>CM077313.1:61789799-64289799 GCA_039655065.1 Glossophaga mutica
GCAAGAGGCAAGGATCACTGGGGCCGGCATCATAGAGACCACCTACCACAGACTCCAGGGTATGTTACCCGCCAGCAACCGAGCCTTTGAAACATTCCGTATGGAGTTTCTTGTTCTTTGATGTTGGAAATAGCATCTTTGTTGTTGAAAGTCTGACTGTAGTCTGCATTATAGAACTTAGTCTCTGACCAAAGCGAGCTTTATTGGATAAACTCCTTTTGCTGCATTATTAGAGCGCTTTCTTTATTATGATGCATTTTCTTATTTCATTTTTTTTCTTGCAGCCCTGGCTGTTGCTATGAAACAGCTATGACAAGATACTTCTATCATGGCCGCACAGAGACCATGCGATCATGCACAATGGAAGCAGTCAGATGGTGCCAGTCCATGCAGGATCCGTCTGCCAGTGTGAGTATTTGAAAAGAAAAAATTAATGGATTTTGTTTGTTCTAAGGGAACTTTGGCACTTAAATAACCTAGCTTCTTTATCTCAGTTCCCATGCATCAGTGAAATACTTTCAGACCTTTTTTTCCTGAAGTTTTCAAAAACATTTATTTGTTCATTTGCCAGTGAAGTGTGTACTTGGAAAGAATAGGAGACAGGGGACCCTGAGAAGAAGCCCATTAGTGTCATTCTCTAGGCAAAGCATCTTCAGCACTTTGCGTATTTCACTACTATTGATCAACCTTTGGAATAACACCACTAAAATTCAGACACTCCCAAGTGCCTTTAAGAGGAAGCTTTTCATTTTCTCCTCCTCTTCCTCCCCCTGTCCTTCCCTCTGCTTCCCTCCCTCCCTCTTTCCCTCTCCTTCCTCTCTTCTCTTCTCCCCTCCTCCTCCTCCTTTTTCTTTTTCTTGTTTTTGATGTTGCTACCACTCACTGATACCAAAAGAAATTCTTGGCTCAGCTTCTTGGTGGCACCAGTTCCTGACTCACTGCCTTGAGCAGATGACCCTGTTTGTTCAAACCCAGGTCATGTTCCCAAATCCTAACTGCAAAGAAGGCTAGGAAAGTGAGTAAATGCGCTTTGGAGAAGCCTGCCTCCTATCAAGGCTTGCAGAGTGGGATGTCCTCAAACACAGGAAAAGAATTCAGATGCTGAGTAGACAAAATTTCCACCCCTCCCTTCTCGCCCTGCTTGCATTTTCAAGAAGGGCCTCTTTACAATTCAGAACTAACTCCTCAGAGGCCTTTTCTTGACCACCTTATCTTAAAAGATCTTCAGCCCATTGGTAAACCAGCCTGCACCTGGTTTACCCCTTGTTTGCAGTGAAAAGGGCACCAGGCGTTAGACCAATGGAGTCAGACCTGACCTTGGTTGAGCAACTTGAGTTCTGTCTAAGAAAGAATTCAGAGCCAAGGCTCAAACTGTAACAGAAAGTTAATTTAGAAAGTCATAGAAGTAGAAGAAGTGACCTGTAGAAGAAATGGGCCAGCAGAGCTGTGCAGACTCAGGGAAGAAATTACATAGGCAAAAGAAGGTCCCTTGGAGCTCAAGAGAAAGAAAAAGACAAGAAAAACACACCTAGGGGAAGGGGATGGGGAAAGGCATGGGCTCCATAGAGTGAGCCATGTTAAAATGAAGCTTTGTTTGTTTGTTTGTTTGTTTGTTTGTTTGTTTAAGGGTGGTGCATTTTTATTTTTATTTATTTTTAATTTTTAAAATATATTTTATTGATTATGCTGTTACAATTGACCCATTTCCCCCCCTTTATTCTCCTCTACCCTGCACCCCCTCCCACCCACATTCCCCCCCCCCCTTTAATTCATGTCCATAGGTCATACATGTAAGTTCTTTGGCTTCTACATTTCTTACACTATTCTTAACCTCACCCTGTCTATTTTGTACCTACCATCTATGCTTCTTATTCCCTGTACCTTTTCCCCCATTCTCTCCACTCCCACTCTCTGCTGATAACCCTCCATATGATCTCTCTTTCTGTGAATCTGCTCCTGTTCTAGCTGTTTGCTTAGTTTTTGTTTTTCTTTTTTTAGGTTTACTTGTTGATAGTTGTGAGTTTGTTGTCATTTTACTCTTCGTATTTTTGATCATCTTCTTTTTCTTAGGTAAATCCCTTTAACATTTCATATAATAAGGGCTTGGTGATGATGAACTCCTTTAACTTGACCTTATCTGGGAAGCACTTTATCTTCCCTTCCATTCTAAATGACAGCTTCTCTGGATAGAGCAATCTTGGATGTAGGTCCTTGACTTTCATGACTTGGAATACTTTATAGCCCCTTCTCACCTGCAAGGTTTCTTTTGAGAAAGTAGCTGATAGTCTTATGGGAACTCCTTTGTAGGTAATTATTTTCTTTTCATTTGCTGCTTTTAAGATTTCCTAATCTTTAATCTTGGGTAATATAATTATGATGTGCCTTCGTATGTGTTTCCTTGGGTCTAACTTCTTTGGGATTCTCTCAGCTTCCTGGAAATCTATTTCCTTTGCCAGATTGGGGAAGTTCTCATTCATTATTTTTTCAAATAAGTTTTCAATTTCTTGTTCTTCCTCTTCTCCTTCTGTCACTCCTGTGATTCAGATGTTGGAATGTTTGGAGTTATCCTGGAGGTTCCTGAGCCTCTCCTCATTTTTTAAAATTCTTATTTCTTCATTCTGTTCTGGTTGAATTTCTTCCTTCTGGTTTGTGGTGCTATATGTGGGGAAGGGGTCCAAGAGGGAACAATGCCACTTACTCAGCTCTTGGCCGGCTTTCGTTCACTTATCTCGCTATCTACAAGCAAATTGGGCCCTTCTGGTGCTGATTCCTGGGTGGGTGGGTTTGTGTACATTCTAGGACCCTGTAGGTCTCTCTAAGGAACTCTGATGTGAGGCTGGGAGTTTTTCCCACCACTGCAACCCCCACAGGTTTTTCAATCAGAGGTTTGAGGCTATGTTTCCCCACGATAGAACCTTGGGTTGTGCAGTCTGTCTGGCTCCCCAGTTGTTCCTCCTGGTTTATCCTCACACAAATGTCTGCCAGCCACCGCCTTGCCTTGCATCCTTTCCTCCTCAGCTGCCCATCTTCACCCCTCCTACCAGGCTGGATGAATGTTTCTTCTTTAATTCCTTGGACTTCCGTACAGTACGGTTTTCTGTCAGTTCTGGTTGTTTAGTGTTGTTCTATTTGTCATTGTCCTTCTTTTGGTTGTGCAAGGAGGCACAGTTTATCTATCTCTCCCTCCATCTTGACCAGAAGTCCAAAAAGGAAGCTTTTCTTAACATGGTTGAACATTTTTGAAGTCACAGATTCTTGTTTTCATATATTAGAACCAGAACAGCTTTATATGTTTTGTTTTATACCTATCTTTTGGAAGCCTTTAAACAACATGGTAGTTCCTTCCCACTGCTATTTTGGCATTACATTTGTTTCTTTACTTTTGATAGACATTGTATATATTAATTTATTTTAATTTTATAGAGCTGCATCATTATTATTTTTGTATAACTATTCTGTAGTTTGAAATCATAGTTGCTTCTTTCTTTCTACTTAATAATGTCACTTCATTGCCTCCCACGAGTTCCTGTTGTTCTATTCGAAGAGAGAAATAAGATGCAGGGCATCTGGGACAGAAAAAGCAGTGGAAGAAGGGAGGAAAAGACACAGAAACCTGTGTCTCAAGATCTTCCTAGAAAACATTTTCTTTCCCAAATTACCTAAATCCTAATTACTATGAATTCAGATTTTTTATTTGTTTGCTTTTTATTTGTTTGTTTATTTGTTACAGTTTGTTATTGAAGTGTCTCTTAATTTTTAACACAGCTTCTTGAGCAGCGGGAAAAGATGTTACAAGCTTTTGCAAAACATGATAAAATGAGGAAAGATTTTTCAACTGGAAAAGGTACTTATATTGTAATTATGCTGACTTAAAAAAAATTCCTTCATGTTGAAAAGTTTTCCTAACTTCAGATGTGGGATTCTATTGCAGGATTTGACCGTCATCTTTTAGGTCTGTCGCTCGTGGCGAAAGAGGCAGGTCTCCCTATTCCAGAGCTCTTCACAGACCCACTCTTCTCCAGAAGGTAATGAAATGCAGTGTTTGATAGCTTGACTGATTCGTTTCTTTTTTCCTGAATGTTGAAAGCTCTTCAGAAACAATGGTAACTTCTTTAAGCCTTGCATAACACCTTTTCTTTGTGTCACACAGTGGAGGAGGTGGCAACTTTGTTCTCTCAACAAGTCTGATTGGTTATGTAAGAATCCAGGGAGCAATGGTTCCCATGGTCCACAATGGCTATGGCTTTTTCTACAGTATCACAGATGACAGGTGAGGCACGCTTTCTATTTTCCTGTGCTCTAGGGTAAGGAAGCTGTCGCTTTTGTTTGAATGTCTTCCTACACTGGGATTCTGATTGCATTGTCATCTATTGCTTGCTAATGGGTACTTATTTTTACCACTGAGGCATTTAGTGTGTTATTGTTTCTCTGTCCTGCTTTTGAATCAGTCATTCAGGTGTTTCGTACAGAATACTATTTAAGTTTGACTCAGTGATCATATCATCGTCATCCTCAAAAGTCGGTACACATATAAACATCTTTGTTATACCCAGGGTATTTCATGGTAAGTTAAGAAAAAATTTGACAGCCTGTGAATATATGGCGGTTCATGTAAGCATAGGCAGTAGTAATGAGATCAAGACAAGAGACTAGATAAATTGATTTATATTAAAAATAAGTTTTACAAATTCAGATGCATTTCATTTGGGTTGTATGGGGTTTGAGAGTTAAGTTTGTGGAAAAAGTAAGAAAGAAAATACTAAAACCTGGTAGGGGAAAGAGAGATGAGGAACCAGGTAATCTAGAGCTGATAGAAGACTTTGAAAGTTCTCGTTCACGCAGTCTAGCCGTTTCTTCACAAGGATCTTTCAAAGCATGGCCGGCTTTATAAAAAAAATACTGTGGCTGCAGTTAGCACATAAATAAGAAGTGAGCGGGCTTGGAGGCACTTCAGATGGAATGTGAAGATTTGGAATGACAATATGTATGACATATTTCAGTTTATACTATGTTTTTATACTTTTCCTTTTTTAAAGAGTTTATAGTTGGTGTTATTTTTTCCAAATGTTATCAGCTGCTTCCATGCCAAATGTGATAGTCTGTTACACTTGAATTTGTTGGTCTATAAGTCCTTGGATTATGTGTTTTCATAGTTTGTGTACATTAATCTACAAATTAAAGATTGAATGATAAAGGTTAAATATGGATCTTACTGATCAGAATAAAGTATCAGAAATCTAAAATTATCACCATATACAGGTAATGAGTAAGCATTCTAACATATTCCTTGACAAGTAGTGGATTCTGTATTGCATGTGATGATAAGAGTTTTGGCCAGATGTACTTTGATTATCCGACTTTGAAAAATGCATTTTTAATGATCCTGGGCCAGAATTTTCATTCTGTCATTCAGAAGATATTTAGTAAACTTGTAGTGGGCTAAGGTGCTAAGGACACAAGACAGACAAGATCCCCTCTCCTATAGATTTTATTTTCTACTTGGGAAAGAGGGACAAAAGCAAGTGAATAAGCAGGATAACTTCAAATAGCGATGAATGCTGGGAAATCTGCAAGTCGATGTAAGAGAGACTGATTGGCAGGGAGATGGAGCACTGCTATATGTACAGGGTGGGGCAGAAGTAGGTTTACAGTTGCGAGCACACAAAACACAAGAGTTTATTCTTGTATTATTATGCATTAATTACTCTATTATTTTCCATACAAACAATGTAAACCTACTTTTGTCCCACCCTGTAGTGTGATCAGGGGCATTGTTCGAGGAGTGATAAGGAAGCTGAGATGTTATGGATGAGAAGGACTTAATCATGTGAATAGTCAAGGAAACAGCTCTCCGGAATCTGATTACTGCTTTCCATCTCCAGTGCTGTCACCCAAGCTGGGCCTCTCTCTTCTCCCACTTAGGTTATTGCAACAGGTCCCTCTGTGGTCTTCTCATTTCCACCTTCCCTTCCCTCCAGGTCATTCTCTGTGCCCAGCAGCCCCAGTGGTCCTCTTTAAAATGTAACTCTAGTCATACCATTCTTCTACTGAAAACACTCCAAAGGCTTCTCATTTTACTCACAGCAAAATCCAGATCCTCCTGTGAGACCCCACATGGTCTAGCTCTCACCTCTCTGACCTTATACCTATATCCTACAACTATCCTACTATTACTCCAGCCACACTGGCCTTCCTGTACCTTGAACACACCAAACAAGCTCCCTTCTCAAGGCATTTACAGCCACAATGTCCTTGGCCCTAGTATTCTCCTTCCTTGTAATAATATGCAAGAATCACTCCCTCACTTTATACAGATATTTGCAGTTACCTGAGAGGCCTGCCCTGACCATGTAAAATATTGATAGCACTTCCCCCTTCCCCGCACGTGCCTGCTGCATTTAACACTTAAAACCACCCAATATGTGTGTGTGCACTATAAATGTTATAATCTCCCATCCTAGAATATAAACCCACAAGATTTGTTTGCTGTTATATCCCCAGCTCTGTAACATGCCTTGCAAATATGGTGTACTCAGTAATATTTTCATGTGACATTGTTGAATGTAAGTGTACAAGTCCTGGGGTAGGGACAAGCTTGGCCATTTATAAGGAAAAGACAGGCGGTATTGCTATAAATTAGCAGTTGAGTGGGAGAGTGGTAGAAGCAGCAGCAGCAGCAGCAGCAGCAGCAGCAGCAGCAGCAGCAGAAGAGAGGTGACAGAGCTAAATCTTGCAGGCGGTGTTCTGAACCCTGAGTGCACATTAGAATCACCTGGAGAGCTTTAAAGATACTCCTGGAGAATGCAGATTTGATTGGGGTGGTCAGTTGATGTAGGGCCCAGTAACATGGTAAGGACTTTGGATTTTCTCCTAAGAATAATGGGAGGCATTTTACCAGTTTTGAGCATGAATGTTACATGTTGTATTTACATATGAAAAAAACACAGGCTGCTATATGGCATATGGGTTAGGCAGACAGTGATGTGGGAAAGAATGAGATGAGGGAAGTCAGGAAGCACGGGTGAGTGGAACAGTGAGGCCGTGATAGTGAAGGTGGAGAGGAGTGGAGGGATTTGAGACACATTTTGGAGGTAGAGCCAGGAGCACTTATTCACAGATTGCTGATTCTGATGGTGCCATTTCATGGGGTGGAAAAAATTAAGGGAGGAATAAGTTTAGGAACATGTTAGGGTAGAATAAAAAATTTTGTTTTGTCCTGGTCAGATGGCTCATTTAGTTGGAGCATTGTCTTGTATGCCGAAAGGTTGTGGGTTTGATCCCCAGTAGGGACACGTACATTGATGTTTCTCTCCCCCCGCCCTTTCCTCTCTCTCTAAAATCAATAAATATGTCCTTGGGTGAGGATTTAAAAGAATTTTGTTTTGTACATGTTGACTTTGAGATGTTGGCTAATGCAGGAATTCATTATATTTATCTAGAAGAGGATGTTGGTATGGAGGCAGTTGGACATAAGAGTGTGGAGCTCAGAGCAGAGGTCAGGATTCGAGGTGCACACCTGAGTCGTCACTGTGAACACACCCAACGCAGTTTTCAAGTGGGGTGCACGGGCACTGTCTGCAAGGGATTTTTTAAATTGATTGCTAAATGTGAAAATTGTATAACTTAAAGAAAGTTGGTTTATTGTTTTAAAATAGCATTTTATTGTAAATATTACATGCTCATTATAAAATTTTTGTAAAATATTGAAAAATTTAGATCATATTATAAATATTTTTGTGTCCTTTATTCTTAATATAATTTCAAGTAATTCCCAATGCCATTAAAGGTATGCTTTGAGATATCTTTAATGGTTGGGTAATGTCTAGTCTTAAGGATTTCCGTGATTTATCTAACTTCCTACCTAGAGTTTCCAGTTTTTCATCATTACAAACAATGAAATATCTCCATTTTTATTTCATCACATCATTGCCAACTCTAAGCATCATAAAACATTCTTTACAATTTATAGGAAAAAATAATATACCTTGAGTTTTTTTTAGTGATGACAAAACTTTTTTTGTTTCTGGCATCTGTGTACATTCTTTTGTGAAGATATTTATTTCTTTAATTTAGAAAGATAACTGATTTTTTAAAAATGCAGCTTAAATAGGAATGTTGGTCTCTGCAAAGGAGTATACTTAGATGTTGCTAAGTATTTGAGAATTATGTGCAGCATAGCTGGAAAATGGCAAGTTATATGAAATCACTAGGTGAAAACAAGACAGGACTTTCTGCAGGTTCCTGAATTCTTTAGAAAATATAATCCTCTCAGACATTAGCATCATCGTTATATACTGGGCCAGAGCATGTTTTCGCTGCACTCTGCTTCTCTGAAGTACAACACATGTCAGTACTGCCTTTTTTAATGATGAGAAAATCACGTGTTTGTCCATAGCTTCATTACACAGTGTTTTGGTTTTAAACTTGAGCTTAATGCATGTTTTGCTATTAAAAAATTTGAGTGTCTGGAAAGGAGAAGGCTAGTTCCAAGAGAGTCAGTAGCCCAGTTTCTGCTCTGAACCCACAGAAAGCCCGGCTTCTTTCCTATTTCCTTTAGCTTCCGGGGCCACTTTTGCCACCTGCCAGATGGGGGATTTCTTCATGAAGAGGACATAGCGCAGGGGTGTCAGACTCCCTTTCATTGGGAGCTGCAGCAGCCTCGCGGTTGCCTTCAGAGGGCCGAGTGTAACTTTAGGACTGTACAAATGTAACTACTCCTGAACAGTTAAGCGAGAGCTCAGTGCTGCTGCCAGGTAGAAACAAGGAGGGCCGGATTTGGCCCGTGGGCCTTGTGTTTGCCACCTGTGACCTACGGAGTTGGTGGAAGGTGGTCCCAAGAGTGTTTCTCTCTGGCTTTGCTAGAAATAGCTTTTTTTCTCCTCTATTTTATTATTTTTTTACTCTTCAAGTGCTATATTCTTCTTTAAAAATAGTTCAAGTTTCATTGCAAACCATGACAGGAATTCATGTTCCATTTCATTCTACTTAGAACACATTCAGGAAAGTCTTTTTTTTCTTCCTTCCTTTCTCCCCCCTTCCCCCCCAAAGAGGTGGGTTTGTTTTAGTGCAGTAAGACCTTCTCCAGAGTACTCTTGAGCTCTGGCTAGTTTTCGTTCCCTTTTGTCTTAGTCTGTAGTCATGTAGTAAATTAGTTGTTCCTAGCATCATGTATAAATATGGCTTTATTTTCCATTGTGTTACATTTAATGTCAGCAAGAATTCATACTTTATATATTAACAGCCAGACGGAATAAAGGCCATATTGTTTGGAGCCTTTTTGTGCTGTGATTTTTGCGTAGCACTTAATCATTTATTATCTGTGCTTCACAGGTTCGTTGTGGCCTGTTCAGCCTGGAAGTCCTGTCCGGAGACTGATGCAGAAAAGCTAGTTCAGCAGGTTTTCCGTGCATGCAGTGATATGATGCAGCTGATGACCTCTGCTTGTCTTTAGAGACTGGTTATTCATGAAGCGCTTACCAAAATAAATCATTTAAACTGGGTCCTGGGAGTGGGCTAGTGAACTAAGATAGGGAGGAATGTTGACTTGAAGGAAATACAGAAATTAGCAGAACCATGCTCTCTAAATTTATTCTGACACAGAAAGTAGAAATATAATTTTTTAGCTTCCTCTGATGCAGTAGCAATGCAAATTTTGATACAATGAATGTAGAACTATGCAAAGTTTAAGATAATACTCAACAATGCAAATCTACAAGTTTTAACAATGCAAATCTAACTTTAACCTTCAAATATTTTTATAGGTACTTGTTAGATGATAAATTCTCTCCCTGAACATCATTGTAGAATAGTGATTTTCAACCTTTTTCATTCTGTGGCACACACAAACGAATTACTAAAATTCTGTGGCACACCAGAAGAATGTATTTTTGCTAGCCTGACAAAATAATAGTTATAATTTTGATTCATTCGCACCAGTTGGCTATTGTTGTGTTGGCAGTTGTTATTTTCTTACTTGACAGCCTAGGAGAAAAGACTAAAGTGCCCCTGACTAAATAGTCAGGTATTGCATGTTTCAAAAAGTCTTACAGCACACTGGGTTGAAAACCGCTGTTGTAGAGTCTATCCTTCAAGCACTTTAACATTTTCTAGTTGCCAAAGGGTATGGAATACATGACTGGACACTAATTTCCCTGGAATCAACATCTTTCTCATTCACCACAGGGATACACAGTCACTATGTTTGGGAAAGTCCATTACACTGTAACGGTGATGTAACAGAAATAGTTTTTCTTGGACAGACAGAAGAATTAAGTTGTAGGAAGATTTACACCCTCTGACACACATAAAAAAATCCTAACAAAATTCATTTTAGTATGTTATTGTAATTAGTTGTGTGAATATAAAATTAAAGAACTTATATTTACAACTAAATGTCAGAATTAATGACTTTAAAAGAATTAAATATGGAATCATATTCTCAGGATTACACTTTTTTCTCCTCTGTTCAATTTTGTAGTTTCTACCCTCAGAAAATAAAACTCTTAAAATCATATAGCTTCTTGTTTTGTTTGGCTGATTCATTCCTGTTTGACTTTATACTTTCTGATCTGTTATATATTGTTGTATAATAACTCATTGCCCCCAACTTACTGTCTTCCACCAATTTATTTTCATGATTGTGCCAGTTGACTGTGCCACTTGGAGTTTCTGCCTCTGTCTTGCCCGAGGTGTTCATGCCGCAGCCACCGCAGGCTGCTGGACCGTGGCCGATAAGGCTGAGAGAGCTTCACCCACTGCCTGGGGACTTGGTGGCCGGCACTCCCGCTCCATGCACTGCCTGACCGCTCACTGTTTTAACTTGGACCTTTGTACTTGGCAGTGGGAGTAGTCTAAGAGGGAAAGGTGGAAGTTGCAGGGCCGCTTGAGGCCTGGGCTCTGAAGTCCCATGGTGTCGCATCTTTTGCATTCTGCTGGTTAAAACAAGTTACAAGGGCAGTCCAGACTTAAGGGGTCAGGGGAAAGTCTCGTCTTTTCTCAAGTTATTTTGTAAATAACTTTGTATATGAGTGGGCACAAGAGACAGGACCTGACCATGTGGAAGCCGTTTCTGTTGCACATAAAGATTATGTTTAGTATACTAGTTGGAGGTTCTTCTTGTTGTTCTTACATTTTTATATGTTCCGAATTTGATAAGACCATATTATCATTTCTTTGTGAAATCATTCAGAGTTGACTTCCATGGCATTTGGTATCTGAAGGATGGACCTTTTTCCTCACCAGTACAGTTTTGTAGACTACATTCCCAGGTACTTTACAATCATTTGGTTGGTTGTTTCTAAATAATATTTAAAGACTTGGGTATTTCTGAAACAGAACACTTCTAGGAGAGAAGCATCTTTTTACTTGTGCTTTAACAGGTATCCCCACATTGCCTAAAGTTAAAAGCCACCCGGAATGCTTTTTACAGAGGTCTTGGGCCTCAACCCAGACCTACTGAGTCAGAATTTTCAGGGGCAGGTGCCCCTGAATCTCATGGGGTAAGTTTGGGAATAGTTACACAAGAGTAGGCTGAATTCCGCTCCTATAAAGTCACTGTCCTGATTTACCCCTTACCCCATTCTTCTCTTGGTTAATTGGAAATTGTCTCCTGAGACACATGGTCACATTTGAAACATCTTTGGAAAGACAGTACATGGTTTATTACAGGTAGGAGAACTTGGTTTGAATAGTTTACTGGCCTAAACAACTTGTCACAGCAATGAAAATTGATACTGCTTCAGTAAACTATGGAAAAAAAAAACATTTCAATGTGGTTAGTTTCCAAGGGTTGCCCTGAATATTTGTTTTTGCTCTTCATCTAAATATATTTCCTTCTTATAAGGAGAAATGGATTCACATTCTGGGAATATTAGGATTATTTGTAAAACGTAATACAGTTGCTATAGAAATAGGATTTTATTATTTCCAGTGTTATAGATTACACTACTAAATAATATGTGTGGTGATTATTTATGAGTTTTAAACATTTCTTTCAAAGAAATACTTAACGATATGTCTCTCTTTGCTTTATGGAATGAATGTGTGCCTGTAGAGTTACCTTGTCTAAGAGAATTTTCATTTTCTCTTGGACTACCACAAAGCTGGGGATACATTCATTTTTAAAAATCTCAATGCCCCAGTAGAATGATTTGGAAATCTACCGTGGGAGAGAGTAGACTTTTAAACAATTTATATTTTCTTAATTTGAGAAAATTGTTCCCAAAACATCATGTCATCTACCCACCTATTCAGGACCATAAGAATTTTCTTTGTGTCTCTGGGTTCTATTAATTTTACATCTTTGTATACTTGAACTTCGCTCTTTTTTTCCTTTTTTCTGTATGTTTCTGATAACCCAGGAAGAGCCAGACTGTTTTCATATTTCATCAAGAAATGTGTCATGATTTATAACTTCAGAATTTTAAATGCTGTAATATCAACCCCCAAATTGGATGTACCTGTATTTTACAATGACCTAGAAACTTTTTTTTTTTTTTTTTTTTTTACAAAAGTCAGCCAAAGTTGTAGAATGATTTTCCTTTATTTATAAGATACACTGTAACAAGAGTTCATAAGTTCTGTGTCCCAGCCTGGACATTGACCATGGCAAAGTAGATGCCCTTCTGCGCAAGCAGCTGTTGGTGGGTGCCGTGCTCCTTGACCCTGCCGTTCTGAAACACCACGATCCGGTCTGCGTTCTGGATGGTGGACAAGCGGTGGGCGATCACAATGCAGGTGCGTCCTTCTCTGGCTTTGTCCAGGGCTTCTTGGACAACCTAGCAATAAATCAGAACAGAAGACTGACTTCAAAAAATATATAAATAGGTTTTAGTATTAGAGGAAATTTAATTAACCTTCCAAGCAAGAATTTTTTTCATTTCTAATCTCTTTGAATCTTTGTTTTTATGCATGTGTATTTATATAATTTGACTGTATACATAGTTATGTTCTTTTATTTTTTTTATTTTTTATTTTTAGATGAAAGAATATATATTTTTTAGATTTTATTTATTTATTTTTAGAGAGGGGAAGGGAGGGAGAAAGAGAGAAACATCAATGTGTGGTTGTCTCTCACATGGCCCCCACTGGGGACCTGGCCCACAACCTAGGCATGTACCCTGACTGGGAATCGAACCTGCGACACTTTGGTTCGCAGCCCGAGCTCAATCCACTGAGCTACGCCAGCCAGGGCTCATAGTTATGTTCTTTTAATTATAAATTCTTACACTGTAAATCTTCAAGTATTTAAAATTTCTAACTAGTCACAGAGTTTCCCTAACTATTCCCTTTTAGTATTTTATTTTCCAGTTTTTTTCATTAGAGTTAATGTGCTAAAAATGACATATGCAGCTTTTTCTTTTGAATGCTTTACTTTTATTGTATTTATATAAAAGTAATATATGATCATTTTAGAAAAATTGGAAAATACTGAAAAGAATAAGAAAATATTGTATTTTGAAATAACCACTGTCTAAAATTTCTATTTTTTCTGTGCTTACATATGTTTGTCACGGCCAAGGGCACAAAAAATCTGTGTTATAAATTAAGTGTGGCATGGGGTGGGAGTCGATACCTTTTCACTTTCAGTGTCCAGCGCTGATGTGGCCTCGTCCAGCAGTAGGATTCGAGGCCGTCTGATGAGGGCCCGGGCAATGGCAATCCTCTGCTTTTGACCTCCTGAGAGCTGAGTCCCCTTATCTCCCACTCTTGTGTCGTATTTCTGCAAGTCAGTTGTTAATGAAATTAATGAAGTTCTAACCCAGAAAAGTTACTAGTTATATACTGAATAAACCTTTACTTAACATATGACAGTGCTACTTATAAGGAAAAAACATTTGGAATCAATAAAAAGTTTCCATAACAGCTACATAGTTGTCAATGTAAAGTCAAGTAAGTAACAAGTGAGTAGTAAATGGGACACGCTGTGAAAGATCACAGAGGGAAATGGAAATCGTGGAGATACGGTGGGAGGAGAAGAAAGGAGATAAAGATGTCCTTGTAAGGGAGTTGGGAAGCTTGATACTGAGAGCTAATATTCTGAGCCAAAATATAGAATAAACAAGCATACAAACTGAGTCAGTTCAGTTTGTAGTGAACTGAATTCAGTGTACATCCTGTGAATTAATGTCCTAAAGGCCGATGTCAGTTAAATAAAAGCTGAGGGAAGCTTTAACACTTTTCAGTCATACCCAGTACTTGCAGGCAATGACACTGTTCAGGGTTGGTAAGGCCAATCCACATGGAGGGTTTACATTGTATTTGAGAATGTGACTTCTAATCATAGACTGTAACGGTAGAAACAATTTAGCAGCATTTCAGTTCAGTCCAGGGGACCCTCAGGTGCTAGACAAGTGCCACAGGACGAATGATCCTGTACTCAGTGTAGGGCTCTCAGGTCATCTGTCCAGGACTGCTCATGTTTACCAGTTGTTGAAATTTTTTTCATTGAACTCTTAGATAACCGCCAAAGCCACAGCAATGTCACTGCACTTCAGCTACTGTCAGAGCAGCTATACTGAGGTGATAGGGAGTGTTGGGGACCATGGAAACTGGAGAGTGCATTTAGTGATTCTCCAAAGTGAACCATTAAAGAATCTCAACCTTATATCAAAATTAACTCAATGGAGCATGTAAATGTGAAATGTAAAACCATAACTTTTAGGGGAAACAAAGGCACAGAAAATCTCTGGGTCTAGGGCTAGACAAAGAATTCTTAGACTTGACACCAAAAGCACAGTCTGTAAAAGGAAGAGCTAATAAATTGCACCTCATCAAAGTTAAAAACTTTGGCTCTGCAAAAACCTGGTTAAAGGGGTGAAAAAAAAAAGCAACAGACTGGGAGAAAATATTTGCAAACTGTGTATCTGACAGAGGACTAGAAACTAGAATATATAAAAATCTGTCAAAACTCAACAGTAGAAAAACAATCATAGTAGACAATGGGCAAAGGACATGAGGAGACATCCCACCAAAGAGTAAATATAGATGGCAACTAAGTATATAAAAAGATGTTCCATATCATTTGCCATTAGGAAATGCAAATTAAAACCACAATGAGATACCACTATCCGCCTATCAGAATGGTAAAGAAAATACAGTAACAGTAAGTGCTGGCAAAGAGAGAGAGAAACTGTCACTCACACATTGGGAGTAGGAGTGTAAAATGGCCCAGCCACTGTGGAAAACGGTTCAGCAGTTTCCCATCAAATTAAACATGCAGTTACCATACGGCCCAACAACTGCACTCCTGGGTGTTTCCCCCCAAGAAATAAGCCTTAGGTTCACAACGAAACGGGTGTGCAGATGCTTATAGCATCTTATTCTTCATAACCCCAAACGAGTCAGGTAACTGGTGCTTAAACAAGGTGTATCCACACCATGGAACACCACTCTGCAACAAGAAGGAATGAACTGAAGATACAGCTTCAGGGAACTAGGCTGAGTGAGAGAAGCTAATTTCAAACGGTTATACACTGTATGTGTATATAATGTTCTTAAAGTAGAAAACTACAGCAATGGAAAACAGTGGCTGCCGGAGGTTGCGGTGAGGGAGGGAAGGAGGGGCACGTGGCTATAAAAGGCCAACAGGAGGGATCTCTGTGGTGATAGAAATGTTCTGTATCATGACTGTGATAGTGGACACACGAATCTACACACACAATAAAATTGCACAGGACCAAATACACAAATGTGTACAAGTAAAGCTGGGAAAGTCTGAATAAGATCAGTGGATTGTATCGATGTCAGTGTTATGGTTGTTTTGGCATTTTGTCACTGGAGGAAACGAGGTAAAGTGTGTATAAGATCTCTTTATTCCTTACAACTCCATGTGAATCTCTAATGACCTCACAATAAAGTGTTTAATTAAAAAAGGAAAGTATCCTAAGGGGTAAACCAAACCAGGCTGCAGACTGAGTGCAGCCCCCAGCCATCAGAGTGTACCCCGAGATACTGTGCATTAACTTTCTATCACCTCACTTGCTTCGCACCGCATTTGTATGAGGTAGACGCGACGTAAGGAGACTTGGTGTCCAAGGTCAGAGAGCTAGTAAATAGACACATCTGTTACAAGCCTGGTGGAGTATGACTGTGGGAACTGTTTGAGAGAGGAAAACTGTGTAGATTTGATTCTGATTTCATCCTAAAGAGGTTACCAGTTAACTTACGTGGGGTAAAGTCTCGATGAAAGGATGGATGTTGGCTGCTTTGGCGGCCTGCACAATCTCGTCCTGGGTCACGACCCGGCTGTTGTCTCCGTAGGCGATGTTCTCGGCGATACTGCAGTCGAACAGGATGGGCTCCTGCAACACGATGCCGAGCTGAGCTCTGAGCCACTGGGTATTGAGGTTCTTTGCTTCTTGACCATCTAGGAGCTGAAAAACAAAGTCCACAAACTACGAGAAGGGCTTGAAAAGAAAAAAAAAGAACTAAGCAATAAATTACTAGATTCACCATTTGCAGGATTTTTTTTGCATGCGGGCATCAACAGTTTGTGAAATATCAAAGCCTCATAGCCTCTATGCACTTACACTGTGGGAGGCCAACATAGCCAACAAAATGGTATTTTTAAAAGATTTTATTTATTTTTTTGAAAGAGGAAGGGAGGGAGAGAAATATCAATTGGTTGCCTCTTGCATACCCACAAACCAGGCACAGACCCTGACCTGGAATCAAACCTGCAACCTTTCAGTTTTCGGGATGACGCCCAACCCACGGAGCCACGCCAGTCAGGGACAAAATGATTTTTATGATGATTACGCCATCCCTTTCTTGGACTAACTGATCAAATGGTAGCACAGCTGGTCCTGTGTTTTCGAATTCTTCCCTCTGTCCTTACCCGCCCTCCTCCAGGCAAGTGTAACCTCCCCTGCCTCTAAGAAGCCTGCAATGAGACGTTCGGCTCATCGCTGTGTCCCCTGAATGAATCCAACCTCCCAGTTCGACTCTGTTCCCCTCCTGCAGGCATCACAGACCAAAAGGCAGATTCTGAAAGCTGCTTACCTCCTGTCCTACTCTTCCCCCTGCGAACTACCAGCCTTACACTTTCCTCTGTTTGTTTTTGTCCTCAAAAAGGTTCAAGGCACAGGGAGCAAGCTCCCAGGGCAGTGTCTTTGGAAGAACAGTTTTGTTGGAGCTAGTTTTGATTACTTCTCATTTGTTTGCTGTACACAGGAGGCATGAGGCTTCTAGAGGAGCCTTGTGATGTAGTGCATGAGAATGCAGCTTCCTGCAGGTTAACAGTCACCAGTGAACTGTTAGGAACAGACATATGTCTGGTTAGTTGTGACCGCTCAGTAATGAAATTTCCACCCTAGATTAGCACAGCCTACCTACAGAGTGTTGAGCTGGTTTGCCTAGCTTCATAACTGCAGAGTAATTGTAATGGTGGAAGCATAAGAATTTCCAGAAAAGAAACAACTAAGCAAAGTTTAACACTTTGGCAACTGTCTAAATGGGGGTGGGTTCTCAGGGCTAGGTTGGTGGGTGCCACCCCAAGGTGACGGAAGAGGCATTATCACAGCCCCACCTCCACTTCTGGAAGAGAGCTGGGGGCTACTTACCAGGAAATCATGATGAAGCCAAATATGAAAGGGCCAAGGGTGAGGATCAAAGTCAGGGAGCCTGGAGTTCAGGGTTAGAGGGAGACGGCAAAGCAGAAGGTGGTGGGGAGGGAATAAGCACGCACCGGCCTGTCCTGCGAGCCTGCTTGGAATTCTGGCAGGAGTTTGCGCTGACTGTCATAAGCCAGAACTGAGGGCTTACTTAGGAGGATGAGGCTGCCCCGAAAGGCCCGTGGCAGGCAGAGGTCAGCGTCACATCCAGCATTTTCTGAACTACACTAAATTGCAGATGTTCTATCTGGCTGTCCCTGTGTATTTGTCTGTTTAGGGTTTACAGAATGCAGTCATTGTATTAATAGGATTGTGGGTCTTTAATTGTCCAGTTTTTTTCCATTATGGGAATGTTGGTTTGGCTACTTGAAATATTGCCTCAAATCAGGTTACTAATTTAAGAAAGGGTGCTCACCACTGTTCCGGCCACTGGGTCGTAGAACCGCTCAAGGAGCTGGACCACCGTGCTCTTCCCACAGCCGCTGCTGCCCACCAGGGCCAGCGTCTGGCCCTTCTTCACCTCCAGGCTCAGTCCCTGGAGCACCGGCACGTCTGGCCGGGTCGGGTAGTTGAACACGACTTCATTAAATGTCACATTCCCCTCAAACTTATCCTAAAAAAGCGTTTAAAATGTTGCTATTGTAATTGGTCTGGTAATTATTGCAATAAAGAGTATTATTTCAAGGAAACTTTACCAAAGACTGTAGTAGAAAAACATAAAATTCATATTCAGTACACATGCTAGCACTAGTTCACATCGATAGAAAATTGTTATATAAAATGAAGATGGGAGACAGGGGTACAGGTTACATTAGGTGGTCATATTACAGAGAGTTGTTATCCAAACTTGATTTCTGGTTCACTTCAGACAAATATTTAGCTTTCTCAAATGATGACTTGGAGGCTGGAGCCACCCCAGGGGCTAAAGGTTCGGAGGCATGGGGATTGGGGGCGGTGTCCCTCTGCAGTGTTGGGGACAGCCCTTGTCTCAAGCCCTGGCAGCCCCTGTCTCTCACTCTCTTCCTCTCACCCACTGGACCCAGCAGTTTCCTTAGGACATGACACCACTGCTTCTTGTGCCTTAAATGTAGCAGCTGGGGTCGGGCAAAGAACCCTCCGATCTAAGTTTGAGTTACCTCTGGAAACGCCGAAGTACAGGATCATTACTCACCGAGAATAAAGTAGTCTTCTTGCCAACTGTAATTCAGTTGTTACAAGATGTAATTAAAGCCAAATTGCTAATCCATTAACATACAGAATTATATGCATATTACCTTCATGCAGAAATGACTAACAGTTTTCGTGAAAGTTATCCAGTTCCAATACATCTGAATTTTTGGGTTATTTATTTATTTATTTTTTTTACTTTTGATGTGCTAAACTTCACAATCCTTGAAACCCCCTATAAAATTTTAAAATGCCAGGAAAGCTGGCCAAATATTAGCTCTGTAAATATCACAGAGATAAACATCAGTGTAACCACTACAAATTTGTCCTGTAACTGCAATCTAGCAGACAGCAAACCTTTAGGAAATAATTAACCAAGCGCCCATAAGGCAGCAGAGGACTCACAGGCCTCAGGCCTTCTTCACTGTAGCTGTCAATCAGAGGCTGTCTTTCAAACAGCATGAATAAGTGGGCTGCAGACAGCTTGGCTTTGGCATAATCTGGAGCAAAGGAACTAGCATGTCCTAGGGCCACGGCGCCAAGCACAATCGCTGAAAACACCCTAGACCGGAAGGAGAGGAATTTAAACATTAGCCTGTATAATTATATAGCTCGATGGTGTTTAAAAGTTCAAAGACATACTGCTTACCAGTACTGACATTTTTCGCTCCCCTAATCATGACCCCACTCCACCCCTCTTCCCCTTGCCCTTGCAGTCCCAGGAAACTCCACTAACAGGGAGGGGGTTCTTTTTCCCCAGGAGCCTCCAGTTTGCTCGAGTTAATATAACTTTCCAAAGTTTTTCTCTTTTTAGAAGTGGCTTATGACAATCTGATTTGCGATCTCAAGTAATTTTAGTAACTAGTTACACTCTTTTTAGAGTTGAGGGAACTGAGGCGCAGTGTGTTCGTGCAGGCGCTTGACCAGCACCAGAAAGTCAATGACATTTCCTATTGAATCTGCAGCCCTGACCTCTGGTGTGTGGATTCTCCACTCCCACACAAGCAATGGTGCTCACTGTAGGGAAAGAATTTCTGCTAGGAAAAAGCATTTACCAGGAATAGCCTTTCTGTTATACTTAATTACTCACACTACCTCCAGAAAGCAATTGTCCTAAGCTAAAGGGCCATTTTCCAATTAAACCGTCTTTAAAGAACAATATGAATTATAAGAACTTTTATGAGGGGCCGCAGACTCTGAGGGTCGACGCCTCCACCAAGCTGTTCATTTCCGACACCAGAGGCCTCCTGGAGCCTGGGGGATGGGGGTAGGGAGAGCGTTTCTATCTAGTCATAATGAAGAACTTAAATTTTTTCTACTAAGCTTCTATATCTAAGATATTAAAATGTGTTTTAAATATGGGTATATTAAGGCTGTCCCTTAAATACTTGGTAAGGTTGGTTACCAAAAATTAAATTTTAACATAGTGATGAACTCATGCATAGTTGCCTAGCTTTCCTATACGCCCTATAATCCAGCTTCAGCAGGAAAGACTTAAAAACTGTCTTCCAGTTATCTGCAATTTAACAGTTTAACGGTAAAAACAAAATAACAAAAAAGCAGAACGAATTTTCTAGGCAATGAAAATACTCCAAGTTGTAAATCCCAGAGCCAAGCTGCATATTTCCATTTGATCTTCCAAAACCACTTCCTATTCTCTACACAAGTCTGGTTGGCACCATCCCAGGCTGTCAGAGGCTGAGCCCTCAGGGGCCATGTCAGCAGGGTTCCTGTCCTCTGGCATTCTTGTATGGGGTTTGGCAATGACAGGGATAGCAGGGGACAGGAGGGCTGGGGAAGAATGAGGCCAGGGAATCTGGTTGGTTTCTTTCTTACTAGATTGTTGGGTTATTGGTGTCCCTCCCCCCAAAGAGGTCAGAAGGCCCCTACACTGGGTTCTGAACACCTTTCTCTCCTCTTGCCCTTGAGGCTTAGGGTTTTAGCATTCTTAAACCGGGGACTGATGAGGTGCTAACAGGTCCCCTGGGTGCTGCTCTCCTTAACACTTGTCACACCTTTGTAAATAGACCCTTTAGCAAACTCTCCCCAGTTACCCCATCTGCAGTGTCATTTGTTTCCTGCTGGGATCCTGACTGATACAAAGATTATATACTTCTTTAAATGGTTTTAAAATTTTTGGATGAAAATAAGAGTAGCTTTTAAATACTTTCACTTTACTTGTTTTGACCTTGTTTGAAGAACAAAAACAGGTTGCTAGTGCTTTAGAATCATCCTATCAGAGCAGAAATACGCCAAGTGATCTTAAAAAGAATGGCTTCCCTTTGGCGAGACTGGACTGAAACCTAACTGAAGGTATTTAGTATATTTGGAAAGGAGGAATGCATCAATTAGGAAAACCACGGGTTAGTCTTGGAAACCCAGAAAATCAGAGAGAGGCTAAGAGGCAAATGTTGGCGGGGTCATCCCAAGTCTGCTGAGGGGACAGAGCCTTTGCCAAACTTCAGCCATGCATTCCCATTCCATTGACCAGACCATCTTTGGCTGCCGTTAAAGAGCAAGCGATTTAACCCTCTGTGTTTGGAGACTGTGGTCACCAGCAACTTTGTAATTAATGATTTCTTCCTGCCTACATTATACAATAAGAAACTTTTCTATCCTTCTGTCTGGACTTCTATGCATTACTAAAATTCTGGTTTATGATGATTTTCATGAGCTTGCTTAGTTTTTGCCTACTCCAGTGATTGAACTGTCCTTGGACAATGAACCTGATCAGATGTCTGTAGTTGATTCAACTCTCCAACCTCATCTTAGAGCAACAGAGGGTTCCCCCCCACTCTAAACTTTTGTATAGACCTATTGAAACCTTATTATAGAATAATCTTAATATTTTTAGAGTTACTTACAGAATAACATCTCTGAAGAGCATATGTCCATTCACGATGAGATAGGCACCAAATCGAAAACAACCAGCATAGGAAAAATACATAAATGCTTGTGAAATACTAAAAGTAATTCCATAGATGTGTGCCTTCCGCACAGAGTTCCTGCAAAGCAAATTGGTGTATTCATCACCACCCCTTCAAGCATGCATAGCGCTGTATTGTGGGAGGAGCACAGCTTCAAAACAGAGTTGACCTGGGTTTAGATTCTGCCTCCAGTTACATTAAAGTACCCTTTCTCCATATCGGTTTTCTGATTTGTACAATGGGGACAAGGAATACGGTGCAGAATTGTTTTGTGAAGTAAATGAAGAACATAAATGTCTAGCACAGGACCTGACTCCCAGTGGCTGCTCAGATGATAACTGCTGTTATTATACGTTAAAATATCTGATGACCCAGATATTCACCTTCTGTGAGGTAAACATGAATACTGTGTTAAAAATATTGAGGATGTCAAAGTCCTGACTGAAGTTTAGATTGTCTGAATGTGATTTCCTTGATACTATTATCTTGTGCTCTGTGCCTAGTTACCATCTCTTTTGTCAAAATTCATGTTTCAGATTCAGAAAGGTGTGGTCACGGAGGTTTAGATAGAAACACATCCGATATTCCTCCTGAACTAGATCCCACCAGCCCCGATGCAGGTTTAGTGCCATTTCTAATTAGCTCCCATGCTTGGTGGAGCTACTTTAGCATAAGTCATCTAAAAGAACAACAATTTACTTTTAGATTGGAAACCAGGCATTTGCCAAGCAGGAGCATTTAAAGTACTGCTGATTTGGGTGACTTAGTTAAATGCCATGAGCATGGCGTTACAACGCTTAATGTTACCGACAAATTTGCTGTTAAATCTTTAAATTAAAACCAAATTAGAGATTAGCTCCAGCCTTCTATTATTACTTAATTCTCTTGAAGTAAAATAAACCATAGGTTATAGATAATGGAACATATGTGTTTATATGTCAAATATCAAATGGACAGAAAAATGTAGCTGCATGAAGTATATATAACTAAGGAGATGAAATAAATTGAGAATTTTAACTAGCCCTTTTCAAATCTGTAAGTGTTCAAACTATCTAGGCTACACAGCTATAATCTAAGCAGTATTCAATTTTGTTAGGGTTAAAATATATTCATCTGTAGCCATGAGGATGTAAAGTACAGCATAGGGGATGGAATAGCCAAAGAACTTGTACACATGACCCATGGACATGAACAATGGTGTGGGGACAATTCTAACAGCATAATCAATAAAATATAATTAAAAAAATAAAATAACATATATTCACTTATAAAAACAGGCCCTGGTTGGAAACAAGTGGCAAATAGTGCCACTGGGAGTTTCTCAGATTGCTCAAGTATAAGTGAGTGGAATCAGATGTGCGTCTTTGTTTTCCAGGCAGGTTGGATCTGGTCCTCATCCAGAGATCAAGAGGAATACAGTAGCCTATCCACAGGGGACACATTTCAAGACTCCCAGTGGATGCCTGAGACCAGGGACAGTACCAAACCCTACATATACTATGTTTTTTTCCTATATAAATATATGTATATACATATAAACATATATACATACCTATGATAAAGTGAACTTATAAATGGAGCACAGTAAGAGATGAACAATAATAGCTAATCATAAAGTAAAACAATTGTAACAACATACTGTAATAAAAGGTATGTGAATGTTGTCTCTTTCTCAGTATATCTTATAGTACTGTATTCCCCCTTCTTGTAATGATGTAAGATGGTAAAATGCCTTACTAAGTCAAGAACTTCCACCTTTTCACTTAGAGGAAGCGCTTTCCAGCTTCTCTTTGGCACACCAAAGTTGCCAGCATCACTACTCTCGCACCCTGGAACCATGATTAAGTAAAGTGAGTGTGACTTGAATACAAGCACTGCGACACCACAGCAGTCTATCTGCTAACCAAGGCAGCTACTAAGCCACTGAAGGTGGGTTGGGTACACAGCATGGACATGCTGGCAAAAGCATGAGTCATGTCTCACATGAGGACAGAGCTCAGTTAAAACTTACAGCCACTTTCTTACAACATAGACAAGAATAAAGTCCAACTGGATCAAAGACTTAAATGTGAGACTCAAAACCATACAACTCCTAGAAGAAAACAGGAAGTAATCTTATTGACACTGCACTGAGTAGAATGTTTTTGGATATGTCTCCTTGGGCAAGAGGAACAAAAGAAAAAAAGTAAACAGATAGGACTACATTAAACTAAAAAGTGTTTGCACAGCAAAGGAAATCATCAACAAAATGAAGACCACCTACTGAATGGGAGAACATACTTGCCAATGATGCAACTGCTCTTTTCCACAACGAAGGATAAAAGGATCGCAAAAACCCCTCCCTGATGGGGTGACCACAGTAGGAAGCAATCTCACCAGACACGTGCTTCTCTCAGAGGACCAGGGGCTTGACATGTGGCAGCCTAACCCCTTGGGGCTGCACTGAAGAGACAAGTCCCACAACAGCTGACTTACAAAACCAATGGGGCTGATGTTAACACCTAAGGGACCCACAGCACTATGGGCAAATGAGACTCCCCCCTTAGAGGACTCATGTGCAGTCATACTCAACCCAAGACCCAGAAAAAAAAAAAAACAACAACAACACAAAAACATCAGTTAGTAAAGCACCCAGACTATATGGGAAAGATATTCACTTGTTAACCTAAAACCCTTGACTCTTCAGCTCGTTGAAAGCTGCCCAAAAGCAGAGGAGCTGGTGCATGCCATCATTACACTCTCTTACCTAACCTGCTCACTCAGTGGGTGAGTGGTCAGGATACTACTATCCCATGGCCTTGCTGAAACCAGATAATAGTGTGAGTCATTTTGGAACACTTCCCACTCCCTGGAGGGACAGGTGATTTGGAACCTTCAGTATTCTCCTGCTCCTTAGCTAAAATCTTCAAGTGCCAGCCATTACAAAATCACCCTGAACTGCAGCCCCATCCTGCCAGGGCGAGCAAGCAGTCGCAGCATTCTCCCACCCCCAGCCTAAAGCCTGCATGCACACAGACAAAGCACTCACTAATTGCACTGCTATAGCCCATGGGTATGGGCAGTCAGGGCGTTTTCCCATGGCCTTCCTGAAACCAGCTAGAGAGCACCACTCCCTGCACACTACAGCCACCTTCCAAAGCCAGAGGGTACGGCCCAGTCCACTCAGGGGATACTCCTTGATGTTTGATTCTGGTAGCCTGAGGCTGGCAAAAATGAGTTCTACGGTACTGTAAAAATCCAAAAGACAGTTCTTGGCAGGTTGCTACCCCCAGGGCACTGCACAAATAGCAGAATGAAATACAACTGCAGTCTTCCTGTGAAAAGGGCCTATTTATAAATTGAAGAATATACTAGGGAGAGAGGTATCAACAGTAGAATGGATGAAATAGAAGCATGAATCATTGCGCTGGAAGGCAAAGCAATGAGAAACACCTAGACTAAACAGCTAAGTTAAAAAACAATTTTAAAAAGTGAAAATCACTAAAGGTCTCTGGAATGACATCAAACAGAATAATATTAGCATGATGGGGGCGGGGGGGGGGGGCGGTTTCCAGAAGGAGAAGAGAGAAAAGGCCAGAAAAATTCTATGAGGAAATAATGGCTAAAAACTTCCCTCATTTGGAGAAGGAAATAGTCACGAGTCCCCTAGAGTTAAAAATAAGATGAACCCCCCAAAATATGCACAGAGACACATTATAAGTAGTAATTATAATGTAGTGAAGTAGTAAAAGTTAAAAATAGAGAAAGGATCTTAAAAGCAGCAAGAGAAGAACAACATATTGCATACAAAACCCTTAAGGTTATCAGCAGATCTTTCAGCAGAAATGTTACAAGTCAAAAGGAAATAGCCCAATACATTCAAAGTGCTGAAAGGAAAAAAATTACCAACCAAGGATTCTCAGCCCAGCAAGGTTATTATTCAGAATTGCAGGAAAGACTAAAAGTTTCCCAGGTAGGCAAAAATTAAAGGAGTTCATTACCACTAAGCCAGCAATGCTAAAAGGAGTTCTCTAAGCCAAAAAGAAAGGATATAAATTAATAATAAGAAAACACACAAGAGTAAAGACCACACCAGAAAAACTAACTGAATAATAAAGATAGTGTTTCAATCACTTACAAATCAAGTATGAAGGGTAAAAGATGAAAGTCATAAAATTTATTTAAAAATACAATTAGTTGAGAGCTAAATAAAATAATAAGATATAAAATATGTCATAAATATATAAAATGTGGGGGGAAGAGTAAGAATGCAAAGTATTGGAGTGTGTTTAAATTTAAGTTACTATAGAAACACACTGTTGTATACATAGAATATTATATATGAACCTCACAGTAAGCACAAAGAAACTTACAGTAAATACACAAAAGAAAAAGTGACAGGAATCTAAACATAGCACTAAAGAAAACCATGAAACCACAAGGGAAGAGATAAACAGAGGATGAAAGGAACAGAGAAGAGTTACATTACCCAATAAAAACACAGATCAAAAGTGAAGGGATGGAAAAAGATTTACCATGCAAATAGAAGTGAAAGAAAGCTGGGGTAGCAGTACTTCTATCAGAAAAAAAACTTTAAAAAGAAGAGCATTACATAATGATAATGGAGTCAATTCAACAAGAGGATATAGTATCTGTAAATATTTGTGTACCCAACACAGACACACCTAAATACAGGCTGTGACAAAAGTAGCCTTTACAGCCCTGGCTGGTGTGGCTAAGCGGATTAAGTGCAGGCCTGTGAACCAAGGGTCACCAGTTTGATTCCCAGTCAGGGCACATGCCTGGGTTTCGGGCCAGGTCCCCAGTAGGGGGCACATGAGAGGTAACCACATTGATGGAAACCACATTGAGAGAAACACTGATGTTTCTCTCCCTCTCTTTCTCCCTCCCTTCCCTTCTCTCTAAAAATAAATAAAGTCTTAAAAAAATACACCAGTGACATTTTTGTATAAATAATCTAGAACAAATAAGCCTAAAATATGTATGGAACAACCAAAAACCCTGAATAGCCAAAGCTACATTGAGAACAAAGTTGGAGGTATCACAGTCCCTGATTTCAAGCTATACTACAATGCCATAATAACCAAAACAGTATGGTACCAGCATATAAACAGACACATAGATCAATGGAGTAGAGAACACAGAAATAAATGACACATATACAGTCAATCTACAACAAAGGAGGTGAGAGTACACCAAGGGGAAATGACAGTCTCTTCACAAATAATGTTGACAAAACTGGATATGTGAAAGAACGAAAATGAATCACTATCTTATACCATGCACAAAAATAAACTCAAAATGGATTAAAGACTTGAACATAAGACCTGAATTCATAAAAATCCTAGAAGAAAACATTGGGAATAAGCTTTTGACACCAGTCTTAGTAATATTTTTTTGGATATGTCTCCTCAGGCAAGGACAACAAAAACAAAAATAAACTACTGGAACTACGTCAAACTAAAAAGCTTTTGCACAGCAGAGGAAACCACCAACAAAATGAAAAGGCAACCTACCTAATGGGAGAAAAAAATTATAAATTATTCATTCAATATGTGATTAATATCCAAATATATGAAGAACTTGTACAGCTAAAGATCAGAGAAACAAACAAATCTGTTAAAAAAAATAGTCAGAGGACCTGGCAAAAATAGACATTTTTCCGAAGAAGACAGACAGATGGGCAACAGGTACATGAAAAAGACTCTTAACATCATTATTCATCAGGGACACGCAAATCAAAACCACAATGAGATACCACCTCACACAAGTCAGAATGGCTGTCATCAAAGGACAAAAAATAGCAAGTGCTGGTAACAATGTGGAGAAAAAGGAACCCTTGGGCGCTGTTGGTGGGACTGTAAACTGGTGTAGCCACTGTGGAACACAGTATGGAGGTTCCTCAAAAAATTAAAAATAGAGCTACCAAGTGACCCAGCAATTCCCTTCCGGGTATTTATCTGAAGAAAATGAAAACGCTAATTCAAAAAGACATATGTACCCCTACATTCATTAAAACATTATTTATAATAGCCAAAATACAGAAGCAGCCTAAGTGTCTACCAATAGATGAGCCCATAAAGAAGATGCGATACACTAGCACACACATGCACACACACACACACAGTGGGATACTCCTTAGCTATAAAAAATGAAATCTTGCCATTTGCAACAATGTGTATAGAACTGGAGGGTATTGTGCTAAGTGAAATAAGTCAGAGAAAGACAAATACCATATGATTTCACTTCCAGGTGGAATATAAAAAACAAAATAAAATAGGAACAGACTCATAAGTACCAAGAACAAAATGGTGGTTGCCAGAGGGACATGGAGAGGGGGAACTGTGTGAAAGAGGTGAGGAGGCCTCAGGAGGACAAATGTGCAGTTGTAAAGTAAACAGGTCTTGGGGACATAACACATAGCATGTAACACAGTGTCAATAATACTGTAATAACTTTGGTGCCAGAGGTAGCTAGACTTGTGGCTATCATTTCATCAAACCACTATGCTTACACCTGAAACTGATATAGTATTATAAGTCAATTATACTTCAATAAAAAATAAAATAAAACTTCTGAATTACTTCCGCAATGTTCCATGTAACATTTCAACCATGGTTGGTTGGCTGGGTTACTGAGGCTAAGGAAGGCAGCACTGTGGATAAGGGGGGACTATTGTACTTTAATTAACGAAATAACAAGTCTCTTCTTTAGTTCAGTGTACACAATCCAAAGAAAAGGTTTGGACAATTCCCTAAAAGAACGTTCACTCTGCGTCACCAGGACGGGCTGTCGACCTCGCCTGCACTGGTGAACGAACGAACACACAGTCCTCTGCACTGTTCAGTTCTTGGAGACCCGGTGCATCGTTTTTACAGGAGATAAAAAAATTCTATCCTCTGGCCCAGTGGCATCAAAAAGCTATCTATTTTCAGTGAGATAATTATTTTAAAATGTCATCCTTATAGTCACATTATTATTCGGAGGAGCACAGTTTTTATCATCTTTGGGGACAATAACTCAGCCCCAGGAAAGCACTGTGTTCTTAGTACCAATCATATGCTCATTACCTGTAAGGTCCATACAATTTCTCCACATACATTGATTCAAATTTTCTTTCCTGAGTCAAGGACACAACTGTCCGAATGTTTTCTATTGCCTCTGTTGCAATCTGTAACGCAGAACAGATCTTGATTAGAAAGGGGGCTTTTACTTCTGAAATAATGAAAAATATAAACCTTAGGACACTGTCAAAAGAATCATGAAAGGTTTTAAATCCCTACAATTTTGGGAGTGAAGGCATAATATGTTCTTTAAGATGAGCTCTATGACAAAATTGACAGTCTTAAAAGTACCCCTGGTTGGGCCAAGTACAGTGAGCAGGTTTCCGTATTCCTGGGGAGCCTGACATGCTTAGGGCAAGAACGGTGGCTTGAGCACCAGCAGGCAGATTCTATTCCCAGCTGGGCCACCAGGCAGTTTCTTGCCTGGCTTTAGTCACGCACCTTTGAGGCTCTGCTTTCCTCATAGGGGAGAGTCCTAGAGAATCAGGCTAAGTGATTTCTAAGGGCCACTAGAGGTGTCAATCATTTCCTCCTTGAGCATACCCCTACGTAGAGGAACCGTGTACCCACAATTGGAAAGAAGATTCAAATTGTGAACAACCCAACCCTGCTGTAGAACCAATTAAAGCAGGGGCAGACACTGACTGATGCAAGCGAATCAGATTCTGTTTCCAGGATTGGGGGCAACTGCTGAACTGAGGAGACCTGTGGATTTGGAGGTCAAGGTCACCACCAGGGATGTGTGGGAAGCTCCTTTGAATATACAGGTGAGGAATGGAAAAAAATGTGTAGAGAGCCTCAAAGACAACAGAGCTTATGGCTCTAAAAGAGGAGCTGCTACTGACTTTCCAGTAACCCAAACATGGGAGTTCCCTGCACTTCTGTGCATGCTTACACTACATCCTTGGTACCCAGACCAGCTGGAGTGGTTTCTGATTCTGACAGCCGAAGTACTACTGATTAGTGGTAACTGTCTGTGACAGCTGTTTAGTCTAAAGGACAGACTCAGTTGTCATCGAAACCATTAGCACAAGGAACCTAATATTTTAATTTTAAGTTTTTGTTTTAGCAGCTTTACAACCTTTATCTCAGTTCTCAGCTTCTGTAACCAAATGAAAGCAAGATATTTGATACTTCAGGCCGAATAACTTTTTATCTTTATTATAAATGAAAAATCTAACAGTAATAGTAGCCAGAGTAGAGAATACTTATCAAGCCTTTACTGCATGCCAGGTACTACCTCATTTAACTGACATGATCTCATTTAGTTTCACAATGACCCTGTGAGGTAAATATTATTATTTCCGTTTTCACGGATGAGGAACTGATGCACAGATATGTTTTTTTTTAATTTTTATTTATTTATTTATTTCCTTTATTTATTTTAATTGTTCTTGTACAGTTTTCTGTCTTCTACTTCCATCCCGGCCCACCGCCCCAGCCCTCTCCACCACCCTCCCCCTTCCACGCCCCCTAGTTTCTGTCCACATGTCTTTTATACTTGTTGCTCTAATCCCTTCCCCTTTTCCCCTGAAATTCCCTCCCCTCTCCCCTCTGATGACTGTCAGCCTGTTCTCAGTTTCAATGCCTTTGGTTATATTTTGATGCACAGATAAGTTAAATGACAAAGATCCTTATCAGTCTACCAAGTCCCTGTTCTTAACCCATTGTGCCATTCTTTTCTCCCAGCTTTGTCAACACAGGAGGGAACAAGTTGTTAATGACTAATTATGCTCTACACTTGATTTTCTGGTCCTGGATTAACTGCCAGGAGGTCAATTCCGGTTCAGCAGGCCCCTAGACTCGTTCAGACAGGACCTGAGTTGAGAGGGTTGCTATTCACCCTTCTTCTCCATCCTCCCAACCCAGCAGTCAACACCCTCATTACCAAGCCCTTCTTCAAAAAACAACAGGGGATGCTATGCCATCCCAAATCCTATTGTACTCTAACCATGAATAATCTGCATCCAGATAAATGAGAACTTTTCATAAAAAAACAACAACAAAAAAAAAAAAAACAGTGATGTGAGAGTTTTCCAAGACCACTTTCTAACCCTATTCTATGTTAATCAAGAGCTGGTTAAGTGCCCAGACTGGTGTGGCTCACTGGGTTGGGCATTGTCCCACAAACATAAAGGTTGCTGATTCAATTCCTGGTCAGGGTACATGCCTGGGTTGCAGGCCAGGTCCCCCATTGGGGACATGGAAGGGCAACTGATCAATGTTTCTCTCCCTCTCTTTCTCCCTCTCTTACTCTCTATCTACAAATAAATAGATTTTTTTTGAAAGTTGACTAAATAAACAAAATTAAACTACAATTAAATTGCTGACAATTAACATTCATAATTTCCATTCTTTCATATTTCTTTTAAAAATATTGTATTAGGTTAAAGTAGCTGCTAAATCTAGTTTTAGACTGGTCAGTCTGTTATTCATTCTTTGATCCCTAGAATGATAGAATATTTATTAGGTGAAAGGAACTTGGGACATTATCTGGTATAATTTCTCATTTCATAAAAGTGCACAGTGAGGACCAGGCAAGTAGGGGAACCTTTTCTAGTACCATACTCTGTGAGCTGCAAGGCCGAGACTAATAACTGAAGGCATTGTGTTTTGTTTGCCATAGTGCTCAATTCTAACTGCCCTACCCCGGCCAAAATTCTGGCAAGTTTCAGTATTATTAGCCACTTATCATAAAGACTCTGTATCTTAACTAGATTTCAGATGTTTTCTTTCATGTTCCTAACCAAAGAAAAATTTATCTTCATTCTACATACTGACAATTCACCCCTCTGAAATGCGAATGGAAGCAGGGATCAGAAGGAGAAAGGAAACAAAACTACGTACAGGCTGTTCTTTCAGCAGTCAATTGTGACAAACAGAAGTCAAGGAAACGATGCCCGAAAGTTCCCACAGACAGCAGCCAAGAGGATCTTCGAGAACTTTGGACACCTAGGGCTTCTTAAGTTGGGGACCACGTACAGTTCTAGAGATCTGCCCCCGGGAAAGGAGGCAGGATGAACATGAGAAGGAAGGATTTTGATGGAAACACAGGGAAGAGACTAACACTGCTCTGAACTCAGCTGATGCTGGACAAGAGAGAAGGGGCAAGGATTTCATTGGGTGTAATGGGGTTAGGGGGAATGTGCTGGGGAGGAATTCTAACCTAACCCTGTGCACCCCACACAACTGAAGCAAGTCACTGGGCTTTTGGATGCTTTCTTCCCTGTGAAGTGGAGTTCCTCTCGGCCCCACCTCAATAACCATAGCAAAGGCCGGTTGCAGTTAATGGCTGCGAATGGGCTTTGTGCTGTAGAAACTCACAATTTATATTCACGAACTGCTTTCCCTCCTAATGTTTCAATAAAGGATAATAGTCACATAGATAAGAGTTAAAAAATATCCTGGCTGTAATCTACATTTGAATACTTCCATGCATGTACATGTAAATAAAATGTTTATATGTGGATCTGGACACATTTAAAACACATGTAAAGGGGCTGTGCAATCAAGAGTTCTTAAATTAGACCTGGATTTGAAAGACAGCCATGCCTTCAACTGGTTTGATCCTCGGGTTTCATGTCTGTGAAATTGGGGTAAAATTAGTACCTGCCTCATGGGATTACTGTGAGGATATGATGAGTTGATGCACGTAAATAACATACTTAGAACAATAATTGGCACAAAACAAAGACCCAGTGTTTGCCCCTTTGCCTTTGTAGCGAGAGCCACGAATCAGAGCCTTACTGCCCTCTGGTGGCTTCCCAGCTCAGTTACAGAAAACACCTCCAAGAAAAGAACTGTCTTGAAGTACCAGCAAATCCCCTAGCTTGAACAATTCACTTATATTCTGTTTTAAGGACGCCTCATCTGTAAAACAGAGGTGACATCTGTCCTAAAAATGGCATCAGGATACGAAGTAGAAGGTAAAGTGAACTTTGGAAATTCAGAAATTCTCTATAATGACCACACGTTAAGGGTTTCCGATAGGCCAAAATCTTTCCATTATTTCATGTTGAAATTCTAGGCCTTCTTCATGCAGTAAACTATTTTATGCACAGTGTTGACAATTATTAGTTGTAGTGAGCACGAGCATTTAATTATTGAAACATGTATGTTGTGATAATTCAAATAAAACATGTCGAAAAATAATTCTTACGCTAACAAGTAAAACATATGCCAAAAAATGGAAGCTTTATTGACCTACCTTTCCAGCTGTTTCCAGTTCCTTCTTATCTCTTTTGGCATTTCCAGCCAACATTTTCATTTCAACAATTCCTGACACAGCAATAATTGGAACAACCGATAACAGCAAAAGAGTTAACTGCCAACCATATATGAATGATATGACAATACCAGTCCCCAGGTTGGCTGTATTCTGTGCAATTAAAGCTAGCCTGGTCCCAGTGGCCTGGAAGAGCAAGAGAGAGGCAGTTATGTTTTCAGGTGCAAATCCCTGAGCGGCAGCCTCAGGCCTCCTGGTCGGAATGACGACAGGGGTTGGTGCCTGCGCCAGCATACGCTCCCTTCCTTACAGTGAGTCCAGGATACCCATGCTTCACTCCTGAGGCCCTGCAGGTCTTTCTTCGTTCATGCCTTTCAGCTCCCATTCCTCCCCTGCCCACGTGAATTCAGCACTGCAGAACCAATAATCAGCCACTCGGCTTTGGGAGTAGGCTGTGGGGCACACGCACTTTTTCATGAAGGCCCCATTTACAGAGGAAACTAACCCCAGTGTGCCCCAGTTGTTTTAAAGAATATTTGCTTTAAGTATGTAAGAGGGAAGTTTACATACTTAGGGGCCCACCTGTTGCAAAGTGTACATGTCCTGAGAGACCATCCACTGTAAAGCATACATAAACATGAATTACTGTGTGTACCACTCAGAAAACAGAGCTGGTGTAGATGACACTGAAGTTGACTGAGTTGTGTGGTCACAGTGGCCTTCACAGTGACAGGCCTCAGCTCTAGGGGTGGGACCCAAGCCAGAGAGAGAGCGTGGTATTTCCTAGAGAGAGTTAATGGTTCAGGGTCCAACATATGACCCAAATTAGCCCAAATCAGATAAAAGGGAAGGCTGCCAATTTGGTGGTTGAGGTGCAGGTGGGCACTCTTTCCCTGGGTGGAAAACAAGGAAGCTTGTAGTTCTGGTTTCTGCAGGCAGCATCCCAGGGCCCTGAGAGCCAGAGCCACAGGATGGAGTCAACGCTGAGGATGGAAAGCCACTCAGAGGCCCCCACACAAAGGGGACCTAAGTCCTTCATGACATTTTTGAGCCAGTGGATCAATCGACCCTGAAGTCTAGCCTTCCTCTTTCTTGTTGAGGCCAGTTTGAGTTGAGTTTTCTGTTATTTCTTAGCAGAAAGCAACTTAACAGATGCAGCTATGCCACGTGTTTATTCAAAACCACGTTAAGGGAAATGGTATTAGAGCATGGCCTACGTACTCCTTGTACTTGGGAGGCGTCAGTTGCAAGTCTTGTAGAAAGTGCACCGGTACTGTTTCTGTGATCATCAAACCAGCTCATGTCCTACGGCACAAAATACACCTTTAAATGAGTTCAAGATTAAAACAAGCAAAGAAAACCTGATGAAATCTTGCAAACCTTCGGTGCTGAGAAAGCATCCACACTTAACTTGGGTACTGGTGTTCAGGGGAGCCTGACATGCAGCAGGGAGCCCAGGTCCCTGCCCTGGGCACACACCCTCAGAGCCCAGCAGGACCTGGCCCCGAGGCCGCTCTGCTGCTGCACAGGGACAGCACCCCTGACTGGGCAGATGTGCGTGGAAGACTTCTCCAGGCTGCAGCCGTGCTCCCTGCCAGCTTCACCTGAGGTGGCGTGTGCATGCAGTGTTCCGTCACCCAGGGCCCACAACTAGCGCCATGGGCACTTCCTCCGCCACAGCAGGGTCTCTCAAGAAGGTAGAGGAGCTGAGCCGCGCCGGGCATGGCTCTCTTGTAAATTCTGGGCGTAAGAAAATCAGCCCTGGTTTCTCACCGTGTCTTTGTTTTTTTAAACACAAATAAAAGAGTGTACCTTAGAAATGATTTTAATTATAAGCTACTCATCCACAGCCCCTTTTAGTTTCATATGAAATAATTTTCCCTGCATAGCAACAATTTAAAAGATACTAAGAAAAAAAGGGCTGTAAACTCAGAATTGCTAAAATATGATTCATGCTATGTGCCCTTTTATGAGCAGGAAAGTAATCAATTCCTGTCCATTGGATGAACAATATACTGGCCCTCTCCTGAGACTTCTCTGTAAAAATGGAGAATCGAGTTTACACATTTTCCCACATGTCCTGCACTAGACTGTGAACCCCCCCCCCCCCTGGCAAACCGCCCCCCCCCCCCGCCCTCGCAGAGGGCAGGCAATGCCTGCAGTCCCGGCTGCCGGCTGCCTACAGTACGCTGTCTGGGGCACAGTGGGTAACAATTCAGTGAATTTACAAGTGACAATGTGAAAACAAGTAAGTCAGAAACAAAACCATTTCTCAACATTTGGGAAAACCTAAGTTAGCATGGTTGACTGCGGTACATGAGTCCTACCAACCTCTTTCTCCTTTGCTTAAAGGACTCACCAGGGCTTGTGTGGAATCCAGCGACGGATAAAGGTCCTTGAAATGACAGTTTCCACATGGATAAAGATAGTTGCAAAATAAGCTGAAAAAGCTACCTAAATTATACTCCCATGCAAACCCTGAGAGGCCTCGGGACATTGAAAGACCAGTCCTTGCACAAACACCCAGCGAGTGGGGACAACATGAAATAAGGACAGGGAAAGAGGCTTATAATGAACGGGAACAGAACGTGTTCTCTGGTACACACACCGACCTGTCTCAGCATTGCTTTAAAAGCCATTGACCGGAGCTTGGTGGTGAGGATCTCGCCAGCTTTCCCAAAAGTGAAGCCCTGGTTGAGAGAAAAAACAAAACGGAACTCTAGTATTCTGACACAAATGGGTATAGTGCCATTGATTTTTACATTACTTATATATTACTCAATGATTCAATTAACACATCTCCGTGCACAAACACTAATTAAAAGTCCTAGCCTATCCCTGGCTGGTGTGGCTCAGTGGATTGTGTACTGGCCTGCGAATAAAAGGATCACTGGTTCGATTCCCACTCAGGGCACATGCCTGGGTTTCAGGCCAGGTCCCCAGTACGGGCACGTGAGGTGCAAGCACATGTTGTTCTTTCTCTCCCTCTCTTTTTCCAAATCTTTAAAAAAAAGTTCTAACTTAAAGTTCATGTACTGCTACAATCATTAGTATGTTATTGAGATGAAAAACCTTAAAAGTGTCCAGTTCTGGCTTCTGAACCATTCTAAATAGGTTTCCATTCCAAAACTTTCAAGGACAACATCTCAGTGAGAACAATACTGCATCTAGTAACAACCTTCAGTGTGTTCCTAATACTTGAGACAAAACAGTAACAAAATTCCAAGCAGGAACCATTTCGGCTCATGTGGAGGAGGGCGGGTCTGCAGTAAGATGCTCCGGACAAGTTTGCTGGTTAGGGCTCTGTCCTCTAAAAAAGTCCTGTGCCAATTGCATTTGCAGTTCATTTCAGTCTAAGATGTGGAAACTCCATTAGGTCTTGATTAATGGATAATTAATCAATCTACATTAATAAGTAGTTAAAATCTAATTAATAGATAATCAGTCTATAGCCTCTAACTGAATCTAGACTCTATGAGAAGACCAAATCACAGGTACCTACCTGAAGGAAGAAAGTAAAAAAAGAAGCAATTCCTAGACCCAAAAACAGCAGTGAGATCATATTGCACTTCTGTTGCTTCACTTCATCGTCCCCTGGTCCAAAAATCTACAAAAGCACATTTAAAACACCCACTTGGTTTACAGGATCCTTGTTGATTCCTCCCATAAACAGTGGCTAGAGCATCACATTTTAAAAAGTAAGCTTTGAAATATATGGGCTATTTTTACTGGGGTAAGATATGCATCACATACAATGTACCGTTTTAACCATTTTAAAGTGTACAATTAAGTGGCTTTAGGTGCATTCAGTGTTGCGCAACCTTCACTACTATCTGTCCCCAGAACTTCTCCATCATCCCAAATGGAAACCCTGCACCCATTAACAGTAACTCCGTACGCCTCCCTCCCCAGCCCTCTGGACGGAACCCCTGTTCTCCTTTGTGTCTCCATGAATTTGAGGACTATGTGGTTATTCACACGGCTGGAAGCACTGCACGTGGCCTGCGTGTGGTTGCACATTTTGGTGTTTGTCTCTCTTCCTCTGCACTGGCTGTGGCCTCAGCCTGAGCTCTTTCCTGCCCCCAGGCCCAGCCCTTCACCCCTGACCGCCGCCATTGCCAGACCCTGCTTTCAAAACACTGGTCCCCCTTTGACACAGGGTGTGTTTTGTTTTGTTTTGCTTTGCTTTGTTTTGCATGTATAGTAAACTGTTTGAGAAAGGACTTGGTTTATTTTGTTTCCTGCTGTATCTCCCATGCCCAGTGCAGTGTTTGGCACATAGGAGATACCCCAAAACACGGAGATGGTCCACATAGCTCTCGGAGTGCAAGGGAGTTGGGGGTTGCACTATTTTTAATTTAAGAACATCTGGGGGGGGGTCCTTTCTAATTTCTTTATTTTTTGTCTTGAAGTCTTCATTGTAGACCAGCATCCACTGTCACAAGTGTAATGAACTCACATGATGGAGAATAATTCATTGTTAACAAAAATGTCTCTCCAAAAATGTTACTGGTTAACTAAGGTTATACAATATCCATATTGGGTTTTATGGAGCCTTAGATAATTCTGACAACTTCCTATGAATACCCCCTCATTGAATTTAATGATGGGATAGCATGAGTTTCCCTTCTTGGTCTCAGACTCCCCAAGCATTGGAAGGACTGCTGAAATAGTGACATGATGGCTATCCCTTTTTGAATACTTACTAAGAGGCAGATACTTAAAAGCTTTCCATATAGTTACCTATATAATCTCCTTTAATCCTCAGCTATCCTGTGTGGTCAATTTATTTTATGGATGAAGACACTGAGGTACAGAGAAGGACCACATCTTGCCCAAGTTTGCACAGCTATTAAAGTGGCGAAGCCAGTCTGTGCCCAGAGCCTGGCCTGTACCTGCTATGGCTGGATCTCTTCCCTCCTGCACCTGCTCCCAGCCTCCCAGTGTGACAAGCATCTTCTCTCCACAAGGGGTAGAGACTGTCGCCTGACACGGGTTTGATGAGAGCTCATTAGTATGCCTCCTTCATTGATTTTACAGTTTATAGCTTCATTGATATCATAACTTGGAATGGTTCATACTTTTTCTTTGGCCTCACATATTTCCTCAAAAGGGAATTAAAAACTTGGGCCTGGTTTAATCGGACACTGTTTTAATCCAAAATGGACCCATTGGTGGGGGTGGCATGAGAACTGATGTAATGATGAAGTGATTTAATGCAAGTTATTAAGCAACGTTTTCAAACTTACCGCCATCATCTCTGAGAATATTATTGAAAATGCCGGCTGGAGCGCCCCATTGGCAATGGCACACACCGTCCCCACCACGAAGTAGGGCCATTCCGTTCTGTTCAGCTTTAGGATCTTCAGGAAGGATACTGGTGGCACGGTTTCATCCTAGAACACACCAGGATAGACTGGTGATAACACAACAGCTACCAGAGTTTGTAGATGTAGAAAAGACAGGGCATCACCCTCAAGGAACTTGCAAACTAGGTGCAGACTGTCTACAGCGAACCACATGCCCAAGAGTAGGACAGCGCACTGTAAAGGTTGACAGCCTTCTCTGTCTCTGACGACGCAGTGTCAGCTGAGTATGAGCTGTTCACCCAAGAAGCAATCTTCATGGTGTGATCGGTCTATTTCTATTCCAGCCTCAGCCCAGTGAGCAGAAGCAGGGTCTGGGCACTAAAACCCCTGGAATTCAAGGCCCAAGTCAACTCAGGATGGCATTAGGGTCCAATGAGACCATGCCCATGAAGAGAAGGATAAATGTCCACACAAATGTAGGACACCAGCATGAACCCGAGAGCACAGGCCTGGTCTCCCGCCCCCCTGCCCCCTGCCCCAGCCCAGAACCCAGCCCAGTGCTGCCTTCTCTACGACATGTGCCCAGCTCACAAAACCAAACTCATCACGCCCCTTTTCTCTCACCGCTGTTCCCCGTGCAGACTTCTCTCCTCACAGCTCAGCTTGTTTTTGTTTGTTTGTTGTTATTTGCATGTCTCCTTTTCTAATATGTAAACTTTTTAAAGGTGAAGACAACATCTTCATATCCCCCCAAACTAACCCTGTGCCTGGTACATATCGGATTCTCAGTAAATGTCAAACTTAATGTCTGGTCAAGCTTGATGTATTCAGGTCACATAAAGGAAAATATTCTGACTATGCAGATAATTTAACATTAAACTAGATACAAAAGCTGCCTATGGAATGCCGTAGCATATAGTCATTTAAATAGATCCTGTTCATGTCCTGATGAAACAGAGAACATAGGAGCAAGTTCCACTCAGCCCTCTTTTTTGCAAGCTGCCCATTTTCTCATTTTAGTGTTTTGTTTTTCCTCTCTAGTTAACATTATCTTTATGCCCAGCCTGATTAATCAGCCATTTTCTCAGGCTGCTACTCAACACAAATAGGTCTTCGCAGGTCCCTCTAATCAGACCCAATTTCTCCTTCCCCTTGGACTCACTGTTTATCCCCCCATGATGGCGCTTGTGCAAGCCTTGCTGGCTGTGACATTTCCCTCCCCCCCTGCACCTTTCTCTAAAAGAAGTGCTTCTCTAGAACTCCAGACTCCAGTAGATCCATTTTTAGTTTTCTTAGAAAATTCCATACTGTTTTCCATAGTGGTTGTACCAGTCTGCACTCCCACCAACAGTGCACTAGGATCCCCCTTTCTCCACAATCTCTCCAACACTTGCTGTTTGTTGCTTTGTTGATGAAGGCCATTTTGATTGGTGTCAAGTGGTATCTCATTGTGGTTTTAATTTGCATCTCTCTGATAGCTAGTGATATCGAGCATCTTTTCATGTGTCTCTGGATCCTCTGTATGTCCTCCTTGGAGAAGTGTCTGCCCAAGTCCTTTGCCCATTTTTTAATTGGGTTGCTTCTTAGAGTGGAGTCGTGTCAGTTCTTTATATATTTTGGAGATTAAACCCTTGTCTGAGGTATCATTGGCAAATATGTTTTCCCATACAGTTGGTTCTCTTTTTATTTTAATACTGTTTTCTTTAGCCGTGCAGAAGCTTTTTATTTTGATGAGATCCCATTTGTTTATTCTTTCCACTGCTTGGATTATATCCTAAGAACCCTGAAACACCAATCCAAAAGAACCTATGCACCCCTATGTTCATAGCAGCACAATTTACAATAGCCAAGTGTTGGAAGCAACCTAGATGCCCACCAGTAAATGAGTGGATCAAAAAACTGTGGTACATTTACACAATGGAATTCTATGCAGCAGAAAGAAAGAAGGAGTTCCTACCCTTTGCAACAGCATGGATGGAACTGGAGAGCATTATGCTAAGCGAAATAAGCCAGGCAGTGAAAGACAAATACCATATGATCTCACCTTTAACAGGAACCTAATCAACAAAACAAACAAACAAGCAAAATATAACCAAAGACACTGAAATTGGGAACAGGCTGACAGTGACCAGAGGGGAGAGGGGAGGGAATTTCAGGGGAAAAGGAGAAGGGTTTACAGGAACAAGTATAAAGGACTCATGGATACAAACTATGGGGGTTGGAAATGGAAGGGAGGTGGGGAGGGCTGGAGTGGTGGACTGGGGTGGGAGTAAAAGACAGAAAACTGTACAAGATCAACAATTAAAATAAAAAATTAAAAAGAAAAGAAAGTAGAACTCCAGACTCCATAGACTTAGCAGCATGACTCTCAAGATAAACGAGAAACTGCAAGTGAATACTTCCATAGCCAACAAGGGGGAAACTATTTATCCTACTTGTGATAATTCAGCTCCACAAAAGTACAATTGTTATTCTTTCTATAAATTCTCCAAGATGAAGACCTCTAGAGAGTCCTTGTAATTTCTGTATTAAATAATATTGCGGGCAGAGAAGACCAGATGCAATGAATGCTCAGTAGGCTTACTTTCTTCAAGTCAACATCAGAGTAAAAATAGACTCATCCTTTACCAACAAGTAACATCAAAATGAATTCTCAAACCATTTCTTGCTTTAGGAATGGATTCTCCAGCTACTATAAAAGTTTGGGTTAACTTGAATTAGTAAGATTCCCCAATCTTCAGGTGAGAAATGTTAAAAAAAATGCACAGTTTTGTTATTTCTGGCCATGCTCCCCTTTTCCTTAGTAAGAAAAATCCAATCTAATTCAGAGTGGCAATGCATACAGCAAATTGATTCCATTTTCTACCCTCCCAAGAAGTGCAGTTAGGTATGGCCGTAGTTACTGCCAATGACATGTAAATAAAAGTATTGTGTGGAACTTCTAGAAAACCTTTGTTTCTTCCTACTGCTTGGAACATTGATGTGATGGCCGGAGCTTCAGGAGCCATTTTATATTATTGAGGATGGAAGCCACATGCAAGGATAAGAGAGATAAAGATGAAAAGAGCCTGAATCCACAGTAACTGTGAAGATACCACTCTAGCCCTGGGTTTCTCACCTCCAACATTTTTCTTCTTTTAATCCCCACCCCAGGAAACTCCTGCATTGCTTTCAGAGAGAAAGGAAGGCAGAGAAGAAGGAAGAGAGAGGGTGAAGCATCGAAGTGAGAGAGAAGTTATCTCTCGGCTACTTCCTGCACATGTGCAGACCAGGGATCAAACCCACAACCAAGGTATGTGCCCTGACCAGAACCAAACCCACAGCCCACGGTCACAGGACGATGCTCCAACCCACTGAGCAACAATGGCCAGGGTCTAAGATTTCTTTTTATGTGAAAAAATAATAACTCTTCATTTGCTTAAACTGGTGTTATTCTGGGTTACCTAGTATACGTAATCACATGTGATCCTACCTAATAGAGTATGCAACTATCAGCACCTCTTACAGTAGACTGGCCTTACAGGCACACTTCATTTCATTGCACATCACAGATGTTGTGTTTCTTTCTACAAATTGAAGGCAAGACCCTTCCCAAAAGATCACTTCATTGCAGTGGTCTACAATCAAACCTGCAACATCTCTGGGATAGGCCTGTATTTATCTCTGTATCTCAAAGATGAATGGGATATCTAATTTTGATATTAAGCATTTAAACTCAAAAGCTAAGTTTTTGGATGTCTTTTTCCCCATTGGAAAGTCATTTTTAGTTGGAATTGATTTCAATTCATTGTCAAATACATTTAACATCTGAAATTTCCTTTTTTCCAAGAAGAGCATGGTTACCAGTAGGAATCACCTGTGCCTGCAACACGCCTGCAAGGCTAAGAAGTTCAGCAGAAAAACTACACAATAAAAGATTTAAGTGAAAAACTACACAATAAAAGGTTTAAGTGAAAACGACTCACAAGTTCATTGGTTTCCTCTTCAAGGCCATTCTGATACCTTCGAGAATTCGTAAGGCTTTTTTTAGTAGAATTCCTAAGTATTTGAGATTGCCAGCCATTTGGAGCCATACCCATGGCAGACTTTCCATCGTTTAGTTCAACTTCAAGTTTGTCGGACTGGATCTGGTTTCCTGATGTCTGAAAGAGGAACAAAATGTTTAATTGTGTGTGTGTGCGTGTGTGCGTGTGTGCGTGTGGGCACCTGTGTGCAGACCTGTGTAACCTCCGAGTTTAGAACCATAAAGCCATTTTCAATATTACATGTGTCAAGGCTGTTAGATTTCATAACAGCATAACACTCAAGATTAGCTGGAAAACTGTAGAGAAATGTCTGTAGAGAAGTGTACTAACATATGGAAGTAAAAAAGGTTGAAAAGGACAGAAAGGTTATATTCAATTTGATCAATGTGAAAATTGGAGTATAAAAGTATTTTCTAAGAAATATAAGGCAATTTTTTTTTTTGTCATTCAGCAGCTATGTAGGAATTTCCTCAGTGTGTAAGAATCCAGAGAACAAGGCATGGCCACCAGGAAAGGGAAGAACAATAAAGAGAAACATTACCAAGGGCTCTCTTAAAGCTACAGACAAGGAATAGCTGGTCACTCCCTCACAAGAGGCAATTAAACTGCTTTCCTTCACTGACTGAGCACCATTGGCTTTCTTCCTCACAGTCCTGCTCAGAATCACACCTCATCCCAGGTGACCCAACCTGCAGGCTCAACCTCATTGCAGGCTTCTGGATTAATTCTCTCTCTAAAGAGGCAGGGAGGGGTAATTTAAGGGCCTCTATGTAGCTTAATGCCAGGTGAGAGACTATCAAGCCAATCTTGCTAGGAGTCTTGAGTCTGGTTCCCTGTTTGCTGCCTTTGTGTCCGAATACACATCTTAATGGTTCATCCAGGACCTCAGCCCCTGTGGTGTTGACTTGTTCTTGCCCTTCCCCCTCAGGTTCTGTCCCCAACCCAATCCAATTACTAGTGCCTTACTGCATGTCAGTAACCTGTCTATTTTGTTCTCTGCACATTACCCGATCCTAGATTTACATTTGTGTTTTCAACACCCAACAGAATATTGCCCATTTGCCTTGAACCACATACAAAGGTGTGCCCTGCTTGGTGGACTTCTGTGATTGCTTACAACTGGTACCGTTTTATACCATCTCCCAAACAAACCCAACCTAGACTCAAGAATTAGTCTTGTAACTGATCCTTGCATCCTCGCTTCCACCAACTCCCACACTATCAGATGTGTTTTCCTAAAGGGTAGCTCTGCTCAAATCGGACTACAGCTCAAAAGTCTTCCTCAGCAGTCCACCACATACTCAAGCCTGGCTCTCCCCAAATTTAGTTCATGGTAATTCACACCAGGCCATCTCTCATGAATGCCTCCCGGTACCTTTTCCTTCCTTCATAATCTTGCCCACACTATCAAGGATAGCCTTTCCATTAAGCACATTCTGATTTTATCCTCCTCTTATGATCAAATGAACACTATGCCCCCATAAGACTTTTTTTCTGTGCCTTCCCTAAAGTCCTCATTTAGTGGATGTTGAAGTCACCGAGCTATAAAGCCAAGATGGCCCTTGTCACCAAGCGATCACACGTATATTTAAAACCAATAGTCCTCATTTCTTACACCTGAATATACTTCAGCTGGCTCAAATATTTAATTGTAAAAGGTGAAGCAATAATGTTGATAGGAAATATAAGTGAGTACCCTTTTTAAGAACAACCCCAGATCCTGAAGACATGGAAGAAAAAAAAATAGTTTAATTACATACAATTAAAAAAAAATTTATGGCTGCCAAACAAACAATAAAGTGAAATTCAAAGAACAAAGGAGGAAAAAAATGTTTTCAATATGCATGGGAGAAAAGCATATTTCCTTTTTTATGCAAGGTGTTCTTATAAATCAATAAGAATATTCTAAACAACCCAACCACAAAACAGTCTATTACAAAAAAAAGTTTCTTTCACAGAGGAAAAATTCAAACAGCCAATGGACATGTGAAAACAGGCTCAATTTCATGAATAATTGAGGAAATATGGAGTTACCCTTTAGCTCTTTTAGGCTACCAAGATGAAAAAATAAAGACCAAATAGCTGTTAGCAGAAGTTTGGGTTATGGGGGACTTTCAGATTTCTAAGATACTAATGAATGAATTTCTTAAAATGCTTGGATTTTAAGAAATAAGAATGCCTTACATTTACGATCTGAAAAAGTTAAGGTACAGTTCAAAGAAACAACTGAGACTGAACAGCCCACCTAATAATGGAAAAGCTGTGTTCGTTCTGCTTAGAAACTAAACCAAGACAAGGGTGTTTTAACACCAGGTTGGACTCTGGAATTTGAGGAAAAGAAAGCAGCGTTAGTGGGAGCGTTTAGTGAGCCCTCGGGCTCCCTGCGGCCCTTTCCTCCATCTGTCCAACAGCATCAGCAAGTAAAAGGTAAGGCAAACCCGAATCAGAAGTGTGAAAGGCATGGGTATCATGGTGGAGAAGTCAAAAGGGCCTAAGAGTCATAGAATGCCAGAGCTGGTGGAAACATCAGTGACCATCTCAGTGCAGGCTCTGCTCACTTAACACGCAAGGACACCAAAACCCAAGGACCTGCCCAAGCCATTGCTTAGTTGATGGCAGGCCTTTTCGATCACACCAGGTTGCTATTCAGTCTTTATTCATACAACTTTTCCCAGGAAAGAAAGCTTAGGGAAAGGATAGAGAAAGGTCAGAGCTGCCCTGTTCCCTCGGCAGTCTCCCAGCCTAGGTCCTGGTGGGAGCGGAAGGTCATTGTTTCTGGGACGCAGAAGTAGGTCAGCCTGGGGAGAAAGTGGTGACCTCACTGGAGGACCCAACAGCAATTAGCAAACACGCCATGATTAATCTCCTCCTGCTGGAGAACATTCTCTGGCAAAATAAAGTAAGTGTTATAAAACTTTCTGTTATTTCATTTGATATTTTCACTTTGGGAGTTTGTACATTTCAATAAATATCATTTCTCATGCAACTATTTTGTGTCAGGTGCTTCTTTTTAAAGATTAAACTGATTAAAGATTAAAGATTAGAACAGCCTTACTGAGACATAATTCACATACCATAAAATTCAACCCTTTAAAGAGTGCATGTGTGTTTAATATATTCAGGTGCTTATTTCTTAACATTATAACAATGTAGCATGGTAGGTTTACTATTTCAAATGTAGAAACTGAGGCTCAAAGAACTTAAGTTACTTGTCAGAAAACGAAGCAAATTTTTGACTTAACTTTTTTTGATCCACATGCTTCAGGAGCAATATTTAAGAACAGGAAAATACTGGGAACAAACCAAGCATCCAGCTTTAGAGAACTGTCTAAGAAACTAATTGCACATTAACATAGTGCAATGCTAAGTACCCATTAAACAGATAGTATTTGGATGACATGGATCTGAAATATTAAGTAAAAGGAACAAAAATATATATGTACATGCTGGTCACAGTTATATCAAAGCAAATGCATATACTTTTACAAATATAAGAATTAAATTTATAAGATAAAATATTTTTAGGGTATTTATTTTGCAAAGTTGTTCAAGTGAGTAAGCACAATAAAATGTCTTGTTCAATAAGACAAACCGATGATTACTAATATCACTTGTTTTAGGAGTTAGAGTGAATAATTTTTTTAACAAAAACGAACTGTAGGCATGCTCCATTTTCACCACACTTCACTCTACTGTGCTTCACAGGTAGTGCATTTTTTGCAAATTGAAGGCAAGACCCTCCACCAGTGAAAAAGATTAGGATCACCTCTTAGTGATCCCAGCTCTAAGTCAGTGGCTTGGAACCAAACCCTCAGTGTCTCGGGGGTATGCCTGTGTTCCTAGTGACATGGCGCTTGCTATCCGTTTTATTAGGGTCATCTCGAAGCATTTTAAAATCACATATGAACCTCCCCTAATCACTAGAGATCCTGGCATTGCCCTCTTACTCCTACCACCAGTTTGAGCTCCTTTAATCTTATAGTGGAAAGGACCTGTTATTGAACACACTCCCCAGGCAATTAAGAATCTCTGTCCTAAGGAATAAGTTCAAAATGTTTTAGGCATTTTCTTTTATTTTCCTCCTCTCTCACCTTTTTCTCTTTCAGGACTATTTCACTGATTCTGAATTAAAGTCTCAAATGTATACTGTTAGGTATCTTCCTGAATACTACTTAATCCTCAGTATGGCATTAGTTGTATGATATTTGAATCATATAAAGAATATTATATTGAGGAGCGACCAGTGGAAACACTTCCTGGGAAGCAGATACCTGCATGTTCACAAGCTTGAAGTACAGCCCTTCCTTCTCCATCAGTTCACTGTGGCTTCCCTGCTCCACGATGACTCCATCCTCAAACCCGGCGATGACGTCCGCGTTGCGGATTGTAGACAAACGGTGTGCGATCACAATGGTGGTCCGGCCTTCTCTGGCCTGAAGCGGAAAAGGACAAACGTGCAGGGCAGCAGGTTTACAATGTCCACATACTGTCAATTAACACGCGCAATTAAGTACTTGGCTGACTTGTCTGCAGTTGATGAGACAGTAGCTTACCCTCCCCGTGTGATTAGGGTACAAAGGCATCATTCATGTACCAAAGGTCAAAGTGAGACTTGAGCTCTGGATCAGACAGGAGGCCAGTGCCTTCAGCATGAGGATGGGTAAATCCGGAGGTGTAAGTAGTGTCAGTCTTTACTCAAGAAACAGGAGAAAAGTTTAAGCCTTCTCAAGTACGTTCATACTTGCCCAAGGAGCCCTGGTCCTGTTATATGGCATGCTAGGGACTTCAGCAGAAACACATTAGGGGACTTGTTAGCACCTATAGCCTTCTCCAGAGCACTTCTGTAGGGCTGCTTTTGAAGTGCCTGATTTTACCTGTGATTCCAATGCACTCACTGCACACAGGCAGTCTAGGTGACAATATACCTTGGGGTCTGAACGGTTCAAAAATGTAGTTCCAAGTCCATCTGAATCACAACCTCTGAAGTGGGGCTAGTAAGTTTGATTTTTAATAAGCGCCCCAAGTGATTTTGTTATACATGCTAAAATCTACAAATCACTCCTTTAAGTAGTTCAGTGAACTACTTAATGTTGACTTGGTGGGTTTATTCATGGGCATTTAAACCCTGGAAAGTACCTCCCCCCCCCCAAAAAAAAAGAGGTGAGGGACAAATACCATATGATCTCACCTTTAACTGTAACATAATCAACAAAAGAAAAACGCAAACAAAATATAACCAGAGACATTGAAATTAAAAACAATCTAACAATAGCCAGAGGGGAGGGGGAGGGGACAGTGGGGAGAAAGATTTTCAGGAACTAGTATAAAAGGACACATGGACAAAGCCAAGGGGGAGGGTGGAGGCAATGAAGGGAGGTGGGTTTGGAGGGGGTGGGGGGAGTGGTGGGGGGAAAATGCAGACAACTGTGATTGAACAACAATAAAGTAATTTATGAAACAAAAAAATTAAAAAATAAAATAAACCCAGGAAAATGCTCATCAAATTATTTATGCTATGTCATTAATAATGGTTACTCTTCTTGATGCTCGTTAGGCTAATGGTTTCTTTTTTTCCTACAGAATTTTATTTTATTTTCAATGAGTTTCTTTTGTTCGTTTGTTTTGCTTCATCCCTTTGCCTTTTTCACCCAGCCTCCCAGCCCCCAACCATTTCACAGCTGTCAGTCTGTTCTCTGTATTTGAGTCAGTTTCTATTTTTGTTTGCTAGATAATTTTGTTCATTAGATTCCACATATGAGTGAAAACATTTGATATTTCTCTTTCTCTGACCATCTTATCTCACTTAGCATACTGCTCCAGGTCTACCCATATGGTCTCAAAGGAAAAATATTTCCTTCTTTTTTACAGCCAAGAAGTATTCCATTGTGTAAATGTACCACAGCTTTTTTATCTACTCATCTACTGATGGGCATTTGGGCTGCTTCCAAATCTTGGGGGCTGTAAATAACACTACAATGAACACAGGAGTGCATATATTCTTTCTAATCAGTGTTTTGGATTTCTTCAGATAAACTCCCAGAAGTGGAATTGTGGGGCCATAAAGCAGATCCATTTTTAATTTTTTCAGGTAACTCCATGGTGCTTTCCACGGTGGCTGCACCAATCTGCATTCCCACCAACAGTGCACTAGGGTTCCCTTTTCTCCACATCCTCACCAGCACTTGTTGTTTGTTGATTTATTGATGGCAGCCATTCTGACAGTCATGACCACTTCTACTCTGAGGCAATAAAACCTGGTTAAAATTAGGTTGGTCATTAGAGTATAGCCTAATTCAGCTAAGTAGTTAAAAATACAAGTCAAAAGTAAGAGGCTAGATTCATAAGAGGCAAAAAAAAGTGGGACAATTCCAGATGTTCATCAGTTGTTCAAAGGATAAACAAAATGTATATATCCACACAATGGGACATTATTGCACCGTAAGAAGGAATGATACTCTGATGCATGTTTTGACGTGGATGACATTGAACACACATGATGCAAAGTGGAAAAGGCCAGTCAAAAAGACCACACACCCTGTGATTCCACTGACATGAAATGTCCAGAATAGGCAAGTTTATGGAGACAGAAAGCAGATTAGTGGTTGCCAGGGGCTGGGGTAAGAGTGTAGTGGTGAGTGACTGCTAATGGGTACAAGGTATCCTTCTAGGATGATAAAAATATTCTGCAATTAGATAGTGGTGGTGGTTGCAAACTCTTGTGAATATACTAAAAACCAATGAATTGTACAGATTAAGAGGGTGAACTTCATGGTATGTGAATTATATCTCAAACTTTTTAAAATGAGCAGCCATAAAAATTCTGAAAAATTTTGATGAGAGGGGAATATCTCTAAATTAAAACATAAAATGCTACAACAACTAAAATAGTAAAATCTGGGGGAAGCTGTCATATGAATAGGCAATTTGACCCATAGAACAAAATGGAGTCCAGAAAGAGCTATAAAACAATTAAGAATCAGTATATGGTAAATATGACATCATCTATCAATAGGGAAAAGAGGGGTTATATAATAAATGGTATTGAGCCACTTGTGTGCCCACCTGGAAAAAAATAATGTGACCTTTCAACTTCCGTCCTTGGTCTAAAATAACTAGATGAATCAGCCGTGTTTAAATAAATATAAAAGAGTTAGGCCATAAAAAGGAAGACTGGAGCACAGCTCTACTGGACATTTTCAAGACTATTCTTTGAGTTTTAGTATGCAGGTGCCAAAGAAGCATCCGTAAGTCTTTACTGATGTGGCAGTTGCATGGCTTGGCCCAAAGACATATGGGAAAAAGCATGATCATTCTAAATACATTCATGATACTAACAATGATTAATAAATTTCTAACAGTGGCTGTGTTATCATTACGATAACAGGTTGATGCTCTATCAATACCAAAACAAAAACAAAAACAAAAATCCCTGAACAGATTGGAATCAGCTTTGCGAGTGACTGACTGGTGTGTGGAAGACACAAAGCATGTATTTGTGAATTTAAGTTAGCAACTGTCACCCCTGACCAAAAATTTCCGGACAGAGTAGAGATTTGACACAAAGAGATTTTTTCCCTGGCTTCTCAGACACCCCAATGATGACAACACACTGGCAAGTAAACACCCTAGATTCAAAGACACCCACTATTAAGAGATTTGGACCTTGTACTAGTTTGGGATGTGCAGGGATGAAAGGCAGGCCCAAATCAAGGGGGTACTAATCCATTAGCCTTTCTGGAACTTCTGGGGAAAAAAGCGTGAAGTGAAACCTTTTGGAATCATTTCATAAAATCACCATGGAGGCTAATTGTTGGTTCTCTTCTTACCCCTCCTGTATGGTGATGCTATGAGTGAGAGAATGCATGCAGGCATGAAACTTTGTGGTTATGGATTTACTTGAAAAAAATCAAAATATCAAATCTGCTTTTGTATTCTTTAAGATCTTATATTTAAACACTTATTTTTTGACAAATAGTTGCTATCTATTTAGTCCAAGGCTAAGATGGTCATTAATTTTTCTTTTTTACTGCAAAGATGAATTACCTCAATGAGCTGGACCATGGTGATATTTATTTAGGCTCTACTATGTGCAAGGCACTGGATTAAGTGTTATAAAGATACAGATACGAACAGTTTATTAATTTTGCCTCTTAAGGGGCTTGTTCTTTCTGGGTCATATAAATAAATAGCTCACTATGGTAAGTTGGTATCACATGAGAGGTATTGATTGATATGTAAAGGATCCACAAAAGGAAAATATTATTTTTCCAGGATCGGTAATCAGAGAGAGATAAGGATAGATATAACAGTGATATGTCTTTGTACTTCAGAGGAAACATAATAAGTTACAAAATTCAACTTTCCAATGTTAAAAGAAAGTTGGTTTGTAACTTAGAATGACGGGCCAGTTGATTCACTATAATTATTGTGGGGAGTGCAGTAATAAGGATTTCCCTTTCAAAGGCACAGTTTACTGTCTGCAAAATACATCAGTTTAATTATCATGCAAAGTATTGGTAATTAGATTGGGATGCTACTGTAACAAAAATCTAATACACGTGACATTGGCTTTGTGATTGAGATCTGAGTGGTAGGCAGTGGCTGAAGGGAGCTGATGATATTGTAAGCAGAGAAAAGTAAGGAAAGTAAGGAAATTACTACTGGAGGATGGAAAGAGGGTGGCTTATGTCATGTAACCTTGGGATAATTGGAAAAAATGATTCCAACAGTACCTTGTAAGAAAAATATTTTATCTCATGAACTTGTACATTTAGCTAAAGAGATTCCAGAGATCTCTAAACAGAATGTTGAAAGTGCCAATTGCTTTCCATTGGTTGTATACAAGATATGGGAAGAGAATGATGAGCTAAAGAAGGAGCTATTTGATTTTCAAGGAGAATTCAGAGACGACACAGAAGACCCAGAGTTCTTGCTGGGTAAAACAGAGTATTAGTCATCAGTGAAATGAGGTCAAAGATCAATTCAGAGTGTGGGTATGGGATTTTTTTTTTTTTTTTTTGGTTAAAGTCTCTAAAGGATTTAAGGCAGTTTGTAGTAGTCTCAGCTTGGTAAAAGGGCTTCTGTGACTTGTAAGTAAGGATTCTCTCAGAGCAGTTTCACATGCATCCCAAAACAGAGAGAGGCTTGTCTTGAAAAAAAATTATGAGTATAGCTTTAGGGGCTTGAGTAAACCATTGTTGTATTCTAAGAAAACCAAGTTTTTAAAAGGGTCCGTCAGCTTGGACTAAAGGAGACTGATAAAATTAAAAACATTAACAGGCTTCTGGGCCCCAAATTTCCATGGGTAGAAAGCATGCTGAGAAAACTACTCAGCTACAGGCGCAGGTCACTTCTTTCAGAAAAGAAAAGGCCTCTCAGAAGAAGGATGCAGAGGATGGAGACCCCAAACCAAGGAGAACAATGGACTAGGAAACCCACTACTGGGGGCAGAATTGGCTTTAATTGAGGAACATTCTCCTTTCCTGGAGAAGTGGGATAATTGCAAATATGTACCCAAATGCATTTCAGAATTGTTAGGGAACATGAACTGCTATATGCTTCCCATTTTTCTGAAAAGGAGTGCCTGATATGATTATCCTGTCCCTGCATCACCATTATATGTTGAGCATATGTGTGGAATATAGTTTGTCTCTTTAGTCTATAGGTCTCTGGATCAAAATGAGCTTAACATGAAAAATCTCATCCTTATCTGGACCACATATGGATCTTCAAAAACTAAGCTTTTGAGCCTGATGTCATAACTTTGAGCCCGATGTCAAAATGTATGAAAATTTTGAGGGTTGTGGAAAGAGGTCAGTTTATGTTGCATGTGGGAGAGAAATGTAAATAATTGTGGCAGAGGGTGTGCTATGGAAGAATAAATATGGTCACAGATTCTTTACAATTCACCCTTCAAGAGGTGGAATCCATTTTCCCCCCTCCTTTAATCTGGGCTAGCCTTGTGACTTGGGGTGACCAAAAGAATGTAATAAAGTGACATTGTTCAAGTTCTGGAGTCTAAGCCTCTAGATTACGTTATAGCTTCTGCCTCTGGGGCTCCTGGCCTGAAACTTCTATGTGAGGAAACCAGGTAAGCTATTGTATGAGTACAAGTATGAGCACAAGAAGCCACATGAGATGATCTGCCAACAACCAGGATGTGTATGAGGCCATCCTGGACCATTTTATCAACCCTCCAGGAAAATGCAGCCATAACGTACCAGTGAAAACAGCAGATCCACCCAGCCAATCCACAGGTTTACTGGTTTACACCTGAATTTGGAATGGTTTGTTATGCAGCAACAGGTAACCAATTTAGTAATCAATAAAGTTAATAATTATCATGGTAATCAACATAACAGCAGCTAAGGATATCAAGGGTTTCCCATACGTGCGGCATGTGCTAATAACTTTACATGCAGTATTTCATTTAATCTTTTCAATTATCCCATGACGTTATTTCTCTTCCCTCCCCAATCACTTCTGTAGTATCTTAGGGTTAGAGAGGTCAATTTGTTCGTCATGCAGCTAAATGAGAATAAAGCCAGAGCTCCAACCTCGGCCTGCCTAGCACCAAAGCCTGTGCTCTTAACCACCGCTCCAAGTTGATAATGGCTTTTCTTGGGGCATTTAAAAAAATTATGAGCGATTCATCAGCTTCTTAAAAAATTTATATTTTATTTATTTATTTTTAGGGAGAGGGGAAAGGAGAAAGAAAGGGAGAGAAACATTGATGTGTAGTTACCTCTTGCACAACCCCTACTGGGGACCTGGCCCACAACCCAGGCATGTGCCCTGACTGAGAATCAAACCAGCAATACTTTGGTTTGCAGGCAGGCACCCAATCCTCTGAGCCACACCAGCCAGAACTCCATTCTTCTATTTTTAAAGTCGATACACAAAAGGTTATTGACCAAGGAGTGGACTATAATCTTACAGAACACAAATTTCTAAAATCAAGTGATGTAACTTGTTCAAATATGAATTAAAATCTACAGGCTACATTCAGGATCCAGATAATAAAAAACAACAACTCAAATAATTTTTTCTTTTAGTACAGCAAGGGATAATATACTGATATTTGTATCCTACAAAGTATTCGCACCTAGGCCTTAAGTTTGAATGGGACTATTTTCCCCCCACAAATATCTCTCTTATTCTACTGACTGTATGCTAAAAAGTTTATGTCAACACATGAATGCCTATTTATATATTTTAACTTAAAATTAACTGTTTAATTTATGCATTTTTAAACAATTTCTTGTTTTAAGTCACTTCTAATTAACCAAATACCATTCTCCTATATATTATAGTTTCGTTCCTTATCAAGACTTTATGTACATGAAAGCAATGTAATTCAGTGCAAGAATTTATGAGGACTAATTATTATCATCTCATTAATTATCATTAAATTAAATTCTATAAGATAAGCCAAAATACTAATCTGATAAACCAAGAAGCATTAATTAACTATAGTGTACAGCATACAAGGCAGTTGAGTTTACTTTGGATTCAGGAATAAATTTTCCTGAGAAAGTAAGCTTCATACAGCTCATTTCTAAAATTGTATGAGGGACTTCCAGTCAAGATGGAGGCCAGGTAAACATGCCTCACTTCAATCAACAACTATGGCAAAAAAATGTAACTAGACTACAAAACAAATATCAACCAGAATTTTCAGAAAGTTGAGCTGTGTGGAAGTCTAACAACCAAATATTTAAAGAAGCTACATTCATCCAAATGGGTAGGAGGGGTGAAGACACAGATTGGCATGGAGAGGCATGGAGAGGTGTGGAAAGGTAGAGGGGCATGGAGACACAGAGTGGTGCAGAGAGGTGTGGAGACAGGAATGGGTGGTACCACATCCACATGTGGTAGGTAAAAAATGGGAGGGGTATCTCGGGAGCAAAGGATCCCAGCCCCAGTCCAGACCACCCTCAGCCCAGGGTTCCAGCACCAGGAACATAAGTCCCCATAACTTCTGGCTGTGGAAACCAGTGGTGGTGGGGCTGTGGAAGAAACTGGGATTCTCAAGAGATGCCTCTTAGAGGGCCCGCAACAGACTTTGGACTTATGCTGACCCACCCACTCTGCGATTCAGCACCAGGGCAACAGTTGGAAGGGCACCAGTGGTATGGGGAGAAAGTGAAGTGCAAGTGTTGGGAGATAGCTTCCTCCCTGGCAAAGCTGAGGCCAGGTAGCAGCACTGTCCCCTCTTCAAGACCTTCCCCACACAGGGGAGCAGAGCAGTGAACAGGTTGCCCCACTCCTAAGATTACCTAAGGCTCTACCCCATACAACTTAACAGGTGCGCTTTTCTACAATAAGCCACCTTACTAAGACAGGGAGTCAAAGCAGCTCTATCTAAAACACAGAAAGAAACACATCGGGGCTGCCAAAATGAGGAAACAAAGAAATATGGCCCAAATGAAAGAACAGAACAAAACTCCAGAAAAAGAACTGAATGAAATGGAGGTAAGCAACCTATCAGATGCACAGTTCTAAACACTGGTTATCAAGATCCTCCAGGAAATCATTGGGTACTTCAATGGCATAAAAAAGACCCATGCAGAAGTGAAGGTTGTATTAAGTGAAATAAAGAAAAATCTACAGGGAACCAACAGTGGAGAGGATGAGGCCAAGAATCATATCAACAATTTGGAACATAAAGAAGGAAAAAACATTCGCATTCAATCAGAACAGCAGGAAATAAAAAAGAATTCAAAAAAACAAGGACAGGCTGTGGAACCTCTGAGCCATCTTTAAATGTACCAACAGCTGAATCATGTGGTGCCAGAAGGAGGAGAGGAAGAGCAAGAAATTGAAAACTTATTTGAAAAAATAATGAAAGAATACTTCTCTAATTTGGTGAAAGAAATAGACATGCAAGTCCAGAAGGACAGAGAGTCCCAAACAAGATGGACACAAAGAGGACCACACCAAGACACATTGTAATTAAAATGCCAAAGGTAAAAGATAGAGAATCTTAAAAGCAGCAAGAGAAAAGCAGACAGTTACCTACAAAGGAGTTCCCATAAGACTGTCAGCTGATTTCTCAAAAGAAACTTTGGAGGCTATAAAAGATTGGTAAGAAGTATTCAAAGTGATGAAAAGCAAGGACATACAACCTAGATTACTCTATCCAGCAAAGCTATCATTTAGAATTGAAGAGCAGATAAAGTGTTTCCCAGACAAGGTAAAACTAAAGGAGGTCATCATCACCAAGCCATTATTATATGGAATGTTAAAGGGAATTATATAAGAAAAAGAAGAAGATCAAAACTATGAATATTAAAATGGCAATAAATTGACAATATCGACAATTCAATATAAAAAAAGAAACTAAGCAAACAAGCAGAACTCCTGTTCAGAATCACAGATATGGAGATCATTTGGTGGGTTGTCAGCGGGGAGAGGGAAGTGGAAGCATAGGGGGAAAGGTGCAGGGATTGAGAAGCACAAATTGGTAGGTACAAAATAGGAGGATGTCAAGAACAGTATAGGTAATGGAGTAGGCAAAGAACTTACATGCATGACCCACGGACATGAACTAAGGGGCGGGATTGCAAGAAGGAATTGCAATACCAGGTGGAGGGGGCCAAAAGGGAAAATTTGGGACAACTGTAATAGCATATAAATATATTTTTAAAAATCAATAAAATATATTTTTAAAAATAAAATAAAATTGGAGGAAGTAATCTGGAGAGAACCTGATATTTGAGCATTTTATCTCTGAACTATCTCAAATCAAATATATTTATGATATTTATGTGTTTGAAATTCATTTGTATAGTGTCATTTGATTCCGGTTTTCACACTTTGTTGTTATCACAGATGACATCAGCACTGCTGCCAAAAGTATCCTAAAATAAGGTAAGATTGTTTTTTTTTAATCCTTGCCCAAGAATATGTCCATTGACTTTTCAAGAGAAAGGGGGAGAGAGAAACATTGGCTGGTTGCCTCCTGCCTGCACCCCAATCATGGGTCAAACCTACATCCTAGGCATGTGTCCTGACCAGTAATCAAACTGGCAACCTTTTGGTGCACGGAATGATGCTACAACCAACTGAGCCATGGAGCCAGAGCCTAAGAAAAGGTTCTTATGGTGAAGTTTCAGCTTAAAGATGATAGTGAAAAATTTAGAATACATGAGCCAGTCACATGAGCTCAGCATCCTTAAAATATGTTGCTTATTTTTTATATGCTTAGAAAAACACAAGTTGAACTTTATTTCCAAAAAATCATCCATTTGCCCTTATGAATAAAGATGATATTGCTACCTACAAAATAAGGCAAGTATTTTGACTGTTTTGCAGTGAGACCAGTGTCTAGATAACCAGATGTTTTTGGTAGATTTTTACTACTTTGAATCAGAGTAATGACCTATCTGCAAGGAAAAAAAGATGAGTCACTCATTGCATAGCCATGGCTTTCAGCTCCCTTCACCTTAATCAAAGCAAGCCAGTTAATGAAACAGCCACCTCTGCAATTTAACCTGACAGAATGGAGAAATCAATAAAGCCCACGGAGAGAGCTTCATTTGCTCTCATGTTTTTCAACCTGCACTCACAAAGCATTAGCAAGAATTTTCATGAAGTTTCCATTTGGTGGTCCTTCAGGTGTTTTGTGTCTACTGACCTTATCCAAAGCTGCCTGTACCTCAGCTTCACTTTCAGTGTCCAAGGCTGACGTGGCCTCGTCCAGCAGGAGGATCTTGGGGTTGCGGACCAGGGCACGAGCGATGGCGATTCTCTGTTTCTGTCCACCACTCAGCTGGGCCCCTCTCTCTCCAACCAGGGTGTCAAATTTCTACAACACAGAAAGCATGGAAGAGCTGTTGAGCTATTTTAAATAGAGAAGGCTATGGAGTCTAGAAATTCATGAAGACAACATGAAGCTTCATTATGACTCTTGCAATGAGTCAATTATAACTAAATAAATACTGAATCCTAAAAAACTACTAATACACTCTGTATAAAATTTTCCATGATTTATGTACCACGCCATAGTCCTCAAACTTCCAACTGAATAATTCAAGGGACTTACCTAGCAAAGTTGGACAATCTTGTATCGCAAACATAATTAGCTTAATTTTGAAGAAAGAATTCAGTCACATGAGAGGAAACTCTAATTTTGAGGGCAACTACATCAACAAAACCTTTACCTGAGGTAACTTCATGATAAAGTCATAGGCGTTGGCTTCTTTGACAGCTTTCTTTATCTCATCCATGGTGACGTTTCCACGGCCATAGCGAATGTTTTCAGCAATTGTGGTAGAAAAGAGCACCGGCTCCTGACTCACTACTCCAATTATTTCCCTCAGATACCTTACATTAAAGGTCCTAATATCCTGCCCATCGATGTTAATCTGAAAAAAACATTGAACATTTTCATCAGACACTTTAAACCATCTGACATCTAAAGCATCAAGGCTCTTTCATGTATTATGAAAAAATCTTAGGTAATATTGAACTTATTTCAGTGGTTAGGAATGAAAATTGGAAATAAAGAACAAAGTGCAAGAATAGAAATAAAAAGTGTATGCTCCTTTTTGATATTTATCGCCTTACACATATAATTTTTTCGTGGATAGATAATTCTACACAACTGATTTGGTTTATGTATTTTTGACATATCATTATTTTTTCTTACCATTATAAATTTGAATAAAAATGTCCATTTTCCTACCTTGTCTACATATTATTTTGATGGCATTATGGTGTTTAACTATATGTATTTAATACACTAAAATTTACCTTAGCATTTGCCATCTCCTGGATATTTGATTTCCTTCGAGGAATATGGAAGGACCATCACAGAAGAAGTAGAGAATTACCAGGCTGGTTTATTTTTTCTTCTTTAGTAACAAGTGCTTACCTTTACAATTAGTAGTGTATGTTGGGCATTTGTTATTTGCTAAACAAAGGTTGAATAAACAAGCCTCTAAAAAGATTTTAATAATGTCAACAGGAATATGTAAATGTATTTGCTTTATTATAATTTACTAGTTCTGGGTTTTATCATTTTAATCTGGTTTTCCCTAATTAATAGGTATGAGGTGGTAGCTTATATTTGTTTAAATTTGTATATATTTATACATGAGGATGACCACTTCTTGAAACTTTTTACAAATTTGTATTTATTACAGAAAGATTTGCATGTTCACACCCTATTTTAGATTCTTATTAGAACTGACCTCTGCACAATGTGGGGGTTAGGGGAACTGATCTGCCATGCAGTTGAAAATCCACCAATAACTTCTGACTCCCCCAAACCTTAAATACTCATACTTCCCACTGACCAGAAGCCTTACCCATCACACAGTTGATTAATTATGTTTTTTATGTTATTTGTATTTTTGTGGTTTTTTTTTAATGATATATATTTTTAAAGATTTTATTCATTTTTAGACAGGGGAAGGGAGGGAGAAAGAGGAGGAAAGAAACGTCAATATGTGGTTGCCTTTCATGCAGCCCCTGCTGGGGACCTGGCCTGCAACCCAGGCATGTGCCCTGACCAGGAATCAAACCAGAGACCCTTTGGTTCACGGGCTGGCATTCAACCCACTGAGTCACACCAGCCAGGGCTTACGTGTGTTACATACTGTATTTTTATAATAAAGTAAGCCAGAGAAAATAAGTTGGTATTAGGAAAGGTATAAGGAAGAGAAAATACATTACGGTGCTCATTGAAAATTATCTGCATATAAGTGGACCTACACAGTTCAAACCTCGTTGTCAAAGGTCAATTGTAATTTCTCAAATATTAAATATAATAGTTTTCCCGTATATATCATTAATCACTTGTCCCAATTTACTGCTTTTCTTTATTCCAGTTTTACTAACTTATATTGGAGAGAGGTTTAAGGAAAAATTAAATTAATTGACTATACTACTGGGCATTTCTTCCATAGTTTTAGTGGTAGAAAACTGTTATATCATGATGTCAACCATGCACATCTCTGAGTTACCAAATTTCTGAAGACTTTTTTTCCCTGCTGACATGTATATTTTCTAAAAATATATGTAATACTCCAGGAATAATTTTTAAAATAAAATATTTTCAAATGCTTATCCTCAATGGTTAGTATTTTGCTAGGTTCTTTTTAAAAAAATAAAGAAAAATGTTTACACTTGAAACAACTTAGTTTGCTTTAGTAAATGAGGATGGGCCTGTGTTCATCCTTAGTAATATCAGATATTTCCAGGAATGTTTAATTTTATTAAATAAATAAGTAATGTATGTATCCTAGAAAAACTTTGTATTAATTCCTATAATCTCTATTTTAATGCCTTTTAATGTATTGTTTGTAACTTGCAATTATCTGTTTCCCTAATAATATACTTTCATAGCACATAAACCCTATGTATTAAAGTTGGTAAAATTTTCATATATACATTGTGGGTTAGTATTATATTAGTGTTAAATTACTACTTTTGATCATTGTTTTGTAGTTATATAAAAAATGTCCTTCTTAAAAAAAATGTATTCTGAAGTATGTAGGGCTTAAGGGAAATGATGCCCTTTCCTTACTTTCAAAGGTTCAAAAAAAAAAAAATATGCACGTGTACATGCAGATATGTGTGTTTGTGTTTTCCATGCAAAGAGAAAGAGGACGATAAAGTGAATGGGTCAAAATATAAGCAATTAGTAAATATGGGTGAAGGCTGTAGTGAGTTCCCTACAGGCAACTTTTCTGTGGGTTTGAATTTATAAAATAACTTTTAAGAGGCAAAGAAAAAATATACCCACATACCCTAGGCTATTACTGTCCTCCATGTTCCCAAAATTTCTTATGAGATTATCCCACTTTCCCCTTCAGATACTCCAACATTTAAGAAAACTCAACTGTCTTTGATGAACTGAATTACTATCCTAAGATTTCTTGTAAACCTGATTACCAAATTGTCAACAATAATGATATGAAATATTTTTGGCCAAACCCAATAACTCCTTAAAAACAATGTTCTCAGTGGTTGGATGATGGTTTCTGGTGATTTAGTGGGTTATGAAGAGCTTAGTTGTAACAGAAAGGAGTGTTGTGTAGATTCTTTGGCTTTTATCATCTTGAATACTTTTGTTAAAGCAGCCCAAAAATTTGAATGCATTATCCAGATACATTTCAATTCCATAGCCCTTTGACCAAAATTGCATTCATGTGCAAATTTGTTACTAAAACACAGTTCCAATGGGCTAAGTGGCATCTAGCTTCCCAGTTTGGAGAACTTGGTTCTTCCCACTTACCATACCCTCATCAGGGTCGTAGAGCCTCTGTATCAGCTGGACCGTCGTGCTTTTCCCACAGCCACTGTTCCCAACCAGGGCCACCATCTGCCCACTCTGGACCTTCAGGTTGAGGCCCTTCAAGATCTGTGAGGAAAAGGGAGAAAAAGAACACTTCACAACAAAATTCTAAAAGGGGAAACATTTGATTCAATTTCAAATATGAAAAACTACCAAATAGTCTCCACCCCCAAGGGCCCAGTGTGGCTGAGGAGCTGGGCTGCCACCACCAGGCCACCACACTCCTGCTAATGTGGCGCTAGGAGCAGCACAGAGCCTGCGGACTGCGGCCCTGGGGCCTGAGGGCGGGCACTGTCAGGCGGCTGCGCCCTGGCCCCCATCCGCTCTCAGGGAGTGACATGAATGGATAACAACCGAAAATGGCATCAGAATAGTGGGAACCAGCAATTGTGCGCAGGAAGCATTGGGAGATGTTTGCTGTAGTCTGCCTGAAGTTGGGACAAAATTAACAAACGAGATAGGTCTGGTGCTTTGGAAAGTATGGAAGCTGCTAGTGAACACGATTCTTCTCTATCAGAAGTAACTGGAATTAATCTTGCAAAAATCCAGGACCTAACAAAACTTGTTATGAAGACGATTGGCTGATCAAGATGACAGTGACTACCCCTACAGAACTAGACGAACTAATGTGTGGAAAGAAGCATGAAAAACACATAAAATCTATTGAGGATTGAAAATGGACAACCCCTGCCCCCCAAATAAAGCAGGATGAAACAACTTAACCTAGCATAGTTGTCTTAAATTAGTGGTGATTAGAAGATTTAAAATAGCCACTTTTGGTAATACTGAGTAATCTTCTCATTAGAAATAACTGGCAGTGGAGAAAAGTTTAATTGTTATAGTGTCAGGTGATGAACATACCACCTTAAATTTGCGGTATATTGCATTTGCTGGTGCGATTTTTATATGGTAAAGCAACAGCCTTACAGGAAAACAAGGAACAGTTCAGTAATAAAACTTTCAACCTCTTCATTAAAAACACTATCAAATACAGGAATATAACCCCAAAAGGAAAAATCACATAAAAGTCAGAATGTTAGAGTCTTTAGGTTACTCAAGATGATTAAAAAATCAATCTGTTTTGGGAATTCCTATAAATACTATTTACAGTACCTTGACATTAGTGCGAGCTGGGTAAGAAAAATGAACATCATTGAACTCCAAATTCCCTTTGATGTTGTCTGGTTTGTGTCCTCTCTCTGAAAAACTGTCAATTTTAGGATTCTAAATAAAACAAAATTCAATGACTATTCTATAACAGAATAAACAATTGCATTTTCTAAGGAACATGATTCAGCAAATCCCAAAAATAAGGACTGGAATGGTACAATTTCCCTCACAAAATAGAACCCAAGGTAAAGATTGCATGTGTGTGTGTGTGTGTGTGTGTGTGTGTTTAAGGAAATGCTCATTCTCAGAAAACAGGCATTTCCTTAAAAGAACATAAGGGATATACTCATTTTATTTCATACAATATTTCAGTTTAAGATTTTGGCATATCCTTATAAATTTTCTAAATGGTCAGATATGCATGTTTATACAAATGCATTAACAAAACATACTATAATTGATATAGCCAGGTGTTTCATCATTTAGTGAAAATTAGCTTTTCCTAAATAATAAATGTAATGGATTGGGTTGAGAAGACTGACTGAACAATTGGTTGGAGCCAAGCTATTGAGGGACAATGTAAACTTTCAATGAATTTGGAAGCTGAGTACTTTTCCATGACTTAGATCAATGAAGCAGGAGGAATCGCTTGAATTAAATGATCAAATTTCAGTTATCTTCTGTGGAGTTAGTGCATAAACAGTGACACATTTTAATATGTCAAAACTATTTTCTTTATTCCACTGCAGTCAGTACAACTTATTCAACATAGTTGATTCAAAATTATATCAAACATACAGAGATTATTTTCTTTTTAGGGTAACCCAGCAAAACATACTATCGATTCTGGTACCACTAATAATTTTTCCACCCACTCATCCTGTATAGAAATCATAATATTCTCATTCTGGCTACAAAATGAAAGAGAGAAGGAGAGAAAACTAGAAAGACAAACATCTTTGCTCTGAACTCTAATAATAACACAAGTACAGATGTACCTTTCCAGAATGAGGTCAGAATTATTATATTACTTAAAGATAAACTTTCAGAAATATTAATGAGGCTTTTAATTTCATTCATTACCAACAAAAGGTTGTTAACGTCACATAATTAATTTCACTTGATATTTAAACTAAAGCCAGATTTAATTACTAAAACCTCAAGGAATTTCTCAGCATCAAAATAATCAATAACTCACATTATCTATAATAGCAAAGATCACATATGCAGCTCCTCTTGCATTGGCAAAAGCGTCAATACATGGGGCAGCCTGTCCAACATTGAAAGCTCCGATCAGAATTGAAAAAAAGACCTGAGCAAAAGAATGACAGGAAAAGTTAACAGCCCCATGTTGGGGTCCATTATCGTAAATATGATTTGTTGGAAGCACACACTATACAAAGGATTGAGTTCAAGTTTAACCTTTTAAATTTTTTTAGCAAAAGAACAAATTTTAGAAGGTTACTATAGTATTTCATTGCACAAATGGTTTTCTTCAACCTCAAAAATATTTGTCTAGCTTGACAAACTATCTATTGCTCTTCTTCTGAACTTACAGAGTCAGAAAGACTTTTCAACCTTATTTCTGTGATGCTATTCAGATTCCAATGCAACCAGAGGGAAGCATTTCCCATCAGTATTATTATTCTGGTATTTTTCTAACTACATATAGACTATACAGAATGCTCAAGATGAAACATGGTAGATATTGACCCCATGGAGTTTTCCTTAAAAAGGGCCATTTACATACATATTTTAATAAGATTTTAAATATAAGAATTAGTCCACACATTATAAAACACTAAATTACACCTGTGTGCACTGATGAATAATTCCTTTACACAATTATTCTGTACTGTACCACACAAATCTTAACACCTTTTCCTTTATATTTTTCTACTAGGAAAATAAATTGATATACAAAAGCCAAGGATATAGCCTCAGGAATACAGATTATTAGCATAATTCAGCTGAGGAAAACAAATGAAGAGGAATTACTCCTGCCTCTCTGGGCATGGTGAAACTTTTACATATAAGTTGGCTTTTCTCAGAAGACAATAATAATACTACCCATAACCAGAACTCAAATATCCCTCACTCTCTCTCCACTGTCTGCAATACAGATAAAGACTAGTAAGAGAGCAAAAAAGCCTCTATCAAAATAGATGTGATCAAATCAAAGCACTAGAGCCCTTATGTGCAGGGTGTTGCTGGGCCCCTGCACTGTGGAGAGAGAGCACTCTCTAGCCGGACTGTGGAGCTACCACTGCCCACAGGCCGCAAAGGAGGAGACAAGGCCAGAGAAGACACACTCATCACCGAATGTGCACGGCCAAGTCAGATTCAGTCTCCCTTCTTCATAAATTTAGAAAGCAAGAAACTGAAGAAAAGTGGAGAGCTTCTAAGCTAGCAATCAAAGTGGAAACAAAAATGAGAAAAAGAAAGGCACAGCAATTCTGAAAGTTCATCCAGCCAAACAGCCCTCAACAGCTCAATGGAGCCTGAAGATAGCGCTCTAGGAAACGGTTTGAAGTGATCAATCTTTATAATGGCCCTGCGTCATCCGCACAGGGCCTCACTGCGCTCAGTATCTTTTGTTTGGAAAAATAGGGAAGTTCAGGTTTTAAAAGATCGCTATTTGAATGGTCACATGCTGTTCTGATTGTCACCAACTTGGAAAGATGGTCACAAAATATTTCTAGTTTATAAAAAATGTTACAAAATGATATCCATAATACCATCCCAGTTTTGAAAGAAAAAAATTGCATTTATATATAGAAAATGAACTAGAAGACATACCAAAGTTATCGTTAAATGTATATGAATTATTAGATTATATGTAATTCTAACTAATTCCTAATTTTTTAAATTCTGTATCCTAATCACTTTGTAACTAGTATGTATTATTTTTATAATCCTAAAGTAAAACTATTTTCATTTTGAAAAAAAGAAACTAAACTAACTTTTCATCTTATATTTTGGATAGCTTGTGTTTTAGATTATGTAAACTTAACATTCCCTCACTATATGACCTACCTATAATAATGTTTACTTTCTCATATAATAAAAGTCAGAGGCAGAATGAGGATGATTCCAATCCATATTTGTTCACTCACAAATTTATCCAACTTTTATTCCCTTTTATATGTTGTATATGTTTGTTAACCGGCCTTCCTGCATGCTCTTCTCTTGCCTCTACCCATACTTACGCCGTGTGCATTCTAGAAGCCAACTCAGTCCACAGGACAGAGCAAAGATTTACCAAAAGAAAAAAAGCCTATAATCATGACTCATCCTTCGAAAAGGAGGAACATGAAAGTAGAGAAAAGGTATACGGATAAACAATGTTTTCAGATTCCTCATGCACACTGGGAAAACTACTTACTGTCATTGCATTTCCCAGAGTGTATTCTTTTGATATGACTAGAGTGGATCCGTACCAGAACGCCAGCGCATACGATGCATAGATCAGCAGGAAGGCAATGCCCATGGAAATGTTTGCTGAAATAGCTTTTTTAATTCCAATATTTTTGGCATTTTCTAGATGTTTCTGATACCTACCAGAAAATGAGGGAAAAACGTCATAATAAGTAAATGATCAATAATTTGAGCCATATTCACCTTCTGTATAGTTGGAGGTTTGAAAAACAAAGCCATCAAAGTTAAGAAATCCCTGGGGGAGACTCAGCTTCCTGGAAGGTGAACCAACTCAGGACCAGACAGATGGGGCTTGATAGGGTTAGAACCTATCTGTGCCTGCTCTTTACTGGCCTGGACCCATCTCCTTTGGTCCTCACCCATCCAAACATTGTTCCCGTAGCTGGGATATGGAAGAGCTTCATCACCACCTTCACGGCCAGCATCACACATCAAGGTTAAGGTGGAAGGAGTGAAACCAAGCCAACCAAGAATCATAGAAAAATGTAAATACTTTTCAGGACTCTTAAAATAGTTAGATTCTTAACACAACTCAACTTCTCTCTAGAGAAAAGAAAATCCTCCCTCTATTGCCCCAGTGGGTAAGGGACAGGGATTTTACATGTTCTTAAACTTAGGCCTTTATTTTTTGTTTTGTTTTTTTGGCTTGTTTGTTTTGATGAATTGACCTTCAACTGTCAAGCCACAGTACAAGGTTATAAGTGCAAGTAAGTGGTCCTTACTTGCGGGATATGGGTTCTTACTCAGTTTTTCTAGACTTTAGTTTTATCATCTGTAAAGTGAAGTTAATAATGCCTACCTTGCAAGATAATTGTGAGAATGACAGGTACTTAGAGGAAGCAGTTAGTATAGCACTGGCATAGTTGGCAAACCCTGACAATTCCTATTCCCACTATTATCACCATTATCGTTCTCAAGTTTATCTAACCTCTTTCCGGATATTGCTCATTGTATTATTATCATATTTTTGCATAGTAATTACAATTCATATTACCGGCTTCTAGGATTTGATACTAAGGTGGTACAAATGTCTAGAATGGTTCTGTTAAACTGCAATTTTTTTACATCAATTTAGATTAAATCTACCTCTCCATGCTAGACACAGAGAGTATGTAAATTTCACTTTTGGCTCCCTAAATTCAGTGGGGAAAGCACCAATGGATATACAATGAGTCTTTGGGGAAAATATCACATAAAATAGGATGTTTCTGCTTCTAACAAAAAAACAAACTTTTTTTTTAGTTAACCAAATGAGAAGTTAAGAATTTGTTAGTTTGTACAGAATATATGCTGCCACCAAAAAGTGTTTGTCTTTTTAATTACTTAAAGCACCCAACTCTTCTGCATCCCTTCCTGGGGCTGGGTGCTGCCCTCACTTGGTGGAGCTGCGTCCCGGGGGAGACGGGGAGCAGGCCAGGCCCAGCACCGGCATTCGTCCTGGGCTGGCCTCCAGGCAGTGCAGGCATATTTACATTGGCCCCAGTGTGGCACAAAGCTCCAGTGACAGTGGTGGACATGCTGTAATTACCTTCGCTTAGGCGGCTTGCTTGCTGCAGCTAATGGAGCAGCACTGATTACACTCACATCCTGAGGTCCAACTGAGAGTTAGTGTGGCCTGTGTGGGCTATTGTGTACAGGAAGCAGCGGTAAGAGAGAAAAAGGGAGAGGTTAGAGAACCAGGAACGCGGTGGTTTCAGAGAGGACTTAAGGGTAGAAAAATAGAAAATGACATGGAGGAAACTGGAAAACCTTGGCTTTTAATGCTGGAGAATGTCCAAGATTTCTATTTCAGAAGTGTGGGTATCAGGAGTCCCACAGAACAGCAAAAGAAAATACTTCATACAGAATTATACTTTGGCTATATCAGGGGATGTTATTATTTAGAGAAAAGTGGTTGGGGACATTTGAGTAAAGTAGAGGGAGTACCCTTCAGCAGTGGCCTTTGTTCTGATATGTAGGTTTTTTATGTATCAAGTTCCTTTAGAGGAGAGGTCCTCGACCTGAGAACTTGAATGGGGAAAAAATTACATCTTTATAATCACTAACCATGAACTGAACTTTAGCATTTTCTTTTATTATCAAGGCAGGCAACAAACCACTGTAGAATTAGCAGGAGCTGTGACTTTGTTGCCAATAGAAATCCCAGATCATTTTTATATCATGTTATAATTGCTACAAATATCTTGAAATATCTTTTACCCACATCCTTACTTTGGAACTACAGTAGCTAGGAGAACCATAATTAGCTCTTATTACTTAATATGTCAACAAGAGAGACACATATTTACTATATCACAATTTAAAAACATTATGATAATTGGACTTTAATACCATTGGTTTCTTTTGTTATCCTATGTATTTTGTTTTATGCATTTGAAATCATTAGTCTAAGGAGGGAGACTGCCAAAGGAGTCCATAGAACATAAGAGGGTTAGAACCCTGTTTCAGAGTAACATTAAACTCTAGCCATCAGTGAAGGGTGCCTGTGTTTTGTGGGGGAGTTTTAACATTAGGAAAAGGAAAGTGATGAGCACATACCACAAAACAATGAGCAACAAAATGTAAAAACAAAACGTAAAAGTGGGTTCTTTGAACCACTGGACAAAGAACCTTCCTGACCTTTCCAGCTCTTTGTTCTGGCCCCCAAAAGCTATCACGGTCCGGATGGCCCCCAGAGCCTCCTCTGCCACAGCGCCTGCTTTCGCATACGCAGCTAGCTCTTTGTCACTGAATGCCGAGAGTATCTGGACAGAAGGAAAACATTCGTGATTTTGTATGAGGAGAAAAGTTAAAAGGCAGTCTGGCCAACACTTAAAGTCACCTTTTCCTACCCAACCAATCCTGTACTAAACACTGAAGACCTGAAGCAAAGGACACTTGCTGCGCCAGCTCCAGTGGCTTCTTCCTCCTCCACACAGGCTAGACCTGCCCTGCCCTCGTGACATGCTCCCAGGAGTAGACAGGAAGAGGAAATCCATGCACAATTCTCTAAATAGCATTTTTTTGAACAGTTCAAACTCCACGTCTACTATGCTTTTTTCTTGGCTGATTACAAAATAAACAAGAATAAAATCTTCCTGCTTTGAAAGGATTGACCACTCTTTCCTTCACTGTGTCACAATTTTGAATTACTGTGAAAAAATATTTCCAGATCTACTTATGGGCATTCTACTGAATACTAAGATGGTTAAACAAAATGTTGCAAGAGGAAGAAACAAAACAGAAGAGATACAAGTAGTTTGTTAAGTAAATCATCAACACCAGAGTGAGCAAAAATTGCCAGTAAAATCTCTCAACTCTGCAGTGTTGGCTGAAGTAGGACTGGTTATATGTATCTTACTTTCAAGCAAAATTGGCAGAGTGCCACTTAACTATCATCGTAACAGTTAAAAATAAATAGAATAAACCCAAACTGTATTTAAATTTTTTATGTTCACACAATAGTTAGGAGTAATAACATATTTTAAAATTGTGTGTTTCCTTAAATGAAGACATAACCATATATTTAACTTAAACTATTACACCAGAAGATTTACCCAACAAAATAAAAGCAGTGTAAAAAATCTGTAATTCAGGTAATAGCTGTGATATTTTGAATCACAATTAAAGTAAATTTCCCTGATTAAAGCACCATACTAACAACTTGCTTCTGAATGTGGTTTCGCCTGACATTTAACATCGATCTGCACAACTCTGAGTACCAGAATCCCGCATCTTAAAGACAACTCTGTGTATGTGGGTTAGCACACATGAAAACACCCATGTCACACACCTTGGCCCACACGGCTGCAGAGAGTCCCAGGATAGGGCTGATGGCCATTATCACAAGGGTGAGCTTCCATCCTCTGATGAACCCCACTATGAATCCTGCAAAAAACGTGGCTACTGCTTGAAAGAACATTCCAACCTTGTCACCAATTCCTTCACTGATTTTGGAGATGTCACTAAAAAAGATCACACCTAAGTGGTTACAGGCAGGAGGTCGTCAGTTGGAAAGGTGAAGCAGATATCTAACAAACACATAGACAGGTAGGACTTGTTCATGCACTGCAAGCCTCTTTCAGAGTCTTAGCCTCTGGAATGATATTTTCCCCATGTAAATACTTTGCAAAGGTAAAAATGGATGCTAATACCATTAAAGTTGATTCTATTAAATTTGTTAACCCTGTTAGAGGAGCATTACCATTTTGAGCATGAGTCAATTTGTTTAAAAGCAGAAGCTAGAAGGGCATTACAGATGTAACAGGGAAGTATTTCTTGCTTCTGCTGTTGGCACCATTCTCAATCTACTCTATTCTCAGTACAGCAGGTGAGGTGACCCTTTGAAAACGGAAGTCTGGACAGGCTACTCCTCAGAAGAAAAAATGTGCCACCACTGCCTGTTTCACTCAGAGTGAAGTCCTGACTGAGGCTGACCAGGTCCTAAATGCATTGACCTTCCCTCCTTTTTGACCTCACTTGCTCACTACACCCTTGCCAGACACTCCAGTAAGAAAAAGTCTATCATCTAACTCCCCCTGCTGGAATGTAAGCAACAAGATGACAGAGATCTTGGCCTTTCGTCACTGGTGTATCACAAACATCTAGACCAGTGCTTGGCATGTAACAGGCCCTCAAATTGATGAATAAGCGAAGAATCAGCAATTACTAGGACAAGCCTCTTTGTGAATTCATTCAATCATGGATTCATTCATTCCACCATCTTAACTGAGTATACAACATCTGTCAGGCCCTGTGGTAAGCTCCATGAGAGATAAGCAAGTGTATAAGATGTGAGCTCAGGCCTCAAATAAACCTACTATATAACTGAGGAGAGAAAGTAACCCATAAGAAGATCACTGTGGCACAGGCTCTAAGTGCTAGAAATGGCTGTCAGATCATCTATTCTCAACACTATCAAACACTTACTCTAGTAAGTGTTTAAAATACTCCCACGACAAATTCTCACACAGTGGATAACCTCTTTACACAAGTGAAACATTAATAATACACTTACTCTGTCAGCCGTGTGTTGAGTTCAGTGGTGTCACTGACGTCAAACCAGCCAATTTCTTGTCGGAGAATAGCATGAAAAAACTCTTTCCTAATTTTCCTAATCTGTCGGCCAGCTGCCAAAGTCCAAAATGAAACTTGTATATAGGCAGCAATGAGAACTCCGGCACCTAATCCTGAGTAATAATATGCATACCTGGAAAATAAATAGAAAGGTTCTTTCATATACTGTCCTTTATTCGTGTCTTTCAGGAATAATCTTCAGAATTGGGAATAAATAAATTTACTGAACTGATAACAGAGATTGTGCAAAACATTATAACAAATATACATTAAATTCTTTTCTCTTTTCTTAAATTATGAAAAGATGATAGCAAATTGGTTTACTTGAATTGGGCCAAAGAAACCAGATAAACTTTTGTGGCTGACTGCAGAAAATAGTAATGCTAATGAATCATTTTAAAACTGATATTGACAATTTGTAGATACAATTTGATTCTTCTTTCAGAATTAGCATTCTAGACTTATATGTCTTGTATTGAACATTTATATTATTCAACATATTGCAAATATAGGAATAAACAGGTTGAGCATATTAAATGTTTCTTAGTTAAGTTTCATATTGTTTATATAAAGAACAAAAAAGCCCTCTTCCTACTTAGCAGAATTTGAAAAAAAAAATTTAAGTAGTATGCTAAAATTTCATGAATTCAAACTAATTTGGAGTGAGGATTTAACTAAATTAGAGGAAAGTATCTTTAAAAATAATAAATTCAGACTTCCGGTCAAGATGGCAGAATAGGCAGACATGGCTCACCTCTTCACACAACCACATCAAAATTACAAGTAAAATATACAATAACCATCTTTCAGAACCATCAGAAATCAAGTTGAATGGAAGTCTGATAACTATGGAATTGAAGAAACCACACCCATCCAGACCGGAAGGAGGGGTGAAGATGCAGAATGGGCTGGTCCTACACCCATGCATGGTGGATACAAATTCGGGAGGGATATCTCAGGAGCAAGGAGTTCCAAAACACACCAGGTCCCCAGGCCATAGTTCCAGTGCCAGGGAGATAAGTCCCCACAACTTCTGGCTGCAAAAACCACTGGGGACTGAGTCACTGGAAGAAAATTCTGGAGGTCCAAACAGTTCCTCTTAAAGGACCCACACATGGACTCACCTACTCAACCTCACTCCCTCTGAGCTCCAGCACCAAGGCAGCGGCTTGAAAGGCACCAGGGGAAACTAAAATATCTGACATCAAGGTGAGCAGAGGCCATTGTCCCTTTTCTTAACCCTCCCCCAACAGAGTCAGCAAGCTTGTGCCATATCTGAGACTCCATCAATCTGGCAAACACTGTTTGATCTGCCTTAGAGATCCCCATAGACTTTACCCCACCCAACTTACAGGCCCACACAAGCTGCTTTTCTATATGAATGACTGGTCTTGGCTCATGCTTCACAACTTCATAAATCCTATCAAACAAGCAACAGCTGGCCTCAGTGAGTCCCAGGCCTAGGCACTAGCAGCAGCCAGCCTAGATTTACAACTTTTATTCGCTTGGGAATCTCTAAGTCCAGCACAAGTAGCAGTCATCTCTGATTGCTTTATTGTTCAGGTAGGGTGACCCCAAGCAAAACACAGGTCGGGGTTGACCCTGGCCTGTACCACTTTGGAAACCCCAGGGCCAGCACACCCAGTGGACAGCTACAGACCACATTAGAGCACCACCAACCTGTCCCTGCACAGATGATCCTCCATGGAGAGTGGAGGTTGGTGGTCAGTGGCCATAGTCAGTCCTTGGAGCTGACTGGCCTGGGTAAATCCCTCCCATTGATCTGCCAAGAGCAACCAAGGCTCAACTACAAGAGGAGGTATACTCAGCCCACATAATGGGTACATTTTGAGTACCCAGCTTGGGTGATAGGGGAGGCTGTGCCACTGGACCCTACTGGACACCTGCTATATTAGGCCACCCTACCAAGACAGGGAATTATAGCAGCTCTACCTAATACATAGAAACAAACACAGGGAGGCTGCCAAAATGAGGAGACAAAGAAACATGGCCCAAATGAAAGAACAGATTAAAACTCCAGAAAAATAACTGAACAAAATGGAGATAAGCAATCTATCAGATATAGAGTTCAAAACACAGGTCATAAGAAACTAGTGTTCCTTACAGGGAACTTAGTGAGGACCTAAAAGATACAGTAGGAAGCAAAGAACACACTAATTGAAATAAAGAACAATTTACAAAGAAACAACAGCAGAGTGGATGAAGCTGAGAATGAAATCAATGATTTGAAACATAGGGAAACAAAAAACAACCAATCAGAACAACAACAAGAAAACAGAATCCAGAAAAAATGAGGAAAGTATAAGCAGTGTCTGGGACAACTTCAAGAGGTCCAACATTCCCATCATATGGGATGCCAGAAGGAGAAGGGAAGGTGCAAGAAACTGGAAATCTATTTGAAAAAATAATGAAAGAAAATTTCCTTAATTTGGTGAAGGAAATAGACATGCAAGTCCAGGAAGCACAGAGAGTCCTAAACAAAATGGATGCAAAGCGGCCCACCCCAAGACACATCATAATTAAAATGCCAAAGGTTAAAGATAAAGAGAGAATCTTAGAAGTAGCTTACCAACAGTGCAAAGAAGTTAGTTAAAAACAGGGGCATCCCCATAAAACTATCAGCTGATTTCTCAAAAGAAACTTTGCAGGCTAGAAGGAACTGACAAGATATATTTAAAGTCATGAAAAGCAGGGGCCTACAGTCAAGATTATTCTACCCAACAAAGCTATCACTTAGAATCAAAGGGCAGATACAGAGAAGAAAAAACTAAAGGAGTTCATCATCACCAAACCATCATTACATGAAATGTTAAAGGGACTTAAGAAAAAGAAGATCAAAACTATGAACAGTAAAATGGCAAAAAATACATATCTTTCAACAATTGAATTTAAAAAGCAAACTAATCAAAGAAGAACAGATACAGACAGCATTTTGGTGGTTGACAGGTGGGAGGGGAGTTTTGGGGGAATAGGTGAAGAGGTGAAGGGATTAAGAAGTACGAACAGGTAATTGGAGAATAGCCATGGGGATGTAAAGTACAGTATAGGAAATGGAGTAGCCAAAGAATTTATACGCATGACCCATGGACAGGAACAATGGTGGGGGGACTTTTGAGGGAGCGAGGGGTGCTGGGTAGAGTGGGGCAAAGGGGGAAAATCAGGACAACTATAATAGCATAATCAACAAAATATAATTTTTTAAAAAGAATCCAATGAATTGTGAGGCAGGTCACTGCTGAGAATGAGATGGGGAAGAGGTGTTGGAAAAAATAATAGTAATAATAAATCAGTTTTAATTTTTTCAAATATATTTTTATATAAATTTTACAAACTTCCTCTATATAGAAGCCTTTCGGGCCTGCCATAACATATGAATAGTACTCATTTATATGAGCAGTGTTAACTGATATACAAACATTATGTTATAGGCTTTTGAGATTTCCATTAAGAAGGCTAAAGTAGGGAAGAAATGCCATTAGTGACTTTATTGGGTCAGCTGACAAAATTGGAATATAGGTGGTAGATTAGATAAGAGTACTATACAATATTAAATTTACTGAAGTTGACAACAATACTGTGGTTTGAAGAGAATATCCTATTCTTAAGAACCACACTGAAATATTTGTTAGTAAAGGGCCCTGATGTGTGCAACTTACTTAAAATGGTGGGGTTGGAGGTGGTATAAATGGTAACAATATGTTAAAGAGTGTAACAAAAGGTAAAGAGTACATATATATTAGCTAATTACCTAGTCATTTCTTCTTCCAGAATTCTGCCTGGATTTAACATTGACATTGAAAAATTCACTAAATAAAAACAAAACAAAACAAAAATAAGACATTTTTGAAAGTTTGAACTATTAATAGACATTACTAGGTTTTAAAAATCTTTTCCTTTTCTTTTCAAGTTTAAGTGCACTCTTTTCTCTCTACTCAAGTAAAGAACCCAATGGCTTTAGGTGCAGGACACATAGGGTCCGGATGGGGGGAGATGCTCCCTCTCAGGTTCCTCTCCCATCCTATCAGTCAGCCAAGCAGCTTCCTAATGGCAGTAGAGAGGAGCTACAGAAAGCAGAGGAGGAAAAAAGACATTATCCAAATAGAAAATACAGGACTTAAGGGGCACTTTTTTTCTTAGTAAATCAAAGCACTAGACAGATACTTGCTTCTGTAAATTTTATTTTAATATCTGTGTGTTTTCCCTTGCATGTTTCCTTATGATCTAAGTAATAGAAAGGAAGAAAAGGAAGAAAATATAAAGGAAGAAAAATTAAAGACAAGGAAGATAACTGAGTTGCTCAGAGGCAAGTCAGTGGATCACTGGCAATTAATCATCATCTTGAGTTCCAAGTCTTGTTTACTGGTAAAACTGTATCAAGTGCTTTTAAAGCAGTATTAATTGAAAGGAAATATATTATCTATTAATTTGAGCTACCGTATTTTTTTGAACCATAAGACGCAACTAGGTTTTAGAAGAGGAAAATAGGAAAAAAAATTTTGAAGCAAAAAATGTGGTAAAATATTTAATAACATAAGTAACATAATATTTCACCAATGTAAATGTAAACAGAACTCAACAGCAGTATTAACAACCATTATTCCTCCCAAATGGGGGGGGTGGTGCATCTTATAGTCTGAAAATAGGGTGGTTTAATAAAAATGTCAGTGTGCCTTTCTTGGTTCTCATTACAGCTAGCATTTGTTGAGTATTTATTATATGCCAGGCTCTGTTCTGAATACTTTACAATACATGTATTAATTCATTTAATTAATTCATTTTCATAACAAGCCTATGAGGTAGGGCTGTTTTAGAAACCCCCATTTTTACAGATAAGGAAATTGAGGCACAGTGAGATAACATAACTTACCAAAGTCACACAGCCAGCAAAAGCCTGAAAGTCCTAACACTGTACTGTACAGCTCCTAACACTATACTGATTGATTCTTGTAATCACTTACTTTCAGCTTTTTAAAAACACAAAGTGAAAAAATAAAAAGGAAGCCCATGTCTAATACATTTACAAAATAATAGGATAAAGCATCACCGAGGTATTGGTAAAAAAACATACCACGGGTGGGTATTTCCCATTCACCAAGATGTTAGGAGAGAGACTAGTTTATCTTTCTTTGTTTATCGTGTGTAAATAACCCAGAGGTCCTGTTTTCCGGTGCTGTGTAATTTCCTTATCTTCTTTCAAAGGAAGATAAGGTTGAAATTGATTTAAAACTTAAACTACTATAAGGATAAATTGCCAGGCATAATTTTTCCCTTGGGATTGTAATTTCTACTGATGCTCACAGTAAAGTGCTTATTAATCTAGCTTTTTATCAGCTAGCAGATCCTTGAGGAACCAAACGCTATTTTACTTCTGTTCTTATCAGTTGAATTCTATGTGCTCATTTCCTTCCTGAGTTCTTAAATACGTACCTCTGATTTGTCAAATTGTAACTGTTTGAAATTAGCAGCAGACAAGCTATCCTAAAGCTGTGGTAGTTGTAGAAATCATTGTTCAAAACCTTGGGAAACCTCGAGATTTATGTGTACAGGGCTAGTTTTTTCCTTGAACTTAGAAATCAGGTGAAATCTTAATTAAATGAGTTTTACTCTCCTCCTATACCTACCTCAGGCTTTTAAATTCTCTCAGTGAGGATATTATATTTCAGATTGATCTTTCCTCCTAGGAAATAAGAATTTATGGGTATTCCAAATTTGACCCACTCCTTTCTAAGAGTCCCAGGCCAAGAATGGCAACCTAGTTCTGGTTAGTAACCCCAGGAGCTCCAGAACCCCCTGGAAACCAAGAATTTCTGCTGCCTGGGGCAAAGGTGAGACAAGTGTGTTGCTGGGACTCTAGACCTGGAATTCCAGATCTGGAAATATGGGTTTCTAGAGTTGGTGTTCTAGATCTAGACCGTTCATGGGATTCTAGATCTGGAAAGGGCGTAGTACTGCTCTTGTCAGATGCTACTTATGCTCCAGTCTTATCAACAATCTCCAGAGAATTATCTGGTTTGAGGGATCTTGGTGCTATCCACCCATTAGAATCACATGGGGAGCTTGAAAAAGCACAGATGCCCAGGCTGCACCCAACACCATAAATCAGAACCTTTGACTGAATCTAGGCATATTTCTAAAAATGCCCCAGCTTCATTCTAATGTGCCAAGATGGAGAACTCTCACTCTCATCTGCCTGAATGCCTCCCATAACATGGCAGCGGGGAATCCTTGAAGCTGCCTATTCACTTCAGAGAGCTCTCAGAGAATGCCTCCCATTTATAGATTATTGAATGGAATTTTATAGTAGTTATGTCATTTCCAAGTTTTCACAGCTAGTTTTCCCCAATATTTATTGGTGATTTACTATGTTCCAGACACTTTACTTAAATCACCTCATTTAATACTTTATGCAAATCATCTCATTTAATTCTATCAGTAAATCTATGATTACCTTTCAAAGATGAGAATGGTAAGAGTTAGAGAGGTTAAGTGACTTTCCCAAGGTCATGCAGCTGGTGGGTGAAGGGCATGAATAATAACGGTATACTTTAAAGATTGCTTAAGGAGAGATTACACAGGGAGGCTAGTCTGTCACTTTTGAGTCTCAAAGTAAATGAATGTCTGTCTTCCTCAATCCTGTCTAAAATTTCTTTTGTCATATAGAAATATTCAGCACAAAATCAACAAGGTAGTGTATGTCCAGGGAGCTTAGGCAGCATGGGCAGTTAAATAAGGTAACAGGGAGCTCGAAATGCCTTTTGCTCTCAGTGCTAAGACAAGCAAAGACATGCAGTGTTTATCAATTTCCCCGCAGAATATCCTAGATCATTACAGTCACAGAGACTTGGCATAAAATATATCAAGTTCTTGATACTCTGCAGAAAAACTGTTTCTTATGACTCTGTCCTTAAGATTTTGGATGTAGAACATATTATGCATAGTTTCTGCGCAACTGAGTTGTTGTGAGGAGATGGCCTTGTCCGGGAGTGGCCTTCTTCTGTTGACAAGGACGGGTTCTCTGCACAATAAATCATTGTCAGACCCTCTTGTAATTTAAACTGTTTTTTCTTCTAACATCCCCTTCTCATTTAGCTGTCCAAGAATCCAACAATTTGAAAGAGTGGACTCTAAATAAACATGATCTCTACAAGATGAGCTAGGGAGCTCAGCTAAGTAAAGCTAAGTACTGTCTTCTCTCAGCTTCCATGACTGCTGCTACCCTCTGCAACTCTAAACATGCCGATGACCTCTCTGCATTGAGAGTGAGTACAAAATTTAAAGGCTTCATTTTCTCCAAAGAGGTATAAGAATATTACTTGTATAAACTGCAAAAGAGTGGACATTGGAAATTGATAACAGTGAAGGGACTTCCCTTTTCGAATCCTCCAAGACAGCCAACAACAAACGTGGCTATCAAAGACCAAGGGTCGTATCATATGGAGGCTACAGAAAATAAGTTGGCAATTCTAGTGAGTTTAGTACTCCAGCAATCATAGGTCTGTAAGTGACTTGCTTGTGACATTCCCCAGAGAGACCTTGAATTTGGCCCTGGGCACAGCACATGGCACCTGCCTGCCATGTCCAGCTTCAAAGCCATTCAGTTGTGTAATTAGAAACAAGGAAAAAACAAGCAAGCTGGTCCAAATAAGAAAGTTGTAGAATTATTCTGGTATTCTAAAAACAAGACTAGTAAAATTGGTACAAATGCTAATTTATCTGTGATAAGTGATTTTTTTTAAGTTTAGTTGTGATAAAATATACATCATATAAAATTAACCATCTTAACCATCTTTAAGTGTGCAGTTCAGTAGTGTTAAGTATATTCATATTGTTGTACAACCAATCTCCAGAGTTTTATCATGTTTCAAAACTGAGACTCTATGCGTTAAACAACAGCTGCCCATTTCCTCCTCCCCCACAGTGCCCAGTAACCCACCACTATGGTTCCACTTTCTGTCTCTATGAATTTGACTGCTCCGTATACCGCATACAAGTGGAGTTGTACAGTATGTGTTTTTTTGTACCTGGCTTATTTCACTTAGCATCATGTCCTCAAGGTTCATTTATGTTGTAGCATGTGTCGGGGTTTCCTTCCTCTTTAAGGCTGAATATTATTCCATTGTATGATATACAATATGTTGTTTATCCATTCATCTGTTAATCTGACTTTTTAAATCCTGAATTGAAATCAATTTTTGATTGATGCATTTGAATATAGGCATCATCCTGATTTATACATGTATAATCAATGCATAATAGACCTATAGAGTTTCTAAAAAGTAAAAAAAAAAAAAAAACAAATAGAAAATTCCTACCTCTCATTTGTTTGAAGACTTTTAAAACTATCCTATGTTACTCCAATTTTACCTTTATGGTATTTATATTAAAATTTTGGTCACTAGCTAAACATAAGTAATCCATTTAATCTTCCCAAGCACATTTGTTTTTAAATAGAAAGCAAAATTATTTACATTGGCAATCTAATATATTTATATGGTCATGATGAGCGTGGTTTGAATGGAAGAAGACCTGATTTGAATTCTGTGCTAATGCTCAGCAGCTATGTAACTTTGGACAAGTTATGGATCCTCTCTAAGCCTCGGTTTCCTCATATGTCACAGAGGATAATGTTACCTATTAGGTAGGATTGTTCTTATGAGGGTTAAGTAAAATAGGACCTGGCAGATACGGAATACAATAAAAGATTAGTATTAAGGGTTCTTCTCGGAGACAACAGTACGTGAGAATAAATAAATAAACTAGTATTGTAGGAGCCTTTCTTTTAATTCAAAGCATGCTTTTACTCTCTAAAAGGCATAAGTGTTTATCAATATTTATGTAAGTAAATCCACTTATATAGGGCAAGCAATCAAATTTTCTTAAGTAATTACACTTAAGTCCTACAGTGCTAACTAACTATGTGGGGCTAAATCAGTGAACACTGAGAACTCTTACTGAGTGTTATCTAAATGACAGGGTCCACTTTTTCTCAGGTATCTTTGCTATGAAAGCCACCTTTCCTTTATTGGTATTTTTCCTTATATTCCACCATCTGTGAACCAATAAAGCTCCATTCAGTCTTCTCCAGTCTAGCACCCACAAGGTCTCTTGGGAGGAACTAAGTCTCAGGCTTGGTACAAAGCATGGAACTCTTCCTTTCTAAGTAGAGGTGTGCTAATATAAAAATAACTACGTCCACTGGAACCTCACTCCAGTGCTGTTGGCACAGCCCCTCTTTAGGTGACACTAGCTTACGGGACTCCTCTGGCTTCAGTAATCAGAGTCCTTTGGGTGTATTTCAAACCACATCATTCTCATATTAAATCTATCCCTCTTTAGTGAAGTGTTTTATCAAGTTCCAACCCACCTGGTTGATCCAAAAATTAGATACAGAAAATGGCTATAATTTTAACAAAAAGAGAGGGCGAGAGAACAGCAGAAACAACTCTATAAACTGACCACAGCTAAGAAGTACAGCCATGCTATCTGGTGTATTCTAAAATTCATCAGCCATCACTAATGGGGTGGATGCTGCGCAGATATACTCTGCTATAGTCCCAGTGTCCTCAAATAGAGCAATTTCCCATCTTTAGAGGCAAAGCTTTCTGTACCTTTCCTTATCCTTTCAAACAGCATACAACTATTGAAATCTAAATGAGTGTTTGCAGAATTTTCTGAGCTTTTACAACTTCTGTGATATCTAAAGTCACCCATGTGTCTAAATCATTAAACGAGTACACAGCAAGTAGCAAAATCAATTTCCAATCCTTCACCTAGTTAAAGGAGTACTATGCATTAAAAAAAGAAAGTATAAAGTAAAGAAATGCTTACCTGGAAAGGAGAAGTTTCCTACAGTACTAACAAAACTGTCTGTCATTTCTCCAAATACGATCATCATGAGGGGCAGGCCTGATCCGTGAGCTATGGCCATGACTGTGCCCAGGGACATAAATAATTTATCCTGCCAGTCAGAGTATCGAAACTGGGAAGAAAAAGAAAGAAAATAATATTTATCTTACCTTATGGGACAGAATTTCTCTTTTCCACAGTTACATGTTCTTTGGATTTTTATTTAAGGTTAGTACATTTGTAGTAGTTGCAAACAAATGTAATGGGGGAAAAGGAGACTCTCAATCCAAATCAGTGACAGATTAATTTTTTGATTCTATCTATTTTGTGTTCTGTGAAGAAATCAATCTGACTCTGTTTAATCAATATCTTATTTGGTTGAATGATTGCAATATAAGCAGAAGGAATAAAGGGTTAGTTTTATTTCCAGAACTCCTGAGATAGTGAATTAAGAACAGCTAGGAGTATGTACATACACACCACATCCTTTAAAATGTCATTCAGAATATTTCAGGGGGAGAATTACAAATTGAGGGGAAGTAGACCCTCTGAGTTTTGAGGATAAGATCCCTTTAAAAGGTTTAAGTTATCTATTGATGGACAGCTCAGTAGTGAAGAACAGCAAACATTACAGAGTACCTATCTGTGTACTTTAGATAAGTTGTTGCTCATGGAGATGATGCTTGTTACAGGATCATGAAGGATAAGGTCAGGGGTTAGCTGAAGAAGGATTGGTAATGCAGAGGAAATAGGGGATGTTTAGATTTAGAATAGCAAGGTGACTAAGAATGTGCATGAAGTGCTCAGGTAGCTCCATGGGGTGGAATTCCTGAAGATCCCACTCTCTTTACCCAAAGAGTGGGAGACTCCATTAGAGAGGAGAAAGGCCATGGGCCAGAGCAAGGATCTTGGTCTTAGTACTGTCCATGGAAAATGTACTTAGTACTACCACTTAGAGGACTGATACCCATTGTCCCAGTAGACTGCATGACAGCCAAGAACTAAGCAGCTGATCAGTGCCATAATGTTCCAAAGACTTTTTCCTCATTGTCTATGGAGTCCTCTCCAGTTTCTCACTTTTTCTCCTCATTTTTGATCAACCGTTCTATGGCTCTCTTTCTTTGTGCTTCTTTCTTCTTCTGCCTTTCAGACTACATTTTCATTGTCTTATCTTTCCATTTCTACACCTTCCCTTCTGTCCCTTGCATTTCTTCCCCTTTTTAATTCTTTTTCCTCTACCCATTTTTCTCACGTCACCCAACCCCTTTTGGGGACAAGCAACAGTCATCAGGAGAACAGATGATGAGTCAGACTTCACAGAATGGGGTCCTTGAGATAGCTAATGCTGAGTCGGACGCACATGGCAGGGAGGGCAGATGTGTGCAAGCTGTTTTCAGAAAGCTCCAGAAGTTCAGTGAGAGAAGGCAAACAAATTCCATCATCTAACACACAGGGCAACGGAGAGTGCCAGCGAAGGGTCAGAAGCCAGGTGGAGCTTGGAGTGAAACAAGCAAAGGAGGTAAAGTCGAGAGTAAATGGACAAGAGTTCCTAAAATTGCCACTAAAGGGACCTGTGTCCCCAAGGTTCAATTTAGTGGATGTTGGGGAAGGGAGGTGGAACACTTGGGGCCACTGGCTACCATTACAAACAAGGCTGAGCTCACCCCCTAATTTTCTCTTTCCTGAACATTTACATGAAATTGAAGAATGTTGTACATGCTTTCCAAATTACTGAATAACAATTTTTGTCTTTAAGCTGAAATTTTAAATTACACAGATTTCATAGCAGCATTCTAGGTAAACTTAGATTTTGTCCTGAGTCTCTTTCAGGACAAAAATTATTATCTACTCAGAGTCTAAAAAAGATTACATGTAAACTTAATTTAAATTTTAACTTTTAAATGCAGATGAAATTTTCCATGTTCCTACTTTGTGTGGGGTATTTTATTTTCTGTAGGAGGCAAACCTGTGCATTAAAGCCAGATCTACTTTTACAATTCATTCTCTAAAGCACTAAACTGAAGGGGGTAAAAAAACACACTGTTCCCAAAACATCATGAGGATGAAGGGGAAGAGAATGAACAGGGGCTCTGGGTGCCGGGAGAAATCCGCAAGGCTGCTCCAGACCTAGGCTGTTTCTGCGCCTTTTTGCCCACTTATTTATTAAGCTGGAGACTTCAGCTGACATGCCACTTCATGGCAACTTCTTTGCTATCAAATCATGGCTGCCATAGTTTGAAATACCTATTTATCAAAAGTGGGCAAACATTTTCTTGGGCCACCTGAGACATATTACAAATGAAGCACATATGTTGGCTTGCTTTGTGCCAGCAGAAAACCACTGCAACTTGTGTCGTGCAGAATCTAAATGCCTGATTACTCTATATTTAATCAGTTTTCTTGGATGCCAAATGTGAGCATAGATTTTTTAATTATTTTTAAATTTCTATAGTTAACAACCACTCTACACGAAAGCTTATTTCAAGTTAAATTTGTGGGGTTTTGTGAAACAAAGACAGATATATATATATATATTTTTTTCTGGAATGGGTTTGTTTGGTACTACAAACAGTTTCCAATGACCCTGTGAATCAGGTGGCACTGCTCTGTTTCACAGCCAGCCTCTCCCCACCTCTTCTATCGCCTGACTTGGGAACGTGAGCTGTGGCTCCAATGAGCCAGCTGAAGGCGGTACAGGTGCAGCAAGGAAAACCTGTTATCGCTTGCAGACAATCATGAAGTACTGACTGGCTCTATCACTGCTGATTAAAGACACCAAATCAGAATGAAGGAATGAATTATTGCATTTTATTTCACAGCTTACCAATGTTAATGGTCCAATCAAATTCACTTTCTTCATTTCTTTTCTGTCTTGGCTGCTGAAAAAAATACATATAACTGTTTGAATTTAAAACTGTTACCAAATGTTTCCCAGTCGTTTAAATATAAATTTAAGTGGTTATCCTATTCAACTATTGTAATATTTCAGATATAAAACAGTGATGCCCACAAATTGTCAAAATTGCCCAGTTTAACAAATACTTCAAGGCAGTCACTCAGTAACTAAGGTAACTGTCCAAGGTGCTACAGGAATATCTGGGGAAACGAGAAATGGTCACCTGCCTCACAGAGAAGAAGGTAAATGTGTCAGCATGTCTGCCAAGTCAGTTCCAGTAGCCGCCCTTCCCCACCCACAGTTTTGCTTTGCGCCATTTCAGTTACTCATGGTCAGTTGTGCACTGAAAACATTACATGGAAAATTCCAGAAATAAACAATCCATAAGTTTTAAATTGTGTGCCATTCTGAGTACTGTCCTGGACTCTCACTCACGCTGTCCTGCTGTGTCCTGCTCTAGATGTTAATGACGCCATATATCTATGCTGTATGGGGTCCGGCACAAATAACGCCCCTGCTTTGTTACATAAAAATCTCCTATTACAAAGTCATAGGCATGTAATTCCATAACATAACAATATCACACTCAAGCACACCATATGACATTTTAGGTGGTATGTGGAAATTGCTCATGTGAGACGTTCACGTACCCTACCGACCTCACTGAGTGAGTGGCATCACTTCTGCTGGACCCTGACCACGTCACCACCTTTCAGTCACTCAGTAGCTGTCTCAGTCATCAAATCAACTGTCATGGTATCACAGCATTTGTGCATGAATAACCCCTTATTTGACTTAATAATAGTTCCAATGTGCAAGAACAGTGATGTTGGCAATTTGGACATGCCAGAGAGGAGTCATAAAGTGCTTCCATTAAGTGAAAAGGTGAAAGTTTTTGACTGAAATAGGCATTTTATCACCTCACGTCATCACAAGAAGAGAAAAGGTGAATACAGTACAATAAGATATTTTGACGGAAAGAGAGGTATCATTTATACAGTGGGGGTAAAAGTAGATTTATAATTTTAAGTACTCAAAACAGAGTTTACTCTGGTATTATTATTTTCCACACAAACAACTGTAAACCTACTTTTGTCCCACCCTGTGCAACTTTTACTCCAGTATATGGTTAACTGATCTATTTGATTATTAGTTATTATTGTTATTCTCTTACAGTACTTAATTTATAAATTAAACTTTATCATAGGTATGTATGTTTAGAAAAAAAACATTGCATATATCGGGTTTAGCACTATCTGAGGTTTCAGGCATCTGCTGGAGGGTCATGGAACACATTCCCTGTGGATAAAGGGGGGCTGCTGTAAGTTTTTCTTTGACTAAAAAAATAAATCTAGGAATAGTGAAGGCCACTCTTCTGTAGGGCTGTGGGGAGTGGTGTCAGGAAATCTTGTTTGCTCTACGTGCAAAATACATCTAGAATTCAACCAGTGCTCTCCACTTTTATTGCTATCCCATTAGCCCAGGAGAATGCTTGCCTAGTCTCTCTACTTCCACTTACGTCCACGTTAGTCTGTCCTCAACTCAGTAACCAGAGTGATCGTTTAAAAACTCAGGACACATCATGCTGCTCCTCTGCTCAAAAGTCTGCAATGGCTCCCATTTTTCTCAAGTCTAAAATCCAAAATCCTACATTGGCCTCTAGGGCCGTGCACCATCTGTTTCCTTGTTCCCTCTCTGACCACATTTCCCACTTCCACCTCTGCTTCCGCTGCTCCAGCTGCCCTGGCCTCTGCTGTTCTGTGCACACACCACGCAGTTTCCTATTGCACGGTCTTCACATTGCTGGATGCCTGTTGCCAGGAATGCACCCACCCTGCTCTCTCCTCTCATTTCTTTCACATCTGTGTTCAAATATTGCCTTCTAAATAACACCAACTTTGACCACCCTATTTAAAATTGCAAACTACTTCCTCCTTGCACCCTGATTTTCTTAGCCTTGATCACTGTTTGTCCATAGCATTCAATATCTTCTAGCATTTGCTGTAATATACTTATTTAGCATGTGGATTACCAATGCCTGTCTACCATACAAAAATGTAAATTCCACGAGGACAGAGTTTTTGTTTTGTTTTGTTTTGTTTTACCTAAAATGCACTTATTTAGCTTAAATTTCCAAGTAGGTGATAACATTAACTCATAAAACTTGATCCCAAATTATTTAGGACATTTTCTAACATCAAAGGACAGGCATTTGCCACTAAATATATTTAACAGAATGTGTCACCGGCAACAGCAGCACGAGTGGAATGAGCATGTAACTAAGTTTCAATGTGCCCCACATAACTGAGGTGAGCTCAACACCTCTGAATGTACAAGCTTTGGTTTGCTTTTTATAAAAATTAGCCTCATTCTATTATTTCACTTCATAATCCTTCAGTCTTACGTATTCTTAACTTTCTGTACATCTCTTCTGAACTGCTTTCTTCTTTCCAACATAAGGCTGGAACTCCACCTGTGAGGACCTCTCAGGTTCTGGAGTGTCACTGCATTTTGTTATCGTTGCAGGGGTAGCTCCTTTGTGCGCTCTTCAAATGCTCAGCCAGCACGACGCATAAATAGCCTTCCTGGTGAAAATGCCATCTATTTATAGAGTCACAGTCAATCCCAGACTAAATTGCCAGCTGATGAATACCACATCTTCCTAGCAGAAATGCTATCATCTATCCGTTTCCAATTCTATATGGCAAGCTAAATTTTCTCTGAATGAGTGGCATGGTACCCAGAAGTGACACAGCAATATCACTGTAAAGAGTTAACAGACTAGAATAACGTTTCGGTTTAAACACAAGATAGGCATGTTTCAGTTGGCTAATCAGGCTCCTTGCAGCTTGAAGACACACTACAGAACTTGATAAATTCGTCCCTCTGGGTGATTACTCCATGACACAGGTCAGTTAGTTCTGGATGGCCTGGTATGAACTCGGAGACCATAATAGCCTTATGAACTATTTGAGGCTAAAAGCGAAAATGATTCACTATTCCCACAGTAAAAGAGGAAACAAAGACCACACACCATCGACTGGTCGCTTCTGCTCCTACTAAGGCCTGTGAAGTCCCACGGGAATCAAAGAGCCTTCGGTGGAGAAAGACGCTCAAGCAAAGGAAGCGTTGAGCTTTCCCCTTGTATTGGAACAAAAACTGATTTGGAAGCGTAGATTACGGAAGAATGAGGCTGCCCAAGGGCCCCCTCCCCACCTCACAGACCCGAGCCAGGAAATACGGAACCCGCCTGCGGCTGGGAGGAGGGGGAGGGGTAAGACTAGGAGGAAGACGAACAAGGAGGGGGAGAAGGGAGATTTTGCTTCACTGCCCTTGTTCTAAAAGCACAACCATCAACAGCAGTTGTCTATAAGCATGAAAAATAAGATGATGTTTTTGAAAGTTGTTTGTAAAAGTTTAGAGTTATATAATACAAGGAAGATTATACAACGCTGATATTCATCGAATCACCCTGCACAAAGGGAAGCGGGCACTTTTTTAAAGGCAGCCTCTTCTTCCCGAGCCTGTTTCAAAAGGAGCCGCAGTGACATTCCTTGAGAAAGGTCAGAACTTCACACAAGACCCTCCAAAGCAGCTCCAAAACAAAGGCTAAAGGCATCAAACAGATTTTCTCAACTTTTTCCCAAGGCCAAATTTGGCCCCGCTGATTGCGCGTAACAGAAAAGCGGTGGCTGCTGGTGAAGTACCTGCTGCCGCTCAGTTCAAAGTCACCTTCTGCTCTCCTGGGGCGCCCGACTGTTCCGTTCCTCCCCGCCTCAAGATCCATCACAGCCTGGGGAGAAACCACAGCTTCAGGTCCAAGTGCACCCGCCCCAGCTCGAGGAGGACAACTCGCCTCCTCGCAGCCACTGCCCCAGGGGTCCTAACCCGACGCAGGAATCGCGGGGTCCGCGGGCGCGGGGTGGAGGTCCCGCTGTCCTAGCCTGGCGCCCACAGTCCCGGGGTTCCCCGCACGCTGGGGCCTCCCTCACCTCGGACCTCGCGCGTCTCTGGCCGAGCCGCTGGGCGCGCGGGCGCTGAGACCAGGTGCCTGGACTTTGCTCCAGCAACTTCGCCCCCGCCCCCCCGCGCGCGTAGGGGCCCAGCGACGCCTTCCCGCTGCCGCGGGGCTAGGGCCCCGGCCGCCGGAGCAGCTCCCGCCGCCCGTCGCGCTGGCTCCACGGGCCAAGCGCGGGCGAGGGGCCCAGCGCGCCCCCTCGCCGCCGGGGGCCGCCCACCCGGGCGAGCCGCCAGCCGCGGCCCGGCGCGCCAGCTGTGGCCCGCGATCAGTCTGGTGCCGCCGGGTGCTCGGGGAACCGCGTCTGCCAGCCACCGGAGTCCCCAAAAGTGACTGTCGCTCTCTCTCAGCGTTCAGTTTTCTTTTCAAACCCAAGCGGGGAGACTTCCAAGAGGCTCGACAACCGTGGGGGGCCGAGGACCCAGAGAGAGCACTAGACTCTCTTCCTACTCCTACATCTCCAGGTCTGGTCCCGCCCGCACAGAACCCAACCGTCTCCAGGGACCGCGGTGCGAACCGGGGCTTCGAAGCACCACGTTATGCTCGTTGGAGAAGAGGAACATTCTCGGTGCCCTCTCAATACTTAGAGAGACAGAACTTCAGAATTGGAAGGGACTTTAGAGATACCCTGATTCAAAACGCATATTCTTTTCTCTCTCTCTCTCTCTCTCTTTTTTTTACAAGAAGAAACTGATGCCCAGAGGTTAAGTGCTGCTTGAGGCTGCATCAGCCAGACCAGGGTCCAGTCTCCAGTGCCCCCCACCCCCACTGGTTTTCTGCTCTGATCTTGGACTTTTCCCTATACTCTAGGTGTCTCTACACCTAGAGCCCACTTGAGTCCCCTGTATGGTTTTCTTGTCCCTTCTGATTAATTTCTCTGCCCTCAGGTGAAAAGGAAGGGTCAAAAATATCCAGCAGTAAGTTATCAAGGCTTTGAAGCCAGTGGGATTCAAACTTCAGATGTTATTAACTATGTGACTTTGGACACTTAGCTCACTCCCAAAGGCCTCAGTTTCCTCATATGCATTAGGTTACTGTGAGGAATCAATGAATTAAGAAGTTTTTAAAAAACCCAAAACTAGAACTGTGCCCAAAACATAGTAGGTGCTCAACAAATACAGCTTTCCATCCTCATCAGGTAGCAGGATTGCTTTGCTGGTCCCTGCTCCATCTGACTAACACAGAAGTCACCCCAAGTCTTTCTTGGTTTCCAGAGAACTACTGTAAAGCAGAGTGTGGTGTAAGAGCAGGTGTTGTGGGGATCTCCCCTCTGCCATTCGCTAGCTGTCTGGCTTTGGGCAGTTTATTTAATTCTTGGTTGAGTCTCTGAAAAACAGGGGTGTTATTAGGATTAGATGCAATGTGTGTAAAGTGCCCCCAGCACATAGGAGGCACCTAATAAATGGTAACTAGAATGATAGTTAGAAGATTAGAAGAGGCTGATGAGGGAAGACTTGAATTGGAGCCAGCAGCTCTTCCACTCTCTCTCAAATGTGCCACTTTTCTCCGCCTGCTCTGCCTGTTAACCTTGAGCTAGGCAGAACTTGACCTCAAGAATATGAGTATGCTGGCAATTGATTGAAACTATAGCATGTTCTGGAACCATGTGATAGAAATGGATTTACTTAAGTATTTTTCCTCAAAATGTTTTTCTCCTTACCCGGTCCACAGAGCCATGAGGATTCTCTTCTTTGATCACCCAGAATTCCTCCGCTTTAGGACCTGAACAGGTGGTTAGATCACTAGAGACTAAAGATACTCTGGGAATGAAGCAATTGCAGTTATTTAGCTTGAAAGAAGGCTTGGTGATGACTGGAGGACTTCATAAAACTCAGGGCCTTGGAGGAGATGACGGCCTCTACAGCTTCTATAAAAGAAGTCCTGGGGGGTAAAAAGGCAGATACTTGAGGAAGTAGGAAGCATCCGAGCCAAAACAAAAACAAACGAAAAGCACCCAGACATAGGACATGCTTGCCTGCCTATCTGTCTAAGTCAATTCACAGAGATGTCCCTCAACAAAGTGCTCCGTGCATTCTGCGTGTGACGGCAGAGGAAGACGGTCTGGGCCGGTGGAGGGAGAGGAGCCATGCCTACGTACATGCCTGTGTTTGTGTGTTTCCCATGTTAGCGACAAATCCAAGGGCTCTTTTTATATCCGTTTGACAACAATGAAACAACTCTACATGGTGTGTCCCGCTGGGCTGTTTCTTCATTCAAACACAATACTTAAGCCACAGTGGATTTCCCGATGGCATTCGGGCTGTTAGAAAGCTTAGCTTTCTCTTTGTGTTGGGATACTGAGTTACTTCTTTGTTCTCACTGACATAGAGTGAATGCCCTTCCACCACTGTGTCATCTTACTTTTTCTATTTCTTCCATCAGTGCTTTCCTTTATAATCTTAACTTTTGCCTTTTTTTTTTTTTTTTGCCTCAGTGGAATATTTTAATGATTTAGGTTTCCTCTCTCTTAGCTTATTAAGTATATATTCTTTTGCTATCTATGTAATTGTTTACTCCTTTCTAGAGATCATGACATGTACCGTTGATTAATCATTGGTACTTTTTCCTCTTCTAGGGCAATGCAAGGATTTTAAAACCCTCAAACATCATTTATCCACCTGACTTAAATATTATTCTTGATATGCACAGAGCTTTAATTTTCTCTATTTATGGCTGTTATAATACTATTATCACTTTATAGAGTTGATTTTCATTTAGATTTATCTCTGTATTTATCATTTTCTTGCCATTATTTTTTCCTACATATCAGAGCCACTGCCTTGGCTCATTTTCCTTTTACAGGAAGAACACTCTTTCGTGTTTCCTTTGGTTGGTGATGAATTTTCTCAGTTTTTTTCCCCCTGAAAACCTATTTCATCTTCATTTTTTAAAAATTATTTGGAGATTTGTCTTACTGGACATCCAGACTTTTTATTACGAAACTATAGTAATTAATGTGTTTTGGACAGAGATAAACAAAATTAAATATTAAAGTGGAAAGAAATAGAGATCTCGTATGGGACAGAGCTGAATTCTACTGCAGGCCATGTTCTCAGCCACCACCTTAAATAGGGCAGGAAGTAGGTACAGAGGAGACGGGTCAGATGTATCAGATGGTGGAACACATCCATCCCCAATCCATTGATCTTACTCCCTTTAACTGTTCTTCACTTCCTTGATGTGCTCTCTTCTTCCATAACCCATCTTGTAAATATCTGCAGCTCCCTTGCCCTCTCTATCAGGCTTACTTGGTAAAACCACAACCCTGGCTAATTTAAAACGTTCAACTCCTGCAAGCCTCCGCCATGTAGCAGAGCATGGCTAAAGAAAAACACGAACACCTCAGACAGGTCTCATCATGAAATTAAATGGCCCTTGACTATATATTGGATTGGCCAAAAAGTTTTTTTTTTTTTTTTTCCGATAAGATGGCTGTAGTAGTGCTTAGTTGTCTTTAACTTCATTTGAAACAAGTTTGTTAGATTGTATTGTGACACCTGTCACACCAGCGTCCATTTAAAAAAGCTTATCAAAATTGGTGAATTTTTGTGTAGCCATTTTAATATTGAAGAGGAAAGAAAATATGCAACATTGTCAGCATATTATGCTTTCTTACTTGCATAAAGGTAAAAAACACATGTGAAACACATTTTTTTGTGAAACACACAAGAAAAGATTTGTGCAGTGTATGGAGAAGGTGCTGTGACTGATTGAATGTGTCAAAGTATTCTGAGAGATTTCTGGCTGGACAATGCTCCACGGTCAGGTAGACAAGCTGAAATTGATAGCTATCAAATTGAGACATTAACTGAGAACAATTAACATTCTACCATGCTGGAGAGAGCCAACATACTCAAAATATCTAAATCAATAAAGTAATTGGTGAAAATGAAAAATATGTCAGTTTTCCCTGAAGAGAGTTTAGTGGACTTGGTTCCCTCTCCATTTGAGCTCTAGCTTGATGGTGATATGCTCTGTGGTTTTCCCCCCATTATATCGTACATGTGGCTCACAATTCTCCAACTTTTTATCTCTGAAAATAGATGTTTAGATGCTATCTTCTACTATTATATTTGTGGATGGCCACACCTACATTCTGTTTCCAAATTTCCCCTACCAATGCTTTCCAATCTGTCTAAATCCTCCATCTTCTCAGAATTTCTAAATCTTGATTTCTCTTGTCTTTACTTCTTTCAAATCATGTAATCTCTTAAGCTTTTCTCCCAAAATTATTTTAAAAATGCTTCTCACTGCTTGAAAAACAAAAATCCCTCTCCACGTTTGGAGAAGACCTCTTTTCTCCTAAGAAATCATATATATAATTTATATATATTTATAATCATATTTATAAAATTTATCTAGCTAATTTGGCCTCATCACCTTGTAAGGCATTCATAAAATATTGAAGATGAGGGTAGTGCTGATTCATCACTCTTTTCTGATTATCTCTTTCTTATATCCTTTCAAACCAGGGTGGACTTGCAAAGGTGCCATGACCAAATTTAAAGAACCAGTTGGGAAGAGTTTTCTATCAATCACCAAGCCATATCATTTCCACCAGCATGGAGTAACAACACATTGAGAGTTCAAAGGTCACATTGCCTAATGAAATTTTTGTGTTCTGTGAGTATTATGGTAATTGTTGGGTAGATAGGGTGCCAAGGTCAGAGATTAAATGGATAAACATGAACTAGGTTCACCATGCTTTAGGTCATTTATGTTGACTTATTCTTTTATATATATATTTTTTATTGATTATGCTATTACAGTTGTCCCATTTCTCCCCCATCATTCCCCTCCACCCTGCACACCCCCTCCCACCCACATTCCCCGCCTTTAGTTCATGTCCATGTGTCATAAGTTCTTTAGCTTCTACATTTCCCACACTATTCTTGCCCTCCCCCTGTCTATTTTCTACCCATCGTCTATGCTACTTATTCTCTGTACCTTTTCCCCCTCTCTCCTCCTCCCACTCTCCTGTTGCTAACGCTCAATGTGATCTCCATTTCTGTGGTTCTGTTCCTGTTCTAGCTGTTTGCTTAGTTTGCTTTTGTTTTAGGTGTGGTTGTTAATATCTGTGAGTGTGCCGTCTTTTTACTGTCATATTTTTTATCTTCTTTTGCTTAGATAAGTTCCTTTAATATTTCATATAAAAAGGGCTTGGTGATGATGAACTCCTTGAACTTGACCTTATCTGAGAAGCACTTTATCTTCCCTTCCATTCTAAATGAAAGCTTTGCTGGATAGAGCAATCTTGGTTGAAGGTCCTTGCCTTTCATGACTTGGAATACTTCTTTCCAGCCCCTTCTTGCCTGGAAGGTCTCTTTGGAGAAATCAGCTGACAGTCTGATGGGAACTCCTTTGTAGGTGACTGTTCCCTTATCCCCTGCGGCTTCTAGAATTCTCTCCTTCATTTTGATCTTGGCTAATGTAATTATGATGTGTCTTGGTATGTTCCTCCTTAGGTCCAACTTCTTTGGGACTCTCTGAGCTTCCTGGACTTCAGGGAAGTCTATTTCCTTTGCCAGATTGGGGAAGTTCTCCTTTATTATTTGTTCCAATAAGTTTTCCACTTGTTGCTCTTCTTCTTCCCCTTCTGATACCCCTATAATTTGGATGTTGGGACATTTAAAGATATCCTGGAGGTTCCTAAGCCTCTCCTCATTTTTTAAAATTCTTGTTTCTTCCTTCTTTTCTGTTTGGTTGTTTGTTTCTTCCTTCTGGTCCACTCCATTGATTTGAGTCCCAGATTTCCTCCCATCACTATTGGTTCCCTCTGCATTTTCCTTCATTTCACTTAGTGTAGCCTTCATTTGTTCATCTAATTTGCGACCAAAATCAACCAATTCTATGAGCATCCTGATCACCAGTGCTTTGAACTGTGCATCTGATAGACTGGTTATCTCTTCGTCGCTTAGATGAATTGGCTCTGGGGCTTTGATCTCTTCTCCCATTTGCACCATTTTTGGGGTGTTTTTTTTTTACTGGTCGTGCCTGTTACATAGTGAGGGGCAGAGCCTTAGGTGTTCACCAGGGTGGGGCAGCCCAGTCGCTGGGTTGTGATGCTGTATATAGGGGTGGGGTCCGAGAGGGAACAATGGCGCTTGCTCCACTCTCTTTCAGATTCCAGTCCCTTCTACCGCTTCCCTCAAGCAAATCGGGCCCTTCTGGTGCTAATTTCTGTGTGGGTGGGCTTGTGTACATTTTAGGACCCTGTGGGTCTCTCCAATGAACTCTCCTGTGAGGCTGGGAGTTTCTCCTGGCACCTCAACCCCCACAAGTGTTTTCAATTGGTGTTTTTAGGTTTTATTTCCTGGCGCTGGGCCCTGGGTTGTGAGGTCTGTCTCGCTCCCCATTTTCACCTGGATTATCTGCATGCAAATGTGGGACCGCCTGGTCAGCCAGACACATTGTGCGGCCTCACTGGGTCTGCCTGTTACCACCCAGTGCCTGGGGTCCGCTAGCTGCCAAATGGTTGTCGGACTTCCGTACAGTTTAATTTTCTATAAGTTCTGTTTGTTTTCTTGTTTCTAAATCTTTGTTGTCCTTAATTTTGGTTGTGTGAGGAGGCACAGTGTGTCCACCTACAGCTCCATCTTGGCCGGAAGTTGTTGACTTATTCTTAAGGGTTGTTTTTTCCAATTAAAATATTAGTGTTATTCAATTTTCAGCTTTGTGTGATTGAAAAGAACACTCCTTTTTTTTCAAATTTTATTTTTTATCATTTCAGATATAGTTTAGTGGTTAGACAATCATATATTGAAATCCTTTACATAGCGTTCTCCTCAATATTTCCAGTACCCCAACTCTCACCATAACATAGTCATTGCAGTATTATTGACTAAGTTCCCTAGGCTTTACTATGTCCCTGAGACTATTTTGTAACTACTGATTTGTGCTTCCTTAATCCCTTCACCTTAAGGCTATTCTAAAATCATAACTTTTCAAAATATAGTATTTTGCTACAGATTTAAATATTTGCTAACACCATACTGAAGTGTCTATAAGTAATATAACAGAAAAGAACAGTAACATCAGCTATGCATTTGGTGTTAGTTCTCAAGTACTCATAGCACTATTTCTTAGTCCTAAAATTGGGGCATGCTAGGGGCTCCTCAACCACTTTAAAGGGTGTTGTGAAATGTTTAGGAATCTAGTAAAGTGAAATTAACTTGGGTTTGTAATTGCCTGTACATCAGTTTTTGAACTCTACTGATATAAGTAAAAATCTATGAAATACAAACATGAAGAGGTGTAGAGAGCATATGGGAGTTTGTTGCTAACTCGGGACCTTAACCTTGATATGCAGTGCTAGTCTGTAAGATGGTTGGCTAAAGTAGCCTTTCTGGTGTCAATGCAAATTTTGAGAATTTAAAATGTACTTGTAATTTAATTTTACCTATTAATAGCCAGTAATAACCCATAATGAAAATTTAGCTGCACAAAAAATTTGATTTTAGAGTGGAAGTATATGCAAAAGACTAATTCATGAGTGCTAGGTTTTGTGAAGCATCCAGTATTTTGTATTTAGCCTTCAACATGATTTTTTATTACAATATTATTGACTATATTCTCTATGCTGCACTTTTTTCTTTTAATTTTTTTCAATTACAGTTGACACTCAATATTGTATTAGTTTTGGTTGTATAGCATAGTGGTTAGACATTTTTATAATTTACAAAATGACCACCCAAGTATCCACCTGGCATCGTACATAGTCTGCAATATTATTGTCTCTGTTCCCTGTGCTATACTTTACATCCCTGTGACTATTCTGTAACTACCAATTTGTACTTCTTAATCCCTTCACCTTTTTCACTCAGCCCTCCAACCTCTTTCCCATCTGGCAACCATCAGTTTGTTCTCTGAAACAGACTCACAGATACAGAGTTTGTTTGTTTGTTTAGTTTGTTTTTTTTTTTTTGTATTCTACATATAAGTGAAATCACATAGTATTTGTCTTTCTCTGTCTGATTTATTTCACTTAGCATAATACTCACTAGGTCTATGCATGTTGTTGTAAATGGTAGTATTTTATTCTTTTTTGTGGCTGAGTAGTATTCCACTGTATATGTGTATCACCCTTCTTTATCCGACTGCCTATTGGTGAGAAGTCAGTCCGATTTCTTTATCCAACTGATACTTAGATTGCTTCTATATCTTGACTTTTGTAAATAGTGCTTCAGTGAACATAGAGATACATGTATCTTTTTGAATTAGTGTTTTGGATTTGTTTGTATAAATACCCAGGAGTGGAATTGCTAGGTTATAAGACAGTTCTAATTTTAATTTTTTTAGGAACCTCTATACTGTTTTCCACAGTGCTATACCAATTTGCATGCCCACCAACAGTGCACTAGAGTTCCCTTTTCTCCACATCCTTGCCAACACTTGTTTATATATATATATATTTATATATAATTTATATATATAATATATATATATATAAAGATTTTATTTATTTATTTTTAGGGGGGAAGGAAAGGAGAAAGAGAGGGAGAAAAACATCAATGTATGGTTGCCTCTCACGTGCCCATGACTGGGGACCTGGCCTGCAACTCAGGCATGTGCCCTAGACTGGGAATTGAACTGGGGATCCTTTGGTTTGCAGGCCTGTGGCTCAACCCACTGAACTATGTCGGCCAGGGCTGTTTATTGATTTATTGATGATAGCTATTCTGACAGGTGTGAGATATCTCATCATGGTCTTCATTTGCATTTTTCTAATGATTAGTGACTTTGACCATCTTTTCATTATGTCTATTTAGCCTTCAACACTCTTAAGCACCCTTTTCAGTATTTGTTCTCATAGAAGAAATCTATACTTTTTTTTTTCATTGTTACCCAGCTATGACCATTTTGGCATATTTCATTTTAGGTTTTTTTAAAAAGAATTTATTTATTTATTTTTAGAGAGACGGGAAGGAAGGGAGAAAGAGAGGGAGTGAAACATCAATGTTAAAGGGAGACATAGACAGGTTGCCTCTTGTATGTGCCCAGACTGGGGACCTTTGGTGTGTGCCTTGTGACACCTTTGGTGTCATCCCCAGTGTGTGCCCTGACAAACTCCTAGCCATGTGCCCTGACCGGAATCAAACCCATGACCTTACACTTTGCAGGACAACACCCAACCAACTAAGCCGCACCAGTCAGGGCCTTTTCAGGTTCCGTCTATATGCACATGCTCCGGACCCGGGCTCCCTGACCCCACAGAATTTTATACTATTTTTTGTCTAGGGTAGTACAATATTGTGGCCATAGAATTTTTCAAATAACGTAGGTAGTCTCAGCCACTTTCCTAAAGCAACGTACAAAATCCATGGAGAGATTCTGTCTGAGTCACGTGTGCAAACTCTGCGGCAGTAGAGAGACTATTGCCCACTCTGAGAAACGAGCCTTGCATGTGAGAGAGTCTAAAAGGAATACTTTTAGAAATTAAAATTTAAAAAATTATCATATTTAAATTCTGATAGAATAAGAAAGCCTCACCTACAAACTGGTTTGATTATAGAAACAAAATATGAGAACCGTGCCCTTGATAATGTTTAGTTTTCTCTTTCTATCTTTTGACTAAGAGAGAAAATCCTTCCTTCCCTCCCCTTGCCTTTTTCCCTCATTCCCAAGTAGAATAGTGTGATTTCCTGCCTAAGATGCTAGGATATGGGGACTGTTTCTCATTGTTGAAATGATACAGCTTCTGAAACTCTTGTGCAGGTTACCCCTATGTGCTCAGGAGTTGCAAGGCAGGTTTCTAAACTGTCCTTTTCTTCCTTTCCTTATGGAGTTTGTAAAAGGGTTGTATTTTTATCTTAATAATGAATATCGGAAAATGTAAACATGCTTTATTTTATAAAACCTCACAGCACAAATACGTTTCTAGGAATGTGTACATTCTGAAGTAAGGTATATCTTGACACACTATTTCCAATAAATTATTGCAAGAATAAACATAAATCTATTCTGGTAACCTAGGCCTTTCAGGCCCAGGTCCTACTTGACCTCCCATACTCATTTCTGTGGCAGCCAACACCCAATCCTCCTACAGCCAGCCTGGAACTTGGACCACCACCCTGACTCACTTCTGGCTCCAGGCTTCCAGATTTTTCTATGCTGCTCTCCATATCCAGGACCTTTCTCTACTGCCCAATTGACAAGTAGGTTCTTGGCTCACATTGCTAAACATATTTCCTGTCTCCTAAATTGTGAGCTTCTTGTCTTATCTTCATGCTCCCAGTATGGAGTTAAGTAGGCACTTAAGATAATTGTTAAATGAATAAATACAAAATAAATCTTCCTTTTTATGCAAGAGTATTGGTAACCTACAAGAGCATGAAGAATATGAAGTAAAGGCAATCAACATTTTTTGCTTATATTTGGTGTATTGGGAAGTGTTCTAAAAACTTTTTTATAATATTTAGTACACAAGTAATCCAAAGAGGTCGCTATTGAAATCCCTCAATTGCCAATGAGGAAATAAAGACTTAAAGAAAATAAGTAACTTGCCCAAAGAATCATACATGTCAACAAACCCAAAGACGAAAAAGAAACCCAGGTGTTTCTGACTGGAAGACCTGAGTGCTTCTCCATACACCAGGCAGCAATCCGTAAGTTCCATTCAATGTGACTGCCCAGGGGAAAAAGTGAAAACGTTCACCCCCAACTCAAAGGTCACCTTTCCTTATGACCCAAACTGACTCTTTTGAAAGAATCTAGGTGAAAAGATTTCATCACGTAGCTTTGCCTCTTGCATGTATCTGTAAGCATTCCTGCTTTTCTCTTTGATATTTTGATTTTTCCAGAACCAAGGGCAGAGGTTTTTCACCTTGCTGTTAGAAGTTCCAAGTGGAACAAAGGACAACAGTTGCAGAAGTTCCCCCCTGAACATCTTTTGTTTAATCTTTCAGGGTGGAGGGGAATGATGGGGGAGAAATGGGACAACTGTAATGGCATAATCAATAAAATACATTTTTAAAAAAGGGCAACGAATCTCTTTTTTGCCATTTAACAAATATTTTTACTGAGGACACTCGATATGCCAGGAATTGATAGAGGTGTGGGGGTACATGATGAACCAGGTACCCACCAAACTATTGTAGCCAGAAGGGATACTTTTGAAGATCAAGTGGGTTAAGTGAAATTTCTTTATAAGGTATGGGACTAAGAAGGGTTATTACTTGTTCAAGTTATCAACTGGCTTAAAGCAATGATTTTTAGGATGCTGAACAGTTCTGTAGATTCACCGGACTCAGCCAGGTGATTCTCATCTCATGAGGTATTGCCTGGAACGCAGCCATCTGAGGGCCGGGTGTCTGAGACACCCACTCACATAACTGGCACTGGATGCTGGTTGTAAGATGGGGGCTCAGTTGAGGCAAATCATATGGTCTTCCCCGTGTGTCTTATATGGGGTTCTTATAACATGGTGGCTGGGTTCTGAGAGAGAGGAGTCATCATAGGTTAGGATCTAGTTTTCAGGTAAAAACTCTCTCAAACTCCATTTTGTCAGTCAGGGCACCCAGAGGAAAGCAACCACTTGTATGGAGCCCACCAGGTGTCTCACGCCCCTCCACCTTGCTCAGCCAGCTCCAACCGCAACTTCCTCCTCTCTGCATTTCAAACGCTTTTTGAACAGCCTGTTTCTTCTACCTGAACTGCTATCCTTCCTTCCCTTATCAATGGACCTGTCTTCCCCACTCCCACCACCTCCTGGGGAACTCCTCATTTGTCAGATTTCAGCCCAAATTATCACTTCAAGAGAAGCAAACATGTCAGTAAAGTTTACACATTTTTCTTAACTTTTTGTTGGGAGATACTATAGACTAACAGGAAGTGGCAAAAATCATGGAGTCCTATGTACCCTTTGCCCAGCCTCCCTGAACGATGATGTCGTAACTGCAGTGCAAAAGCAAACCTAGGGCATGACATTGGTACAGTACTCTTACCAGACTACTCCAGTTTCTTAAGAACAAATTTTTTCTTTTACAAAATTATGGATGCAATTCCCGTAAGGCCTTCTCTTTTATTCTGTTGAATAGATAATGCTGGGTCACAAGTCCTATGGTAATGAAGGGTATGTAAAATTATATGGCCTTACATAAGAATCATTTTAATGTATCTTCTACTAGCAAAGGACTTTTCACATGTTAATTGGTGATAAAACAAAATTGATCCAGAAAGAGGTACATACTAGATCAAAACCTTAGCAAAAAGCGTAAACGCTTACTGAACCTTTGCTACATGTTAAGGACTTTGCCAAACACAAGAACACAGTGATGCAAAAATGCAGGCCTTTCCTCAAATGGTTCACAAATGGGAGCAGGCACCTGATACAGAGATGTGAGTAAGAAAAATGAATAAAAAAAGACATTATTGAAACCTGGGAACAAATAGCTGCTTTGTGTGTAAGGAACAATTTGAAACACATTTTGGCCTACATTCACAAGTTAATTCTGGTGAACGAAGGAGAAGGGCCATCCTTGTTCAGAATTGGATAGAGCTGGATAATCCTAGGACGGAACTAGAAAAACAGAAGGTGGTTGAACTCAAGCAAACAGCACACACTGGGACCCATCTGTGTCCAGTTCGTGCCTGAGGCCACACTTTCAAATGCCTTCTACTGTAACGCCACCTTCGAGCCATATGAACAAATCATCTTCCTCCTAAGACAGTTCATCTCCATCAATGTCACAGCAGTTCCCTAGCCAATTTTTGTCATCCTTCCACCTTGCACATCTAAGCTATGGATGTTTCTCACTGCCACCTGCTCTTCTCTGGCCTAACCAGCCCAACTCAGAGTCTCATTACCTTCACATTTAACAAAAAGGAAAAGCACCTTGTTTGGGTTCCCTGATTTGAGGCTTCTACTCCAACAAATTGCCATACATTTGGTGGCTTATCATGATGGAAAACAGAATAGAGGTTACTAAGTAAATTAAAAAATAGAACTACCATATCATATAGCAATCCCAATTCTAGGTGTATATCCAAAGGAAACGAAATTAGCAATACCATGTTCATTGTAGCATTACTCACAAAAGTCAAGATGTGCAAACAACCTGCATCTACTGACAGATGAGTACATAAAGAAAATGTGAGACACACATGCACACACACACACACATTGGAATAACACACAGCCATAAACAGGAAGAAAATCCCTCTATTTGTGAGAACATGGATTAACCCAGAGAACACCATGCTGAGCGGGACAGAAAAGCACTCACGTGCACATGATCATAGCATCTGCGAAGACAATTTTACTTCTTCTTTCTGATTGCAACGCCTTTTACTTCTTTTTCTTGCCTGATTGCTCCAGCTAGGACTTCCAGTACCATGCTGAATAGGAGAAGTGAGAGCAGAGACTAGACTCTTGTCTTGTTGCTGATCTTAGAGGGAAAGCTTTCAACCTTTCACTACTGAGCACGGTGTTAGCTGTGGGCTTGTCTATGTGGTCTTTATTGTGCTGAAGTGTGTCCCCTCTATATCCAACTTCTATATCCGTTCTTTGTGAAAGGGCATTGTATTTTTGTCAACTGCTTTTTCTGTATCTATTGAGATGATTATGTGACTTTTAACTTTCCTTCTATTATCATGGTGTATCACATTTGTTGATTTGCCTATGTTGAACCACCCTTACATCCCAGGAATAAATCCCTCTTGATCACAGTGTGTGTTACTTACAATGTGCTATTGAATTCAGTTTGCTAGTGTTTTGTTGAGAGTTTTTACACTTATATTCATCAGACATATTGGTCTGTAGCTTTCTTGTAGTGCCCTTCTCTGGCTTGGGTATCAGGACAATATTGGCCTCTTAAAATGACTTTGAAAGTGTACTCTCCTTTTCAGTTTTTTTGAGGAGTGTGAGAATGCTTGGCATTAATCCTTTGTTAAATGTTTGGGACAATTCACCAGTTAAACAGTTTGTTCCTGGGTTTTTCCTTGTTAGGAGGCTTTTGATGACTGATTCAATATCCTTACTCATTACTGGTCTGTTCAAGTTTTATATTTTTTCATGCTAGAGTCTTGGTAGAGTATGTGTAATTTTATTTATAATATTTTATAAAAATTTAAAATTATCATTATAAAATTTTATATAATGATCTTTTTTGTGTCTTTAACCATTTCTGACTTAAGGTCTGTTTTGTCTGATGCAAGTATTGCTGCCCTTGCTCTCTTCTGGTTTCTACTCGCAATACCTTTGTCCATCCCTTGACTTTGGGTCCATGTGTGTCTTGAAAGCTGAAGTGAGTCTCTTGTAGGCAGCACATAGCTGGGCCTCACTTTGTTATCCTTCCTGTATCTTCAGAGCATTTAGTCAGCTTCCATTTAGAGGAAGCATTGAGAGGTAAGGACTTACTCCTGCCGTCTTGTTCATTGTTCTCTGGCTGTTTTGTACCTCCCTTGTTTCTTTATTCCTCTCTCACTGTCTTCTTTCATGAATTGATGATTTTTGGTAGTGGTATACTTTGATTCCCTTCTTTCTATTTTGTCAATCTACTGTAGAATTTTGCTTGGTGGTTACCTGAGGCTTACATAAAACATTTTATAGGCATAACAGTCTATTTTACATTGGTAACAACTTCTATTTCATATAAAAACCCTAACCTTTTATACTCCCCTTTTGTTTTTAATGTCACAATTTACCCTTTTTATATTGTGTATTTATTATTATAGTAATACTTATTTTTAATACTCTTGTCCTTTAAACTTTCTACTAAAGTGATTAATACACCAGCATGTTACAGTATTAGAGCATTCTGAATTTGACAACATACTTAGCTTTACCAGTTGTTTATTTCCATGTTTTAATGTTAGTCATTAGCTTCCTCTCATTTCTGCAGGCAGAACTCCTTTGAGCATTTCTTGTGAGGCAGGTTTAGTGGTAGTGAACGCCCTCGGCTTTTGTTCTTCATTTTTCTCCACCACCAGTGGGGGAGCACACAGAGATCCAGCCACAGGGTCAGGGGTGTGATCGGGTGAGGTGCATTGGGCCCTGGCGGTGTTCTCAGCAGCTTGTGGGCAGGCTTCTTGATAGAATCCATGATGTAGTTAGTAGGCTCTGCACACCTTTAATGCCCTCTGGGAGTCCTATCTGCCACTCTCCCAGTCTTTTCCTGCCCCTGCCCCCTAGTCATACAGCTCACAATTTGGTATTCTAGATGGAGTCAGAGAAAAATGCACTTCTTTAGCAGCTGAGGAGGCCAGGTGCTCACTTACACACTCACTTCCCTGTGAGAGAAACTGCAGGCTGAGATTGCTCTTGGCCCTACTGTGTTGCCTTAGGGGAGGAGCAGGCAAGTCAAACTATTCCTCTTACCTTCTCCAGAGCTCCAGTGATATGTGGGAACTTCTCTTGTGAAACCCGGATTTTTACACTCTCATTTACGGGTGATCCTCTAAGACAGTGAATGCCAGGGGCTCCTGGAGCTAAACTGAAATGGCTGAAGGTAGCTTCCCGGTCACTGAAGGACTCAAAGCCAGGACCAAGGTCTGTATGCCCATTACCTGACACATGGTGGGCAAGACTCCTCTCAGATCCCTCAGCGGATGGTGCTGGATCCCACAGTTCCCAAAAAGGCACTTTTGTCTGTGGATGGATGCCCAGTTGTTGTTGTTAAGGGCAGAACAGGGGATGTCTTATTCCCCCATGAGGCTGATGCTACTTCCTAAAGGATATGCTGTTTTAATCAGAATTTGTCTGAGATTGTGCACATTTTTGGTCAAGCATTTCTTTTTTGGGAGTTACCTGACCATGTTCTTTGTCCATTTTTCCTTGGAGGCAATGGCATTTTTCCTTTTAAAATTTTTCATACTTTTAAGGATATCAACTGTTTATAGTAAATATGGCAAGTGTTGCTGCCAGCTTCTGCCCTTCAATCTTGTTCAAAGTGTTTTCTGGCTTTTTATTTTGTAGTCAGAGTATCATTCTTTGTGATGTACTCTTTTTTCATCATATTTGCATAATGATGTATTTAAACTTATGCAACATTTAAACATCTGCCATCAAAAAATTAATTACTGGACAAAGTGGTTCGTTATTAAAACAGAAGAATAATAATTATAATTTTTAAAGTACAAAAATAGTAAAATCCTGTAAGAGCCCTGACTGAGTAGCTCGGGTGGTTGGAGCGCTGTCCTGTGCATCAAAGTGTTGTGGGTTCGTTCCCTCTTCAGGGCACATACAGGAGGCAACCACCTGATGTTTCTCTCTCACATCAATGTTTTTTTCTCTCTCTCTCTCCCCCTTCTTCCCTTTTTCTCTAAAATCAATAAATGTATTTTCGGGTGAGGATTAAAAATAAATAATAAATAAATCCTGTAACAGTCCCTTATAAGAGCAATGCAAAATATTTAATGTACATCAGCGTGTACATGCCACAATTGTGCATCCTATGCCCACCCCAACCCCCCAAATCTTGTACTGATCTGTGTGGTCAATTTGAGAGCTATCAGAATGTGGAAATGCAAGAACCAGCAAGGTCAAGTCCAAGAATGAAGGCAAATGGTTCTTTAAGACCCAATGTGAAATGACATGCAGAATAGGAATTATTTACACTATTTAACTAATCCCACAAAAATTAATGGGAGTTTTTAAAGGAGTCTTTTTTAAAAATGCAGGCAGGATCTTCAATATTCCAATTGGGAGGTAATATATTTACAGATATTTAAGACAAGATGACTCCAGTCATATGAAAGCTTAGTTTTATTATAGGCACTTTACGCAAACACTCAGCACTTTTTGCTTCTTCTATAATACTTTTAGCAAGGCAGTCAGTTACAGTCCAAATAGGCAAATAAAAATAAAAGTTACAGATTTTATTACCTAATCTACTTTAAATTATTATATAAATTTCTAATGCAATTAAAAATATTTATTCCATTTGATGATCTTTCTTCTAATTTCTTTAATTATAAATTCTTTAAAGAACTTGATGGAATGAACTTTAAATAAGTAACCATACATAGTTTTTCCAGTAAGTGTTCCCTTTTTAACTTCGATTAAATGCTGTATTCTAACACAAACACTAGAAAATATTTAACAGCTTATCTGGTCACAGTTTACTAGCGCTTGGCTCCAGACTGGACATTGACCATGGAAAAGTAGATGCCCTTCTGCGCAAGCAGCTGTTGGTGGGTGCCGTGCTCCTTGACCCTGCCGTTCTGAAACACCACGATCTGGTCTGCGTTCTGGATGGTGGACAAGCGGTGGGCGATCACAATGCAGGTGCGTCCTTCTCTGGCTTTGTCCAGGGCTTCTTGGACAACCTATTCAATACTCATGTAAATTAATTCTGATAAAAATAATCTTCTCCCTTTAATTCCTCTTCCATAATAATCCTCAAACTTAATTTATCTAACAATAGGTCCTTCTTTCACAATGATACCAGTGAAATATAGCAGATTTTACAAAGCAAGGGATTTGGCATAGCAGAAGATAATTGAATCCTAGTTTGGATTAGTTCTGAGGCATGAATTACCTAGTCTCAAAGATATGACAACAAATACAGCCCACCCCATCATTTAAAAACATTTACTGGTGTTTTGCTGGCCACGCAACAACCCTCAAAGCAGCCCTCTGGGGCCAGCTTGCCAGCAAATTTGTGAAGACTGAGCATAAAGACCATTTCCTTGCATTTCGAAATTTTTATGATAGGAAACATCTCAGAATGAGTTCGTCTTTCTGGTGCCTGAATAACCAACTTTTTCTCAAACTGGAAATGATTACTAATTTTATCTTAAGGCCCCGTCAGCTTGTGACAGCATGGTGCCCTCCCACGTTCTCACACAGTTGCTGGGGAAATGCTGCCAGTGGATACGAAAATTTATCTCTTGAATGCAGCTTCTTAGCACAATATAAAGTAATCCAGAGCTGGTTTTTTCAAGCATAAATGCTATGAGACTAATTTGCTTTGTTTTATCTTAGTTCTCTTTAATAACAGCTACAGTGTTCAAAGTCCACTGAAGGGTGATATAAGTAATCAACACATGCGGCTGAATTTTGTTCTTTACTGTGGAAGATAGAAGCATACATTATATCTTAAGTACAACCAGTTCAAGTATGAATACATCTGATGGAAACTCTCACCTTTTCACTTTCAGTATCCAAAGCTGACGTGGCTTCATCCAGAAGCAGAATCCGAGGCTGTCTGACAAGGGCACGTGCTATCGCAATGCGCTGCTTCTGGCCACCAGAGAGCTGAGTTCCTTTGTCTCCCACTTTGGTGTTATATTTCTGTAAATAAGAGTTTAGTAATTATGAAAAATGGAACTCAGATTCTAAAGAGTTTGCTTACAAAAAATGGATAACTGCTTCCATACCTACAACAGAAGTTTAGGTCCAGAATTTAAGAGTGGGTTCACAGGGAATTAAACAAACAGACATACCTCTAAATGGCAGGTTTGATGTGTCTTCTTAAAAATAGACCACTTGTATCTTAAAGGTTATGTTTTAGTATAAACAAGTCAACATATTTATGAGGAAGAATAGTGTTGCAATGTTAGTCCCCTCCAGGCTTCTGGTTTCATTATGTGTGGGACAAAGATTGGCAGGAGGAGGGAAATTTGATTTGAAGGGGTTATGCCTAAGAAAATAAATGAAACTTATTTTATGTGCAACCAGCAGGTGGCGCTCTCCACATTATTGTAAAGTGAGGAAGGGAAGAAATTCTTGGGATGCTAGCCTTTGGTGGCTGCTTTTATAAAATTATCTCCAGTGTTTCAACGATTTCAATAGATGTTAAGAAATTCTATCTTAACATGTAACTTTGAAAGCTGCTCTTTTTATTTTTCACATATTTGTTGTCCCCATTAGATAACTCACTATTCAGGAGGATGACAAGGACAGGGTATGTGGGGAGAGCTGAACGGGATGTGACAGCACACACAACCTAGAGGACAACACTATCTTCTCACTGACAGGCCCTTGCCAGGGTAGATTTTAGTCAGACAGTAGGCTCCGATTCTGACACCCCGAGTTCGTAAAGTTCCTGTTCTATATGCGTTGCCCATTTTTATTTGCTGTATCTGGCAACCCCAGCTCTGTGGCACTCAGACCGAGAACTCCACCTGCAGATGGAATAACAAGAGTCCGGGTGAGGTTTCAGAAGATGATTGGGAGTGGCTCTGCCCCAGGCTACACCTGCCTGGGAGGCAGGTGTCCTGTGTCCCAGGTGAGTGTGGGGGTGGCCAGGCTGCACTGATAACATATTGAGCCTGCTGAGGCAGGTAAAGGCAGGGCTGTCATCCTGAACGAAGCAGGTAACTAGACTAGCCTCCTGCAGGGCGATGTAAATCCCAGTGCAAATCACTCAAGGGAAGAAATGGCTCCTTAGACAGAAAATAGGACTTAAGAGGTTTGCCTTCTCTTTCCTTGTCTGAGAGAAGAGAATCAGGAGACCTATAGGTGTGCTCTGTGCGGCACCTGGAGCCCAGCAGCCCAGGAAGGTGGGGTCCCAGTGGCAGACAAATGCCAGAGGGGCAAGGCATATTTAATAAGCTAGGTAATAGTTCCTCTCTGTGTTTGTCTTTGTCAACCCCTAGCCCAGGGGCTCTCAAACCTCAGCCTATGTCGGTGTCACCTGGGCTGCTAAAACATCCATGGCTGGGCCCCACCTCCAAAGTTTCTGATTCAGCAGGTCTGGGGGAGGGACTGAAAACCTGCATTTCTTACAAGTTCCCAGGGGATACTGATGTGCTGGTCCATGCCCATACATTGAGAACCCTGCCTTGTCATTAGTAAAGGAGATTTAAACTGTCTTTTAAAATGCACAAGCCTTGGAAAGGGTCAATTTTTCATAGTTGGAGCAAGAAGGTAAAGGGTGGGAGGGGGACAATGACCCCTCCTGATGCCTGTGATGGGGTGGCACCAGTTATTCTAAGATGACCCTCAGGAAAAGAAAATCTTGGGAAAGAGGGCCACCTGGTATTGCCATCCTTCCCTATGAGGAGACTGCCTTCCCTGCTGGTTTGGGGATAATAAACTTTATGTTTTAGGGAGTACTTCCATACTCAATACAGAACAAAACTGGGTGGGGGAGGGTTAGATGAGTTATGTCAAAACACACTTGAAAATACAGGACTTAAGGGGCTTAAGAGAGGGCGAGCAGTTCTGTTTATCTAGCTTTTTAGGAGGAATTCAGAGGCCAGCCATTGGACAACAGCCCAGGGGAGGTTTTAGTGACCGACCCCATGAAGCAGAGTGTGGGGCCCGTGAAACATGCAATGGTGACAGAGTACACAACATCACCGCCGCCTCAGTGGCTCGGCCCCACTCAGGGAGCCTTCTTTCTGGCATGGGCCCTGCAGCCTGGCCTGGCTCCACAGGGAGGTTTGAGGCTTGAGGAAGAGCTGCAAGGAGGCAGAAGGGAGGTTGGGAGAGAACCCGAGAGAGAACCCGGGAGAGAAGGTCATGCCTGCTTCTGTGGACCCTGCACTTAGACTTGAAGGGAAGGGCCTCCTCAACGTAAGCACTGTTAGGTCAGGCTTGTTCACAGAGAAAGTCAGTTATGTGATCCGGTAAACGTAACATTGAATGGGGACAGGAAGTGTGTCCAGAAGCTTGTATAAAGGAGTGTGCGTGCGTGTGTGTGTGTGTGTGTGTGTGTGTGTGTGTGTGTTGTGGTTACTGATTTTTCTTCCCCTTTGGTAAACCAGCCCTTCAGAAATCAAACTATGGGTCAGGAAGGCTGCCACAGTCTCCTGGACTCTTAATTTGGAGGGAGACTCACGTCAGGCAATGACTCAATGAAGTGGTGGATGTTGGCCTCCTTGGCGGCCTGCTCAATCTCCTCCTGTGACACGACCCGGCTGTTGTCTCCATAGGCGATGTTCTCGGCGATGCTGCAGTCAAACAGGATGGGCTCCTGCGACACGATGCCCATTTGTGCTCGGAGCCACTGGACATTCAGGTGCTTTATTTCTTTTTTGTCAAGGAGCTGAAATCAGGAGTTCACAGGTCAACTTCAGGACAAGCACATTTTGAATTTAGCAAAATTAATACCATTACTTCACACATTAAAACTGCCAAATAACTGTGAGACTACATTATTGCTGTTAGGGCTTTTTTTTTTTTTTTTGCATTATCAAGGAGAATTAAATAAGGTTATCATTCCGAGGGACTGCCATGTCTCTTCTGTTTGAATACCAGCTTTTGATATAGGCATGTGATGTGTGAAATAATGCCCCCACCCAACACACACCCAAGATGCCCTTGTTCTAATGCATGAAACCTGTGTTATGTCACACGGCAACGGGGAATTGTGTAACGTTGCTCATCAGCTGATCTCAAGAGAGAGAGATTATATTGGATTATCCAGGTGGCCCAATGTAACCATAAGGGTCCCTGACTGTGGAAGAAGGAGGCAGGAAAACGAGGATCAGAGTAGTGCAGTAGGAGGAGGACTTGACCAGTCACTGCTGGCTTCGAAGATGGAGGAAGGGGCCGGGAGCTAGAAAACATCAGAAAACAGATTCTCCCTTGGAGCCTCCAGAAGAAACCCAGCCCTGCTGACCCCTTGATTTTAGCCCCATGAGATCCATTTTGGACATCTGACCTCCGGAATTTGTAAGGTAATAAATTTATGTTGCTTTTTTTACACCACTCAATTGCTGAAACTTGCTACAGCAGCCACAGGAAGCTAATACAATGCATTATATTTCTGGAATGCTTCCTGGCATCCTTATTCTTATGTATCAGTTTTTCATAGGAAAAGTAGCTGAGGTTAGATTGGAAATAAATAACCACTATGACCACATGATGGGTTTGCAGGTCAGGTTTCCAATCTGATCTGCATTTATTAGGATCCAGGTTTTGAGGAATGGGGTGCAGCAGTTAAATGGCACAGAAGCGAGTGCGGGAGGAGGGGGACTGCGAGACTCTAAGCAGGTGCTAATTTTGGGAGGTGATATAACTTCTTGAGAGTTTCCTTATGGGTAAAATTGGAATTGTGGTAATTCCTAAACTCATAGAATTAAGAATTAAACAAGATCATGCACAGACCCCAGTTAGCACAGTTGCCGGGCAGAGTATGCATGCCAAGGACTGTCAGCAAAGTGTACCTCTCTCAGTGTTGTACTCGGAGGTCCAGATGATGGAGAAGTGGTTGATGGATGGACATCTACCGTGTTGAGCCAGAGGAGTAGTAGGAAAGGGAGGCTGGCCTTTCTCTAGTCACTTGGCTCCCCAAATTATGCTGCAGAAGCCTGGGGTGGTGCTCCTTACAGCCTTGCTAATAAAAATCCTTACTCTCTGATATGGAAATGTCTGCTCAAAACATCTACTGTGCATGAGAATTCAGTCATTCAAGTGAGAGAGCTGTTCATCCCCTCTAAAGATGTGAGTGATTCAGCCTCAAGCTTTTCTAATAGTGGTGATGAGCATATCCTGAGCCATATAGATTCTCTGTATCCTGTGTGCCTGGCTGGGTGCCCCTGGGAGACAGCTGGCCAGGGGTAGGGTACAATCTCCGCTGCAGGAAGGCAGCTTCTGTTTGTGAAGCTTGCAGATGCAAATGGAAAACACAGCCATGACCTTACTGACAGCAAGCCCAGTTTCCATGGAAACTGTTCTGAGCATCTATGCCCCAGGCTTCTTTACAGTGTGAAGTGAAGGTGGAGAGGGGCAGGAAAAACCATACAAACATGCAGTGAAACAGCGGATCTGGTTAAAGGGAACACTGTACTTGAGAAATAGACATTTGAGGAAAGAAGGAGTAGTTATGTGTTTTAAATTTTTTTTTCCAGGTGTATGCCCCGGCAGGAAAACAGACACTGCCAAACTATCATAGTCACATTCGAACGATCCCAACAAGTTTAAATGAGCCTCTCCAGCACACTCAACACATTAACACTCTGCTTCCTCATCCCCACACGGTGCACCAGAGTTGCCAACTATTAAAAATCTGTGTTAGCTGAAGAATCCTTTTTCAGGGAAGACATGTTTAGAAACCCAAACGTAAAACAGATGAAGGAGGAGCCTCTTTGGCTGAGTCCTCAGAGGTGGTCTGAGGAAGGCCCAAGGCACTCTGGCCCAGGGAATCAGTGAGTACTGTTCAAAAGATACAGCCTACATAACTTAATTAAGGAATGAAACATGGTGGTAATAACGTAAGGCCTAATTAAAATGACTAGCTATCTCTATTCTAGATTGTTAAATCCACTGCTTGCTTTCGTTTCATATGTACTATTCTACTTATATGGATTCACTCTGAAATACTATTATGGATAAAATATTGACCACCTACTGTACCATAGCTCCTGTGATAAGCAGGTCTCATGAATTCTGTTCTTAATCTTCACGACAACTCTTGTGAGGGGGGTGTGATTTCAATCTGCATTTTACAGACCAGGAAATGAGCAAAGTTATGTAACTTGTACAAGGTCACTTAGTTGCTGAGGGAGCTAGGAATGGATGTATGTACCATGGGTTGGGTTTTAGTAACACAAGTGTCTCAGAGTTGAAAGACAGTTCCTGTCCCACCTCAAAAGAGGACTGTCCCCATCTTAGCTCAGGCAGCCACTGCATCATGCCCAGACAATGACAACAGGCATCTAGCTGTATCCTCAGCGGGACAGAGGACTTTGACAGTGGTGTGTGGGATGCACCAGAGAGAGGAGAAAGGGAAGGTCAGGGGAAGACTCAAACCAGAGGCAATTTAACAGTGAAGCTAATGAACTTAAGCTTCAACTGCAGGTAAAGGCTGGGTCTTGAACAGTGTTCTGGGTGACAGGAAGGCCTGACTGTAGTCAGGTAGCTTTTCCAGCTAAGTACTGTATTTACAATAACTTGCCTAAAGTAAAAAGGAATGGGAATCTTTAAGTTTTTAATATTTGGTTGTGATATTTTCATTCCAGGCAAATATTTACTTTTGTACCTAATTTTGTATATACCTTTGCATTCTTTTAAGTAGAGTCCATAAAATGTGTAATGCTCCACAAAACTTGGAACCCCCCTCCATACAATTCTTTAGCTTGGTTTTTCAACCCTCTCCACAATTTACCCCAAACCTTTCAAATGTATCAGTTCAGTGGTCCTCAAACTGTAATTGGCATCAGAGTCACCTGGGAAGGCTGCAAAAATTAAAAGGCCAAGCCCTGTGCTACTTCAGTGAGCCAGAATGGCTGTGTTCATTAGGTCTCCAGGCCTTTCCGATACACACCAGTTTGAGGACCACCACTCAGGTTAATGCTTCCGAAAAAATGATTCAATGCCCACTGATGGTCATGAGGATTTCCTGACCTTGGGGTCAAGTCCTTTTTTAAAAAAAATTTCTTGTGATCAAATGATGTTTAGGTCCACATACTCATTTTTACAAGGTAGTAAGAAGCAATTACTAGCAGCCTACTGAGTTATTAATGACTACTAACTGATATTCATAAACAAAACTTGGCACATTTACTAGTGTTTATTGGTGACACTCGCACTAAGTCTGGCTGCTATGCACCACTTGGCAGTAATTCCAGTGCAAATGCCCAGGAGCAGATAATAGGATTCCCACAATAGATGAGAACACTTTGTTTTTGGTGCACTATCCATGTTTTCTTGAGATGGTTACTGTCCTATGTACTCAGCATCCATTGCCATACTATCCTGTGTCTGCCCTTCCATAAACAAGGGACTGGAAGGCTAGAAATTATTTCCCAGATTTTGTTCTGGTTCTGGAAGTAACTAAGGTTCTACCAGTGAGATGCCCAGTGCAAAATCTGGAAGGCAGAGGCCAATTCTCTTCAGCAGCAGTGGTAGGCCAACACACGTCTTCCAGCAGACGGGAGGCTTTGCAAAAGCCACGCTCTGACCTTAGATGATCAAGTTTGCAGCAGCTATGACATCGGCCTACTTTTCTGCAACTTCCTGGCCACAGCATCCCAGCTGCAGTGCTGTGATTTGACCATCTTAGAGCATTTGTTGTCTTTCACTTTTTACTTTCACTCTTCCCATGATTCTTTTCTTATTGTACTTTTTCCAATGTTCCAAAGACTTTGCAAGCACTTAATTCCCTTGATGAACCACTTATCTACTTGAAATACCTAGAGCAGTTTCTGTTTCTTCCACTGAAACATCACTGATATGATCCATGTTTTTAATTGTGCTTCCCTTCTTGTTTAATTATTCTACTGTTTACCATCATCGTTTCTCAACTCAACTCTGTTATCAAGTGCTTCTTCCAGTAAAGACACCATGAGTGTGGCAATGAGGCCATAATGTGTTTGTCCTTCCTAGATGGGTCACGATTAAAACAGTGTGAGAACCATGACCCTGGGTTAAGTCCGCTGCTTCTGCCAAACTGTCTGAAATGGACATTGGGAACAAATCACTTATCAAACACAGACCACATGATCTGTATTTTTTCACATGATCTCTTTCATCAAATGGCATCTTGACTGACTGCTTACCCCCATACCCTTATGCAACCAGCTCTACGTAATCCCTTAAGAAGCAACTCAAACCTATCTTCCTCTTTAATCCACCTCATTGAAGTAGAATCCGCAACTCCACCGCGAGGGCACACACCATACACTATCACTCATTAGAGCTCAACATTTAACACACTGCCTAACAAATGTCCATCAAGGACCACGATCAGTGCTTGAGAGCCAACAATCCCTCCTCTGTTTCCTCTCCCAACCGTACCTTGGCCATGCTCAACCGCTTTCTGTCACCACCTCTTCAATGAGAATACCTTGGACTGCCAGCAGTAGCCCATTAACTGCCAAATCCTATCACACTTTTCAGTCTTCATCTGACCCTCCATAGCCTTTGTCAGTGCTGACTACCTGCCTCTCCTTGAAACACCTCCACCCCCATCCTTGGCTCCCACATTGTCTCTCCTACACCCCTCCTCTGTCTTTATGGCTACTCCAATTTTTGGCTAGGTCTTCTTATGTAAGCTTATGGGGCAGTGTGGAGAGAGAGAGGCTGGAGGTGTTGGCTAAAGCAGATGACATAGCTTGGAGACTGTATCTAGGATGTCAGAATTTAAGTGGGACTGTTGTTTAAAGGCTCATAGTGAACAATTAAATACATTCAGGCTTTAAGATGATGAAAAACTTTAAGTGAGCTGAATAAGAAAGGGTGCTCACCACTGATCCAGCCAGGGGGTCGTAGAACCGCTCAAGGAGCTGGACCACCGTGCTCTTCCCACAGCCGCTGCTGCCCACCAGGGCCAGCGTCTGGCCCTTCTTCACCTCCAGGCTCAGTCCCTGGAGCACCGGCACGTCTGGCCGGGTCGGGTAGTTGAACATGACTTCATTAAATGTCACATTTCCTTCTAACGTGTTCTAAAATCAGAACGATATCATTAAACTTCATTGCAGTAATTCTGGAAACATACTGTATAGCTAACACTCTCTGGTCCTAAGTGTCAAAGGTAGTGAACTTATATTATAATTAGCTTTCATTTGTAACGGCTAGAATTCAATATATAAAATCTCAGAGTCAACGTTTTTATAGTCTGTATTATAAATATAATACAAATGTGATAACTCAATCTGTTCCCCAGGAGTAATCTACATAAAATAGATGAGTGGATAAAACAACTATGGGACATTTACACAATGGAATTCTACTCAGCTGTAAAAAAGAAAAAAATTTTTACCCTTTGCAACAGTATGGATGGACATGGAGACCATTACGCTAAGTGAAATAAAACAGGGAAAGGAAAATCCCATATGAGGTCACTCATATGTGGAATCTAATGAACAAACTGAATTAAGAAAATGAGGACAGACTTATAGATGGACAGCAGGATGACAGCTAGTGGGTGGGTGAGTTTAGGGGGTGGAGGGGCTGAGCAAAAAGGAAAAAGGACTGATGGACATGGACAACAGTGCGGTGATTGCGGGGGGAAGGGCGTATAAGGGGACTAAATGGTAATGGAAAAATACATTAAAGATTTTTAAAAACCCAATTACAGGATTTGCTTATGAAGTGGGCAATATTCCTATCTCCCTGTAATTTTGTCATACAAAAAATACTGGATGTTAATACATATGATTAACATTTGTTAAAATGAACCCATGATCTAGAAAGTTTTATTTTATCACCAGCGAATTTTAAAAAGCACAGATTTTATACTTTCATTCATCAATTAGGAGCAGGTCATATAATCAAAACATGCTACTCACCAGCTTTTGGCCTTCTGTGCTATAGCTGTCGATCAGAGGGGTTTTTTCAATGATCATGATGACGTGGGCCGCCGACACTTTGGCTTTGGCATAATCGGGAGCAAATGAACTCATCTGCCCCATTGCCATGGCACCAAAAACAATAGCTGAGAACACCCTATGAAAAAACAAAGGCAAACTGTGTGCAAAGAATGTTAACCTCAAAGTTTGGAAGCTGGCACTTCCACAGCCAGAGAGCATTGCATCAAACAATTATAAAACAGAAGTTAAAAATCACTTTTCTTTATAAATTCATGAAGGTGTACGGTAAAATGACCCCATTTTTCATCTCTTTCTGTATCTTCACCTTCTTACAATGTGACTTTGCAGCTTCTCCATTTAAGAAGTAAAATTTGTTTTCCTACCCTTTGAATCCCGATTGGGCTTGTGACTTGCTTTGATCAACAGGATATGGTGGAAGTGACCATTGCCAGTTCCAAGTCTGACTCAAGGGGCCTTGAATGACTCTCTCTCTCCCCTCCCTGCCCCCTTCCCTCTGAACTCAGCCACTACCACAAGCCCAGCTAGCCTGCAGGAGGACAAGGCACAGATGGAGGGGAGCTGTGTGGGTCCCAGCTAACTAGCTCATAGCTCATTGCAGACACATGCATGAGCCTAACTGAGCTTCATTACACTTAACCTAGATCAGCAGAACTGCTCAGCTGACCCACAGACTTGTGGGTGAAAATAATGTTTATCATTGTATGCTATTGTAGTGGCTGGTTGTTATGCAGCATTTCTGTGAATCAATAATGGATGTAGGCAGTGATGCTGGATTACATCAGAGTCTTAGAAAACCTATGAGCTGTATGGTAAAGAGTTCCTTACAGACCCAGATGCATCAACCTTCTTAATCTATGACATGGGAACCATGGCAGACTTCACAGGAAATCAAGTCGGGCTCCCAATGTTATGCCCAGGCACTTCCCTTAAATTGGCTTCTCTCCTCTGTTTTAGGAAGTAGCAAATCTGATTAAGTCTACTGTTAAAAATTTCTTCAGATTGAAGAAATATATCCTTTTGCTTACAACAGCTCTTCAAATATTGGGATATTGTGAACCGTCAGAGCAGTAGAAGGTAAGAGCTGGAGAATTTCAGAAATGACAGAGGAAAGCGAGATTGGGATTCCTGCCACATCACAGGTACGATGTAGACAATTTGCTCCTTGGAAAACTCCTTTCACTCTCAGCATTCCAGTTGCTTTCCTCTGGACACATTTATCCATACACCTTTTTAAATAGTCCGTCCGGAACTGACCTAAAACTTGGGAACCCTCACAGACAATACTGCAAGTCCATCGCTTCCTCTCCACCAGAGTCCAGAACCCACACCTGGGTAAATGTAGCACATAGTGTCTCTTTTGAAAAGCTCTAAATGAATCACACAGATGGTTAATCTTGGGCTTGTTCTCATTGAGACCTGGGGCATCTCTTCAAAACGGTCTGCTCTCTGATCAGACAGGTCTCCTCTTTCCTTTACTTGGAAAATGGATTTTCTGAATCTAAACGCCCAACTGTCAGCAAGTTTACTCAGTTCAATACTTTCCTGTGGAGGGAAGCACTGTATCAAATAGTCATCTAATCAAAGCCTTAGTGCCAATGATGCCCGGTCTTGATCTTTTGGTCATGGTTAGAAATAGCACCTGTATTTGTCAGAAAAAGATATTGAGTGGAAATTTTCAATCTGTTGGGGTTGTTTTGAGAAAACTAATGCATCCTCATGTCCATGTCTAAAGAGAACAACAATATTACACTAACACATTATGATGCCAGGCTCAGATGATTCTGGCTTAAACACGAAGCCATATTACTACGAGTGATAGTATGTATCAAAGGGCAGACCCTCACCCAGCACCAAATCTAGACACTCAGAAAGATCACACACTCTTTGAATATCCAACTGCGTATCTGGCTGATTTGGAAGTATACTGAAGGTCAGGTCTTGTCCCCTGACCAATACTTCTGCACTCACAGAGATGTGGCAGGGATCCCAATGTAGCTTGCCTCTGTGATTTCTGAAATTCTCCAGCTCTTACCTTCTAGCTTCTCTTCTTTGTCAAAGAGACCAAATTTATCCTGGACTCTGCCAGGGCTTACAGAACTCAGTGCACCACAGCTGCCCTGTTTAGAGTCCTTTAAAAGGAGCCAGGTACCTGGATCAGGCTTAGGCTTCTTCCCAAATGCCAAGGCCTTCTGGAAAGCTCTTACTGAATCACAACCCCAACTAAGCCACAGACCTGAAAGGTCTAGTGTGAGTCAGCACTGGGGTGAGAGAGCCGCTGAGTTCCCAAATGAAGAGGGCTCCAATGCCATTACACGAAGACTCAGAGGCAAACTGACATGTTGTGAGCCGCTGAAATCTCTTCCTGAAGCTTCACAGCACAGGCTTCCCACGCAGGCACTGAGCATGTTCACCTGTTTTAGTTCTAGAGTTTAAGTGTAAATATTAACCCAATACTTACAACAGAACATCCTCAAACTTCATGAAGTTATGCGCCACCAAGTAGGCACCAAACCGGAAACAGGCAGCATAGGAAAAATACATCATCGCCTGGGTGAGTGAGAATGTGATTCCAAAGATGTGTGCTTTCCTCAAAGAGTTTCTGAAAAGAAGACATTTCGCAACTTACTTGGCTTTCTTTTATCAGCCCTTAAGACATAACCTTTGAGCAGTTAGTGGTGGCGCACGGAGGCATGGCAGGCAAAAATGGGTTTAGTTTGGTCCTCACTTGACCACTTGTGAGAATTTAGGAAACTGCCTCATCTCTGAGCCTCAGTGTCTTTTATCTTTCATGAAGGATGAAGCACACTTCGAAGTATTGAGGCAGTTAAGAAAAGCCAGGGAAAACATGCGGAGCCTGTAAAGGATTCATACATGGAAGTCCCTGCCCCTCCCCCTTGCCTTGGACATACACCATATGTACTCTATGGGAAATGCTCACTCAACACACCTTTATCTAACACCTACAAGTGACCACGCTGGGCAACACAGAGGAATGAGGGATGTTCTTGTCCTCAGGGGCCCAGGAGTCAAGTTGGATTAGAGTATATGCAATGGAGGTACCTTATGAATAATGTTTGGGGGAGCTAGAGAAGGGTTCACATAGGAGTTAACACAGATTTTCTGAACCACGTGGAAGTTGGCAACCGGAAGGGAAGAGCAGGCTGATGAGGGGGCAGCCCTCTGGGCCTTTTACTCCTGCTTCAGCAAGATCAGCCTGGTCTCCATCTACTTCATACAATGGGATTTCAAATGAAATTTTTTTTCCCAGAAAAAAAGGCTCTATTCTCATAAAAAAAAGTTTGAAAACCCATTGATAACCCGCCGAAAACACATCTTTTACCATAAAAGAAACTGAGACTCAGAGGTTGGGCTTATGCTCAGATCACTGTTTAGAGCTCTCACTGGGGGGAGTTCAGTACAGGAAGGGCAGAAGGCTTTCCCTGGGGACGGGCAAAGAGAGGGAGAGAAGGTGTACTGCAAGAAGCACCACCCCACAGGTCCACCAATACCCAAATTTCATGTTCTACAAAGAAGAATTGGAGAGCATCATGCTAAACGAAATAATCAAGGCAGTGAAAGACAAATACCATATGATCTCACCTTTAACAGAAACCTAATCAACAAAACAAACAAACAAGCATAATATAAACAAAGACACTGAATTTGAGAATGGTCTGACAGTGACCAGAGGGGGAGGGGAGGGAATTTCAGGGGAAAAGGGGAATGGTTTAGAGCAACAAGTATAAAGGACTCATGGACAAAAACTATGGGGGGTGGAAATGGGAGGAAGGTGGAGAGGGCTGGGGGCGGGGTAAAAGACAGAAAACTGTACAAGATCAACAATTAAAAAATACTGATTAAAAAATAATAAATTAAAAAAAAGAACTAATTTCCAACAAGAGCAAATAATAGCGTCACTATCCAAACTTGGCAGCAGAGTCATTCTTAATATCCTCTCTCCCACACCTTCTCATCAGTTATCTGTTCTTACAGGTTCTACCTCAGAGATGTCCCTGTCTTAGGTCAGGGTCTTGTCATTCCTCTCCTGGATAATTACAAGTACTTGTCTAATGGTTCCCTTCTAGTAGTATCTCCACTTGTTCCCTACCTTCCAGGAAAAGTGATACTCCTGAAAACCAATCTGGTGATTGAAAAACTCCCACTCCCCTCCCACTCTGCAGTGGTTATTACCTGTATGGTACCTGCAAACTCTGTGCATACATTTGTTCAAACTTCTTTTCCCGAGTCAAGGAGACAACAGTCCGGAAGTTTTCAATGGCTTCCGTAGCGATCTGCAACAGAAAGTACTCAGTCACTAAGAGGCACAAAAACAAACAATGGAAATTAGTGTGAATTCCATAACAGAGATAAATAATATGTATTAATAAATTAATATTATTAACTTACTATGACCTATGAACTTTTTTGCTATGAAAAAGGATACTAAGTAATTTATCAAATTGAGTTTTAGATCTGGAAGGAAGATCATTTAATTCAATCTCCTCTTTACAGAAAGAGAAGCTACGGCTTAAACAGATAAAGACACTTACCTAAAGCCACACAGCTTTCCAGTGGAAAAATTAACCTAAGAACTCAGTATTTCATATCTATTTCAGTGCTGTTTCTTCTATGACAGTCACACAGTTTAAGTTTACAGTTTTTTATATTTTTAAATGTGATGTTTACATTTTTCTCTTTATAATTATCATCATGACAATATTTGGAAAACATTAAAAAGGTACAGAAAGTAATACAAAGTTATGTACTAGAGTCCCTGACATATTAGCTTACATGCTGTTCTCCTAAACATACACATATTTAACACAGTCAGGATACAATTCCATATTTGGATTTATATCATTATTTTTTACTTTAACAAATATCAAGAATACTTTTTAAGGTCATTAAATATACATTAATAATGGGATGTGTAATGGGCCACTTAATATCCCAGCCACGTAAGCATTCTTTTATTAATGAACAAGGTTTTCAGGGGTTTCTTTAATTAAAAATAATGCTGTGATAATCATCCTCCTACAAAAACATTTGTCAACGTTGAATTATTTTCTTAGGAGAAGTTCTTCAAAGTGAAATTCCTAGGTCAAAGAGAATAAACTAACTTCAAGAAACATGGTATATACCACTAATTTGTTCTCCAGATACTTTCTATCATTTAATCATTAAACATTTTTAAAAAATTTTTCAATTCCAGTTGACATATGTTATACTAGTTTCAGGTGTACAATATAGTGATTAGACGTTTATATAACTTAATAAGTGGTCACCCTGATCCTTCTAGTACTTACCTCATGCCATGCACAGTTTGTGCAGTTTGTGGACTGTATTCCCTATGCTGTACTTTACATCCCTATGACTTTTCACAACTGGCAACTTGTACTTCTTGATACTTCACCTTTTTCACCCATTCCCCCACCTCCCTTCCTTCTAGTAACCATTAATTTGTTTGTTCTCTGTATTTGAGTTTGTTTCTGTTGTGTTTATTCATTTATTTTGTTTTACAATTCCATATACAAGTGAAATCACATGGTATTTGTCTGACATTTCACTTAGCATAACATCCTCTAGTCCATCCACGATGTCACAAATGGAAAGATTTCTTTTTTATGGCAAAGTAATGTTCCAATGAATATATGTACCACCTCTTCTGTATCCATTTGTCTATTGACATGGACACTTGGGTTGCTTCCATATCTTGGCTACTGCAAAAATACTGCAATGAACATAGAGATGCACATATCTTTCTGAATTGGTGTGTTGGATTACTCTGGATAAATACCCAGGAGTAGAATTACTGGGTCATATTGTAGTTCTGTTTTTAATTTGGTGAGAATGCTCCATACGTACTATTTTCTGTAGTGGCTGTACCACTTCACATTCCCACCAGCAGTGCATGAGGCTGACCAGTGTGAGGGGGTAACTCATGCTATGGTTTCAATTTGCATTTCCCTGATGATGTTGAACAGCCATCTTTTCATATATCTACTGGCCATCTGTATGTCCTCTCTGGAGAAAAATGTCTTTTCATGTCCTCTGCCCATTTTTGATCAGATTTTTTTTGTTATTGATTAGTAAGATTGCTTTGAGGAATGGTTTTAAAAACATTCTTTGAGCTTCTAAGTAGTAGTGAGTTACAGTAACAGAACAACACTGATTAGAACATTTTACTCTACTTAAGTTAGCAAGTACATTAGTTTGACTCACCCTCCCAGAACCTTCTAGCTCTTTCTTGTCTTTCAGTGCGTTTCCAGACAACATCTTCACTTCGATAAGTCCTGCTATGGCAATGATGGGCACAATGGCTAAGAGTAAAAGTGTTAATTGCCAGCCGTAGATGAATGATAAAATGATGCCTGTCCCAAGATTTGCTACATTCTGGGCAATCAGAGCAAGTCTGGAGCCTGTTGCCTGCAAAACAAACACAAAAACACAACAAATTAGACAGACACTTTTATATCACCTTTAAAATCTACGTTTCCATTTTCTTTAGGATTGTGACAGTTCAGCCTCATGAAAATCTATTAAGTATCTTCTCATAATAAGATAAAATAAATATTTATTTGTTGGTTTATTTGGTTTGCAAAATGAAGATTTTCATGACTTCAGAATAAATACTGAGAGTACAAGGTTGATGATGCAGAATTCAGTTGCACATTTCTATCTCTTCTGATTTTTCAAACCATGATCACTAAAGTGGGCTCTGAAAATTAATAAAAGAGTCTGACAAATGGTAAACTGGGAATATTGGAAACTTCCAATGTTAGATGCAGAACTACTTATAATTTAAGCCTAATATTTGTCATTAAGGATATTCAAATGTATCTTGGCATCTTTGAGGTCTTATCGTGTTTAATGTAACCTGCATTTGATTTGGAAAAAACACAGAGAACTGACAGTCACAGAATTTAATGAAGGAGAGCGAGCAGGCATCAGATCCTGCAGTGTGAATGCCGGAGGGCGCCCGGAGCACGACTCTCCGCAGCATGCAGTGATTTCCAACTCTAAAACCGAAGTCAAACGATAAAGTCCATCTAGTCCACCACTTCCCTTCCTCTACCCCGGAAACACTGTGCCCACAAGCCGCTCCAAATTCCTCCTCTGGCCCTCAGGTCTGTTTTGTCTAGAAATGACCCACGTTCTCTTCTACTCCCAGAATTTCCTTTGCTTGAGTAGGGCTGGTCTCAGGCAAAGATTAGGGAGGTCACTGCCTCCTCTGTGACTTTGGACAACTTTCTCCCAATTCCTGAAATGAGCAGGTACACTGATTAATAACTAAGCTTCTCTCAGCTCTGCATTCCAGAATAGATTCTTTTACAACACTCCCTTCCCAAATATCAACCCTCTAAACTCATTCCACACTGCTGTGATACAAACAACAGACCAGTAATTAGGAGAAAGGGTGCTACAAATACTGGTAGCCTCTATACATTAAATTCTGTCCCAAAGAACTGCACCAGGGCTGAAATATAAAGCATAGATAACAGAGCATTTATTTTTATTGAGCTTCTATTAAAGAGGCACTTAGCTAAATTTGGCATAAGTCAAAGAATGCAGTGGCCTTCAAAGGCAGCTAGCTGTCTGTATTTACACATTTTCAATTGAAAGTTGAGTTACAACCTGGAGAGAGTCTGCAGCACAGGGAAGATGCAGACTGCTCCTGTTCTCAGTATCTACAAGTCCTGTCAGAATTCATTCCCCACAGCAACGGAGAGATGCAATCAGAACATCCCCCAAGACTTCCAGTCAAGATGGAAGCATAGACAGATATGCTTCACCTCCTTGCATAACCATGAAAAAGATTACAACTAATCTCAAAACAAAAAACACTCAGAAGCCAGAAAATCAAACTGTATGGAAGTCTGACAACCAAGGATTTAAAGAAGACGCATTCATCCAGATGGGGAGTGCGAGATTAGGAGCTGGTGCAGAGAGGAAGTGGTGTGGTGGCAGTGAGCAGCAGCAGTGGTGGATGGCAGAACAGGCGGTCCCACATTAGGGATACCTGGGGAGTGAGCCCCGGGCCAGACTGCACACCCCAGGGTTCCAGCGCCAGGAAAATAAAGCCTCATAACTCCTGGCTATAAAAACCAATGGGGGCTGGGGCAGTGGAAGAAACCACTGGTCTCTCAGGAGAGTCCATTTAAAGGGCCTACAGGGTCCTAGAATGTATGCAAGCCCACCCACTCTGGGAATTACCACCAGGGCAACAGCTAGAGGGTTACCAATCACATAAGTGACTGGAAGCCAGGTGACTGCAAACAAGCCTCCAGCAGTCAGGCAGTGGCACTGCCCCTTCTCTGACCCCTCCCCCACATACAAAGCCACAAAGCAGTACAGTAGATGCCCCTGCCCTAGTAATTCCCTAAGGCTCCCTCCCATACAACGTACGTAACAGGTGCACCAAGACAGGGAGTCAAAGCAGCTCTACCTAATGCACAGAAACAAACATAGGGAGGCTGCCAAATTGAGGAGACAAAGAAATATGGCTCAAATGAAAGAATGGAACAAAACCCCAGTAAAAGAACTAAGCAAAATGGGGACAGCCAACCTATCAGATGTTGAGTTTAAAACACTAGTGATAAGGATGCTTAGATATCTCATTGAGTACTATAAAAGCATAAGGGAAGTAATGAAGGCTACACTAAGTGAAATAAAGAAAAATCCACAGGGAACAAACACTGAAAGAAGCTGGGGTTCAAATCAATGAGTTGGAATAGAAGGAAGAAATACACAGTCAACCAGAAAAGAATGAAGAAATAAGAATTTAAAAAAGCGAGGAGAGAATAGGAAGACTCTGGGACATCTCCTCACTTGCCAACATCTGAATCATGGGGATGCCAGAAGGAAAAAGAGAAGAACAAGAAATTGAAAACTTATTTAAAAAAATAATGAAAGAAAACTTTCCTAACTTGGTGAAGGAAATAGACATACAAGTCCAGGAAGCACAGAGTCCCAAACAAGTTGGACCCAAAGAGGACAACACCAAGACACATCATAATTAAAATGCCAAAGGTTGAAGATAAAGAGAGAATCTTAAGAGCAACAAGAGAAAAGCAGAGAGTTACCTACAAAAGAGTTCCCGTCAGATTATCAGAAGGAGCTGACAAGTATTCAAAGTCATGAAAAGCAAGAACCTACAACTTAGATTACTCTATGTAGCAGAGCTATCATTTAGAATTGAAGGGCAGATAAAATGCTTCCCAGACAAGGTAAAGCTAAAGGAGGTCATCATCACCAAGTCCTTATTATATGAAATGTTAAAGGGATTTATTTTAAAAAAAGAAGATCAAAACTATGAACATAAAAATGACAATAAACTCACAACTATCAACAACTGAAACTAAAAAAACAAAAGCAAAACAAACTAAGCAAACAACTAGAACAGGATCAGAATCATATATGGAGATCACATGGAGGGTTATCGGTGGGGAGGGAAAGGGGGGAATTGGGGGAAAGGTACAGGGGTTAAAAAGCATAATTGGTAGGTACAAAATAGACAAGGGGAAGTTAAGAACAGTATAGGAAATGGAGAAGCCAAAGAACTTACACGCACAACCCATGGACACGAACTAAGGGGTGGGGATTGCTGGAGGGACGGGAGGTACTGGGCAGAGGGAGACAAAGGGGGAAAAACTGGGACAACTGTAACAGCATAATTCATAAAACATACTTAAAAAAGAAAAGAGCATTCCCCAAGTTCAGGGCAGATGAGTCATATGGGCATATAACCTTTCACACATATAAATATTAGCCTTGGATGTTAGTCAAGGCCACAGAAACGAGTAAAATGGATTAAACATGACAAGTTCTTTTTTTTATGTACGTGAGAGATGAACTAAAAGATCTAGAACTATCAGTTGGGGTGGGGAGATATTAAGCCCTTGGTTAATTTAATTTAATTTCAAAAAGTAGGGCTGAGAGGAGGTAACACTCTAAACACCACAGCCCAAGTGTGAAGCAAGTAAGACAAAAATGCTTCCCACTTGAAACCCACACACCCCTCACAATCTCTCTACCGCACTCAGAGGTATTTACATCTCACTTCCTCTCCTCCTCCTTTTTCTCGTCCCTTTTCCCTGTTCTCCCTCTCCTGCTATCCATTTCCTCCTCAAAACACCACATTGCTTGAAACACAATTTTAAAATATTTGTGCTTACTGGATAAAAGCGTATTTCCTGGACCTCCTTTTGAAGTTAGAAACATTTAACTTTCTCTTTCCCTCAACCACCTTCTCACTCTTTCAAAAATTTTAAAAATACTTAGTTGCTTTTCATTTCTAGATGGCTCTCCTTTGCTTTTTCTCTCTGCAGCGGTCTAGTCTTTTTTTTCCCCAACAAACTTTTTTTGATTAAAGAATATTTGACATGCAATATTATATTGGTTTCAGGTATGCAACATAGTGATTTGACATTTATATTCCTTATCATGTGGTTGCCATAGTAAGTCTAATAACCATCTGTCTTAATACCAAAATAAATAAAATTTACCAGCCCACCATTTCATAGGCAAATATTGAGATATATTTTCTTCTAATTTCTGTTTAGCAGAATCAAGCTACTTGCTCAAAGATATATTTGAGGAAATGCATCACTAATGGTGAAGTAAAACATGAAAAACAATTTAACCTCAATAAACATCATCACCGGTTACATACATACAAACCTGAGTTAGCCCTGCCTTGGGTGGTGATGACGGGGACAGTGCTGCTTGTCTCAGGTGGTTTTACACACAAAGATTAACTGCACTGCTCCCCACTGTGGAGCAGACAGATACGGACGTATGTATGTGTACATACGCATGTGTTTGTGTGTGTGTGTATACTTATACACACATACACTCAGATCTCCATCGCAAATAGGTCAGCTAGTGGCATAAGGCAGACGCAAGTACCGTCTCCCAGCCAGCTTGAGATGACAGCTGCACCGTGCTTTCCTAGTTCAGATGGCACTCACCAATCCACTTGCCCCCTCTTCCCTGGTCTGTCTGTCTGAGCGCTGCTTTAAGAGCTGTCTTGGCTCACCGTGGCTTACACAGGTGTGCAGGTGTTCCTACCAGCGAGGCTGTGAGAGTGCAAGTTTGAGACACCTTTGAGTTTAAAACAGACACTAATGCCAGTGGGCAACAGGGACTTGTGGAGCTCCTGGGTATGACCAAGGGCCTCACAAACAACACTGTAAAGAGAAAGAACCGACTGTCACTCTACAGATGAAGTAAAGCCCTGCGGCCTAAAGCAGGCCATCGCCCGGAGGCCAGAGCAGAATGCTCAGACTGCATCTGCTCGGGGTTCCGCCCTGATGGAGGGAGCTAGTGTCTCTCCGGGACTGTGTCCTCCACACCGAATGGGGCGTGGGATGTGTGCGTCTCTGAAAGGTGGACTACAGTTGTGGCAGCGATGCTCAGCTAAGGAGCACAGGACTTAGAAAACATGAAGACAATGGTGTGTACAGTGACTGCTATCCCTCAGAACAGCTCCTCCAGGAAGCTAGCAAAACAGATTTACTCCCAAGCTCATTGACTCCTATGTCGACTCAAGTAAAAAATAGAATAGAGATGGATACTTCACAAAGTCCTCCTGACACTCCACTTCTCTGCCCCATTTACCAGAAAGTCCTTTAGTGATCTGTCCACCTGTTTCCTATTCGTCTTTCCCCTTTTCTCCTGAACCTGCTCCCATCAAGCTCTGTTCCTACCACACACCCGCAACCACTCTTGTGAGAACCACACACACCCTGCCATGAACACCATAAGCACCGTGAAATGTTCGGGTCATCCCGCAAGCTTATCAATAATATTTGATATCGTAGGTTGCTTCCTCCTTAAAATGCTTTCTTCATTTTGTTTCTTGGACACTGCTTTTCTCCCTCACTGCCACTTCTCACTCTTCCCTGCTGGTTCATCCTTACCCCAAGCCTTGTCATCTTCTCCAGCTACGCATTTCCTTGGCCATCTCCAGTCTTAGAGCTTTAAAAGCCACCAACGCATGAGAAGTCCCCAAATGTATATTTCCAGACCAGACTTCTCTGCTAAACCCAAGACTTGCAAATCCACCCACGTTCTTAACATCCGTGCAGACACCTAATGTTGGCATTAAAAACTCAGCATGTTCCAAACAGAACTTGATGCTCTCTTTCAAACCTGCTCTTCCAACAGGCTTCCCAGTTTCATTACGAAGCAACTCCATTTTTTTTTCAATTGTGCAGGTCAAAAATTTTGGAGTCATTCTTAAATCCCCTTTATTTCATATCCCAACCAAGCAACCAATTCTTTTGGCTGTGCCTTCAAAATATATCCAGAATCTACTTACTCCGTATCACCTTCACTATGGACTCCCCATTCTAAAATGCTATCATCCCTCCCCTGGATTACTGCAGTGGACTCCCTGTCTACACCCAGGTCCCCTTCAGCCTATTCACACAGCAGCCTTTACGAGTTTCAGATCGTGTCACTCCAGTATTCAACATCCTACAATGGTTTCCTATCCAATTCCATATATTGCTGGCTTCAACTCTTATGACTCTTCCTTTCACTCACTCTGCTGCTGCCACACTATCCTCCTTCTGTGGTGGAAATGCTCCAGCCTCAGGGCCTTTGCACTTGCTGATTCTTGTGTTTGGAATACTCCTCTCCACACACCTACAGGGCTGGCACCTTTCCTTCCTTCAGGCCTGTTGCGTATATATCAACATATCATTGAGGCCTTCCTTCCCTGACAACCAGCAAGCTCCTACCCCTCTGTCATAATGCCATTCCCCTCCCCCCCCAGAGCACTTAATGATGCTCTGACATGCCATGTAGACTCCATGAGGTCAGGGTTGTTGTCCATTTTAGAAATTCAAAGGTATTTCAAGTGGTGTGCTTTGTGCTCTGTTAGGCTTTACAATTTGATCTAAACCTCAGTTTTTGTTGATTTGTTTGCTTTAAGCAAAGAAATCTGTATGAAAAGAATTCCTTAGATTTATATTGCAGTTTTACAACTCTCAGTACGCTAGTTTATTCTTACAGAAGCCCCATATATTTATAACTTAATTCATTCTTGCAGAAGCCCCATAGTAGGTAAAAGAAATGTTATTATAATACTACCTTACAGAAAGAGTTAAAAGCTAAAGATTGATAAGGTTCAAGGGAGAGAAATGCAGCAGAGATCACATACTTCTTTCAAATTTGTCATCATCTTGTGGATTTTTGTGTAAGCAGTAGTAGTTGTAGAAGAAATTGTCAATTTGCCCATAAGTCAAACACGTGCTGATTCGACAGTTTCTAGTTATATCAACTAAAGAGATTCATATTCAGGGCCTGGCAGAAGTAACACCTGCTTGAGTGTGGTTGGTAGGATAGTAATATGGGAATAATAATGTATAGTTTTAATTTGAACATTTCACCTAAAATGTCATATGGCGTGTTTGAGTGTAGTATCATTATGTTACAGAATTACATGCTTATGATTTTGTAATGAAAGATTTTGTATTTAAGAAGGGGCATTATTTGTGTTGGGCCCTGTAGTAGCAAAATTTAAGCTTTTTATTCTGTTAATGTTGTTTTTTTTTTAACCTTTGCTTTAATTTTTTAATGTGCTTCACATTCATTTCTTTCAACATTTGTTTAAAGGTCTTCTCCCCTCCCTCCTGAACTTTCTTACAGCAACTATTCACATTTTTTTTTCTTGAGGCAATTAAAATTTTGTTAATTAACTGAACGTAAAGCAGACTGATCCTGCATGATATGCTGATAAATACTTCCTCTGCTAAATAATTATCTTTCCGCACATGTCATTAATAGCATAAACAAGATAGCAAAAAAACAAAAGAAAACTTGGAAGTCTTCTATACATTAAGCAGTATGTGATGTTTAAATAGTTAACATTTTTGGTATAAGGCACATGATATACTATGTAGGTTAACTGTTTATTTAACATCTTGTTAAATATGATGGGAACGAACACCTGTAACAAGATCATTAGTTTCATGCTGAGATTAAAAATGTCCAATTAAGACACACACCAAAGAAAGGAGGCACATACCCCTTTAACTTGAGCAGCATCATTGGCAAGCCTGGTTGTCAAAGCTCCAGTGGTATTTTTAGGGTCATCAAACCAGCTCACATCCTGTGGCACAGAAAACAATTTCATTGCCTTCCAGTCCTATTTATAAGACTCTTAGCTCTGAAGAACAATGACAGGGTCCATTTTGTTTATCGTTTATAGCTCCTGCACTTACCACTCAAAATTTGACACTCAAGAGAAGAAAAGGGACCTAACAGACAAACACATAAATTTGTCAATTTTTTTTGAATCTCTACTTTGTTCCAAACATGATTTTTAAATGTTCAATCTATACAACAGTGAACAAAAAACCCTGGATTTTAGAGATGAAAGCCACAAATAAATAAATATATACAATGCCAGGAGGTAATAATGCTATGAAGAAAAACAGAGCCCTGGCCAGGCTGCTCAGTTGGTTGGAGCATCGTCCTATACATCCAAATGTTGCAGGTTCAATCCCCGATCAGGGCAGGTACGAGAGGCAACCGATCAACATTTCTCTTTCATATTGGCGTTTCTCTCCCTCTCCCTCTCCCTCCCTCCCTCCTTCTCCTTCTTTCTCTCTAAAATCAGTAAACATATTCTCAGGTGAGGATTAAAAAAAAAAGAAAAGAAAAAGAAAAATAGAGCAGGTTAAGAAGGAAAAAAAGTGAGGAAAGGTGCTATTTTTTCTAGACTAGGGAGGTAACAGAGAAGGCCTCTCTAAGGCGACATTTGAGAAGATATCTGAATGAAGAGAAGAATGAGAATATGCGAGAAAAGGTAGAAATAGAATGTGCAAAGGCCCTGTGGCAAAGGCATACTTGATCTGTTCATGCACTAGCAAGAATGTCTTCAGAGCTACCATTAGCCTTAGAAGCATCTTTGTAATGCATGAATTTGCAAACTTGCCTCTTCCTCTAGACAGATTTCCTTTCTTGTTTATCTCTCCCACTCCTTCCGTCTCATGGCTTTATTCAGAGAGTCTGTGCATATACTGACCATGTATTGAAAAATGGGTGAAGCTGTGGGTGATAGATCTGAAAAGTAATGGCAACCACACTACGTGTGACTTTACAGGCAACTGTAAAGGTTGCAGATTTTTAGCCTGAAGGATACGGGTAGCTTTCAGCAGGTTTGAGGCAGAGGCTGTGATCTGACTTCCATTTTCAGAGAATGACTCTGGCTCTTGGGAGATAAATCTACTGCATTAAGACAAGGATGGAGGCAGTGAGACTAGTTAGGAGGCTCTTGTAATATTAAACAAAAAGAAAGGAGTCAAGAATGACCCTGAAGTTTTCAGCCTGAACAACTGGTGGCATGGAGTTCCCATTTACTATATGGGGGAAGACTATGTAGGGAATTAACCCTGTGAGGAGAGGACAGTCGGAAGCTCAATTTAGGAAATGTTAAGTAGGAAATGTTTAGTAGGAAATGTTTATTAGACATCCAAATAGAGAAGCTGAATAGCAGTTAGATAACTATAGCTCAGAGCAGAATAAATGAATTTGGTTTTCAAAAAATCAATGAAAGAAATCTAGATTATAATTTCATATTCAACATAAAATAGGATTTTATTTATAAAAACATTTATGTTTTTAAATGTAGAAATATTAAAAAGATTGTATGGTTGAGGTGTAAATTTATATCCATTACAAAAATCACTATGATCCTAAAAAGTTGTCTGAGCTGGTGATTTGCATTAAAGCAGCATCTATCATTTTTCCCCAAAATATTTAAGAAAAAAATAGCATTAAATTAAAAATGGATCTACCCAGAGATCCCACTCCTGGGAATATAACCAAAGGAACCCAAAATGTTAATACGAAAGAACATAAGCACCCCTATACTCATTGCAGCGTTATTTATAGTCGCCAAGATATAGAAGGAGCCCAAGTGTCCATCAGTAGATGAGTGGATAAAACAACTATGGGACATTTACACAATGGGATACTACTTGGCCATAAAAAAGAAGAAAATTTTACCCTTTGTGACAGTATGGGTGGACCTGGAGAACATTATGCTAAGTGAAATAAGCCAGAGAAAGAAAAATACCATATGATTTCACTTATATGTGGAATCTAATGAACACACTGAACTAACAAGCAAAATAGAGACAGACTCATAGATGGAAAGCAGGAGGACAGCTAAGGCAGGAGAACATTAGGGGGAGGAGGGATTTAGCAAAAAGGAAAAAGGACTCATGGACATGGACAACAGTGTGGTGGTTACGGATGGAGGGAATATATGGGGACTAAGTGGTAATGGGAAAAAATACATTAAAAATTCTTTTAAAAAGAAAAACAGCATTGTAACTTATTATAGTATGCATCAATTTGTTTTTTAAAACTGTTAAGCCCCTGAGTGCCTCTCCCACAGGAATATAACTTTCTTGATGACAGGGTCCATTCAGGTTTGAATGACTTACAGTACTCAGTATAATGCCTGGTGAGCAGAAGGCACTTAAATGTAGCATGACTGGACTTAATTTATGGAAAGGACATTATGAAACCATCAGCTCAGCTTCCAAAATGTAATGGTCCTAGGAGCTGGCCTGGGGGCTGCTGGGTAGTGCGGCATTTGGCCCTAGACCAAGGTCAGCCATGAGCCTAAGAGGAATCTCAGCTATCAAAATTTGACTAAGTCCTTGGACAGGGCCCTCCATCAAACAGTGCCCTGTCACTCACAAGATTCAGTCCTGCTCTGTCGGTCACGAGCTAGCAATTCTGATAACTATGTCTTCTTTTAAAGTGGCATTGAGTGGTAGGAGTGGAAAAGCACTGAGGAACCAAAGACAATGGGGAAACTGTGAATGTCATTCAGAAATCCTAACACTGCAAACTGATGCTTCTCAGCAAGGGCTCAAGTACATGTCTGGAGCATCCTTTGGAACATCATTTTATTCACTAGCAAGGGATTAGCTGAAAATTATATTACAAATTCACAAAATTTTCACATTGTTAAACTTTCCTGCTTGCACTGGGCTACTTTGGGCTACATTCTCAGAATCTCCCATTCTGCTTTCCCCAGGAAAACATCACATCAGTCCATGAGGGTTTTGAAGGTCTAAAATGTGAGCAGCATTAGATTAAGTCATTATCAGCTAGTTACACTGCAGCTTGAGTTAGTCCATCAGCCTAGCCCCAGCAAAGAAAATGGGTGGTTAAGACATGGCCTGTGGGGATGAATTCTGATTGTGGTAAGAAAGGGACAAGAGGGCATCTCTTAATGGGAAGAAACAAGGCATCCTGGGTTTCCCAGGGGAAAGAAGGAAGAGAGGAAGAGGATGAGGAGCACTGAAGATCACTGGTGCCTACTCAGCCTACAGTGGCTGAGACAAAGGCTGGAGGTGAATGTGCTCTGGAGACTGTCTCGCAGCCATCCTGTGCCCACCCACAGCAGACAGATGGCAGGGCCTCTGAGCCTGCACCTGGGCGGCGTGCAGCCTCATTTGCAAGATGAGAGCCAGGGAAGAGCCATGCAGGAGCTTCTCTGAGTAACCTTGACTATGCTCCCACTTCCTGAGTCCACAGGGCCCAGGAGGGGACCCAGGAGTTCTGCCCATCCCAGGGCACAATCCTCAATAGAAATACCTGTCTCAGCATGGATTTGAAAACCATGTATCGAAGTCGCTTGGTGAGGATCTCTTCGGCTTTGCCAAATGTGTAGCCCTGTGAAGAGTGAGAACATACCATAAGGAAGGGGACTTGTCAGAGACCAAGGCACTGATTATACAAAAGGAGGGGGACCTGATGTCATTGCTAAAGAGGACACAAGACAAAGTCAGAAAGCTTGATTTCTAGAAGTGACTATGTTTCAGTGACTGTATATTATGGTGGCATAGCCAGGGGGGCCCAGTTTTGAAGTTGACACTGCCACTTCCCAGCTAGCTGGCAGGCCACCCCTACTTATTTCCCCAGTGAACCAGGGTCTGTCACAGGAAGCTGGAATTGTTCCCAAGGCAGGGGGCACTCTAAACAGGGTGGCTATATAGCGTATCATGCAACCCAGGACACTTTTGAGAACAAAAAGGGGTACTATTAATAATTATACCAGGACCTGAGGTATAATCTGGGAAAATAGGAATATATAGTCAGACTAGCCATAGAAGATGCAGAAAACAAAGATATCAAAATGAAATTCTTAATTTCTAAGTTTACAAAAAGCCAAACCTAAGAGAAAAGTAGGTTGGGGAAGGATGCTCCCTGAGAATTTTCTATACTACTCTTCTCCATCCACCAAGGATACAACCTTCTGTATCTGGAGGAAGGAAGAAAGTTACTGGGCAAGAACAGAGCAAGCTGTGATTGTGTGCCTGTGTCGGGCTACTTCTAGGGGGAAAGGGCAATAGAACTCTCACCCCAGTGAGTTTGGGGGTATAGGACTAAAGGAAGCAGTGCTCCCTCTCTTTCTGGTTGCAGATGACACCTGCCACACTATGGCATTGGCGAAAGCAGAGTGGAAACAGCTCAATGGTGCATCAGGACAGGAGGGGCCCTCCTAACAGCGAGTCTCCTGCAGAATCAGAGAAGTGGAGGAAGGCAACCACATCTCTACTGTGCTCCCAAGTAGTGTGTTGGACATTATGGAGAGAGGGGGAAGAAACAGATGCAAAGAGCACAAGTGAAGAAAGAACCAGTTCTTCTACGTGGACCTGATAAAGGGGGACAACCAAGTAGGGCCATGAAACTGAAGCAGATGGGGCCACACACTCCTTCAGCTGCCAGCATGAAATAGACCACCACCCTCCACCCTGCGCTGCAATGTTGCACAACCCCTCTGCTACCATATGCCAACCCAGGGAGGAGGAGGACAGGGAGGATTAGATTATTTGAGTTTAAGCCCGAGATTACTAAAATGGTTACATTTACTTGGAAATGACCAGGTTAAGATCTCTGCTATTAGGCTGAATGAAATGTGAAATACCTTGCCCACTACAGGAAGATGGCTGTTCTTATACTGGAGGCAATATAACAATGAAGAGCCAGCTGTCATTAAGTGCTTCCTTTGACACTATACCTACATTAGCTCATTAAGTCCTCATGACAACCCTGTAAGCACCACTTTACAGAAGAAACTGAGATTTAGAGAGGCGGCTAAGTTGCCAGAGGCCGCAGTTCTATGGTGGCACAGTTGAAATCAGAATCTGGGTCTCTGAGAATCCTTACCAGAGTGGGAACCCAGAGCCTAAGAATTCATCGCCCACTAAGCGCCCTCCTTACGTTTTGAATGAGGGGTTGGGCATTCTAACATCAGGCTCCGCGCCAGATCTACACTTCCGGGGCCTTAGCATTCAGAGCCTTCATTCTTCACTTCCCAGGCAAGCCAGGCTCTAGTCTCCCATGTATCACTACGGTACCAAGGTACTGCTTTACTGCCTTGGCTTCACCAATCCCAATCTCTCAAGTTTGAGGGACCAGCTCCAAGCCAACTTCTCTCCAAATTCTTTAACCAACTTCACCCTCAGCAATCTTTACCTTCTCCCAACTCCCGTGGCATTCAGATTGGCAGGGAAATCTTGGATACAGTTAGAAGGTCACATCTATTTTATAGTATGGTCAAATACCCCAATGTGTCTCGAAGTACTTAGTAATGAAAGAGTTCAGCATTTTTCTTTTGTGCCTTCTATACAATGCCTAGACAAATGTTCTATTAAAAATATTAATAGATAGCCCTGGCTTGTGTGGCTCAGTGGATTGAATGCCAGCCTGTGAACTGAAGGGTCACCAATTTGATTCCCTGTTGGGGCACATGTCTGGGTTGCAGGCCAGATCCCCAGTGGGGGGCAAGTGAGAGGCAACCATACACTGATGTTTTTCTCCCTCTTTTTCTCCTTCCCTTCCCCTCTTTCTAAAAATAAATAAATAAAACCTTTAAAAAACACCTAGAATGTCATTTTAACAGAAATTAAAAAATATATTAATGAACACAACATGTTAAATAAGGAGGCCTATTCAGAATTCTGTCTTTAAAAAAATCACATGTGGCTAATAATTTATCCATTGAGTAAGTGAATAAGTGTTTGCAACTGCCTCACACAGGTCTAGAAACTCAGTCACATTATCTCTTTTAATCATCTAGAGGCAATTAACCCCTATACTACAGATGAGGAAATTAGGCTGAGACCATTTAAGTTAGTTATCTGTCCTAACACATGAAATTGAAAACTGGTTCGACTTCTACTCTACTTAGGTCTAACACCAAAACCCATAGTGCCTTACCATACTAATCTCTTAGAGCATTTAATTCCTTTGCTCCATTCCCTCTGGTTTCATTAATATTTCAGCCGGGGGGAGGTAAGAGTGAAGAGAAGAACGTAAGCCAGGGAGCCAGAGGAAGCAAAACATCTTTAAAAAAAATACCCCAAAAATCTCGGCTGCTAAGAAACCAGTTAAAATAGCAATTCTCCTAAAAAGCAAATTGCATAGATGTTTAAAAATTCCCACAAGTGAATAATGAATTTCTCAAAATCAATCAAGTGAAAATGTAGACATTTACCTGAAGAAAATATGTAATGAAAGAAATAATTCCAATGACTAGAAACAGCAGTGAGAACAAGTTACTGTTGTATTGTCTTGTTTCTGGATCAACATCTCTGGTAAAAACCTGTTAAGAAAACAGTGAAAGCACTTTCAAATCAATCACTGAAGGAGTCACTCGGGGTCAGACGCATTTCCCACCTAGCACAGTGTCCAGGGGGTCAAGGGAGCCTTTGTGTAATGGAGGTTGGGGTTGGCTTCCTTAACCCCAAACTTAAAGGTGCACATACATTCCCTTCCTTAGAGGCTACTAGTGAGTCTGTCACTCCCAAATCAACCCATCACTGTTCTGCTCACACTTTCTCTTGGAGCAACAGCACCACACCTACTATGGAAAGTAGAATTGAGAACAAATGAACACTTTCTTCTCCTCTGGTGGAAAACTACCTTGTTTGGCAATTCATTGTTTTATAATTTGGACATTTCACATTGTCTTAAGGTGTCTGGAGACAAATCTGCTGATGTGACTTGGTGAACCAGAGAGGTGGTCATTCCCTCAGCGCAAAAAAAAAAAAAAAAAAAAGAAAGGCGTTTCCTTGACCCAGCCCTCTTGTAGGATGGCCAGTTAGAAAGCCAGTGAGAACTATAGCCGCCGATCCTGAGCCACACTTGGAGACATTTCCAGAGATGGTCAGAAGAGCTAAAAGGGCATTTTGGGCTCTAGGAACACAGACAGTAACCACTCCACAGGGAAAGAGCACAAACATGGCCCTAAACAACGGGCCCAGGTTGGTGTTGTAACGGCCGTATTCCTAACCCAACCCAGGCAACTCTATCCTTAGTAAAGGAAAAAAAACTTTTTAGAAAAAATTAATTTTTCTTGATTAGTCATTCTAACAAAAATGGTAGCTACCAATCAGTGAGCTCTCACTCTGTGCCAGGCATTATTCTAAGCAAATCATGTACACTATTCCTTTTATCCTTGCAATCACCACCTTAGGTTTGTTGTGTTATCATCACTATTTCACACAGAGGAGAACTGAAGCACAGAGAGGTTAATTAACTTGTTCAAGGTAACTCAGCCAAGCACATGATGATCCAAGGATACAAACCCAAGCAATCTTACTCAGAGCTCACAACTTTACACTCAGTGTCACAAACCTTCAATGAGGCAGATGGCTAGCTGCCTCCCTAATATTTTAGGAGCTGCTGTGTCAGTCCTGCACTGCTTATCTTTAGACCTATCATTACACAAGAAATGACAAAAACAAAAAAATCCTTGAGGTTTTTATACACAGCTAAACCTTTCCCTAACTAATCTAATTCCATTTGCTTCTAAGGATGCCACTGTCTACCTCTCTGCCTACAAGACAAATGTCAGAAGAAGAATTGGCAAAGTATGGGCCATCAGCCAAAAGTTTATGTAAAGTTTAACCTATTTTTGGCACTACAATGGCAAGAGTGAGTATTTGCCACAGAGGCCATATGGTCTAGAAAGCCTAAAATATTTACTATCTTCTCCTTTATAGAAGTTTGACTAACCCGAGCCTAGAACATATGCTCCATGCAGTTGGGTACCATCTCCTTCTTGCTACTCTTCCCACCCCTAGGACAGTAGCTGGCACAAGGCAGACACCAAAAAAATATTTCTTGAATGAATACATTAAACATATGAATGTCAGCCTGAAATAAGTTAGCCAGACATGGACAGACCTGAATATTTAGAGTGGTTCTTTGACATGATCAGAAGTTTGTGTTTGGCCTAAGTTTTATGTAGTGATCAACTTCTATTTCCACTGTGTTTCCAGAAGTTAGAGCAAGGGATCCTCAGCTTGAGGTTTGATTCTCTGTCACTAAACAGAAAGCATTCCTGTCTGGACTGTAACTTTATTATCAAAAATGCCATTGACAAGAGCAGGTGCAACCAATGTATGACCATCTCGATCCTTTGGAAGCTGCTCCATTTATTTGCATTTTCACAAGTGGGATGGACACCTTACAGAGGCAGCAAGCAGGGGCTGCTCATGCCCCAATGAGCGTGTGTGCCAGAGAAAAGCTGTCTCTCCAGCCAGTCTGACAAACACACAAGAACTCTCTGAACAGTGATATGACAGTTTGTGAGGTTTACTCAGAGCCCAGTGATGGTGGGTAGGGGACAGTCACCTAGTCAGTTTCAGAGACTACTTCGGAAATCTGCTACCCTGGGCCCTGGTAGAAGCCTATTGCCAGGACAAGGGAAGATTCAGAAGATAAGCTTTGAGATCACAAACCAGACTTCTACTCTTACATCTTCAAGCTGCATAGTTTCATATGGAGGTACGTGTCTTTTGTATACTGTTAGAAACACAAAAAGTTCATTCTTTAGTCAGGACTCACAGGTAAAGATAAACACTTACCCCTATGATCTTTGAAAATACTACTGAAAATGTTGGTTGCAGGCCTCCATTTATAATGGCACAAAATATACCCACCACGAAATAAGGCCATTCGGGTGCATTCAGCTTCATAACCTTCCAAAAGCCAACTGGAGGTATATTTTCATTCTAGAAAACACAAAAAATTACAACAGCCTAGTTAGAAAAAAAACTGATACTTAATTGGTTTAATGATGAATAGTTCTTCCATATGCGCAAAAATTTTAATGACTATATCTAATTCTCATTTCCATATCAAATGATGGCTCTTCAGCTTTAAAAAAGCAATGACAAATTTTGTTAAATCACTCCTCTATTTTTAAAGAAATAAACGATGTTTCCACAAACATGTAACATTTAAAACACAACAATATCTGCAAGTCGGGATCGAAGAATGGAAATGTTTATATTTGAAGACCCATGGAAAATTTGTTTCTTTACATTATAAATTTTAATTCTAAAGTTCTCAACCTATAAATTATCATTGATAAATTCTCACTCGAGTCTCAAATGTTGATATTTTGGTTTGAGGAACACTGGGGGACAGGACAAGAAGATTCTGGATGACCTTTTCTGGTTCCCACTCCTCCCCCAGCCCTAGCCCCAAATCTTCCCCCGTACCTGGCCCTCTTTTTCACTAAGCTTTTCCTCTTGGCCTTGTGTTGCATGGATACTCCCTCGAGATGATTTTCTTCTTATTAGACTGGATCCTGAATCTCTTGGAGACACTTCCGAGGCATCCATCTCACTTTTGGATTCACCAGTTGCATTTTCTAATTCAATTTCATTTCCCTTTGTCTAAAATAAAGAAGATATATGCATAGGCTGGTTAGGCTCCATTAACCAATGAAAATTAATCACTGAATATCAGATATCAAGGAAAATAATAATCTGAGTAGATATACAGGAAAGGATAAAGTTAAACTGCTACTTCTTTTTTGTGATACATTTGAAAATCAAAACCACTAAATAAGAATTCTCACTGAACATGCTGAAATAACATGGCACCTACTCCACGTGGTGGATTAGTCATCCCCGTTTGGGGTGTTTTGGGCTCAATCATGTTTACTGTGGGCCAGTACTGTCCACAGCAACACACGGCACAAGCCATACTGTGAGCCACAGTTGTCATTTTAAATTTTCTCAGCAGCCACATTAAAAAGTGTGACAGAAGTAAAATCAATTTTAATTGTATATTTTATTGAACCTAATGTAGCCAAGATATTAGCACATGAAATCAACACAAAAATTTACTGAAATATTTTGCATTCTTTTCTTGTACTAAGTCCTCAGAATCTGGTACACGTTTTCTACTTACAAACACTTCTATTCAGATTAGCCAGTGTTCTGCTCACCAGCCATTTGTGGCTATGACAGTATGTGTTTAAACTTTGCTTTAACTTCCTCTAATTACCCTTCTTTATTTTCCCTCCTTTAAAGAGAAAATAGAAGACCTAAAACACTGGTCTAATCCTGAATCCCTCAAGTATTCTTCCCCTACCTCTCATGATAATCAAGTCTATTAACATTTATTTATACCACCCAACGCAGCAATATCAGCATATTCCTGAGATACTTTAGAAAAATTTTAGAGTTAGACGATACCTGCATTGTGACAAGTTTGAAGTAAACGCCTTTCTCTTTCATGAGTTCCTCATGAGTTCCTTTCTCCACGATGACTCCGTTATCAAAACCGGCAATGACATCAGCATTACGAATTGTAGATAGCCGATGAGCTATCACAATGGTGGTCCGACCTCTTCTGGCCTAAACAGATAAAAGTTTCACTTTTGACTGCAAGACCAATTTTATGCAAAAATTCATTCACTCAGCTTGTATTTAATGAGTTATCAATGCCTCAGACATTGTAAAACCATCCAAGCTATGTAAGGTAGCCCTCTGGCTTTAATAAACGTATCATCAAGACTTCCGGACAAGATGGAGGCGTAGGTGGACACACTGTGCCTTCTCTCACAACCAAAATTAAGGACAACAAATATTTAGAAACAAGAAAACAACCAGAACTTATAGAAAATTGAACTGTACGGAAGCCCAACAACCATTCATCCAGACCGGTAAGAGGGACGGAGTTGCGGTAGGAAAAAGTGGAGGTGCGGACCCAGGAACGCAAGTGGCAGCGGCTCGCGGTTCCCAGGTGCACGGGCGGTGGCTGGCGGTCCTCGGGCGCACAGGCGGCAGCTGGCAGACCCCGGGCACAGGGGGGCAACTGTGCAGACCCAGTGAGGACGCACAAGGCGGCTGGCTGACCAGGGGGTCCCACATTTGCGCGCAGAGGGTCCAGGCAGAGGGGAACTGGCGGAAGGGACTGAATCCAGGAGAAAGCAGAGCAGGCGCCATTGTTCCCTCTCAGGCCCCACCCCCACATACAGCGTCACAACCCAGCGACTGGACTGCCCCACACTGGGGAGCGCCTGAGGCTCCACCCCTCACTACGTAACAGCACGCGCACGTGCGCAGATAATCCAGGCGAAGGGGAAGCAGCAGAAGGAACCGGAGTCCAGGAGAGAGCGGAACAGACGCCATTCTTCCCTCTTGGACCCCGCCCCCACCTATAGCGTCACAACCCAGCGACTGGGCTGCCCCACCCTGAGGAACACCTAAGGCTCCACCCCTCATACGTAATAGCTGCGACCAGACTAAAACCAAAACAAAACAAAACAAAAAAAACCCACCAAAAATGGCTCAAAGTGGAGAAAAAATGAAAACCCCAGAGTCAATTCCTCTAAGCAATGAAGAGATAGCCAACCTATCAGATGCACAGTTCAAAGCACTGGTCATCAAAATGCTCACAGAATTGGTTGATTTTGCTCACAAATTAGATGAGAAAATGCAGGCTACAATACGTGAAATGAAGGAAGACGCATGGGGAACCGATAGAGATGGAAGGAAAACTGGGACTCAAATCAATGGAGTGGACCAGAAGGAAGAAATTAACAACCAAACAGAAAACAAGGAAGAAACAAGAATTCAAAAAAATGAGGAGAGGCTTAGGAATCTCTGGAACATCGTTAAATGTCCCAACATCCGAATTATAGGAGTCCCAGAAGGGGAAGAAGAGCAACAAGTAGAAAACTTATTTGAACAAATAATAAAGGAGAACTTGCCCAGTATGGCAAAGGACATAGACTACCAGGACGTCCAGGAAGCTCAGAGAGTCCCAAAGAAGTTGGGCCCAAGGAGGAACACATCAAGGCACATCGTAATTACATTAGCCAAGATTCAAATGAAGGAGAGAATTCTAGAAGCAGCAAGGGATAAGGGGACAGTCATCTACAAAGGAGTTCCCATCAGACTGTCAGCTGATTTCTCAAAAGAGACCTTCCAGGCAAGAAGGGGCTGGAAAGAAATATTTGAAATCTTGAAAAGCAGGGACCTACATCCAAAGTTGCTCTTTCCAGCAAAGCTGTCATTTAGAATGGAAGGACAGATAAAGCGCTTCTCAGATAAGGTCAAGTTCAAGAAATTCATCATCACCAAGCTCTTATTATATGAAATGTTAAAGGGACTTATCTAAGAAAAAGAAGATAAAAATACGACAGTGAAAAGACAGCAAACTCACAGCTATTAAGAACCACACCTAAAACAAAAGCAAACTAAGCAAACAGCTAGAACAGGAACAGAACCACAGAAATGGAGATCATATGGAGGGTTAGCAACAGGGGCATGGGAGGAGGCGGGGGGAAGGTACAGAGAATGAGTAGCATAGATAGTGGGTAGAAAATAGACAGGGGCAGGGTAAGAATAGTATGGGAAATGTAGAAGCTAAAGAACTTATGACACAAGGACATGAACTAAAGGGGGGACTGTGGGTGGGAGAGGGTGTGCAGGGTGGGGGGAATGATGGGGGAGAAACGGGACAACTGTAATAGCATAATCAATAAAATATATTTAAAAAAAATAAACGTATCATCAATTGATAGCAGTTTAAATGATATTTTTTTATAACAAAGATGGGTACAAATACGATAGTCACATATTATGTACTCTTCTAGGTGTTTCAGTTAACCTCTATCAGCCCAAGTTTACAGTAATAATCAGGGGTTTATACAAAGTGAAGAACCCTTGAGCCCAGGCACTGGCCAATCAGAGCAGACAGAAGCCACTGCATGCACACTAGCTGGGGACCAGGCCTGGGAATCACAATGTGCTATTTCACAGAATATTTGGATGATCAAGACGGACAGTAAGTAGGAGGCAGCAGGGTTGGACTTCAGTGTCACATACATTTGAGCTCATAGTTCTGCTATTTATGAATTCTAGGATTTTATCCAAATCTTTTCACCTGTGAGGCTCACTCTATTTATGCACAAAATGGGGATAATAACTCATTTTTTTGGAGTAATTGTGATGACTAAATAAAATGATGCACATGAAGCACCAGGACATAGACAGGAAGTACTCAATAAATGACACTTACACTAGGTGGGAGCAATACGGAAACACTGAAGAGCTCTGTAAATGTTTCTAAATGCCAATCTCACTTTTATTTTAATACGAGACACAGCCAGATAACCAGAACTTGTCTGAGATTTCTTTAGGCTTTGTAACTTTCCCAATGTTTATGATTTTTGTTATTCTATATTTCTTACTAGGAACTAGCAATAAAATTCTCAAAACAAACTGATAAAAAAAGTTATGAGGATCAATGTGAGAAGGAGAAGTGGAAAACTCTGAGGAAAAAGAAATACATGTAGAAAAAGTAAGTGGTGGCAACCAGAAAGTAGAGAAGAAAATGGCTCAATTCTTCAGATGTTTTTAAGAAAAGAGGGGAGGCATGTGAATTCCTTCCCCAAATTCACATTTTAACAAAAAGTATTTTTAAAACCAACCTTTTAAAATAGTTTTTATTTGTAATTTAACATAGTTCTATTGCAGAATAATAAGAAAACACAGATGTGAAATTACAGATAAGCATAGTGAAGGAGGAACAGAACCATACTTTTGGATCACAAAATTTTTATAACCTGCTTTTTCCTCCCTCCACAATCTATTTAGCACAATGACAGGATGTTTAAAGGAACACGCAGTGTGTTTTATTATTAGAGAGAGGAAGAGTCGGAACAAATATGCGTTCATCTTTGAATTCTACTGTGACACCTCAACTCAGAGTACTTTCAGGTTAAAAGTTCTCCGCATTCCCTGTCCTCACAGAGTCTGGTCACCATTATACACCAGAGACTGACGCAGCACACCGCACCTATCCGCTCTGAGAAAACAAGCACTCAAATTTGATTCGGAGAATAAGTCACATGGACTTGAGAACTGCAGCAAGGTCAAACCCTGTGGATAATCAAGGACATTTCACGGCGCAGGTAAGTTTCCAGTATCATCAGCTCTCTGCCCCTCTCCTGCGAATAAGGGGTTTTTCATTTCCTATAGTGTCTTCATCAGGCATTTAACGTATTGGAAATTAAATGTGAACCTTTGGATTATATTTTCCTCTTGTTAACAAAAGTTAAAAACTCACAAAACCTCAATAACACGGTTATCTCTAAAGCTATCTTTTCAAGATTACAATGAAGACCGGTTTTCCTGTAAGTCTGTATTCCTCATTGTTTAATTAAAAAAAATTGGTAAGTAGCTTTCGATGCAAGTTTATTCATTTCTACTTTAAAAAAATTAAATAAACAGACCCAAAAGCCTGATGATTTTATTTTGCTAATGGAAGAGATCACTTTAAAAGTGACGAGAAATTTCCTTTAAAAAAAAAAAAAAAACTAAGAATAGCCCTGGCTGGTGTGGCTCAGTTAGCTAGAGTGTCGGCCATGGACCAAAACATCACAGGTTCAATTCCCAGTAGTGCACACACCCAGGTTGAGGGTTCAGTTCTCGATTGGGGAGCACATGAAAAGGCAACCCATTGACGCTTCTCTCTCACATTGATGTCTCTCTCTCTCTCCCCTACCCACTTCCTCTCTCTCTAAAAGCAATGAAAAAAATGTCCTCGGGTGAGAATGAAAAAAATAATGAAAATAATACTAAGAATAATTTAGGATGACATGTTCTTATTCTTATAAATCAGGCTGGATTGAATTGAGGCTCACAGACCTTATCCAGGGCCGCCTGAACCACTGCTTCACTCTCAGTGTCCAAGGCTGACGTGGCCTCGTCCAGCAGGAGGATCTTGGGGTTGCGGACCAAGGCGCGAGCGATGGCGATTCTCTGTTTCTGTCCACCACTCAGCTGGGCCCCTCTCTCTCCAACCAGGGTGTCAAATTTCTATAACACAGAAAACACAGGAGGACTTAGCAAAAGAGCACGTTATCTCAGTTCCCATTTTAAGACGCTAGCCTCATAGTCAACACAATCCAGTTCCTTACAACTTAGCAATAACCAATCCTAACTTTTAAAAATATGCCTAATACTAGTTGATGCTACGGGAGCTTTAAAATCTGAAGTAATCTTGCTTTCCCTTCTTAGGGATTTCCTCCAGCTTATAGTCTCCTAACTCATTATGCATTAGGTCAGCATTCTATTCTTTGACCCTCTAGCATGACAAAGATGAGGGAAGACTTACATTAGGCAGTTTCATGATAAAGTCATAGGCGTTGGCTTCCTTCACAGCTTTCTTAACCTCATCCATGGTGACATCTTCACGGCCATAGCGAATGTTTTCGGCTATTGTGGTGGCAAACAACACAGGCTCCTGACTCACCACACCGGTAATTTCCCGCAGATACCTTACATTTATGGTCCTAATGTCCTGTCCATCAATACTGACCTGAAATAAAAGTAAGTGTGAATTTCGCACACGGCAGAGGTGTAGTGCGTGATCTGTTATGGAACTAATGATTGCTACAGCATCTAGCTCAGCAAGCACCATCTTACCACGCCTTCTGTGGGGTCGTAGAGCCTCTGCATCAGCTGCACCGTCGTGCTCTTCCCACACCCACTGTTCCCAACCAGGGCCACCGTCTGTCCACTCTGGACCTGCAGGTTGAGGCCCTTCAAGATCTACCAGAATGAATGAGAAATAAACTTAAAAGCAATACACAGGTAGTGGGATGAACTGACAGCTGAATTTAAAAGGAGGTTTAAATATCCATATTCTTTTACGATCTCTGAAGGAAAGTATCAGAAACTCTTTATCCAATGCATCGCTAAATAACTGATTAATCATTTATCACTGTACCTTAGCTTCTTTTCGAGATGGGTAACTGAAGTGAACATTTTTGAATTCCAAATTTCCCTTAATTTTATCTGGTTTGTGTCCATTGTTCGAATAGCTGTCAATGCTTGGCTTCTAAACAGAATAAAATACCAGAAGATTACTGGGTTACAGCAACTACTTTTAGTGACATTTGTGGAAAGCTGGAACAAGTGAGAAAAAAATCTACTTTTAACTAGCAAAACTTTTAAATAGCTGTATAAACAGCCAGCCCAGACTTACATGATCAATTATCCTGAAGACTTCATAAGCTGCTCCTCTTGCATTTGCAAATGCTTCGATGCTTGGAGATGTTTGTCCAATACTAAAAGCCCCAATTAGGACAGAAAAGAAGACCTGTGGAATGTGAAGGAAAACCACCAAGTTATTCAAGTACTGTTTAATACAATTTTTTATACTTTTTTCTTCTTTTCATGCAACTGATTAAATTTTAAAATGGCAAGGCAATATACTGGGAAATTGGGCATGAAAAATATTTTTTAAAGTGTAAATACTTTTTAATTTAGAATGCAAAATTAATCTTACTTGCTCAGTGAAACAACAGTGTAAGTTCTATAGGACCAGGACATTATAATAGACTGTTTTAATATTTAATATTTCTTGGATGGCCAAGAATTTTGGTTTAGATCACCAGCAGATAATAGTGAAAATACACCCTGGTAGGAGACACAGAAGGGCCAGGTCTGAACCTTGATTAAACACTAATTGGCTTCAATTTCCTCATTTGCAAAAATAGGCAAGATTATGTTTTCCCTGTCTGGCAACCTTTTACAATATATATATTTATGTATGTATATTAACATATCAATATATTATACTAACATTAATTATTAATGTAGTAATGTGTTGATATCAATATAGTAATATTATATATATTATAATACGTATTTACTATATATAATAAAAGGTATATTTATACATAAGTACTTCGTATTATACATAAATACTATATATACTAATACTTTGTAAATTATAAAGCACACAGACCTACAGCATTATTCTTTATCAAGTTGTCTGTTTTCCTCTGCTAAACTGTGTTCTTTGAGGTCTGATAAACAAGTTTTTTTTTTCATTTTGCCCAAATAAGCTTCTTATTGATAAAGACATGACTTTGTTTCTCATCAGGGTTGGAGTGAACTAATGTCACTATTCATTTCTTTCTAAATCGCACAGCAATTATAGTCCCCAATAATTTACATAGAAAGAATTTTGCTAAGTGACTCCGTAACTCATTTTATCAGTTAGTCCTTACAACAGTACTGTCATCTCCAGCTGCGAAAAGAGGTACAAAGGCTTGAAAAATCTAGATGGCTGCCCAAAATCATACAACTAAAAGTTGTGCAGGTAAAATCTGAACCAAGTTGGCCTCGTATCAAATCCTGTGCTCGTACTTGCTGTTCTAGATGCTTCGAGTTTGTAAGGCAGATCTGAGTTCAGTGAAGGCCTGATTTCAAACTGCTTGTCTACATCACAGTGAAACAGAGTACTTCTCTCATCACAACCTAAGTTCATCCACAGTATCACTATCCTAATAAAAGCTTTTTGGTTAAAACTATTCTCAACTGAATAGCCACAAATATTTTGGGTGAGACACCAGTCTGAAAAAACAAGAGATGTAATTATCATATCCACATTACCAGTCTGTTTCCTGAGAGAGGAAACTGTTTTAAGGGACTCAACAAAATCTGGTCTCTCATTAACTGAATATACTTACACTTGGCCTAGCAAAAAGGAACTGAGTGACACTTCTAACAATGTGTACTTTATTAGATCAAGATGCAGACTGAGCCCTGACCAGGTGGCTCAGTTGCTTGCAGCATTGTCCCATCCCCCAAAAGGTTTCGGGTTTGATTCCCTAGTCGGCATATCCCAGGTTGTGGAATCTGTGGTCCAGGCGTGTATGAGAGGCAACCAACCAATTGATGTTTCTCTCCCTCTCTCTCTAAAAATTCAACAGACATATCCTCAGGTAAGGATTTTAAAAAAAAAAAAAAGACAGAGATAGAGCTTGGTCAGTGAATTATTTCATTGTCTTTAACTACAAAAGGATAGCATCAAATGGCAAGCCTTCAACACTTGTACAAAGATCTGTAAGGGAGAGAACCTCCAAACAGCACATTCTTTTAGAAAGAGTAACTTTGTACTTCCATAAATTTGGTGAGATATACTAGCTGTCATTCAAAAGATTTTGAAAAGAAGTTAAAGTGTATTTTGCCATTTGGAGTTATGAACAGCAAAGCAGAAAATAAAAGTAAAGTGTTTAGCATAGTGTCTGACACAATGAAATAATCTCAGCCAATGAAAAGTTCATGCTACAGAGAATGGTGATGTTTTATTACTTAGGCCACAGGACGGACTGTGCAAAGGGGGGTTCCAAAAAAGACAAAACTGGTTGTTAAATACATCTAAGTTCTTTTTCACTTGTTAACCTAGTAGTGAATGTCTCTTTGTGTTATTCAATCATCCTTCAAAACGTATTCTCCAACAGTCAAACCAACACCACATTGCAATTTCACTGGATTTTCAATAGTGAATCTTTTCTTAATACAGCACCACTTACAGTGAGTACTTGTCCAATCGAATATTCTCCTGAGAGGACCAAGCTGGTCCCGTACCAGAAGGCCAAAGCATATGATGCATAGATGATGAGGAAAGCAGCGCCTATAGAAATGTTGACCGTAACAGCTTTCCTTATGCCAATTCTTTTAGCTTCTTCTAAATTTTCATTGTACCTAGGAGGAGCAACAAAAATCATCACATATACTTATAAATCTTATAAATGGATCAGTGCAGCATGAGGCTTACTGAGGACTTAGAATGCGCCCAGCCCTGTGGAGGTGTTTCGTACACATTTTCTCCTTTTGTCATTCACTGACCCTATGATGCTAGTACTATTTAATCCCTTCTTGTGGGAAAGGAAGCAGAGGCTTACAGAGGTCAAGTGACTTGTGGGAAGGCCTTCTAAAAACCTCTTCTCTGGCCTTAGCAATAGTGAAGTAAGTGGAGTAAAATTTAACAAATGTTTAGAACTAGCATGGTTTCATACACAAGACAAAAGAGATGCCATGAACTCCATGTTTTCCCTTTAAAATTTGCATGCTTTTTAAATTTATTAATAAAATGAAGATATAGTGCTACAAAATGTTCAACATAAGTCAGTCCCTTAAGTCTCTGAACATTACGGAGCTTTGGAGACAATCTGCACCCCACCCTGCATCCCCCGGGACAACTGGAAGGACCGGCAGAAAGAATACAAGCGAGGAAGAGTGAAGAACTAAAACAGACTCACTGCAGTCCAGCTGCTAAATTATTCAAATCAAGAAGGCTGAGGATGAGGAAAGGTTTCTATTCTTGCTTTAACTAGCTGGGAAACAAACTTTTGAACTTTCCAGTCTTTTGTCAATGCCCAGACATTTATTTACCTGTAGATAACCCCCTGACTATCCTCTAAAGAACTCAGGACTAGACTCCTAGTGCCTATCTTCCACACCACCGGGCATCCAGCATCCAGACCACCTGACATCTGACTAATAACTATTCTGGACCAATCCCAGGGCTAAGAAGGCATGACTGATTCTTCTCAAGGATATGACTTTTATTATAAGAACTCTTAACTTTTCTTTCCTCTTTGGAACACTTCTGGGTTTTTGCCTAGCTGTGTTTCTAGTTTGCATACTCCAAGAGCCTTGAATAAATCTTTGTCATTTCTTTCTAGAAAAAGCCCCAGACATTTTTCAGTTTGATTGACTCATGTGTAGGAGCATTTTGAGAGCTATGAATTGCGATGTAATACAATACATTTTATATTTAAATAAACTGTATAGTTTATCTTATTTCCATAAACATTCCTTTTCGAAAAATCACTGACCTGAAAAAATTATTGGGTTTAAAATATATAATAATCCTTCATTATGTACCAGTGTGCCCTTCCTTAGTCTTTCTACATATTGCCCACATCCTATTCCCTCTGTCAGAGCCTCCCAACATGGTCCTGTCACGGCTGCCCACCCTGGTAGAAGGGACTGGCAGCTCAGCTGCCTGAGGCCATCTGGCTGCTCAGGGACTGGGAAAATAAACATCTCCGTACATCTAGAACGCTGTAACCTGTTCACAGTACAATGATCTCTAGTATGTTAGCCAAACTTAGACAATACCCATTAAAACTTCTCACAGAAAATACAGCAAATTCAGCATATTTCAAGACAATGATTTTTAAAATAAATGTCTATGGAAATAGGACAAGCTACCCAGTTTATGTCAATGTAAAAAGTATTACACAGCACTTCAAATTACACAAAAGAGGGCAAAAGCAAGTGTGCAAAGAAAAAACCAAAAACATGTTGGAGTCCCTTGACAGACTTTCTCTCTCCAGTTCTAATGACTTAAGCTCACTCCCAAATGTTAGTTCCAGTACTTTTTAAACTCTCAGAGAACAGTTAATGGAGAACCGATGTTAAGGATAAAGGAGGTGGTGTCTGTAACTTTATCTTCTTGTGAAAGGAACACAGCAGACTATTAAGCTCAAGAAGAGAGACGTGGAGATACGATAAGGGGGCCCAAATTTAAAGAAGGAGGATCTCTGGAAATATAGAATCAAGGTAATATTATTGAATATTAGGGAAATAGACCAGATTATAATTAAGCTTTACATCTGTCCTTATCCTGTTACTCACAGCTCCCAGCAGAACTTAGAACACTGCCTTGGAGAAAGGAGTTTACAACTGTTGAAATAAAAGAACTCAGTTCCACATAGAATTCACACTTTGAGGTCTTTAATCCACAAAGACATGACTGTATAAATATTGTATGAGCATGTGTTCTTTCTTGCCTTCAGGACTTTTAAAATTAGCTACTTTATCAGTTACGAGAGTGTGCCAATGAATTTGCATGACTCCACCCATGTTCACTAAATACCAAATTTAAACAGAACTTTATAGTGATAAAATAGTAACATATTATTAGTTTCTTCTTCCAAAAATATCAACCTCCAACTTGCCAGTTATAGTCTGAACAAAAACAATTATCTTTAAGAAACATGTTTCAGTGGTTGATATATATACGTACACACACACACACAAATATATATGGGTGTGTTTGTATATCTTCCACTTCATGAGCTGACCCGAAGTGAAAAGTACTACTAGGCATAAATTACACATGATTACACAGGAACTTTAACAGTCGTGATTCACACCCTTTTATCTCCTTTATTTCAGTTCTTGCTTACCGTGACTAATGTAGAAATCATTTGACTGATAAGCTGTTGTTGCATGCAGCCAGAGGAAACATTTGCACAGGAAGAAGCAACAATAAGGGAGAAAATCATTTAGATGCCAGAAAAGATAAATGAAGAAAGGAAGGGATAAGGAGGGAGGAGACATAAACAATACTTTCACTTTTTGATTAGCATTTGAATAAAAATATCACAATACAAAATCAACTACTACTATCATCCATCCACTAAAATCATGTAATTGATAAAATGGTAATTAAAGTAGGAGTTCCTAATATGAACTAAAGTCACATAACCAAAACACTGATACTTAGAAAACATTATTCTTCTTAAATATTATAAAAATATTTATCAGTGATGCATTAGCCATTTACAAGAGCAAGGAACAATTTTAATTCAGCAAACAAATCAATACTAATAGGTAAACACCTGCAAGACACAAAGAGAAAAACTTTTTTTAAAATTAAGGAAAATAAAATAATTCTCTACTATTAATTAAATTCATTTTAAATTCTGGTTGATTTTCATTTAAGAGAGCAGTTTCCTCCTGCACCTGCTAATCTGAAGAGGAAGACTGAGTGAGACCTTAGTTACTTGTCTATTTGGAAGCGGAGAAGGGAAGGGGAGGAAGGAACTGTAAAGAAAATTGAAGGGTTATATTTGGTCTCAGAATCATTTTACCAATTCTATTTCCAAATTATATCCCAAATCTATGTACTTGTTACCCCTCCTGCCAGCAGTCTAGATCAGGCCATGATAAGCCCTCTCACCTGGACTACCTGTCTCTACACTGTAACTGCTCTCACCTATTCACCAAACCACTTACAGACAGAGAAATAATCTTAAACATAATGTGGATAGTCATTCCCTTAAGACTCTCAACCCCTTCCCTATGGCCTTGGAATAAAATCCTAACTCCTCAACATAGCCTGCAATTCCCCATATTGTGGCCCCACCTTTGACAGCCTGTCTTCACCTCCATCCCTTTCACTGAGCTGAACTCCAGTCACACAAGCCTTACATTTCCTAGAAAATGCCAGAGTCACTGGCACCTCAGGAAATCCGGAAGACTCTTGTACCCGCCCCAGCCCGGAAGGGCATTTCTCATCCCTCACGTCTCAGCCTACATGAAACCTCCTGAGATGCCTTCCAGACCAACACAGTTAAAGTACATTTGCCTTCCTCGCCTTCATCAGCAGACTCTTTGATTCTTCCATAGTGCATTTTAAAGATCTATAATTAATTCATTTCTTTGATTTCTTCTATTCCTTCTTACTTTCCCCCCGTCCCTTTTTTTCTACCTCACTACTTTCACTAAGGATCACATGAGGGCAAATATCCTCTATTTCCATTTCACTGAAACCCCAGAGCCTCGCACAGTGCCTGGCACATGGTAGCGCTGGCTACATTTGTTGAATGAATGAACTTTCAAGAAATGGCCAAGCTGGAAAGAACCTTAGGCCATCAGGTTGCTGTCCTAAATTGCCTCTTAATCTCAGCAAAACTAATTTCCAATTTTCCAGGGGAGGCTTTCCTTTCAAAGATACATCCCAACAACTATCATTCTCTGAAGAAATCTTTCCACACGTAGAATTAATGTTTGAGTAGAGTTACATAGGCCCATTTGCTTATTTGTATAATAAAAAGTTGATCACCATCTTTTCTAGGAAAAAACATCTTTCTGTACTACTAATTAAAGCACTACATTTAAAAAATACCTTGCCCTGGCTGGTGTGGCTCAGTGGATTGAGTGCCGGCCTGCAAACCAAAAGTTTGCTAGTTCGATTCCCAGTAAGGGCACATGCCTGGGTTGCAGGCCAGGTCCCCAGTAGGGGGTGCATGAGAGGCAACCACACATTGATGTTTCTCTCCCTCTCTTTCTCCCTCCCTTCCCCTCTCTCTAAAAAATAAATAAAATCTTTTTAAAATACATATCTTAATCCTTTTACTTTTAGTGAACTAAAATAATCAGACTCATCTAAGTTCTGAATATTGGACTTGACTCTCATAGTGCCCTTCCCTTCTACCCAGGGTACCTCCTATCTCTCATTATAGTTTTATTGCTAATAATAATATCCTTCAAAGTATCATACTTATCCCAGGTGGACAGTGACAGCAGGAAAACCTGGGTTTCTCAACCTTGGCAAAAGGTAAAGGCAGGAAAAAAAACGCCTCCCCTGGGCATTTGAACCACAAGGCAGTACCATGCAAGTCTGAAGTGTGAATTCATACTAGAAGTGTAGAAAAAGAATTTAATGTAAGGGGGTCTCAGGTTAGTAGTGCCCCCGGTGAATAGTGTAAACCCAAATCCTGCCTGGAAGAATTAATTTCCATCCAGATCCATAGCAATTGTAAGAAGGCAATGATTGCAGGATTTATCTCAATGCCAAAGATGATGAACTGTGACAGAAAAAATGTGCATCTTAGAAATGATGCAATACTATGTATTCTGTAACTGTTCACTGCTGGCCCACGGAATGCCTTTTCTTCTGAATCATGATCGGGTGCTCAGAACTTATTTGACATTGTTAGCCTGCAGTATCTACAGGATTTCTATACATATAATCATATCATCTGCAAATAATGAAAATTTTGCTTATGTTCCAACCATTATAGCTTTACCAAACAATTACAATCTTCCAATCAATATAGTTTAGTTTTTCTTATTTTCAATATATATATTCCTAACCCAAAATACTATAACATCAGACATATGTTAAGTAAATTCTGATGCTGCTCAGAAATCAGTGATTCTAATACTATAAATTTCAATAAATTACCATTTTATACTCTAAGAAATCTATTAAAAGGGACTAGTAGCAAGAAAATTAATAAACAGCACAGTAGAAAAGATGCTGACCTTTTGTACAAATGTGGTTTTTTTATTTTTTATTTTTAATATATTTTATTGATTATGCTATTACAGTTGTCCCATTTCTCCCCCATCATTCCCCTCCACCCCCTCCCACCCACATTCCCCCCTTTAGTTCATGTCCATGTGTCATAAGTTCTTTAGCTTCTACATTTCCCACACTATTCTTGCCCTCCCCCTGTCTATTGTCTGCCTGCCATCTACGCAACTTAGTCTCTGTACCTTTCCCCCCTCTTTCCTCCTCCAACTCCCCTGTTGCTAACCCTCCATGTGATCTCCATTTCTGTGGTTCTGTTCCTGTTCTAGCTGTTTGCTTAGTTTGCTTTTTTGTTTTAGGTGTGGTTGTTAATATCTGTGAGTTTGCTGTCTTTTTACTGTCATATTTTTTATCTTCTTTTGCTTAGATTAGGTCCCTTTAACATTTCATATAATAAGGGTTTGGTGATGATGAACTCCTTTCACTTGACCTTATCTGAGAAGCACTTTATCTTCCCTTCCATTCTAAATGGCAGCTTCACTGGATAGAGCAATCTTGGATGGAGGTCCTTGCCTTTCATGACTTGGAATACTTCTTTCCAGCCCCTTCTTGCCTGGAAGGTCTCTTTGGAGAAATCAGCTGACAGTCTGATGGGAACTCCTTTGTAGGTGACTGTCCCCTTATCCCTTGCTGCTTCTAGAATTCTCTTCTTCATTTTGATCTTGGCTAGTGTAATTATGATGTGCCTTGATGTGTTCCTCCTTGGGTCCAACTTCTTTTGAACTCTCTGAGCTTCCTGGACTTCCTGGTAGTCTATTTCCTTTGCCAGATTGGGGAAGTTCTCCTTTATTATTTGCTCAAATAAGTTTTCCACTTGTTGCTCTTCTTCTTCACCTTCTGGGACCCCTATAATTCGGATATTGGGACATTTAAAGATGTCCTGGAGGTTCCTAAGCCTCTCCTCATTTTTTTGAATTCTTGTTTCTTCCTTCTTTTCTGTTTGGTTGTTTGTTTCTTCCTTCTGGTCCACTCCATGGATCTGAGTCCCAGTTTTCCTCCCATCTCTGTTGGTTCCCCATGCGTCTTCCTTCATTTCACATATTGTAGCCTGCATTTTTTCATCTAATTTGTGAGCAAAATCAACCAATTCTGTGAGCATCCTGATCACCAGTGCTTTGAATGTGCACCTGATAGGTTGGTTATCTCTTCGTTGCTTAGAGGAATTGGCTCTGGAGCTTTCATTTGTTCTCCAGTCTGAGCCATTTTTGTTTTGTTTTGTTTTGTTTTGGTCTGGCCACAGCTGTTATGTAGTGAGGGATGGAGCCTTAGATGTTCCCCAGGGCGGGGCAGCCCAGTTACTGGGTAGTGACTCTGTATGTGGGGGCGGGGTCTGAGAGGGAACAATGGCGCTTGCTCCACTCTCTCTCGGATTCCAGTGCCTTCCCACACTTCCCCTTTGCCTGGATTATCTGCACTCGAATGTGTGACCACCTGGTCAACCACCTGCCTTGTACGGCCTCACTGGGTCTGCACAGTTGCCACCCCATACCTGGGGTCCGCTAGCCACTGCCTGTGTGCCTGGGGTCTGCCAGCCGCTTCTGCCAGTCTGCACCTCCACTTTTTCCTGCCGTGACTCCACCCCTCTTACTGGTCTGGATGAATGGTTGTTGGACTTCTGTACAGGTCAATTTTCTATCAGTTCTGGTTGTTTTCTTGTTTCTAAATATTTGTTGTCCTTAATTTTGGTTGTGAGAGGAGTCACTGTGTGTCCACTATGCCTCCATCTTGGCCGGAAGCCCCAAATGTGCTTTTTAGTTATATTTTTGTCTTCCAAATCATGGATCGTAACTACTGACCAGGGGCTGGGCAGTAGGGGAAACAAAGCACAGAACAAGCTGTCCCCATTGATCTTACAGTAAATACTCATTCAATCTTAGAGAATCAAGGATGGTATATGTCAATTATATCAAATAAGAATTTACTTGATGGAAAAAAATTATCATCAGGGATATAAAATATGTTTCAGCCCTAAGAAACTATTTTATGTCACTATCTACCTATGAGATGAAAAAATGCTTTAAATTAGCAAATATAAGAAAAGACTCATAGATACAGAGAGTGGATTGTTGGTTGCCAGAGCAGGGAGGTTGGAGGCTGGATGAAAAAGGTAAAGGGATTAAGAAGTACAAATCGATAGTTACAGAACAGTCAAAGGGATGTAAATTACAGCATAGGGAATAAAGTCACTAATATTGTAGTAACTACATGTGAGGCCAGGTGTTCATTTGAAATATCAGCAGCTGGGGGGAGGGTGGGCATGGAACACCTTGTAAAGGTATGGACAAATATAATTGTCTAACCACTTTGCTGTACAACTGAAACTAATACAGAATAACATTATCAAATGTAAACTGTAATTAAATTAAAAATGGTTAAAAAACAAGTACATAACATTAACAAAAAAAAGGAGTACAACTAGAATTACTACTTCTCTGGAATATTAGGTATGCTGTAACATGGATGAAGCTATTTAAAGACACATATATATTTGAGAAAACCCTTACAATCAACACTGTCGACCCGAAGGGCAGGAAAGATGACACAGAATTTAACATTTCTCTCAACTTAAAGAGATTCAAACCTTTCCAGCTCTTTCTTCTGTCCTCCAAATGCGATCACGGTTCGAATGGCCGCTAAGACCTCCTCAGCTACTGCTCCAGCTTTTGCATATGCACAGAGTTCTTTATTAGTAAATGAAGAGAGTATCTGTTTAAAAAATGCAATTTCAGATCATGTAAATTTTTAACAGGTTAATTTTATCATTGTAAAAATAAATACATACACATGCTGCTTGTATATGTTAACATATGCATAAAACAAAAACTTTTACTTGTGTTTGGTCAGAATGTTCTAATTTTTAGTACATATATATTCACTCTGTAACCCACTGAGCTGATGTATAATAAATTCAATTAAAAATTTTATTTTCTCACTGAATGCTTCATGGATCCTCATCTAAATAAATAACACTAGGAATGTGGGGTGATCTCCAATTACACAAAAGAAGGTATATACTACAGTTATGAACAGATGCAGGAGAAAGAGGCACTGCACCGAGGAAACAGAGCAATTGCTAACAGCCCTTGGGTTAGGAATGCTGGTGCAGAGGCCAGCAAAATGCTGGGAACCAAAAGCACTGTGTGGTAACAGAATTTCAGGAAAGTTTCGGAGGCCAGGGGAAGCTGGCTCTTCTGAGCAAAACAATACATGCAGCCACCAGGGAGGACTTTGTTTCATGAATGTTCTTTGATCCTTCTGTTTGGTTCCTGAGCATTTGCGCTGTGGAAGAAACAGTACTGGGTACGTTATATACACAGGATCTCAGTTATTCTTCTCAACTGCACAGTGAAGTAGGTACTATTTTCCCCACTTTACATGTGAGGAAATGGAAGGATGAAGAGGTTACATAATTTTACAAATAAATGAAATATCCAGGGTTCAAGCCTAACTCCCTATGACTTCGGCACCTGAATGAACAGCCACTAGAGTGCTTCTCTCTCTGAAACCAGTCAAAGACACGTGAACTCAGGTCCCGGAGGGCCTGCTACAAAAATGGAATCAACTGGAATGGGGGAAGAACTAAAGTTACTATTTATATACCTGGAATGCTTAAGTAGTCAACCTAACTAAAGATTACACACCAGCTAAGAACAAAATACATAGAAACAGAGCACAGACACATGGAACAGACTGACAGCTGTCAAAGGGGAAGGAAGAGGGGAGCACTAGATGACATAAGGTGAAGGGATCAAAGAACATACACGCATGACTCATACACACAGACAGCAGTGTGGTGATGGCCGGAGGAAGCAGGGGCGGGGGCTTGGTGGAGCTGGGTAAAGAGCGGGAAAATGGGGCATCTGTCTGCAATAGTGTCAACAGTAAAAGTAAAGAAAAAAATTAAAACACAAGAGGTAATATACTATACAGAGTGGGCAAAAGTAGGTTTACAGAAGAAGGCAAATAATACAATAATTAATAATAATACAAGAATAACAGACAACTGTTATTGAACAATAAGATAATTTTAAAAAGAAAAAAATAATAATACAAGAATAAACCCTGTGTTTCATGTACTCGCAACTGTGGGCCTACTTTTGCTCATCCTGTATATCATTCTATGACTTGCATTTTAAAAAGTAATAAAATAAAAAATTATACACAAGCAATTCATAATATAATACTGATTAACAGTATTATACCATTTCATAAATAATTTCAAACTAATATATTCAGAAGCAGTTTTTTTACCACTTAGAGAGTTGGACCTTCATCTTTGTTCCCTTTTTTCATTTCTCAATGTAGGTTTTAGATTTGAGATATTTTGTACATATTTTCTTTTTTTAAAAAAATATATATAACTGTAGATTCACAGCAGTAAGAAACAAGTCAACAAGATTCCATATGCCCGATAGTGACATCTGGAACATTTCAGAACAATCTCCCAACTAGGAATTTAACACTGGTAAAATCCATCAATGTTACTCAGATTTACCAGTTTTACATGCAAAGGTGTGTGTATGTAGATCTATGCAATGTTATCACCTGTGCAGAGTCATGCAACTACAGTCACGACAGAACAATTTCACCACAAGGAACTCTTATGCTAGTTTCTACAGCCACAGCTGCCTCCTCCCCTCCCCTGCACCTCAACCCCAGGAAACCACTGATGTGTTTGTTTTCTGTCTGTAATTCTGTCATTCCAATAATGTTATATAAATGGAACCACATGATAGGTAACCTTTTCCGACTGGCTTTTTTTGACACTGTATAATTCCCTGGAGATTTCTCTAGGTCATCAAGTATACCAAGAGGAGGAAGGTCTAGGGGGATAAATGGTGATGGGAAGGAGACTTGACTTGGGGTAGTGAACACATAATACAGTGCACAGATAATGTGTTGTAGAACTGTGTGCCTCAAAACTGTATAATTTTGTTAACCAGTGTTACCCCAATAAATTCAATAAAAAGGAAAGAAATAAAATAACAGAATGCGATATAAAACATATAACAACTTACAGAAAATAAAAATATACACACATTAAACAGGTAAAAAGTAAAATAAAATAAATAAAAATGAAAACTCAAAAAAAAAAAAAAAAAGAGTTCTTTCCATTTTACTGGTGGGTGGTACTCCACATAACCATGCGTCAGTTTGTTTCAACATTCAGCCTGGTGTTGTTGGGTCAACATTTTCAGCCATTATTTCTTCCAAGACTCCTTCAGTCCCACTCTCTTTCTCCTTCTCTTTTGGGATTCCAATGGCAACCAATACTAATGTCTTCTGGATCTTTTGTTATTGTCCCACAGGTCCCTGAGTCTTTGCATTTTCTCTACATTTCAGAGCAGATGAACTCTATTGTTCCATCTCCAGATATGCTGATCCTATCCTATTATCTCCACTCATGAGACAGAGTCATCCATCATGAATTTTATTTCTGCTGTTATATCTTTCAGTTCTCTAATTTCATTTTGTTCTCTTTTTATGACTATTTAATTGCTAATATTTTCTATATTTTCTTTTGTTTCAAGAGAACTTGTAATTGCTTAGTGAAGCACTTTTATGATACCTATTTTAAAATTTGTGTCAAATCATTCTCGCAATCTGATTTATACCAATATTGGTGTCAGCTAATTTGTTTCTTTCCCCCCTCATTCAAGTTGTGGTTTTCTTGGTCCTTGATGTGACAAGTAACTTTTTATCGTATCCTGGACATTTTGTCTACTATGTTAGGAGACTCTGAGTCCTATTTAAACCTTTACTTTAGCAAGCAGTAACTCTCTTTGGGTTTAGCATGCAATTTTTGGCCTACTTTTTTTTAAAAAAAAGAACTTTCAATTACAGGTCACATTCAACATTATTTTGTATTAGTTTTGGCCTCCTTTTGTGAGCTGTGGTTCTAATGGCAGCTTAATATTCGAAGGCTTTGTGATACTTTTTTAAAAATATATTTTATTGATTATGCTATTACAGTTGTCCCATTTCTCCCCCATCATTCCCCTCCACCCTGCACACTCCCTCCCACCCACATTCCCCCCTTTAGTTCATGTCCATGTGTCATAAGTTCTTTAGCTTCTACATTTCCCATACTATTCTTGCCCTCCCCCTGTCTATTTTCTACCCACTATCTATGCTACTCATTCTCTGTACCTTTTCCCCCTCTCTCCTCCTCCCACGCCCCTGTTGCTAACCCTCCATATGATCTCCATTTCTGTGATTCTGTTCCTGTTCTAGCTGTTTGCTTTTGTTTTAGGTGTGGTTCTTAATAGCTGTGAGTTTGCTGTCTTTTCACTGTCATATTTTTATCTTCTTTTTCTTAGAGAAGTCCCTTTAACATTTCATACAATAAGGGCCTCGTGATGATGAACTCTTTGAACTTGACCTTATCTGAGAAGCACTTTATCTGCCCTTCCATTCTAAATGACAGCTTTGTTGGGTAGAGCAATTTTAGATGTAGGTCCCTGCCTTTCAAGACTTCACATATTTCTTTCCAGCCCCTTCTTGCCTGTAAGGTCTCCTTTGAGAAATCAGCTGACAGCCTTATGGGAACTCCTTTGTAAGTGACTGTCCCCTTATCCCTTGCTGATTCTAGAATTCTCTCCTTCATTTGAATCTTGGCTAATGTAGTTACGATGTGCCTTGGCATGTTCCTCCTTGGGTACAACTTCTTTGGGAATCTCTGAGCTTCCTCGACATCCTGGTAGATTATTTCCTTTGCCAGATTGAGGAAGTTCTCCTTTATTATTTGCTCAAATAAGTTTTCCACTTGTTGCTCTTCCTCTTCCCCTTCTGGGACCCCTATAATTTGGATGTTGGGATGTTTAATGATGTCCTGGTGGTTCCTAAGCCTCTCCTCATTTTTTTGAATTCTTGTTTCTTCCTTGTTTTCTGTTTGGTTGTTAGTTTCTTCCTTCTGGTCCACTCCATTGATCTGAATCCCAGTTTTCCTCCCATCTCTATTGGTTCCCCATGTGTCTTCCTTCATTTCATGTATTGTAGCCTGCATTTTATCATCTATTTTGTGAGCAAAATCAACCAATTCTGTGAGCATTTTGATGACCAGTGCCTTGAACTGTGCATCTGATAGGTTGGCTATCTCTTCCCGGCTTAGAGGAATTGGCTCTGGGGCTTTGATTGGTTCTCTGGTTTGAGCCATTTTTGGTGGGGTTTTCTTTGTTTTGTTTTGGTTTTAGTCTGGTCGGGGCTGTTACGTAGTGAGGGGTGGAGCCTTAGGTGTTCCTCAGGGTGGGGCAGCCCAGTCCCTGGGTTGTGACGCTGTATGTGGGGGTGGGGTCCGAGAGGGAACAATGGCACCTGCTCCGCTCTCTCCTGGATTCAGTCCCTTCCGCTACTTCCCCTTCGCCTGGACCGTCTGCGTGCGTGAATGTGGGACCACCTGGTCAGCCAGCCGCCTTGTGCGGCCTCACTGGGTCTGCACAGTTGCCACCCTGTGCCCGGGGTCCGCCAGCTGCTGCCTGTGGGCCCCGGGGATCGTCAGCTGCTGCCTTTGCACCTGGGAACTGCCAGCAGATGCTGCTTGAGTTCCCAGGTCCTCACCTCCACTTTTTCCTGCTGTTACTCCGCCCCTCTTACCAGTCTGGATGAATGGTTGTTGGACTTCCGTGCAGTTCAATTTTCTATCAGTTCTGGTTGTTTTCTTGTTTCTAAATATTTGTTGTCCTTAATTTTGGTTGTGAGAGGAGGCACAGTGTGTCCATCTATGCCTCCATCTTGGCCGGAAGTCCCTGTGATACTCTTTTGGTCAGAGTGGTTACCTGGAGCTGCTGGGGCTCCTACTGGCCTTTGCTTTGGCCACCTAAGGGAGTAGAAGTGCCTTCTCAAGGTCAGGCCACTGGGTATCTCTTTCTGGGGGCAGAGACTCTGGTTTCTCCCTCCTCTGACCTCTAGCTGCTCCAGTCTCTGGGAGGTGGCAAGAGAGCCACCAGCACATGTCTAAAAGGCTTCCTGGACCAGGGGGCTTGCTGGGACTGCATGCCCTTCCCTGGGCATCTGGGTTGGGTAGGAGAGCCTCAGGCTCACAGAGACAAAGAAACTTCCTAGACTGGACCACATTTCTTTTAAAATGGCTGACAACCAGAACATTTAAGAAATTTGATTGAAATCATATCAAAGTTTATAGCAGAGTGAGGATTTAAACTTATGTCTCCAGTAATAAGCCTGGGGCTCCATTTATTACACAAACAGTACCGGAAGCAAGGCATAACTAATAACAAAAGATTAATTTACTGTTTTCCTAACTTACCCGGAATGGACATCATACATTTTAAATAGTTTATCAACAAATACTGATATCAGAGTTGGCCACCTGACTTTCTTAATATTCTAATAAATAGAAAAATTGATTAACATAGAAAGGTTTTGCAAACATTTCAGCTGAATGAAACAGAGATGCAACTTAACCACCAAGAATGCCATTTAAACCCTGTGTTATTCTGAGCAATACATTGAAAGATGCCTCAAAACTTCAGTTTCTTCTTCTGTAAAATGACCTGATAGCTATACTTAGAAAGATAACTCATGTATTTGCTTGAGATAGTAGATGCTCAATAAATGGTAGTTACTGTTTGCAATAACAAAACAATATCCACCCTATAAAGTGAAAGTCTAACATTTCTTAATACTTACAGCCTGATTAATTTTATGTTAGCCTTGGCTTTGGTTGTCCGTCACCTTTTGCCACAAGAATTTGTAGTACCTTCTTTAAGTTGTGTTGTATCCAACAGAAATTACATACTAGGACAATCTCTCCACCACAACACGCTCTTACATTGAATAAGTTAGTGAATACCACACCCAGCCTCAAGAGGGAAAATAAGTTTTACTCTACCTTTGTGATTGGGAGAGAGAAGTGCAGGCTTAGGATTTACATGCATGTGGGACTAGGAAGTATTTTTAAAAACTATTTTCATGCCAATGGATTTAAATACATATAAACATAGAACCATTTACAATGCTGACAAAACTGTAACACTGATTTATGAATTAAGCAAAATCTCCAAAACCAAAAATATCAAAACCAATAAGGTTAATTGAATGGGACAAGTGTGTTGTTCACTGAACTTGAATCTGTTTGCTGTGTGAATATGGAATTATCAACTAGAAAACACAGCTCTTCAAGAGTTGAGCATGCCTTTTTTAACAAGGCAGAGGATGAGTCCTGGCTGGTGGAGCTCAGTGGATTGAGTGCCAGCCTGTGAAGCAAAAGGTCACAGGTTTGATTCCCGGTCAGGGCACATGCCTAGGTTGCAGGCCTGGGCCCCAGTAGGGGCATGTGAGAAGCAACCACACATGGATGTTTCTCTCCCTCTCTTTTTCCTTCCCTTCCCCTCTCTCTAAAAATAAATAAATAAAATCTTTAAAAAATAAAGAAGGCAGAGGATGAGATCAGAGAGCTATTCCTTTTTTTCTTATTTCATCCCCAAATAACCCTTTGGCCAGGAAAGCACAGAGTACTGGCAAGGGCAGAACTCAGTGAAGTGGCATCTGCTTACTCCCATTGAATCTGAACAGAAGATTTAAAGCCAAGTATCGAGTGCTGAGTCAGTGTCACCATTTGATGAAAGCAGCCCTCCACAGGTGGGGCTGAGGTAGGAACAGTTGAGAGTATGGGTCCACAGGCTTCACCTACCTTTGCCCAGACGGCAGCGGACAGGCCAAGAACAGGACTGACAGCCAAAATCACAAGGGTTAGCTTCCAACCACGTGTAAATCCTACTATAAAGCCGGTTAAAAATGTTGCCATTGACTGAAAGAAAATTCCAATTTTGTCACCAATTCCTCCATAAATTTTGGAGACATCACTAAAAGAACAGAGAGTGTTAGAGATAAATATCACAACTATGAACACACAACTTTTCTCCTCAATCCAATTTTTTTTTTTTGTTTGTTTGTCTGAGTATGGGGTAAATTAGTTTACATCTAGGATCTTGCTCATATATACTGCCAGAAAGTCTCACATTTGCTCTATTGCACACCATCAGAGCACTTTTTTTTTTTTTTTTTTGGTCATTCAGTGCTACGCATGCAGGTCCCCTCATGTCCTGCCTCATGTATTGGGAACAAAAAGATGTATAAGACATGGTCACTGCTCAGAAGGAATTTAGTCTTCTAATTACTTCCAAGTGATATATTAAGATCTAACAGATCTCATACCATCCCTTCCTCTTCATAAGAATAATCAACAAAACAAACAAACAAGCAAAATATAACCAATGACACTGAAATTGGGAACAGGCTGACAGTGGCCAGAGGGGAGGGGGGAGGGAATTTCAGGGGAAAAGGGGAAGGGATTAGAGCAACAAGTATAAAGGACACATGGACAAAAACTAGGGGGGGTGGAAATGGGAGGGAGGTGGGGATGACTGGGGGGTGGGCTGGAATGGGAGTAAAAGACAGAAAACTGTACAAGAACAACAATTAAAATAAAAATTAAAAATAAAATAAAATAAAACATACAAATCTTAAAAAAAAAAAAAAAATAAGAACCACCCTGGCCAGGTTTGATTCTGGGTCAGGGTCAGAGCATGTATGGGAGGCAACCAATCAATGTTTGTTTCTTTGTCTCTCTCTCCCTCCTCCCCCTCCCTCCCTGCCCCCACTTCCTTTCCTTCTGCTCTAAAATCAATTTTTAAAAAAGGCATGTCCTTGAGCGAGGATTAAAAAAAATAAGAACCGCATCTGAGTTCAATGTAAAACTAGGTACTTACTCTATGAGCCGAGTGTTAAGCTCCCCAACATCATGCATGTCAAACCAGCCTATCTCCTGTCGCATTATAGCATGAAAAAATTGTTTTCTGATTTTATAGATTTGTCTTCCAGCTGCCATGCACCAGAATGAAACCTGAATGTAAGCGGCAACAAGCACACCAGCACCGATTGCAGAGTAATAATAGGCATATCTGAAAAACAACAAAAATACTGCATATACTGTTTCCCAGCTAATGCATTTTTCCCAAACAGGACACTCATTTTTACTTTTTAGGCTATCTGGCTATCTTGCCATCCTTAACAAAAAATAAGGGACTGTCACAAGCAGAATTGATAGTACACATCCAACTATGTCTGTGCTGGTGTAGTGTGGGATGGTTAATAGTGTGCTATCTGCTTTGGCCCAATTACCTGTTAGGCAAGCTGCTTAACTTTTCCAAGTCTCGGTTTTCTAATTGGTAAAATGGATGGAATAGCAATGCAGTAATGCACATAATACACTTGGGCCAGTGCCTGGCACACAGTAAGCACTCAGAGGATGTCAGTTGTTGGGAAAGATATGCGTGGTGCGTTGGAGCATCACGGCATCAGGGAAGCTTGACCATTCTTGTCCCATCCACTTGATGAGCACTATGAGGTATTTTCTGCACATTGGCAAATGGAAAGAAGTGACAGACTTGCCAGAAAGTGGAACCAAGAGACAGAAATGGTCCCTTGGCCTTTTGCTATTAATCTAACAGAACTGGGATGCCAAGAGACACATGAAAATAAAAAGTATTTTATATTATCTGCCCAACAGGCCATCATGAGCTATCCTAAAATGCTTAATGAATCAAAGAGCAGTCCTGCCAGCTTAAATTCTAACAATAAAAAACCTGAGCATCTTCTAAAATCAGACCCTTGATCACCCAGAATTGGTTGAATTTAAGTTTCCTTGCTCTGAGTTTTCCTGTTTAAGAATGCAATTAAACCCTCTTGGGTTTTACTAAGCAATTAATTTTTAAGTTAAAGACAAACATCCTAAAATGAAATATATCAATGTTCCCATTTTATTCATTATTTCCCCTCTTCAAATAAAAATGTTTATGTAAACCATACAAAAGCTTTAAAAAAAACGGTTACATGATAATCAGACAGTCTCTGATCTTACTGCTCCCAACTTAGTGTTCAGCTCAGCAGGAATCCTGGTAAAGATATTGTCCCAGACCTATGCCTTGTAATTTACAACGTTTATCAAGGAAGATGTAATTCAATATTAAATTGTGGTTAACAGATAACTCAATAGTTAATTATTATCTAAGTGTTAATTATCTAGCTTGACATAGCTACAAAGAAATCCTATTTAACAAGTAGAATTCATGCTTTGAGAATCAGTTGATATATTTTTAACCATCAGTTCACATTTACTCAAACAAAATATATTTATGTTTAAACATTTATAAGATAATTAGAGGATAATTTTATCCTCCCCAATATTAAAAAAAAAAGCCTTTTCATATGAATATTGGAAGCACTTGCTTCTCATCTTTCAGAAAATGATCAAATGTCTCCATTCTCTTTCAAATCCACCAGATCACTTACGGGAAAATGTGGAATCATTATCTTCTGATTCACCAACTCATACCTTTGGGCATCTTTCATAAACTTCTTGGGTACAAAGTTCAAAATATGTAAGTTATTACGGAAAGCTTCCCTGAGGTGAGTTAAGGTTACAGTGAATAATATTTATTCTGGGATGTTTTGTTTCATTGTTTAAAATTACATGCTGTGTTAAAAAAAAAAAATCCTGTTGATTGATCTCATTATCGTATCATCACTGAAAACATCCAGGAAGCAAACTAATAATAACAAAGCCATTGAAAATAATGTGATTCTTAATTAATTCCACATTTTAAAAGGCGACTTTGAAACCTAATTTCCCTATATATGATATTCTAGATTTACCAACATATACATAAATTGAATCTAGGCTTAACCTTAACTTAAGTACCTCTTATGTGGCAAATTATTTTCTTAAAATACTTCTGCATTATATTCTCTTAGAAAACTAACAATGGTGTTGTTCCCTTCCAAATTTTAAATCTTTATTATATGCTAAATTTTAAACATTGCCACAATCAATCTGGAGACAGAAAAGCTTGACAACAGTTAGAAAGATGTCACATTACCTGTTCATGTCCTCCTCTAGCTTGACGAAGACATCTGTGTGGTTGAACGTACCTAGACCGCCAAAAACAAAAACAAAAGACATGTATCATTATGTCTCTTTGTTCTCCATTAAAAATAAGCACATAAAAATGAATCAGATTTGTGTCACGGAACAATTTACACAAAAAGAGCTCAAACTGCTTCCATTTTAATTGTGTGCAAACATTACAGCATCCATTCAAATCCTTCACTGCCGCCACGTGCAACCAGCCCCCCACACACTAACTTCAATGAAGTTGATTTGCAAGAAGAAACCCACATTTACTGAGAAGCGGGACTATTGGTATCCTTGAATTAAAATACTTTATGAAATACCACTAAAAGATGACAGAGAAAAGTCTTTTCTAGGGTCTCTGTCCTGACAAATAAATATTAGTGCAGACCTGACATTAAAGCACAGTATTTAGAAATCTAACACTGCATTTCTCCAGTTGTTATTTTTATTTAAGAATAATGTAATCAACACTAATATAATATTAGTCAATGTTAATATTGTTAGACAAGGCACATTGAAACTTTAATACCCCTCCTCCACCAAAACACACAATAACCACTGTTCAATACTGTGGTGTGTATTTGATTCATTTTGTCTTTTCTGTATACATGTATACAAATACAAAAATACACACATACATGCTTATTTTTAAAAATAAAATTACAGCTCATATTCAGTGACCAATTTTCCATGTCAGTATGTGTCTTTTTATACATGTATCTCTATTTTTCAAAATTATACCTATTTCAGTTGTTCCCAATATTTTATTGTTACAAGCAATGCTGTATTAAACACTTATATACATATATATGAATATATGGTACATAGTATCATACTCAAGATTGATGGATCATTGGGGAGGCACACACTTAATCTCGTAATCATTTAAAATGTTACGTTAGAATGTAATGTGAGAAGGCCTAGTTCCAACGAGTTTGATTCTGACAGGTGTGGGGAAGGGGAGAAAAACTTCTGGCAAAGAGATCAACAAGAGCAAAAGTCTACGGCAAGTCTGAAGAATGAGTAAGCCAGTTCAGCTGGGGTGTGGGTTGCATTGTGAGGATGAGAAGTGGTGAGTATGTAGCTGGAAAGATAATTCAGGCCTCATGGATATGATGTGTAAAAACTAGTAGTTAGTGGGTTGAGTCTGGGATGACTTAGCTGCCAGCAAAGTATAAGATTAACTAAGACAGAGACTGAGACTTGAGCTACTGTAATTAACAGGAATTGCATTGAATCAGTATATTTCTTTAGGCAGTAAGGACATTTAAACAATATTAATCCTTTCGATCCATAAGCGAGTTATATACTTCCATTTATTTGCATTTTCTTCAATGTCTTATAGTTTTCAGAATACAGGTCTTTGACCTCTTTGTAAACTCCACCCTTTTAGATTAAAATAAAATATTTTTCACATACTGAGAAAAGATGCAATAATGCTGATAACAGCTTTCTTCCTCCAAGCCCTAATTCATTCTGCTCTCTCTACCTGGAGTACCTTTATGATTTTTCTTCTGGAAAAAGATTCCTCCTTCCATGAATAGGAGGTTCAAAGATGACCTCCCCTCAAATGGCTTACCTCTAGCAAAGGGACTAACCTTATCCCAGAGTTCCATCCTGACTGACACATGATTCAATGTACCAAGTCAGTACTAGAATGGAAGTATGATGGTTTGTATCTGGCTCCTCCCCCCACTCCCACTGGCGTGAGCTCCAAGAGAACTGACTGTCTTAGTTTCTTTGTATCCTCAGTGCACAGCCTCCTCTCTCCACCGCAACCTAGTCTGTCCCAAAGATTTACAGGTGCTTTCACAGAGCCACCATACATGTGCACCATATATTAAAATATTCCGACCACTCTATTTTGCATATAAGTGTCTCACAAATTTTAAGACTAAAAAAAAAGATACAGTAGACCACTATCTTACTACCTGGTAAGGAAAGTCTTTTCTAAACCCGAGCCAGACTTCAAAGAAACCTACTGCTCAACAGTGCCCATCACTGACTAAAGACTCCACACCATTTACAGATCACTTTACGTTACATTTTTATCTGACCCAAATACTTCCTTATGTCTAGGAGTTTTAACTACTGAACACCTAAGAACGGTACAAATAGAACGTGATATGGATACATTTGTGATTTCCTAATAAGTAGCAAGAGATTTATTATAAAGGTGGGTTTCAAAGCATCTTCCACAGAGACTTTGTGCTAGAAACTGTTCTGAACAGAGGGATTAAAACCTATTTTTTCCTCATCTCATTGGATTTCTGTGCAAGAAGGAAATCCTTTTGACTTCCAGGTCCCAAACCTTGTATGAAATGGTACCACTGCTGAAATACCGAAAATAGTTTTTCCCAGGAAATTTTTTTATTTCCCCCTTATGCCTTTCTGCCCATTTGAGAAGCTGTAATAAACATGCAAACCAATAAATTAAGAAGATGATAGTAAAAATATAAGAGTAATAACTCCTAGTAGGTAAATCAAGCAGCATGCTACAGTGACTTTGGGGTAGGTTGGGAACAAAAAGTCATTCTGAGGGAGAAAGGACTAATTCCAGAGAGGCAGGCAGGTTCTGCATGGCCCCAAAGCAGGAAGGAGAAGGGAGTGTGGGCGGGCTGTACCGAGTGGGTGTTACACAATGAGATTGACAGGAAAAGAAGGGCAGATCCTGTGGGCCACATAGGCCAAAGGAAGGAATTTGTATTGATTCCATACTATGAAATGTGACCTGTATTTTTTGATGCTCAGTGGGACAGTATGTGGGGAACTGCATACAGGTGGGTAAGAGTGAAGTGCTGAGTCAGGAAATTAGAGTGGTGGAGGCAAGATGGGAAGCTGGCCCTACACACAGGCTGTAGCCAGGTACAGTGCACAGTGTAGTGGGTACCTGTGGTGGGCTAGTGAGGAGTGAGCTGGACACTGCCAGGGGGCGGGAGGGCACACGTCAGTGACGACCCTGGCTCTGGGCGCCCCCTCTCACTTTCAGCCAGGGAAGACTCCCTTTCCACTATTTTATCTGGTGAGCCTCCGTGACTAATTTATTTTTAGCTGAAAAAGCATTCCCTCAAGAGCAACCAAAAAACAAAAACAAAATAAAACTTGACTGTATGATACTAATTCTAGAAAAATCAGTTATATTTTAAGTTTTAACTCAAATTAAAAAAATAAACTGCCACACTAAACAATACACTTGGAAGTACAAGTATACTGCTATTACTTGGGACTCGATTTTCCAGAAATCTCTAAGAATTTTTTTTTAATGAAATGGTCAGCAGCAGAGGAAAGCCATGAACAAGTAAAAAAACAAACAAACAAACAAACAAAACAGATCCAACATGGGCATTTTTAGAAAGTACGTACTTAGAATTGAAATATTAGCTAGCATTCTAGTTTGGAGCCTACTCATAATGCTGGCCTTGAGGACACAGATGGCAATGTTTTCTTTGTTTACAACACCAAAGTCTTAATGTACACATTCAAAAGCTGCACTTGATCTATGTACTCATAGTTTAAGCAGCATAATATAGATGCTACTTTGGAGAACTGGCATTTTACGAATAGTTTTCTTGTGCCTCATAGGAGTTTTAGACCAGTGAGGGAAGAAACTATAATGATAAATATAAAAATAAATTATTTTTACTTTATCCCTTTTAATCTGAATTATTAACTCCTATTAAAATCTGGGTGTCTCATTTTCTCCCTTCCTCAGCCCACAATCTGGTAGGGGACTGAAGAGAAACAACCATGATACAGTTATGGAGAAAGAGAAAGGCCATCGATGTGGATATACCATAAACTGAATCACTAGAGTCAAAAAATAATCCAGAACTTATATAAAGAGGATCCCTGGCTGCTCGCCACTATGAGACTTGGCAAATTTCCCCCATGTCCTTTAATTTCTGGATTAGCATGTTATCCTCAGAGGATCCTTTCTGGGATCCCTCTGTTTTCTTCAGCATGTAGACTTGGGGCCGGTCTGTGTCGATCACTCCAAGTGATGACTAATTGTTAACTCTATGACCTCAGGCAGTTTAAATGTACTCAACCATCTGGGCCCAATTTCCTCATCCTTAAAGTACAGATAGTGTTGCCATCCTCACGTGCACTAAAGGAATAAAGGCGTTAATACACGTGAAGCACAGAGAGCAGTACACAGCCCATGTTTAACGCTCGGTAAATGTTTTTGCTTCAGTTATTGTTAACTGAGCTTTTCCTCAAGGCTTAGGGCTCCCTAATTCTTCCTATGTTTCTGTATATCTTAACCCAGGAGATTTAATACCCCTTCAAAGCAAATTCTGCCAAGTCTCTAGTCCTGATTTTTATACCCAGATTCAGTCTCATTTCTTTAACTGCCTGAATGTCATTTATGCTTGCATCCAACCTGTCACCTTCAACATAAAATGCCCAAAATCAAAATCACCTTTATCTTGGCTCATTTCCAAGATATTAGATAGTCTCAGAAGGAAGATGAGAATCCTACAGAAGTGCAGCAACGGTCAATCCTTGTTCACACAAACTCATCCCGAGGCCCAAGTCATCAAAGATTTTAAGGCAAAGGCAAACGGTGGCAACAAGGTGGAGAGAGCTGGGAGTCAGGTATCATGAAATCAGGTCTTCAACAAAAAAGAGGAAGACAGAGGCTGGTGCCCGACAACCCAGGCGAGGCAGCAGACAGGGTGCTACGGAGGGGTCCAGTCGCACAGGCAAGGATCTGCTCTCAAAAGTTCACAGCAGTCTAGTTAAACCCCATGGTTAGCTTCACACTCTCAGGCCTTCAAGAGCCTTAGCAATCCAAATCTCCTTAAGGAAGGAATACTTCTTGTCCAACAAGAAGGCTCTGGTACCTAAACTACCCTCAGGAAAAATGATGAGGTTCCACCTGGGGAAGGTCAAGAAGAAAAAAGGTCTGAGAGAGTGTCTGGAGCCTCAGCAGTTCAGTAGGCTGGTTCTCCCTCCAGAAGCATCAGAGAATTCATTTGCCCTCATCTCTAGGACCAGCATCGAAACCTTTGATGCTATCCTCCCTTTTGGTGAATGGTGTGAAAGAAAGGTTCCAATTCAGAGGTGGCACAGCTCTTTTGGCAGGTCCCTTTAAATATCATGAAGGGACATAATAAATGTGTAAGAATTTTACACAGCTCAAACATACAATGAAATTTTCTGGCTTAACTCATTATCAGCATTCACAGTATTGAAGTAGTCCTGCCTTAGGGTAAACAATATGTTCTTCAGGATCACAAAGAAGGGGTTCTTAGGATCCACAGACAGGGATGAAAGGTATAAATACCCCACACTGTTATGAATATATGTGCTTGTTTCTGGGGAAAGGATTCATAGCATCCATCATAGACAAAGGCTGAAGGGCCACTGTAAAAGCTACATGGTATCACTGTATTCACAAGTGTGTTTTCCAACAGGCATTTTAAGCATTTTTACTGCCTGAGCACACTCCAGGTTTTAAGTCTTTGGGTAGTTTAGTTTAAATCAATACATCCTTGACCGAAGTTGACGTGGAAACTCAGAGCTAGAAGCCAGCCCCTCCTCAGTCAGGTGTGAGGAGTATATAGGTTGACACCCCAAGTATTCTAACAGCCCGTTTGCTTTCCCATTCTCCTGGAGGACCACTTTAGATCTCCCTTCTTTATCAGCCCAATGTCTTGCTTCCTACTGGATGCAGCAAAGTGAAATAATCAAAAGACAACATTCACAAATTCTCACCTCCTCTTCTACCCACTTTTGGGCACTGGCCCTCAAATACTCTGTCTTCCTACCCATTATTGTAGATGAACAACCCGTGCTCCTACCCAAAGTGAATATTTCTTCTTGAGCATCAGATCCCATCCTCTCTCATATAACACTGAAGCAAGGAAATCTCTTCCCTCTCTCTCAAAACATTACCTTCTCCTCTCTTTGGATCCTTTTCATTAGCATGCAAACAAACTATTATTTCTCCCACCCTAAATACACACGTGTGCACAAGCACACACACCCCTTCTCTTGGCCCCATTTCTCCATGTTAGCATCTGTTTCCAAAGAGCCCAACTTGTGACATGTCCAAAATTAAATTTCTGATATTAGCTGTCCATCTACCCTACCTTCCCCCTTCTTCATCTTACCTGATGGTTAACTAAATCCAGTTTATCAGGCTATAAACTCCAGAAACATCCTGGACTCCTGTCTCTCACACCCATATCCAATACGGCAGAGAGTTCTACTGATTCCTAATTACCATTAGAGGTCCAGATTAGGTTCCTATACCTCTTCCTGAAATGTCCTGGGATATTTCTGACTTCATAGAGCTCTCTCTTTTTCTACAGATCTCTGCCAGCACTTTCATTGTGCATTCTAATGCTCGTCAATATTATCTTATCAAACTTACTAAAAATGTGAACTATAGCTCAGACCCCTCCACGCACTAAACACACTAGTGCATATTTAGTAATATCACTCCAAGTGATTGATTTTTCTTCAAGCTTTCACTAAAATTGGTACCACCAGCAATACTTACTTTGATTGGTCATGTTTGCAGAAGTCATGTTTCTGGACTTTTCTGCATTTGCAAAGCTATCCGTCATGTCTCCAAAGATCAGCATTGTGAGGGGGAGCCCAGCTCCATGGATGATGGCGGATACAGTTCCCAGCAACATATACAACCTATCAAGCCAATTCGAATAGCGAAACTAAAAAAGAGAGAGAGAGAGATGTAGAGAATCGTGACAATTAGCACAGTTTCATGGATGGTTTGCATTACCTTCCATATATACCCCAAATCCAACCATTTTTCAGACTACTACTTCTACCAGGCTGGGCCAAGCTAAATTACTGCAATAACCTAATTAGAAATGGGTGCTTGATTCTTCTTATTGAGTTCTGACCTACTTGTTCATATTGAATTCAGCATGTCTTCTTTTCTTACGCATGAAGTTTGATGAGAGGGATGGAACATTCCCCTGAAAAACTGTAAAAGTCTTTAATGGTATAGAAATAGAAATATAGTACTTGTCACTCTGATCTCCAAGAATAGAAGCCACTTTTCATCTCAAGATGTTTTAGTCAAGAAAAATCTTGATTGCCAAAGGTCTCTCTGAGGACCCCATTGAGCAAACATACTTTGTTGCTCTAAAAAATTGGCTCAGATCACAGATCTGCTGCATAATAGCATCAGCATAAATGTAAAATGATTTTAATGTGATTAGGCCTCAATAGTGAGAAGGAGGAAAATAATGAATTAAGATGTATGCTTGTTGCCCTGGCTGGGTGGGTCAGTTGGTTGGAGTGTCGTCCTGTAAACCAAGAGATTATGGGTTTGATTCCTAGTCAGGGCACATGCCTAGGTGGGGATTCGATCCTTGGTCAGGGCCCATATGGGAGGCAACATTGATGTTTCTCATGACAGTGTTTCTCCCTTTCTCCCTCCCTCCCCTTTCCTCTCTCTCTAAAATCAAGAAACATATGCTCAGGTGAGGATTTAAAAAAATGAAGGAAAAAGATACATGCTTATCAAAAACCAGATCTCTTGAGAACACAGAATTTGGCCATAACAACAGACAGGGTAGACCTGCACAATCTCTTTAACTGTAGGCCAGTCACACGGAGAAAACACTTCTCTAGATCTAAAAAGAGACGAAAACAGAGCACAATAAGGGCAACTGGCTTGGGGCTCTTTGAAAGGCCCACTTGGGGAACAATGGCTACTTCGCCTGTACAATTTAAGGAACTAGGTAAGAACTGAAAGAAAAACCAATGAAAAAAAACAAAAACAGAAACAGGATGAAGCCATCTCCAGCTGTGGGTGTTTACAGCAGGTGGTTGTGGGGATTCAAGAGGCAGATACAGTCAGCAGATCTTTAGGGAGGAAACTGGGTAAAAAGTCAGAGGTCTGGGCAGGTCACATAAACCAAAAGAAAGATTAAGGTCAAGATAAAAGGCATAGCAGAAGAAAGCAAAATTTTAGAACTAACGTATACTCCACAAAGAGACAGAAACCAAATTAACTAACAAGGAACTTACAGAAGCAAAGAGTGGGAGTAAGTGTTGAGTTGACAAGTGGAGAAATAAACAATAGTTTTTGAGGGTCCATCAAGTAGAAAGAAAAAGTGAAGCTGAGTTATAAAATCAGTGAAAATTGGAGTCTAGTGTAAGAATATCTAATATATACTCTGATATTCACAATCAATTTTTTTCTTGCTCTTAAAATGTAACCAAGTGAGGTTAAGTTTGGGTTAATGACATACTTATATAATTTAAAAACACTGTCCACTTTACAAATTAAAAGCATTATGAGAGATTGTTTGGGGCATTTTTTCATACTTCATTGAACTTCGGCTACATTTTACCATTATTTTGTCTTAACTAAGCATTCACCTACCTCTAACACCGCTCCCCCAACACACATACACCCACACATGAAAGAAGAGATGGACATGGACCATTTATCTTCTCTCAGATACTTCATTAAAGTGGATAAAATATCAAATTCCTCAATAGAGGCAGAGAAAAGATAGTTGTCATCCAAGGATTTCTCTCATCAACACCCACACAAGACATTGTAACTCCAAAGCTAATCATTGACCATAACAAACACAAGCAGGCCAGGTAAATGCCTACTCCATGACACATAAAAGCCAGAGATAAAGAGAAAAGATAGAGCCCTTGCCTTCAGTGTTTAAACAGAAGGAAGAAGGCAAAGAAAAAAGTAAACACAATATATGTTCCACATGATTTGACAGCATAGTGTACAGAATAGAGCAAATGGTCATTCCCTCCTTTGTGGAAAAGCTGCTTCCTCCAGCTTTGAAAGTTCAGCAAGTGTTTAGAAGCGAGAAGGAAGGCATTCCAGCCAAAAGAAAACACTAAGCAGAGCAGGGCCAACAACAATCTGCTTAGAGAGCACTGTGGTCTCCGAAGGTTGAGGCTTGAGGGTAGAAGCAGCAAGAAAAAACTGCCCAAGAAGCACCCTTTACTGAATTAGGGCAAATGAGAAGAGGCAGGATGTTGGGGAAAAGAGGGCAGAGAAATCTCATTTAATCCTGTTTGATTGCCCATCCTGGGAGTTTTCACCAGCAAGCATGAGAGAGAGAATTCAGAGATTGAGATGTAGTTTTGTGACACTACTAAGTGTATGTAACAGAAGACATGGGAGTAGATAAAATACAGGAGCATATAAAGACTGAGCAGGATTAAGAATTATTTGTAGCCCTGGCCAGTATGGCTCGGTTGGAGCATCGTCCCACACACCAGGAGGTTGGGGGTTCGATTTCTGGTCAGGGGACAGGCCTACATTGCAGGTTCCATCCCCAGGAGGTGCACATACAGAAAGCAGCCAATCAATGTGTCTCGATGTCTCTCTCTCGTATCTATCTATCTATCCATCTCTCCCCTTCTCTCATATACACACACACTCATATACAAAGAATAATTTATAGACAAAGAGAGACAGTATGCTGAATATCCTTTTGATGATCTTGGGGGAAGAGGAAGAAGAGAGAGGATGGTTACTAAAGGGATTTTCAATGTCCAGGGTTATTTAATTGTTACTTTATTTATAGGTAAATCATCCAAACAGATGATTGGTGAAAATACAGGAAGGAAACTGAGATGAAGCAATGTTCCAAAGAATAAAGGAAACAATTGTTTCAAGAACCCGAGGCAAGGGATCATCTGTAAATTCTAAAACTATTACATGAAATGAGATATACCATTGTTGGGAACCACCCTGCCTGGTTTCAGAAGCTGTAAACCCCCATGGATAAAGCTGAGTAAAAAGACCTTGGGACCAAAAGCCACTAAGGAGACAAAACTTATCCTCCCGGCAGGGGTGCAGCCTCTGCCCCCTTTATTCACACTGCTTGGCTCCAGGTGGATGACTGGTTAGCCAATGATGGGTAAGATTCCTCATGGGAGGGACAACCTAAGACAGGTATGGTCATGAAGGAGCCCTCAGGGAAGGGCTTAGGGGACCATAGAAAAAGGGGTGATGGACCTTCACCCCTTGGCTTTGTTGAAGCCTGAGTCCTTATTCTATCTGTAAAAAGTCTCCTAATCTCTTGGCTGCCAGAATCCCCCACCTGATTTTAAGCCTGAAACAATGCTGGAGGCAGGTGTGGCCCTGTGCTGGAATGTGAAGTTTCCAGGGGCAATCAGGCCAAAGAAAGAATGCATAAAATCCTGTGAAACCTGCTTTGTTAAGAATGCCCTCAGTTTAAATGATAAGGTCCAAGCATAAAATGTGTTTGTTTTCCAAAGTTTTATGGCCCTTTGATGTTACTCTATCTGACCCTGACTCAAAATAAGCCCTCAGAGTTCTTTGGATGTTATCTATTGTTTGATCATTACTGCCTAAGAATGATTGATGAGCTTTACATATATGCCGTGTATCCCTATGCAAATTAAACCCAATAAAAGCTCATTGAGCAACAGGCTCAAGGCCTTTCTCCTGTGAGAGATTAGCCACTTTTCCTCCCCAAGCAGATAATGTCTTGGTAGACTTATTCTCATCTGCGGCAGCCCGGGGGAGCTCCGCTGGATGAAGCTCCCCAACATCCCATGATGCCTCAAATTCCCTCACAGTTGCAAGGAGGTAGAGATGCCTCTACAATGGAAGGATCCAATCTGTCATCATCTAAAATAAGTGATCAAGCTTAACACCATAAAAAAAGTAGAATTCCCTGACATTTAATGTTTTTAGACATGATGAGACATGAAGTAAATAGCACCCCAATGCAATTTTCTTAACCAAAATATTTCCCATGAATGTCTTAAAATCTTTAGAACTAACTGTCAGGATATAAGAAATGCAAGGCATGGAAGGACAAGTTAAATGACGCCATAGGAATCAATGAAAACAGTCTAGAAGGTGAGACAGGCTATACAGGACAACGGGTACAGTCTTCTTGACATGTTGATGACATTTAAAAAGAGGAGAAAACTGTCTATACTCAGGAGACACAATATCCAAATTCATCACTGACTGGATCCTGTTCTGAACAAATCAATTATAAGACTTTTGGGGGGATATAATTGGAAAAATTTGCCTATGAACTGAGCATGACATAACTTTAAGGAGTTACGTTTATTTTGTTAAATATGATCACTGTGTTATGTTTTACAAGAAAATGTTTTGTAGGAAATTTTTAAGAGGTATAAACTGAGGTAGTTATATATGAAGCATCATGAAATCTATAAATTCAGGTGAAACGTAGCAAAATGTTAACAATTATTAGGTATAGACAATGGGTATGTAAAAGTGAATTTTACTATTCTACTTTTGTATATGTTGGGAAATTTTCATAATAAAACTTGGTGAAGGAAGTAGGGTTCTCAAACAGGCAAAGGTAAGTATCTCTTCATCTCAAGCTAGAAGGGAACAAGTTAGGAATGAACACAGACGCAAACAAGTTTCCAAGAATTTTAAAAATTTGGGACAAAGTTAAGAGAGTTCAGAACGTCCTATTTATTTGCGTCTGGCTTGACGCAAGATAGGTTTCTGGAGCATCAGCTGGTTGGAGGATCCCTGGCCAGGTGGCTTGGTTGGAATTCAGTTGGTACACTAAAAGGTTGCAGGTTTGATCCCTGGTCAGGGAGCACATGGGAGGCAACCAATAGGAGGCAACCAATTGATGTTTCTCTCTCACACCAACATCGCTCTCTTTTTCTCTTTCTCCTCCTTGCTCTCTTTCTAAAATCAATAAGCATATCTGCAGGTGAGGATTTAAGAAAAGTGGAGAGAAGATCTGAGGAAGATGGTAGCACAATGCTGAGTAGGACAAAAGCCTCAGTGGAATATCCTAGCTCGGTCACTTGCAAGGGAGGATACTTTGGAGGAAAAACAATCTCTTAATAACCTTCAGCCTCAGTATCTACATGTAAAAAACAAGAATAACATTCATGTTGTGCAGGGGTTTTGCGTGAAAACAATTAGGAAACAGCTGTACGAAGCTAGAGAAATGCCAACATGATCACTGACTCCTGGAAGAAGGGGTTGAGGAACTCAAACTTCATGGGTAAACTTCATGACACAAGAAAAAATCAAGGAGCTGAGAGGAAAATCAACAGACTGCAGCATTACAGAAGCAAACAGAAGCAAGATTAAGGTGGAGAGTGTCAAGTGCTTACTGGTCAGGATAGAATCAAAACATGTCCACTGAATTTGGTGAGTGGTGGAGACAAAGCCAAATCATAATATGTTAAGAAGTGACTGGCCCTGGCCGGGTGGCTCAGTTGGTTGGAGCCACATCCCACGTGCCAAAGGGTTGCAGGTTCAATCCCAGGTCAGGGCAGGTACAGGAGGTAACCAACTGATATTTCTCTCTTACATTGATGTTTCTCTCTTTCTCTATCTCTCTCTCCCTTCCTCTCTAAAATCAATGCATATATCCTCGAACGGGGATTAAAAAAATAAGCTTAAAAAAAAAAGTGACTGCAAGGTGAAACTGAAACAGGAAGCCAAGGCAACTCTTGTGTGGGAAGCAAGCTAGAGGGGAATGATGATTAAAATCCACTAAGAAGGACACTAATAAAATTAAAAACACTTGATGTATAAATGCCAATGGAAAGACCCAGTTGAGGGGGAAAGATTGAAGATACGGAAAAGAAATGATAGCAAATAAGGTTCTTGAGAAGGCAGATTATATGGGAGCCAAAGGTACAAGTGAGTAGTGAGTTTTAAGAACCAGATGCTGCCTCTGTTGTAATAAAAGGGAAGGAAGAGGAGACTAACCCAGGCACAGGTAGGTATGTCTGTAGATTGGAAGAGAAGAGCTGAAAAACTTGTCAGGTAGCTTCCATTTTGTTTGTACAATAAAAGATGAGATTATCTACAAAAATGAGAGGTTGAGGGTGTTGAGGGTGAGGGAAGAAGTAGTGGGAAATTGGAATAGCAGAGGTTTGACATAGTGAAAAGAACGGAAGAACAGTACCCAGACTGTGCTGGGTGCACCCTGCTCTGAGATTTTCCCCAGCACTGGTCAGATGTAGGGATTCAGGCACCAAGAAGGCAGATGGCTGATTCTGCCTGGGCTATATATGACTAGTGACAGGTAAAAGGAAGTTTCTAGCTTAGGCAAGCAAATAATGAAAGAGATGGTCATTACTTTAAGCAGGATTAGAAAGAGAAAGAAGACAGGAAGGGGCTGAGGTCTAACAATCCAGAGAGGACAGTGAGCAGACTGAAAAGAGAAAAGTGGGCTGCCTAACTCGGCTGGCTGCTTCAACTGGTCACTTTGCAGACAGAAGTTTCAAATAACTAAAGCCAGATCGTGGGTATATGAGTGGATGGCTGGAGTGAAGGAGGGGGAAAGATTATTGCAGCTGTGAAGGTCAAGGAGTGGTTATCCATAACACCATAAAGGCCACTCAAAATAGTAGGGGCACCAGGGGGGAAAAGGGAGGCACCGAACCAGGTGGTCTTCAATGAATCAGAAACGGCCAGATGATCAGAAGATAACTATCGACAAAGGACTCTTCAATTCCAGGCAGATAAAAGCTTACCCAATCATAAACTATCATAAATAATTCAAGTTGTGAAAAGCCCCGGCTCTAGACTATGCAGTTCTGGGCAAAATTCTTGACTTGCCTTCTTACTTGTTTTGTGATTTGGTGACTTTGAATGTACTGCTTACCTTTTCTGAGTCCTTTTCATCATCTGGATCATAAGGATAACCCAAGCGCCTACATCAGCAAGTTATCATGAATATTAAGTTAAAAAATACTAAAAAATATGTTAAAAAATATATATGGAGTGCTTAACAAATGCCTGGCAGAGAGGAAGCAGGTAATACTGCTAGCTGTGTTCTACAAAAAAACTAATGTTTCAACAAGATACATAAAGTGGAAAGCTGAGAGGTGAATCCACAGCATAATCCTGGCAAGTGTGTACAATCTTCCAGGAGTGCTTTGTATGGGAATTGCAGCCTAACTTGCATTTTTCCTGCCCTTATTTCCATTGGTCCCCCTTTCCTCACCAGCTTTCAATTGTTTTCTACTTGTATGTTTCTGTAAGTGTTGAAACAAGGCCTTATATAAATAAAATAAAGGCTAGTAGAAAAAATTAAATCTATTCCTTATCTTTTTTTTATCACTTTCTCAAGATTGCTAAGAAGTCTCATAGTAGAAATAAGGGAACAGAGATGGTATGCATCAAACAGTTAATAGTGCAAGCCTCAGAGGGCTAAGTTTAGAAAGGCCTGCATACAAGGCTGACATCTAGAACCTGGATTTGGGGAGGGTTATGGCCATCCTAACTGATAAGCAGCCAGAACTATTTGCGCAATGTGGTTTATCCTGAAAACCTGCCTTTCTTCTGCAAGTCTGGAATTTTGGTGTTAGGCCTACAGGATCAGCCCCAGTAAAAACCTTGCACACCTAGCCTCTGAGTTCCTCTGATAGACAGCCTTTTACATGTGTCACCACAACTCATCACCCGGAGAATAAGGTGTGACTCCACTGGGAGAGGACTTGGGGAACTTGTGCCTGGTTTCTCCTGAATGTCCCTCTTTGTGCCTTTTCCCATGGCTGATTCTGCTTTTTAGCCTTCTATTGTAATCCACTTTAACCATGCTGAGTGCTGGGGGTTCCTCTACTGAATCATTAAACCTGGGTTCTTGGAAACTACCAACACACACGAGTTTTTGTCTTAGCTGGACACTGTTATTGATTAAGCCATCTATTAACATCGGCATTTTACTGTTAAACTTTCTTAATGTGCCCTTTTGTTTTAGCATTTACATACAAATTCACAGTTTTCTATGTCAACTCTTCAGGAAAAAGACACATTAGTAGTATAGTACTCTGTCAAAAGGCCTAGAATATATTCTTTCTATGCCATCCTAAGCACTGTGATTTAGAATGTGAACTTCCCAGGTCTGAATCCTGGCCCCACTGTGTATTCTTGGGCAAGTTTATATGTTTACTCTCAGTTTCTTCATCTACAAAATTAGAATAACAATAGTATTTATCTCAGAGGAATATTGGGTTGGCCAAAAAATGTGTTTAGTTTTTTTTTCCATATGATAGCTCTAGCAGTGCTTAGTTGTCTTTAACTTCATTTGAAACAATTTCATTAGATTGTATTGTAACAGCTGCCATATCAGTGTGTATTTTAAAAAAAACTTATCAAAACTGATGAATTTTTGTGTAGCCATTTTTAATATTGAAGATGGAAGAAAATAAGCAAGATTTTTGGCATATTATGCTTTATTATTTCAAGAAAGGTAAAAGCACAACTGAAATGCAGAAAAAGATTGGTGTAGTGTATGGAGAAGGTGCTGTGACTGATCAAACGTTTCAAAAGTAGTTTGCAAAGTTTCATGTTGGAGATTTCTTGCTGGATGATGCTCCATGGTCAGGTAGACCAGTTGAGTTGGTAGCGATCAAATTGAGATATTAATTGAGAACAATCAACATTCCACCATGTGGGAGATAGCTGACATACTCAAAATATCCAAATCAATAGAGTTATTGGTAAAAACAAAAAAAATGTATCATTGTATATTTTACGAAAAAAAACTAAGCAAACTTTTTGGCCAACCCAACAGTATCTATCTCTGTAAGGAAAAAAATGAGGCATATATAAGATACTTAGAATAATACATGGCATATAGAGCTACATGTGTCTTACTACCTCACATTGTAATTCTAGATTTGTATTCTTTTGTGGCTTGAATTGTATTGATAGTGTTACCTCAGTGTATTAGGTCTGTTAAATTTTCTAAAATACAAGATTTCCTTTAAAATTTAAGCTACAACACCCTGACTGGTATAGCTTAGTGGGTTGGGAATCATCCCACAAACCTAAAGGTTGCCCGTTTGGTTGCTAGTCAAGTCTCATGCCTGGGTTTGCAGGCCAGGTCCCTGGTTGGGGGCATGAGAAAGGCAATGGATCAATGTTTCCCTCACACATCAATGTTTCTCCCCCTCTCTTTCTCCCTCCCTTCCTCCTTCTCTAAAAATAAATAAATAAATATTAAGCTGCAAATAATAAAAACTACAAAAGACAGAAATGTTTTGGTGTCAAAATGAATTTCAGTGCAATTCAGGCAGAGAGAGACCATCAACCAGCCATATCTATAAAGCACCTGTCTTATTCCCAATTGATTAAAGAGAACTACTGTGCCTACAGAAAATGAGATCAAGAATTATATTAAGGTTTTCAAATTCTAGACTATCAGTTACTCAGCACAAAGGATATTATATGCAGTGAGTCACAGTAATAAAACAATTCATTGTAAACTATTATATAAGTACCGATGACTTTGATTCAAAACTGCCATTTCAGAGTCATTGAAAGCAGGGAACCTTGTGTCCTGTTTGAACCACATCCTACATGACTAGTCTCATCCAGTCAGGTAGCTGAGAGATCTGTTATTTATGGGAGAGGTGCTTGTCATAGATCACTGGAGACATAAGTAATAGGAAGATACTGAAATCTAATCCAAGAAGGATGGCTACTGAGGCTCAATTCACATGGCAAGTTAAAATCAGCACTTCCCTGAAAATAAGCTAAATCAAACAGATACATTTTACCTCTCCATTAACATACTCTCCAAGAAATAATTGTATGAGGTGAAATATCTCTTCTCTAGGTAAGGATAAGTCAATTTCCTAAGTATTCTGTATAGTAAATAAATTCAAAACTCACCATTGTAAATACACTGACAGTTGGTTTCTTTTCTTTCTTCTCTTTTTTTTTACTGAAAAACACAGCAACAGAATTACAACTTTAAAAAGAAACTATATAAATTTTAAATTACCAAACTAACATGGAACTTATAACATGCCTACCATATATTATTCAATAAAAAAACACAACGGGTTACTATATATGATCCCATTTATGAAGTTTAAACATGTTTACATGTATCTTGGAAATCTATATGTGTGGTTGTCACTGGGGGGTTGAGATTTTTATCAAAATATTTTCTTCCTTATGCCTTTATATTTCCTAATTTTCTATGATAAACACATACATAGACATACTACTTTTGAATTCAGAAAAAAAAATACTGGAAAAGAGAGCTTCCTGTTTTTTTTCTAATTAGAAAATCATTCATCCTCTCCCAAACTAATGCCCTTATCATCTAAGTAATCTAGAAGTAGATAGGATATCTACTACCCAGATTAACCTTAATCATTAACCATTACCAGATTAACCATTACGCTCTACCAGTGGAGGGTAGTGGCAATCAGATGCTGGGCATAAACCAACCTAGAAAAAAAAAAGTAATTAAATCACTATGAGCAAATCTAATTCTGAAATGATGTTTGGAGTCCTAAATAGACCCTTATGGCAATAAATCCAACCTAGAAACGCTGCAGTCAAAGCCAAGGAAGATGGTCTGTAAACTGCAAAAACAGCTGCCCTCTGGCATAATAAGAAAGTCAATTATTATTCTGAGACTGGATTCAAATGAATCTAACTGTAACTTGTTTTCCACTCTATGTAACTGCCACCTAGGTCATGAAGAAAAACCAACCATTACCCTACTCTGCATCTCTATCTTCAAATGTACAAAACAAAGACTATTTCAGAGAAGAGCCACCTCATTTTTACACAGGGTTCAAGTTTAAAAAGTAAATTCTTCTTTGTCATTGTTCTTTACACTAAGCAAGGTCAAAGAGTTGAAGAGACTTCTAAAGAAAAAACCCAGAGTTTACCCCATATTTGGCTTTGGAGTGATGTTAGACAGACATAAACACACAAAATACACAAACATAACTCTTCAAACGTGGTCCCACCCTATTCTGAGTAAAGGCCTGGTTTCAGTAACCCTCGAACCAGAAGGAGAGGAGAAAAATAGCCACACATAATCGAATTTTAGCTACAAGCTTTTTATTTACTTTTTTCCTTCTCTAAAACTGCTGCTACTTTGGAAACATTATAATGTTCCTGAGTCACTGGCTAAGTAAACACTTCCTATACACGATCTCATTTAATACTTTTTAATGGTATTAAATTTATTGGGGTGACATTAGTTAATAAAATTATATAGGTTTCAAGCATACATTTCTATAACACATGATCTGTATACTGCATTAAGCATTCACTATCCAGTTATTTAATTTTAATCTCTGTAAAGCAGGCACATTTTTGTCCTTTTAGAGATAAGAAAACTGTAGGTGACAAAAGCTAACTAGCTTGTCCAAGGTCATGCAGCTTAGAACAAAGTCAAGATTTAAACTGAAAAGTCTATCCCCTCGACACCAGATATTCAGTGCAACCTGGGCCTTCCGAGTCACTGAATTGCAAGGATGTGCACTTCCACAAGGACTCTCACCCCTGCTTGATCATTCACATCCCCCGTCAGCTTGAAACACAGAGCTGACTGCAGGGAAGTCACTCATCAAACTTCACTGTAATTAAGAATCTTTATAAATACAGATATTCCAAGCGGTTCAGTCATCCAACCATCATAACTATAAAGAAAGCCATGTGCTTCCTTACAATTACAAATCAGAATACATAATTTAAAAAAAAAAAAAAACCCAGCCCTGACTAGTGTGGCTTGGTTGGTTGGGCACTATCCTGCAAAGTGAAATGTTGGTTCAATTCCCAGTCAGGACACATGCCTAGGTTGTGGATTCATCCTGGCTGGGGTGTTGCCAGAGGCAGCCAATAGATGTTTCTCTCTCACATCGATGTTTCCCTCTCTCTTTTTCTCCTTCCCTTTTCCTCTCTCTAAAAATAAATACAAATCTTTAAAATAAAAAATAAATTTAAAAAAAACCCCACAAACTCAGAAAAAGAGATCAGATTTGTGGTTACTGGGGTGGAGGGTGGGGTTAAGGAAGGAGGTCCGAAGGCACAAACTTCCAGCTATAAGGTAAAGTGCAAGGGGTTTAGTAATGTGCACCATGATGGCTACAGTTAACAATGCTCTATGCCACACAGGAAAGTTGTTTAGAAAGTAGATCCTAAGAGCTCTTGTCAAAAGGAAAAAAATATGTTTTGCTTTTTCTTTTCATTGTATCTGTATGAGATGGATGTTAACTAAAATTATTGTGGTAATCCTTTCATTAAACATGGAGGTCAAATCATTATGCTTTACACCTTATACAGGGCTGTATGTCAATTATATTTCAATAAAACTGGGGGGGGGAAGAATGTATAAGTTTATTAAGAACCGATTAATATCAATGATGATGAGCACAATGAGAAATACTTAACTGAAAAAATCTCTAGTTTGAAACAAGTCTGTAGGCCATAAGAAGAAGGAACCTAAAATGAAGTCATGTGCAGGCTTGAACCAATTTCTTTACCACTTCCCTCCACAAACTCAATATTTCTCACCCCAATATCACCATCTGCCTCCTAATTTCTTTAAAGTACCAAGAGGGTTTGTTTTTTTTTTTAGGTTGAAAACAAAAGGAAATAATCTACTTTCTACTTTGTGAAGTCTTTTTGTTTACAGGAAAATTTTTTATTATAAAAATTTTAAATAAGCAGAAAAATTGAAATGGTAATAATAATAACACATTCACCTAGATTTGCCAATTATTAACATTTTCACCATATTTTCTTCAGTTTTCAACTGAAATATACATTGTCACTGTTGATATATTTTGCTGAACCATTTTAAAGTTGCAAATATCATTGCTAATGCTTTACTACCATTATCACATCTAAAAAGAGAGCAAGTTTTCTATAGGTTTTTTCTCTTTTGAACTCTGATGTAATCAAGGTCCACACATTATTTTTGGTAGTTATGTCTCTTTAGTCTCTTTTTTAAATCTAGAAGTCCTTCCGCTCCTCACCCTCACCCCACTGACTTCTTGTAGGAAAAAGAACAGATGTCTTATAGAATGTTCCACATCTTGGATATGTCTGTTTCACGCTGAATTCAAATAGAGATATGCGATAAGTATAAATACACAGCAGATTTGAAAAGTTGGTAGTTGCCCCATATCTGTAGTTCCTCTTTCCATGGTTTTGGTTACCTGTGGTCAACTGTGGTCCAAAGGTACTAAATGGAAAATTCTAGAAACAAACAATTTATAAGCTTTAAATTGTGCACCACTTTGGGTAGAATGATGAAATGTAGCATCCACCCCCTGGAGACAGGGATCGTCCCTCTGAGCAGAGTCCCCATGCTGTCCAGCTACCTGCCTCTTAGTCATTCAGCAGCTGTCTATCAGGTCTACTGTCAGGGGAGCACAGTGCCGGTATTCGAGTAGCCCTTACTTCATTAAAGGTTCCACAGCCACTCAGATAGCTCTTATTACAGAATATTGTTTCAGCTGTTCTATTTTTAGTTACTATTGTTAATCTCTCACTGTGCCTAACATATACATTAAACTTTATCACAGGTATGTATATATAGGAAAAAATACAGTGCAGCTGACCCTTAAAAAACTCAGGAGGGTTAAGGAAGCTGTCTGCCTGTATACAACTCTACTCAGCCCTCTGCACACTAGGATTCCCAACTGTCAGATGATCCTGGAACAACACAGGTTGGGATTGTGGGTCAACTGAAAAAACTAGTGAGCATTAAGTAGACCTGTGTAGTTCAAACCTTCGCTGTTCAAGGGTCTACTGTATATGTAGTGTTAGGAACTGTCCTTGGTTTCAGGCATCCACCAGGGGTCGTAGAACACACCCCTGCAGTTAACAGGGCATCAGTGTATGAAAAAGAGAATGTAAAGTATCTGATTAATAATTCTGATTACAGGTAGAAATGGTAATATTTTTGATATAGTAGGTTCCTTAAAATATACTTTTAAAATTAATTTCGCCTGTTTCCTTTTACTTCTCTTAATGTTGGTACTAGAAATTAATGGTCATAAATGTGACTTACACTATATTTCCATTGGACGACCCCAGTCTAGAAGCTTGGCTGGATTCAGACTAAATGTTTGGCTAACACGCTTCCTGGGTGGCATCCTGTCACTAACACAGTGCATTCCACCACGAGTGCTGTCGGGTCTGATCACTGGGTTCAAATCCTAACTGCAGGATCTCCCCAGTGGAAGAGCAGTTTTCTTTTTCCAATTAGTGAGAATTTCGGATAATTCTTAGATACAACTTTCCCATTAACAATCCTTGCCGAAATCAATTGTAACAATGCAGGTTCAAAAATGGTAAATCGGCATTTTTCTGTACAAATGTTCCTTTATTTTTTCTCCTCCTCACCCTTTTAGTTTTTCTCCTCCCTCAGAATTTTATTAAGGATTCATGGATTCATGCAATATTTTACAATCAGGTTTGGTCATTATTCTTTTTGTTTCTCATACTGTCCTATCCATGGTCAGTGGAAGCCCCTTCAGGCAAATTCCTGTGTCCTTTGATAACTCCACTTCCCTGTTCGGACATAGCACAAATACTCCACGCCCTTTTTCATTTGCCCAGACTTGGCTGGAATTAGCCATTTCTCCACAGGATTCACAGTCCTTCTCGTGAGGAACGGTATTTAAAAACCAAGATCTGGCACTCAGTGTGCTCGTTGCTATTGTCCCTTTCCCTGGTCAGAAATCGAACTATTAAAAAACCATGAGTTCATATGAAAATTTCCAATTCAAATTTAACACACACATACTCTCTCTCTCTATATATATAAATATATATTTAATATATAGTATAGTATTATATTACTATATAATATATACTTATATATAATATATAAACCGTGTGTGTGTGTGTACACAAAATGTAAGCATTCCCTGAGTGGTTACAGTACCAAATCTATAGACATTGGGATTATTTCACATTGCTAATAGCTTTTTTGTTACTAGTCTCTTTTCACAAGTTCTACAAATGTCAGATTTTCGCTGCCTTTTTAAAGACATCAACACCTAAATGCAGTTTTGGCTGTGGTGCCACCTGCCATGACACCAACAATGCAAAGTTTGTGACTTTTTTACCAGAAGCAAGAGACTGGACCACGGAGCAGAGCACAAGCAGCAAGCCGGAGGACGATCAACACGACCTGTAAAGCTGAAAAGGATGTTGCCCAAATCTCTCAGGCAGTGTAAAGTATGAAAGTGAAACGAACTGGCTACCTTTTTTTGTCCATTTTCAAGAATTTTCCCCCTGCTCCTCCACCGCTGCCTTCTTCAAGATCCATAGCGACCTGAGGAGAAACCACAGCCGATGAGCCACAGGTGTAACTACAGAGGGCCAAGGTGAGACTGAGACCCGGGAGCCGCTGGGCAAGCGGTAAGGGCGGTGCGCTACCACTGATGCTGCCAGTCGCAGAGGCTTGCTTACACGAGAAGCCACCAGACTCTGCACACGAACAGAGCTAGAGGACTTTGCCCTCAGCCAAGGAGGACCTTCCTCCTTGTTACCCACGGCGGACAGTGTTTCTTCCACCCACCCACCTCCCGCTCAGGGACCCACCTTCCCTACTGCAGTAGTTCTGCGCGCTCACGACTAGGTAATCCAGTACACATGGCCAGCGCCGGAAACTTTGGGCTGGGGGTATTCCGGGAGCTCCGTGAGTACCTCTAGGTCTCACCCCAATGGGCTTCTCTAGTTGGAATCTCCCCTTCCATCCCCTCCGAAGCCGTCCTCCCACAGAGAGCAAACTCAAGAAACTACCCTAACCTTCCCGAGAACTCTCCCCATCAACAACTTCGCATGTGCCTACCTCGGGCTTTCCTCGGACTGTCCACCAAGACGTGAATTTTGTTAGTAAAGAGGCGGATCTTACTGGGAAAGCTTCGGTGGATGCTAGCAGACGTCCCGGCACCCACGAGTTAGGCGGGGGCCCAGCTCCAGTGCCCCGCTGCTCCCAGCAGCGAAAAGAATGAGCCGGGAGCGCCCAGCGCGCAGCCTGGGGTTCTTAGGCGCAGCCAATCAGAATTCCTCGCCGCCCGCTGGGTTGAACGTAGGTTGCCCAACGCGTTACGAAACAGGTTGAATTTCCAGGGGGAGTGCCCTTGCTACCACAGTAGCCCATCGGCAAAAGGGCAACTAGAGAAATATTTGCCAGCTGAATCATCGGAAGCGCTTCCATTTATAGAGTTATGTCTCTACGTGTCCATAAAAATATCCATTTTGATAGAAATATGTATTAATATAATATATACAATGGCTATGCACTTAGCTCCTTGGGTCTCGAGTAGACAAGGGAGACTTTCTTTGGCATCCCATGTAACAGTTAATATAAAACAATTTCTGACCTCGCCCATTTTGTAGTTAAAAAAAGGTTAAATTTGTCTTCCTAGCAGCACGTTTAAAGGGGTCATGTGAAGTTTTTCAGTAAGTCTTTCTTCAATATACTAGTTTCTGAGGTTATCGGTTCATCCAATTTTTACTTAAAGATAAAGGGAAAAAAATAAATAGGAAAAATTTTTAATATTTATATTGAAACGGACATTTCAGGACATTGAAATGTCCTTAAAACGGACATTTTAAGAAATAGTACTTAAAAGTATGTAATATTTTTAAATTTTAGCCATCAAATCAATGCCCTTGTTTTTCCCAAGGCATTTCAAACTCTTGCATTCTAATTCAGATTATTAAAGTATTGTGCATTTTAGCATATTACTTTAGGTATAATTTAATTCCATATTTACTGCTACCACTTTACTATTTTTTTCTTGTCTACTATCTTCCTCAACTTGTTGAAAAGTAAATGTAATCTTCAAAAATCAAATTCATAAAGTAGCATTCACTCACACCAGAGCTTTTCATATTTCTTATAAATGTAGGGGAAACATGTTTCCGTGACCTTTACTGTGCATTCTCTGCCTCATGCCTGTTGCCTCTCAGGTCACTGCAAAAGTTTAAAAGAAATTCCTTTTATTGTTTAACTGCATAGTATGAATATTTTTCCTGCATAGAGTGAATATTTTCCGTGCTTCCTTTAAGTCATACTTCAAAGCCATAATTTTCTTTCCACTTTAACTCCAAATTTTCCTTGCCTTGATTTTTTTTTTTTTTAAGCCAGACAATCAGATTTCTTTCTTTACAAACTGTTAAGTAGACTTTTTAACAGGCCACTGATTTTCTCTATGTTCTAATTGGATATACATGTGTGCAGCATTGATTCACTGCTTAAAGGCTTAACGCCAACTCAGTGGCCCACCTGGTGCAAATGTGTAAAATTTTCCTCTTCCTTACAAGCATCTTTAATCTGATTTATGCCTCTGCTCTGTTTCCACTTTTGTTTTACATTGTCCCACCTTTAGTACTCGATCTTGTTACATTTTATGTAAACTACCTTAAGTCCTCCCTAAAACAATAAAGTATATTTTAAAATATAATATGATGTCTACAGGTTTGAGCTTCAAGTGAAAATCTGTCAAGGACATACATATTTTAGGATTAGACTAGTCCATGGTTTTCAATAAAGCTCTGCTTTTCTATTATATATTTTGTAGTTTCTTTGCTCCACTGTCATGAAAATATGGATATAAAATATGATGGACCTAAAATAGTGGATAGTTCTAGCTGTTTCCAAGCCATAGTCCTTGACCTTTAAAGACCAACTCCTGTCTCCCATTACTGCCTGCCACTTCTGGTAAAATGGTAACAGCTGCATTTGGCAATTCCTCAGGGAAATCCAAACAGCCCCTTTCCAAGTCTTCACTCCCATACTTTCATTCAGGTAGCTATTGGGTTGTCCAAAAAGTCGCTTACGGTTTTTCCATAAAATAAAAGACATATTTTGCTCTGGCTGATGTGGTTCAGTGGATTGAGTGCCGGCCTGTGAACCAAAGGGCACATGCCTGGGTTGCTGGGCAGTCCTCAGTAAGGGGTATGTGAGAGGCAACCACATACTGATGTTTCTCTCCTTTTCTTTCTCCTTCCCTTTACCTCTGTCTAAATATAAATAAATAAAATCTTTTAAAAATAAATAAAAATGAGACACTTTTTAAAATTTTCACCAATAACTTTATTGATTTGCATATTTTGAGTATATCGGCTCTCTCCCACTATTGGCTTCTAGTGGGTAGAAGCCAGGGGTGTCTAAATAATAATTTAAAAATGGACAAATACAATACCATTTTACACCTTCATTGCCACTTCTCCCAGCATCTGTCACCATGAATATTGAAATAGCAACAACACAGGTCTCTCTGCTCCTACCTTGACCCTTCTTTAACAGTCTCTCTCCACCCTCTCCTCTCTAGGTCTAAGGCTAAGCGTCAGTCATGTCAAGTTCTGTCACTATCCAACCATTTCCCCTACTCATTGAGAGTAAAATTCAAGGTTTTTCCCAAGTCCTGACATGATCTGGCCCCCTGTTAACTCTGACCTCATGTCCTATTACTCTTTTCTCATTAATTCCGTTCAGTCTCATCAGCCTTCTGCTCCTTGAACATACAAGTGTGCTCCCAGCTTAGGACATTTGCACTTCACATTTCCTTTGCTCGAAACTCTCCCCCCTTAAGTTAGCTGTACAGTGTAACTCATTTGCTCATTTTTTTTAGGTCATTATTCAAATTTCATGCTATTTTGCTCAAACAACCTAGAAACAGTGTCTGGCACACAGTAAATACTCAATAAGTAAGTGTGAAGGGAATGAATAGGAAAAAAATGAGCAGGTTGACTCAGGAAAGTATGGTCTAGTATAAAATTATACAAAGGTTTTTTGATAAGATAGAGCATTGTTCTTATTGTGTATGCTACTTAAAAATTTAAATTAATCAAACTTATTGGGCTATTTCTCCATAAATCTGGGCTTCAGTTCAATCAATATTTATTCCACGAACATTTACTAAGTGCTTGCCTATACTAAATATTGTGCTAAATATTGTGCTAAATATTTTAGGGTAGATAACTTAAACATTATATTTTGCCTTTAGGAAGATTGCAGATTATTTTATTTGTAGTGGTTTTATTGTCCCAGATAGACGAAAATCATGTTGTGTTTATTTGTTTGTGTAAGTTAGCACAGTGCTTTTCCAGTTGTAGAAACTATAAATGCTATTGTCAATCTAGTTGCAATATTTTCTTTGAAACTATTTGCCACCCAAATAACCTTTTTCTGAAACACATCTTTCTACCCTACCTGAAGCAAACCTAATATGCAAAGATCTATCAAACAACTAAATCTTAAGTGTAAAGAGCATTTGCCATGTAAGCTCCATAAACAGTGAGTCTCTCCCAGTGCGATGAAATATTAGATGTTAGATGTGGAAGGTCCACCAGTGTCACTCATTCTCTTTTTCTGGTAGCCTAGTAAATGATGCACAAATGGACCTTAATTCCACTGTCTTCCTTTTTAACTTCTATGTTAATAAATGTTTGTATTTCTTTAATGTGGACTTTTCAGGTTTTAAATTCTGCCGTCAATAGAAAATCCATGACGTGTTTCTATCAATCAATAAGCATTGACTGAAAATGTATCATATACAGAGAACAGACTGATGGTTGCTAGAGAGGAGTGGGGATTGGGGTGAAAAAGGTAAAGGGATTAAGAAGTGCAAATTGGTAGTTACAGAATAGTCACAGGGAGCTAAAGTACAGCACAGGGAATATAGTCAATAATATTGTAATAACTATGTATGGTATCAGGTATGTACTAAAAATATCTGGGGGGACACTTTGTAAGTATATTATTGTCTGACCACTATACTGTACACCTGGAACTAATACAAAATAATACTGAAGGTCAACTGTAAGTGAAAGAGTACGGTTTAAAATATGGTACAAAATAAATAAAAATATATCATAAAAAACATGCAGGCCCTCTGGCTCTATATTCAAATAAATATTCATAGCCTGGCTCCCTCAACCCTTTATCATTTTCTCAAGCCACTCTTACAGCTTGTCTATTATGTTTTTCACCTATTTTGCCTTCTTCTCCCAAAAGGAGGATCTTCCCGTGCCTCTTTTGTTATAAATTCTGTGTGTTTCTTTCCCTGATTACTCCAATAATTCATTTCCCCTGTCTCTCCTAGCTCCTCTCCTTAGCCAATCTGAGTCTGAATTAAAGGTTCAGTACTCTGAGAGAAGGAATGTGAGTTTACCTTGATGAACTTAGTTGACCTGAGTCACAGGAAGAGTATACCTGAGATTTCCAGTCCAAAGAGCAACACAAATGACTCACTGCTGGCAACAACAATAAAGGATCTGCACACTTTCCACCCATTTAGGTATAATCAGTTTTTATATATATAGGACACGTGACTGTCTTGATGACAAGGAACATTGAATGACTGCACCTAAACTCACGTTGGATTACATCAGATTGCTTCTATGCACGTGTGCACTTGAAAACCTGACTCTCAATGTAGCTCTAATAGTCTAATCATCTCCAAATAGGTTATTTCTCTTAACATCATTTAGCCAACACTGCAACATTGAAATGATAATCAGATGATAATCATTGACTTAATTTAAAATTAAGTGACTTAGCCACGGGTAAATCAATGGCATATAAAAGCCTGAATTTTATTCCTCTGTGAAACCATCTGTCTATACCAGTCAGAAGTGAGATCTAGTCCTCCCCAGTCCTACTGCTCACGTTATCTGTACTTCTCATTTGGTATTTATCATTAATATTTTTATGATTAGAAATTTCTTTTTATATTTTAGCAGTACAGCAACTTACAAAAATAAAGATTTAATAAATGCTTGTCAAAAATATTAAGTGTCAAGAGTCTGGTATTAGAGACAACTTTACAGAAGTCAGACTAGTAGGGTAGCTGCCTAAGTTATTATTAGGGTGCTTTGAAAGTTTTATACCCTCTATCACCCTTAAAACTTCACTACAGAATTATCCTTCTGAGTAAGTCACTGTCCTCTGTTAAAATAAATCTAACATAACAGCACAGAAAATTTTTAAAATGAATTACAGAATTAATGGGAGAGAGGACGCAGGAGTAAAATCAAGAAAAAGGTGAGAATAAAATAGGGCTTAGGAGGGTTTGAATTCCAACTTCGTCCCTTAGCTGAGTGGCTTTGAACAGTTTACTCAGCCTCTCAAAATTTCATTACTGCTTCATTAAAATAGACACAATGTAGAATCCACCTAGGAATTTTGTGAAAAGTAAATCAGGTAAGAATTGAAAAGTGTTTGGTATTGAGTAAACAGTATTTTTACCCAAAAATCCTAATAAAGATGATCAATGGACTATTACAGCAGGAATAAGAATGAGAAACTTAACAAAAGCGTAATGACTAGTGTTGAAGGGCGGGGGGGGGGGGGGGCGGGCAAATGGCGTCACTTGTGCTAAAAGCCCATGATTCCAAACCTAGACTCAATACCTGATCTAACTGCAATCTCAACCTCTCCCACAAACAGTCTTAATCAACCATAATCTAAATCTGGTCAAACACCAGTAATCGGACACATAGGCCCTCACCATCTAACATAGAAAGAAGGGGCAATCTATAAGGGCGGGACACAAAAAACCCGGAATTTATTTATAAATAATTATGTATTTATTCTTACATGTTTAAACTTCAGTTGCCTTCAAAGTACTCTCCATTTGATGCAATAAACCTTATCAAGATTTTTTTCCCCACTGCTCTAAACAGTTTTTGAACTTGTCAATTTTGAAGCCTTTTAGCGTTTCTGACATTTTTTGTTTCACCTCTTCCACATCAGCAACATGTTTCCCTTTGAGAACTTTTCTCATTTGGGGAAACACAAAAAAGTAGTCTGAGGTGCGATCAGGTGAGTAGAAAGGGTGGGGCACAGAAATCATGCCATTTTGGGTCAAAAACTGCTGAACACAGCTCAGTGTGAGCAGGTGCATTCATAAATCACCCATCATGAAATGGGCAAACACGTTCAAAGAGTCTTCAAAAAAAATTTACTGAAGCCAAACACAGCCTCTCACAATACTATCAGCTGGTACACTGATACAGATGGGTTCCTAGAACACTCACCTAGTGGGGGAAGCCTTTTCTACAAGAGGCCCACCTTCCAGAAGATCATTCCAGGTTTTTTTGGGTCCCTCTTTGTATATAATACAGACTTTTCCCTTCTATTCCCCCAAATACAAGATGTCCTGGCTCCAAAAATAATCCTTTCTCCCCACAGCCCTCCCCTAGTAGCTCACTTGCCCAACCCTTCTTCCTATAAAACCCTTTCAATTTGAACAACTCTTCAGAAGGCCCTTCTAGTTGCTGGATGGAATGCTGCCTAATTCATGAATCAATAAAGCCAATTAAATCTTCAAATTTACTCAGCTGAATTTTGTTTTTTAATACTAGAAAGGGTTAATGATGGGCATTGAAAAGATACAATGATATGGAAATAATAAAAAATAATTGTTTTAAATAAAGCTAAAAAGAACATAAAAATTATCTTGAATAAATTCAAATTTAAAGGCAATGAGTAACCAAATAGCTATTTATTGCAAATAGCACAATGAGTTAATATTCTTAATACTTAAAGAGCTCATTTAAATGGACAAAAAAATTTTAAAGACTAAAATGAAACACAAAAAAGGCAATAGTACACTGGCAAACAAAGAAGAATATAGTGAAATGTTCACAATAATAACAAAGAAATATAAATTAAAAGAGCAGAGACACTTTGAAAACGAGACTATCAAGTATTCACAAAAGTGAAGCCAAGTCCTGGCAAGGTGATTCGTTTGGTCAGAGCGTAGTCTTGCACACAGAAAGGTTGAGGGTTCAATCCCCAGTCAGGGTGCTGATAGGAGGCAACCAGTGGATGTTTCTCACATCAGTGTTTCTCTCGCTCCTCCTTTCTCTTCCTTTAAAATCAATAAACACTGCTAGTACCTCACACTTGAATCCTGCTGCAGTCAACTAAACTCTGTATACTTGAGTGGGGGCCTAGGATGAGTCCCTTATATTCAGAAGACACTCAGATATTTTTGAATGAGTAAATTAATTAATAAACAAAATTGAAGTTCCAGCCAAGATGGAGGCATAGGTAGACATGCTGTGTCTGTTTGCACAACCAAAAGGACAACATTTAAAAACAAAAAACAACCAGAAGTGACAAAAAAAATCGAACTACATGGAAGTCTGACCACCAAGGAGTTAAAGAAGAATGCATTCATCCAGACCGGTAGGAGGGGCGGAGAAGGGCTTGTGGCAAGGTGGCAGCTGGTGGACTAGGCAGTCCCACATTCATGGGCAGGTAAACTGGGAGGAACAACTGGGGAGTGAGACAGACCGTGCAACCCAGGGTTCCAGTGGGGAAATAAAGCCTCAAAGCCTCTGATTGAAAGCACCTGTGGGGGTTGAGGCAGCAGGAGAAACTCCCAGCCTCACAGGAGGGTTCATGGCCCCTAGAATGTAGACAAGCCTGCTCACCTGGGAATCAGCACCAGAAGGTCCCAATTTGATTGTGGGAAGTGGGGGAAGTGATTGAAACCAGCAGAGAGCAGAGCAAGTGGCATTGTTCCCTCTCAGACCCCCTCCCCACATACAATGTCACAACCCAGTGACATGGGTTGCCCCACCCTGGTGAACACCTAAGGCTCTACCTCTTACTGTGGAACAGGAGTGCCAAGATTAAAAAGAAAGAAAGAAAGAAAAGAAACAGCCCAAATGAAAAGACAGATTAAAGCTCCAGAAAAAATACAGCTAAGCAACCAAGAGGTAGCCAACCTATCAGATACACAGTTCAAAACACTGGTTACCAAGATGCTCCAGGAACTCACTGGGTCCTTCAACTGCATAAAAAAGACCCAGGCAGCAATGAAGGTCGCATTACATGAAATAAAGGAAAATCTACAAGGAATCAACAGTGATGGGAAAGAAACCAGGACTCAAATCAACGGTTTGGAGAAGGAAGAAAGAAACATTCAACCAGAAAAGAATGAAGAAACAAGAATTCAAAAAAAATGAGGAGAGGCTTAGGAATCTCTAGGACATCTTTAAACATTCCAACATCTGAATCATAGGGGTGCCAGAAGGAGAAGAAGAAGACCAAGACATTGAAAACTTATTTGAACAAATAATGAAGGAGAACTTCCCCAATGGAAATAGACTTCCAGGAAGTCCAGGAAGCTCAGAGAGTCCCAAAGAAGTTGGATTCAAGGAGGAACACACCGAGGCACATCGTAACTACATTAGCCAAGATTAAAGATACAGAGAGAATCTTAAAAGTAGCAAGAGGAAAGGAGACAGTTATCTACAAAGGAGTTCCCATTAGACTATCAGCTGATTTCTCAAAAGAAACATTCCAGGAAAGAAGGGGCTGGAAAGAAATATTTGAAGTCTTGAAAGGCAAGGACCTACATCCAAAATTGCTCTATCCAGCAAAGCTTTCATTTAGAATGGAAGGGCAGATAAAGTGCTTCCCAGATAAGGTCAAGTTAAAGGAGTTCATCACCATGAAGCCCTTATTATATGAAATGTCAAAGGGACTTATCTAAGAAAAAGAAGCTAGAAAATATGAACAGTAAAATGACAACAAACTCACAGCTATTAATAACTGAACCTAAAAAGGGGGAAAAAAAAACCACTAAGCAAACAACTAGAGCAGGAACAGAATCACAGAAATGGAGATCATATGCAGGGTTATCAGTGGGGGAGTGGAAGTGGGAGGGGAAGAGGGGGGAAAAGGTACAGAGAATAAGTAGCATAAATGGTAGGTGGAAAATAGACAGGCAGAGGTTAAGAATGGCATAGGAAATGTAGAAGCTAAAGAACTTACATGTACAACCCATGGACATGAACTAAAGAAGAGGAAGGAATGCAGATAGGAGGGAGTGTGCAGGGCGGAGGGAAATAAAAGGGGGTAAATAGGACAATTGTGATAGCATAATCAATAAAATATATTAAAAATAAAATCAATAAACATATACTATGGTTATTTTTTCTTTTTTTTCCTTTATTTTAATTGTTGTTCTTGTACAGTTTTCTGTCTTTTACTCCCATCCTGGCCCACCGCCCCAGCCCTCCCCACCACCCTCCCATTTCCAACCCTCTATTTTTTGTCCATGTGTCTTTTATACTTGTTGCTCTAAACCCTTCCCCTTTCCCCCTGAAGTTCCCTCCCCTCTCCCCTCTGCTGTCTGTCAGTCTGTTCCCAATTTCAATGTCTTTGGTTATATTATGCTTGTTTGTTTGTTTTGTTGATTAGGTTCCTGTTAAAGGTGAGACCATATGGTATTTGTCTTTCACTGCCTGGCTTATTTCACTTAGCATGATGCTCTCCAGTTCCATCCATGCTATTGCAAAAGGTAGGAGCTCCTTCTTTCTTTCTGCTGCATAGAATTCCATTGTGTAAATGTACCATAGTTTTTTGATCCATTCATTTACTGATGAGCACCTAGGTTGCTCCCAACACTTGGCTATTGCAAATTGTGCTGCTATGAACATTGGGGTGCATAGGGTCTTTTGGATTGGTGTTTCAGGGTTCTTAGGATATAATCCGAGCAGTGGAATTGCTAGGTCAAGGTATATCCATTTTTAGTTTTCTTAGAAAATTTTCTAAGAAAATTCCATACTGCTTTCCATAGTGGTTGTATCAGTCTGCAATCCCACCAACAGTGCCCTAGGGTCCCCTTTTCTCCACAACCTTTCCAACACTTGTTGTTTGTTGCTTTGTTTATGATGGCCATTCTGACTGATGTCAAGTGGTATCTCATTGTGGTTTTAATTTGCATCTCTCTGATAGCTAGCAATATAGAGCATCTTTTTATATGTCTCTGGATCCTCTGTGTGTCCTCCTTGGAGAAGTGTCTGTTCAAGTCCTTTGCCCATTTTTTAATTGGGTTGCTTGTCCTCTTAGAGTGGAGTCGTGTAAGTTCTTTGTATATTTTGGAGATTAAATCCTTGTCTGAGGTATCATTGGTAAATATGTTTTCCCACATAGTCTGTTCTCTTTTTATTTTAATACTGTTTTCTTTGGCTGTGCAGAAGCTTTTTATTTTGATGAGATCCCATTTGTTTATTCTTTCCTTTATGTCCTTTGCTTTAGGGGACATATCAGTAAAAATGTTGCTGTGTGAAATATCTGAGATTTTCCTGCCTATGTTCTCCTCTAGGACTTTAATGATGTCACGGCTTATATTTAAATCTTTTATCCGCCTTGAATTTATTTTTGTGTATGGTGTAAGTTGGTGCTCAAGTTTCATTTTCTTGCACATAGCTGTCCAGTTCTCCCAACACCACTTGTTGAAGAGGCTATTTTTACTCCATTTCATGTTGCTGCCCCCTTTGTCAAATATTAATTGACTGTAGAAATTTGGGTTTACTATGGTTATTTTTAAATGTGAAGTAAAATAGTCAGGAAGTGAAAATTATTAAAATGAATAAGGAAATCTTGTGGCAACATATACCTTAAATATGTTTGTTTCAATTCAATTTTAGGAAATCTGTCCTGAAATAATCCGAAGTATTGGAAAAAATCAGAAAGATATTCATTGTTGATTTATTTAATAACTGTAAAAAATGAGATGTGATCTAAATACTTAATCACATATGAGTGGCTGAGAAAATTATGATACATTCACTTAAGGAAAGTACAATGTAAAACATGCTTACAAAGACTTTCTAATAACATCAAAGAATACCTATGGGGAAGCTATCTGTGTGGCAGTGGAGAATGTAGTCCAGCCCCTGATTCAGAAAACTGCGGGGGAGTGAGTCAGCACACAGTAACTGAGCCCATGGATTGGTTTTCCCGTGGGGAACCAGGCCTGCATTGTACCTAGGCTACTATTAGGTTTGCTTTTTGCTAAAACTCCCTCACCCTGAATTGAGGCAGCAAATGTTTACTGCATATCTTTAAAGTAAATTCCTAAAGTTTGTGCTAAACCTCCCAAGTATGGAGTATAACCAGTTCAACCACCTTTTCTTTGAAGTAAGAAACATCCTTAGGATCTGAAACATCTTTCTCTTTGACGTAATTAGCAACATTCTTTCCTTTGTCATCTGTACAAGGTAACCACCTAAAGTGAACCTGTGTATAGTACATGAGGACCATCCTTGATGTAATGTGCCCAGAAAAGCAATAAAAGCCTGTCCAGGCAGGGGTCGGGAACTTCTCTGTCACTTAGAGAGTGGCCATGCCGTTCCCTTTTCTCCACAGGACTTCTGTAGGCTGTGTGAATTTGTTTGTCACAGCCGCAACATACGGACCCCACTGGCTGGAGTCCACATCAAATGTCTATGTTAACAGTCAAGGAAGAGGGAAGGGGAAATTGTGACAGCATAATATTAACTATTAAAGCAAATTAATTGCTGTAATACTAGAAAGAAATATATCAAAATGTGAAGAATGTAGAAAATAGAAGAAAGTAGAAAACTCTCACCCTCAGACATCAACTCTGAGGAATTCCTAACATAATAATATTACCTGAAATGGTTTTGAAATTGCAGAGTTCATAAAAGATGTCACTCCCTTTTTAGTGCTTTAATTGCTCTATGATTCATTGACTTCAAACTTTCCCGATGTTAAATGAACTCTCTCCTGGGAGCAAGGTCAAATAAGTTCAGTGAGCCGATGTTCACACACTTTTTTCTTTACAAAGGTTTGTATTAAATCATAAGACAAATCTACTTGAAATATACTTCCATATGAAAGGAACACTGTGCTGACAAACTAATGCAGAGGTCCCCAACCACCTGGCCATGAGCAAAGCTCACCTAAGCTCTGCTCTCCTTCCACGAAACCAGTCCCTGGTGCCAAAAAGATTGGGGACCGCTGGACTAATGCATAGTTGCTTAGATTTGCTTTCAAAATTGTTACTTAAATTGGGAATATTTCATTTTAAATTTGTATTAGGAATTCACTCATTGATCCACTCAAAATTATTATTTGAGTACTTACTGTATGCTATGTGCTATTCCAAATGCTTGGCACATGCCCATGAACAAAACAAACAAAATTCCCTGCCTAGGTAGAACTCATATTTGGTGGTAGGGGTAGGCAGATTGACAAAAGCACAAACAATAAGTGACTTAGTACGTTAAGAGGTGGAAAGTGCTGTGGGGAATACAGCAAAGGAAAGAGACTGGGTGTGCCAGTCAGAGAAAGATTACAATTTTAATTTGTGCCAAGACAAAATAGAGGAGATGAAAGTTTTGAATGGTTCAATTAAGAACTCGGAAATCCTTGAATATTAATGCTTATAAAATTATTTCTGTGAAATAGCTCTTCTGTTGGGTAGTTCTCATGCTCCAGTGTTTCTTTCTAGATTCATGGATGTTGAGGCTTGTAAGAGTATTTAGAGGACATTTTATATTGTTCCTTCATTACACCAAGTCTCTAAAATGCTAAGTAACTTGACCAAAGACACACAATCAGTTAGAAAGAGGGTCAAGTTAATGCTATAGGTTTTTTTACAGTGAGTTTGCTCTTCTATCATATCCAGAGGGGATTCTAATAGTGGGGATTGGATTTCAGATTGGCTAGTGTGGGATATTTGTTAGGGGGGCAGGTGCAATCACACTCTCAAGCTGTTTTAGCTCACCTTTGTGTAAAGTTTCTCTCATTTTATTTTACTTTTGCTCTTGATCAATCAGACTAGGCTGTTTCAATTGCCATTCTTCAGGACCCAGAAGAAGGGCAATAGGTTCTACAGTGCATTGTATTTACCCTAGTAATATCTGCAGTCCAATTATCTAGGATTCTAAAGTTGGCCAACTGAGGCCAGAAGTTTTATTGTGCAATACTTTAAAAAGGGGTGAAATAAGTATTGCACATTACAAATTGCATTTTTAAATTAATAAAATTATCTATTAAAATACCTTAAATGATATTAACACATAGAAAAATGAGGAAATGATGCTAACACAGTAATGTAAAACAATGTTGCAAAACTTTTATTATGTGACCTTTTCATAAGACACTGGTGATTTCCCTTTCTTATCTGCAGTTGGTTTCCCTTGCTTTCGTCCTCCTCAGTGAGGTATTCTGTAACTCTGACAACTATTTGCCTATATTGTCTCTTTTGCTTGACATGGCATGCCATGAACTTGTGGTTGTGTTCCTTCTAATTGGCAAGTCATACTGCAGGGTTCTGTTTCAGAAACTGGCATTTAGTTTGCAGTTAATATAATTCTATCATTTCTAGCTTTGTTCTTCTTATTTTATGGATACCTAGGCATTACAATCAAATAGTGCTCATCCAAGCCAGATGTATTATCTGTACTACCATTTCATCATATGGAAAAGGTGAGCCTTCTTAGTATTCTATAGTAAAGTTTTTTCATTCTCCATCTTCTTTGTTACCATTGCAGACAGTAAATTCTAAAGCTCATGCTGTGGAAATTGCCACCTGGATGGCTCAACACATCTCGCAGTGAGCTCTGAACTTTTGATCTTGTTCCCAAATTGGCTTCTCTTTCAGCATGCACATCTAAGTACACAGAACCAGCATTTCCTTTGTGTCAGAAACCTGGCGTGGGGGTTCAGGGAGTCATCCTGGAAGCCCTTCTGCCTTACTCTCTATGTCCAATCAGAATCTATCTTCTCAAAGTGATGATAACCTTGTCTAAATCACTACATCCTTTTTCATTTGGCCTGCTCTCAGAGCTTCCTAACTAGTTTTTCCGCATCCATTCTATCCCCCTTCTAATTTACTCCCCACACAGCAACCTGAGTAAGTTGTAAAAATGTACCTATAACCATGTCACACCCCCAGATAACATTTGCAATGGCTTAACTTTGCTCTCAGGTTCAATTCCAAAGGCCCTCCATGATCTTCCTTTAGCTCACCTCTCTAGCCTTAGGCTACTTCTCTCCCTGCTCCTTCATGATACAGCTTCACTGACCTCCGTCAGCAACTAGGAACTTTGTCCTTCACTGCATCCCTGCTGCCTGCCCTCCTGAGGCAGGGTTTCTCTACCCTCCCTCACCCCTTACAATTTCTCAGCATGCATTTTCATACACACACACACACACACACACACACACACACACACACACACCACACATCACACCTGGCTAACACAGATTCATTCTTTAGATTTAGTCTAAAAGTCACTTCCTCATGGAAATGTTCCCTACACATCCTGATTTGTTCACCTCACATCACAATTACAATTTTCGCTCATTACAAAATGTGTCTTTCCCAATGAGATATGAGCTCTATAAAGGCAGCCCATCTCTCCTTTGTTCTGTTTCCAGCAAAAGAAGCACAGTAGTCATTTAGTAAATCTTTACTGAAAGGAATGGTTAAATTAATACCATTGCTCATCCCCTTGGCTTTTTCCTCATTATATTCTATTGGGCACTCCTCTTTTTTTTTAAAGGTTTTATTTATTTGTTTTTAGAGAGAAGGGAAGAGAGAAAGAGAGGGAAAAAAACATCAGTGTGTGATTGCCTCTTATGTGTCCCCTACTGGGGACCTGGCCTGCAACACAGGCATATGTCCTGACTGGGAATCAAACTGGTGTCTCTTGGGTTTGCAGACCCACACTCAACCCACTGAGCTACACCAGCCAGGGCTGGGTACTCCTCTTTTTTAATCCTATTTCACATTTGTAGAATAATATTACGAGGTCTTATCTGGCAAACAATGTCACTACCTCCATTTGACATTCTCAGAAAGATTCATGTCTTTTGAGACTAGGAAGAAAACAATGCTTTCATATTTTTTTTTAATGCTCAGAGCATGTCTGAAATTCTTTGATCTATGCAGATTTTGATTTTTGTTTTTGTGTACATGTAACAAATTAAAGAATCAGGACATGGGATTTCACCAAGGAACCATTTTTGATTTATGACTTTCTGTATGTGAAAATTTTACAAAGGTGTAAATTAACCACATTTTGTTTTTATTAGCAAATCATCTTTACTAAAGAGCAAAATATTACCTAATCTGGAAATTTTTTGGAGGCTCTTGTATGATCAAAATCTGTGACCAGAATTGGAAGAAGTTCTCTGCTCCTGCTCCACAGGAAATATATTATTTAAAAAGATTTTTACGGCATGCTGCAGATGGTTGGCTCAGATCTAAGAATTCTACAACAACAACGTTTTACGAATATTTACTGAGCACTTTCACTGAGCGCTGAAGATATAAAGAGACATGATTTAGTCCTTGCCCTTAATGGAGCTTCTAATGCATTTGAGGAAAGAAAAGAAAAATAATGACTAATATTTACTGAGCACTAAAGCAGATGTTTTCTCACTTAATCCTGACACAAGTAGGACTGCGATTATATTCATATTAAAGAAGAGGAAACTTAAGATTCAGTAACATCAAAAGGTCATATAATACCACACAGTCAGTAGTGGCAGAACAGAAAACTTAATGCAGGATTCCATACAGAAATGTTAGCTCTAGAACTCATCTCATTAACCCCAGGTTCAGAACATTATATGTTCAAAAAGTGGAACTGAGATTTTTCAGACAGATAGTATACTACTTAAGGGCATGTTTTTTTGAGAGCCTTTATTTCCACATTATTTTTTTCTCTTAAATAAATCACGTAAGTTAATGCAAAATGCAGCTCTATTAGAGTTTTAGAAAATAAGTATTTCAGGTGCATTGTTTTGCTGTTGGAAGAGAACTTAAAATGGCCTTCATCAATGTGTCAAGGAAAGGAATTCAACTTCACGAAGACTTCAAGCCAACCCAACCAGTAATTGTTACACATTTTCAATAGTTTCTTAAAAGTTAAATTAGGCCTGTTAAAAACAATGATCTGAAGTATGTTTGAATGATGTGATAAGAGGTTTTTAGAACTAGCTTCTGGATGACATGGCATTCAAGGTAGCTTTGGGACATGGGGACACTGGCAATTAAATCCGTAAAAGTACTGTAATGATCTCTATGGGTAGAGTGTGTAGGGCAGAAATATTTAGTAATTGCTATCATCCTGGGAGTGATGGCATGGGACTTTGGTCTAGATGTCTGGCTTGAACAGTTCCATGCATTCCTCAGTGTTTTCTTGAATTTAAACTAAGAGACTATCTTGTATGCTGATTCTAGGATCTAGGATCATGAAGGAACACCATTATCCTTCTTTAGTGGCTTCATGATGAAGTTCTACAGTTTAGAAAGAACAGATAAGAAACAAAATCCTGGAGAATTAAACGTTAGTAGACCAGGTGTCAGTTTTTTGAGTGTGCTTCCTTTGTCCACGATGCCAGGTTCATGGCAGAGTTCACAAGAATTGTATAAAGGAGTTCTTAACCAATGTGATAGTGAGAAAATTCTACTCTAAGAATCTCAATCTTACAATTAAATTTAATTAAAATTTATCTTATCTGTTCTGATAAGGCAATCCAAGCCAGGTTATAAGTTACACTCTATATTTTAAAAGGAAAATAAAAACCTATTCTTTTTAAATATTTTTTCTTGCATCTAGAAGGTTACCAAATTTATATGATTATTTCCTTTGTAAAAGAAGCAAAGGAAGTGTCTGGGGTAATGGGGATAATTGGATGAATGCAAAAAGATATAGAATGGGAAGGCATGAATGAATATATATATTACGAATATATATTAAGTTCTTTTTTCTTAGCATTCTGACATTACTTAAGCCCATAATTTTCACTAATGAGTTGATGAAAGACAATGTTTTTACAACTACAATATTCAGTGAAAATTATCACTGTCCTAAACATGGGGTATAGTAAGAAGGAAAGCTTTAGCCAAGAGTAGACCATTTCTCAAGGAAAAAAAATAGTAACTGTGATCTTTTTAAAGAGAAGAGCTAATGATAAGCCACCATACAGTTAATAGGATGATAACAATGTCTTTATAGCCGAGTTTCTGCAATCAGATTGTCAATGAATATCTCGTCTCCCAGATACCTTACAGTTTATGGATGTACTAAAGCAATCTGTTTTACACATTGACCTAAGAAATAATACTCAGTCACTATACTATACATCTTTGAAATATGTTTATTTATAGAACATAATTTAGTTACAAAAGATGCACACATGCCCCTTAGTTTTATGCACAAAACTTACATACTAAAATCTAATGATAGATGTTCAAGTATAATGACAAAATATTGAGGAGTATTAACATTTCCTAGTATAATTAGAGCAATGTGGCCATGGCACAAAACTGAATGATCAGATCAAGAGAACAGAACAGGTAACTCAGAAATAAATTCTGTTATATGTTAGAAAATAACATGTAGTAAAAGAAACATCACAAGTAGTGGTGAAAAGGGATTTTTCAATAAATTGTATTTAAGCAATTGGCTCTTTATGTGACAATAGATCTATTTAGATTTTTTTTTTTTTTACTTTATACCACCTACCAAGGTAATTCTGGACATAGGCTTTAAAATAAGCAGAAAAAAAACCACAGACAAATTAGAAGAGAATATTAGCTATGTATCAAGCTGCCTAAGAGAGGATTTTCTAAATTTAGAATAGTAAAAAATCACTAAAGAAAAGTTTGACAGATTTGACAATGTGAAGACATAAAACTTCTGTTGGTAAAAATAATTAAAAGGCAAACCAGAACAGGAAAAATGTTTAAAGTAGACATAAAAGACAAAAAGTTAATATCTTTACTAACCAATGAGCATACAAATGCAAAGAATTTATATTTTACTCTACTAGGTCTCAATTTCCACATCTGTTAAATGGAGATCAAGCAGTCTTTTACAGGGTGTTCATGAATATTAAATGAAATAATATGTGAAAATAGCCTAGCATATGGTGAGCAACTAATGAGTTTGCTTTTATTATACAAATATAAAAGTATGCAGAAAAATAATGTCTTTAAAATGCTAAGATAGCAACATCTAGATATATGGAACCTGCTCAGGTAAGACTGGGGGCAAGAGAGAAGGCTGAAAAGGGTAACTAACAGAAGCCAGAACTTGGAGGACCTTATTTGCAAAAGAGTTTGGACTTGCACTATTTAGGGAGTTAAGAGACACTGAAAGGTTTTAGTCAGAAAAGTGTCATGGTCAGATCTGTTTTCGTAGCAGCTTTAGAAATGTCACTCTAGTGGCAATATTAAATTCGAATAAGAGGGTATTGAGATCAGAGGCAAGTAGCAGGTATTTTAGAGTAACTCTATTTTTGCCTTCTTTATTTCTAGCCTCTTGTTCACTCTCAGTGGAGCAAACACACAGTCCAACTTTATTCACTTGTTAATTTAACCAATATATACTAAATCCTTACTCTAAGCAGAGGCTTTTGGGTATTACAGAAGTAGAGAAGATAGAGCTCCTTCCTTCATGAATTTACAGTGCAGCAGGGAAGGAAAAACAAACAAACACACAATTTAAAAAAAGGCAAAACCAAAAGTAATTATTACAAATACCTATACTGGCTGACTTTTAACACATTTTATTTTAGATTGCAACTCTCTTCTTACTCAATACACATTTTACCTTGAGGCATATCTTTATTTGATCTGATGCTTTGTAATACAAGGTCATGCATGAACTTTGAAATGCTGTAAATTAGGAAATGTTCTAAGCTTTAGTGCATAAATATCAATCAGGTTTTTTCCTTTCATTATATTATAATTTTATTTTTTGTGTTTGGGGTGGAGAGCTAACTTCAAATAGTAAAAAATTACTAAAACATTTAGAAAAATTTGGTTCAAATGAGCATCAGGCAAGTAGAGGATATTAAATACTATTATGAACCCAAATGTCACTGATAATCCTTTGAATAAACATACTAATATATATGACTAAATTGACCCTGAGAACTGAGGGAGCTATCATTGCTATCATTGTCACTTTGATATATTTTAAGCTTGCATAAACAAAACTCAGCTGTGGACACAAATTGGCACTAAAATATGTTTTAATTCCCTTGACTTTATGAATCTGCCAGGCAGAATTTTCTTGAAAATTGTTTTAAGAGAAACAAGTCTCATTTAATAAGTCTCATTTAATATATCAATAGGAAGAATTAAAGCAATATTTTTTACATTCTTGACATCATAACTTAAAATCCTATTTAGAAGTTTGCATGGGTGAAAAAGGTAAAAGGGATTAAGAAGTAATTGCCGGTTACAAGAATAGTCACAGGGATGTAAAGGATAGCACAGGCAATATAGTTAATAATATTGTAACAATGTGTCAGATGGGTGCTGGACTTACCAAAGGGATCACTTTGTAAGGTATATAAATGTTTAGTCCCCATGTTGTACACCTGAAACTAATATATGTCAACTGTAACTGAAAAATAAAAATTTTAAGTGTTTATGAGTAACCCATTTTAACTGGTAGTTTAGTCTTTACCAAAATATTCCCAAGATGATTATTTTTATGAGATGCCAAGATAACTTATAAAATATTTCTTTGTACAATTGGTACGCATACATTTTAGCTATAAAAATAAATTCTTTTTTTCTCTCCCTTTTTCTCTCTCCCCTCCCCTCCTATAAAAATAAATTCTTTATGTTTAAAAGACTTGTGTATAACTCCACTAACCTCACTATTAATCTTTCTGTTTTTAAGCCGGTATCTTGCTATAAATATGCTTTAACTAACAACCACACCTAAAACAAAAGCAAGCTAAGCAAACATCTAGAACAGGAACAGAACCATAGAAATGGAGATCACATAAAGGGTTAGCAACAGGGGTGTGGGAGGAGGAGAGAGGGGGAAAAGGTACAGAGAATAAGTAGCATAGACGATGAGTAGAAAATAGGGGGAGGGCAAGAAAAGTGTGGAAAATATAGAAGCTAAAGAACTTATGACACATAGACATGAACTAAAGGGGGAATATGGGTGGGAGAGGGTGTGCAGGGTGGAGGGGAATGATGGGGGAGAGATGGGACAACTGTAATAGCATAATCAATAAAATATATTAAAAAATACAATATATTTTAATATCTGATAAAGCAAGACTTCTTTTGTTATTGTTACCAAATGGTCTTGGTCATTTTTGCATGTTTATACTTACAAATGAAATTTAGAATCATTTTGCCAAAATCTGAAAATGTAAACCTACTTCCTTTACCATGGAAAGCTTAGTCTTTCTGATAACTTACTAATATGAATAATAAGAAGAGTCATAATAATTACAACCAATGCTTATTGAGTACTTACCAAGTGCCTCTTAATATCATGACTGCTACATAATAAACTCAAATGATATAACTGTTTACCTGTAAAACTAAGAGAATCAACTGAAAACCTATTAAAAACAATAAATATACTTAGGAAGGTAATTGTGCAAAACTGAATAGTTTTCCATGTCAAAATTACAGCTAGTTAAAAATATGATGGAAGAAAAAGCCCTAATCATAATATCAATCTCAAACTTTAGGACAAAAACTATAAACTCCACCAAGTGAAATAAAAACAAATGCGAGGAGAGAGCATATTTTCAAGCCCAGCTCCACAAAAGCCCCAGCACTCAGAACGCCCCGAGCACCCCCAATGCCCAGCTGTGTCTGATCCCCAGCGAAGCTTTAACAACTATAACTGAGCAACATTAATTTCTTTAAAAAAGGAAATTATCTAAGTATGAATAAACCTAGAGACTATTATGCTTGGTGAAATAAGTCAGACAAAAACAAATACCGTATGATTTCATTTATGTGTGGATCTAATGAACAAAATAAATGAACAAACGAAACAGAAGCAGCCTTGCAGAGATACAGAGAACAGATTGCTGGTTGCCAGAGAGGAGGGGATGGGGGACTGACTGGGTGAAAAGGTGAAGGGATTAAAAAGTGCAAATTGGTAGTTACAAAATAAAATAGTAACAGGGAGGTGAAGTACAGCATAGGAAATATAATCGATAATATTGTAACAACTACGTATGGAGCCAGGTGGGTGCTGGACACATTGAGCAGAACACTTTGTAAAATATATGCTTGTCTAACCACTGTGCTGTACACCTGAACCTAACATAAGACTGAATGCAAACTATAATTGAAAAATAAAGTTTAAATTAAAAAAAAAGAAGTAATTTGTCTAATCTAGGGAGGGAAATGGTAACAACAGCAATAAAATAATTCTGTATTTTAAAAAAGCTTTAATCACACACACACACACACACACAGACTATTGGAGGAAATAGCGTAGGTTTCAGACTATAAGACGCACTTTAACCCACCCCACCCCCAAATTTGAGAGGAATAATGGTTGTTAATGCTACTGTTGAGTTCTGCTTACATTTATATTGGTGAAATATTATGTTATTTATGTTATTAAATATTTTACCACATTTTTTGCTTCAAATTTTTTTTTCCTGTTTTCCTCCTCTAAAACCTAGGTGTGTCTTATGGTCTGAAAAATATGGGTAAAAGACATAACGTGATCTTAAAACACTACAAATATCTCAAAGATGTTAAGTCTTTTTACTTAATCTGTAAATTAAAGGCAATTGGGAATTCTAATCAAAATCTCTATAGACTTCTTTGGTGGGGAGAATGTGTCAAAATGATCCTAATGTTGAGAAGAATAGACATTCTAAAATTACCTAAGAACATTCTGAAAGACAACAATTAGGAAACACTAGCACTACTTGATAATTAGAAGAAGTGTGAGAGATCCAAGTGGTGGAGGAGTAATTGGAAGCTACGCTAACATCCTCCCAGGACCAGTCTGGAATTACAACTAAATTGTGGAGAAATTATCCTGAATAACCAACTGAACACTAGCTGGAGAGAAGCCTTGTAACCAAGGACAGACAGAAGAAACCACTTCACTACGAGACTGGTAGGGAGTGCAGAGGAGGCTCGAGCAGGCTGGCTGGGCTCCCACAGATGGCAGCTGGAGTTCTGGAGGGATATTTCAGCGGCCAGGAGGTTCCCCCTGAGAAGTGTGGGGTCTAAACCCCAAGCTGGTCTCTCCAGCCTGTAGCACTAGAGCTGGAAAGGAACCCAGATAACATCCAGTTGTGAAAAGCAGCAGGATTTCTGTCAGCCAGGGAGAGACAGCTAGAGACACAGAGAGCCTGTTAAAGGGCCAACACACAAAATTTCCTTTGTAACCACTTACCCTTTGCTTTGGCAGAGGGAGGGCAGTGTGGACTGGAGACACTTGGGGAGAGTTGGGTTTGGTGGCTCTAAGGGGAGAACTAAAGGAACAACCGCCAGGATCCCTGTGCGGAGTGATTTCCCACACTGCAGAAGCCATCTTTCTCAAGCAGCCCACACCCACGAATAGCACCAGCCAGAGGGGAAGCAACAGCCTTGCCCGCAGGAATTACTCTGCCTACCCTGTGGTGATTAAGTCGGGCTGCTGAGAACAGCTTGATGCCATATCATCAAGTAGTTTAACAACTAAGGTGAAAAATCCAAAGAAGTAGCCAAAATGGGAAGACAAGGAAACAGATCCCAAATGAAAGAACAAGATAATTCTCCAGAAGAGTAAATAGATGAAATGGAAGCAATTTATCAGATAGAGACTTTAGAGTAATGATTATAAGGATACTCAACAGCATGAAAAAAGACATAGAAACTATAAAAAAAGCATCAGACAGAAATAAAGAATGCAATATCTGAACCAAAACACTGGAAGGAATAAACAGTGGGTTAGATGAAGCAGAGGACTGAATGAGTGATTTGGAAAACAAGGTAGAGAAAAAAAAACACCCAGGCGGAGCAGCAAAAAGAAAAAAACAATTTTAAAAAATGAGGAGAGCTTAAGAAATATTTTAGATAGTGTAAAAAGTAAGAACATCCACTTCATGGCAATACCACAGAAGAGAGCGAGCAAGGGATCGAAAACCTATTTGAAGAAATAGTGACTGAAAACTTCCCTGACCTGGTGAAGGGACAAGACACATAAATCCAGAAAGTGCGGAGAGTCCCAAACAAATTGGACACAAAGAGTATTTGCCTTACATACAATAGACCAACATGAAAATAAGTCACTATAAAATGACTTATTCTCTTTTGCAAAATATGGACAAAGGACATGAATATGTAAAACCCAAAGACAAAATGTAAGTGACCAATAAGCACATATAACAAATATACAATATCGCTCTTTGCTTATATGGACAAACAGCAAAAACAATGGTAGTTCCAAGTGAGCAAAGATGTAGAAAAATGTACTTTATGTACTTTTAATAGAAATATAAATTGATGAAACACCCTGAGAAAAATGTAATTTGTAGCCATTAAAATTTCTCATATCTTTTGACTCAACACATATTTTCTGATCATACAACAACCTCTCTTAAAGCAGTAATCATGGATATGGTGGTATTGCAATGCTAATATTGTTTATAATAATATAATAACATACTAAAAGTTTAACATTGCATGATTGATCAAGTAAATTATAACACAATTACATTATAAAACATTATTTTGTTGTAGAATATTTATTGTCTTTAAGGTGACAGAAGAAATGTTGATGATATATGATAGAAACACAGAAGAGGAGGGGAGTGGGTAGAAAACAAAATTAATGTGCTGGAATATGCTGACAACACCTTTGATGTAAAATAATTCAGTAGGGTACAATATGAGTCTACAGTCCTAATCTAAAGAGAAGACTAAGAGAAAGGAGGAAAATGGAAGGACTGCTGCCCTCTCTAAGTTGATCAGATGATTGTCTTGCTAACTCCAAAGATGAAACTCAATCCACATTTTTTATAAAGCATAATGGAAGCCTCTCAAGTCTCTCAGAGATTCTGCATTCCGAAAGTGTTGTAATTAATCATTGTATGGAACGTTTCTTGATTTATATGCAAAGCAGAGGAATTGTGTTTCATTCACCTACAGTTCCTTTCTCAAAAAAAAAAAAAAAACAGTAAAAAATGTTAGGAAAAAGAATGGATCTAATAGATCCATGCTGCACCTAAAAGATCAAGATTTTAATCTTGGTTCTGCCATTTACTTATTATATGACTTTCTGTTAGTTACTTGACTCAATTTTCTGCTTCCTTGTTTGTAAATGGCAGAATACACAATTATTATTTCAGAGAATGGTTCTGAAGATTGACTGATGATATTATTCCATGCAGTATCTGGTGTCTGTAATTTTTGGATTTGTTAACACCCCTCTCCAAGATAAAGAAAAGAACAGAAAAGAAAAAGCCCTCTGAACTAAGCGTCCATACTGTTCTCCTTAAAGAAACTTAAGACAAAATCCACCTTGTTTCAATCAGTTTTTACCCAAACAGTAAGCGTCTTTAAAGAACGAGTTGTCTCACAAATAGCCTGTAATGCCAGTCTTACCAACCATACCCTATTATACCAACATGTTTCGTCCTTCCTTGACCTTGACCCTGTCTACCACCTCCTTCCATTATGCCCTCTGGAACTTTTGCTCTGTGACCAATATTGTCTTGTAGTTTCCACTTCTGAGTGGTTCCTCCACCCTCTTTCCTCAAAGGAAACCTGGATCACCCCTGATGGCTCTCTTCCTTTGTTTTCAAACGGATGTTTCTATTTTGTTTTTAAATATTTGCATCCCTTTCATACCTCAAGGCCAGAGAAGCAGTGTTCTCCTGGTTTCTATTGTCACTTCTAGACCATTATTTCTCCACCCTCTTGTAAAAAGCAAGCAAACCAACAATGTTTGCTCTCAGTCCCTGAGGTTTAAATTAGTTGACAGTATTGTCATTTACTAATCCCACTTACTACCCCTGAATTACTGAAGATAACACAGCAGCTATTGTGTATTATAAATCCTGCCATAATTCCAGGTGACTTCATAACAACATAAATGTTCATGCAACTCTCTGACTTCTGAAATTTTTTTCCCTCCTTTTATCACCAGGCATAGCCCTCCACTGCCACACATTACCGTGATTACAAACCTTGGATTTTGTCATCACCCATAACTGCTCTCATTCCAAAATTGCTCATTCAAGTATACCACTCCCTGACCACAATCTCTCACCTGCAGATTATCCAGTCCTTGGACCTTTCTCCATCCCAACCCATCACTTCTCTCTTCTTTTCCTCCGACATGAATTACATCAGAAATCACATTCTTGTTCATATCCCAAACTTCCCTGTATTTATGGCTTTTCCTTTTACCTTCTGTAAATTTTCAGTCCTGCATGAAATCAGCATCTTCTTTAATACCTACGTGCTAGCAGTCTAACTGTTCCTGGACCCCCCAGATGCAGGGGATCCATACCCAATGCTTGTGTTCCCCCCAATTCATATATTGAGCCTTTAACCCCCACTGTGATGGCATTTGGATATGAAAACCTTTGGGAGGTAATTAGGGTTAGATGACATCATGAAGGTAGTCCCTAATGATGGAATTAATGACCTTCCAAGTAAGAGATACTAGCAAGCTTGTTCTCTCTCTTCACCCCCCTATCTTGTCTTCTTTACACAAAAGAAGAGGTCATGCGAGCACACAGGGAAATGGTGGCCACCTAGAAGCTAGAAAGGGAGTACTCACCAGATATCAAATCAGCTGTCACCTTGGTTTTGGACTTCCCAGCCTCCAGAACTGTGAAAAATTAAATCTCTGTTGTTTAAGCCACCCAGACTATATTTCTTTTTCTTTTCTTTTATTTTCTTTTTTTTTTAATGGCAGCCTGAGTTAAGACACTAACAATGTTGAAGAAAGGCACACAATAGAGTGGATGTGTCTTGTAAATTCATCATTACCAATCTTAAATGGGTTCTCAAACATTGAGCAGGAGTCCCAACTTTTATTAAGCAACCCATTCTGGTATTCACTATAAGAAGGACTATTTAAAACTTTCAGCCAGTGACATTGTCTTTCATTTTTCAGATAAAGCAGAAGCTATCAGATGGGAACTTCCTGTCTTTCTAATAATAAAAAAATCAAAACTACTTACATCTGCACCCATACTCCCACCATTCTCTCATTGAGAGAATTCGTACCTTTAACCAAAGCTCAATCCACCCATTTCTGCCTTGAATCCCATTGCTTTTCTACATTCTCACTTCTGATGATTTTCTCTCTCTCTTGTTTTACTAACCTTTCCCTCCCAGTGGATTCATTCCACTAGCTTTAAAAACAGATCAACCTTTCTATATGGCTGCTGGGTTTGGGCATACTTGGAAAGTCCACTTCTTTGAGATTAAAATAAACAATGGTTTGGTAATATCTCTGGTTTATAACATTTCAGGTTTGAGGACATTTTATATGTTACAGTTGTAATTTTGTCTTTTCTGATGAGGAGAAAGAAGAGGTTGGGAAAATGGTGAATGAATATGGTCTTCCCATTCAGTTTTACAGAATTCTCATAAACTGGGCATCTATAGTTTTCATCATTTTCACCGTGGGCCATTTTACATCTCTGAATAAGTTTTGTGCACATGCTCAGTTAAATAAAATGAAGAATTGCAATAGGTGCCAGAGAAGTTCAATAAGTAGTGTGAAAACTCAGGTGGTCCTATAGTAGTATTATACTTTGTACTGAATATAATTGATTAATTATCCCCAGAATAGTAATCTAAAGAAAGAATGTGACCCAGGACATATTCCTCAGGATGATTAAGAAATAAGCTTTATCATATAAGGCCCCCATGTGGCAGTTTAATGACAAGCTGTACATACAAAAAAAAAGAGGCTAGTTTCAAGGTGAAATCTTATTTAACAAGTACCAGTGTCAACTGAGTCCCCCTAAAAGCAGATTTGAAAAATAACATTATTACTTTATCATCTAAATGGAACTCACTTAGTCTTCAATCAAAAATATAAATTCATAGTACCAGTAGCATGAATATGCACTTGAGGCCAGAAAGCTAATTTTGAGAATAATGACACTCACTTTTCTCTATTTGACATGATCATTCAGTTTTGTCTTCTTGGTATGTGTTTCAGACTTGTGTGTTCTTTCCCTCCCCCAGGACAAAGTAGCCTGGGTGTCTAGAAATTTTCTTGATAATTAATGGCTTTCTACTCTTCTCCCTATGCAGTTTTAATCTGTTAAAACAACAACAATTTCAATTTAAGTAGTATGTGTCATTGCCACTGTAAATATTTTGCTCAGACTGCCTGCATAGCCAGTGCATCTGTTTCCTGATGGCTGCATCTGAATTCAAACTTTTGGGGTAGCAAGAACAGACAAATTAAGTTGGAGCTCCTAGAAGGGTAATCCTTCTTACCAGTCTCTATGTTTGGGAATAAGTTCACTGACCTAGAGGACACTCCTGCTTTATTGTGAAAGATAATTTAAAGTCTGTCTAAATTACTTTTTATAGTTTTAATGTGTGAATATGTATTGTAGTAAATTAGTTAAGACAATTTTTCTCTTGAACAAACTTTTATTCTATTGTGATTAGACTTAATAGCTGAAAAAGCATGGTCTTTGCTCTGATGATTTTAAATACAGATTAAAAATTTTACAACCTCAGGAATTAGTAATCTACGATGTTAATATACAAAATTCTGTATTTTAAAAGCATTCAACATAGAATCTCTAACTACTTGCTGTAGTACTTTGCATAATATACATGAAGCATGGAGATAGATACATTAAACTACATTCTTTGACAGAAACTGCAAAACTGAACTTGGAAGTTATCTGGATTTTGGATCCAACAAAACCAAAATTTCAGTAAAATAATGCCAAAAGTGACTTCAAGTTAAATTTAATAAGGGTTCATTGAGAACATGTTCTATGCGCAGCACCGTGTTAGGTAGGCCCCACAGGGATAGTAGTAATAAAGGATTTCACTCTGAAATCTGGACACATTGATGCGAAGTGAGGTGAACGGGCCGATTTAGGTGGGTGCCAGAGAACGCGGGACCCGAAGGTAGGACCTCCTCACTAGTAAGGCTGCGCTGTGGAGAAGCTCTGGAAAACGGCGCTAGGTTCTGAACACGGGTGACGAGGGCGGCACTGCCAGCCTCTCTTAGGGATCCGCTGGCAGAAGACCAAATTGCCCTTAGGCTTACACCCCCCCCCCGCCACGGCCCCGCCCAATCCTGGGGTCACCGCCCAAGACGGCAGAAACTCGCAGGGATGACCGTACACTCCATCGCGCTGGTTCGTACATGGGCAGTCAGTTCAGGCTTCAGGCAGCGCTGGAGAATAGGGTAGGAGCGACATGGCCTGGGGGTTCAAGAATTCTACCCCCAGACTTCCTTGAAAGGGATATTCTACGGGCAATTTCGCTATTTGTGCTATTTGTCGCTGTTTACCGGTCCAGGGAGAGCATTGAGACAGAACCCTACTTCCTTCCTGGGAATCAGGCCCTGGGGCCGGGTACGAGAGCCGGCGCTGCTGCATTCCTGGCGCAGAAGCTAGGGATGGCACAGAATTTGGGAGTCGGTTTCCGGGACAATGATCAGTCATTAAAAGCCATAGATCTCAGCCGTTAAATCTAGGCTCCAGGTAAGAGTCAGTAATCAGCTTGGGTCGCTTCGAGGCCACACATCCCACAATCTCCGCGCAAGCAGCCGCGCTGTTCCCCTGCGTGAGGGCTGTCAGCACCAAGCAGGTGGTGAGCACCAGCCCGGCGTCTTGACAGCTGCCCACGCGTCAGGGCGGAGCTCCAGCAAGCTACTTTAAAGCTTGGAGCGGCCGGCCCCGCCCCCTGAGTCCCACTATTGGCTCCAGGTGAGTTGGCGTTAGCCTGATAGGTGCAGGAGGGCGGGGCTGCGCGCGCGAGGCCCGCGGTCTCTAGAAGGCGGCCCGGGCTAGGGAGCTCTAGGCAGCAGAGTGCGGGTAGTTGGGCGAATGGGGTAGGCGGGCACGTGAGCGCGCCGGCAGCCGAGGTCCCGCGGGAATAGCGGAACGCTAGACGCTGAGCAGCACGCGCAGCCCGGCGGTCGGCGGCGCGCGCGCGGGCGAGGGGGTGGTACGTGCGTGTGTGTGCGTGAGTGTGGGTGAGAGTGTTTGTGTGTGTGTGTGCGTGCGTGCGTGCGTGTGTGTAGAGCTCCGTGCGGAGCGCGAATCGTCAGTTCCCTGTGCGAGTACCCCGCTGTCTTGCACATCCCCCCTCCCCTCCGTCCCCGCAAATCCACGGTGGCAAACCGAGTGAGAGCCCGGGAAGTAGGGGTGGGGAGAGCGGCCAGGGTCTCACGAAACAAAAGGGGCGCGGAGGTCAGCCTGCCATGGCCTCTCGGAACGTGGGGGGCAGGAGCGGGAGCCGCGGCGGGGGCGTCGGCGTCGGCAAGAAGAGCCTGAGCGCCCGCAATGCTGCGGTGGAGAGGAGGAACCTGATAACCGTGTGCAGGTACGGCGGGGCCCGTCTCTCGGGGTGAAGGAAGGGGGCTGCGGGCGCCGCGGGCTGAGGGCTTTGGGCGAGCACGCGAGCCCCTGGGGTTCACGAGACACCCGGCTGTAGCCCCGCGCCCCAGCCTCTGCCACGCCGGGCGTGTCCGCGGGCCCAAGCGCCCCCAGAGGGGCCGGGGTCTGGGTGCAGCCGAGGCCCCGACTTTCTGGCAGTCCCAGGGCTGTAAGCAGCCCAGGTTACGGCTTGGGGCGGGGCTGGGGAAGGATTTGTTTTGAATGTACATTCTAGAGCCAGAGTAAAATAGGTGGGTAGGGAGAAAGGGCTCTTTCATTTAGTGCATGTTTAGCTGGCATCCAGCTTTTGGTAAAGTAGGGAGAAAGGGCTCTTTCATTTAGTGCATGTTTAGCTGGCAGCCAGCTTTTGGTAAAGTAGGCATTACTGTGATTATTTACTGTGTTTCCTCAAAACCAGAGTGCATTATGTTCTTGGCATATTTACATGTATATTCAGTCATTCATGCCACAGATATGGAGTGCTTACTACATGCCACCCGTGTGTATGTTTGTGTGTACGTGTTTCCTCTCCACTTTAAATTGCAATGCTAGTGCTGTTTCTGCAGTTATCAAGAGTGAGACTGTGGAGGATTCCTAGTCTGTTTCAGTGGTTTATAACCAGGTCTGCCTTTTCTTAACGGTTTTCTAATTACAAATGAAGTATTCCTTTACAAAATACAGAATCATAAAAGGAATAATTACTATCTATGAAAGGAATTACTGCCTATAAAAGGAATACTGTCCATAACTTTTTAAAATATGCTGATATATTTTCTTTTTAAAAACGGATTTTATTTATTTTTAGAGAGAGGAGAAGGGAGGGAGAAAGGGAGAGAAACATCAATGTGTGGTTGCCTCTCTCCTGCCCCACACTGGGGACCTGGCCTGCAACCCAGGCTTGTACCCTAACTGGGAATCTAACCGGCAACCCTTTGGTTCGCAGGCCAGCATTCAATCCACTGAGCCACACCAGCCTGGGCTGATGTATTTTCTTTAAGTCTTATTTCTGAGTATTAAAAAAAATTGAAGTCCTAGGCATCCATTTCTTAGGAACTTCTTTGAACAATTAAGTTGTTTTAAATTTACTGTACTTTATTCAATCAAACCCCTCATCATCAGCCATCAATAATCCTCTAAGAATCCAAGAATGATGAAACCTTTTCCTCCTTTGCAATTTATATCTGTATTGTTTTTCTTTTCTTTGTGTAAAAATGTGTTTAGCATCTGAAGCAGAATACAGATAATGGTACTAGGATGTATATTCAATATCTCTGAGTGACTTTTTGTTTATCTTGGGCAATTACAAATGTTCGCCTTTCTAGCAGAAAGACCTGCCTCACTGACTGTTGTGGCACTTGGGTTGTAAACAGTAAAATTATGTGAAATCTGTTCAGTTTACCATTTGAGTTATCTAGGGTGCAACTTTTTAAGAAAAGTGGCTGTATTCATTTTTTTTAACCTAGGAAAATATTTTTAAGTTAGTAAATAGAACAATTTTCTTACATTTATTTTACAGATATTAAAAGTAATTAGTTTTTTGGTTTTTGTTTTTTTTTAAATAGGATAGGTCTCAGGCAGGCTCCAACATGTACAGTGCTTCTTGGGATAATGTATTTCATAAAAACTTCATCAGAGTTAAATTTCACGGGGCAGCAAACTTATCTGCTTTTTGCTGAGTCTTTTTTTTTTTTAAAGAAAAAAAATTCTTCCTACTATAGCATCCAACACTCAGTAAATAGTTATTGAATGAATAAATTCAGTGGTCGGTACTATTCCTTTTGCTTCTCCATTTTTGTCATGACTAATTTTAGGTCATTTAATATTCATGTGCTCTCTCTTCAGAGGCAGTTGGAGAAGAAAAGGACTTGTATATCAACCTTGTTTATATTACATTTTAAGTTATGTGCAAGAAGTTTCAGTCACTTCACAATGGTTTGTGTGGACAGCTTTCTGGGCTAGCTGTGTTACTATTATTTGCATAATTCTTTTCTACTGTGAAATGAATATAAGTGCTGACTTTAGTTACACATAATTTTAGTATTGTATCTAAAACAAATTTCAATTTCTGGCTTAGATTTCAACTTGTGTATTTATTTATGTGGATAAAAATATTACTAATGCTGTCCTTTATGGCCAACCAGTTGATGGTGCACATAAATTATCATGCATGTGTAGTAATGGGATCTCTTTGAAAGGCTTGGTCTAAAAGGCTTTTACTTTTTGGAAAAAAGTCACCGTGGGCCATTTGGCTGTTTTAAGTAGCCCCACCTCAAATTCAGCAAAATGAACTAATCAATATTTTTTCATCTCTATTGCTTTTCTCTCCTTTTTAGAGTTACTAAACCCTGAGTATCTTATCCATCGCTCTCTTAATGAGTTCATTTTTAAATTTTGACATATCAAATCAGAAGGCTTGATACTTATTTTTTACTTTTTAAAGTTTTTCTCTTTTTAAAAAAAAATATTTATTTATTTTTAGAGAGAGGGGAAGGGAGGGAGAAAGAAAGGGAGAGAAACATTGATTGTTGCCTCTCACATGCCCCCAACTGGGGTCCTGGCCTACAATCCATGCATGTGCCCTGACTGAGAATTGAACAAGTGACCTTTTGGTTTGCACGCTGGTGCTCAGTCCACTGAGCCACATCAACCAGGGCGAGGGTTTGATATTTAAATTGGGAAGTTGGTTTAGTGGAAATGTAATTGAGTTCTAAGTTAACTTTTCTTTAAATAATTGTATGTCCTTTAACAAGCCATGAAACCTTTCCATTTTCCAGTTTTTCATCTGTAAAATAACCTTGGACTAGATCATTGCTAACCTTCAACAATGGCCCTGAAACTGATAATAAATAGTCTTTAAGGAAAATGTGTTTATATTTGGTTTTGAATTTCTCTAAATATGAGCAAGGTAATGGTAGACATATGTTTAATGGGAGATAGATAAGGCATGTGCATTTTTGTCTGTAAACAAAAAAAACATTTCACATTGTAATTTTCTAATGATGTTCTAGAAATACTGACCAGTTTACAAAAACAAAACATCCCCCCCACGCTATCATTCTAGTGTATCTATTAATACATACACCATAATGCTTTTCCTTACCCCTTAAACAATTTAGGCATATTCTCACTTTAGGTTTTACATTTTATTATATAATCATACAGTTCTTTAGGTTTAAAAACATCTTATACAAGAACAATATTGCTAGAACTCACTTTCCTTTTCTACTAAGGGCAGAAGACTGTGTTTCTTGTCCTGGGGCTGGCGCTGAAACACTGTCTCCCTGTAGCAGACAGGACTAGAGCAGAACTGTGTAGTTGACAAGATGCCTCACTCCAGCCTTCTTTGCCCCAGGGCCTCCTCACAGACCTGTTCCACAGCTGTGCAGTTCTCACAGGCTTGTGGTATCACAGTTGAGCTGTTTGCATTGAATAAAGTTTGCTTCTTCACTGCACCCCAAACTGGGGATTCCTGTTGGTGTTGCATTGATTCCAATAACCACTGACAGTTCTGATAGTATTTTGGTGGAATCTTTAGGGTTCTGTCTATGTAGTATCCTGTCATCTGCAAATAGTGAGTTTTACTTTGTTGTCAATTTGGATGCCTTTTATTCCTTTTTCTTGTCTGATTGCTGTGGCTAGTGAAGGTCACATTCTTAGAACCACCTGAACAGTTGCAACAGCTTGGTACCCCCAGGCACTGCTGCGGATACCATGGGCAGGAGGACCTTCAAGGCAGGAAGAAGAGCCAGGCATAGTCTGGTGGTACAGCCACAGCAGGCAGGTGGGCCCTAGGGTGGGGGGCACAAGCTGGGGATGAAGGTGATGGGTCCTGCTGTCCAGAAGCCCAGCCTCTACCATACCCCCATCAAGTGAGCTATACCTGGAATATATCATTTTGGGGCATGCTAATGTAAATAGCACATGTTTTTTTTCATTTTAAATTCCACTGTTCATTGCTGGTATGTAGGGTAGTGGAAAAAAAACAAAAAGAACAATATTGCTATATATTTAAACTCTGGAATTAGGTTGTTTGGTTACATAGAATACTCAGGAATTGGATGGGATTGAATTTAGTTGAATTTTGGTTCATTGTGATTGTCTGTAATTATTTAATGAGGGTTTTTTCAATTTATACATTGTAGACAAAAAACACTTGGATGATACTTATCTCAGCAAATAAATACAGTTTTATCATATTTTTCAGATTGTGGTGGAGAGAAAATAGGTCGTTTGAGGCCTCTAATTATTCCACGCTCAATTCTAAAATACTCATAGACTGACTTTGGTTCTGTACACCAAGTGCTATTTCCCCTGCATATTCTCTACCATTCAGAACTTTGAAAAACTTAAATTGTTAAGTCCCTTCAGGCATTTTTTAAAACTTCCATTCTCTATCCATGGAAAATCAGGTATTATTCATTTTTTCTGTCATTTTTAAGCTTCAGAGGTTATTGACTAGCTTACATACTCCTTTTGTTTTAGTTCTTCTGACAAAGAATTGAAATCTAAATTCTCTTTCTATGGCTTAACATTGTTTTACGAGGAAAGTATAAAATGTATATGCTTAAATATGTGTGCATAAACAGATTTAAAAATAAAATTTGTTAAACTCTTCAATTAATACTTTAAGGGAAACTCCTCACATAAAATCATAATTTTCTGTCTTGTGGCTGGTGGACTAGTGAGCAATTTAAGGAGATAGTGTGATGAGCTAAGCAGAGTGGACACAAGTGATGATTTTAAAAATAAAATAATTGTTCTTAGTTTTCTATTGGTCAAGTTCTTATTTCATGGTTGGAATGTTATTTTAAATAACAGTAACACCTCATTTTCCCAGTATAGCCAAAGACTGAGGTGCTCATATTTCCCATGTAGCTAATGTTTGGGTTAAGGCTTAAAATTCTTCCATCAACTATAGTGTTTTACTCAGCACTTACTGTGGAATGCAGTCTTCTGTATAACTGAAAGTTCCAATTTAAGTTTTCAAATTTAAACTATAGTAAACCAAAATAATATTTTAAACGTTTTGGATGAATTTCTTTGAGAAAAGGATTATATATTTCCTTACCCTCTTTAAAAAGACTGTGTAGGGTAATATAATCCTTGTTGATAACCTTACTTTGGATCCATTTCTGTGAATATGTCCTGTGCAGTGGCTGCCCTTGGAGACTGTTGAGGTACAGAGAGCTTTTTGCTACATGATCCCAAAAGATTGTGTTTGGAATTCATCCGCTTTTGCATTTGAATTTCTTCCTACCAAGTTAGCTGTTATTTCTTACAACTCTTCCTATATCTAACAGCTCTTTTCATTGTGCTTCCAATCCCAACTTGCTCATTTTGATTGGTTGTAAACTAGGAAAGCATATAAGTAAATTTATCATGTGTTAAAAAGAAAAAGGCACCCAGAGGCCTGAGTTAAGTGCACGAGCTGTAGTACTTTGAACTTCATAACATCCTGGTTGCTGAATAATCCGAAGAAAAAAGTCTGTTTCTGTGCTTGAAGTTGGTGGGTAAAATGCAGATATGTGAAATGTTACTGAATATTATTGGTGATATAATCCTCTAAATAACTTTAAATTCAATGACTCATTTGCTTTAGTACACTTCATAAGATTTCATACCTTTGCTACAGTAACTTATATTTTTGGCTGAAACACTGTCATGCTCAATGTAATGGATAGAACTTTGGGTTGGGACTTTAATCAGCATTCATTATGTTGCTTTGGAGCAGGTTCAATATATCTAAGGATCCTTAAGAGTTCTAGTAATAGGTGTTCATCTTTTCATCTACTGGTCCTAGGTAGGTTTCTCAGCATTCACAGAAGGTCGTTATCTCTTCCCCTAAACTAGGGAAGAGATAAACTGGGTTCACACTCAACTGACAACAGAGAATAGCTGTCCTCCGCACATTTTCTATAATCTGAACTCTCAGCTAATGGATAAATGTCAGAAGCTCAGTTGAGAGATAAGATATTCAAGGAGGAATATGTGGAACTTATCACTCTTGTATTTGGTCTTATGTGCTTATAAAATATATGTCTGGGTCAGTCCAAACCATCGGAGTATGTAGACTGGGTATATGGACTGCATTGCTTCACCTTTCCTGTCCCCAGTGCTTTTGCGGATTGTGCATCGGTCAGATTCCATCCACCTAAACTGATGGTTATCAGACGAAGCAATCACAGAGTGTCTTTTTGAAGTTGTTGTCAAGAACATTGCTTATTACGTCAAAAAGTGTCTTCTATTATGAAATACATCTTATTATGAGAAATACATCTTATTTTAAAGTCAGTAATTGTCTCAGCAACTGCTTTATTTATATCTACTGGACCCAAATGAATGTATAAATGACAACTTCTCTTTTTATCATATAGCTGTTAGAAATTTAGTTTTAAATCTGTAGCCAACCTCTGTAACAGATATAGATAATCATAGTAATGTATTTTGCCTATTCCTAGCTACATTTTGCTCCTACTTTTCATATAAATTATTTACTGACTTGTAAATGTTAATCAAATTTAATACTTGATTTTGAAATTTAAAAATTTCTCTTGGTATTTGCAATTATAAAACCAAATGTAGTCTCAAAATTAATATTAACAATACAATTTAAAATTTTAATAAATTATAAACCATGAGACATCTGTGTGTAACCTGAAAATACACTTATTTAACTTATATAATTCATAGAGAACATGCTTTTGGAGGAAAAATAGTAGATTGGGTGTCTATGACTAAAAATGAAAATTCTAATTAAAATAATTTTTATTTAAATTATTTATTTAATAGTTAAGGTTAACATTGCCAGAATTCAAACCCAAATATATGTGGTTTCAAAACCTATACTTCTCCTCTTATACTGTGCTGCCTTGAGTGTCCATAACAAGTCAACTGGATCTAGTTTGTGTGTTTGTATGTGTGTGAACATGCATGCGTGCATGTGTGTGTGTTTTATTTGAGCCACAGAACCAGAAACAGAGAACCTTTATCTTCTTAGCATTTCCAGTGTTGATAAACCATGATCACTATGTAATAATATGCTTCTTTAAAAAATCAACTTATTTGTAGGCACTTGAAATTTCTGCCTTTCTTTTTCTGTGCTAGATGTTAAGTGTAATGATGTTCTAAAAAAGGAAGGGGATGTGTACTAACAGGAATACTATGAAAAGCTGTCCACCCTCAAATTTGGTAACTTAGAAGAAATGGACGAGTTCATAGAGATATATAAGCCTACTATACTGAATCACAAAGAACTGGAAAATTCAAATAGAAATTGGAACAGTCATCAAATCCTCCCAAAAAGTAAAAGTCCAGGACCAGAGGGCTTTACTAGAGAATTGTACCTGACATTCAAAGAAGATTTAATACTTATTCTTCTCAAATTCTTCCAAAAAATTGAAGAAGAGGCAGTATTTCCTAACTCATTTTATGAGGCCAACATTATCCTGATACCAAAACCTGGCAACGTTACACACAAAAAGAAAATTACAGACCAGGATGCAAAAATCCTAAACAAAAAAATAGCAAATTGAATACAACAATATATTAAAAAGATAATATATCACTGTTAAGTGGGGTTCATTCCAGGGGCACAAAGGTGGTTCAACATGTGCAAACTGACCGATGTGATATACCATGTTAACAAAATAAAGGGTAAAAATCATGTGATCATATCAATAGATGCAGCAAAACTGTTTGACAAGATACAACATCCATTTATGGTTAAAACACTCAATAGAATAGGTGTGGAAGGAAAGTATGTCAACATAGTAAAGGCCATATACACCAAACACTCAGCTAATATCATACTCAATGGTGAAAAACTAAAAGCTTTTCCTTTAAGGTCAGGAACAAGGTAAGGATACCCATTTTCACCACTATTATTGAACATAGTTCTGGAAGTCCTAGCCAAAATAATCAGGTGAAAAGAAAGAAATAAAAGGTATCCTGATTGGGAATGAACAAGTAAAATTTTCACTTTTCAGGGATGACATGATTCTTTATATAGAAAACCTAAAGACTCTACCAAAAGGCTATTAGAAACAACAAATAAATATAGTAAAGTTGCAGAATACAAAATTAATTGCATTCCTATATACATGTGAATTTCCACTTTTAAATAGTTTTCAATTAAAAGTATTAAAAATTTAACTAATAATTTTATTTTTCATTTTCACTTTTTTTTGCTTTTTAATTATTTGTAATTTAAGAACTGTGGAAGGAATGGATTTAATGTGGGTGTGATGAAGATTTTTAAAATGGTTTTGGTAACCATCTCATTTTCTTGGTGTGTTGCCAAAGGGGAAAAGGTAGTTCTTGCTTTCTTAGGTTTGAAGGTTTTAATCATAATCGTTCCTCCTTATTTCTAAACTAAACAAAATTTCCTTTGGATATTGAAGGTGGGAAAGAATATTTTAAAGACAGAGGCATTTTAAAAACTGCCCTTAAGACTTCTGGTCAAGATGGCAGAATAAGTAAATGTGGTACTTGCATCCTCCCACAATCATATCAAATTTACAACTAAACTGTGGAACAAACAGCATACAAAACTGCCTGAAATCTAGCTAAACATACATCTTATAACTAAGGCTATAAAGAAGAGGCCACATCCAGATTGGTAGGATGGGCAGAAACTTAGAAGGGGCTGTTCCTACACTGATGTTTGGTGGTTAAAAATTGGGAGGGATATTTACACTGTAGAGGTCCCCCCAAGGATCGAGGGGTCCCAGACCCACATCAGGTCCCATGCACACGGTTTCAGTCCAGGAAGGGAAGTCCTTATAGTTTCTGGCTGTGAAAACCAGCAGGGATTGTGGCTGAGTGAGATGGAGGGCTTCTGGAGTTCTAGTCATTCCTCTTAAAGAGCCCATGGACAGACCTACTCAAACTCACTGGCTCTGAGCTCCAGCACTGGGGCAGCAGCAGCTCCAAAGGCACAGGGACCATAAGAGGAGGAGGAACTGAATTATCTAGCTTTGGGGTGGTATTGGAGGGGCAAATTCCTTCCAGGCAGAAGTGCTGGCAGAGGCCATTGTTCCTCTGCTGAGCCCTCTGCCGAGCCCTCTGCTGACAGAGCTGCAGGTGGGTACCATATCTGAATCTCCTAATACTGGTCACCCCACCCTGGTGACTCCCTGAGGCCCTGCCCAACCCAACTTGTGAGTCCAAACCATTTCCAGTGGTTTTTTCATGTGAACAGTCTGCCTTGGCTCATGCTGCAGACTTTCCTCAAAGGTTCACAAACCGAAACAAGCAGCATCTGGCCTTGGCATACCCTGTACCTCTGGCTAAGTGGTCCTAGGCCTGGCATAGCAGCAGCCAGCATCAGTTTGCAGCTTGGCCTCTTCTGGGCACTCCAAGCCCAGCACAAGTAGCAGCTATTTATAGATGGCTCTGTAGTTCATACCAAGCGACCCTAGGCAGGGCACAGGCAGTGGCTGCCCTTGGCCTGTACCTCTCAAGAGACCCCAGAGCCAGTGCACCCAGTTGGCAGCTTTAGACCATACCAGAGTACCACCCAACCACCTCCACGACCAATACACTCAAGGAGAGGACTCATCACGCACCAGAGCCCAAGTTTTGCTCTGTGGGGTCAGCCCTTATACAATAGCTCCTCTGCTGTAGTTGAGGCCAGTCCTCGCAGCCAATCATCCTTGAGGTGAATACCTCTCATTGATGTGCTGACAGCTATCAAGGCTCAACTGCAACAGGAAGGTGCACACAGCCCACCTAGGGTACACCTGTACCACCCAGCTTGAGTGACCAGAAAGCTCCCCACTGGAGCTCCCTACACGAACCTACTACATAATACCACTCTACCAAGCCTGGGAGACATAACAGCTCTACCTAATACATAGAAATAAACACAGGGAAGCAGCCAAAATGAGAAGACAAAGAAACATGTCCCAAATGAAAGGGCAGAACAAAACTCCAGAAAAAGAGCCAAATAAAATAGAGAGCAACAATCTACCAAATGCGGAGTTCAAAACATTGGTTATTAAGATTCTCAATGAACTTAGAAGAGTAAATGAACTTAATGAGAACTTCAACAAAGAGACAGGAAACATAAAAATGAAGATAGAAGACATAAACAGAACTAGTCAGAAATGAAGAATGTATTTTTACAGAGAATCAATAGTAGAGTAAATGAAGCAAGGATCAAATAAGTGATTTGGAAAATAAGGAAATATAGAACACCCAATAAGAACAGCAAACAGAAAAAAAATTAAAAAATTAGGATAGTTTAAGGGACCTTGGTGAAAACATTAATTGCTAACATTTGCATCTTGAGGGTGCTAAAAGAAGAGAGAGAGCATGCAGTTGAAAACCTGTTTGAAAAAATGATGGAAAACTTCCCTAACCTGGTGAAGGAAATAGACATTCAAGTTCAGAGAGTGCAGAGTCCCAAACAAGATGAACCCAAAGAAGCCCATACTAAGACACATCATAATTAAAATTCCAAAGGTTAAAGATAGAACATATCTTAAAAGTGGTAGGAGGAAAGCAGTTAGTTACCTACTGGGGAGCTCCCATAAAACTGTTAGCTGATTTCTCAACAGAAACTTTGCAGACTGGAAGGGATTAGCATGAAATATTCAAAGTGACAAAAATTAAGGACCTGCAACCAAGATTATTCTACCTAGCAAAGCTGTCATTTAGAATCAAAGGAATGTAAAGAGCTCCCCACACATGAAAAAGCTAAAGGTGTTTATCATCACCAAACCAGTATTACAAAAAATGTTAAAGGGTCTTAAGAAGAAGAAAAAAGATAAAAATATGAATAATAAAAGGGCAACAAAAGCATTCGTCAGCAATTACTTTAATGCAGATGGGTTAGATGATCCATTCAAAAGACATAGGTGGCTGAATGGATAACAAAATAAGATCCTTACATGTGCAGTTTCCAAGAGACTTGCTTCAGATGAAAAGACATGCAGTGACAAAGTAAAGGAATGGAAAGAGATATTTCATGAAAATGGAAACAAACAAAGAAAGCTGGGGTGGCAATAGTTATACTAGACAAAACAGACTTTAAAACAAAGGCTATAACGAGACGAAGAAGGACCCAGCAATTCCACACCTGGGTATTTATCCAAAAAACTAAATCAAAATTACATATGCATTCATGTGTTTATCACCCCATTATTAACGATAGCCAAGATATGGAAGGAACCTAAGTGTACATCAGTAGATGAATGGATAAAGAAGAAGTGGTACATATATACAATGTAGTATGACTCAGCCATAAAAAAGAATGAATTATTGCCATCTGCAACAGCATGGATAGACATAGAGGGTATTGTACTGATGATGTAAGTCAGACAGAGAAAGACAAATGCCCTATGATTTCACTTATATGTGGAATCTAAAAAACAAATGAACAGGCTGACTACAAACAGACTCAGAAATACAGAGAATATTTTGACAGTTGCCAGATGGGAGGGAGGTTGGCAGAATGGGTGAAAAAGGTGAAGGGATGAAGAAGTACAAGTTGGTAATTACAGAATAGTCATGGGGATGTAAAGTACAGCATAGGGAATCTAGTAAATAATATTGTAATACCTATGTATGATATCAGTTGGGTACTAGATTTATTGTGGTGATCATTTTATAAGTTATATGAATCTCTAATCACTGGGTTGTGCACCTGTAGCTAATACAATTTTGTATATAAACTGATTGAAAAATTAAAAAATATTTAAAAACAAAGAAAAACTGCACTTGATTATAAGAACTTCTAGTGTAATTTTTAAATTTTTCTAGTGAAAGCTATTACTTAGACTTGACATGATTCTTTTAGACATTCATCAAATTGTCATTTTATTATTTGAAAATCGGTCCTTTTCAAGAAATAGATGACTAATATTGGCATCATCATTATCAGGAAATAGCTTGGCATCTGTGTGATATTTTTTAGATGTATTAAAATTTGTTTTACAGATTTAGTTTTTATAGCACATATTAGGTAGTTACTATGTTATGGGGGGAAATACACTCATTATTCTGGTATTGTGGTGCTAGTTACATGATTCTAGGGAAGTGCTGAGTGGGAAGACTTGGCTAGCTAGAAGTAAAACATGGACTTCAGGATTTAATTCGCCTTCTGAAATTTAGATTTGTGTTGGCAGGAGAAGAGAAGGGTATAAGTGATGAAACAAAGCTGGGAAATACTCTTTTTCTTCATTGTTAATTTTGATATATTATAAATTATTTAAACTGCTTTTTTACTCTTAAAATATCTTTACTTTTGACCATGATTGGTGTGGCTCAATGGGTTGGACATCTTCCTGAAAACCAAAGGGTTGCCAGTTCGATTCCCAGTTAGGGTACATGCCTGGGTTTCGGGCCAGCCCCAGTTGAGGATGCGCGAGAAGTAACCCATTGCTGTCTCTCGCACGTTGATATTTCTCTTCCTCTATCTCCCTCCCTTCCTCTCTCTCTAAAAATAAATAAATAAATAATTTGAAAAAATAATTAAAATAAATAATTTTAAAATGTCTTTATGCTTTGTGATATTCGGACTTTGCTTTTATTTTAGTTTTTAGGGAGATGTTGAGTTAAAAGTAATTTGGTGCTCTGAGACTCACCATTGCCATTTTTTCTCATGCAGATATTGTCTTCTATAGGAGTATAAACTACTGATAACATAATAAGAAGACTCCTATTTTTTGACTACTAATTGATATGTATATGGCTCTGGATGCTGCAAAAATATGTTACACCCCATGGCTTCTTTTCCCCATTGCATTTTACAAAGTAGATTATTTGTTAGGTAATTTTGTATTGTTCCTGAAGGATAGTAGTGCCTAAAACTTTATCAGGCTGTTACAGGTGGTTGAATTCTAACCTAGCTCTTTTGATGAAATAAGTACTTTGAAATTTTTTATCTTTTTGGGTATAATTTTTGGTTTGTTTCACCAATGTGTGTTAATATCTTAGATGCTATAATTTTCATAAGCAGGTTACTCCTACCTCGAATGTGATTGCAGAGTCAGCCTTCCTATTCCATTCTACCTGGCAAGGTGGGTGTGGAGATGAAGACTGGGGTTTTTGTTTATTCATTTTAGGAACACTTCCTAATTTATACTCTTACTGAATAAGAACATTATACTTATTATATTTATTTATTCTTATTAAAAGTTTATTTAAGTGTTACTTCCTGTATGTTCTTTTTTCTCTTTTACATAATAGCTTCCTTCATTGAACTCCAGTTGTTGTAGATAGATTAATGTTTAACTAAATGGTACTATCTCAGCCTTTCTCAGTCAAGGTTATTCATCAGAACCAAAGAAGACTGAAAATTATTTGGGTAACTATTTTCTTAATTTTCTTAAGGATATATAATTACTATAATTTTATTGATATAAGATGAAAGTGATTTCATTACATACAAAGAATGCTTTAGGATAGTGGTTTTCAAAGTGGGCTCTTGAACCCAGATCTTTTCCGAGGTCTGAAAGGTCAAAATTATTTCTTAAAGCAATCCTAAGACATTGTTTGTTTTTTGGTCCCATTCTTTACCAAGTGTATGTTGGAGTTTTTCAGAGACTAAATGGCCTATAATATTGAAATAGACTGAGTACAGAAGCAGATATGAGAATTTAAGTATCTTCTATTAAATACAACAATAAAGATGTTTACAAAGATGTAAAACAGTGCTATTCTTGCCAATTTTCTATTTTGGAAAATACGATTTTCATTAAAATATATTATCTATGCTAATATGTAATTGGTTTATTTTGTTTGTAATAAGTCAGTCCTCACTCTGCACAGTTCAAATATGCATTAATTTCAGTTACCACAATTAAATAATACCAGCCTCACAATAATGTGATTCCAATTAGAGTAGTATTGTATTTTAACTGTGAATAATTGTGTAAAAGAAAATTTTGCTGCTAGCTCTTTAGTCTATGGATCACTATGTAAATAACAAATACGGGTCATGATCAGTGACCAGCTACATCACTTCTTTCAAAGTCTGTATAAGATTGGTCACTATGCACTTGTTAGTTCATGCATAGCAATCAAAGCCTGTATTGTGTTGTCTTCTTGTCTTTTGGTGATAAATCCACATGTTGGATTTTATGGAAATGAATTATTGAGAGTGAATTGGCCAACAGAGATGAAAATATGGCAGAGATGGAAAATGATAATGCGAGAAGGAAAATTTGAATAAGATACAAATAGAGTTGTTGACAAAATAGTTGACTGTAGGAATGTTGACACTGCTTCTGTTCAAGAGACTTGAGATGCAGCCAGAGGAACTTATTGAAGGCAAATGTCTGATGAAATAAGTACAGTGACTGTGACAAGAGGATGAAGATAGCCCAAATGAAGGAATGTTGGCCAAGCACTTAACTTTATAGGTCCTCTCAGAGATTTTTACAACCTTGAAAGTGCCCTTTAGTTCATGTCCATGTGTCATAAATTCTTTAGCTTCTACATTTCCCATACTATTCTTACCCTCCCCCTGTCTATTTTCTACCTACCATCTATGCTACTTATTCTCTGTACCTTTCCCTCTCTCTCCCCCTCTCACTCCCCTGTTGATGACCCTCCATGTGATCTCCATTTCTATGATTCTGTTCCCCTTCTAGTTGTTTGCTTAGTTTGCTTTTGTTTTTGTTTTAGGTGCGGTTGTTAATAACTGCGAGTTTGCTGTCATTTTACTGTACATATTTTTATCTTCTTTTTCTTAGATAAATCCCTTTAACATTTCATATAATAAGGGCTTGGTGAACTCCTTTAACTTGACCTTATCTGGGAAGCACTTTATCTGCCCTTCCATTCTAAATGACAGCTTTGCTGGATAGAGCAATCTTGGATGTAGGTCCTTGACTTTCATGACTTGGAATACTTCTTTCCAGCCCCTTCTTTCCTGGAAGGTTTCTTTGGAGAAATCAGCTGACAGTCTTATGGGAACTCCTTTGTAGGTAACTGTCTCCTTTTCTCTTGCTGCTTCTAAGATTCTCTCCTTATTTTTAATCTTGGGTAATGTAATTATGATGTACCTTGGTGTGTTCCTCCTTGGGTCAAACTTCTTTGGGACTCTCTGAGTTTCCTGGACTTCCTGGAAGTCTGTTTCCTTTGCCAGATTGGGGAAGTTCTCCTTCATTATTTGTTCAAATAAGTTTTCAAATTTCTTGCTCTTCCTCTTCTTCTGGTACCCTTATGATTTGAATGTTGGAATGTTTAAAGATGTCCTGGATGTTCCTAAGTCTCCTCATTTTTTTGAATTCTTGTTTCTTCATTCTTTGCTGGTTGAATGTTTATTTCTTCCTTCTGCTCCAAATCATTGATTTGGGTCCCAGTTTCCTTCCCATCACTATTGGGTCCCTGTACATTTCCCTTTATTTCACTTAGCGTACCCTTCATTTTTCATCTAATTTGCAACCAAACTCAACCAATTCTGTGAGCATCCTGATCACCAGTGCTTTGAACTGTGCATCTGCTAGGTTGGCTATCTCTTCGTTGCTTAGAAGTATTTGCTCTGGGGCTTTGATCTGTTCTTTCATTTGGGCCATTTTTTTTTTTGTCTTAGCGCACCTGTTCCGTAGTAAGGGCTGGAGCCTTAGGTGTTCACCAGGGCAGGGCAACCCATGTGGCTGCATTGTGATGCTGTGTGTGGGGGTGAGGGTCCGAGAGGGAACAATGGTGGTTGCTCTGCTCTCTGCTGGATTTCAGTCACTTCCCCTGCTTCCCACCAGCAAATTGGGCCCTTTTGGTGCTGATTCCTGGGTGGGTGGGCTTGTGTCCATTTTAGGACCCTGTGGGTCTCTCCAACAAACTCTCCTGTAAGGCCAGGAGTCTGTCCCACTGCCTCCTCAACCCCTACAGGTATTTTCAGGTGGTGTTTTGAGGCTTTATTTCCTCGCACTGGGGCCCTTCCTCCCGGTTTATCCGCATGCTATTGTGGGACGGCCTGCTCCACCAGCTGCCACCTCGCTGGGTCCACCAGCCACTGCCTCTTTGCAAGTCCTCTCTGCCTCTCCTACCAGTCTGGATGAATGTGTCTTCTTTAACTCCTTGGTTGTTGGACTTCCATACAGTTCGATTTTCTTTCAGTTCAGGTTGTTTTTTATTTTTAAATTGTTGTTTTCCTTCTTTTGGTTGTGTGAGGAGGCCCAGTGTGTCTACCTATGTCTCCATCTATTTTTTATATTTTATTTTGTGCTTGTTTCACACAACTTGATAAGTTTTTGCAAAGGAGAAACTTTTTCAATGTTTCTAATGTTTTAAATTACAGTGTACTAAATAAATGTTTTGCTGTTTTTTCTACATTGTAACTGGCAATGAGAGTGTTATTAAGATTTTGACAAAAATTGGTCAAGGTCACAAAACAATTATAATTATTTCCACTAATTACTAAGAATACTCTCCATGCTTTTATCTTGCATAGTTATTTTTATGTTCTTGTCCTTCTATGCAAATTGAGAACTGCCTGAATTTAAAATTTTTCTCAGTTTCTATCCCATGCAGCAATATTTTCACTGCTCTGTCCCCCTAGGGCAAGGAATATAAAGGAAAGAATAAACAAATGGGACTACATCAAATTAAAAAGCTTCTGCACAGCTAAAGAAGACATCAGCAAAATGAAAAGGGAACCAAACATATGGGAAAACATATTTGTCAGTGATAACGTGGACAAGGGTTTCATCTCCAAAATATATAAAGAACTCACATGACTCCACATCAGGAAGACAAACAATCCAATTAAAAAATGGACAAAGGACTTGAGTAGACACTTCTCCATGGAGGACATACAGAGGGCCAATAGTCATATGAAAGGATGCTCAGCATTATTAGCCATCAAAGAGGCCAGTTAAAATCACAATGAGATACCACTTCACACTGGTCAGAATGGCTACAATAAACAAATCAACAAACAACAAATGCCTGCAAGGATGTGGAGAAAAGGGAACCCTAGTACATTGTTGCTGGGAATGCAGACTGGTGCAGCTACTGTGGAAAATAGTGTGGAATTTCCTCAAAAAACTAAAAATGGAACTTCCTCATGACCCAGTGATTCCACTGCTGGGAATATACCCTAAGAATCCTGAAACACCAATTCAAAAGAACCTATGCATCCCTATATTCTTAACAGAGTTATTTACAATAGCCAAGTGCTAGAAACAGCCTAAGTGCCCATCAGTAAATGAGTGGATCAAAAAACTACGCACATTTATACAATGGTATACTACACAGCAGAAAGAAAGACGAAACTCTTACCCTTCGTGACAGTGTGGTTGAAACTGGAGAGTATTATACTAAGTGAATTAAGCCAGGTGGTGAAGACAAATATCATATGATCTCACCTGTAAGTGGAATATAATCAACAAAACAAATGAGCAAAATATAACTAAATAATGGAAATAAAGAGGAAACTGACAGGGACCAGAGGAGAGAGGGGTACAGGATAATGGGGAAAGAAGGGGAACATGTACAGGGGACCCATGGACAAGGAAATGGGGAGGGGATTGTCTTTGGGAGTGAGGTTGGATAAGGTAGGGGAGGGAAATGGGTGGGGGAGTAGAGACAGCTGTAACTGAACAACAATTAAAAAGAAAAACAATTTTTTCTCAGTTTAATTTTTGATATATATAATTTCTAATAGATATGCATGTAAATAAATCTCTAATATTTCTCTTTGTACTTGTCTGCTGTATTTTATGTGTTGATTAAGTGGCATCACCCATAAACCTAAAACCTAAGAAACAGTTTGTATTCCTTTATCTCCCTCATAGTTTATATCATAATTATTTAACAACTCTTGTAGTTATTCTTTTCACTTTGTTCCCTTCACTGTTTTTACTGAGGCACTAATCTATCACTCATTATAGGGTATGACTATAAAGGGATGGCATGGGATGACAGAACTGTCTATCTTGATTTTGATGGTGGTCATACAAGTGTATATATGTTAAAAATCATAAACTTTTTTGTGTTGGCATGTAAATGTTTCTTTCACTTTCTTTCAAAATAGGACTTTCAAATAAAGCAACAAGTACAACTGAGTACAACGTTCAAGGCATTAATCTATGTGCTGAGGGAGATATAAACATGCAGAAGATATGTTTTTACCCTGAAGGAATTTATATTTTAATAAGATAAAAATAACACAAATACCAGCAATAAGACAAATTGTATTGTCTCTGATGGGAGATACAAACAAAATTCTAGTTTGAGCTAGGAATATGTAGGAGGGTAATCCTTCATTGAAGAGATGGCATTTAACTTGACTCTTGGAAAATGTGTTGGCTTTTGGCAGTCAGAAAGAGACAGAGGACATTCTGATGAGAGGGAAGAATATAACACACTTTACAGACTTTTACGTTTCTTACTTATAGCTCATAAAAACTTTGGATCTATATGAATACTGACATCTAATTTTATTAAATTTTGTGCTCCAAAATTCTTAAAAGCATTTTGGCCTGACACTCAAATTTCTTACAAGTAGTATTATAGCCTTTGAAAATTTTGGAGTTAATAGTTTAGGAGTTTAGGTCATTTTTTTAATCTAACACATTTATCAATGTGCATAATTGTTTTTGTCCTGCACTGCAATTAGGCATAAATGGTAGGTTGTTCCTGCCAGCGACTATAATTAATAATTCTTTTTTTTTGGCATAATCAGGTTTGGATTTTTTAAATTGTTTTTACATTTTTTATTATTTATTCTATTACAGTTGTCCCAATTTTTTCCCTTTTGGCTCCCTCCACCCAGTTCACCCCTCTGGATCTCAGTTAATCCCCTCTCTGTTCTCCATGTCCATGAGTCATTTATACATGTCCTTTGACTAGTTTCTTCTCCTTCCGTCCACTATTATCCCTCTCCCGCTCCTGTCATACAGTTATCAGTCTGTTCCATGTTTTCATGTCTCTGGTTCTATTTTTCTCATTAGTTTATTTTGTTCATTAGATTCCAGTTTTAAGTGAGGTTGTATAGTATTTGTCTTTCACCACCTGGCTTATTTCACTTAGCATAATAGTCTCCAGTTCCATCCATGCTTTTGCAAAAGGTAGGGCTTCCTTCTTTCTTTCACCTGCATAGTATTCCATTATGTAAATGTACCAAGTTTTTTGATCCACTCATTTACTGATGGGCACTGAGGCTGTTTCCAACATTTGGCTATTGTAAATTGTGCTGCTGTGAACATAGGAGTGCCTAGGTTCTTTTGAATTGGTGATTCAGGATTCTTAGGGCATGTTTCCAGCAGTAGAATCACTGGATCAAAAAGCAGTTCCATTTTTAGTTTTTTGAGGAAATCCCATACTGTTTTCCACAGTGGCTGCATTCCCACCAACAGTGCACTAGGGTTCCCTTTTCTCCACATTCTTGCCAGCACTTGTTGATTTTTTAATGATGGCCATTCTGACAGGTGTCAGGTGATGTCTCATTGTAGTTTTAATTTGCATCTTAATGATGGCAGGTAATGTTGAGCATTTTTTCATATGTTTATGGGCCATCTTTATGTTCTCCTTGGAGATGTCTGTTTAGGCCCTTTGCCTATTTTTTAATTGGATTGTTTGTCTTCTTGGTATTCAGCCATATGAGTTCTTTATATATTTTGGCCCTTGCCCAGTGTATCATTGGCAAATGTGTTCTCCCATACAATCAGTTCCGTTTTCATTTTGGTGATGGTTTCTTTAGCCATGTGGAAAGTTTAAAATTGATGTAGTCCCATTTGTTCAATTATTCCCTATTTCCCTTGTCCTAGGACATATACCAGCAAAAATATTGCTCTGTCGGATGTCTGAAATTTTACTACCTAAGTTTTCTGCTAGGGCTTTTATGATATCATGACTTATATTTAAGTCCTTTTATCCTTTTTGTGTCTATTCTGATGTAAGGTATAAAGGTGGTCTAGTTTCTTTTTTTTTGCATGTACCAGTCCAGTTCTCCTAACACCATTTATTGAAGAGACTATTTTAACTCCACTGTATGCTCCTGCCCCCTTTGTTGAATATTAATTGACCATAGAGACTTGGGTTTTTTTTCCTGGGCTCTCTTTTCTGTTCCATTGATCTATGTGTCTCTTCTTAGGGCTGTACCATACTGTCTTGATTACAGTGGCCTTCTGGTATTGCTTAATACCAGATATTGTGATCCCTCTAACTTTGTTCTTCTTTCTCAGAATTGCTGAGGTTATTCAGGGTCTTTTTTTGGTTCCATATAATTTTTTGGAATCTTTGTTCTAGATCTGTGAGATACACCATTGGTATTTTAAAAGGAATTATGTTGAATCTATAAGTTGCTTTGAGTAGTATGGACATTTTAATAATGTTAATTATTCCAATCCATGAACATGGTATATATTTACATTTATTTGTATCTTCCTCAATTTCTTTCTTCAGTGTTCTGTAGTTTTCCAGGTACAGGTCTTTTATGTCCTTGGTTAAATTTATTTCTTGTTTTTCTTGTTGCTATAGTACATGGGATTTTTTTTCTGATATCTCTTTCTGATAGCGATAGTTCATTGTTGACATACAAAAATGCCATTGATTTCTGAATATTGACTTTATATCCCGCTACTTTGCTGAATTCACTTATTAGGTTGAGTAGTTTTTTGGTGGAGACTATAGGGTTTTCTATGTACACCGTCATGTTGTCTGCAAATAATAACAGTTTTACTTCCTCCTTTGCAATTTGGATGCCTTTTATTTCTTTTTCTTGTCTAATCACTGTGTCTTGAACTTCCCATACTATGTTGAATAAGAATGGTGAAAGTGGGCCCCATGTCTTGTTTCTTATTTTAAGGGAAACACTTTTAGTTTTTGCTCATTGAGTATGATGTTGGCAGAGGGTTTCTTGTATATGGCCTTTATTATGTTGAGGTATGCTCTCTCTATTCCCACTTTGCTGAGCATTTTTATCATAAACGAATGCTAGAATTTGTCAAATTATGTTTCAGCATCTATTGATATGACCATGTGACTTTTCTTTCTCATTTTATGTGATGCATTACATTTATTGATTTGTGAATGTTATATCATCCGTGTGTCCCTGGGATAGATCGCACTTATCGTGGTGTATGATCTGTTTAATGTATTGCTGGATCTGGACTGCCAATTTTTTGTTGAGGATTTTAGCATCTATGTTCATCATAGATACTGGCCTGTAATTTTCTTTCTTTTTTTGTGGTTTTAAAATTAGGATAGTACTGGCCTCATAAAAAGGGTTTGGGAATATTCTTTCTTCTTGAATTTCTTGGAATAGTTTGAGAAGGATAGGTGTTAGATCTTTGAATGTTCAGTAAAATTCTCCTGTGAAGACATCCAGTCCAGGGCTTTTGTGTGTTGAGAGTTTTTGATTACTGCTTCAATTTCACTAGTAGTTATTGGTCTGTTCAGGCTTTCTGCTTCTTTTTTGATTCAGTTTTGTGAGATTGTTGTTTCCATAAATTTGTCCATTTTACCTAGGGTGTCCACTTTATTGGCATATAGTTGTTCCTAGTAATTTTTTACAATCCTTTGTATTTCTGTGGTATTGGTTGTTACTTCTCTTTTGTTTCTGATTTTATGTACTTGGGTCCTTTCTCTTTTTTTCTTGATGAGTCTGCTTAAAGGTTTGTCAGTTTTGTTTATCTTTTCAAAGAAGCAGCTCTTGGATTTGTTGATTTTTTGGATTGTTTTTCAAGTCTCTATGTCATTTAATTCTGCTCTGATCGTGATTATTTTCTTCCTTCTACTTGCGCTGGGCTTTATTTGTTGTTGTTCCTCTACTTCATTTAGATGCAGGGTTGGATTGTTTATTTGAGATTTTTTTGTCTTTAGGTAGACCTGTATTGCCATGAATTTCCCTCTCAGGACTGCATTCTCTGTGTTCCATTGGTTTTGGGTTAATTTAGGTAATTTTTAATTCTGATTTTAATTGTGTTGAGGACACCATGCTATTCCTAAGTCTTAGTGTAGTCGAAAGATAGTAAATACATAAGTGAAGAGCCCAGTATTTTTGTAAAAGTTCCTATTTTACAGAGTGAATTTGAATAAAAGGTGTTTTCAAAATATATAATATTATAAAGTATTTCTGTAATACTTGCCTAAATTGCTTTTTTCCCATTTTTCTTGCTTAGGTGAATGAATCAATTCTACTTAAAAACAATAATCTCCTTTTTCTCATAGGTTTTCTGTAAAGACTCTGATTGATCGGTCCTGCTTTGAGACAATTGATGATTCTTCTCCTGAATTTAACAATTTTGCAGCTATTTTGGAACAGATTCTAAGTCACCGGCTGAAAGGTAATAGCACTAATGTATTATTTATTGTCCCAACAGCTCTCTATTTAATAAGCTTGAAATTTTAGAAACTGTACATCTGGTGTGATTTAGATAGCAGCCATGCTAGATCATGAGAAACATGAAGCTGATTTTAGAATGCATGATATTTTGGCCTATGTTCCTGGAAAAGAATCTCTATTTTCAAATTTATACTTATTTCCAGATGGATTGAAAATATGGAGTGTATACTTTGAAACACTTATTTACAGTCATAGTAAACTCTGATCCACTAGATATTTATCATTTGGGAAAGAACATATATGCAACAAGTCAGTATAAGAATTTATAAGAAAAGGGTTAAATAATGTCCTTAGCCTATTAGCTCTCCAATACTAACTCCAGATGTTAATAGAATGTATAATTTCCATAAATTTGCTATTCTAAAGATTACTTTTAAATGTTGTTTTTTTCTTTTTTGTTGTGGAATATATATAATGTACAGAAATACAATTATTTTATTTTTAAAGATTTTATTTATTTATTTTTAGAGAGGGGAAGGGAGAGAAAAAGAGGGAGGGAAGCATCAATGTATGGTTGCCTCTCACACACACCTTACTGGGGACCTGGCAGACAACCCAGGCATGTGCCCTAGACTGGGAGTCAAACCAGCGGCCCTTTGATTCTCAGGCCAGCACTCAATCCAACTGAACCACACCAGCCAGGGTACATACAATAATTTTAAACTTCCAATCTCCCACTTGCCCTTACCCCCACTCTAAGACACTCTCATGCGATCACAACCTTATCCCTTCCCCCAGGATAACCATTATCTTCATCTGGAGAATAATTGTTTCCTTGCCCTTATACTATGGTTCCCATATGTGGTTCCCTTTCCTATATGATTTCATAATGAAGTTGGAATATTTACTGAATACATATCTGTTCATGAATGAGAATGGCTTATAATTTCTTTTTTCATACTGTCTTGGTTGGGTTTTGATATCAAGGCTATGCATAAAATGAGTTAAGCAGTGATTTCTCTTTGTTTTTGATGAGTTTGTATATGAATTATCTGTTACTGGAAGTTTAGCAGAATTTTCTGGTAGACACTCTTGGGCTTTAAAATTTTCTTTACAGTTATTTTTTTTACTCATTTAAAAATTTACTTATTCATTATTCTCAAAACTTCCAGCCAAGATGGAGGTGTAGGTAGATATGCTTTTCTTCCTCACACAATCAAAAGGACAACAACAAATTTAAAAACAAAAAACAACTAGAACTTCCAAAAATCAAACTATATGGAAGTCTGACTACCAAGGAGTTAAAGAAGAAACATTCATCTAGACTTGTGGGAGGGCCAGAGATGGGCAGCCAGTGCAGAGAGGACATGTGACAAGGCAGTGGCTAGAGGACCAGGTGGTTCCACATTCCTGTGAGGAACAACTGTTTAGTGAGACAGACTATGCAATCCAGGGTTCCAGCATGGAGAAATAAAGCCTCAAAACCTCTGGTTGTAAAAACCTGTGGGGGTTGCATCGGTGGGAGAAACTCCCAGCCTCACAGGAGAGTTCATTGAAGAGACACCCACGGGGCTGTAGAATGTACACAAACCCACCCACCTAGGAATCAGCACCAGAAAGGCCCAATTTGTTTGTGGGTTGTGGGGGAAGTGACAGAGAGTGGGCGAGAGCCAAGCAAGAGGCATCGTTTCCTCTCTGACCCTCCCCCAGACACAGCACCACAAGCAGTAAAGTGGGTTGACCTACTCTGGGCAATACCTAAGGCTCCACCCCTGAAACGTAACAGGTGTACTGGGACAAAGAAATATGGCCCAAATGAAAAAAAAAACAGATCAAAGCTTCAGAAAAAGAACTAAGCGATGAGGAGATAGCTAACCTAGCAGATGCAGAGCACAAAACACTGGTAATCAGAATGCTCACAGAATTGATTGAGTACAGATGCAAAACAGGAAGAAGTGAAGGCTATGCAAAGTGAAATAAACAGAAATATGCAGGGAACCAACAGTAAAGGGAAGGAAACTTGGACTCAAGTCAATGATTTGGAGAAGGAAGAAATAAACATTCAACTGAAATACAATGAAGAAACAGGAATTAAAAAAAAATGAGGAGAGGCTTAGGAACCTCTGGGACAACTTTAAACATCCCAACATCCAAATCATAGTGATGCCAGAGAAGAAGAGGAAGAGCAAGAAATTGAAAACTTATTTGAAAAAATAATGAAGGAGTCTACGGCCATACCACCCTGAACACGCCCAATCTCGTCTGAAAAAATAATGAAGGAGAACTTCCCCAGTCTGGCAGAGGAAATAGACTTCCAGAAAGTCCAGGAATCTCAGAGAGTTCCAAAGAAGTTAGACTCAAGGAGGAACACACCAAGGTACATCATAATTACATTACCCAAGATTAAAATGAGGGAGAGAATTCTAGAAGCAGCAAGGGATAAGGGCACAGTCACCTACAAAGGAGTTCCTATAACTATCCGCCGAGTTCTGAAAGGAAACCTTGCAAGCAAGAAGGGGCTGGAAAGAAGTATTCGAAATCATTAAAGGCAAGGACCTACATCCAAGATTACTCTATCCAGCAAAGCTATTATTTATAATAGAAGGGCAAATAAAGTGCTTCCCAGATAAGGTCAAGTTAAAGGAGCTCATCATCATGAAGCCCTTATTATATGAAATGTTAAAGGGACTTTTCTAAGAAAAAGATCTAAACTATGAACAGTAAAATGACAACAAACTCACAACTATCAACAACTGAACCTAAAAAAATAAAAACAAACTAAGCAAACTAAGCAAACTAGCGAACTAGAACAGGAACAGAATCACAGAAATAGAGATCACATGGATGGTTATCAGCAGGGAGTGGGGTGGGAGGAGAATGAGGGAAAAGATACAGGGAATAAGAAGCATACATGGTAGGTACAAAATAGATGGGGAGGTTAAGAACACTGCAGGAAATGGAGAAGCCAAAGAACTTATGTGCACGACCCAAGGACATGAACCAAGGGGGGTGCATGCTGGTGAGAGGGAGGAGTGCAGGGCAGAGTGGGTGAAAGGGGAGAAAAAATGGGGCAACTGTAATAGAATAATCAATAAAATATACTTACAATTACTTATTCAAGTTTTTTAATGACATAAGACACTTCAGGTTTGGTAAATTATAATTTTCTAAAAATTAGATTGTTCATAAATCATGTTCTTTCAATCTTATACAGCCTCACTAGTTTTTAAAAATCTGCTTGTATCACTTACCAACACAGTTGCATATTAAAATCTACTGAAATTGTGGATTTTTCTATTTTGTTTTGTAGATGTGTAAATATTTTCTTTGATTTTGAGACCACATTCCTGATAAATTGAAACTTTAATCATTATAAAGTGACCCCTTTTTATTCTTTTTAGTCTTTTGGTATTAAAGTTTATTTTGTCTGTTCTTAATATAAATCAACATTTTGAGTGTTTAATATAAAAAATAATAAGTGTATTAATTGCCACATGGAAGAAGCAGAGTCACTTTCTATAAGTAATTAAAATTAAAGGTTAAAATAAAAGGTAGCCCATTTCTAAAGGTTAGTAGATGGTATTTTAATCAATTAAAAAAAGCATCTAGGCATTCAATTGTTTGCTTAATCCCTACTTCATTAATCTTTTATATCTTAGAAAAATTTTTAGTAGTAAATAGGTTAAAAAGAGGTATGGAAAAGATATGCCCCAGTTTGATTTTCTCAAACCAGTAAATACATTTACATAACAAACATAAAGCTCAAAATTGAAAATGGAAGATGGAAGCTGTATTCTTTCAGTATTATAAAATATTTTTAAATTAAAAAATATATATCTAAAAATAGATGATAATATCAAGACATTATATCGAATAAATCTTAATAATAATAATTTATCACATTAATTCTGAAATCTAGTCTTCCTAAAGGAAACTTGATTATTAGATGTTTTTGCTGAAGTTTTTATTATCTTTACAATCTTAATGGTATAATTTCAAACCAGTAATCTGTCTTGGTAATATAATTTGTGAGAATCTCAAATTTAATCTTACGGTAATTCTATTCCATGCTTTTTGATGCTAAAAACAACAAGTTCTACTATGTGTTATTAAATCACATTTTAATAGTCCTGTCAGCTTATAAAAAAAGGTTGAATTTAATTACATGGGGAAATAAAATCTGAATTTAGTCAGCCCTTTCCAGTTTAAAATAGGATCCGTATAATCACAAATGCTTTTCTGTTAGAAGTTAGTTTGTATTTTAAAATGCTTATTTTTCTTATGTTTGCTGTTTTGTATTTCTTAAATTTTCTGCCATTAATATGCTACCTTTTATTTGAAAAAAGTTTTTATAAAAGCAAAGGATATGAGAATATTTTGAGCTACTTTTATATTGCTTGGTGATATTTTTACATTTTATTTATAAATTTGTAAATAATACCTGACTAAAAAATCACATGTAATACAGTAGAACTTGATATTTCTAATGTTCACAAGTTTTTTAAATCAGATCTCAACTCCTGTGATAATATGCTTTAATATATAATTTACTCACAAGATACATAAACTATCGACAGAAAACAGGTCATGTTGAGATCCACAATGCATGATGGGGTAGACTCTCTACCACTGAATGGACCCCTTCCGCACACCTGCCTGCCATCTTCTGCATCGTGCCTCAGCCAAATGTAGATCAATGACCTTTATGGTTACTTGTAGCGATGAATGTTACTTCTGAGAAGCCAATGAACAACTACATTGAAAATAGAATCTCTAGTTGATTTATGGATAAAAATTCCACTAGTATAACTAAGACAGTATGACATGGTGATCTGTGTGTTAATTTTTTAAGCTAGGTAAGACTAATAATTCAAAACCTTCTTTTAAAAACATTTCCTGTAGACCAACTATTATGGTCAATGTTATTAATATAGATAGGAACCATGAAATGATCTGTAAATTTCAATATAAGGTATTCTAAAGATTCAAGTATGTAGAGACTTCCATATATTATTTCCCATTTTTTAGTATTTGAATTATGTAGCAAATTGCTCTTTTGGAGAAGTTACAATGATTACTTTTGGAGAAGATAGTACACTGTTTCCACTTAAAATGTATTATTGATATATAACAACTAATTTTTCCAATTACAAATTTAAAATGCTTAACTTCATGGGTTTGTAAGATTTACTTTAATTCAGATTCTTTTTATTTTTGAAAGGGGCATTTAGTTTAATTAAATTTTAGTTTAATTTTTAGTTTAATTTTTCTCAGAGAAAGATAAAATCTACGCAAAATATAGGCTGTGCTGACACAGGTAGAGTGGAGAGCTGAAACAGTTACCTGCTTCACCCTAAAAGCCCCATTATTGAAAAAAAGAAGGCTTTTAAAAATCACATACAGTAATCTTGTTGCAGTAATCCCTCAATAAAGTGCTGTTCTTACTTTTCTGGAATATAGCTGAGAACTAAGAATTAATCACAGAATATAGAATTCAAAGAGGCTTTAGTTCAGGTCATCAGTTTATTAACTTTTATTTTTTTAATTTTTCAATTGCAATTTACATTTAACATTCTGTATTAGTTTCAGATGCACAGCATAGTGGTTAGACAATCATGTACTTTACACAGTGGTCGCCTGATATTTCAAGTACCCACCTGGCCCCCCATACATAGTTATTACAGTATTATTGACTGTATTCCCAGTGCTGTAATTTATATCTCTGTGATGCTTTCATAATGACAATTTGTACTTCTTAATCCCTTTATCTTTTGCACCCAGCCCGCCCTGGCCAGTCCTTTCTCTTTGGACACCATGAGTCTATTCCCTGTATGAGTCTGTTTCTGTTTTGTTTATTTTAGATTCCACATGTAAGTTAAATCATATGGTATTTGTCTTTCTCTGATGGACTTCTTTCACTAACATAATACTCTCTAGGTCTATCTATGCTGTTACCAAAGATAAAATTTCATGGCTGCATAGTGTTCCATTGTGTATATGTACCATAGCCTTTTTATCTACTTGTCTTTTAATGGGCACTTGGGTTGCTTCCATATCTTGGTTTTTGTCTATAATGCTGAAATAAACATAGGAGTACATTTATTCTTACAAACTAGTATTTTGGGGTGTTTTTTGTATATTCCTAGAAGTGGAATCTTTGAGTCATAAGGCAATTCCATTTTTAATTTTTTTTGAGGAACCTCTACATGTGTTTTCCATAGTGGTTACACAAATCTACATTCCCACTAACACTGCACTTTACTCCACATCCTTCCCAATGTATGTTGCTTGTGGATTTATTAAGGATAGCCATTCTGATGGATGTAAGGTGGTATCTTGTGGTTTTCATTGGCATTTTGCTGAAGATTATTGATGTTGAGCAACATTTCATATGTCTGTTGGCTATCTGGATGTTTTTGAAGAAGTGTCTATTCATGTCTTCTGACTACTTTCTTATTGAGTTTGCTTTTCTGGTGTTGACTTGTATGAATTCTTTATATATTTTGTATATTAACTCCTTATGGAATGTATCATTGGCAGATATCTTCATGCCTTCAGTAGGGTGATTGTTTGTTTTGTTGATGGTTTCCCTTACTGTGGAAAAACTTTGTAGTTTGATGCAGTCCCATTTATTTATTTTTTCTTTTGTTTCCCTTGTCCAAGAAGATACATCAGAGAAAAAAAATACTGCTAAGAGAAATGTCTATTTTACTGCCTATGTTTCTTCTAGGAGTCTTATGGTTTTAAATCTTACATTTAAATCTTTAATCCATTTTGAGTTTATTCTTGTATATGGTGTAAGAAGGTGGTCGGGGACTTCCAGCCAAGATGGAGGTGTAGGTAGACACACTGTGCCTCCTCACACAACCAAAATAAGGACAAAAAAAATTTACAAACAAAAAAACATCCAGTACTGATGGAATATTGAACCGTATGGAAGTCTCACAACCAAGGAGTTAAAATAGACATACTCATCCAGACTGGTGAGAGGGGCGGAGTCAGTTGGCTGGGTGAAGAGGGGTCATGGCAAAAAAAGTAGCAGCTGACGGACTGCGGGCATGAGGTGGCAGCAGGTGAACCCAGCAAGGTGGCGGATTATGGACGGGTGTGGTGTGCAAGGCGGCTGGCAGACTGGGTGGTCCCATATTCGTGCACAGACAAATCAGGTGAACCTGGGGAGCAAGACAGATTGCGCAACCCAGGGCTCCAGTATGGGAATATGGGGCCTCAAAGCACTGATTGAGGACACCTGTGGGGGTTGAGGTGCTGGGAAGGACTGCCAGCCTCACAGGAGAGTTCGTTGGACAGACCCACAGGTTCCTAGAACATACACAAACCCATCCACCTGGGAATCAGCACAAGGGGGGCTCAGTTAGCTTAGGGGAGGCGGCAGAAGGGACTAGAATCCGGCAGAGAGCAGAGCAAGTGCCATTGTTCCCTCCCAGACCCCTCCTCCACATGCAGCATCACAACACAGCGAAGTGGGTTGCCCCACCCTGGTGAACACCTAAGGCTCTGCCCCTCATGTGTAACAGGTGTGTCAAGACAAAAAAATGGCCCAAATGAAAGAACAGACCAAAGCTCTAGAACAAATACAACTAAGCGATGAAGAGATAGCCAGCCTATCAGATGCACAGTTCAAAACACTGGTGATCAGGATGCTCACAGAATTGGTTGAATTTGGTTGCAAGTTAGATGAAAAAAATGAAGGCTATGCTAAATGAAATAAAGGAAAATGCAAAGGGAACCAATAGTGACGGGAAGGAAATTGGGACTCAAATCAATGGAGTGGACCTGAAGGAAGAATGAAACAACCAAATAGAAAAGAATGAAGACACAAGAATTCAAAAAAATGAGGAGAGGCTTAGGAGCCTCTAGGACATCTTTAAACCTTCCAATATCCGAACAGGAGTACCAGAAGGAGAAGAGGAAGAGCAACAAGTGGAAAAGTTATTTGAACAAACAATAAAGGAGAACTTCCCCAATCTATCAAAGGAAATAAATTTCCAGGAAGTCCAGGAAGCTCAGAGAGTCCCAAAGAAGTTGGACCCAAGGAGGAACACACCAAGGCACATCGTAATTACATTAGCCAAGATCAAAATGAAGGAGAGAATTCTAGAAGTAGCAAGGAATAAGAGCATAGTCACCTACAAAGGAGTTCCCATCAGACTGTTATCTGATTTCTCAAAAGAGACCTTCCAGACAAGAAGGTGCTGGAATGAAGTATTATAAGTCATGAAAGGCAAGGACCTACATCCAAGATTGGTCTATCCAGCAAAGCTTTCATTTAGGATGGAAGGGAAGATAAAGTGCTTCCCAGATAAGGTCAAGTTAAAGGAGTTCATCATCATGAGGCCCTTATTATATAAAATGTTAAAGGGACTTATCTAAGAAAAAGAAGATAAAAAACATGTACAGGAAAATGACAGCAAGCTCACAATTATTAACAACCACACTTAAACAAAAACAAAAACTAAGCAAACATCTAGAACAGGAACAGAACCACAGAAATGGAGATTACATGGAGGGTTATCAACAGGGGAATGGGAGGGGGAGAAAGGTGGAAAAGGTACAGAGAATAAGTAGCATAGATGGTGGGTAGAAAATAGACAGGGGGAGGGCAAGAATGGTATGGGAAATGTAGAAGCTAAAGAATTTATGACCCATGGACATGAACTAAAGTGGGGGAATGTGGGTGGGAGAGGGTGTGCAGGGTGGAGAGGAGTGAAGGGGGAAAATGGGACAACTGTAATAGCATAGTCAATAAAATATATTAAAAAGAAAAAAGGTGGACTGGTTTCATTTCTTTTATTTATTCATTTATTATTATTATTTTAAATTTTATTTTAATCATTGTTCTTGTACAGTTTTGTCTTTTACTCCCATCCCAGCCCACCGCCCCAGCCCTCCCCACCTACCTCCCATTTCCACCCTCCCTAGTTTTTGTCCATGTGTCTTTTATAATTGCTGCTCTAAATCCTTCCCCTTTCCCCCCCAAAATTCCCTCCCCTCTCCCCTCTGATGACTGTCAGCCTGTTCTCAATTTCAGTGTCTTTGGTTATATTTTGCTTGTTTGTTTGTTTTGTTGATTAGGTTCCTGTTAAAGGTGAGATCATATGGTATTTGTCTTTCACTGCCTGGCTTATTTCACTTAGCATGATGCTTTCCAGTTCCATCCATGGTGTCTCAAAGGGTAGGAGCTCCTTCTTTCTTTCTGCTGCATAGAATTCCATTGTGTAAATGTACCATAGTTTTTTGATCCATTCATTTACTGATGGGCACCTAGGTTGCTTCCAACACTTGGCTATTGTAAATTGTGCTGCTATGAACATTGGGGTGCGTAGGGTCTTTTGGATTGGTGTTTCAGAGTTCTTAGGATATAATCCTAAGAGTGGAATTGCTGGGTCAAAAGGTAGATCCATTTTTAGTTTTTTTAGAAAATTCCATACTGCTTTCCATAGTGGTTGTACCAGTCTGCAATCCCACCAACAGTGCAGTAGGGTCCCCTTTTCTCCACAACCCTCTCCAACACTTGTTGTTTGTTGTTTTGTTTATGATGGTCACTCTGACCAGTGTGAAGGGGTATTTCATGGTGATTTTAATTTGCATCTTTCTGATAGTTAGCGATACTGAGCATCTTTTCATGTGTCTCTGGATCCTCTGTATGTCCTCCTTGGAGAAGTGTCTGCCCAAGTCCTTTGCCCATTATTTAATTGGGTTGCTTGTCTTCTTAGAGTGGAGTCATGTAAGTTCTTTATATATTTTGGAGATTAAATCCTTGTCTGAGGTATCATTGGTAAATATGTTTTCCCATACAGTCAGTTCTCTTTTTATTTTAATACTGTTTTCTTTGGCTGTGCAGAAGCTTTTTATTTTGATGAGATCCCATTTGTTTATTCTTTCCTTTATGTCCCTTGCTTAGGGAACATACCAGCAAAAATGTTGCTGCGTGAAGTATCTGAGATTTTCCTGCCTATGTTCTCCTCTAGAACTTTAATGGTGTCATGGCTTATATTTAAATCTTTTATCCACCTTGAATTTACTTTTGTGTATGGTGTAAGTTGGTGCTAGAGTTTCATTTTCTTGCACATAGCTGTCCAGTTCTCCCAACACCACTTGTTGAAGAGGCTATTTTTACACCATTTTATGTTGGTGCCCCTGTTGTTGAATATTAATTGACCGTAGAGACTTGGGTTTATTTCTGGGCTCTCTGTTTTATTTTACTGGTCCATGTGCCTGTTTTTATTCCAGTACCAGGCTGTTTTGATTACAGTGGCCTTGTAATACAGTTTGGTATTAGGTATTGTGATCCCTCCTACTTTGCTCTTCTTTCTCAAAATTCCTGCAGTTATTCGAGGTCGTTTATGGTTCCATATAAATTTTTGAAGTGTTTGTTCTATGTCTGTGAAATATGCCATTGGTACTTTAATAGGTATTGCATTGAATCTGTAAATTGCTTTGGGAAGTATGGATATTTTGATGATGTTAATTCTTCCGATCCCTGAACACGGTGTATGTTCCCATTTGTTTGTGTCTTCCTTGATTTCTTTCTTCAGTGTTGTGTAGTTTTCTGAACATGGGTCTTCTACCTCCTTGGTTAGGTTTATTCCTAGGTATTTTATTTTTCTTTTTGCTATATTGGATGGGATTTTTTTTCTTGATTTCTGCTTCTGCTGTTTCATTGTTGGTATAAAAAAATGCCTTTGATTTCTGGATATTGACATTGTATCTGGGTGTTTGGCCAAATTCATTCATTAGGTCAAGCATCTTTTTGGCCGAGTCTGTAGAATTTTCTAAGTACACTATCATGTCATCTGCAAACAATGATAGTTTTGTTTCTTCCTTTCCAATTTGGATGCCTTTAATTTCCTTTTCTTGTCTAGTCGCTGTGGCCAAGATGTACAATACTATATTGAATAGAAGTGCCGAAAGTGGACAACCTGTCTTTTTCGTGATCTTAGTGGAAAAGATTTTAGTTTTTCCCAGTTGAGTATGATGTTGGCTGTAGGTCTCTCATATATGGCCTTTATTATGTTGAGGAATGCTCCTTCTATTCCCACTTTGTTGAGTGTTTTTATCATAAATGGGTGTTGTACCTTATCAAATGCTTTTTCTGCATCTACTGATATGATCATGTGATTTTTGTCTTTGCTTTTGTTTATGTGATGAATTACATCTACTGATTTGCAAATGTTGAACTATCCTTTCATCCTTGGGATGAATCCCACTTGGTCATGGTGTATGATCTTTTTAATGTATTGTTGGATGCGGTTTGCCAATATTTTGTTGAGGATTTTAGCATCTATATTCATCAGTGGTATTGGCCTGAAGTTCTCCTTCTTTGTTGTGTCTTTATCTGGTTTTGGGATTAGGATGATGCTGGCTTCATAAAAAGAGTTTGGGAGTCTTCCATCATTTTGGATTTTTTCGAATAGTCTGTGAAGGATACGGCTTAGCTCTTCTTTAAATGTTTTGTAGAATTCTCCTGTGAAACCATCTGGTCCAGGGCTTTTGTGCATCGGGAGTTTTTTGATTACTGCTTCAATTTCATCTGCTGTTCTTGGTCTGTTCAGGTTTTCTGCTTCTTCTTTATTGAGTTTTGGGAGATTATATTTTTCTAAGAACTTGTCCATTTCACCTAGGTTTTCAAATTTCTTGGCATATAGTTATTCATAGTAATTTCTTACAGTCCTTTGTATTTCTGTGGTGTCAGTTGTAATCTCTCCTCTTTCATTTCTGATTGTGTTTATTTGAGTCATCTCTCTTTTTTTCTTGATGAGCCTACTTAAAGGCTTGTCTATTTTGTTTATCTTTTCAAAGAACCAGCTTCTGGATTCATTGGTCCTTAGAATTGTGCTTTTAGTCTCTATGTCATTTAATTCTGCTCTGATCTTGGTTATTTCCTTTCTTCTACTTGCTCTGGGCTGTCTTTTTTGTTGTTCCCCAAGTTCTTGTAGGCATAGTGTTAAGTCGTTTGTTTGAAATGTTTCTATCTTCTTTAGGTAGGCCTGTATCACTATGAACTTCCCTCTGAGGACTGCCTTCACTGTGTCCCATAAGTTTTGTGTCATTGTGAGTTAATTTTCAATTGTCCAGAAACTTTTTGATTTCCTCCCTAATTTCATTCTTGACCCATTCATTGTTTAATAACATGCTATTCACTCTCCATGATTTTGAGGGTTTGGGTTTTCCCCCTTGGGTTTGGTTTCCAGTTTCAGTCCCTTGTGGTTGGAGAAAATGTTTGGTATGATTTCAATTTTCTTGAATTTGTTGAGGCTTGTTTCGTGTCCTATCATGTGGTCTGTCTTTGAAAATGTTCCATGTGCATTTCAGAAAATGTGTGTTTAGTTTCTTTGAGATGAAGGGCTCTATATATATATCAGTTAAGTCCATTTCCTCTAGAGTGTTGTTCAATGCCACAATATCTTTGTTGATATTTTGTTTGGAAGATCTGTCCATTTTTGACAGTGGGGTGTTAAAATTCCCTACTATAATTGTGTTGCTTTCAGTATCTTTCTTGAAGTCCTCTAAGATTTTCTTTATGTTTTTAGGTGCTCCTCTGTTGGGTGCATATATATTTACAATGTTTATGTCTTCTAGGTGGATTCTTCCCGTGAGTATTATGAAGTGACCTTCTGGGTCTCTTTTTATGGCTCTTCTTTTGAAGTCTATTTTGTCTGATATGAGTATGGCTACCCTGACTTTTTTTTCCTGTGCATTTGCTTGGGAAATCTGTTTCCAGCCCTTCACTTTGAGTCTGTGTATGTCTTTTGTCCTGAGGTGGGTCTCTTGTAGGCAGCATATGTGTGGGTCATGCTTTCTTATCCATTCAGCTATTCTATGTCTTTTGATTGGAGCATTTAATCTGTTTACATTTAAGGTTATTATTGATAGGTACTTATTCATTGCTATTTTCGTGCCTGTGTTCCTCTCTCTCTCTCTTTTCCTTCCTTTCCTTATAGCAGTCCCTTTAGCGTCTCTTGCAGAACTGGTTTGGTGGAGGTGTATTCTTTTAGAGTTCTTTTGTCTGGGAAGCTCCTTATTTGTCCTTCTATCTTGATTGAAAGCCTTGCTGGATAAAGTAGTCTTGGTTGCAGACCTTTGTTTCTCATTGCTTGGAATATTTCTTGCCATTCTCTTCTGGCTTGGAGTGTTTCCATTGAGAAGTCAGCTGCTATCCTTATCGGGGTCCCTTGTATGTTACTTCCTTTTTCTCCCTTGCTGCCTTTAAGATTTTCTCTTTGTCTTGGAATTTTGCCATTTTAATTATGATATGTCTTGAAGTGGGCCTCTTTGGGTTCCTCTTGATTGGGACTCTCTGTGTTTCCTGGATTTGTGTGACTTTTTCTCTCATCAAATTAGGGAAGTTTTCCATCATTACTTTTTCAAATAGGTTTTCCATCCCTTGCTCTTCTTCTTCTTCTGGTTTCCCTATTATACGGATATTATTACCTTTCATATTGTCTTGCATTTCTCTTAATCCCTCTTCATTCTTCCTGAGCCTCTTTTCCTTTTCTTGCTCTTTCTGGGTGTTTTTTTCTACTCTGTCCTCCTACTCACTGATCCGATCTTCAGCTTCATCGATTCTGCTTTTCATTCCTTCTACTGTGTTCTTCCGTTCAGAAATTGTATTCTTCATTTCCTCTTGGCCCTTGTTGATAGTTTCTATTTCCTTTTTTATGTTGATATAGTTGGCAGCGAGTTCATCGTAGGTTTCCTGTAGTTATTGGTAGGTCATCGAGAGCTCATGGAGCTTCCTGACAACCATTGCTTTGAACTCAATATCTGATAGTTGAGTTGCCTCTGTTTCATTTAGCATTCTTTCTGGGGCTTCCTCCTTTCCTTACATTTGGGGATTGTTTCTTTGTCTTTCCATTGTTTGTGAGACTCTTCTTGTTAGCCTCAGCTTCTTAAATTGATCTGTTCTAACTCCCTGGGTTTATGGTGTGAACTTCTGTGGTAGAATACCTGTGAGATTCAGTGGTGCAGTCTCCTTCGGGTATCTTGGTGTTCACAGCTTCCACTGTCTCAGCTGTTGGGATGCCCCATCTTTGGGACAAAGTCTAGTTTTTTCACAGTTCCAGGTTTTTTTTTTTTTGTTTGTCTCACTTGTGGGTATTTAAAAAGAGAAAAGAAGAAAAAAAATGAAAAAAGAAGAAAAAAGGAAGGAAGAAGAGATAAAATTGGAAAGAAAAGAAGAAGGAATAAAACAAGAAATTAGTAAAGAGAAGCAAAAGGAGCTGAGTGGTAAAAAAGATAAGAATAATAAAAAAATAAATAAAATTATTAAAAACAAAACAAAAAACCTCTTGCTGTTTTCAAATTTGCCAAGCTGGTTTTTCCGGTCTTGCTGGCTGCATCAGGCTGAGGGGTGACGGTATCGATTTTCTCCCTGTTCAGTACTCAGTCATCTTTGGGTTACTCTCCCCAGGGCTAGCCTGGCACCTCTCCGTACAGGGCATGGGTTCTGAGCCTCCTGGGGAGCGTGCACTTTCCCAAGTTCATGGGTATGAGCTCAGGTCTCATTTGGAGCATGCGTGGATCCCAAGTTTATGGGTATGGGTTCCAGATTTCCTGCTTTGCGTGCACTCACCCTAATTTCACTAGAGTGAGCTCCAGGTTTCTCATGGATCCTGCATACTCCCTGGGTTCACATGCGTGGGCTCTGGTTCTCCCACAGATCGCTCACACTCTGCGGGTTCCCAGTGTGGGCTATGGGTCTTAGGTTGCATGCTGGCATCTCCTGTCGCACAGCCGTCTCCGTTTGTGCAGGGTGCCTCCGGTAGCGTAGCCTTCTCTGGTCACGCGTGGGTGCCTCTGGTCCTGCAGCCATCACTGGTGGCACATGCGAGCCTCTGGTTGTGCGAGCTCCAGCGTGCACTTCTCCCAGGGCTATGCGTGGGTTCTCACATCCCCAGCATGTTTGCCTCTCAGACCTTAACTCCTCTCTGTGGGACTTCAAGCAACCAGGTCTCTTCCGGTGCTGCCCAAACCTTGTTTGGCTGGGGAGGGAGCAGTTGACCTCTCTCCCTAGAGCCCGGTGGTAGACCTGGCAAGCGCCAGGCCAGGGTCTCAGCTCCTCTGGTCTCTGCGCTGATCCCTGGGCTCTTACTGTCCTGAAATACTCTCCTTACCGTCTGGTTTGGTTTTTCAATGTCCACTACAATTTTTGATCTCCTATTTCCAAATACGCTGTGTTACCGTTGGTTGTTTACTGTGTTCCTCCATAGATCAGCCAGGTTTTTCTCCCGTGTGTAAGGGGGAAGTGGAATGTGCTCCCTCCTACTGCATCGCCATCTTCCTTCTCCTCATTTCTTTTGATTTTTTAAAAAAATTATGTATTTTTAGAGAGGGGGGAAGGGAGGTAGAAAGAGAGGGAGAGATACATCAGTGTGTGGTTGCCTCTTGCATGCCCCCTGCTGGGTACCTGGCCTACAACCCAGGCATGTGCCCTGACTCGGAATCAAACTGGCGACTCTTTGATTCACAGGCTGGCATTCAATCCACTGAGCCACACCAGCCAAGACATGATTTCATTTTTTGAACTTTTATGTTGAAGCATAATCTTTCTCTCTACCCTACTCCACTTCTCCTAATAAAAGCCAAAATAAGTGCTAGATGTGTGAGTGGGATGTCTTGTTGAAGTAAGATGAGGAAATCAGGCATTTTGCCTGCTCAGCAGCAGTTGACCCCCACTCCTTTCTGGAACTGAACAGCACCACTTCAGGTAAAACCTGAATAGATGATAGATTAAAAATCACAGTTCTAGTCTCTGTCCTACTGAAGCAGTCCACTTAATATCTCTAACTAGTGGATATGCAGTCTTCGTTTTAATGCTTCTAATATTTGGGAACTTAGTATAGCTACGTAGCCCACATTTTCCTGCACTCCAGAGTGTTAGAAAATTCTGTGTATATGAAACCAAACTATCTGACTCTGCTTTCTTCCATTTTTTTCAATTGCAGGCCTAATAAATATTAAAAGATTGTTATTATATATCCTTTTCTCTTCAGTTGCCCTTTTCTTTCTTGCAGGTAAGGTATCCCTAGTGCCTTCAATCTTCTGGAACCCCCATAATCTTAGTTATTTTTCTGGTTTATCACTGGTATGTTAGTATTACTCTTAAAATCTTGTACATAGAGCTGAGAAAGTGCTTCAAATAGGTTAACTTTTGTATTAGTCAGAATTTAAGACCACATTGACATTTGATACACTTTACTCCTTTGTTCATTGAAATTAAGGCCAAGTGAAATCCCACAACTGTTTACAAATTGAACTGTTGTTTATATTATATTTTAGGTTCTCTAAATGATTTGCTTGCACTGAGGTTTAATTGGAATAAATGCAGTACTATTTCCTTCATCATCCACTCTTTAGAGATGGAGGAGGTGATTGTAAAAATGAAATTTAGGAGGATTTCCACTTCCAAGAAGATGAAGTGGATGTACTTTTCCCTATTTATCCCACTAAATATAATCAAAACTGTTGGACATTATATATAATACAAACATAAGAAGACTATAAAACGTAGACAGAAAAAGATTGATTATCTATGGACCTTAGGACTTTAGGAGTGATATGATAGGGGATTCTTTGGATTTTGGATGCCTTAAATATCTAAAACTGGGTGCTGGAAAAGCCACTGGACTGCAGATGTATACAGGAATACCACATACATACAAACACACACACAAAAGCCCCACAAGGACCTCATCTCTAGCCAAAGGGCTGGGAATAGAACAGCCTAACAAAGACTGAAAAGTTTAGAGAGTATCTGCTCTAATTTAGCCAAATACAACAGCAAAACTAAGACCAGAAAAGGATAAATGGAGAACCTAGAATTCCATTCTTGATGAGAAAGTAACAGTGTGTCCTAATACTACCATCAGAGGGGTATCAAGGAAGGCCAAGCAGAGAGCTAGGGCTTCATCCCTCCTGGTTGGTTGTGAGCCTTCTCTCCCACCTACCCACACAATGTGTCAGTGGGGTGTCTGGACTTTTATCTCCACCCAACATTAATGAGGTGCCACTTTCCTGCAGTGTAGAGGTTGTGTCAGAAGAGGCCTATTAGAGAGTTATGTTTTTCATTACCCAGGGGTAATGAGATTGCCCTCAGTGCATTGTCAGTGGAGACCATTTGAGAAGCCTAGACTCCCACCTCTACCTGGCGGTAAGGAGGAATCCTCCTTCAAGTGTCATTGGAGGACAGCTGGGAAACTGGGATTTCTTCCACTTGGTAGTAACGAGGTAGTAACTCTTACCTCACCTTCCCCATGGAGCAGAGTTATAGAAAAACAGTTAAAGCAGAAGGTTTAAATAAGATCCTGAGTCTTATAATATGAACACAAACAGGTTTTTCAAGCAAATTTCACTTGTTATACCAAAACCAGGAAGATCTCACATTGCATAACAAAAGACAATAGAATCAACACTGAAATGATGGAAAAGTTAGAATTACTGACAAAATCAAAATTTAGTCATGATACAAATGCTTTAATGAGCAATTAAGACATACTTGAAACAAATGAAAAAATAAAATACCTCAACAAATAGAAGGTATAAAGAGAAAGCAAATGCAAATTTCGATACTGAAAAATACAAAGCCAAAATAAAAAGCTCAGTAGATGGGCCCAACAGGAAAATGGAGGCAAGAAAAGAAAGAATCAGAACTGGAAAACAGAACAATAGAAATTTCCTAATCTAAATAACAGAGGCTAAAAATAATCTAAAACAAGAATATAGACTAAAAAATAAAAAAATTAGCAGAACTGTGAGAACCTATAGGGCTATAACAAGAGATCTAACACTTCAGTCATCAGAGACCTTGGAGAAGAGGAGAAAAAAGGAAGGGACCGAAAATATACTCAAAGAAATGATGGCTAGCCCTAGCCGCTGTGGTTTAGTTGGTCGGAGCATGGTCCTATAAACTGAAAGGTCACAAGTAATTTTCCTAGTCAGAGCATATGCCTAATTTGTGGGGTTGGTTCCTGGCTGGCATGTATGTGAGAGGCAACTGATAGATATTTCTCTCTTGCATCTATGTCTCGCTCCCTGTCTCTCTCCCTCCTTTCCCCTCTCTCTAAAATCAATAAGCATGTCCTTGGGTGAAAATAAAAAAAAAGAGATAATGGCTGAAAACTCCCCAAATTTGGCAAGAGACATAAACATACAGATTCAAGAAGCTGAGTGAATAGCAGGTAAATCTCAAAAAAGCCATGACCCAACACATCATAATTAAACCTTTGAGAAATAAAGATGAAGAAAAAAATGTTGAAAATAGCCAGATTTCTGTACATATCCATGGAATTTCCCATTGTATATTCTTGTTTCTTCTACAAATATTAATTTACTATAAAGGTGTGGGTTTATTTCTGAGCTCTCTATTCTGTTCTATTGATCTATTTGTCTGTTTTTATGCCAGTACCAGGCTGTTTTAATTACTATGGCCTTATAGTATAGTTTCACATTAGGTAGCGTGATTCCCCCAACTTTGTTGTTCTTTCCAAAGAACTCTGTTACTATTAGGGGCCTTTTGTGGTTCCATATAAATTTTTGAAATGTTCTAGTTTTGTGAAATACATCATTGGTATCTTGGTCTGAATTGTATTGAATCTATAGATTGCTTTGAGTAGTATCGACATTTTAATGGTGTTAGTTGTTCCTATCCATGAATATGGTAGGTGCTTCCACTTATCTGTATCTTTTTTGGTTTGTCTCTTCAGTCTTACAATTTTCCAAGAACAGGTCGTTTACATCCTTGATTAGGTTTATTACTTGCTATTTTATCTTTTTGAAGCAATTGTGAATGGAATTGTTTTTCTTAATTTCACTTTCTCACAGTTGATTATTGACATATTACAATGCAACTATTTTCTGAACATTAATCTGCATCTTGCTACCTAGCTGAAATCATTTATCAGCTCTAGTTGTTTCTTGGTGGAATCTTTGGAGTTTTCTATGTACAGTATCATGTCGTCTGCAAACAATAACAGTTTTACTTCTTTTCCAATTTGGATGACTTTTAGTTCTTCTTGTGAGATTGCTGTGGCTAGGACTTCCAGTACTATGCTGAATAATAGAGGTGAAAGTGGATATCCCTGTCTTGTTTCTGATCTTAATGTGAATGCTCATAGTTTTTGTCTGTTCAGTATGATTCTGGCAGTGGGTTTGTCATATATGGCCTTTATTATGTTTAGTATGTTCCCTTTACTCCCACATTTCTAAGAGTTTTTATCATAAATGGGTGGTGGTTTTATCAAACACTTTTTCTGCCTCTGTTGATATGATCATATGGTTTTTTATCCTTCATTTGTTTATGTGGAGTATCACATTTATTGATTTGTAAATGTTGTACCAACCATGCATTCCTGAAATAAATCCCACTTGATCATGGTGTATGATCTTTTTGATGTATTGCTATATTCAGTTTGCTCATGTTTTATTTTGAGGGCTTTAGCGTCTACGTTCATCAGGGATATTGGCCTGTAATTTTCTTTCTTCGTAGTGTCTTTATCTGGTTTTGAAACTTAGGATAATGATGGCATTGTCTAATAAACTTGGGAGTCTTTCCTCCTCTTGAATTTTTGGAGTAGTGAGAAGAAGCGGTGTTAGTTCTTCTCAATATATTTGGTAAAGTTCACCTGTGAGGCCATCTGGTTCAGAGTTTTTGTTTTTTGGGAGTTTTTGATTACTGCTTCAATTTCACTAGGTGTAATCTGCCTATTCATTTTCTCTGATTCTTCTTGATTTTGTTTTGGAAGATTGTATGTTTCAAGGAATTTATCCATTTTGGCCAAGTTGTCTAGTATGTTGGCATATAGTTGTTTGTAAAATTTTCTTACAAACCTTTGTATTTCCTGGGTGTCAGTTGCTTTTCCTCCTCTTTCCCTCCTGATTCTATTTTTTTTTTTTTTTTTTTTTTGGTCCTCTCTTTTTTTCTTACTGAGTCTGGTTAAAGGTTCATGAATCTGAGTTTATTTTTTCAAAGGACCAGCTCTTGGACTCGTTGATCTTTTGTATTATTTTTTCAGACACTGTTTGATTTATATCTGCTCTGATCTTTATTATTTCCTTCCTTTTACTCACTTGGCTTTTTTGTTGTTCAAGTTCCTTTAAGTGTAAAGTTTGATTATTTATGCATTTTTTCTTGTTTCTTGAGATAGGCCTGTAATACTATGAATTTCCATCCTAGGATTGCTTTCTTTGTGTCACACATATTTTGTATTGTTGTGTTTTCATTTCCATTTGTTTTGAGGTTTCTTGTGATTTCTCTTTGACCTCATTGGTGACCCCTTCATTTTTTTAAAGATTTTATTTATTTATTTTTAGAGAGAGAGGAAGGGAGGAAGAAAGAGAAGGAGAGAAACATCAGTGTGCAGTTGTCTGTCATATGCCCCCTACTGGGGACCTGGTCCACAACCCAAGCATGTGGCCTGACTGGGAATCGAACTGGCGACGCTTTTGTTCATAGGCTAGCCTCAATCCATTGAGTCATACCAGCCATGGCTCCATTCATTGTTTAATAACATGCTATATAGCTACCATGTCTTTGCATATTTTTCAGTGTTTTCGTGGTTGATTTCTAGTTTCATAGCATTGTGGTCAGAGAAGATGCTTGATATGATTTCAGTCTTCTTCAAATTTTTGAGACTTGTTTTGTGCCCTTACATGTGATCCATCATAGAAAATGTTCCATATGCACTTGAAAGGAATGTTATTCTTCTGCTTTGCAATGAAATGTTCTAAAGATATCAATTAAATCCATTTGATCCTATTATGTCATTTAAGGTCATTGTCTCCTCGTTGACTTTCTGTCTGGAAAATCTATCAATTAATGTCAGTGGGGTGTTAAAATCCCCTACTGTGAGTGCATTTCTGTCTGTTTCTCCCTTCATGTCCATCAAGATTTGCTTTATATATTTAAGTGCTACTATATTGGGTACATAAATGTTTACTAGGATTATATTCTCTTGTTGGATTTTCTCTTTATCATTACATAGTGTCCTGCTTTGTCTCTTCTTATAGCCTTGGTTTTAAAAGTCTATTTTGTCAGACATAACTATTGCTATCACAGCTTTTTTCTTTTTCATTTGCATAAAATACGTTTTTCCATCCCTTTACTTTTAGTCTGTGTATATCTTTCATTCTGAAGTGGGTCTCTTGTAGAAAGCATATATATAGGTCTTGTTTTCTTATCTTTTCAGCTATCCTATGTTATTTGGTTGGAGCATTTAAGCTATTTACATGTAAAGTGATTATTAATAGATATGTATTTATTACCATTTTATTTTTAACCATTTTCCTCTGTTTTCATTTCTTTTTTATTCTTCTTTTAAAAAAGATTTTATTTACTTATTTATTTTTTAGAGAGGGGCAGGGAGGGAGAAAGGGAGGGAGAAAGAGAGGGAGAGAAACATCAATGTATGGTTGCCTCTCATACGTTCCTACTGGGGACTGGGTCCACAACCAGGCAATGTGTTCTGACTGGGAATTGAACCAGTGACCCTTTGATTCGCAGGCTGGTACTCAACCACTGAGCCACACCAGCCAGGGCTTTTGTCTTCTTCTTCTTAAAGCAAGCTCTTTAACATTTGCTGCAATACCAGTTTGGTGGTATAAACTCCTTTACCTTTTTCTTGTCAAGAGAGCTCCTTTTTTCTTCTTCAGTTTTAAATGATAGCCTTGCTAGGTAAAGTAGTCTTGGTTGAAGGTCCTTGGTTTCATAACCTTGAATATTTCATGCTAATTACTTCTGGCCTGCAGTGTTTCTGTTGAGAAATCAGATGAGAATCTAATGGGAGCCCCCTTGTAGGTAACTAACTGCTTTTCTATTGTGGCTTTTAAGATTCTCTCTTTGTCTTTCAGCATTGCCATTTTAATTATGATGTGTCTTCATGTGGGCCTCTTTGGATTCAACTTGTTTGGGACTCTCTGAGCTTCCTGGACTTGTGTGTCTTTTTCCTTCACCAGGTTAGGGAAGTTTTGGTCATTATTTCTTCAAATATGTTCTCAATCCCTTGCTTACTTTCTTTTCCTTCTGGTATCCCCATTATGCAGATGTTGTTAAGCTAAATGTTGTCCCAGAGATTTCTTAAACTCTCCTCATTTTTTTAATTCTTTTTTTGCTGCTCTGCTTGGGTGTTTTTTTTTTTTTTCCTATCGTGTCTTTCAAGTTGCTGATTTGATCCTCTGCTTCTTCTAACCTACTGTTTGTTCCTTCCAGCATATTATTTACTTCAAATATTGCATTCTGTATTTCTGAGTAGCCCTTTTTATGGTTTATATGTCCTTTTTCATGCTGTAGAGCATCTTTATAATCATTACTCTAAGTTCTCTATCTGATAAATTGTTTGCCTCCATTTCATCTAGTTCCTCTTCTGGAGAATATTCTTGTTCTTTCATTTTGGTCCTGTTTCTTTGTCTTCTTATTTTTTACATTGTTGTGGTTTTTGTTGAATATGTATTAGATAAATCTGTAAAGACTGGTACAGATCTATGTCAGATGCTGCCTGTGACTGGCCCTGGTCAACCTTTTTGGAGCTATTAGCAATCCACAACTTGTGGCTCTCTCTCTACTGGGCCTCGGTGTATGCAGAAAGAACCAAACTGTGCAGCAAGGCTGGCTTTTCCCAGTACCAGGCCTGGGGAAGGGTCAACTAAAGTCTCAGATCTCCTAGAGACTCACCTCTGCCTACAGGCTTTCTGTTAGGCTTAATCATTGAAATAGTCTCCAACTGTACTCCTCAGCAGCCCTGTTTAAGCTCCCACAGACAGGGAGAGACGGATTTCTATGTGGCTATTGCCACCCCTCAGGCTGATGCCATATGGTGGAGAGTGCTGTGCCCGAGAAAGATGTCTTTTGCAGTATGGGAATGACTGAGTACAGGGATCCTGGAAGCTGATCCTTCAGTTCTCTTCCCAGAGCCACCAACCCTAGATTTTCATGTGGCTCTAATCTGCTCTACCCTCCATCTGCTGAAGCCAAACAAAATTTTGTATGTTAGCCCTTTAAGAGGCTCTCTGTGTCTCCAACTGTCTCTCCCTGATGGACAGAAATCCTGCTGCTTTTTACAGACAGATGTCATTTGGGTTCCTTTTCTTGGTACTGGTACTCTAGGCTGGGAAGTCCAGCTTAGGGTTTAGATTCCACACTTCTTAGGGAGAGTCCTCCCAGCCTCTGAAATATTCCTCCAGAACCTCAGCTGCCACCCATGGGAGTGCAGCCAGCACTCTAACACCTCTGCACTTCCAACCAGTCTCAATATGGTGAAGTGGATTCTTACGTAAGTCCTTGCTTATAATGCTTGTCTCTGGCTAGTGTTCAGTTGGCTATTCAGGATGATTTTTCTATATTTGGTTGTAATTCCAGTTTGGTCCTCGAAGGAGGTTAGTGTAGCTTCCAGTTACTCCACCGCCATCTTGGATCCCTTTTATTTTCTTCTTTGAAAGTTATTTTTTGCCCTTCACTGTTGATTTGAATAAATATATATTATGTAAAGTTTATTACTATATGGTATATTAATATTTATGTAATATAGTATATAATGTGTTATATATTTTAAGTTTAGACACCCCATTTTTTATATGTCTCTCTCTTTACATAGATTCACCCATTTCTATCCTCTAGTCTTGCCTTATAATTATATTTTTATTCTTGTAGATAGAAGGTTCTTTTATATTTGAGCATGAGGTTACTCCTGATTATTACCCATTGAAGCTGTTATTTTGTTAGCAATTTACATTTCCAGTTCAGCCTCATTCTTTCTTATGTTTCCTTTTTGTTCCTTTCTACCCAGTCAGTTCTTAATATGGTTTTCCTACAATTTATTTTTCTCATTCTGCTATGTGTTACTGCATTCTGTACTCTCCATTAATTTTTCTCATCTCTGGCAAATTTCTGTAAGTTTATGCCTTTCTCAGGAAATTGTAGCTATTATCTCTTCAGCTGTATTTTCTGCACCAGTCTCTTCTACTTCTCCTTCTATGATTCCATGACACAAATTTTATATTTTTCTATTGCCCAATAGGTCAGTTTCTTTTCTTCAGTTTGCACAATTTCTGTTGATCTAGTTTTCTAATTTATATACAATTCTATTATTTACATTCCACTACAGAGCCCCGCTGAGTGAATGTTTTATTTCAGATATTGTATTTTTACGCTGTTTTAAAATTTCCATTTGGTCATTTCTTAGGCTTTGAGATGAAAAGCAAGAACCTACAACCTATATTATGCTACCCAGAAAAGCTATTATTTAGAATTGAAGAGCAAATAAAGTAATTCCCAGACAAAGTGAAGCTAAAGGACTTTGTCCTCACCAAGCCATTATTATATGAATTGTTAAAGGGACTTATTTAAGAAAAAGATTAAAAGTGTGAACATTAAAATGGCAACAAATTCACAACTATAAACAATTGCATCTTAAAAAAAGAATTAGGAAACAAGCAGAACACAAACAGAATCATAGGTATGGAGGTCATTTGGAGGGTTATCAGTTGGAAGGGGTAAAGGGGCGAATGGGGGAAAAGGAGCAAGGAAGAACAAATTGGTAGGTACAGAATAGACAGGAGGGATGTTCAGAACAGTATCGGAAATGGAGTACCCAAAGAACTTATCTGCATGACCCATGGACATGACCTAAGTGGGGGAGGACTGTGGGAGGGAATGGGAGTACCAGGAGGGGGGCAAAGTGGAAAAAATTGGGACAACTGTAATAGCATAATCAATAAAATATATTAAAAAGATTTAAATTATTGAGCCAAAGGCAGGGGAAAAAAGAAGGATAAACAAAAAAAAAAAAAAACATAAAATGGTAGACCTAAATCCATTCATATTAGTAATTACCTTAAATATAAATAGTCTAGACACACCAATTAAGATAAATTGGTAAAAAAAGGCTAAATACCAAAAGAAGCCCACTTTACAGTGAGATGGACAGGTTAAAGAAGTTATAAAAAATATTCCATGTAGACCAACTGAAAGTTGTAGTGACTATAATAGTACTAGACAAATAGCTTTTAGAACAGGGAAAATTGATGGGATTGAAGGTGGACATTTACATAATAAAAAGAGTCAATTTCCCAAGAAAATATAACCAAACCATAAAATGTATGCAACTAACAACAGAGGTTAAAAAACAAAAGCTGATAGAACTGACTGGAAAATTAGATAATAGAAAAATTCACAATAATACTTGGCTACTTCAACACTCTTATAATAATAGATCAAGTATACAGAAAATCAGTAAGGAAACAAGAGATTGGAGAACATATTATCAACCAACTGACTTATACATTTATAAAACACCCCAAAAGCAGCAGAATTTATATATATTTCAAGGGCAAATGAACATGTGAAAGATCTTATTCTGAGACATATTACAAACCTCAACAAATTTGAAAGAATTGAAACTATGAAGTATGTTCTCTGACTATAACAGAATTCAACTAGAAATTAAGAGCAGAGTTGAAAAATCACCAAATATTTGGAAATTTAAAAAAAGATTTGTAAATTACGGGTCAAAGAGGAAGTCTCAAGGAAAATTAGAAAATATTTTGAACTGAATGAAAATGAAAATACATCATACTCAAATTTATGGGGTGTAGTTAAAGCAGTACTTAGAGGGATACTTAACACATTAAAAGCATATATTAGATAATATGAGCCCTGGCTGGTGTGGCTCAGTGGTTTGAGTGCTGGCCTGCGAACCAAAGGGTCACTGGTTTGATTTCCCATCGGGACACGTGCCTGGGTTGCAGGCCAGGTCCCCAGCACAGGGTGTGCAAAAGGCAAACACACATTGATGTTTCCCTCTCTGTCTCCCACCCTTTCTCTAAAAATAAATAAATAAAATATTTATAAAAAATGATGAAAGGTCTATAGTCAGTAATCTAAGATTCCACCTTAAGAAATTTTAAAAAGCAGAGAAAATGAAATCCAAAGCAAGAAGAAAGAAGGAGTTAATAAAACTAAAAGCAGAAATTCATGAAATTGAACACACGAAAACAATTGATAACACTAATGACATAGAAGACTGGTTGTTTGAAAACAGTAATAAAATTCATAAACTTCCAGTTATGCTGACCAAGAAGAGAAAACCCTGTTAAGAGAATAAGATAAGCCATACACTGGGAGAAAACTGTTGCAAATGACGTGGGTTTTTTTTTTTTTATTATTTAAAAAAATCTTTCAATTATAGTTACAAATCACATATTTAACATAGGGCTTGTATCCAAAATATTCAAAGAGCTATAAAAATGTAACAGTCTGAAAAGAAATAACTCAATTTGAAAATGGGCAAAAATTTGAATAAATACTTCACCCAAGAAAATATACAAATGGCAAGTACACACTCAAAAAGTTGCTTAACATTATTAGTCATTTAGGAAATGCAATTAATATCAAAATCAGGTTCTAGTACACACTTGTACCAAGTTCTGGTGGGGATATGCGGGAAATCTGAATTCTTTACTGGTAGAAATAAATGCCAAATAGTTTCCCAGTAGTCTCACTCCTTTACTCAAGAGAAATGAAAACTTATATTTATGTAAAGACCTTATTTATAGCAGCTTTATTTATAATCATTAAGAACTGGAAACAACCCAAGTGTCCTTCACGTGATGCATTCACTAATGGTTATATATCCATACACTGGACAAACTCAGCAATAAAAAAAAAAAAGACCTCCTTCTGCACACAACAACATGGAAGAATCTCAAATGCGTTATGCTAAGTGAATGATGAGACCCTAAAGGTTATATACAGTATGATTCCATTTATATGACAGTCTAAAAAAGGCCAAATTATATGTCAGAGAATAGGATCAGTAATTACTAGGGGTTAGAGGTTGGGGGAATTGATTGTATAGTGTCCACATGAAGGAGTTTTTTGGGATGGTGGAATTGTGATATGTGTGATGGTCCTGGTTACATGACTCCTTGCAAATTTACTGTAAATTGTATATAACTCCCGAAATTCTATGGTTTCCCATTAAAACACAGATCAGAGGATGCCACTTTTTCATTGTAATACTTAAAAATTCCCACTTCTTCATCCCCAGTGACGTTAGGAAGTTAGGTAGTTTTTCACAGTGCACAGTAAAAAGAAACCCCAAGGAACATTTACCACCACCCTTCCACATTTTTCATGACCAAATGTAACTTTTACGTTTTTTCTGTTTTGGAAATGAGTAATGGCATGCATTCTCTATTCTTTTTTAGGAGTAGATGCCTTAAATTGGCACTTCATATACGCCTTACTTTTTTCTTCTTTTCTAGCTTTCCCTTTTCCCCTAATCTTTTCCACATGTACTATTTATTCCACTTATTCTTTTATTTCACAATCCATCTAGGCCCTATGCTAGTGTCTTAGGATACAAAGATTATTAAGACATGTTTTTGCATGAAATTCAGTGTTGGAGGGCAGAAGGAGGATGCATTAACCAATGATGGTGTATAATAGTGTCATTGAGTCATAATAGAAGTATTAACGAGCGTGATGTAGCACAAAAAGGTGAATAATTTGTTCTGCTTGGATGGGTCAGGGAAGGCTTCATACAGGAAAAGACATAAAAGTACCTCAAGTTAACGCAAATTAGAATTTAATCCTTTAAAATGTCATCTGTGACTTTGATTGTGGACTAGTAGGCCAGACATTTTTTTAAAAAATATGAAATTTAGCAGTAAAGTGATATGAAACAAGCTTGTAATCTTCAGCTACGTGGTATGGAGATGGGATATAGTGGTGGATTTTATTAGGTTTTGTGGAAAATAACTGATTAAAACAAAAATATAGAACATCTTGAAATGTCTAAGATTATTGTAGCCTGGTAAATTTAGTTCAATGACTTTAAATTGCATAGGGAATAAAGTTAACCTATTTATAATATAGTAAGTTTAAGATTCAGTGTAAATAAGTAGTATGTAGTATCATAAAAGACTACAGACTATCCATTAGTAATATGCCACTGACTGAAGAAAAAAATGATCAAGTGTAAGAAGACACTATGTCAAATTTCCTATGAATTAATGTACTAATTATACTTACTAATCTTGGGCTTGCTAACTGATATTCAAGTTAGATTTTGCCTTGATTGTGAATATTTTCCAGGTATACTTGTGTGCAGTGAGTCCTTTTGTTGTTGTTTTTAAATTCCTGTGCTTTAGCATGGTTGGTCTTTTGCTTTTTCTTAACTGCACCAGGCACACTCCTGCCATAGTTCACCATTGCACTGGCTGTTCTCTTGGTCTGAAATACACTTCTGCATATCTGAGTGGTTATGTAGATATAACATAACTCAATGATTAATTCCCCCATCTGTTTCAAAACTGCTCATTGAAGCCTAAACCCATCTACCATATTTTAAATTATAATTCACCTCTCTTTTTTTCAACCCAAGCACACCTGACCTCTTCTCCCTGTGCTATTAGTATTTGTTGTCTTAACTTCTAACATACTTTGTGATTTACTAATTATGATTATTGTTTATTGTCTTTCTTTACCTCCACTAAAATGTAATCTTAACCACGATAAAGATCTTTCTTTGTTTTGTTCATTGATAGATCTCAAATCTCTAGAATAGTGCCTGGGGTATGGTAGGCACTTAGTCAGTGTTTGTTGGAAAATAGAATTCCTGATGCAACAATAATAACCTCTGAGTTTTTTTTTTTCCTGATAGTATCTGGATTCGGACTCTTAAAATGAGTTAGAACGCCTGTGACTTCACGTTTTAAAATTTCTCCAATCCACTTGAACTGGTATGATACCTGAGCATTTCTCAGGAACACTGGCTTGAACCTCAAAGCTCTTCCTGATTTAGATAACAGTTAATCTCCCCGGGAGCTACCTTTTGAAGTGAAGTATAAACACTTTGAGAAACAATGGGTAACGATAAACCTGCCGATTTGGCTTTTGAATTTTCTTTGTTAATTTTTGAAGGTTTTCCAACTTTTGATATAGTTTGAACACAAAATGAGACTTGAATTGTTTCTGTAGTAACACATGAACACAACTCACCAAAACATGATACAATAGATAAGAAAGCAGCTCTGACGGATTCCAGAGTTTGGTTTTTAGACAATGGACAAGGCTGCCACTCTGAGAAACATTCTTTTAAGTTATACTTGGAAATTTAGGAAAGCTTCAATAGATTTTGTATCTCCAAAAATCATAATATTCAAGGAATTCTTGAAACATCCAAGATTTTATGTAGCATGGTAAATTTAGTTCAGTGTCTTTAAATTGCATAGGGAGTAAAATTAACCTATTTAGAATATAGCAAGTTTAAGGTTAGGTAGTAAATACATATGTAGATTTTAAAAACAGAAAGCCCTAGTCTCTAAACCAAGTATGGTGAAAAAGGTCAATAACCTGTGACCTTTTTTAAGTAGCACTCAAATTTCCACAGTCTTTATATACCTTTTACAATTCCTATACTTCATTTATTCTTTAGCTTGTTCCCTCATCATTCCTGTTTCTCTGATGACTTTTGAAGAGCCTCTTTTTTTCATTTTAAGATTTTTTTTCCCATAACAGCAATGTAGACTATGTGACTTTGCTTAAATCCATATTAATGATCTACCATGTCATTTTTTTTTTAAGAAAGAAGGAAGGCAGGAAAGAAAAGAATAAAGCTCTATTGCAATTCCTTAATTTAACCTCTTTCTGTATATATACTTTTTGTCTTCTTGAGCTACCAATCGTTTTTTGTCTTCCACCTTTTCCACCAATCCTCATAAAAATGACAATGTTGTGTATCTATTGCTATTGTCTAGTTCCAGGACATTTTCATCACCCTAAAAAGAAACTCAATACTCATTAAGCAATCACTTTCTTTTTTTTCTTTCCCCATTCCCTGGAAACTGCTAATCTACTTTTGGAACTTGTGGATTTATTTATTCTGGACATTTCACATAAATGAAAATATAAAAATATATGGACCTTTCGTGTGGCTTCTTTCACTTAGCATAATGTTTTCAAGGTTCAGCCATGTTGCAGCATGTATCAATACTTTATTTACTTTTGTGGCTGAATAATATTCCATCATATGGCTATACCACATTTTGTGTACTCATTAATGATACAATAGACATTTAGATTGTTTCTACTTTTTTCTCTTATAAATAATGCTCTTGTGGACATTCATATGTAAGTTTTTCCTTGAACATATGTTTTCTATTCTCCAGTATATGTCCATGTCATTTTTAACAATGAATATGATGTACTCATAATTAATGTTCTGTTTATTTTTTCCCAAATTTTATTTTTTTATAAAAATGCTGTTACATATCTCTGAAGATTTGTTTATCTTTACCAAATTTTCTCATTTCTTTAAAATTACTTCCTACTAGTAATAGCTAATGAATTCTCAGAATTCTAATTACTGAAATCAAGGGTATGCACATTTTGGTATATATACTATATTTTACTTAATACATGTGGCCATATTGTATACCAGAAAGGTTGTACCAACAATAATGTATGTGACTGTTATTTTTTTCATATCCTTATTGTACTGCATTATTAATATTTTTATTCTAATTTGATAGAAGGAAAATATCCTCTTTGGCTGTCTATAATATGAAATATATAAAATATTTTGTTATTTTAATTTGAATTTATTTGCAAATGAAATTAATATATTTTCATAGCTATTAATCTTCTTTTCTTAATTTCCTGATTATGGCTTTTGGCTTTTTCTTTTGTAGTGAGTTTTCTTTGTTACCCTCGAATAGAAAAAAAGTATTTCCATCACATGAAATTAGTTTTTATATACCTTGTTTTCATCAATAATGACTTTTTTCTCCGTTATTAGTTTCCTTATATGATCACTATTAATAGTTTACTATTTTACTTTATCCTTATCATTTTTACATGGAACTTTATTATTTCTGTTTGAAATATTTTTCTTAGTTTTGTAATGTTTTATATAATTTTGAATGTCTAAATTTCTAAAATACATAGTTTCCAAATACTTGGTTATTTGCTTCTGTTTCAAGCTCTGTGATTTTCATAGTACTCTGAATTACTGTATTTGCTGTAGGCATTTCTAGATGAAGAGAAAAAATATCTCAACTATTTGTACTTACATGTTAGCGGATATGGACAGAAGCAAAGACTAAAATAGTCTTTATATTTTACAATCAAACCATAATGTTCAAGAAGTAATTTTAATCTCCAAATTGAAATATTTAGAGTGAGAGATTTATTAATGTTTTAAACTTCATTATACCTGGAGCATTTTTTTAAGATTTTATATGAACTTCACTTTTAAAACTCCTTCAAAACAAAAAATTCAAAACTTAAATTTTGTTTCTGACCAGGAGTACCATATAAAGAAAATATTGTAAAAAGAATTAAATATTATCTATTGTTGTTAAAATTGCCTAAGATTATTTTAATGTCTTTTTTAAATATATGAGAGAGTTAATGAAATTTATGATAATACCAGGTAATCCAGATTTTGGGATTTAGCAGGAATTGATGCTCTCTGATGGCAGTTCATTTTTGTGTTTATTTATCTGTTTTCAGCCCTTTGAATTTCTGCCAGAAAAGTAATGGATCATTTCCAGTTTGACCTCACAATTTTTACAAATTAGCATAGAACAACTTAGAGTTCTTGCAATCATCAAGTGATATTTTGTTTTTTTCTTAGTAATGGAAGTTGCTTTCTTGTTAATTTTTGTTTTCTAATTTTAGCAACAGTTTTGATTGCTTTTAATACTCAAATATTGCTAATATAAAGGAAGAAAATATTTTTTATAGAACATAAAAATGATTGCACAGTTTATGCACTTCAGTTCGTCATAATTTCAGTTCCTAGTTCCTTCTTTCTAGTTCCAATAAGTTGCTTGCTTATGTAACCTAATATTCTAATTTTAACTTTAACCTATTAAGAAATGAAAAGTGACTACATAGAAAAGAAGATAATATTGTTGCATTGTTAGCTGAATTACAGTGCATATCGCAGTTGTAAATAGTACATCACTGAATGAGTTTTCTCTAACTACATAGTTGAAGAGTCAAAATTTCAAATGAGAACTTGCATTAATATTATCAATGACAAGAAGAGTAATTACATCTGGTATTACCTACTTAAAACAAAAACTTGTGAAAGTTCTTAACTACTAGCTGAAAATTCATAGTCAATTTTCTTATTTGTCCTACAAATGGCCATCAGTATAGAAACTAATCCGTCTAGGATCCATCTTGGAGCAGTTAAAAATAAAGTCATTTACCTGTAACTTTATTAGAAAAATATATACACAGAGAAAAATAGACTCATTATAGCGAAGGCAAAAATTTCACCTTCTGCATAGTTGTTAACACTTAACAAATTTTGCCCTGGCTGGCGTAGCTCAGTGGATTGAGCGCGGGCTGCGAACCAAAGGGTTGCAGGTTCGATTCCCAGTCAGGGCACATGCCTGGGTTGCAGGCCAGGCCCCTTAGTGGGGGCCACGTGAGAGGCAACCACACATTGATGTTTCTCTCCCTCTCTTTCTCCCTCCCTTCCCCTCTCTAAAATAAATAAATAAATAAAATCTTTAAAAAAAAAAAAAAAAAACACTTAACAAATTTTGTCAATCATGATAATGTAGTTAAGTCATCAAAGATATAAAAATGAATATAAAATTGGAACAGGGCTAACATGAAAAGATGGAGGAATGAATATCATATTTGTAAGATTAGACTTATAATCATACTTATCACTGAGGCTAATTCATTTGTTTAAAGCAGTCATCGCTAATCTTTTGTATATGTAGACCAATTTCCAAATTAATAAAAAGATGATAAAGTTGCATTTATTTTCAGTTATTTTTTGTTTTCTTTGTTTGTATTAAATCTTTTATAATGTTATTCTATTACAGTTGTCCCAGTTTTCCCCCGTTTGCCCTCCTCCACCCATCCCAACCCCCTGCCCCCACAGTCAATTCCCACACTGTTGTCCGTGTCTGTGGGTCATTCATACATGTTCTTTGTCTAGTCTCTTCCCTTTCTTTCTATCATTATCCCCCTCCCCACTCCCGCTCACTTTCAGTTTGTTCCATGTTTCCATGCCTGTGGTTCTATTTTGTTTGTTATTTTGTTCATTAGATTCCTCTTGTAGGTGAGATCATACGGTATTTGTCTTTCAACAACTGGCTTATTTCACTTAGCATAATGCTCTCCAGTTCTGTCCTTGCTGTTGCAAAGGTAGGAATTCCTTCTTTCTTTCTACTGCATAGTATTCCATTGTGTAAATGTACCAGTTTTTTTAATCCACTCATTTACCGATGGGCACTTGGTTTGTTAATAGTGCTGCTATGAACATAGAGATGCATAGGTTCTTTTGAATTGGTAATTCAGGATTCTTAGGGTATACTCCCAACAGTGGAATCACTGGGTCAAAGGCAGTTCCATTTTTAGATTTTTAAGTTTTTGAAAATTATATACTTTTTGGTAAGAAACAATTGTGTCGTCAGTATGATTAAACATTCTTTTATTATATATCCATTTCTGAGTAGGTGCATCTTTAACTGAAATTTCAGAAACTAACTAAATAACACCTGGTATTACTATATATGATACAGTTATAATGGTGCATTGGAATGAATTTTGTTCTTGAACAAAATGTTTTCTTTTCATTTGGTTTATTTGGTCTTCTTGCAACTGTTTTTCTAAGCTATTTAATGGTAAAATACTGTTTCACTTTCTCTTAACATATATTTTAAATATATAATAATTTTATATATAATATATTTATTTTTGAAGATTTTATTTATCTATTTTTAGAGAGAGGGGAAAGGAAGGAGAAAGAGAGGGAGAGAAACATTAGCGTGCAAGAAAAACATTGATCTGCTACCTCTTGCACACCCCCAACTGGGAACCTGATCAGCAACCCAAGCTGTGTGTCCTGCCTGAGAACTGAACCAGCAACCTTTTGGTTCACAGGCTGGAGCTCAATCCACTGAGCCACAACAGCCAGGGCTACAGTAGGTATATTTAAATCAAACAGATTTAATGCAATCCCCATGGAAATCCTAATGGTATTTCATTTCATTTATTTATTTGTTTTTTTATTGTTCAAGTAGAGTTGTCTTCATTTTCACCCCACCATGGCCCCCTTCCCTATCCCATTCCTGCCTCCCACCCTTGAACCTACCCTCTTTGGCTTTGTCCATGAAATCCTAAAGGCATTTTTTAAAAAGAACAAAATTCATCAGATTTATATGGAACACAAAACACAATGAATAAAGAAAGCAATCCTGAGAAAAAAAGAATGAGGCTGGAGGTATCACATTCCCTGACTTCAAATTATACTACAAAGTGAAAATTAATAAAAAAAAAAAAAAGCATGTTATCAGCAGAAAAACAGACACACAGACCAATGGCACAGGACTGAGAGCCCAGAAACAAACCCATGTGCACACAGGCAAATAACTTTTGATAGAGGAGCCAGAAACATACAATGGAGAAAGGAAAGCCTCTTTCAGTGAATGGTGCTAGGAAAATTGGAAAGCCAGAAGCAAAAGAATTGGAACTAGACTATTGTTTGTTCCCATGTACAAAAATAACTCAAAATGGATCAGACCTAAATATAAGACCTGAAACAATAAATTACCATATTCTTCAGACTATAAGATGCACCCCCCCCCCCAATTTGGGAGGAATAATGGTTGTTAATGCTGCTGTTGAGTTCTGTTTACATTTACATTGGTGAAATCTTATGTCATTTATGTTATTAAATATTTTACCACAGTTTTTGCTTCAAATTTTTTTTCCTATTTTCCTCTAAAACCTAGGTGCATCTTATGGTCCAAAAATACAGTACTTAGACGAAAACACAGGTACTAAACTTAGGGATCTTGGTCTTGGAGAGGATGTCATGAATTTGACCCCAAAGGCAAAGGAAGTAAAGGCAAAAATAAATGATTGGGACTATATCAAATTAAAAAACTTCTGCATAGCAAAAGAAACCAACAACAAAACAAAAAGGCGACCAATTGAATGGGAGAAGATATTTGCAAACAACAGCTCTGAGAAAAGGTTAATATCCAAAATATATAAAGAGCTCCTACAACTTAACATCAAACAAATAGTCCAGTTAAAAAGTGGCAGAGGACCCTCTCCCAAGAAGATATATGAATGGCAAAAGACGTATGAAGAGGTGCTTAATTTCATTAGCTATTAGGAAAATGCAAATCAAAATACAATAAAATACCACCTCACACCTATTAGAATAGTTATTATCAACAAGATAAGTAATAAGTGTTGGCAAGTTTCTGGGAAAAAAGGAACCCTCATTCACTGCTGGTGGGAATGTAAAGTTATACAACTACTATGAAAAACAGTATGGAGGCTCCTCAAAAAATTAAGAATAAGTTAGCATAGGACCCAGCAACCCCTCTTCTAGGTATCTACACAAAACATTTGAAAGCCTTTATTTGCAAATCTATATGTATCCCTAAGTTCATTGTAGCAATATTGACAGAGGCTAAGACATGAGACCAACTGAAGTGTCCTTTGATAGATGACTGGATAAAGAAGTGATACATATATACTGTGTAATACTTCTCAGCCATAAGAAAAGATGACATACTGCCATTTGTAAAAACATGAATGGATCTTGCAAATATCATGCTAAACAAAATAAGTCAGAAAAAGTGAAGAACCATATGATTCACTGATATGTGGAATATAAAACTGAAAGCAACAAATGAACAAACAAGAAGAACAAACAAAAACTTGTAAACATAGACAACAATGTAGTGGTTACCAAATGGAAGGGGGTGGAACAGGGAAAACCTCCTGGAAATTGGGGAGGGTTTGGGAGGCACCAGGGATGGAACCTGAGCAGCGGACTGACTACAGCTTCTGAACTAGTATATGTCACCCTCGCAACCAGGGCACACACTGGCCACACAGGGAATTCTAGGGGAGCCTTTATAAGGAGAGCATGGGAGCCACACTTTCTTGGATTGTTAACTCTTTCCTGGAGGGGCTAGAGTTCCTAGGGCCTGGGCTTTGGGGACTGAGTGGCCCCTGGAATGTTCCCAGGGCCCCACCCTGAGTTCTCCAGGGCCAGCCTAGAGTGCAGAGAGCAAGAGGGGAGGGGAATGTTCAGGCAATAGACCCCGCACTTCACTAAAATGGGAGACCGCAGCAACTGCCACCTGCTCATGGCCCACACCTCCAACTCAGGCCTGGCAAACCCAATGCCCTCTCCCCAGACAAGCAGACACAGCAGCTGCTGCCCACCCTTGGCTCATGCCAGAGCAGGACTGTCCATGATGGCTCTAGCACAGCTGGGGGTACAGGATTCCCTGCTGCCTGTAAGTTCCTTCAGCAGGAGTCTGGCGATGGTGGTTCCCCCATCACTGCCAATCTGCCTGTGGGACAGAAGACTTTGGGATAATTCGGGCTTAGATTCTCCAGAGTCGGAAGCCAGCTCCGCCGGAGGCATGGTCCCAGGCTGGGATGTGTGCCTCACTGAACTGCAGCCTTTGGGGCGCTACAACCCAGTACTCTCTCTCACCTGGAGAGCATCACATGGTGACTGAAAGCTGCACACAGGAGGCGAGAGCTAGGAAGTTCCTTACGAATGGAGCTTCCATTGCACGGCCATCTGGAGTTATCTAGCAGTGCATCCCAGACCCTGACAGGGAGAGCTGCTGTGAGACATAGCAACTCTGAAACCTATGAGTGCATACCCCAGAGAAGATGGAGACCTATTTGCGTGGCCGGCTTAAGCTCCAAAAGGACAGATGAGCAATAATGGGGAATTTCTGGCTTTAGTTTTAGACTTTTAATCTTCCTGGGGTGGCTGGTTTACAGTGCTTTGCAAATGAGGTTGTCTTGAATGTTTCCAGTCCTCTCAAATTGGGTTTCCTATTAATAAAAACCTGTTTCCTTCCATACAAATCTTTGTGTTACGTGTGTATACATGGCAACATGGGGCTGGACCCCAAGCTGCCTGGTAGAGGGGGTGGGGGATAATAAAGGATAGAGGAGATCAAATGTATGGTTACAGAAGATGATTTGACTTTGGGCGGTGGGCACAGCAGCACAATGTACAGATGATGTGTCATAGAATTGTCCACTTAACCAATGTCACTCCAATAAATTCAATTTAAAAATAAAATTAAATTATAAAAAAATAAGTATTTAACATATATTTTAAAACAAAGGTTTCGCCTACTTCATTTGCTCTTTTTAAATTATAAAAAATAAGTTAAACATATAATATTTAATATTATAGATTTTAAAATGAAGGTTTTATTTCAATTGAGACCCTTTTCTGTAGACAAGCATTCCTTGGGCCACTTTGAAATAATGTGAGCTTTGTTGTTAAAGGGTGTGTGTGTGTGTGTGTGTGTGTGTATGAAAGCAACTATGCTAAGGATTTAAATTTTATATGACAAATATTTACTCCAGTTACACTACACATTTACTGTCTCATCATTTCTATTATTTCTGAGGCTGCTAGTGAAAACTCATAACCAACCAGGAAAGCCAACGGACTGATTTTCTTCCCCCTGTCAGATCTTGTCTGTCTAGCCAGAGCCTACAGGGAGCAGAAATGTGCTGGGTCTAGACACAGTTGTTTTCCTGTGTCTGTCATTTCTCCTCTACAAAATAAAAGAGGTGTTAAAATTTGACTGCAGGTAATTTGGAATTTATTGGGTTGTTATTCGGTCTGGATGCTTCTGGTGGCTTATAATCAACCTAGAGTGAGTTATTAAATTATGACTAAAGCAGTTAATGCCTACAAATAAGTGAAAGTGTTTCACATTTTCACCTGGTGTTTCACAGCCAAGATCAAAATAATATGCATACCTAGGGCATAAGGGCCAATATACTAACAGCTTTAAAAAAAAAAACACCTAATTTATAAATTGAGTTCTATAATAGATTCAGTAATTATTTCCCACTTTATACCATGATTGATTAAATCATGACATAAATCTGGATATGATATATCTCATGATACATTTTTTGAAGTAAAATTCCTTTAAGGTTTTCCTGGAAATTGTTTTTACTTTGATAACTTTTTGATAAAGTAAATGACATTACTGTGTATCTTACAAATAAGATACATAACTTTGTTTTCAGCGCAGAGATAGTAAAGTAAATGTAGTTTAAACATTAAGAATTGGTATTCTAATATTTGCAGTGAGAGCATTCTGTTCTTATTTACATTTCGGTGCTGAGAAATTTTTATTTTTGTTTGTTGTAGTTGTAGCAAGAACATTATGTTCTAACATGGGCTTCAACTAGGGTACCGATTTATAGATCCTCTTGGATATACTTCCAACTTGAATTATCTGTTTAAGATGTTACTAATGGAGGTAGGAACATTGAGAATGAATAGTAGAGATGTAGATGTAGCCAGTAGTGCAACTATATGTATCTACTTCCTTTCATTTTCATACAACATTACTCACTGTGTTTGGTTTTTGTTTGGTTTCATAAAGGGTCTAAGTATGTGGAAAGGTGTGCGACTATATCCTATTGAAGATTTCATTGTTTGGTTATGAGAGAAGAAAATATTTGTTGGGATTGTGACATTAGAAATTTGGCTTTGGAATGTTCCTGTATAATTATATGAGGAATTTCCAAGCAACATAGTAAGAATTTGTAGTACTTTTGCAGATGGTGATTGTTAAGCAATAATTTGGAAGCTGCTTTACAAAATAAAACAGTATTTTTCATAGAGTAGTCATTTAGCCAGGGGTGGCTAAACTGAAGAACATTTTACCAGATACCTAAGTGCTGTTCTCATAATACAGAACCATACAAATTTTAACTCTTTGGCCAAATGAGAGAGAGAGGAGGGGGGGGGGTGGAATTGCTTTTCAAAATGAATTTGTTTGTAACTTTTAGGAAAGTTAACAATGAAAAGTTTTTTCTTTTTAAAGCTTTTCTTTTTAAAGAGGCATATATAATTCAATAAGTAATTTTTCTAACCAAACATAAATTCTGAGGTGCAAATGTAGCAAATTCAGTCAGGCTTTTGTTCATTTTGCATCCTGTCATCACCAGTTTATTATACTTGGGAAAGAATGATGGGGGTAGAAGTAATCAGGGAACAATTTCTTCTCACTTATGCCTGTCACTTACATAACCCTAGTATCTCCAATAGATAGGCTACAAGAGACCAGCTTGATTTATGTGCTTAGTGTGTAGTCATATTCACCTTAACTGAGTTTAGCGTTTACTGTGTCAGAATTATGTGCAGCCATCTAATTTGGGCTGTTCAGTTTGCAATGATAAACTTGATGGCAGGTTTCTTAAATATTTGTGTGTTGTTGTTGTTGTTTATTTTTTTAAAGCGATTTCCCAAAGTTGCAGATGGCTGGCTCATCTCCAAATGCCTCTTCAAGGTACTCTATGCTGGTGATATCTCCCGCCACTGAGCTGCACGGGAGCATGGAATTGACTTACTGGGGAGGGCTGTATCAGTTAAGTGATCTTTTTTAGTACATTGCATGGGTTTCATAAAGCTTTCTGTTTCTGTTTTGTTAATTTAGAATGCACAAGTGTGCTTATGTTAATTTTTATATAAAATTTTCTTGTAATCACAAAATAAAATAACCCATTTACTCTCCTTCCTCTCTGTGTGACTCCTCCATATTTCCATTACGCTCCGTTGTTTTGAGAACTATTTTATTAATCAAGTATATATGTGTTATTTATATTTTATTAGACTGCTTAATGATATATGATTTGTTGCTTATCTCCTCAGTTTTGTAAGTGCTGTGTAATAATATTTGAATGACATGCAAACCAGGGGCTCAGGAAAGTGGTATGAATTTTCAAAAATCACTTAATAAAAAATATATAGGCATTGTCAACAATAACTGCTTTGCTATTCTTGAACCATTAGTGAGAATATATTCCTTTTCTCCCAGGTAGAATGCATATTTTTATTCACTTACTCAAAATTTTTTAATTGAGTTCCTGCTGTATGCAAAACACTGCAAGACCTAGCCATTAATTTTGTTTTAATCAGAAAAGAAATGTCATCATTTTTAAAGAAAACAGTAAGACAAAGGATAGAAGAAAAATGTCTTTTCATTTCCCCAACCCTAATTCCCACAAATAATCATTTTAAACAATTTCTTTTGTTTATGTTTCCTATGGATACCCTTAATCAGTACTGAAATAAATTGTGCTTGATTTCTTCTGGTCTACACATTCATACTTATCTTTCTGTATGGACTTCAGGCTTTGGTACTCTAATTCAATCTGCCAGTATTCTAAACCTTATATTAAAAACGCTGGTGGAAGAAAACAATAAAAACAATAAAAACTTCAGTATCCTAGTTGGAAAGATGGTCAAATGACTGGGATAAATAAATCTACTAAGTCAAATTCAGTTTTCAGAGTTTTAGGTGAAGTTGTTTATCTTAAGTATTGGTTTCAGAAGATAATTAATAACTGATTAATTTTTATTATATAGATACATTCTTTAGATATTTGTGTTAAACTTACTACCAGTGAACAAGAAATTAATTGTTGTAATAAGGGATAATACAATGTAATTTACATTTTATAGATTAGTAACTGTGATTCATATTTGCTAAATAATTTCTTTGAAGCATCTTACAAGTAACATACAGAACTAGCAATATAAGTACAATTATCTAATATAGACTCTGACTTCTTAAGATTCAGTTTAAAGTGTAAAGTTATTTTTGAAGTATCTAAATTTGTTATCTTTTTTATAACATTAATGATATTTTATTTAGAGTATTATTCAAGGTAATAATCTTACCTTCAAAGCTGAGTGGTTTAGTAAATAGGAACCTCAACTAATAATACTACTTTTTTTTAAAGAAAAGATTCTAACCTCTTACAGAAATGGGAGTTTTCCCTGTTTAGTAAAAGATAGTGGAAAATATCAAACTGATTTTATAAGTTAATGGAAGGAAACCTAGGACTGTTATAAAATTTATAGTGGAAAGTTAAATATCTAAATATTAATATATTGCCAACAATAAATCCACAAGTAATCAATTTCCTTTAAGTATCTGAAGACATTTGTAGTGATATCCAAATGATTTATTAAAATTTGATGTGACCATTTTTATTACCACATTTCACCATGTATAATGAGCACCCACTTTTTTGTGCACATTATACATGGGATTGTTATACCCCATGGAATGTAATCATTATGCCCATGTATAATGTGCATCCTTATTTCCCTCTCAAAAATTTGGGCAAAAGTACACATTATACACAGCAAAATGCAGTGCTTATCTAGATGAATAGGGGCTCCAAGGCAATAGTCATTGATATTGTCACCTAGGTGATGTATTATAATGCTAGAAGAACTTCAGCTTGTGAAAACTGTTTTTTGTTTGCTCTTTACATAGTTAAGTACTAATAAAGGGTGGAGAAAGGAAGTCATTTAACAGATTTATTTATATTTTATGTTATATTGTCAAAAATTCTGTATTATTAACCACTGCTTAGTAGAGAACCACCATAGCAATTTTAGTTCTTGTTCTTGGAAAGTTTCATTCTAGCCAAAAAATAAGATATAAGCAAAACACAAACATATTGCATAAAGTTAATAGATGTTTAACTTAAATAATATAGAAGAGTAAGTTTAGAATAATATTGGATCCTAGAAATCACGTGTTATTTTTAGGTGCTGAAAATGAGGCAGTTTAGTGGGAAAGATATCATGTAGTTGTTAGTAGCAGATCACCTTTTAGTCTAGCAAACCTTTTGTGCCTAAAATGAATTAGAGTTGGATTGATGGAATGGGAATATGTTTCAAAAAGTTGTCTGTCATTGGTAAAAAGTCAACTTCTAAGAATTTTTTAATATGTATATGTATATGTATAATTAAAAGCATATTGTACATCTATCCTCCTCACAGCTTTAAAAAGAATTGTTAATGACAGCATATTTCTTCTCTGGAATAAAATTTCTTTAAGATACAAATTAGTCAGTTTCTTGTAACGCAATTTGCTTTTGTGGCTATTTCTTTTCTTTTCTTCAATTTTTATTTTAGTTGTTGATCTTGTACAGTTTTCTGTCTTTTACTCCCACCCCAACCCACCACCCCAGCCCTTCCCACCTCCCTCCCATTTCCACCCCCCATAGTTTTTGTCCATGTGTCCTTTATACTTGTTCCTGTAAACCCTTCCCCTTTTCCCTGGAAATTTCTTCCCCTCTCCTCTCTGGTCACTGTCAGCCTGTTCTCTATTTCAGTGTCTTTGGTTATATTTTGCTTGTTTGTTTGTTTTGTTGATTAGGTTCCTGTTAAAGGTGAGGTCATATGGTATTTGTCTTTCACTGACTGGCTTATTTGGCTTAGCAGGAAATGGGAGTATCTTGGAAGTGATTATTCATTACCTTAGTGATTGTTTTTAAAGGCATGATCAGCTGGTAGTTTTTTTTTTTTTTTTTAATTGTTGAATGCTGGTTACAGATTAAGTACCTCTTTTGCTAGCAGTTAATATTTGTTCAAGTAAAAGTGATGTTCAAGTAATAATATTTCAAATAACCAATTGAACCCTTCTATTATTTTTAATTAAATCCAACCCTTTTCATAGATGCCAAAATTACTTAATTATTTACATAAAATTCTAGATATACAGATAATTTACATGAGAACATTTAGAGGTTCTAATAAGGAATCCACCTTCTGTTAATCAAAACCAATCTTTTGAATTTGAACAACAATTTAGTGTCTTGATTTAAGCACTTTGCTTTGGAAACAATGCACATGGAAGAGGAGGGAAGGAAGAATCAAGCCAAGTCCTCTTCACATCTAGTTTGTCAAGTACAGTACTATGAAGATACTCCTAGTTTTTTAAAGCCTGAAAGTTATGATGATATACCATTCTATTAATTGTTTAGTTTCTTAGTTTGTACTCTGGGAAATCTTGTCATTATCTCTTGGGTAAAAGTCCTGTAGATCACATATTCCACCTGTAGCTGGAGTCCTAAGGATTTAGTGCCCTTTCCTTCTCTGTTTAACCTAATTCTAGATTTTTAGTTTTTCTTTATCTTTGTTTCCTCTCCTCCAAAATGGAACTTTGTTATATTTTTTTGGTTTCTGACAGCTCTGCTTTCCTATTTGTCCTCAGCCGTGTTAAACTCATGAGGTTTAAAATAAAGGCACCAGAGAAACTGTGGTTCTCCCTTTTCCAAGACCCCTGCCAGCATTTAGTAGTCCTTTTCTTGAGGGAGGTCTGGAAGCTATACCTCTCTTTTTAAAATTATAGAGTGATTCCAATCAATAATAGGGAAAGAAAATTACTTGAGACTTGACACATTTTAGGGAGCAAATTTAGAATGGTTGATATGGGACAAGGTTAGATTGGGGAGTGAATTTTAAAGGTTTTTCTAGGTTCTAAGCAAGTAATAGGAAAAACTTAACTTTTCATCTCAATTCCTCTTTGTGGTGCAAGGGGAATTTGGGCCCCTTACCTGCTTGTGTGATAGCAGTAATAATAATAGTATTAGTTGTTAACATCTGTACTGGACTGTATAGTAATTGCTGCACACACACTATCTAATCTGCCAGTGTTCTCATGGAGATACTCCAATTATTGTTAATTTACAGAAGAAAGACTTACAGAGTGAAGTCATTTGCTCAAGATTGCACAGCTGGAAAGTGATCTGACTCAAAAGTCCCTGTTCTTAACCACTAGGCACCCGCCTCCTCTCCAAATGGCTAACAAATTGATGATATGAAAATTGCCCTAAAGACAAACTATATTGAGATACTGTTCCAGAAACTTTAATTAAAGAAGAGAGGAAGCTTAAGACAGTGATGGGGAGAGATTGAAAGGAAGAAGGGAGATGATATATACAGGGTTCCTATATATTTGTTTGTTGGTAATAATATTTGATTTTTAAAGAGACCTTAGAATTATATATTTGAGTAAGGATTTGTAAATGCTCATATATGTGTGTATATATACATATATGTAAATATATTTGTTTAGAAAATTTGTAATCTAGCATGGAGACATCTTGATACCTTGAATTAATGGAGACATCTTAAATTCAGATTGTCATTGAACTTTTACTATAAAAAGATGCTAATTAGATGTTTTAAAATTCAGATTCTTATATGCATTGCAACTGAAATGATCTATTTTGTGTCGCTTTATCAGTTGATTTGTTTAATAAATATTTATTGAATCCCCACTGTGAGCCAAGTACTGTGTCAAGTGCTGGAGATTGATTTAAAGACAAGTAAGACACAATCCCTGCCTTAGCATTTTTACCACCTAATATGTGAGACAATGAAGTGAACAACTAATTATAAAGGTAAGTAAGGGACTGACTCACTGTAGAGATCACACATGGCTTAACAAGAAGAGGAGGCCTTTAGAATAAAGTCACTTCTGGCCAAGATGGAGGTGTAGGTAGACACACTATGCCTCCTCACACAATCAAAATTAAGGACAACAAAGATTTAGAAACAAGGAAACAATCAGAACTGATAGAAAATTGGACTGTACAGAAGTCCGACAACCATTCATCCAGACCAGTAAGAGAGGCGGAGTCGCAGCAGGAAAAAGTGGAGGTTGGCAACCTGGGCACGCAGGCAGTGGCTGGCAGATCCCAGACGCATAGGAAGTGGCTAGCGGACCCCGGGTGTGGGGTGGCTACAGGCAGGCCCAGTGAGGCCGCGCAAGGGGGCTGGCTGACCAGGTGGTCCCACATTCACGTGCAGATAATCCAGGTGAAAATGGGGAGCGAGACAGACCTCGCAACCCAGGGCCCCAGTGCCAGGAAATAAAACCTAAAAATACTGATTGAAAACACTTGTGGGGGTTGAGGTGCCAGGAGAGACTCCCAACCTCACAGGAGAGTTCATTGGAGAGACCCACAGGGTCCTAGAACATACACAAGCCCACCCACACAGAAATCAGCATCAGAAGGGCCCAATTTGCCTGGGGGAAGTAGTGGAAGGGACTGGAATCCGAGAGAGAGCAGAGCAAGTGCCATGGTTCCCTCTTGGACCCCACCCCCACATACAGTGTCACAACCCAGCGACTGGGCTGCCCCGCCCTGGGAAACACCTAAGGCTCTGCCCCTCAGTACGTAACAGGCAATCAGATCAAAACAAAACAAAACAAAACAAAACAAAAATGACTCAAATGGGAGAACAGATCAAAGCCCCAGAGCCAATTCATCTAAGTGACCAAGAGATAGCCAGCCTATCAGATGCACAGTTCAAAGTACTGGTGATCAGGATGCTCACAGAATTGGTTGATTTTGCTCACAAAGTAGATGAACAAATGAAGGCTACACTAAGTGAAATGAAGGAAAATGCACAGGGAACCAATAGTGATGGGAGGAAAACTGGGACTCAAATCCATGGAGTGGACCAGAAGGAAGAAAGAAACAACCAAACAGAAAACAAGGAAGAAACAAGAATTTAAAAAAATGAGAGGCTTAGGAACCCCCAGGACATCTTTAAACGTCCCAACATCCGAATTATAGGGGTACCAGAAGGGGAAGAAGAAGAGCAACAAGTGGAAAACTTATTTGAACAAACAATAAAGGAGAACTTCCCCAATCTGGCAAAGGAAATAGACTACTAGGAAGTCCAGGAAGCTCAGAGAGTCCCAAAGAAGTTGGACCCAAGGAGGAACACACCAAGGCACATAATAATTACATTAGCCAAGATTCAAATGAAGGAGAGAATTCTAGAAGCAGCAAGGGATAAGGGCACAGTCATCTACAAAGGAGTTCCCATCAGATTGTCAGCTGATTTCTCCAAAGAGACCTTCCAGGCAAGAAGAGGCTGGAAAGAAGTATTCCAAGTCATGAAAGTCAAGGACCTCCATCCAAGATTGCTCTATCCAGTGAAGCTGTCATTTAGAATGGAAGGGCAGATAAAGTGCTTCTCAGATAAGGTCAAGTTCAAGGAGTTCATCATCACCAAACCCTTATTATATGAAATGTTAAAGGGACTTACATAAGAAAAAGAAGATAAAAAATATGACAGTAAAAGGACAGCAAACTCACAGATATTAACAACCACACCTAGAACAAAAGCAAACTAAGCAAACAGCTAGAATAGGAACAGAACCACAGAAATGGAGATCTCATGGAGGGTTAGCAACAGGGGAGTAGGAGGAGGAGAGAGGGGGAAAAGGTACAGAGAATAAGTAGCATAGACGGTAGGTAGAAAATAGATGGGGAGGGGCAAGAATAGTGTGGGAAATGTAGAAGCTAAAGAACTTATGACACATGGGCATGAACTAAAGGAGGGGAATGTGGGTGGGAGGGGGTGTGCAGGGTGGAGGGGAGTGATGGGGCAGAAATGGGACAACTGTAATAGCATAATCAATAAAATATATTAAAAAAGGTAAAAAAAAAAACAAATAAAAAACCCAATAAGGTACAAAAAAAAACACCCAAAAATAAATGAAGAGGAGGCCTTTAAAATGTCTTGAATGATGGTTGGAGTTACCTGTTGCTATGTGTAGGCTTTCTATTGGCTGATTAACCATAAGTATATTATTAGAAATACCATAGGGATCTTTTTATTATTTTTGTATTTTTAGAAAAAATTTTTAAAAATTTTATTTATTTACTTTTTTTAGAGAGAGGTGAAAGGAAGAAGAGAGAGAGGGAGAGAAACATCAATGTGTAAAAGACACGTAGATTGGTTGCTTCTCACACTCCCCCAACTGGGGACTGGGTGCGCAACCCAGGCATGTGCCCTGACCAGGAATTGAACTGGTGACCTTTGGGTCCATAGGCCAGCTCAATCCACTGAGCCACACTGGCCAGGGAGGATCTTTTTAAAAATACCAATGTCTGAGCACTCCCCTAAAGATTCTGATTATTTAGTTTTGGTAAGGCCCAGGCATAAGTATTTTCAAAAAGAAGCACAGGTATTTTTATGGGCTGCCATGGTTGGAAATCATTCAAATATTATATCAGGCATAGCTCCTAAAATGTGCTTGCTGACAAGAACACTTTTTGATGTTGCTAAGAGAGAAGTTATTACTTGGGAAGGGAAGGTTCGAAATAAAAGTAATTAATTGAAAACAGAACCACAGATTTAAAAATATAAAAGCTAATATTTCTACATTAAGATTAAACAATTTCTGCCCTGGCTGGTGTGACTCAGTGGATTGAGTGCCAGCCTGCGAATCAAAGGGTCACTGGTTCAATTCCCAGTCAGGGCAAATGCCTGGGTTGTGAGCCAGGTTCCCTGTGAGAGGCAACCACACATTGATGTTGCTCTCTCTCTTTCTCCCTCCTTTTCCCACTCTCTAAAAATAAATAAAATAATTTTTTTAAAAAGAATATCAAGCAACTTCCCTAGGTAAGATTAGTTGAAAAAAGTATTAAGATGTCGCTCATCGCATTTAAAAATACTGACTACAAAATGGTTCTAATCGGTCTACTACTCAAAGTCTTGCACAGAAATATTAATACTAAATATGATACACAGAAGAAAACATTTCTTTATCAACAGATACGTAATTACTCAAATCTGAAAGATTAGAATGGTAAGTTCCTGAAGGACTTCTCCTGGGTTGGTGACCAGAAGAAATCAGATGAATGAGAGCTACTGGGGAGCTTTACCACTGTATGGATGAGAGTGTGTGGGTAGAAGATTATAAACAATTAGTGAATGTAGGAATCTAACTGATTACATTTACTTATAGGATAGACCTCACACATTATTTCATTTCCTTAAAGTATCCCTATGAAGAAGAGAAAGGTTATGTTTTTATTTATTTATTTTTCTGTTTTTTGGAGTAGAGAAAGTTTTAGAGTATAACTGGTGATGTTTAAATTAATGCTTATCTAGAGCTACCAGGAAAATTATCTGCGTGGTACATAAATATCCTATACAGGATACCCTGGGTGGACTACAGGATAGGGTATCCTGTATAGTATATAGGATAATAGGATAGAATAGTAGAATAATAGATATTTATTCTATCCTATTATTAGAATAATAGGACATTAAACTACAAGAGATTTCTTAGTGTATAGACCCTTTTTACTTCATTTAGTTGGATTTTCTTGTTAAGAAAACTGTGATTTGGATTTATTAAATATATTATCCAAAGTAACATAACTAGGAAAAGGTAGACCAGGACTAAATTTAAGATTTTTGGTGTTGATATCAGTGTTCTTTCCATTATAGCACACTACTCTGGCTTTTATTTTTCAGAGTTTTATTGGTATTGTATTTCAAAGTTTCTAGACCAGTTTTCTTTTATTGTGTATTGCAATTTGTCTCCTGAAGGTCAAGTAACCTGGTTTGGTTATGAAAGTCCTCGTAGCTTCTGGGACTATATCAGAGTGGCTTGCCGGAAGGTCTCACAGAATTGTATCTGCAGCATTGAAAATATGGAAAATGTCAGTTCCTCTAGAGCTAAGGTAAGATGTAAACAATTACGTGCAATGTGCGTAATCTTTAACAGTCTCAATCCAATTAGAACATTTTGAGCTCTTTGCTATATAAAATATTTGTTTTCTTTTCTTTGTTGGAATTAAGCACTTGCCTAAATTTAACATCTGTCAGAGACTAGTTTCCTTTTCTATTGCACGTAGTTATTTTAGAATGCTCTTGAATCTTCACTTTTGCCTTGTGAATAGCCGGAAGGTATGAAGCTTGTCACTGCTTAGAACAATGAAATATTTCCTATTCTTTGAATTTTCTATATTTTTGAATTACCTAAACCAGTGGCTCTCAGTGTCCTGCAGAACCCTGAGGGTCCATAATGTCAAAACTATTTTCATATAACAGCAAAATGGCATTTGCTTTTGGCAGTGTGTTCACATTTGCATTGCTAATGCAGAAGCAATGGTGGGTAAAATTGCTTGTGCCTTAGCCCAAATTAAGACAAAGGCATCAAGCTATACATACGTTGAATTCTTCCCCACCATCAGCTCGGTTTTTTAAAAAGAAAAAGCCACTTTCAGTCAAGAATGTCCATGATGGCTCAGTAAACATATTAATTTTATTAAATCTTAACCTTTGCGTACCTTTTTTCATATCCTGAGTGACAAAATGGGAAGTGTGCAAAAAAGCATTTCTATGGCATATTGAAACATGGTAGTTGTGTCAAGGAAAGTTCATGCAGTTGTTTGCATTTTAAACTGAACTGGACATTTTTGCCATGTAATACTATTTTTATTTGAAAGAAAAATGTAGGAACTATAGTTCTTTTAGACATTTGGTAGACATTTCTTAAATACAAATGAACAAACTGAGCCAATTACTTCAAGGAAAACAGTTGACAGTATTGGTGGCCAATAGTAAAATTAAAGCTTTTGTGTAAAAATTAGAGGTTTTGAAAGCTTGTATTTACCATTTTAAGCTTGATAGCTTCCCCGTACTTAAAGACTTTCCTGGTAACATTGATGTTAACAAGTGTATTTTTTAATTGTTTAGTGAAATGTGTTACCTACTGTAGGTCTACGGTCTACGGTAGACCTACAGTAACTCACATTTTCCAAACGGCAGATGCATGGTATTCTAAAATCATACATGAGTTACCAAACCCATTCAAAGTGCAACAGACCAACAGATTTAATGTAATACAGTATGAAAAGTTCATTAGGTGGTTATAGATTTCATGTTGAAATTAACCTTTAAGAAATGATTACTTACTGAGTTTTCATGTAGAACCAAAGGAGAATATCCAGAGTTACCTGAAAAGGCTACTAAAAGATTTCTTTTTCCAACTATGTATCTTTGTGCAGCTAGATTTTCTTCATATGCTTAAATCATAACACCACATTGTAACAGATTGAATGTAGAAGCAGATATCTCGTTCTCTTTAATTAAGCCACACATTAAGGAAAAAATGTAAAAACATAGCCACTTTTCTCAATATTTTTATTTAGAAAACATAATTTTTCATAAAAATATTTATGTTAACATATAATGGGTTTATTTTTTCTAATTAATATTTTAAAGTTTCTAGTTTTGACTTGTAATTCAGTAAATATCAATTAAATATAACCTATATAAAGACTCTTTGGAGTCCTCAATAATTTTTAAGATTGTAAAATGTCAGAGCTGGTGATATAAACTATATCAATGTTAGTTCAGGAGGTTTTTTTGTTCATTGGATTGTCATAGTAGCTTTCCTTACTATTATAACACAATAATTACAGAAGAAAGTAGTAGAAAATAAAGATTGAAAATAGTTATGTACAGTTTTAACATCAACACATAATCCAGCTTATTATTCTGTGATTATAAACATAAATTATGAGTCTGTATATTAAACACAAGCAAAACACATGATCATCTTTTGAAAGAATAGTTTCTAAGTTTATTATTCCTGTATCTATTTTTATTTAGGGATTCTTTTGGAAAAATTTGGTTTGTAAAACTGACTAACATATATTGAAATTAAACTATTTTATAAAATAGGAACTGAATGTTTACATTTTTAAAAATGATTTATAATATCTAAATTCAGTGACATAATTGCAAACGTAGTTAAACAGCTGACAGGTCGTATGGTGGAAGCGCGTTTAGGGGGGAAGGTGACAGCTGCGATGCGGCCCCCTTTGGAAGGCGTGCAGTTCACTCTGAGAAACTGCTGCTCCTGCTGCGCAGCCTCCGGTCCGTCTCTGATCAAGGGCTTGTCTGAACCATGGTTACCTTTCTGCTTCATTATCTTCTAACCCTTTTAGATTGGATCGGTTTTCTTCCACCTCACATATTTCTTAGGCCAATAAATATCTTCATTTTTAAGTCAATTATGACTACATTTTTTAATTAAAAACTTTTTTCTCATAGATGTTTTATTTTGTTTTTTTATTGTATGGAATAAGGTTTTTTTTTTTTAGTCACAATTATTGTCTTAGTAGTCCTTTGGCCTTCATTTTCTTGAAATATTGAATTTATTCATTTATTTGCTTTCTAATTGTCAGGTCTACAGGTTTAAAAATGTACAATTTAAATTCTCCTTTGCATCTTAGTTGTGTTTGTATCAGTTTTCCTTATGGTTTAAGAATAATATCTTGGTTTTTGCAGGTTAACATGAAAAGACTAGCTATAATTTGAATGAATCAAGCCTATGAAAATAGAAAGTACCCAGGTGCTACATAACATTTTGTCTTATGTTCAGATATAAAGTAGGAGAGATTAACATGACAAGTGTGTCCTAAATTCTTCCAATATAGAAGAGAATATATTTATAGAACCTGCATACCTCAAAATACAAAAGGTAATCAAAACATTAACAAACATTAGAAATGTCACATTTGGACCTGGGTAGACCCAAGAAACGCAAACCCTAGCTCACCACCTTTCTTGATGAGACTCTTGGGATTAGGCCCTGCACAGCAAGATGCTGCCCAGCAGAGAAAGTTAATATTTATTTTGTAAAAAAAAAAAAGTGTTTAGTATCAAAACACCACAGAACCTTCATGTTCCTAATCTAGCATTCATGTTTTTGTTTTGACCAGGCCTCAAACAGATTCCATTTAGTGGGAAAGAGAGATCCATGATTTGCCTGTTTATGCAGGGGAGAATGTGCAGGCAAAGATTGCTTCTGTCTTTATTCATCTTGGTGGGAAGAGAAAATACTTAATCTATTCAGTAACTCACACCTGCCAGGTGTCAGGACTGAAAGATTAAACAAATACTTCAGATGGCTGGTTTACTGGCCCTTTGAGCTGCAGTCTGGAGTGACTAGTAACATACCTAGTGGTCTCATCAAGCCTTGACACTTGTGAAAACATCCCGGAATCAAAGCATCAAAGTTACTTGCTAAACAATGTGCGATTCAGTACACTTGGGATCAAAACAGAGCTTCATTTTTGAATTCAATATAAAAAGCCAGATTCACTCTGATTTCACTTCTAGGGTTATGTGGATGACATATAAACAGAGAAAGACAAGATGCAGTTTAGAGCAATGACTAATTCAGCATAGAAACATTCTGCAAATTTAGTTGAGTTGACTGAATCAGGAGTATCTGTGTCCTAGTACCACTGTACAGTACAGATTCATTTTGTAGAAACTTGCCACCATGGGAGATCTGATATATAGTCACCGTAAGCGAAGATCTATGAAATACAGGCTTTTCCCTTTATTTGCTTTGTCTGTGACTAGTCGAACCTATTTTCTAGGGCCTAAACATGACCTAACAATAGAATAAAATATTTGAATTGAAGGTCATGCCTATAATTGTTCCAGCTCAGGTATATTTGCATTCGTTTTTTCTACAGTATGCAGTGATTCTGGGACATAGGATTTCTGTACATCAATTTTTTTTTTTTTTTTAGGTTTCAGACTAGAATTAGCAGTCTTAGAAAAATAACTTCATCTCAATAGTCATATTTCATTTTATTTTGAACTTGCCTGTCTTTCTGATCTGCTGTTGTGCTGATTACTTATAAGCATAATATATGATCTCTGCCAGAAACGCCACTAATTGCATATTAAGTTACTATTATTGATTTTACAGATAGCTCTGTTGGATTTTCTTAGTATTCCAACTGATTTCAAGATCAAGAAATCCTTTTTTCCCTTTAGTTTTATTTTTCGGCCTCAAAGTATGAGTTCTTGAGTTCTTCCTGCCTTCCTGCATGTCTTGTATGTGTGCATGTGTGTGTTTTGTTTCGTCTTAAGAATAGTTACTGTTTTTGGCTAGGTCTGGCTTTCCTAGTTTGTGGATGCTTACCCTTTACTCTTCATCTCTTACTGAATTTAAGATATTTGGCCAATTTTTGAATATACTAGTCATATCAGCCATTCATATATCCATGCATCCCTCCGACAAATTTTTATTGAGCACCTATACCATGTCAGAACTATGAATGTAGTCCTTAATGCATTCTTATGATATATGTTCCCAATCCTGCCTAGTCTTGTTTGTCTCTTCTTGTTTACTTTTTCCCTTGCTCAGAAGCTGGTGTCGTCACTGCTGTGTCCCAGAGGCAGGTTAGCTAAATGATCTACTGAAAGAGGCAGAGGGAGAGGGGCTATTAATGAGAGCTACACTGGAGTTACCAAACACGCTAACTTTACAGTAAGATATAATATTGCAAAGAGGCCATTTATATGATCATTTTTTTGTTATTGACTCACAAGTTTATCTCCCTTTATAACCACCACTTGACATTTCCTATCCCTGGTTCTTTATTGTGTTGACCCCAAATCTTGAAGAATGTCAGAAATACTTAGGGAGTTTTGAAAATAAAACAATGTCCCAGGAGAAACCAAAGATACTCTGATTCTGCCCATTTGTTTAACACTGTATCCATTTTAAATACTAAGTTCATACGAATCTTTTAAAAATATTTTATGTCATTTCTTTTCTCTACTTCTAACTGGTGGCTCCAGTGCCTAGTAGCTATGAGTAAGCTATTTATCTCCTTTAGTTTTATTTACTTACTTAACAAGTATATACTGAGTGCCTACTGTGTGCCAGAAACTGTTGTAAATGCTGAGTATACAGTGGCAGTGTTGAAAAAGATGGCAAAGAACAATGTTTACATCCATCGCATTTTAGTAATACAACAAACAAGTATATATGTAATGCCTCAGGAGAAGTTAGAAAGTGATAGGAGTGGTAGAAGGCATAGAGAAGGATTCTGTGAGGCAATAATATTTGAGTCAGGATGTGAATTATGGGAAGAAATGTGCTGTGCAAATATTAAGCTGAGGAAGCAAGGTGTAGACTAGGAGATACAGTCATGATTAAGAGTTTGGATATCATTCTCAATGCAATGGGGAACTACTTGAGGGTTCCTTTTTTGCATTTTTTTAAAAAGGGAATAGAGTAGTATAGTCTGATTATGTTTTTAAATGATGAACTGGGTACAGTGTAGAGAAAACATAGAAAGGAGGGGTAGGACCAGAGAATCAAGTTAGAAGGGTTAATTGGGGTCTAAAAAGATGATCATGGAGTGAGAAATCAGTAGCATCTGCTTTCAGTGAAAACAGGATAGCTTTTATTAGAGGAACTTTTCTGCCAAGAACAATGATAAGGGATGTATGAAATGCATAAAGCAACCAACTTAAGACATAAGAGAACAACCAAGGCATGAGAACTTCAGTGGTCACAATTCTGGAGAGGATGGTTTATGAATTGTGCCCTACATTCATCTTGGCTTTTAGCCTAAGGGCATTTGTCCGTTCACTTCATTATAGAGGCTAAGCAGAGAGTATAGAGTTTTAGTGTCTCTGGGCTAGTGAAACAACTTGGAGCTTGGAACTGCCAGTGAAACCAGGACTTAATCGAGAGGAAAGAACTGCAGACCATTGTGCCTGAACTTATACGTGCAGTGTTCCTGTGAGATGTTGGCCAATTCTTAGTCATCTGAAGCACAGAGCAAAAGTCTCATAAATCAAGCTGAAAGCAGCAGGTAGGAGACTTAAAAAGCCAGTCAAAGATTTCAGTCCTGTTCTGGAGAGACAGACCATAGAATTCAAGGTCAATCTAATTGGAGGAGCCCTGTAAATACTTCAGGCTTTTATTTGAGAGGCTATCCCTTGGAAGTAAGGGAAATTCAGATGAAGACCAGTCTGAAAAAGGTCTAAACGTGGTACCTTAAGTGGTGCATGGTGATTTTCAAGTTCATTGTCTACATACCGGAAGAAAAATTAATCTACCCTAGAGAAAGGTAGCATTAGAACTGCTACAGATTTTCATATACAGTGTCTATTATTGAATCAAAAATCACCAGGCATTTCAGGAAACAAGATCAAATGACCAAAACTGAAATATAAAAAAGACAATTGAAACAGGCTACGGGAGATGCAGATAATGGAATTTTAAGTAATTGTAATAGGTTCAAGAAAACACAAATAAAGATAATAATAGAATACTGTGACATATAAAAAAATCCAAATAAAAACTATAGAATATCCATTTTTAATGAACACATACAGAACATATACAAAAGTTGATCATTTGTTGAGTTATAATTCATCTCAGTGAGTTTTAGAGGATCGAAATCATAAACTATTCTCTAATGACAGTAGAATTAAGCTAAAATTAATAATGAAGATAACTAAAAATGGTTGACTAGAAGAAATCAATTTCATGGATGAAAGAAATTACAATTAAAATAAATATTTGGAAAGTAATGACAATGAAAATACACATAAAAATTTCTACTTAGAGGAAAATAGGTAGGCTTAAATATGCTTTTATGTATTTTTTTAAAAAAGAATAAAGGCTGAAAATTAGTCATTAAAACTTTCATCTCAAGAAGCTATTAAAAAAGTAATAAATTTAAGGTAGAAGGAAAAAATAATGAAGAGCAAAAATTCAGTTAAATTGAAGCAAATGTACACTCAAAGAATATCAACAAAACCAAAAATTGATGTTTGTAAAAAGATTAGTACAATTTGATAAACTAGCAAGATGAAGAAGAGATTATAAATCACTAGCACCGGGAATGAAGAAGAGCCCCACCCCAGAGACCCTACACACATTAAAAATCCTAAAAGAAAATGTTATAAATAACTACATACCCATAAATTTGAAAATTTACATGAAATGGGCAAATTCTTCGAAAAAAATATCACTTACAAAACTAACACAAAAAGAAAACATCTGAAAATTCTGATACCTGCTAAAGAAATTGAATCTGTAGTTAAAATTCTTTCCCTTCAGTTTCATTTTTAAATTGAATTTTCTTATTATTATGGATAGGTAAGAATTCTTTGTGTTTTATGAATGAGTCTTTTGTCAGATACATATAATGCAAATATCTTTGCCCACTCTGATATGTCCTTTTATTCTCTTAAATGATTACAATTCCCTGAAATAGGAAGGGTGGTAGAGTATATGGGTATTAATTCAGTTAGGGTGGTCAGTTTGGTGGTTGTGAGATGAGTTTCCTATTTTCTAGTTGTCTGTTTTTTGTTTCCTCATGTGGTGAAGTAGGGATAGTATTGTAACCCAACTCATAGTTCTTGAGAGGATTAAATATTTTAATGTGTATATAAAGCTCTTACAACAGAGCCAAGCATATATTATTACATTCTTAAGAAGTGTTGACTACTTCTAACTTTTTTTAAAAAACAGAAACCTGCAGTGACGAATTAATATTTGTGTCTCTGGGGGAAAAAAAAAGCAAAACTTCAGTGGTTCATCACTACCTAACTGGCAAAGTCTAAAATCTTAAACTTAGTTTTTAGTTTTCTCACTCCATGGCCCCAAAACATTTATGAATGTCTATTTATCTTCTGTACTAGTAAAAATTCTTTTGTTGAAAGAAATGGTTGAAATCATCACAATTTATTTTCACAACATAACAGAGAATTCCACAAACATCCAAGGACAGGAAGCTAGGTGTAGCCCAGTTTTGTATGGATTGAAATTAATAAATCAGGAAGCAGGACTTCCTCATATTTCTCATCTAGCAATAGCATAGACTCCTGTGTCTGACTTTCTCTGGAGAGCAACTTTCCCTGCTTCTGTTTTGGTGAAATCCTGGCCTTTTGATTCAGACCACCACTGCTAGTCTCTGTGTCTTTTAAATTTCAAGAATCTTGAGACTGCTGGCCAGTGGCTTGCCTCTTCCTTCTGTTGTTCCAATCAGCCATAGCTAGTTGTATGTTCCCCTGGGCTTACTCAGTGAGAACAATGGAGTGAGCCCTGGGGAAGCTAAAAGGGATTCTGAGCTTGGTGGGCAGATTGACTAGGGTGCTAACTGCACTCTTGTCTTTCCTCTATTTCTCAACAACTCTGCTGCTTCTAGCCTGACAGGTATCATCAACAGTCTATATTTGACTCCTTTTTGATCCTTCCTGTCTGAGAATTTGGTGAATTTACTAGAGTTGGAGTCGTTTCTAAAGAATGCTTTTTTTTCTCCATACAGGTAGTCGACCATCATAGGTATTGATTAATGTCACCTTTATTCCCAACTGTCATTGCACTGTTTTGATTTTCTATGTAGTTGACCTTCCTGGACTTTCTGGAGATCTGTGAAAGGATTCAGTGAAAATGAAAGTAATTGAATTTTAGAATTATCACTACAGATATAACCTCTTATATTCTTTCATTCTAAATAAATAGTCCAGAAGAAATGTTTTAGGTTATAAAAAATTAATTGGTTAGTATCAACTAAGTAAAAATAAACTATTCACATTTAGTCAGAATTGTCTGTTTCTGTGATTTTGTGCTAGAACATGCTTCTGGGATATTTTTGTTGTTTGATTGTTCTTTCTGGTTTAAATATTTGGTAACAGTTTTTTAGAATGTTCTGGGGGCATCAAATTCAGTAACTCATGATTTGGATGCATGATAAATAATGAAATTTGGTTCATAATTAGTTTTCTAAAACCTCCCTCTGGAAGGTTAGGTGAGATATTTTCTTAAGCAAGTGGTGTGAAAATCTTTATTTTTTATTAAAGAGAATGGACTCTGTGTCTCATGGTTTCTAGGGGATTCATTTTATTAAGCTTGTTGATTTGGGCATAGAAGTAGAGTGTTACATCTTCTGATTACATTCTGTGATTTAAAAGGAGACCGTAATCCAAGTAACTTAGTATTAATGGTTCTCTTTCTTCCAAGGATAGTTAATCTGACATGCTTAACCTATAACAAAATCTATTCTATAGATAATAAAAATGTACTCATCATCTACTTAAAAATTTTTAACTTTATCAAATGTATTTTGGATTAGTTCTTAACATATTAAAATGCTTACATTGTTGATGATGCAGTGAGAAAAAAATGTTTTAATTTCTAATGTCTTTTCGTATTTGATTTTTTCTTTTTCCTTTTAGGGGAGAGCCTGGATCAGAGTAGCACTCATGGAAAAACATTTATCTGAGTACATCTCCACAGCTCTGAGAGACTTCAAAACAACCAGGTTCAAAACTCCTTTTAATTTTCAAATATATACTTAAAAGAGTCACATAAAGACTTAGAAATAAGAATAGAATGAAGACTCATTCATTTCTAAAGTCCTCGTTATTTCCTACTTTTCATACCACTCAGGTAAAGTCACTATCTTTCCAGGAAACTGCAGTTTGTCAACTAAACATAATCTACCTTAGTTTATCTTTTCAGGCTTTACATTATGCCTGGGATATCTCTTTTCAAATTATTTCTAATTCTCACTTTTTCAACACTTGAAGTTTCATTCTTTGTACAGACTTTTTCTTCAGTACAACATTTATTTATTTTTATAATAAAGAATATAAGTGGACCATTCACCACTTTAATTCACATATATATTTATATTTATTTAGTTATTATAAATATCTACAGAATTCACATATATATTTATAATTAATGAGTGCTTGACTGTCTCTTTAGGGTAGTCTGTAGCAATATTGTTTTTCTTGGGTAGTACACTGTGTTTTTGCCGTGTACAACGTGCACCCATGTTTTTGGCCCAACTTTCAGGAAAAAAATCTTTTGTTTTAATTTGTTAATTCAATTACTTTATTTATTTGTATTTAGATACTAGTTTTTTGTATTATAAAGGAATTTTAGCATTTATTTTTGAACATATTATGGTACAAGAAATTTTATGTGACATAATTACAAAATACAAGAACAGATACAAGATATTGCAGGAGCTAGCCATGTACAATGCACAGTCTTATTTTTCCCTTGAGAATTTAGGGAAAAATGTGCATATTCTACACAGCAAAATACAGTATATGTACTTGGGAGATGATATGTTGTGCCATGTGAAAAATGGAACTTTCTTAACTTTTATGGTAATAAAAAAAGGTTCATATTAGAACAAGAGTGTTTCCTGTCAAACTCTGGTCTACTAATTTATGTTTATAGCTTTTGTTAAAGAAACCACTTTTCTCCATTTCAAAAGTATTTGTAAATGAAAATATTCAATAATTTCAATACCGTAGACATATACTGTTCAGTACAGTAGCCACTAACCACATGCTACTATGTAACTTAAGATTAAATAAAATTACTAATTTAGCTCTTCAGTTGCTGTGTCACATTTCAAGTATTCAGTAGCTACGTGTGGCTAGTGGCTATCAAATAAGCACAGATAATAGAACATTGCTTCATCATAGAAAATACTATCAAACAGCACTGCCTTAGACACTTTTAAATTACCATACTTATATCAACCTCATTAACCATATTTTTGAAAGAGAAGAAAATAGTGACACTTTAAACCAGTTTTGATGGAGAAAATTAGGCATAAATATTAAGAAATTATATATCTAGAATCTTAATTTTCATGTCCTAAAGCAGTATTTGATATTTTGGATTTAGAAACAAATCTGGGCATTTATTATGAGATATTCTGTTAGCTGACTAGCTAGTACAAATTACAATATCATTACTTAGGTGCCTCTATATTGTTAGGTAATAAAATAGTAAATTTTTCATTTGGAAGATAGATATTATCACAGTTATAAATTCAACCAGGATGTAAAGACCTTTAAGTAACAGAGCTATTTGCATAAAGTAAATCTGATATATACTTGCTGAATTCTTTACAGCAATATAATACTCCTGGGATATTTCTAAAGATGGACAGTGGTGTGAGGATGAACTCTAGATTTTTGTATGATTTCCTCTTTTATTTTGTATTAAATTATTCTACAAAGACTTCTCTTCGGAATATCTACTCTATTGATTGATCTTTTTATCCTTTATTGTATTTTTCCATTGCCATTTAGTCCCCATATACTCTTCTCCCTACAGCAATCACCACACTGTTGTCTATGTCCATGAGATAAACTCTTAGATTTTTGAAATGAACCTTATGACATAAAACATTTGTCTCTTCTATTTATCAGTACTAGTAAATGAAAGATACTAAATGTGGAGGATACTAAGGCTTTGAAAATAAAAATAGTATCAGAAAATTAGAGGTCAAACCTAAAATTCCTAAATGAGTGAAATCAAAACCAAGTTTACATCTCCTATGCAATAACAAGATTGAAATAAAGTTATGATAGTCTTTTCTAAACAGACATTAAAGCATTAATAGTATCTCTAAGTTGTTAGTCCTGTTTCTTAGTTTAGGCAGTTGGGTAAGGTAGAAATAACTCTTGAATAGAGTTTTTTAGATTGAGTTACTTTAAATATTTAAAAGGAAATGCTTTTTGCCTTGTTCTTAGGTGTTAGCTGTTTTTTTTTTTTAAATAAAAAGGAAAGGATTCAGCTCACAAAGTTTATGAAGTAAAGTATTCTTATAACAATATATAAACATATTACTCAAACAGAAACATTGCTTAGTATATGTTTATATACGTAAATCAATACATATACAGTCACAGTATTTCACTGTGAATATAATGGCTCTGTAATTCCCAAGAGTGGAACTAAGTAGGGAGTTATTTCAGAATTCTTATTTCAGAAGTAAGGTAAAAAATGCAGTTGTGAAAGTCTTTTTTAAAGCTATCTACACTATTTTTTTTTTTTTTACTGAAATCAAACCAAAGAAATTTCTTAATTGTAAGTAAATGTGATTGTGAACCTCTAGCCAAAACATATCTATTTTGAAGGTTAGGTTTGTAAAAGACAAGCAAACTATTGGAAAGAATAGTTACACCTTACCTTTTGTCTGGATGCTCCCTAGCATAAGTGCTGTAGAACTGAGAAATGATCTCTAATTCTTTAGGAATCTTTAGAGTATATGACTCAAGTGATTTCTTCTTCTTCTATTCTTCACTGATAAAGAGTAATGATAACCTTTACAATAGTGATGCAAATTTTTTACCCTAGTATGGAAGGAGGAGCTAGGTGAGCTAACTCAGTCCAGCTAGAAGTACTAATCAGTGAAAAACCAAGGGTAAGATTTAGTGGAGGGACTATGAGGAACAGAACCTGTAAATCTTGTCTTGGAGTAAATGATGATGGCTCTTAAATTATTAGAGAAATTCGTGTGATCTTTTTGCTATGGTAGAGGATGTTGTGGTGAGCAATTGAAAAAAAATTCCTTGAAAAGTTTCATGATATAGGGATTGAGATGTTTATTGGTAAATAGAGTTGGGAAGAGTCAGTATTAGAATCCAAGCTAAAAAAAAAAAAAAGTAGGGGATTGTGTCAATAGGTTACTGGGAAGACCTAAAAATAGAGAAGTAAGGTAGAAGCTGAAATAATTTCCTTAAAGTTTTCATTTTTCCTCACCCACAGACTGAAAAATAATTATAAAATTAAGCTAAAAATACAAAGGTGACATTTGAAACAAAATTGAAAATATTCTGGTAGGAATTTAAAGTAGCAAATATAGAAAATATAAAGTAGAGATAATTTAACTTTATAGAGATCTGTTTATTGCTTTGTAATTGCATCACAGTACCTTAATTTATAATTACAAAAGTTATGTTCAGAAGAAATGTTAATTTTTTCAATATTAATGTAAAAGTAAGAGGATTGAAGTATAAAATAAAACTTTAAAAATAACCAAGCTACTATGAAGTGAAAAAAATGAGTTGATAAACACTTTTTTCAATCATAGAAAAGTAGATAGACTAGTGATAAATTATGAGCTCTTTCAATAGCTAAGACTTTTGGAATCCAAATATGTTTAAAGTTTTACATTATTAAGATGAAAAAGTAAACATTTAAACATGCTTGTGGGCCACTGCCTTGAAGCACATATAAAAATTAACTCAAAAATAGATGAGATTTAAATGTAAAAAACTCTTAGAAGAAAACATGAATGTAAATCATCATGATGACTTTGGATTAGGCAGCATTTCCTGGATACAGTACTAAATGCACAAGCCACAAAAGAAAAAAATAGATAAATTAGATACAATCAAAATGTAAAACTTCATGTTTAGAAGTATGCCATCAAGAAAATGAAAAGACCCACAGAATGGGAGAACATTTTTGCAAAGCATATATCTGATAAGGGACTTGTAGCTGTAATATATGTAAAGAACTCTTACAAGTTAGTATTAAAAAAAATATTTAAAACGTGCAAAGAATCTGTATGGACATTTTTCCAAAGAAGACATACAAATGACCAATATACACATGAAAGATGTTCAACATTTTTAGCCATTAGTAAATTGCAAATCAAAACCACAATGAGATACCATTGCACACCCACTAAGATGGCTACAATCAAAAGAACGCATAATAACAAGTGTTGACAAGGATATGGAAAAATTGGAACTCTCATATATTGATGGTTGGAAAAGCAAAGTGATGCAGCCCCTTTGAAAAAGTCTGGCAATTTCTCAAAACGTTAAACATACAGTTATCACATGATGTAGTACATTACCGAGAGAGACAATAGGAAAGAGAGAGAATAGCCAAAGGTCCCATCAACTAATAAATGAATAAACTATATGTGTATTCCATAAAGTGGAATGTTTTGCAACCATAAAAAGAAATGAAGTGCTTCTGCTGCTGCTCCTGGTACTTGTGTACTCATTAGGTGCAGGCCTGGTACTTCTTTTATGAAATGGCAGCAGAGGAGACTCCAGAGCTCACCATGGCTGTTGAAAGCCCAAGGAAACAGTCAAGAATGAGAACAACAGTCATGTTAATTTGAAAGTGGTGGGGCAGGATGGTTCTTTCTATGGTACGTTGTAAGTCTCAGTAAACTAATGAAAGCCTATTGTGAACTCCAGGGTTTGTCAACAAGGCAGACCAGATTCCCATTTGAAGGTCAGCCAATCAATGAAACAGACATACCTGCACAGTTGGAAATACAGGAGGAAAATAAAATTGATGTGTTCCAGCAGCAGAGAACAGGCATCTACTAAAGAAGGAACATGTTCCAGAACTCTGTTCCTATAGACCAAGAAGACATTCTCAGTAAGAAAACTGCAATTTGGTTCCACCATATCCAGCTACTACAGTGTATTTTTCTCTACTATTTCATTTTTGCCTTCCTGCATTCCTTTATTGTACATCAAATGAAGATGGAATGGGAAGAACACCAGTTCAGTGAAGATACCCCTTTTTCTTGTGCTCATGCTCATTCAGCTTTTATCATTATATTCCAGTAGATTATTTTGCTTTCACTGTTTAATAAAAACTTAGAAATCTTTGCATACCTTGTTTGATTGGAGAATTTTAATTTTTTTTATTTGTCATCGTAAAACCAAGTTTTATAACTCTTTTGTACATAGCTGTTCCCTGTAGCACAACCTGTTTTTAAGTAGGAATAAATAACTAAAATAAACGAATCCTAGATATTTTTTTTTCAAATCAAGCATCTCGTTATTTAAATAGACTTCTTGTTAACATTTTTTAAAGAAATGAAGTACATGCCACAACATGAATTTTGAAAACACTATATTGTCAAAGAGCCAGTCACAAAAGACCAGATAGTATATGATTTTATTTATATGAAATATTCAGAATGAGTAAATCTATACAGACAGAAAGTAGGTCAGTGGTTGTGTGGGCCGGAGTGGGTGGGGTAAGATATACTGGAGGGAAACGGGGTGTGACTGCTGATGGGTGCATGGTATCTTTGTGGGGTAATGACAATATCTTTAAATATACTTAAAACCATTGAATTGTATTTTAAATGGTGAGTTATGGCAACTATCTCTCAATAAAGCTCTTTTAAATTTTTTTAAGGCTTATTGAATTATATGTGGGGTAAGAAAGATAACTTAATCAACCACTTGCCCCTACCTGGTGACTCAGAACCTGCCTCATGCTACTCACATACTGCCAGAGGCTCTTTTAGTGGCTGAGCCTAACAAGCAGCTGGTAAGTGGAGGTGTATCTCAGGGTGCCTTTGGACTTTTGCTGACCTGTCCTAGGCTCATTACTGACAGAAGCCATGGTATGCAACTTGGCCTCTCCCTACACATTTAGGCCCAGCAGAGGCAACCACCAACCGTAAATCACTTTGTACCTCCTAAGAGGTAGCCCAGGGCTGGTCACAGACAGTGTCTGACATTGATCTTCACTGGAGTCTCACCCAAGAGACCCAGAACCAACCCACCCAGTGGCTGGCTTCAGATCACAGTCTGATTAGTCCACAAGTGACACACTCAAAAAAATCTCAGCACTCTGGATCCTGCTAGGGCCAATTGTTCAGTGCAGGTTAGCCTCAGTACAGCAGCTCTTACACTGTGGTTGGGGTCCATGTTCACAGTCAGCCAGGATGAAGGCCAGCCTCCCCCATGGATAGGCCAGTGGCAATCAAGACTAAACTGCAACAGGAGGGCTCACATAATTCATGCAAGGGATGCTCCTGGAGCAACTAGCTAGGGTGATCAGGGAGACCGTGCCACTGAGCCCCACAGGACACTTAATACATAGGACACTCTACCAAGACTGGGAAATAAAGCAGACCTACCTGATACACAGAAATAAATACAGAGAAGCAGCCAAAATGGGGATACAAAGAAACATTCCCCAGGTGAAAGAACAGGGAAGTCCCCAGAAAAAGAACTAAATGAAAAGAAGGCAATCAATCATTCTACCAGATGCAATCAAAACAAGAGCTATAAAGATCCTCAAGAAACTGAGAGATGAATTCAGTGAGAACTTAAGAGATAGTAAGTATAAAAAGAACATAGAAACCATAAAAAAGAACCAGTCAAAAATTAAGAAACAATATCAAATGAAGAAGGTACTATAAGGAATCAATAACATATTAGATGAATAAGAGGATCAAATCAGCAATTTGGAAGATGAAGTAGCAGGAAGCACTCTTACAGAGCAGCAGAAAGAAAAAAATAATTTTAAACAATAGGGAAATTTAAGGTACCTCTCAGACAACATCAAGCATAACAACATCTGCATTATAGGGGTACAAGAAGGAGGAGAGAGCAAGGTATTAAGACTGTGTTTGAGGAAATGACTGAAATTTCCCTAGCATGATGAAGGAAAAGACACATAAGTCTAAGAAGCACAGAGAGTCCCAAACAAGATAAACCCAAAGAACTCCACACCAAGACATATCATAATTAAAATGGCAAAGGTTAAAGACAAAGAGAATCTTAAAAGCAGAAAGAAAAGGACAGTTACCTACAGGGGAGTTCCCATAACACTGTTAGCTTTCTACAAGGGACCCACTTCAGATTGATAGACACACACAAACTGAAAGGGCATAGAAAAAGACCTTTCATACAAATGGAAGTGAAAAAGCTGGGGTAGCATTACTTACATCAGACAAAGTAGACTGTGAAACAAAGTAGGCTATGATAAGAGATAAAGAAGAAGACTACATAAGGATAAAGGGAACAATCAGACAAGATATAACCCTCATAAAAATTTATGTACCCAGTGTAAGAGCACCTAAATAATAAAGCAAATGTTGTTGAACATAAAGGGAGAAAATGATAGTAATACAATCATTGTAGTGGATTTTGATACCCCATTGACATCACTGGATAGATTTTCTAGACAGAAAATCAACAAGGAAACCGCAGCCTTGAGTGACACACTAGATAAAAAAAAGATTTGATATTTTCAAAGCATTTCACCCCAAAGCAGCAAATATACCGTCTTTTCAAGTGCACATGGAACATTTTCCAGAATAGACCACATGTTCATGTTAAGGCACAAAGCAAGTCTCAATTTTAAGATTGAAATCATATCAAGCTTCTTTGCAGACCAAGGTGCTATAAAACTAGAAGTCAATTAAAAGAAAAAAAATGGAAAAATCCACAAACACATGGAGGCTAAAACATGCTAAATAGTGAATGGGTTAACAATGAGATCAAGGATGAAAGCAAAAGATAACTTTGAAACAAATGAAAATGAAGATGCAACAATCCTAAATCTATGAGACACAATGAAAGCTGCCCTAAGAGGGAAATTTATAGCAAGATAGGCCTACTTCAACAACAAGAAAAATTTCAAATAAACAATCTAATCTTACATTTAAAGGAACTAGAAAAAGAACCACAAACAAAGCCAAAAATCAGTAGAAGGAAGGAAATAATAAGGATCAGAGCCAAAATAAATGAAGTAGAGTTTAAGGACATACAGAAGATCATTCAAACCAAGAACTGTTTTTTTTTTTTAAGATAAAATTGATAAACTTTTAACCAGACTCATCAAGGAAAAAAAAGAGAGGACACAAATGAATAAAATCAGAAATGAAGTGACAACTGACACCACAGAAATACAAAGCATTATAATAAGTATTATAAACAACTATACGCTGCAAATTGGACAATCTGGAAGAGATGGATATATTCCTAAAAACATACAGTCTTCAAAGACGGAATCGCAAAGAAACAAAATATGAACAGATAAATTACAACCAACAAAATTGACGTAGTAATCAAAAGACTCAAAAAACAAACGTCTTGGACTGGATGGCTTCACAGGTGAATTTTACCAGTCAAAGAACTAACACTTATTCTTCTCAAACTCTTCCAAAAAATTCAAGAGGAGGGAAGACTCCCAAGCATATTTTATGAGGCTAGCATTATCCTAATTCCCAAACCGGATAAAAACACTACAAAAAAAGAAAACAGGCCAAAATCTCTGTTGAAATAGATGCAGAAATCCTCAACAAAATATTAGCAAACTGAATTCAGAAATACATTAAAAACGTACACCATGATCAAGTGGGATTTACTCCTGAGATGCAAAGTGGGTACAATATATGAAAATCAATTAATGTGATACACTACACAAACAAAATGAAGGATAAAAATTACATAAGCATATCAATAGATGCAGAAAAGCATCTGACAATATCCAGTACCCATTTATGATTTAAAAAATGAGAATAAAGGGAACAAACCTCAAATAATAAAGGCCATATATAACAAACCCATAGCCAGCATCACACTCAGTGGGGAAAAACAAAGTGTTTTCCTTAAGGCGAGGAAGAAGACAGGGATGGCCACTTTCACCACTGTTATTGAACATAGTACTGGAAGTCCTAGTCACAGCAGACAGAGAAGAAGAAAGAATAAAAGCCATCCAAATTGGAAAGAAGTAGCAAAACTGTCATTATTTGCAGATGACATGGTACTGTGTTTATAGAGAACCCTAAAGAATCCATTGAAAAACTGTTAGAACTGATAAAGGGATTCAGTAAAGTAGCAGGGTACAAAATAAATGTTCAGAAATCAGTTATGTTGTTATATTCCTCTAATGAACTGTCAGAAAGAAAAACTAAGAAAACACTGCCATTTATAATTGTATCAAAAAAATAGAATACCTAGGAATAAATTTAACCAGGGAGGTAAAAGACCTGTACTCAGAAAATTTTAAAATCCTGAAGAAAGAAATGGAAGATGTTACAGTAAATAGAAGTATATATTTTGTTCATGGATTGGAAGAATTAAAACCAATAAAATGTTTTTACTACCCAATCTATATTACTACCCAATCTATTCAGTGCAGTTCCTATCAAAATACCAATGGTATTGTTCACAGAACTACAACATATAATTTAGAAATTTATATGGAACCACAAAAGGCCCTTGAATGGCTTTAGCAATCTTGAAAAGGAACAAAGTTCCTTTGTGTGGAGGTATCACACTCTTTGATATCAAAATATACTATAGTGCTGTAGTAAGCAAAACAGCGTAGTACTTGAATAAAAAATATCAATGGAACAGAATAGAGAGCCCAGAAATAAACCCACACCTAAACGGCCAATTAATATTTGACAGAGAAGAAAACATACAATGGGGTAGAGATAGTCTATTTAATAAATGGTATTGGGAAAATTGGACAGATATATGCAAAAAAAGTAAACTTGACCATCTTACACCATTTACAGAATAAACTCAAAATGGATTAAAGACTTAAATGTAAGACCTGAAACCGGAAAACTCCTGGAAGAAAACATGGATATAATCTCTGACATTTCTCTGAGCAGTAGTTTTTTTCTCTATCTCCTCAGGTAAGGGAAACAAAAGAAAAATAAATGGGACTACATCAAACTAAAAAGTTTCTGGAAAGCTAATGAAACTTTTAACAAAATGAATCGACAACCTACTGAATGGAAGAAGACATTCACCAATGAGTCATCTGATAAGTGCTTGCTATCCAAAATTTATAGATAACTCTTACAACTCAACACCATAAAACCAAACAATCTAATTTAAAAAGTGGGCAGAGGACCTGAATAGTCACTTTCCCAAAGGAGGACATACAAATGGCAAATAAACATACGAAAAGATGCTCAACATCACTAATCATCAGAAAAATGCAAATGAAAGCCGCAATCAGATATCACCTCATATCTGTCAGTATGGCTATCATCAAAAAAAACCACAAACATAGTTTGGAAATGATGTAGTGAAAAAGGAACTTTCATGTACCGTTGATGGGAATACATATTGGTGCAGCCACTGTGGAAAACAGTATGGAGATTCCTCAAAAAATTAAAAATGGAACTGCCTTATGACCCAGTGATTCCACTTCTGGGAATATATCTGAAACCTAAAGCATGAATTTGAAAGAATATGTAAACCTATATGTTCATTGCAGCACTATTTGCAATAGCCAAGATATGGAAGCAACCTAAGTGCCCATCAATAGATGACTGGATAAAAAAAGTGGTGGTACATGTATACAATAGAATATTATTCAGCCTAAAAAGGAATGGAATTTTACCATTTGCAACAGCATAGGTCGGCCTAGAAGGTATTATGCTAAGTGAAATGAGCCAGTCAGAAAGACAAACACCATACGATTCCTCTTATATGTGAAATCTAAAGAGCAAAATAAATGAACAAACAAAATAGAAGCAGAGTCAGAGGTACTGAGATCAGACTGATGGTTGCCATGGGGTAGGAAAGGAGTGATTGTTGGGCTGGATGAAAATGGTGAAGGGATTAAGAAGTACATATAGGTAGCCAGGAAGCTCAGAGAGTCCCAAAGAAGTTGGACCCAAGGAGGAACACACCAAGGCACATCGTAATTACATTAGCCAAGATTAAAATAAAGCAGAGAATTCTAGAAGCAGCAAGGAATGAGGGGACAGTCACCTACAAAGGAGTTCCCATCAGACTGTCAGCTGATTCCTCAAAAGAGACCTTACAGGCAAGAAGGGGCTGGAAAGAAGTATTCCAAGTCATGAAAGTCAAGGACCTACATCCAAGATTGCTCTATCCAGCAAAGCTGTCATTTAGAATGGAAAGACAGATAAAGCGCTTCTCAGATAAGGTCAAGTTCAAGGAGTTCATCATCACCAAGCTCTTATTATATGAAATGTTAAAGGGACTTATCTAAGAAAAAGAAGATAAAAAATATGACAGTGAAAAGACAGCAAACTCACAGCTATTAAGAACCACACCTAAAACAAAAGCAAACTAAACAAACAGCTAGAACAGGAACAGAACCACAGAAATGGAGATCATATGGAGGGTTAGCAACAGGGGAGTGGGAGGAGGAGAGGGGGGAAAAGGTACAGAGAATAAGTAGCATAGATAGTGGGTAGAAAATAGACAGGGGGAGGGCAAGAATAGTGTGGGAAATGTAGAAGCTAAAGAACTTATGACCCATGGACATGAACTAAAGGGGGGGAATGTGGGTGGGAGAGGGTGTGCAGGGTGGGGGGAATGATGGCGGAGAAATGGGGCAACTGTAATAGCATAATCAATAAAATATATTAAAAAAAGAAAAAAACAAACAAAAAAAAGAAGTACATATAGGTAGTCACAAAATAGTCACTGGGATGTAAATTACAGCAATGGGAATGTAGTCATTAATATTGTAATGAGCCCTGGCCAGTTGTTGGGAGCATCATCCGGTACACTAAAAAGTTTGCGGGTTCCACTACCAGTCAGGGCACATATTTAGGTGGAGAGTTTAATTTCCAATCTGGACGCATACGAGAGGCAGCTTATCATTGCTTCTCTCTCACATTGATGTTTCTCTTTCTTTCTCTCTCTCTTCCATTCCTCTCTTTCTAAAATCAATAAACATATCTTCACATGAGGATTAAAAAGTATATGTATTGTAATGACTACTTACAGTGCCAGGTGGGTACATGAAATATCAGGAGGACCACTTTGTAAAGTTTATGATTGTCTAAGGACTATGCTGTGAACCTTAAACTAATGCAAAATAATATTAATGTAAATTATAATTAAAAAATAAAAAATACAGGTTAGTTTAAAAAAATGAAAGGTAATTGACATAGGTGTTTATAACGGAAAAAAAGAAGTGAATCCCACCATTTCACAGGAAAACATAAAATCTCAAATGTAAGGTTGTCTCTAGAACAGTTTTAAAAGTTATGAGTAAATTATTCTGCTGTCTTTTTGTATTGTCTATAAAAGTAGTTTTGGGCTTTTTAAATATCTAAAAGTTCTTTTGGTATATATTATTTAAAAATTTTGTTCTTGTTTTTAAATTTACATGCAAGCAGTAAATCCATACATTCCTGGAAAGAAATAAAAAGCTTCAGGATATATTTGGCATTATTCTATGTTAAAGATAAAAATAATCTTCCTGGTCTTTCATACAGACATGAAAGACTTGAGAGTAATAAGCATTTAACTAACCTTTAAATATTACAAGTCGGAAACCACTAGATATTTCTATTAATTTATTATTATAAGGCCTCCTTGCATTAGAAAATTGGACCAATCATAAATTAATGCTGTCATTCCTATCACCAATTATACCTTAACCACATTCTCTTTGTTCTTTTTTTCTTGTCTTGGAATGTCTCTCCTATTAAAGGTCACTTTCTTCTGAATTCTGTCCCCATTCACCTCTTCCTTTTGTTAGCACCTTTCCCTTTCCTCATCCTCAATCTAGTTCCCAGGGCTGGATCATTCCCTCCCATTTAGAAACATATACTGGTATTGCCTACTGTAAAAAGAAAAACTTCACTGAACTTACATTTCTCTGTACTCCTCATTTCCAAGTTCTGCTTTATCACTGACCTTATCAAAAATGTTTGTATATACTGTCATCATTTTCTTACCTTAGAGTTACTCTAGTCCAGCTTCTGCCTCTCACTATTCCACCAAGGATAATTTTTAAATTAATAGCAATAATCTAGAAGCTACCAAATTTAATGGGCATTTCTCTATCTAAATTGTACTTCACTGTCCAGCTAAAACAGTTGAATACTTCCTCTTTCTTAAAAAGCCTTTTTGCCTTTAACATATATAACATTCCTTGTCTTTGCCTTATCCCTTTTTTTAATTGTTGTTCAAATACAGTTGTCTACACTTTCCCCCTACTACTACCCCCACTCCAGCCACCCCCACTTCCCACCCTTGATCTTACCCTCCTTTTGTTTTGACCATGTGTCCTTTGTATGTGTTCCTGAAAACCCTTCCCCCTTTCCCCTCCCTTCCCCCCTCCCACCTCCCCTCTGATTACTGTTCTTTATTTCAGTGTCTCTGGTTATATTTTGCTTGCTTGTTTGTTTTGTTGATTAGCTTCCACTTATAGATGAGATCATATGTTATTTGTCTTTCACCACCTACCTTATTTCCCTTAGCATAATGTTCTTCAGTTCCACCCATGCTGTCCCAAAGGGTAGGAACATCTTCTTTCTTTCTGCTGCATAGTATTCCATTGTGTTGCTATTTCTCAGGCTTCTTTTCCTCTTCACAACTTATTGTCAGTATTGTCTGGGCTGTGTCCTACATTGTCTACTCTTCTTTTTCTATTCATTTTTCTTTCCGTCTCTCTTCCTAGAATTTATTCATCTCCCTATGGCTTTAAACACTACCTGTATGGATGACACCACATTGATATCTCTAGCTTGGTAGTTCAAATACCTTGATTACCCCCCACCTCTAACCCTATTTGCCTCCTTCTTAGCAAGTGGTTTCACTGCTTACCTACAGGGCGGATCAAGTCAGAATCTAAAATTCATAATTGATTGTTCTTGCTCCCTCACTCTCTAAAATCATTTTGTTATCAAGTCTTGTCAGTCTTTAAAATGTATCTTGGATCTTCGCATTTGCTTTATCTCCAGGATTGCTACAGTAATGCGTGCCTCTCTTATCTCTTGCCTACACTTTCCTCTTAGCCTCACATCTGAACTTCCAGTTTGTCCCCTTCTGATAGTAATCCCAGCCAGTCTTTTTCAAAGAAAGGGATTATGTTAATTCCCATTTAAAACATTGAAATGGTTTAGTGTACATTAGCTATCAGGCTCCACAAACACATTTCCTGGAGTCAAATCCTGGTTTCACCACTTGCTGTGGAATCTTGGGCAGTTTACTGGCTCCCTGTGTGGCATATGTGGGAGGTAAAGTTAAAGAAGATAATTCATGTAGAACACTTGCAGCAATGCCTGGCACTCAGTAAATGGTCACAATTATCATTCATGTTCTATGGCCTACAAAGCACTGTGTGATTAGACTTCTGTGTGCCTAAGGTCTCAGGCTAAACACTTGAGAATGCCTTTCTCCATGACTTCTTTCACAGTTCGGGTCTCCTTCAATTTTCCTCCACCTCAAATAACCGATTTACTTTATACTACCTCTCATCTCTAGTTCTTTTTCTTTTGTGTGCTGCCCGTCCTCTCCCCTAGACTGTAAGCTCTGTGGAGAGGGACTATGTTTAGCTTGTTCACTGTTTTAACTCTAGTACCTCACACAGTTCTTGCCACGTAGCAGGAATTTATAAAGTATGTATTTGTTGACAAGATAAATAATGAATCTCACGTTTTTAGTAAGATGTTTGGATATTTACCTTTTGGTCACTTTTTCATTCTGACTTGATTGGACTCTGAATAGAATAAAACTTTTATTTATAATGCAGTAATTTGTTTTGCATGTCATGATGAAGAATCTTATTTCCTCCCTTCAAGTTTCTTATACAAAGACTAAATTGAGGAAGAGAACAAGAATATTGATAATGAAATTTCCTGTAAGATAATCTTTCTCATATTTTAACATTGTAGTTTTAAAATGTAGAATACTTCTGACTCTCAAAAGATTTTGAAAACATGGTATTGTACAATATCAACATAATTTATACTGGTTGTTCACTTTGGGTCCCACCCAAAGGATATTTGTTATTGAAGTACCTGAAAGGTCTTAAAATAGTGTTTTGGGATGAACACCAAGGATAACATTATAGAGACATATTTTAATTAAAGTTAAATTGTAAGTGACAAGAGAAAAAGCATTATTCTTATTAGGGTATTATTTTAAGTACTTTTTTATTTCTAATATTATTTTTAGTTAATGTACACATGACTGGAAAAAGTATACCTAATTAAAAATAGAGGCTTTTCTTCCAGTTTACAGTCATATTAAATAGTTCCTTATAATTTTCATTTGCTTCTAAAATACAAAACTTTAACGCTATAGTCTAATATATAAAACTTTTAATGGAAGTCATATATAGCTTTCACCTTGATACTTTCAATGTTTATAATACGTTTTTACAACTCAGTACACTGTTTTGGGTAGATCCTTCATATAAAAATATTTTCTTTAGAACAAAAAATATTTTCAACAAAAGAAAGGGAATTTTTTTAGCGTATACCTTACAATTTTGGATTAGTCATCTTAGACTTTATTTTGATTCTCTTGTTACATAATCTTGGTTGTATAAGCAAAACTTGATTAATGCTCCAATTTTTCTATGAGATAAAATGAAGAGGTTGAAAATTTATAAGGTTTTGAACTCCTTGAAAATGTTGATAACAGGAATCATATTTTCAGTCAAAATTATTGATGTATTTACTTAAGGGAATAAAAAATTATTTTTTCCTAACAGCTTTTGCCTCCTTAATACACACAAATAACTTGTCTTTTATTAAATGATAAAAATATGATCTTTTTCAGATCAACTCAGTACTCTTAAATACTGAATTAAGTTATTTTTAACATGTTATCTCATTCTTAGAAGTGTATTTTCTGAACAAGTTTTTTTCTTAACCAGAACCGATAATGAAAAAGTTCAGCATACAATGGACAATTCTCTTAACTAGCCCTTCTTCTTCCATTTCTCCTCCCCTGCCCTCTGTTGCAGTAAAGACTATTGTATTAAATCAAGGTTGCACAGTATTATGCTTCATGTACGGCTTTATTTGAGTGGAATTATTGATTTCACATATAGCAAACATTTCACTTACATTGGCTAGCTTAAAAAAATCATAAAACTAAAGCCAAAAATGCATTAAAACAAATAATATATACATATAAAAAAAGACCTTTAGACTTTTTAAAAAATCTCTAAATCCAATTAGTTTGTGATTATTTTTGGTATTCTTCAACAGTTCTAATGCAATGTTGAATTACAAATCAAGCAAGATTAGTTGTGATCTGATTCTTAGAATTTACTTTTAAACATGGTGAATCAAGATAGAGAAATAGTAAACCTTTCCTTTTATAGGGAAATACTAGAAATAATTCATTGTTCCCAGTATCAAAACCAGAATTCTTTTCTAAAGCGTATGTCCTACAGAATTTGGTGATCTAGAACCATTGGAGTCATAGTTTTTCCATGAGTCAATAAAATATTCTGCCAAAATCCAATTCAGTGATTGGGGTGGTAAAAGTTTCACATATATAGACTTGCCTAAATATTTTTTTGTGTGTGTACATTTTGGAACACCTCAATTGAATATGTAGAAATTCCTTCAGTTTTCTTTACTAATCTTTGTTAGGCTGAATGTTTTGGTTTTTCTTCTTTTATATAAATCAATAAAAGCAGTTCCCATATTTCCAAGGAAACAGCAAACATCTGTTCCAAGCTAGTCTTCCTACCATATTTGTTTGTAGCCTTGCATCTGTTAAAGGGCGAATAGTTGTTGCTTTTCTTTTCTCCTTTTTATTCATTTAAAATTCCTTATGAACCATAACAGAAGTTAAATTCTCTTTAAAAAATTTGTCTCACAAGAAATAGAATGGTTTAATAAGACGTAATGTAAGAAGAATTGGGGTTTCTCCTTGAGGAATTTATCAATGTGAGCTTGGGAAATTATTTTAACCTAACTCTTCTCTTGATGGTGAATTTGAAATTAGTGAGAATTCCCTTTGCATTTACTTCATGGGCTTTTTGCAAGTATCAAATGATATGTTTGTAAAACTATTTGGTAAACTACGAACTATTCAAAATTGGTAGTGAATTATGAACATTTTAAAATATTTTTCAGCCTTTAAAAACTCATAAATACAGAAAAGAGCAAGACAAATTTCATTTACTAAATGGGTTGTTAGTGGGGTGTTATAGCTTAGTGTTCATTGTCTGTAATATATAATATAAATAGGTATAACAATTTAAGGATCCCTGGTTATTGAACATAACTAGTTTTTGCATAGTGTTTTTTTAAGTAAATTTAATTATCTTACATTCTTTTGTGGGAAAATACTTAAGCCCCATATTATTATTTTTTCCTAAATGTTTATTTTAAATATTTTAAAATGAAAATATACTTGATTATATTTTTAAAATTTACTTGTTTTGTATATCAATGTGCTATTCATCCTGTTGTACAGGATACTACTGGTGGCAGTGATGGAAAGTTCATGAAAGATTAGTAGAAATCTAAGATTTTAAAAAATTTTTTGTTTAATTTAATTTATTTTTTATTGTTGTTCAATTAGAGTTGTCCCCATTTTAAAACTAACACTAGCCAGCCCTGGCCAGGTGGCTCAGTTGGTTTCAGCATTGTCCTGTACAGCAAAAGGTAACGAGTTCCACCTCCAGTCAGGGCACACGCCTAGGTTGTGGGTTTGATCCCCGTTCGGGGTGTGTAAGGGAGGCAACCAGTCTCGATGTAACTCTCTTGCATTAATGTTTTTCTCTCTCTCCCTCTCTCTCCTTTCTCTCTTCTCCTCTCTCTCCCCACTTGTTCCCCTTTTCTCTAAAATCAGTAAACATATCCTCAGGTGAGAATTTAAAAAAATAAACTAACATTAGCCAAAAGAGAAGGCTTTATAAGAATTAGCAAAAATATTCATATTCACATTTTGTCAAAGAGGCAATGATGTTTGTTTTTCATAGACTGCCACCTTAATAATCCATCTGCCCCGTTAGCATTGCAGTGTTAAAGATTAGCATAAATTACTAATGATCACACCTTCCTATTAATTTTAGTAATAATATTTGGAAGTACAGAAAAACAGACTGTGTTTGTTTGTTCTGTGTGTAGAACAATTGTCTACACTGTTTTGAAAATAGACCAGTATAAATGATCATGAAATTTGCATCTTTCAGATTACATTTATATGGTTTCACCATTAGGGAAAAATGCTAGGTAGTTTAGACCCATTGAGTTATAATTCTTTTTAAGGGAAGTGGAAATACTTACAATGATTTTTTTTGTTATGCTGATGTGGTGTTTTTTTCCCTTCTAAATATCTATAAGAGTTGGGTGACCCAAGTATGCTTTTATTTTGACAAACTAAATACAATTTAGTTCTTCCTGCTTTAGTTCGGGCTCTAAGTGATTTCTCTAGATTAAACTTTTCTGTTTTTAGTACTTATATATTCACCCATTTCACTTTTCAGGCGATTTTATGAAGATGGAGCAATTGTCTTGGGTGAGGAAGCAAATATGCTTGCTGGCATGCTGCTTGGGCTCAATGCTATTGATTTCAGGTACTTAATTGTAACTAAGTGTATTCGGTTTTTAAATTTGTCTACCTTACAATAGTTTCTACTCATGATTTCTTCCTTTCAGTTTTCTAAGAAAAGCACACAGTTGGATATTGGTATTTGTATCACGTTGTTCCCTTTTAAATGACATCAGTTTTCTAAATGGGTTTGTTCTCAGAGGGGAAACTGTCTCAAACTTAAAGAATTAACTTTCAGGCAAGTTATCTCGTTTGGGTAAAAAGAAAGCGTAGACTACATTCCCCCAAGTAGAAGAATCAGGCACTCTGGTAGCACTGGAGGAAGGTTTTGGATTTTTATCTCTTGAGTATTTTTCTGTTGCTGCTTTAAAATGAAGAGACAGACACAAAAAGTAGATTCAAAGCCAGGCAGATTTTCATTATCTCACATGTTGAGATAAAGAAGATCCTGAGAGGAAACTTTGGGTGTCTTATGTTTCTTGTGTTATTATCTAAAATACAAAACATATTGTTAATACTCATTTTTATTATCAGCATGATGAATAATTCCAGACTAAAATTACAGGTACTAAAAAGGGACACTGTCATTTCCTTTTAGATTTTCAGAAGCCTCTTTTGGCATTTCTCTAACTTATCCAAGATTTATACTGAAAGTAAAATGCTTGTCTATAATAAGAACTTGAGTATAAGAATGAAGGAAATAATATCTTTTTATTTAAATATACTACTTAAAACCTATGAATATTGTTAAAATAAGTGTAAACTTAAATGAAAATCTACTTTTAGGTCTTGATTTAAAAAAAATAATGCCCATTTTCACTAAGGTTACCTTTTTCTAGCAAATCACTTCCTTTTAAAATATGCCATTTTATAATTAACATTTCACAAAGTAGTATTAGGTTGATTAGCTTAATCGTTTAGGATGAACATGGCGGATGAAACATGAAGGTTGTCTTTATGATCCCTCTGAGGGTGTTAACTTCTTACATAGCATGCTGCTGGCTTGATCTTTACAATTTTATTTTTTGGTAAAAACAAACAACAAAAAAAACCCAAAACCCGGGAGAAGAATGTTAACTGTTGATTTATTGTAACCCATTGATACTACTACACAGTCAGCTGAAAACAACTCTTAAAGATACATTAGAATGTTTCTGTAAAAAAGAAGGAAAGCCCATACAAAGTGTTGCCAGTGTGATTCTCTGTTTTTTCAAGTCTGGAAAAAATACATACCTTTGATATTAATATATTAGAACAAGTATTTCCGTAAAAAAACTTCCTAAAGACACCAGAAGATAGGAGTTCATAGATGAATCATGTATTTCTTTTGAAAAATTAACTTACATCATTTAAATATTCCTTTATTTATCTTTCTAGAAGATTTACTTCTTTTAATTATAGTAATCTTTTTCTTTAAAAAATTTTAATGTTTTATTTTTAAAAACTAAAAAAATTATATTCAATTACAGTTTACATTCAATATTATTTTGTGTTAGTTTCAAGCATTCAGCAGAATAATTAGACAATCATACTTTACAAATGTTGCCCCTGATATTTCCAATACCCAGCTGGCACCCTATGTAGTTATTATAATATTACTGAATCTGTTTCCTATGCTGTACTATACCCCTATGACTATTGTGTAACTATCAATCTGTGTACTTCTCAATCTAAGAATAGTAATTTTAAAACTAAACACCTTTTCTTTTTGGAAAAAAAAAAACCTGTCTGGATGTACCATTACACAAAACAAAGATTACTGGATTGGAGAACCAGGGGATCTGGAGCTTTTTACTGGCTTTATGAAACTCACAGTATGACTCTGGGCCAGTTCCTTAACCTTTTCCTTGTTGCCATACTATTCTATTTAAGGGAGAGGGGTTCCATTTTCATTCCTCAATAGACTTCCTGTGTTTCTCCTATCCTTCTTCACACATTAGTCCATCTAATCTAGGGTCACTCAGTATCTTCTTGCTCAGGCAACCATCTTCATAAGAAGTTTGTTGACAAATCCTGAATTTTCTTCAAGAGCCTCATGAATTTCAGTTACTTCTCCTGACAGAGGAGATAGGGTACACTAGCAGCTCTCACTTTCTGAAGCACCAAACTCGTTAGTTCAATTTTGTCCCAAGTTCAGGCAGACTCAGTAAGCAACATCTCCCAAGCGTCCATTGCAAAATTTCTGATTCCCACTGTTGCAGTATCATTTTCTGTTATTCATTCATTCATGTTGCTCTGCAAAATTATGCAGAGAGCAGCCCGGGGCCTGTGTGCAGCTGATCGGCGTAGTCCCGCCAGCCCCACAGTTGTGAGCCATGGCCACCGAGGCAGTGAGCAGGCTGCAGGCCCAGGCCACTTGCTCTGCCTGCTGGGGGCACCATGTTCCCAGGCGAAAACTCACATTTTCTAATTATTTACATCTTTGAAGGGGTACTCAATGCGGCCAGAAAATTTGTATGTAAATGTGAACAAATCTTCATTTGAAAATTTTCTAGTGATACTCTAAAAGGTTTGATAAAGACCAAGACAGTATGACATAAATAATGTTTGAAAAGATTTCTCAGTAAATTTTAACTTTTGCATGATATATTTGCATAACAGTGTATTAAGTTGTACAATTCTTTATCATTTATATTGAAGGTAAAATGTCTTTATTGAGATGTTCATTTGTAACACTTAGTATTAAATTACAAACAAAATTTACCTGCAATTTGATGGAACAAATGTCTCTAACAAATTTTTTATAACATTGCACTTTGATTTAAAATTTTATATATTAATATGGAATATTAATTGTCTCTTCTCTCAGCTTCTGCCTAAAGGGGGAGGGATTGGATGGCAACTTTCCTGCTGTTATAGACTATACACCATACTTGAAGTTTACCCAAAGGTATTTGACATATAGAGATATTTATTGAAATGCTAATTTATCATTGACTGTCTTGTACAATATATTCATCTGATTAAAATTAACTTTTATTTTATCAATTTGTGGAAATATCTGTAAATATAAACTCCAGTTGCATTTTTAATATTTATACAGCTTTTACATCATTGTTGTCTGCATAAATAGTTTTTAAAAGGTAGCATGCATTTCTATTGCTGTAGTTACTATAATGATAAATATAATAACTTCTTATAGTTTATTGAGATTTTAAAACTATAATTCATTATTAGACTGGGTTCAATTTATCTCCAGTATTAAGAAAAGAATAATGAACATTTTTGTGTAAATCAATTTTCTTTTTATTTCTATTTTGAATTTACAGAGTTATTCAGGTAAATACAACAAAAATTTTATGGCTTTTAAAGTCTATCCTTATAAAAGAGTTGCACCAATTTATCCTACTACTGGTCCTGTGTGAGAGTTATGAATTCCCACAGTCTTACATCAGGCATTGAAAATCAATCAGATGAAATCCATACACTTTCTGAAGGTCTGCCTTCACTTACTGATTTCTGAATGGAACGGTGATCTTTATGTACCTCTAAAATGTTATGATCAGGCCAGAGGCTGTAAGGGAGAGAGAAAGTGAGTAATATGTGTACATGTGTTCTGTGTATACACACACACAATCAAGATGCATTTACGGAGTGCCTACTGTAGGAACAAACTCTCCTCTGTATTGGGACACACAAATGTTTAGAGTATAGGAATTTCATGAATTTCTGAAAAAGAATACATCTTCTCTCCCCAAGATAATCATCATTTAGTGAGAGAAGTTACTATTATTTCAGAGCTAGGAGTGTAAATATATTTTGGATGATGAGAAAGAAGGGAAAATAGGGTATTGTGACAGCAAAATAACTCAAGTTGATTCCTTAAGAAAAGGGATAATTCTAGTACATTAGATCTAGAAAAGAAATACAGCTTGAAGTTGTTTTGAATAGGCATAAAATTATACTGTTTTTGGATATGCTGGATAATAGGACACTTTGTGAAGATAATGAATAGTTCAAAATAATACTAGTAAAAATGATATTAATAACATTTATTGAATATATATCAGGCATTGTTCTAAGGGCTTTATTTCTGTTAAGTCATTAATCCTCAAAAGCCAGTGAGGTAGGCTCTGCTAATCCTTATTTTACAAGTGAGAAAACTGAAACATGGAGATGTTAAGTAACTTGTCCATAGTCCCACAGTTTGTTTGTGTAGAGTGGGCCACAGGTCTGAAGTTAAGGAGCAAGATCAATGGAAATTTGTATGCAATTTCCTTTCTTTGATGCACAGATCTAAAAATGTATACATAGCCTTTTCTCCTTTCCACATTAAAGGATTCCTACCAACTTGTTCTATAACAGACAATAAAATGAGAAGGGAAATATCAGTTCAGCCTAGTCATTAACAAGTTAGCATTTCTGACCATAGACTTTTTCTTCTTAGAAAGATTTAAACTATATTAATTGAACTAATATTTTAAAAATTGAATTGCTTCCACTCAAATATACCTATATTAAATGCATTAGAAGAAACTCCATTAGTTTTCTGACTTTAAGAAACTGTCAGAGTCTGTCCCTCCCCAAATAACTGCTTTTAAGTTATTTTGGAAGTAATACATATTCATTATAGAAAAATTAAAAACACAGAAAGGTATTTCAAAAAATTAAAGCCTTTATAATGTCATTAATTATGATTGTATATTTAGTGCTAAATATTTTAGTTTGCTCACCAGTAGCTTGAAAATACAGAAGTATTCATTAAAAATTAAAGTTGGTACTATTGTTAAGTTTATAATTTAAAAAATGTTACTCTTCCCAGTTCTGACAGCATCAGCAGTGACGAGGAAGAGCTGAGGACCTTGGGAAGCAGTGGCAGTGACAGCAGCACGCCAGAGAACGTGGGGCCTCCTTTCATCATGGATGAGAATAGTTGGTTCAACAAGTGCAAGAGAGTTAAACAAAAGTATCAGCTGACCCTGGAACAGAAGGTATTCATCAGTGTCAAAAGTCATTAATTTAGTTCTACTTATTGCCTTGGGACTGTCACTGCCAAAGAGCTTTTAGCTAAATGAAAGAATTTGCCCGTTGCTCCTTTCTTTCTGTTCTATTTTAGGAAGAGCTTTTGTTTGTTAAACTTTTTTAAATTTTATGCTTTACTATAAAAATAAGCCATTTATTCTTTTGTATGCAGTTTCATTTATATGTTTGAGATTTTAGTTTCTATGATTAGTTTTATAAGATATTATTCCATATGTGAAAAAGCAGTAATTGACTAAGCAAATTCCATATGTCTCATTTGTTCTTGTTTATTTTATTTTTTATATTCTCCAAGTACACTTGTCTCCAATTGCCCCCACCCCACTCCCAGCCCTCCCCGCCCATCTCCCTCCCACAATCCTATCCCCCTTTGGCTTTGTCCATGTGTCTAGACGACCCTTCCCCCTTTTTCCCTGTTATCACCTCCCTGATCTCTGGTTACTGTTATTTTGTTCTTTATTTCCATGTCTCTGGTTCTGTTTTGCTTGCTCGTTTGTTTTATTGATTAGGTTCCACTTATAGGTGAGATCATATGGTATTTGTCTTTACCACATGGCTTATTTCATTTGGTATAATGTTCTCTGGACCCGTCCATGCTAGCAAAAGGTAGGAGCACTTCTTTCTTTCTGCTATGTAGTATTCCATTGCGTAAATGTACCACAGTTTTTTTATCCATTCATTTACTGATGGGCATTTAGGTTGCTTCCAGCACTTGGCTATTGTAAATTGTGCTGCTATGAACATTGGGGTGCACAGGTTCTTTAGGTTTGGTGTTTCAGGGTTCCTAGGGTATAATCCCAGCAGTGGAATTGCCGGGTCAAAAGGCAGTTCCATTTTTAGTTTTCTGAGGAAATTCCATACTGTTTTCCACAGTGGCTGCACCAGTCTGCATTCCCACCAACAGTGTACTAGGGTTCCCTTTTCTTCACAACTTCCCCAGCACTTGTTTATTGATTTGTTTTTATGATGGTCATTCTTACCGATGTGAAGTGGTATCTCATTGTGGTTTTAATTTGCATCTCTCTGATGTCTAGTGATGCTGAGCATCCTTTCATATATCTCTGAGTCCTCAGTATATCCTCATGGGAGAAGTGTCTGTTCATGTCCTTTGCCCATTTTTTAATTGTGTTGATTGTCTTCCTGGAGTGGAATCGTGTGAGTTCTTCATATATTTTGGAGATCAAACCCTTGTCCGAGGTATCATTGGCAAATATATTTTCCATCGAGTTGGTTCCCTTTTCATTTTGCTGATGTTTTCTTTAGCCATGCAGAAGCTTTTCATTTTGAAGAAGTCCCATTTGTTTATTCTTTCCTTTACGTCCCTTGTCTAGGGGACATATCAGTGAAAATGTTGCTGCGTGAAATATCTGAGATTTTCCTCCCTATGTTCTCCTATAGGACTTTATTCGTGTCGCAACTTATGTTTAAGTCTTTCATCCATCTTGAGTTTACTTTGGTATAAGTTGGTGGTCAAGTTTCATTTTTTTGCATGTAGCCATCCAGCTCTCCCAACACCATTTATTGAAGAGGAAATTTTTACTCCATTTTATGCTTCTGCCCACTTTGTTGAATATTTATTGACCATAGAGACTTGGGTTTATTTCTGGGCTCTCTATTCTATTCCATTGGTCTATGTGTCTGTTCTTATGCCAGTACCAGGCTGTTTTGATTACGAGGGTAGTACAGTTTGATGCCAGGTATGGTGATCCCTCCTACTCTGTTCTTCTTTCTCAAAATTGCTGTGGCTATTCAGGGTCACTTGCGGTTCCATAAAAATTTTTGAAATGTTTGTTCTGTGACTGTGAAATATGTCATTGGTTCCTTAATAGGAATTGTATTGAATCTTAAATTGCTTTGGGAAGTATGGACATTTTGATGATGTTAATTCTTCTAGTCTGTGAACATGTTATATGCTTCCATTTGTTTGTGTCTTCCTTAATTTCTTCAGTGTTGTGTAGTTTTTTGAGTACATGTCTTTTACCTCCTTGGTTATGTTTATTCCTAGATACTTTATTTTTCTTGTTGCTATAGCCAATGGGACTTTTTTTCCGGATTTCTGTTTCTGATATTTCATTGTTCACTGTTGATGTACAAAGTACCTTAAATTTCTGAATATTGACTTTGTATCCTGCTGTTTTGCTAGATTCACTTATTAGGCCGAGTAGTTTTTTGGTGGCGTCTGTAGGGTTTTCTATGTATACTATCATGTCATTGCAGACAATAACCGTTTTGCTTCCTCCTTTCCAATTTGGATGCCTTCTATTTCTTTTTCTAGTTTGATTGCTGTGGCTAGGACTTCCAATAATATGTTGAATGAATGGTGAAAGCGAACATCCTTGTCTTGTTCCTGATCTTAGTGGGAAAGCTTTTAGTTTTTGCCCTTTGAGTATGATGTTGGCTGTAGATCTCTCATATATGGCCTTTATTATGTTGGGGAATGCTCCCTCTATTCCCACTTTGCTGAGTGTTTTTATCATAAATGGGTTCTATACCTTATCAAATGCTTTTTCTGAATCCATTGAAATGATCATGTGACTTTTTCTTTCCATTTCTTTATGTGATGTATTACATTTATTGATTTGCAAATATTGTACCATACTTGCATCCCTGGGATGATTCCCAATTGATCATGATCTATGATCTTTGTAATATATTGCTGGAGGTGGTTTGCCAATATCTTGTTGAGGAGTTTAGTGTCTATGTTCATCAGCAATATTGGCCTGTAGTTTTCTTTCTTTGTTGTGTCTTTACCTGGTTTTGGGATTAGGATGATGGTGGCTTCATAAAGAGAGTTTGGAAGTCTTCCCTCTTCTTGGGTTTTTTTGGAATAGTCTGTGAAGGATAGTGGTTAGCTCCTCCTTAAATGTTTTGTAAAATTCTCCTGTGAAACAGTTTGGTCCAGGGCTTTTGTGTGCAGGGAGTTTTTTGATTACTACTTCTATTTCACCAGCTGTTATTGGTCGATTCAGGCCTTCTGTTTCTTCTTGATTCAGTTTTGGAAAGTTATATTTTTCTAGAAAATTGTCCATTTCACCTAGATTGTCAAATTTCTTGGCATATACTTTAGTTCTTCATGGTAATTTCTTACCGTCCTTTGTATTTCTGTGGTATCAGTTGCAATCTCTCCTCTTTCATTTCTGATTGTGTTTATTTGGGTCCTCTCTCTTTTTTTCTTGATGGCTGGCTAAAGGCTTGTCGATTTTGTTTATCTTTTCAAAGAACCAGCTCCTAGATTTATTAATCCTTTGAATTGTTCTTTTAGTCTCTATATCATTTAATTCTGCTCATATCTTGGTTATTTCCTTCCTTTTGTGTCAAACTCATTTCCTCTGGGGGCCACATTAGCCTTGTGGTTGCCATCAAAGGCCCAAATGCAATTTTAGGACTGTATAAATATAACTACTCCTTAACTGTTAAGGGGTTGGAATTACATTTGGCCCATTGAAGGCAACCACGACTTTTTAATCTCCACAAATTTAAGTGTTTTCAAGATTTTTTCCTTGAGGTTGGTTTCTAATTTCAGGCCATTGTGGTCTGAGAAAATGCTTGATATAATTTAAATATTCTGGAATTGGTTGAGGCTTGTTTGGTGTCCTATCAAGTGGTCTATCTTTGAAAATGTTTTATGTGCCTTTGAAAGGAGTGTTTATTTTGCTTCTTTGGGATGAAAGGTTCTATATATATCAGTTAAGTCTATTTCATCTAGGACATTGTTCAATGCTGCAATATTCTTGTTGATATTTTGTTTGGAAAATCTATCCATTTTTGACAGTAGAGTGTTAAAATTTCCTAGTGTAAGTGTGTTGCTCTCAATATCTTTCTCTAACTCCTCCAAGATTTTCCTTATATATTTGGGTGCTCCTGTGTTGGGTGCATATATGTTTATAATGTTTATGTCTTCTTAATGGATTCTTCTCTTGAGTATGAAGTGTCCTTCTGTGTCTCTTTGCATGGCCTTTCTGTTGAAGTCTTCTTTGTCTGATATAAGTGTTACTACCCTGGCTTTTTTTTTTTTTTCCCTGTCCATTGGCTTGGAATATTTGTTTCCAACCCTTCACTTTCAGTCTGTGTAGGTCTTTTGTTCTGACATGGGTCTCTTGTAGGCAGCATATGTGTGGGTCATGTTTTCTTATCCATACAGCTATCCTATATCTTTTGGTTGGAGCATTTACTCCATTTACATTTAATGTTATTATTAATAGGTACTTATTCATTGCCATGTTATCCCCTTTGTATTTGTGTTTCTCTGTCTCTCACTCTTTTTCTTCCTCTTAAAGCAGTCTCTTTAGCACATCTTGCAGTGTTGGTTTGGTGGAGTTGTATTGTTTCAGACTTCTTTCATCTGGGAAACTCCTTATTTTGTTTTCCATTTTAATTGAAAGCTTTGCTGGGTAGAGTACTATTGGTTGCAGGCCTTTGCTTTTCATTACTTGGAATATTTCTTGCCATTCCCTTCTGGCTAGGAGCATTTGCATTGAGAAGTCAGCTGCTAGCTTTATCGGGGCTCCTTTGTATGTTACTTCCGGTTTCTCCCTTGCTGCCTATAAGATTCTCTCTTTATCTTGGAATTTTGCCATTTTAATTATGATGTGTCTTGGAGTGGGCCTCTTTGGATTCCTCTTGATTGGAACCCTCTGTGCTTCCTGGATTTGTGTGACTTTTTCTCTCATTGGATTAGGGAAATTTTCCATCATTCCTTTTTCAAACAGGTTTTTTATCCCTTGCTCCTCTTCTTCCCTGTCTGGTATCCCTATTATATGGCTATTATTATGTTTTATGTTGTCCTGCAGTTCTTGTAACCTTTCTTCATTCTTTTTGAGTCTTTTTTCCTTTTCTTGCTTTTTCTGGGAGTTTTTTTATCTACCTTGTCCTCTGGCTTGCTGATTTTATCCTCTGCTTCATCTAGCCTGCTTTCGGTTCTTTCTTCTGTGTTCTTCAATTCAGAAATTGTATTCTTCATTTTCTCTTTGCTCTTGTTGATAGTTTCTATGCATCGTCCCTGTTCTATGTATCGTTCTTGTAGCGTCCCTATAGTATTTGGTAATTCTCACTGCGCTCATTGAGCTTCCTTATTACCATTGTTTTGAACTCAATATATGATCATTGACTTGTCTCTATTTCATTTAGCAGACTTTCTGAGGATTCTTCCTTTCCTTTCCATTGGGGGTTGTTGTTTTTTTTTTGTTTGTTTTTTTGTTTTTTGTCTTCCTATTATTTGTGAGACTCAGATTGTTTGTTTCTGCTTCTTAAATTGATCTGTTTTAACTCCCTGAGTTTGTGGTGTGAACTTTTACGGTAGGAGACCTGTGAGAGTCAGTGGAGCAGTCTCCTTGATCTCCTGAACTTGATGCTCTTGGGATGCCTTTTATGCCATTTATGTTGGCTTTCTGGATGTAATTGGGTTTCGATTGTTGTTCAGTCGTGCTTTGGTGGGTCCTCTCCTCCAGTTGGTTGGCTGAGGGTCACTCTACCCTCTATGTCTCATATGCTGTTGTGTAGGTGCTGCCAGAACAAAACCACAAGAGCTGGGGAACAAACCCACACCAGCAAAAATAACACCCCCCCAACAATTCCACTATCAATAGCCAATGAACCACTATTAATGAAAGTGTAAAGAGATTAAGACTATTATAAGAAAGGAGAGAAAGAAACTATAGTATAAAATCTAGTGACTTAATATGCACAAACTTGCTGGACAAGAAATGAATGTTAGAAAGCTATACAAGATAGAAAATATCATTAATTATAGAGAAGACCATAGTGGATTTTTGTCTAGGTGGCCTCTAGGATTTACCACTGTTTTTCCTTTCTGGATCTGCCTCTGGCGATGTCAGACATTGACCCCATCTGACCTTAGGCAGCCTTCCAGGGATCTACTGTCTGTGGCTGTCTCCTTCAGTTGTTAATCTAGTCACTCTTCACTTAGCAGGCTTAAGCACCATGGGGTGCGGCGGAATCCCTCCTGGGGTAGGGGCTATTGTTTCCCCTCAGGCAGCTGCTGCTCTGAGGGGAGTAGTCTGCCTGAGCAGGATGGCTGCTGCTGTATGGGGGATGATGCAGACCTGGGATCCCAGGGTCTACTCTCAGCTCTCTCCCCAGTCTCTCCTCAGGCATCTCTAGCCCACTCTGTCCCCACCTTTGCTGGAGCCCCAGGTAGGCGGCCGCAAATGAAAATTTATGCGGTGGCCCTTTAAATGGCTCTTTGCATCTCCAGCCATCTGTCTCCAGCAAAGAGCAACCCTTCCACTTTTTGCTGATAGTTGTTATCAGTGTACTTTTTGGGTGCTAGTGCTCTAGGCTGCGGATCACAGCTTAGGGTTTAGGCCCTGCTCTTCTCAAGGGGATCCACCCAGCCCTTAATTATCCCTCTGGTGCTGCTGCCTGTGGGCACCCAGCCAGCCTTCTGGAGTCTCCACCACACTCCTTACCAGTGAAGTTGTGCTGAGGCCTATTCTTCTGTCTGTCCGAGGTTATAAGTCTTCTCTTTTGCTATTGTTCAGTTGTTTGTTCCAGGTGATTTCTCCACAATTTAATTGTAATTCCAGATTGGTCCTGGGAGGAGGTTGTGTGACTTCCATTCACATGTCTGCCGTCATGTGCCCTTTCATTTGTTCTTTTTTAATAAGTTATTTTAGCAGCTTTTGTATGTTAAGCACTGTACTTGGTCAAGTAGAGTATATAACAGAAAGGAAGATACATTCTATTACCTTGAGCAGTTGTAATCTCTTTTTTTCCTACTGTATTGTCTATTTCCTCTTCTATCTATCCTTTCAAATTGTCTTTATTCATAGATAATCTACACAGCAAAAGCCTGATGGAATTAACAATAGAAATATTGGTAATAGAAAATAAAAAAATTTATTTTATTAAAAATAAAAATACACTGAGGAAAATGCTTACAAAGTGAATTTACAAATGTGAATAAAGTTTATATAGACAAATAGCTACTGGTTAGAAAATACACAGAAGAAGATACTATTTATAATAGCTATAAAAAATGTGCATAACGTGTATGGAGGAAAATTTAATACCCTATTAAAGAAGACTTCTTATACTAGCAAGATTTCAGACTAATATAATCTGAAAGCCTTTACATTATAAAGATATGAAAATGCTGAGTAGAATACAATTTTAAAGAGCTTCATGCAGAGCTACTCTCTCAAAGAATAAGAGCTCACTAAGAACTGGAAAATTAGAAACCCTGAAAAACAAAAGGAGTAAGTCATGAGGTGAGCCACTGAAGCCCCCTAGTGTGGTGAGGAGCCACTCCCTTAATTTAGGTACCTGTGTTTTAACACCAACAGGGAAACAGCAGATCTAGGCCCACTATCATTCAAGATGGAAACTGCACCTAGAAAGCAGGAATGAGGTGCAAACTGACAGATTGAGCACAGAAATTAGTAAATAAAACTTGACTATATGAAACAAAATGACTATATTTAAGACTATACTTTCAGGGATCATTTCTATAGTTCGTTAATGACCAATATGGGATGTCATTGATGTGCTGAGATATGTTTAACAAACTGACTTTTGCAGAGGAAATAGAGAAGCCACGATTTGTAGCATTTGCTGATTCTCTGGGGTGAATACTCACATCATGGCCCAGTTCTGGATGCAGAACTGGAAAGAGACGCCCCATAGCACACCACTGTGTAGGCAGATACAATAGATGGCAGCCACCTTAAAAGCACAGATAAGAGTAAAAGATGGTAAAATACTGAAGTAGTGATGAGTTTTGAGTGGTTATTTTGTTGTTTTTAATATAATTTACTTAAGTATGTCTATATAATTTAATTTTTAATAACAACAGTGTTTAACAACTGCATAGAAAATTTCTGAAATTTAATAATCAGCTCTGGAGAGCTGTGTGAGACAACTGCAGCCCTCCCCTGGGAAACCAAGGGGAACCGAACATCTAACAGTATTAGGAAACGTAAGAGAGGGTGATTGAAGCTGAAGCCATTCGAGGCCTTTGAACTATAGTGAAAATGTGGTCACATATTTTAATGTACATGTACATGTTTCCAAGTTGCAATTAAAAGAAGTAGAATCTTTAATTTGCAAACAATTTTGAGGATTATTGGGGGAAAGATCTGAAAAAGAAACTTAATGAGGGGAAAATGGTATCAACTTCTATTAACATGTAGCATAAAGCAAAATTAGTTAAAATACTTTGTTAATGACAGTTGAGTAGGATAACATATTGGAATAAACTAATACATTAAGAAAAAAAGATTCAAATTATACCTGAGAGGTATTTGTAAGCAATTGCAACTAAAAAGTAGGATGTTATGAGAAAGGAATCATCAGCAAATATGATAGAGTTATTGGAAATTAAAATTAAGGTTTCCTGAATTCAAAAATTTAGTTTAAGCGTTTGGAGGATGAATTCAATGGAGTTTCTCAGAAAGCAGAATAAAAGGACAAAGAAACAGTAAATGAGTAAAAAGGTAATAGAAAATCAGTTCAAGAAGGCTTATTATCCATTAGGTGTTTCCTAATAACAATAGCTAGGAATTATACATCGCATTCATTGTACTAGGCAGTGCTCTGCCCCATGCTGGTTTGTTTAATCTTCCCAGCTAGGCACACTTACTATCCTTGCTTTCAGATGATGGAACTACAGCACAGAGAGATGAACTTGCCCAAGGATGCATTCATAGCTGGTAACTGGTACGACTGGGATGCGTGGGCACCAGACACTCCTGAAGCCTGCAGGCCTAACCGAAACATTGTGCTGCTTTCTGCTGATCTTTAAAGCTAAAATGTTAATATCTGTTTTTCAAAACATAACCACATAGAAACAGTTTTTAATTGGTTATTCTGTAATTAGGTCTGCATTTTGAAACTAGGAGGCACGTAGAGTATTTTTTCACTGTTGTAGAACTCAGAAATTATAATGTTTGAACTAAATTATACCTTAAATTACAAAAATATTATAATTAATCTTAGAGAAGAGCTTTAAATAATGAACATATGTTAATTTTTTGTATTCAATTAAAACAATTATTTTTTACCGTTTAATCAGTGACACTCTATAGTCATTTAATTACAGTATAGATATGAATATATATTACAATTTTACAGTTGGCTGTATCTTGCTGATCTGTATTTCCAGGGTTATCTTGAAGAACTCTTACGACTTCGAGAGAACCAGCTGTCTGAATCTGTCTCCCAGAATAAAACACTACTACAAAGAATTGAAGATTCTGATTTGGCCCATAAATTGGAAAAGGAACAGTTAGAATACATAATTGTAGAGCTTCAAGATCAGCTGTAAGTGAGACTGTTTTTGGAAAATTTTTGGAAGTATGTGAATATAACAAAGTGTCATGTTTTAACATATGATTCAAATTGCAAGAGATCTATTTGCCTGCTATTAAGTTGTTTTTCACTTCTCTTTTTTAAAGTTTACTTTTGTTTTTCTTGTTATAAAAGTAGTCCATGATCGTTGTAGAAACATTACAAGATATAGGAAGAAAATAAAAATTACCTTCAGTTGTGCTACCCAGAGCTAACTGCTATATTGTAATTTGGTGTATATCCTTTCAAATGCATAGGTACAACTTTAAAAGTATTTATCTAGTTATTGCTTGCTTGATTGTAGAAAGATAGTCCTTAAGACCAGTACTACTAAAAGTTAAGTGCCAGCGCATAAACTGTTTGTTACCAAGTTGTGCCTGAATATTACTAAGCACAGCTCAGTATTGTTCTTTTCTCCAGCAAGACTTCTTTTGATGAAGAAAGCCATGTATTGACCTACATACTGGTACAAGCTCTTTAACTTGTCACTCTTCAAAGCACTGGTACTAATCATAGTGTTTTGTCAAACTTGATTTTGGCAATTGCTTATGGTGAAATCTCATATTAATATTTACCTAAAGGATGACTTTACTTTTTTTCTTGAAATGATTTCAAACTTTCAGAAAAGTTACAAGGACAGTACAAAATAATTTCCATATCCCTTTTCCTACATTCACCACTTTCCAATATTTTGCCACATTTGTCATGTCATAGTTCTCTCCCTCTCCCTGTATATACAGATGTATTATTTTTAAGCCACCTGACCATTTGCATACATCATGCCTCTTTATTCCTTAATACTTAAGTGTGTCTTTCCCAATAACAAAGATATTCTCTTAAATAACCATAGTTAAGCTTTCAATTTAAAATTTTAAATTCATATAATGCTTTCATCTTGTCTATAACTCATATTTCTCTTTCATCAATTGTTCAAATAATGTCTCTTATTGCAACTTTTGTTTTTCTGTTAAGGATCCAATCTAGAATCAGGTTTGAATTTGGTTGGCAGTCTCTTCAGTCACTTTTAACTTAGAATAGTTTTTCAGTGTTTGCCTCACATTTGATTGACATTTCTGAAGAATACAGGCTAGTAATTTTATAGAATGTCCCTGATTTTAGTTTGCTTGTTTTTCCTGTGATTAGAATGAGTTTATCCATTTGTGGCTGGATTACAACATAAATGATATGTCTTCAGAATATTACATCCAGAGGTACATGAAGTCTGTTTTTGGCTTTACAGTAGTGATATTAATTTTAGTCATTTGGTTAAGATGTTTTTCTCTTCTGTATAGATACTGTTGTTCCTTTTGTAATTAACATGTAGTTTCCAGGGTGACTAAGTAAGTATAAAAGATGATTTTTAAGTAAAGTTTTATTAAGGAACATAAAATGTAATGCTTTATGGGAATTTGTATCTTAATGAAAAGAATTATGTTCATATTTCGTTTCTTATATTTTTCTAATATTTGAGAGTTTGTCCTATGGAGTATCATTCATTTAGGGGCAGATTAACATCTTCTGTAGCCCTTTTCTTCTATAGCAGGGAGAAAAATACCAAGAGCCAAACAATAAAGATTTCTGGGTATTACTTTGCAACTGAAAGATTAAGAAGATACTTTCATTTTTCTTCTGCCAATAATCTTGGTAGTTTGTCTAAGCTGTCTTAAAAATAATTATGAAATCAGTTTTCATTTAATCAGAGAGATATTTTCATTTGAAGAATTCAGCTCAAATGTATTTATTTTACTTTTGATAATTTAAAGGAAATGAAGACTTCCAAACATTTTAGTATGCAGAAGAACCTACAAGTTATTGTTTTATCATGCTTCTGTGATAGGAAAGTATCACTGATCCTCTAGATTTTGCAAAGAAACCTTACAATGGTTTTTAATACCTTTAGGGTGATTTTAACTAAAACAGTATTACCAAAGCAACAAATAAAAAATTATGGTCACTGGTCAGAATTAGACTATTTTCTTGAATCTAGAAGTTAAAGATTCACTTTCCCATAGCATGGCTACAATTTCTGGATGGTTGTAAGTCCGTGTCTTACAAGATTTATTTGCACAAAAACTGTTACAAGAATATTGAACAGAAGAGTAAGACCCATTTCTTTCAAAATGTTTACAATTCACAGCTATCAGAATCACCTTTAAGTACAGAATACTCTGGGCGTTTTTGCAGCTGTCGGGAGAGAATGGACACATTTTCCTTCTTATGTTGCTGAGATTTTTTTTTAAACTAAGAATTAGGAAGTCTTGCATCAAAGCTGGGCATTGAAATTCCCTTTGTTAATCCCGAGAAGATAAAAGTGGCCTTGAGAAGATTAAATTTATAATATATAAAGGAAGAGGTCAGAAGAGAAGTATCAAATGAAACATGAGGCATGCAATATTCTCTTCTATATTATATTGATAATCTTTTCTTGGGTGATTTAAATCCTTTGTCACTTGATACTCTTTTCATATATTTCTCAATAGTTAGATGTGTTTCTGAATTACTGGTAAAGTATGTTTTAATTATGTCTTTGAATACTCATAAAATCTGAACATTTTGTAGTTTTGGTAATAGTATAAGTTTATGTTACGTAGTACAGGAGCATCTTAAAGCTTTCTTGCAAAGCAGGGCCATGTTCATATACTAGCTCTATACTTCATTATTTAAGCTCAGACTTAATTAATGTTATAGAGCCTCTTTTTCCTTCATTGTGAAATGGAGATGATATTCACCTTGTGAATTATTATGGGTATTAAATAGCATCATGTATAATACAGCTAGAATGAGGAAGGCATGCAAAAGATTATTCCTCTGTTTGGGCTTATAGAAACCTTACAATCTCCTTAATAAGTTTATCGGAAAGTGAATTTGAAATGTTTTACCTCATCATGCCCAAAACCACAGATCAAGCAATGAGTTTGAACTTCATTGTGTTATTCCTGAGTATCAAGAAATTAACTTTGAAATCTGGTTTCTAAATGGCAGTTGGATTAATATTTATAATCATGGTATAGACTTGTGTATACCACATACATACGAGGGAGAGATACATGGTTACCTGCTACTTAATGTTACTCTTAACTGTGATTCTTTTCCTCATTTGTAGGATGTAATTCTATTTTCATATATTTTACTAAGCATTGACAAAGGTACATTTGAATGATTTATGGGGTTATGGCTGGTGGAGTTTTTAAAAAAAGAATAATTTTACGTCTCTAAAAATTATGACTAGGAATAATGTTATCATTCACTGGAATATATAGCATTATTATAGCTTTATTCTCATAGTTTCATTGAACTTTGTAGTATAGTTAGATTTTATTTCATTTCTATACTTTTAACTTCATTTTATTTATATATTAAACTTCAGTAAAATAAATATAAACAAGCTTAATATGTCAATTATATATTTTGACTCAATATATGGACATTTTCTCAGGATTATGAAATATATTCTGTTTATGGCCTCTAAAAATTTTATTGTTATATTTATTTATGCTAATTGATGGGAAAACTTTTCATTTTTAATTTAGTTTTATTCATTAAACATTTGTCTAAATGTATATTTTTGTGCTTGAGAATAACTGAAAGTACAGAGAAGACTAAGGCACGGTCTCTTTTTCATAAGGGGCTAATCATCTAGTGATGTGAACAGATTGACATCAATCACATTGTTATTTAAAGAGTGCCATATATGGGAGGGAAGCTTTATCCTCACCCACAGGTGTAGACCTTCGTACAGGTCTAACCTCAGGAATACACAGCCTCAGAACAGCATGCCAAAGCTAAACACCTTTGTCATGATTAACAGCAAGCAAATGCATAATAAGGCATTTTTCTAGGTAGCCTTTCGCTAATCCACATAATGAATTTTTCTATTCATAATTTGAAACAATATAAGGATAGTAACATGTCATGTTGCATTCCCTAGTGAAGAAACAGAAGAGTCTAAATAGAAGTGAAGAGCCACACATTGCTCAAACTAGGTCATTTTACAGTTCAGCAGCCCAGTTTGTGTAATTCATGGTAAATAGTGATGTTGTGATTATCAATGATGCTACAGCATCCTGGTTCAGAAGGTTTAGGATGAGTGGTATGGATCGTAGTAACAGAGTAGAGTGGTATTATTATGGCCAGCTAATAGCAGACAAATTATAATAGATAAATTTTATTTATTTATACATAGATATAGGTAGATATAGATGGGTAACAGTTGTCATTAAAATATGAAATTATGATCACATTAATATGTAACATACTATGTTACCTATGTATGAACAGAAAAGTCAATAAAATATATCCAGAAGAGAAAAAGGCCAGGTACCAGATCATTAGATAAAACCATGTCTGTCGTACTTTCTTAATATTTGTGGGAAATTAGATATTACAACAGAAATGGATATGAATTTGATATGGTTGTCATCTCATTGCCTTTAGTCATGATGTCTGACTAAAACTGTTGGCAGATTCTCCTATAGAGCAGATGTTCTTATATGAGGCCAGGAGCCTAGCAATAGTTGGGACTCCAATACAATACTTTGTACAAAAGAAGAAACTCATTAGAATTAAAAAAAAAAGACTCACCTTGGGCATTCTTATTTACTAAATATTTTACATTGAGTACATGAGAAAAGGAAGCCCCCCTAAATTACTATTTATAATTAATTCAATATCAATATTTATATATAAATATTATTATTGACCTCTGGTCAAGATGGAGGTATAGTGGACACACTTTGCTTCCCTGTGTGTAACCATAGAAAGAATTGCAACTATATCTCAAAACAAATAACACCCAGAGCTGTCAGAAAATTGGACTGTATGGAAGTCCAACAACCAAGGATTAGAGAAGCCACATACATCCAGATGGGTAGAAGGGGTGGAGTGGCAGAGTCAGGCAGGGAGGTGTGGAGATGTGGTGTGGCAAGGAGAGGCAGCACCAGTGGCAGAACAGATGATCCCACATTCATGTATGGTGGATGAAAATCTGTCGGGATACCTTGGGAGTGAGCAATCCAGTCCCAGGCTAGACCACACAGCCCAGGGTTCCAATGCTGGGAAGATAAATCCCCATAACTTCTGGCTGTAAAAACTAGTCAGGGTTGGGGTGGAGGAAGAAACTGTTAGGTTTTCAGGAGACTCAGCTTAAAGGGCCCACATGGACTTAGAACATATGCAAACCCACCTTCCCTGGGATCCACCACCAGGGCCAGAGCTGGAAGGGTGCCAGTTGCATGTAGGAAGTGGGTAAAGTGACTGGAAATGGGGTGAGTGCTGGGCAAACCTCCAGAAGCCAGGCAGAGGCATTGTCCCCTCTTCAAACCCTCCCACCACACAGAGCCACAAAGGTGGAACAGGTTGCCCTGCCCTGCCAATTACCTAAGGCTCTGCCCCATACAATTTACAGGTGCCTTTTCTACAATAGGCCATACTACTAAGATAGGGAGTCAAAGCAGCTCTACCTAATATACAGAAACAAACATAGGGAGGCTGCTGAATTGAGGAGACAAAGAAATATGGTCCAAATGAAAGAACAGAACAAAATCCCAGAAAAAGAACTAAATGAAATGAAGATAACCAACCTGTCAGATGCAGAGTTCAACACACTGCTAATCAGGATATCCACTCAAAGAACTCATTGAGTATGGCAACAACATAAAGGAAAAAATGAAGGTCACACTAAGTGAAATAAAGAAAAATCAACAGGGAACCATCAGTGGACGGGAAGAAGCTGGGATTCAAATCAGCAATTTGGAACATAAGGTAGAAAAAAGCATTTAACCAAAATAACAAGAAAAGAATTTTTTTTAAATGAGGCTAGTATAAGGACCCTCTGGGACATTTCCAGACATACCAACATCCAAATCATAGGGGTGCCGGAAGAAGAGGGAGAGCAAGACATTGAAAACTTACTTGAAATAATAATGAAAGAAAACTTCCCTAATTTAGCTAAGGAAATAGTTATACAAGTCCAGGAATCACCGAGTGTCTCCAACAAGTTGGACACAAGAGAACTACAGCAAGATACACTATAATTAAAATGCCAAAGGTTCAAGATAAAGAGAGAATCTTAAACTCAGCAAGAGCAAAGCAAACAGTTACCTACAAAGGAGTATATTCTCATAAGAGTATCAGCTGATTTCTCAAAAGAAACTTGGCAGGCAAGAAAGGACTGGCAAGAAGTATTCAAAGTGACGTCAAGCAAGGACTTACAACCTAGATTACTCTATCCGGCAAAGCTATCATTTAGAATGGAAGGGCAGATAAAGTGCTTCTCAGACAATGTAAAGTTAAAGGAATTCATCATCACCAAGCCATTATTATAGGAAACGTTAAAGGGATTTATTTAAGAAAAAGATCAAAACTATGAACATTAAAATGGCAACAAATTCACAACTATCAATAACTGAATCTAAAAAAACAGACTAAGCAAATAACCAGAACAGGAACAGAATCACAGATATGGAGATCATTTGGAGGGTATCAGCTGGGAGGGGGAAGGAGGAGAATGTGTGGGTGGGGAGAAGAAGGTGCAGAGATTAAGAAGCATAATCAGTAGGTACAAAATGGACAGGGGGACGTTAAGAGTAGTAGAGGAAATGGAGAAGCCAAAGAACGTATGTACATGGCCCGTGGACATGAACTAAGGGGGGATTGCTGGAGAGAAGGGGGATACTGGGTGAAGGATGGCAAAAGGGGGAAAATTGGGACAACTGTAATAACATAATCAATAAAATGTGTCTTTAAAATTTTTTTTCATGTATTCCCATTTTTAGCATTTAGTTCACATTTATAAAAATAGATTCTGAAGCTGTTATGTTCAATATTTTAATTTTTATTAAGAAATTTTGAAGTATATACAAAGAAATAATTGTATTATAAAATCATAATTACTTATCACACAGATTGAACAGTTAATTAATTTGTTTCATATATCTCTTTTATTTTTCATTTGCTTTTTTTATTGTTCTTTATTTTAGATAGAGGAAGGGTGGGGGGAGAGAGAGAGAGAAAGAAAGAAACATTGATTTATTGTTGTACTTATTTATGCATTCATTGGTTGATTTTTGTACATGTCCTGACAGGAGGTTTTACCCACAACCTTGGTATATCAGGACAACACTCTAATCATCTGAACTACTTGGCCAGGGCTTTGTTTCTTTTCTTTCTTTTTTTCTGTATTATTTTGAAGCAAAACATGCTGAAACCTACATACTTCATTCCATTTCTCTGTAGCATATGGATACTTTTACATTAAATTTCATAATCATGTCTGATAATCATGTCCTAGGTGCTGGGTTTAATGCTAAGAATACAGAGATAAATTTGTTCTTGTTTTTGGCCTCACAGGGGGCAAAAACATATAAACAATAAGAGTGATAAAGTGTAACAGGTGCTATGATGGTCTTGTATTGGATTCAGTTTGAGACAGAGGAGAAGGAACTAGGAAGGATTTAAGGAGGTGGTGACAGATATACTAATTCCTTAAAGTGGTTTAGACATTTGGGAGACTAGCATGGGAAGAGATGGGTTTTCAAGGCAGTGAAAACAACACAAGCAAAAACACAAGAAAGATGAAAAATCCAGCAAATGTCTCTGACTGGTGCGGCTCAGTGAGTTGGGCTTTGCTCCACAAACCTAAGGTGGTAGGTTCAATTCCTTTTTGGGGTGCATGCCTGGGTTGTGGGCCAGGTCCCCAGTTGGGGCATGCCAGGGACAACTGGTCCATGTGTCTCTCTCCGCACATGGATATTCCACTCACTCTCCCTTCCCCTCTCTCTAAAAATAAATCAATAAAATTTTTAAAAGAACAGTTCTACAAATAAGAAACTGCATGATGGCTCCTTGTTACTCTTACATAGAGGGCAAACATGTATCTAATCACCTGAAACTAATATAATATTGTATGTCAGCTATAATTGACATTTTTTAAAAATATTTTTTAAAAACTTAAATTGGGCATAAATACTGAAAAATAATAAAGCACTCTCAAAGAGCTTTACCTGTAGTGTTTGTTATGCAATTGAAGATAGGTTATCAACTTAAAATAGGAGGTTGTAACTGTAAGATACTTTGTTCGAGATTAAAGCTAACTACAAAGAACATACTTAGAAACACAAAAGATAAAGAGAAAAGAATCAAAACAAGTCACTGCAAAAAGTTATCAAATAACAAAGGAGGACAGCAAAAGACAAAGGGGCAAAAACAACTGCCAAACAGACAGCAACAATAAAAAAAACAATAAAAGCAATTGCCTTAAATATAAATGGATTAAACTCACCCATCAAAAGGCAGAGAGTGATTGAATGGACTTAAAAACAAGACCCACTAATATGTTACCAAACTAAGATTCACATTGGCTGAAAGTGAAGGGATATTAACCCTGTATCAGGGAATACGTACTCCTATTCAGAACATACTCCCTTTTTATTTTGTTGATGGTTTCGTTTGTTGTACAAAATCTTTTCAGTTTGATGTAGTCCCATTTGTCTATTTTTTTCCTCTTGTTTCCCTTGCTTGAAGAGATATATCAGAAAAAATATTGCTATCAGCAATGTCCAAGATTTTAACTGCCTAAGTTTTCTTCTAGGATTTTTATGGTTTCAGATCTAACATTTAAGCCTTTAATCCATTTGAATGTATTCTTGTGTGTGGTATAAGAAGGGGGACTAGTTTCATTTTTCTGCATATATCTGTCTTAATTTTCCCAACACCAATTATTGAATAAACTATCTTTAGCCCTTTGTATGTGCTGCTTTCTCTGTCAAATATAAATTGGCTATAAGAGTATGGGTTTATTTCTGGGCTCTCTACTATGTTCCTTTGATCTATGTGTCTGTTTTTATGCCAGTACCATGCTGTTTTGATTACTGTAGCCTTATAGTATAATTTGATATTAGGTAATATGATTCCTGAAACTTTGTTGTTCTTTCTCAAGATTGCTGTTGCTATTTGTACTCTTTTGTGGTTCTGTATAAATTTTGCAAATATTCATAAAACTCAATACCAATAAACAATCCAATTAAAAAATGGACAGAGGCCCTGAATATAGATACTTCTCCAAAGATGATATACATATGGCCAATGGACATATTAAAAGATGCTCAATGTCACTAATCATCAGAGAAGTACAAATTAAAACCACAATGAAATACCACCTCACGTCTGTCAGAATGGCCTTCATCAATAAGTCAACAAACAACAAGTGCTGGCAAGGATGTGGAGAAAGGGGAACCCTTTTGCACTGTTGGTGGGAATGCAGATTGGTGTAGCCACTGTGGAAAGCAGTATGGAGATACCTCAAAAAATTAAAAGTGGAACTGCCTTATGACCCAGCTATTCCACTTCTGCAAATTTATGCAATGAAACCCAAAACACTAATTCGGCAGAGCAGAAGCATCCCTGTGTTCATTGCAGCATTATTTACAATCACCAAGATATTGAAGCAGCCCAAATCTCTATCAAGAGTGAATGGATAAAACAACTATGGTACATTTACATGAAGGAATACTACTTGGCCATAAAAAGAAGAGTATTTTGCCATTTGCAGCAGCATGTTTGGATCTATGCTAAGAGAACATTATGCTAAATGAAATAGGCCAGTCAAAGAAAGACAAATACCATATGATTTCACTCATACATAGAATTTAATGTACAAACTGAACAAGCAAAATAGAGACAGACTCATGGATAACAGACTGACAGCTTTGGAGGAGGTGGTTAGGAAATGGAGGGACTGAATAAAAAAGGAAAAAGGACTCATGGACATGGACAACAGTGTGGTAATTGTAGAGTGAGGAAGGGGTATAAGAGGGATAAATAGTAATGGAAAAATACAATAAAAATAAAAAATTTAAAAATAATTAAAAGAAAGTTAAGGGATGGAAAAAGATAGTTCATACAAATGGTGACCAAAGGAAAGCAGGGCGTCTATACTTAAAGCAGATGAAATAGACTTTTTAGTCCAAACCTGTCTCTAGAGGCAAAAAAGGTCATCATATAATGATAAAAGGGTCAGTTCAATAAGAAGATGTAACGAATATAAGTATATATACCCTCAAAATCAGAACACCTAAATATATAAAGCAAGTAAGGGCAAAACAACAACAAAACTATTAGAACTAATAAATTCAGCAAAGTTGCAGGATACAAAATCAGCATACAAAAATCAATCATGTTTCTATATACAAACAACAAGCTATCAAAAAAGGAAATTAAAAAACAATCCTATTTGCGATAACAACAAGAAGAAAATTCTTAGGAATAAACTTAACGAAAGAGGTGAAAGATTTGTACATTGGAAATTTAAAAACATTAATGAAGGAAATTAAGGCATGCATCAAAGGCATCCTGTGTTCATGGATTAGAAGAATTAATATTATTAAAATACTCACACTATGCAAAATGATATGCAGAATCAGTGAAATCCCTATCAAAATCCCAATGACATTTTTCAAAGAAATGAAAAGACAGTCCTAAAATTTATATGGAACCAAAAAGACCCTGGATAGTCAAAGCAATTTTGAGAAAGGAGAGTAAGGCTGATGGCATCACATTTCCTGATATAAAAATGTATTATAAATTTATAGTAATCAAAACAGTATAGTGTTGATATTAAAACTGACATATAGACCATTGGAACAGAACTGAGTGCCCAGAAAAATATCCAGGCACCTACAGTCAATTAATCTTTGACAAAGGGACCGAGAACACACATGTGGACATGATACTGTCTTCAGTAAATGATATTGGGAAGACTGCACAATCACATACAGAAGAATGAAATTGGACCCTTCTCTGGTACCAATAACAAAAATCAAGTCAAAATGAATGAAAGACTTAAACATAAGACTTGAAATTGTAAAACTACTCAAAGAAAAAGAGGGAAATAGCTTCACAATATTGCTCTTCGCAATGATTTTTTTGGATATGATATCAAAAATGAAGGAAACTAGAGCAAAAGTAGAAAAATGGGGGCATAAAACTAAAAAGATTCTGCATAGCAAAGGACCAATCCACAGAGAAAAAAGGCAACCTACAGAATGGGAGAAAATATTTGCCATCTATCTGATACAGAGTTAATATCCAAAACACATAAGGAATTCCTACAACTCAATAGCTGCCCCCCCCCCCACAAAAAAAAAATCCAATTAAAAATGGGGAGAAGACTTGAATAGACATTTCTCCAGGGAGGACATACAAATTACCAACAGGTATATGAAAAGATGCTGAACTTCACTAATCATTGGGAAAATGCAAATCACAATCACAGTATCACCTCATACCTGTTCGGATGTCTGTTATCAGAAATATGATAGGTAAGTTTTGGTGAGGATGTGGTAAAAAGTGAACACTTGTACACAGTTGGTGGTTATGTACATTACTACAGCCACTTTGAGAAACAGTATGGAGATTCCTCAAAAAATTAAAATAGAACTATCTTATGATCCAGTGATCCCACTTCTGGGTATTCTTCCAAAGGAAATGAAAGCAGGATCTCAAAAAGATAGTCCCATATTAGTGTCAGCATCCTTCACATTACCCAAGAGGTAGAAGCAACTTCAATGTCAGTCAGTGGATGAATGAATAAAAAAAGTCATATAAATATATGTGATGTCTTTATATATACACAACAGACTATTTGCAACAACATGGATCAACCTGCAGAACATTATGCTAGGAATGCAGGACATTATGCTAAGAATGCAACACGCTGGAGGACAAATAGTGTATGATCTCACCTGTAGAATCTAAAGTAGTCAAACTCATGAAAACAGAAGAGAATAGTGTTTAGTGTTCACCAGGGCCAGTGGTGAATTGGAAATGAGGAGATGTTGTTCAAGGGGGAACAAAGTTTCAGTTATGCAAGATGAAAAAATTCTGGATAACTATTGTATAGTAACGTGACTATAGTTATTTAATAGCAATACTGTATAATATACTTGAATTTTTTAATGTTTTATTGATTATGCTATTACAGTTGTCCCAATTTTTTTCCTCTTTGCCCCCTTCCACCCAGCACTTCCCCACTGCCTCAGGCAATTTCCCACACCATTGTTCATGCCCATGGGTTATGTGTATAAGTTCTTTGGCTACTTCATTTTCAGTACTGTACCTTACATCTCCCTGGCTGTTCTACTTATTTGTACTTATTAATCCCCTCATCTCTTCACCCATTCCCCTATATCCCCCTCCTATCTGGCAACCATCATAATGCTCTCTGTATCCATAATTGTGTCTGTTTTCTTCTTGTTTGCTTAGGTGGTTTTTTTAGATTCAATTGTTGATAGGTATGTATTTACTACCATTTTATTGTTCATAGTTTTGATCATCTTCTTTTTCTTAAGTAAGTTTCTTTAACATTTCATATTATAATGGTTTGATGATGATGAACTTTAGTTTTTCTTGTCTGAGAAGCTTTATATCTGCCCTTTGATTTTAAATGATTTTCTGGGTAGAGAAATCTTGGCTGTAGGTCCCTGCTCTTCATGACTTTGAATATATCTTGCTAATCTCTTCTAGCCTGCAAAGTTTCTTTTGAGAAATCAGCTGATGGTCTTATGGGAACTCCCTGGTAGGTAACTAACTGCTGTTCTCTTGCTGGTTTTAAGATTCTCTCTTTATCTTTAACCTTTGGCATGTTAATTAATGATGCGTCTTGGAGTGGGCTTCCTTGCATCCATCTGGTTTTGGACTCTCTATACTTCTTGGACTTGCATGTCTATTTCCTTCACTGAATTAGGGAAGTTTTCTTTCTTTATTCTCTCAAATAGATTTCCACATTCTTGTACCTTTTCTCCTTTTGGTATCCCTATGATGCGAATGTTGGAACCCTTGAAATTGTCCCAGAGTCTGCTTACATTATCCTCCTCCTTCTTCTTCTCCTTCTTCTTCCTCCTTCCTCCTTCTCCTTCCTTCTTCTCCTTCCTCCTCCTCCTCCTCCTTCTTCTTCTTCCTTCTTCCTTCTTTCTTCTTCTTTTCTTCTTATTGTTCTTATTTTTTTTTTCCCAAATCATTGATTTGATTCTTAGCTTCATCCCCTCTAGTGTTGTTTCCCTGTAAATTGTTCTTTATTTCAATTAATGTATCCTTCATTTCTGACTGGATCTTGTTGAGGTCTTCACTAAGACCCTTAAGCATCCTTATAACCAGTGTTTTGAACTCTGCATCTGATAGATTGCTTATCTCCATTTTGTTTAGTTCTTTTTTTGGAGTTTTGATCTGTTTTCATTTGGGCCATGTTTCTTTGTCTCCTCATTTTGGCAGCCTCCCTGTGTTTGTTTCTGTGTATTATTTAGAGCTTCTATGACTCCCTGTCTGTAGTGTGGCCTAAAATAGTAGATGTCCTGTAGGGTTCAGTGGCACAGCCTCCCCTATCATCCAAGCTGAGTACTTGAGGTGCATCCTCTGTGTTGGCTGAGCATGCCTTCCTCTTGTAGTTGAGCCTTGATGGCTGTTGGTGGGTCAATTAGAGGGATTTACCCAGGCCAGTCAGCTGCAAGGACTGGCTGTGACCACTGACCACCCACCTCTGCCCTCCCTGGAACATTAGCTGTGCAGGGGGAGGGTGGTGGTGCTCTGATGTGGTCTGTAGCTTTCCAGAGGTTCAAGGGCTCTGGGATTTCCTGGGTGGTGCAGGCAGGGTCTGTCCCAACCTGTGTTCTGTCCAGGGCCACCCTGTCTGGGCTATAAAACAATTGGATATGGCTGCTACTAGTGCTGGGCTTAGAGATTCCCAGGTGAAGCCAAGCTGTGAATCTCAGCTGGCTGCTGCTAGTATTGAGCCTGGGACCACTTAACGAGAGGTGAGGGGGATTCTGGCTCGCTGAGGTAAGCTGTTGCTTGTTTGATAGGATTTAGGAAGTTGTGAAACATGAGCCAAGACCAGCCATTCATATGGAAAAGTCATTGTTAACAGCTTGGGTGGACCCATAACTTGGGTGGGCCAGAGTCTCAGGGGATCTCCAGGGTGGGGCAAACAGTGTTAGGCAAGTTGATGGAGTATTAGATATGGCACTTGCCCGTTGGCTCTGTGGCTCTGTTGGGGACATGCTCAGAAAAGGGACCTTGGCCTCTATCCACCTTTCTCTCTGGGAGAAAGCTGTTGCTCAGCTCTTGCCTTGATGCCATGCACTTCAATTCCTCCTTGTGTGCCACTGGTGCCTTTTAAACTGCCACCCCAGTGTAGAGCTCAGGAGTGAGTCTGAGTAAGTCCATGTATGGGTTCCTTAAGGGAAACTGCTTGGGACTCCAGAAGTTTCTTCCACTGACTCAGTCCCCACAGGGTTTTGCAGCCAGAAGTTATGGGGACTTATCTTCTTGGCACTGGAACCCTGGACTGGGATCCTGGTGTTGGGCTGGGACTCCTTACTTCCCAGATACCCTTCCGTAATTTTTATCCACCACACATGGGTATGGGACCAGCCTGTTCTCCTACCAGTACATCTCTGCCCCTCCTACCTATCAATTTGGTTTCTTTAATTCCATAGTTGTCAGATTTCCATTCAACTCGATTTTTGATGGCTCTGAGTGATGGTTGTTCTGTAGTTTAGTTGTAATTTTCATGAGATCATGTGAAGAGAGGTGAGCCATGTTTACCTGTGCTGCCATCTTGACTGGAAGTCTATACTTGAAATTTTCTAAGAGGGTAGATCTTAGGTGTTCTCATCACAAAAAAAAAAAAAGTATGTGAGGGGATGGATATGTTAATTAGCTTGAGTGTGGTGATTATTTCACATTGTATACATACATCAAATCATCATGCTGTATAATTATATACCAATATGTTGGGGGAATAAAAGATTGGATCTTTTTTTTTTTTGTGGTTAAATTTGCGAATAATTCTTATTGAGAATCTGAAGATAAATTAGCTGACTAGCAATTTAGAGGTTCCATAGAAAGTTCTTAAAATTCACTGTGATAAATATATTATTGCTACTTTCTTAGTAAATTAAATAATTTTCCTTTAGTGTATCTTTCTGAGAATTATTACCTTAAAGAGAGAGTGTTAAATTTGACTAATATAAATGTAACATGGCTCATGGAATGATTCAGTTTTTAGATTACTTCAGTAACATTAGCATTGCTTAGAATTTTAATTAAAGTTACATGATAATTATCACATCATTTTAACATTAATTTTCACTATAAAATAATAGTAATTGTTGAATAATTTAAAATGAACCTATTTTTAAGCTTAGCCAAGTGAGAACAATATCTGATTCTTCATATTAACATCAGTTGGGGTACCTTTAAGTAGGTCTTGAATTTTCTAGGTACGTTTTGCTTCTTAGGTAAGTAATGATTCTTTGATTGTAACCAATTCATCCTATTAATATCAACAACTCATGGAATGGATAGAAGTACTGAGAAAGTAGGCCTAGAAAGAGTTAGTTTGAACTATTTCAGAGAGTTGGGAAGTAAGAACTTCAAGAATGTCTCTTTGCTGCTACATTTTGGTCAGGACTTCACTGTTAGAATGAATAAGCTGTGTTTAATAAGCTATATTAGTCTAAATGGACTGTATCAAGACTCAAACTTCAGGGCTGGGGTTTCCAACCTAACTTAATTCATATGCTTGTCCTCTAACGTCTGGAGTGGTAAAAGAAAGGGCCTTACCCGAGGAGCTTCCAGGAACTTTTCCTTTTCATCGTGGCAGGGTAAGCCTCCACATTCCTCACAGAGGGTGGGAAACAGATGTGGTGTGGACAAAAGCGGTGCCTATTCAATGCACTGAAGCCTCTTATCTCCTGTTTCAGAGAACCAGGCAGGAAGGCTTCCCATAGAAAACAGTAGCATTTGGATTTCTAAGTACCAAGGTCTAAAGACAATACCTCAACTTGTCATTAGGCAAAAATTCTCCATGGACAAGTCAGTGTGTAAAAACTTGCATGAAACTTCACTTTCTGTTTCCATTTTATGTGGTGTAATGCTTTTTACTTTCCAGGAAAAATATATTATAAATTGGAGGTTGTTCAATTACTCATCATTAACCAAGTTCCACCGATGTTGTTGCCTCCCACATGTACATTTGTCTCTCTTGCACTCTGCTATGAGTATTTCCTATAAGCCAGTTACAATATTGGAGTTGAATTTCCCAGTGACCTTCACTAGAGGCTCTGGAAAGAGGGAATATGTGAAAGAAAACTCTATTAAGAGAACCCCAAATAATGGTAGTTTACTATAGTAGATTCTCTGGCCAGTGATCACCATTTCTGCTTTATGCAGTTTTTCTGTTAATTTTAAAATTTTTCTAATCTTTACCCTTTTTTATAAAGAGCAATGTTAAAGCATTTTTTAAGATTTTAGTTACTTATTTTTAGAGAGAGGGGAAGGGAGAAAGAAAGAAAGGGAAACATTGATGTCTGGCCTACAACCAAGGCATGTGACCTGACTGGGAATCAAACTAGCAACCCTTTGGTTTGCAGGCCAGCACTCAATCCACTGAGCCATACCAGCCAGGGCACAATGTTAAAGTATTTAATACTCCTTTTAAACATTTTCATTTCTTTTCGAGTGAAACGAAATTATTGGTTGTACCTTAAAAGAATATTTTAATGAGATAATTCTCACTGACTTCTGCTTATTTAATTGGTAGTATTACCTTGTGAGAAGAAGCTAGTGTTTTACATCAGATGATATTTTTTGTGGACATAGTGGAGCAAATATTTTTAAATGCATGCTGATATTTGCATGTAGCCTGTTAGAGACATATTAAATGGGGTTATTCCATTAGAATCATGTTGTGCAGGCTAATTTTCTCATGTGCAGGATTGTCTTGCTACCACACCACTGACTCTGCCATCCACAACAGGACCATTATTGTCTCTGAAAATAGGGGCAAGCACATATTACTTCCTGCTTCTCAGCTGAATGGCTCAGACCCTGGGTACACTAACGTCAGAGACTACTGTTGGTGAATGCAGGTGGCCTCGGTGGTATTTTAAGGTCTTTTAGAGGAAGAATAAGACCTCTGCAAACAGAATTATGCTTTTAATTATCACTGCCAGTTCAAATGTCAAATTAGTCTTGAGCCAATGATCAGTTGGTTTGTGAAGGTGAAATTTTGACTGAAAGCTAGTTAGTTCTTTTGTAAGTTCTTATTAATAAGTAACAGTTCTACAAACATGAAAGGAAACCATGGGTTGTTACAATGGCTTTTGTTCTTTGAAATATTTCCAGTGGAAATAGATACTGTTCAATGCAATTGCCATTGATTTAATCATTTTCATGAAGATTTATTGTAGTCACTTCTATCAAAAACAATTCTGGGAACCTCATGAATTTTTTATTTTATATTTTTCTGCATTAGTTTTATTTTAAATTCAATTTAATGTTTTTGTTTACTGAGTTAAATTACTTTCACAGATTGTGAATTTTGAAGCTAGAAAACTATATGTACTGAATCTTTACTTTCCTTCGTATTGTAATTGGCATTTTATACTCTGTAACTTTAAAGATAATCACCACTGGTTTTTAGTTAAGATGTAAGATGCAGCTTGAGTCCCGTAGTCTTCAAGTAATATCTCTGTGGAAAAGATAGGAAGCCTGAATTTCTCAAGTGATTTCTTTCTTTGCAGCCAGCAAAGAAAGAATGATAAACTACATACCATAGGAAACAAAACAGTCATAGCCCCATCTAACCTTCCTGTAGTTTTGTTCACAGTCTGTTAACATACCATTTTTAAAAGATGAATTTTGAGGGCCTAAACTGATACCATTAGGCTCCTCTGCCATTGCAGAACAATGAAGACAAAAGCACTCACCATCTTAATGTTCACAGGACTGTGCTAAAGAATAATGATTTAAGATCAAGACAAGAGTTAACTGCCCACCTCACCAACCAGTGGCCTTCCCCAGGAGCTCTGGATGTCAATGCTGTTGCCTTGGATACGTTGCTTTACCGAAAACACAATAAACAGTGGTATGAGTAAGTGTGACACTTTTTTTCCAACTAATTACAGATCTAGTTGTGCCAGAACAAGGCTCTCCACTTTGGTTTCTCAGTTATTATTCTTTCTGAATTAATTATTAGCTTAGAGCAAAAGTGGGATTTAAGACTACTTTGGCTTGGCAGGGTTAGGTGAAGGTAGTGAACTTGTTAATATTTTGAAACCAAGGCAGCCTGGGGAAGTAAAATTACCTGAGAAATTATTACACAATATTGTACCAGTTACGTACACTTGTTAACTTTCAGCCAGACCCTCAGTTAAGCCTAGGAGCTTCTATTTAACAAATCATCTATTTCTGAATTCTGGCTTTGGTGTTTGTATTTGCCTTAAGATTAATTTTCCTTCCAGTTAGAAAATACAAAATACCATCTCATGAATGACTAGAAAGATACATACTTGTTCTTGTGGGTCTGGTAGAGTTTTGTTCATCTTCGGGAACTCTCATCTGGGAAGGCTACAGAAGATATAATCACTGCACCTGGGGCCACAAGGTCCCGTGCTGTCCCTTGGTTCCAGGGTCCAGGACTATGTCACTTAGTCGCAGTTTCCCAATGTGGAGAGAGTTGCAAAATCTTAGGCAGTCTTTCTTTAGCAGTCTTCATTTTGGAACTTGTAAACTGTTATGTGACATTCTTTGGCTTTTAGCCACTTTCCATCTTGATATTTTTTTTCAATATCTTTATTTTCCTGTTTTCAGCTGAGTTTCAGATTATTTTCCCTGCTCTCCTTCCATCCCCTTCTGTTCTCTCTCTTCCCTTCCTTCTCTCCCTTTTCGTTCCCCCTCCCTTTCCCCTTCTCTCTTCTATTTTAGCAATTTTCAACTTTTTTCATCTCATGGCACACATAAACTAATTACTAAAATTCTGTGGCACACCAAAAAATATATTACATTTTTTTTCCAATCTGACAGAAAAATAGGTATAATTTTTAATCATTCACACTGGACAGTTATTTTTGTGTTGGCTGTTGTCATTTTTTTTTTTTTTTTTTGACAACCTAGAGGAAAAGAGGTCAAGTTCTCTTGACTAAATAGTTAGGTATTACATGCTTTAAAAAAAAAAAATCTTGCAGCACACCGGTTGAAAACCACTGCTCTATTCTGTCCCATCTCGCTCTCCTCTCTGCCCCTCTTTCAGAGCCCTTGTTCTTTAAATGTCACCGGTGCCTCTTAGTGCGCCTTTCACTAGGTGATTAGTAGACATCTCCACGAGGGGCGTTTCAGCACAGACACAGTTTCCACCTGCTTTATGTAGTGATTTCTTTTTTTTTACAAAAAGTAGAACTCCAAATAAATTTGACCTTCTGTTGTTAAATTTTTTTCTGAGAGAACTAGAGACTAGTAGGAAACAGTGAGCAGAATATTTTTGGAGTAAATCAGTAGAACTCTTTTCAGCATCTACTAAACCATGCTACTTAGTACGATTCAAGGTGTCAGCTGAGTCTTTCATGGATTGAGACTCGTCTGCAAAAAAAGGTTCTCTTTTATACCCTTAGGAAAGTTATAATAGAATATACCTTACCCTGCTGGTATATAATTTTATCATTCAGTAGTATATTTAAAATTAATGGAACACCATAATGGAAAAATAAATACTCATTTATGAATGAAAAATTGAATTTATATAGCAATATTTGGTACATTTATCTTGTCTATATATAATGTATTAGATGTTCCTGCTTTTTTAACCACAAAAATCTCAAAACATTAAAGCCTGACAAGTTAAAAGACTAAAAACCATGTCTTTTTATTGCAATATCCACATTGTCACTTTAGATAGTGGGAGGTAAAATATTTTAGCCAAAATACATGTATGTACCTTTGCATGCCTGCAGAGCGACCTATTGGGGAACACATGAGGAGTCTAAGTGGATTATTTATTTGTGGTTTACCTTTGCATGGAGTATCAGTAACTGGTTTTTACAAAATGTTGTAGTGGCAGCAACAGTAATTTCAGTCTCAGAAAAGAAAGCAGTGAAACTGCCTGTTCACCTGTTTAGCATGAATCTGGATTTTATAGCCACTCCATTAGTTTTAAGAAGGGACATCCTTTCCTTCCCAGCATCATCCCTTAATCTGACCTGACCGCAGATGTCCATATGGCTTTTAGATTGCTCTATTGCCAAACTGATAACCCTGAACAAAAAGTATGCAGCCACAGTATAGTTGTGAGACGACTGGACCTAGAGTTTAAGTCAGGACTTAAAAGTAATCTTTGCTACTTAATTGCTGTGTAACACTAAGCAACACTTTTTCTTACCTTTTGTTTCTGCACATGCAATACTAGGAGTAATGGCTATTTAAATAGAATTATAAGGGTCACATGGGGTAATAAATTGCCTGGCATTTAATAGCTTCCCAGTACATCTTTGTGTATTTATATTCTATCTTTTTTTGTTTATACTCTCATATAACCTTGTATCTTTCATGTTTGAATGCTAAACATGTACCCAACATCCCAAGCTCTACTTTCTTAGAGAGTTTGTAAAACTTATGCAAAATTAAAATGATCAGCAAATCCCCAGTTGTTCTAAATAAATAATTCCGACTTTTTCATGTAAAAATGGAGACTTTGGATATTTAGAACAAAGTAGTGCTCTGTAAATCATGTTTGAGACAAATCTTAGGTTTTCATCAGGATCCAGTTTTTGCATTCCTCAAATTTATAAAACAAGCCAAAGCTCTTGAACTAACCTGATCATGATTCCTCTTAATTTGACCAATATCTTAAGTTTGACAAACATTTATTGAGAACCTACAAATTATGGAGGAGGTAGCCTAAACAACTGTAATGAGGGACATTTGCTGTCTTGACAATTTGGTGGAAGAAACTGACCATATAATGAATCATTATATTATATTATAATTCCTACTAAAAATATGGGGTGTGTACAATTATTTGTTTAGAGGTTCTGTAACTTTACTAGCCCAGTTAGCATTGAGAAGAAAGATAGCCTGATGTCTGATTTAATGAATTTTGTAGACTTGTCAACATTTCTTTTTTAAAATAACTTATTTTATTTTAAATTAAAATTGACATACAATATTATATTTGTTTCAGGTATACAACATAGCCATTAACCGTTTATATAATTTATGAAGTGATTCCCCCTGATAAGTCCAGTACTCACCTGGAATCATGTACAGTTATTATAATATTATTGGCTATATTCCCTATGCTGTACTTTAAATCCCCATAGCAGTTTTTATAACTGGCAATTTGTACTTGTGTAGATTTTATTTATTTATTTTTAGAGATAGAGGAAGGGAGAAAGAAAAGGCGAGAAACATCAATGTATGGTTGCCTTTTGCATGTCCCCTACTGGGGACCCAGACTACAATCCAGGCATGTGCCCTGACTGAGAATCAAACTGGTGACCCTTCGGTTTGCAGGCTGGCACTCAGTCCACTGAGCCACAGCAGCCAGGGAGCAATTTGTACTTCTTATTCCCTTCACCTTTCTCACCAAGTCTCCCAACCCTTCTTCTCTCTGTCAACCATCAATTTGTTCTCTGTATCTATGAGTTTGTTTTGCTTGTTCACTTATTTTGTTTTTGTTTTGGATTCCACATGTAATTGAAATCATATGGTGTTTGTCTTTCTCTGTTGATTTATTTCACTTAGTATAATACCTTCTAGGTCTACCTATGCTGTCACAAATGGCAATATTTCATTTTTTTATGGCCAATGGACTATTACAAGTGATATTCCATTGTATATACGGGGTGGGCAAAAGTAGGTTTACAGTTGTTCATATGGAAAATGATACAATAATTAATAAATAATAACAGAAGAATAAACTTTGTGTTTGCATACTCACAACTGTAAGCCTGCTTTTGCACACCCCTGTATGTACCACATCTTTTCCCATTTGTCTGTTTCTTTTTGCTTTGTGTGTTTTTTTTAAAATTGTTGTTCAAGTACAGTTTTCTGCCTTTTACTTAAAATGAGCCACTGGATAACGTGGCTGTGTTGTCACCTACTCATGGAAGGACCCCTGTCACAACAGATGTTAAATTTATTTCCATTTACTATACATTTTATAAAACTGTAAAAATATCATTTCTGATATATTTCTTGATTATTTAGACCTGATAAAATTACTTATGCTGGATTTTATATCTTTTATTTCAAACACAGGAATATCATGGTAAAAAGTTCGACAGCATTTTAGGCTTAGTAGAAACCCAACAATAAATAAAGTGCCTTCCCTTAACACACATGTAAAGTAATTGATTAGTTTGTTCCTAGTAAGTTCTATTTTAGTGTTTTTCTTTATCCCTAGCTGGTGTAGCTCAGTGGATTGAGCACCCACATGCACATTGAAAGGTTGCTGGTTCAGTTCCCCATCAGGGCCCATGCCTGGGTTGCGGGCCAGTGTGTGAGAGGCAACCAATCAATCGAGGTTTCTCTCATACATCAATGTCTCTCTCTCTGTATTTCTCCCTCCCTTCCTCTCTCTCTAAAAAATACATAGATAAATTCTTAAAAACATTTTTTCCTTGTATGTAAAGTCTAGGTCACATGAACTTGTTAGGTACTGGTTATATAATCTTGTTAAATAAACCACTTATTTTCATCCCAAATGATCAAATTCATTGTCATCATGTTTATATTTCCTACTTAAGCTTTTTTAGTCTTCTAAATTTGTTGCTTCCCCATTTGGCTATCATTCACAAAATTATTGGGAATTATGAGCTTTTGTATGCTCTTTATGATCTCTTTAGGCTAATTTTTCTTAATGCTCTCTAATGAGTAGATATAATCACTTCAGGTGTATTAGGTATTCACCTTCCCACGTGTGTCTTTCTACTATTTTTGAAGTAGGACTCTCTCAAGCACTGAGGCTGCAGAAATCTTTTACGGTTTGTAAGTTTTGCACTAACCTGACTCACATCCATCCCTCTCCTTGAGGCTCCCTTGCATCCTCCCGCTGGTTTCAGTTGATTAAGAGTATATAGACTTTCTGCTATAGCAGATCCTTATTTTATTCCTTAAACGTACTTCTATGAAAATCAAACCAAGAATAAAAAAGAATAGTAAGAATAGTATATTTCTGTTTTCATGCACAGTCATGTGCATCTGTGTATACTGTGTGTGTGTGTGTGTGTGTGTGTGTGTGTGTGTGTTTGTATTGGATAGTGTCTCCTGTGCATCACACTCTCTGCTGCCCAGTGACTACCAAGCAGTGTAAATTGTTATTGACATCAGTACATCTATTGGGCAAATAAGTGATGTGGATTACCCATATCATTACTTCTGATCACTGACATAAAGTATAAGATTGTAGAAAAGTTTACTAGTAAGTGAATTCAGGCCTATTGCTTAATTTTCTTTTTAATTTGCCGCTGTTTGGCTCCTAATTCTGTATATTGAAATTAATATTTGAGTGATTTTAAAATGCTTAAGTAGTTATATATTGAAGGCAGTGGATTTGGTTATGTACTAAATGCTCATGATGTATAATTCTTACAAGTTTAATTTAAATTATATTTAACAATGTAATGCCATAGATTAAACTGTCAACTTTTATATAGTCATAATACATGACTCTTACTCAGGTTCTTATTTTGGTTAAGTACGCTATTACTATTTTTTAAATCCTACTCTGAGAAATAGTAATAGATAATGTTAATTGGTTTGATATGTCTGGTGGGTTACATTGAAATCTTACAGTGTGATGTTAATGAGCCTAGAAATCTAAGATAGGACATAGTGGTGACCTTTTAAAGACAGAACTCCCATAAACATAGTTGTACTCCGTGACAAAAACAGCTTTGTCAGATGGAGCTGCCAGTCGCATTGGAGACCAGGTCAGAATGTGGAAGCCCAACCCATTCTTTGTCTTCAGTGAAAGAAGCTGAACTAGACCTTTCCCAGATGGTGGCTCTGTAGTCAGTTTCATGCAAGGAAGATATTGTATGGTACTCTTCTTAACATCTTATCAATAAGGTGCTTAATTTCTGCTTGGAATTTTTATTATTACTGCAGAACATGATTGTCCAGGAAATTCTGTTCCTATATTCATTGGCATTTGGTTAAGTAAAGCCTATAACTCAAGGACTGTTCACGAAATGTGACAAATTAAAGGGTAGGAAGCTCCCCGTATCACTTTGGACTTGGAAGTGTGATGCTCTAAAAGACTGTCAGCAGGTCGCGCGCGGAAAGCTCCCTAAGCGTTGCCCTATCAGGGGCTGCTTCACAGGTTCCCTCCCTCTAGTGGGGGCCAGTCCTGGAGAGTGCTGTAAGTGTGTGCTCACGAACTCTCAGTTTTCACAGTATTTACATGAATTCTAAATCTTTGTTACTTCTGGGTATTTTTGTTTATAAATATTTCTATATATAAATTTTAAAATGTAATAACATTAACAAGTTTCCTGTGATGAAAAAGTAGTGTCAGAAACTCATCTTAACCCATTCAGTTTTAAAAGAAAGCCTCCTACGTATTAGGTGCAGAAAAATAATTTGGAAAAGAAACTTATTTATGACTTGCTTTTTAAATCCCTGTGTTCCTGCTTTGCACCATAGCAAAGTAAATAAAATTTTAATGGAAATTAAGTGGAATTTTTAGGGATTTGATTTAAATAGTAACCAGTATAGTTTACATTAGGGGTCCCCAACCTCTGGGCTGCAGACTGGTACCGGTCCAGGCCTGTTAGGAACCGGGCCGCACAACAGGAGGTGAGCTTGAATGTAATGCATTTAAATCATCCTGAAACCATCCTCCCAAACCCCGAGTCCCCTCCCCGATCTGTGGAAAAATTGTTTTCCACGAAACCAGCCCCTGGTACCTAAAGGGCTGGGGACGGCCCGTTTACACGGTCTGTCTCAGCAAAGAAGACTGTCTTTTACGAATAGGTGTGTTTTTTGTTTTTTTGTTTTTTTCCTAAATGAATAACTTCTAATGAAATAGGAAGGAGACAGCAGAGTAGTTGAGGACAGAATTAGACTCAGGCTACCAGGTTCAAATCTGATCTCTTTGTACCCCAGTTTCTTCTGCTACAAAGTAGGGATAGTAATAATTCCAACCTTCCAGAGTAGTTGTGAGGATTAAATAATATATAAAAATATGTAGAACAGTGCCTAGCGTTTGTTAAGCACTGCATCAATATTGGGTATTGTTTTTTAAAATTACATGTGGTATACTCATGTACTAATTGTCAGAAGTTTTCTATAATAGAACTTCCCATTACTTAAAAATATAATTAATAATTTTTTCCTTTATTTTTATTGTTTGCATTATTACAGATGGCCCCATTATCCCCCTTTGCCCACCTCCCCCTTGCTCCTGCCCCTGCCCCCCTCCCCTCAGGCCATCACCACACCGCTGTCTGTGTCTGTGAGTCATGCATCTATGTTCTTTGGCTCATTCCTCCACCTTCTTTCATACAGTTCCCCCTGCCCTCTCCCGCCCAACACCTGTCCATCTTTCCATGTATTTGTACCTCTCTTTCTATTTTGTCAGTTTAGTTTATATTATCAACCTTTGAAAAGTCATCATGTTATAAAGTGAGAATTCTACTGGCATTGTAAGCTAGAAGTTATTTCTTCAGCTCATTTCTTAGAGGAAAAACAGACACCTATTGTATATATCCTCCCATATTTAATATACATACATTTGATAAATTTGTAAGTCTACTCTTGTGAATGTGAATCATGACTATGTAATACATCATTTAAATTATATATTCATTCCTATAAGATTATAATAGAATATATAACATTTCAGGGAAATTAGATGAGGTTTGAGTACCTTGGGAAGTAGATGTTGAGCCTAAAAAACATGTTTGTTTTTCTGGATTATTTATATTTGGAAATAATAATGAATTCTGTTCTCTTATTTGAAATGTCAGTAACATCAAAGCTGCATGTATCTTTTGAGTTGGTCTTATCCTGGAAAACAAATTTGAGTGCAGTTCTCTGTCTTTGCCCTATTACACTTTGCAGCAGCTTTGATATGACTGACCACTTCTTTATTTTTGAGTCTCTTTTGGTACCTTGGTTACTGAGTATTTGGAAGTTTCATAATAAACCTTCATCAACTTTCTGTTCATAACTGTTTCCTTTATTATAATTTATTTCTAATTAATTTGCTGAATAGAAAATGGGTTCACACTTGCAAATAGATGAGGGAAGGAGGTTAATGATACTGATGGTATATTAACACAGAGGTACTTTATTACCCAACACTTTTAAGCTTTAAATTACAGGAATTTACAATAATTTATTATTATAAAAATATCAAGGCACTGAAGAATTCTGAGATGCCTAGAAGATACTAGATCATTATTAAATTATATCAATTTTGTTTCTGCATTAAAAGTAATCTGTAGATTTTTATGCTCCTTTGACAATTGATAATAACCAGAAGTCCCCATTTATTAGCTAGCTGGATAATAAAAAATTGGTGGGGTTTAAATTTGTTCAAAAAATTGTTTTCCATTTTTTAGTGGATCAAACAGATAGACCTCCAGAAAGGGCGGAGGAAAAATATAATGGAGATCATATTGCAGTCATGATAAAGGTCAAGTTTAGGGGGAAACTGGGGAGAAAATAACCAGAAATTCAATAAATTGAAGACAACCAGTAAGGAATGTCTCTAGAAATTATTTTTGTGAGAATAAATTCAAGTAGCATTTTACCCTTGTTTTACAGAAAAAGTTATCAAAGTCTTGACCAGTTATCAGCTGAAGTTAGCCTTTCTCAGACTTCACTGGATCCAGGTCAGTCCCAGGAAGGAGACGGGAAACAGGACACGTTAAATTCAGTCATCGAAGGTAAGGGGGAAAGATCAGTTCAAAAATCACTCTTTCCTGCACTATCTGTACTTTGGTTGCAGAGGCTTGCTGAAGAATAATACTGATATTCCTGTGAAGTATGCTGAGAATTAAGCTGCCATTAAGATTAAAAATGGTCTGCTCTTGTTTTTTTTCTCATGTGTTTGTGGCTAAACTTCTGGAAAGATTGTAATTTTTACCTTAATTTCCTCACTTTCTGTGTACTCTTCTCTACCCACTCCAATTTGGCTTTTGTGTCTCTGCCACTTACCGCACTGATTCATCAAGGTGATTATCATTGCCATAGTGCAGAAGTCAGTTCTGTCTTCATGCTGTTAGACTTCAGCTTTTGATGTAACTGACCACTTCTTCATTTCTGAGTCGCTTTGGTACCTTGTTTACTGAGTATCTTAAAAACATGGGGAAGAAACATAAAGGAGTTTTTATTTTTTCCTGTTACTGCTTTCAGCTGTGTTCCATCAACCCTCTTTCTGCTGGGCTGCGTCTTCCCGAACGCATCTTGGTCCAATTCCATAACTCTTCAGGACACTTCGAGTGATCACATTTTAGTTTCTGAGACTCAACCTATTCGTTTTAAACTTCAATAGCTTAGTTGTTTCAAAGTTCTTTTCTTTCCTCCCACTAGCATAGGCTACAGTGTGCGTATAGACAGTCCCTTGCATTGGACAAATGATGCTGGTATAATACAGTGCTCACATCTTCTCTCTCCCCTTCTTCCCAGTTCTATATATGCTGCTGTGTGAGAGAGCCAGGGAAAGACAGTTTCTTACTTCAGGGGCATCTACGTTCCTTTATGCCTCCAGTTTCTTCCCTGTCTTCTCATCGCGGTAAATGGCACCACCGTGGGCATTATCCTGGATTCTGCTCTTCCCCCTTATCTGCAAGTGCTGGCAGCTCCCCAGACAACACGTGGTGTATGCACATTGTTGACTCACCTTCTCCATTACTGCAGCCCTAGTCTGTGCCACGTGGAGCAGGCCTCTTGGACAGACTACTGCCAGAGCTTTTTCAGTGTCCTATGTCTCTCATTCTTGCCCCCTCATAGTCCATTCGGCGATCTTCGAAAACGTTGTATACCCACTTGAAATTATGCAGTGGCTCTTAGTCACAGAGTAAAATTCAAACTGCTTATCATGTATCATAATTGCTGATAGAAAATGGTGAGAAGCTGTCATTTTTTTTTTCAAGAAACATTTATTAGGCCCCTCATATGTGACAGGTATTATGCTAGTAATCACTAGCAGCTACCACATTTCATCAAATCTAAGATGCTTTGGGTTTTAAGATACACCATTATTTTATGTCCCAACCCAAAAGAGAAGAAAAATGCCAACAATTAAGTATAACATTTCCACATCTTTGCATTGTTAGTATTTATTTTAAAAGATCTTTTAGGCTTTTAAAAAAACTTTTATTGAAATCATATAACATAAAAGTCACTATTTTAGAGTGTATAGTTCAATGGTGTTTATTATACGCTGACACGCTCCTTAACAATGGGGTACATTCTGAGAAATGTGTCCTTAAGGTGATTGTGTTATTGTGTAAGCATCACAGAGTGCACTTACACAAACCTAGGTTGTGTAACCAACCTCCTTTCTGGGTACTCTTGGCTGTATGGTTGGTCTATTGCCCCTAGGCTACAAGTCTGCACAGCATGTTACTATAGAAAGCAACACAGGATTAAGTCAAGCACAAGCGAAAAGAGTACCAACAAGAGATACAGTAAACAGATGTATGAGGCTGCTGGCATGACACAGCATATGGTTTAACAGCACACTCTTGTGGAAGTAGAAAGGGTACACTCTGGAATAACAACAAAAAGTATATTAAACATACAAGCCAGTACCGTAGCCATTTGTTGTCATTGTCAAGTATTATATACTGCACAGAATTGGATGCGCTATACTTTTACACAACTAGCACTGCAGTAGGTTTACACCAGCATCACCACACACACGAGTAATGCTGTGTGCTAGGACATTATGACAGCTACAACATCGCCAGGCAATAGGAATTCTTTTTTCAGCTCCATATAATCTGACAGGACCAGTACTGTCTGGCGTTAACTGTACTGTCCTTAGGCGGTGCGTGGCCACTATGACAATCACCATGAATTCCAGAACATCACTCTCATCACCCAGCAAAGGAGCCCCGAACGCATTAACCGCCAATCCCAACTCCTCCTCACCCCAGCCCTTGGCAACTATTAATCTGTCTTCTTGGATTTGTCTATTCTAGACATTCATACAATGCAATCCTATTACACAGCCTTTTTTGTCTGGCTTCTTTGACCTAGCATAATGTTCTCACAGTTCAGCCACATTGCAGCATGTATCAGTGCTTCGTTCCCTTCTGTGCCTGAGTACTATTCCTGTGTACGGGTGTCTCACACTTTGTTTATGCATTCATTAGCTGGATGTTTGGTTTTTTTCCACTTTGGGTGGGGCTATTATGATAATGCTGCTATGAACATTCATTACAAGTTTTCATGTGAACATATACATTTTTTCTCTTGGGTTTATAGTTATGAATGGAATTGGTTCAACCATTTGAGAAACTGCCAGGCCATTTTTCAAAGTGATTTACAATTTTACAATCTAACCAGCAATGTATAAGGGTTTCTATTTCTCTACACTCTCGTCAATACTTGTTATCTTTTTATTGTAGCCATCGAGTGGATGGAAAGTGGAATTTCATGGTTTTGATTTGCATTGCCCTAATGAGTAATAATGTTGAGCATCTTTTCATGTGCTTATTGGCTATTTTTATATCATCTTCGGAGAAATGTTTCTTGAAATCTTTTGACCATTTAAAAATTATGTTGTTTGCCTTTTTATGGTTGAGTTGTAATAGTTCTTTATGTATATTTTGGATAGTAAAATCTTATCAGATCTGTGATTTGCAAATATGTCCTCCCATTCTGAGGGATGTTTTTTTCACTTTGTTGCTAGTGTTCTTCGACTCACAGTTTTTGATTTTGACAAAGTCTTGCTTATCTAGTTAATCTTTGGGTTGCTTGTGCTTTTGGTATCACATATAAGAAACCATTGCCCAGTCTAAGGCCATGCAGATGTAAAAGAAAACATTTAGGAGTTTTAGAGTTTTAGATCTTACATTTAGGTCTTTGATCCATTTTCCATTTATTTTGGTATATGGTGTGAGCTAAGTGGACAACCTCATTCTTTTGCATTTGGATGTTAAGTTGACCCTGGGCCACTTCTCAAAAACACTCTTCTTTCCCCGTCACTGAATGGTCCTAGCACTCTTGTTGTGTTACATTACCCACACGTGTGTGGGTTTGTGTCTGCGTTCCCCATTGTATTCCCTCAGTCTCCGTGTCTCTGCCACAGCCACACTGCCTTCATTCCAGTCCCACGCTGTCTTGGTGGCTTCAGCTTTGTATTAAGTTTTGAAATCAGGATGTGTGAGTCCTACAACTTTGTTATTTTAAAATTTTTGTTGGATATTCAGAGTCCTTTTCATTTCCTTATAAATTTTAAAATCAACTTGTCATTTCTGAAAAAATGATGGGTAATTACGATGGAAAATTTTGCCATCTTCACAATACTGTCTTCCACTCGGGGAAAAGACAGGAAGTTTTCTCATTCATTTCAACATTACATTTCTTTCAACAGTATTTTGTAGTTGTCAGTCTACACCTCATGTGCTACTTTGGTAAAATTTATCTCTAAGTATTTGATTTTTTATTGTAAATGAATTGCTTTCTGATTTTATTTCCTGATTGCTTCTTTTAGACTTTAAGCATAGACTTTAAAATTAATTTTACTCTTCTGCATCTCTAATAAGGACAATAAAAGTGAGTTCATGAACATGAACTTCTTCATGTTCAGAGTACACCTCTTCTGAATAATCTTTTCTAATCAAAACTGTCAGTGACTGTGTGTACAAACCCCTCCTCTGGGCCAGCAGTGAGCCATTTCCTAAAACACTACCTGTACTGTTGTAGTTGTAGGGGTTTCTTTTAAGTCACCAACAAATATCCTGCCCATTTTTATGCAGATATTTTTCTATTTGACTAACTTATAGTTTTATCTTCCTCAGTTAAATGCTTCTGGACATTAAACAGCTTCTCTTCAAAGGTCACAGGAGTCCCACAACAAATTGATGTTTGACTTATCAACAGAAATCCTACATGATGTGTGAATCAGTCACTCCAATTGATTGCTTCAATTTCTTTCTTCTGTTCTGCGGAATTTCTTCTGTCTTCAGTTATAAGCTTGGCGTGAGATAATCAGTCCTTTTGCTGATGTCACCAAGCTTCATTACTTGGAGGGATTTTCCCTTGCTTAGCATTCCCCTCCACCCCCCCTTCCAGGCAGTTTGCCTTGTTTTATAAGAAAGTATGAGTTGCAGTAATTCCTATAATGAATATTTGCTTCAGTAACATGAAATTTACAACCCATTTTCTCATGCTTTTCTATGAACAAGCAGCTATGATGTTTAAGAGCACGTTGCACTAATATTTTTGAAGGCATTTCAAGCAGCATATAAACAAACACAGGTTACAATTAAGGTGATGCCAGTATGGATACCTGTCACGGTGTTCACGCAGACATGTGCAAAACAAGTATATCACAACTCCCTCTTGGCCACCCACAACTTCAACACACATTGTTTTCAGTAGTTTGAAATTTTATTGCACAAAAAAATGACCACCAGTTTTATTGGCCATTGATCACAAAAAGATAACACAGTCCTTACACGGCAGCTTCATATAACATTGTGCCTCACTTCATGGCTTCAATAGTAGTTAAGAAATTTCTTTGGGCATTCCTTAAAATTAGGATACATATGTACTGCCTGTTTCCTCATTGACCTGTTCTTCCCCTCCCCCAACTTTTCCTCTGTAGGAGTTGGTGCTCTCACCGTTCACTTACTGGTTCTCAGAGGCTGCTGGGTCATCCATGGCTCCTCCCACCTAACATTTTGCCTTTACCAAGTCCTACAGGTTTAACTTTCTAAACATTTTTTTACACGTATTCAATTCTCCATAATCCTTTCTACTGTTAACTGGGTCCAGGCAACTGCCAGTCTTCTTTCTGGTTTCCCCACAGGTATTTTATTTCACTCAAAATCATGCTTCACAGAGCATTTAAAATACAATTTTTAAAATATTTAAAAATACAAGTATTTAAAATACAATTTAACCATGAAATTCCCTTATGTAAAAGGCTTCAGTGGATCCCTAGTATATGAATAGGACCAAGAATGCAGTCTCTGAATTCAGAATACACAAATATATTATTATGATCACATCAAGATGGATTCCTTAACATAAACTCTAAAGTGTCCTGTGACTTTTTCCTATTTCTCTAGTCCAGGGACTTTTCAGCTGGTGTGCCACAAGAATTTTTAAAACATGCAATACCTGACTGTTTAGTCAGGGGCACTGACCTCTTCTCCCTTCGATTGTCAAATAAAAAATGACAACAGCCAGCACAATAGCCCTCTAGTGTGAATGAATCGAAATTATACCTATTTTTGTCAGAATGGAAAAAAATACTTTTTTTTTTTTTTTTTTTTTTTGGTGTGCTGCAGAATTTTAGCGATTAGTTTATGTATGCCCTGAGGTGAAAATGGCTGGAAATGGCTGCTCTGTGTCATTTCTGGCTTGCAGCCCCCTGTACCTCTGGTGCTGATCCTTCCCTCCGTGTCTTTGCTCATGCCGGTCCTCTGCAGAGCCTTCGCTGGTCTCTGGCCTCCTTGGTTATGCTTGTCCCTGGGGTTCACTTCATGGGGCACTTTCTCCCTGAAACTTCGCTAATTGCCCCAACCCTTCTGATTTGGTTTGGATACTGTCCTCTGAGTTTCCATAATATTCTTGACCTACTGTTATCACTACACTTACTGAATTTTATAAGTTTCTTTTTGTGTCTGTTTCCATTGTATACTAAATTCCCTATGGGCAAAAAGTGATTAAATTTACTTTTTTTAATCAAAATGTCTGGCACATAGAGGACACCTAGTGTCCTCTTAATGACATTTGCAGCAGCATCTGAAGATTTGTAGAGTCCAGTCTTCCTACCAGTACATTTAAAACAAAACTGGTTTTCCTTGGTATAAAACAAAAATCAATTTTCTGTTCCTAATGACTGATTTTTTCCTGCTAGGAACTGCCACTCTGTTATCTGAGCTAGAAATTGTGTTAACCTTACAAGTTCTTTCCCCCATGTCAATAAATTGCTTTTAAAATATTAGTAATTCCAATTTTAGCATACTTGTTATTTTTTATGTTTATGTATATTCATATATTAGCATCTGTTGCTGTAACAATATTCTAGAATATACAGTTTTTGTAAAGTATGACATTTTTAATGGTTTGAAGTCCTTATTGGTATCATCCTTCAAAGACAACTAAACATTTATTTTATCCTAATTTCCAGGTAAAGAAGATACTCCCTCATTACTTGGTCTCTGTGGGTCTCTAACATCAGTGGCAAGTTACAAATCTCTAACTAGCCTAAAATCTAATGACTATCTTGCAAGTCCGACAACAGAGATGACAAGTCCAGGCCTAACTCCATCCTGAGGAATTTTATGTAAAAGCCAAAAGATTTTATGTTGCCAGTGTTCTATTTACACAAGTGTGACTGCTGGGAAAACCTTTGAGATTTTATATTGTTCTGGCACAAGTCTGGGATTCTGTGGTGTAGAGAGTTCAACCTACTCCATGTTAACTGAAAAAAAGATGGTCCGGCCATTTCTCATTTTAAAGTTCTTATATTTGTCACTGAGGAAGTTTCAAATGAGTAGACCTAAAAACAATGTTCAAAGATCCTCTAAATTAATAATCCTTTAAATTGTACATATTTATTATTTAGTTGATTTTCATATAATTTAATATATCATAATTGCCAGAGACTGAGTTCAAGGTTTTATTCCAGAGACTTAAGCTTCCTATTTTCTTTCCTCTTTTATTCAGTGGTTGAAAAACTTCTAAAAATGACTTAGTAATTTTATTTTTCGTTAATTTCTTCCAAGATTGTAATGTTTAAAAGCCTTGTTTTTAAAATAAGGAGAGTGTTCTCAGCTGCAGTCTGACAGTGGCTTATTCAGTTTTTCTTTGACAGTTATTATCACTTGGTATCAATGTTAACCTTCCACTTAACATTTGACAGATTTTGTAGGAATGTGCGACAGGCAGTTACTAAATTTGTTAGTGTCATAGGGAATGTATTTTACAATATTTTAGTCCACTTAGGTAAAATGAATACATTTCTTATTCTTTGTCTCCCCCAAATTTTCTTAACAGGTTGTCAATTAAAAATGACTAAATATGCCTCAAAAATTAAATGTTAAAGTGTAACAGATGCTGAAAAAGGATTTGATCAGCACAGATTTCAAGTTCGGGGAAGGATGAGCAGCTCTTACATTAGGGCCGGCAGGGTGATCCCCGTGGCGTGCACTGTCCCGCGTCCTTGCTCTTTGTGCCCCCGCTTTGCGGCCATGAACGGTGTCTTGTGAGTTTTACAACTCCTGTCATCAGTCAGGCCGCAATGTCATTTTAAAGTCGCTGTTAAAAATCCCTGCACTTCTACAGGTAAAACATAGTTTCCTTTTTTAAAAAAGCTATGAGCTGTATCTTAAACATTTTTGCAATTTTTGGAACTATACATTTTGTCCCCCCAAATTCCACCATATTGGAAAAGAAAATGTATTATTTTCTACAATAAGTAATATGAGGAAAACACGATCAGTTGTGCCAAAGAAGTTTTATACATTGTTTACATGAAGAGGCTACAATACTTATTGGGACTTAATATGTGCTATATTTTTGTTTATTAATAAAGCATTACATTCAAACTTAGTAGCTTTGACATATAGGAATAATGTTCCTCTTCAAGCAATTTATTTTCATTGAGAGGAGGCAAGAAGTGCGAACTTATCACATCCATTCTTTGTATTAGAAATGTGGGAGTGTGGTGGTTCTCTACAATTTTTGGAGCTTTACTATCATAATTTGGAATTTAATGTAGTAAATAATAACAAGGCTAGTCTTGTATGTAAAACAGTTCAAACGACGTCATTTCAGGGACAAAGGAGGCCTGAAAACCCTTTAAAAAATTATCTTAGTTGTTCCAGAACTACTCAGAGCTTTATTATTTTAGCTTAAGACTTTAGTATTGTACTTGTAGAAATGCAAATATTCTTAAGAAATGGTACCTTTAATCTTGTAATTCTGTATATGTTACTGTCAGTGAGGTATCCAAAGTGATTTTTACCCTGCATGGGGGGTGGAATGTATCAAATGAGGACAATGGAAATCTTGGGAAGAGGAAGTGAGAAATGGTTAAGGAGGGGAACTTCAAAACTTTTAGGCTGGCCTTAAGCACTTTTGCTGCTTTCCTAAGAACTAACTCTCAGAATGTTTAATTGCTTTATCATCCATGGTTCACTCTCAACTTGACACTTTCCTTCCATAATTAAAAAAAATAATTGTTAAATGTTTTCCATACTTTTTTATAATACAGAAAGTTAATTTAGGATCCCATAATCAGTAACATTTTTCAGATTTGTCTAACGTATACTGTAACCTGTGCATCTTAAATGTGCTGCTAAACTCAGATTTAAACATGACACCTGATGATGATCATGACTCTCCCTCCTTTCTTGGAGCTCTTGGTGTACAATCCATCTGCTAATGTGAATTCAGGTTGCTACAGAGTTCATTTCATACTAGTTCAAGATGGTTAGTGTGTGCATGAGGAATCAACTTACGTCTCAACCTTTAGTTTTAGGTGATAGTGTTTATTTACAAACCCTCCCCAAAATAGAATGCTAAGTTATATGTTAATATTTCTGTGTGCATTTTGTTGCCTTGATGTATTATACTTGCTGCATGTATATTAAACATTTTGTACTATGCATTAGTGGTCTTTACCCTTGATGAAGTTACTCGATTCGGGCTGCACACTGAACTAAGAAATATGATAAATGTACATTACTCAGTGCCTAAAGTACTAATATGAAAGTGGTTTTGGAGAAATCCATACTTGAACTCATATAAAATAAAATACATTTTATTTTTTAAAAAACATGACACACTTTAGAATACACAGCAGCTATTAAGGTGGCCCTCTGCCACAGCGGATCTGGCAGCGTCACTGATTGGAGCATATAATGGCCACGTCTGTTTTCTCACCTGTCAGATGGAAACATCACCATCTTCTCAGCACCTGTGTGATGGCATCAGGATGATGTCAGCATTAAGTGAACTCACACATTATCAGTTTGTAAGAGGTAAGTGCTAGATGCAAGCTACTAATTATGATCGACAGAAACCTTAAGTCAGTTTCTAAGTCACTTTTGATTTACATACAAGTTTTCAGGTGGTTAAAAATGTCTCATATTTACAACTTATGGAAATTCTGATCAAGTTCTATCATTAGGTAAAATCTCCGATTTTGATAAACTGATACACTGGATTACCTCTGAAATGTCGCATGACTGCTTTGAAAATCAGAGCTCTTATATTTTTTTAGTTCACTGGGCCCTTCCTTTAAGCAAAGCAGCTTCTATTGTAGGTTCAGCCTTTGTTCTTTTTAACTGATAGGGAGGGGGAGATAAATTTATATCAGTGTCATTAAAGTACCTTTTCAAAGCTTATTTTAGTCCAAACCAAACTTTTAGAATGTTTTTAAATAAGTGACCTTATTACAAATCACGTTTTCCATACTGTCCGTTATTCTTCTAAAACACAGCTAAAACCAAATTTTCACTACACAACACCTGGCCTATCATGTGTACATGATAGTGTAGTAAGGCCTGGTGTCTTCTATGTTGTGCTAATGCTATCCTATTTTCTTTTGTTGAAGATAAATGCTGGTGTTGAAAAAGACCAAAACCCTAACTCTGTCATTGTTAGAGTTGTACCAAAAATACTTTGTTTCCTGTTTCTTTCTTGGTTCTTGTTTGGTACACAAGGCCTCTGACTACATTCCTAATCTGATCTGCCACATTGCCGTGTGGTATAGACACCCTTTGCTCAAAGGGCTGGGACCACATCCCATTACTTGCCTCCAGGTACGTTTCATTTGCATTACCTGTCCCAATTGTAGAGGCATTTCCTGCCCAATTCCTCTCTGTGCCCAGGTTGAGTGAAGAGCCCCTCAGCTTTCCCCTTACTCCCCTCGCACACTTCCATTGATCAGTCATAGTTCTGAAACCTACTTGGGGCCAGTGACAGTTCTGGAACCATTTTATCTCCAGTGTTTTTCCTACCGCCACACCCACATGAAAGGGCTCAGTAAGTGCTGATGACAAATTACATTTTGGGAAAAAGCTCAAAAGTGATAGGTGAAATTTTCTAATATCCCTGGCATTTGTGCCCTGGAACAAGGGAGGGAAGAATTTAAAGGAGGCTTATATGGTAATGCATAGTGAATAATTTTCCTAGAAGTAGAAGGAAAATTTATTTTTATATCTACTTGTTTAAAAAGTCAAATATGTACTATATGAAAAGTAGCAAACAATACTGTTATCAGATATTTCTTAAAATTTACACAAAGTAAATATGTATGTTAGACAATTTATCATTAATAAAATGAAACTCCTTTCAGAAACATTACCAAGAAGACAATTTGTAGACAAACTCTGGGTGGTTGCTACTTTTTTCCTTAAAAGTATTAATGCTTATTTACTGAAATAGAGAAAAAGCTGAGGTTTTCTTTCATCCTTCTTTTCATCCAGATACAGTGCGTATAAACATGTGTTAGAAAATCTAAGGAATTAGATTCAGGTTATTTTAGTCATAAATAGTATCAGTTTTCCACAAGTGCAGTCAGTACTGGGGGTACAGCTGGAAATTTCCCTTCTGGTATTTATAAGCAGACATGTGACTACTTTTTGAAGCATAGTCCTAAATTTCAGTATTTCTGCCTTTTTCTACCAATAAGTTATCAAAAAGAAGCAGCAAAACCAGAGTAAGTTTAGTACTGTTAAACGGCAGTGTTCAAGATAAATGTTCACTCACATGTTATATGAAAATATTTAGCTAAAGACAGTGATAATTTTAACCTAAAATATTTTAATGGAAATTAACTTAAAATCATAAATATTTCATGTTTTTATGGACATGTTGCAAATTTAATGTAAATCAACAGGATAAAAACACAAAAGGTTACATACAAATTCTATACAGTTTATTTCTGGTAAAACGTTTAAGCTCTTTTCTACTACAATAGAAATACATTAATTCCTCCATGAATACTAGAGATTTATCACCTAAATATATTACCTACTTTAGGGGCAAAAATTCTTCACATTTTCATAAAATACACATAGACTTCAATAAAGTGCTTTTTCTTAAGAGTATGTATATCCTAAGACATTCAAACAAATATAAAAAAAGAATATCATTTCTTACAGTCATAAGCTAAATTACTTAGGGGTTAGCCTGTAGTGACCAAAAGCTATTCAAGAAAACTGCTGTCCGTTTAGTATCTTGTTCCAGCATACTAATGTTAGGTGCATATCATCAAAGGAAATTTTGGAAATAATCTGTGACTGCTAGTGCATTAATAATATCACATTTAATACAACAAGCAAATAGAGGAGTGACTGGAGAGCTCCACAGACAGTGATACACGAATTACAGCATGGCTGTGCCGAAGTATTTTTGTTACTCGTCTAAATGCAATGTTTTTCACTATACACCCATATTTGACTTCGGTGAACATTTAATACAATCAGCAAAACCACTCCCTCCTGCAGAAATAATGGTAACATTATTTCTTTAATATCTAACTCAGATTATTGCTTCCAGTATTAAGGAATAGTTTTTCTTTATAAAAAGCTCTATGGTTGTGATTTCTGGAAAATCTTTCAATATTTCAAAAATTAGGATAACAAAACTAATTTTAAAGTAAGGATTATGATTTAGAACCAAGGTAGAAATTCATTTCAATTATTGGCAGGAAAGATACAAAATCTTTGTAAGATAACATAAAGGCCCTAGCCTAAGAGTCTCCATTTTATTATTTGGCCATGGTTATTTCCAGTTGAAACAGCATCACTAGTATTGCTGTCTTTCAGCATTTTGTTTCTGGAAAAAATCCTTTCCAAATTCATATGTACTGATCATAATGGCACACGCAGGAGCAATTTTAACTAAACGGGGAATTAGGCCTGCAAAGAGAATAGAAAAAAAAAATCAGAACAAATTTTACCTTATTTTTAAAAATTTAAATTGTCTGGTTTCATTCTAATGATCAAATTAAATGAAGCTATATATCGAATATTGTGCCATAAACTGGTGTCATAGAACAAGACAAACTTAGTGCCGACCCCCTCACTTTAACTCCATGTTACTTTATATAGAAATTTTAACTTAAAACATTTTTAAATTTAAGAGAAAAGATGTTTAGGAGAAATAATAAATGTGAAATGTTTTCAAATAATTTCTGGCTGAAAAGTTAATTTAGGAAGGACAGATTTAAAAGTAAAAGTAATTTTATTCAATGATTTGGTAAAGCAAATATTTTTACCTGTAAATAATCCGGAAAACCCATTCTTAGCAACAATGTTCTTCATTATAGCCGAGGTTGACGTGGGCGCAGAAACTAAGTGTTAAAAAAAAAAAAATCATTATAAATTACCACTTAATTTCTAAGTGACCTTTGGGATTCATTAAAAGAAAAAATTAGAAAAAGCTTTAAGTTTAAAGGTGTGTAGAACTAGATGTAATCAAAGAGGAATATAAAGGTGGCTTCTCCTGAACTGTTATCAATGTTTGTTTCTTAAGCTTGGGAGTGGATATTCTTTATACTTTTTCTACATCTTAAAAACTTTCATAATGAAAAAAATTAAAGATGTATGGCAATATCATGGGGTTCCCTAAGCCAAAGAGAAGTCCTGATAACCATTTTTCATTAAATTTTTATTGCACACATTAAAACAATTTTTTCCTAAAAAGAGGCTCTGAAGAAAATAGCTCATTCTTCCTAGTAAGGTCCTGCTTTATTAAAACTTTTCTGACTAACCCTGGCTGGTGTGGCTCAGTGGATTGAGCACCAGCCTGTGAACCAAAGAGTCGCTGGTTCAATTATCAGTCAGGGCACATGCCTGGGTTGCAAGGCCAGGTCCCCAGTAGGGGGCATACAAGAGGCAAGCACATTGTTTCTCTCCCTCTCTTTTTCCCTCCTTTCCCCTCTCTAAAAATAAATAAAATTTTAAAAAAGCAAAATAAAACTTTTCTGAATAGATGTGCCTGCCAGTCTTGAAACAAATTAGATGACTCCTGACTCCTCCACAGGGCAGATTTACCCTCTAACAGTAACATCTCATGACTTACTTGCAACCACTCAAATAACTGGGACCTATAAACCATTAATTTATATTTTAAAAAGCCAGCAAAACTAGATTTAATTGAGGTTCAGACATAAAGCTTAAGGATGAGCAGTAAATACACAAAGTTCACTTACCTTCATTTTACACAATGATCTAAGGAGCTGCTTTAACCCACAGACTACTAGATGCAATAACTAAAAAAGTCTGCTAAGTAGCAGGCATACTACCATGTGAACGCTGAGACAGCTGACAGGCTGAAGGTTTCAGTCTTTATTTGAAATGAACAGGCTGATGGGCAAAAACACTCCGATATTTACCTCACTAGCTTCTGAGCACTGCATTACAAAACTCATGTACATTGTGAACTCTGGGTCATTAAGAAAGATTAAATCACATATTATTAAGCATGCCTAAGAAAAAAGGGAAAGATTAGAGAAAGACATATTTCAAAAATGGCTTTTAGAATTTTGCCATTTAATGGAGTAAGGCGCATTACTCTTGTGCTCTAGAGTTACACATATTGGCAAATGTAGCCATATTTTCATTTTAATTGCTGTATGGTATTACATTATATGGATTATCACAATTTGGCCATTTTCCTGCCAGGCACATCTAGATGGTTTCTTATTTTTGGGGATTAGGAATCCTTCAGTGAATATCCTTGTACATGTGCAAGTTTCTCTAGGCCCCATATCTGGGAGTGGACCTGCTTATTCAAAATGCATTTCTTGATATTGCCAAATTATTTATCAAAGCAGTTATTCCACATTTATAGTCTCACCTGCAAAGGATGAAAATCCCCATTGCTGCACATCCTCCCCAACAATCTAGTGCATATACAACATTCTCTTACTGCTATTCTAGTTCGCATTTTCCTCATTAATATTAAGATAGAGCATTTTTTTGAAGTTTATTAGCCAAGTGTAAACATTTTTAAATGATTTTTAAATTTCTGTTTAAGTATTTTAAGATACTGAATATGTTTAGAGAAAAAGAAGTTTAACATGTGGAAAACAGATCTCAACCAAGTTTAAAAAGCTGAAACCAGAGGTTTAACATTAAGAAATTAAATATAATGCCCCGGCTGGTATGGCTCAGTGGATTGAGTGCTGGCCTATGAACTGAAAGGCTGCTGGTTTGATTCCCAGTCAGGGCACGTGCCTGGGTTGTGGACCAGGTCCCCAGTAGGGGGTGCGCAAGAGGCAACTGATTGATACATCTCTTGCATATTGATGTTTCTCTCCCTCCTTCTCACTCCTTTCTCTTCTCTCTAAAAATAAATACAATCTTAAAAAAAAAGAAATTAAATATAAATAATGTGTTCATAAGTGAGGTAAAGGGTTAGCTCTGTTAATACGATATAGCAGCTATTAAACCCTTATGTGCTTCTCCACTAGATTAGGAGTTCTTTGAGGACTTGGCTACCTCCTCATTTGTCTGAGTACACCAGCATGGTGCCCAACACGAAGTAGGCACCCCATCAGTAGTCAACCATTTAATGGATGAAGGATGGGAGATAAGTTCTCAGTGCATTGATACAGATATCATGTTCTGCAATGGAACTGACCATATTTCCTTTTTTTGCTCAGAGATAAAGGGTTTGGTATAGCTGAGCTATGGAATGGAGGAATCCACTTCCAATGGAGCTGATTTACTTTTTTCACGGGGATAAATAACAAATAAAAATAAGAAAAAATGGGCTTTTATCACTCAACTCAGAAGTGCAATTTGCAATAGCAACATAACTTGCTAAATATAAATGGTTCATAGCAAGCAAAAGTGACCAACAATAATCATGGAATATTAAGACCCAAGGCATACTACTAAAGGTTTATCCTTTTGGGTTAAAATAGAAAAACATTAATTAGGAAAAAAAGTGATAGGTAAGAGGTAAACTGAGTGAAAGAAGATGCCTCTCTGCTGCCAGTCTCAATGAGGATGTATGGTCACCTAACCAACATTTTCAAAATATACAAGCTGGAGCCCCACCTTACCTCTATTAAGTAAGAGCCCACTGGGGGTGGTGGTCAGCTTTTGGTGTAGGGGAAAAACACCCCGAATGATTATTTACCTAGTTAAGTGGATCTCGAGCTTTAGTGTGTATAAGAACCTACCTACAGAGAGTCTCACCTTCTCCCCCATTGTCACTACGACTACCACCACCACCTCACTGTCGCAGTCATCCAACATTTATGACAAATTACACCAAAGACAATATTCCTACTACATTAAGTAGTTTACTTAATGGGAAAAACAGGAATTATGATGAGCTGAAAGGAAGATGAAACAAAATAATTTTGAACAATAAAGGGAGTAAAGATGATAGGGTTTAGGCATCTAGAAAGCTCACACCTAAACCAGGGAAGTGGGAGAACCCTGATAATAAACTTCTAAGGTTTTAGTTTGCTTCTATTAGAGGGGACTAGACTTCCATAAGTCAAGAACAAAGTTGTCACTAGTGTTGACCAGACTCATTTTCAGAGGTCTAGAATCAATGTTTCTTTCAACATTAGAACACCCATTTTATTTTGTAAGCAAATATTCTGGTGGGTTACAACAACTTATTTACATTAATATACGCTTACACACGGTGTATATGATACAATTTTGTAATGGATAATTTCCAGTGGGTTTGCTACACTTTCTACAGATAATAAACATTATTAACAGAATGGATCTAGTGGACACAAGTAAGAATACACTTTTGTTCTAGAAGAAACTGTAGGTTATAAAAAAGTAAAAATAAATGGAATAATAGGAAAACACATCAAAAGAGGGAAGCTAGAAATAAATAGAAAAAATCAAATAAAATGTATGTGCAAACTAATGGAACAAAACACAGTAAGAGAAAAAGTTTTCCTAGTAATTTACTATCCTTCACCCTGATCTGTCCACATCTGTTTGAAAAAAAAATTACTTACATAATTTAATTGTCTATTTAGAGCAGGTATAAGATTCAACTGATGGCAGGCAAAATAAATAGATTTTAAGATTTCTTAAACTTTTTGTTTAGAGTATTTTTTCCTGGGTATTCCATTCTAAGAGTATATTAGTTTCAGTTAAAGAGTAAAGCAGAGGGAAAAATAATCTTATGTCTATTTCAGATATTGCTAACCTAGTATCTGGAAAGAAAAACAAAAAATTTTCATGGCGTCTTAAAAAAGTTTTAAATTAAACTTACTTTTACGACATTCATACATCCAAAGTTGTGTCTGTTTTTGTGTTTTTACCACATCAAATGGCAAAGTCACAACAGCTGCAAACTAACAAAAAGAAAAATTGATTAATTTAAACCTGCCTTTAAATTTTCCTAAAATTACATTCTTTTAATTAGCATATTACTTAATACTTTATTCTTGTGTGTGGTGTAAGAAGGTGGTCTAGTTTTATTTTTCTGCACCTATGCAATTTTCCCAACACTATTTATTGAATAAACTAACTTTAGCTTATTGTATGTGCTTGCTTCTTCTGTTGATTATTAACTGACTATAAAGGTGTGGGTTTATTGCTGGGCTCTTTATTCTGTTCCACTGACCTATGTGTCTGTTCTTATGCCAGTACCATGCCGTTTTCATTACTCTTGCCTTATATACAGTTTGTTAGGTAGGGTGATTCCTCCAACTCTTCTTTCTCAGGATTGTTGTTGCTGATACATTGCTGGTGGGATTACAAATTGTTACAACTGCTATGGTACAGTATGAGGTTCCTCAAAAAATTAAAAATAGAATTACCATGTAATCAAGCCATTGCACTTTTGTGTACAAACCTAAAGGAATTGAAAGCAGGGTTTTGAAGATATATTCATATGGGGGGAGGGCCAAACCCCAGAATTATTGATAAAAAACTGTGTATTTATTCTTATGTTTTTAAACTTCAATCACCTTCAAAGTACTCTTGATTTGATGCCATACACCTATTGGAACATTTTTCCCTCTGCTCTAAACAGATTTTATTTTATTTTATTTTATTTTATTTTATTTTATTTTATTTTATTTTATTTTATTTTATTTTAATTGTTGATCTTGTACAGTCTAAACAGTTTTTGAACTTGTCAATTCTGATGCCTTTTAGTGCTTCTGCCATTTTTTATTTCACCTCTTCCATATTAGCAAAATGTTTCCCTTTGAGGACTTCTTTCATCCAGAGGAACAAAAAGAAAAAATCGCTCAGGGTGAGATCGGGTGAATGGGGTGGGGTGGGGCACGGGGATCATGCTGTGTTTGGTCAAAAACTCAGCGAGGTGTGGGCAGGTGTGCCCATAAATCATCCATCATGAAATGGGCAAACGTGTTGAAAGAGTCTTTAAAAAGAATTCACTGAAGCTGAATACAGCCTTTCAAAACAACACCAGCTGGTGAACTGACACAGATGGGTTCCCAGAACACTCATCTAGTGGGGAAAGCCTGTACTACAAGGGGCCTGCCGTCCGGAAGTCCATTCCAGGTTTTTTGGGGTCACCCTCATATATGTACTATAACAAAAACAGAAACAAAATGCATTTTAAAATATTTGAATGGCTGGTAATTTATTTCCTCAAAATAGGAGAGTAAATATTTAGAAAATTTTTGAAACAGTGCAGCTCAAAAGTGCTATTTGAAAAGACATGAAATGTATAATATTTTGTTATGTTTAAATAAGACAATTATCATTATTCTAGCATATTAACAACAAAAGAATAAACTTACAGAACCAGACAATGCCCCTGAAGTGAAGTTGATCATAAACGTCGGTTCATATACACCCAACTTCTTACACAACCACTTCTTTAAAACTTCATAGTTATACCAGTACATTGCTATAAAAACAGAACAGAATGAAAACATAATTAGAAATGAAATGTGGACTTTAAAGAAAATATGAGGTTACACATTAAAGAAAAGGACATATTCTAATCTGTACAGATCATTCTTTCTGTTTGCACACGTATTAGGTGAGATTTTTTTTTAAAAAAAGGACCAAATTCTCAATAATGTGCAAGCAGTCTTATAAACAACAACAAAAAAAACTATGCATAGGTGAAGTAGGACTTTAATTTCAAAACCTGACGAAGTTTTGAAATTAAAGTCCTACTTTAATTTCAAATTTCAGTAGGAGAAAGAAAAGTGCAGGCCAAACTCGTTTATAATCATACGTGTAAAGTCTTACAAAGATTAAATAATGAAGAACAACTGAAGCCAAAGGTATTTCATAAAGCATCATACACTATGATTAGATTGGTTTATCTGAGGAATGCAAAGGTAGCAAATACAATAAACCCTTTAGGTGCCATATATCACATTGACAGAACCACAGGGTCACTTTCATTTAAAGCAAATGAATTTCTTGGAAACAGGATTAAAAGAGAACTTCTTTAACTCAATAAAGAATATGCACCAAGGACATGATGCTGGGATAATTACCTATCCACCTGTGGAGGTACATGAAATTGAATACTTATTTCACTCCATAACCACAAATTAATTATAGATAAATGAATGAACAATGAAACAGTGCCCAACCTCCATAATAATCAGAAAAATGTAAGTTAAGGAGACATACTCACTTTATTTTTTTTTTTAAGATTTTATTTATTTATTTTTAGAGAGGGGAAAGGAGGGAGAAAGAGAGGGAGAGAAACATCAATGTGTGGTTGCCTCTCACGTGGCCCCCACTAGGGGCCTGGCCTGCAACCCAGGCATGTGCCCTGACTGGGAATCGAACCTGTGACCCTTTGGTTCACAGCCCGCGCTCAATCCACTGAGCTACGCCAGCCAGGGCAAGACATACTCACTTTAAATTACAAAACAAAAACTAGGAACTGAGACAATCAAAGTGCTGGGGAGGGTATGTAGTGAAGCTGATAGGTATGCAGATCCACACAACTATATTAAAAATGTTTGTATTACCTAGTAAAATTTTGAATGTTGAACCAGCAAATCTAATACTGGAGAAATTCTTGTATAGGTACACTAAGAGACATACAATGTTCGCAGCAGCATTGTTTACTTGCACATAAACATGAGTAAAAATGAAGAAAATAGTTATAAAAATAAGAATAAACCTTAATTTCTCTTTACTAATTATAAGAAAACAATTCCATTTATTCTTGCAATAAAAAAAATGGTACCTAGGAATAAATATAAACAAGGCAGTAAAAGACCTGTACTCAAATGTTATAGGACATTGAAAAAAGAAATTGAGGAAGATACAAAGAAGTGGAAGCACATACTTTGTTCATGGCTTGGAAAAATTAACACCATTAAAATGTTCATACTACCCAAACTAATATATATATAGTCAATGCAAGTCCTATTAACAAACAAATGGCATATTTCACAGATCTAGAACAAATATTCTAAAATATTTATATGGAATTAAAAAAGACGGTGAATTGCCTCAGCAATCTTGAGAAAGAACAAAGTTGGAGGGGTCACAGTACTTGATATCAAACTATACTACAAAGCCATGTGTAATCAAAACAGGCATACAGATCAATGGAACAGAATAGAGAGCCCAGAAATAAACTACGTCTTTATGGTCGATCAATATTTGACAAAGGAGGCAAGAGCATACAAGGGAATAAAGAGAGTCTCTTCAATAAACTGAGTTAGGAAAATTGGAGAGGTACATGCAAAAAATGAAATTAGCCCACCAACTTACAATATACGCAAGAATAAACTCAAACTGGATAAAAGACTTCAATGTAAATCACAAAACTATAAAAATCTGAGAAGAAACCATAAGCACTAAAATCTCAGACACCTCTTGTAGCAATATTTTTGCCAATATATCTCCTAGGTAAGGGAAACAAAGGAAAATAAATGAATGGGACTATGTCAAACTAACAACTTCTGCAGAGAAAAAGAAACCATAAGACAGCAAAGCAGGGAATCCACTGTATGTGAGAACATATTTGCCAATGATACTGGGTTGGCCAAAAACCCGTTTGGTTTTTTCCATAAAATAAAAAACACATTTTTCATTTTCACCAATAACTTAATTGAGTTGAGTATTTTGAGTATGTAGGCTATCTCCCATGTGGAAATAACGCTGATTGTTCTCAGTGTCTTGGTTTGATCACTATTGACTTCAATTAATCTACATGACTGTAGAGCATCATCCAGTGAGAAGTCTCCAGCAAGAAACTTCACAAACCACTTTCAACACATTCAGTCAGTCACAGCACTGTCTCCATTACTGCACAAATCTTTTTTTCTTTGTATTTCAGTTGTGTTTTTACCTTCCTTGAAAGAATAAAGCATAATATGCTGAAAATGTTGCTTATTTTTCCATATTCAATAGTGAAATGGCTACATAAAATTTCACCAATTTTGACAAGTTTTTTTCTTAAATGGATGCTAATATGACACCTGTCACAATACAATCTAACAAACTTGTTTCGAATGAAGTTAAAGACAACTAAGTGCTACTAGAGCCATCTTACAGGAAAAAAAAAAAAAAGAAATGGACTTTTTGGCCCAATACATCTGATAAGGGGTGAATTTCCAAAACACATAAAAAACTCAATACCAGGAAGATAAAAAATCCAATTAAAAAAATGGGTGAAACCACTTCTATTCAACACAGTATTGGAAGTCCTAGCTACAGCAATCAGATAAGATAGAGAAATAAAAGGCACTCAAATTGGAAAGAAGGAAGTACAACTGCCATTGTTTGTAGATAACATGATATTATTCATAGAAAACCCCACAGACTCCACCAAAAAACTACTAGACCTTGTAAGTGAATTGTGCAAAAGAGCAGGATACAAAGTCAATATTCAGAAATTGAAGGCATTTTTGAACACCAACAACAAAGTATCAGAAATAGAAATCAGGAAAAAAAAACCCTATTTGCTATAGCAACAAGAAAAATAAAGTACCTAGGAATAAACTTAACCAAGGAGGTAAAAGACCTGCACTCAGAAAACTATACAACACTGAAGAAAAAATTAAGGAAGACACTAATAAATGGAAGCATATACCATGTTCATGGATTTGAAGAATAAACATCATCACAATGTCCATACTACCCAAAGCAATTTATAGATTCAATGCAATTCCTATTAAAATACCAATGACATATTTCACAGATACAGAACATTTCAAAAATTTTATGGAACCATAAGCAACACAAAATAGCTGCAGCAATTTTGAGAAAGAAGAACAAAGTAGGAGGGATCACAATACCTGATATCAAACTATATTGCAAGGCCACTGTAACCAAAACAGTCTGGTACTACACAAGAACAGACACATAGTTCAATGGAAGAAAATAGAGAGCCCAGAAATAAACCCAAGTTTCTATGGTCAGTTAACATTCGACAAAGGGGGCAGAAGAATAAAGTGGAGTAAAAATAACCTCTTCAATAAATGGTGTTGGGAGAGCTGTACAGCTCTATGCAAGAAAATGAAACTTGAGCATCAACTTACACCATACATAAAGATAAAATCAAGATGGATAAAAGACATATAAGTTGCACTGGAGAGCATCATGCTAAGTGAAATAAGCCAGGCAGTGAAAGACAAATACCATATGATCTCACCTTTAACAGGAACCTAATCAACAAAACAAATAAACAAGCATAATATAACCAAAGACACTGAAATTGAGAACAGGCTGACAGTCACCAGAGGAGAGAGGGGAGGGAATTTCAGGGGAAAAGGGAAAGGGTTTAGAGCAACAAGTATAAAGGACATATGGATGAAAACTATGGTGGGTGGAAATGGGAGGGAGGTGGGGAGGGTTGGGGAGGTGGGCTGGGGTGGAAGAAAAAGACAGAAAACTGTACAAGATCAACAATTAAAAAATACTGATAATTAAAAAATAATAATGCTGTAACAACAATAAAATAATTAAAAATAAAAAAATAAAATAAAAATTCTTGTTCAGGAAAAAAAAAAAAAAGACATATAAGTTGCAACACCATAAAAGTCCTAGAGGAGAACATAGGCAGGATAATCTCAAGATATTCCATGTGGCAATATTTTCATGGATACGTTCCCTAGAGCAAGGGACATAAAGGAAAGAATAAACAAATGGGACTTCATCAAAATAAAAAGCTTTTGAATGGCTGAAGAATACATCAAAATGAAAAGAGAACCAACGGTATATGAAAACATACTGCCAATGGTAACTCAAACAAGAGTCTGATCTTCAAAATAATAAAGAACTCACAAGATTCCACTCCAGGAAGACAACCCAATTAAAAATCGGGCAAAGGACATGAACAGACACTTCTCCAAGGAGGACATGCAGATGCCACAGAGACATATGAAAAGATGCTCAGTATCACTAGCCATCAGAGAGATGCAAATTAAAACCACAATGAGATACCACCTCACACCAGTCAGAATGGCCAAACAAATCAACAAACAAGTGTTGGAGAGGTTGTGGAGAAAAGGGAACCCTAGTGCACTGTTGGTGGGAATGCAGACTGGTGCAGCCATTGTGGAAAACACTATGGAATTTCTTCAACAAAACTAAAAATGGAACTGCCTTTTGACCCAGCAAATTCCACTGCTGGGATTATAGCCTAAGAACCCTGAAACCTCAATTCAAAAGAACTTATGCACCCCGATATTCATAGCAGCACCATTTACAATAGCCAAGTGTTGGAAGCAGCCTAAGTGCCCATCAGTAAATGAGTGGATCAATAAACTGCAGTACATTTCCACAATGGAATACTACACAGCAGAGAGAAAGAAGGAACTTCTACCTTTTGCAGCAGCATGGATGGAACTGGAGAGTATAATGCCCAATGATATAAGCCAGTAGGTGAAAGACAAATACCATATGATATAAGTAGAATCTAATGAACAATAAACTAATGAGGAAAACAGAACCAGAGACATGGAAATAGGGAGTAGACTGACAGCTTAAGAGGAAAGGCAGGCAGCAGGGAAAGGTGGGAAGAAGGGGAAGGGATTAGTCAACATATATGAATGACCTATGGACATGGACAATGGTGTGGGGATTGACAGTGGGTGTGGGGTGTGGGCTGGGTGGAGAGAGGCAAAGGGGAAAAATTGGGACAACTGTAATAGAATAAACAATAAAAATATTTTTATTTTTAAAACCATCTTAATAAAGTAATATTGTATATAAAAAAGAAAAGTACAAGGTAGAAGCTACCAATGGGTATATGTTATACTAGAGGAGAATATATGTGGTTTTCTGGTTTCATGATTTTAAAAACTGCAATGTTCTGGTTCATATACTGAAGTCGTGACTTGATCGGTGTTCACTTTAGTAGTATTCTTTATCATTTATATCTATGTTACTTTTTCTATGTCAAATATCAAATAGTATAAAAATAAAAATATATATTTGGCCTAGGAATTTATGATTAATTACATACTATGTTTTTAAACAACTGATCACAAAATGTTGAAGAAAAATACTAATGAAAATGGAAAGATGCACAGAGATGTGAATAGGAGAGCCAAACAAATGATTAACTAAAAAGAAAAAAGAAAGCAGAACATTAATACAAAGGTCCTTAGTAATTATTTCTTTCAGGTCTTAAATGAAAACTCCCATGATACACAAGAGAAATAGCACTGAAGTATGCACATTCGACAAGGTATTTGTTAACTTTACACTTCTTTTTCACAATTTTCAGCTGTTTCATAATTCAACATAATCTTAGTCTATCAGATTCATAATAGTCTTGTTTACAGGACACTCATTTAATGGGGAAGATTTTTGTCTTTGAAAATTGAAAATAGGGGTCAGAAGTGTTCACAGGCAGTCTTAAATGTATTTTGTGCTATTTTGATTTGTAGTAGTTTACTCACTAATTATGACTTGTTTAGAATAAGTTAAAGATAGTTTGTATTATCTAAATACAAATGAATACCAATTAATGTTTAACTAGAAATTAAACGTAAGAAGAAAATAAAACCAGGCTTGAATGAGAAATTATTCATTCAATGAAGACCCATAAATCTCTGAGAGTCCAACACTGAACTAGGAGTTTGTGGTTACTAAAGAAGACAGTTCACCCTTAGCCTTAGGGATTAAAGTTTAGTTGACTTTAATGTAATATATAAATAAGACAAAGCTACTTAACATTTGGCAGATAGGAATAAGATAAATCCTACCTGAGAATGGTACATCTCTAAGAATAGTAGGAGCCCAGCCTCTCCAAAGGGAAATCCAACCATCTTCAGATACTTTCTTGCTGACAAACTGATGCAGTTCCTTGTAAGAAAACTTCTTAGATTGCATGTTGGTTCTTATCAATTCTAATGGACTTATCACAGTTACTGCACCAACTAATACAAACAACCAAATATTAAAAAACAAATACAGAGTCATGTACTATGCAAACACACATGCAAAATTAATAGTTCATGCATTTTACATTTTAAACTTCTATTCTGAAATGTCTGCAAACCTTAAAAATCAAATACCTAATGCCAACATACTGGTACAATTTTTTTTTCCTTGGTAAGAGTAAATCTTATACGTCTGTTTTCATATACCTTATTCTTTCTGGTTTCAACTCTTTCCAGAGAAGTTCCAGAAATATTATACATCAACTAGAACTACTACAGAAACTTCACTCCAACTGCACACAGAAAAACATCCTTCTGCATAGAGGCAAATTTCCTTCTGGTGAAACTCTGAATCTCAAAGTCTGTAAGGAAAATGATTCGGGACTTTTGCATCAATCTGATGTCATCCTAATATCCAGAATCTAAAGTCTAAAAGTCTAAAATCATTCTAAAATCTCTGTCCAAGATTCGACAAGGATGGGTTGATCCCATTTCTTTCTGATAGCAATTACCATATCATACGACTTCTAAAGTATAAATACTACCAAATTAGCACAAACTACAAATGCAAAATGTGTATTACCAATAGTCTGAATTTTATACAAATTCTCTGTGAATGTCAAAATTTAAAATGGAGCTTTAAACACTGATCAAAATGAAAATATAATAAACTTATTACTTACATCTGGCCACAATTCCAGCAACAATTGGTATGCGACTTTCATTTTCTCCTAATTTAGATCTCAGGAGAGCACTTAATTGGTCATAGCAGGTAAAATAAATAACTGTGGCAGGAACTGCCATTACTCTGTTAGAAACACACAAGCAAAAAGATTTGCATAAAATTGTGGAAAGTGCTTAAATACATTATTAAATACAAGCTAAATTCCTCATATTTTGTATAAGCTAAAAATATAACAAATCAGCCTCTGAGATCAATTTTTCTTTTATTTTAAAAATTATTAACTTAGAAAGCTGCAACCTTCCCCCCCTTAAAATAGGTATCTGCCCTCCAGAAGTTTACATGCTAGCTGTGAAAATAAGTTAGAGTACCATTCAGATCATAAATAGGAAAGGATAAATGAGGACACTTCTCTATCTCTTAGACTTGTTCTACGATCTGTTTCTGGTCTTCCAAATATTGTAACATGAAAATCATTGAAGTAAAAAGTACGAGAGCAATTGTAACATATTTTTGAACTATGGACCATATACCTGCTTACATTACAATTAATGATGCCAGACTTATATATACTAGTATCAAGGAGATTCCAATGACATTCTTTCAGATGAAAAATATCAAAAGGGAGTTATTAACTAATCACAAAGTTGCAAGCACTACCATGTCATAAATATTAATGCAACAAGAAACCAGTCTATGTTTATGCTAGTTAGTAGAGAATTAACATCACCTGGAAAAGTATACTTATCACAATATCTCATTATTTTAGTAAAATAAAAAGTCATACATCAAATTCTCAATTTCTGAACATGAAAAGAAAGTTATGCTTGTGCACCAAAGAAACACAACAAGCTTGGTTGCTCCAATATTCTATACAGTCTGGAGGGCATTATTTGCATGCTTGACCTTTGACCAACTCCAAGAAAGTTAGCCCTTGGAATATTTCCTATCATCAGGTTTTTCTCTGCATCTGGAACAAAACCCACTTGTCTAGGTTGATTTGTGCTAATGATATGATTTTTGGTAAACATCTGCTTTTCTTCTAGGGGTCTGGAATTTTGGTAATCAAAGTTGGTCACAAACACTGAATGTGCTGCTGCCATCCACCCTCAATAAAAGCCCCAGACTCTAAAATTCAAGTGTGATTTAAGGCAGAAACATTTTTCACATACTGCTGTAGTTCAGTGCTGAAAGAATAAATGCATCCTGGGTGATGTCATGAGGGAGGACTCTGGAGCCTATTACCTGGTCAACTTCTTTTGTGTCTTTTCCCCTCACTGATGCTTTGGATCTTTTTGTAATAAACCACAGACATGAGTGCAACCTTCTGTAGGTCCAATGAGACCTTGTAGCCAATCATCAAATGTGTTGTTGTTGTAGAACTCACAAAACAATGCTTTAAAAAAGTACTAATGTTAAAAATGCACAATTTTGTCTAATCATGCTGATTATAAAGCCAAACAAAACACCACCATCACTTAGTAAAAAATATATTAAATTTCAACTTACAAGGTAGGGGGAAGGCCACTCCACAGGGATTTAATGCCCTCATTTCGAATGATTTTCAAAAAGGCATCCTACAATTATAATAGAAAAAAGTAGTCAAAATACATCCCTAAATCTGATATATAAAAAGTTTATACTAGTAATTGATTGGTAATTCGATTCTGTCAAGTGTTTATTTCTAAAATATAAGCTTCTCAGATTTATGCAGGGCCAATATTTTTTTAAAGGAATTTTCCCCTGGCCAGGTAGCTCAGTTGTATAGAATTCAATCCCAATACACCAAGGTTGTGGGTTTGACCCATAGTCAGGGCACATACAAGGATCAATCAATGAATGCATAAGTAAGTGGAACAAATAGATGTTTCCCTCTATCTCTATTAAAAAAACAACAACAATGTCATTCTTCTCAGAACTAGAACGAATAGTCCTAAAATTGGTATGGAACCACAAAAGATGCCTAATAGCCAAAGCAATCTTGAGAAAGAAGAACAAAGTTGGAGGTATCGTGCTCCCTAATCTGAACCACACTACAAAGCTATAATAATAAAAACAGTATGATACTGACATAAAAACAGACATACAGAACAAGGGAACAGAGTAGATAGCCCAGAAACCTAGCTTATATGGTCAACTAACCGATGACAAAGGATGTAAAAATATGTAAGGGAGTAATGACAGTCTTTCAACAAGAGGTGCTGAGAGAACTGGAAAGATACATGTACAAAATAAATAGCCCTGGCTGGTGTAGCTGTGTGGATTGAGCACCAGCTTGCAAACCAAAAGGTCGCCAGTTCAAGTCTCGGTCAGGGCACATGACTGGGTTGTTGGCCAGGTCCCTGGTTGGGGGACGCGTGAGAGGCAACCCATTGATGTATCTCTTGCACATTGATATTTCTCTACCTCTCCTTCTTTCTCCCTTCTACTCTCTCTAAAAATAAATAAATAAAATCTAAATAAATAAATAAAACAGGACCACTCTCTTATATCATATACAAAAACAAACTCAAAATTATTTAAAGACTTAAATGTGAAACCTGAAACCATAGTACTCCTAGAAGAAAACATAGGAAGTAAAGTATTTGACATCAGCCTGAATAACGTCTTTTTGAATACAGCCCCTTGAACAAGGGAAACAAAGGCAAAAATAAAACAAATGGGACTTAAACTAAAAAGCTTCTGCACAGCAAAGGAAACCTTTAACGAAACACAACCTACTGATTGGTAGAATATATTTGCATATGATATATTTGATAAGGAGTTGATATCCAAAATATATTAAAAAACACATATAACTCAATAACACACACACACACACACACAAATCCAATTGAAAAATAGGCAGAAGACATGAAAAGATATTTGTTCAAAGAGGACATACAGAAAAGATGGCCAACAAACATATGAAAAGATGCTCAACAGCACTAATCATCAGAGAAGTGGAAATCAAAACCACAAAGAGATACTACTGCACACCAATCAGAATGACTACTATAAAAAAGTTAACAAATAGCAAGTGCTGGTGAAGATGTGGAGAAAAGGGAACTGTTGCACACTGTTGGTGGTACTGTAAGCTGATGCAGCCCCTATGGAAAACATTATGGAGATTCCTCAAAAACCTAAAAATAGGCTTATCATTCAATCTAGCAATTACACTTTTGAGTATTTATCCAAAGTAAATCAGAACATGAATTTGAAAAGATATGTGTGCCCCAAGTTCATTGCAGCATTATTTACAATAGCCAAGAGGTGGAAGCAACCTAGGTATCCATGGATACACATGAAAGGATAAAGAAGACATGGCATATACATACAATGAAAACTTACACAGCAATGCAAAAGAATGAAATCTTGCCATATGCAACAACATGAAAGGATCTAGAGGGTATTATGCTAAGTGAAGTAAGTCGAGAAATGCAAATACTGTATGGTTTCACTTATATGTGGAATCTTAAAAAACAAAACGAACAAAAATAGACTCACAGAAATGGAGACCACAGGGATGGTTACTGGAAGGGAGGTGGTGAGAGGATGAATGAGAAAGAGAAGGGGAACACAGTCAGTAATGCTGTGATAAAGTTTATATTGTGACAGACTAGAATTAGTGGGGTCATCACGTTGTAAGGTATAAAAATGTTAAGTCACTATATTGCACACCTGAAACTAATATAAACAATGTAATATTATATAGCAACTATTCTTAAAATTTTTTCTTTTAAATACGAGAAAATCTTCAGGTCTAAGGGTAAGTAAAGAGTCCTTAACTTGACATTTTCTATGATTTACATAGAAAAATACCGATAAACTTAATCACAGTTTTAAACTTTTGCTCCAACAGAGACCCCATTTAAGAGGATAAAAAGATGAGGTAGACAGTATAAAAAATATTTGCAAAGCACACTTGCAGACAAAAATGGGGTATGTACAAGTTCAGTAACTAAAAGTAACCTCACAAGGAGATCTGGTAAGAAATTCCTAAGTGGGAAGGTGACGGTGAGTATTCTTTAGTAAATGTTTATCTCTGCCTTACTCGAGTCTTATCCATTGTTTTTGTGCATCTAGGTTAACACATCTTTGAAACGTCCCTTTTCAGTCCCCTGGGCAGTATAATGAGCCTCTAACTCTAGAGAGGACGTAATCTTGTTAGCTATTCTGTAACCCAATCACCTGCCTTGCTTTCTTTCACCTTCAAGATATCTTCTTTCTCTCCTTAACTGCAAATTCGTAAAAGACTGCAAGCTGTCATCCTGAGAAACCATTTTTCTCAATCTGTTGAGATGTAGCTTCCAGGCACAGCCTCTCTTTGGCTCTAATAAACTAAATTTTTTTTTACAGGATTGGATGTTGTTAGGTCAGTAAACCCTAAACATGCAACCACCATATGACCCAGAAACTGCAGTCCTGAGCATTTATCCCAGAGAATGATTTAAATATTACAAGTTATAATAAGAAATATATATTTTGGTCTTTGTCCATGGTTTCTGGAACACAGCATCTAAAATTCTTAAAATTTCCTAGTGATAAAGAAAAATGGGAGCATCTTTTGTTATATTTGCTATTTTGTCCTTAGTTCTGAAATAGCTCCAGATAAAGGTAAAAGAATTGTCTTTTATTATTCCTAACGAGACCCTTTCAACCACACCTGAGTTTATGCTAATGAGGTGATTTTTGGAAGCCCCTAGATGACCACAAGGTGGGGGCTTGTTAGGGAAACCAACCAAGTAATACAGGTATACCTGGGAGACATTTCAGGTTTAGCTGCAGACCACTGCAATAAAGCAAGTCACAAACATTTTTTGGTTTCCCAGTGTGTATTCAATTTATGTTTATATTACATTGTAGTCTATTCAGTGTAGAATAGCATTATGCCCCCCAAATGTATGTACCTTAATTAAAAAACACTTTATTGCTAGGAAAATGCTAATCATTATCTGAGCCTTCTGCAAATTGTGATTTTTTTGCCGGTGTACGGTCTTGCATCAAGGTTGATGGCTGTTGACTGATCAGGGTGGTGACTTCTGAAGGCTGGGGTGGCTGTGGCAATTCCTTAAAATAGAACAATGAAGTATCCTACATCCATTGATTCTTCCTGTCATGAACAATTTCTCTGTAGCATGTAATGCTTAACAGTTTACTTACAGAACTTCTTTCCAAACTCGAGTAGTCAATTCTCAGGAACCCTGCCTCTGCTTTATCAACTAAGTCTGTATAAAGGGGGGAATGTGGGTGGGAGAGGGTGTGTAGGGTGGAGGGGAATGATGGGGGAGAAATGGGACAACTGTAATAGCATAATCAATAAAATATATTTAAAAAAATAAAATCTTAAAGAAAATAAAAAATAAAAAGAATTATACATCAGGAAAAAAATAATAATATTCTAAATCCTTTGTTGTCATGTCAACAATCTACACCGCATCTTCATTGAGCAAAGATTCCATCACCGCCGCGCCTCGGGACCGGTCCGGTGCGGAGAGCCGCGGGTCTCGGGAAACGGGGCACAGCCGGAAAGGAGGCCGCCCCCTCACTCGTCACGCCCCGCACGTTCGTGCGGAACCTGGCGCTAAACCCTTTGCAGACGACCTGCTTCTGGGTCGGGGTTTCGCACTTAGCAGAGCAGCTCCCTCGCTGCGATCCACTGAAAGCCCTCGGCCCAAGGATTTGTCCTCGCGTGTTTCCTCCGAGTCCTCCAGCCTCACCCCGCGGCGGGGAAGGACGGAGTCGGGAAAGGGGCACCGCGGCGCGGTGGAGGTCTCTCCACGCCGGCGCGCGGAGTTCCGAGTCCCGGGCGGGCGCTGCGCCACCGCCCTTCCCGTCTCCTCCCATCCCGGGCATCGGACCGGCAGGCTGGGACCGTGGACCCGGGGGCTGGTGGCGCCCACAGCCCCTTTCTCAGGGGAGTTTGGTGTGGGGCCCGCGTCTCCAAGCCACGCGCGTACTTCCTTCTTCCCTTCCTTTCCTCCGCCCCCAAAATAGATTCCATCACAAGAAGCCACTTTTTATGCTCATCCACAAGAAGCAACTCCTCATCTGCTCAAGTTTTATCATGAGATTGCTGCAATTCAGTCACATCTTCAGGCTCCAGTTCTAATCACAGTTTTCTTGCCATTTCTACCACATCCACAGTTACTGGCCCACTGAAGTTTTGAACTCAAAGTCATTCATGAGGGTTGGAATCAACTTCTTCCAGACTCCTATTAATGTTGCTATTTTGACCTCTCCCCATGAATCACAACTGTTCTTCATGGCCCCTAAAATGGTAAATCCTTTCCGTAAGGTTTTCAATTGACTTTGCCCAGGGTCATCAGAGAAATCACTATCTATATCTATATTCACTGTCTATGGCAGCTATAGCCTTATGAAATGTATTTTTGTTGACTTTTAGAGAGAGACAGGAATAGAGTGACAGAGAAAAAATATCGATTCGTGGTTCCACCCATCCGTGCATTCATTGGTTGCTTCTTGTGTGTGCCCTCATGGATGGGAATGATGCTCTAACCAAATGAACCACGCGGCCAGGGCTGTAATGTAGTTCTTATGTAATAAGACATGGAAGTCAAAAATTACTCCTTGATCCGTGAGCTGCAGAATGGATGTTGTGTTAATAGGCATGGAAACAACATCTGTCTCACTGTGTATCTTCATTGAAGCTCTTCGGTGATCAGATACATTGTCAATAAGCAATATTTTGAAAGGTATCTTTTTTTCTGAACAGTCGGCCTCAAAATGGGCTTAAAATGTTCAGTAATCCATGTTATAAACAGATGTGGTGTCATCCAGGTTTTATTGTTCCATTTATAGAGCATAGGCAGAGGAGATTTAACACAATTCTTAAGGGCCCTAGGATTTTCAGAATGATCTAAACGAGCATTGGCTTAAATTTAAAGTCACCAGCTGCCTAAGTTCCTAACAATAGAGTCAGCCTATCCTTCAAAGCTCTGAAGCCAGGCATTGACTTCTTCTCTCTAGCTATGGAAGTCCTAGACATGGTACCTTCCAAAATATGGCTGTTTCATCTAGTTGAACTTGTGTTGTTTAACGCAGCTGCCTTTACTAATCATTTTAGCTTGATCTTCTGAATAACTTGTTGCAGCTTTTACATTAGCACTTGCTGCTTCATCTTGCATTTTTAGGTTATGGAGACAGCTTCGGTCCTTAAATCCGATCAACCAACCTCTGCTAGCTTAAAACTTCTTTTGCAGCTTCCTCACCTCTCTCAGGACTTGCTGTGGATTAGGCTTTGGTATAAGGCAATGTTGTAGCTGGTTTAATCTTCTATCCAAACTACTAAAACTACTCATTGCTCCATGTCAGCAATAAGGCTGTTGCACTTTCTTACCACTCCTGCATTTACTGGAGTAGCACTTTTTTTCCTCATTAAACTTTGTTTTAATGGGCCTCAAAATTCTGTGACAGATTTCTGGTCAAGTTGTTTCCATTAAAAAGTACTAATTTAAAAAACTAGTAACTTAAAAACTACCCCCCTGCCCCCACATACAAAACATATGGTTCACAAAACATTCTCCTTTCCTTCTGAAGGTTTTACAATGCATTGTAATCAATAACCAGTCTTTACTATTAAACTTAAATGGCCAACTGAGACAAAAAGTTTTCGGACCATTCTTCCACCACTGATTCAGACTGGGGTGTCATATATTGGGGATAATATTCATTTAGTTTTCTGAGCTTTCTGGGAAGACTTGGTGACCCTGCCAGCTCCAGGTGCCTTTTTGTCCACTGCTTTGGTGACACCCACAGCAACTGTCTCATGTCACAAAAGCAAAATGGCCAAGAGGGGTATGGTCAGAGAGGCTTTTAACACACTTGGGCTCAGCAGGATCCATATCAACAATGGCGGCAACATCAGATTTCAAAAACCTTAGGCTGTCTCCCAGCTTTTCCCCAGAACAAGAATCAATTTTATTCGGCTTAGCAAATTTGCAAGCAATGTGAGCAAGTCAGTTGCATATCCAGCACTGACTTGGCCCAGATGGTTCAGGATATCACCTGAGCTGTGAATCCAGCTGTTTCCATTAATTGGTCATTTTTGCTGTCACCAGCCACACTGCCATGATGAACATTATGTCTGTCAAAGATGTTTGTCATGGAGTAGCACTTTGAATTTCCTTCAAGAACTTTTCCTTGCTAACTGGTGCAAGAGGCCTAGCTTTTCCACCTTTCTCTGCTTTCAATATGCCTTCCTCGCTAACCTCCATCATTTCTAGCTTTTGCTTTAAAGTGAGACATGCAATTCTTTCTTTCATTTGAACACACTTAGAGGCCACTGTAGGCTATTACTTGGCCTAATTTCAATATTGTTGTGACTCAGGTAACAGGAGGCCCAAGGAGAAGAGAGAGAGAGACGTGGAACTCCTGGGCAGTGGAGCAGTCAGAACACACACAGCATTTAGCAATTCAGTTTACTGTCTTATATAGGCACATTTCATAGCACCCCAAAACGATTATAACCCTAACATCAAAGATCCATGATCACAGATCATCATGACAAATATCACAATAACAGAGTCTGAGAAATTGCAAGAATTACCAAAACGTGACACAGACACACAAAGTGAGCAAATGCGCTTTGGAAAAATGGTGCTGGGAGACTTATTCAACAACAGGTTGTCACAAACCTTCAGTTTCTGGGGTGGGAAAAGCAATATCTGGGAAGCGCAATAAAACAAAGCATAATAGAAAGAGGTATATCTGCAGAGGGTTGGGACTTTCACTCCTCTACCCTACTCTTCTCCCCAACCTCAGGATCTTTGGGGAAGGGAGAGGGACTGCAGGTCGAAGTAATCACCAACAGCCAGTGATTTAATCAATCACGCCTACATAATAAAGCGAGTTAAGAGCAGAAAGGAAATAGGTGTGGCTATAGAAGAGAAACATAAGGATCCCTGTGGTGATGGAATTGTTCTGCATCTTAACTGAATCAATGCCACTAACCTGGTTGTGATATTATACTTGGTTTTGTAAGATATTACCATCTCAGGAAACTGGGAAAAGGGTATATGGGATCCGTCTGGATATTTTTCTTAAAATTGTGTATGACTTACGCAATTATGTCAATGTAAGAATATTTAACTAAAAATATGTACTCCCTTTTTTCCTACATAAAAAGCATGAAAAAAAAGAAAGTTAAAGAGTTAAAAGCAAAGAAGTATTTTCCTTTTCCTGCTTCAATATCTACTGTGGATAAATTTGCTAACTTATGATAAAATTTCATTGCCCTGTAATTTGGAAAATCTTTCATTCATAAAGTTTAATATAAAAATAGAAAATACACTGTGATTATAAATAATATCTCCTTACCAATGTTCCCCGGAAAAATCCTGGCTTCTTATACCATGCTTTGTTGCCTTCTTCTTCACAGACACAGAGATGGTCCATAAGCCCATTACTATATATAAAACATTTTCCTAATGAAGAAGATTACAACAGTCAACAATTATTTCACACAACTCTATTATTTTTACTGATGAACAAATTGAAATTATAATGAGGGAACTAGAGAACTATAAAAAAGATACAACCTTGTCCTCACCTTTTAGGATAAAATATACATAATATGATTTGCTTAATGAGATAGCACTGAGATTTAAATTGACAGTAGTTAAGGTAGCTGACTCAACTTGTGCATTTTAGGTTTTCAGAACTGTAGTAAGCAGAAGCACACAGAAATAAATTCTTTTTGGTTGTCCGAGGAAGTGGAAAGAAAAGATAAAGGAGGAAAACCTGTTCTGATATGAGAACATGGGCGGAAACCTCTGTGGTGGCCAGGGAAACACAGATGAAAACGTATTATGAATCAAACATTTATCTGAAAGGTGCCAAGAGAGTAGATTTTAAAAGTTCTCATGACAAGAAACGGTAAATTTATGGGGTGATGGATGTTAACTAAACTTACTGTGGTGATTAATTTGCAATATATGCATATATGAAATCATTATGTTTCACACCTAAAACTAGTGTTATATGTCAATTATATCTCAATAAAATAGATTATGAAAAGATATGTTCTTCTTGATCAATGTAAATAATGCTATGCTTTGCACCTTTCTCTGGATTTATACTGCTCCGTTTTGACATTCATTACCTCCTACCTAATTTACCACTTTCTTTAATATCAACTCTTTCTCATTATAGGACTAACTCTTGCTGCCAAAATTGTCTTCTCTTTTCAACCATATATACAATTGTGAGTTTCTTAATACATAAGCCAAGTGCCTCCTGCTTTTAAGGCTTTCTTTAATATGTAGGGAACTACCTTACTGTTTAGTCTCTACAATCCATCTATCCTGTCATTCATCTGAAATATGCCTGCTGTTCATTCCGTCTCACTACTATCCATTCAACAGAGTGGCATCTATGCCTGACTCAAATTCCTCACAGTCCAGTATGTTTTCTGCTATTTAAACATGTTTTAAAGTGCCATTATCTCTATAAAACCAGAAAAATTGATGAAGGAATTGTTGTTTTTGCTCATCTAATAATGTATAATTACTCTTCTCAGATTGCACATAAACTATACCGTCGAGCAATTAACCAAGCTGTCTGATAAGACAGTGAGTTTCTTTTCACTGTATTCAAGCAATAGTTGGACGACTGCCGATGTTCTAGGACTGGCATAGCTCTTGGACTAAGGAGGAAGCTGGATTCTAAGGTCCCTGACCAATGCACTCCATTCTTAGTTGTGAGGCATATAACCAAATACAAAATCATCCTCTGGCTTAATTAGTAGGTTCATAAAGTGTTACATATACATATTTGTTTTTAGCCTAGAAAACTACATAATGAAAAACTGCTTCTGCATGAGGATACAGAGGCATCAATTTTTTAACTGGCAAAAAGATTAACATTCAAACAAAAATAAATACAGTAACATTTAAAAATGTAACATAACACTTCCAGGATAACTGGTATGTACCTTTGAGAAATGGGCTGTGTTGGGCTTGGAGTCGAATTTTAACAACATCCAGGGGTGTCACTGTGAAGATACATAAATTTCAATTAACAAGTGATACATGTAAGTTTAGAGATGTTTGTCCAAAGAACACAAAATACATGGTGGGGCAAAAAGTAGGTTTACAGTTCTGAGTATGCAAAACACAGAGTTTATTCTTATTCTCACTTACTAGTTATTGTATCACTTTCTATTATGAACAACTGTACACCTACTTTTGCACCAACCTGTGTTTTGAATCACACTTTTCTTCATGACTATACAATGGGTAAGATTACTTAATCTTAAAGTGGTTTTGAAGGTAATATTCTAATTTTTGACCTTGAATTTTGTTTGAAGAGGATCAATGAAAAGACAATGTAATTACTTCTCTCACCAGGGCTGAAATGTCATTTAAAATACTTCTACAATTATAATTCCATTAATGTTAAAACTACAATACTAGTCTAAAGTCTATTTAAATATGGAAAATAACTCCGTATTATAAGTAATTAATAATCAAACAATATTAGTCTCCCTAATCTATTAAATTTACCTATATCAAATAAAAACTATAGTTAACGTAAATTTGAATAAGGTAGTCATAAATCATCTTTACCACCAGGTTATATTATTTCACTTGGGAACAACACAGAAAAGGAGAATGGTTTTAATTTGCATGCTATATTTGCCCAAATAGAAAAAAATGCCAGATAATGGTACCGAAGAAAAATTTTCATCATCTGAGAATTATCTCTAAGGCCTTCACAACCCTAACATTCTCACATGACGTAACATACTACCATCCTAAAGTGATTCATTTATGTTTGTTGTAGTCATCTGCTATCTTATTTAAATAACCAGTCAAGTTAAAATCATTAAAATGCTGAACTATCACCTAACTATGTCATTTGGCTATGTCTACAAGAAACTGACTATAAAAAATAGAAAAATGTGGTCCAGAGAAGTTTTAAAAATTCACCATCAATATAAGAAAAGTTAAACAGTTTGTATTTATTGCTATTGTAAATTGTCCAAATTCTGTATTATTCATTATGCTGATATTTTATTTCATCTTCTTGCTTTCTATTGTTCAAAAAGAATAAAAGTCAGGAAAGTTTAACACTGATAAAAACCACAAAAAACTCCTGATGGAAGGCCCATATTTACAGATGAGAAATGAAGCTCAGAGAGAAGTAGAGACAACCCCCAAAGTGCATTTACCCTGCGAATGACAAAGCGAGGACTAAAATTCAAGTCTCTTGTTTCTCTGTCCTGTGTTCTTTTCATGTTTTGTTGATGGAGAGATACTACCATTTATGAAAGATGAATGATAGTATTATTATATTACAGATGGTAAAGCTCAAATGAATTAATTCAGTTACATAATCTACATCAGTAACTTTATTTTACCCATTAGTGATGTCAGTATAGCTCCAGTACAAGAGGCAAGCATTTGTTGAAGGGGTGTCACTTTGATAATCGGTGGAACCCCTTCTTCAGGATCCATATTTTTAACTACTTGAAGACAAATCTGTTAAAGAAAAGCAAGATGTAAAATAAAGTTTAATGGAAAATGCCCTCAAAATTGACTGCTATATATTAAGTAAACTATAAAAAGAAGGAAAATGGGGATAGACTCATAAATGGAGAGCAGGGTGACAACTGTGGAGCGGGGAGAGGTTAGTGGGTGGAGGGATTGAGAAAAAGGAAAAAGGACTAATGGACAACAGTGGGGTAATTACTAGGGGAAGGGGAAGCATAAGGGGACTACATGGTAATGGAAAAATATAATAAAGATTAAACTTTAAAAAACAATAATCAGCATTAATATCAAAGGACAGGCTGTGACAACTATCAAAAGTAAATATCTAAGCTGTATACACAAAGACACTACACAACTGTCATTAATAGAAAGTATTCTCTGATTTGCCAAAAAGGGTCATGTATTTCAGCTAAGCTGTGTGAATAGCATCACACTTGCAAGAAAGTTAATAGGGCATTAAGAAAACAGACTCTGGCTACATATCAATGAAAGCAGCCGACAAGATTCAGAATCTGTGAATTTGGCCTCTTAAGAACTACTCAGATACAATAATATGGTACAGAGTTACTAGCAAATATGGCACTATTTTTACTGCATACCAAAATCTGCTGCATGGTATAAAAACAACACCAAAACACATAAGCTCCAGAAGCATCTTAGAGAAATTTGATGAGAAAAACAAAATGTACTTCCTAAAAAGTGAGTTAACCAAAAAGGTATAAAAATTACTTATAAACTGGCTATTCAAAAATAACCACTGACAATATACCAGTGCCATCACTCCAAATGTAATGTGCACACAAACACACATTTAAATATGCAAATAATGTCTGTTCATATTATATACAGGATGGGGCAAAAGTAGGTTTACAGTTGTGTGTATGTGAAACCAAGTTTATTCTTTTTTTAGTATATTTTATTGATTATGCTATTACAGTTGTCCCATTTCTCCCCTTCATTCCCCTCCACCCTACACACCCCCTCCCACCCACATTCCCCCCTTTAGTCCATGTCCATGTGTCATAGTTCTTTAGCTTCTACATTTCCCACACTATTCTTGCCCTCCCCCTGTCTATTTTCTACCCACCGTCTATGCTACTTATTCTCTGTACCTTTTCCCCCTCTCTCCCCCTCCCACTGCCCTGTTGATAACCCTCCATGTAATCTCCATTTCTGTGGTTCTGTTCCTGTTCTAGCTGTTTGCTTAGTTTGCTTTTGCTTTTGTTCTAGGTGTGGTTGTTAATATCTGTGAGTTTGCTGTCCTTTTACTGTCATATTTTTTATCTTCTTTTTCTTAGATAAGTCCCTTTAACATTTCATACACTAAGGGCCTGGTGGTGATGAACTCCTTTAATTTGACCTTATCTGAGAAGCACTTTATCTTCCCTTCCATTCTAAATGAAAGCTTCACTGGATAGAGCAATCTTGGATGGAGGTCCTTGACTTTCATGACTTAGAATACTTCCTCCAGCCCCTTCTTGCCTGTAAGGTCTCTTTTGACAAATTACCTGACAGTCTGATGGGAACTCCTTTGTAGGTGACTGTCCCCTCATCCCTTGCTGCTTCTAGAATTCTCTCCTTCATTTGAATTTTGGCTAATGTAATTATGATGTGCCTTGGTGTGTTCCTCCTTGGGTCCAACTTCTTTGGGACTCTCTGAGCTTCCTGGAAGTCTGTTTCCTTTGCCAGATTGGAGAAGTTCTCCTTTATTATTTGTTCAAATAACTTGTCCACTTGTTGCTCTTCCTATTCTCCTTCTGGTACCCCTGTAATTTAGATGTTGGGACATTTAAAGATGTCCTGGAGGTTCCTAAGCCTCTCCTCATTTTTTTGAATTCTTGTTTCTTCATTCTTTTCTGTTTGGTTGGTTGTTTCTTCCTTCTGGTCTACTTCATTGATTTGCGTCCCAGTTTTCCTCCCATCACTATTGGTTCCCTGTGCGGTTCCCTTCATTTCACTTAGTGTAGCCTTCATTTGTTCATCTAATTTGCGACCAAAATCAACCAATTCTGTGAGCATCCTGATCACCAGTGTTTTGAACTGTGCATCTGATAGGTCGGCTATCTCTTGGTTGCTTAGATGAATTGTCTCTGGAGCTTTGATCTGTTCTCCCGTTTGAGCCATTTTTGGGTTGTTTTTCAGTCTGGTTGTGCCTGTTATGTAATGAGGGGCGGAGACTTAGATAGTCACCAGGGTGGGGCAGCCCAGTTGCTGGGTTGTGACGCTGTATGTGGGGGCGGGTCCGAGAGGGAACAACAGCACTTGCTCCACTTTCTCTAGTATTTCAGTCCCTTCTGCCACTTCCCACAAGCAAAGTAGGCCCTTCTGGGGCTGATTTCCATGTTGGTGGGCTGTGTACATTCTAGGACCCTGTGGGTCTCTCCGAGGAACTCTCCTGTGAGGCTGGGAGTCTCTCCTGGCACCTCAACACCCACAAGTGTTTTCAATCAGTATTTTTAGGTTTTATTTCCTGGCACTGGGGCCCTAGGTTGTGAGGTCTATCTTGTTCCCTGTTTTTGCCTGGATTATCTGCGTGCAAATGTGGGACCGCCTGGTCAGCCAGCTGCCTTGTGCGGCCTCAATGGGTCTGCCTGTTGCCACCCTGTGCCCAGGGTCTGCTAGCCACCGTCTGCATGCCTGGGGCTCCTGAAAACTGGGGTCTGCCAACCTCCACCTTTTCCTGCCGCGACTCCGCCCCTCTTACCAGTCAGGATGAATGGTTGTCGGACTTTGGTACAGCTCAATTTTCTATCAGTTCTGATTGTTTTCTTGCTTCTAAATCTTTGTTGTCCTTAATTTTGGTTGTGCGAGGGGGCACAGTGTGACCACCTACGCCTCCATCTTGGCCAGAAGTCCCAAGTTTATTCTTGTATTATTATTGGTTAATTATCATATTACTTTCCATACGAACAACTGTAAACCTATGTTTGCCCAACCCCGTATGTACTATATGCAGATGTTATCTGTACAGGTAGATTACATCTAATTAATTAAATATGAATCAACATTTGTGTATCTTTGTACATGCATCTTTTGTGAAAAAATGGTTACTATTATTGCATGCAAAGTGTAATTGAAAAATAAAATTAAAAAGTAGGTTACTACTATTCATATTGTTTAGTAGACCACTTTGACACCTTAAAATATAGACACTGTGCTCTGGCTAGGTGGTTGGAGCATCATCCCACACACCAAAGGGTTGTGTTTGATCCCCAGTCAGGGCACTTGCCCAGGTTGCAGGTTCAATCTCCAGTTGGGGCACGGATGGAAGGCAACCAATTGATGTTTTTCTCTCTCACATCAATGTTTCTCTCTCTCTCTTTCCCTCCCCCACTTAAAAATCAATAAACATATCCTTGGGTGAGGATTAAATATATATATATATATTCTATTCATTCTACATATATATATAGTGTCAATAAACATAGACTTACATTATCATTCTAATGCTTAAAGATTTTTTAAAATCCTCACCTGAGGACATGTTCATTGATTTGAGAGGGAAAGGGAGAGAGAGAGACAGAGAAAAACATTGATCAGATTAGCTGCCTCCTCTAGGCATGCCAACAAGGGAACAAAACTGGAACCCAGGTACGTGCTCTGACTGGGGATTGAACTCGCAAGCTTTTGGTGTACCAGATGATGCTCCAACCAAGGAAGCCTCCCTGCCAGGATGATGCTTAAAGTTTTTAATTTTATTATTTTAATCAGTCTTATATATATTGTTGAATATTAAGTTGCAATGCCAGTTTTTTACTCATTCATTCATTCTATACATTCTCATGATAAATATCCTTACGCATACATCTTTTTGTGGCCTTCCTATAACTACTATAAGAAAAAGTAAGATTGCTGGACTAAACGAAACTTTGAGACAAAATTTTTTCCAATTTATACTTCCACTGGTAATCTGAGTTGCTATTAATCCACAACTTCATCAAACTCTCACATTATGTATCATTTATCTTTTTCTGAACCATTTCAAAAAAGGTTGCGTACATCAATCCTTTTTTATCCTAAGTACCTCAGAATATTCTCTTACATAATCAGAGCACAATTATCAAATTAAAAAAACTTAATTTTGATAGTACTCCAGTTCATATCCCAATTTTGTCATTATCCCAACAATTACTTAACAAAAATGAATGGTAGTTTTATTGTTTCTTTAGACTTTTATTATTCGCCTAACTAGTTTAAAAAATTTTTATTGAATTTATTGGGGTGACAGTGGTTAATAAAATTGCATGTATAGGTTTCAGGTGTTCAATTCTATAACACATAATTTGTATATTGTATTGTGAGTTCACCACCCAAAGTCAAGTCTCCTTCCATCACCATTTATCCCCTCTTTACCCTTTTCTACCTCCCCCCATCTTTCTTCCCCTGTGATAATCACCATAACTGTTGTCTATGAATTGTTGTTGCTGTTTTTTGGCTTAATCCCTTCACCTTTTCACCCAGTCCTCCAACCCCATCCCCTCTAAAGGCTTTCAGTCTGTTTTCTGTATGTGTGAGTCTGTTTCTATTTTGTTTGTTTATTTTGTTCATTAGATACCACATATAAGTGAAATCACATGGTATTTGTCTTTCTCCAACTGGCTTATTTCACTCAGCATAATGCTCCCCAGGTCCATCCATGCTGTCTAAAGGGTAAGACTTCCCTTTTTACTACCAAATATTCTGTTGTGTAAATTTACCACAGCGTTTTCATCCACTTACCTACTCGTGGGCACTGGGGCTGCTTCCAAATTTTGGCTATTATAAATAACGCTGCAATGAACATAGGGGTGCATATATTCTTTTGAATTAATGTTTCAGGTTTCTTTGGATATATTCCCAGAAGTAGAATGAATCTCTGTGTCATAAGGAAGTTCCATTTTTAATTTTTTGAGGAAACTTCATACTGTTTTCCACAGTGGCTACACCAATCTGCATTTCACCAACAGTGCACAAGGGTTCCCTTTTTTCCACATCCTCGCCAATACTTCTTGTTTGTTGATTTACTGATAACCATTCTGACAGTGTGAGATGATATCTCACTGGAGTTTTAATTTGCATTTATCTGATGATTAGTGACACTGAGCATGTTTTTTATATGTCTATTGGCCATCTCTATGTCTTCTTTGGAGAAGGGTCTATTCAGGTCCTTTGCCCATTTTTAATTGGATTGTTTGGGATTTTTGTTATTGAGTTTTATAAGTTCTATATAAATTTTGAATATTAACCCCTCATCAGATGTATTGGTGAGTATGTTGTCCCATTCAGTGGGTCCTTTTCATTTCACTAATGATTTCCTTTGCTGTGTCAAAACTTTTTAGTTTTGATGTAGTCCCATTTGTTTTTCCTTTTGTTTCCCTTGCCCAAGGAGACATATCAGAAAAAAAATATTGCTACAAAAAATGTCTGAGATTTTACCGCCTGTCTTCTTCTGGGATTCTTATGGTTTCAAGTCTTAGCATTTAAATCTTTAATCCATTTTGAGTTTATTTTTATGTTCAGTGTAAGAAAGTGGTCTACCTTCATTTTTTTGCATATATCTCTCCAATTTTCCTAACACCATTTGTTGAATAGACCATTTTTACCCCATCGTATGTTCTTGCTTCCTATGTCAATATTAACTGACCATAAAGACATGGGTTTATTTCTGGGCTCTGTTGGATCTATACGTCTGTTTTTATGCAAGTACCATGATTACTATGGCCTTGCAGTATATAGTTTGATGTCAGGTAGCGTGATTCCCCCAACTGAGTTCTTCTTAATTAAGATTGCTGTGGTACCCACCTGGTTTAAGTCTTTTCCTCAACTCTATGCTCCAATATTTTGTTTGTAACATCAGTAGCTGAAAATCTGCAGTGGAAAAAAAAACTGTTTTATCTTTTCACATAGGAAAAGGATAATAAGCCTAATGGAAAGGAGCACATAGAAAACTTTAAAACAGAAATTAACATTTACTGAATGCTTCTCGTAAGTGCTTTGAGGATTATAAAGAACACTCCACAAATAAAGAAAACAGTGCTTGAAGAATAATAATAAAAATTTTAAAAAACTAAAAAAAGAACACTCCGCAAATACTAATATTAGCTATGAAAGTATTTTCACAAAAACTTCCAATTATCCCAGTAAATATATTCCATTTTAAAAACAAATTATTCTATAACCTGAACACATTGATCAATCTTAGATTATTAAGTCAAAAAATAGATTTTGTGATGTAAGATTAAGTATCCGGCATCATCTATAACATATTTTAGGAAAAAAAATTTGATCTGAATCTAAGTAATCCTTTAGCTCTAATGTCCATTTTACAGAAAATTCAGAGACTAAAGTAACATGGTAAAGGATGCTGTAAAACAGGAGTAAGTGTAACACTCTAGCCGTTACGACTACAGCCTCTTCAACAAGTGAAAGGTGAGAAAAAAGGTGGCAGGGAAGGAGAACTGTTTCAGAATCAAGGAATCCCATGGAAGTGAACAACCAAATATATCTATCTTGGTTAAAAAAGCAAACTTTAAAACGCCAGTTTAATGGTAACTAAAGAAATCTGAATATGGGCTAGATATTAGATAATATTAAAATTATTATTGATTTTGTTTGGTGAAATAATGGTATTGCGGTTATGTAAAAATCATCTCTTTTAAGAGATCCACACTGAGGTATTAAGCACTAAGTGTTATGAAAATGCTATAGTTTACAATACTTTAGAAAAAATAAATTTACTGAAATGTTAACAATCTGTTAAGTCTAGGTAATAAGTATGTCATAAGTATTTCACTGTTCTGTATTTTTCTGGGAAAATGTATACAATAAATATTTATTTTTATTTTTTTATTATTTTGTATTTATTTTTTATTTTAATTGTTCAAGTACAGTTTTCTGTCTTTTACTCCCATCCCAGCCCACCCTCCGGTCCTCCCCACCTTCCTCCCATTTCCACCCCTACAATAAATATTTTTAACTCCTAAAATTTATGTAAAATCTTCAAGTCTAAGAACATACTCCTAACATCCATTTATATAAACACAGTTCCTTTAAGTATAAAGATAATACACATATGTTAGATGCATGTATATTCCTCCTCCAGAAGAGTAAAAGGGCCTACAATACTTTATTTTGACATTCATATCAGCAAAGTTGGCAACCTAAATATGTTCACCTGAAATTAAAACCAAATAACATTGATACATTTCTATCAATTATTTAGAATGTAAGGGACAAAAACTGTTTCTAGGCTCTCTATTCTGTTCTGTTGGTCAACTTACCTATTTTTAAATCATACCACACTGTATTATTATTGAGTCATGATAAGTCCTTATATTTGGTAGGGGAAGTCTATTCTCCCTGTACCTCATGTAAGTTTAAAAATTCAAGTTCCTTTAAAACCTCTTTGAAATTTTGAATGGAATGAAACTGAGTCTATAGATAAATTTGGAGAGAATTAATATCCACAAAGAGCCTACCCCTTCATTTGTTCATGTCTTTCTTACTGATGTTCTGAATAGTTTCAAAATTTGTCCTAAAGATCTTGCATGTTTGTGGCATGTCTAACTCGAGACACTTGGTAATCACTGAAACTAATGTAAACAGTACCTTCCTTTGATATTCTCCCTACTGCTAGCATAAACAATTCATTTTGTATATTAATCTTATACCCAGCCAACCTTGCCCAAAGACTCTCCTCGTATTTCTAATTACTGAGTAATAATAGACTCTTGAGTTATTTTATATAAAAATTTATATTATCTGCAAATATTTGCTAGCTGCTATTCCCAAACATCATGCTACCAACTTAATTTTCTTATTGCACAGGATAGGATTTCCAGCACAATTTTAGATAAAGAGTAGTAAAAATAAGTACATTTGTACCTCAATTTAAAAAGAATTCTTCTAAGATTTCCCATTAGAATGCTGTTTGCCATAGATTTCTTTTTTTAAACAGACTCTTCATCATATTAAGGAATTTTATTTCTAATCTTAATATACTATGAAGACTCCTTTTTTTATTTCAGCTTTACTGAGGTAAAAAATGACACATAAAATTATAAAATTTTAAAGCACACATCATGGTGATTTGATGTACATACACACCGTGAAAGGATTCCTCCCATCTACTAAGTAAGACATCCATCACATTTATTTATTTAGTTATTTATTTAGGTAAGAACATTTAAGTTTATCTCTTAGCAAATTTCAATTATACAGCACAGTGTTATCGAATATAGTTACCATATTTTACATTAGATCCTCAGGCCTTATTTATCATACAGGGGAGAGTTCGTAGCATTTTACCAACCTCTTCCTATTTCCCCCATTCCACCAGTCTCTGGCAGCCCCTTTCTGCTGTTACTGTGATTCACTTTAAAAAAAAAAAAAAGATTTCACATACAAATAATAACATGCAGCCTGCAGTATTTGTCTTTCTCTATCTAGCTTATTATACTTAGCACAATGGCCACAAGGTCCATCATGTTGTCATCTAGCAGGATTTCTTTCTTTCTCTCATGGTCAAATGTTCCATTGCAGGTATGTGTGTCTATACACACACAGCATTATCTTTATGTTCTTTACTTTTTTTTCTTTTACTATTTTATTGAGGAATAATTGACACACAATGAAGTGCATATACTTAAAGTTTATAAGTATTGACCACCTGTAAGACCATCACCAATCAACAAAATGAACATAACTGGCATACCCATGAGTTTCCTCACCCTCCTCTGTAATTCCTCGAACTGCTCCTGCTCTGAAGCAACTACCGATCTGCTGTCACTACAGATGAGTTTGCATTTTGGGGAACTTCACCTGAATGGAATCATAAAGGAGCTATGACTATCCACCCACGTTTAAGTCTTAAGTAAATAAGTAGGAATAAAATGACCAGATCAAATGGCAAATGTGTGTTTAACTTTTTAAGAAATTGCAAATGCATGTTTAACTTTTAACTTAACAGGCTAAAATATCTAAGACAAAAGAAGTAGGTAATGAAGGAACTGAGAAACAAAAATATATGACATAAAAAAACTGGCAAGGTGTTGTGAATAATTTCATTAAAAATAAATGGATTAAACTCTACAATTTAAAGACGATAACTGGAAGGATAAATTTAAAAATGTATTGGTTTAACTTCAAGAGGCTCATTTTAGTTTGAAAGAGAAACTATTTATGATAACAAGAGAGGGGTTATCTCTGGTGGGAAAGGGGAGATTGGAGCAGGGAATGAAATAACCTGAGAGAATGAAATGTTCTATGGAGTGGTAATAATATATACATTTATTATAACTCATCAAGCTGTATGCTTAAAATGGGTGCACTTTATTTTATGTAGATTATTAAGAGTATTAAATTTTTAAAAATTTAGAGGATGAGACTTCTATGGGGTCTTACAAAAAACCCAATTTCACTGGAGTAGCACATTGTAGGTACTCAATCAATGTAGAAGAAAAGAAGGAAGTGGGATAGGTGAGTAGATTATCTTATAGTCAAGGCCAGATATCAATATGTATTCTGTATTACCCTAAAGGAATTTACAATCTAGTTCAGAATATAATATGTAACCTTTAAACCAGTTTATTATCCTAACAGCTCCTACAGGTGCCACAGCAGCCTCTGAATCATGCTGCCTTAGGGGGATCCACTCCCAAATTTTGAATCCTCCTGTTTTCCTTATTCTTCTTTTGACCCTTCATGGTGGTGTTCAAGGACTTAACAGGCTGAATTTTCCCTGGTTTCCCAGCCACACTCAAAGGAGACATGGACTTCAGTGCCACAGTCTCTATCTATCCTTTCATATGCTTAGCCTGCAAAACGAAGAACTTAACCTCTGAAAAACCTTAGGCCTTCCAATTCACCAAGGTGATGGCAATTAAATAATAAAAATAGTAACAGAATACATTACAGACGATAGTACATCAATAGTTGGCAAATTAATCAAACAGGAATTACTGAAGTCCCCAAATGAGCAGGAGATAAAGGCTGCATCTAAGCTAGGCTTACTATGAATATGAAAGATGAACAATTGCCAGCCAGGTGGAGAGACCTAAGCAAGAGAAAAGAAAAAGATAATATGACAGAAGAATGAATAAAGTCGTGTGTCTAGACTCTAAAGTAAAAAATTTACATTTGTCTGAGGTAGTCTTGAAAAAAGCCAATCCTCATTTGATAATTGCAAAGAATTACTGGGTAGACTTAGCAGATATTGCCATCATTTACAAATGAGGCAACCATAGTATGGGAAGGTTAATACTTGCCCAAGGTCTTTAAACTACTTAGAAATACTGAATGAATTCATTTCTCCCGATTCACAGCTAAGTGTTCATTTAATTAGACCCTTCTACTCAGTGTTTCCCTACTTTGCTTAATAAAACTCATTAACCAAAACTCCATCACAAATATTCTTCTTGAATGTAGTCTTTTTTACCTGAAGCACACCTCAACATATACTTTAACATAAACCTTATTCTCTTACCTATAGCCCTGATTGCTGACATAATACATAAGGAGGTTTCTAAACTTACAGACTGTAGATATAGGACCAGTGGCTTCTTCCAGTTCTTCTGGTGGCTACTAAAAGGGTTGAGTTCCAGTAATAACATTTTTAAATATTGACACTGGATTACATATTACCTAGATAGGTATTAAACCATCTAGTAAAACTGACTTTCTGCTTTCATAGCTTGGCATTATCACCTACAATGCAGGCAAGTGTGTGTCTAAAAGCATTGGTTACAACTCTGTTACTGTCCTTCCTCATTACAGGAAATAAGGAAGGTAATTCATCTTTCACTAGAACACAAAACAGGCTTCCACTTTTTTACTTTCTTCAATACAAACATGTTTAAATCCTTCCCATAGTCCCTAAACTTTCCAAAGACCCAATCTGTCTTTCCTATCACCATAATTCCCTACATTGAGATTTTTTGCAAGAGTATACCCAATCGGTTTCCACTTCAAGCCTGTAGTTACCTAGCACGGTACTCACCTTAGCCATATATTGAAATTCTCACTAAGGAAACCAATGGCATCTTAAACACCCGAATCAAGGCCTATATTTCAAGTCTGAGCCTTTCTGAATTCTTGAGGATAGAGACGCTAGTGCAGGGTTTACCACAACTATAGCACTCACTGACCTCTCCCTCTGTGCTAGGCACTGTACTAATAGAGCTTTCAAAAATGTTTCATGTAATCCTCACAATATCTGAGAAGTATTAATTACCCCTTTTCAAAGATTAAAACTGAGGCTCAAAATTACCCAAAGCCATATAGTTAATGAAGCCTGCATAACCCCAGTGTTTGCAATTCTGTGACTTTTGATAGTAAGTTTTGTTCCCAGTTCTCTTCCTAACCCTGTGGCCTCTTCTCCATCTCTCTCACTACTTCCTCACCACTTCTCTTACTTCACATGCTCTCCTAGGCAACTTCATTTCCTCCCAGGACTGCAGCTACACTCTGCATTTGTGTTTCTCAACCTTTTAACATTTTTATAAATATAAACATCTTGTGCTTTTTCTGTAGCTTACATTTTGAAAGTAGATTGTTCTTCCCAAATAGAAATTCTCATGTAGAGTATGTCTGTTCAAATTACACACCTCCTCCTGCCTCTCAGGATCCAATAACCTCTACATCACCCCATGACTGAGAATCGGGGATTGGTCTGTGTGCGGTCTCTCAGATCAATCAATCTTCCTTCTCTTTGTTTACTCCCCCACATCTCTCCTGAGTTTCAGACAAATATTACCAACTGTCTAATAAAGATAGTTCCATGATTATCTCCCCAGGCCCTTCAACTTAAAGCCTCCACAACAAAACTCTCATTTCCCTAATCCAACCTGAACCATCTCTTTGTGTTCTCCAACTTGGCTAAAGGTATCGCAATCCACCTTTATCTATGCTTTCAGGTACACATTTTTGAAACGGTTTTATTGGCATTAACTTTCCTGAACTACTGGGTAAAAAATCAACCATTAAACAATGAGTACCCAATAGGACCAGGAGTTAAGAAATGCAAAGTAATACAAGATTAAATCCTGTTCTTCCTTGAGTTTACAAGCAGAAACAAACCGAAACCACTTTTCTGTGAAGTGTTTTCTCATTTACAAAAAAATTAATATATACTTTACAAAATTAATATATACTTTACAAACTTTATAATATAGTACTTTAATCCATACTATAATCCCATTATCATCCCCACTTTATAAATGGAAAAAAGGCTCAAAATGATTAGGTAATTTAACTAAAGTCTTACAGGCTGGTAAGTGGTCGGTCCAGACCCCAAATCCTCGACTTGAGATTCAAATTCCCCTCTTTCTATTATTGTTGAGTAAACTTCTACACAATAAAACAGGTCTGTGCTAAACAGAGGTCAACAGAGAAGCACACGCAGTCAAGTGCAAAAGGTGCGCTCCAGGCGTGGGCCTCCCGGCCCGACCTCCCCCCTACGCACTCCCTCGCCCCCAGCCCGCTGCCTCTCCCTCCTCGGCAGGTCCCTCTGCGGCCTGTCTCCGGCCACCGGGGTCCGCGGTGATCGCGGGAAAACCACGCTCTGAGACTCCAGGAGCGCTGAACAGGGGATGTCGCCGCCTCCCGGTCCGGCCCGAAACCGAGTCCGGGCTCAGCGCAGCCGCTAAGCCTCCAGACTACTGGACAGCCGACCCGTCAGAAATGAACGTACCTGGTGGAGAAGGCAGCTGGACAACAGGCGATCCCTGCAAACCAAGAAGGAGGGAATGATACTGGGAGAAGGCTCAGCCGGCCTCCGGCCCTAACTGCGCCCGCTACCTCTGGTCAACACCGAGGCGCAAAGACTCTGCAAGAGAGCACAGGGACACCGAATAACGAGTGGAAGAGCGGGAACTAGAAGCAGAGGGCATCGCGGCTGGGAGGGGCGGGAGCGGGGGCGGAGACAGGGCTCGTGGGGCGGGGCGCGCGGCTTTAGGAGGCGGGGCCTGGGGCGGGGCGTGCAGTGCGAGGAGCAGGCGCGCGGGGGCGAGCGCGGGGCGGGGTGCGGCGTGAGGTGGGGCGGGGCGCGCGTACCGGCGCCGCGGCCGCGTGACGCGTTTTCAAATCTTCAACCGCCGCAGCCCACTCGTTTGTGCTCTCCCTCTTCCTCCCCTGCGCCTTGAACCCGGATCCGGCCCCGGAAACCCGGCAAGCGGAGGCGGTATCTTCACTGCGTAGGTGTGGTAGTCTGCGGAAGGGGAAAGGCGACTGGCGGGTCAGCTGGCCTCCAGAAGCCCTATTTTCTCGGCCACCCGACGCGACACCCTTCCAGAGCCAGCATGTAGGTGTCCGGCGGCTGCCATGAACCCCGGAGCCATGAGGATCCACAGCAAAGGACATTTCCAGGGTATGACGCCCCTCTTCCGCCTGCGGTCCCTTTAATCTTTTCCTGCCGCCCAGGTTCCACCCTTGATTCTTTAGAGAGCTCCCCTTGGGGTCCCTGCAGCTTTTCTGGCTTGTGCGTCCTTCTCTGTGGCCTGAAGGGAAGGCTCGCTCGGTTCAGGGTTTTGCCTCAAAAAGGGAAGGGATCTCGGTCCGGCCTTCGCTCTCTCCACGCTCCTGGCGCGGCCACCAAGTTCCAGGTGGTGCCGTTGCCGTCGGTTGTAAAACCTGAGAACAATGTGCGGACCCGGGAACTCGCTGGGGCTCCCGCAGACTATGCGACTCGGTCCTCAAGGAGCAGGCGCGCTCGTGGCGTTTCGCTTCACGATTAACGTGGGTGATCGTGGGGGAACTTTTGGGCTTATTCTTTTATGTTCTTCATTCACAAAGTTGAAAATATTTGTATGTCAAGCACGCCGTTGATGTTTTCATATAAACAAACAAAAGCAAATTTCCATTTTCAGTCTTTTTAAATCTGTAATTATGTGTGAGTATATGATACATACAGAGAGTAACTTCCAATCTGTGGACAGATTGTGTTCAAAAAGTTAATTTTTAAAGCAGTTTGGATCTCAGATCTCCTTTTAAAGGAAATAAAATGAATGGTGACTTGATTCCTCAAATGGCCCATTCAGTTCTTTACAGATGGACAACCTCCGTGTGAAACTAAACCTTTGGAATCTTTGGGCCTGGATCCTTCTGGGTAACCCAGGTTTCTTGCATTGCTGAATGTTTTAACATTTTAAGCGCCAGTTTTTAGTGTTCAGCCGAATGGCCATGCTCCAGAAATGTTTGTTCAGTAAATAGTTCACATTCTAAGGAGTAAAATCTTTCAATAAGGTTTTACATTGTTCCCCACCTTAATAACATAAAACATAAGCACATGACTCTTTCTTCAGGCTCAGCTATTGGCTGTAAGCAATAATTTGTTTACAATATAGTATCTGCTAAAATATATAGGTTTTTTTGCCATTATCCTAAGTGGTACTACAAAGAAATATGACATTGTTGGGATAAAAATTTTCCACTCTGTAATGTGATTATTGTATAAAGAACTGTTTTTAAAACAGTAGGAATTTTCTGTCTGCAAAAACATCTAATTCTAAATTTTTAAACAATAGGTGGAATCCAACTCAAAAATGAAAAAAACAGACCATCTTTGAAATCTCTGAAAACCGATAATAAAGCAGAAAAGGCCAAATATAAGCCACTTTGGGGAAAGATATTTTACATTGACTTACCTTCTGTCACCATATCTGAAAAACTGCAAAAGGACATTAAGGATCTGGGAGGGGTAAGTCAAAATCATTCACTGACAAAAAAAGAAAAATTTGTAATTAGTACTTTCTAATACGTAATCATTTAAATTTTTCGTTTTGGAAAACTTATAACCTTATAAGCACCAAGCTCAAAATTTTTATCAGCTGTATATCATTAAGGGAAAACCATCTGTTTTAACCTTTTATAGCATGACAAAACTTGAAGGTTTCTGTGATTATTAGTTTAGTGTAAAGTTGACTAAGTGTGAGAAGTGAGACTCCCTTGTCCTGGTGGAACTGCTAATTGCCTTCTCATTGTAATGTTGGATGTCTTCCAGATAGCAGGAACTCCTTGCTTACAATTATTGGGGAGCTACATAACTTTGTCTGGATTAGCATAACATGAAGAATTTTACTAACAGAACAAGTGAAACCTAAGAATTAAAATTGCGCTTGAGTGATAAGATTCTCAACAGGATGAATGTCATTAAGGGAACAATTTGGAAAGCCTCCTTTCCTTATCTTATTATATTAGGAAATCAGAAAATTTGGGTAAAATTCTAAGGTTTTCTTAGGATTAAGGTTAGTATTAGGTAAATTTTAGCAATTGAGGTTAAGATTTTATGAATTCATTCCCTAATTCTTCCTGTTAAAAAGGTTTCTGCTGTACTTTGAGTTTGAAGTTAACATCTTGAACAGATCCTGTTATTTCTGGAATAGAAATTAGCAGAACAAGTAACAAGTTTCTTAGAATTGTTTATTGTTGCGATATTTTATTTACCTGTCTTTGTACAGCTATTCTACTTGTTTGCTATTCATTTTCTGAAAACATTGTAACACCTTTTGTCATAGTAGTAGCACATATCATAATAACCGTGTGACTATTCCTAAAAGTCACATTTTATGATCCATATTGATAATAACACCTCTCACAATAGTGTCTTAATTTGTTAAGGACTTTAGACATTGAGTAAAGACCCTTTCATTTTAAAAGTTAAGTACTTAAGGGTCAGGAGAAGGTAAATGTCTGGTCCAGGATAAAATTACCTTGTTCTCAGACTAACATGCTGCTGCACGATTCCATTCCTCCAGCAATTAACCAGTTACAAAGAGCATCTTTCTCATATATGATGTATATCCAGTGAACCCTTCTGATTTAAATCAGTAATTTCAGATTTGTGTGTTTAGCAGTGGAACACTTCAAACAAAATCATATTCAGAAGTTCAATGTGTAAAGCCAATAAAAAGGACTAGTTATAACAGTGGTATAGAAGCTAGTACTGCTTGCCTGGTCCCCCTTTTCCTTTGTCCCGTCAATCCCATCAGTTCCTGAGACACTTACAGGCAACAAAAAAATGTTTAAGCCTCACCTGAGGATATGTTTATTGATTTGAGAGAGAAAGAAACATCAGTGAGCGAGGTAAATCTCAATCAGTTGCCTCCCACCCATACTTGCCACTGGACAGGGGCTCAAACCCACCCTGACTGAGGAGCAAATCTGCAACCTTTTGGTGTAGGGGATGATGCTGCAAGGAAGTGAGCCGCCTGGCCGGGGCAACAAAGTTTGAGTTAACTTATGCATTAGATAATAGAGACTTTTGGTTTTATATATTTGAACTCTCTATCCTGAAAGGGTTTGAAGTAGTAGATCAGTGAAGTGAGGTGCATGTTTTAAGGGTGTAAGTTTCCAGATTTTTCCCCAAGCTGTTGATTTTCAACTAAATTTTACCTATTAACTTTATTCTTCGATTTCTTTTTGAAAAAAAAAATTTAATCAAATTCCGATCTCCTCCTTTTACTGGAAATAAGTAGAGATATTACCTTTCCAGTAATTCAGTGATGTCCTGATTTCTCTGCGTAGCACATTATCATTTTTATCACTAAAAATGACTTTGCTGTGAAGATCTCCTAGTAAACTATAAAGGAGTTTTGTCCCCTAGATACTAATTTAATAAGAGTTTTAGGATTGAACTTTAAATACTTTTTGGTTTAATAGATACTCCTTGAAAAAATTGTGCTTATTAATTAAATTTTTATGATTTCTTAGCCCCTTTTGTAATTTGTCTTGCTTCAGATTATTACCATTTTTGTCCTTGTCTATCTAGAGAGTACACTTTTGAAAATTCAGCCACCAAGAGCACAGCAATGAAGTCTGACATAATAGGGAAATATCTTTAACTGTGGCAAAGAAAGTAGCTATTACAAAACTGTCTAAAAAGGACATGGAACCAGCCATGTTTAGGTCTATGTCTAAACAGTTCAGACTAAAATAAGGCAGTTGTAAAAGAATAGAGATATAAGGGCAGATACCTTGCCATAACATGTACTTGAAGACAGTTACTTGTTTGATGCTCATTGTGACATTGAGTCATCCGAAAATAACAATAGCTAATAATTTGAAGACCATGATAAACTAAGCGCTACAGGGCATTGTGTCAAGTATTATGTTAGAGTCAAAAATGTCCATCTTTCTTCAGCTGGGTAGAGATGGCATGGGTACAATTAATTTTAATACAACATAGAGTGTCAGGAGGAGGGAAACGTAACGTCCAGTTGAGGAATCTTGCAGGCCAGTTCGTAGACACAGTTTGAACTCAGCTTTGAAGAATGAGTATGATTTGGATGTGGAAATATATTAAAAAATTATACCACCAGCATCTCCCATATACCAGCACTATTTTAGATGCTGGGATATAAAAATAAGAGGTACTCTAGTTCCTCTTAGGAACTCTAAGAATTCCTCTGTAGGAATTCTTACTCTATGGGAACATCATTCTCTTAAATAAATAATATAAGGTATAACATTATGAGTACCTTAACAGAAATTATGTAGAAGTTGCCAATAGGATATAGAGATGGAAATGATTGACTCTGCCTTTAGAAATTACACCAGAGATAGTTTGAGTCAAATCTTGAAAGCCTACTAATACACCAGGCTGAATGAACAAACTAAGTAGAGGAAAGAGCATATTCAAAATGTATGTATGTGTGCTTTCTTCAAGTAACTGCTAAAATTACAATATGGCTTGAGCTTGGGAATTAGAGGGGGGAAATGACAACAAACAATATTATTTTGGGGTCAAATTGTAAATGAATTTTATTCACTACCAAAGAATTGTAACTCAAGCTGCAGGAAGTGGAAAACCAAAGGAAATGTGTAGTACTAGCATAAGGGCAGACATATATAAGACCATTGCAACAGAGAGATCAGAAATCAGCCCTCACATAAAAGGTCCAGCAAGATTGCCAAGATCATTTAGTGGGGAAAGGACAATCTGCAAGGGAAACTGGATATCCACATGCAAAAGAATAAAGTTATACCCTTACCTTATATCATATGCTAAAGTTAATTAAAAATGAATCAAGATCTAAACATAAGACCCAAAACTGTTAGAGGAATGTATAGGGAAAAATCTTTATGACATTGGATTTGGTGTTGATTCCTTGGATACTACATTGAAAATACAGGCAAAAAAAAAAAAAAAGAAAGAAAGAAAGAAAGAAAGAAAAAATAGATAAATTGGACTTCATAAAAATGAAAAGGTTTTGCTCACCAAAGAGCACTATCAATAAGGTGAAAAGAAAACCCACAGAATATGAGAAAAAATTTTTGCAAATCATATATCTGATAAGGGGTTGATATCCAAAATATATAAAGAATGTATACAACTTAACAACAGACAACAACCTGATAAAAAAAATGAATGAAGGAGTTGAATAGACATTTCTCCAAAGAATTACAAATGGCCGGTAAGCATGAAAAGAGGCTCAGCATCACTAATCATTAGGGAAATACAAATCAAAACCACATGCAATACTATCTCACTTCCATTAGGATGGTCACTATCAAAAAATAGTCTTAGTGAGGGTGTAGGGAAACTGGAATCCTATGCACTGTTGATGGGATTATAAATTTGTACAACTGCTATGGTAAATAGTATGAGCATTCCTCAAAAAATTGAAAATAGAATTACCATATAATCAAGCCATTCCACTTCTGCATACATACCTAGGGGAATTGAAAACAGAAGCATGAAGATTATATTCTTATAAGGTGGGACCCCCCAAAATTGGAATTTATTTATAAAAAATTGTGTGTGTATTTTTACATGTTTAGACTTACGTTGCCTTCAAAGTACTCTCCATTTGATGCAGTACACCTGTTGAGACATTTTTTTCCACTGCTCAAAAGGGTTTTGAACTTGTCGGTTTTGATGCCTTTTAGTGCTGCTCCAGTTTTTTGTTTCACCTCTTCCACATTGGCAAACTTTCTCTTTGAAGATTTTTTTCATCTGGGGAAACAAAAAATCACTCAGGGTGAAATTGGGTGACTAGGGAGGGTGGGGCGTGGAGGTCATGCCATTTTTGGTCTGGGTGGCATGACCAAATTGCTATGGGTGGGTGTGCTTGTAAATCACCCATCATGAAATGGGCTAATGCATTGATAGAGTCTTCAAAAAAAATTCACAGAAGCTGAATGCTTCTCACAATAACACCAGCTGGTACACTGGTACAGATGGATTCCTAGAACACTTACGTAGTGGGGGAAGCCTATGCTACAAAGTGCCTGTTAGCCAAAAGGTGGGAACAACCTAATGTTGACAGATGAATGGATAAACAAAATGTGTATACATAAAATGGAATATCATTTAAACTTGAAAAGGAATAAAATTCTTATCCATGCTAAAATGTGGCCAAGTGAAATAAGCCAGAAATAAAAGGGCAAAAACAGGATTCCACTTATATGAGATACCTAGAATAGTCAAGTTCATGGAAACAGAAAGTAAAATAGATGTCCCAGAGGGCTGGGGAGAAGAGGGAGTTATTGTTTAATGTATATAGAGTTCCAGCTAGGTATGGTGAAAAAGTTCTGGAAATGGATAGTGATGATGGCTACACAACATCATGAATGTACTTAGTGCTGCTGAATTATACACCTAAAAATGGTTAAAATGGTAAATTTTATATATTTTATCTCAGTTTTTTTTTTTTTTAAGATTTTTTTTCCTTTTTTAGATTTTATTTATTTATCTTTAGAGGGGAAGGGAAGGAGAGAGGGAGAGAAACATCAATGTGCGGTTGCCTCTTGTATGTCCCCTGACGGGAACTGGCCTGGCAACCCAGGCATGTGCCCTGACTGGGAATCGAACCGCGATCTTTCGGTTCGCAGGCCCGCGCTCAATCCACTGAGCTACACCAGCCAGGGCTCAGTTTTTAAACTGAGGTAGAAGATTAGGCTTCTCTTGAGAAATTGGAAACTGGCAGTGCCAGGGCCACGAATTTATGAAAATGAAAGGATTTGATATGTAAATTGTTCATTTATATTCCTGCTGGCCCTTGTAGCAATTTGTGTAATCCTTGGAATAAATAAATGGGGATACTTACTTTATTTACTTTTTAATGAAAATGTTGCTCAGGTAACAAAAAAAGGGGTGGGGGGAGTATTGATTTGCATTTAACCTGGGAGCCACTAACCTGGGAGCCACTGGCCTTAGCAGCACATTCTGCTTAATGCTTACATGAAATTAACTCATCCAAGACATATTTGCTTCATTTTTTAAATTATCTGACTTCTGGCCAAGATGGAGGAGTAGATGGACACACTGTGCCTCCTCTCACAGCCAAAATTAAGGACAACAAATATTTAGAAACAAGAAAACAACCAGAACTGATAGAAAATTGAACTGTACGGAAGTCCAACAACCATTCATCCAGACCGGTAGGAGGGGTGAGGTAGTGGCAGGAAAAAGTGGAGGTGCGGACCCGGGAATGCAGGCAGCAGCGGCTAGTGGTTCCCAGGCGTGCAGGTGGCAGCTGGCAGACCCCAGGCCCACAGGCGGCGGCTGGCAGACCCCGGGCATGGGGTGGCAACTGTGCAGACCCAGTGAGGCCGTGCAAAGCAGCTGGTTGACCAGGTGGCCCCACATTCGTGCGCCCAGATAATCCAGGCTAAGGGGAAGCGGCAGAGGGGACTGGAATCCAGGAGAGAGCTGAACAGGTGCCATTGTTCCCTCTCGGACCCCGCCCCCACGTATAGCATCACAACTCAGTGACTGGGCTGCCCTGCCCTGGGGAACACTTAAGGCTACACCCCTCACTACGTAACAGCTGCAACCAGACCAAAAACAAACAAACAAACAAACAAAACCACCAAAAATGGCTCAAACCGGAGAACAAATGAAAGCCCCAGAGCCAGTTCCTCTAAGTGTCGAAGAGATAGCCAACCTATCAGATGCACAGTTCAAAGCCCTGGCGATCAGGATGCTCACAGAATTGGTTGATTTTGCTCACAAATTAGATGAAAAAATGCAGGCTACAATACATGAAATGAAGGAAGACCCATGGAGAACCAGTAGAGTTGGGGGGGGGGGGGGGACTGGGACTCAAATCAATGGAGTGGACCAGAAGGAAGACAGAAACAACCAAACAGAAAACAAGGAAGAAACATGAATTCAAAAAAATGAGAGGCTTAGGAACCTCTGGGACATCTTTAAACGTCCCAACATCCGAATTATAGGGGTACCAGAAGGGGAAGAAGCAGAGCAAGTGGAAAACATTTGAACAAACAATAAAGGAGAACTTCCCCAATCTGGCAAAGGAAATAGACTTCCAGGAAGTCCAGGAAGCTCAGAGAGTCCCAAAGAAGTTGGACCCAAGAAGGAACACACCAAGGCACATCATAATTACACTAGCCAAGATTAAAAGGAAGGAGAGAATTCTAGAAGCAGCAAGGGATAAGGGGACAGTCACCTAAAAAGGAATTCCCATCAGACTATCTGCTGATTTCTCAAAAGAGACCTTCCAGGCAAGAAGGGGCTGGAAAGAAGTATTTGAAGTCTTAAAAGGCAGGGACCTACATCCAAAATTGCTCTATCCAGTAAACCTGTCATTTAGAATGGAAGGGCAGATAAAGCACTTCTTAGATAAGGTCAAGTTCAAGGAGTTCATCATCACCAAGCTTTTACTATATGAAATGTTAAAGGGACTTACCTAAAAAAAAAGAAGATAAAAAATATGACAGTAAAAAGACAGCAAACTCACAACTATTAACATCCACACCTAAAACAAAAGCAAACAACTAGAACAGGAACAGAACCACAGAAATGGAGATCACATGGAGGGTTAGTAACAGAGGAGTGGGAGGAGGAGACGGGGGAAAAGGTACAGAGAATAAGCAGCATAGATGGTGAGTAGAAAATAGACAGGGGGAGGGCAAGAATAGTGTGGGAAATGTAGAAGCTAAGGAACTTATGACACATGGACATGAACTAAAGGGGGAATGTGGGTGGGAGGGGGTGTGCAGGATGGAGGGGAATGATGGAGAAATGGGATGACTGTAATAGCATAATCAATAAAATATATTAAAAAAATAAAGTATCTCTATTATAAGATCCTGTAGAAATTAGATATAGCTCTTTAAAGTATTTTAGAAGTTCATAGTATTTATTTCTATTTATTTTAATTTTCCATGCTCTTGGAATGGGAGTGATCTTCGATAATATTGACTTTGGTACATGTGTTTATAAATGCAGGCATTTAAGTAGTGGTTTTCAAACATTTTAGTAGGGAAATTCCTTTCAAAGCAAATTACTGTATTTTTAGTACTGTAAGATACACTGGACCATAAGATAGATGCACCTAGGTTTTTTTTTTAGAGGAGGAAAATAGGGAAAAAATTTTTGAAGCAAAAAAATGTGGTAAAATATTTAATAACCTGAGACCCCGCTTCACCACCATGCCCCACCCCCCAGGGAGCCAGGTAAGCTACATTTGGACTATAAAGCGCACCCCATTTCCTCCCAAACAATACAGTACACTCTTAAGGGTAGGGGTTCTCTCCTTCCATTAGTTTAAGTCCTGTGGGACGATGTTATAACTTTATGATTTTTGAACTTTATGTATTCTTAGATCTTTGGTTTAATGGAACACTAAAATGTAAACTTTTAGTGTTTACATTTGGCCTAGTAGGAAGCCATTAGCCTTACCTGATTATTTAAATTTAAAATTCAGTTGCTTAGTCACATTAGTTACATTTCAGATACTCAGTAGCCACTTGTGGCAAGTTGCTACCATGTTGCACAATGCTGATAAAGAACATTTCCATCAGTCAGTAAATTTAGAGCATGGACTTCAATCAGAATACCTGTATTCAAATTCTGTTATTTACTACTGGTGTAATCTCAAGCAAATCACTTAACTTCTCTTCAATTTTCTTCTCCACAAAATGTGGGTAAACGATGTGGTTGTAATGTGGATTAAATTAATGAGGATATACATAAAGTACTTAAAACAGTATCTGGCACCTCCTCTTGTGTTCTTATTGGAACTCTCCTAGTACTTACTCAGAACTTGGTTTAGAAGAGTACTGTATGAGAAATACCAATTTACAAAATACTAAAATGTCTAAAATTGGCATTTTATCTGTTCTTAGCATATAAAATAGTTTATGATTTATATGACTTACCTAAAAATGCTTTGTTTTCCTTTAGCGAGTTGAAGAATTTCTCAGCAAAGATATCAGTTATCTTATTTCAAATAAAAAAGAAGCTAAATTTGCACAAACTTTTGGACGAATTTCTCCTGTACCAAGTCCAGAATCTGCGTATACTGCAGAAACCACTTCGCCTCATCCCAGTCATGATGGAAGTTCATTTAAGTCTCCAGAGTCAGTAAGTCTCTTAAGTATGCTTTGAGACTCTCAGAAGGGCTTACAGACTGAGGACTGCGTGGTTTTTAAGAGTAGGCTGGCAGCAGAGTTCACTTAGGTAGAACAATGTTTACATTCTGTGTAGCTTTCATCATTATAAGGTTTCTGTCTTATTTTTTTTCTAATAGTGCTTGTGTAGTTATACTCTGATTCCTACAACATACCCTTGCATTTAGAGATGGTTTTTATTTTTTAGAGTAATTTACAACTAAAAAGTAACAGTGGACCACTGCCTTAAAGAAGAAATGGAAATCTTTTGTCTGGTATAGAGTTGTTGAAAACTATGGACACAGGTCAAATCCAGCCTGTCACCTGTTTTTTATAGCTTGCAAGCTAAGCATAGTTTTTACATTTTCAAATTGGGGGAAATTAAAAGAAGAATATTTTGTGACAAATGGAAATTATATGAAGTTTAAGTTTCATTGTCCAAAAATAATGATTTATTGGACTACAGCCATATTCATTTGTTTACACATTGACTGGTTGTGTACTCCTTTCCTGCAACCAGTCAATATGTAAATGAATGAAGGCAGAATTGGACAGCTGGAATAGAGACTACATGGCCAACAGAGTCTGAAACACATAATATCTGGCCCTTTATAGAAAAAGTTTGCCCACCCCTCTTGTAGAAGAAATGTCGACATTCAGTCCTGTCCTCCATTGTCAATAAGTGGGAAGAGGGTAAAGAATAAATTACACTGATTTTTTTTTCCTTTAATTGTTGTTGTTGTACAGTTTTCTGTCTTAATGTAGTGTGGAGAAGGGAAGAGATTAAAAGCCAAAATGTTTATCTTATTTTTAGATTGAAATGTAATTCTCGTTTAAAAATATTCTCAACTTACCTACCATTTGGAAAGCAAGAGATATAGGGGCGGGGTGGCAAATGGAAGAAATGAGTTACATAAGAGATATCACTTAAAAAAGAGACAAATAAGTAGAAGAAAAAAGTCAAAGAAAGGAGATTGAGCAAGGCTCATACATGTCCTTTTAGTTGATGCTTTTTTGGAGGAATGAGATTATATACCACTGACTAGTTCACATTGTTCATAGCATTTCAACTGCTTTTTCTAGTGTTTTATTTAAAAAGTGAAGTACCATGTAAAAACAATATACAGTTTACTGTATTCTTAGATCTTTGATGTAATGGAACACTAAAATGTAAACTTACTATTTAGTTACAGACAGTTTCAGAGGAACGTAGCTATTTTATTTCCCATGTTAAAAAGAATTTATTATAGAACTGACCTTGGGTCTCAACAATGTTCAATGGAGTTTAGTTGCTTCACCAAAAAAAAAAAAAAAAAAAGAGGAAAAGAGAAGAAGCAAACATTTTACAAAGACCCTAAGGAAATTAGTTTTTACTATACATTTATTTTGGTGATAGTCACTAGGACTTGTACAAATAAAATTTATCTTTTTAAAATTTCATGTTTATGTTAAAATGTATCTATAGATTTATCTATTTACTTTAGCTATTTTACCTTTTTAATCTTTTTTCAATGAGGCACTATGTTATAACTTTATCTTTGATTGTTCTTTGGTCTTTTTATAGGTGTGTTTGAGCAGAGGAAAATTATTAGTTGAAAAAGCTATCAAGGACCATGTAAGTAGGAACTTTAAAAACTCACAGTGTATATTCTGTTACTAAAAAGTCAAGTGGAAAATAGAGATGTTTGTCAAATTTCTTTCCTCGTTTTGATGGGAAAAGCCTAAATATCAGCCAGTGCCTCATTTTACAAAGAACCATCTATGTTTCATGAAGAAGCATCTCCATCTGGTGGCCTTTTAAAGTATTACTAGAGACTTCTGAAACGTGCAGTTTTGTATTTTTAAATGGAATAATTTCTTGAAACTTAACTGTAAGGCTACAGTGTGCAATGATTGTCAAGATTATGGGACTATATTAAGCAGGATTGATTTTACAAATTCCAGAAGAAAAAACTGATGCTATCGTTGCCGTTGTGACTATAGGGTCTGTTCACTGACATTGTTTCAAATGATTTTTAAGTTCAGCTCATTTAAAATAGTAATTTCCTAGAAAAACGATCCACCTTTTTTTGTTTTTCAGGATTTTATTCCTTCAAATAGTATATTATCAAATGCCTTATCGTGGGGAGTAAAAATTCTTCATATTGATGGTAAGGATTTTATCCTTGTTTTTTGACAATATTTCTTATAAGTATCTATTTCTGTCCCTTGGTTCTGAACTTTACATAGAATTCTGGTTGAAGAAGATATCTGTTATGGTAATTCTTTCATGTAAGTTTAGTATAATTAAAAGAAAATATCAATGTTTAATTCCAAAGGTACTAATCTTAAACTCTTCTTTATTTTAATAAAGACATTAGATACTACATCGAACAAAAGAAAAAAGAATTGTATTTACTCAAGAAATCAAGCACTTCTGTAAGAGATGTGGTATGCTATTTTTCTTAATTTTAAATTAAAGAAATTGATCAAGCTTGGTTTTTGTTTACATGTCTGTAGATTTTTTTCCCTTGCCAAGTTTGCCAGAATATTCTAAGGGTAAGCCTTTGTACTGTGTGCATGTTTCTGTTATTTGAATAAATTGTTCTGTATCATTTAACCTTAGGATTTATTCATGAGGTAAAAATTACTCTTGGGATGGTGACATAGTTTTGTTTCTTTTCTTCTTTGGTTGCCTATTGTGTGAGAAGTTTATAATATAGATAATATATTCCTTTTGGGAATATTATAAGGAGGAAATACACTTACTTTTCAACTGTCTTAGATGGTGGTATAGCACAGTCTCGTCATATAGTATGGCTATCTGGCCTAACCTCAAAATATTTGTTGAACAGCTGCATTGGACTTGAGTACTCTGTTAAACCTAATGTTCCCATATCTTTAGTCTCTTCTCTTTTAATAGTTTCCTCCTTGAGGAAACTATTTTGATTATGCCTCTACTTGATTATGCCTCTAGACATAATCAAGTCTCTTGCATCTTTTAAAAACAAATACAATAAAACCTCCTTTGATCTCATGTTCCTACCTAGCTGCTATATAATCTTTGTATTATCTACACTTCTGAAATCTCCACTTCTATACTTTCCATTCACTCTTCAACCTACTGACCAATTTCCAAATCAAGTTACCACTGTTTAAAACCAGTTAGAATGGAAAGAAAAAGAAACAATAAAAAAAACAGTCATATTGGTTCAATTATTGTTAATTTTCCCTTGAACGTAACTATTTTCTCCTGGAGCTTCTCTTATCTCTTCACTTCCACATGATTTTCGTATCTCTCAGAGCATTCTTTTGTGGTCTCCTTTTTTTTTTCCCACTCAATCCTTAAATGCCCATGATCTGAAAGGAAAATTCATAGAAGAGTGTATGTAAAGACATGAAGTCATAAGTAGGATGGCATGTTTTGGAAATTTTCTATATTATAATGCAAGTTGATTGTTGAGTGAGAGAATGACAAGAAATGAAGCTGGAAAAATTAATAGGTTCATATAAGAGTATAAAGGAGGCTGACTGTACAATGTATAAAGGAGTTAGATTTTATCTTGAAGGGTTTGGAAAATTATTGAGGGAATATTAGTGGGAGAGTAACTAATCGGATAGGTTACTCCAGTTGCCAGTAAAGAATATTTGTGGGCAAGGGTGGCTGTTGAACTCTCTTGAACATGATTTCCATTAAGAAACATTTTACATCATGACTACCTCATCTATGCATGTTGTAGACAGATTCATACAGTCTTTGTGACTTCATATTTTTAATCAATTCTCATTTATATAAAATATGAATAATGCAGAAAGGAACAAATAATTTACTTAGTATATTTGAATAAAACTGATAATACTTAGTTTGGCTGTCTCAATTAGAAGTAATAAAAACATTCCAAATGATTATTTCCAAATTTTTGCAAAACAATGGGTGGACATTCCATTGTTGAAATATGCTAAATATGCTTGCTACTGCACTTTGCAGATTATTTGAATTGTGTGAAATAGAAATGTATAAAAATTTAAACTTGAAAGGACAGTTATGGATTCTGAATATATACACATATCAAGTATTTTGGGTTGATATGTTTGTAATCCGGAGAAATGTTAAAGTAGTAACAGAAGGGGAGGTGAATATTTGAAAGATACATATTAACAGGTTTCAGTGCCTAACCAGTGCCTTGAATCAAATACAAATTCCATGAGGGTTCAGATCATGTCCTGTCTTTTTCAATACTGGGTTTTGCTTACATGTGTCACCCCCATTGTTCATTTAGTATTTAACAACTACTTAGTCCTGTTATATGCTGGTCATTAGAAGAAAAATTAAAAGCTGTTTCAAATAGGTGTGAACAAGATTTTACTTTTGTCCCCAAACAAAAAGGATAAGAATACCAAATACTTTTGTTAATTCAAGGTGTGTAATTGGTCAGCTTGATTCCAGTACTTGCAAAATCTTTGTGGTTTTTTCCCCCCATCAGTTTATCAGCAACTTACTTTGTGGAGCTTTTTTTTTTTTTTTTTTGCATATACGTGCTTTAAGAATATTGGTAGTCTTTTTCTTGTGATGTCTTTGGTTTAGTGTCAGGACAATGCTGCTCTAACAAAATGCTGGACTGTAGTTCCATTTCTGTTTTCCAGACAAGTTTTGGTAGAATTGGTTAAACTTTTTAAATATTTGGTAGAATTTATCAGTAAGCTTATCTGGGTGTGGAATTTTCTTAATTGGAAAATTCTCAAATATGAATTTGATTTCTTTATTAGTGAACTTTTTGGTAGTTTGTGCTTTTCAAGAAATTTGTACATCTTTTTTTTTTTTTAAAGAGTTATTGTTTGACCTTTTTTTTTTAAAGATTTTATTTATTTATTTTTAGAGAGGGGAAGGGAGGGAGAAAGAGAGAGAAACATCAATGTGTGGTTGCCTCTTGCATGGCCCCCACTGGGGACCTGGTCCACAACCCAGGCATGTGCCCTGACTGGGACTCGAACCTGCGCCACTTTGGTTCGCAGCCCACGCTCAATCCACTGAGCTACGCCAGCCAGGGTGAAATTTGTACATCTTGTTAAAATTGTCAAATTGATGGCAGAAGTGTTTGTAATAGTCACTTTTAAACTTTTAATGTTTGTAGGGTGCGAAATGATATCTCCTCTTTCATTTCTGTTATCATTCTGGTTTTTTCCCCTCTTGGTCAACCTGGCTAGTGTTATTAATTTTACTCATTTTTTTCAGAGAACCACATTTGCTGTAAATTGCCTTTAAGCTCTGTGCTAAGTTGCATCCCAAACATCTCACATTGGAGATTTTTTTAATATACAGGCCCTTATTTTTTTAGAGCAGTTTTAGGTTCACAGCAAAATCAAGTAGAAGGTACAGGTATTTCCCATCTACCCCTTGCTTCCAGTATACACACAGGCTCCCCCACTGTCAACAACCTACACCATAGTGGCACATCTGTTATTAATTGATGAATCTATATTAAGTCATTGTCACTCAAAGTCCATAGTTTACATTAGGGTTCACTTTTGTTTTCGGGTTTAGACAAATGTATAGTGACATGTCTATCATCATAATATTATATTATACCCTAAAATATAGTTTCTATGACCTAAAAACCCTTCGTGCTTCATCATTTCATCCCTCCCTTTCCCACTTACCCCTGGCAACTACTGATCTTTGTACTATCTCCATAATTTTACCTTCTGCAGAATGTCATATAGTTGGAATCATATAGTATGGTATCTGGCTTTTTTAATGGCTTTTTCATTTAGTAATAGGCATTTAAAAGTTCCTCCTTGTATTTTCATAGCTTGTTTGCTCATTTGTTTTGTCATCAATAATTACATTGTCTGGATGCACCATATTTGATTCATTCACCTTCTGAAAGACATCTTGGTTGCTTCCAGGTTTTAGCAGTTACGGATATAAACATCCATGTGCAGGTTTTTGTGTAGACATAAATTTTCTCATTTGGATAAATGCCAAGGTGCATGATTGCTGGAACATATCAGAATGTGTTTAGCATTGTAAAAAACTGCCAGACTGTTTTCCAAAATGGCTGTACCACTTATCATTATACAGGGTAGGCAAAAGTAGGTTTACAGCTGTTCGTATGGAGAATGATACAAGAATAAACTGTTTTGAGTACTCACAACAGTAAACTTACTTTTGCCCACACCTGTATAATGTTCCTTAGTCCCTGTTACTATTCCTTGTTCTCAAGTCTGCTGTCTTGATAGGGCAGCTCCAGCTTTCTTTTAATCAGTGTTCGTGTGGTCTAACATTTTGATTCCTTTTACACTTAATATATCTGTGTCTTTTTGTGGTAATTCCAACATGAGAACATCTTAGAGTTGGCATCTGATTGTCTTTTTCCCTCAAGAACTGATCATGTTTTCCTGGTTCTTCATGTGTCAAATAGTTTTTTGACTGCATATTAGACATTGTAAATGTTGATGTTGTGTACACTCCAAATCTACTATAATATGCTGGAGGAAGCTGATTTTGTTGTTGTTACTGTCATTGTTGTAGCAGGCAATCATCCAGTTTTGTTTAAACTATCAGTTCTTGCTCAGTTTATATAGGTGTTGAGTCTAATCTCAGTTTCAGTTTTCAAAGACTTTCTATTTGTTCTACATATACATCACTTACAGATTAGTCCGAGACTTGGGGAGTGGTTTGAACCTTAGTTCCAATTTTTAAAGCTCTTGCTTTGTCTTTGTCCTTGGAACATGCAGCTTAGAGTTAAGCCCTGGTACTTCTGTGGATTTATACAGGGAATTAGGAATCACCTTCTCTAGGTTGCTCTTCTCTGTGGTTTCCCTTTCACTCTCCAGTGGCCCTTTTCCTAGTTTCTTTAGTCAGAAAGTCAAAGTTTCTCAATTTTATTTGCTTGTGGTACTGTTAAAATTGAGGTTTTATAACTGGGGCCCACCCAAAGGGCAAAACTGGGAGAAAAGAAAGAAGATATAATACAGTGCTTCTCTTTGTAATCTTGGACTGCAGGAGCCTCTTTCCTGGTTCTTTCTGGCCAGAAAGATGGCTTGTATAGAAGAGGTAGTCACTGGCTTCACTAATCCCACCAACTCCATGATTCTAGATCCATCCTTAAGGCAGCATGGCAAAAGAAAAGATGGGGAGATGGGAAATTTACCCCCTAAAAGGTGGTCTCTCCAAGTTTTTACTTCGTTCAACAGTGTGCCTGCTTTTCTTTACTTTTCAGTCTGCGGGTAGTTGCTTATTATATTTTGCTCAGAGATTTTAGTTCTACATAATTGGTGGGATTGGTTGACCATATTGGATGTATTCCATCTTGGAATTGATGGACTATAATAAATGTTTTAATAATTCCTTTGTCCGGTTTATCACAAACGTCCTTCTGAATAAGGACATAAAAATAACTTTTATGACTATTTTTAGATTGTTTCACTATCTGTACTCTAGCCTTATTGGTTGATTTTCTTCTGTGAAGACAAAAATTATAGCTAGAATGTAGGGTACTACTTGGGTGTATTGTAAAAATAGGCATTTGTATTACTAAATTCCATTCCAGTGGTTAAGATCTTTAATTTTTGAATTTTCCTTTTGTTTCTTTGGCTGAGTCGATTTTAAAAGGCAATTTTTTCTCATTCCCACCCACAAAACCATAATAATCAGCCTTGTTTTATATAATTCTTTTCCTGTATATATAATTTGAGGGTATCGAGCACAACTGCAATTACTATTTTCACTGTATTTTCAAACACAGGATTTTCACTATATCTTTTTTTTTAGGGGAAAAGAGTAAGTATTGGCACACAGAAAACAAGAAGTAAGTATTTTGATATACTTAAATGTGCGTTTGGTTTGCTGTAGAAAATGGAACATAATTTTCTTAAAAATTATGTAAACAGCTCTTTAAATGACTTACTCAGTAGTTCCTAGCTTTTTTAGGAAACGGTGGCTGTGGCAGCCTGTTGAAACCTATGGACAACCACTTCTTAGAATAATGTTTAAAACAAATTTTTAAATTATTAGATTACTAAGAGAATCAGTTATTGAAATTCAGTTCTCAGAACTTTTTTTTTTAAGATTTTATTTATTTATATTTAGAGAGACCAGAAAGGAAGGAGAAAGAGAGGGAAAGAAAAATCAATGTGTGGTTGCCTCTTGCATGCCAACTACTGGGCACCTGGCCTGCAACCCAGGCTGTTCTGGCTGGGAATGGAACTGGTGATCATTTGGTTCCCAGGCCAGCACTCAATCCACTGAGCCACACCAGCCAGGGCAGTTCTCAGGAGTTTTTAATGAAATGATGATGTATGTGCTTCTATAACACATTAAAATCAAGCTCTAAAAGTGATTCTGATGACTATAATTTTTAAGTAATGAGCATAAATGATGCTTTGAGATATTTATAGTAATTAATATGTTTTAATTTGTATCAAAATTAGTGGCACTGGTAATACTACTGTGCCAAGTTGCTTATATGTAAACTTGGAGGAAATATCAAATTTTAGTTAAAGGTTACAAAAAAATAAAAGTTGAGTTTTTTTCCTGTTACACCTCTTGAGGCTCCTGAATTCTACTTTTATATCCTTTAGGGATCCATTTAGTTTAAGAATCTCAGAATGTAGATAGAGCTACTGTTATTTTGAAGTGGGTTAACATTATTAAAAAACCTCACCTGAGACAAAACCTCTGATTGAAAGGAAATGGCTAATGGGTACAAAATTGGGAGGGTTCTATTTTTTTTAGCCAGAGTAGTTTTGTTTTAAAAAAAAATCTTGGATTTGAAAGTATATAATATCATGTTTTATATGTTTTCAAGCAGGTAGACTCAAAAAGCCTTTTGTAAAGGTGGAAGATAGGAGTCAGTAAGTATCTAAGTTCAATCTATGATTTAAATACAGTATCAAAAGAGGAAAATCTAACTAATTATCTCTATCAATACTATTAGGTCCCTTTATGTTAGGTTTATATTATACTAGTGCGCCTGGGGCACACATTACAGGAAGTAGCATTAATTAATTTGTACTTAGACTGAGTTTAGTTTTAACGTGTTACAGATAATAATTCCTTGAAATATCTAGTTTAGAACAATCATGAGATAAACTCATTCTTTTAATACTTCCAATAACCGTTCTGTTGCCAAATGTAGTACCATATGGTTTATAACAACTACTTAACAATTGCTTCTACATTAGTAAGAAAAGAATTAGGTACTATTTGGAAACACAAATCTGAGTCTAACATTTTATTTGGTTGTTTTCCTAAACTCTGACATTTAATCTTAATGGAGTAAATGTAAATGTAAATTAAGGCTAAACTTAATGAAGATGGAGGTATAAGTAAATTAAGTTGTGTGGGAGAATTGGATTTCTTTCTTTTGACTTTCCACTTACTCAGACTTGTGTGATTAATTACTCAGTTAGACATGTATAAGGAATTATCTTGGGCACTCACTGAGGTAATAAATGCGATTGAGTGCTTCTTTTTAGGAAAGGTACTCCTATGGGAGAAAAATACAATTCAGAATTAGGCCTGGAGAAGGCATCAATAAATGGAAGGACATTCCATGTTCATGGATATGAAGATTTCATATTGTTAAGATGTCAGTAGTTCCCAAAGTGATCTACAGATTCAGTGCATTCCCTACCAAAATCCCAATGACTTTTTGCAGAAAGAAAAAAAATCCATCCTAAAATTCATATGGAATCTCACAGTACTCTGAACACCCAAAACAATCTTGAAAAGGAAGAACAAACTTGGAGGTGTACACTTAGTGATATCAAAACTTAGTACAAAGCAACAGTCATCAAAATAGTTTGATGCTGACATAAAGACAGATATATAGACCAGTGGGATAGAATAAAGAGCCCAAAAAGAAATCTTTACGTGTATAGTTAAATGTTGACAAGGAAAGGACAGACTTTGCAATAAATGGTGCTTAGAAAACTAGTTATCCACATGTAAAAGAATGTGAAGTTGGGCCCTTTATACCATATGTAAAATTAATCAAAATGGTTCAAAGACGTAAAACTGTAAAACTTCTGAGAAAAACCACTGGGGGGCAAGCTTTATGACATTGGGTTTGGCAGTCACTTCTTGGATATGGCACCAAAATCATAAGCAGCAAAAGATATAAATTGGACTACATCAAAATGAAAAATTTCTGACCACCAAAGGCTGCAATAAAGTGAAAAGGCAACCCATGAAATGGGAGAAGATACTTGCATATAATATATCTAATAATCAGCATCACTAATCATCCAGGAAATGCAAATCTTTACACTGCATTACATCTCAACCTCACATTCATTAGGATAGCCACTATCAAAAAAACACACCAAAAAAACAGAAAAGTACAAGTGTTGGTGAGGATGTGGAGAAATTAGAACCCTTGTGCATTGTTTGTGGGGTTGGAAAATGGTGCATCTGCTATGGATAAAACTGTGGAAATGCCTCAAAAAATACCATACCATAGGATCCAGCAATTCCACTTCTGGGTATATATCCAAAAGAATTGAAATTAGGGTCTTGAAGAGGAACATACAAATACATTCACAATAGCCAAGAAGCAAAAGCAACCCACATGTTATTAACAGATGACTGGATAATGTGGTATGTACATACAATGAACTACTATTCAACCTTAAAAAGGAATGAAATTCTGATACATGCTCCAACATGGAAGAACCTTGAGGACATTATGCTAAGTGAAATAAAAGACTTCATGATTCCACTTAATAAGCTACCTAGAGTCATTAAATTCATAGAGACAGGAAGTAAAATGGCAGTTGTCAGGGACTGATGGGAAAGAGAATGGGGAACTATTTTTTAATGGGTATACAGTTTGAATTTTGCAAGGTGAAAGTCTGGAGATGGATAGTGTTAATGGTTGCAAAACATTGAATGTATTTAATGCGACTGAACTGTACACTTAAAAATAGTTAAGATAGTAAATTTTGTTGTGTGTGTTTTACCACAATTTAAAAAACTTTTTAATAGGTTAAAAAATTTGCTCTATAATTATGAAGGGGAGTTTAACTGATTTCTGTTGTTTATTTCAGATTCCAGATGATTTCGAAATATATGTAAAACTTCAAATGTGTTTTCTTTTATCATAAAGAATTTCATGTATTTTTCTTTTTATTCCTTTAGACTTTATAGACCATTTTATCTTCAGCAGACCAGTATGCCTTTAATAAATTATTCTGTTCAGAAGCCTTCCAGTCCATTTGATATAGATAAGCCACCTAACATCCAAAAGCAAACTCAGGTTAAACTAAGGTTGGTTTAACCTTTCAGTAATTTTTTAAAATCTTTTTAAACAAACATTAAAATAATTCAGATAATACCATGGGGTGGGGGTGTGTGTGTGTGTGTGTGTGATCACTCTTATGGTTTGCCCCTATATATTTTTATGACCCTTTGGCTAGATTTGAAGTCTGAATCCCTTTTCGGTGTGTCACGTTTAGACTCCTAAGATAGATTGAAGGGGGAGCATGAAAATATTTGTAAATAATTAAAATATGTTGTTTCTCTTAAATGATCTGAAATGTGCTCCATAAATATCATATGGCAGATTCTGTTTGATTGTGGGGGGACTATACATTTTTTAAATGATTCCTTATTTTTGGCAGTTAATTCTTTTACCATATATTTCCATCAGAATCCAAACAGATGGCGATAAATGCGGTGGAATCCCAATTCAACTCCAACTGAAAGAGAAGAAAAAAAAAGGATATTGTGAATGTTGCTTGCAAAAATACGAAGATCTCGAAACTGTAAATGTGATTTTTTTTTGTTTGGGGGTTGATATTTCTAAAACTGCAAATAAATATTTGTGGTTTATAACTTATTAAGTAGTATATACTTCTTTTTGATAGGATTAGCTGAAATTTTAAGAACGCAAAGTGCAGAAATGTATATTGAAAAATATTTTTTATTCAACAAATATTTATTGTGCATCTATTATGTAATAATCACTGCTCTGAGCAAATGGCATTGAATAAAGAGACCTAATTCCTGCCCTTGTGAAGATTACATCTTATGGAGGGGGCGGAGAAATAGGTAACCATAGGATAAAAGATTAATGAAATACATAGAACATTGGGATCAATGCTATGAGAAAATATAAAGCAGGAATGGGGATGTTGCCATTTTTTTAGACTAGACAAGGAGTACCTAACTGGCAACATCATGTAAGTTAAAGATGGGAACTATTACAGTTTATAAAGTGATTTAAATTAAAAAAAAAATTTAAATACTGGCTTCCTGTTTATGTGATCTTGGACAGTCCCTGGCACTGTGCTTTCTAAATGTTAGCTGTTATAATTTGAATTGGTAATTTTTTAAATAGTGGGTAGATTTACTTTGGTGCTTGGTTTTGGTAGAAGATGGTGGAAAATTAGGAGAAAGAATATTTTTAAATATCTGATACAGTGTCTTTTATACTGACTCTTAATTGAAGTTTGGTTGTTTTATCCAAAAATAGTACTGCTTTGTGTCAGTTTGTGTTTTTTAATTATATTTTATTGATTATGCCCTTACAGTTGTCCCAATTTTTCCCTTTTCCCCCACTCCACCCAACACTTCCCACTCCCTCAGGCAGTCCTCATGTCCATGGGTCATGTTTACAGTTATTCCATTTCCTATACTGCACCTTACATGCCCCTGGCTATTCTGTAACTACCTATTTGTATTTCTTAATCCTCTCACCTCTTCACCTGTCCCCCCATGCACGGCCCATCTGGCAACCATCAAAACTCCCTTCCTGTCCATGATTCTATCTCTGTTCTTGTTTGCTCAGTTTGTTTTTTAGATGCAATTGTTGATGATGGATATGTATTTATTGCCATTTTATTGTTCATAGTTTTGATCTTTTCTTAAATAAGTCCATTTAACATTTCATATAATAATAGTGTGGTGATGATGAACTCCTTTAGTTTTTTTCTTGTCTGGGAAGTTCTTTATGCCCTCTGATTCTTAATGATATCTTTTCTGGGTGAAACAATCTTGGCTGTAGGCCCCTGCTTTTCATGACTTTGAATATTTTTGGCTGGTCCCTTCTAGCCTGCAAAGTTTCTTTTAAAAGATCAACTGAACAGTGTTATGGAAACTCCCCTGTAGGTAACTAACTGCTATTCTCTTGTTGGTTTTAAGAGTCTCTCTTTATCTGTAACCTTTGGCATTTTAATTATGCTGTGTCTTGGAGTGGGCCGCTTTGCATCCATCTTGTTTAAGACTCTGTGCTTCCTGGACTGGCATGTCTATTTCCTCTACCAAATTAGGGAAGTTCACTTAAATTATTTTTTAAATATATATCCAGTTTCTTGCTTTTCCTTTTTTCCTTCTGGCATGCCTATGATGCAAATGTTGGAAGCTTGATGTTGTCCCATAGACTGCTTACACCATCCCCATTTATTTATTTGTTTTTTAGATTCTTTTTCTTGTTCAGATTGCCTGGGTTTTTTTTTTTTTTTTTTTTTTTTGCTTCCTTATATTCCAACTCATCGATTTGATTCTCTGCTTCATTCACTCTACTGTTGCTTCCCTGTAAATTGTTCTTTATTTCAGTTAATGAATCCTTCATTTCTGACTGGATCTTTTTTATGCTGTCAGGGTCCTCACTAAGTCCCTTGAGCACCCTTATAACCAGTGTTCTGAACTCTGCATCTGATAGATTGCTTATTTCCATTTTTCTTTTGTTCTTTCTCTGGAAGTTTGATCTGTATTTTCATTTGGACCATGTTTCTTTGTCTCCTCATTTTGGCAGCCTCTCTTTGTTTCTATGTATTATATTAGGTCAAGCTACTGTGACTCCGTGTCTTGGTAGTGTGGCCTAATGTAGTACTTGTCCTGTAGGGTCAAGTGGCATAGCCTCCCCTATCACCCAAGCTGTGTACTTGAAGTATGCTCTTCGCGTGGGCTGAGTACACCCTTTTCTTGCAGATAAGCCTTGATGGCTGTTGGCAGATCAGTGGGAGGGATTTACCCAGTCTAGTAAACTACAAGGATTGGCTGTGACCACTTACTACCAATCTCCACCCTTGGTGGAGAATTAGCTATGCAGGGTCAGGGTGTTAGTGCCCTGCCATGGTCTGTAGCTGTCCACTGGGTACACTAGCCCTGCGGTTTCCCTGGTGGTGCAGGCCATGGTCAGCCCCCACCTGTGTTTTGCCCCAGGCTACCCTGTCTGGGCTATAAAGCAATCTGAGATGGTACTTGTGCTGGGCTTGGAGATCCCTAAGGGAAGCCAAACTGAATCTTTACTGGCTGCTTCTAGGGCCACTTAGTGAGAGGTATAGGGGCTGGGGGCTCACTGAGGTCAGCTGTTTGAAAGGATTTAGGAAGTTGTGAAGCATGAGCCAAGGTCAGCTATTCATATGGAAAAGTCTCTGTTAACAGCTTGTGTGGGCCTGTAAGTTGAGTGGGACTGCAGAGTCTCATAGGATCTCCAGGGTAGGGTAGACAGTGTTAGGCAGGTTGCTAGAGTCTCAAGATATTACACCTGCTGTGGCTCCATGGGGGGAGGGTTCAGATAAGGGACAGTGGCCTTTCTGTATGGGAGAAAGCTGTTCCCCTAGCTCTTGCTTTGATGCCAGATCCTTCGCTTTCTCCCTGTATGCCACTGGTGCCTTTCAAGCTGCTATCAAGGTGCTGGAGCCTAGAGGGAGTGAGTCTGAGTAGGTGGGTCCACGTGTGGGTTCTTTAAGAGGAACTGCTTGGGACTCTCAACAGTTTCTTCCACCCACTGTATCCCTGCTAGTTTTTGTAGCCAGAAGTTATGGGGACTTACCTTTCTGGTACTAGAATGCTGGGCTGGGGGTCCTGGTGTGGGGCAGGGTTCCTCACTCCCAAGATACTCCTCTGGGACTTTTATCCACCACACATGGGTGTGGGGCCAGCCTCTTCTGCATCTCTGCCCCTCCTACCAATCTGGATGGATGTGGTTTCTCTAATTACATAGTTGTCAGACTTCCATTCAGCTTGATTTCTGGAGGTTCTGAGTGATGGTTGTTCTATAATTTAGTTCTAAGTTTCATGTGATTGTGTGAGGAGGTGAGCTGTGTTTACCTATGCCACCATCTTGATCAGAAGTTGCCAGTTTGTGTTTATTAATATAGTAAAGGAGAAAAGTATAATTAATTTTAAATTACTTTTAATCAGAAGCTAAACCAAATGAGAAATATTTCCCATTCCCAAAAGTTATTTTGAAAATTTAAATTATAGATTGTCCTTAAATTCTATTTTGCTGTTGTTACAATAGAATAATCTGGAATGGATGCTTTCCTTAATACCAGTTTGTTATCCTAATTTGACGCTTGGAAAATATCGGGGCTAGAAAACCTTGGTCACTAGTGGCCACAATGAAGGAAAATTAGTGAAAATAGATGTTGGGGTTGATCTTTTAAAATATTTCTTTTACAGTTTTTCATTTATATACTTCTTAGACTGTATCGAGGCATTCATTTAAAAATTATGATAACTGAAGATTAAACAGTAACAAGGCAGACATATACTCTGTACATCTTGTGGTCTGGCAGAGATCATAAATATAAAACATGTATTTGCAAGTGGGATGAGTCATAAAAGTGAAGTACGAAGTGCAACGGTAATAATGAAGGTACTTTACATTAACGAGGGACACGAAGGCTCAACTGAGAAAATGCATTTAAATCAACACCTACAGGATAAGTCCAAAGAGATAGGTGGAGGTAGAGGGGAGCTACACGAAAGCTGGAGGCTGTTTTTCTAATTTATTTCAATTTATAAATATTTTTCCTTCCAAGAACATGAATAAACTGAATCAATGCTTAGAGAGTTTATCTTTCTCTTTAAGTTTCAATTACTTTTTATTCATTTAACATTACTAGGCATACATAGTTTTTATGTGGTGAATTTTTAAGGAAGGAAGGAATATGTATATACATATTCCGGAATATAATTGACCCTTGAACAGCATGGGTTTGAACAGTGCGGGACCATTTATATGCATATTTTTTTCAATAAATATATTGGAAAATTGTTTTGGAGATTTCCTCACTTCCGTGAAATAATTGTATTGCTGCTTTGTAATCAATGCATGAATCATCGTACTTGTAAATAAAGAGGAATTTCTTTCATATTTTCATCTTTGATGTCTAGTGTTAGTAATGAGTGTAACATTTACAGTGTTTTATATAAGACAGTATTGATGTAGGTACTAACAGAAAATGCATCTTATAAGCATAGCATAAACACGCAAAATATGTGTTAATTGTTTATATTTGTAAGGCTTCTGGTCAACAGTAGGCTATTAGTATTTTAAGAGAGTCAAAGTTATACTCGGATTTTCGACTTTGTGGGGGTTTGGCACCCCTAAACCTGAAGCTATTCAAGGGTCAACCATACTGTATTTTTTGTGACACTGGAGAATTTAACTTCTAGAAATACAATCAAATCATCAAAAGTTAAAATTATATGAAAGTAGGGAAACAGAAGTGAGGTTTTTCCATGATCATCTTGATATAGGCTTTATAGCTATAACTCCTGATTAGCTGATAGGCAATGGCAGAATTAGCTGGAAAATTCCACCTATTCAGAAGGAAATTTGTTCCCTGTGAGTTTTATTCCAATACAGTGAACTTGTTTACTTTTGTTCTTGACTGCTCTTTTGAAATTGAGAAATTAAGAATAACTTCTGTATTCTCTCTTACAAGCACTGGGTAATAGAATCATCTCCTTTGCAAATGTGTTCCTCAGTTATGAATCTTTTTCTTTTATACTTTGCAGCATTCAATGTACTTCATTTGTGTTTTTAATCTACCTTATAACTTCTTGTTTTAGTTTCTTCATGTTAAATTATAACATTTCCTTCACTGAATGTTTTTTTATAAGACCTCCCTTACTCAATGATAATTGCATAGGATAAAATAAAATAGTAAAAGGAAAAGTGTTTTCAAAAATATTAGCACATTATAAATGTTAAACGTTCACTTTTTCTCCATCTTTATTTTTGTTTTCTGATAGTTGCTCATTTGTTTTCAGTTACATTGAAACTACAAATCAATACTTGACTTTTCTCATTGAAACATGGAAGACTGAGAACCAAAGTATGGTTGACTCTTGAACAAATGGGTTTCATCTGCACCGGTCCACTGAAATAGGTGGATTGTTTTTAAGGAAATAGCTGTACTGTTTTTGATCTGAAATTGGGAGCCTGTGAATGCCGAGGGCCAACTGCATGCACTGATCTATGGTACTTTATATAGGAAACTTGAGCCTTTTCGGATTTTGGTATCTGCAGAGGGTCATGGACCCAATATCCTGCAGATGCAGAGGAACAGCTGGTGTAGTTATGCATGGATTTTTCAACTGCGCAGGAATTAGCTTCACCAACCCCTGCGTTGTTCAAGGGTCAGCTGTAGTTCGGTGGTTTCTCAGAAGTTACTTTTGCTTTACTTCTTAACATCCTTTGAAGTTCTAGTAAAAGGTATTACTTTGGAGTAGTTATTAGAAACCTAATTTTAGGGGCAAGTAAATGTTAGCAAACATGAATAGAAAGGTATCTTTTGGTTTAGCAATATAATTTTATGACTTACATGCTTTTTTGTTCTGTTTCAGCATCTCCTAACTGAGGAACACAGAAACTTTGCACAGAGTAATCAGTATCAGGTTGTTGATAATATCATATCTAAGTTAGTTTTTGACTTTGTGGAATATGAAAGGGGCATGCCTAAAAAGAAAAGGTAATTTACCCATCTAAATTTTAAGTTTTACTAGAATATTAAACTATTTTATTAAACTAAAACTAAATCTAAAGTTTGCTCTTCTTAGAAAGATACGTATTTTGAGGATGTAGAACTGATTACTTCCTCTCTTTTCTCTATTACCAAAAGTGCTTACTTACCTGTAGATTACTTTGAAGGTCCTCTTCTTAACATTATAGTCTAGCGGAGGGGTTTTTAAATTAAAGAACCAGGTAGTAAATGTTTTAGGCTTTGAGAACCTGAGAACCTTAAGACTCAGCTTTGCCATTGTACAATGGAAGCAGCCACAGACATTAAGTAAATGAATGGGTGTGGCTATATTCTAATGAAACTTAATTTTTTAAATTTTATTATTTTTAGAGATGGGGAAAGGAGGGAGAGGAGCATCAATGTGTGGATGCTTCTCATGTGCCCCCTACTAGGGACCTGCTCCACAACTCAGGCGTGTGCCCTGACTGGGAATTGAACTGACGACCTTTTGGTTTGCAGGCTGGCACTCAATCCACTGAGCCACACCAGCGAGGGCCAATGAAACTTTATTTGGAAAATAGACAGCAGACTAGATTTAGCCTATGTGCTATACAGTTTGTCAACCCCTGTTAAACCATGAAGTTTACCATCTACTTGAACTAAAAAACTAGAATTGTTAGTTTATCTTAAGTTTTAAGGAGCCTTTTTCCACTTACCTCTATTAAGTCTTGCTTATACTTTATTAAATGTTTCTGTTTAAACTCTGTTTGCCAACAGTAATTACTAAAGGTACCGACAGGACTTGTAAATATCAAATATAGTGCTATTCAATGTACAGTAGCTGTACATCAACAAAATGATGCTATTCAATGTACACTAGCTGTACATCAACAAAGTGATCCTGTGAGATTGTACACATAAATCTGAAATAAAAAGAAATGCTTTTCATGTAAATATACCCTAGGATTTGTGATAACTCAGTAGGTTATTCAGTCCTTGTATCTGTTCTTAGATTCATGTTAAGGCATAAAGAAGATTAGAAAATATAGAAAATGAGATATAGCTTCTGAACATTAACTAGAAGGTATTTGGACTGTATCTAAGTAGAATAGTTCCTAAACCTCATATTTCTGCAACATTCATAATGGTGGTTTATGACTGACTTAAAATATGATGTTTAGAGAAGAGACATATTTCCAACTATTAAAATGATATGGGGCTACTGTAAAAATTTAGAATTTCGTAAAAACCTCAGTCTGCAACAAAATTCTGAACTAGTACTTACGTGTAAGTAGGTATTTCTTAATCAGATGTTATTTTCTGTACAATTTTAATCTCTGTGGGCAAGTCACTTAAACATCTCTGGACTTTAAAGGAGATGAGTGGTGTTAGACTAGTATTTTTATATTTTTTATACTCCATTTGTTCAAAAGGAATCTTAAATGAAAATAAAATAAATATAAAAGGAACCATTCTGGTTTTGAAAAGGGAGGTAGAATTCTGTACTTCTCTGTGTGTTTTCTGTAACATGTATTGCATAAAACATAATTAGTAAGCCATTAAGTTTCTTCCTACTTGTGTATAATTTAGGATTGTCTAATATAAATTAGCATGCCAAGGATACCAAGAGGCTCCATTTGTCATCTGTAGACATATTGTGGTTAGATATTTTAGACTTCAAATAAAGAGATACATGTTTCTGCCTTGGGTTTCCCAATAAATACTCATTTCCTCATTCCTACCTAAAATAAAGAGACAACATTAATGTAATTCAAAGGAAAGAAGTTACGAAATTTTCAGGATAATAAAAAATTTAGGACGAGATCCAAATCTGTTTACTATTATTTTTCTTTGATTCATATGATTAAAATAGTTTTAAACACCCAATTCAAGATACTGATTACCTCTGGAAGAAAGGGAAGATTGTGGATTGGAAGGGCTATATACTAGAGTTTTCAGCTACTGTATTTTTCGGGCTATAAGACGTGCCCCCCAATTTGGGAGGAAAGGGGGTGCATCTTATGTCTGAATGTAGCTTTACATTTACATTGGTGAAATATGTTATTTATGTTATTAAATATTTTACCACATTTTTTTTGCTTCAAAATTTTCTTTTCTATTTTCCTCCTCTAAAACTTAGATGTGTCTTATGGTCCAAAAATACAATGTATCTATAAAGTTTTATTTCTTTAAAAACATCGAAAGTAAATTTGGCTGAATGCTAAGATTTTTGCATTTTTAGAATATTGACAGTTAATTAAATTTTGTGAATAGCTTTTAAAGATTTTTACTAATTTTTAACCAGAAATTTTTGATAGCAATTAATTTTTATTTCTTTTTTTTTTTCTATAAAGATTAAAATGCAGTCTTGGATCTTTTTCTCCTGTTACTGCAAATATACTGAAAAAGTCTCAACCAAAAGAAAAGCTAGAATTGCAACCTACTTCTCAGAAGGACTTCAGGGAAAATAATGTACAGGTGATCGAGCAGAGTTTTCAATATAAAGAAACCCAGCAACCTGAAGAAAAGCTTGTGTTTACTTCAGAGCACATCACTTACCCTTCAAATGAATTGAGAGAACTTGATGAGAAAACAAATAATGAATGTTCTATGTTAAATCCAGCTGACAATGACATAAAACACAATTTTACGCATCTACCTCCAGATCAAAATGAACAAGGATGCATTCTTGATGTTTCTAAACATAAATTAATTATAAGTGAAAATGACTTGGAAGAAGTAAGAACAGATCACAGTCCATGTAGGCTGCAGACATCTATACAAGTTTTTGATTTCATTGTGGATAATAGTACATCTCAGCCGAAACAAAAGTCAGATACTGTGCTGCGGCCAGCAAAGGATCTAAAGGAAAAGGACCTTCATTCAATATTTGCTCATGATTCTGGTCTGTTAGCAATAAGCAGTTCACGGGAGCACCTGCCTGTTCAGGCAAATACTCCATCCCAAAGTCGTCGTGAGGAATCCAGTGAATGTGACATCGAGAATAAGGATAGCTTACCTTCTGGTAAAATCTGTCGGAAAGTGAAAATATTATTAGGAAGAAATAAAAAGGAAAATCTGGAACCAAATGTGGTATTAGATAAGAAAAGAACTGAATGTCTTACTACACAAGAGGAAAACAGAATTTGTAGTTCACAGTCTCTACTGGACTTATTTCAGACTAGTGAAGAAAAGTCAGAATTTTTGGGGTTCACAAGCTATACCGAAAATGGTAGTATAGGTGATGTTTTTCATATTTGCGGGGAGGAAGATTCAAATAATCTGTTGTCAGTGTTTTCCTCTTCCCTTTCAACTTCTACATTTACTGGCTTTTAGACTTTAAAAAGTAAACACTTTTCAAATGTGATAAAGATCATATTCTTGAAATTTGTATAAATGTGTATAAAAATTCTTGTTTTTTTTTTTTTTTTTTTTGCCAACTTTGTTTACAGAACCAAATGTTAACAATAAAGGTGATGTTTGCATTTTTCTACAGAATTGAATACCTATTAAAGAACAATTGTAGAATAAACTTGCAACTCATCTTACTTTACACACTGGGTTGATGATCGTTTTCTAAGAATTAATGAGTAAGTACTTTATGTTACTGAAAGCTAATTTCAAGTGAAATTTGAGAATATTAAAATTTACCATTATAAATTTGGATATTCTGGTTAAATCTATTGTCTATTAAAAGAGTCCCATGATAACATGAAAGTATTTCTTTTTAAAAGCCTAAATTTCATACAGAAGGGGAAAAAAACCTAATTTCTATGTTGGGTTCTGGAAGTCATTATTACCAGAAACTTTGACTTAGTTGGACCATGCTGGTATGTTGGCACATGCAGGTTAGGTTATTTGTAGGTTAGGCAAGTAAAATCCATGAAGGAAAATGACCAGGCTACTAAATGGAATAAAATAATGTTTCCATTGTTCATAATTAGTTAGCTTTCGAAATAATTTCTTCCAAAAACAATTCTCCTCTGTTATCAGGAAATAAAAGAGGAATGAAGGCATTGAACATACATTTTGAAACAAAAGGATTGCCTTTGATTAGGCACTTGGTGATTCAATAATTAGAGAAAATTCAAATTAAAGGAAAATTTCAACTCTTATCTATAGGTGGTGGAGACATTGGCCTTTGAATATATTCTTACAAGAGTCAGGCATTTACAACTAAGTTTTTCACAATACAAATTGGTGCCATTGAGCATTATATAAAAGCATTGTCACTATAAGCTGATTACTGTTCTTAATTTTTTGAAATTTTGTATGGCTCCCAATCCATTCATATGCTTTGATGTGTATACTACTTTGACCATTTGGACAATATAAATGAGAAATACTTGCTTTTCAAAAACTTTTCATTCATACCAGTAGAGGATCACCGAAATATCCTTTACATTGCATACATACAAAACTTGTTTCTATTGTAAATTACTAGTGTAGCATTTGCAGTCACAAATTCATATGTGTACATGTATACAAAAGGTATTTAAACTTGTACTATCCTTGGATTTTAGAGTGGCAGTTGCTTTAATTTGCAAACAGCAAACGGTGGGGATGTTGTTTGTTCCTACAATGGTTTGGTGTTATTTTGCCTTAATTGTATTTAAAAGGAGAAAAAGGCTCAAATTGAACCCTTCTGGTTACTAAAAGGTGTTAAAGTTTATTTTGACACTATTTTTGAACTATTAGTTTGAATACTGGCCTTTGAAAAACATCCTTGTCAATCTCCACCTCCCCATCTTCATAGTGAGTATTATAGTTTTTAAAAAATGCTTACATTTCAGTTTTTTTGGACAATGCTATAAATTGTACCAGGACCACCACATAGAGTTTGTACGGGTCTGCAGCAGGTAGTGTACCCTGGCAATGAGGTTGCAATCACGTAAAGGTAGGAATACTTTGTCCTCTTTCTTTATCAAGGAAAGGACACCTAGGCAAGGTGCCTTTGGGATTGTGTCTATTCAGAGGGAGTGTTGTTTTTTAATTCTGCAAGCACTTGTGTGATTTTCAGATTTGTTCACAAAAGGACACTTACTCTTTAATGTAGCAAGACACCTTCAGAAATAGGAATCTTCAAAGATGCTCAGCGGGGCAGGTAAAAAACTCTTGGTTTGCTTCATAGAAAGTGACATGTTTTGCCAAAAGTGTAACAACTCTCAATGAGCACATGATAAATTGAATTCTTTGATATCAAGAGCACTGAAATTGAAAGATATTAGGAAAAGGAAAAAAGCATCCTAATTACTTTAAGGTAAGGGTGACAGTGGGTAGCATTCAAAGTCAGTGGCTCTAGCCTTTCAGGAATAGCCAGAAACAGTCAAAGGTAAGACAATGTGGTTTTGTGACCTAAAACATTTATTTTTCTAGATGATAATTGTGGTAAAAGATGTATTTTACACAAGTCAGTAGAATCTTAAATTGTCTTTGAATGTTTGCCTGCATAGATTAGTATATCCAAATAATTTATGGAACCATATATACATGCTATTAATTCCAATGTGTGTATTTTGTAAAGAGCCCTAATAAATGTCAATATAAAATATACCTTTAAGGAGGAAGAGAAAAAACAATGGATTATGTGTGTCAACTTTCACCTAAACCATTGAGCTAGTCCTTATTTCCAGATATATAGGATTATTTTATGTTATCAGCTGAGAATTGAGGTGTTTTTTATTTTTATAACACTTTGGTGCTAGGATAGATGTGTAGTTAATACTAGACTGCTATCTAAAGAATATATTAAACTAAATGTTATATTTAAATACCAATTTTTATAAGTAGGTTTCATTAATGTCAGATCAAACAAAGCTTTATCTTCAATTAGGAATCTTTCCAATGTTATGTATCTTTAACAGTGATGTAAGGACAATAAGCCTCTTCTTACAGGAGAGGGACAGGTTTTTAAGTATAGTAATGAATGTAAACTAGCTGGATCTTAAACCATGGGTTTGCCATGTTACAAGGTTTAAAAGAATGTTGTCCACAGAGTAGAATGCTTAAGAGATATTAATTGGGCCCAAATTACCTTAGGTAACAGCCACTACAGACTTGTTGGCAATAAAGTGGGCTATTATGGATAATACAACACATGAGCCACGTGTTGGCAATAAAGTGGGCTATTATGGATAATACAACACATGAGCCACGTGCTGTAATTCCATTATTTGCCATGGAAAGTGGGTGTGGAGACAGCAGAAAGAATGGCATAGTACATAGACAATTAGATCAAGCAAAAGGGCAGTGTTTAGCCTTTCAGCTGTATTAATTATAGGGAATGGTTAATGATTTTACATAAAAAAATGGTATGGCACCCATGATCCCACAAATTCCAATCAAGAAGTTGCTCAGTCTACATTAAGAAGCAGCATTATGCCCACTTATTTACCTGGGCAAATTAGTGCACAACTAAGGTTAAAAATCAGGAATTAGGCCTTTCCAAACAAGACCATTAATCAGCATTAGTTTTGTAGGCAGTATTACAGGGAAGAAGCCTCAAAATCCCATGTGCCCCCGCCCCCAGCCCTCAAAAAAAAACTGAGGAAGAGCTCTGAGCAATTAGATGCAAAAATAATTTGTCAGCAAACTATATTAAGGAAGAAAACGATATGCCAATTTTAAACACTGGGAGAATAGGGTGTGACAGAAAAGACTTGAACAATAAGAAGAAACAACAAGATTAAGACATAGAATACACAGCCATATCTACTGAAGAATGTTACAGTTTCTTCATGAAACAAGTCAGAAGTATCAAAGTTCTAGTATATTTATTTCACTTAGTTGTGCTTAAATGTATGGTAAATTGCAATTACCATTTGTATTACAGTGTGCAGCTGTCATCAGTACAGGTGAACCCTGTCAAATCATTAAAGTTAACCAAGAAGGCAGCATCTACATAAGCTTTTTTTTGGTAAAAAGCTTTATTTTTAAAAATCACTCGTAACAGCAAAAGTTGTTATGTAATATACATAGGCTACTCTATATAAAAGGTATGCTTATATACATTTTAAATACACGTAAGAAAGTTTTAAAGGATAAAATAAATACCTGTAGTATTTTTGAGGTGTTTTAGTTTACTGAGGGTACCAAAATGTTTTCCCTCTCACCACTGCCCCTCAAAAATGCCATTAAAATAGTTTACAAATACTTAAAAGGAACTAGATAAAGTAACTAGCTGAGTAGGTGTTTGTGCTCTCATTAAAATTTTTTTTTTAGTTTACTACTTTCTGAAAATTCAGTTTGTTTACTTTTGGTTTTTACACTTGTCATCACTCAAAACAAAAGCACATACTTAAATCCTAAAGGAAGAATTGCATGCATTGTTAACTCTCTTCGCTAATACATGGTAATTTTTCAGTGTTGCTCCCCCGAGCATGCCAAATTTTCATTAAAATGTACCTAGTAAATTTCTGTATTTCTGAGATCAGTCAGCTAGTTTTTAATTAGAAGGTATTGACACATTACTTTCAGTAATAAATACAACAATGAACAAGTCCACTTTCAGAATGCTCTCATTATATCCTGATGATATAATGAGATATAAAGATCTCATTATATCTTTAACTTCAAAGGGATAAATTGTTTTCTTTTTTCAAATACTCTTTGAGGCTCCCCAAAACCACATTAGTTGCAGTTAGTAACTAATTCCAGAAAATCCTTTTCTTTTCCTTGTCTTAGCATTTTCAAACAGTATAAAAATTAGAATTGGCAATAACCATATTTTGTGGTGTATAATGCACACTCACACACACACACACACACACACACATGTCAAGGCCAGAAGGGCACTACTTCAAAGACATTCCAAGAAGACTAATGGGGTACACCACATTAACAAAATGGAGAATAAAAAATCGTATGGTCATTTCAATAGATGAAGAAAAAGCATTTGACATATTCCATCCATTTTTTTTTAAACAAAACCTCTGAACAAACAAGCATAGAGAGAATGTACCTTAATCTAACAAAGGCCATATATGACAAGCCCACAGCTAACATCAATACTCCATGGTAAAAGCTGAAAGATGCCTGCTGTCTCTCACCACTTTTATTCAACATAGTACTGGAAGTCCTAGCCCAAGCAATTAGCTAGGCAAGAAAATGAATAAAAGGCATCCATGCTAGGAATAAAAAAGTAAAAGTGTCTATATTTGCAAATGCCATGACATTACGTATAGAAAACCCTAAAAACTCCACAAAAATACTGTTAGAACTAATAAACTCAGTAAAATTGGAGGATACAAAATCAATATGCATAAATTAGTTGTATTTCTATATACTAATAATGAATTATCAGAAATTTAAAAAACAACCCCACTTAAAATTGCATCAAGAAGAATAAAATACCCAGGAAAAAATTTAACCAACAAGGTAAAAGACCTGTATACCGAAAATTATACAACACTGATGAAAAAGATTGAAGAACACAAAAACAAATAGATGTTCCATGCTCATGGGTTGGAAGAATTAATATTGTTAAAATGTTCATACTACCCAAAAATATCTACAGGCTCAATCTCTGTGAAAATTCAAATGGCATTTTTCATAGAAATGGAACAAATGATCCTAAGAGTTGTATGGAACCACACACACACACAAACCAAATAGCCAAAGCAATTTTCGGAAAGAAGGAAAAAGCTGGAAATTTCAAATGCCCTGATATTAAACTATTTTACAAAGTGATAATCAAAACAGTATGGTATTGCCATGAAACATACATACATTAATAGAACAGAATAGATTACCCAGAAATAAACTCATGCATATATGGTCCATTAAAGTATGACAAAAGGGCCAAGAATATACAATGGGGAAAGAATAGTCTTCATTAAATAGTGTTGGGAAAACAGGATAGTCACATGCAAAGGAACAAACCTGGACATCTGTCTTGTACTATGCACAAAAGTCAACTCAAAGTGGATTAAAGAGTTGAAGACCTGAAGCCATAAAACTGAAACCTGAAACTCATAAAATTTGAACAAAAGACCTGATACCAGAAAACATAGGGGGTAAACTCTTTGACATCAGTTGGTGAAGATTTTTTGGATTTGATACCAAAAACAAAGGGAACGAAAGCAAAAATAAACAAGTGGGTCTACATCAAACTAAAATGTTTCTACACAGTGAAAGAAAACACCAGCTAAATGAAAAGGCAACCTACCAAATGGGAGAAAATATCTGCAAGTAATATATGTGATAAGGGGTTAATATCACATATATATTATTTTTAAGTATATTTTATTGATTATGCTATTAACATTTTTTTCTCCCCATTATTCCCCTGTTCCCTGCACTCCCCTCCTACCAGCATTTTGCCCCCTTTAGTTCATGTCCATGGATAGTACATGTAAGTTCTTTGGCTTCTCCATTTCCTATACTATTCTTAATCTCTGCCTGTCTATTTTGTACCTACCAATTATGTTTCTTATTCTGTGTACTTTTCCCCCCATTCTCCCCACCCCTCCCCACTGATAACCACCCTCTATGTGATCTCCATTTCTGTGATTCTGTTCCTGTTCTAGTGGTTTGCTTAGTTTGTTTTTGTTGTTTGGGTTCAACTGTTGATAGCTGTGAGTTTGTTGTCATTTTACTGTTCATATTTTTGATCATCTTTTTCTTAGATAAGGCCCTTTAACATTTCATATAATAAGGGCTCGGTGATGATGAACTCCTTTAACTTGACCTTATCTGGGAAGCACTTTATCTTCTCTTCCAATCTAGCTTTGCTGGACCAACTAATCTTGGATGTAGGTCCTTGCCTTTAATGACTTTGAATACTTCTTTCCAGCCCCTTCTTGCCTGTAAGGTTTCTTTTGAGAAATCAGCTGCCAGTTTGATGGGAACTCATTTGTAGGTAACTGTCTCCTTTTCTCTTGCTGCTTTTAAGATTCTCTCCTTATATTTAATCTTGGGAAGTTTAATTATGATGTGTCTTGGTGTGTTCTTCCTTGAATCCAATTTCTTTGGGACTCTCTGAGCTCCCTGGACTTCCTGAAAGTCTATTTTCTTCACCAGATTGAGGAAGTTTTCCTTCATTATTTGTTCAAATAAGTTTTCCATTTCTTGCTCTTCCTCTTCTCCTACTGGTACCCCTATGATTCCGTTGTTGGAACTTTTAAAGTTGTCCCAGAGGTTCCTAAGCCTCTCTTCATTTTTTTGAATTCTTGTTTCTTCATTCTGTTCCAGTTGAATGTTTCTTTCTTCCTTTTGTTCCAAATAATTGATTTGAGTCCTGGTTTCTTTCCCTTCACTGTTGGTTCCCTGTATATTTTTCTTTATTTCACTTTGCATAGCTTTCACTTCTTCCTCTGTTTTGCATCTGTACTAAATTCTGTGAGCATCCTGATTACTAGTGTTTTGTGCTCTGCATCTGGTAGGTTGGCTGTCTCCTCATTGCTTAGTTCTTTTTCTGAAGTTTTGATCTGTTCTTTCATTTGGGCCATATTTCTTTGTCTAGGCACACCTGTTACATTGTAAGGGTGAAGCCTTAGGTATTCGCCAGGGCAGGGCAACCCACATTGAGGTATGTGAGGGTGCAGTCAGAGAGGGAAAAGTGCCGCTTGCTTGGCTCTTGCCCCACTTTCCATCACTTTCCCCACTACCCACAAGGTAATTGTGCCTTTTCTGGTGCTAATTCCCGGGTGGGTGGTTTTGTGTAATTCCAGGACCCATGTGTCTCTCCAATGAACTCTCCTGTGAGGCTGGGAGTTTCTCCTGCCACCACAAACCCCACAGCATTTTACAGCCAGAGGTTTTGAGGCTTTATTTCCCCATACTGGAACCCTGGGATGTGTGATCTGTCTTTGCTCTCCAGTTTGTCCTCCTGGTTTATCCACACTGGAATGTGGGACCACCCTGGTTTGCCAGCTGCCACCTCGCCTGCCCGGTCTGCTGCCTTGCCTCATGGCCTCTCTGTCCCAGCTACCCATCTCTGCCTTTCATACCAGTTTGGAGGAATGTTTCTTCTTTAACTACTTGGTTGTTGGACTTCCATACAGTTTGATTTGCTGGAAGTTCTGGTTACTTTTTGTTTTTCAATTTGTTGTTGTCCTCCTTTTGGTCATGCGAGGAAGCAAAGCATGTATACCTATGCTTCCATGTTGGCTGAAAGTGCCCTAAAATATTTTTAAAAACCCACAAAACTCACACAATTCATCGGCAAAAACCAAGCAATCAGATTAAAAATAGGCAGAGGAACTCAATATACATTTTTTTCCAAAGAAGACATTCATATTTCTTTTTTTTAAAGCTCTGTGAATAAACCCTGGGTAACACACAGCAGAAGCTGGACAGTCTTGTTCTTAAACAAGAATTCCTATACTGTAAGTTACATATGCATGCTTATGAGGTAAAGTGTCTAAGTGGCTATTTTACAGTCTTTTCTAATAAAATTTACAAAAACAAACAGATGTACCAAGAATGCCTTAATGATAACATAAGTGTAGGAGACCCTTTTGCGTGGCGTGGGCCCAGCTCCCACTGGGAGATGCACAGGACCCACGCCCACGGATAGGTTCTCCTGTGGGGAATCAGGCCTGCTATGTACCAAGGCCGCTTTGAGTCTTGCTTTTGCTAAAAACTCCCTCACCCTGAATTGCAGCAAACATTTACTGCCAAGTAACTTCCTAAAATCCATGCTAAAACCCCCCAGCATGGAGTGTAACCTGTTCGACCACTTTTCCCTTTTTCATTTGCAAATACCCTTCTGTGATGCGATTAACTGCATCATCTCCTTTGTTGTCTATAAAAGGTATGCCCCTAAAGAGAACCTGTGCATAATAAATGAGGACCATCATGTAATGTGGTGAGAAACCCAAAGAAGACTGGTCACAGCAAGGGCCAAGGCTTTTGCTCCCCTTGAGAGAAAAGCTATGCTGTCCCTTTTCCTCCACCGGACTCGGTAGTCCCTGTGAATGTCTCATTTCATCCATAATGATGCGGACACTGTGGGTCAGTGTCTGCATCACATAAGAATAGGTTTGGATTTGGTCTATGGATCAGGGTTATTCTTAGTGGTTCCCACTTTCTCCTTAACTCTCTGCCTCCTAATTCTTAGTGTTAAGAGTGGTGGGAGCTTCCTCAAACACTGCTGCACGCCCACATTTATTGCAGCACTATTCACAATAGCCAAGATACGGAAACAACCTGAGTGTCCATCAACAGGTTCATGGATAAACAAGATGTCATATATGTGTGTATACATATATGTTTATGCCATATATACACATACACATAATATGCTCATATATATTCACACGTGTATATGTATATGTGTTTATATAAACACACATATTAATATATATATACAGTGGACTATTTTTCAGCCATAAGAAAGAAGGAAATCCTGCCACTTAGAACAATATGATGGATCTTGAGGGCATTATGCTAAGTGAAATAGCCAAATAGAGAAAGACAAATACTGCATGGTATGACTTAAATGTGGAGTCTAAAAAATCAAACTCATAGGAGCCAAGTAAGAAAGTGGTTGTCAGGGGCTAGAGGGTGGAGGAAACAGGGGTGGTGAAAGGGAACAAACTGTCAGCTATAAGATGAATAAGGACTGAGAAACTAATGTAAAACATGGTGATGACAGCTGATAACACTATCATATAATTGAAATTTGCAGAGAGTAGAACTTTAATGTTCTGACCGCCCCCCCCCCACCAAAAAAGATAAGTATGAAGTGATGGATGTGTTAATTAACTAGATGCTGGGAACCAAATGAAAACAATGACTAAAACATCAAAAACAAATATGCATAAGTGTATACATATTTGCATATGTATACAAATAATACATATGGTAGTTAAGATGTATAGATGTATATATATATTTGTAGTTATATATAGTGGTTAGCATGTAGTCAGAAGCACTCTACTTCACAGAGATTCAAAGGAGATTCTGTCCCCACAGGATGCTTTGTTCTGAAGTGCCACAGAGATTAGCTTAGTTCTGCCCCTGCCCACCACCATCACATATCTTGGAGAAACCATGTGCTCAGAGCCATCTCTTTAAAAAAATGTGCAAACTCTATGAAACAAGCAGTTCCGTATTCTGCTACATACCTTAGGACATGCTCACAACACACATACAGGGAGGCATTGCTTATGACAGCAAAAGACATTTATGTAAAAACTTATGCTGTATACTTAGAGCAGCACAATATTTTTTCAAACTTGTAAAATTAATTCTTCCAACTAAGAGAGCTAGGTGAAAATTTGGGTCCATGATTTAGGCGATGAAGGTACAGGACTTTTTCAGGCCTTAGTTGTAATTCTCTTTCACAGTGACTGTTACGGAATCTTCTGCATCAAGGTGTAAAGGGTGCTATCGAAAACTTGTAGCCCTTATTCAGGCTACAGTTGCATTTCATATATAGAATTCTGAAGTATCTCCTTATTTGCAGGATTGGGGGAATTTCTTTTAAATGACAATAAGCTCAGTGAGATGTGGCGACCCAAATATGATAGAACGTTCTTACAGGCAAGAATTCAGACCAAGGGGGAAGAGTCCCTTTCTACTGTTTGCTTGTGAAACCATGTCTAAGTTGTATTTAATTCTGGATACCACACTTTAGTAGGGACATTGACATACTGGGGTGTATTTTCAAATCATCATGTTGGTGAGGGAACCTGACACCATGTCACATGAGACAGGATTAAAAAAAAAATTCCTCCAGTAAAGGAGAAAGCATCTCCAAAGGCCATTATGTGGAAGACTGTTCTGTATGTTTCACAGGACAAGAACCAGGACTTAGGTTACACAAGAACAGGTCCAACCAGGGAATTGTGGGAAAAGATTCAGATCTGAAAGCAGGAGATCCAAGCTACTTTATTACTAGCCATGTGACCTTGGGGAGTCATTTACATTCTTAAATCCAATGTTGTCCCACAGAACTTTCTGCAGTGATAGAAATGTTCAACAGTTTTGCTGTACAGAACAGTAGCTATTCACCACAGGTATTTTATTTAGCACTTGAAATGTGGCTAGTGTGACTTAGGAACTGAATTTTAAAATTTAATTCATTTAAATTTAAATACCTATATGTGGTTAGTGGCTACAGTATTTGAAAGGCATGGCTCTAAGCCTTAATTTCCTCTTCTCTGATATGGGAACAATAATACTTAACCAGTTGACCTAAGGTTAACATGACTATATATGTGACCTCTGAAAAATTATGCAGTCTTACTACACAAGGGCTAATTGCGTTGACAATTATTTGTTATTGTCTTATCCTCAAGAGTTTCTAACATTTGGAATTAAAAAGAAAAATGACATAAGCAGCTGAGAAAGTCGAGTTTCCCAAGTCCAGTTTTCAAATACAGGTTTGAAACAGATACTAGAGAAAGGACAAAACACCCGGAGAGCTGAGCTAAATGCAACACATCCTTCAAGTGCCTGTGTAGACCACTTTCAGCAGGTTCGCCCTGCCTCCCCCTTGCTCAGTTAATAACCCTCCTCTAGCTTTACCAGAACACTATTCATACCGCATTGAATAAAACGGCGTTTACTCAACTATGTCTGAGAGCAGGTGCCTCTTACACTAGTGTCATTCACAGTTGTGTCTTCTGTGTCTAGTTACCTGCCAGGCACATAGTAGGTTCTCAATGAATACTTGTTGAGTGATTAACTTACCATGTACTCTTGACGATGTAATTCCCTGATAATAATTAACTATTACATTTGTAGGAAACATTAATACATGGACGAAGTGGATGAATACCGGCTCCCGTAGACGCGTGTTTGGGTATCCTCGGTGCCAAGAGATCTGCCAGAGATGACCTCTCTTTCTTCCTCCCTTTTTCTCCCTCCAGTCTTCGGGCTGTAGAAGACCTCGCGGTTACGACAGTCCGCCCTTTGGTGGAGACGAGCGGGACGCAAGAGAGAACTACATTTCCCAGCGACTCTGGTGCGCGCCCCTGCTCGTGCGCGCTGGGGGCGAGTGCACCAGGCGCTGGCTCCCTGCAGAGCGCTCCTCGCTCGCTGGAGCCTTTGCCAAGGGATGAGGTGGGAGGCGCTAGAAACCACTTAGCTACAGCCAACCGCCCAATGCAGCACTCTCTCTCTCCCCCCGCCAGCGGAAGCGCCGGCGGAGCACAATGCAGCACTGAGGCAGCGCGGCGGTGGAGGCTGCAGCGCCACGGCCGCCGCAGCACCGGCCGGGGCTGGGAGAGGGCGGCCCAGGCGAACCGGGGGGCGCCTGGCGAGGGAGCCTGACCGGCTGGCCGGGCATGAGGAGCTGAGCGTCTCCAGCCAGGCGGACTGACGGCAGCACCATGCAGGCAGCGGCTGCGTCCGTGCCCTTGTTGCTGCTCTGCGCACTGGGGACCTGCCCCCCGGCGCGCTGCGGCTGGGCAGGTAAGTTCGCCACAGTCTGTGGCTTGGGGACATACCATTTGCTGGGAATCTCTTCAGCTCTCAAGCGCATTGCAAAGGGACATCCCCATTTCGGAGTGTGCGGGGAGATCTTTTTATTTAAAAGGGTGGTGAGAAGTGGAGCAAAAATACGTGTGGGGGCGCGCGGATGCAGTAGAAGCCTTCGGTCAAATGTCTGTTTTTCTTTTGAAGAAGAGACATGCGGAGGATGGGAAAGGGGTGCTCTGCTTGTGGGCCCCGATCCTGGATGCTCCTAGAGGAGCTGGTCCAAGGCTCTCTGACTGGTGTCTGTGTCCTTCCCAGATGGGGTCCGGGAGGGAGGGGGCGGTGGAATTTTCAGAGGGGAGGGGTCGCACCGCAGGACTGAGGAGTGTGAGTCAGGGTCATTATTTTCGACTTTTCTCCCCATTCCCTCTTTCTCCCCTTCCTGCCTGGAGGAGACGCCTCGTTGACGGAGCCCGAGAGGAGGAATGAAAACCGCTTCCTGGAGCGCCAGAGCATCGTGCCACTCCGGCTCATCTACCGCTCTGGCGGCGAAGATGAAACTGGGCACGACGTGCTAAACACACGGGTGCGGGGCGACCCCGGCGGCGGCGCTCAGGTGAGAGGCGCGGTCCGGTGAGGGTGGTCCTCCGCGCTACCCGGGCCCGACTCCGCGTTTGCTTTCGGTTGCCCTGGAGATGCAGTATCTTAGGTGCAATGAGCGCAATCCTAATGCTAGTCCTGCAGGGCGCTCCCTGTGCAGAACGGAAAAGGGGACAAAAACCCCCAAAACAACCACAGACCAGGGACTTTTTGCTCGAGAGGAGTTTGTGCAGGATGCCTCTATCAGTGCGTCAGCTGAGCAAAAGGGCGGAGACCCTCTCACCTCTCTCAAGCAAAAGCTGGTCCATGCATGGGCAAGAAGAGGTGTATTATCTGGGCAGAATTTGAGTCATTATTGTTGTGGTTGTTGTAATGCTCAAAGACTTTATAAGTGATTAAAAATCACACTCGGTACTGTCAAAATATTGGAAAAACAAACCTAGACATCTCTAACTAAACCCAAACCATAAAAATAAGCTGAATTGCAAGGTTATCAGCCCACTCAATATGTGGGCACCTAAGAAGTCCACCTCCCCACTTTCTTCGTTGGTAGCAGCTTCCGGTAATTAGGGTCATGTTATTTATTGGGCATTTGTAAATTATGTTTTTTAAAAATCTAAGTTTTATTAATTACCAGTACTTAGATCAATATTACACATCCAATATGTCTGAAAATTATTTTGAATTTACTGGTTAATTTCAGTAAATATTTGTGGCTCTATAAACTTTTTTTTTTGAATTTACATACATCAGTCTGGCAACCAGTTCACCTACTTGTAAGTGCAGATTAAGTAAGATACAACTCGTTCATGTAGTTGAAAATTTGTAAACTTAATTGAAGCAAACTTATAATTTATCTATACAAGTAAAATATGTAAAAATAGAAAAATACTATTTAAATTTGTATTTGTAGCCCAATATTAAAATTTTAATATAAGTGAGGAATTAATTTAAAGAGCTATAGTAATAGTCATCAAAGTTAGATTATTGTAGTAAAAAATCTAATATGCCAAGCCTTTAATGAAAGATTCCATTATTTGAATTAATGTTTGGTAAATATCTATTTTCCTTTTTTTATTTTAACTTGTCTCCATAGTAAAACTGAAAAAATAGGGTGTACTCTCTTATTCAATATATTAGAATTATTTTTATGGAGGAATAAATTTCAAATACATGCAAAAGTAGAATATTGTAGTGAAACCCAAGCTTCAACAATTAACAGCTCATATTAATTACCAATTATCAACTCAATCACCAATCTTGTTGTACCTATATCCTACCTAGTTACTTCCTCTTTCTATATTATTTTGAAGCAAATCATATTATTTTATTAAAAAAAATTTCACTGTGCATCTCTAAGAGATACAGATTCTTTTAAAAGTGTAACCATATTATATCTAATATATAAATATATATTAAATATATACATATGTTAAAATATATAAATATATGTAAATATAATACATATGTATTTAAGTTTATTTGATTCAGGAATAACATCTTCTGACTAGTTAGTGGGATTTTTTTAAATTTTAATTGTTGTTCAAGTACAGTTTTCTGCCTTTTACTACACCCCCCCACCCTCTCCATTTTGTTTGTTTTTTAAGTGTCTTTAATGTAAAGTGCTCCCTTCTATATCTTTGTTTTTGCTTGCAATTTATTCACTGAAGACATGGGGTCTTTCATCCTTTAGAGTTTCCCAGAGTGCGAATTTTTGCTGATATAGCCAGCGCTTTAAAACAAGTCACAAAGACCTTCTCCGAGAGGAAGCAAGACAGAAGGAAGTAGAGATGTAGAAAAAGAAAACTGCAGGATTGAATCTGGAAATGCTGAGTCTCTGCCTCATACTAGTAATGTCTGCAGGAATCTCTGCCATTCTCTGTGTTTGGGAAAGACCACCACTTTTGGTGAACAGGCCAGTTCTCCCTCTTTTTTCCTCATTTATGGAGCTCTATTTCTGCAGTTCTTTGGTTTGTAGGCATCTCCGCTTGGAGTAGACACCTTGGGCTCCTGCAGTTTCTGTTTTCTACAGCAATTAACCTCAGAATTGAGAAGAACCGCTCTGGCTTTGGTGAGGTGTGAATGAATTGGTAGGATTTAGGTTAAACAGCATGAATCGATTATTTATTCAAGTCAGAAATGAAAGTGAAGATACTGTCTTGTCATCGAAGTAATTATTACAGGAAGTCATCTCAGTGCCTGGCACAAAGTTCACACAGTACATCTGGTTGGATGTCTGGCTCTCCTGGGGAGCCTTTGCAGCTGACGGTGCTCCTTAAACTGTGGTTAGAAATCATTAATAGGAAGACTGAATCCGGCAGAGTTGTAAAGAGCTATTTGCCATATGCGAACTTTTCCTGCAGTTAGTAAACTAAGGAGTTTTCCTGCATTCTGGCATTTCTAGTTTCCTCAGGAGCTGTGATTCAACCTGAAAACATATTGATTGTACAGGGGCAGGCAAAAGTAGGTTTACAGTTGTGAGTCTGCAAAACAGAGTTTATTCTTGTATTATTATTTAATTATTGTATAATTTGTATTACAACTGTAAACCTGTTTTTCCCCACCCCTATATATGGCTCTTGTTATTGCTTTGGTAATTGAATAGATATAATTTATGGCATCTTAGCTACCCATAGATATTTTTAGCTAATTTCTTTCTACTTCAGAAATAAAATCAGGATGATTTTCTGTCACCTAACAAACCATATACTATTTGTTGGTTTGTTTATTTAAAGCCATTCTTTTTTTAAAAGATTTTATTTATTTGTTTTTAGGGAGAAGGGAAGGGTGGGAAAAGGAGAGGAAAAGAAATATTTATGGGCAAGAGAAAACTTCTGTTGATCAGTTGGCTCTCACACACCCCCAACCAGGGACCTGGCCCACAACCCAGGCATGTGCCCTGACTAGCACTCGATCCAGTGACCTTTTCGTTTAGGGGACACCACCCAACTCACTGAGCCACACCAGGCAGGGCTAAAGGCATATATATACTTGAGCTCCTTTCGTGTACCAAGTTTTGTTAGTTTTAGCCTTTAAGGGATTTACAGATGAGTGGGAAGATGGATGGATGAAGAAGCAGTTACATTCTGCCCATCTGTGTGATTTTCTGGAGGCGATCACAGAAAGCTGTGGAAGTAGAGAAGACCTATTATTCGACCCAGGTGAGCAGTCAGGATGGACTTTCTGGAGGAGGTGCTGTGTGAGCTGTGTTTTGAGAGTGAGTAGGAATCGGCCAGATTAAAGGGAGAGGACTGGAATATCAAAGCCAAGGGGCAGCAAGTCCATAGGCATGTGGGAGTTAGGACACATTTTTGTTAACCGCAAATAGTTAGGATTGTGGGGAGACATGAGACAAAACAGGAAAGCAGGGAGATGTTGCAGCACCTTCATGATTTGCTGGGGAAATTGGCATTTGTCCTAAAGGCAATCTAAGGATTTCATAAGGAGAGTTAATTTACCAGATTTATAATCTTAGTTGTTAGAAATGAATTGTTTTAATTTTAAAGAGTCAGTGAATGGGGTTATTTACTTTAATTCATAGGTAAATGCCAATTCACCTACTCATTAAGCTTCATAAGAGCTTATTTTCTAAGTGGACTGAAAATACTGTATCAATGAATTAATATTTATAAAGCACTTAGAACAATGCTGGGCATACTGTAAACACTATATGAATTTTTCTTAAATGACAAATTCCCTCAGGCTACTTCAGTACTATTTAGCAGTTTCATGACATCACTTTAATGCAAAAAATGGTGCCCTCATTACCTGAGTTTAACACATTCCGAGGAGTAAGTTACAAATTACTCAAATTTACATAATTAAGCGGAATCTAACATCACCAAGAGATGGGAGAGACCTTAAAGGTCATCTAAACTAGTTCAGATATTACTTCCCACCTGGTAAGATTAAGCCATGACCCAGAGTAAGAAAACCAGCCAAGTATTACTTAGTGTTTCAGAAAACTCGCAAGAACTGTGATGATATAACACACCTTAATTTTACTCTTTGTGTGTCCTTGTTTCATTTTTATCACTAAATGGAACAGAACATGTATTTTTTTTTAGTTCTGTTGAAATCCTGGCAATTTAGTGTGAAATAATAATTCAGTTGCTATGAGTCCATTTTGCAAAAGATTTTTTTACTACATGAGCAGTTACATGAATTCATACTTTATATTTATCCCAAGTGGGATGATCAGCCCATCCCGAAAGTGTATTATGCCCTAAAGTCCTAGAAATGATAGTCAGTGACTTCGTGTTTGATTGTGGGTAACCTTGCTATCCTCCAGGTTGTCTACCTAGTCCAAAGTAATTTCAGTCCTGCAAAGTAGCTCTCAACTATAATATTCAAAATTTTCAGTGTCTTTTTTCTGACTTGAAATTGTTTGTGCTGAAGGAATGTATGTTTGCAGATAAAAGGATACAACATATTTTCAACTGGATACCCACAGGGGCAAGGTATCACCTACTGAGTCTCAGTGTGGTTTGATGCTGATAATCATGAAATTGCTATTTTTAAGAATAAACACCTTAATGCTCACTCCTTTTTTGCTAGCCATGCGTGACAGATTTCCATAGCATTGCAGATAGGTTATTTGGTGATTTACTTTGTTGTGTTGTCACCCCATAAATTTTCAATAGTTTGTTCTTCACCCACTGATTACATTTCTGTACAAGTAGCAGATTTTTTTTTTTTTTTTTTTTGGTCAGATGTCTTTGTTGTCAGTGACTAGATGGGCTACTTATTTCTCTCTTTCCCTGGAAAGTGTTGTAGCTTCTCGAGTAGTCATCCAGGTGCCAAGAACATAGACCTGTGATTTGTCATAGTTTTGATAATCACTAATGAATGGGGAAAGTGCAAGATGGCAGCAAGATGGCAAGCAGTAGGAGTGCTCCACTTCTGTGATTATATTTATACATATGCCTAAGCATGGATGAGCTGTACTTAAAATTGTGCTGTTTCACTTGGGAGCACTGAGTCAGCTTGATGGTAAATTGTCTGCAGTGCTGCTTCCCTGGCAGAAAAGGGCTCCTAGGAATTACAGTTTTAGAAGTATTTTGCAAGGATAGCACAAACCTTGTTTTTTCTTAATGTGCATTTGTAAACCTAAGTAGCTCTATATTGATAAAGTTTTGCCACCAATCAAAACTTGGTTCTGCTGCTATAAATAGGAAGGAGGTATTTCTTAATGCTTTTTTATTCTCCTACCAACCTTCTTCTCATACCAATTAAATAGTTAAAAGAAAATGAAATTGGGCATTGGAGGAGTTTCCCTCAAGTCTTCTCTTTACTCTCTGAGCTCCCAATTTGTAAATATTTCTTTTGAGCATCTTTGAAATTCTGCCTAATCATTTTATTGTGCACAAGAGGAACCTGTCTTTCATAGGTTCTTTATACCTATGCTTGAAAAATTACAAATTACTCTAAGAGCTTATGGGTTGATAAATGTTTTTTTTCTTTTTTTAGTTTTATTTGCTTTCTTAGTTTCCAACAGTGCCAAGTGTTTTATCATTTTTAATGACTCGGTTTCTCCCTAAAAGCCAATGGAGGGGGCCGCCGCAATGTCATGACACACTGAAAGTAGGAATCTGTGAGGTTTGTCGTGCTCAGTGGTTCCCGTGGGGCTTAGATAGGGCCACATTTATCATCAGGTGTCATTGATAAGCTCCAAAGGGAAAAAAGATGTTAATATAAGGAGTGGGGAGAGCTGAAGAAGAGGAGGAAAGCTTGAAGAGAATAGTGAGAAGGAGGCAGGAAAGAGAAATCAGGAAAAGGAAAAAATACAATAGTGTTATCATATATGTTCTAGTATGTACTACAATACTTAATCGACAGTAATTTATGTGGTTACTTTTTATGTACCAGATTTTTTGGGGGGACTTGATGTACATAAACTCATTGCATCTTCACAAGAATCCTATGACAGGTAATATTTGTCAGATGCAAAATCACAAAGCTGGTAGGCCACTTGAACCCAGGCACTTCAGCTCCACTGCACCGTCTGTACTCTGGGCTTAACCACTGCATTAAATTGGCCTAATGGTAGAAGACCACCAGCATTTCTTTAGATGTTATTCAGTAACACTGAGGGCAAAGATTTCTCTCTCCTTTTTTTAATATTTTATTTTTTAGAGAGAGGGAAAGGGAGGGAGAAAGAAAGGGAGAGAGACATCAGTGTGTGGTTGCCTCTCGTGCGCCCTTTACTGGGGACCTGGCCTGCAACCCAGGTACATGCCCTGATTGGGAATCGAACCAGCGACTGGTTCTCAGGCTGGCACTCAATCCATTGAGCCACACCAGCCAGGGCATGGGGTCAAAGGTTTCTTACATCTGCCCCATTGGAACTATTTATTTCTTTCAGCACTTGAAAATATTTTTGTAAAGTTACATAGTAGCATCGAAGCAGAGCACAGCAGGGATGCTTCATTTCTGCTACCTTGAGAATGAGAATGGAATATAAAAAGTTAACATTTAAAAGGTGAAAACACCTCTTGAAGGATGTGTGTGTTTTGTTTCTTTTGCAACTGGATGTGTACACTGATTATTAGAATCTTAGAAAATCAAAGATTTTAGTATTCAGCAGTCAACACCAAAATTATGTATGTACTTTTGTGTTCAAAACTTTATAAAACAAACATCAAATGCTAAACAAGGATCCATATTCATATAACCTTCTTTAAAAGAAAAGGTACAAAATATATTTTTTGTCTTCATAGAACAAGTAGCTCCAGAGTTCCAAATGTTAGAGCATTCAGGTAAAAGGGATAAGTAAACAATTAATAATAATCAAAAACAGTACCTTCTGAGAACATCCAGTTGGATGTGTTTACATTATTTATAAAAGCACTAGAAAACAAATACTTAGTAAGAGTTGAAAAAGAAGAATTAATATTTATCGAACATTTGCCATGTACTAGGCACCGTGCTGAGTGCTTTCCCTGCATTATCTCTCATAATGAAGTAGATATGATTATTAAACCCATTTTGTCACTGAGAAAACTGAGGCTTAAGGAAGCTAATTAACCTGCCCAAGGCCATACAACTAAGTAATAGTATTGGGAGAAGGATCCTTGACGAAAATGTTAGAAATCCACATAAAATAGTCCTTTTAAACATGTGGTTACCCATTTATCTCTTCGTTAGAGAATACCTAATGTTACTTCTTTAGGAAACTCTTGGCCCCGCCCAGGTATCCCTCCTGGCTAACTTCTTCCAGCGGTGGATTGATGCTGTTTTAGCATTTCTGTTCTTTTCTAAAAATGGGTATAATTTCTACTTCTCTCTCAGATATTCTTTTAAGCACATGGAAATATCTGAGTCTATATCTAAACAACAGAAGAGAGTATCTGCACCCTGAGGATTTGTTGGAGTTTAATTTGCCAGAAATTCAGTTTTAAGAAACTAATTATGGAGACTTATCTTCTATTCCTCCATAGTGTCGTAGCCTCATCTCCAGAGATCCTGGATGGGGATATTTTAACAAACTATAGAAATGATCCCTGGAAGAGGGTATTTTAAAAAGTCTCCGCAGTGGATTCCAGTTTGTACCTAGGGCTGAGGAGCTCTGTGTATTAAGATTTAAGGGATTTTTTTTCTTCTTAAATCTTTTTGGATCTTAAGTTAGTCACAAAAGTTTGGTATTTGAATTGGTATCAGTCTTCTCAGTCACTTCCTTGACCTCTTCAATCATTCACCAGGGTTTTTCTAATGGATATTTTGAAGGACATTGTAAGAAATATTCCTGAGGAACCAGTTACAGCGTTAATCCAAGTCTTGGAGAATATCACACATGATGTCTCATCAGAACCAAGAGGAGAGATTTGTGCTGTAACTGTGTTGTCTTCTTCGAGTTGGATGCCTGAAGTTTAGAGGCGAATTGTGCCCTTCTGCAAAGTGAAAGTCACAGCATGAATTTTCATAGCAGCTTCACAACTGGCCCATCAGCATGCTCCTTCTCATCGTTCCCATGTCGGCTCAAAAGTCATCGGAGATATCTCTTGACTTGTGAGATTTATCAGTTTTGGAAGTCAGATCTGTGCACATTTTCATATGCATGTTGTACTTTGATTAAAATAAATATTCAGGATAAAAGAAAATTAATCTGAGAGCTTCCCTCTGTCCATTTTTCTAAAGTAGTCACGCCTCACCCCCTCCTTATTGCATCACGTTACTCTGTTGCCTTGTAGCACTTGTTAGCAGTTGACATGCTTTTCAGTTGTTGATATGTTTATTGTCTTCCTTCCAGGATGCCATCACTAGAATGTAGACTATGAAAATAGTGGTCTGGTCTCTTCATTCATGGCACGTCTCCATGGTGTCGAACAGTCGTTGGCACTGAGTAGATGTTTAATAAATATTTATTAAAGTAATGAATTTTCCTTCTCCTCCAATTTCCTCATCTACTTAAAAGTTTTACTTTGTCTTGTAATTGTCCATATAAACAATCTGAAATCCTTTTTGGAACAAGGTAGAGTTCTAAATGAATAAATGCATGAGTAATTTTAGTCTTTTAAAATATTGAATTTATAGCCCCCTTTGATAATTGCAGTTATTTTACACATAATTAAATAGAGTTCAGCATGCTTCATTTTTAAAAATAGAAATACTTCTGGTTGTCAGAGTTGGGGGGGCGGGGCTTGGGGCCTGGGTGAAAAAGGTGAAGGGATTAAGAAGTATAAATTGGTAGTTACAGAATAGTCACAGGGATGTAAATTACAGCAAAGGGAATATAGTCAATAACATTGTAATAACTATGTATGGTTCCAGGTGGGTACTTGAAATATGGGGAGGATCACTTTGTAAAATATGTGATTGCCTAACCACTCTGCTGCATACATGAAGCTAATACAAAGTAATACTGAATGTAAACTGTAATTTAAAATTAAAATTAAAATTAAAAATATAGATACTTCATATATAAAAACTGATTTTAGACTACTAGGTGTTTTTCACTTCTAGTATCATCATTTGAGTTGCTTTTAAGATATAAGTCTGTTTTCTCTAGCACAGACTATTATACATAACTTCATTTTGAAAATAAAATTTAAAAAATTCTGTAACATAATCCAGAAATATCAGCAGTTATAACTGGAGAGAGAGAATAAAGAACTTAATCTCTTACCCTCCCCACTCCCCATCCTTGCTCTATAATCTATTTGTTGTTTATATTGAAGAAAATTTTCAGAATCATACTTATCAGTAAGGGTAAATCAACATTTTTCTTCTCCTTTTTAAAAATTAATTTTGCACCAGGAGATTTTTAGCACTTAGCAGTAGTTGCCCTTTTGTTGCATTTTTTTGTCCCAAGTAAAGGACATTAGATAAGTTTTTAAAGATGGAAAATCGATGATGCTTTCCCAGAAAGACCTCAAGAGCTTGAGTTTTGCAAGTGTTTTTAAAGTTTTCTACCCAAGGCGGAACTGGTCGACAGTTTTTCTTTTTCCTTTTAGTTTTTATTGAATCTATTGGGTGACAGCTAATAAAATTATATAGGTTTCAAGTGTATGGTTTTATGTCACTGGTATATTGTTTTGTGTGTTCACCATCCAAAGTCTCCGTCACCATTTATCCCCCTTTACCCTCTACCCCTCCCCGCTTTCCCTCTGGTGATCACCATGCTGTTGTCTGTGGGCTGACAGTTTTCTTAAACCACTTATGCTCCTTGGCATATTAATCAATTGGTTATTAATCAATCATCAATCAATCAATCAATTTATTTATTTATTTATTCAGTTTGTCTTTTCAGTGGACTTGCCTTCATTTCCTTCACTAGTGAGCTCAGGATATTGGGGTCAGGCTCGTACACACAATTTGCTAGTACTGGCCATAGCTGAAGCTTTTCTCCAAGTGGGATTTCTTCCCTTGGACTAGAGAGCAAGGTGCTGCAGAAAGAGCTGCAGATTTCCACAAATTCCCCACTGGATTTTTAGTGTCCTTGGAGTATACTGTCAGGGGTCTGGCCAAGAGCCCAGCCATGGATCTCAGCGGGTATACGTAGCCGTCAAGATTACGTGTGTACTATTTATTATAGCTAAATCAGCTGCACTAAATCATAAAATGTGAGAACAGTTTCGCAGTCCTGAATCAAAGCTTTCATCCTTCGTGGCTTTTTTTTCAAACTTACTTCCTCACACAAGTACCTTTGAACTTGGGCAGATATTGATTGGTTAGACAGTGGGGGAAATTCAAGAGGTGTTCACTGTCAGCTATTTCTGCTGGATAAGGGTACTTCAGACCGTGCTGTATAGCAATTTTTGTTGCTTCTCAGGACCCTGTAGGACAAAAATGGGAGAAGAATATTGGTGCTGAGATACTAAGAATTCTCATTTAATTTAATTTCTGAGGTAAGTTTAGCATGGTGTTCTTGGAGTTCTTAATGATCTTGCATAGACAGTGTTCTCTCATATTTAATGAAGGAAAAGTACTATTAGTTCATAACAACCAATTTTTTTCTAATTTTTAAATTTTTATTGATTTGAGAGAGAGAGGGGGAGGGAGAGGGAGAGAGAGAGGGGGGGAGAGAGAGATTTGTTGTTCCACTTATTCATGCACTGATTGGTTGATTCTTGTATGTGCCCTGACCGGGGATCCAACCCACAACTTCGGTGTATCAACCAACTCAACCACCTGGCCAGGACCCTGTTGCTTCTTTCCATTTGCCACTTTCCTGTGGACTTAACCTTGTTCTGTTCACTTTCCTTGTGACCCCACTCTATTTCTGTCAAGTGTCTTTTTTTTCTCTTAGCAATGGCAATGAAAAACAAGTCTCTGAAAGGTTATTTACTTCAGTGCTGGGGACCATCCCTGCCATATGTTGCTGGACTTCTTTTGGGATTTGGAGAATGTGTAATAATTCGACAAGCTTTACACTTTACTGCTTACCTTTAAGCCTGTTTATATGTGTGTGTGTTTATTTTTTTCCTTTTTGTTTCTTTTGTTCCCCTTAAATTGTCTCTATTCATTCTCCTCTTTGGGTACAGATTCAAGTGTCCTGCTCTTCACCGCTGGAATAATCACCTTTCTAAAGTCATTTTCCTTGTTCTCATTGCTCATAACCCCCTAGATTTAAACACTGAGTTACACACTCAGTTCGCCCTTCACACTTGCTGAGCATGTCACTTCTCAAAAAGTCTTTCCCAATGAACCATTGCCATATCACTGCAGGATTCACACTCAGTATTAAGGAATGATGAGGCTCTTTTACAGGTATAGTGAAAGTAAAATTGCCTCTTAGGCTTGTCATAAAATTGTCCCTGCTTATGTGTGTGTTGGTGTGCGTTGGGAGGTGGGGATTAAAGCATGGATAACGTAGGTGTGTTAATAGAAGATGTCCCCAAGAGTTAGACTTGAATCCCAGGCTGGAACTGTCATTTGGGTTCACCATCATTTGTTTAGTGTTTAGCCCTGTGCCTGATGCACAGTTGATGCTCAGCAAATATTTATGGTCTGCCTCCGTTTCAATCTTCTGTCTCAAGGATGCGGAAAAAAGTTCTGTGACCATTTATGTTACTGACATTATATATTTTTGATGTGTTTCTAACAGTTACAGTACTTCTTTCATCTGGATTATTAAAGGCTTTTGTTGGGTGGGTTCAAGAGGAGGGTGAGCCACCTTCCACATTTGTGTCTTATCTCTGACCCCTTTCTTATGTTCCCCTACATGTATTCTTTCTGGCCCAGCATAGCTGCCCTGGATATGATAGCGCCTGTCCTGTGAGAGTCCCATCCTTGCGAGCCTCTGGACTGAAATCGCTGGCCCTCTTGCTTTAGGTTTGAGTTGGGGTTTGTTAGGAGAGGCAGGGCTGTGATGATGAAGAGAGGGGACACTGCAGAAAGCAGTGGGAATTCGGACAGTGATTGGCACGCTGTCATTCTACCACATAGAGCCACCTCGCTGTCTCCTGGCTGCCTTAATCCCTGTGACAGAATCACTCATGTCAGTTTACAGCCCCGTCTCTCCCAACAAAAATAAGTCTAAGCTGTTTAACCTTTGTGTGTGACTTTATTCACCAGAGTTTGCCATTCGCTGCCTGGAGCTGTATTTTCTTTAAGATAGTAATGTATGTCTTCTGGGACAGTGACATACAGTATTTTTGATGGATTTGAACTCATATGACGTATTCAGCCAAGGAGGTCCTTTGGTATTTGTTCTTGGGACTTTTTTCCCCCTTTAACTGTAGCCTTGAACTGAGCACAACATCCTCTTTTTCATTTTTATTTTTATAGGTAAATTCCAGATGCATTCTTGTCTAATAATTGTTTCATTTTTTCCCCCAATTTTTACCTCTCTTCTAGGGACTAACAAGTTAATATAAAATATTTACACTTTTTGTTTGTTAGGTGGTAGATGTTACCCATATAGCACTGTTACTCCATGAAATCTCCATGCCCCTAAAAGGTCACACATCTGATTGAAATCAGAAAGAACACCACTGGAGAACGGCCCCTTTAGCGCAAGTAGACACTGCAGGGGAGGATGGCCCTCTGAGCTGTTTTCAAGCATACATGTATCTCTGTGTGAATAAAGGATCTAAATTCAGGCTTAAGGTCAGAAAAGAAAATAAGCACTTGTGGTAGGGAGGAGTTCCCATCAAAGTGTTAAGCTCAAGTAGCTGGTTCACAGAAATGACTCCAGCGGACCTAGTATAATCTCAGGAACAAAGTAATTCATATTTTAATTATATATATAATTAGTTTTTGAAAGAACTTTATTGAGATATAATTTGCATATCATAGAATTTATCTACTTAATGACAGTATACAATTCAAAGTTCATTAGTATATTCAAACAGTGGTGCTATCACCACCACCACAATTTTAAAACATTTCCATCACTGCAAAAAGGAACCTCATACGCATTCCCCCAGCTCTCTCTTGTACCGCCTACCCGCAGACCCACCCCAGGCTACCACTGACCTACTTTTTCCCCATAGATTTGCTTGTTCTGTACACTTCATATTCACGGAATCTTACACCATGTGCTCTTTCGAGACTGGCTTTTTTCATGTAGCATGATGTTTTCATGGTTTACGTATGTTGTAGCATGCATTATTACCTCATCCCTTTTTATTGCTGAATGATACCCCATTATTGATCCATTCACTTGGATGGATATTTGTTTTACTGTTTCACTTTTGGGGAATCATGCATAGTGCTCTTATAAATGTTTGTGTAAAAGTTTTTGTGTAAACATGAAAACACACACCCCCCGAAGATCAAAGCAGGTCTTTGTGAAACAATACTTTTATTTTTAATACATGCAGCAGTATACTTTTCACTGTACTCTGTTCTTTGTCTTGTTCTAAAAATCCTGGCCATGGTACATACACAAACAATTTCTAAGTTCTGTATAATGGGTCATGATCTGACCTAGGGTTTTAAAAATTGTCTTACAGCATTCCTGACAGACGAGCCTTGGTACTATGAAGTACTTGGTCCTCCTCCTTCGGGCAGCTCTGGGAAAAGGCTTTAGAAGGTTGAGTTGACAGGTGCCTGCTGGAAGCTTCCAGCCATTAATTTTTGTTTCCTGTGCTTTTCCTGGTAGCAGTACTGGAGATATCTCTATGGTTATGTTAATTCGTCCCTTACCTGTTACGTGGCATCAATGAAACTGACCATGTGAAGGTGCTTATGAGAATTTTTTTAGGACAACTTTTATTTTCACAATTGTAAAATGTTTATGTTTTGAAATGTTTTAAACATACAAAAAAGTAGAATAATATGACAAACACTCTTGTACTCATCTTCCAGAGTCAACAAAATTTGGTAGTTCTGTTTTTTTTTAAAGATGTGAAATTATAAATTTAGTTGATACTCTTCCTTCCTTTCATTTCTCCTCCCTTCCTAGAGGGAATTACCTTGCAATTGGTGTCATCTTTCCTGGCTTTGTCTTCATACTTTTACTACATAAATATTTCCATAAATAATTTAACTATTTTGTGTGTTTTAAAAATACACATATTTGGTATCATGTACATACTTTTGCCACTTCTAAAATTTGATTTTCAATCTTTTATGTTGATACAGGTAAAATAATTGAACTCATCCTTTTTTATTGCTATCTGGTTTTCCATTTCATAAACCTACCATTTATTTATTTTCCCTTTAATAGAATTTATAGATTATTTTTCAATATTTGCTGTTATAGTGTATGCCATTGATGTATACATGTGTGTGTATTTCTGTGGGGCACATATTTAGAAGTGAAATACCAATTTACATTCTACCAGCAGTGCATGAGCATTTTTGTGTATCCCCATCTTCATCATCATTTAGAATCATAGGATTTTTAAATCTCTGACAATATTATGGGTGAAATGGTGTTTAGTTATTTTACTTTTCAATTCTCTGATGACTAATGAGGTACATAGCACCTTTGGTGATTATATTTTTCTTTAAATGATCTAAACACATATGTACGTTCCCCATTTTTCTAGTGGGATATTTGTCTTTTTCTTATTGATTTATAGGCATTTTAAATATATTATGGATTCTGTTCTATTATTAGTTACCTCTTTTACAAATACTTTAACAATTTTTTGTGACTTATCTATTCATTCTCCTGGTATTGTTAGTTATGGAAGATTAAAAAATGTTTTTGATGTCATCCATATCAACCCTTTCCTTCATGATTCTTTTTGTGTTTGCGTATTACTTTATTACTGGAGAATGTACTAGTTTTATAATATTTATACATCTTGATTTTTAGTAAAACAAATCCCTGGTATAGTATTCTTCTTTTAAAAAAGTGTTATAGGATAATGATTAAGAGTTAGAATACCTGGAATGAGACTTCTTGGATTCAAAACCCACCTTTGCCCCTAACTAACTGTGGGAACTTGGCACACACTTAACTTCTCTAATCCTTAATTTTTATACCAATAAAATAGAGATAAGAATAATACCCAGTTTAGACATTGTTGTGAAGATTGAAGGGGAGATGATATGCATAAAGCTTATAGCTGAGCATTTGGCATGCAAGTTTTACATGCCAAACAACAAGGGTTAGCTGGGCTTTTTTTAGCTTCTATAATTATCATTTCTTGGTATAAAACTGGTGTATAATTTTGTCTGTACACAAATCACTGGATTTCTCCGATTTTACAAGAGCTGTGATTCACATCAAATGTTCCAGGAGGTAGAAAAACTTGGACCCTGGTGCTGATTCTGAGTTCCAACTTCGTTCTCACTGTAGTCTTTCCAGGAATCTAGCAAACCAGGTTATTCTTCTTTCCTCCCCGCCCCCCCCCCCCCCGCCCCCGCCCCCCATAGTTCAGGTATTAGGTGGGATTTTTTTTTTTTTTTTAATGGAATGAGTAACCCTGCAGCTCCTTTGCTTTGGGATGGGAAACATCTCTGTGTGAGCTAAAACCTCAGGAGCCTGTGTTCTGCCTAAGGCTGTTCCCAGCAGGGAGGTGAGGAATCAAGGGCGGGCAGGTCACCCAGAGGTTAAGAGCAGCTAGGTAAAAGGTTGAACTCAAAGTTCCCAAACTAGGGGAATCTATATTTTTAACTGGATTAAAGAGTAAGATGCTCTATTTTAATGTCTTACTTTAGTTTTTTTAAAAAACATGTTTTATCTGAAGAACTTCAAATGAAAAAGTCTAAAGGAACGGACATTTGAGGAAGAAAAGCCTCCCCACATTTTATAGATGGCAGCAGTTATTATAACCAAACCTTTTCCTCCTCGGTGACAACGAAGACTGCCTTGCATTTGAAATACATTTATTACAACAATATTGATTTTAAGTAGTTTTTAAAATAACAGCTTTATTGAAGTATGGTTTATGTACCCAAAAATTCACACTTGAAGTGTACAATTCAGTGGCTTTTAATATAGCTTTTAATAAAACTTTCATTCTTAATTATCTGTTTTTTTTCCCCTTCTGTTTTGCTCTTCCCTTTTTAATCATTCTGTTGTTTTTGCTGCCATTTTAAACTAGGTGTGATTGTAAGTTCATTTGCCCAGTTTCTTGCTGAGACAGCTCTGGGCCCAGCATTCAGATGTAACCTGAAGTTCAGTGGAAGAACTTCCATTTTCTTGTAGAGGATTCCCATATTTAATAAATATTTCAACACTTAATCAATCAACCATGTGTTCCTGAATCTCCAACAGTTTTCAGCAGTCTTTCCAAAATGTGTTATTCCAAAGTTAATTGTTTGTGTTATTTCTCTTTCTTGAGAAATAATTAGCTTAGAAGACATCCGTATGCTTTTATTTTAGTATCATATGCTCACTGGAGAAAGTGTTGAGGAAGAGAGGAACTCTGAGAACAGATATTATTGTTGCTGGGGTACTAGTGGTGTGTCTGTATGGAGTATCCTCAGAGCATCCTGCTCCCATAGGGCCGCTGGGTCAGTGTAATCCTCACGTTTCACTGAGCAAGAGAAATAGCTATGCTCATCTCTGCACCTTTTGGCCCTTGTACTTACTGTTGGGTATTTTAGTTATGTTCGAGCAATTAATCATGCCTTTTTATAGCTCCTGTACTGTGCAGCGTGTTTTCACTAGAACTAGAGGTTCTTGATTTCTCTTTTTGTCATGCTATCTTTGAATAATGAGGGAATGGAAAAGATTGCAAATATTGAATAGACTTTGATTCTTTTTTTTTTTTTTTTTTTTTGACTTTGGTTCTTTTACCTTTTCTTATGAAGGTTAAACTTACCAGTTCTGCAATTAAAGTTTTCCCGATGAAGTCTCAATGACTGTTTCAAGTGACACTAACTGTGTATGTGTGTGTGTGTGTATAATTATTTCCTGTGATTTGATTTGTGAACTGACATTCAAAAGGTTACTCTAAAAATATTTATTGAGGGCCTACTACTGTGTATCAGGTGCTCTCCTTGGCTCTTGGGATATATAAGTGACTAAAAAAACTCCCAAATTTCTTCTTCACGGGGCTTATGTTCTAGTAGATAGACAAAAACATAACATAATAACTTACATAGCATATTAGTAGGTAGTAAGTACTATGGAAAGAAAGGAAAAATACAGCAAGGCCATTGGTCGTTGGGAGTGAAAGGGGAATGTGGGGAGCATAGGTTGTATTTAATAGGGTGGTTCCTGAGACCTCACAGATGAGGAGACATTGGGAAAAGCCTTTGAAGAAGTGGGGAGTGAAGAACCAGGCAGGTTTCTGGGAGGAGCATTCCAGGATTTGAGAACAGCCAGCATCGTGACCCCAAGGCTAGCTTATTTATCGAGCGTGATTAACAAGGCTACTATTCCGAACAAGGTGGGTGACAGATGGTCTCACTGAAAACTACACTGAGGGGAATATTTGGAATTATTCATACTGCCAGTATTTTCAGTTTCATTCTGTGTTCTCAAGGGGTTGCATTATCTCATTGAAGAAAACCGTACACACTTTCACTGTGGTGGCTGAATGTAATCCATCCCCCCAACTCCGCACAATATAATGCATTTGGATTCTTCTTTGCAAGACAGAATTGCTGCCATGCACTTAAATGTACTTTTATTTTATGTTTAGTACCCATAGGGCTATGGATCACTCCATTTGCAGGATGTTTTGTCCTATGTGGGTGGTGGATAATTTTAGTGTTAGCTTGCCAGAAAGCTTACAAAGTAGCAAATAGTTTCTATTGTGCCTACAGATGAGAGGCATACTTCCAAGTCATCTTTCAACATATACTGTTTCACCAATGGGAGAAGTAGGCCTAAATTGTGTTAAGAAAGTTTTGTGAGCTATTTAAGGGGAAAATAAGATGATTCAGCATTAGGACTGACTTCAAGTAGGGGTTGACGAACTGTCTCTAGAGCTTATCAAATAGGCTCAACACTCGTTTTTTTCCGAATGGTTTTGACCAGATGTTTGTTTCCTCACAGGTGGGAAATGAAACACGTAGCTCATTGCGGTTCCTAAAGCTCCAAGTTCCAAAGTTTTCCCTTTGACCTACAGATATTGCATATTTCAAGTCATGTAGTCAGATGACTGCCAAACTCACTAACAAATGTTGGTTGAATACAGTGAGCTCAGGAACACAGGTTAAAAGTTTTTAAGGAGAGTCTGTGAAAGGCATATGCTAATGACGATTATACTCTACATAACAAAGATAGTGCTTGTAAGTACTAGAGACCTAACAGAGAGAGCTAGCTTTATTATGGTTGTATCCCTGAGAAGTTTTCTAGTTTTTGGATAATTACAATTTGAAAAGTAACTTTTGTTCATATTACTGTGAAATAACAGTTGTCAGATTTGTTTTACATTTTTAAGTGAGCACATACTTCATGCTAAGCAAGGCACTAAGTGTTGGGAATACGGAGGCACTTGGTGCAGAGTCCAGAGTGGAGGGTGGTGTGGTTGTAAGATATGGACCTCAGAGAGGGAGAGCGAGAGAGGGATCATCCTCTGGAAGTGAAAAGGGGCAAGCAAGAACTATTCTGACCCCTGGATGTAACTCAGAATTCTATTCCCTCATGCTCAGACTCTTGCTACTCATGTGGTACAATAAGAAATAGCATACTTTACATGTATTCAGTCTTCCTAGCAATCCTCAGAAGTTGGTACTATTGTTCCATTTAGCAAATAGCTAAACTTCTCAAAGATTGTTCATTTTGGGAAGGGATGGTGGAAGAATATGAAACAGGAAATTTGGCTCTAGAATCTGGAGTCTTAGCCACTACCCTCTGCAGTTTTTAATAAGTAACTGCTCACATTTTCGAAGCAGGGGAAAAACTCTTTAGGACAAAACAGTTTGTACTGGATTATAGTACTGCCTCGTATAGTGGTAACACGTCTTTCCAGACGGTAACTATGGCTGGGCAACACTGTGTCTTTCTCAGAGCCGGCTGTGGTTCTCATGGAGTCCTATGTATACAGTAGGGTGCAGGACCTGGTAGTGTAGTGCAGATGGGAGAGCATGCAGGGAAGGCCAGAGAGGACAAAGAGGACGGCTTGGTGGCAGTTTGCTGAGGATGCTGATCCAGGGAATGTTTTAGTCAGGAGTCCTTGCCAGGAGGCAGCTTCCCAGAAACTCAGTGGGGGTAGTTCAGAGCAACTACCTACACACTTCTCAGAAGTGAATAAATTCTCCCAGGGTATCATTTAATTGAAAAGTGAATTCTATGTTACTTCAAAGTATTCATTTGCTTCAGAGCATCGAGAAGTGGAAAATTACCAAGATGGACAGAAAGAATGACTGTCCCCAGCCCTTTTCCTTTATAAAAGAGAATCAGGATGTCTTTTAGGAAGCCTTTCTGTAACCCAGCACATGCAATGCAGGGAGGCCTCATTCAAGTCTCTGATTTGCCCCCAGGGGAGGCAACACCTAGAGAGCTTGGTTTATTCAGCTTTGCATCAAAACACATCAACAGCATACAGGCCTGGATCATGCATGAAACACTGAAAACAGTTTAGTGCTCCCATGTGCTTGCTCCTTTGTTTAAGCCCAGTTGAAGTGGAGGGAGGGATGAATGGCTCTAATTTAGCTAGGGGCTCCGAAGCCCCACCACCCTGCACTAAGGAGGCCAGAGCGCCTTGTGAGTCTATTCGCTTATTCTTTCCATCAGCCTTTTACGTGAAATTGTTTCTACCAAGAACTGAGCTCATGTCAGCGAAGAAAAAAGAGTAGTAAGACTAGGGATTTTATTTTCTTTTTATATTCAGACACAGTCATCAAAATACTTAGAAGTCTCCAAAGTAATGGGTTTTTCTTGGATGAGGATATATTTCACAGCTAAGGGGCAGTCTACATTTGATTCTGACTTTACCTCACTAGACTCTGTTAGCTTGTCCCAGGTCTAGAAGGCACTTTGGTGATGACCTGTGTCCTGTCTCCCTCTTTTCCAGCTGTAGTTATTCCTTGTAGTCAGGCTTTTCAGAGTTGGAATGACCAGCACTACAGCGTTAGCTTGTTTCTAGAGCAATTACTTTCCAGGGTACACTTGGCTACAAGCTTTCCATGCCGTACCATGTACACAACTTAGGCAGACACCCCTTTACTTACCGGATGTACAATGGATAATGTGACTTGATTAGTTGAATTTTCTGTCTCTCCTAATAATAGTATCTCTTAGAAGTTCCTGCTTTCAGAGATTATTTGTGGTCAATGTATTTTTAAAAGGCATTTCCCTCTAATAGGGAAAGTGTTTAGTGGTAAGGATTAAGTGACAGACTGGTCTATTTATTGCAGGAGCTAATAGTGACTAGCGCCAATAAATAATAGAGGTATAAGTAAAAGTAACTCCTAGAGTTCCTTTCATTATTTTTGCCCACTGCCCAATGCACATAGAAGCCAATACTATTACCTTGGCTTTTGAGAAAAGAATTTATTGTGAGGCTGACCAGCAAGGAGAAAGGAGGCAAGGATCTGATCTGTCTCCCCAGTGGAGAGCTTAGGGTGGAATTCTGGGGTGAGGGAAGGATGGGCAGTGTGTGGAGGTGTTGGCAGGGCAGGTATCAGTTGGAGAGCTTTGGAATTTGACCATTTATGGGGAGGTATGGTACGGACTTCAGCCCCAGATCGTCCTGGACAATGGACCTTTCATTTCTGAAAGGATTCTGGTGATGACTGAGTCTGGTCAAGTCTCACCTCTTTGATTCCATTGCAGGGAGGCTGTGATTCTGAGTGTTATTTGGGGTCAAAAATTTCTCCTCTGCACATGCTAAGACTGCCTGGCCTGTGGTTTTGTTTTGGTGTCTTTGAAAAACAGTTTGGTGTCTGGTTAGAAACAGGATAAGACCAGTCCCAGCTGGTTCTGCAGTTACACTTTTATCCAATAGAATAATTTCATTACTTGGCTACTTAGGTTTTTCTTACTAAGCTGTTTGAAAATTGTACTCATTTAATTTCTTTAGATTCAGATGTTTTTAAAATATCCCAGAAAGACTATCCACCAGATATGTGTAATGCAGCACATTTAACACAATTTTCTTAGTGAGTATTTGCATTTTTTCACAAACATGTGTTATGAATGGATTCTTTGAGTTTTCCCATAATTTAAGGGGAAGGGTGTAGCCTTCAAAGAAGCCCGGAGAGACCATCTGGTAGTATGTGGGAGTTCATCAGTTTTAGAGTTTTGGGGGCAGAGTCATGTCATATGTATATAGTTAATCCTAATTTGAGGGTACGTTTATTGATTTTAGAAAGAAAGAACGTGGGGGAGAAGGGTGGTGGGAGAGACAGCGAGAAAGAGAGAGAGAGAGAGAAAGAAACATTGATGAGTTGCCTCGCATATGCACCCCGGCTGGGAATCAGAACCACAACCTAGGTACGTGCCATGACAGGGATTCGGACAGGAAGCTCCCTGGTGCACTGGATGATGCTTCGACCAGCTGAGCAACCTGAGCAGAGCAGATTCATGTCATATTGAATCTCTGTAGCAGATTCTTGCTATGTTCTAACCTACAGATGTATTGAAAGATTCCATGGTTATAAGACGTGGTTTCCTCAGAAATGGCTGGTAATCTGTTCTCTCTCTATGATACACATTTCTATTCGTTCTTCCCTTCATAATTATGGTAATTAAGATAACTAGTTTGTTCTTTCTACCAATTTTTATTTTAGCTTCTTGGGAAATAACAACAATAAGAAAATATTTTTGCAGCTCTGGAATTCTCTCATTTCGTGTCCCAATAAATAATGCCTTTGGGAGATGACGGTCAAGTTAGAGATGAATAAACATCTTTTGAATATCCTTGACCTTGGAGACTTACTATCTTTTTCCCCTTCTTTTAAGGAGGAGCTTTGCTCTTTCAATATTTTACTTAGATTTTTCCTTGACTATGTTCTTCCCCCCCCCCTTGACTATGTTCTTGGAAAACTTTTGGACAGCTGAGAAAGTGAAGAACAAATCTGGTTCTTTTAGAGTTTACTGTGTATATTATGTATGTGTGTATGTATAGGTGTTATACATGTGTGAGCAGAAAATCTAGAATTATGTAGTTTTAGTCTTTAGTTCCAGGAGAGGAAAAGCCTTTTTACCCTATGTAAATTCATTTCTCAAAAACAGTTCTATAGAATCTTATGTGCCAACTGTTCATTGTGGGATTTTTTTAAAATTCAGTGTTATTTCTGATTTCTTTTTTTCTTCAAACACTTGGAGCTGGCCCTTTAGTGGCAGTGAGCCTTAACTGTCAGATGTCTCTAACATCTATATAAGGAAGATGAAATGAAGCAAGCAAACAAAAATCCATTGACATAATGGCACTGGGTGAAGCAAATCTTGATGTGAAGAACTCACAGTTCTTATTTTTATTCTTTGGTCGTGGCCTGTTTTTGATGTTGCCTCCAGGAGAGATTGTGACCCAGCTGGCAGAGGCGACCTTTATTTCTAGGTCTGCTTTTAAAATGATCTGATTTAGAGCTGAGATGACTAGTTATTCATTTGAGAATAGCTAAACTGCTTACTCCTTTTTCCTCCTCTACTCTTTTCACCTATGCTATATTTAGCCTTCAGTAGTTACATTATTCTTTGCAACAAGATTTTATATATTCTTTTGACCATAAACCATTTTAAAGTGCTTTTCTCATAGCATTCTATAATTAATATGATTTTCAGTTTACATTTGGGGAATAATAAGATGAGGCACATAGTAAGTTTTAGTAACTTCACTCTAAATCATATATCAAGTCAATAGTGGGGCCAGGAAAGGTTTCATCTTTCTCCTAATGCTTTCTCCTATAAGCATTAAAGACGAATATCAGTTTCCCAGGGCTGTGTCTGAGGGACTGTGTCTGCTGATTTTTGTTGCATCCAAATGTTGGGGTTCTTTGCATTCAGATTTAATTACAGCTCAATATGACTACATATTGCATTGTTCTCAGGCTACTAAAGATCTTAAAGGCTTTGACTTTCAGGACTATGTGAGTAAGCATTTTCTTGTTCAGGCCTTAAATTGAAGGCCTAGTAATGGGAGGTTAATGGCCAGGATGATGGAGGGACTGATTTATCAGAAGATAGCTGCAGCATAAATAGGTAATGAGGCTGCCTGACTTCCTGAATGGAGATGAGGAAATCGGAGCTGGTGCCTGTGTGGGCACAGTCTTTCTGCCTCCAGCTTTGGGAGCAGGGGCCACTGGGTAGAGGGGCCCTCGGCCGCCAGGGAGTCACAGAATCAAGGGCTTTCAGCGCCCCCAGACCTGGCAACTCAGCAGGGCAACTTCAGGGAGTGCCTCGCAAGAGCTCATCTTTTCTAAGGAAAGCCAGTTTTGGGGGTGCATATGACTTCACCTAGGGGGTTCCTGGGTACTGAGGTTTACATGACATAATCTCTGTACTGGTGTAATACATCCTTAAACAAGAGTATGTTCACATAAGTTGAACATGTTTACATTATGTTGATATCAATTGCAGAAATTTTTTTTATATTAAATACAGTCAACATCAAGAACTGGGATTTGAATTACAGAGCAAAGCCTATTAGAAGAAAATTCCATGGGTGGTTACATGTGAGACTCATGTAGGTAGCTCTTTAAAAATATTGTAGGAATTTCAAGCTATTGGCTCCTTTTCTTGCTTAGAAAAAGAGTGTGTTGAGGGTCTGCTGTGTGTGAACCCGTATGGTGAAGTGCTTGTAGAGATGGTTCTGGAAACCTGTAGGCCCTCATTTCACTCACCTGGGAAGCCACCACATGGAACTCCTTTTTCTTCTTCCTTTTTGGCTTTCTCTTACACTTCCTCTCCTTAAAAAATAAGAAAAAAAAAACCGTATTCATTTTACTGAATTCAGCAACAAAAATCAGGTAGTAAATTGTCAAAGAATATAGACTTGCAAGAAATATGTAGGAATTTAGTAAGTAGATATCAGTTTTCAGAGTTAAACTTATTTTGTCATAAATTGTGAAGATAAGGGAAGGGAGCTCTTGTTGACTGAACATCTATTATATCAGATATATAATTTCCTGTTATTTTCAGGATAAAGAGTACATTTCTTACATTGTTTTATAATAGTGGTTCTCAACCCTTGTCCACCACCAGAACCACATGGGTAGTAGCTCTTTAAAAAATACTGATGGTCAGTGTTTACCCCAGACTAAATAAATCAAAATCTTTGAGCTTGGGGCCCAAGCTTTGGTTTTTCTTAACAAGCTTCCCAGGTATCTAATGTGCAGCAAGTATTGGGAACTACTGATTTTAGAACTTGTTTGGCACCCGTAGTTCCAGCCTGTCTTCCAATAGTGGATGCCTCGCGTTTTCTGCCTCAGGAATACAGCATTTCCTACATTTCCCTGAATGTGCTGGACATTTCCCACTTTTGTGCTTTTATTGGTCCTTTTGCCTGGATGTTTTTTCCTGCTTTGTCGTCTGAGCAGCACCCCCTCAACTCTCTGTCACCCTGTAGTCAGAAAGCTGCTGTTGTATTTTGTATGTATATCTGTTACTGGACTTTTAAGTACTCTATGATTCGTTTAGTAGCTCCCCTTTTTGACTGTGGGTTTCCTGGATACAGGGACCCTGGTTAATTCTTCTGTATATCCCCAGGCCCTGCTATATTTCCTCTGAGGAAACCTCCGACCTTTGTGGAGTCTGCACTCCACAAAAGTTGAATGGACTGCAACTTATACTTCAGTTATCACAGTAAATCTGCAAACTGTGTATTGTTATTTTTGCTCTTTTAGCATGGAAGACTTTCAGTTAGAGATATTTTTGACCTAATTTGTTCCATTAATATTTGGAAGATCCAGAACTCAGACCCAGCTCTGCCTGACTTTAAAGACTGTGCTTTTTGTTTTGTATTATTTCATTTCGTTGAAAAATGTCCTGCTGCCAGGAAGTTTAAATCCTGATACTAAATGCAGAAAGTTGGATTTTATGAATAGTTTGGTTAAAGATATTGTGTAAAGTAATGCAATGTATGATACAGTTTATGAAAACTATAGGCGTGATTGAGTTGAGCAGATGGAAAGGGGAGAGGTATTTAAAACATCGTGTTAGATACAGATCTAAGGGTAGGAAACACCAATTTTCTTACATACATCATGCTAATTATATATTAGGTAGAACTACTGGGTAGAATCCTCTGGTAACGAATGCCACTGTAATGTAATTCTGCTTCATATAGTTAGTTCCATATCTTAACCAACTAGGCTGGGGGAAACTATCTTGCTGATGTGGCCACACAGATTCTAGAATGAGCAATCTTAATGTTAATAGATCTGTGGTATCAGTTTCTGTGAGCTCTTTTATCAGAAGTTCACTTAAGGCAGTGGAGTAATTATAGTGAGGTTATGGTGATTTTTTAATTGATCTTTTTCTGACATAGAAGAAGAGGCTAATAATATATATGACTGATTATTGGTTTATTGTTTCTTTTTTATTGAACTCAAGGTATTAGACACCAGGAATTACTCTTGTATTTAAAAAAAAAAAACTTAGTTTAAGTGATCACATTACACAGAAGTATTTAGGATACAAAATAGCTAAATGTTCTGTTACTTGCTTTACAAACTTCTTTTTAATACTATTCATTACCTCTGCAGTTATCATGTTGCACACAATACCATTCAACTGACAATACTCCCACCCACTGGTATTCATTGATTCATCATTCAAGTTGGGCTTAATTAAATACCAAATTACCTTGTCTTTCTCCTTGTGTCAAACTTCTGATTCTACCATGAAAGTTTTAGTGTCAACTTTGCTTTAATAAGCAAATAAGTTATGAATAAGGCAGTCTTGAAAAGTTAATTTATATTTGCTCTTTGGGGGCAGTTCATTGGCTCTAGGAGACATATGGAGAACAAGGCTGCCAAGAAACAAAATACATAAGGTGCAGGGGGTTATATTAATATTAACTTCACATTTAAATTTCAGCTATTGCCTGTGAATAATAAACAGGCCTAAATCTGGAGATCGCGTCAGGTTCTTCTGGTCCTAAAATTCTGTGATTCATTTTTGAAATTTGAAATTAAAATTGTCCTTATGTAAATACATTGATTTAGTAGTTTGCTTGCCATCTGGTTATTTTATATTTTTGCATTTTTCTCCCTCAATCTTTTGTTTCACGGCTTTTATAAATATCAGCCTCACTGCTTGTCTCAATCCTTAAAACACAGAAATACACACACACTTTACTATACTTATGTAGTTTTTTTTCCTTTAAAGACAAATTTCCACATATATCTTAAACCATAATTCTTAATTTCTAAGGTTGTAATGAAATTGGCCTTAGATCATGTGTCATGTGATAACATTATTGATTTTTCTGATGAAAACAGAGTCGTAAACATTGTTTTTCATTGCTTAATTTTCTTTTCATCGCTCTAAAATAGAACCCAGTAAAACCTGCAGGCACCTCTAAGTTGCAGAATGGAAAGCAAGGTTGAAGCATGATGGAAAAGGCTGGCCAGGAGGTGATACCCTGCTCTGTTTTCAAGCAGTATGACCTTGGAAGGGCATTGCCTGGCCTGAGTTTCCTTATTTCTAAAATAAGGATGCTGTATTATTTGAGCTCTCGGGGTTCCTTAGTATTATCATATGAAACTAAAGTGTTTGATTAATAGTTTTTAAAATCACAAATCATATCTGTGTAATGCATTTCTGCAAAATTATATTTTTCAAATATCTCTGAGAGCTATTTAGCTTTTAATCTTCAAGTTCAAGTTAATAAATATTAGAATTTTTTTCTTTGGCAATATATGTTAGGCACCCTCCCTTACCCCCCACTCCAAGGAAAATCCTCATATTATACTAGTTCTGTCTCCTCAAACATTCATTTACTTTTCCTTTAAACTAAAAAGGCCAGGTCTTAGGTCAACCTTCCGAGAGTCATCCTGGCTCGCTTCAACAGTATTGACTTATAAACTGGATTGTTTAATTTAGTGTAATTCTACTTAACTTATTATTTCTGTCAGAAAACCTAAAGTAGTAAACGCCTTTCTTTTGTTTGGCATCCTTGTTGAATTAGACATGTGGAGAACGTATACTAGGTTCCTGAATAGCAGAACACACGTGATAGGAGGAAGCCATTTATGAGCTGACATTTATTTTAGTGGTCATCACCACAAGTTTGGTTTGGCTGGGAAGTCTTATGTTTGGTCCTTGTGCCTTTATGGCATCTGCAAATGCCTTGGTTAGAACCAAGCTGCAGAGGAAAGTGAATACTGGTTAAATAAAATCTTTATTAGAGCTGCTTTTTCAAATGTTCAAGAGATGGCACATTAGTTTTTCATTGCTGCTGTAAGACATTACTGCAAACAATGTCATAAAATGACAAAAAAATAATTTTCTTGAAGTTCTGGAGATCGAAAGCCCAAAGTGGATCTTAAAGACTAAAATGAAAGTCTTGGCAAGGCTGTGCTCCTTCTGGAGGTTCTAGGAGAGACGTGTTTTTCACTTTTTCCAGTTTCTAGAGGCTTACAGCATTCCTTAGCATGAGGCTTTGTTCCTCTCATTCTGATCCCTGTTTCCAGCATCGCATCTTCTTCTCTGACTCAGACCCTCCTGAGACTCTGGCTTTTCAAGGGCCTTTCCAGTTGGATGGGGCCTACTTGGATAATCCAGTTTAGTCTCCTCATCTCAGTGCCCTTAAATTAATCACATCTGCTAAATTCCTTTTGCCCTGTATGGCAGTTGTTCCTAGGTTCTGGGAATTAGGGTGTGGGCATCTCTGGGTCATTATTCTGTCTGCCACAGATCTCTTCTGGTCATTCAGGTGATCACTGACATGTCACCTCCTCAGAGAAGCTTCCGGGGCACCTAGAATCCCATCTACCCTGGTCACCTGTTCACCTTCTTTTGTTAAATCTGAGAATAGTACATTTATTTTCTTAAATTTACTTTTTATTTAATTGTTTACTTTCCGTCATTTTATTGTCACTTTTTGTCCCTGTGCACTAGATGGTGAACCTCACCAGAGCAGAAACATGGTCAGTCTTCTCCATCACCTTGTCCGCCAAATCCAAGTAGTCCCCAGAACTTGGCAGAGTCTCAGAAGATGTTTGTCAAATGAATCAATCTGCATACAGTCTAAAGAAGCCTTGCTTACATTAAAACTACGTTAATACACTCCTCTTACTATCAATAATGCAAACTTTTTTTTTTTTTTTTTTTTTTTTTTTTTTTTTTTTACCAAACAGCAGTTACACATGCTGTCAATATATATTTTTTGAGTTTTAGTAATGGATTTCTCCTTGGGGCATGGGTGAGATCAATAAAATAAAACACCAGATACAAAATGAAGCTGCTGGAAAAAGAAAATATAAGAATTAGACAGAATTAATGCACACAGTAAATATTTTGCTAAAAAAGAATGGTAACGTTATGACACCATGATGAATAAGATGTGGCCTCTGCCCTGTTCAGCATCATAAATGCAGAGAAGGAATGGAGGAGAGGGAGGTTCGTTTTCTATTGAGACATCAATTCTGGTAAGCAGAGCTTGCCCTGAGTCTGTTCCCAAAACAGGATAGTTAGCATTTTAGGAATCTCAGAGAGGTCTCAGGCAAAAGGAAAAACATTCGCATTGTCATTAAGAACAACCCTGATGGGAGGACTGCCTTTTATAAGCAGGCTGTTAATAGCTGTTCAGTTGTTGTTCATTTATGTATCCAGGTGATTGATAAAACAGACACTCAAATGAATTAGTCAGTTAGGAAATACTTACTGAGTACCTGATGCAAGTCAGTACTGAGGTCCTGATTTTAAACTGCTCAGTATTGAGGAGGAGCAGAAAAGGAGGCTGGACGAGGTTGGGGTGACCTTGTGGAAGAGGAGTGTTTGGGCTGAATTGTGTCTCCTCCAAAATTTATATGCTGAAGACTTAACCCCTAATGTGACTGTATTTGGAGATAGGGCCTTTAAAGAGGTAATTAAGGGTAAATGAGGTCGTAATTGTGGGCCCTAATCCAATATGACTGATGTCCTTATAAGAAAAGAGGGAGAGAGTTAGAGATAGAGATGACAGATAGAGATAGAATTAGAGATAGAGAGAGAGAGAGAGATGCCAGCGGTTCACCTGCAGAGACAAAAGGTCATGTGAGGACACAGTGGGAAGGTAGCTGTCTGCAAGCCAAGGAGAGAGGCGTTAGGGCAGACTGAATCTGCCAACACTTTGGTCTTGGACCTCCAGCTTCCAGAACTCTGAGAAAGTAAAATTTCTGTTGTGTAAGCCACCTTGTCTGTGGTTATGGTAGTCCTTGGCAGACTAACATAAGGAGGAACTTGACCTAAGTCTTGAAAGATGGATAGGGCCATTTCTGGGAAATGGTGAAGATCACTACTTAAGGGCCTGATTCAGAAAAGTGCTCAGCAGAAGTGATGAGTGAAAGCCACAGAAAGAGTTGGCATGTACGTAACTTGTTGAATTAAAGACAGAAAAGAGAACTGAGTGTGAATGCAGTGTGGGTGGGTCCTTGGGGACTTGGGTGCCATTATGTCTGGAATTCGGGAGGCGATTGTGCAATATTTTGATATGCAAGGTGTGGAGGTTCATATTTGACATAGTAGAAAATCTGTGGCTTACATTTGGGATTTTGGTAAGGAGTCAATTTTGGAATGATCAGGGAAGATATGCTCTGTGGCATATATGGAAATGAAAAGTAAGATGTGCCTCCAAGAACAACCATAAAAATAAAAAGTGAGAGTTTGGTGATAGCTGCTTATTATTGGGAAGAATGAAGGGCTTGGTTAATGGCGTTAATGAGGATGAGAGGTACCAGGTGATTCTTCATCCTTGGGTTTTCATGATGATTGGAATATGTTTGCAATTGAGCTACTGCATTGTCCCACCCCCATAGCTTTTAAATACTTTAAAACAGAAGAGTTATCCTTTCTTTCCAAAAAGCTTTATTATTAATTTAAGTCCTCTCCTTTCATCTTATATGATAAGCTCAATGTGTGTGAAAATCCCAGGGATGTTTAGGTACTCTTTATGCCCCACAGACTCCTGGGATATTCCTTCCTAAGATGCTCTGGTTCTCGGAGAAGCAACACCATCTGCTTCATATGCTACGTAAATTCAGTTGCTCAGATGGTTTTTTACCTCTAAAATAGTGTTTGTTTTTTTCTTGCTGTAGGAATTGTATATGTTTATTTCAGAAATTTTGGATACTATAGAAACATTTAAATAAAAATTCAGCCCTGACTGGTGTGGCTTAGTGGATTGAGCACCGGCCTGCCAAACAGAGGGTCACTGGTTCGATTCAGTCAGCACATGTCTGGCTTGTAGTCTAGGTTCCCAGTAGGGGGCGCTCAAGAGGCAACCACACATTGATGTTTCTCTTCCTCTTTTTCTCCCTCTCCTCTAAAACTAAATAAATAAAATCTAAAAAAAAAAAAGGAAAGAAATAAAATCAATAGTTAAAAAAATAATTCATAGTCCTGCTACTTAGATACAGGTATTCTTAGTATTTGGGGAGTTGAGCAGAATAAACAGTTTTGCTTCCCCCTGTTTTTCAGTCAATGAATGTGATAATTCAATATGTTAATATTCTATTATTGGTAGCGCTATATATTTTTTAGTTTAGAGTCCCTTGTGATTTTTCTCTGGCAGTTGCAAGAATGGCATGGAAGACAGTGATTTTTTTCCAGGAAAATTTTGATAGGTGATGTTTGCAGTAGATGGGCAGAGGTTCAGTTTTGCTCTTGGGAAGATAAGGAAAGCTCTGTGAAATTATGTTTGGTAAATTAGAACTGAAATATTTTTGAAGTATGTATTTGTGACAGGATGAAAAGATTTTTTAGATCATATTCACTGCATTATTTTGCTCTTGAATATATTTTGCTGTGTCTTTTTCCATTTTAAAGTAGCCAGTCATTTAATATAGAATAAAATAAATGAAGTTCAGTCTTCTTGGAAATGAAATGGTTAGCTACTTGAAATAAACCAGAAAGGTAGGGCACTTGCCCTCCATGGTTAGGTGGTGCCTCAGATTGGTGAATGCTTATAAACTTTTTTAAATAAAATTTTTATTTTATTTTATTTATTTTTAGACAGGGGGAAGGGAGGGTGAGAAACATCAACGTGTGGTTGCCTCTCGTGTGCCCCCACTGGGGACCTGGCCCACAGCCTAGGCACGTGCCCTGACTGAGAATTGAACTGGTGACCCTTTGGTTCACAAGCTGGCACTCAGTCCATCGAGCCACATCGGCCAGGGCTAAACCTTTTTTAATTGAACATAGACTTGCTTATTGTCTGATTGCTATGGCTGAACAATAAATACTTTTTGTCTTTTGGATATTGCAGTTGACTCACGTTGACCAGGCCAGTTTCCAGCTTGATGCCTTTGGAACATCATTTATTCTCGATGTCATGCTAAACCAGTAAGTCTTTGTTGAGCTGCCTCATTTTCATCCAAAAACACATTGAATCCACTTTCTTAGTCTTCTACAAAGTTCTGTTTTCTTACTATATTTTGCTTCATCTTCCTATATCAGTTAAATACTACATTTAAAACTACCTTTTCTATTAATATAATATCTATTATATCTCTTGTAAGTTACAATGTCTGGCAAACAACAGGAAATGGATATCCATTTGAAATTGAAAAGCTGTAACAGAGTTAAGAATGTAATATGAAGGGCAAGACTTATTTCAATATTTTGCATAAGAATATGTGACCTAAGTTTCTATGAACGATAAAGAATTGTGAAATAATACTTTTGGTATTAAAATATCATTCTTAAAATCAGCACAAAAGAGAAAGTTACCCTTTTGCTAAATGATTCAGAGGACTGACTGCCAGATGTGGTATTCCTAATAATGCCATTGGGTGCTTTGATTTGGGAGTTGATTTCTGTGAGGTTTGGGGTACTGGGATTATTCTATAAGTACCATATAATTTTGGAAACTGTCATTTGTCTATCTAGAATTTTAGGTTTGAAATAACAGAATTTTAGGTTTGGAAGTGGTTTTTGATAAATCACTGGATTTAAGCTCTTCCCTTTGGGTAAATCTAGTATCTGATAAGTCTTGCAGAACTTTTAGTTGCCTGTTCACTTTTTTAAAAAAAGCATTTGTATCCCACTTTTTATCATGGTCAAGTGGAAACAGGCCGGTGCTCTGCCAGCCAGTGTTTCTGAACTGAGCAGCAGTGGCCAACAGCTTTGCTAAAAACAGCTGTGCAACAGCTCAGGAAGAACCATTTGAGGCCAGAAGGACAGAACGCAGACCTAGAGTGAGAACTGAAGCCCAAGTTGTCTACACTGGGGAACCAGGTAAATGAAAGACTAAAAAAAGGATACTTGAGGCAGGACTTAGAGCTGTGATGTCTGGCCTCTTGTGGATGTTACATATAAATTAATTCATTTAAATAAAATTTGAAATTCTGTTTTCAGTTGCATTAGCCACATTCCAATGCTCAGCAGCCGTGTGTAGCTAATGGTTTTCTTACTGCACAAGGCAGGATGTTTCCGTCATTGCAGAAAGTGCTGTTAGACTGTGCTGGTTTAGACACTTCTTCTGGGGATGGGCACATGTGAACTGTTAGATTACTGAGCTAGGTCAGTCATTTTGGTCCATGTTCAATGGGTTTATTTAATAATTTTACCAGTATCCTAATTTTTATGGGATTTATTTAGAAATTTGTGGCAGTACCATTGTTGTGTTAACGTTTAAGCCATATGTTAGTTTACTTTTTAATTAAGCTGTCTCAAAAGGTACATTTTCTCCCCTTTCCCCACATTTTTATAGTTCACAAACAATTTAAATACTAAAAAACATTGTTTTAGGTGGAAATTGACTATTTGGATGATCCAGTAATGGGAGTTCTTTCCCCTTTGATAATATATACTTTAAAAATGAAACATAAGTTATATTTTTACTATGCTCATTAAAATAGAGTTTATTTCTTTTTTAAATTAATGGCCTGGAACATAAGTAATTAAATGCTCTACACCACACTGTATTTTTTAACCTAATTTCATAGGGTACAAGTAAGATTGTATTAATATGATCTGTATCTTGTACTACTGCTTGATGTAAATACCCTAACATTTACATGTTTAAATGATTCATTACATTTTTTAGCAACTTTGATACTAAAGTTTTAAAAAACTCATTATAAAAGTGTGTTTGCTTGTTAGAAAAATAATGAAAAAGTAGAAAAACAACCTGGCATAATTCTGCCACTCAGAGACTGACTACCCTGTTTTAAGTTGTCACCGTCTCTGCCCTCACTCCCCCACCCGCCCTGCTACCTGATCACCTGCCCTGCTTCATTTAAAAAATATTATTCATCACCGTTTAATAGATAGGTTGACTCATGTGAAGTTGCCATTTCTGCAGGGCAAAATTTGACTACTAGCCTTTTTATATGATCAACTAATACCCCATATTTTAATTATTTTGTTTATTGTCTTTTTACTCCCACTAGAATGTCAGCTCCTTGAGGGCAGAGATTTTCTTTTCCTTCTCTGCTGTGCTGTATTCTTAGCACAGAATAGGTGCGAAGTTGCTGGGAGGTCACGTTGAATTGAAAACCAGAGGCTGGGATTAGCTAGGAGACAGAGGCGATGGCTGGATGAGGATGGAGCCTGTCAGTCAGGGAAGAGTGAAGTGACAAAAAAGAAAACGGGGACAAATGTTTGGGACTAGCTTCTAAAAGCTGAGCGAGTATGTTTAGGTGTGACCTGGGGAGTTGGGTTCCCAGGGTTCTATTTCAGTGGCTCTTTCCCATCTCTCCTTTCAGTCATTGTTCTGTAGCTAGCCCCTGCCTTGGTTTCTGGTTTCTGACAATTTTAACACCTTGACTTCAGTATTCCAACGAAGAACGGGTGTTTATTTATGTCCATTCTTCCCAAACCACCTTACTTCCTTTGGAGAAATCTGAGCTCCAAAACGTTCTGCTCTGTTCTGAAGGAAAAATACGTATGATCCTGTATAGCAGAGCACAACACTGAGAATTCTAGGGGTGAAGCAGAATTCCTTTGGAGATACTGACAAAAAACCTCCGTTGGGCATTTTACTTCTTACTGCAGTGGGAATTTAAAATCACAAGAAATACAAAGGATAAAACAGTAGCATCGATGGAAATTCCTGGAATGAGAATTATGCAAAGTGCTTTTTTTTGCCATCTATATTAAACATAGGTGGCAGGTAGCTAATTTCTTTATGCTTTGAGAGCCGGGATGATTTAATACAAAGGTTTTTTTTTTTTATTTTTTGAGAATATTTTTGTTTTATGGTTTCAGCTTGCGTATTATATTGTGGTTGTGTCAGTTAAGGAGCAGGAAGAAGAAAAATTGAATATGCTCTCTAAAAGCTTTTTTCTTATGAAGCAATTTTAGGGCTGTGGAACAGGTAGATATTTTGTTTATTTCTTATGTTCTAACCTGGAGACAAAATACGTTTATTGGTAGCTGGAGTCCAGTTGCAGAATGGGTCAAACAATACATCGTTTTAGATTGGACGGGAAAGAAAAGTGTCATTACATTTTATTCCTCTGAATGTTCAGTAAACAAGATTATCTGTAACCAAATTACCCAAGAGTTCAACCTTTGGGTTGGAACTTCCACAGGAGGCAGATAAAGAATATGGAGTAGTTAAAAATGAAAAGCACAGCCAGTGCCTATTTTGTCAAGATTATGAAGGGCGGAAAACAATGTTCAGTTCCTTCACGGGGTTGCACAGCTGAAAAATTTCACTGTTTAGGACTGCTGTATTAATAAAGCCAAACATAGGGCTTGCCTGGTCAAACTAGTCCTGAGGCCACATCGGGTCATTCCAGGGGTCAGCAACTGGTATTATATTTTATTGTTAACTATCTCTCAGAATGAAGAAGGCTTAATACAGACATTTAATTATATTATCCGAGCAATTTAAGCCAAGTCTTTTCCTGTAAATCTCTCTCCTGTTCTTTAAGAAGTTAGTAATTAACTGCCCAAAATAATGCACAAATATTGAAAAAATTTCATTCAGTAGTCCTCGGTTCTTTACAACAGGCGACTTGAGCAAAACAAACCATACTTGTGGACAGACACACATGTGCACACACACACACTCCACAGAGAAGCAAACACCCCACATGGACTGTGGTTGGTTGTTTTAGGATGTGAAATGTATAATTGGGGAGAAACAACCATCTTTTATAAACTGTTTTGGAAGGGATTCTGAGATAGCTTGCAGATCTCGGATGATCCTACTCCTAAATTTTGACTGTATTTTACAGATTTTCTCCCTCTTACCTCCTTACTCCAGTAACAACAAAAATAGTTCATTTTAGTTACGATCCTTCTGTCAGTCTCTCTTTTTTCCCTATTTCACAGTGAGGGGGGAAGTGGGGAAGACCCTAGGGACTCAAACATGAAGCTGTCGGTAGATGGGGTTGCCCCTGCGGAATGGGAGGTGGGGTAATGATGGCAGGGGAGGGACACATGGGGGTGGGGCAGCAACAAGCCAGACAGGGAAAATTCCAAATCAGTTCAAGTGGGCAAGTCCAGTCTTGTCTTCTCTCATTTAGGAGAACCATTTGCCCATTTGTCACCTCTTGCTTGCTTTGCATTTGGACTCTTGAATTTGCAGGGAAAGTAGGAGTCACAGTGAGTAAAAGACAGGGTATGAATTCAACTGGATTTGAAGGTTAGGTCTGGAAGCATCTCATTTACTTAACTTAATGCTATTTACAACATTGTAAATGCATGTAGGTGTTTCCAGTGTGGATAGAAATAAGCGATGAAGATATGATAAAAATAAATGATGATGTTATGTGATTATAAAGAATAACAATAGATCTCTCACCATTACTAAAAAATCTGTAACTGAATATCTTGCTGTTCAACTAAATTATTATGGTAAACATTTGTTTATTTGTACATTTAATATAAAATTACTGTGTAGAAGAGAAATCTGTGTTAAACAGTCCTTATCAGTTATGGTCTTTTTCTTCTTTTTATACACACACAGTATATAAATACATATGTGTACACATATGTGTATATGTACATAATATATACAAATGCATACACACATGTGTATGTATACACATATATACATTTCTTAAGCCTCTAATAAGTGCTAAGAGTTCCAGACTATGAGGACTAGTTAGAAACAAGAAAATAAGCACCCTCCTGTTAGGGAGCCTGTACTCTAGTCAGGAAGACAGAGAATATGTTAAAGTAATTTCGCAGACTGACCCTGCTATCATTAGCAAGTGCCTGGTGTGGAGGTGAGGGTACTATCTGAGCTGGTTGTCAGGGACAGGCCATCTCTGAGGAGGTGACAATTGAACTGCAGGGGCCCCGAGGCAGAGAGAAGTTGAGCATGACTGAGAGACAAAAGGGTTATTAAATGAGGCTAGAAAGGTAGTAGGACTTAGATCTTGGAGGGCCTCACTGGCCCCAGGAGACTTTGGATGGTAGTCTAGCTGAGGTTACTGAATTTTCCCACATCACATGTTGCATCATTCACTCCTTCCCCGACTGGCCTATGATCCTTTTTTCATCATATGTAGTTATTGTATATTTTAATACCTTTCAAAGCAATCTTTTTTGAAGATATATTCATTAATTATCATAATACTACTGTATTATTTATTATAGCTTTATAAGTCTCTTAATATATATCATGGAAAACTATTAGTTTTCTTCTGCAAAATTTCTTAGATATTTTTGCCTTTTCTAATATGGAAAGTCACGATAATTTTATCATTCTCATTTTGGAATTTCAATTGTACTGTCACTAAACCTATATTTTAATTTGGGAAAAGTACACATTTTGATAGAATTAATTTTTCCATCTAATATCATTGTGTATTTTTTAAAATATAAGCATATTTTCATGTCTCAGTAAAATTTAGTACTTTGGTTTTGATAGGTCCTGAACATTTTATGTAGAACATTTTGGTGGGAATTGTATTTTTGTTATGCTGTGAATATTTTTACATATTTCCATATTCCAATATTTTTCCATATAATTTAGTTATTGATATTATATAAGAAAGTAATTGATTTGTGTTGTACCTTATTAATTTTCTTAATATTGCTCATGGTTTTTCATTGTTTCTTCTGGGTTTCCTAGTTACCCAATAACATGACTGGAAAATCACGACAGCATTTTTTTTGTTTGTTTGTTTCCACAGTAATTATTCTTATCCCTGTCACCCACCTTAATATTTTTTCCCAGAAGTTCCTGAACTCTATTATTTGGTGATAGTAGCATTTCTGTCTTTTTTTTGTTTTGTTTTGTTTTGTGGTAGGAATATCTCTAGTCATTACTGTTAAGGAGCATGTTGATCTATTTATTGATTTTTTAGAGCTAGTCTTTATTATGGTAAAGTAGTATCTCATCTTGTTTATTAAGTTTTTTTTTAAAGGAACAGGCATTCGATTTTATCAAATGTTTTTCTAGTCAATTCAAGTGAACATATGGCTTTTCTTATTTGACCTGTTGTGGTTTATTACATTAATATTTTCTGTTATTAAAAACTATTCTTGACCGCAGAGATAACCTCTACTTTGTCGTGTTGTATAATTCTTGTAGCCCATGCGTTGCTGACCTCTCCAGTTGTGACTGTAGACTGGAACTACACTTCCTTTATTATCGAAATCACGATGGCACAAGCCACCGCTGGCCTTCCTGCTGAAAATTACCTCCATCTCCAAGGGTTTTCCTCAGCTATTTCCGAGACTTGTTCTCTCGTGTTTTATCTTGCCACTGTATTCCTGACTCTGAGAGATGCCCTGCAGTGACCCTCATCACAGCTGCTCTGCTGGGCACAGTTTCCCTCCTCCCGTGATGGCCGCTCACATCTCCCTGGAGCGGTCACTGCAAGAACCCATAAGCCCGAACCATAGGCCTTCCGCTCGGAGGGTTGGTGCCACCATTGAGGGAATGCACATGTATCTTCTTTTCAGATCCAGGTGGAGAAAAGGGCAAGTCCTTTCTTTATCTGGCCCACCGCCCTTGACATTCAGCCTCAAGGTGCGCAGCGGTGGAGACATACACTCTCAGAAAGTGAAATGGGATCCCTGCTCCCAGAGTCATGATCTGACTTGATTCCTATGGCTTGGCAGTACCTTTCCCAAAGTATGGCTTATTCAACTTTAAACCGTATCCCATGTGGAATGAATGAATACAGCCCAGAACACCAAATATGGTTTCTTGTCACAGTCTTTCCTCCTGCATGAAGTGAGGAGGAGATTAGGATTGCACAGCCTTCCTTCTGTAGCTCTGGCCCCTAATTTGTTCTGATCCAGAGCTCAGAAAGGACAGACAGCGGTTTTCAGGAAGGGGACAGGCCGGCGCAGCAGACATGCAGCGGCACGGCTCTGCACTGAATACCGCGGGTGCAGTCGATGTTCTCCTCCAGTTCCAGCTCTCCCAAGAGTCGGAAAACCCCAAGTATTCACTCTGGGGGTCGGCCTCCCTGCAAGGGAGGGTTGCCTAACTGCAAATTCTAGTTTCCATTTTAGAATACTGGAACTGATTTTAAGGCAGTTTCTAAGTTAAGATTGAAAAACTCAGTCTCTTCAGGTACTCCATTATTAACTACTAAAATAGAAATTATGTTATATTATTAGAAATTTTGCATCAACAATCATGAGATTGGTATTAGTTTTTTTTTTTGTATTAGAGTTAAAAAGCTGTATTAAATGAATTTTGTTCCTTGTGAAAAATGCCCTGAAACATTATCTTATGTAGTATAAGAGTCATACGAGGGGGATCCCCCAAAACAAAATTTATTTATAAAAAATTGTGTGTATATTCTTACATGTTTAAATTTCAGTCACCTTCAAAGCACTCTGTTTGCTGTAATACACCTATTGAGACATTTTTTTCACTGTCAAAAGTTTTTGAACTCATCAATTTTTATGCCTTTTAGTGCTTCTATTGTTTTTTGTTTCTCCTCTTCCACATTGGTAAAATAATTCTCTTTGAGGACCTTTTTTATTCAGGGAAACCAAAAAAGTCATGCAGGGAAAAATCTGGTGAATAGGGAAGGTGGGGCATGGGGGTTATGCCGTTTTTGGTCAAAAATTGCTGAACACTCAGTACCATGTGGGCAGGTGCGCTCGTAAGTCACCCATCATGAAATGGGCACATACATTGAAAGAGTCTTCTAAAAAAAATTCACTGAAGCCAAATGCAACCTCTCACAACGGTGCCAGCTGGTACACGGATACGGCCCCCCAGAAGATAATTCTGTTTTGGGGGGGTTCCCCTCATATATATTTGTATGTGTATACATATTGTATATGTATGTACATGATATATATATCATGTTGAAAAGCCATTATCTTTAAAAAAATTTTTTAAACTTCACCTGAGGACTTGTTTTTTTCATTACTTTTGTTTATTTAATGAAAAATAGAGACATTTATTGAAGAAGATGTGTGATATAAGAAACAATGTACATAGGACAATGACACCTCAGTCCCCTTCAAAGTAGGCACCTTGGGAACTCACGTAGTTCTCCCAGTCATCATCAGCTGCCCTGTCATATTTTCCTAAATCTATTGATGGTCTGAAATCTCTTCCCTTTCAAAGGTGATTTTAGTTTTGGGGGAAGCCAGAAGTCACAGGGTGCCAGGTCTGAGCTGTAGCAGGGCTTACTTTTAGAAAGAGAGAAAGAAGAGTTGGGGAAGGGAGAGACAGAAACATTAATGCAAGAGAGAAGCATCAATTGATTGCCTCCGGTATGTGCCTGGACTGGGGATTGAACCGCAAACCTTCAGTTATGGGATGATGCTCCAACCAACTGAGCCAAACCTGCCAGGGACAAAAGCCCTTATCTCTATCCTGACTAGTCCTGCAACCTTTTTAAAGAGATAAGTCTTGAAATATTTTTTTTTAATCCTCACCTGAGGATATGTTTATTGATTTGAGAGAGAGAGGAAGGTAGAGAGAGAGAGAGAAGCATCAATGTGAAAAAGAAACCTTGAGTGGTTGCCCCTTGTACACACCCTGACTGGGGATCGAAACCCGAAACCTAGGTATGTGCCCTGACTGGGCATTGAACCTACAACCTTTTGGTGTACGGGATAACAGTCCAACCAACTGAGCTACCCAGCCAGGGCTAAGAGATAAGTCTTTGATAAATAATATTTTTTGATGGATATTGATGTATTCATCTACTTATTTATTTTAAGCCAACTTTGGGAAATTGTATTTTTCCAAAGAATTGTTCACATCATGAGCAGTTTAGTTTTATCAGTATACATTTCTATATGCTTTTTAGAAAATAATTTTTAAAATTTCTCCTGTACCTATTGTATATCCTCTTTCTCAATGCTACTTTTATTTGTGCTTATCAAATATAATCTCATATATAATATAAAGATGTTTAGAACATATTTATTGTGTCTAATCAAACACTCATGATTTTTTAAAAAAATTTATTGAGGTATTTTTACCTGTCACAAAATTCACCCATTTCAAATGTACAGTTCAATGATTGTTTAGTAACTTTACTGAGTGGTGCGAGCATCACCATAAATCAGTTTGAAAGCATTCTTCCTCTCTCCAGTAAGATCCTTCATTCCCACGTAACCTTAATTCTACGTTCTTACCTCCAGACCCAGACCATCACTAATCTACTTCTTATCTTTATAAATTGGCTTTTCTGGACATTTTATATAAAGGGAATCATACAATATGTGTTCTTGTGTCTGACTGTTTTTATTTGGTGTGGTTGTAAAGCTCAGCTATGATGTAGCTTGTCTCACTAGTTCATTCCTTTCTATTGCTATTGTTTGATTGTATGGATATACTACATTGTGTCTATCCATTCACCTGATGATGGGCTATTCAGTTGTTTTGGTTTGGGGCAATTATAAATAATACTACAGTGAACATTTGGGGCAATTATAAATAATACTGCAGTGAACATTCACATAACAGTCTGTGTGTGGATATAAGTTTACATTTCTCTTAGGTAGATGTGCAGAAGTGGAAACATTGGTAGTTTTATGTTTAATTGTTTTGAGAAGTGCTGAACTTTTTCAAAGTGGACTTTTAAAAAACTTCATGTCGTAACAGCTGTTTTTCTATAAGTTCTGTTTCATAGAGGGGATTGTGTCAAGTATACATAGTTGCTAAGCTTTTAGGTTTCCAGTCCATGTTCTTTGCAAGTCTGGAAAGAGTTCCATGCTTCTCATGGTTATGATCTATGTTCTTTGATTCATAATAAAACTCTACCTTTGAGATTGATATTGAACTTTGATACTTTGTAACGGGTAAGATTCTATCACTGGTAGAATACCAGAAGGAACTTTATACAGACCTCATATTTCTTATACTCGCCAAAGCACATTTCATTTTCTCTTTTTCATTCTTAGTTGAAAAGTGGTAGTTTTAAACAGGAAATCCTAAAACTAGATTTAAAACTTCCTCCCACAAGCTGAAAGTCTCCTTGGCCCAGCCCAGGATGGCCTTGATTGTTGGTGGGACAGTTCTTGGCTGCAGAACCCACAATAAAGGGGAACTGAGTTGGAAGGTACTGGAGGGCCCGTGGGTGTGTCTGGCAAAGAGCCAGAAAGTGATCCAAGGCAGAGGCCAGTTTTAAAGTTAAAACAAAATTGTTTTAGAAGGGGCATCTGGAAGAAATCCTAGAGGCAATAGGACCCAAGGGGCTGGAGCCTTTTATAGGGTTCAGAAGGCCAAACTCATGGGCGGGGAGGAAGCTGGGGAAGACTCAAGTGAGTCCTTTCATAAGGATAGATCAGAGCTGGGCAGAGTGGTGTCAGGTCCCTTAACACCTGCATATGACTGGTCCGTTTAAGCTTTCCACTTTCTGGTTCATTTTTAAAAGTACAGCCTTACTGCAGACAGATTGTCTTTCAACTGATTGTTTAATATGACCTTGAGATATTTTTAGTATTACCTGCTCTTTTTATAGGGGAATCTGGAGATTTCAGCATACTTATGAGCATGTTATTGAAATTGTAAATAAAGTAATAACAGAATTATTCAGTATATCCAAGACTGTGTATGGTCCTTAGTTTTTCAAGGCAAATACCATATAAATATTATTTTTATAGTTAAAATGATTAAAGTATATTTTTGTATTACAAATTTCCTAGATGAGTTGAAAATGTAATTTGCTAGATGTAGTAAATACTTTTAAGATGCAACAATGAAACTTGTAATCAGCGGTTTGGCATAATTGCATAGAAATTTCTGAGTTTTTACAATGATTAGGAAACTCATTGAAGATTAAATTATTAGGGCTCACTCCTGTTTTTTGTCCAGTCCAAACTGCTGAACTCTGTTAAATTATCTAGTAGAGATAGCAGTATAGCCCAAACCAAGGAAACTTGCCTGGTATAGCGAATAGGGTTCACCAGACATATTTAATATTTGAGTTTATGATATGGCTGTTAAAATATTGTATGAATAAAATTGTTTCAAGGTAAAAGACTCACTCTGAATAAGTGTACACCTGTTCTGTAATAGCACTCAATGTTTTACGGTAAGAACTGTTTTAGAGTGGGGTGGAAGGTATGTGCTTACCCCAGGTGATGCCATCTGCATTGAGCTGCCTCGTTGCTCTCTGTCTCTGAAATATTTTTCTCACAGGTACAAGAAATATATATCAATCTGTTGCTGTACACTGTGAAAAAAAGTATTTTTCATGCTTCCCCTATTGGCAGATGTTCTCAGCCATGAGATCTTATGTGACAGGTTGTACTGTATACTCTTGTCCCATGAGTATTAATTGTAATGATACTCAGGCAGAGAGTGTAACCACAATATTTTCAGATGACTTTTTTATTTAGTCTAAACTTGAACGGTTTTGACCTATAATGGTATAGAAGTGATAGTGCTAGACATACTCCTAAAAAACAAAGATTAACATCCTACTTATTAAAATGAAAGTTTCACGGAGGCTTAAGGCTCTTCTTGGAAACTGGTAGAGGATAAAGATCAGCTTGAACTTCCTTCAGTGAAATGGTCCCAAAAGCAGAGGATGAGAATCCACAGGCAGCAAGGGATGGCATCATGGTCTGATAGTGGGAAGGGGTCATTAACATTGTTGCAGCATGGTGGCTGGTCACAGGAACTAGTTGGGAGGAATGATACTTGGGTACCTCTTAGAAAGCTGTGGGATTTGGCAAGGAAGGCACTGTGGTACCCTCTGTGAGGACTATGTTGGAACAACCCCGTAGGCGACCCATTCACTTAGTGTACTCCCATTTGCAGGACTGCATCCCTGGTTCTCAGGGACCAACATGCTTGGGTTAAAAAGAAATGAAAACATATCTTACAGAAAGATACGTGTTAGGTTGGTGCTTTATGGCAAGGTTTCTGCATGTTAATTGAATATTTTAATACAAGTAGTATTGACATACTTTGTTTAACAAAAGCCTTGTGGTGACTTACTACAATAATTAGCTCACCTTAACTTTAATTTTCTCTCATTCAGGGATATTGGATAGGTGACGCCATTCAAGGCCTAGAATTTATACATTCTCTCTTGAGGCTCTTCATTGTGCTGTCTCTCACTTTTCTCCCCCACTGCTTCTCAGAAGGGTCAAGTGTCCTTTTCAGCAGTGGTAGAAGCAACTGGTGGGCCTTTGCTGGAGCTGCCCCTCCCCAGTAGACATTAAAACAGCTCAGCTATAGGCAGATCTTCTTCAGGCCTAGTCTAGAGAATTTAGCTTCCCCAATGTATTCTTTTAGAAGAGAAACTGTAGTTGCAGAAACAAAAATCAGAGATTTTCCCTAAAAAATTGGTTTATTGTATTCTGTCTGCTAATGTCCCATGGGAAGAAGAAGTTAGCAAATATCTTGCTGTTTGCTTATGTTTTATTTCCAGGGTCAACATTTAAAAACAGTCAAGCTTTATACTTATTTAGATCTCTTTCCACATAAAACTTTGTTTAGTTCTTCAAGGTTATGTTTAAGATATAGGATATTTCAATAAACTTATGCCATACCATCAGGCTTTCACTTATGAATGGGCTGTTTAATTAAAAATCCCTTGGATAAAAAAGAATAGTTATGACAAGTTGCCATGTACATTATATAAGTGAAAAGTTTAAATAAATAAGTTTTAATCTTGACTAATTTTGGCAAATGATTATTTTTAAACAATGACAGAAAACAAAGGAAAATTGATGTAAAGGATTTAAATTTAACTAAAGTAACACCTATTGTGTATGGAGAGGACCAGTATGGACTGGGCCCAATTTTTCCTACATTCTGTATTTATAATATTATATAGTAGTAATTCTTGTTCAGTATTTGGCCCAGAGCTCTCTAAGACCTTAAAGTTTCATCAGAAACAAAAAAAATTAGACTATTTTGCATACAAATACATTCAAATATAGTATTATTCCCCTTAACATGTTGTACCCTGGTTAATAGAAAAATAAATAGGTTTATTTTTATTTGCTACTATTATGAACATTGTTGTTAGAGATAATATATAATTAAAAAAATGAACTCTTTATATTCAATTCAATGCATTAATGCAGATTGTTACTTGGGTGTGTGATTTGAAGCTTGAAAATATCAGAAGAGAATTTGTTTTATACGCCTTGCTCATTTGTTCATTTATTTATTCCTTTACTCATATGTCCATCTGTCTAGCATTTATAGGGCACTCACCACATACTGGACACTATTAGATTTGGGTATAGAGATCTGAAATGACAAGGATGCTGTCCTCAAGCATGTGACAGTCTAGTCTGGGTAGAGATGCAAACAGTGATGGACAGCACGAGAAAGGGCACAACACATCACTGGGAGTGTACGAGAACTTTACCAAACAGAAGGATATCATTTACTAGAGGTATTTGTAATTTTTCTGCAGGTACCAACCCTTGTTTGCTAATTTTACATTATAACTGATTAAAACTCTTGTTTGGCTATCTTTAATATATTGAAATATAACAAATACAATATAGTCCAAATATATACAAGCTCTGTCTGGAAAAAGTCTGGCTATTGTTAATATGACAAGAATGGTTTACGTGGCATCAGTGTAACCTGGCAGCCAAGGAGAGTGGACTGGAATGTGCACATGTGAACAATGATGACTTCACTGTACTAGTCAGTGGGGGTGGTAGACATCATTGAACAAGCATGTGTACTGTGTGGCTGTCACATTCAAAATGACTGAGTGAAAAGAGCAATGAATCTGCATCAGATTTTGTGTTAAGCTTGATCACTCCTCTGCAGAAACTGTTTGAATGATTCAGAAGGTTTTTGGGGCTGGTGCAATGAGTGCAGCACAAATAAATAAATAAAAGTGTGGCACAAATGCTTCAAAGGTGGTCAAGAATTTGGTGAAAGTGATCAGCATTCTGGAAGGCCTGCAACAAGCAGAACATCTGAGAATGTTGAACGTGTATGGGCTGCAATCCACAAAGATTGGTGACTGACAGTGTGAGATCTAGAAGCTGATCTGAGGATTCCAAAAACTACTGTGTCTGAAATTCTGATGCAGGATCTTGGCTTGAAACATGTTGTAGCAAAAGTCATTCTGTGGCTTCTGCTACCAGACCAGAAGGAACATCATGCTGCTGCTGCTAATGACTTGATTCAAACCACTACCAATGAACCAGATTTCCTCAAGAAGGTCATAACTAGAGATGAATCCTGGGTCTACTGTTATGATCTGGAAACAAAGGCCCAGTTGTCACAATGGAAGTTGCCTGGTTCTCCACGCCTGAAGAATGCACAGCAAGGTCTCAACAAGATAAAGACCATATTGAAACTGCGTTTTTGATTGGGAAGGTGTTGTCCATCACGAGTACATCCCTCCAGGCCAAACTATTAATAAGGACTACTACCTCAATGTTCTTCATTGACTGAGAGATGCAGTATTAGGAAAACAGCCGCAGCTATGGGCAACTGGTGATTGGCATCTTCATCATGACAACACGATTGCTTGTGCATCTTGTGTTCTGCAGAGTTTTTTGGTGAAACATCAAATCACCCAGGCGACTCAGGCCTTACACAGCCCAGATTTGGTGCCCTGCGGCTTCTGGCTTTTCTCAAAACTAAAATCACCTTTGAAAGGGAAGAGATTTCAGATGTTGCTGAGATTCAGGACACTACAACAGGGCAGCTGATGGTGATTGGGAGAACTGTGTGAAGTCCCAAGGTGCCTACATTGAAGGGGACTGAGGCATCATTGTCCTGTGTACAATGTTTCTTTTTTTTTTTTTTAAAGAATTTTTTTTTTCCCTTTTAGATTTTATTTATTTATCTTTAGAGGGGAAGGGAAGGAGAGAGGGAGAGAAACATCAATGTGCGGTTGCCTCTTGTATGTCCCCTGACGGGAACTGGCCTGGCAACCCAGGCATGTGCCCTGACTGGGAATCGAACCGCAATCCTTCGGTTCACAGGCCCACGCTCAATCCACTGAGCCACACCAGCCAGGGCAATGTTTCTTGTATCTTGTATCTTCTTCAATAAATGTCTCTTTTTCATGTCACATGGCTGAATACTTTCTGGACAGACCTTGGTATGCACAATTCAAAATATCATGAAGAGAATGCAGTGTAACCACTAGTATTCCTGCCATATACTATCTTCCTCCCTGCCACTGGAAACAACCACCCTTGACTTTTGTGACAATTATTTTATTAATTTTCTTTATAGTTTAATTACTTATACATACATTCCTAACGACAAAGGTATGTTTCTCTCTTTCTCTTTAAAAAAAAAATTGAAAAAACATTGAAAGTAGGATGAACTTGGGGATTTTATTTACAGTGTTTGCATTCCATTGTAGTCATTCTTTGGGTTGCTCAAATTGTCCCAAAGTTGGCTAGTGGGAGCCCTTTCATTTAGGTTCGTGTTTCCTTGTGACATGATCAATTAATTTTTTTAATTCATTTTATTTATTTATTTTTTCTTTTATTATTATTATTATTTTTTTTAATATATTTTATTGATTATGCTATTACAGTTGTCCCGTTTCTCCCCCATCATTCCCCCCACCCTGCACACCCTCTCCCACCCACATTCCCCGCTTTAGTTCATGTCCTTGTGTCATAAGTTCTTTAGCTTCTACATTTCCCATACTATTCTTACCCTGCCCCTGTCTATTTTCTACCCACTATCTATGCTACTCATTCTCTGTACCTTCCCCCCGCCACTCCCACACCCCTGTTGCTAACTCTCCATATGATCTCCATTTCTGTGGTTCTGTTCCTGTTCTAGCTGCTTGCTTAGTTTGCTTTTGTTTTAGGTGTGGTTCTTAATAGCTGTGAGTTTGCTGTCTTTTCACTGTCATATTTTTGATCTTCTTTTTCTTAGATAAGTCCCTTTAACATTTCATATAATAAGAGCTTGGTGATGATGAACTCCTTGAAGTTGACCTTATCTGAGAAGCGCTTTATCTGTCCTTCCATTCTAAATGACAGCTTTGCTGGAAAGAGCAATTTTGGATGTAGGTCTCTGCTTTTCAAGATTTCAAATATTTCTTTCCAGCCCCTTCTTGCCTGGAAGGTCTCTTTTGAGAAATCAGCTGACAGTCTGATGGGAGCTCCTTTGTAGGTGACTGTCTCCTTATCTCTTGCTGCTTCTAGAAATCTCTCCTTCCTTTTAATCTTGACTAATGTAATTATGATGTGCCTTGGTGTGTTCCTTCTTGGGTCCAACTTCTTTGGGACTCTCTGAGCTTCCTGGACTTCAGGGAAGTCTATTTCCTTTCCCAGATTGGGGAAGTTCTCCTTTATTATTTGCTCAGATAAGTTTTCCACTTGTTGCTCTTCCTCTTCCCCTTCTGGTAACCCTATAAATTGGATATTGGTACGCTTAAAGATGTCCTGGAGGTTCCTAAGCCTCTCCTCATTTTTTTAAATTCATGTTTCTTTCTTGTTTTCTGTTTGGTTGTTTCTTTCTTCCTTCTGGTCTACTCATTTGATTTGAGTCCTAGTTTTTCTCCCATCACTATTGGTTCTCTGTGCATTTTCCTTCATTTCACTTAGCGTAGTCTTCATTTGTTCATCTAATTTGTGACCAAAATCAACCAATTCTGTGAGTATCCTGATCACCAGTGCTTTGAACTGTGCATCTTATAGATTGGCTATTTCTTGGTCGCTTAGATGAATTGGCTCTGAGGCTTTGATCTGTTCTCCCGTTTGAGCCATTTTTTTAAATTTATTTTTTATTTTTTTAATTTGGTTTGGTTGTGGCTGTTACATAATGAGGTGCAGAGCCTTAGGTGTTCCCCAGGGCAGGGCAGCCCCGTCACTGATTGTGACACTGTATGGGGGGGCAAAGTCTGAGAGGGAACAATGGTGCTTGCTCTGCTCTCTCTTGGATTCCAGTCCCTTCCACCACTTCCCCCAAGCAAATTGGGCCCTTCTGGTGCTTATTTCCATGTGGGTGCCTTGTGTACATTCTAGGACCCTGTGGGTCTCTCCAACGAACTCTTCTGTGAGGCTGGGAGTCTCTCCTGGCACCTCAACCTCTACAAGTGTTTTAAATCGGTATTTTTAGGTTTTATTTCCTGGCACTGGGGCCCTGGGTTGCGAGGTCTGTCTCACTCCCCATTTTTTCCTGGATTATCTGCACGTGAATGTGGGACCACCTGGTCAGTCAGCCCCCTTGCGAGGCCTCACTGGGCCTGCCTGTAGCCACTTCACGCCCGGGGTCCGCTAGCCACTTCCTGTGCACCTGGGATCTGCCAGCTGCTGCGTGCGTGCCAGGTCCACCAACCTCCACTTTTTCCTGCTTCAAATCCGCCCCTCTTATTGGTCTGGATGAATTGTTGTCGGACTTCCGTACAGTTCAGTTTTCTATCAGTTCTGCATGTTTTCTTGTTTCTAAATCTTTGTTGTCCTTAATTTTGGTTGTATGAGGAGGTACAGTGTATACAGCTACACCTCCATCTTGGCTGGGAGTCCTAATTTATTTTTATTATTTTTATTTAATTTATTGGGGTGACATTGGTTAATACAGTTGAATAGTGTTCAGGTGTACTCTTCTATAATAATCATCTATATATTGTGTGTTTACCACCCCAACTTAAGTCTCCTTCTCTAACCATTTATCCCCCCTTTATCCAGTTATTTTTATTTTTAATCAAATATTGAACTAACACAGGAATCAGTGACAGAAGTGTTACAATTTATTGCCTTTTGGGAGGATTGCTTTACACATAATGATAAAATTAAGTGAAATAGAGGACCTCAGATATAGCTTCTTGTAGAAGCTACATAGTTAAACATAAGTTGGGGTGGAAGTGATAAACACTTATGGTTATAAACTTATAACCATAAGTTTATGGTTAACCATGATAGTTAACCATAAGTCGGGGTGGAAGTGATAATCAGAGGTTTAAAGAAATGTTAGCATTCTAAGGGAAGTGTTCTTAATATGCCCAATGTTGAATTAGTCATTAAAAGGGAATTACATTTGTTTTCCTATTCACTGGTGAAATTCTTAATGTCTGGTTCTCTACTAACCCAAAGAGCTTTGATTAGAGATCTGTAAACCCCAATCAGTTCAAGTCAAAAATCACAGAAGTGATCTTGGTGGTCAGGCCTTCTTGACCATGTGGAGGAAACAGATAACCTACCCAGCGTACTATATGCGGGATGATCAAAGCTAATATAACCCAGGGAGAAAATGAACACTCTTGTCTGGTACAGTTCTCCTGATAAAACATCACAGAAAATTTGATATTTTTTCTCAGTTAAGCTGTGTGAGATTTTGCTAGGGCAGGGGTTATCTAAAGCAGAGAGAGGAGACAGAAGAATGACGTGGTGATGCGGAAGTGCCTCTGAGCTGGGCCGTATGAAGTTCAGTGAGCTGGGCAGGGCTGGGAGACCAAGCTACTTTGTTGGAAGTAGGCCTATGTGAGTTCTTGATGGTCATGCTAACACATATGGCTGTTATCTGGTTGCTAATAGAATACTGTCAAAGTTTTCAAGAGATTGAGTCTTAACGCTCAATCTGTTTGCAGAAAGATGACTTTGATAGTAGTATGAAAATTTGATTAATCATGAAAATAAAAACCCAGTATGTTTTGAGCTACTTAGTAAGATGCTTTCTTTTACTAGTGATTTTGATTCACAGAATAATTTTTGAATCCCATAGGTAGTATTACTTTTTATATCTCTGACAGGTGGTGGTTTTACTTATTGATATAATGAAATTGTTTTCCTATAGCACATTTTGATAATGAGTTAGTTTAGGGTGCTTTGGGCTAAAAGTGACAGAAGAGTCTGTCTGTCTCAAAGAGTCATGCCTAATAGGAGATTCTTTCCTTTTCGATCAGTCAGTCCAGAGGTTGGGCAGTCGTAGCTGTGACTGCAGCTCAGCTGCTTTGATGCTCTTGTGTACAGAAAAGACAAAAAGACCACCTCCTCCTCTGTCTCACTGCAGGGAACAAGGGAACTTTTTTACTGAAACTTCCAAAGTCTCGTTCGCCAGACAGAATTGGCTCAAACTTCCCGCTAAACCAATCCTGGCAAAGAACAAGGTCTTTGTGATTAGTTGATACTAAGCAGGATCACCCTGGACCTGGGATGAGTTTATCCCCCACTCATTTCCTGTCACATGGGAGAAGGGAGGATCTCTGACCCATCAGGGTTCTGTTAGTGAGTGGCATATGGGGTGGATATTGGAAAGATAGCTAATGGGGTCTGCAAAAGGCAACTTTGGATAAAGGTGACGTTCAAAGACAGAATGAAGTGCTGTTGTAATACTACTGCTGAGTTCATTCCACAGACTGGCTGAAATGAGAACCCTTTGATCTTTTAAGTGCACAGCCTTTTATATTGGGTCCAGCAGGGGCTCCATTTATCAAAAAGTAGAGTCATGTGTCAGTAAAACCTGGGAATTCTTACTGAATTTTATTCACTGGCTTTTGTAATCCTACGTACATCTTATTCTTTATATCTATTGAGACCCTTAATACATTACTTTAAATTTTTCTTCAGTTTAGTAACTTTTCCTGTGAGTAACTGAATAATGAGATTCAAAGTATGAAATGTCAGGTTGCCCAAGAATAGCTGTAGCATGATGTGAAATTCAGTTCTCAACTCTGATCCCCACTGGAACCTGTAGCTTCCCTTGTGGGAAAGTCAGTACACCTCAGGCCTTTCCAGCCCTTGCTTTACCCTTCCAATACCTTAGCCATTGTTGCGTTCAGTCCTTCTCTCTGATGGGTGGTCACCTAGCTCTCTTGGTCCTCCTAATCATCTGTTCTCTGATAAAAATTATTCCATGATGATGTGTTGGCTGGGTCTAGTCCCCTTCCTAGTCCATGTAGGTGACATTTTTAGAGATATTCTGCCTCTTTGAGGTAACACAGTGGCCTCACTCTGAAACGTAGTATGTTGGGCCAGCTAGGAAGACAGGGAAGGCTTTTGAGCACTGTGATGTCTCTTAGCTTTCACTGCACCAAATGCACAATATGCACAGAGCCGTCTCCACTGAAAGAGTGATTGGAGCCCATGAACCCAGGGGCACATCAGACTTCACTGAGAGGTTAGGAACACTCAAGCAGTAATCATTTAGGAAAAGAACAAAATCAAGCAACTTTAATAACGAAAACTTCTAAGTTGTCTGATGTAAATAACATGCTAAAAATCCTTTAAAATTATTTGAGTAGTTTTGTATTAATTGAAGTCAGTTCCCCAGTGAAAATGGTTGATTGTTGTTCTTCAGCCAAACTTTATCTGTATAGATGAGGTATCCTCTCGTCTCCTGAGTAATCCCTTCCCCCCATTCCTTTCTGTCTCTCTGGATCTGATTTTTATGTGGATCTAATTCATATCTCTTAGAAATTATTTTTCACTCTCGTCCCACCCAGATTCCTCTTCTAAAGCTTGTGGTTCAGATTTTAACTGACAACAAAGCTCAATAGAGGTCACAGAAGATCTCTCACTTTGCCATGCACCTTGCATTTAAAGTGCACAATCAGCAAACTTCCTAATTAAAATTTATCCTGTGCATAGATATTCTTCAAAGCCAAAGTGGTGAAATGGCTTTGAAACAGCCCTCTGGCAGTGGTTTTTAAGGGGCCATTTAGTTAACTGGTAACACATGGCTATGGATATGAGTTCCAGAGGATTTTAGAGAAGTAACAGATGTGGATTTATTCCCCCTCTGCAGAAATGATCATGGGAATCACAGTGCCTGGATGGAGAGGCTTAGGATTTTTCCCTCACATACACCATTGATTGCTACCAGGTACTGTCCAGGAGGGCTCCCCTTTTGATGTCTATCAACTAGCCTCCCAATGACATGTCTTGTGATGGGTTATCCCAGTCATGCAAAGCTGGTTTCTACATTAATGTTTTCCTCATTAACAGTTTTCCTAACCCAGTGAGCTCTTCTCTGACTGCATGTTACAGTTACCCTGGAAGTTCTAAAGAATGCCAATGGCTGCGTTAGTTCAGTGGCTTCCCAGTGTGACCTCTGGACCAACGGCCTCCGCCTCATTTGGGAACTCAGAAACAAACATCCCAGGTCCTTCCCCAGACCTACTAATCAGAACTTTAGATGGAGTGGGACCCAGGACAGCGTGTTTAACAAGCCCCCTGGGTGATTTTGATCTGCGTTCCAGGTTGAGAACCACTGATCTAGTGTTTTTTGCCCTCTGACATTCACTTCCTGCCAGTGTCTTCTCATGGTCTTGTTACAGGGGCACCCCAACCCTGCACCGATGTGCCACCCATCCTCTTACATGGGAACGTTTACATAGGGACGTTTTTGTGTAGCGTTCAGGAATTAATAACTGTTCTCACTATAATAATAATATCTTGTGGGCAAATCCTATTGATAAATACGACCAATTTTGTTGTCATTTTCTGGACATGCTCAGCTATTATAAATTAGGGTGAAGAAGCCTTGCCATAGGCCCCGGGTGGCTTGCTCTGACCTGAGGTGTTGTGTTCTTGAGCTGGGAGACTCAGTCAGTCACAGTGAGTTTATTTTGCAGTAACAAGAACATGACACCAGCTTATGTGGGATTTTAGATGCAGTCATTTCCAGAAGTTCACAGTAGAATAGGAGAGAGAAGGCTGCCCAACAGGAAGCCATGAAAGCAGATGTTGCTGGTTGGCTGGCCAATGTACTCTGCTTCCCCGAGAAAATGTTATTGGCACTTGAGGCATCAATGCAAAAGTTTGTAGAGAAAAAAAATACTTAGCCTATACATTCTGGGTTAGCAGGAACTTTGTATTTGTTGTACCAGTTGTGGGTGTTTGATTAAATGGTACCTGTACCAACAGAGAGGCACCAAGCGAAGTGGTCAGCAACATGGACTTTGTAGCTGGACTGCCTGGGTTTAGAAGCTGTACCAATTACTAGCTGTGTGACTTTGGGCAAGTCAGGTAACTGCGCAGTGACTGGATTTCTCCACTTATAAAATACGGATGGTAATAGTACCTTTGTCAAGGGTGTGTGTTGATGTATATGAAGCACCCAGAACAGTGCATGGCACGTACAGGTGCTCAGTAAGTGTTTAGCTATTATGCACTAACGGAGGTACTTTTCTTTAGAGTTGGTATGAGATCAGCTGTCTTAGAGGGACTGGCTAACTTTGGAACCTTTAGGACTGAAAGGGAGTTAGACACTGGATGACTATTGGAGTTTTGTTTTGTTTTTTAGAGCATATATAACAAGGTTTTAGTGAAAGTTTTAAAGCCTTATTAGTGTTTATTGACTTGATAAACTCACTGAACAAACTTAAGTAACAGAAATAAATAGTTCTGAATCCCTTTTGGGCAATTCTGAAACTCCCAAATCTCTGAAAATGGAGTTTTTGTTTTTTTTAAAGATTTAATTTATTTTTAGAGAGAGGGGAAGGGAGGTAGAAAGAGGGAGAGAAACATCAGTGTGTGGCTGCCTCTTGCACATCGCCTACTGGGGGTCTGGCCCACAACCCAGGCATGTGCCCTGACTGGGAATTGAACCAGTGACCCTTTGGTTTGCAGAGCAGCACTTAATCCACTCAGCCACACCAGCCAAGGCTGAAAACACAGATTTTGTAAATTTGCAGCATCTCATTTGCCATTAAAAACCTCACTTGAACATGTACATGTTAGTTCTGTATTGCTGCCATAACTAATTACCCTAAATTTCATAGCTTAAAACAACACAAACTGATTGTCTCAAGCTACCATGAGTGACAAGTCCAGCTCGCAGGATCTCTTGCTTAGAGTCTCATGGGGCCCCGTCAAGGTGACATCGAGGCTTTGCTCCTACCTGGAGTATCTTTTGGGGAAGAATCTACTTCCAAGCACTTTTAGGTTGTTGGCAAAGTTCAGTTCCTTGAAACTGTAGGACTGAGGTCCTCACTTCCTGCTGGCTGTTGGCTGTGGTGGTTCTTCCAGAGGCCACATACATTGCTTGGCCAGTGAACCCCTTCCTCCATCTTTAATGGCAGCAGTGACCTGCCAGGTCCCTCTCAGGCTTTGAATCTCTCTCATCCTCCCTTCTGCCTCATCTTTTCTCTGCCTTCCTCTTCCGCTGTCTCCCACTGATGCTTCTGCCTTCCTCTTCCACTGTCTCCCTTCCACTGATGCTTCTGCCTTCCTCTTCTGCTTTTAAGGGCTCCCATAATTATATTGGGTCTACCCAGATAATCTAGGATAGTCTTAGTATTTTAAAGTCAGCTGACTAGTAACCTTAATTCCATCTGCAGAGTCTCTTCATGCAGTACCTAGATTGGTGTGAGATTGACGAGAGAATGGGGACTGTGGGGAATCTTGAGAGTTGTGCCTATCACAATGCAATAAACTATTTAACAGTCCTCATTTGTCCTCATTTGTAACTAGTTAGTGTGACTATCATCTGGTACAAAGATATCAGTAAGTTTGATTGTGGGTTATTGTCTTGATCCTGCTGGGAGCATTATGTAATGTGATATATGCACATTGATACCTTTTGAAAATTAAAAAGATTCTCAACTCCAAAGCACATCTGTCCTCAAGGGTTGTTAAAGTAATCATGAATGTGTTATAAAATGTTACTTTTAAAAGCATTTATATTTATGTATACTTATGTTTATAGGTACTGTGAAATGGTACATGAGTAACACTCATTACTTGAGAGAAGGGATATTAATGCATTCACATCAATGTGTGGTTGCCTCTCGTGCACCCTCTACTGGAGACCTGGCCCTCACCCCGGGAGGGAATGTGCCCTGACTGTGAACTGAACCAGCAACCCCTTGCTTCACAGGCAGGTACTCAATCCACTGAGCCATACCAGCCAGGGCTGTGTATGTGTAATTTAATCCTTACGGTCTGCGTAGATTATTTTTCCATTTTACACCTGCTGGAATCAAGAATCAGGGAGACTGAGTGACTTGTTTAGGGTCACATGGCTAGTAAGTGTGGAATTTGAACTTGGTTCTGACTTCAATGTCCACTTTCTCCATTCATCAGACTAATGTATTTGGAAGCAGATCTGGGACTGAAACTCCAGTCTTCTGTACCACCCACTCTATTAAGATAGTTGTTTTTAATAAGTGATTATAGATTTACAAGTGCTTTTGGAAGTACTTAAGACATTTTAAAACTTTTTATACGGGTAATTTATGATACTTGACTTGACAAAATTAACTTGTATTTAATTTTACTTTTACTCTTTAACTTTATTTTTATTGTTTACACTATTACAGTTGTCCTCAATTTTTTAATGATACTTGACTTGACAAAATTAACTTGTATTTAATTTTATTTTTACTCTTTAACTTTATTTTTATTGTTTACACTATTACAGTTGTCCTCAATTTTTTAAACACAATCAGTTATATGGTATTAAAAATATTCATTATTTTAGGGTCATTTTTCAATCAGTTAAACCTTAAGAGCGGAGTTCCAGTTGAGTATTTTATTCTTGGATGAGTTCTTTATTAAAAATTATTTCCTTAAATTGCTATCTCTCAAAATGATACAGTTTACCAATTTAGCAGTCATTATTAAGTGCTGGAAATAATAGTACATTTTTTCAATACTGGAACATTTCTTTAAACAGCTGCTGATTTCTGTTTAAGTTCTTCCTCTCTGTTTTGATCTCTGTTTTCTCCGTGTAGTAAAGTGTTGACAGAAAGCAACTGTACAGAGAGATAAAAATATGCATCTGTTAGAACAGCAAATGACAGTGTAGTTTTCAGAGAAGTATTTTAACTAAGCCTTGAGAAACACAGCTGTAATAAGTGTCTGAATAGGAATTGCTTCCAAATTGTTACCGAATTGATCTTACTGTCTTTCATTTTATAATTGTCCCATGGGATAAAAAAACTGGAATAGGCATGCATATTCAGGATTATGTATAGTTTTGAAAAATGAATGCAAAATAAAAATTAAAGATTTTTATAGTATCTGTATTATGTTCCTATTTTGTTTACATATTCACAAAGAAAATATTCTTGATTAGCATGATGTATTATGATAAAATTTTAAAACTCTTGGCTTTGAGAGAACAACTTCATGATTCAACAGAATAACTTTCATTTTACATATCATGGATCCCTCAACAAAAATAACTTTACAAGTGACTATACTGACTGATTATTTGAATATGTGTCCATTTATACTAAAGCTTAGAAAAATTCATTTTTTGTTCAGTAGGATTAAATACAATTTAATTAACTGTGACATGTTGGGAAATTGAGAAGTAGAATGAGAAAAAAGAACTATGTTTTGTTTTTATCCAGGTCTCAAGGAAGGTTGCTCTTTATCTGTTTTGTCCATTGTTTATTATTTGTTTTTTTGTTTTATAGTCAAAATTCCAAGTCAGGCACTGAGATTGTATTATCTTAGAATTGCTTCTATAATTTTGGCTCAGAAGAATTGAGATTGGTTAGAGTGTATGTGTTATCATTCAAAGAAGGTACATTATGCTCTGGTAACTGTGTTTTTCAGCCAGAGGGTATAGAAACATATGCAGAAAAATGTTATATAACCTTTTGTCCAAGACAGCATGAAAGACACTGGCAAATCAAAGGCTAAAATATTTAGAAATAAATAATTTCTTCTTGTTTAGAGATCTACTATATCACTGTCTCTTTAGAGAGGGGACCTGAGGCTCTGATATCCTGATTTAATAGGCTTATGTTTATACCTGGAGTCTGCTGCTCACTCCAGTGCCAGGAAGAAGGGGGTCGAGGGAGATAACATTTTAAGCTTTAACGCTAGAAGTGGTGTGTGGCACACTATGTGCTGTCGTCACTTAATAGCTTTGTATTTTTAAGTCCAAGCTTACGGTCTTGAAGACAGTGATCATTTCCCTATCACTTCCCATGGTGCCTAATGTGGGGGAGCTTTGCCCGCAGAGCCTCCCCCACGCCATGGATGAAAATAAATCTACCAAGACATGATCTGCTTGGGGAGGAAAGGTGACTTAACTCTCAAAGGAGAAGGGCCAGGAGCCTGTTCCTGAATGGGCTTTTATTAGGTTCATTTGCATAGGAATACAGGGTGTATACGTAAAGCTCATCAATCATTGTCAGGTGTAATGGTCAAACAATAGATAACATTCAAGGAACTTTGAAGGCCTATTTTGAGTCAGAGTCAGATAGCTAAAGCACCATAAAACTTAGGGGAACAAACTCATTTCATGCTTGGACCCTTATCATTTAAATTGAGGGTATTAGCAAAGCAGGTTTCACAGGATTGTATGCATTCTTTCTTGGTCTTGATTGCCTGGGGGAACCCGCCCTTTCCAGCACAGGGCAGCACCCACCTCCAGCATTGTTTTAGGCTTAAGTCAGGCAGGGGAAGTGACACAGCCAAGAGATTAGTAGACTTCTCTTGCATACAGAATGAGGACTCAGGCTATGTCAAAGCCGAGAGGTAAGCGTCCATCACCCCTTTTTCTATAGCCCCCCAAGTTCTTCCCTGGGGGCCCCTTCATGACCATGCCTGTCTTAGGTCGTCCCTCCCTTGAGGAATCTTACCTGGCATTGGCTAACTGGTCATGCACTGGGGGCCAGGCAGGGTGAAGTAAAAGGGGCAGAGGCAGCACCCTTGCCAGGGAAGATAAGTTTTGTCTTCTTAGTGGCTTATGGTTCCAAGGTCTTTTTACTTAGCCTTAGCCATGGGGCATTACAGTCTCTGAAACCAGGCAGGGCAATTCCCAACAGCCTAACAATGCCTGCAGTTCTCTGAACTACCAATAGGGGAGTCTAGCACTTATTTGGGTGAAGAGCTAGCAAGGTGGGACAAATAGGAACAAGCACAGTGGAAGTTTCTATAATGTCTGTAGAAAAGTAGAAATTATGACAGAGCATGGATTCAGAAGACCCAAGGTTTGAGTTGGAGCTCTGTAACTTACTGTGTAACCTTGGCCATGCTGTGTAATCTCTCTGGAGGTTGGTTTCCTTGACTTTAAAATGGTGCATGTTCTTGCTGTGCTTGTCCTGGTAGACTTAGTATGAAAACCTAACCTTATAAAGCTTTGCAATGTAGTAAAATATGATGTGTATTACTTAGCAATTTTTCATTTGCAAATGACAAGAATTTAACTCAGAGCTCAAAGGAAAAGGGATGTACTGACTCATGACTGAATCCAGGGGCAGGTCTCGTTTTAAGTCTTAGGACTGTGGCTCTTCACTGTTAGCTCACCTTCTCTCCATCTTTGTTTTCTAACTCAGCATGTACCTCTTCTGGCTGATACGTGATATGCCTCAAGTTCAGTCTAGTGGGGAGGACTGCCTCCCTCTGTCTCAGTAAGTCTCATTGTCTTCCATCATCTTTGATTGAATCCCATACCTTTTCCTGAACCAGATACCATAGCCAGGAAACAGGACATGGTCATCGAATGAGGCTGATCTGGACCGACCTCTGCTGCTGGGTGTGGAACTGATCCCTCCCAATCCCCACAAGGTGAAGGAGAGGTGATTCCCAGAGGATTTCAGGGCACATTTTTATCAAAGTTGGAATTCTGTGCCACAGGAACAATCGTGTACTGAACTACGTACTGTTATTTTCTTCTCTGTGAAGAGAATATTTAATGGCTTAAAAGTTAAGAAATGGTTAAATGGGCATTCATAAAAGCCAAGAAAGCCAACTTTTAAAGAGAAATTTTCTTTAATAAACCAGGAAGCAAAAGGACCAGAGATGTATTGAGAACAGGTAAATAAAATCTCCTTTATGCATCTTGGAGGAGAATCATCATATCTAGTGATACTAACCCGCACTGTGTTAGGTAACCATTTTATGAGACTGTTTTCACTTCCTTTAAGATCCTAACCCAAGAAACAATTCACATTTAAAGAGGCTGAGCTGGGTTCAAAGGAATAGAATTAAGAAAACTTCATCCTTGGCTAAAATAAGAAAAGGATATAATTTCTGAAGCATTGAAATCTTTAATGAGATCTAGTATTTCTTTGTCAGGAATGTACATGTTATTGCCAAAAAAGTAGCTACACAAATTGTGAAATTGATTCTAATTTTTCAGTGACCAAGTGGGGTCAGAATGAAAAGAGTTGAGGTAGGGAAAATTATGAAAATTAATAAAATATTATTTGGAAAAGTCAGCTGCAGGAGAACAGGGAGTCATAAGAGATTTGGAACAAACAAACTTAAAGGAGACTTAGAAAGGCAGGAAGTTAAGTGACTATAATACAGGAAAGAAATTGAGAATTTAAAATGGCCTTCTTTGTTCTGGAAACTTTATATCATCATCTCATTTAAACCTCATGATAATTCTCTCTTTATAGATGGGGAAAGTGAAGCTTAGAGAAGTTAAATATTTTGCTCAGTGATCACAACCTCAAGTAATTACGATTACTTTCACGACTGCTCAGTATTGCAACAGGGTGCAGCCAAGGGGAGCCCCCCAAATAGGGATTTGTAATGGGGTCCAGAACTCAGGGTGTTCAGGAAATATTAGAGAAAACTATATATATGATATCCTCACCCCCACTGGTTTGAGTTGGGGGAAGGGACACATGGAGCAGGAACATGCAGAGCTGTTTCACATAGCAACAGCTTTGCAGCTAACCTTTGGCATAGTCATTTAACATATCTATAGCCTTTGGCTGGTTTCATACATATGTTGAATAGCTGTGGCCATGCTTTGATCCAGGGGATAGAAGTGACTTCCACCCAGGATGTAATTGGGAGGCAACTCTCCCTGGTTACAGTGCCTGCATGAGAGCTTGGAGATGATTGGCTCCACGCCATGGGGCCATGCCTGCCCAGACTCACTATGGCAGCCCAGTAAAGCTGGAAGGATCCAGGAATGCTGGCAGGTGTAACACGATTCTGGGAGGAGTCGGAAATGGGGCTGCAGAGGAAGACTGGCTTGGGGATTTAAACCCAGACTCAGCAGCCATTGGGGAGAGAACCACACAGGTCTGGCAGAGTGGGGACCCTCGCAGCTTTGGCAAGAGAGAGACATGTGGCTTTGGGGTGCTCTGTTTTGCCATGTGGCTTAGGAGGCAGGAGAGACTTTGCCTAGAAGAAAAGGGGTGAAAGGACTCTTGCTGGTGGGCCATGAGAAGGTGCCAAATGGCTTTGGATTAACTGGAGATCGTGGCGGTGACACAGCTGATGGTGCCGGGAGCCTGAATCATTGACTTCTTTTCCTGAGATGTGGTACCCCAGATTAGGGCAGAGGGAGAAGGAAGGACTGTGTGCATCTGTGGGTATCCTAAAAGACTTTAATATTTTAATGAAGATATTAGGTCACTACTTTAAGTCTGTATAGCTTTAAATAAACATTTTCCTTCCTTTTCACAAATCTCTGGCATTGAGAGACATCTTTCCTCTGGCGGTGGGCATAGCGAACGTGGTGGGGGATCCTTTCAGTAATAGTGTATCATACACCCCCCTTGGCTCTGTTCTGTAACAGTATTAGAGATGGGGCTTTACCTGGGAATTGAGTGGGTTTGTGGCGGTCCTGCTATAACTCAAATATACTGTGTGACTTCTTAGGAATTAGAAGGAACTTTCTTCATTTCTGTTGTTTCCACAGATTGGGTATATCCTGAGATTCACTTTTGAATGTTTTTAAAAGAGTTCCATACCAGAATTAGATAAGGTATTGTAAAATATTTGGCACTTTCAAATTTGGGAAGTGAATACAAGGCAGATTATAGTCTCCAAAAGTAGAGAAACTTTGATCTTTAAGAAAAGGAAATTGAGTCACTAGACAAGTATTTTCAGAAACTTTGGGAAAAAAAATCTGTCACCGGAAATCTTTGGCAACGGCATGGTTGGACCTGGAGAGTGTTATGCTTAGTGAAATAAGCCAGTCAGACAAAGGACAAGTGCCATGTGATTTCACTTATATGTGGGATCTAATGAACAAAATAAACTAACAAACAAAATAGAAACAGACTCATAGATACAGAGAACAAATTGACAGCTGTCGGAGAAGTGGGGTGAGGCCTGGGTGAAAAAGGTGAAGGGATTAGGCAAAGGGGAAAAAAACAGACACAGACGACAGAATGGTGATGACCAGCGGGAAAGGGTGTGGGGGAGGTAGGAGAGAGTAAAGCGGAGATAAATGGTGAAGAAAGGAGACTTGACTTGGGGTGGCGAACCCTCAGTACAATATACAGATCATGTATTACAGAATTGTGTACCTGAAACCCATCAAATTTTATTAACCAATGCTACCCCAATAAATTCAATAAAAAAATAACCGTAAAATAAATCTGTCACTGTTTAAGAATGCCTGGTGTTTCTAGAGATGATTTGCAGTGTTCCTAAAGAAAAGTGTCTGTGGTCAGGGAAATGTGGGCAATGCTCTGCGCTGTGTCCCTCTCCTGGAGTCCTGTGTGGATGAGCACGTGGCACCTGACGAATCGCCCTTGTTCCTGCCTCCAGTGGGTACTCAGGAAGGTGTGGCGGCTTCATTGTGTGCTTGCACCTGATGATCAGGCAGACACCAGGCCCGAGATAGACCTTTTAAGAAGAAACTCCAGCAGCTGGGGCTGTCTTGGGGCTTTGAAGCCCTGAAAAGCAGACTTCTCTGTCTTCCTGGGAGACTGCTGTGTTGTCTGCACTGAGAGGCCTTTAGGTACACTGCAGACCTGGATTCATTTTTCTTTAACTTAGTATCTGTTAGTGTGTCAGCTTGGTGACGAATGCCCACATGTTAAAGGCTCTGAGAAGCCCTGAGGTAAAGAACTTGCTTAACTCAACAGTTCTCAAACTATATCCATCATGTATTAAAAAAAATTTTTTTTGATGGAAACACTTATTAACATCTTCTGGACCACAGTTAGGAGAATAAAGGCTCAAGATAAGACCAGGGTCAAATTAAGAATTTTGAGGCCTGAGGCACTGAAGAGAGGGTGTTGGCCTTGTCAAATGTAATTCAAAATAAGAGAACAATGAATTATAGTGTAAGGTAAGGAAGTACCCCAAAGTTCTAATTTTCTTAGTAATGAAAGCACTTAAACTGCTTACTGCATGTCAGGTACTGCTCTAAGCACTTTGCACATACAAATGCGTTCAAGTCTCACAACAGTAGACTGAGAGAGGTTAAGTAAATTGAATAAGGCCACCCGTTGAGTTTGTGGCAGAGCTGAGTTTCAAAATGAGGCAGTTGGTGCCAGAGTTTATGCTGTTAGGTAGCACATATTCTGCCTCTCAGATTAACAAATTTGATGCTTTTGAAAAATACGTTGAATTTTTAGTCAAAATTTGTTCCTTTTTTTTTTTTTTTGAGTGGGGAGGATCTTGTATTTCTGGAGCCCTAAGCATCAACAAAGTTAAACTTCTAGATAACCCAACACTGACTGTGGGAATTTTAGGCTGTATTACTATAAAGCGATAATTTGCCCACTCACTTCCCATTACTTTTGAAGGCTAAAAGGATAGGAGATTACCTGAGTTGGTTGTCCAGTTGGTGTTGCATCTTGTTCTGAACTACGAGAAAGGAATCAGCATGTTCCAGGGGAATGTCAGAGCGGAAGGGAAGACCACTCTGGTGCGAAGGCCAAAGCTACCTTTGGGTGGGTCATTCCCATCTTCATTTAAAAATCATAAACTAAGAGTGTACGAGTCAAGGCTTTGGGGATCATGAAGGATGGACTCAGACTCCATGACAATTTGAGGTTAGCCAGGAAGTTGCTGATGACAGTTATGACCCCGAAACAGGACTTGGAGGGAGCAGCTTGTTGGCTTACTGGGTACAAGGCTGCCACCTTCTGGATGTCAGGGTGGGGGAAGACAGGGAGCTCTATCTATCTAGATAAGCCGAAGTTTCCTATTGAGGAGGCATATTGAGGAGGCAGCTGGCCCAACCCTGTCACCATCGCCATGGGATCTACTGCCTTCGAACAATTTGAGCTTCTACTCTTTCCACACCCACTAAGTTGTACATGGAGGTTTGTATCAGTGTATTGATCAACAGGCTCAGATCTTGGTTTAGGATTGGATGGATGTGAGCTTGTGGGAACCAGTGAGGACCTGGTATACACGGGTGCACAGGTGGGTGGGTAAAGGAATCGGGCAGAGAGGGTTGTTAATCCTCTCTCCTGCAGCATTAATCGTACTAGACTAATGTAGGCTTAGCTTGGATTTTATTCATATGACACAGAGCTGTGTCCCTGGTTGGATCCAGGTTCTATTAGACCTGAACATAATGTAATTTTGAAAGCCTTTTTTAAGAATATTTACAAAATTACAAGTACAAAGTTAGATATAGAAACGAATATTTATATAGAATGAGAAAAGAAATCATAAATTTAAAAAGCTAACAAATCTAAAACATCACAAAATCCAGAGAATTAATATTAAAAGTTAATTAATTGACACCGCTTTATTTTGATCTACATGCTGTGGTTTCACATGTTCTAATTACCTCTCTTTATATGATAATCATTTTGATATATCATCTTCTATAGAGAGAATAATGGAGATAAATCAGTCTTACTAGTAGTACGGTTGAAATTTATTTTCAGTTATTGATAGAAAAATTTCTTTCAGCTTTTTACCTTGTTAATAATGCCTTATAAATTTGGGGATTTTTGGTCAAATTTGGGAAAACCTATCATAATAAACTATAAGATTTTATGACATTTCAAATGCTCTAAGTTAATGACCCTTGATCAAAGGCTTGTCAACAGTGTCCTCATTTAGTGGCATATTAGGAGTTTTGCATTATCTTCACTGATGCCAGTATTTCATGTCAAATCAGTAAGAAATTTAAACCTTTTTTTAGTATGACTGTATGATTAACTGCTCTTCATAATCAGATTTTTTTAAACAAAATCAAGAGCTTGTTCATTATTTTTATTTCTTTTTGATGGATCGCTGTTTTGGTACAATCTAAAAAAAAATTATAACATTTGCTTCTGAGTGTCAAAATACTTTCAGCCGGTAATATGACTGTTCTTTGTCACTTTTGTTTCAGATCCCACTAATTATTTTTATCTGAGTTTTCTTTTAGCCATTTAACAAATGTAAAAATGTCAAAAGAAGGTGCCCTTTGTGTATATCCAAATCAGGCATCACAATTTTCACTAGTTTTACTGAATTGTCTTTCCAAATTGCAGTTAAAAGGGTGTATCCAAACTTTATAAAAGAAAACAATTACAGTGCATTTATATTTAATACATTTCTGTGACAGGAGAGCACTTTGAATTTTGTCTAGGCATCAGTGATAATGGAATCCTCTGCTTGGAGTTTAAGACATCTGGTGACTGGAAGAATTTCCCCGCAGGTTGGCTTTTATTTCAAATTGTTCACCTTTGCTATCCATATCCTTTGGTGTCCGGCCTGAGAGGGCACACCCTTGTGGTGATAGGACTTTGTGCCTGCACCTTCTTGGCCTGTTGGTGATTGAGTCGGCGAACTAGGCTGTAGGACTTGTACCTGGATGCCGTTCCTACACCTCTAAGACTGGCACTAACCCAGATGTACACAGCAGTGACGTTAGCCACATGAGTACATTCCAACTTGACTTTCCCTTTGTCTGGATGTCAAAGTTGCCCACAGCTATTTTGAAAATATGAAAAACATATGACTATGGATACATATTGTTAAGGTCTGTTGTAGGACTTGGAAGGGAACTGTGCTTAGGTTCTTACATCCAGGGTAAGTCTCTGGTGGTACTTCACTGGGAACAGATCACTTAGGGGAACCATGAAAAGACAGGCCATAAGACATCCCAGCTAGAGAATGCCAGAAACTGAGCTAATGTCAAATGTGAATCACCGTGAAGTTATCAGAGGTCTCTGGTCTGAACTGTATGTTTATGAATTTGGCTCAAGCCTCTTTTGGTTTCAGGGGACAGATTTTTTATCAATTTTACCTAGTTACGGCTTTGGAAGAAAGAACATATTGGTTCAGGTATCAAAGTATGAAAAAGTAAGTAGGTTGGAGCTAACCTAAGGGTTACCTGGATTTAGGGAATTGAATAACTTCAAATTTATTTATTTGTTTCCCTTTTTTCTATCTCTATTACTCTGTGTTAATTTCATGCTCTACTCCTGAAAATGCCCCCACCCCAAATCAATTGCAGGCAGTGTGGGGTTCTACGGCTTAAGAAACAAAAGAACTTCAGTTTTAAATGGTAGCCTTGCTAGGTATAATCTTGGTAGTAGGCCCTAACTTTTCATCACTTTGAATATTTCTTGCCATTCCCTTCTGGCCTGAAAGGGTTCTGTTGATAAATTAGTTGACAGTCTATGGGAGCTCCCTTGTAGGCAACTAACAGTATTTCTTTTGCTGCTCTTAAGATTCTCTCTTTGTTTTTAACCTTTCCATTTTAATTATCCTGTGTCTTGGTATGGGTCTGTTTTGGTCCATCTTGTTTGAGACTCTGCACACCATGGACTTGTATGTCTATTTCCTTCACCAGGTTAGGGAAGTTTCCAATCATTATTTTTTCGAATAGGTTTTCCATCCCGTTGTCTCTTCTCCTTCTGGTACAGCTATGATGTGAATGTTGTACTTGTTATTGTCTCATAGGTCCCTTTAACTATCTTAATTAATTTTTTTTCTTTATGCTGTTCTGATTGGGTGTTTTCTGCTCCTTTGTCTTACAAATTGCTGATTCAGTCCTCTGCTTCATCTAATCTGGTATTGATTCCTTCAGGTGTATTCTTTGTTGTAGTTATTGTATTTTCCATTTCTGACTGGTTTGTTTTTTTTATGGTTTCTGTGTCCTTTTTGTGCTTACTGTTTCTTTGTTGAAGTTCTCTGAACATTTCAGGAGCAGCATTGTTAATACTAAAGTGATAAAAAGGAATGGTTACATTAAACTATTATTTAAACCAATTAAACCAATTATTTAAACCAATTAAATATGACAACTGATATTAAACATTGAAATTGAAGACTCAGCTTTTTTGTCTTCTTTAGTCAATGGTTGGAGAACATTAATGGTTTGATAATATTTTTCTTTGAAGAGAAGATGGATTGTGAATTGTGAAAATAACCTTCTATATCAAATATCACTTCACAAAATTGGACTGCATTATAATTTGCTTACATCAATAAAGTATGTAATTATTTCTTAATTATTTGAGATTCTATATTAATAACATAATCATGCATGAGATACAAACTTTATAGAAGTATAACATTAAACTTCTTTCTTTATTAGATACAGACTCTTGTTCTTTGGAAATATTTGTTTCCTGGATGTGTATTTTTTTTAATTCAAAGTTGGTTGAGTCTGTAGATGTGAAACCCAGGGAAATGGAAGGTTGACTGGATATATATTGAAAAATATTTGCATGTAATTGGACCTGTGCCGTTCAAACCTATGTTGTTCTGGGATCAACTGTAATATAATTTTTCTCTCAATTCCGGCCTTGGTTTTCTAGGCACTGAGACTTACATTTTCATCATTCAACATTAAAGATTGTTTTTTGATATTTTCTGGTGGATAAAAATTACTATTTTTAGTGGATTAGTTGTTTCTTGTTTAGTTTTCAGGCATCAAGAAAAGTCTCTTAATCAGAGAAATTGGTGGATAGATTTTCTCTATCCCTTCACTTTTAAAATACTGAGTCTTTATATTTAAATTGGGCTTTTTAGACAACACTTTCTTAATTTACTCTGGTAATTTCTATCTTTTAATTGGTGTATTTAGACCATTGACATTAAACATGATTTTGACATACTTGATTTAACACTATCATATTTGGGATTTTCTATTTGTTGTACTTGTTCTTTATTTTTCTCCTTTTTTGTCTTCTTTGATTTTGATTAAGTATTTTATATGATTCCATTTTCTCTCCTTTCTTTAGCATATCAGTGGTATTTCCCTATATTTTGCAATATACATTCACAACCAATCTAAGTCCACTTACAAATAACATTATACCACTTCACAAGTAGTGAAGTAAAGTGTCTTATAACATTGCTGTCATTCATTTCATGTATCTATATAGTATACATTGTTATCATCAGTACTTTGAACAGTTATATATTAGATCAATTAAGAATAAGAAAATGTAGAGATTTTATTTTACCCCCATTTATTCCTTTTATAACACCTTTTCTTATGTAGAGTTCAGTTTCTGACCTATATAATTTTTCTTCTCCCTGAAGAATCTCTTTAATGTTACTTGCAGGACAGGTCTGCTGGTGATGAATCCCTTTAATTTTTGTTTTTCTGAGAGTCTTTATATTTCTTCTTTCCATTTGAAGAATAATTTAGCTAGATACAGGTTTCTATGTTGGTAATTTTTTTCCTTTACTTTAAACATTTCATTTACTCTCTTTTTGCATATATGGTTTCTGACAAAATTCTACCATAATTATTATCCTTGTTCATTTATTGCTAAGGTAGTTTTTTCCTAGCTTCTTTCAAGGTTTTTTTCTTTGTTTTTGGTTTCCTGAAATTTGAATATGATATACCCAGGTATAGATATTTTAGTATTTATCTTGGTTAGTATTCTCTGAACTTCATAAAACTATGATTTGTATCATTTTAATTTTAAAAATTCTCAGCCATTCTTTCAAATATTTCTTCAGTGTTCTTTCTTGCTTTTTTGGTATTCTAGTTACACATGTTAAATCTTTGGAAATATTCCTAGAGTTCTTGGATATTCTCTTCTGTTTTTCATTATATTTTTTTCTTTTTGCATTTTAATCTGAAAAATTTCTGTTCACATACCTTCAAGCCCACTGATTCTTTCCTCATTTTTGTCCAGTCTACTGATGAGCATATCAAAGGCATTCTTCACTTTTGTTAAGAGTGGTTTTGATTTCTAGCATTTTTTTATTTTTAGTTTCTGTTTTTCCACACTCGTTACTCACTCATTCTTGCATGTTGTCTACTGTTCCATGAGAAACTTTAACCTATTAATTATAGTTATTTAAAATTCCCTGTCTGGTAATCCCCCAATCTCTGTTGTATCTGAGTAATTTCTGATGCTTTGTCTCTTCATACTATATTTTCTTTTAGCATGCCTTGTAATTTTTTGTCGAAAGTTGGACATGATGTATAAGATACTAGGAACTAAGATAAATAGGCCTTAAATATTTGGCTTGATGTTAATCTGGCTAGGAGTTGGGCTGTTTTAATCATTGCTGTAACTATAGTTGACAGACACTTTAAATTACTCTAATCTTCTTGTTTTGGTTTCTTCTGTTTGGTTTCATCCCTGTGTTTTCCTAAGAACTCCTTCTTAAGTAGAATCTGTGTCTCACAGCTCTTCCAGCTCTAATCATTGTTATACTGGAGCCCTGGTCCTATGGTGGTGATGTGTAGCAGGGAGAAGTGGTCTGTAATCTTATGACTAAATCTCAGTTTTTTAGTAGGTAGGCCTCCATTCCTCTGCTGTGACCTTTACAATGGTTTCTTAGCATTTTACTTCCCTCAGTGATAAATGCTTTGAGCATCTTTCACATTGGCTACTCCCCCCCGCCTTTCCTGGTATGGGGTGGGGCTGCAGAGGCAACAGGGTGGGGAGGGATCTTTCTCGTTTCTTCACCATGGGAACCCCCCTAAGCGTCTGACCCTGAGATGTCTCTCAGTCACATTAGTCTCATGCTAGTCCACACTCAGCCCCAGCAGTTGGTCAGAGTTACACTATGTAAGTGTTCCTGCTCCAGGGGCTTTTGTTCCAGTAAGCTTATCTCAGCTATTATGCTGTATATTCTTCTGCCTCGCCAGTTTTGGGCGTAGCAATTTGCCCTGTGATTTCCATCCTCTGATAGGTCCAAGAAAAGGTATTGATTTTCACTTTGTTCAGCTTTTTCTTATTTTAAGGGTGAGAATCATGACCTCCAAGCTCTTTACATTAGAGCTGAAACCGTAAGTCTGCACTTCTAGTAGATTATATTTTTCCTGAACCTCCTGAATGCTTTACTCAGATGGGTGATTTTCATTAATGTGACTGTATTTTCATATTCATATAAAAGCAGAATACCCTGCTTCCCAAATCCATGTTTATATTTAACTAGAATGTAAATTTGATGAGGACAGAGACCTGTCTCTATTCTTTACCAAAATCATGTTGATTATAGGTACTCAATAAATATTTGTGGAAAGAGCATGTAAATTTTAGCCACATTCAAGTACCACTTATTTTATTATTTGCATCATATTTTTATTGAAATCAATTCACTTTTAAAATCTTAAATACCTACTGCACTCTCATTTTAAGGAGTTATATCTGAAACCATAGGTTTTGATATGCTAGTTGTACATTTTTATGATGTCATTTGAAATAATTTTCTAAATATTAGAATAAAAAGTTCTTAAAATTATTCTGTGTCTGATTAGTGGCATGTATGCCCCTGTGGGGAAACATTGGTTGAAGCTAATGAGTAACCTGTAACTGTAATCCTTCTTTTTATGACTTCCCTCAAAAACTTGTCAGTGAAGCAGAAACATGTTACTCTAACTGGTCCAGGAGTGGACGGAGTCTCTCTGGATAGCACAGGATTGAGAACAGAATAGACCCCAGTGCTACTTCTATCCTGGGAAGACACACCTTCATCCCAACTCCCCACCATATACTTTTTCACAAGAATATTCCATTGTATTACTCCCTAAATCTGTAAGTCAGCTGAAGGAGTTTTCCTGGCAGGAGCATTATCAAGAAATTATACAATTTCAATTCCCATACCTTTGTAGTCAATTAAGACTCAACAGAGGAAGCAGGCACACACAATGGGCTAAAGATAGTTTATTCAATAAATGGTGTTGGGAAAATTGGACAGGTACATGCAGAAAAACGAAACTAGATCACCTTCTTACACCACGCAAAGAATAAATTCAAAATTGATTAAAGACTTAAATGTTAGACCCGAAACCATAAAAATCATAGAAGAAAACATAGGTAGCAAAATCGCAGACATAGCTCATAGCAATATTTTATCAGATATACCTTCCCAGGCAAGAGAAACAAAAAAATAAATAAATAAATGGGACTGCATCAAACTAAAAAGTTCCCGCACAGCAAAGGAAAACATAGACAAAATAAAAAGACAGCCCACAGAATGAAAGAACATATTTGCCAATACATCTGATAAAGGGTTAATATCCAAAATTTATAAAGAACTCAATAAAAGTCAACACACACAAAAAAACCCCACCCAATTAAAAATGGGCAAAGGACTTGAATAGACACTACTCCAAAGAGGACATACAGATGGCCAATAGACGCATGAAAAGATGTTCAACATCACTAATCATCAGAGAAATGCAAATTCAAACCACAATGAGATGTCACCTCACACCTCTCAGAATGGCTATCATCAATAAATAACAAACAACTGCTGGCCAGGATGTGGAGAAAGGGGAGCCCAGCACTGTTGGTGGGAATGCAGATTGGTACAGCCACTGTGGAAAACAACGTGGAGATACCTCGAAAAATTAAAAATGGGTTTGCCTTTTGACCCAGCAATTCTACTTCTGGGAATATATCCCAAGGAACCCAAGACACTAATTCGAAAGAACATAAGCACCCCTATCTATATTCATTGTAGTGTTGTTTACAATTGCCAAGGTATGGAAGCAGCTCAGGTGTCCATCAGTTGATTAGTAGATAAAACAACTATGGGACATTTATACAATGGAATACTATTCTGCCATAAAAAAGGAGAAAGTTGTGCCCTTTGTGACAGTCTGGATAGACCTGGAGAACATTATGCTACGTGAAATAATGGCTTATTTCAGAGAAAGGAAAATACCCTATGATCTCACTCATGTGTGGAATCTAATGAAAAAACTGAACTAACAACAGAGACGGATTCTCGTAGACAGAGAGCAGGATGACAGCTGGGGTGGGTAGAGGGTAGAGGGATTGAGCAAAAAAGAGAAAGGAGTCATAGACACACACCAGTGTGATTATTGCAGGGAGAAGGGGGTATAAGGAGGCTAAATGGTAATGGGGGAAAAAGAACAAAAAGCCTACAACAAAAAGAAATTATACAATTCCTGGGAACACTGGGCTCTTTAAGAATTTGCCACATCAAACCCAGAAGTTTCTGAAGAGTCTTCCAGCTGCAGAGGTTTGCAGAGGCAACATTTCCCAAGTCATCATTCTGTTGAGATCTCTGGCATTCCAGTGATCTCCAAATGCTGATTCTCAGATCGACTGCAGCAGAATCACTTCAGGGACTTGTGGAGAAATGATTTCAAAACCAAGTTGCACCCACAGAGATTCAGATTCAGTAGACCTGGTGGGAGGGCCTGGGAATCTTCAGGTCTGCAGAGCTCCCCAGGTGATTTCTGTGTACAGCTGTGACGAAATACGCCCTCGTCTATGCATTGATCATTGGTATAGGGTAGAAACTTCCTTAACTAATAGCTCGACATACACTATGACACTTTTTTCTTCTCATTCTAAATACAATATTAAGGTTTAATTAAAAAGAAAAAGAAATAGATTGTGGTATTGAATATACCACATTCTTCTGGACATTAAAAAAACTTCAAAAACCATCTCAGAAGGAGTTAGGGGTTAATGTTTGTTGAGTTGATATGGACTGAAAACGTTATCTGTGGATCAGTATTATGGATTGAATGTGTCCTCCATAGTTCATATGTTGAAGCCTTACCCCTGAATGTGATGCTATTTGGATTTGGGGCACTTGGGAGGTAATTAGATGAAGTAATGAGGGTGGAGCTCTCATTGGCACCCTCATAAGAAGAGGACGAGACCAGCATGCTTTTTCTTTCTGGCATGTGAGGGTACATCAGGAAGGTCACCATCTGCAAGCCAGGAGGAGGTATGTTCACCAGACACTGAATCTGCGGACACCTTGATCTTGGAATTGCCAGTCTCCAAAACTGGGAGAAATAAATGTTTGTTTAAGCCATCCAAGTCTTAATACCAAAATACCAAGTCTTGGTATTTTGTTATAGCAGCCTGAGCGGACAAGACATTGGGAAGCACTTAATAAACATTCACTCACTATGAAGTAGATACTTATCGTTGTGCTTTTAAAGAGGTGGAGAGAGAGTAGTAAAACGCCCAAATAATGTTCCCATATTGTGCCATATCATAGCAAAGTAAAGCGACTGTGGATCCTGGCTCTGTCCATGGAACTGGGCTGTCTCCACCACTCCTGACACCCTTCCTCGTACATTTGGAATCAATCATCACAGGCATGCAGAGCTGCAAGCATTTGGTTTCAGGAAAAAGGTTAAGAGAAACTAAGTGGTAAAAGGAATATGTTGGATCAAATAAAAAAGCTGCACTGATGAAACTGGAGGAGGAAATGGAACCAGACCTCCAACCGTCACTTTTCATCTTAGTACATTAACTTATCTTCTTACCAAAGCTAAGCAAAGCCTAGGACATATTGAAAGTTTGGCTTCTCAAGCCATGCAGCTTGGATTTTTTTCAAGCATTTCATGTCCCAGCAAATGATGAAGTGTAATATTCTCATGTACTTTTGTTTTATTACTAACCTAAAAAACCTATGCTTCATTTTACTCCAGTGAAGTTTGTGAGCTGGAGCAGACTCATTTATTGTGTTTCCCTCTTGAGTTTTTATTTTTGACCAAGGTTATGTATGTACATTTTTAAATTAATTTAATACTTATACACTTTTCTTTCCCATGAGGCAACCATTTTCAGCTCTTTCTTACTTTTTCCTCATACGTAATAAATGTAGAAGGAATGATAGAACTAGACAATGTCTGTTATACTCTTCTCTAAAACTGTTTCTTTTTCAAAGTATGTTCTTTGATTACTCTCATGAGAATTAGCTGGGATGATTGTTGAAAATGAGGAGTCCTGAGTCTTATTCCAGACCTAATACATTTGCTAGGGTGTGGGACTTAAGCATCTGTATTTTAAACAGCCTCAAATTGACCCTTATGTAAATTATAGTGTGAGTCACTTTCCTAAAGCTTCTTGATTTTTGCCAGGGAGTGTAATGTTTTCTAGTTGTATTTCTGTCTTTCTATCCATTGTCATGTAGTCAGGAATCTACCTAACAAAGATCACAGCTTTCATGAATGATACCAACACAAACAAGACAAAATAGTAAGTTCATCCCTTCTAGAAAAATGGGAAATGGCTCTAGAGAATGAAATCTGGTTCCTATATGTGTTTATTGCTATTGGGATATTGTTTCTAGGCCTTTTTATGGGGCAGATTTAAAAGTTGTGAGTTATTTTAAAATTAGAATTATCAATAGGTGCAATACAATGTATTAAATTACAATTTGTATTTTTCTTATAATGAAATTCATAATTCTTACAGTAACATAATTACTTTCTAGTAATCATAAAAATGCTGAATGATGCCCTGGCTGGTGTAGCTCAGTGGATTGAGTGCGGGCCTGCGAACTAAAGGATTGTGGTTCGATTCCCAGTCAGGGCACATGCCTGGGTTGCAGGACAGTTCCCAGCGAGAGTTCTTAGCAGGGGACACACAAAAAGCAACCATACATTGATATTTCTCTCCATCTCTCCTTCCCTTCCCCTCTAAAGATAAATAAATAAAATCTTTTTTAAAAAAATGCTGAATGATATTTTAAGACTAGTTTGTATCTTTGTCGGGTCTTAGAATGTTTCCCACTAAGGAAGTGTAGTCAAAGTATGATACTTTAAATGCACTGTAAATATTTATTTTCTCTGTTTTGTTATACTACCAATTTGGATCTTGTTTCTCCTATTTTTTCACAAAAAATACAAAGTATGTTAGCTTTGTATTTTTTCCCACATCTTCTCCTATTCATATATATATATCTGGATGTCAAGGAGAGAAACCTTGTAAACTGCCAGTTTCTGCCAATTCCCCAGACTCTGAGATGGTCCCATTGACTTAGTTTATTTTGTTCTTAGGTCCTCGCTTGTTTCAGGTCTCCAAACTGGACCCTTTACTTAATAATCTGTTGTCCAGAATCAGTGTTTACTATCCTGTGTTAATGAAAATGACTTGAGAAGTAACATAGTGTATCATATTTGTGTGTTAACTAGCATGTAGACTACCCATGTCAGGGGGCCATAAAAGAATTGGTTTTGCCTCCTTTAAAAAAAAAAAAAAAACAATTCTAAGGAGAGGAAAGGAGAGAAGAGAGAGAGGGAGAGAGGGAGAAAAGTAGAGAGAGAAACATGGATATGAGAGAAAAACATCTATCGTCTGCCTCCTTCAGTCCCCCTGACTGACTGGGAATCGAACCCACAACCCTTGGGTGGATGAGACAACACTCCTACCAACTGACCCACCTGGCCAGGGCTGGTTTTGCCTCCCTTTGTCCTTTGAAAATGAAAGATTGAGACTGTAGCACCCAGACACCACCCTTTTACCTGTTGTTTCCGTTTGTCCTGGATGCCAGTCTCTTTTCCTATGGTTTTTCTTTCTTAAAACTGTTGAAAACAGTCACAGGGCAGTCTCATCATTAGAACCTTTGTGAGAGATCTTTTATTTTGTAAGTACACTATATTAAGTAATCTAGATTTTTTTCCCCACTCACTAGGCTATTCTACCCTAGTATAGCCAGTATCATCACCAGTATTGTGTAAAAAAAAAAAAAAATAGAGAACCCAAATCTAATAGGATAAGTGAAATGATTGGGTAGAAATACAAAGCACTGCTTTTATCCTTGTTTGCAACCTGTGTTGATGATAAGGCACATTGTAAAGGAAGAAAGTACTCTTTCCAAAGAAAGACTTTCCAATTGAACTTACTCTTTCAGACTCCCAATGGTATGTTCACTGCCTGTTTTCCTGTGTCAGGCACACACACTTGGAACATGAAACTCCCTGGAGGGCAAATATTATTTAAATGCTTTTTTAGTAGTGAGTGAATAATGGCTTCTTAGCAATAAATGTCTCTGATTCTTACGTAGTAATCTTAGAAAGCAAATTACATAATTACTTTGCAAGAAATGATTGGATATAATAATGTTTACATAAACCTTTAGATAAAAGTATCAATGCACATTCCTTTTGATAGATAGCTCATGAGAGTTATAGCTTTTTGATATTAAAAAGATTGTGCTTAGTTATATCAAAATGTATATCATGATATACTATTATATTAAAATATAGCATGCTTAATGATTTTTTTCTAAAATCTATAATAAATGTGTAAACTACTAAACTAGAAAACATGATTAACTTCATTAACATTCCATATTATATGGTGATAAAACTCTTTCAAACAATTTATCATTGAGCTAGGGACGAGATACATTAGCCCCTTTTAAATTTTAGCATACTGATTTTGAAATTTTTAAGGGAGTGAATTTACTTTTAAATATATTTTGTCCTTAAAAAAGATTAAACCTTACATCATTAAAAACTACTTTGGGGGTGGTGAGTGGAGGTGGAAGAAGGTATACAGAGAATAAACAGTGATGGAAAAAATAAAATAAAAATTGAAAAAAAAAAAACTAGTGTTTTGTCATCTTCCATAGTACTGATGAAAATTGCCCAAGTGTTAAGTTCCTGAACGTTTATAAGAGTTCATGAAGAAAATTGAAAGCCATCTCTTGGGTAGATAGTAAATTTTTTCTGGGGAATACCAATGTTTAATCAGAAAGGGCTTTTCTGTTACACCTGTGACTTACTGCATGCTCATGAACACTGGCCTTCAGTATTACCCATGGGGTGCTCTCTCATTGCCAATATGAAAGAAGTTGATAATGAGGTTGACAAGGCACTCCTTTTTTTCTCCTGGGGCTTCATTCAGGCCAGCTCTGTATAGTCAGTCACCTTCAACTGAAAGTTGGGACAGACTGGCTGGCTGAAGCCTGACATGGTAGGTGTTTAAATGGCTTTGCCTGTGGTGTGTCAAGAAGGGAGAGGCTGGTGCCGTAACCACATGTGACGACATTCCACAGGAGGCCGCTGTCCCTCCACACAGTGCGTCTCCACTCTTAAAGGAGGGCTTATGTCTGAGGAGGGTCAAGTGCATGTGTTTGTGATTTCAGGCTGCCACTGGAAGAGCAGGGGCAAACTGTTGTTCTTATTCGTTTCCTTCAAGTTGTGTTGACCTTGGTCTCACTCCCTCCTTTACTATCCCAGGCTACCTTGGTAGTGCTGTTGAAATTTTACCAGGCGAGTTTATATTAAGTCTTTGATGCTTTCCACTGCCTCCCAATGCCATCGGCCCAGGTAGTCACCAAGTCCTGCAGATGTATTTACTCAGGAGAACATATATTTAAAATTTTTTAATTTATTTAATTTGTACTCATGTAGTATATAATTTAAAATGTGAGAAAGAGTGAACAAGTCAGGGGCCCAGTGGGGAATAGATAGCATTCCAAATAGGATTATTCCAAGAGGGTTTATTTCCAATGAAACTGTCTATAAAAGCATGCTGTAAGGAAACTGTAAGGCAGTATCCTACCTGGCTGTTATTACGAGCCCAGCTGGGGGCCGAGGGGCTGGACTGAGTACTAGAACTACCGGAGCCAGTCCTACTCCACAGCTGAGAGCCCTTGAAAGAAGCTAGAATCTTCTGTGGAGAGACAGTCAACTGTAGAGGACCTCAAGTGAGAGAGCCAGGAAAGAAACTGTCCTCATTCTTCTCCCACTGACCTTACATCCTGCTTTCCATTGTCCACCTCAGCCAGAAGCCAGAGAGCAGGAAACCCTTGATGCTGACCACACAGGTCGGCCTCCCGGGGCACAAGCAGGGTGGCAAGTGAATCTCAAGAAGTAAATGATACCTAGCACAGACAGATACATGAGAAAAGTCCCTCCTCTGCCCTGGAACCCAGTTCCCCAATGTGAAAGCAGCCATTTACCAGGACCTTCCAGAGATCTTAAATCTTGTTAAAGTAAACTAAGGGGTGGGAATTTTTTTTACAGATTTCAGAATTTGCCTAAAGCAAACCTCGTTGCTGGGAAGGATCCCTCCATATGTGCCAAAGGTTTGCTGAGGGTCACTTAAGATAATATGACACATACCCCGTTCCTGTATTCTGGGTGCTTTTGGCTTTAAAAATGTTAAATTTGGTAGGTTTTTATATTATTGCCTTATGTTTTTTGTTAGTAAGCTGGCTCAGAAATAAAACATAAACATTTCATACTTGCTGTTCATGGGTAGACACTAAATTTCAGGAACCCCTGAAATTGCACTTAACGTGAAATTTTTAGGAGAGGGGGGCCATCACCTTCATCAGATTCTCATAGAGGTCTTTGTGTCATAAAAGACTAAACACATTTGTCTAAAGGAAGTTTGATCCATTTGGAATTTCTTCTCATTACATATTTTTAACGTGACCTCTGCATTCTTAGGGTTCAGTAGCCTGGACAAAGAGAGGTTCAAATGCTCTTGGTAACTTGCAAACTAAAATTCTCTAGTATGATGGATTAATATGTGCTGCATGATACTCAAAATGTAAAACAGTGTGTTCTTGGTCAAGAAATCTTGCTATGGCCAGCTAGTAAGATGATTTATGTTCAGTGAGAATGTTTAATTAAGATATGACCAAGAGAAATATGTTTTGCTTAAGTGATAAGAAAGAGGATTTGGATCAATGGAAAAATTGCATAGCATTTTTTTCTACAGAAAATTATTCAGAAATTTTGTAATATGTTCTGTTGTGTGAAAGCTGTTATTGAATTTCTGTATACCTTTAGGTAGACTTGCTAAATTACACTAAGTACATTCATGTTTAGGATTTTTATCATAAAATTACTTTTCTTCTATATAAAAGGTTTCAAAGGTTTGCTGTATTTTGGATTCCAGCTTCATGCACTCTGTCTGCTGGTCAAATAATTTTCTGAGGGAAAAAATTCTGATTTAATGTTAAAAATCACTGAGTGGGTTCAAGTTGTGACTTCCTAGTAGCCTTCACAGGGATTTTCCTCTTTCATAAGGCACAAACAAACTACTGAAACTCTTAGCGGAGCAATATAATAGCTGTGGCTCTGTGTAAAGTGTTATTAGGCTAGATTAGATGAGTCAGCTCTTCACTTTCATTTTACTTTCTTTTGCTGAGTACTCTGGTTACAGATATAACTGTAACCTAAATAACTTAAACAAGACAGGGAACTTATTTATCTTTACTTACAGGAATTATATTTGTGGGGTGGAACTGGCTTCAGGTATGGCTATATCCATGGTCTCAGTTACATCAGGTCTATACCTTTTTGTTTCTTGGTTCTTCTGTCTGTGTCGGCTTTATTCTCTTTTAATACACTTTTTCTTTATGCTGACAAAGACACTGTGGTTATAGAAAGATCCAGAATTATAATATTCCAACCATCAAACCACATAGGAAAAAAAACTTTCTCCTTAAGAATATTTAGCCAAGATTAAAATGAAGGAGAGAATTCTAGAAGCAGCAAGGGATAAGGGGATAGTCATCTACAAAGGAGTTCCCATTAGACTGTCAGCTGATTTCTCAAGAGACCTTCCAGGCAAGAAGGGGCTGGAAAGAAGTATTCCAAGTCATGAAAGTCAAGGACCTACCTACAAGATTGCTCTATCCAGTGAAGCTGTCATTTGGAATGGAAGGACAGATAATGTGCTTTTCAGATAAGGTCAAGTTAAAGGAGTTCATCATCACCAAGCCATTATTATATGAAATGTTAAAGAGACTTACCTAAGAAAAAGATAAAAATATGACAGTAAAAAGACAGCAAACTCACAGATATTAACAGCCACACCTAAAACAAAAGCAAATTAAGCAAACAACTAGAACAGGAACAGAACCACAGAAATGGAGACAGGGAGTGGGAGGAGGAGAGAGGGGGAAAAGGTACAGAGAATAAGTAGCGTAGACAGTGGGTAGAAAATAGACAGGGGGAGGGCAAGAATAGTGTGGGAAATGTAGAAGCTAAAGAACTTATGACACATGGACATGAACTAAAGGGGGGAATGTGGGTGGGAAGGGGTGTGCAGGGTGGAGGGAAATGATGGGGGAGAAATGGGACAACTGTAATAGCATAATCAATAAAATATATTTAAAAAAAGAAAAAGAAAAAATATATGAAAATTCAAGGGAAAAAACTTGATTGGCCTTGCTTGGTCACATGCCCACTTGTTGGATCAGATGGTAGTACAGCAGCTTATCCATGATTAGCAATCCATTCATTGAATGGTGGAGGCATTTCCCAAAGGAAGGGAAGGGGAGCTATTACCAGAGTAAGGGGGTGAGTTTGCTGGACTGGTATAACCAGCAGATGTCCAGCACAGTGAGTTAGTATATATATCTGTGTCAGAAAATCCTGCTGCCAAATTAGTAACTAGAATGCCACCCTCTGGCCTTTATAAACTAAGAATTAAACTGCTTGTTCTATTTTAACTATAAAAGCACAGACAAAGTCTTGAAAAATATGGAAATGTTTGATCTCCACATGTTCTTAGTCTTTTTATAGAAGACCGTCAAGTAGATAATACTTAAATATAATCACCACATAATCTTTCTTATTGCAGAAGGCTTTTAAGTTGCCTGCTACTTGGTAAAATGAAATATGAATACAAATGAAAAATAAGTAGCACAAATAAAATAAGTATATTTTATGTTTCTGACAGATTTGGAAATAATTACCTGCGTGGGTATTTTGAATAGGTCTTCACTGCTCATTTTTCCATATAATTGTCCTTTTCTCTTTTGAAAATTGATAAAGAATGAACAGAATCAATTGTTGTAATTCATACAATGTTGATTGCCCCTCCCAATGCTCAGAAATCCTTAAGGGTGAATGTCTTCATTTTCTTAATTCTTTTGATAGGAAAAATTATACTTTTTTTTTCCTGTACAGTATTCTAATTAGGGCTGGGTAGACACTAAAAGGAATAAAGATAAAATATTTTTCACAATTCCAGTTTCTACATAGCAATTCATGTTACCACCACATTTATTCTAATTTATTATACTTGTGATACATTAACAACACATTAACAGTACAGTCAGCCAGCCACAGACTAAAGCTGTGAGAAAGGTTCTTTGCTTTTACTGTAGCAGTTCATTAGGATAGACAATACTGCATCTGTTTCCCCTTCTTTGATGTTAAAATCTCTGGACAAATTGAGCCCATCCTTAGTTATTTTTTATTTTAATAACTCCTCTCCCTTATCCCTCTTTCCCACCAGAGCAATGAGAAGTAAATTAGGATAAAATGAAAAAACTCTTTTTGATTTAGTCACACATTTTTGAAGGATTCTTTTGTAAACGATGTCCAGAATTTATGGCAACAATAACAAATAAAAAAAAATAAATTCTCCTATAAAAACCTCATCATCCAAAGAAAACAACTAGCTTTTCTCTCTTCATTTCTTTGTTGTCCTTTGCAGTGAGGATGCACACGTCTTATGTCATTGTCATCATACTTAGAATTTGTATTCTGCCCGTTCCACTTAACATTTGTCTCAAACACTTCCATATATGACACATCCACTTTTGCTACATGACATCTATCTCATTTGCCAAAGTTCTATAATTTGCAAGGGAATTAATGTTTTATTGGACATTTGTGTTATTTCCAGTCTTGAACTTTATAAATGATGCTATCATAAACATATTTGTGTATCAGAGCCTTTCTTTTTGGGGATTATTTTTTCAAGAAAAATTCTCAGCAGGCCACTATCACATGCACTGGGATTTGTACTGCTGTGTGTGCACCATTCTGCTCCGGGCTCCAGCAGGCCTGCTGCCCCGCTGCCCCAGGAGAGCCTGACCTGGTCCTGAGTCAGGAAGGCTGTGATGTGGGAATCTCCCAGACTTGCTGTTTCATCCGTCTGGGGAACAGTGTTGGGAAAGGACCCCTTCACTGCATGGGTAAGAGAGGGATAGAGGGATATTTTTAAGGAATAATGTCCTAGAAAGGCAAAAAAAAAAAAAAAAAAATCTAAGTAATGGGGTTAGTGGATCAAAAAAGTAGAAGCATTTTATAATCTAATTTTATAGTGATTTTGAGATAGTTTTACAATTTGGAAATATGTAGGTATAATGTTTTTAGTAGATTTAAAAAATTGCTCATATAAATGTAGTTTTTATTCTTTACTGGCTTTATCCCATGTATCATACTAAATTACCTCCTTTTACTGTTTATGCTGGGGGGCGGGAATGAAAACCTAAAGGACAGATTCACATATGAAAGAACAAAAGAGAGAAAGGTGAGGGGACAGGTATTGATTTTCTTTTCACCCTCCTGTCTAATTGCCATTACATCTGTCTGCTGTTTAATTTCATTAGGTCTGCCTTGATTTCTTTTTCTTTTTCTTTTTTTTGCCTATTTGTAAGAGCTTGTTCTTTCATGACTGTGTCTATGAGTTAACCTTTAAACCCAGTCCTGATCAATGAAGAATCATGATTTAGTATTTCCTCACCATCTTTCCCTTTATAAGAAGTTTTTGGATGATTTTCCTGCCCTTCCACCTCTCTCTCTCTCTCTCTCTCTCTCTCTCTCTCTCCCCCCCTCCCCCGCACCCCTTCTTCCCCTCTCCTTCTCCCCCCTCCTCTCCCTCTCCCTCTAGGGATTATTCATAAAACTATATCTCTTCAATTTTCTGTAATGGGTGTAATCATATATACCAGGGGTCCCCCACCTCTGGGCCATGGACAGGTACCAGTACCAGCCCGGGCCTATTAGGAACCTGGCTGCACAGCCCGAGGTGAGCTTGAATGTAATGTGCTTGAATCATCCTGAAACCATCCCCCATCCCTACCTCACCCTAGTCCCTCGGGAAAATCGTCTTCCACAAAACCAGCCAGAAAGGTTGGGACTGCTGATATATAGCATATCTTTAAAACTTCCAGTGGGAAATCTTGTGCCAGAATTTACAGTAGTCTTAAATGCCTGTTGGGCAGCTCAGAAAACAAAAGACAGTGTATTAATTCTGCACTTTGTACCTCACTAGCAGATTTTTACATCCCGCCAACGTTGGACAGTGTGATATAGCTCAGCTCACATGAAAGTGACCAGGACTTGTGAGCTGCTTGATTGTAAGTCTTGGGAAATCAGATGTTTGTATCTCTTTCTGTGTCTCTGGGACCTAGCTCAGTCCCTGACAAGTATGACTTAGCACTTTCCATGTCCCATGGAGAGGGGTGAGTATTTTTCATCTCATTCTGTGGGGAATAATATATACTTTGAAGGGACAAGTTCATGATCAATTACTTTGACTTAGGATAAAAATTTTTAAAAATTAGTTTCTTCTGTCATAGATTTTGCACATAGTATTAATTTCAGAATGTGTCAGGCATATTCATTGCCTTGTAAACTGTAAAATCCCTGGGTGAAAACTTACAGTAGGGCTTTCACTTATAAGCAAGCTGCAAAAAAGTAACATAAACAGAAAAACACATCTTCGTTATTCTCTACACAGTAATTGAGTACATTCATTTCTTAATCCAACTGGACCATTCCAAATTTTTCCCTAAAACTATACATCTGCAAAGGACCGTAGCCATAATCAAGTTTGTGAGGAAAAATTTGTAATTAGAAAACAAATAACTTCCCAAAGGGCAACTATAATCTGAATCTGATTTTGTTCCATATCTTTCCAAGTATTGATGAATTCAGGACTAGAATATATATAATTGGATTATATTTGAAAAGTTTTTCATTGTGTATGTGTATTTTTGTTTTTAGAATGGGCAGTGATGGTTATTGCTCAGTATTTATTACTTATCTAAAAAAAGGAAAACAAAATGAACCACTTTTTCGTTTTCTCACTCTCTGGTTTTTGCCAGTGTTATTCTACTGAATCTGCTCTCGCCCATGTTACCACCAACACACTTGTCTTCAAATTTAATGACCTTTTTTTTTGGTCTCTGGATTCTCTGTAATTACTTGGAATGGTTGAAAAGGTAGATTCTCTCATCATTAAAACTTTTTTTAAATACTAATTTATCCTTCTTTTCCTCCTATTTCTTTAATATCACTTCTTTCTCTAAATGTGGGCATATCTAAGCTTAAGTCGCTGTCTAGTTTATTCTCCCAGTTACCATCATAGCTCAACTCTATAATTATTTCTGTAAATATTTCCTAACCCTGACCTCTTTCATGGGTTTTCCCCCCAACGCCCCTGGTAACTGCTGTATACCCTCTCAATGGACCAGGTTTTCTGTAATCGCTGCAAGATGAGTATGTCCATCACTAAGCTCATCATCTTTTCCCTTGTGCAGGGGAAATCCCTTCTCCAGATTTTCACTTATCTATTCTTCAGACATCCAGGTTTATTAAATAATCTGTTGCAGATGATGGGGTAAAGAGAAAATTAGAATTTTGGTTAGGACTAATTTTCTATTGCTGTGTAACGAATTGCCATGAACAGTGGCTTAAAACAACAAATTTATTATCTCATTGCTTCTGTAGATCAAGATACCATTTTCAGATTCGCTGGGTCCTCTGCTCAGGATGGAGCAAAGGTGTTGGCTGGGGAGGCGATTGCACCTGAGGCTCAGGGTCCTCTTTCAAGCTCATTCAGGTCCTTGGCAGAATTCAGAATTGGGTGTTTGAAGTTCCTGTGTTCTTCCTAGCTGTTGTCTGTAGACTGCCCTCAGCAACTAAAGGTCACCCTCAGGTCATTGCCACATGGTCCTTCCAAGAGGCACTGTTTGTCTGTTGCTTTATCAGCCTACAGAAGAGCTTCTGCTGATGCTTCCTGACCTGCTTGTGGGCTCACCTGCTGAACTTGGGCCCACTCCCTGTTTTCACCCTTTTCCCCCCCGAACTCAAAGCTAGCTGAAAAGGGTCCTTAATTATATCTGCAAAATCTCTTTTTTCTGTACTGTAACGAAATCATGGGAATGATATCCCAACATACTCACAGTCCCTCACACCCTCAGGGAAGTAATTATGGAGAGTGTACACCATCCAGTGGGAATGTTGGGGCTGTCTTAGAATTCTGCTTACCACAGGAAGGTGGGAGCAAGCGTGGGAATGGAAGTCAGCATTATCGATTCAAGTGATGATGTTAAGGTGGTTCTACTAACATAAGTGGGGCCCACAAAGTGCCAGTTTAAGATGTCATTAGTATGTGTTTATGAAAAGTTTACTAGTTATATATAGATACATATTTTTAAAAACATAACTTAAAATGTACTTGTCTACACTGTACTACACTAATTGTACCTTAAATCGGTCTTTGATGCTTTTTTGGTAAACATTTCCCACAATGCAAACATATTTGAATGGGACATTTTAAGATTATTTTGGGAACTATTATGTTTTTATCAAGAGATGCACGTGACTACTTTTGCCCTTACATGTTCTTTTTTTCCCCTACCTAGTCCAGGTGAGGTGTAATATGAAGTGACTTTCTTCATCTCTCCTCCGAGATAAGAATAATTGCTTCTGGTGAATAATCAAATTGTGACTTTCATTTGATTTCACCCTCTGACCTTTGGAGGAACAGCATTTCCTTTATTTTAAGTTGTTTTTGTATGTACGTGTACATGTATGAGCCAAATCATATTTGAAATGTTATTTTTTTAGGAAGAGATCTGTTAAGAAAAGAAATAAAAATGTAGATTTCTTATTTGAATAAAGAGAATAGTGTTTCTGCTCCAGCTTCCTAACATTTGTTTATAAATAGCATCTGTTTCTATGTTAATATAGAGGTTTGTTAATTACATTCTGCTGTTGTTTCTAAAACTGGTGATAAAGCTTTTCTTTGAGTCATAATCTATTTTGTGTTCTTTGCTCTACTGTCTGAACTATTTTCCCAATCTCATAAGACAATATCTTTTAAAAAGGATATCTTTTTAAGGAATCCACCATTTTTCGTACATCAGAACCTATTACCAATTTTAGGCCATTTGTTCCATAAACTGTCAGAGTGATATTCAGTGTTATTCCTGTTTTGCAGACACTGGGATTAATAAATTTACATGATTTTTATAAATATGTTATATTAGCTAGAACATTTTGTAGGAAAAAGGAAGTAAACTTTGGGTTTATTTTCAAATCAGTGGGTTATGATGATATGTCATTTAGCTGATTTGAAATTAAATATTGACACTTGAAGACTTTACTGTTTTATTTGTTTAATTTGGAGCTGCTTATAGCTATCAAGACCATTATGTGGAAACATCTTTTATATATATATATTCATAGACTACTGTGCTTTAGAACCTCTGGCTTTGTACTTGATCTGACTGAGTTTAAAATGGAATTGGAAATTAATGTGCTTATCTCTACCCACATACACGTTCAATCCTTATTTCTCTTGATCGGCTTAGCATTTCTCTTAGGAAAAAGGAAGATTCATGGCTCAGTCAGTAATTGTATTCATCTTCCGATTCAAGTCTGTCTTGAACTTGTTCCGGTCGGGCTGACATTTTGCCTCCATTAAGGGAGCCTTGGTGACAGATGAATCCACAAGATAATGTCTTATTCTTGAGTGTCACTTAAATGTGTTTCTAACCCAATCTCAAGGTGTCTGATGTGTTTTAGGCCCTAATTATCTTGTCCATTTGTCAATGTTTTTTCCTATTTCCTGGGTGTACCAGATCTAATTTTGAGGATATTAATAGCCTACTAAGGAAAGGAAAATACCACAGCCATGGAAGGAAAAAAAATGTTGCTACCAGTACCAAGAAGGTGGATGAAATTCACTTCTCTGCACAATGGTCACTTTTCAAGTAGCTTACCTGTTTTTTCTCTTCTGAATGCTTGATGGTAGCTGCATGCACTGTATTTCAAATCTTCCCTTTCACACAACAGTGCCATTTCTTATCTGAAAAATGGATATCAGCTAGTTTTCATGATAAAGTTTATAGCATCCCATATTACATAGAAAAGTACACTTAGAAATTTACAGTTATTTCCTATTTGAATCAATGAAAAAGTTGAATAAAGGTATGGGCAAAAATACTTCAAAAGAGCATTTATGTTATTTCTGCTCCATCCATGCATATCCACACATATCCATATGTGGGTGGAAATTGTGGAGAGTTTTCATCTGTCTGCGTGCCATTTAGAAGTACAAGAGATCCCAGGGAAAATAATTTCCATCTTCAGCATCAGAAATACGTCTTTTCATCTGTTTTTATGTATGTGCATTATAGAGATCAAATATATTATTCTTGGTGCTACAATATGGCTTACATTAAATCCAAAAGAAGTACTTCTTTTGGAAATTAATACAGGGAAGCTAAACAATATGCAGTCTATTAAAAAGTAAATATTTTAAATACTTTTCAAAATTCTAGTCATATTTTGCCCTTTATAACTCTCGGATATCAAATTGCAGTTTTATTCTTAGTTAAGCTATTAGTAATTCCATTATGTGAAGCAAGTGATTCAAAATTAACATAGAAGCTATTTTTTTTGGATTATGGATACTGCATTTATATGTCATCCGTGATTATGACGATGATAGTTTTTTCAGAATGCTCGTGAACTTCCATGTTATCTACTCCATTAGATGTTCTTATAATGATAACACATAGATAGATGAATATGTGGAATTTTTCACTAATCTACCCTGAGTTGGAGATTCATTCTAACTCATGTAATGGAGACATTTTTATCATGAATCTCCTTTGCTAATCATTTCTACCTACTGCATTTAAGTTATTTTTAATAGGACTTTCATCTTGAATAGTCCTTTCATGTTCATTGGCCATGATAAAATCCTCAGCAGTCTGTTTTTACCCTTTTCTGTTAATAGAGGAATGTGGATGTTCAAAACATGGACTCAGGAGTCAGACCAGAATGAATTTGGTTCTATTATTGACCAGCTGGAGAAATTTGGGCTTCCCACTTGCCCTTTCCAGGCTTCTGTTTCCTTGTCTACCAAACGGGATCATATTTATACCGACCTCATCAGTGGCTGTGTACTTCAGTGAGCTACTAATGCATTTCAGATACACAGCAGAGCGCCTGGCACACTAGCTCTCCGCAAGTGCTAGCTGTTAGTATTATTTCCTTATTTTGAACCCTCAGCTCTAAACAGACTTATCTTCTCACTACCTCTGGAGTTGCTTGAAGCTTTTTCTTTGTTCCAACTCAGCTTTTTTTATTCCTTTCATTTGAAATGTCCTCTGTCTCTCTCCAACCTACTGACATTCTATCTGCCTTCTAAGAATGAAGTCTTACCACCTTCAGGAACCCCTACTTGACTGTTCTAATTCAAAGAGATCTTTTCTTTTTGTGTATTCTTATGTGCCTACTGTCAGTTCCATTTATCGAGGCTCTCAATAATACATTACATTGAGATCTGTCCTTTATATTTTCTTGTTCCCATAATAAGACTTGAAGTTCCATAGCGTCAAGTGCCCTTTAAATTTTCACATCTTCATAGGAATTGAATGTGCAGGCATGTTGTTGAATTCTATTTTGTCTTTTATTAAAAATGATTTTGTTATTTACTATTAACTATTTATGTTTACAAGTGAAAACTGAATATTCTACCAAATATTTTGTTACCAATTTCATTAAAAAATATGAATTTGTAATAATTCATGCAAAAATTTCTTTTTTAGGTTGTTTCCTATGTTTTTAAGTATTTTTTATTGATTATGCTGTTATAGTTTTTCCAATTTTTCCCTCTTTATCCCCCCTCCACCCTGCATCCCCCAACCCTCCAGCATTCTCCTGCCTTAATTCATGTTCATGGATTGTCCCTATAAGTTCTTTGAGCCCTCTGTTTCCTATACCATTTTTTATCTTTCCCCGTCTATTTTATGCCTACTAATTATGTTTCTTCTTCCCTGTACCTTTTCCTCCCGATTCCCCTCTTCTTCCTCTCCACTGAAATCCCTCCATGTGATTTCCATTTCTCTGATTCTGTTCCTGTTCCGGTTGTTTGCTTAGTTTTTGTTTTCATTGTTTTTCTTTTCTTTTGGGTTCATTTGTTGATATTTGTGAGTTTATTGTCATTTTACTGTTCATATTTTTTATCTTCTTTTTCTTAGATAAGTCCCTTTAACATTTCATATAATAAGGGCTTGGTGATGATGAACTCCTTTAACTTGACCTTATCTGGGAAGCATTTTATCTGCCCTTCCATTCTAAATGATAGCTTTGCTGGGTAGAGTAATCTTGGGTGTAGGTCCTTGCCTTTCATGATTTGCAATACTTCTTTCCAGCCCCTTCTTGCCTGGAAGGTCTCTTTTGAGAAATCTGCTGATAGTCTAATGGGAACACCTTTGTAGGTAACTGTCTCCTTTTCTCTGGCTTCTTTTAGGATTCTCTCCTTAACTTTAATCTTGGGTAATGTAATTATGATGTGCCTTGGTGTGTTCCTCTTTGGGTCCAACTTCTTTGGGACTCTCTGGGCTTCCTGGACTTTCTGGAAGTCTATTTCCTTTGCCAGATTGGGGAAGTTTATTTGAACAAACAATTATTTGTTCAAATAAGTTTTCAATTTCTTGCTGTTGTTCTCTTTCTGGAACTCCTTTAATTCTGATATTGGAACATTTCAGGTTATCTCAGAGGGTTGTAAGAGTCCCTATACTTTTTTGAATTCTTATTTCTTCATTGTCTTCTGGATGGATGTTTATTTTTCCTTTTGTTCCAAATTGTTTCTTTGAGTCCTGGTTTCCTCTCTGTCACTGTTGGTTCCCTAAACATTCTGCTTTATTTCACTTTGGGTATCCTTCATTTATTTTTTCATTTTTCAACCAATGAGATCTGTGAGCATTTTGATTACCAGGGCTTCAAATTCTCCATCAGATAGGTTGGCGATCTCCTCATCACTTAGCTCTGAGGTTATACTCTGTTCTTTCATTTGGGCCACATTTCTTTAATTCACCCAGGCAGGGCAACTCTCTTTGCTGCTCTGGGTGCTGCCTGTGGGGGAGGGGCCAGAGAGGGAACAATGCAGCTTCCTTGCTTGTCCCTAGCGCAGTTTCTGCCGGACTCTTGTGTGAGATTGGGAGTATCTTCCACTGTGGCAACCCCAGTTGAGGCCCACAGCCACCTGAGTCCCCATAAGTCTGCCCTTCCCATGCAGCTCTCGGAGCTCAGCTCGGCAGCCCTCCCTGCCCCGGAGGCTGCCACGTCCCAGGTTTTTCTTAGTCGGCCTGTGTGGTCTGCCTTACCGGTGTGGTTGTTCTGGTTGATTTTTCTTTAATTCCTTGGTTGTCAGAGTTCCGTGCAGTTTGATTTTCTGGCACTTTTGGTTTATTGATTTTTGATTGTTATCCTCCTTTTGGTTGTGCCAGGAAGCGTAGGGTTTCGACCTATGCCTCCATCTTGGCTGGAACTCAAAATTTCTTTTGTCAATTATTTTGACAAGGCCTTTCAGAAAGATTTATTTAAACGGTAAAATTTTTGGTTATACATATGCAGGGCACTGTATATTTATAAATAACTAAATGGAACAAATAAATGAGTACATCGAATGTATGCATTTAAATAAAATTATTTATCTGGACATATATAAGAAAAAATTAAATATATTTTAAAAATGATGAAAAGATGAAAGTGGGAATAAAAATGGGAATTTTAAATGTTGGGGTTTTTTAGATTCACAAATGTATTCATCTTTCTCTGACTTATTTCACTCAGGATAATGCCTTCAGGGTTCATCCATGTAGTCACAAATGGCAGGGTTTCCTTCTTTTTTATAGCCAAGTAATTGTACTGTAATTCCATTGTATGCATATACTACATTTTCTTTATAATTTCTTTATAATTTGTGAATAGGCATTTAGGCTGTTTTCTTGTCTTGGCTATTGTAAACAGTGCTCCAGTGAACATGGGGGTGAATATATATATATTTATATATACATATTTGGTATTTTGTTTTGATATTTTATTTTAACAACATTAAAAAATGAAAGTTCCTTGAACATCTCTGCCTTCTGGAGTTTATCTCTGGCTATATTTTCTCTTCATGGCCTGCCCTGTTTCTGGACTGCTACTAACTCTTGAAAAAAAAGTGTTTTCCATGTTATGTGTGTAAAAAGAATAGTTTTTGTGCTGTTCTGTGGCATGCTTTTTTTTTTTTTACCTAACTTTATATTATAAATATTTCCATGTTAATAAGTTGATGCATATCATTTTTAGTGATTCCATAGTATGCCAGTATATGGTTATTCTATTATTTACCTAATAATTAACCTAGTGGATATTTAGATTGTTTCTAATATTTTGCTATTATAATATGAATATCCTTGTTTATGTATATTAGTGTTCTTGGCCAGTTGTTGTCTTTGGACCTCTTCTTAGGAAGGGTATTTGGGTGACTGAGAATACATCTTTTATTTATGATGGCTATTGTGAAACTGCCTACTATAAAGATTATACTAATTGACTCTCAAGATCAGTCAATATTCCTGTACCTTTGTTAACCTTTTAAAATTTTTGCCTATGATAGGTAAAAATGTCTTTTAATATTCTTTATTTGGTTCCAGTAAGGTTTAACGTATCTTTTGAAATGTTCGTTAGCCATTTGTAGGCATTGTATGAATTATTTTTTCATGTATTCTTCCCATTTTCTTTTTTATTTTTTTATCCTTATCCAAGGATATTTTTTCATTGCTTCTAGAGAGAGAGGAAGGGAGAGAGGAAGGGAGAGAGAGAGAGAAACATTGATGTGAGAAATAAGCATCTATTGGTTGCCTCCTGTATGCACCCAAACCAGGGATTATATGTACCTGGACTGGGTATTGTACCCACAATCTAGATGTGTGCCCTGTTTGGAAATCGAACCTGCAAACTTTTGGTTACGAACAATGGTCCAACCAACTGAGCCACACCAGCCACTGCCTTCCCATTTTCTATTGAGATTTTCTTGCTGATTTATAAGTTATCTCAATAGATTAAGAATACTAAGTAATTGTTTGCTATACATGATAGTCAATGCATCTGGAAACATGGGAGAATTATAATAAATGGAGAATAGGGAATGTAACTTTGATCAAATAATATTTTCTGTTTCCATATCTTGTGGTCACCCTATATATTCTACATATAATTCTTCCTTCACTCTTTACCCTCCAGTGGTTTAATGTCATTTGTCAAAGGGACTACTTAATTTTATGTAGTCGAATTTATTAGATATTTTATTTTCAGTTTTGGTTTGGTTTTAGAAAGGTCCTCTTTATTGAAAAAAATAGTCATTCAGATTTTCTCCTACTACTTTTATGATTTTATTTATGATAATTCATGATTTAACCCAATTAGAATTTATATGAGTATTAGTATGAATACTAATATTCAGGTACATTTTTCTGAAAGTCCTGCCAGTTGTTCTCAATGGAGGCCTGTATCTGAAGTTTTAGTGGCTCCTAACAGGTTCCAAGTACTTGGGGAATCTCTTAACCTCTTTGAGTGTCAGTTTTATTTATAAAATAAGGAGTTAGATTATTTTTTAATTCAAAGTGAAGTCCATGGAGGGTAAATAACTTGTTCAGGGTCTGAAACCTTACAATGCCTGGAATAGAACTTTTTTGTGTTCACTCCTCCGTGATATTTGGATAACTAAAGATTGAATGTGTCTGTTGTGACATTAATCATAAATTGAGAAATTTTCTAAGGTTAGAGTTGGTGAGTGGTATATAGCTTTTATTTCTGGTCAGCAGATGTTATTTTAAACTGACAAAATATTATGTCACTTTATATAAAATACTTTTCATAACAGAAGCTTTGAAATATGATGTGCTCTCAGAACAGGAAATAGTGATATGTACTTTATTAAAACATCTAAAAAAGGTTCAACTCAGAAATACAAGAAAAGTACAGTTACATAATTTTAATTTTGATTTTCTATTTAAAAACTCTTGTCTCAGAAAGTATCCAGCCATGTAATATGAAATATAGAGACATTTATTGAAAACGATACAAGACACAAGAAACATTGTACTTAGGGCAATGCTGCCTCAGTCCCCTTCAAAGCAGGCACCTTTCGACCTTACACAGTTCTCTCAGTCTCCGTTAGCTGCCCTAGGCGTATTTTCCTGAATCTCATTGACGGTCTGAAATCTCTTCCCTTTCAAAGGTAATTGTAGTTTTGAGAAAAAACAGAAGTTGCAAGGCACCAAGTCTGGGCTATAGGGGGTTGTGTGACCTGGGTAATTTGATGTTTTGCCAAAAAACTGGACAAGACATAATGCCTAAGTGAGAATGTTGTCATGATGAACTGCCAATCACCAGTTGCCCGTAGCTATGGCCGTTTTAGTCCTATTGCATCTCTCAGCCAATGAAGAACATTGAGGTAGTGCTCCTTATTAATTGTTTGGCCTAAAGGGGCGTACTCATGATGGACAACACCTTCCCAATCAAAAAACACAGTTAACATGGTCTTGATCTGTCTGCAACTTTGCTGTGCCTTTTCAGGCGTGGAGAACCAGGAGACTTCCATTGTGACAACTGGGGCATTGTTTCCAGATCATAGCTGTAGACCCATGATTCATTTCCAGTTATGACCTTCTTAGGAAATTTGTTTCATTTGTAGTGGTTTGAACAAGTCATTAGCAACTGCAGCACAATGTTCCTTCTGCTCTGGTAGCAGAAACCGTGGAACAAATATTGCCATGACATGTTTCATGCCAAGATCCTGCATCAAAATCTCATACACGATAGTTTTTGGAATCCCCAGATCAGCTCCTAGTTCTCACACTGTCAGTCACTGATCTTTGTGGATTGCAGCCAATACATGTTCAACATTCTCAGGTGTTCTTGTTGCAGGCCTTCCAGAACATGGATCATTTTCAACAGATTCTCAATGATCTTTGAAGAGTTTGTGGCACACTTTTATTTGTGCTATACTTGTTGCATTGTCCCTGAAAGCGTTCTGAATTGTCCAAATAGTTTCTGCAGGAGAAAGTGAAAGCTTAACACAAAATTTGATGCATATTCATTGCTCTACTCAGTCATTTTGAATGCAATGGCCACACAGTACACGTGCTCACTCAATGGTGTCTGCTGCCCCCACTGACTAGTTCAGTGAAGTTATGCATGTGCTTCTGTGAAGTCTAGACTTGGGTATTCCGGGAAGATTTTGGTCTGTAGAGTGGGCACAGTTTCTCATCTCTGTGAATCTCTGTATTCACCTGTTTGGGTTGGTCTGGAGCAGAGAGGAAGAGAAGGAAGGTCCCCAATGTTTACAAACTTTGCAAAGATTACCTGTATTTCAGAAAAGTAGACCAGTGTTACTCCTAACCAGGTCAATTCATTTCTTCAAGAGCTAAGGAGAAGGGTAAGAATCCAGCATTGATCGCGGGACATGGAAACAGGGGGTATTGGAGGAAAGTGAGGCTCCCTAACACTTCTTTCTTAACCCTGCCCATGTTCAGTTATGTGCTCTTTTTATTGCACATGCCTTTTAAAAACGTTTTGTGTTCTTTTTCCATACCCTTTGGTTCTCTCTCCTAGAATTGTAATAACCCAGTTTTCTTAGACTCCAACCTCTTGCCACAACCAATGTTTTATGTGCTGTTTGGATTACCAGTCAGCTTCCAAGGCTTCCCCAGGCCTGGTAGCATTCTTCATGGCCCAGGAATCTGCATATAAGAAAAACCCCACAGGACTCTGAGGCATTTTGGGAAATATTTCTGTAGTCCTGTGCAATCTCTAGTTCCCACTTCAATTTTATTGTAGTTTTAAAATATTTATGGGTTCCTTGTTTAAGTCATAGTTGTTTTAAATGCTTCTTGGTACATCTGTATGGAATTCTCAGAAGTTCTTTCTTCTCCATCTTTACTTAAAAGTAAGAGAAGGCTTAATTTTATTAAAACATTCCCCCATGAATGCCTAATTCATTTGATACTAAAACTTAAAATTAGAGTAAAAACCAGAGGGAGGAATATATCAGTCATGAGGTATATCTTAGGTCCTTTTTAGTTGGATGTTTACAATAATAAAGATTATTTTGTTTCAGGATCTCTGCTTATTCCCTAGTAGCTGAACATAAAGATTTAACATTATGCATTGATTGCTCTTCCATACAAACACACTCGTAAATTTATGACCGAAGAGCAGCAATGAAAGCGCTGTTTTTCTTTTTCCCGGGGTGGGTGACTGAGTTTAGATAGACAGCTGGTTCATCAGATAAATGTGAAAAGAGGTGCCACATTCAAAAGCTTAAGATAAGCAGTCTTCTGTGTCTGGACTGATATATATGTGTATGACACTTCTCTGTTTCCTTCTTACCTACTTTTATAGATTTTCAGATGTAAAATATTTAGTAACTTTCCACAAGAATATTAAGGTTTTCCTAGAGATGATTTTGTAAAATTGAAGAGAATGGGAGTCCCAAGCATATGTAACTTTTCATTATTATTTTTAAAATTTATTTTTTAGAGTGAGTGAAAGGGAGGGAGAAAGAGAGGGAGAGAAACTTGAATGTGTGGTTGCCTCTTGCATGCCCCCTCCTGGGGACCTGGTCCACAACCCAGGAATGTGTCCTGACTGGGAAGTGAACCAGTGACCCTTTAGTTCGCAGGCCAGCACTCAGTCCACTGAGTCGCACCAGCCAGGGCACATATTTAACTTTTATGTTTGCTGTTTTGTGTCATGATTATTAGCTCTGAGAATATAGAAATTAACTCGGTCAGGCCATAGTGCCAAGATTCTGATTAGTTTTCTTTCCATTTACTGCTCATTTAAGCAAGTATGAGGAATGACAAGGAATTAGTGACACTCTTTTTAAATGAGATTTTTCAAAACTTGTACAGCCAACTGAGTTGTCTCCTTCCAAGTTGTCACCATAGGAGGGCCTTGCATTTGTTACAATAATAACAGCCTGTTGCTCAAAACAGGGTTAGATCTCTTGAGGAGGATTGATATCAAAGTCAATAGCAAATTTTTAAAACTTTTTAAATGGTGGTATAATATCAATAACTAAAGATATATTTTATATTTGAGTTTTGGAAGTAGCCAACAGGCATTCACAATCATCTATTCATTAGTAGGGATGAGTAGCCTATTTGTCATTCAGAAGATATAGTTAGGAAATGAGACTGGTTTTCTTATGTCTCATAAAATATCTCTGAAGGCAATTCCATAAGGGAAATTTTAACAAAGTTTTGAGCATTTGCAGTATCACTGGCATAAGTGACGAGGATCTCAAGATGACAGTTTTGAAAGTGATAACGTTCAGCTGGCTATTCAGTTCCATGATAATTTCTTAAAGCCAATCATTATTAATTGTAACATTCTGGTATTGTGAAGAAACAAAGGCATTTTAGTGGAATCAAAATGAAAAAGCTTGATTTGGTATGATTAGCATATGCTTATAAAACATAATTGTAAATTGGCTGACATTTGCTGGAAATGACCCTTGGAATTAAAAGCTAGAAATAGATAAGAAAATGTACCACAGTTTTTTGATCCATTCATTAACTGATGTGCACCTAGGTTGCTTCCAGCACTTGGCTATTGTAAATTGTGCTGCTATGAACATAGGGGTGCATAGGTTCTTTTGGATTGGTGTTTCAGGGTTCTTAGGATATAATCCAAGTAGTGGAATTGCTGGGTCAAAAGGTATGTCCATTTTTAGTTTTCTTAGAAAATTCCATACTGTTTTCCATAGTGGTTGTACCAATCTGCAATCCCACCAACAGTGCACTAGGGTCCCCTTTTCTCCACAACCTCTCCAACACTTGCTGTTTGTTGCTTTGTTTATGAAGGCCATTCTGACTGGTGTCAAGTGGTATCTCAATGGAATTCTATGCAGCAGAAAGAAAGAAGGAGCTCCTACCCTTTGCGACAGCATGGATGGAATTGGAGAGCATCATGCTAAGCGAAATAAGCCAGGCAGTGAAAGACAAATACCATATGATCTCACCTTTGACAGGAACCTAATCAACAAAATAAACAAACAAGCATAATATAGACAAAGACACTGAATTTGAGAACAGTCTGACAGTGACCAGAGGGGAGAGGGGAGGGAATTTCAGGGGAAAAGGGGAACGGTTTAGAGCAACAAGTATAAAGGACACATGGACAAAAACTATGGGGGGTGGAAATGGGAGGCAGGTGGGGAGGGCTGGGGTGGTGGGCTGGGGGCGGGATAAAAGACAGAAAACTGTACAATATCAACAATTAAAAAAATACTGATTAAAAAAAGAAATAGATAAGAAAATGACAGCACAATTGAATGAAGTGTATGAGAGCAGAAGGGGGACCTTTTAAGGACTTACTGCTAGACTCTTGAGACAAGCGATGAGATAGAATTTTCTGCTCTGGTATCTTATTCATGCCCACATTCCCTAGATTGCCCTGACTCAGCTTCAATCTATTAAATTTCCATCATAAACATTTTATGATTATGGCAGAAAAATAAACATTAAAAATGACCTACATGTTTCTGGTTAGGTTTGGCAAATTGAACCCATACATACATCTTTCCTCCATTATGAAGACAGTGAGGATATAATAAATTCACAAGAGCAGAGCAGAGGAGAACAGTAAAATTATGGGAGATAGAACAACAATGGCCAAGTGGTAACTGACTTGACCGAGTGGGAAAGCTGACTTCTATTATAATTACAACAAGAAGCAGAACCAGGTGGCTCAGATAATTGGGGTGTGTGTGGAGCTGAAAGAGAAGGTAGCTTATATTAACTTAAAAATGTACTAAACTTGAAAACTTTGTTTTATGATGGGAAATGTGACAGTCATAGTTTTGTTTCCTATCTATAAACATATGGGAGAAGACAAGTGCCAGCAATACTCTTTTGGCTTCGTAATTATTTATGCTTTACAGAAAACAGATATGTCTGTTTAAATTTTATTAATAGAATAACAGATTATTAAGTAAGGAAACCGAATAGAGTTACAGACTTTGTAGGTTATACTTAGTTTCATAGAACATGGTAACAGTTTTTCATGTCTGGACACTGGACAAGAATTTATTGTTGGAGATAATGTTTTCTAGGACTCACACGACATAGATTAGTATCCAGCTTCCTGCTGCTCTGAGAGGAGTGTTTTCTTTTTATCTTGACCAACTCTCTTTCACCAATAGGTTGGAAGGGCTTGTACTGTCAAAACTAAGTATTGGGATTCCAATAGTTAGAATACAAAAGCACGTGTGAAAAGTATGAAGCTTATAATATGGATTACCAGTTTTTGAGAACCTCTAATAAAAAAATCAATTAAAACAGATGAAAAGAATTTAGCTGAAGCAAAGAAAGTTCAGTGAACAGAACAAAATCTTTAAGAATCCAACTGAATACTCATGTATTCAGAGAGATAAATAAAACAAGAAAATGCTACTAAAAATCCATAGAAAATAACTAGAAAAAAATATTAGAAACAATAGAAAGCAATAGAAAAATTAAGTGATGAAGTTGGAAAGAATGTCTTCCAGAAAAGAGGACAAAAGAAGAAGTAGAAAAAGAGAAAAATACTAGAATTTGAGAGACAGGGGAGCAGTGTTGTGCAAATTTGGTGGTATTTCTGTACTTACAAATCCAAGCCATCAGTCAAAGATGAGTTCTGATATGTGCATGCAAGGTCTAAAATGAACATCACACATTCTTTATTTGGAGGCTATGGAGGTGGAGTCCTGCCAAAATAAAAAGGAAAAGGTCAAGAAAGATGAAAATGTGAGATATAGGAAGCGGGTTGACAGTGAGGAGCGAATTGAAGGGAATTCCAGGATTACAGCTTAAAATAAGCCCAGAGTACAATTAGTCCAGATACCAGCAGAAGGACCGAAGGCCACAAGAAGGATGTAATCTAAGAAAAAATGGAATTGACAGAGTGCTTAATGTTTTGGACCATTTGTAGGTTATACAGTTTGGAAAAGTTTGGGCTGATTTTTAGTGACGTGTGTAGAAAATTTAGAAGAGTAGAGACTTACAGAAGGGAAAATCCATATTGGTGTTGGGTTTAGCTGGCTGAGAGGTTGAGCTCTGGAGTGAGGCTGTCTGAATTTGGATCCCGGCTCTACCTCTGCGTATGGCCTGCACACCTTTGACTAAGTTTCTTACCTCTCTCAGTGCTTCAGTTTCCCATCTGTATGGAGATACTAATGATACTACTTAACAAGGTTGTTGTGAAGATTAAATGAGTTAAGCGCATGTGAAGGTGTTAGTTCAATAGTAGTAGTAGTAATAATAAAAGTAATAGTGACTGTAGTAATCATACTAGTAGTAAGGGCACAAAATTGATAACTTATTTTTATTATTACTATTAATTTTAAAATTAAAAATTGTGATATATGTTTGAGCATACTTCTTGAGAAATGCTCAAGAAAAAAAGAAAAAACTCAGAAAAAAAGAGGAAAAACCCAGAAAAAAAAATTTAACAAACTAAAAAAAAATTTTTAAAGACCTAAAGTGCTACCACTTAAAGTGAACTTTTAAAATATTTGGGCGCATTTCCTTCCGGTTGCTTTTTTCTGTGTATTGTTATATACACATAATTGTTATATTCTTTCTATATAATTGCAGGTACTACTTTTTTAACTTAGGTAGTTTCCCTGTTAATACATACTCTTCTTAAAAGTTTTTGATTTCATTATTTTCTACCAAATGGATGGATAATAATTTGCTTGACCAGTCATCTATTTTTGTGTATTTAGGTTGTTTTGTGAATAACTTTGGGATGATGGCTTTGTGAAATAGGCATATACATTTCAAATTTAGTTTTCTCATTTTTATGAAATTCTATATATGACTCATTTCTTTGATTTCTTAAGTGTTATACATGTTTATATTGAATTTTTAGATTAGATAATGTATAAAATTAGTGTAGCAATAATCAGAGATAAGCACTGTTAGCATCTTTATGTTTTTGAATTTTTCCTTTACATATATATCTTTCTTTGTTTTGCAAAATTTGAAACTTTAATCTTCAATGACATATTAGTGTCAGTAGAGTGTTTAAGTATAAATTTTTGTACCCTTTTATTTTATTGCTTATCTGTTTTTATGTCCAGTGTTTCTCCATGATAATGTTGTATTGACAATTTTTATAGCTAATCATCTGTACACACTACAAATTATTTCCTTAGGTTAAATTCTTAGAAACCAAATTGCAAGTTCAAAAAACATATTCATCCAGTATGTAATGCCCAACTGCCTTCCATAAAAGTATCACAAACTATGTTCACGGTGTTTGTGCTAGTGGTTCTTTAGTAGCCTTGTCGACTAGGTTTCATAATAATAAGTTTTTTAAATAACATAAAATGTCTTCTGCATTTATTGTTATTTTCCTCTGTTTGATTCTTGGTTCCAAAGAATATCTGAATTTTAGGATTTTACTGCATTTTGAAAGATTGATTTCTCAAAAGAGGGCAATAAATTGAGCATTGTTAATTGTGGACAGTAATGCTGGTTCAGCTGTGTTCTCACTAAGGATGGGACTGTTAGGTTCTTCACTCAGGTAATCAAGGAAACAGTGACAGCTTGACGGAACAGATCTTCAGACTTGCAGTAATCCAGGCAAGTTATCATGGCATGTCAGACCAGGGTGGTGGTAGTGGAAGTGGTTGCATTCTGTATGTATTTTGAAAACAGAGTTGCCAGATGAACTGGATATGGGATGTAAGGGAAATTGATGAGTCAATGATCAGTCTTTGGGTTTTGGCCAGGGTAATGGGAAAGATGAAGCAGCTATTTATGAAGATGACTGTAGAAAAATCATTATCAAAAGCAAGAACTCAAGTTTTGATGTATTTGGACATGTTTATTTGATAAGCAGGAGGAGAGGTTGAGTATGTAGTTGGATATGTGATTCTGGAGTTCAGAGGAAAACTCTAAACTGGAGATATCAGTCTGAGGCTTCTCAACATGTGATTGTTTTTTTTTTTTTTTTAAAGGAAGACATTAGATGAAATTACCAAGGGACTAAGTGTAAAAAGAAAAGAGAAGAGGATGAAGACTGAGCCACAGGGCACTACAGTGGTTGGAGGTTGCGGAGATGGGAAGAAACTAAAGGATACTGAGAAGAAGCAGCAAGAGAATAAGAGAAAAGCCAGGAGAGTGTGGGGCTTGATAGGAATCCAAGGAAAGATTTCCAAGAAGAGGTGGTGATCAGCTGTATCAAATGCTGTTTATAGCCCTGCCTGGTGTAGCTCAGTGCATTGAACATGGGCCTGTGAAGCAAAGGGTCACCGGTTCGATCCCCAGTCAGGGCACATACCTGGGTTGCAGGCCAGGTCCCCAGTGGGGGACACATGAAAGGCAACCACACATTGATGTTTCTCTCCCTCTCTTTCTCCCTCCCTTCCCTTCTCTCTAGAAATAAATAAATAAAATCTTTTAAAAAATGCTGTTTATAGGTCAAGTAAGGTAAATGGACCATGAGATTTAAGCACATGGAAGGAGGTAATTAGGAACTTTAACAAGAGCAGTTTTGGTGAAGTGGTGTGGTGAAGATCTGATTAGGTGAGTTCAAGAAAAAGGAGGAGAGAAAGGAAAGATATTGACTATGGGAATTCTCTTGAGTGGTTTTGCTTAATGGATGGAAGGAAATGTAGCTGTAGTTGGACAGGGATATAATATTAAGAAAATTGTTTTGTTTGTTTTGGTAAATGGGAGAAACAACAGAGTTTATACACTGATGGGAAAGATCTAGTAGAACAGGAGAATTGGAAGGAGCAGGAGAGGGAAGGATATCGGGTGCCGTGTCCTTGAGTAGGCAAGAAGGGATGAACTGTGGTACAGGAATGCATGGATTGGCTTTGGATAGTTGCATGGACAGCTAATCCCTAATATAGCTGATCATTATGAATGCAGATGCTGGTAGGTGCAGAGATATGATGGTGAAAGTGTCTGTCTTACCTTTTGATTGCTTTTTACTCAGTGATATAGGCAACAAAATCTTTTCAAAATAAATAGGGAGTAGTTGTTGAAGGTTTGAGGAGAGAGGGAGGAGTGAAATGGTCTTGATACACAGTTTGGAGAGTAAATGCCCTAGGAAAATGGAGTGTGGTTGCCAGGCAGCTTCAAGGAACCCCTGGAGGTTAGTGTTCATCACTGTAAAGTGAGCACAGTGAACATGATGATAGGTTATTCTTCAGCTTTAGTCAGTTGGTAAAGAGCTTATGTTAACCAGGATTGGTTTAGCCAAGGGAGAGCCACAAATTAGGAGATGGGTAGGGAGATTTGCAAGACAGTGAATATTAGGGTTGAATTTAAGCTGAGCAAGGAAGGGAGTAAAACATGATCGAGGTGAGGAGCAGTGAAATAGTAAGTTCAATGGGTTATGGCTGTTACTGGGGTCAGGGGACTGAAGTGGGGTATTGAAAAGGAAAATTAAAATGGGTGAAGATGGTCAGGGAGTGAGAGGCTTGAAATTGAGAATATGGTAGGTGAAAGGTGCGTGGGTGAGGGAGAGTGGAGGAGAAGATTCTTACAGGAGATGAGATCAAGGAGCCGAGAAGCCAGAATTGGAAAGCTCACCTAAGTAATTATCAAAATCACCATTACGACGTTAGGAGTAGTGTTGAAGAGTGTGATTGTAAACTGGAAGATAAAATCTTCAGGGAATGAGGGGAAGTGACCAGGACTCAATAAATAACTACAAGGATCAGTGGTAGGGGGTATAAGTCTGGTGCTGTGAGATACAAAGTGGGGCGATACAACAAGGGAGAATGGTGCAACATGGCAGTGAGAAGCAAGAGGGCTCATCTCCACCCCTCCCCCACCAGACTCGGTTAGTAAGGATGTGCAGCCTCTACTTGAGGAGTTACAAGAGAAGTATTTTCGGTAGTGGAGAGCTCGGTCTCAGGGTAAGATGGTAAAGGAAATGTTTATTCAAAAAAGAGATCAGAGATAGGGGATTTTGCTAATGGTCATGCCTGTGTTCCAGAGGCCGGCATCAAAGGGTATCTGGAGGTGCAGAGTGGTGGGAAGGGTGGCGCAGAGCCATATGGAGATCAGAGAGCTGGAGATGAGGGGTGCTAGGTAGCAGGCTCGAACTAGGATAAAAGGTATGATTAGGTTAATCTTGATGATCCTAAAGCAGATCTCCATGATGAGGCTGTGCGTGTTGATAGTAGGTAGGTGCTCTCTTGCTAGGAACAAACAGAATTTAGGACTCCCACTTGGCATCCAGCTTATGGGGTCACACAGAAGGGGTTAGGGAGTGGTCTTTCTTTGAGCACTGGGCTGTTCTTGACTTCTGATGAGGGAGTCTGTCTGGCCAAGTGATATGGCCTCACTTCCAGAATGTGGATGTGGAGAAGAAGGAGACAAAGTAAGTAGAGATACTTATTAGGCAGATGGCAATAGAGAGAGAATTTGAGGCTAGTTCTGACTCGCTGGGTCTAGTTTTCAAGTAATTAATATTATGGAAATTAAAATCTTTAATTAATATGAGTACTTTATATGAACTACATCTAAGAATTGCCACTTTTATTTTTTTTGCAACTTTTAAAAATACCAAAATCTCCCATTTCTAGGGTGCTTACAAGAAATCTAATTTTGTAGTAAATTTTGTACTAAATTTTGTAGTAAGTCTGGCAATTTTCTTCCTAAATATTAGTCTCTGATTTGGCTGTAATGGAGAGGAACATATGTGTCCCTCCGTTGATCATGTGCCATAAGATTCACCAGGGACTCCTTTTAATTGCTTTGCTGTAATGTGTTTGCTAGTGTATTTGGCCTTCAATGTGGTAATGAGTCACAATGATCAGAATGTACCAACACAGCATGATATTAATAGAATCTTACCAGAATATTTGTAGACTTTATCTGATTATACTTTCATGTCCTGGTAGCATTTTTTTTTTTTTTGAATGTTGGAATAAACCTAGGAGATTCTGATTTGGTAAGTGTGGGGGTGCTCAGGCATTTAAAAAAGAATTCTGTGATTTTGCTGCAATGCCAGACTTGAAAACCTTTGCCCTAGTAGGAGTAAGGATTCCATAAATAAGAGCTAATTTAATGATAGTGCCCATCTCAACTCTCACCTAAGCACATTTACTCTAAGTGCCCTAGTCCTGACAAACACATTGAAAGCTCCCTGAAAGTTTTTATGAGATTATGACTTCCTCAGTGGAACATAACTAAAATAGCTTCACCTGTAGGCACAAGGGTATACAGAAAATATGTTGTATGTGCCTAAGCAAGAAGGGAATTTTCATGTTTACAAATTAAAAATTAATAAAATGAAACTTCCATCCAAAAGGCAGGTCTTGGATAAGCTTTTAATTCACTTTTAGTTTAAACAAAATAAGAATTTTAAATACTAGGTTATAGACAGTAGTTCTGACACAAAGGAAAGCTAAAGAATAGATAATTAATTCTCGGTGGCCAGAAGGTCCGGGACATTTATCTATTTTCTGTAGTGAGGATTCTTGGCAAAGGCATTAGTTTGCCAAAAGGATTGGGAAGGTTCATGCTTGGCTAGCTAGAGTAAGGAAACAAAAGAGAGAGAAGGTGACAAGGGGGAAGGATGCATAGAATGGAGAGAACACAGAGTGTTTTCTTTTTAAAACTTTATAAGCATTTAGTTTCTTATTCCTGTTATATAAAATAATAAAATTTGGCTTCCTAAATCTTCCATTTTCCTAGTTCTGTTCTTCTACAAAGCTTTCGTAACATAGATACCTAATGAAATATCTTAATTTTCCATTTTGATCCATGAGACCCAATCAAATAGACATGAAACAGATTAATGAGAGAAAATAACCAAATTTAATACATACACATATACAGGTATAGGAACCTTGCATACATGAGAGAGTCAGGGATCCCACAAGGAACGAGAGATCAGAAACAGGAAGGGAAAGTGGGTACCTAAGATCATCTGAGCTAGGGATGAGGTCAAGTGCCTTGGGGCTTCCAAGGCCATTGCAGGATGATAAGAAGAAGAGATGCGTAGTAAATAGAAGTTTGTCCTGCCCTATAGATAGGTCAAAAGAGGTTATCTCTGATAATCTCTTATTATGGGCAAGGGCCCTAATTCTAATCTTTCTGAGTAGTTAAGGCAGGGGTAGAACTGTCTCTTTAGCTCAAAACAATCTGCATAACACAGAGGTGCATCTTGGGGTGACTCGTTCTGAACCTCCATACATCAGTCATATTGTTGGAAATTGGGGCCAGCATTGACTGGGAATTAATCTGGGGCTGTCAGCAAGGGACTTCAGTCCCCTCTACAAGGGCCTTGTTATGTGTTGCTTGCACTGCCTCACAGCATGGTGGCTGGCCTCAGAGTCCCACATGCCTGAAAGTGGAAGCATCACTCCTGCCCCATGATATTTGCCACAGGACCAGCTCAGATTCAAGGCAAGGAGAGATGATCTCTGCTTTGCCATGAGAGAAGTGACAAAAAATTTATAGTTGTCTTTAATGATTTTATTTACTTACTTTTAGAGAGAGGGGGAGTGAGGGAGAGAGAGGGAGAAACAGATTGGTTGCCTCTCACACACCCCCAACTGGGGACCTGGCCCACAATCCAGCCATGTTCCCTGACCGGGAATCAGACTGTCAATCTTGTGCTTTGTGGGACAATGCCCAACCAGTCAGGGTTATAGTTATCTTTGATCAACCACAGCCTAGCCTTCAACCAAGAATTATTTATATTTCTCACATATGCAAAATGAACTAAATTCCTCCAGACTCTTAAAAAAATTCTTATTCCATTATATAGTATCAGGCTCAAACTCAAGGTTCAAGTTCTCATCCTCTGAAGCAGGTCCTGTTGTGATTAAGGCTCCTTAGATGAAAATCGTGGATAGACCCTTGAACTAAAAAGACAAGTTCTCTATTTCACACACACTCAAGGTATAATGGGGATAGACCGACTGCAGCAGGTACTCCTGTTTTAAAAGGAGGGATAAGGTACCTAACCATCACTGGTCCATTAAAATTCCGATATTCAGCCACTAGGTCCATCTGTTTTGGGAAAACAGAATGTATTTTGATTAAGGTTCTGTTCTTCTTTGGGGTGGTTGGCCTGTGCTTCTCTGAATTACTACTTCTTTTCCATAATAAATGGCCCAGGCTTTATCTAAGTATTTTTCTAGGTCTACTTCCTGACTATGTAAAGCGTTTAAACTGATTGTCCATTTTGATCCAAACTGGTGGTGATTTCATTGGTGGGTTTTCTGTGAATCCCATTGGGATTTTTAACCCATTAGATAAAACTACACCCACAAATCTTTTGAGACAGGCCCCTCTCTACTTTGAACTGTGAGTCAAGAGACTATGGGGCAATGCCCTTAAGATTTTTAGAAGCTTTTTTGTTTCAGTGAGAATTTCTATAAGTTATACCTTAAAGGTTCTTAGGAACTCTTTAGTGTAGTTGTGGATCTAGTGGGCAGGCCCTCAAAAATCTTAGATGCTCTTTTATATAGATAATATAGTGTAGGAAAAACAGCCTCAAGTCTTTCTGAGGTCTTAATAAAGGATCTTATGATCATACCCTTTATTTGATCTAGACCTTGAGCTCACATTTTACTGACAGCACCTTGGATTAGATCTTTGCTCAGAAGCTATTTCTTTGAAAATTTATTGCTGGTTCAGGTAGCTTTGTTCATTTGTTCCTTTCTTTTGCATTTTTTGTGGGAATACTCTACACAATGTGTCTTCAGGGCATCACTTAAGGGGTGAACGATTTTGGTTTCTTCCTTTATTGGTGATGATAAAACTATTGATCCTTTGGTGCAGGTAATGTCCCCCAGTTTTCTTCACTGCTTTTACTAGGATACATTTTTTGTTTGTTCGTTTATGTTTATATGTTCTAGCATACAGTTTGAATGTAAGAATTGAGTGTTGGTGTTTGGCCAGGAGAGTTATCATTAGACATTGTTGTGTTTGATATGCAGATGCCTGCCAATGCCCTAGCAGAGGCTGGCTCAGAAATGGGGATGCTGGCAGACTAGAGAGACTTTCTGCTTGCATTTCATTGGTGAACACAGAAGTGAAGTCATCGGCAGGGAGTGATGAGGAGGGAATGCTTTATGGATTTGAGGGAAAAGTCTGGAGAAAGGTCTTCTCAGAGAAAATTGACCTGGAAAATACAGTGGACTCCTGGACCGTGCTGTGCTAAGGGGGCCACTTGATGATAATCACGGTCGTAAATTCTCCATATGACCGTTCAGGAGGTTCTGCTTCTTTGTCAGACTTTGATTAGTAGGAGAGTTAAGTTTTATCACTGTGGAGGTCTGGCCAGGTGAGCATAGTGGAGGTGGGGAGTGGGAAGGAAATTTAGAGTCTGTGCAAGGGAGTGAGGAATTGTGGAGTATAAACTAGATTAGGTGGATGGACAGGGAAAAAGTGGTAGGTAGGGTCAATGGCTTAAAAGTTTCCAGACAGTTGAAGTGCGAGTTGTAGAGAAAGCTGAATAGGAGATGGTGAATAGGGTATGGGATGCTTAAAATAAGGGTTTGGAAAGCATTTCACGTATGTTCTGGTTTAATGCCATACCAACTTACGAAGACATTTTAATCTCCATGTTAGACATGGGAGAATTATTTTCCTAAAGATCAAATAACTTGACCAAAGCCACATAGCTAGTAAATGGAAGAGATTAGATATGAAATAAAAATATTTGTTTTTGTTTTTAAACTCTAAAACCTTTGTGCTAAACCCGCTGCCTCTGATGTATGACAGTTGCCTGCTAAACAAAAGATAATCATTATTATGGCTGAAAATATATACATTGTTTTGCTTATTCCAGGCTTATTCTGACATGCAAATGAACAAAAAAGCTTAAAAACACATTTCTAATTTTAAAAACATCGCTTTACTTTCTTTAGAAAAGGAATGGCCTTTAGCATTTTTTGTTTGGATTTTTTGGGGGGAGCCTTTAGTATTTGATTGAAAATAATTGTCACTTTTATCTTTCAAAATTTTCAGAGAAGTATTCACACATCTGTTATAAGTAAGCTGTGAACATGAAGTGAATTCTACCTGATTAATGTAGTGTAAAATAAAATTTCGCGTATGTTAAGGAGATCCTCCATTTTTCTACACTTAAACTTATTTAAGCAGATGCCTGCATAATAGTAAATAGTGATGAACTAAGAAAAAGAACTTAGGAAATTTGATTATCTCTAGTTTAAGAGGCTTCAAGAAGATTTATTTAAGTTCTAAGTTGATGGTAGTAGGGATTTTATGCTTCAGTAAAGGAAAAAGTGACATTTTAAATAGGCTTTTTAAAAAAGCCTAATAATTGAAATAACAATACTTAGCCTACTTCTACAATACTGCAAACAAGCCAGCCAAATTGCTTGGGCTGGTTTGGTTTAAATTACATGGAACCCTTCCCAGAAATGCTTGTAGGTATAGAAGCTTGATTGAAATAGCTGCATAATTTCTTAGCAGAGGGTTTTTTTTTAATGCTGTAATTACATCCGTGTGGTGACTCATATTCTCTTAATTCCTAGATTTTATAATTCAGAGGAAACTATTTCCTTAAAATTTGAAAACCTGAAAGACTCAAAAATTGTTTTTTTAAAATAAAAAGTAATAATAATAGTAATTATTATTATTGTTATTGTTATTACTGTTGCTGCTACTACAATTATACTTCTGCTGATGTAAGAAATGTCCAAATCAGTAGAGAATTTTTATAAGGTTATTTGAACCAAAACTGAAGACATTTGCCAGGAAGCGAGGTCATAAATGCTCTAGAGAATGACGGTTTTGCAGTTTCTTTTATGCATTTGCAATTAAAGAGGGGATGTAAGGAAGATTACAAGAGGAGGGGAGAAAGCAAAGCAGAGATTAGTTGACTGGATAGTTAAGACTACGTGTTCTCTTGAGGATGGTTACATCTCAGAAGGAAGGATCTGAAAAGAAGCGTTTCAGTGGGGCGTTAACCTAGATGCACAGAAATGATGGACAGGGTTTTGAGCCTTTCGCTAATGGAGTTGTATGCCAGGGTGTGACCTACCCACCATGACCTACCCAGTTAGGAATTTATGATCAGCTTACCCTGTGAGGTTATTTTCCATAGAACCCCTTTTTTATTCACACTCCTTTAAAGGAATATTTTATATAGGTGGTTTCTTTTTCTTTTTTTATTGTAGTCTTTTCCATTGTTATTTATCCCCCCCTATACACTTTTCCACTTCTACCCAACCCCCTCCTCACCACTGCTACAAGGGTACTGTTGTCCTTGTCCATGAGTTCTCTTTTTTTTCCTTTCTGCTCAATCCCTTCCCCACCTCCTCCCACCCCCAAGAGCTTTCTGTTGGTACTTTCACTCACGCTAGGTCACTCATGCTAGATTTCACTCATGCTACCTCTGACAGTGGGGATTTACTCATGTGGCATTGATGGAGAAAGGATCCCAGAGCTAGTTAACATTAGGGGTGGGCTGTTCTGGATCCAGGGACCTAAGCCGCAGAGATTTGGGGCTTTCACTTTGGTATTCACCACTGGCATAGCTCAGTTTTGCCCAAGTATCTGCTTACTTTTTGTTTTTCTCTTTGCTTCATCAGCTGAATGATATTTTTCTGAATTTACTAGACCAGATTCCCAAGAGGGAACCTGGCTGGCTCTGCTAATAAACACTGCCTTTGAATGGTAATTTTTCTGCTCCACTCCTGGGGAAGTTGTTTGAGACCCATAGCAAGGTTTGGGGAAGAGTCTTTTGCACGTATCTGGCTGGTACCACTTCTGTTGGGATGCGGCCTTGGAGAGTGAAGTGGGATGTGGATGGTGGAGCCATGACTAGTTTTGCTTCAGGCAGGGCTTCATCATGCAGCTTCACTGTTTTGTTAGAAGCCTAAGGAAATACGTGAAATCTCTGACATACTTGTGATAAAAAAAAAAGAGAGAGAGACAACTATGAGTTGGCTGTACAACAGTTATTCTCTCCATCACTCTCATTCCCCCAATATTGTTCAACTCTCTCTGAGTGATTATGATGTTCCTTGGGGGACCCCAGAGGGGAAAAATGCACATAGTTCAAAGACAGCTGTCTTTGTCAAATGATTGCTTTTGGCGTGGCGAAATAAAGTAATTCTGGCAAAACATACTTAAGAAGATGAATGCTGGGAGCTGTGTAATGCTTGCTGACTCTTTTAAAGAAGCACAAGGCTTTTTACCTTGGCATATTTTTATCTGAATGAGATGCTTAGAATTGCAACAGCCATGTTAGAGTCTTCACAGGAGCCATATAAGAGAACGGGCCACCCACCATGCTGATGGTAGAGCAGAAAGACAAACACACTCATGGTCTCACGAATGGTGCTAAGCCACTGCATGACCTAACCCTGGAACTGCCCCGATGCTGGGTAGGACATTACTTTGATGCAGTGGTAGCCTACAAATACACTATTAGGCAAGCTGTTCTAGAAGTAAGGGAACACAAAGCCCACACAAACCAAATTAAAATCCTCAAATCACAAGGTTTGCTAAAACAGTTCCAAGCACATGGTGAGAAGCAAGAGGAATGAGTAGGTCAGCACACTTAGGATAGGATGCAAGTGGGGCGGGAGGTCTACACCAGCTAATCCTGGGTATGCAGTGTTCATACATCCTGCTTCTCTCTCAGCTGCCTCTACTTTCCCTGCTGATGCTATGGTTTTTCAAGGACCGGTGTTGAGATTTCGGCAAGCCCCACAGATGGAAGCTGGCCAAGCTAGGGACACCCACTTGCTGTATCTGAGATGCACTGGGACAGGAATGCCTCGTCAGGAGCTGTACAGCCTGCCAGTTCACTTGATGAGCAATCATGAGTTCTGTTTGTGGCTTTTGGGCAGAGAAAACGTGGGGCACAAATGGGTGTCAGCAGTGGGTCTAAACCAGGGTGATTTTGCCACCCCCCACCATGTACATTTGACAATATCTGTATACATTTTTGATTGTCTTGACTGGAGTGTGAGTGTGTGTGTGTGTGTGTGTGTGTGTGTGTGAGAGAGAGAGAGAGAGAGAGAGAGAGAGAGAGAGAGAGATGTTGCTAAACTTGCTACAGTGTACAAGGTGCTCCCAAGACAAAGAATAACCTGGCTCAAAATATTGGTAATGTGGAAGTTGAGGAACTCTGGATGGCACAAATAGGTGGTTGAATTAGACTTCATAAATATTATATCCTAGATATTTAGTGTCTCGTATATTTATTATGTCATAAACACTTACTACCCAGCTGCTTCATTAATATTTAGTATCTTTATATTTTTTAAAATTTTAACTTCTCTTTATTTTATTTTTAAAATATATTTTATTGATTATGCTATTAAAGTTGTTCCACTTTTTTCTACCCTTTATTTCCCTTCACCCTGCACACCCCCTTTCACTAGCATTCCCCGTCCCCCCACCCCACCTTTAGTTCATGTCCATGTGTTGTAATATAAGTTCTTTGGCTTCTCCATTTCCCATACTATGCTTAACCTCCCCGTGTCTATTTTGTACCTACCATTTATGCTTCTTATTCCCTGTAACTTTTCTCCCATTCTCCCCATTCTTCTTCCCTGCCAATAACCCTCCATATGATCTCCATTTCTGCGATTCTATTGCTATTCTAGTTGTTTGCTTAGTTGGTTTTGGGGATTTTTTTAGGTTTAATTGTTGATAGTTGTGAATTTGTTATTTTACTGTTCATATTTTTGATCATCTTCTTTTTCTTAGATAAGGCCCTTTCACATTTCATATAATAAGCGCTGGGCGATGATCTCCTTTAACTTGACCTTATCTGGGAAGCACTTTATCTGCCCTTCTATTCTAAATGACAGCTTTGCTGGATAGAATAATCTTGGATGTAGGTCCTTGCCTTTCATGACTTTGAATACTTCTTTCCAGCCCCTTCTCACCTGCAAGGTTTCTTTGGAGAAAGCAGCTGATAGTCTTATGAGAACTCCTTTGTAGGTAACTGTCTCCTTTTCTCTTTTCTCTTGCTTTAGACAAGAGAAACTTTTAAAATTCTTTCCTTATCTTTAATTTTGGGTAATGTAATTATGATGTGCCTTGGTATGTGTTTCCTTGGGTCCAACTTCTTTCAGACTCTCAGCTTCCTGGACTTCCTGGAAGTCTGTTTCTTTCACCAGATTGGGGAAGTGTTCCTTCATTATTTGTTCAAATAAGTTTTTAATATCTTGCTCTTTCTCTTCTCCAACTGGTACACCAATGATTTGGATATTGGAACCTTTAAAGTTGTCCCAGAGGTTTGTAAGCCTCTCCTCATTTTTTTGAATTCTTGTTTCTTCATTCTGTTCTGGTTGAATGTTTATTTGTTCCTTCTGCTCCAAATCGTTGATTTGAGTCCCAGTTTCCTTCCTTTCATTGTTGGTTCTCTTTATATTTTGCTTTATTTCACTTTTCATAGCCTTCACTTTTCCTCTATTTTGTGATGATACTCAACCATTTTGGTGAGCATCCTGATTGCCAGTGTTCTGAACTCTGCATCAGATAGGTTGGGTATCTTTTCATCACGTAGTTCTATTTTTGGAGCTTTGATCTGTTTTTTCATTTGGTACATATTTCTTTGGGTGCACCTGTTAAGCTGTATGGTACAGAGCCTTAGGCATTCACCAGGGCAGGGCAACCCACATCACTGCCTTGTGTTGCTGTCTGTAAGGGAAGGGTCGGAGAGGGAACGATGCCCTTGCTTGGGTCTGGGTGGTTTTCAGTCACTTCACTTGCTACCCACAAGCAAAGTGGGCCCTTCTGGTGCTGATTCCCAGGGTGGGTTTGTGTACATTCTAGGACCCTGTGGGTCTCTCCATCGAACTTTCCTGTGAGGCTATGAGTTTCACCTGAAGCTGCAACTCTCACAGGTTTTTCCAGCCAGAGGTTTTGAGGCTTTAGTTCCCTGCGATGGACCCCTGGGCTACACAGTCTGTGTTGCTCCCCAGTTGTTCCTTCCCTCACAAATGTGGTACAGCCTGGCCCGCCAGCCATTGCCCTGTCATGGGTCCTCTCCACCCTGGCTCCCATCTCTGCCCCTCCTACCAGTCTGAATGAATGTTTCTTCTTTAACTGGTTGGTTGTTGGACTTACATACAGTTCAGTTTTCTGGAAGTGCTGGTTATTTTTTGTATTTAAATTTGTTGTTGTCCTTTTGGTTGTGTGAGGAGATAAAGTATATCTATCTACACCTCCATCTTGGCCAGAAAACTTGTATCTTTCTGTTAATGTGTAACACATGCATGATTTTCTTACTAATACTATATATATCTAATGCATTTTGCCCACATCTAACAGATTTTTGCTTATTAACTACTTATCTATATTTAAATGATTAATTTTACTCTATTTTATAAACTTCCAATTTGTTCATTTAACAGAGTTGAAGATTCACAAAAGCAAATCTATATTACACCTGTCCTGAAATTTCTAACAAGAAATAAGATATAAATGTTCTGACTGTTGGAGCCACTTCTAGTTGTGTTTTCTGCAACTTGCAGCTTAGAGCATCCTTGCTGCTTCCCCCGTATAAAGTCATTGGGAAAGTGTAATCCAAAGACAAATGAAACAAGGACTTGGACTATAATTATAGATTTCCCAAATGGTAATGTAAGCATCAGATTACTATAGGCGCTGATTGTGGTGCCTCTGGTAATGTAACTCTTGTTTGATCATTCTGTTTACATTTCAAGCAGTTCTAAGTATGGTGCTTATCATGGCAGGGCTCTGAGCTCAGAAATTCACTTTAAAAAAATAATTGGACAATTTTGGCTTGGTGACCTTCAGAACACTGTGAAAAAGATTTTCTTAGCTGGCTGAATGTCTATTTATAGAGTTGTAGATTTAGAAATACCAACTGATGGGTGGCACCAACTCAATGCCAACAGGAATCCCCAGTTTGGGCGATGGTAAAGAAGGGAACTTTATTCAGTGTAAGCAGCTCAGTTTTAAAACAGCACGGCTTTGGAACAGCAGGGTTGCGAGGTGGGCTCTGGGGTGAGGCAGCCCTCAGGCAAGGACCCTCTTGGGCTAGACACTTCTGCTCTGCCTTACTTGCTCTGTTCACTCTGGTCCAGCAAGAAGTCTCTGGGGGTCTCATGTTAGGTGTTTCAACTCCAGTCAGAGAAACACAGTTTTCAGTTTTCAGCATAAAGGGAAAGTGTGCTCCCTGGGCCAGAGGAGAGCTGACTTAGATCAAGTCAAGTCCTCACCCCAGTTCTTGATTGGTCTATACTCATGCCAATGAGGACTCTAAATCCTTGCAGTGTGATTATTCCCAATGGCACTGTCCTGGTTGGTCAGAATGGAGCCACTCTGATAGGCCAGTGAAGATGCTAATGGTGATAGAGCTGCACAGTTCCCATTGGACTGGGAAAGCCTGTCTTATTGTTTGAAATGGGATTCCATAAACTGCTTTATAAGGGCTGGCTCAGATGGCAGAAACCCAGGGCAGGCTTTCCCCTGAAGTGTGGTTTGCAATAACAGGCCTCTGCTTAGAAATGGCTGCTAGGCTCTGTTTTAAAATTTGAGTTCAGCAAGCCACTAAGGAGCCTTAGTTGGTATCTTCATTCTCAGGATCCACAGAAATTTATAGCTTCATGTATTATTTTTATTAATGTTAACTTTATTTATATTTTAGTGCTTTGAAATATAAAGACTTCCAGTCTTTTTATTATGGAAATTGTCTTGGGGCAAACACCTCTATTTTTTTAAAATATATTTTATTGATTATGCTATTACAGTTGTCCCATTTCTCCCCCATCATTCCCCTCCACCTTGCACACCCTCTCCCTCCCACATTCCCCCACTTTAGTTCATGTGCATGTGTTATAAGTTCTTCAGCTTCTACATTTCCCACACTATTCTTGCCCTCCCCCTGTCTATTTCTACCCACTATCTATGCTACTCATTCTCTGTATCTTTTCCCTCTCTCTCCTCCTCCCACACCCCTGTTGCTAACCCTCCATATGATCTCCATTTCTGTGTTTCTGTTCCTTTTCTAGCTGTTTACTTAGTTTGCTTTTGTTTTAGGTGTGGTTCTTAATAGCTGTGAGTTTGCTATCTTTTCACTGTCATAGTTTTATCTTCTTTTTCTTAGATAAGTCCCTTTAACATTTCATAGAATAAGGGCTTGGTGATGATGAACTCCTTCAACTTGACCTTATCTGAGAAGCACTTTATCTGCCCTTCCATTCTAAATGACAGCTTTGCTGGAAAGAGCAATTTTGGATGTAGGTCCCTGCTTTTCAAGATTTCTTTTTTTTTTTTAATATATTTTATTGATTATGCTATTACAGTTGTCCCATTTCTCCCCCATCATTCCCCCCACCCTGCACACCCTCTCCCACCCACATTCCCCCCTTTAGTTCATGTCCATGTGTCATAAGTTCTTTAGCTTCTACATTTCCCATACTATTCTTGCCCTCCCCCTGTCTATTTTCTACCCACTATCTATACTACTCATTCTCTGTACCTTTTCCCCCTTTCCTCCTTCCACGCCCCTGTTGCTAACCCTCCATATGATCTCCATTTCTGTGGTTCTGTTCCTGTTCTAGCTGTTTGCTTAGTTTGCTTTTGGTTTAGGTGTGGTTCTTAATAGCTGTGAGTTTGCTGTCTTTTCACTGTCATATTTTTGATCTTCTTTTTCTTAGATAAGTCCCTTTAACATTTCATAGAATAAGAGCTTGGTGATGATGAACTCCTTGAAGTTGACCTTATCTGAGAAGCGCTTTCTGTCCTTCCATTCTAAATGACAGCTTTGCTGGAAAGAGCAATTTTGGATGTAGGTCCCTGCTTTTCAAGATTTCAAATATTTCTTTCCAGCCCCTTCTTGCCTGGAAGGTCTCTTTGGAGAAATCAGCTGACAGTCTGATGGGAACTCCTTTGTAGGTGACTGTCCCCTTATCCCTTGCTGCTTCTAGAATTCTCTGCTTCATTTGAATCTTGGGTAATGTAATTATGATGTGCCTTGGTGTGTTCCTCCTTGGGTCCAACTTCTTTGGGACTCTCTGAGCTTCCTGGACGTCCTGGTAGTCTATTTCCTTTGCCAGATTGGGGAAGTTCTCCTGTATTATTTGTTCAAATAAGTTTTCCACTTGTTGCTCTTCTTCTTCCCCTTCTGGGACCCCTATAATTCGGATGTTGGGACGTTTAACAATGTCCCAGAAGTTCCTAAGCCTCTCCTCATTTTTTTGAATTCTTGTTTCTTCCTTGTTTTCTGTCTGGTTATTAGTTTCTTCCTTCTGGTCCACTCCATTGAATTGAGTCCCAGATTTCCTTCCATCTCTATCGGTTCCGCACGCATCTTCCTTCATTTCATGTATTGTAGCCTGCATTTTTTCATCTAATTTGTGAGCAAAATCAACCAATTCTGTGAGCATTTTGATGACCAGTGCTTTGAACTGTGCATCTGATAGGTTGGCTATCTCTTCATGTCTTAGAGGAATTGGCTCTGGGGCTTTCATTTCTTCTCTGGTTTGAGCCATTTTGGGTGGGTTTTTTTGTTTTGTTTTGTTTTGTTTTTAGTCTGGTCGAGGCTATTACGTAGTGAGGGGTGGAGCCTTAGGTGTTCCTCAGGGTGGGGCAGCCCAGTCGCTGGGTTGTGACCGATGCTATAGGAGGGGGCGGGGTCCGAGAGGGAAGAATGGCACCTGTTCCACTCTCTCCTGGACTCCGGTCCCTTCTGCCACTTCCCCTTCACCCGGATTATCTGCGCACGTGCGCGTGCTGTTATGTAGTGAGGAATGGAGCCTCAGGCGCTCCCCAGGGCGGGGCAGCCCAGTCACTGGGTTGTGATGCTATATGTGGGGGCAGGGTCTGAGAGGGAACAATGGCGCCTGCTCCGCTCTCTCCTGGATTCAGTCCCTTCCACCACTTCCCCTCTGCCTGGACCGTCTGCGCGTGCGAATGTGGGGCCACCTGGTCAGCCAGCCGCCTTGTGCGGCCTCACTGGGTCTGCACAGTTGCCCCCCTGTGCCTGGGGTCCGCCAGCTGCCGCCTGTGCACCTGGGAACTGCCAGCCGCTGCTGCTTTTGTTCCTGGGTCCGCACCTCCACTTTTTTCCTGCCGAGACTCTGCTCCTCTTACCGGTCTGGATGAATGGTTGTTGGACTTCCGTACAGTTCAATTTTCTATAAGTTCCGGTTGTTTTCTTGTTTTTAAATATTTGTTGTCCTTAATTTTGGTTGTGAGAGGAGGCACAGTGTGTCTGCCTACGCCTCCATCTTGGCCAGAAGTCCAAACACCTCTATTAAAGGGGAAATTTTTCACATGGAATTAATGAGAAATATATTTAAGATGATGTGAGTAATTTAAAATTCTATAAGGAGGTTGTTGTCTAGTAGAGGTTTTAAAAGAGAATCATTTTAAATTGCTGATGGTATATTCCTTTTAATTTATTTTATCTTTATTTGCCCCCCTTTTATTTTTGTGATAGAAACCAATGTTTTATTAAATGAAATGTCACACCCAACAGGTAAAGAAATGGTGAGCAATGGTAGCAAGTTAAAACTATTGGATAAAAAGTCGACATAACAAAGGGAAGAATAAAATGTCTTTAAACAGTGGTGTCCTTATGGGAGCTTCCTAGAACTCTTGAACAAGATCAGTAGAGTGAGCTCTGCTAAGCAGTGGGGGGGCAGAAGGGTTAGTCAGTTCACCCTCATAACCCCTTAGCACACAGGTGGCAAACACAAGGCACTCGGGCCAGATTCGGCCCTCCACCTTGTTTCTACCTGGAGGCAGCACGGAGCTCTCACTTAACTGTTCAGGAGTAGTTACATTTGTACAGTCCTAAAGTTACACTCGGCCCTCTGAAGGCAACCGAGAGGCTGATGTGGCCCCCTGGTGAAAATGAGTTTGACACCTCTGTTTTAGAAGTATTAGGCTGTGTGTATGTTTGTGTGTGTGTGAGAGAGAGACACCTAAAAGTTTATTTGTGTTTTAAAATTAAAGAATTTTGTTTTAAAGTTGAAGACTTATTAAAGCTGGTATGTGGAAACTTGATTTTCAAATGCTTCCCATTTTTAAGTCCTTTTTGAATCACGCTTTCTTTTGTTCTTGCAGTGATTTGCTGTCCTCCGAATACACAGAGAGGCACATTGAACATGGAGGGAAGACCGTGGAAGTTAAAGTAAGTAAAATATTTCTTCCTCTGGGGGAAATTTTTCAGAATCTTTTAAATACTGATTATAATTTTAACTTTTATTGATACTTCTAAGTACAGTATTAGGATTTTTATATTAAAGAATTCATCAGAAAGTGTATTACCCATGGCGTGTAAAAAACATAAAATCTTTAGTTATCAGAAAAATAATTCTTAGTGTACTGTAGGAGTCATTGGAGGTATGTTTTATAGAATTAATATTGCTGCACATGGTTCTTTTTTCAATTTTACCACAGAAAATAATTTCTGAAATTTGTTTTTAAGGTTAGCACTGAGAATCAAGAGATGAAATCTTGGGTCCAGGGTAGGTACATAGCTTTTTATTTAGTTGAGAATGACTTCCCCTGGTAAAAGTATAAATTTATTAGGTCTACTGGGAACTCCTAGGGAGTTTTAAATCCCTGGACGCAGAAACCTCAAGATCCCAGTTCTTATCAGGTAAGTTCTGAAAAGATTTCACACAAAGAAAAGCCTTCTCCAATTATTGGCATAAGAATGTATTGAGCCCTGGCCAGGTGGTTCGGTCGGTTGAAGCGTTACACCAAATGGTTGCAGGTTCGATCCTGGTCGGGCCACTTAGGGTAGACAACTGATCGATGTTTATCTCTCTCCCCTTTAAAAAAATCAATAAGCATATCCTTGGGTGAGTATTAAAAAAACAAAGAATGTATGTACTTTTTCCTGATCCGCTGATGATGTAATCTTAAGGCATATGAGACCAAACTCCGCCAAAGGGTTACTTGAGGCCCCATGTTTAGTGAGTGCGTTTTAGCTCATTGTTTAGCTTATTTTCTTCTGAACAGTGTTCAGACTATCTATTCTGCCTTGTCGGAATTATAGTGACATCTGTATAAATTTGTTTTCTTTTTCTGATTACACATTTGATACATACTCATTTTAGAAAACTTGTAATTAGAGATAATTATATCAAAAAACAAAAACATCACCCTTAAACACTGAGAGATAATTTTTTTTTTCATTTTGGTGTATTTCATTATAGCATTGTTTTGTCCTGTGCACCTACTTACATTTTTATTTTTTTTACATAGCTGGTATCACATATATACACCATTATAGCTTACTTTTAAAAGTAAACATTGTATCATACTGTAAACATTTTCCCAAGTTATTGTCTCTCAAAGCCTATCTCCACTGCTTTTCTTCTTTTTAATTTAAGTAACATTTTCTCAGATTCACTGCTTTTCAGTTTAAATATATTGCTGTCAAAAAGCTTCTTATTCAAATTAAACTCTATGTAAGTAAATAACTAAAATAAATTACATTGTCCTGTTCAAGCGACGACATGAAACAAACTGAGTTTTTCAATTATATGTAACTAAATAAAGGAAAGCCTCTTATGGAAAAATTCAAACATATACAGAAGTGAAAGGAATACTGTAATGAACTTCCACATACCCATTATCCAGCTTCAACAGTTATAAACATTTTGACAATCTTTTCTATCTCTACTTGCATGTGTGTGTAGTATTTAAAAGTAAATTCCCCTCCCCCACTCCCCACCTCCCAAAAGCAAATTTCAGACATCGGGACATTTTTCCAGTAAATACCTTTTTATACATCTATACAATTCTGACTGATAAAGACTTAAAACAAAATCTGTTATTTTTTTTATAAATGACCTAGATATAATAAATATGCCAGTTTCTCCAGAAAGTTGTTCTGAATTTAAGATTAACTAATTGGATGGTTGGTTGATTTATATCACTGCCTCACTGTACGAAGAGTGTCAGGATTCTTCTACTTACGACATAGGAGAATGGAGCCATTTTGCTTCTGGTTGAAAAAATAATTACCTAGATTTAGAGTCTCTGGGCTCCTTTTATTCTTATCCCTGTTTACTTAGCTTTGCTTCTCAATTTTGTAGGATGCTTTTCTGAATGCAGAGTATATCTTATTTCTTGTTAAATTAAAGACGAAAGGAAATGGCAGTTCAGTATCTATTTCCATTTCTGTCTGTCCATGGGGTGTGAGCACGTAGGAGCGTGGAGGGCAGATCCAGCTGACAGTGATCTGCAATCTCTACAGTAACATCCCTTTTCAGGAAACTTGTACTTCATCAGCAAAGTGCACTCCACTCTGAGATCGTTGGGCTCCATGGGTACGTATTACACCCAGAGCACTGACCTTACTGCACAATCATTGATCTTGCAGCCTGAGAATTGCATTTTTTTGGTTGATGGTTTGCCTAACCCCCAACCCTATCAAACCAGGGAAGTGATACATCCAAAGTTCATTCAGACCTGTGGGCCAGAGGAAATTACTCCCTTTAAGAAAACCACTTTGATCTCACCTACCACCTCCGTTGGTGTCTAGTTCATTTAAAAAATGAACTAGAGAATCTAACTCAAAATTCTCCTCCGGCTTTATTTCCAGGGACCACATTGAAAGTGCTGAATCTTGCCCATCAATTCAGTCAGTAGCCAGTTATTTTCCTGCTGCTTCCTTGTGTCTTGCCCTCTGTGCTTAGCTGTCTGAGGTATTTTCTTTTTACATGGAATCTGTTCTCCTTTCTTTACTAATGACTCACAATTTTCTTAAGCTTTTCTTTTCACTATACAGTATGAGTCAAAACAATTGTGAAATTGTAGCTTTTTTAAAAAAACTTTTCTTTTTGCTTTGTATCAGTTTGCTAGGGCTGCCATAACAAAGGACCACACACAACGTGGCTTAAACAACAAAAATTTATTGTCTCACAGTTCTGAAGTCTAGAAGCCCAAGATCAAAGTGTCAGCAGGGCTGGTGCCATCTAAGGCCTTTCTCCTTGACTGTCTTCTCCCTATGTTTTCACACAGACTTCCCTCTGTGTGTTCTGTGCCCTAATTTCTTCTTCCTAGAAAGATACTAGTCAGATTGGATTAAGACCTACCCAGATGACCTCATTGTAACTTAATTGCTTCTTTAAAAGCTCTGTACAAATATGTACAGTCTGATGTACTGGAGGTTAGGGTGTCCACATATGAATTTTAGGGGAGTACAGTTCAGCCCGTAACACCTTCCCTAAGAGCCTGTGAATTTTTAAGTTGGCTTTTCTCCTAGGACTGAAGTAAATGATCAAAGCCGAACTCTGTGCAAAAGAACATTTTTTGTCATTTGGCACAGTCAGGGTCATATTTATTTTGAGGAGGCAAAATTAAAATCAACGTCATTATGAAATCAGATTTAAACCATGGCTAGAAATCAGTCTAGTAAATGTCTCTGCTCAGATGTTACGGAATCTTCATTTGTGAAAATTCGGGTGCAACGCATGTGATTTAAGGTGTGAGTATGAATGTGAGAAAAGGAATACATTTGCATAAAAATACACAGTAGTTGCATTGGTGACTGTTTTACATTGCGGTTTTATTTTTGAAATGTTTTACTGTAAAATACAGCACTGACACAGAATTTACTAAAGGTGAACACCCTAGAACCCTATCCAGTTAGAATTCAAGCTTGGTCAGTAGTTCCAGGTGCTGCTCCCCAAACCCGAGCCCCTCCCTCCTCTTCTTGTGAGACTTGTAGACACTGTCCTGACTTTATGGTTATTATTTTCTCATTTTGGTCATAGTTTACTGCCCATATATGTATCCCTGTAGTTTAGTTTTGCCTGTTTAGGTTTCTTTTTTTAAAATAAATTTAAACATGTCTCTTGGAATTTTTTGGTTTCCCCTTACCTTTATTTTTAAATTCTCCCTTACAATTTATTTGTTGAAGAAACCAAAATGTTTATCCTATGCAGTTTCTCATAATCTGGATTTTGCTGTTGATTGCTATTTTATATTTACAGTAAAATGAAATATATTTTAGTGATTTTTCCTTAAGATAATGATTTGTATTATCGGCAAGACATTCTGTACATTATTGAAGGCAGTTTTATTCCCATCAGACAGGTACATAATGCTGATTTTAAAGGTCTATTAAATTTTTTCCAAAAGTAACAAAGATAAAGGCTTTAAGTAGGAAATAGTTTTTATTCTTTAATGAGACATATTTTCTTTTTAATTTTTATTGAACTTATTAGGGTGACATATTATATAGGTTTCAAGTATATAATTCTATAATCACCTGTATGTTGTATTGTGTGTTCACCACCCCAAGTCAAGTCTCCTTCCATTACCATTTATCTCCCCTTTTCCCTCTTCTGCCTCCTCCTACCAGCCCCCACCTTTCCCTCTGGTGATCAGCATACTGTTGTCTGTGTCTGTGAATTGTGTGTGTGTGTGTGTGTGTATGTGTGTGTTTGCTTACTCCCTTCAGCTTTCTCATCCAGACGCCCCACACCCCTCCCCTCTGACAGCTGTCAGTCTGTTCTCTGTATCTATGAGTCTGTTTTTATTTTGTTTATTTGTTCATTAGATTCCACATATAAGTGAAATATTAATCTCATCTTTCACTTACATTTATTTCCAATTCATTTAAAAATTAAATTCTAAATTTGCCCTTTAGGGAGAACTTTTGTGTGTTTGACATGAACTTTCAAAGAATTTAAACATAAATTCTAATTACCTCAATTAATCAGAATAGCTTGGGAACAAAATCTTTTTATTTTGATTGTAGAAAATGATGGTTCTGGATTCTTAAGGTAAAGGAAACTGAAATTGATAAGTAGCAACGAATGAGTGTAAACAATGCTCCTTGCTATTTGTTAGCTAGCTTTTTTTGTGTTGAATCTGAAAGCTGACAGTATTCTGGTTAATATAAGTTTCTAGTTATACGGCTCTAGTTAATTACTATTATAATACTAATAGTAATTGCTGACATTTATTGCTTGTGATGTGACCAGCACACACACGCATGTATTCATCCTGGAAACAACCTGTGATTGTAAATGTAACTGTTTTTATCTCACTTTACTGGAAACTGAGGCATGGAAAGGGTACTTGTTGAAAATAACTGTGCTGATGGTCAAGTTAGCGTTTGAATCTAAGGTATGTGACTCCAGTTCTGACTCTTATACCCCACTTTCTACCTTATAGTCTATGTTATACAAAATAGGATCGCCATAAAAATTGAAGTGTATTTCATTTAGACCTGTTATATACATATTCATTCTGGAGGTACTCAACAATTACTCCTTTATAGTCTAATTCTTAAACTGAAGTGGTAGTCTACTTAAAGACCCTTTCAGCTATTTCTCTTAAATTTGGTTATGCTTTTGGGTAAATTTTCTGTAATGTCAGTTACCTTAGGCAAAAATGGTGAAGACACACTTCAATACAAAGTCTGTTTTAGTTTCACATCTCAGGAAAATAGCCCAAGTAGGAGTTTTAGAACACCTGGAGGGGAATTTTAAATCCTTTGTATAAACCAGGAATATGTACAGAAGGGGGAAGGGGCAGATTTCCTTGGGGTCAAAAAGTAAAAGTAGATATCTTGGTAGAGATGTGATTTATTATATTTATTACCAAGCAAAGATCACGTTCAGTTATTGATATCATTAACTGTTTCTTTTGGTTAAATTATATGATGTCTTATGCTAATAATTAAAAGTAACAGCTGCGGAGAGTCCTTTTTTACTAGCTCAAATTATTTTCAGACTACTGTATGTGAGCACTCCCAACATATCCTTGGATCAGGATCCTAACTGTGAGAACGGGTGTGTCCAGAGACACCCATTGTACATTATTGACTTTGGCAATTGACTGGTTACTACCCATCGCTTAATTGAATTGAGTGCACTCAAGTATCATCATCTCAAAGTCTTAATTATGCCCATAGTGGCATTAAGAAGATGGATAAGAAAGCAAAGGACTGTGGGTCAAGGTTGTGAAGCCTGAAATTAGATGAAGGAATTGCAGAGAGGCTGCCTGTTGGAGAGCAGGTGTCAGAGGAGAAAGTGTCCACTTAAGGGTGGAAGAGTCACATTATTGTGACCCAGGGGACCTTTCACTCTGATGCAATGGTGGTACAGTTTTCATTAAAAATATCTTATAGGCAAACGGAAACGGCCACTGTCACTCTGGAAACAGTATACCAGGAAGTTGATATGGAAGCAAGGAAAGGTCTGAGTTTCTCTGCAAAAGAGTTCTTCTCCTGCTGTTCACATCCATCTTCCTCCCCTGGGGTTGGAGCTCTGTGAACGATTGCTAGCTCAGCACGGCACCATCTCCCAGGCGATGCCTGGGTACAAGCGGAGTCTCTGGGTTCCTTTTTTACTCATTTTTGTAAGTCAGATTTCCAACTCATTTCTAATTTCTTTAAAAAAAAGGGGAGATTCATTCTTTCTGTGTAAATGATAGGGAAAAATACTGGTGGAGGACAGCTGTAAGAAATCACTTAGAAAATTTTGAATATGTGGACTATTAAGACAGTGTATACCTACCCCCTAGCTCATGCTAACTCTGTAGCTCCTTTAAGCCTGAACAGCATCCAGAGAAAATTGCTTGTAATCTTGACTTACATTCAAACTTTCTTGTGTCTCCTTTTCCAGATTTCTCCAGGGGGAACATAATTCTAAACAGTTGAATACTTCAAGAAATGCACAATGTGTTAAAAAACAATGTTTCTTAAGGTGTCCCTAGATGTTTTTGGTGAAAAAATCCCCACAAACAATTGTATGGTACTATAAAATATTGTGGATTTCTTTCTTGAGTAAAATATCTTTTCAAGTTGTCATTAGTCACAGAATTTAGTGTTCTTAAAATACAGGTTATACAGGGTGTGGCAAAAGTAGGTCTACAGTTTATATGGAAAATAACAATTATTAATAATAATACAAGAATAAACTGTGTTTTGCATACTCACAACTGTAAATCTACTTTTGCCCCACATTGTAGTTTAGTGACTGCATTCTCTTCTACTTTTTTGATGAAAATACCTTTATTAAACATATCCTTTTATGAGACATAGATTTTTCTTGAATTCACTGCATATGACTGACTAGTATATAAATGCTTGAACTATTTATTTTTTGGCCATAGGGAGCACAAAAATGGCTATTAAATTGCCCGAGTGTCATTATATGTACTTATTGCAGCAGAAAAAATGAACAAAGGGTTAATCTGCTTTTGATTATCCTGGATATCAAGTTTCCTCATTGATTCTCAAAGCTGCATTACCATCAAGACTCTTGGTACTTTCTATAGAAGCAAGAAGGATAAGCAGTTAAAAAGAAAAGAAAAATGAGTACTGAGCCATCCATACCATTGCATCAGCGATGAATTTTCCTAAGCGGAGACTTGAGGTTTTTTTTTTTTTTTTCCAAATAGCCGTTAGGTTATATATATTTTTTGAGATAGTCTTTGAGATGAAATGTAAGCATCAGCCACTGTAGCCCAGTAATCTATCCACAGGCTTTTAAAAATCTTGTTTTCCTTTTTTTTTTCCTTAGGAGAATAACTCAGCAACAGTATTTTGTATTTACACCTTTCCCTTACATTTGAGAAACATGCTTTCTATCTTGAATTCTCACCACAGTAGCTCTTTCAGAGACTCTTGGATAAGGGAATAATACTTTGTCACCTAGACAGTAATTAAGTCACATGGCCTGGGAAGATGCTTTTAGAAAGTATTTTTTTTAAACAGATCTATTTATAGGAGTTGTTACCTAAGCTCTTAGTTTTATCACTCTTAATTTCAAATAGAAGTTTCAGGCATTTTCTCTGGCTCTGTGGAAATAGGGTGGTCTCTATCTAGTAAAGAAACCCAGCAATAGGAATCTTAATGCTTGCTGAGGGGCAGATTGCCAATCAGAGACCTTTAGTTGGTCCTTTGAGTGGCTCCTGCTGCCCTGGTAACTGGAATTTTTTTTTTTAAAGCAGCTTCGTATGCCATAAACTGAAGTGAGTGTGGTCTCTATTTTGTCCATTAAGGAGCACAGATTCTTTACTGAGTATGTATAAATAGAGTTGATTAAAATGATCCCAGACATTTAAGAAGGCAATGCTAGGAATGTTTGGCAGATGCGGTTTTCCTGTATTTTAGATCTGCATTCATATTCTTTTCGCTCTCCGGGAGAGTTAGCTTAAGAACTGTCATCACTGAACCTAAACTTTGAGAGCAGAGCCAGTGGGGCAGGACGAAGGAACTCTGCAGGTGTCCCAGGTTGAGGTGTGGCTCTGCAGGTACCTCACCAGGTTTTCTTTGAAGAGGGGAATGTTTCAGAGGTCATGGCTATGGACATGATACCTGTTTACACCAATAAAAACATTAAAATTAGATAACTTGGAGAAAGTTCTTTTTCAGTTTGTTTTATGAAAACAGTTTAGCCATGACTTAACATTAGTTTGACTAGTAATAAACGAGAATGATTTTAAAAACTGTTAATATATTCTCCGTAGATATGAATATTAAGTTATTAGATGTAGCTACACTAGTTTTAAACTTCATTATATTTAGTTACTTCATTAGTTCCTACATTATAGTTCTTACATTAGTTCCCTCATTATAGTTTTTTCAGTTCCTTCATTATAGTTTTTTGTAGTTCCTTCATTATATTTAGTTACTTCATTAGTTCCTTCATTTAGTTCCTAAATGATTTTTTTAAACCTCAGGATTCTACAAGAATAAGATCTAGACTTTCTTAGAAAAATAAATATACAAGTAGGGTTAATCTTGCAGTTAATTGAATAAGAAATTATTGAATTGAATCATGGGGATGCTAGTGGGATTCAATTCCAGGATCTTCTGAGTTAGAGATGATACCGTAATTGCAGATAGGGTCAGCACAGGAAACATTGTCCTTTGGGTCCTGTGGGTTTGAGCTGCTGCCCACTTTTAAATACTTTCAGTTTTAAATAGTGAATTCTGTCAAAAGGAGGGCTCATTAATTTTCTTTGTTATTGGCATAAGAGCCTTGAGATCCTCACAGTCGTATTTTGAAGTATTTTGTACCCTGAACAAAAGTGTAGCTGGAAAAGCCATGTATTTGATGGTTGGTGTGTGGAACTCGTAGAGCTGGTGTCCTTGATCGATAATTACCATATGGTGCTGTGTTGTAGGAAGACTACACTTTCTTTTGCTATCTATCCACTCAGGCTGCGGAAATAAATCTCATCTTGGAGGCAGATAACTGCTGCCAGTGGTTCAATGCTAGTCACTTGAAAGAGTTAATTTCTTCTCTTTACTCATTTTTCTTCCTTAAAACTATTAGTGGCATGTTCTGTCTAGCTAATGAGTGGAATTAAAAACTATAGTGACTTAGCTGTGCTTCTGTTTTATAGAATTTTCAAAATTTCATATTTTTGCAAATAAATATTTATTATACCCCCAAAGACTCTCATTTTGTGATTACTGATTTCCTGTTTTATACAGTCCACCTCCTTTGGATCATATTGATATTTTTGTGGGATCAATACTGGTAACTGGACTGAGGAATAAGAGTAGAAAAATAGCAAACACTTGTAGGGTACTTACTGTGTGCTAGGCAATATTCTAGTAAGTGTTTCACATGTGTTATATCTTAGCTCTTCAGCAGCGCCATTGCTATTCTCCTTTTGTGGATGAGGAAACTGAGCACAGAACATTTAAGTAACTCGCCCAAGTATTTGGAGCTAGACAATATAGTGCCAGAAATCATGTGTTAGCCACCCTCTCTGTGGAAGCATTCATAACAGCAGAGGAGTTGGAATACAAACATTTAAGTTACAATACTTCAATTTACCATTTGTTAGCAATTGTTTTAGTAAGCTATGAATTGAAGATGTAATTGTTTTGGCCAGGTGAGTTTCAATTATTCTAAATATAAAACTTCCATTATTCTAAAGAAAAACAAATGCTTTCTAAGGAAGTTCTGTTTTTGCCAACCATTTTTTCTGGGTTTTATTTTTAGCCCTTCTTTGTTGTCCATAGGAGTTAAACTGAGTATTGTGCAGTATGAGGGTTGCCGTAGCTTCTAAACTGGAACCATGTGAAACGCGTTGCTACCGTACACATGGCAAACACATGTCTCAGTTCCTCTGCCCATCTTATGCCTATGTGTAAATTTATCTGCATCTGGAGGAAATGTGAAGTTTTATGGACAAGACTGAACTAAGCTGAAACATATCATCATCCTGCCAAAAGACTAGAAGATATTTGTTTTATTCCTGCCAAAATGTGCCCATCCCCCTCCCCTCTCCAACACTCACGCACACACCGAGAATAAAAGGGCTACGCAAATTTAATAAACACACTGATAAAATGTTTGTTTTTTTTCCTCACATGTAACAGGTATTCCAGGTATGTCCAATAACTTCTTCACCTTTTACCCACCACAAGTCATCTCTTTAGCATCTCTTTGCTGAGCTGACAGTGTGTGCGCGTCCCCCTGGCAGGCTTCTGCAGACATATGCTCCTCTTCCATCTTGCAATCAGTGGGTTTCAGGAAGGTCTCAGATTTCGTGATTTAATTCTCTTTGCATTATGGGAAAAAATTCTTTGGGGATTAAGTAAATTTTGCTTTCCCTTGGGACTGAAGCTAGGTTGCTTTAGGTCTGTCATCATGCAGAATGCATCAGCTGCCTTAATGGCATGGTTGATTATCCATAGTCCTAACTCTGTAGCCTGAGGAAAATGTGTTGGCCCATTACTGGTTAATACAGGTCAGATATCTTAGTGCTGGGCGAGAGGAAAAATGAAAAGCGACAGCTGGTGTCAGCGTGAGTTCTGTTTCTAAGCTCTGTTTGTAATGTATTGAATAGAAAGTCCTCTTTATTTTCTTTCTGCTGTGAGACCTTTTTTTTCAATTCAGTATCTAAATTGTTTCATCTGCTAATATTCGAGGTGTTATCTATAGGCTTAACAAGATGCGTTCAGCTATATATATTTTTAAAAAGTCAAAGTATCACTAATGGTATTTCTATGAATAGAACCAATTGACTGTTTTATAATAGACTATTATTCCTATTTTAATTCTAATTAGAGAGTGAATCTTTTCATTATATAATGTCTTGTACAAATCTACTGTTGCACTTTTTTTTGAAATTCAAAGTGAACTATTAGAGTAATCATGACTGACCAAGAAGTTGTGGAAGTGTTGTTTTCGATGAGTTTGAAATGGGTTTGAAGCAAAAAAGAAAAAAAGAAAAAATAACAATAAAACCCAAACCAAATTATTCCCTTGGGGTTGTCCCAAACTAATATTGTTTTCTTATTCATTTTTAAAAAGTTTTTATATTTTGGGTGAATAAGTGGCCACTATAAAAATAAGAACAGGTAATAAAGATCAGAGAAGAAGTACCTGGTATTGAGAGGTTGGAGTGTTTACAGACATTTGGGGGCAGTAATTGATTAGGACTCTAGTATCACTAGCAAATATAATTTTATCATAGCAGCCTTTTCATCGCATTTAAGAGGTAGAAAAGGAGATAGGTGCAGGTGGACTTGGTTATTCCCATAGGAGACTCCTAAAAACTTCAGCACATTGGCAGGGAAGCTGATGTTAGAGATTTACAACAGGATAGGAAAAAAACCCATGAGGTTGAATACCCTATTTGTGTTGTCAACCCTCTTCTCCTCCATAGATATGTGTTAAGTGCTTGCCATCAGCTCAGGGATAGAGCTATCACAAAAGGTAACTCGAAGCTCACCATCAAAGCTAGTCATTTAGTAGGGCAATAGTCATGATAAAAATAATTACCCAAAGGTCTTTTTAAGCGACAGTTATGCGTGCCATAAAGAGTCGTCCATGTTGTCCTGAAGGCATCTGATTGGCAACCTGACCTAGTCTGGTTGGTTTGGGAAGACTTCCTTGAGGAAATAATATGAATTTGTAGTTTGGAAGATAAGTAACAAGCAGGTGAAACAGGAGGGGAACAGTTTTCCAGGCAGTGAATTAGCATGTGCAAAGGCCCAGAGGCCCTGATGCAGGATCTTGGTGCATGAGAGGAACAGAAAGAAACCAGAGAGGGTGAACAGACCAAGATGTGGAGACAGTGGTACAGAAGGAAGAAAAAGTAGGAGTATAATGTTTGACCAGAGTCTCAACTCAAATCAGATGAATCCTAAAAGAAACAAGGCTAATTATGTCTTTGGTTACTTTCTGCCTTTGTTTTCTCTCAGTGTTCTTGAAAATCTGGAAGTGCACCTCTGACTCTCTCTGGAAGGGAGAGTGGTTGCTTTGGTAATTCAGAGTGGGGCCAATGGGTATTCCACACAACTATTCTATTCTGGACATAAGTACTATCTTCTTGAGATTATGCTACAATATGTTTTGATTTAAAATTGTTTTTGAAAAAATTTCTTGACTAGTATTAACAAATGGAACTAATTGCTTTTCTTTCTAAGTCCAGGAGAGATCTGTAGTTTGAAAGCAGTAAAACTTAGAGACAGAATAATTGTTAAGGCTGAATAGACCTAAATTCAAATCCTGTCTCTGCCAATGAATATTTACGTGGCCTGGGACAATTTATTTATTTCTTCTCTGCTTCATTTTTCTCATCTGTTAAAGGAGGAAGGACAGGCACACAGCCTAGAGCTTGGGGTATGAGCAGTGCTCCACAAACTTCAGTGTTGGTGTCATTAGTGAGGGAAAGTGGCAATTTGTAAACAATTCCTGGCAGAGATTTGGTGGCTTCTACCTGTTCCTCCTGCTAGTTTCTGATTCTGCTCAGGACACAGTAAGTACCCCAGGATGACCGACAGGAACCCTTTGCTCCCTGCTTCATGATAAGACATTCTTCTCATGCCAATGCCGTGAGAAGTTAGTCCAAAAGTAAACTCCCAGGGGGACTTGTACTGCATACCTAGCACCTAGTGTAATGCCTGCACCTAGAAAACAATAAATATCTGCTGAGCAACAACAACAAAAATAAGTAAAAAAAATTAAGGCAGGTGTTTGGAACTTGGGTAGTTTCTCCTGTTCACCCAATACTATGTCCACTTTGGACAGGTCTGGGAGAGCATATTATCCCCCGCTTGATAAAAAGATGCAGCACATGTAAACAGGAAAAATACAAACCAGATAATGAGACTTAGATCTGTTCACCTGATACTAAGTTCACCCTGTGTGCTGAGGCTCATATTCACATGTTTTCTTTCCAAGGTATTTTAGAGTCACTTCTTAATCAACTTTAAATTTGAAATCATGAAATACCAGCAGATGACCTATATTAAAAATTTCTTTAATTTTGAAACATTTCAAACATGAAAAATTGTATAAAATGTTATAACAGATATCCCCATGTTGATTTAACAAGTCAGTATTTTGCTATAGTTTCTTCAAATCGTTTTATGGTTTTTAAAGCCTACTAATTCTGTGTCAGCGTATCTCCTATTTTATTTCTATTATACTTTATTCATGTCTTTGCACTTGAGCAATCTTACTAGAATTTTTTTTAAAATATGTTTTTTCAAACAACCAGCATTGCTTTCTTTTCTGATTTTTTTTAATTTAAAAAATTCTATTTAGCACCATCCCAGACATTCTGATACATTTTTCATTAGTTATGTATATATTTTGTAACTTACACCATGACTTTTATATAATGCAAATTAATTAGATTTTTAGAAATATTTTTAAATTGTTTAAAATTTTTATGTTTAATATTTTAAAACTTTTAAAACATGAGCATCTTTTGTTACTGTTTTTAACTTTTTTTCCTTAGTTGTAAGTGCAGTGTACAAGGTACTGATTCTTTGGGAGTGGGCTAGTGATGAGTTCTTGAACACAGTCGTGCGAGAGGGAAAACGATGCTGCAGTGAAACCCTTTTTGGCACTTAGAAGTTGTCCCCGTTTATGCCTCTATCTTCAAAACAGTGTAGACGGGAGGAGGATACAGAGGAAGTGAAATTAAAGGAGGGTAAGTTCATGATGGAAGTGGGAAAAAAAACCTTGTCTCTTTTTTTCCTTGCCCCAGATCCTCAAGTAGTTTACATTTTCTTAAAAAAGAAAAGAAAACAACATTTTCTTTTCACATGGAACAAAACCCTTTTTCATCCTTTATTTGAGGGATGGCAAGTATGCTTTCTTTTTGTGTAGCTGTCTTCTAGTCAATTATATTTCTTCCTGTTATAGTCAAACATCAATTACAGAATAAGATTTCAGGTAATATGCATCTCTTATGGTAAAAGTTTTGTGTAGAGCAATACATTTAAACTTCTATTCTTTGCAAAAAATTCAATTATGAAGTGGTTTCCTGGAAAGAGTTATAATTTCATGAGTTTGTAATTATCTAATCTCTGTATGTGGTCCGCATTGATTTTCCATTCTCCCAATTTAGAGCTGCATCTCTGAGAACCTGATAAGTACCCTCTCTGCATTACAGTAATTTGTTGCTGAGGAGCATTTTGTGGGAACCTAAAAATTTTTAGTAGTCTGATAGGAGATTGATAGTTATATTAATGGGTCTGTAATGATTACCTGACAGTGGAAAAATAATTTCTCTTGCCTATTCTCTGGTTAAAATAAGCAATTGGGAAGCTCTGTTTGACTAATAGAATTGATGATCGGATTTACCATGTTATTTGTGTAAAAATAACAGTTTGCATTTTAAATGAAGCTTTGGGAATCTGGATTGGCTAGCCAGAGGCAAGGAAGGTACAGATTACTGCATTTTGTCATGTGTAATGTGCTCCCATGTATTGTGTGTGCCCATTCTTTTGGCTCAACTTTCAGGAAAAAATCTTTCATTTTCATTTTTTAATTCAATTTGTTATTTATTTATATTTAGAAACAAAATCGATTATTGTATTCTAGGGTATTATTTTGCATATGGATATCATTATTGCTTTCTAGAGTTACACTTATAATGCATAAGCATATAAATAAAAGAATCAAAAACACTTATATAGATACAGAATTAGTACTACCCATGTGTAATACACATCCTTATTATTCCCTAAAATATTTGGGCAAAAAAGTGCACATTATACATGGCAATATATGGTAATCTTATTATGCTGTAAGCATAATGCTGTGTTAGCTATCTCTGGTTTATTCCACTGAACTAAGCTTCTTAGAGGCAAAATCCCTAGATTATGAATATAAAAATTCACTTGGTCATGTTCAAAGACGTGAGAAGTTGTACTCTATTAAATAGTGTCTCTCGAAATTCATGTCCCCTGGTACCTGTGAATGTGACTTTTTTGCAAATATGGTCTTTTCAAATGTAATCAAGTTAAGAAGAGCTTATACTGGGTTGGGGTAGGCCCTAATCTGATGACTGGTGTCCTTATAAGAGAGCAGGTAAGACACAAGCACAAAGACAGGCACTCAGGGAGAACACCATGTGGACAGGGAGGTAGAGATTGGAGGGTTTGTCTGCAAGCCGAGGAACACCCAGGATTGTTAGTGACCACTGGAAAACAGGAGGAAGCAAGGAACGGTTCTCCTATCTTCAGAGGGAATATGGCTCCACCAACACTTTGATTCCAGATTTCTGCCTTCCAAAACTGTGAGAATAAATTCTTTTTGGTTTAAGCTATCCAATTTTTGTTGTGGCAGTCCTAGGAAACTAATACAGAAAGCATTTTGATTATATCATAACTAATGTAAAAACAATGAGTATGCATTGGAGGTTCCTGAGCCTGCATATAAGAGGAGAGAGACTAAGTCTGAACCTTCTGGAAATGCACTGCATCTCAAAAGACATTAACAATTGTTCACCGAGGGTACTTGTGAGCTTAACTCCTGGGAACGTATCATAGTTTTTATAGTTTGTTTTCCATAGCTGACATCACCCAGGGGAAATCAGTATAGAAAAGACTCCTGCACAACAATAAAAATAGATCTTAAGCTCACTGGGTCCCTGGTGGGCTTTCATTTATTTATTTATTTTTGAATTCAAGAGCTCATAAGAAAATTATGGCCCCTATTTTCTGTGGGATTCCCCATCTTCTAAGAAGATCACCTCTTTCCTTACTTTTTTTTTATTTCTATCCAGTGCCTTTCTAGTTCTGTTTCCTTTTTTTTTATTTCTCTGGAAACTTTTACTACAATAATATTCTTTTAAATATTTTTCTCTAACAGGAATTATGCATCTTTTAAATGAAAGTATTGTGCCTGTCAGCTAGATTTTTCTCCTTTCAATTTTTAAAATGTTTTTGATTGATGACTGTGATACAAGATCCCAATGTTTGTCAATGAATATTAAAGTGGTGCAGAGATTTTAATGACCACATAGCTTTAGATGTTGGATGAGCTGATCATTTGGATGCTGCCTGAATACTTGAACCCTGAAATGGGGTGGGAAACACAAATGGTTAAGTGTGTCAGCCCGTAGTATGAATGAGAGACAGGCTGGCTGTAATCAAATTGGCAAGATGTGCTGTATTCATCTTAAGCTCATTTTTGTTGTACAGGAAAATGGAAATGTGGAAATAGAGGTCCAATGTTAACATATCTCCCAATTTTTAGAGGAAGATGTAAATCTAAGTTTCAAGAACTGCGATGGTGTGAGATTATATCCTCCTTGCGAGTTAACAAGTTAGCCTGCTGCAACTTCATCTCTGCTGGCAGAAGACAGGGCACTCCTGGTCAGAGACAAAGGACTTTATTATTCATGGCCATAGCAGTAACCAGAATAGCAACTTTTTTTTTTTACATTTGTATCATGAGCCTTTATGACACCTTCACACATAGTGCATTGTGTTACTATAGGGAAATTTTGAATTGAGGAAACCTGAGTCTTTATAATAGGAAGTAAACATGCTTGTCCTTTGCTTTAGAGGTAGATAGCTCTCTTCCAACACTGTCCACTATACAGACATCCTTGAAAGGATGGTCCAGAACAATCTCAGGCAATGAGGAATTCTGTATTTTTATAATAGCAGTGTTACTGAGTAACCTTTCAGAATTTATTTCTATGGATTATATTAAAATGACATTTTTATATGGCACTTAAATTTAAAGTCTAGGAAGTATTCATTTACACTCTTGATCCTAGAGTTATATTTCATAGCTCACTGTACTAACGAAACAAACTTTAGGGATCAAAATTGGATGCCAAAGTTCCAGCCAAGATGGAAGTGTAGGTAGAAACCCTTCACTTCCTTGCACAACCAAAAGGAGGACAGCAACCAATCTAAAAACAATAAACAATCAGAAGTTCCAGAATATCAAACTTCATGGAACTCTGACAGCCAAGGAATTAAAGAAGCAGTCAACCAGACTGGTGCATGGAGACAAAGAAGTATGGCCCAAATGAAAGAACAGAGCAAAACTCCAGAGAAAGAACTAAACGATGAGATAGCCAACCTATCTGATGTGGAATTCAAAACATTGGTAATCAAGATACTCACAGAACTGAGTGAGCTTGTTTGAAAAATGAAAGAACAAATGAAGATTACCCAAAGTGAAATAAAGGAAAATATTCAGGGAACCAACAGTGTCAGGAAGGAAACCAGGACTCAAAGCAATAATTTGGAACAAAGGAAGAAATAAACACCCAACTGGAACAGAATGAAGAAACAAGAATTCAAAAAAATGAAGAGAGGCTTAGGAACCTCTGGGACAACTTTAAATATTCCAATATACGAATATAGGGGTGCCAGAAGGAGAAGAACAAGAGGAAGAAATTGAAAACTTATTTGAACAAATAATGAAGGAAAACTTCCCCAACTGACAAAGGAAATAGACTTCCAGGAAGTCCAGGAAGCTCAGAGAGTCCCAAAGAAGCTGGACCCAAAGAGGAACACACCAAAGCACATCATCATTAAGTTACCTAAGATCAAAAATAAAGAGAGAATCTTAAAAGCAGCAAGAGGAAAGGAGAGAGTTACCTACAAATGAGTTCCCAAAAGGCGATCAGCTGATTTCTCAAAAGAAACATTACACTCAAGAAGGGGCTGGAAAGAAGTATTCAGTCATGAAAGGCAAGGACCTACATCCAAGCTTACTCTATCCAGCAAAGCTATCATTTAGAATGGGAGGGCAGAAAAAGTGCTTCCCAGATAAGGTCAAGTTAAAGGAGTTCATCATCACCAAGCCATTATTATATGAAATGTTAAAGAGACTTATCTAAGGAAGAGAAGAAGATTAAAAACTCTGAACAGTTAAATGACAACAAACTCAAAACTATCAACAACCAAACCTAAAAAAAAAAAAATTGAAAACAAAAACAAACTAAACAAACTAACAAATAGAACAGGAACAGAATCAGAAATGGGTATCACATGGAGGGTTATCAGTGGGGAGGGTGAGTGGAAGAATGGAGGGGGAAAAGTTACAGGGAATAAGAAGTATAATTGGTAGGCATAAAATAGATGGGGAAAGGTTAAGAATGGTATGGGAAACAGAGAATTCAAAGAACTTACATGTACAACCCATGAACATGAACTAAGTGGGGGAATGCTGGAGGGTTGGGGGTGCAGGGCAGAGGGGGGATGAAGGGGGAAAACTGGGAAAACTGTAATAGAATAATCAATAAAATATACTTAAAAATATTGAATACAAATTATTTTATTTTGCTATGTATGGAAACAACCCTTTCAAAACACCTAAATAGTATTTACTATTCACACCAATTCAAAAAGAATGAATGTAACAATGAATGCAGTATGGTAACCTGAGTTGGATCCTAGAGGAATTTAATGGAAACTGATGAAATCTGATTGATTAGACTGTAGTAAACAGTAATGTACCAATGTCAATTTCTTAGCTTTGATGAATATACTCAGGTAATGTAAGATGCTAACAATGAGGGAAACTGGGTTTACTAAAACTCTTTGTACCATCTTTGCAACTTTTCCGTGAATCTGAAATTATTCCAAAATACAAAATCTATTAAACTTTAAAAAAATGGATAATTTTAGTAATCAAAGAGAAAGAAGGAATTAATCTCAAAACAAAGGACAGTTATATAAAATGAAACACATTTAGCTTTATGAAAAATTGACTACATTATACTTATTTTTCTCATTTTGGCATAAGCTGCTGAAGACTTTGACATGCATTAGTACAAATGCACAGATCGTCGGCATTGGTACTGCTGTGGGATAGCTTTATTTAATTTCAGGTTGCTGTGAAATGGGATGAAATTGTTTTCCTTTCTACTTTTCTTAGCCTATAGAATCAGATCCCCTTAATTTTTGTAGCGGAACAGATACTTGGCCTCTGTCCCTTTTGCGAATCCAGCCTGATTCTGTATAATCCCAATTTATGAATTTTAACCAGGGTTGGGTTATTAGATTCTCTCCAACATGAGATTTAGCATTTCTCGGAATTTTCTGGATGCAAATGGTCCTTCAGAGACTCAGAATTTCCTGACTCAGTAATGCTTGAGAAAGCCATTTCTCACTATTTGGAGGGAAGGGCAAAGGTAGGAAGAGGACAGTGTCCTCATGTCAGTGCCCAATAAGAGGAAATTGGGAGGAAGTTATTGTAGGCAAGCACCTGGTAGAACAGACTCCACCGCAGCCATATATAAGTCCGAGCAGTGCACCTGCTGGGAAGAGTCTATTGTGCAGTAGAATTCAGGGGCAGGGCTTAAGTTCCTGCAAAGGTATATAGCTTCTGAATCACGGCAGCATGGTGGAATCATTTGGGCAGATTAAAAAAAATTCCCAGGCCCGACCCCCGAGATTCTGATATAATTGGCATGGAGTGAGGCTTGGTGTTTTTTGAAAAAGCTTCCCCTGTGAAACCAATGTGCACCCAGGGCTGAGAACTCCTGTGCTAGAGTGAACAGGGATTTCATTTGTGGAGGCCGAGCCCCTGTGTGCAGGGCAGAAGGCCAGTCCTGGGACTGGTGTCTATGGAGTGGGAGAGACCTATGACTCGGTGCAGAGCAGGGACACAAGGTTGCAGAATTGGTGTTTTGGTCTGGAAGTGTCTGCGCTGGCCCTGTCCCTTCCATGCTGACAAAGTCACCCATATTTGCCCATGACTTTCATGCATGTAGCACTGAATGACCCACATCCTGGGAAACCCCTTGACCTTAGGCTAACCAGGACAGTTGATCACTCTAGTTTTTTGTAGTCCAGGCCAAAGCATCCTTTATAGCACCTGCTAACAACACCTACAGGATGCTGTTTCCAGCACCGCTGCTCTTCAGACTTAGTACACAGCAGAATTCCCACAGGTTTCTATCTCACCTTCCATTATCTTTCTCATGGAGACAGTTGGTTTGAGGGGAACAAGAAAAGAAGTGGAGAAGAGCTGTAGTTGTTTGCATCCTTTCTGCTTCAGTAAGAATCTGCTCAGGAACTCGTGTAGGATTTCATTGAGCTCAGCAGCAAAGAGCTTTAGAATGCAGAGGGTTAGGGTTAGGGTTAGAGTAAAACAGTTGTTCTCAAACTTTGTAGAGTACAACCTGGAGGGGTGGCTAGGACACATGTGGCTGGGCCGTACCACCCACTCCAGGGTGGGTAAGTCTGGGGGAGGCTTGAGAATTTAAATTTTGAACAAGCAGTTGCTGTTGGGCTGGAAGCCACTTCTTCGAGAACCACCAGTGAAGAGACTTGACTTCAGGCATACCTGGGTGTGAAGGGGTGTGAAGGTCCTCTCTCAATCTGTTTTCTCTTGAGTAAAATGGGGAAATTTATATTCACCTCATCAGCTGTCATGAAATATACCACACAAGTCACCAAGATCACTAAGCTGCATGACCAAGATATGGTGGACAATTTCATTTTCTGAAAGGTCCCAGGTATCTTTCTGGTATCCTCTACATGGGGCTGGTTTGCTATTGGGTTGACTATTTTTAGGTTAATATTTCCAAATATAATGATCACCATGACCTGGGGAATGGGGAACTTTCTGCAACTCTAAAAATACCTGGGGCCCTACCTCCTGGGAGATTCTGGTTGCAGAGGTCTGAGGGAAGGCTCGGGACTCGTTTGGTCTGCAAAGCTCACCAGGATGGTTGCGCCAGTTTTGGGAACCACTGCTGTTGAGCAGCACTGCTCTAGTGCAGAGCTTGTCGACCACTGCAGCCTCTTTGAGGCATCTGGAGTACTTTAAAAAATGCTGATGCCTGTGTCCCACCTCCAGAGAGATTTCATTGGTTTGGAGATTGGCCTGGGCACTGGGATTGTAAAAGCTTCCCAGGTGGTTCAAACATGCAGCCAAGGATGAGACCACTGCACTATTGTATTCCTGGAGTAAGAAAAACATGGAAATTTTGTTAAAATACCGATTCTTGGTCTTACCTCAGAGCTGTCTATATAAACTCTCTGGGAAGAGACGCAGTCATCTTTATTATTAGTTAGGGGTTTGAAGTGTTAGTGTTCACAAATAAATGATGAGAATCCTTCCTTAAGGGACACAACAGAATCTCTCATTGAGTAACTGCTTCCTCACTACACCTCTGACCTATTTTTATAGTAGTTTCCAGGACCTTACTTTGTTATCTCATGGAATCCCCTGCATACTTTTGTGAAGCAGCATGGATAGGTATTATCGCCATTTTATTCATGAAGAAACTGAGATGCAGGGAGGTTTTCTCTCTAATAGCACTCCTGGGAATACAAACATAGGCATGCATGCTTCCCTGAAATAAAACCACAGTCTCAAGGGGGACAAAACAGAAACAGGAATGTATGCGTGAAGAGAGGTAACACAGTTTAAAAAAAAAAATACAAACGAAAATTCAAAGGAGGGATTAGGGAGAAGTACTTTATCAGGAGGAAGGAATCTGAGAAGACTCTTTGGAGGAGGTAGCCTTGGCCCTATCTTGGAGCTGATAAAGTTGTAGTTTCCTTTGAGGGGCTGGATGGAGCTCAGACAACTGTAGCCTCGCTGTTGTGCTCCCATTGGTTCCCCTTATTGGATTTTCATAGTTTTATAACCCAGTCTGGGTAACTTCCTTTGAACTATCATTTATCACACTAATAATAAATTGTGGGGTTTTTTTGTTTTTTTTTTTTTTTGAGATCTTTCTGGCTGTTTAATAAAAGTAGGGTTTGTCTTTGACTTTTGCAAGTAATGATTATTTCGATTTCCCAGAATAAAAATTGCAATAAGCTTTTTGTCCACTAGGAAGAGAAACCAGTAGACATACAAACTCTCATTGTCATTATGGTTCATTTTGATAGAGGTGGGTGATTTTTTTTAGTTATAACTATCTAATTAGCTAAAAATAAACATCTGTACTGTTAAAACTATGTTATTAGATCAAGCGGTATGAAGAAAGTTTCAAGGACAATGGATTTATTTCTGGAACAAAAGACAGTAAGAGAAAAGCCGTGACTGGCAGTCAGATAAAAAGCTGAACTCTATTAGGATGTACTGGCTTTCCTATTTTCTCACAACATCTGTCTCAGATTGTTACATATAATACCTACTTGCATAAAGCATTGGTTCCTCAAGAAAGTAATATGAACATGCGGAGAACCTTTATAACTGATAAGACTTGGGAAAGTTGGCTGAAGTAGTAGTCTGTACAATAGAAATACACAATTTTAAATAAAATACAGTTTATTATTTTCAGATGTACATCTTTTAAAACAGATGTAAAGTGGAAGAAATATAATTACATGTGTCCCTTAAATACCTATTAAAAATTTCAGTGCACATATTCTTGGACTTACCAGGGCCACATCTAGAAATCTATCCTATATATATACTGATAGAAGTGCACAAAAGTACATGAAAGGATGTTTGTTGCAGTATTATTTAAGATAGCCAAAAAATAGAGATAATCTAAGTTTCCTTTAGTACAGGACTGTTTAAATAAATTATTGTTTTACTATGGAAATTAATATTTCCATAGTGAAATATTATACCATTATCAAAAGAATGAGGTATTGCTATAGAACATCTCAAGATTACCTTAAGGAAAAAAAAAAAATGAGGGGCAGAACAGTATGCATAGTGAAAATCCATTTGTGCTTTGCAAAGGATATCTGTGTATTTATGTATATACATGTTTACTTAAATATGCATAGACTATTCTTATGTGGTACACAAAATCTGTCAAAAATGCTTACCTTTAAGGAGGCAATCACCACCTAGGCAATGTGTATGAAGGGAATATTTGTAATCTTCTGAACTATGGACCTTGTGAATTCTTAGAACTTTTTCTCATAAGTATTTATTAGTTTTAGAATAATGGATACAAATAATTGTTAAAAATAAAAAATAAATTTTTAAAATTTATTTCAATGATTTAAAAATATATTTATATAATTAAAGAAGCTGTTTAACATTAAAGCCCTTATCTAGCACTAAAAATTTTTCAGGCATGTTAGAAATGCTCCATTAGTTTGGTTCTTAGTTCTAATAACTATTGGTTTATGATAGATAATCCCTGAAAAAATTCACCATTTATTTAGAAAAATTAATTTCCACCGTGATTTAGAAAAATTACATATACACCTGGTATATGACAGCCTCAAAATTTGTGTTATAGTAGCCCAAATTGAGGATTTTTTTTCCTCTTGGTGTTTATGCTTCTCTTGAGGTGTCATGGAAACACTTGATAATGAACCAACTGTATTGAGCTCTTCACTTTATTTGCTGTGAACATTAGGCTTTTGGGTAGATGAGTCCTGATCATATGCTGTTTTTGGACTGACTCCTATTTTTCAGAATTAGAAATTAGTGAAAGATTATTTTTCATTATCTAATCATCTCTTTAGCTCTGAGGAATATTGCTTTTAAAACATGAATTTTTGGGTCCTGGTTATGATTTAATATAACCTGTTTCCTAATTTGTTATCTTAAAGAAAACTTTTATAATTTATAAAACATTTTTATATGCCTTTTCCTCTGACATATTTTCCCCACATACAGTGACTTGTCAACTTCCATTATTCCCTAAACTGATACCATAATTATTGCGATTATCTTCTTTGTTTCTATTTCTCTTTGTTTCTATTGTCTTTTTTAATATGTTTTATTGATTATGCTATTACAGTTGTCCCATTTCTCCCCCATCATTCCCCTCCACCCTGCACACCCTCTCCCACCCACGTTCCCCCCTTTAGTTCATGTCCATGTGTCATAAGTTCTTTAGCTTCTACATTTCCCACACTATTCTTGCCCTCCCCCTGTCTATTTTCTACCCACTGTCTATGCTACTTATTCTCTGTACCTTTTCCCCTCTCTCCTCCTCCCACTCCCCTGTTGCTAACCCTCCATATGATCTCCATTTCTGTGGTTCTGTTCTTGTTCTAGCTGTTTGCTTAGTTTGCTTTTGTTTTAGGTGTGGTTCTTAATAGCTGTGAGTTTGCTGTCTTTTCACTGTCCTATTTTTTATCTTCTTTTTCTTAAATAAGTCCCTTTAACATTTCATAGAATAAGGGCTTGGTGATGATGAACTCCTTGAACTTGACCTTATCTGAGAAGCACTTTATCTGCCCTTCCATTCTAAATGACAGCTTTGCTGGGCTGAGCAATTTTGGATGGAGGTCCTTGCCTTTCAAGACTTCAAATACTTCTTTCCAGCCCCTTCTTGCCTGGAAGGTCTCTTTTGAGAAATCAGCTGACAGTCTTATGGGAACTCCTTTGTAGGTGACTGTCCCTTTATCTCTTGCTGCTTCTAGAATTCTCTCCTTCATTTGAATCTTGGGTAATGTAATTATGATGTGCCTTGGTGTGTTCCTCCTTGGGTCCAAGTTCTTTGGGACTCTCTGAGCTTCCTGGACTTCCTGAAAGTCTATTTCCTTTGCCAGATTGGGGAAGTTCTCCTTTATTATTTGTTCAAATAAGTTTTTCACTTGTTGCTCTTCTTCTTCCCCTTCTGGGACCCCTATAATTCGGATGTTGGGACGTTTAACTATGTCCCGGAGGTTCCTAAGCCTCTCCTCATTTTTTTGAATTCTTGTTTCTTCCTCATTTTCTGTTTGGTGGGTAGTTTCTTCCTTCTGGTCCACTCCATTGATTTGAGTCCCAGTTTTCCTCCCATCTTTATTGGTTCCCCATGCATCTTCCTTCATTTCACATATTGTAGCCTGCATTTTTTTTTCATCTAATTTGTGAGCAAAATCAACCAGTTCTGTGAGCATCTTGATGACCAGTGCTTTGAACTGTGCATCTGATAGGTTGGCTATCTCTTCACAGCTTAGAGGAATTGGCTCTGGGGCTTTCGTTTCTTCTCCAGTTTGAGCCATTTTGGGTGGGGTTTTCTTGTTTGTTTGGTTTGGTTTGGTTTTAGTCTGGTTGCAGCTATTATGTAGCGAGGGGTGGAGCCTTAGGTGTTCCTCAGGGCAGGGCAGCCCAGTCACTGGGTTGTGACGCTGTATGTGGGTGCAGGGTCCGAGAGGGAAGAATGGCACCTGCTCCGCTCCCTCCTGGATTCAGTCCCTTCCGTCACTTCCCCTCTGCCTGGACCGTCCGCGCGCACGAATGTGGGACCACCTGGTCAGCCAGCCGCCTTGTGCGGCCTCACTGGGTCTGCACAGTTGCCCCCATGTGCCCGGGGTCTGCCAGCTGCCGCCTGTGCACCTGGGAACTGCCAGCCACTGCTGCTTGCGTTCCCGGGTCCTCACCTCCACTTTTTCCTGCTGCAACTCTGCCCCTCTTACCAGTCTGGATGAATGGTTGTTGGACTTCCGTACAGTTCAATTTTCTATAAGTTCTGGTTGTTTTCTTCTTTCTAACTATTTGTTGTCCTTAATTTTGGTTGTAAGAGGAGGCACAGTGTGTCCGCCTATGCCTCCATCTTGGCCGGAAGTCTTGTTTCTATTGTCTTTTTTTTTTTTTTTTTAAAGTCTTTTTATTTATTTATTTATTTATTTATTTATTTATTTATTTATTTTTAGAGGAGAAGGGTAGGAAAGAGAGAGGGAGAGAAATATCAATGTATGGTTGCCTCTCATGTGTCCCCTGCTGGGAACTGGCCTGCAACCCAGGCATGTGCCCTGGCTGGGAATCGAACCTGGATCGTTTGGTTCGCAGGCCCGCGCTCAATCCACTGAGCTACACCAGCCAGGGCTCTATTGTCTTTATATTTACTCTATGTTTACACCTTTGCTTTTAGATAAGAGTCTCTCTCTGTCCAGGTCACATCATTGGCTGTAGGTCTTTTGTGTCTGGCCAATAGAAAGCTTGAGTGTTAATTTATGATCCAATTAGATTGTGTCCAGGAAGTGAAAGTTGTTTGAAACATAAAGACCTGTCATTCAGTTAGAATCTAATCTTATGGATAATTCAACAGTCCAATAGCTCCAACAAGATATTTGAAATTCTGGTAAATTTATCCCTAGTCCCACTTGAAAATAAATTTTAAAAAATCAGTCTAGGGAAAAACTTAGATTTGCACGACATAACCCATAGGTTTTATATCCAATTCATAAGTAGTGTAGAGACAATGGCACTGGCAACTTCCCAGGCAGCCAAACTTGTCTCACAGAGATTGTGACCTCCTGTGTAGAATAGAGATGATAGTATTGTGGATTGATGTGATTATTGAAAGTGATTATGTATGTAAATTGAGTAGGACAATACCTGACATACAGTACTTATAACAGCAGCAAACATTTATTGAGTGTGTACCAAGTAACAAGAATTATTCTAAAGCCCCTGTGCATATTAGCTTTTTAATCATCTGAACAACCAACCCTCTGAGAGTATTACCCCCATTTGACAGATGACAGAGGAAGGTTTTGTAATTTGCTTGAAATTACACAGCTAGTGAGTGAAGGAGCTGGTAGCTCACACTGTTAACAGCTACACCAGACCAACCCGATGCAGGAAGTCAGTACCCAGCTTTGTTTCTGTCCTTAAGCCTTCTGAGTTCCACCCCTCTCAGACCCACATGTGAAGTACCACCCTATTTTATCCTCCATCAAATCTAAGCACACTCTTCAGTCTGTGGTGCTCAGTGATTGCCTTGGGAACTGGAAGTGTCAGAGTGTCAGGGGTTACACTGTGTACCATTTTACTTGCTCTCTACCCTCTCATCAAAGCTGAAGTTCACTCTGTCTTGTGGGGTTATCCCATTAGGAGCAGCAGTCTCAGGCCTGGCTGCCTTCCGTGGAATTCCCAGGAAGATTTCTTTAGCCTTGTTACACCATCGTGCCCTCCTTCTCCCTCCCTTCCATTTGTCAAGCATAGAATATTTTAAGTGGGGTTAGTCCTGAAGCCAGACTGTGAAGTAGTTAACATTTGCTCCTTTAAGCCACCCATTCTATTAGTCTGTCCTATTTCATTCTTTCACATCTCAGTGGGTCAGTTTAATTAAAAGCTTTCAGTTTCTGAAGACATTGAAGATGGATGGGGGAGGGTAGAAAAGGTCATTTAGGGCAGGGCTTCTCAAACTTTAATGTGCATGTGAATCAATCACCTTGGTAGGGACTTTGTGAAAATGCCAATTCTGATACAGGCCATCAGGAGTAGGGCCTGAGGCTCTGTGTTACTGACATGCTCCCAGTGATGTAAATGCTACTGGTTTTTAGACCACAAAATGAGTAGCAAGTATTTAAAACTGCAGGCAACACCCTGAGATGGCAGAGGATTTATGTTTATATTTTCCAGGAACATTTAATCTGAGGAAATGAGTTGGTGGAATTTGGTTAATGTAACTGGCTGCAGGAAGAAACTTCTCAGTTTCCAGCCCTACCCTAGAGTGCTTACCAGTAAAGCCATTCCTAGTTGGAGAAAAGAATAGTATAAACTTGTCAAGTTTTGATAGAAACAATGTAAAAATAGCCTTTCTCCTCCATCAGTTTAATTTAGTGACTCTTGAGTGATTTATATGCATTGTTACTGAGCTTTATGGGAAAGCATCATCTTGCTGCTCCAGGTTGAGTTTCTCATGACTGGGGAAACGGATGACTACACTTATTCTGGCACAAGAGCCACGTGTGTATTTTAGTACCTGTTTCTTTGTTCCTTCTCTCATCACCTCCATAAACGGAGTGTTAAGTCAACTTTTATTTCCTGTCTTGCTTCGAGTCAGCTCCCTAGGAGTTTTTATGAGTAATTCTGTTAGAAATGGTTTGATAATCCTAATCTGAATAATGAGACATTGTCCAGAGCGTTACATATGGAGGTGCAGTGTGGCAGAAACCTGCGCAGTCATGCGGCTGATTCACCTTGTGATGACAATGGCTTATGTTCTCTATTCTGTTTTCAGGGAGGAGAACACTGTTACTACCAGGGCCACATCCGAGGAAACCCTGCCTCATTTGTTGCATTGTCAACATGCCACGGACTTCAGTAAGTGTCCACAATATTTTTTTCGTACCATTCATTCTTTCAATCACTTATTTTCTTCATTTGTAACTCACTGTAATCAAAATCCCTATTTTATGCTGAGAAATAACTTGAGATCAGTGATGGATCTGATCTTTTCTGTGGTTTATAAACCAAACATACTTTCAAATTTGAGCTGCAGAATCCCATGGCTTTGGAATTACAATACAATACCTGATAGTGGTGTTTGAAACATTTTTCTAGATTCATCCAAGTTGAGACCAGAGTGGTTTGGGTAACTTGGGGCTGTTTCTATGGATGTTTAGCCTCTGGGTAGCAGTTCTATTTTTAGTCTTCCTTGATGTTAGTTTTTATATTTTTATATAAAATATAAAAATTTAAATAGAATAATAGAAATTTCAGCAAATGGAAAGAAACTCTTGACTCCTTATGCAAAGAGAAAAGCTGCAAGTGACCTTGAGAGCGCATGTGTTTCAGCTCCTTTTTCAGCTGAAGTCCCACTAACCTGCGGCAAACTGTGGGAGGGTTCTTCTGTTCTCAGAAGTCTCCAAGGATCGAAGTTCATCCTTCCTGGGGGAGGGTGGGGGGCTTGCTTCCTTTCTCATAACCTTCATTATCAAAGAATGTTTGCTGATGTTTAACATGGGAATACGTCTACTTCCTCTGTCCTGTCAGTAATGGCGATGCACAGGTGGCCGTCTTGCATTTGTTTTGTAACCCCTTACAAAGCCACTGTCATTCCTCAGCATTCTGCTGAAGCTAAATCATCACAGTTCCTTCTGATTTGTTCTATTTTTTTTTTTTAACACAGAACAGGCCAACACTTTAATTCAGTTTTGTTAAATTTTTGTTTGGTGAATTTAAAATGCTTCCTGTTAATTACCAAGTTAGAGATGTGCCTTCTTCATCTACCTGGCAGTATTGAGTGTCTGCTGTATGCTGGCCAGTAGGAATATTTAGGTAGTTAGGCCATGAACTCTGCCCCTAGGAGCTCAGTCTGGGGGTGGGGGTGAGGAGGAAGCTAAATCTAGCTCAGCTTCCTACTATGGAATATGATAGTATCTTTGTTTTCTTTAAGAGAGAAAAAATGGAGAGAAATGCAAGCTGAGAGTGGGCGCTGACGGGTGAGGCGGTGCTGGAGGGCTGAAGAGAAGCACCCCTGAGGAAGGTGGCCTGGGCCCAGAATGGGGTTTGATGGAATCTTTCGAGAGAGGGGTTAGAATGGCAGACAGGTCTTAAAGAAATCATGCAGAGAGATCTAATGGGAAAGGCCAGAAAATGTAGCTGGTCTGCCTAAATGGTACCTGCGGTCCGGCCCTGGCAGGAGGTGCGTGACAGGAAAGGCGGGAGGGTGAGGATCAGCTAAATAGCTGGAAATAGGAGGCCACGTGCCTGACACGCTGGAGGGCTACTCTTGGCTTATTTGTTCTAAAAGACTGTTTTCCTTATTTTAAATAAATTATTTGAATAGAGAGACACTTTTAACAATTAGGAATCCATACCTAATATCTGAAAGACTTGGTTCTTATCTGGGAAAAGAAACGTTGAAGTTGCCTTCAGCAGTCAATTTGTTCTGATTTCCAGGTGAGCACAGCTGTCAGCTGGGACTAGTGCACCTGGCCTGTTGACATCTGTGATAGCGAATGGGTCTAGTAGGAGAGCAATATAAAAAATAATCTTTCCCTCCTCACCCTTCCTCTTAAAATCTCAATCCAAAGTCACTTTGTAAGCATCTTGCCTAGTGCTTATTCCAGTTTGCCTCCCAGTTTTTTGAATGGACACAATGTTGTGACACTCGGAGAGAAGTTACCGCTGCCTTCTCAGGGCTCTGGTAGAGCTGAGAACCTCAGACCATTGCTTGCTCCTGACCCTCCATAGTCACATGAAGGAGGATGGAAAAGGAAGTTTAAGGGAATTTTTGTGATTAGGTCAGGACTAGAACTCAGAGTCTACTTCAGTTGTTTTAAATAAGTAAAATTTACTTTTACTTTTCATTTAAAACTACTTAAAAATAACCAGAAAACCCACTGTGTGTCTTGGAACACAGTCAGGCTTGTGTAGAAGCATGTTTGGGTGTTCTTCTACTTTTATGAGCATGTTGTAAAAACGTACTGTAGTTCCTTTTTGTTTTTATTATTGCTTCTTGATTTTACATTCTGAACAGAAATTACTGATAGAAATATTTTGGGTAGCTATCACTGAATATTAAATAATTTATTTTGTCTTAATTGTAATGATTTAGATATATGTTACATCATACATAATTTCCATTTTCCAAATACGTATTAAGATTTTCCATTTTCTTTAATGTATTTAATTCAGTTGAACACAAAGGGAAAATAATCAGATTTGTATCTCCTACATAAAAAACCTGAAAGGGAACTTTTTTTTCAAATTCGAAGGACTAATGGGTAATATTTTGGTTTTGGTATGTTTGATGTTAAGACAAAATCCTGTTAACTATATGAATCTTAAAGAATGGAATCAAATGTAAGTTTATTGCCCTCTTGTGGCAATTTGTAAGAATGTCTCTTTTCTTTAAAAATACTGTGATAAGCCTTCAAAATCTTTGTTCAATTCACTTATAATGACTTGGTCCTAGCTGCAGGTTTTTATCAAGCATTTTCATGTTATTGTCTCAGTATACTTATTGGAATTTATATAAATATAACAGAAAGGTATCAGTCCTCAAATAAAGTGAACAAGCCACATAGGCCTTTTAATTGTTAAAGAAATTGTGATGTCATATGTAATATTGGGAACCAGAATCTTATAAGTATAGATGGTGACAGAATCTGCTTTCTTTACACTGTATATCGTGATATTTAAACCCAGTAAAAGTAATTGATCTTCACATTGGACATTAACCTAATGCAAGAGGAAATAACGTCCAGTACTAGTTAAACAAAACAAACTGCTTGCAACTTAATTAGTGTTACTGCATGGACTTTGGTGAAGGGAATGGTTTTATATAACTTTCTCGATGGGTCTGGCCAGGTCTTAACAGGAGCAGAAAGAATGTTACTGCCATATTTGGTCTACTGTTTTGAAAAGGCTTCCCCCACTGATTCCTTAGGCATGTACTGCCAGTAATACAGGGTCCTGCAGAGGTAACGCCTGCTTGAAGTGTGGTTGGTGGAGTAATAAAATATGAGTGTAATAATTTACAGTTTTAATTTGAACGTTACACCTAAAATGTCATATGGTGTGCTTGAGTGTGATATTGTTATGTTACAGAATAATATGCTGATGATTTTGTAATAAAATATTTTGTAATAAAAAAGGGGGCATTATTTGTCCTGTAGATTATGAACTACATCTGTTTAGCTTTAAATTCCAAATGCTATGTCATCCAAACTCAGAAAGTGCACTCTTGTTTGAAAACCTTACAGATGTGAGAATAGCAGTTCAAAGGGTACGTGAACATTGAGAACATGTGGAAGATGTTAAGGCATGAATGAAGGAATTTGGAGAGAGGCAGAGTTGGAGGCCATTGTGATGATAGCTCAGGGAAACCAACTGATTTCACTAAGCTGTCAGTGAAAGACACATACTGTTCCTTGTTTAACAGCTTGGATGTCTTACAGTCATTTTCACCTAACACTGAAAAATGACAGCAGATTACAGCTTCCCCCCTGCCCTAATGATATCACACATTCCTTCAGTATCATAAGGGGCTTGATCTCAGTAGAAGAGCCATGTTCCACTGAAAGGAGTGACTGTCAGGATCTCTCTGAGTGAGAATCGAGGCCCTCTACAGCTCAAAATGCTCTCCAGAGGATTTCTCCATTGGCTGATAGTCATCTCCAGGCCAAGAAGTCCAACACTGAACTCCAGATTTACACTCTGCCCCCTGCATCCGGCTTCCTTGTGCCAACCCCATTCTGTCCTTCCTGCCGTTGTTTTCATCTTTTTAAATGGCAACTCCATTTTTTCAGTGGCTCAGGTCAAAACCTGGAGTCCTCACTGACACGGTTCTTTCCTCCATACATCATTTGAAATCATGAACAAATCCTATTGGCTCTACTTCGGAAAAATAGCCAGAATTTGACAAGTTCTTACTATTTTCATTATTATCACCAAAGCAACCATCTTCTTCCACCTGGATTAGATGGTGAAAGAAGATGGTCGCTCAGGTGGTAACAGTGGAAATAGCATTACCACTGGGGCAGTTCTTCTAAAATTTCAGGGAGATTGTGTTTCCCCTCTGCTTAGAACCTTGAGGTGGCTCCTCATCTCTCTCAGAGGAAAAGCAAAGGCCCAGGAGCTGTCTTGTTACTCTGATCTCCTGTTACAGCACTCCTCCCTCACCCACTCTGCTCCAGCCCATGGCGTCCTCGGTGTTCCTGGACCACGCCAAGATTCTCTTACCTTAGGGCTCAATTCTGAAACGCTCTCTGCACAGACATCCTTATGGCTCACCAGATCAGTTCTTTCAGGTCTTTGCTTAAATGCCATCTTCTTTGTCGGGCCGTGCTCTGACCCTCTATGTATATTAACAGTCCTCTGTCTCTGGTCCCTACGTTCAGTCCTCTGGCACCAGTTATTGACCTTTACCTGCTTTATTTTCTTCCCTAGAACTTATCGCCATGTCATATATATTTAGTTGTTGATTACGTGTATTTTCCGTCCTCCCTAGAATGCGCATTAGCACAGAGGGCAGAGAAGCAGTCTGTTTTGTTCAGTGCTATATCCCCAGCACTAGAGCAGGGCAAGCTGTGTGCTCTCTAAATGTCTGTTCAGTGAACGATGATGAAGGTGGGTAGCCGACTGGAGATAAGCAGTTCAGGAACCAATCTGCCTGCTCTACTCCTGCCTCTGCTTTCACTGAGGTTATAATTTGGGCAAGTTACTTTGTCCCTTTGGGCTTTCGTTTCCTTACTTGTAAAATGAGGATAGTTGTTGTTCCTCTCTCATAAATTTGTGGGAAAGATTAAATGAGTGTGTTTAGTTCATGGTAAGTTGTTGAAATGTGTCGGCTCTTGTTACTCTGACATCTTCCATGTGTGTGTTAGGTAGGCAGTGCTCAGGATAGTCCCTGACATCGGGCATTAGAATCACTTGGGGTTTGTTTAAAAGGCAGCATCCTGGGCACTGGCCCAGAAATCTGAGGAAGGCCCTGAAAGTTTTACGTTTTTACTAGTTCTTCAGTTGACTATTTGCATATTAAAGTTTTAGAGTCATATGGTGGAGAGAGGACTAATGGTCCACAACTGAAGAATGGTAATTCTGAGCTTGGGGAACAGCCTGCGTGAGGACCCCTGCTGCTTGTGGGTACTCAGAGGGTGGGGCCTTTCCCTCTCAGCAGTGTGTGTACGTAGTGTGTGGTGTTGGTGCCGTGTGTGGTATCTCGGGGGTTCTGTGTATATGTGAGTGATGCCTGGTGTGGTCAGTGAGTGTGGTGTACAATATGTGGGTGCATGTGTGTATGTGTGGTGTGTGTGTGTGATTTGTGATGTGGTGTGTGTGTGTGGCGGTGGTGATGGGTGGGACTGGGAAGTAGGTGTTGAGAAGTAAACCGGTCCTCTGGCTGTTTCTGATTTTCAAACGACTTTGTTCTGAGGCAGGAGTTGATAGCCATGCCTAACTATTTTCTTGTTCTTGGCAGTGGGATGTTCTATGATGGGAACCACACCTATCTCATTGAGCCAGACGAAAACGGCACCTCCCAAGTAAGTGCTCCTTCTGTTTCCTGCAGCAAATATGAACATGATGCTGGGAGCTTTACTCCCTCCTCTTTGTTCTCTCTGCTTTATTTTATTTAAATATATATTATTTAAAGTAAATACTGAAAACATCAAAACTGCAAGTTTCTTTTTTTTTCTTTTTAAATCTGTCTCTTACTCCTCCTTTAAGTTGAAAATACTTTCCTGAAGCTTCCGTTTCTCTCTCCACTGTCGTGTGCTATGAATCTGTCTTAGTCTGCTCAGGAAATCATTACAAAATTCTGGGTGGCTTAGACAACAGAAATTTATTTTCTCACAGTTCTAGAGACTGGAAGTCCAAGAATAAGGTGTCAGCAGGGTTGGTGTCTTGGTTGAGGGTTCTCTCCTTAGGTTGCAGACAGCTGCCTTCTTGCTGCGTCCTCAGATGGCAGAGAGAAAGAGAGAGCTCTGGTGTTCCTTCCTCTTCTCAGAGCGGCACAAGCCCTGTTGGATTAGGGCCCCACCCTATAACCTCTTTTAACCCCTATCATTTTTCCTCACAGGCCCTAACTCCAAATACAATTACATTGGGAGTTAGGGCTTCACTATATGAATTTAGAGGGGGAAAATGCAAACATTTATTCTGTAACAGATCAAAAACACAGATTTGCGATTTTCCACCTTCCCCTTTTCTGATTTGAGATTTTTGTCTATTGCCCTTTGTCTTTAAAGCCCTGTGTTGATGAAATTTAGAGAAATTTAGGTTTTCTTATTTCCCACAAATTAGAAAAACAATCCAGTTCCATTCCAGCTCTGTATATACAAACATTCTTCCTTATATCATGAACATCAGTCGAGTGCTTGGAGATGCAAATAATTTCAAGAAACATTTCCTACCCATAATATTGTTCGGAAAACTATCAGAATTGAATATTATTTTCTGAGTCCCCACTGCCTGCTCTCCTGTCACTTTGCTTGAACATGTCATTGATAGCTTAGTAAAATGGGTTGGTGTCCCTGAGTTGTAATCATAATGGCCTCTCCCTCTCCCTCTATCCAAATTCTTTCATTCCTGTTTTAACATTTTCCACATGGCCTCACTTTTCACATACTCTTATAATTTTAGTAATTGAATGAAGCCTGATGAAGTTATTTGAATATTCACCAATTTTTTTTCTTAGACAAAACATGACTTTATCTCTCGGCTTTCCACAGAACTTTGTGTAACACTTGAATTTTGTAGTAAGGTTCATTTGGGCATCTGCTGTACCAGTCAGCATGCTCCCCAGTATGAGGAAAAGTGTTTGCTCTGCAGTCTGTACCTGGCAAAGCTCTCTGACTCTGAAAGCTGGGCAGGGAGTCCGTGGAAGGGAACCAGTCATAAAAAACATTAACCCATTTTCCCAGATGTCTTACTTCTCCTTGGGGGAATAGGCCCATTCATTTATTTTCCATTACTGTAGGCTCTGGCTTCTCTGTTTGTGTAGGCATTTGCTGCTAATAGGATGCTGCTCTGGTCCTGGGAGAATACAGGAGTGAGTGGGAGCTTTTGTGCAATGGCTCATCGCCCCTTTAAACCCAGGAGAATGTGTAGCCAAGTTATGGTTTTTTTAAGAGTTCCAGCTTCTCCAGCTATGATCGCCTGAGCCTGGAGGTAGCTGGAAGTACACCCTTAATCTCTGTTGTTTGTGCTATTTCAGGCGGATTTCCGTTTTCATTCGGTTTACAAATCCAGGCTCTTTGAATTTCCTTTGGATGATCTTCCAGCTGGTATGATGTTCTTGTATTGACTTAAAAAAAGACAACTTAAATAATTCATTTTGATGCTTCAGAGCTAATCTATAGGTGGAATATGATTAGCACACAACTGCTTGTAACAGTTTCAGGGAGAAAGTCAAGTGTCATAAAAAGGGAGAATAAAATGCAGACTAACCACATGCTTACAGTGGATGAGTTTGGAAAGACAGAACTTGAGTGCATTGAAGGAAAGCTTTTTAAAGTCATAGATTCAAGTAAGGTACCATAGGAGAAACAACATTAGGGCGAAAATTGGTCTGTGCAGATAACATATGTAAAAATTCACTCTTGGTGAACCACTGAGTTGTAAACATAGGGAAGAACTCTGAATTAATCATTTTCCCATTTGTCATTATCCTCATCTTATGCGCCAGCATTTTAAGGAAGAACTGTTAACAGATTAGCATTTTTATTTTATGCATTATTTGTGAAATCAGTCTTTCCTTCTCAGGTAAGTTTATAGGTCCATGTATTTTTACATGCTGATTTGAGAGTTGCACCCAAATCTTCACAGGAAAATAGGGCAGGGTCCTTATACTTTGGTCTCATGCGGTGGAGCAGTGATCATGCAGAGCGCTAGCTCAGCTGGGCTCACGTGTGTTCTCCGCTGAAGACAGGCATACTCCAACACCGGGCGTGGGCGTGGAGTTGCTTCCTCCCCTGTTTAGAGAGCCCTGATCATGGCCATAGCATGTTCTAAATTTTAAACTCACTTTAGTTTTTGCAACAGCGCCATGAGATAGAATTGTTTCCATTTTATAGGTGAAGCTCAGCTGCCTTGTCTCCTCCTTGGTCCCACAGCTAGGAGCAGATGGGAGGTTTGGAAGAGGGCACAAAGAGAATGTTCTCTGGGAGGGAGGCACGGAAGTAATGGAAAAATTACTAGACTGAAAGCAAATCCTAAACTACTGCTTAGGAAGATGACCTAAAAGTTTACATTATCTCTCCATCAGAAAATGAACTGTGTTTTCTAATGTCCCTTCCTCTCTGAAGTAAATTTGTAAATTCTTGACCTTCTGTAGTTTCCCTCTAGAGAAATAAAACCCTCCCCTGCTCTCCTGCTGCCAAGGGGTTAGCAGACCCTATTTTATAGAATTCACTATTTCGAAAAGTCTGCAAATGAGCATTTAATGCTCTTTCTTCACGCAGATACCTTAAACTGTTCCTTTAGTATTTCATGTAACTTTTACAATCCCTGTTATAAAAAGAAAGAAATTCATGACTAGCTGCCAAAAGATAAAGTCTTCATCTAATACATATTATTGGAAGTAATCAACATGAATTAACATTTAAAGTAATAAGTACAGTTCCCTCTAAGGACTTTATTGCAGGCTTGCCAAGATAAAATTTTGTAATTTGAAAAAATCTTTGTTTAGGGCTTCCTTTCAACAGAAATTTTGGAAGTGACTTGGCAGTTCTGCAGTTATTAAAAATGAGTTTTGAACATCTTCTTTGAAAACTCGCATCTGTCTCAATTAGTTTCTGGTTTTCTTTTCTCATCAGAAGTTAGCACTGTTGCCTGGCCAGGTAGCTCAGTTTGTTAGACAGTCGAACCCATGTGCTGAGATGCCTTTAAAAAAAAACATTGGCACTGTCAATTTTAAGAGTGTTATTTGTCTTTCAGAACGCTTAGATTTACCATGATAAATTAGAAAGAAATAAGAAATAAATGTCAAAACTGCAGGTTTTGTAAAATAAGCTCAGAAGTAAGCTCATTTATTTTTAATTTAATACAGTTTCAGTGGGTTATAGATTATTAGCACCTTTGTCTTCCTATGCATTATGTTTTTCCCAAAGAATATGATCAGGTGTTCTCTGCACTTGTTTGTACTAGGAACTTTTGTTTTACTTAACACCATCCCTTAGGACTAGTGTCTTTTTTATTGGTAAATTACAGTTGGCATCAATGTTACATTAGCTTCAGTTGTACAGCAAAGTAGTTAGATGTTTATATCATTTATGAAGTGCTCCCCCAATAAGTCTAGCACCCACCTGGCACCATACACAGTTATTATAGTATTATCGACTGTATTCCCTATGCTGTACTTTATCTCTCCATAACTGTTTTGTAACTACCAGTCTGTACTTCTTAATCCCTTTACCATTTTCGCCCAGTTCCTCAGCCCCCTTCCCATCTGGCAACCACCAGTTTGTTCTCTGAAATGCAAAGAAAACTTATCCATTTAGAAGATACTCACCAAATATATATCTGATAAGGGGTTAATATCTGAAATGTATAAAGAACTCATACAACTTAACACCAAAAAAACCCACCAAACAATCCAATTAAAAAATGAGCAGAAGACCTGAATAGACAGTTCTCCAAAGAGAATATACAGATGGCCAGTAGTCATATGAAAAGATGCTCGATGTTGCTAGTCATCAGAGAAATGAAAATTAAAACTACAATTAGATGTCACCTCACACCTGTGAAAGTAGCCACATCAATAAATCAACAAACAGCTAGTGTTGGCAAGGATGTGGAGAAAAGGGAACCCTTGTGCACTGTAGATGGGATTGCAGATTGGTGCACCTGACTATGGGAAACTGTATGGAGGTTCCTCAAAAAATTAAAAATAGAACTACCATATGACCTAGCAATTCCACTTCTGGGTATTTACACTAAGAAATCCAAAACACCAATTTGAAAAGATATATGCATCCCTGTGTTCACTGCAGCATTATTTACAATGGCCAAGATATGGAAGCAATGTAAATGCTCATCAATAGATGATTAGATAAAGAACATATGATATATATGTATAATGGAATACTACTTGACCATAAAAATGAATGAAATTTTACCATTTGTGACAATGTGGTTGGACCTAGAGGGTATTGTGCTAAATTAAATAAATCAGACAGAGAAGGACAAATACCACATGATTTCGCACATATAGGGTGGGGTAAAAGTAGGTTTACAGTTGTGAGTACCCGACACAGAGTTTATTATCGTATTATTATTTATTAATTGTTGTATTATTTCCATATGAAAAACTGTAAACCTACTTTTTCTCCACCTTGTATGTAGAATCTTAAGATTATTGTTTTAGGAACATATCTTGAAAAAAGCTTATTTATTTTGTAGGGACCCCGTAGCACTCAGTTTTCAAAAAATTCCTACCATGAAATATACAAACCTTGTATGCTGTTCAGTGAGTCTTGACACACGCGTGTTCCCTTCGGGAGCCCTAGAGCCACACCGTGACCCCAGGGACTCCTGCTGTGCCGGTTCCCGGTCATTGCCCCTGACTCCCAGTTCTGCAGTTTCCTTTCTGACTTTTTTTTTGGCCGTGGATTAGTGTAGCCTGTTATAGATCATCATACAAATGGAATCATGTATTATGCCCTGTTTCTTTTGCTTAGCATATGCCTATGAGATTTGTGTTGTCAGGGGTAGCAATAGTTTATTCTTTTAAATTATTAAGTATGTCCTACTGTATGAATGTACCACAGTTTTTTATTCATCTTGCTAATGGACATTTGGGTTGTTTCCAATTTTTGGATGATTCTTAATAAAATAACTATGAAAATTCTTGTAAAAATCTTTTTGTGGGCACCTGTTTAAATTTCTGTCAAATACCTGGGAGTGAAGTTACTGGGTCGTAGGCAGCTATAGAAGTATGCTTACCTGTGTAACAGTGTTTTCAAACTTGAGCATGCATCTGAGTCACCTGGAAGGCTGGTTAAGCATAGGCTGCTGGCCCCATTGCTGGACGTTTCTTTAAAATACTTTATTGAGGTGTGATTGACATACAAAAATTGTATTATTAATGTATACAACTTGATGGATTTGGAGATAAATATACATTCATGAAGTTATTATCATAATCTGTGCCATAAACATATCCATCAACTCCAAAAGTTGCCTCCTATTCTTTCTTTATTATTGTTATTATTAGTGATTGGAACACTGAACATAAGATCTACACTCTTAGCAAAATTTCAAGTATATACTATAGCATTGTTAACTACAGGCATTACTTATACTGCTGTACAGCACATATACCTGTAGGACTTATTATTCATCTCGTAAAATGAAACTTTGCATCTTCTGACTACCTCCTTGTTTCCCTCTCTCCCCACCCCTGGAACCCACCATTCTACGCTTCTGTGAGGTTGACTGTATTAGATTCTTCATATAAGCAGTATTATGTAGTATATGTCCTTCTGTGTCTGGCTTATTTCACTTAACATTATGTCCTCCAGGTTCATCCATGATGTCACAAACAGCAGTATTTTCTTCTTTTAAGGCTGAATAATATCCCATTTAGATACATACCACATTTTCTTTATCCATTCATCCATCAATGGACAGTTAGGTTGCTTCTGTATCTTGGCTGTTGTGAATAATGCTGCAGTGAAAATGGGAGTGCAGACATCTCTTCAAGACCCTGATTTGAATTTCCGTGGCTATATACCCAGTAGTGGGATTGCTGGGGCATATGGTAATTCTCTTCCTAATTTTTTGAGGAACCTCCACAGTGTTTTTCATTGTGGCTGCACCAATTTCTGGAGTTGTTGATATAGTACCTCTCGGATGGGTTATGAGATTTTGCATTTCCAACAAGTTCCCAGGTAATGCTGATGCCATTAGTCTAGTGATCACACTTGGAGAACTACTGTTTCATAAGAAATTGCTGAACCCCTTTACAAAGTGGTTATACCATTTTACACTTTCATCTGCACTGTATGAGAGTTAATTACTCCACATCTTCACCAACACTTGGTGTGTCATTCTTTAATGAAGGTCAGTAGTGAATGTGCAGGTCAAGTTGGCTATTTAAAAGATTCCAATAAAGAATGTGATGGTTTTACAGGAGAAATATGAGAAAAACTTTTGAGATAACTTAGAGGTAATGTTTGAGTTTTTTGAGCTATATTAATTAATGACATTCAGTATTAATATGAACACAATTGCTTTGATTAATATTCTACATTACCATTAAGTGAAGCATTATATGTTATAAAATTAATAATGACCATATAGTTATGTGGTTACAATTACTTATTAATAATTATAATTATTAATTAATAATTAAAGTATAATTATATAACTTATACTAGGAAGGGCTAATAAAACTTTGCCTTGTATCAAAGAAACCTAGAAATTTCACTGAGTTCAATTAACTTTTATTTTCTTTTAGAATTCCAACCAGTAAGCATCACTCCACCAAAATTTATTTTGAAGCCTAGACCAAAAAGGACTAAACGGCAGGTATGTATTCACAGGTCTGTATATCATGGTGCTTTAAAAACACTTGGCAACTGCCAGTTAATTGAATCCACATTAAGTCTCTGTGAGAGGGTATTAGGTAGGACATTTGTCAGGGGGTGGTGAACAGTAAGCGTGATGGATCTGTTATTAGCCATGAAGGTGGGGCTATATTATTTCATAGACTCAATATTGAGTCAAGGTAGTGGTGATACTGTGGTTACCCAGCGTGGGTGATGGGGCCTCTGTTGTGGCTTCTCAGATTTCTTGTGGCATAGGCCTCTTTCCTGGCCTGGTGAGCACCACATCATGGGATCTACTCGTATGGTGCATAACCTTGTGTTTATCCTTTTAAACTACCCTCTTCACAGTGAATCCATCAGGTTTTGGAGCCACACATGCTACTGTCACACTTGAGCTACTTTGGAGTCTGGAATGTAAAATTAGGATGTCAACTTTATGAATGTTCAGTGGATCTTGAGAGTAAGAACAGTAACTCTTTGTATAGTGCTTTATACCACATGAAGCACTATGCCATTATTCTTCTTACCCAGAAAAAAAAATGATGGCTCTAAAATGTGAAAAATGACTTTTGTAGAGTTATGGAGTGGGTAAGTGGTTCAGACAACATATGAACTCTGGCCATCAGAATGAAGCTGTCTTCCTCATGCCAATGGTGGTGGTGGTGGTGGTGTGTGTGTGTGTGTGTGTGTGTGTGTGTGTGTGTGTCATAAAAAACACAGGGTGAGAGAAATAGCTCCCCAGTAAGATCAAGCAGTTGAAGGAAATGGGTATTTTTAAAAAATATATGTTTAATAAGTATGAAATAAAGTATGTTTATACAGATTTCTAATCTGTGAATAATAATTGCTAAATTTTATTGAGTACTTACCATGTACTTGGCCCTATTCTAAGAATTTTAGTTGTATATACATATTTAATCCTCATAAGATTGTGAAGAAGGTAGTATTATCATTCCCATTTTACTGGTAAGGACATTGAAGTGTGAGAGGTTTAAGTAACTTGCCCACGGTTGCACTGGGTTACCCAGTAGGTGGATCTGGGATTCTGATGCAGGAGGTCTGGTCTCAGAGAAGTTCTTAAAACAGTATATGCTTAACATACTGCCGCTCAGAAGTCCTTGCATTCTGTCAGTCACTACCGTGAACTTTATATATATTGTGATATACACATATAGAAGCCTGATTAAATAGATAAAAATAATTACCATCAGGATTTAATTTGAAACAGGAATTGTTTTCATGAGTTAATAACTAAGAGAATAGGATAATTTTCTGTTGACCTAATTTTTGATGGTTTTCATACACATTTGCAACATCCAGTCATATGCTAAGCAGACAAATTCTCGATTTCTCAGAAATCAAGCTGGTGGACCCAGGGAGATGATGAAGTGTTATAGAACTGTGTGGCCAATATTGGCAATTCTCTGACCTTCAGAAAATGTTGAAAGTAGTGAGAGAGTCTTCTGTATGAACTGGTAAAGCTCAGATCTCTTCCATGTGAACAAACTATAGAAGTGATCTCTAAAAGTATAATCTTAGGTTTCTTCTGTATTAAAAAGAAGAGACTAGCATTATAAAAATATCAATTTTTGAAGAGACTCTTGTCATTTGATGCAGCATATGTTATTATTATTATTTTTTTTTTTTGGTTCCTGAAACCCAAATTATGGTGTGTTATTCTCTATCTACTTGTAAGGGATTGTGAAAAAAAAGGGGTTTTTAAAGTTTTGGAGTGTGTAAGCAATGAAGAAAATCCACACAGTAGAAAATTTTTAGTTTACTTTAAATACAGTGCTCAAAATACACATTCATTATTGATTTAGTTTGATTGTATACCCTCATCACAAGAATGGCCCTTGGGTAAGTGAGCAGAAGGATTTATTGAAAAACTGTATATTGAAGCATGACATAAGGAAAAAGTGAATTTTGCGGATCTCATTACGATTGTGTTGTAGACTAACTGCAGAGAACAAAGGGCTATGGCTGCCTTAGTGACTATTGTGAGCAGTGTTCATTGGTCACGATTCTGAAGGTGGAGAAAATTTGTTGTTGAACAGACAGACAGAGCTGCACTAGGTAACCCAAGACTGCCTGGGAACTCTCAGCACTGTCCTGTTAAAGCTCCTGTGTCATTTGGGGATCCCCTGACCCCTACCAGAGGAGGCGGCACATCTCAATCCCACCTTTGGACATTAATGAGTAAAAGTGCCAATCACCCCACTCCCTGCAGACCTCTCAGAGGGTCTTAGGAGCTTAAATTAAACCATTTTATTATAATCTCTGAGATCTATTGTTAAAATAGCCTGAGTGAGATAAGTGGAAGTACAACATGAAGTGATGTTCTTTGATTTTATATGCATATATATTTCTGGAAGGACACAGTAACTGTGCTGTACCCACTGTTGGGGGTGGATAAAAACTAGGAAGATAGGGGACAGAGGTGAGAGGAAGACCTTTGCTCTCTACTTTTTTATAGTTCTTTAATTTCTGAACCATGTAAATTTTTTACTTACTCCAAACCTTAAGTAAATTGATGAAAAAAAAATACTAAATGAGTAAATGGGGACATGTTTTTTTTTAATTTTTCCCATATTTTTTAGTTTTTCCTATTTAATTTTTTCAGCTTTATTGAGATGTAACTGAAAATAAGACTGTAAGATATTTAAGTGTGCACTGGAAACCATTTCCCCCGTGGAGCTGGTTAACACATCTGTCACCTCACATACTTACCTTTCCTTTGGGCAAGGGCATTGAAGTTCTACTTTCTTAGCAAATTTCAGTTATACAATACACTATTATTAATGTATTCATGAATGGATAAACGGATCAAGAAAATGTGGCATATGTACAATAGAATATTACTTAGCCTTAGGTCCAAAATACAAAAATGCATGCTATCGCTTATAAATGGAATCTAAAAAACAACAAAAAATGTCAAACTTATAAAAACAGGGTAGAAAAGTGGTTGCCAGGGTCTAGGAGGTAGGGTAAGTGGGCGAGGTTTGTGAAAGGGCACAAACTTTCCACTGTAAGATGAATAGAGTCTGAGAATCTAACATATAACATATACTGCTGTTTTTCACAGCCCAGTTCAGAGGGCCTATTTAGGTGCCATTTTCTTTCCTGTATTGCAGCTCCGGCGGCATCCTCGAAACGTGGAGGAGGAAACCAAATACATTGAACTGATGATTGTGAACGATCATCTCATGGTAGGATTTGCTGAATTTTTTGTTATTTGAACTTGCTTGTACCTTGAATTAAACTGGTCAGTGCAGCAATGTGTTTAGAAGAAAGAGGCCCACAAACCTGTCACCTAGACAAGGTATTTGTGTAACCAAATATATGTAGCAAATATAACCACTAACCTACTAGTAGGAAATCCCTTTAGGTGAAAGTAACTAACAGTATTTGGTGAGGTTCCAAAAATATTTCTGGGACTCATGATGTCAGCTCTTACTTGACTAATGTAGGGCCTAATATCTCCTCTTACTAAAATGGCAAGGTTTAAAATATATGAAAACTTCCACTTTATATTGAAAAAGTGAGACACCAATAATGTGACACTTTAGTTTGCAATGTTCAACTTTATCCTAACAAAATAAAAGCAACTGTTCTATTTCTGTCTTGCTGTGCAGTAAACCATATGGGAAAGCTTATATAGCCAAGTAGTAAAGATTAGGATAAGAACCTAGCGAAACTTCCAGTTTTGATGAGTCAGTTATTTTGTTATATTCAATTGTATATATTAATTTCATGAGCATGTTGTGTATTCAATTCGTGGGCACACTGTAGTCATATGGTTATAGTCACAACATAGCAGTGAGTTATAACGCTAATTGTTCCGTGTAATCAGACTAGTGAACTAAGTGTTCAGTGATGGACGCTGCTCTATTTTACTTAATTTCAGATAAAAGTATATTTAGATTTACTTTGAGTGATTTATTTGAGGGAAAATGTCATTTATTTACACATGATTAAAGAAATAATATCAATTTTAATTATTTTTAATGATAGTGCAATCAAGATTGAGGGCTTCTTTCTTATTCAGGCTAAGACTAAGTTTTATCTTTCTACCTTTCCAAATTCAGTGAATGTTACTGTTCCCTGAGATTTTTACAAAACAAGAATAAGTTTCAAAAACATAATTTTGGATATTTTGGGATATGACAAATTCAGATGTCTATAGACATCTTTATGCAGTTAACACAAATAAAGTGAGTCAGGTATTAAACAATAGGGAGGGGTGTGGCCTGTGGCAAAAGGGAAGTCACATGGCCTGTCTAATGGGAGCACAGTTGGTTCTCAGCAGTTACCAGTTACTACCAGATGAGGATGCTAATTTCAAATGAAGCCAAAAATCAGGTTTTACATGGTGTTACCTGATTTTTAAAACAGCATTAAGGCCAAACAAAAGAAATATGTGATCCACATCTAGCCTGTTAGCTACCTCTTTGTGGCCCTTGTGGCTTTCTTCTCCTTATGACTGAGTCCTACAGGACTTACACACTTTTTTACTTTTAGCAATGTTCACATTCACTTTTTTGACTTCGACAGTGCTTGTATTTGTATGTCCTGTAATTCATAGATAACTTTCATATGTTTTAATCATTTCAAATAACAGTCTTGTGATAGAAATAAACTTGTGAAATAGATGGAATGGGTATTTTTTTCCTTCATCTCACAGATGAGTAAGTGGAGTCCTTCAATTTTTAAGAGCCTTTTCTCAGACTACGCAGCATACAGGGGACTAGGTTTCAATTCTTACTTTTTTTTTTTTTACAGAAAACTTTAGAGATCTTTCAGTTACACCATGTTTTCTCTGCTGAGGTAATTATTTGCTGATGACTTTGAAAACCCTTCACTTTTTTTTTTTTTTGCTTTCAGTTTAAAAAACATCGGCTTTCAGTTGTACATACCAACACGTATGCGAAATCTGTGGTGAACATGGCGGATTTAGTAAGTATCAACACAATTCAATGTTGCTGTAGAGGAATTTTCTCTCTTGATTATTAATAGAACACATAATATGGTTCTTATATTTTCACTGCTCTTGAATTAATGCTTCAGCCAAGGTGTCCTGTAAATCCCTGGTCACCTTGTAGTTGACTTTACTGACTCCGATAGCTGGCTGGGAAGATGATAAAAGGAAGTGGCCAACATTAGCCACAGATTTATGCCTAATGGTCCTTCCTGTATTTTTCACATTGGAAAAGAAAAGGTCAGGTCCTAGGCCCTAACAGACACTCACCATGTCCTTCCACCAGTGGAAAGCAGTGTAAGAGTTGCCTTTCTCCAAAGGGTGCCTGGCGCTACGGGAATGAAGCAACTCGATGATCCTCCTGTACCTGCTTTCCATAGCTTCCCCTGACAAGGGAGTGCTGGCACCTTCTCCATGAACTTAGTCAGGGACAGTCAGGCTCTATAGAAATGATTTTCTTGGAGAGTCTTCATTGTTCCATTTTTGCTAGGGGAACTCAAAAATGTATGTAATGTATTCTTTGTCTAGGTGCCAGGAGGTAGACCCAGGGAGAGCCTTGAATAAGGGTGAAAATGTGTTTTTTTGTTTCTAACTAGTGCTGTTCTTTGGGTATTACGTGGTAGAGAGTTGGTTCTCTGTTACTCAAGGGAAATGAATGTAAATTAGAAAAATAATTATCTTTCTTAAAAAGTGAAATTTCTTAAATTAACTAAAACTCAAGGGGTTTCCATAAACGGACCTTTGTAGTTCTATTCATAAAACATTCGATTTTTACCCTATGTACAGCTGGTGTGTTCATTTTCTTATATACTAGATATACAAAGACCAACTTAAGACAAGGATAGTGTTGGTTGCCATGGAAACCTGGGCAGCTGACAACAAGTTTGCCATATCTGAAAATCCACTGATCACCCTACGTGAGTTTATGAAATACAGAAGGGATTTTATCAAAGAGAAAAGTGATGCAGTTCACCTTTTTTCGTACGTAACTTTTGTAATGATTTTTTATTTTTTTTTGGTTCTACGTTGAATGCTCTATGACTTGTGCCTGAGATGTATCCTTTATGCTGTGTAATGCAATTAGGATTTGACAGGGAAGATACATTTGGAAAAAAGTTTTAAAGTATAATTTGCTTGAAATTGACATGCAAATATAAGAGGTTTAATTTTGAGTTTAGTATTGCATGTACAGGATCTGGCACAAATAACACCCCTTTTTTATTACAAAATCTTTTATCACAAAATTATAAGCATGTAATTCTGTAACATAATAATCTCACACTCAAGCACACCATATGACATATGAAGTGAACTGTTCAAATTGCTGTCCACCTTGTGCGAGACATTCACGTACCCCACCAACCACACTCAAGTAAGCCTTACTTTGGCTGGACCCTGTATGTTTCATTTAAATTTTCAAGAGATTTAATCAAAGCTTTTATTGAGTGAAAATACTGTCAATGCTCATAAAGAGTATTTTAACTGATTAATTATACTCTTTAAAGTTTCTGTCTTTTAAATGTTAATGTTTTCTTTGTTTTTGATTTAAGTTGAGACCTTAGTCATATTTCCAGAGTTCTTTTATTTTTCTCACTCTTACAGGGTTTTCTTTTTGGTAACTAGCATATTTGATGTAATAGCAAGTTATATGTAATAGCATTTTAAAAACCTAACACCTGAAGTCAGAACTTTTGTTGATGAAAGTTATAAATGAAAGTAGAAGAGTATATTTTTTGGGTAACTTTTTATTTTTATGTAATTTCAAACTTATAGAAAAGTTGCAAGAATGCTACAAGGAAATACCTATGCCTTTCACCCAGATTGATCAATTGTTTATATTTTGTCCCATTTGTTTTATGATTTCTTTTCTTTCATCCTTCTTACCTCCTTTTCTTCCTTTTATCTATCTGTTAATTTTTTTTCCTGAACTATTTGAGAGTAACTTGGAGATGTTTACTTACTGGTCTTTACTACTAAATACTTAAGACATTTTCTTATATAGCTATAGTAAATTATTAAAGCCAGATAATTTAATATTGATATAATACTTTATCTAATCTATAGTCTGTATTCAAATTTTACCAGTTGTCCCATACTGTATTTTATAGCTAATTCTCTCCCTGCCTCAACTCCAGGATCCAGTGCAGGATCACTCATTGCATTACCTATCGGGTGTCTTTCGTCTTCTTCCATCTGAAAGGCCTCCTCAGCCTTTCTTTGTTCATTTGGACCAGACATTTTTTGAAGAATATAGGCCAGTTATTGAATAGAACATCCCTCGTTGTGGGACTTTTATTTTCTCATTATGAGACTCAAGTTATGCATTTTTGGCAAAAATACCACAGTAGTGATTTTTGTATCTTTTTCAGAGTACATCATAGTAGTAATTCTTTTTTAATAGATATAGATCTATTGGATATATTTGGTGATTATATGGGAAACATCCCTTATAAACCTTTTTCTTCGGTTATGTGTGTAATTTTCACATTCCTTCCTTCCTTCAGGAATGTATAGTATACAAATGTTATGTGCATTGAGAAAATAAGTGTGGTAAATTAATAATGAGAGGTGTTACGATATTTGAACTGTGAGCAGTAAGCATTTTTCATTTCCTTTTCTGAAAGGGGAAGTCAATTTGAGAGTAGCCGGAGCGGGGCAGCTTATATTGGTGGGATTTGCTCGTTGCTGAAAGGAGGAGGCGTGAATGAAGTAGGTGTGAACATCTGTACAGTACAAAGTGGTATGATGGCTGAAAATGTTTTCCTAGTATTTAAGAGATAATTTCTCAGTATTCCACATTCTCCAGATGTTAGATTGTTTTATTAATAACCAATGTGGTTACTGTAAATGACCAGAAGACAGGATAGGGAAATAATAGCAGATAATATCTGATAATTCTGTCCATGTTCTACTTAGAATAATTTCCAGATTTAGCTATTTACAGATTATATAGAGAAAATATTTACTTTTACCTTCATGGACAGTAAGGCCCTGTTTATTACTTTGATTGATTTTCCAGAGAATTGGGTAATTCCCTGAGTTGTTTGGCTTAGTACCAAACAACCCAGTTGGAAATTTTCTTCCTTCTTTGATACTTGGCAAATTTTGGAGAAAAAAAAATAGACCAGGGTTTTCAAAGGGTTTCTTCTATTGCTAAGGCACTAAACCTGATGGAAGTGATCTCAAAAAGAAATACTTGAATCTCTGGGTGGCTATATATTTTTTAAAAATTGTCCCTAGGTCTTCTCAGATTTCTTTGGGCTAAAGATCATCACCACATCCCGTTATTCAGTGTGTGTTTTCTGAAGCCACATGTTCTTAGTTTGGGGAAATTTCAGGCTTTTAAGTGGACATGCAAAGGTGAACAAGTTCCAAATAATTTACACATTTATTATTTTATTATTATGCAAAAGATTGGTTCAATTGTATGAACGTATTATGTTTTCCAGAAATGTCACTGGTGAACTTTGGACTCAGAATTAGATTTAATTTCCAAAACAAAAAGTTGATGATTCCCTGGCTTCTAGTCTTCTCTATAAGAATTAATCAAACATAGCTTTATTTCTTACTACTTCTTCCCAAATGCTCAGTGGTTGAGTACTAGCTATTATGTGTTTAACCTCTGCTCAATAAAATGCTTAGAAATTACTTTCAATTGTGTTGTCATTTTCTGGCCCATCTTAAATAAAAAATAATTTGCATTTACATGTATTTTATTTTTGTTTTTCAGTTTGGAAAGACTGATTTAATGGCAGTTACTCTTGCTCAGTCATTAGCCCATAATATTGGTATTATCTCAGACAAAAGAAAGTTAGCAAGTGGTAAGTTTAAGTACACATGTGGTTTAGTTGTATTTCTAGTAGACTGTCTGTCAAATATTTTGAAGAATGAGATTATTTAATTCAGTGCTTTGATAAAAAGAGTTTGGATGATAGTAAAAGATAAATAGCCAGAGCACAAATATTTTTTCAAAAGCAATACAAGGTAATATATACTTATATTACAAATGAAAATTTCTCCACATGTTATAAACACTGAAAGCTGATTGATGATAAATTCATAGTTGAATTTAACCTGAAAAAGGACAAAATAAGCTCAGGTGGGTAATTTTAAATGGTTTAATAAAGAATCCTAAGCTTATAGGTAAGCATACTGTTTTATTAATGTTTGTTTGAAATATGTCTTAGTATGACCGCAGAGAATTTGCCAGGTAGGAGCAGACCTGATAAAGGGCTTAGTAAAAGGTGGACCCAGTAAAATATGCTAGCTTTAGCATCTATGAGGAGTACATTTTCCCAAGTTACTTCACCAGGAATAGTCAAATACTATGTATTATGCATAAGTTGATTATAACCATATTTATTTTATGATTTTAATAGCATATAATCATAAACATGATTATTTATATTAATAACTCAAATAGTTGAGTACTAGTATTATCTGCATCTAGATTCTCATTTAATCCTTAGTCTTGCAAGATACACATTATTAGCCCCATTTTACAGATACAGTGACTAGATCTTAAAAGGTTAATGTCTGAAATTTACACAAGTTTATATTAAAGGGCAAGCCCAAGTTTTGAACCTGGGTATTTCTGATTCTGAAGACCTTCTGCTTAACCAGTACACCATACTGTCTTGTACTAGCAGCCTTGGTGCAGAGGCTTTAAAAAATGAACGGGGAGTTCTAAGAATTCTCATAATGGCCTGTGAAACCAGGACCCTGTAGTGGTGTGTCATTATATCATTGCTATTTCATTGTATTTTACTTTAAATGAATTCTTTAAAAATATGGCCAATTCTTTAAATATTTATCAAAAGATTTAATATTAGTAACAATTACATAATCTTGAGAAAGATCGGTGGATTTTTGTTGTTATACATTGCATAGAAACTTCAAATAGAAGGAAAATTAGAAAGCAGGTATTCCTATTTTAAAGTTATGTGAAGAATAAAGTTAAGATATACTTTTGAAAATGGGAACTGCTCTAATGCACCTGTTTTTTACTTTGTAATAAGGCATTTGTATTCATTTTCTCTTAGGCGAGTGTAGATGTGAGGACACGTGGTCTGGATGCATCATGGGAGACACTGGGTGAGCCCACCTGTATTTGAAAATGACTCACTTTCCTCTCTGCTGCACTACTGTCTTCTTAGGAATGTGACAGGCAATAACTAGTGCATGGAATCTCCTCACCACAGGCGTTTAAGAGAAAATCAGAAGTAGATTTTCTCACTAGCTTTGTATGTAAAATATTTTTACAAAATAGTGTCTTATTTATGAGGCTGATTGATGTTAGTTAAGCTAGAAGATCAAAGACATTTTTAACCTTGAACCTAGGCAGGAACAACTTTGTTCTTGATGGCTTACATACTAATTCCCATTTCTTTTATCTTCTTCAATTCTAATTAAATGGGTTATAAACAGTGCTGTGCTGGTAAGCTGACTCTCAAAAACAAAAACAAGAAAAGAGCCCAGATCTGTAGCTTCTCAGGTTTCCAGCAGCCTTCCACCCTCTGTAGAAGCCCATGGTGCAAATACTGCAGTGGCAATTTCAAGCTACCAGTGGTGCCTCACTGAGCAAGGAGTGGGAAGAGTTGTGCTCAGTTGCCCTCCTGAGAAAGGTTTTTATTTTTATACTATCCTACCCTTCATACACTATCAGGCACTAACCTTTTATTCTTTCTAAATAAAATTTACAACCATTCCTTTTCTGCCAATCTTATCACTACCACCTTACTTTAAACTTTTATCATCTTGTGCTCTTCAATAACATTCCAGATATTCATCCAGCTTACAGTCTCCCTCTCTCCCTTCCTGAACTCCACTTTCATCATAATTGAAAAGATATAAAGAACGAAAGAGTGAACACTTATAAACTATTACACAGATTAAAAAAATTAAACACTGCCTACATAGTTAAATATCCCTTGTGTATTCTCTCTCATTGGCCCCAGACCCAACCAAGGTCACCACCACCTTGCATTTGGTTCACATCATTCACAGATTCTTTTTTATACTTTTACTGTATGTATATGTCGTTTTTTTTTTGTTGAAGTAATACACAGCATTGTTTTGCATTTCAGTTTATACAAAAGGCATCACACTATATGCACTGTTCTGTGACTTTCTCATTTTGTTGAAATGTGTGTTTGTGAGATTCATCCATGCTGATAATGTGTAGCTCTAGTTCATTGACTGTGTGTGCGGGGGAGGGGGGCACTCTGCCCATAGAGCCCCATTCCTCCATCACGGATGAAAATAAAACTACCAAGACATGATCTGCTTGGGGAGGAGAGGTGGCCAAACTCTCAAAGGAGAATGACCCAGAGCCCCTTCCTCACTAGACTTTTATTGGGTTCTAATACACTGGAATACAGGTATGTCAGGCGGCAAGGATCAGACAATGGTTAACATTTCAAAGAAATCTGAGGGCTTAATCTGAGTCAGTGTCTGTCAGGAAAGGGGGTTGCAAAACTTTGGGAGACATACTCATTTCCTCCTCGGACCCTTATCATTTAAATGAGTGCACTCTTAGCAAAGCAGGTTTCATAGGACTTTACGAATTCTTTCTTATGCCTGATCACCCGGGGAACTGCTCTGGCTGGCACAGGGCTGCACCGCTTGCCCTCATAGTTTCAGGCTTTAAGCCGATTAGGCCCAGGAAGCAGAAGACATCTCCCAGACTGATGTGGGGACTCGAGCTATGTCAGAATAGCTGAGGGGCGAGGGTTCATCACTCCCTCTTTGCTGCAGCCCCCCCCCCGAGTCCTTTTATAAGGGCCTCCCAAGTGATCGTGTCTGGCTTAGGTTGCCCCTCCTGTGAGGAGTCTAACCCATCATTGACTAACTGACCAAGCACTGGGGCCAGAAATGGATGAGGCAGAAGCGGTGCTCCTGCCAAGGAGATAAGCTTTGTCTCCTTAGTAGGTCACATCCTCTTGACAGAATAGATTCAGATGAAGAGGGTCCCTTGGCTCTTACTCAGCCCACCATGGGGTGAGGGTTACAACTCCTGAAACCAGGCTGAACGGTCCGTAACGTGTGTATGGCACAATTTCTCCATTCTCCTCTTAACGCACCTAGATTCCTGTGTCAAACACACGAATCCTATCATTTGTCTGCTCAGAACTTTTGTTGAGTCTCTGTTGTCTAAAAGATAAGGTTCAAATTCCTTCCTCCAGTATTTAGATGTCCATAATCTCTATTCATCCTCATTTGCAGTCTCATTTTTCACTGCTATTCATGACCGGTTTGCTAACCATAATTATTCATGGGTTTCCAGCTTCCTTTGATTTGCTAGCCATAATCCTACATGGATTTTCAGCTTCTTAAAAATTTACTCACCATAATTGTACATAAATTTCCAGACTCTTTCGATTTCTTTAATGTATTCTCTTCATCTAGAGTTCTCATTTTTTTAATCACATTCTAGCCGTTTGAGACTTATTATAATTTTTAACTCCTGTATTATTTAATTCTGCTTGTGTTATGCTTCCCTACACCAATTAGTTGTAAATTGTTGAGGATTACATCTTACATTAATTAGATTTTTATCAGATATCTCACCATAATATCTCATGCAGACTTCATTTTCAAGAAAGAAATATTTATTGATTAGATTTGAAATTTGAATTCCCAAGATATGTATGACAAGGAAAATAAATGATGGAAGGAATGTACATACAAGCATATATTTAAAATATTTATTAAAATATCTGGATCAGAGAGATAAAGAAAAATACCATACGACTTCACTTATACATGTAATCTAAAAACCAAAATAAACAATGAAACAAAACAAAAGCAGACATACAGATGCAGAGAATGGACAGATGTTGCCAGAGGGGAGGTGAGTTGGGGGACTGAGTGAAAAAGGTGAAGGGATTGAGAAGTTGGTAGTTACAGAATAGTTGTGGGGATATAAAGTACAGCTGAGGAAATACAGTCAATAATACTCTAATAACTATGTAAGGTGCCAGGTGTGTACTTGAAATATCAGAGGGAACACTTCATAAAGTACATGGTTTTCTAACCACTATGCTGCACATGCGAAACCAGTACAAAATAATATTGAATTTAAACTGTAATTGAAAACTTTTTTTGGCCTTGTTTAGTAATAAGAGGAAATTATAAAGGTACTTTTCTATAGTTGTAATTTTTCAACAATTAAATTTTATGCTACAGGATCTTTTAAAAGTTCTTTTGTATATTGTACTTGATTATTCTGATTAACTATTTTTTTTAGATTCTTGTTTATTTATTTATATTTTAGAGAGAGGGGAAGAGAAAGAGAAAGAGAAGGAGACATACATCAATTGGTTTCCTCTCATATACTCCCAACTGAGGACCTGGTCTGCACCCCAGGCATGTGCCCTGACCGGAATCGAACCTGTGACCTTTCGGTTTTCAGGCTGGCACTTAAACCACTGAGCCACACCAGCCAGCATGCTGATAAACTATCAAACACAAAATTTTATAGATTGTGTGCCTAGCCCTAAGCATAATGTGTAGCAACATCAAATGGCAACACTCAAATGTGTTTCACTCTTTCCCTTGAACTCTTTTTGCATCAAATAGATGCACAAGCTCATTGCATAAAACATTGTTTGGTGTGATGCTATATATAATTTGATTTGTGCCAAACAGTGGCTAACAGCACTAATTCTGGAAGTATATTTCCTATGGGTACATTCTGTCCCATTTCTGCTTTTCGAAGTTCCTCTGTAATGCTAAATGTTGGAAAGTGTTTTTGAATTGAATACTTTCCTATTTAAAGGTGTAAAAATTAAAATCTTAAAAATGAATTGAATACAATAGATATGTTACTCTGCCAATGAGAAGGTGTGGGGCAGAGTCTAGGGAGAGACATGATATCTAATTTCAGGTATTTGAAGGGCCATGGTGTGGTAGAGGAATTAGTCTTATGTGATAAGGTTAACAGCACAGACCATAACTGTAGGAAGTCAGATGTGGCACAGTGAAGGCAGAGGAACTATACATTTCAACGGTTCATATATAAAAAGAGCTTCTCTGAGAGGGAAGAGTTCCTACCCTGTTGGAGAGTAGACTGAGCCCCCAGCTGTGCCATGGGCTGGAGGCTGGGGCTGGCTGAGGTGCGGGCCCTTGGCAGGGCAGCAGGCGGAGCTAGGCTTTGACCTTTGAGTGTCCCACACTGAGAGTGAGTGACTTTCTTCTTTGAAAGTAGGAGCCATCTCAGGTTTTGACCAGGAGAATAAAGAGGAAACTTGAAGAAAGCCCTATTTAAGTTTATAATTCTGGCAGAGATATGCAGGCTGGATTAGTGGGTTTGGTGATGAAAACAATGGCCAGGGTGTAGCATTGACAAAAGGGAAGCGGAGCTTGACTCTGGCACCTTAGACCACGCAGCCATCCCAACACACTTTGAACAAACAAGACAAACAAAAACTCCTAGATGCAGACAACAGCACAGTGAATACCAGAGGGAAAGGAGGGTGCAGAAAGGTAGGAAAGGGTAAACAGGGGGTCAAATACATGGTGATGGAAGGAGGTTTGACTTTGGGTGGTGCACACACAGTGCAATATACAGATGCTGTATTACAGAATTGTATACTTGAAACCTGTATAATTTTATTAACCAGTGTTATGCCAATAAATTTAATACAATTAAAAAAAGAAAAAAGAGACTTCCGGCCAAGATGGAGGCGTAGGCGGACACGCTGTGCCTCCTCTAACAACCAAAATTAAGGACAACAAATATTTAGAAACAAGAAAACAACTAGAACTTATAGAAAATTGAACTGTACGGAAGTCCAACAACCATTCATCCAGACCGGTAAGAGGGGCGGAGTCGCAGCAGGAGAAAGTGGAGGTGCGGACCCAGGAACGCAAGCAGCATCTGCAGGCAGTTCCCAGGTGCACAGGCGGCGGCTGGCGGTCCCCGGGCCCACAGGCAGCAGCTGGCGGACCCCGGGCACAGGGGGGCAACTGTGCAGACCCAGTGAGGCCGCACAAGGCGGCTGGCTGACCAGGTGATCCCACATTCGCGCACGGAGACGGTCCAGGCAGAGGGGAAGTGGCAGAAGGGACTGGATCCAGGAGAGAAGGGAGCAGGCACCATTGTTCCCTCTCAGACCCCGCCCCCACCTATAGCGTCACAACCCAGCGACTGGGCTGCCCCGCACTGGGGAGCGTCAGAGGCTCCACTCTTCACTACGTAACAGCACGAGCGCGTGCGCAGATAAGCCAGGTGAAGGGGAAGCAGCGGAAAGGGCTGGAGTCCAGGAGAGAGCGGAACAGGCGCCATTGTTCCCTCTCAGACCCCACCCCCACCTATAGCGTCACAACCCAGCGACTCGGCTGCCCCGCCCTGAGGAACACCTAAGGCTCCACCCCTCATACGTAATAGCTGCGACCAGACTAAAACCAAAACAACAACAACAACAAAAAACCCACCAATAATGGCTCAAACCGGAAAACAAATAAAAGCCCCAGAGCCGATTCCTCTAAGCAGTGAAGAGATAGCTAACCTATCAGATGCACAGTTCAAAGCACTGGTCATCAAAATGCTCACAGAATTGGTTGATTTTGCTCACAAACTAGATGAAAAAATGCAGGCTACAATCCGTGAAATGAAGGAAGATGCATGGGGCACTGATAGAGATGGAAGGAAAACTGGGACTCAAATCAATGGAGTGGACCAGAAAGAAGAAACTAACAACCAAACAGAAAACGAGGAAGAAACAAGAATTCCAAAAAATGAGGAGAAGCTTAGGAACCTCCGGGACATCGTTAAATGTCCCAACATCCGAATTATAGGGGTACCAGAAGAGGAAGAAGAAGAGCAACAAGTGGAAAACTTATTTGAACAAATAATACAGGAGAACTTCCCCAATCTGGCAAAGGAAATAGACTACCAGGATGTCCAGGAAGCTCAGAGAGTCCCAAAGAAGTTGGGCCCAAGGAGGAACACACCAAGGCACATCGTAATTACATTACCCAAGATTAAAATGAAGGAGAAAATTCTAGAAGCAGCAAGGAATAAGGGGACAGTCACCTACAAAGGAGTTCCCATCAGACTGTCAGCTGATTTCTCAAAAGAGACCTTACAGGCAAGAAGGGGCTGGAAAGAAATATTTGAAATCTTGAAAAGCAGGGACCTACATCCAAAATTGCTCTATCCAGCAAAGCTGTCATTTAGAATGGATGGACAGATAAAGCGCTTCTCAGATAAGGTCAAGTTGAAGGAGTTCATCATCACCCAGCTTTTATTATATGAAATGTTAAAGGGACTTATCTAAGAAAAAGAAGATAAAAATATGACAGTGAAAAGACAGCAAACTCACAGCTATTAACAACCACACCTAAAACAAAAGCAAACTAAGCAAACAGCTAGAACAGGAACAGAACCACAGAAATGGAGATCATATGGAGGGTTAGCAACAGGGGCGTGGGAGGAGGAGAGAGGGGGAAAGGTACAGAGAATGAGTAGCATAGATAGTGGGTAGAAAATAGACAGGGGGAGGGAGGGCAAGAATAGTATAGGAAATGTAGAAGCTAAAGAACTTATGACACATGGACATCAACTAAAGAGGGGGAATGTGGGTGGGAGAGGGTGTGTAGGGTGGAGGGGAATGATGGGGGAGAAACGGGACAACTGTAATAGCATAATCAATAAAATATATTAAAATAAATAAATAAAAATAAAAAGAAAAAAGAAGTAATAGATGAGTGAAAAATTTTAAATAAAGAATAGAATATATGACATGTTAGAAAAGTGAAGTGAAGGAATTAAGTTAGTTCAGGAAATTTAAACCCAACACAGCTTTATTTTGGAGAGTTTAACATGAAACACTTGAAAAATGAGTTTAGGGTACATCATCATTGTAAACTCCATTAATTTACTCATAAAGTGTTAACCATGATGCTGGCAAGAAGGAAGGATATAAGTGAACATAGTCCTTGCAGTGTAGTAGGAGAGATTTTATAAAAACTATTATTATCTTAATTGTATTGTCACTATTATAAAAGCTCAATGTAAAACAATTTTTGAAAAATATAGAAAGTAAAATTTTTATCACTTTTTTTCCTTAAGGTTAACTATGGTTAATGTTATGATAAACAGTGTTAAAATAATGTTTAAATCCAGTAGTTTTTCTCTTATCATTTTTACTGTTCTCTTATAAAATCTGAGCCCTGGTGGATATAGAACTATTTATTCATTTTTTACTTAACACAATATAGTCATTTTTCTGAGCCTTTATTCTTGGATGCCATGATTACTAATAACTATATGGTATTCTATTTTATTCATATATCACAGTTAACAGCTTTCTTACTGTTGCACAGTAGGTTATTTTCATGTTATCTGCTATTATAAACTGTGCCACCATAAATATCTGTTCAGACATATTTGTGTACATAGCTTATTATTTCCTCAAGAAACCTTTCTAAAGATAGAATTATTAGATTTGAGGATATTTCTCATTTTGAAGATTCTGAATGTATATTGCCAAATTGCTCCCTAGTAGTTTCTTTCTCTATTGACCCTTTATTTGGTATACATTTTTTTTGTATCATGAAACAATCTGAAACTTGAAAAGTTGCCAGAACCTTTCTGTCCTTGAATCGTAAGTTGCTAACTCGATGCCCCATCTCTGCCTAACACCTTAATGTGTGTTTCTATAAACAAGGACATCCTCCTACAGAAACACAATACAACCAATAGAATTACCTTATTCTTAGCCCCCTTCCAACACTGGCTCTGTGTTTCAAAGCTGTCATCTCAGAATCAGGCAGCACGCTTTCATGTCTCTTCAGCCTCCTTCAGTTTGGAACAGTTCCGGTCTTTCTTTGACTTTCATGACCTTGACACACTTGCAGATTACTGGTCTGTTGTTTCGTAGAATGCTTTGCAGTTTGGGTTCCAGCCCAATTGTAATATTTAGAAAAGAGTTATTATTAAATGCATTATTCTTTTCTTTGATTGAAACTCCAGGGGGGTGTGTGTGCATGTGTGTTTTCTTTGAGTATGCCCACGAATAATGAACAACCCATGCATCATCACCATTGGTCACCATATAAAGAATTTAGAAATAGACTGATTGAATAAAATCCTTAGGGATTGAATGCATAAGTAGATAAATGGAACTTGTTTTTCATTTTTGAGAAAATGTATAATTTTAATAGTGTTTAATTTTAAGAGTAATATACAAACAAGGTAGACAAAACCTGTACCCAGCTATTAACTTTCCTCTGTCTTGTAGCTATTATCTTCCTAAGAAGTTCACCCAGTGTAACATTGAAGAGTATCATGACTTCCTGAATAGTGGGGGTGGTGCCTGTCTTTTCAACAAACCTTCTAAGGTAATACGTGTGGTTAAAGTTATTAGTTATTACTCTTTCTAAAGTATAATAAACAAATTTTTCAGGCATTGGACCTCATGAAAGAGAGCTTTTCAACTTGCCTTATACACACATTTTCTAATTTACAAAGTATTTGTATTTTCTAAGTCAAGTTGAGTCTTGGAGCATTTGGGGCTTTTCTGATGGGAATAGAAAACAGGTAGAAATAAGTGTTTGCTTTCTGAAAAAAATTTATTTTCTTTTTATATGCCCAAATGATGGTTCAGGGTTAGCTTACAAAAATGCTTTTATTTTGTTTTGCTTTTTTGTTTTCTTGGTGAGTTTCCCCTGTTGCCCTTTGGATGCCTAATCACAGCTCATACTGGTAGAAAGGGGAGCATGTCTATTCTCATTACTCCCTACACGGCCTTTCAGGATAAGCAGTGTGATTAAAATTGCAAGTACTTCTCAACGTGAAAACCAAGTTTGCTTAAAGAAGAGAAGGAGAAAAATCTTTCTGTACTTAGACTTTGTCAGAGGCTTTTGCAACTTGCGGAACATATTTTGATTACTGATTGAGTAGAAAGCAGGTCTTCCTCCTGCCTTGGGAAGACTGCATGTTAAAGAAGAACCTTTGTCCTTGTTAATTAGGTCAACTGTGACGTGCTTCTGTGTACCAAGCCGTATGTGGTGTTGCCTTTATAATCATTTACTGGCTTTCATTCTCTGTTCACACCAGGGAAATTTAGGAGATTTTGCACATGGCACTGAAATGACTTTAACTCCAAAAGTTTTAGAAGTGATCATTGAACTAAATTCCTGCTGTAAGAAAGGAAAAAAAATCAAGTTTTTTTTATCAAAATAACTTATTATTCTGAACCCAGAGTAAGAGAGTAAGAGTGTTTTTCCATCTGGATAAGTTTTAGGTTTGGCTTTCAAAGCTGTCTCATTAGTTATGATCCCTTTCAACTGAAAATGAAATCTAGAGATGAATTGATTCTTTTGTTGTAGGGAAGAGAGTATTTAAAATTAGTTGAGGATTCTTTTTTGTGGTTGTTGCTTTTTAGTCGGTTTTAAGAAAGCAGTGTGCGTGTGTGTAGGTGTGTACTCACTTCCATTGTGTAATATGTAGACTTTGATTTTTTGAATCAATATTATATATTTAGAATATAGCAATTATATTTCCTAATTTTACCTAGAACCATAAACTATACTGAAAAGATAATATTGATGGAGAATTAAAAATTGAACTCTCTTAAAATATACTCTTGTATAGGGCAAAACTACTTATTGCTGTTCTATGCAGAACTATGTATATATTTTGTATTAAATAAATCAGTAGTGGTATTTTTGTGACGTTTTCCTTGGTGAAGTGACTTTCTGTTGTATAAGGATATATAATTAATAAAGGGCTTTGCATGGATAGTGGAACTTGATCCTCACAACAATTTGTGGTGTAGAGGGACAGCTGACATTGTTCCTGTTTTAAACACTAAGATTCTAGGGCTCTGAGATGGCAAGCCATTTGCCCAAGATAAGTAGCTGAGCCAAGATTTGAATTCAGGGACATTCTGACTCTAATCTCTTGCTTTCTGTTTGAAGGAAGTTCAGTTTCAGTCTGGCTTGGCTTTAGTCAATGGGTAGATCATCTTATATTTTGATGGCATTTATGTTAGATATGTAAATATGATTAAATCTGACATGGAAACAATATTAGACACTTCTGTTCTAAAGTTCCCAGTTCTAAAGTTATGGAAAGTCATGCTTTCTGTTTAGGGAAATAAAAATATATTTTTGAATAATTGACAGACATGCCAGAAGCGTAGGTGTGGCACTTAGGGTCTCTTGTAATGCCTTTGATATTGATCTGCCTGTATTTTAATTCACTTTTTGGTTTTCATCCCATAGCTTCTGGATCCTCCTGAGTGTGGTAATGGCTTCATTGAAACTGGAGAGGAGTGTGACTGTGGGACCCCAACAGTAAGTCTTTGGGTGTTTTGATGATTTTCTTTTCAAGGTCATTCAGGTCATTCCAGGTCCACACACTGGGCAGACGTACAGAGCAGGAGTTATACCTGGAAATTTTATAAGATTTGTGGAAGAAAGGTTATCATTGTGAGATTGTACATTTATTTTAGAAAATATTCCGGTACTTTCAGGAAAATGAAACCATTTTCTGACGTTATGCAAATATTTCTATTCCTTAGGAATGTGTCCTTGAAGGAGCAGAGTGTTGTAAGAAATGCACCTTGACTCAAGACTCCCAATGCAGTGATGGTCTTTGTTGTAAAAAGTGCAAGGTAAATAAATGGTGGTTCATTATCAACTGACAGAAAAGAGGACCTATTTGGTTACATTGTTAAGCCTAGGTAAATATAATCTAATAACAATAGTAGTATCTTACATGTATTAAGTGACTAAATGCTGGCTGCTTTATAGGATCCTCACAAAAGCTTGTGAGGTGTAGTAACTTTTTATTCCCATTTAACAGATGAGAATGCTGGGGCTTGTAGTAGTTAAATAGTTTGCCCAGGGTCCTACACCAACTAAGTCAGGGAGCTAGGGCCTGAACCTTTATAATTTGCAGAGTTTGCACTCACTTCTGCCTCCCTGAGGACTGTGCATGTTAAATGAAACCAGGTATTTAACCTTGGAATGATGTTTTTCTTTTCTTGTAAAGCCAAGTGGATACACAATAGACCTTTCTTTTCTTGCTGCTCAGCTAGGTATATCTTTTGCATTAGCCGTTGAGGGAGCAAAAGGAATACTTCAGACATGATAACACCTTACATGTGTGATACAAGAGAGTTTAAAATGCACCTTTAAACACATTACCTGTTTTCATCTTCTCAACAGCATCTTCGTTCCTGTCTCCAAATATTTAAGCCTTTCCATTAAGACTAAAAGTTATTTGAGGCTTACCTTTTCCAAAGAAATCTACTTCTTTTTCTTCTTCTCATATAAAGTCTGGTATAACATTCTACATCATTTCTGAGGTTGAATATCTGTCTTTCATCCTGTACATTTTATGGAGGCAGAGCCAGGGACTCACACTAGTAATTGATACAGGTTCTTAGTAAATATTTGTTGAATGAATAAAAATATGCACAACTGTCTTTTGCTGGTTAGTCTAATTAGAGTTAAGAGAGGGTAGAATATGAACCAAGTATCTACTGAGTGCCAGAGATAATGCTGAGGACTTTTAGTGGATAGCATCTTATGGATTTCTTAACACTAGCATTGTTGACATTTTTGGCTGGATAACTCTTTGCTGTGAGGGTGTGACTTCTTTATTGTAGAATATTTAGCAGCATCCCTGATTTCTGATTACCAGATGCCAGCACAATCCCTCCCAATCATGACAAAATTGTCTCCAGACATTGCCAGATGTCCCCTCGGGGGCAAATTCACTCCTGGTGGAGACAGCCACACTTTTCTGATAGGCATTGTCATCCAGATTTTTTCACTTGAGCAATCTGTCTTAAGGAAGTGAAATAACCTACTTAGGCTCACTCAGCCAGTAAGGACTAAACGTGCAGTTACATCCCCGGTCTGCTGGCGGCGATTTCTGTTGTTTCCCCCTCACTACTGTGTCTCTGGCAGCTCTTTCAAACAAGCAAGGCCCTGGCAGAGATCTCTGAAAGCACCCTCTACAAAAGGAAGATTAAACCAAATGTGAAACAGACCTTCTTTCATTTTGGCTGCCTCAACTGTTTATTCTGTCAGCTTTTCCAACCGCCGCAACGGGGGATCCCTACTCACTTATTTTAATCCTCAGTGTTTGAGGTCCGCCTGTCCCTACAGTGCATTTAATTGGGCCATTTGTCTTTGATTTATAGAATTCGGCTCTTTGTGATATAACCATTTCAAGGAACAAGTAAAAAATAATGAAATTAAAATACATACAATAAGTGGCATGACTTATCTAACCACCCCACAGATAAGTTCCAGCTGTACCAGTCACGTGAAATCTTTTTTTGCCACATTCTCTCTCTGCCCCACACTCCCCACTCACCCCTCCCCTGGGCTCCTGGAGGAACCAGAGGCAGGGTAGTGAGTGGAGGAGGGGAAACAGAGGAACAAAGGGAGAGATTGTGTGTATGTCTATTTTTTCAGCATACGTTTATAATAATGTATCTATAAGTCAGAGTTGGCAAACATTCTCTGTGAAGGGCCAGAGAGTGTATATGACCTACAGGCTTTGTGGGTCATAGGTCTCTGTCTTAACTCTCCCTTTGAAAGCAGCCATCAGAAGGACAGAAACCAAGGGGCATGGCTGTGTCCCAATAGAATTTTATTTATAAAAACAAGTGTCCAACCCAATTCTGCCCTTAAGCCGTAATTTGTGACCCTCTGCTGTAAAATAGTACTTGTTTCCTGGCTTATTATTTTCCTCTTCTCGTTAGTGTGTAAGTTGCAGGAGGGCAGGGGTTTGGGTTGATCTACTTACCGCTGTGTCCTAGCACTTACCGCAAGTCCTCCTTCACTGTGCTTTCTGTCAGAAATCTCGGGCAGGTCTTGAACATGTACACTGTCCTATAAACTTTACCTTAAATCTGCTCATATTTCTACCTCAGATGTTCTAAAATTGTGGTTTGCCCCAATTCCAAGGAGGAAGAGAGCCAGAGTATAGGAAATGAAATTACTCTGCTTCTTCCCTTATTTTTATGGCCTATTTAGCCCCATTAAAATGGTTTCCTGCAAGCAGGATTCTCATGGTTTGTTCTCCATTGATTCTCCAGTGACTAGGAAGTTCCTGGCACATTTTAAGTGGCTAATAAATACATGATGAATGAATGAATGGGTGGATGAATGAATGAACACACATTTTGTTTGAATCTTCTAAAAAACATCTGTTGCAATGCTGACTTGAGTTGGCAGTGTGCTTTTTGCATGCTAGGAACAACAGGAAACTCAATTGCCAGGAGGGTTACAAGCAAAGGAGAGAAGGTGAAAGGTGTGTGTGTGCATGCATGTGTGTGTCAAATAATGTGTGTGTGTGTGTGTGTGTGTGTGTGTGTGTGTGAGCAGAGCAGGATCCAGCCCAAATTGTAACATTTTGAAGAAGGAAAGAAAATGGGATTGAAGATGAAAAGGGAAAAATGAAAATGTTATGTACCTGTGTTTTGTTGTAATGCATACTCTTGCAATTTATAAATCCAATGAGTTTAAAAATTTATTTGTACTACTCTCACACTTACAAGAAATATTTAAGATGATTGAAAACAGACAAAAAATTCCCCCCAGACATGGGTATAAATCATAGAAAGATTAGAAAAGAATAAAAGACCAAGCTATAAATCTATGTAAAAATGAGGCAGGAAAGGAGGGAAAAGAGCATGGGAGAAAATACCTTTGCCAGAAAAATCTTTTACAATTTAGCACGAAGTGCAACTTTCAAATTCTTGGCAGAAAAGACAAAAAAGAATAATATGATGAAAGCACCAGTAAGAATGAAGGGTGGAGTGTAAGTCCACAAGCCATTCGGAAGGAGGAATTCCTTGAACTTGGACGGACTGGTCCTGGTGAAGATATGTCATTGAGCACTAGCTTATTTTACCAAGATATTCTAAGGCTTATGACCATGTGTATTACTCCACACCCAAGGAGCTCTCTCCCCAACTGTTACATTAATATGCCATTCAGCAGCTGGTTTCCACAGACCACCATCTTCAAATAGTGTAAGATAATTCTATCCCCAAAATACTCGTTTTGCTTTTTTAAAGATGATACTGTGAGAAATTTTTTTTCAACAGTTTTTACACATTGATGTTTGGTTATTTTAGTTTCAGCCTCTGGGGACTGTGTGCCGAGAAGCAGTAAATGACTGTGATATTCATGAGACATGCTCAGGAAATTCAAGCCAGGTAATTGACAGAGTAATTACTCTAAATCAATGGGTAAAGTAGGTGTATCTTTAGTGCACTTACCTCCCAGATGACATGGAAATGGACAAGATGCTCATGTCTTTCTTACACATAAATTCTCACTTTTTTTTTTTAATTTTTCAGGAATCTAATTTTCAGTAATCAAAGCTTGAGCAGATGTTCAGCATAATTTTATCTTCATGTCAAACAAACCTAAGACTGCATGCTTGCCTTTTTTTGTTTTAAGTAGGGAGGAAAATTCATTTGCTTTTTGCTTATTTAGTGAAGAAGTAAATAATTATTTTACATAACAACTTTGTTTTGTTTTAAGTAGGGAGTGAAATTCATTTGCTTTTTGTCTATTTAGTGAAGGAAGAAACAAAAAGATCTTTTCAGCTGGCTGATATAGTTGTCAGCTGAGACAGAGAGACCCACAGGGTCCTGGGTTCTGAGAAGAAGCCTGTTTCTCTGTCTTGACTCTTATTTATCTGAGACAGTGTGCATCACCTCAGCCATTAATCACTGCTCTTAAATTTACTATTATTTAGTTTTAAATAGAGAACATAGGGAAGTTGACCAACTTTAGCAAGTATTCTCAGATTTCACGTGGTCCATGTACATACAGGGAGTCCTCACTTTCACATGGTCAGTGTGTGTGCAGGGGGTCCTGGCTTTCATGTGGCCAGTGTGTGTGCAGGGGGTCCTGGCTTTCATGTGGCTAGTGTGTGTGCAGGGGGTCCTGGCTTTCATGTGGCCAGTATGTATGCAGGGGGTCCTGGCTTTCACGTGGCCAGTGTGTGTGCAGGGGGTCCTCGCTTTGCAGGGTGTCCTCGCTTTGCAGGGTAATGCAGGGCCATGAAAATGACCACGCAAGCTAAAACCGTGGAAAGTCATCCTAGTAGTCAATGGAAAAAACTACAGTTTTACTGTGATCTTTTACAAAGGTTGTCAAACTATTGAAAACTCTCTTACTGTTGGTTTTAAATGATTATGGAAATAAAAAGTAAATTAATATTTATTTAGCACACTAAGTTAAAACATAAACATTATGAATTAAAGTATTTTATTTTATTTTATTTTTTAATCAGTATTTTTAATTGTTGATATTGTACAGTTTTCTGTCTTTTACCCCACCCCAGCCCACCACCCAAGCCCTTCCCACCTTCCTCCCATTTCTACCCCCCATAGTTTTTGTCCATGAGTCCTTTATACTTGTTGCTCTAAACCGTTCCCCTTTTCCCCTGAAATTCCCTCCCCTCCTCCTCTGGTCACTGTCAGACTGTTCTCAAATTCAGTGTCTTTGTTTATATTATGCTTGTTTGTTTGTTTTGTTGATTAGCTTCCTGTTAAAGGTGAGATCATATGGTATTTGTCTTTCACTGTCTGGCTTATTTTGCTTAGCATGATACTCTCCAATTCCATCCATGCTGTCACAAAGGGTAGGAGCTCCTTCTTTTTTTCTGCTGCATAGAATTCCATTGTGTAAATGTACCACAGTTTTTTGATCCATTCATTAACTGATGGGCACCTAGGTTGCTTCCAGCACTTGGCTATTGTAAATTGTGCTGCTATGAACATAGGGGTGCATAGGTTCTTTTGGATTGGTGTTTCAGGGTTCTTAGGATTTATTTCTAAAATCTTACTGGGAGTCGTGCCACCTTCTCATAACCTTAGGAGAATAGTGAACACCTTCTCCAGGCTTTGTTGAATTGTCACACTCCTTTCTAAGTTTGGATCAGCTTTCAGCATTTCATCCTTTGTGTTTTCAATGTCATGGCTGTCTCTGACAGATGTGAAGATGTGAATGTGAAGTGTTTTGCCCAACAGCACTATCGACATTCCCATCGTCAGCGATTTTGTTCTGTAACTCCATTCACATTAGCTTCGAATTTCACTTTGTGTCATTGCTTTTCTTTTTCTTTCTTTCTTTTTTTGCTGAATTTTCATCTTTGTTAGCCCATTTTCTCTTTTGATTATCTAATTTTGTAAAATATCGCATGCTGTCACCCAAGACAGAGAGGTAACACCACTACCCACTGTGTTGTCTGTGCGTGAACTGAATAAACAGATGGCAAGTGACCAGTCACTGAGAGGCTTTGAAAGAGTGACAGGTTATTCACCTGTTATTTACCTAGTGATCAACTGACTCAAGAGCAAGTAGCAAAATCTGTGCTTTATGCAATTGCTCACAGTTAATAGATTATGGTAACTGAAATGGTCATTGGCATACTACTGTTCTTTAACAAAACCATAACTGAAATGCATGCATATTGGAGCCATGTGAAGCTAGGACTACCTGCATATGTTTCCTCTCGAAAAAGAGGGGTTCAGTGGTGGTATAGCTACATTATCTACTAAAAATGCTTTATTGTAAAGATAGTCATCCTAAGAGACTAAAGATTTTTCATGCAGAAGTATTTTCATTTCTTACTACCTAATTAACGCTGTGTTTCTAAGCTAACACTCAGTGAGGAGGAGGGTACGACGAAAGGATGGACGTGCAAAGCTGCTCTCGTAGCACAGGGAGTGGCAGCGCACGTCGGCAGCCCTTGAGTAGCCGCGTTCCAGTCAACGTCATTTTGTTGGAGCATTGAGAAGATACCACAGGAACTTAAACACTTGTTTATTTCAATCAGCTTATGTTAAAATTGGTTTCATTTTACATCATTTTGCTTAAAATCACAGAACCTACCAAGGATGTTAAGTGAGGACTTACTATGCTTATAAGTGAATATTTTACTATGTTGGTTATATGATTTGTTTGCTCAGTGCATTTTAGCTATGAAAGATGCTACCTACAAAAAAGTTTATTATGATGATGAAATTTATAAGTAAAGGGAAAAAGCATAATATAAAATATCTGTATGTTGACTATATGTTTAAAAAATATCAAAACTTGTAGAAAAAGGTAGAGAAAACTATCAAAATGTAAAAACTTGTCTTTGGGTACTGGGGATATGAGAAACTTTTGTTTTCATTTTAGTTCTCCTTTTTATATATTACATAAGTTTTCTCAAGTGAATATATAAGGAATATAATGATATATAATGTATAATAAATTTAAACATTACGTAAGAATGCATTGCAATTTTCTGCACTTGCTACAAAGTAAAAAAGGGGGCGTGTTATAAAACATGTTTTTTTCCTAACATGTGCAAAGGAGACTTCTGCCTACGTGTGAAGGGCTGTGTTGCTCCTAAAAAGAAGAAACAGAGTTATTGCTCCATCTATGCCAGCATCGTCTCTTTGTGCTCTTGCCTTTCTTGCTCTCCGGAATAGTGCGTCTGTATAAAGCAAGATGCTCTTAAATTTTAGCATTAGCTGAGTCCTTGCTGTCAGTTCTTTCTGTCGGCTGCTATGTGACAACTGTTTTTGCCTCTGACAGATTAATGTTTTTAGGGGAAAGTGCACCAGTTTTTGCATTTCCTTTTGCTTCTCGTTTTATTATTTCTAGATATTTTAAGATACCAAGAGTATTCTCAGACTTTACATTAAAAATGAAAACATTAATGGAATTAGCGCATGCTGTTATTTTGCGATGAGTTTGGTTCATCGGTTCTGTTTTCTTTTCCTAGTGTGCCCCAAATATTCATAAAATGGATGGGTATCCATGTGATGGTGTTCAGGTAGGATGCTTCATCTTTACCTACATTTTTCATGGGTACCAGCGGGAAAGAAATACTGAACTCTTATCAAAATAGGAATATCAGTTTAAGTGTTTCATAATCAACTCTGGAGATAAAAGGTCTTTAGAATACTCATCTACTAGTTCTCCTGGTCATACTTACTTTTTTAGTTATCTGCCATAAGCAGACAGTGCATCACTGATAGGTGTGCTTTTCCATTTTAGGGGATTTGCTTTGGAGGAAGATGCAAAACCAGGGACAGACAATGCAAGTACATCTGGGGGCAAAGTAAGTAAATAGTGTGGCTTGGTCATTTCAGAGTGTGGTATCAGGCTAAGAGACATGTGAGCTGGAAGTAAATTTTCAGTCACTTTGAGAGTGAGGGATTCTTAAAACCACCACCTGTCTCAGCAGGGATGCTTTTGTGGAAATTAGAGCAGGGCACTTCCTTGGGGAGGACACAGCCCTATACATCTCGGTTAGTTGGCAGTGCCTTTGGATGAGATCAAAGGTCCCTTCACTGCCAGGCAAGTGAAGTCCACGCCAGGCTGTGCAGCTTGGAGAACAGAACAAACCTGGATTTCAGCTCCCCGTGTGCTCTCCACAGCTGAGCGTCCTTAAGCAAAACCTATAGGACCATATGGGATGGATGTAAGCCCTGGACAGGACACTTTAGCAGTAGAGCTGCAGAGTTCTGCTGCTAAAGTAGAACTAGCTAGAGTTGCCTTTTCTGCCTCAGCTATCTTTCTTGAGCTCTAGCTCACTTTTCTGCTTATGGGTGAGCTTCTGCTAAGGTAGCTGTGCCATATTGGAGAGAAATTTTAATGTTATTCCCTTCAAAGTTTGCCAGATTTTCAGAGGGAAGTATATAACAATTATATCTAAAACATATTGCTTAAGTTATATATTTTCATTTAAAAATATACTAGATATTATATATTCTCTTCCAGAAGTATTAGGTGCCCTTTTGAAAGCAGTTTTTGTTTTAAACTCTTTCAGGAGACAGTTATCATTAAAGATAATGATAATCCTCAGTTGTCATAAATAGTGGCTACTTTTGGGAGAGAAAGTGTGTGCCCTTTTGAGGGATTAGAGAAACATTGGGAGGGGGAAAAATTTGGTCCCACAGATTTGTTCTCTGAACAGAGAGACTGAGTTTTGTTCCTCCTACTCGAGAGAAAATAGTAGCTGACAGCAAAAAGCTGGAAAAAGAAGTATCAACATAACTATTATTACTTTTTAAAATACAAGCCAACAGTCATCTTTTGATTAGTTTGCAAAAGTCACTTTAATCTAATTCTTAGAAAACTTCATCAACCAATCCCAGCTTTAGCAAAAATAAAATCGTAACAAAGATGCTGACATGTCTTAAAATGTTATTCGACTCTGAGATTTGGCATGAATTCCAGTTTTTCTAAAACCAGAACAAAGTTGTTTTTTTGATAGCTGTTAATAATTAGTAAACAAGGTAGATATTTTGCCACTGTTTCTTGAGTCCTTAATTATAGTGCATAACTATTTTAATAAAACTGCCATTATGATTAATAAAAGTTGCTCAGTGAGCAATCTGTGCTTTGTATTTGGGGCTGAGATTAAAGTGTGCAATATATATTCAAAGAATCATTTGGTAGCATCTTCCCCTAATTATTGGCCAAAGTGTGAGGAGTGTTATTCTTGGAACCTATAGCTTGAATCCTATCAACGATCTAATAGATTTGTTTTCCATATTTCAAGTGAGCAGTCATAAAAACTGTCCATGAGTCATGGATGTTTACAGAATAGGTACAACTGTGGAATTGAGAGCATTGCAGTGAAAGAGTCTTTAACTGCAATGGCTGCTTCCCTGACTGCAGGCAGCTTGAGCAGCTCACATGTCATATCTGTCACTGATAGAAAACTCTTTTCTGCTTCAGAGGTGATGGCATCAGACAAATACTGCTACGAGAAACTAAATATCGAAGGCACAGAGAAAGGTAACTGTGGGAAAGACAAAGACACATGGATACAGTGCAACAAACGGTGAGATGGGCAAGTTAGCCCTGAGTTTATCTTTTCATTCATTATTAATATTACTTTTTAAGCAGCCAGGACTTTCCTGTTTTCTGCATCCCAAGAGGCTGTGTGCTGCTTTCATCTTTTCCCACCGCCTGGGTTGTCTTTGCAGAAGGCTCCCAAGTCCTGACATGTAGGTGCAGCTCTCTCCTAGGCCCTGGTCATGCTTATAGCTGCCTCAGGACTTTCTCTCCTACAGGGCATCTGCCCAGCACTTCAAAAGAAAAAAAAATTAGTCACCAGAATATATAATTAACTGGCTCTGACTTTTCTAAACCACTGTTTTTGCCAAAGGTCTTAATATCCCACTGTCCTTCTGTTTAGAAACCTCAGAATGATCCTGGACTCCACCTTCTCTCTGGCACATTGCCCAAAATGCAAATCACGTCCATTCTTCCCTTTTACTCCCCCGCCTTTTGTCTCTAATTCACCCCTTCATTTCTGTTCCTATTGCAGTAAGGACCCAGCTGAGACCTACATAACTCTTCTGGTATCATAAAGGCCTCTTAACAGAGTTGTTTGTTTGTTTTTTTATGCTAGCAGGATCTAAACAGGCTGCCATCAGGATAATCTACTTGAACCTTTTGACCACGTCAATTCTTTGTTCACATCTCACTGGATCCACGTAGCTAATGAATAGTAAAAATAATATCCAACATGAATTGAGTGCACACCGTGTGCTCTGCATTGTGTTATGCTTTACATGAGCTACGTCATTTAATCTTTATGTCAGTGCTCCTCATTTTATGGAAGAGAAAATGAGGCACAGTTTACTAGTTTGACCAAGGTCATGTAATTAAGATGTAACAGAAGCAGAATGGGAATTCAGGCAGTGCAATTTCAGTACTCTAATTACTTTGCAGAATGTCATACTCTTTTGCTTTACAAACACAGTGGAACCTTAGCCTGGTACTGCACCTCCTCCACAATTTGCCCCAAACCTCCCATCTTCTGGTTTTTTCTCTTCTCTGCTCTTCCAAAGTCTAGCAAACCTTGCATTCCTGACGTGTGCATCATTGTATTGCCCTGCCTCTGTGCCTGTGCTTCTGCTCTTCCTCCCTCCGGAAGTGTGCCATGCCCACTTTGTTACCAGTCAAAAGGGTCACCGCTCTGTTCTTCAAAGATCTGCTTGGTTAATACTTTCTCTATAAATATTTCTGGATTTGGTCTATAAATAAATCATCTCCCTCTTCTCCTCAGAACTCTCACAGCCCTTTGTGCTGTTCTTGTGGCCCTGGTCCCCAGTTCGATGTTCCATAGTTGTTTATGCATGTGATTTTTTTTGTATCCAGAGTATAATTTCCTTGAGGATAAAAAAAAAAAAACATGTCTAATTTTCTTTATATATCCTAAAGTACTTACTAAAAGTACTCCATACACATAAAAGATACTCAAAAATAGGTTGAATATATTTTTCTGTGTTAACAAGCATCTTTGATTGTGACAGACACTTAATAAAATAGTGATATAACTTTTAAAAATTATTTTTAAAGAATGAATTAGTACATTTTTTTTCCTGAATTGGTGATAGATACAAGTCCTAATTTTCCCCTTCATCTACCTGATAAGGCCTGATATTTTCGTATGTAATTTTGATGGCCTGCTAATCAGTCTTAATGAGATGTTTATGAGAGTATGTATTTATTGTTATCTACATTAATAATTAAAATGTGTTAGATATGGAGAACATGTAAGATAGTACTTAATACCAATGGGAGTATTTTGCCAGTTACATTGGCGTTGTGTGTGACACTGGGGGAGTGGGGACATGTGTCAGACCCGTGTGGTCCAGATCCGCCCAGTGTGTGTGCGTGCGTGTGTGGACACACATGTAATCTCTTAAAAAAAATTCTGGGGCAACAAGTTAAAGAAAGAGCTGTTTTCCAAAAGAATGTGCATCCAAAGATCATTCATTCAGTTCTTAAATATTAAAAAGTGTTTTAGCATACACAGAGAGTCTGATATAAAAGAAGTCTGTTTGATGGGTAATTTCCTTTTGATAAATACTTGTGCCTAATGGACAGTAAAGAAAAAGCTAGAGAACAGTTGGAAGTTTGGAATAAATTAATTTGGGCTTATTTCGCTTATAACTTCAGCAAATAACGTAGTCGATGGAAAACAAATGCTGAAGTGAGGTAAGATCATTGTGTTAACTGCGTATGGCTGTAAATAACTGGTACTGTTCCAACACAGGGATGTGCTTTGTGGTTACCTTCTGTGTACCAATATCGGTACCATCCCGAGGCTCGGAGAACTCGATGGTGAAATCACATCTACTTTAGTTGTGCAGCAGGGAAGAACATTAAACTGCAGGTAATTATCTATAACATTCTCTGAGAACATCTGAGGAATGTAGTTTAGGATTATTTCTGTTTTCAGTCATCTGAATGTTAGCAAGCCAAGAAAGATTCTAGCCTGTAGAGGTGATTGAGTAAATCTGGACAGAGAAGAGACAAAAAGAAAATAAGAATTAGGGTTAGGTTTGCATTTTATTCTTTTGAATGGAAAAGAAAGTGAATTTTGGGGTAAAATCAGTGGATTAAATAGAAGGTCTGGCACAAATAATGCCCCTTTTTATTATAAAATCATAAGCATATAATTCTGTAATGTAACACCACATGACATTTTAGGTGAAATGTTCAAATTAAAACTATAAATTATTACACCCATATTTTTACCCCACCAACCACACTTAAGAAGGTGTTACTTCTGCCAGACCCTGTATGTGCATCCCTCCTGAGATCCCACTAAATGACTCTAAATGAGGTTTTAAAAATTCATATATCCAGAGAGGCAGAGAAAGGGAGAGGAGACAATCACAACAAAACTTTGGAATGTGGAAAGAAATGGATATGTGACAAATGATTAGTCAAAACTAAGAAAGCTAAATTCCCATCAGTTAAGGGGGAAAAGTGAGTACTAAGCCAATATATACTGTCAGTTTTCAAAAAGCTCCAAAGTGGGTGGTGTAATTTATTTATGGAAGAGAGAGTAAAGGGACAAGGAAGGGGTTAAAATGCAGTCTGTTAAAGAAGCACTAGCAGATGACTTCCCTGACTCAGCTAAAATCTCCCCGTGGAAGATTTGGCTTTATAATCTGAGACAGTGAAACAGGAGGCGACCAGACTGAAGGACAGCACACAGTAGTGTTGGTGTCAAGGCTGTATGGAAATGGCCCAGCTGCACCTGTGGTCAGTCAGAACACCCTGGAATTTCCAAAAATCTATCTATTTCCACACCTGAAATTTGAGCAGATTATCAGACATGTGAAGAAAGTCTCCAACATGAAAAAAAGAGATAAAATGAACCAACTAGAAAAAAACAACCACCTGTCAATATTTTTAAGAGAAGATATTTATATCATGAAACAAGCATAGAGCACTATTTTAAAAAATGAAGAACATTCAGAGAAGGAGAAATTGCTATTTGAAATTAAAAGTATGATGGGTTAAACTAAAGTCAATAGTTCTTCCAGAAAGTAGGGCGAAATGGGGGAAAGAAAATGAACATATGGAAGAACTCATCAAATTAGAATAGAAATGATAACAGAGAAGACAGCAGAGAGAAAATCAGCAGTGAGTAACTCAAGAGTATTGTGTAGGGTTGATGGACTTGAATTTCTTTATTGAAAGGCTCACCAAGTGCTAGGTACAATGAGTGGAATTAGAGGTACATTTAAGGATGATATTAGAAATTTCAAAACCTTAGTCCAAAAAAAAAGAATCTCAAATTTTCCAGAGTGGAGGGAAAAAAAACATAACACATTGGAATAGCTTAAGATCTATCAACAGGAGCCCTCGGAGCCAGAAGAAAATGGACAAAATGATTTCCAAACTAGAATTCTGTACCCAGGTAAAATATCAATCAAGGGTGAGAATAGAAAATAATGACACTTACAGATATGTAAGTTTTCCCCCACATTTACTCCCTTAAATCCTTTCTCAGGAAGCCACTGGAAATTGCACTCCACCAAAATGAAGGAGTAAACTTAGAAAGAGAAAGGCAGGGAATTTAGGAATCAAGACCCCCACTATTGAGGACTGTCCTCCAGTGAGTGGTGAGAGGAAATCCCAGATGTCAGCTTGCACCAGGTGCAGGGGAGGCCAGATCAGCTGCATGCAGCCCCGCACCCAGGTGGGAACTCTGGGGGAGATTTCCACAGGAAGGTGAACTGATATTCAGACGCATCTTGCGTGGAGATTTTGACATTTAAAAAATTAATTTATTTACTTGACTCTTTAAACTTTATGCATATATAATTTTGATAAAAATTAATAAAACTAAATTAAAAGAAGGGAGATATAGACACGGTACCATATGGATAAATTGATTATGAATATACATTTTCAGTTTCTATTGTTTATTTTTTCAATTCCTACATGTCAGTTTGCTGTAGTGAATAGTGAAGTTACAAGTTTAGCTGTTCTCAAATGTAATTTGTAAATATAACAGTTGTTTTGAGAAAGATAAACCAAAATTAATCCTCATTTTGTTCAAAACATGTTTGAAATTTTGAAGCCTACTTACTTATCAAATCAAATAATGGCTTATTTGACTTATAATAATATCTAAGGCAAAATGATAAGCTGTTGAAATTCAGGCAGTTGTTATAATATGTTTAAATCCTAAGATATATTTGTATCTTTGAAAAGAATTAGATCAAAAGATTGAATTGCTTTCTCCATTTAGAAGAAAATGCTTATGCTATCATTTTTTATTATGTAATATTTAGAAAATAGAGAAAATGGTGTTGCCTGCGTTTTAGTGTTTAAGCGTATTCTCCAAATGAATGTGAGTTAATGGAATCCCATTTTTTTCTCTCTATTTTCAGTGGTGGGCATGTTAAGCTTGAAGAAGATGTAGATCTTGGCTATGTGGAAGATGGGACTCCTTGTGGTCCCCAAATGATGTGCTTAGAACACAGGTGTCTTCCTGTGGCTTCCTTCAACTTTAGTACTTGCTTAAGTAATAAAGAAGGTGCTGTTTGTTCAGGAAATGGAGTAAGTGTTCAGTACACTGTGGGGAATTAGTTATTTCTTTTGTAACTCGGAAATAGATATGACCCTGAACCTCTTATTTCTGTCCTAATGCAAACCATTACTTACTTGTGTTTCTAGGCAGCATATAGACAGTTATTTTGTCACAGTCATTTGAATATTTCTGTTGTGTAATCTGCAAAAACCTGGGAACAAGAAACAGTGTAATCTTCCTAACCAAATTCTTTCATCTTCCTTTCGTATTATACTAAAGTGATCTCATATACTATAATGCCAGTTTTCACCAAATGACAAATTTTAACACACTACAGTGGGATACAAGGGGAGTGAAAAGCAGGGCAGTGGCCACAGTGTTTAACAACTGGTGTGGCCCAGGTGCTGACTGACTAGGACAGACCTCAAGTAGCCATAGCCCCACCAGCATGAGTCAGCTGAGCAGACTGCCTAGGAATAAAAACAGAAAAATTTAGGGAAATGTTTCTCACAGATGAAAGAAAGAATAGCATTGTTTCAAAGGCTAAATTCTATTCTTCCAGTTATATATTTGTTAATGTAGGTCCTATAGAAATAACTTTATAGGTTAAATAAATATACTCTATTAGTAATTGCAGTTTTGTTGTTTTCAGTCAGAAAATCCTATAGTAACAAAGCCTTTTTGTGTTCTTTTTCTTTTGGCCTGTGCTGTGATTTTCTTCTTACCCTCTTCCTAGATTTTTTGCTTCAACTGGTTTATTATCCAGTTGAGGTAAAGGATCTCATGACACATATACCCAAGGGATATGACCAGAATATCCTTAGTGAGGTCTTACTAATTGTTACTCTTTGCCAATGGATAGGAATTCTTATGGCGCATAATAGAGAAGAATATAGTAAGTAGCCCTGATCCTGTAAAGGGGTCTGCTAAGCCATCTGTCCTAAATAGGAGGATGCTAGAAGGAAATACATTTTGAGGGGGCGGGGGAAAGAATAATGAAAAATTTTCATGATTATTCATGTTTACCGTACCTTATTCACCTTGAAATTCTGAGTGTATAACAGACCAAATAAAGTTGTTTTAATTAGCCATTTGTTTGATGAATGAGTAAAGAGCAATAGACACAAGTAAATCATGTAGCATCATCCAAATCATTTACGATAATTACTTGTACACAGAGATGTTATATCCTATGTATTTTTTAACTTAGAGTAACTAAACTTTGTGTATGTGGCTAAAGTTGAAATGAGAAATACAGTAGGTATACTTAGGGACTATACATTTTTCAGTTAAGAATGTGGGCTTGGAATCAGACGGTCTGAGTTTGAATCCCAGCTCAATTTCTTCTTACTAACTGGGTGAGATTAGGCAAATTAGTTTGCCTCCCTGACTCAAATTACTTAGCAAATTACTTAGCCCTTCTTCCTCTGTAAAGTGGGAAAAATGACATTGCCTACTTTGCAGGGTTGTTGTCATCAATGAGTTAATGTTTGTAACTTATGCACAATACTGAACACAGTGCCAGTGACTCTGTTCGCTCACTGTACATTGTCACTCCGTCACTGGTGATGTGCGATCTGGACACTGATGTGCGGAGAAGCCGGCTAACCTGGTTAAAGACTATTGATAAGACAGTGGTGATGTTGTTTCACTGCCTGAGAACCGGAGCCATTCCAGCTACGACGACAGGTTCCAGCCACCCAGCAATGTTGTCTCACTTAGTAGATGGCCACTACCCCTTCACAACAGTAACAACTTCGAGGAAGGGAAACAGCCGTGACCCCTGCTAGCCAGCCTCACCTGTTCCCCCGGGGGGAGCTCCTCTGGTGAACGGAAGCAATGGCCATGATTGTGGCAGTGAGGGGAATGGGAAGCTGGGACACATCCCTTCCTCCTCCTCCCTCCAGAGTGGAGATGTGGAGAAGATTTGTGCAGATGCACAACATGGATCAGGACAGAGTCGTTCAAGAGGCAGTTCTCACTGGGACAGCCCTTCCCCGAAAGAAGGGGGCAGATTGTGTTGGGTGTGGAAATGCACACCAGCAGGGCTCGTAGCTCTTAGTCAGAAGTAGCTGTAGAAGGAGGGAAAGAAGTTGATGCTTTGAGGAAAGTGTAGACTGGGTGTCCGATTGGTCCAGGAGGCCCGACAATACATTCTGTTTCTTTAAGTGTGAGAAAAGCCATGAAGAAAGCGAGTATTTCCTCTGCAAATTACTCAAGGTGTTCATTCCATCTCTCTTCCTCTCTCATGTTTTGACTTTGGGGCTGTACTGGAAATACAGGCAGATAATAATTTTGTCAACAATGCTGTTATGTCCTTTTAGTACTACCAGACTGAGACCTGCATTATTCATGATGTAAACTTTAATGTTGGAAGATAATTACCATCTCTCATAAAATAAGATCAGTTTAGCAAATGATATACAAGCTGTGCTTTGTTTTGTTTTACAAGACAAAGGCAAGTTTCCCTAATCTTAAATTTATAGTTACTAAAAAAGAAAACAAGAAATAAAAAACATAGGATATAAGAATAAATATTCTAGGCAATAAAAATTATTTTAAACCAGAGGAAAAAAAGACAGTGGTGAAATGGGGAATCACACTCATGCCTTCTGACTTTATGCCTAAACCTTTTCTTCCTGCGTGTTTGTTGATCTGCAGAAATTTATCAATCTGAAAATTACTCTGAGATCTGCCGTTGGTTAATCGTATTCTACAGTTACACTTAGGTGCGGGTGTCTGCCATCTTCTGGCAAATTAGATCAGACAAAAGACAAGCCCATGCAGCAAACACCTACCTCCTGAGGAGCCCTAATCTCAGACCTACCTGAATTCTCTCCTACTTCCCACTCCATGTATGGTTGTTTTGAAGTATAAGATCTAGGTATAGATTTTGTTTCCTGGAAAGATGAAGACAGATTATGGACTGAGAATCGTTAAAAATTTGGTGCCATGTTTATGTGGATTTTTTCCCTGTGTCTTGGAGGGAGCTCTTGTTTTCCACACACATGAGGCGAATCTCTGGAGCTTGTGTTGAGGGGCCAGATTGCAGCTTTGTGAAGCTCTCTTCTCAGAGCTCCGCAAAGCACCAGGCCTCCCTCTTCTCCATCAGATTTCTCTTTCTCTTATATTCTTCCTAAAAGATGAATAAAGTTTTAGTATAAAGAAATTTTGGAAGAAAGAAACCTTTGTGTATTGGATATTTTGGCAAATGATTTCATTCCTGCTTAGTTTTTTTTTTAATCTCCTTCTTATAAAATTTAAGTTAATAAAATTCTAAACAATAATTTCATTGATTTTTTTTTAGATATAAACTTCTTCTTTTGTTACAGTTTAGTATTCCTTGGGACAACTGTTGATCTCTTGAAAATATTTTTTAGGTGCTTGGTTAACAAATAAGTAATTAGCATCAAATCCTAGGCGTATAATAATTAGAAACTGATGTCTACTTTTCGTGCCTGTGCACCAGAGTCGACTTTTACTCTGGATTCATTCTGGATTCCAGGTGTGCAGCAATGAGCTGAAGTGTGTGTGTGACCGACACTGGACTGGTGCTGACTGTAGCACCTACTTCCCTCACAATGACGAGGCAAAGGCTGGCATAACTCTGTCTGGCAACGGTGGGTTCCTTGTTTGATGCCTTTATGTGGCCTTTGTATACAGCTACCCTCCAGTTAGTTTCATCTGGGTTATTTTTATAGCTCAAATATAAATTAAATCCACACAATAATGAATTACAATGTGCAGCTGCGTCCACGTTATGCAACCGATCACTTCCATTAAATGGTAATGACATATAATACTGAACATAACTTAGTCTAGTGGTTTAGCATTATCTTGTCTGAGATCAGACATTTTTTTTTCAAGTATTCTACTTGTTTGGGGCTGACCACAAACCATAGCATTTCTTTTAAATGAAGAAAGTAGTTATACTTCTTCTTCTTTTTTTTTTTTTTAAAGAATTTATTTATTTATCTTTAGAGGGGAAGGGTAGGGGAGAGGGAGAGGGAGAGGGAGAGAAATATCAATGTACGGTTGCCTCTCGTGTGTCCCCTGCCGGGAACTGGCCTGCAACCCAGGCATGTGCCCTGACTGGGAATCGAACCGCGATCCTCTGGTTCGCAGGCCCGCGCTCAATCCACTGAGCTACACCAGCCAGGGCAGTAGTTATACTTCTTAATTGTCTGAGTTTAAAAGAAGAATTTTATGTTTGGGGACTTAATAATTAAGAAGAGAAATCGAAGAATTGATTTTTAAATTTTTTGTTGACTTCGATATTCTTTATTATAGAATCTCACATGCACTCAACCACAGTTCTGTATTGTGAACTGAATGTATTTCTAGAAGCAGTAATCTTGGCCAGCGTGCCTGGAAGGGGTTTATGGACATGGGTCAGAAAGAACAGGTGCGATTCTAAACGCTAGAGTGGCCCAACTGGACAAGTAGGATTTAAATGCAGGTAGTTGAAAGAACATAGACCTTGGAGGTAAATGTCCTCTTTTAAACTGTTTTATCATTTCATTATTGTGTATTCTTTTGCATTAAGTAATGCACAAATCCTGAAGTTTGTTCATCTCCAAAGGATGAGAAAAAAAGAGTATGTTCATACTGATCATCCAGACAAATTAAAAGTCTTAGCCAATGTGACTTTAATAAAGAAAGTCTCAGAATGCCTTGGCCAGGTGGCTCAGGTGGTTGGAGCATCATTCCATATACCAAAAGGTGGCAGGTTTGATCCCTGGTTGGGGAGTATATGGGAGACAGCTGATCGATGCTTCTCCCTCACAGTGATGTCTCTCTCTCTCTCCCTTTCCTTTCCTCTCTCTAAAATCAGTAAACATGTCCTTGGGTGAGGATTAAAAAAATAAAGTCACGGAATGCCTAAGAGCTTTGTACCTATAGCCTTTGCAGTGGTGGTCTGGAGCTCGTCTCAGCAGTTAATGCAGCCGTGAGGCTGTTCAGGTCCATGAATTGAAGTTACTTGTTGAAAGTCATACTGTTACTTAAAAATATCCAGGGCTAGCCACCAAGTTTATTGGTCCTTCTTAAATCCCTAGAAGAAAAGGAAGGGAGGACAGATATGCTAGGTCTTAGAGTGGGATAATCCCAGTGACCCGGGGTCCTCTGGCATCAGCATCCACCAGCCCCACAGGGGACTTGAGCACGGTGGAGTCTCCCAGTCCCCTTAGATGCCCTAGTCCTGCTGTCTGACCTGACCACAAGGGCTTCTACGTAGAGGCTGCCACTTTGGTTGTGGGGGATTGGAATCTGCCCCAGGTGCCCATCATTACTGATCTTTGGTATGTAGAAGAATGCCTCAGGACTGCAACGGATGAGGAGAGATTCGAGTTGCTCTGGGTGAAACAGGTCTGGGTGACTTAAGCATGGGCTATAAATCATTAGCAGCACAACAGGCCTTCTGGTGTCAGAGCCAGGCCACCTCTGATCTGCCTTTTCTGCTCTTGGGCCCTCACTTGGGCTTGTTGACCAAGCCTTTGACTCACTGGGCCACTCTCTCTGCCATGATCCCCTTAAGAATTATATCTCAGCCTGCCTGACGAAGGCGGCCGACACACAATGTCGTTACCGAGTCCTGAACTGCACCTGTGCCCTGGCTCTCTGCCAGTCAGTTGCTGCCTGGCTCCAGTGTCTCGACAGTTCTGGTCTCCAGCTCACTAGACTCTTTTCCCTCAGTTTTTCTTATCTATGATTATAGCAATCTGTATAAACATTTTCATCACTAAGAAGCTTATATTTACTTTGAAGAGACAAAATATACACAACCGAGAGCAAGAAGGACCCTGCACTAGTTGTCAGAATGGAGTGACAGGAACAATAACATTCCTAGAATTTCTGACGAAGAGATTGGGGTCGAAAGGAACGTGGATTTCTAAAAGTTTTCCCCCAGTGGGTGCTTTACCAATATAGTAGTATTGCCCCTTTCTTTTTCCCGTTTTATTCTTCTTCCTTTTTAGTTCAATGACCTCATCATATTTTCCAGAAAAATTCATGGAAAATACACTTGCACAAAATGTACTTGGACAAGAATTGGAACATATGCAGAGAATAATTTAATTGAAAATTACTGATGCACATTGATAAGTTATGGTTGATTTGTCTTCCATTTGAAAAATACCCACTCTAAAAGTATTTTAAAATAATGTTGTTGATGTAAGGATTACAAATTTGGAGAAAAAAAGTTCCTGAAAGAATTTTGTATCAAAATTTCAATTACATACAGTGATCTTTATTGTTTCTTTTTTCCCTCCAGGTGTTGCTGGCACCAACATCATAATAGGCATAATTGCTGGCACCATTTTGGTGTTGGCCCTCATATTAGGAATAATCGCATGGGGTTATAAGTAAGTGAAATATCTCAGTATTTCTATCAACATATACTTTAAAACATTTTTGTTCAAGTGAATTAAACACCTAGAAAGTATTGTATCATTGGATAAATATGCCAGCAATGAAAATCAGTCTGACTCAACATTCAGTCAGTGATTTTTCTTGGCATGATTTAGAGGTAATGGTAATTTATCATTTATTTATTTATTTATTTATTAGATTTTGAGATAACTCCTGTCTGTTCTAAAAGTACTAAGTAGTGTCTTAAAACCATTATGTGAAGTAAAATCAATCTAAATGTTGTCTTAGGCAGAGGTTGTGTTGGTTTACTCTTTAGTGATACAGGTTCTCTTTCGCCTTAAACCTGTACCCAGAAATCTGGGCAAAACAGTCAATGAAGGAGCATACACAGCACTTTAGTAATAACAGGCAGAGCAGAGACCAGCAGCCCCCGATCTGTAACTGAGTGCTTGCTGTGGCCGTGCATGGAGATAAGGGTGAAACCTCTGTATCCTCACAGCCAGTAGGAAGGAGGTGTTAGTTGTTAAATATGTGGGTGTTTTTGTGTGAAGGAAAGGCTGTTCAGAGATGTTTGTTAAAATTGAAATTCAACTTTAAGTTACAACTTTTAAAAGCCTAATTCTTTCTTAAGTTTCAGAGTTTACCTGATAATGTTTTGGTTCTATTTATAAATTTTTGCAAGTTTAGTTATATAACTTTTGAAAACTGGATCCCCTTAAGTATTTAGTTAAGTAAATGACTTGAAACATTCCAAACTTATTTATGTATTTAATATGTTCATTTTACTTCAATCTGTGATATGAAAAATGTCCTTAGCATTCAAATAACAATTTTAATAAATTAAAAGTTAAGGTGAACTTTAAGTTCTCTTTAATATTTCAACTTAAAAATCATAGTTCTGCTGATTCTGAGGTGCTTCAGGTCCCAGCTGCAGACATGTCTCCATTTGGGAGTCTTACAACTTTTGCTCGGCATTCAGTCATTACTTTGTTTTGTAGCATTTTTGCTTCTTGTAGACCAAACTTAGTTCACTAAAAGACTTGGGAATTAAAATGTTTCAGACTTTAAAAATACTCCAACATTTCAATAAATTAGGCACTATATAATTGTTTGCTATTATTATTGTCTCCTGACATCATCTTAAACCAATGGAATCAAAGGGAATACCTTTAAAAGTGTATGTAGATACTGCTTTTGGTGAGGTCAAGACCATGAAAGAGTTTCTTTGACTGAAAAGAGATAGTAGTTACTGTAAAAAGAGAGTATTTAGTTTGTGTGCTGCAAGCATTAAAATAGAGAAAAACATTTCAGGGAAGCATTATTAACAAACAACACAGACTGCACAGTGAAGTTTAGCATAGCACAGTGAGGAGAACACAGCATAATGGTAACAGTTTGCCTGATTAGATGAGCAACTAGCTCTGTACCAGCCCAGAGATGCCTAATACCCCCGGACTCTTCGATGTGCAGGTCATTAGGTATATTGTATGCTTATATTTGCACAGGCTGGTTTCAGCATGACATTTGGAGTTACAAAATTATAGTCTGAAAGGAAGGCTTTTCTGTGTATTTATTGCTTGGTCTCCCCCCGCTCCCCCACCTCAGGTGAATTAGCCCACTCTTGGAGCAACACAAAATTTTTGACTTCCCTGATGCAAAACTTATGTAGCAAATGCTGTCACAAGCATTGTTGTTTTGAAGTAGCTCAGTGTTTTCATTTTCATGTGAAAGGGAAAAAAAGCAAAACCGTTAGTTCTGTGTTGTGTGATTTTCTGCCACCTACTGAAGCAAGTTGATATTTCATTTTTATAATCTTGGAAAAAATTACCTTTCCGAAAGTATTAAATCGAAACATCTACTTCTATTACTAATGTAATGACCTGTGTTCATTTGTTTTAATGATTAGAATTAAAAGTACTTATTTCTGTATATCATTTATTTTTATGAAATATTTTGGCATCATTTTTAAAATTTTTGAATATATGTACTTTGCAGATTCATTAAGGAAATAGACAAATCTTGTCTGTACTGCAGTATCCTCTTCATAAATAATTTGAACCTAAATGATGGAAGTTTTAATGTTACTAAACTTATTCAGAGCATATTTAAAAATATAATGAGACTGTAGAAAATTTTAATACAGAAATTAATTTTATTAATGAGATGTTCACATATTCTATTTCAAATTCCAAAATGGATTTAGGTCTTGAGAACTCATGTTCTCATTAATCCTTCCAATTAAACTCCCTACCCCTTCTCCAAGCCTTGGAGTGAGTTGGGGGAATGGCAGAATAGGAAATAAGGAATAGTCATTAGGAACTGAGGGGCCACTCAGGTAATCAGACTGAGAGAATAAAAAGTAAAACATGTCTAATAGAAAATTCAGGGCTTATATTCCCCCCATCGGATGGTTTTAGGAATGGAAAGTCATAAGTAACTAATTGCACTAATTGGAACTTTTAACCTCATTAGCTCATTGTTAGACAAGATACTTATTGGATATACAGAAAAGATTGACAGGTAAAGGTGCTCCAAATAAAATCCACATAGAAACATTATCACGATCTTGGAGGAGTCCACTGTTCATTCGCTTGGCCTTTCTAACTTGTCTTCAAAATAGTGACACTTAATTAGATTATGAGATAAAGTTAAAAATTAACTCTTTTGAGTTAAAAGTTAAACATCACTGGTGCCTCACTACCATGCCCCTACAACACATTTTTAAAGATTGGCTTATTTTAAAACTCATGTAATTTTATTTCAGTATATGGCCAAAAAAACCAGAGACTTTGATGAAGTATTTCTAATGTAAAGCTTGTGAGTAAGTAGTAAATAACTTAGGTCCATAACAGCTGTGAATGAACTCACTCTGATTTATCATACATGATGAAATAAAATGTTCTAGTGTCTGTTTATGTTCTCCTATTTTTAAATTCTTAGGAATAGCTTTAGTTTGAGGTGTATACTGTATCTAAAAAGGACTGAATTACGATTTTTATTTTTGAAAACAGTGAATTTATATAAATAACTTGATTACTTCATTTCATTATTTAAAACAATATACCCATCTGAAAACCTGTATTTGAAATAGGGTTGATTTTAGAACATTACTAAATATATAATAGGATACAATCATTGTTGAGAAAAGTTGATTTTTTTATAACTGAAGTTTTTAATACTTTAAAAAAATAGTTATTTGAAAATATTGTCATTAACCCTTTGTTGTCACTTCTCTTAAAGATAAGTGAAGTTTGTGTTTGTGTGACTTTGCTTTTATGTTTAGTACTCTTTCTTAATGTACTTTTATAGGTAACTAGTCTTTTTTTCCCCCCCTCTCTACTTGTCCATGAAAAGAAACTATCGAGAACAGAGGTATGTAATGAGAATAATCTGAACTGAAAGTTTTAAATCCTATTAGCATCTCTGGAATTCATACATACAATTATAAATAAAGTTTATTTTTTTATGCTCTAGTGGTCATGAACTAATCTTGGTATTGCATGACCTTAAAATGATCATTTTAATAATGGTACTGTGGAATGTATTAATTTAAAATAATTATCATAATTTAATTTTAATGATTCTTTCATCCAACAATACTATAATTTATAAAAGTTTTTATTTGTTATTTTCATAGTCCTATGAAATGAAATTGCTTTTTTCTTCTAAAACAAACTTCCCCTCCCTTAAAGTGTGACCTTTGTTTACATTAGTTAATTAGCTTTTCCTCATGTTTATAACACTCTTATAGCCAATGCTTTCTGAGGAGATTTATTTTTTTATTTTTTACTGTTGTTATATCAGTAACATGCGCTTGTAGGTGATAAAATTTCTCTGGGCACAGTATTATTACGGTCAGGAAAATGTCCTTGCACTTGATTGCATGTTTAGTCTCTGTATAAGACAATATTTTTTGTACTGATTAGGTAATTGCACAGGTAGTTAAAGAAATAATTTGCATAGTTGGAATTTCTGATTATTGTCTAGTGTACTTTTTTGGGTGCAAAAAAACCCCATAAAGTCAAGCACCCTGTTCATCATAACCTTAAAATCTACATTTAATCAACAGCATAGAAAGGGCTACAAAGCATTTCTGTAGTTCTGTAAGAATTGCCTGTTTTTAAAATAAATCTAAATTAGTCCATATTGGGGTACACCCTTTACTTTCATTTTAAAATTGACTAATGCTATTAGCTTTTGATTCAAAATAATCTAAAATATTGTGGATATTGATAGCCCAGACCAGGTCATGTGCATCATATAGTACTAGTTTGGTACTCAGGATGTATTTGCAAATGGCTACTTACTTAGCTTTTCCTACTGTTTTATTAAATTCCTGTGGCAGATTAGGAATAAGATATAATAAACACGGTGAGACTTTTTCAGGCCCTGACCACTGCTTTCATTTTTTACACAAATTAAAATTGTAAACTTTACTTTCTCTTTCTTTCCACATTGTAATTTAAAATCCCTATAAGCTTTAGCCATAAGTATCTACGGAGTCTTTATGAATAACTAGTGGCCACAGGGTACCAACTGAGATCCTGGTCAGTTGGCATAGGTATTAGAAAATGCTAACCTAGCTCTGGACTAACTCACTCATTATTAATGGAAAAACAAGTAAAACCGAGGCAAAAATTTAATTAAATTCTATTAATTTAATTTAAAATTAGGTTAAATTTTAAAACAACTAGATTTCTTTGTGCCTTTTTTAAACCCGTCTGTCCTAAAACATTGGAGAAGAGCTGGAGCCATTTAAGCTCTCTGCTGTTGGGTCAGAGGTGATCATTCCTACCAGAAACCTAAGCTTGGTGGCTTTCTTCAGTGAGAAATAGAATTAGGCTTATAAAGTCAAAATTGATGATTCAGCTCTATATCCGTAGGGGCTAAGGCTACAATGTAATTTAATATTGCTGACTATATAAAAGGGAAAGTGAAATGTCACAAATATGTAACATAAGTAAAGCTAAAACAGTGCTCTCAGATGTACCTTCACTAGGGATATTCTCCAGAATGAAAGAATTATCCTCAGTACCAAAAATGATTAATATGCAAAGCTGTGCACCAATCTTGTTCTAACTCAATATATGCATAAGTGTAGGTAAGGAAATTTTTACATTTTCTCCTTTGTGTACCTGATACAATTTCATGTCTCCTGCTATTACTGAGTCATCATTTCATCAGTCTGGCTACTCTTTTGGAATTGAGTTTATATTTTGAGAATTGTCACATCTTAAGCAGATATTTATTTTATATATTTTGATTTGTTAGCCTATATTTATTTTTGCCCTTGTCCATAGCTAATGGGTTTGTAGAGTATTCTCACCATGAAGAAGTAGCAGAATGGACTTTAGATCAGGAAGTTGTGAATATGTAAATACCTCCTGAAGGATTTTCCTTTTTTGAGAATATATGTTAAGTGGTACAGACGGTGGTAAGACCAATAGACAAAAGCATGCATTAAGACATTTACCACTTGTATAAATATCTGCAGGTATTCAGATAAACGTGTGCAGTTACAAAGGATGTCAGGAAATAGAAATAAAAATTTTGAGTTGTCCTGGCTTTTAAATTAGGTTTTTCTTTGAGGTTCCATGGTGGGAGGACCAACTGACAAGGAATCAGATATCTACTTGCTAGTATGTGGTCTTGGGAAATCACTTATACTTTCTTCAACTCTAAAGTCAGGTAAAGTGCATTGTATTCTGTGAAGCATTATAGTAAGGGAAGTTGTTAGTAGGTGGTCTCTGAGACTGTGTGTGTCTCCGATCTTCTGATTAAAGAGGTGGGTGTGGTCCTCAAAGAGGAAGGCGGCACTCAGGGACATCAGTGAGGCCTGCATGTGCCAGCGAAGCTAGTGAGAGAACTGATGAACGTGAGGTTTGCTGTGACACTAAATACAAGACCCTGTTAAATAAGTAGCCAGTTATCAGATTCATGTTAATAATATAATGGCTGAAAAATGCCCAGTTGGGTGTAACTTTCAAATTATTGGAGAGTTCAGGCAAGTAATTCTGTGAAGGAACCTGATAACCTGGTAAATATTCCCTCTGGAGAATGTGTCCTCAGGGTTCTCATTATATGAAGGAATGTGCAATAGGTTTAATTGCAGGTCTGATGAAAAGATGAGAAGCAAACCCATTTTTTTCTTTTGGTTTACAAACCGCTTAATGAAAAACAGAAGCTCCATTCTGGGGCAGAGTGGAGGCAGAAGCCCACATGTGAATGATGTCACTTTAAAGTTGCCAGTGTCACACCTGAAGGGTAGAACTATGGGACCCAGGGCCCTCGGAGAAACCTTATACATCACATAGTCAGAAGGATGGCTGTTGGTCCTTTTTTAAAAAATCTTCAGGGAAGACGACGTCTATAATTTTTTTAGGTGATGTTATTAATTGGGTTGGCCAAAAAGTTCGTTTAGTTTTTTCCATACAATGGCTCTAGTAATGCTTACTTGTCTTTAACTTCATGTGAAACAATTTTGTTAGATTGTATTATGACAGCTGCCATATCATCATGCATTGTAAAAAACCATCAAAATTGGTGAATTTTTATGCAGCTATTTTAATATTGAAGATGGAAGAAAATATACATTTTCAATGTATTATGCTTTATTATTTCAAGAAAGGTAAAAATGCAACTGAAATGCCAAAAAAAATTATGCAGTTTATGGAGAAGGCGCTGTGACTGATCGAACATGTCAAAGGTAGTTTGCGAAGTTTCTTGGTAGTATCAGCACTGTGGCCAAATAATTCTTGGCTGTGGGCCGTCTTATGCATTGAAAGATGTTTAGCAGCGCCGCTGGCCTCTACCCAGTAGAGGCCAAAAACAAGAGATAGCTAACAGACTCAAAATATCCAAATCAATCAAATTATTGGTGAAAAATGTATCTTTTATTTTATGGAAAAAGCTGTAACAGACTTTTTCGCCAACCCAATTGTAATAATGGCTTTAGGACCTAGGAGCTGTACACTTTATAACAAGAATTGTAAGTTTGAGTTTGAGTTTTCAAGCAGACTTGCAGTAGCTATAGAATAAGAAAACAGTCATTGAACTGGGACTTACAGGACAACTATATTCAGCTTAAATGTTTTCTTTCTTTGTCTGAGATGAAAACACATTGTTGTGATTAAGGTGAAATAAAATACACAGATCATGTCCTACTGTTCTATACCTTAAGCAGAAATCCTCTTTCCCTTTTCTTTTCTCTCTCACCTGTTTTAGCCACTTTCTTTTCTGCTTTTAAACCTCCCTCCTTTTTTTCCAAATCTTTCTTAGTTTGTTTTTATATTATTATTTCAGTGATAGTCATGCATCTGTCAATATGACTTGGTACACATTGCACAATATTTCTTAAAACAGTAAAGTGCTAATTTCAATAACAGACAGCCCAGACACTGACAAAGCACTGGAGAAATGCTCTTTCAGATTTAAAGTTAAGACTTAATTCAGTTTTATTCAATGTGTTCACTTTGAATACATTCAAAGTGAATGTATTCATTTGAATAATGCAAGCATTATTAAGTTAAATAGTATGGTTAAATGGACCCTTTTAGGAAAGATTAGACTTCTCTCATAAAGGATCTTTTTTTTTTTTTTTTAGTAAAAAGAATTTAAATAAGCTTTTATTTTCTTTTCAGTTATTGTTTTTTTAGTTCATGCATATGTCTAAGATACTGAAATATAATATAGGAAATATGACATAATTTTCCCATCATAAAACTTAACACTGGTGAGGCCACTTAATGTGGTTTAGATTCCAAAATTCTGTGAAACCATCGAAATTTAGGAAGGAAGCCACAAAGACTAGAAAAATACATTCAATCTAAAAAAAATTTAAAGAGATTATGTAGTTGGCCATTTATGATCTTGTATAACAAATGATGAAATGTTATTTTCTTTATCATGGGGACCCGATATTTTCTATCTTCACTGAAGATTAAACAAGAAAAAGTAGATTTGTTATATAATGGATATTGAGAAGGGTAAATTTCTAGGCCATTGGGAGACATTAAAAATTATTCTTGAGATTGTTAACAAAATTAATAATCATTAACATGTTTATGCATTTACTATGTGAAGAAAGTTACCTATATTACTAACAGAATTTTAAGAATGCAAAGTAGTTTATGTATTTTGGAGATTTCACATTAGAGACAGGTAAGAATCTAATTTCCCTGGGATGATAAAAGCAAGGCTATGACCAGAAATTCATTGAACTTAAACTCCCTTCCAACCCTCTGACTGAAGTCCACAGTTTATGCTATGTTTAGCATTTAAGATGTTTAAAAGGTGATTATGTACAACTGCTGAGAAATTACATTGAGGGAGTGGTAAAACCTGTTCAGTTAAAACATCGACACAAACGGGGTCCCTTCCACTGTGAGAACAGTGCATTTGAGACCATGCTGTCCGCTGAGTGAGGCCTTGGTAATGCCTAAATGACCGAACCATGTCATTTGGGGGAATTAATTATTGGGAAAGGTCACGTGCAGTTGGAACTTGTCTTGATTTAATTTGAATTTAACGAAGCACATCTCATCAGCTAAGAAAGACTATTATTAAAGGTAATAGTGACAAAAATGAGTTGTTGACTATACAAATTATTATTAGGAATGTGATGTTGATGGGGATGATGAATATGACGCAAAAGCGAAGTTCCCTTCCTGAGGTGAGGTGGAGGACTTTGATTTCAGTGAGAGCATTTTTCCAAGCATTGATAGACTATTTTACTGATAGGAGGCAAGAAAGAAAATATAATTGCAGAAATTAAATATCTCTTGCATGAGAAGATATATTTGTCCTATATTATTAACACTATAAATGCTGGGGAAATATATTCTTTTTTTATAAAATTAGTGTCTCATAATGTACCAGGAAAATGAAAGATTACAGTTATGAGTTGAAGTCACTTACAGGGTTAAAAATATTTTGAAGGATTATGTATCAAAGAATTATAGGTAAAATTAGTCTTACAAATTTAATGAGAAATTCTTTAAAGGGGAGAAGTAGATTTAATTACACAAATAATGTATATGCTTTATATCAGTTGAAAAATCTTTAGATTTGTAAAGATGTGTGAATACATATATAGGATTAAAATAATATGAGATAGGATAGTCAATAATTCAGAAGGGTGAATGACCAAGTATTTTAAACACTTAAAACATCTGAAAGTTACATATTTTAGATAGAATTTAGCATCAGTAAGTAACCATGACCAGCATAGGAACTAAAGAAAAACCCAATGAGAAAAGGAATTAGCAAATGTGTACCATTGTTGGAAACCTATTTCAATGCAACTCTGTTTAAAATTCTCCATCCAGCATTACTTCGTGATACCTCCAACAATAGCACAGAATGGAACTGAGTCCAGTTTTTGATTCATTTGGCTGCTTGGGGACCATGCATTGGCAAATGATCAGATTAGCAACTGGGGAAGGAGGGCTGAATCCACCCTATTCCTTGAGAAGAAAGTACTAAGAATCTGTTCCGATCTTAGTTCAATCAGTACCAGAGCAGGAGAGTCAGTAGCAATGTGGATTTTCCCTTGTTGAACCCCTGCAGTGGAGATAGAGAACCATGGTCACCCACCTATGAATGTCCTTCTATAGTCTCATCGAATAATTCAGTTCTTTTTTCCACCCTTCCTCTTGCTAACTTATCTTTCTTTACATAATACTGTGCAATTTTAGAATTATAGTTTTGACTCACCGTTGAATCTTTTGCAATTTATTCATATTTCTGTTAAGTAGACAGCAAATTTCCAAATTGAACAGAGAATTCTAATAAGAATTTATTTGCATTAAATTATAGAACATAGCTTAGAGATCCATCAGTTTTTTAAAGACCAGGCAAAGTTACATTATATAATGTTTAGAATCATGAATAATTTATTCACCACGGTGAAAAAAACGATGTCTTATCTGGCTGAGGACTGTCTGTCCCAACACGGCTCCCTCAGCACCTTTTTTCGCTTTTCTTCTTCTTCTTCTTCTTCTTCTTTTTTTTTTTTTTTTTTTTTTTGAGGCAAAGCTGCAGTTAACATCTCCAAGTATAATGCAGTTACAATGAAAAACTTCATCTCTTCATATTTCCTTTGGAAGCAAAGCTTTATTCATCAGACTGCAGAGACCACAGCGATTGCATTTCTGATCTCTAGAATGACTTTAACTTGCCACACTTATTAATAATCTTATGTGTTGTTATAGATTTGATTCATGTAGATCATTATCCCTACCTCTTTTTTCCTAAAGTAATATTTGTATATGTCTGTGTTCATGTGTGTGTCTTGTTTTCTGACTCTGAAATGTTTATTATGCCTTAGACAGTTGCCCCAGGGAGATTATGTAAAAAAGCCTGGAGATGGCGACTCTTTTTATAGCGACATCCCTCCCGGAGTCAGCACAAACTCAGCATCTAGTTCTAAGAAGAGGTCTGCTTTTCTGTCGCATTTTCAGATTTCTACCTGTTCCATCACACATTATTCCATTAGTCAGAACATTTCATTATTTTGCAGCAGGTTTGATTACTTCTTCCTTCTTTCTTGAATGTTGAAAAATAGTATCCTTTGTTCTTTGATTACTCTGATTCAAAATGCCATATGCTCAGAACCACTTGTCTAACAAATCAGACCAGAAATCAAAACAAAACAAAACAAAGCAAAACAAGTAACATTAAATCTATATGGAAACCCTGGGGTTTTTCAGTCTTGCTCTTATATGGCTTCAGAAACTGTACGTGGTATTTCACAATATTTTTAAATGGTGAGCTTTATGTCATGTTTGGTAGTCAAAGAAAAAGGTTACTGCCATGCTTCAATATAAGTAGTTGTTAACATAAATTGGTAATATGAATGCTACATTGAATATTTTTAAAATTTTAAATATGTTAAAAGCTAAGCTTGCTGTGAAAAAAAGATTGCTTCTCTGTGAATCATATATTTGAATATTATGATTTTGCCTTTTATGCCTGGAATGATTATTTCTAGACTTTATGACTTAGAGCTTGGTGGCCAAATTCATTTAAGTATATTTAATGTTTGCGAGTCTTATAATATTGTGAGCAGGGTTAAGATATTATTTATATGTCTTAAACTTTGATGCTATATTGCTCCAGGATCTTAAGGTGTGTAACAGCACTTAAAATTCTGTATGCTTTATAATTGCTTAATAAAATAAGCTGATAGAAGAAATAAGTAGTTGGAATGTTTTGGGAAATAAGATATTCCTAAAGAAAATGAGACATTCATGGAAGGACGCTAAAATATTCCTGCGGAGAGTTTCTTTAGAATTGTTGATAGGGGTGGAATGTGTAGGAGAAAAGATCCATAGCCCCTTGCATTACTTTGTAGCAGTTACTTTGTAGGTTGAAGAAAGGGAAATTGCTAGTTTATTGAAAAGAAAGATCATTTCTTCTGGAGTTCTAAATAGAGTGAATCACCTGTAAAAATTCTGCTCTGAGTTTCACTCTTTATAAACAATCAGGAAAGAGAACAGGAGAAATTAGTTTCGCACAGAGATCTGGGAACTCCATGTGGAACTGTCTTCAGCATGAAGAGGTTTTTACTCATTTAACATAGCTTAAAACAAAAGTAAAAATACTAGTTTTTGCATGAGGAGTACAGTTCTGTGGAAGGATGTTCAAAAGTTATTTTTTTAAATTTATCGGAGGTCTTTTGGCTAACAGAATAAGATTTACTTAAATCCTCTCAGCATATAAATTTTTTCTTGGCCAAATATTTAATTCTAAAGTAAATAATATGGTAAATAAGTGGAGAAATCAATGGATTTCATCAGAATTTCTGTTGTCCTTCTGTACAAAATAGGCATCATTCTTAATTAGGAAATGATGTTGAAAAAGTTCTAATCTAGGGAATTAATATATAATAATTGTTCTGAGTTCCATTTATTTTCATTCATTAGTAGAAGGTTCCTTTTAAAATAGACAATATTATCATTAATTGGAGTGATATATGGAAAAGATTTTAAGTACAGTGCTGTTTTCTAAAGTTACCCAAGAGGAGTTTAAAATACTGATTTGAGTAATTTCCAGATTTTAGCAAAATCTCAATAATGGGTTATGACTTTGAAGCAGTTAAAAATTGTATCAAATTATGTGACTTCTCTTAAGTATATGTAATTTGTTAAAATACTTTTCTTATGTGGTGCAAGGTAGGTGTGGAAGTTTTGCTTCTGGTAGACAGTTTATCGAAAGGCGGCAGGACGCAAACCCCAGAAGGGCTGAGTGGTTCACGGGCTTTGTGAGAGTTACTTCCCTGGCAACATCTGATTCGGTTTGGTTATTGGACAATTAACCAACAGTGCTACATCCCGGGGAGCCATATATGTGAAGAAAATGCCAATGCTCAGAAAATGTTATTGTTTAAGAAAAACTAAATATTACTTTGATAAAGGTTAGTCAGGTTAAATAGAGCAAATCTTAATGAAATCTCTTACAAGTCTATATTGTCATAATATTTGAATGGAAACCATTGCTTTACAATTAAGAAACATCTATGGTGGGACCCCATTATAATGCTGCTGTTTGGGTTACATAACTGAAACATGTAGTGAATTTGCTATATGTAGTTGTGTTCTGGGGAATGTAACTGGCTTGCATTGTATCCTGATACTTTTCATTTATAAGCTATAATAATGGGGTTCCATTGTATTTGACTTTTCTTAAATTGAATGTTGTGTAATTCTGCCTTCTTCATGAAGACTTTCATGTTCTGTTCATTCTTTCATTTCAGATTTTTCTTTCTTGATTTATTTTATTTAATGCACAGCGATGCTTAGAAATTTTGCTTACTGATTTCTAAACATTCATTTGATTATATTTTTGAACAATATATACACATTTTCAATTTCAGGTCAAATGGGCTCTCTCATTCTTGGAGTGAAAGGATTCCAGACACAAAACATATTTCAGACATCTGTGAAAATGGGCGACCTCGAAGTAACTCTTGGCAAGGTATAGGGTGGCATTCTGAATCTGTCCATCCCCTAACTCAAGTTCTGTATTCTGTGGTCCCTGGTGGTAAAGACATGTTCTTTTCTGTAAGCTCTTTAGCTCTCCTCTCAGTAGACAGGAGGGCATTTATTGTGAGTTCAGTTATTTTTTTCTTGGATGGGAAATGATGGGATTGGATAGCACTAGGACACCAGACACATGGAGAAAGGCTGCCCTCTGGGTGATGATGCTGGATGCGAATCATACCCACTGGAAATATCATGTAATTAAACATATGGTGATTTTTAACTTACATGCAAATCTAGCTATAAACCGTCTTTTTTTCAGGTAACCTGGGAGGCAACAGAAAGAAAATCAGAGGCAAAAGATTTAGACCTCGGTCTAATTCAACTGAGTAAGTCCGAACCTCTAATGGAAAAAGGCATTCCAGGGTCCTGTGCAGTTAGAGCCTGAAGAGTTAATTAACCAGATCATCAAAGAACTGTAAACCATGCCTCTGGTCTTAGTTTTGTCTTTCAATTCCTTTTTTGCTATTTTAAAATTAACCATGGCTTTTCTCTTTTACATAGGCATCTCCGCAACTGTGCCCAAACCAATACTCACTGATAGCCCGGGGTCTCGCCCTTGTGCAGGCTTTTCCTCCAGTAACCTGCCATTGTGGTGTCTTGGTTCCGTTTGAAGGGAATTTTGATAACATTCCTTTCTTCTCATCACCTGGGGGCCAGCCATTGCAGAGGGCTCACCCTTCCTCTCCCCAGTATTCACACAGCCTGGAAGCATCAGGGGGCAGTCCCCACCGTCCAGAATGGAACACTGCTCTGGTGTGAAATCACTGCCCTGAGGCCTCCTGGCTGCAATCTAAGCATTCTCTCAGACTCATGGAATTAGTTTCTCTTTTAAATTTTCCTTCTGAGGACATTTAAAAGGCCATTTACCTAAACTTGCTCTTTAACGGAATCATTGTCACTAAATGCAACACTATCCATTTGGACTGATAGCCACTCATTTTTTTTTTTTTAAACTGGGGATTGGGTCTGAAGTTACACTTAAGTCATTTATAATGAGGTAAACACCATTCACATTTTTTGTTTTTCTCCACCTAATAAAAGTACAAGCAAAACTCACCTTCCCCAAACCCTTATCTCTCGTCACGTAATAAAGCACATCCTTGCCATCCTTCTGGACCTTGCCACCAGGTTTTAATTAACCAAGCCTTTTGGACCCATCTAAAATTTTTTTACTGATATCTGACTCCTGTGCTAGTTATTCCCAGGATCGCTATTGCTTCTTTATGCCTAAATACTTTTTAAAAATGTCAATAGCAGGTATTTGTTGATTGCTTGTCAGAAACTTAAGTTAGCTTTCCTATCATATATCCTGCCTTTTGGAGTCCAGGACAATAGCATCGCACTGAAATTCGGACCTTTCTGCTGATGGTATTTTCTTATAAGTGACTTGTAAAAGTTTATTAGAAGACATTTTAGCATAGAAACAATAGATAGGTTCAAGTGATACCATTGCATGGTCCAGAATGGCATCATAGAACTCCATCATAAATAACTAATCTGTTAGAGTTTATCTTACACATTCCCAAAGTGCTTGGATGCTTTAGGACTCATTGTGGATAAACTCTTCTTGGAATGTTGTTTGATTTGTTTTGCATGAGGTCACCTGGTAAGAGCTCCTTAGCTTATCTCAGTTGCTCACTAGAGAGCAGATAAAACTGCAAAACGTTCTTCAGAATGCCCATTTCCTACTGTTTAGTATTCTTAACAGCATTTCCTATGATGAAGCTTTAAAAACTCTTAAATAAAGAAAAAACAATCCAAAGTTTATATTAAAGCTATGAGTTTAGGATCCCAAGAGTACTTGGTATTTAGCAAGATTCATAACAGTATTTTTTAGAGTAATCACTAACTTTTTAAAAAAATTTCTGTAAAATTCCCATTCATATCATATGATAAATGTTGTGCTACTAAATAGCCCTTGAGAAATCTTGCCTGTGAGATAATTCAGAAAAAATATTTAATAAGATATAATAATGGAATTATCTTTATGAAAAGAAAATATTAAGGACTCCCTCAGATTTTTCAGACTTTCAGATTTGGGTTCCATTTCTCGTGTTACCTAAGTGGAGCCAGGTCTGTGAAGCTGACCGCTGTTCTTGCATTTCTACGTACCTTATCGTACAGGCGCTATGTATTTTTTTTTTCTTGAAAGGAATACTAATACATAGCGTATCAAGAATTATGTTGACAGGTTTTTTTATACTCTCCCTATTTATTAAATAATCCCATTTGCTTCTGATGTAACAACATCATTTGGGTAACTGTAAGAGGAGCAGAATGACCATGGACAAACACATCTTTTTTTATTTTTTAGATTAAGAGGTATCATCAGGTCTATTATTTCAACATTCCTTTTAGCATCTCATCATCCCAAAGGAGGATGAGACATTGGGAAACGAATTAAAACATGCACCACAAATGCATACTCTGCTAACTAACAACATAAAATATCTTTGTTTAATGTATTGTTTTTCCCCTGAAAGCTTTTGCATCTTCCTCACTGTTGTACATGATGTAAAAAAAAAAGTTTTTGGCTTAGACTCTGTATTATATATTGTGTTTTTACAGGAGGGAGCCCCAAGCACCTGAGCCTGGGCACTCCCTCGCCCAGACAGTCCCATCCCAAGGCATAAGCCCAGGGGGCTCTGACAGCCCCCAGACAGGGAGTCTGGATCACAGGTCAGTCTCCACCTGCCCCTTCATTCTGGGCTGCCACTTAATTTCCCTCCAAGTCCCTGCCTTGGCTGAGAGCAGGGTCATTTGATCTCTGACCCCCCAACGTCTGCTCACAAGGGGTCCTGGTCCAGCCAGCACCAGCTAATTTTCCTCTGCCTTTCCATCCTGGAGAACGCAAAGAGCTCTCCTATCCTGTCTAATGCATTTTTTATTTTTTTATTTTTGCATGTTGTGCTACAAGCCAAGTCAAACCACATAGGCAGGTTTATAGCAGTTCAATAAAATCCCATCACTCCAGCCACCACTGCTGGGGATATTAGGAAGCCCACTGTTAAGACACTTTTGTGGCAGATCCCCAGAAGGAACAACAATTGAGAGTTCCCTTCAGTGACCTCTAGTGAAGTGAACACAGCCTTCTGAGATGCTCCATGAGATGGAGGAAGAGGTCCATCACGTGCAAGTCAAGCCATATGGCTGTATGTTTCATGGAACAGCCATGGTACCAGTCCTTTGAGCTGCTAAGATTGTCAGTGAAAGGAACACATGTCTCCTCGTGGATGTGGCCAACTGCCTGTGGGTGATTCAGTTTGCTGTGTGGCTATGTCTCACCGATAACAACAGCTGCATGGGCTTTTTCTATGGTTTTCCCCAGGCCAGAGCATTCACTAGTCTTCATCTGTGGCTGCACTTGCTTTTTGACTTTTTCTTTTTGTTTGGAGTCTCAGTGGAAATATTTATGCAAGTTTTAATTGGCTATCTCTGTGAAAAGCACAAGTTGGCAATGATTGTGGCTAAAGGCAAAACTACTGCGAGTTGCTCCTGAGTCAGGTGACACTATCTCAGCAAAAATGGTCTTATAAGCATATTAAAGTGCCCCACCCTTCCCTTGTGGGGGGTACTTCATGAATTCATTTTGTGACATACCAGTGTTATAGCCCAAAATGAGGGAAAGGACTATGGGAAAAAATAATCTGATTTGTTTGTGTAACTCTGGAAATATAGTCTTGATTTAAATGTGTTTACAAACTAAAACTAAATATGGAGGAAAGAAGCAAACTTTAATCACAAATACTATATTTTATGATTTCCCCTGGTTTATTTCTAAATAACTTGAAAAGTTTTATAGAGCTTGGATCTTTATTGCCTATAGTGTTTCTGTAAGTTACTTTTTAAATGAGAAAACTCAGTAAAACCTCCCAATTCTTCCAAGACTGAATTTGTTGAATCTATATCTGTTTTAAAAGAGCAAATTCTAAAGGGATGTACTCTTGCTTGGCTCCCAGGGTAAAAATAAAAGGAAACTCTGAAAAAAACAAAACCCTTGCACTCCGAATTTTAATACCTTTAAGATTTTCCTTTGTGCAGTAATTCTGATGGAGACTTGGCCAGATCCATCAGGGAAATGCTAACTAAGGTCATTATTATTGGTTGGCAATCGCGCACCTGGTGTTCAGACACTCAGAAGGCAACTTCTGAGGGCCCCGTCAGAGTGGGCACAGGAGCCCTGTAGTCTGGAGTGCACGAAGACGAGGAAGGAACACTGCGGCTGCACCTCAGCTACTAAACCTGGGTTCAAGATCACGGAGGCCTGTCTGGACCACCCTTAATGTGCGTTGGGGCTCCAGGATCAGAAGGGTGGGACCTTTTCTGCTCCTTACACAGCCACTTGGAGCACCTTTCTTGTTAATTCCAGCTTGGGATCTGCTATCAGGAAAAAGACAAAGGCCATGTAAAGTCTTTCCTTTCATATTGGAATGAGAACTTTGAGAACTTTGCTCCTTTTTATTGTTCCTGGGGGTATAGACCCAAACACCAGGTTGGAATTGCGGCCAGCTCAGTGTTCTCAGAAAGCACCACTATCATTTGAAAATCAAGGAGCCAAATGAGAGGTGGCCCGGAAAATGCCACTTTGGAGGTGGGTGAATGGGATTGCTGACAGAACAATGATTGAAAGGGAGCTTCTGTGTCACTTTGGGAAGCCGCTGGGAAGGCTTTCCTGAAATGTGGAATACGTTCCCGAATGCTTTGAGCCTTGTTGTAGCTGCGTTTACCCTCACGTGATTGTATAGACTGCCTCATACTCACCCAACACCCATCCTGGTTTATTTGCCATAGTCACGTGCATTTGGAGGGTGAAGAACATCCTTGCTAAGCTTGTGCTGTGTATTTTCAGATTTTCTATCTTGTTCTGCTTTCTTTGTTCCTTCCATTGCTTTCTGCAGGTATTTAAACCCATGGTTCAAAAGAGACTATAATGTAGCTAAGTGGGTAGAAGATGTGAATAAAAACACTGAAGGACCATACTTTAGGTATTTTACAAATTAATTTTATATCCTTTTCAAACTTTCCCAGCACATACAAATACTGTAGTGTGATTGGCTCTCTATCTTGTATCTCCCAATACAAGTTCCCAGAGGTGGAAAGGGTCCTTGTTTCTTTGCTGCCTTTTGATCTCTGTTTTTGGTTTCATGATCAAAGTCTAGTTCTTTTCGGAATGTTTCAAATGAAGCCATTTGAAAGGGTTGCCATTTAGTGCATGTCCCTATCACCATCTCGAGCTTTTTAGTAGCTTTCTCTTCATTTTATGCTGTGTAGTGTTCAATGGGCATGATACATTCTCCCCACTAATAAAGAAGCACTATTAACCTGAGCAATTTATTTTCTAGAATTTGGTTATTCCATAGTGCATTTTCCCTACTTACTGCCTTAAGAGTGCATAGCACATAGGAAAACTCAAGGAAAAACATGGAAACTAAATGCAACTAGTGACATTTTACTTCGAGTGAAAACAGTGAGGTGCCGTAACGTAACTTGAACGTTATTGAGAGAATATCGCCACAGGAGAGTGTATGCACTGAGTGTAGGTCTCATTCGTTCGGCGCGACCGTTTGCTCCCAGAGAGGGGCAGTGCTGACAGTTGTTTTGCAGCTTCTCAGCAAAGCTAAGGAGCTTTTTATTCTAGTGAAAATGCCATGTCTAACTCTTCAGATAGAACAACAAGCAGATCTGAAATGTGTTCTTGATTCACAAACAAGCAGATAGAGTCTCTGTACATTTAAGAAACTAGTGTATTTACTCAATTCACTGCAGCTCTGTGTCACATTAGAAGTCAAAAAGAGAATTTCCAAGAGCTTAATGGCATTTTTTCACTATTTTTATTATTTGAGTGACTTCGTAGAGATAAATGTCTGCTTTATACCTGACTTCTGTGTGACAGTTAATATACAGAAGAAATATAGACTGAACTGCTTCTTCTTCTGCACATAATAAGCTTTCAGATTATTTATTGCCATGACTTGGGTCAGCATTTAACAGATACCAAAATATATATGTGAATTTAACTCTCAGCACCCATATAAGGTGGGCTTTCTCTTCCTGTGTACCATTTAGTTTAGATGTGTATAGTTTGAGAAAATGATTAGACTTACCTGCATTTTAATGGACCCATTCATTTGCATATGCCCCAAGGAAAGCATAACCCCTGCCTGCTCACAAAAATATATCCCGCTTCTGTACCCTGTCCTGGCCTCCCGCTCTGTCCCTCTGCTTATACCACTTTTCCACTGAGCCTCATACACATGCACTCACATTCAAACATCCCACCCTCACCCGTAGCTCCCAAGATGGCCAACGTCAGGAAGACAGGTAAGATGGTTTTGAACGTTATTTGGAATCTTGGCTCACCTGCAGTCCCATTTCTTCTTTCTGTCTTCCTCAGGCTTGTGGGCAGATTGTAATTTGGATCAGTCATAGAACTAAAACAGAATGACTTTGGTCCTATATGGACCAGGGCTTTTATACCTAAATGGACTTAGCAATTTTGTAGCAACAACTAATGAAATGGTACCCTGGAAGAGTTGATTCACCTCCCCTGGGTGAGCTGAGTGGTTTGTGTGGCTCCCAGAGAGGAGTTCACATTTTTTCAAACCAGCGCCCAGGTCTGCCCAGAAGCCACACGACTACGCGCAGTTTGGATGGGGAAATGCTTTAGCGCCCCCAGTTGCACGTGCAAAGCTGCAAGGGCAGTTTTAGAGAATTCCTTGATTTCCTCTCTTTATATGAGATGCGGGTTTCTTTGATGGGTAGTCACATTAAGAGTTAATTATTGAAGATCCACATTTGTGTTTAAAGGCTAGATATAATTCAGTGGAGGGTTATAAATTATCTGTCATTTGGGGGGTTGTTAAGCATTACACTGGTCAGACTTGTAAAATCAACACAAATTTCTGTGGAAGTGGTGAATAATTGAGCTCTCCCAGGTCTTGTAACACAAGGATTGTAATGCAACAGAAAGAATTTCATCCGCTCTCTGCCCAAACCAAGCCTCACTTTGGAGGCCCCGAGTGTTTCCGCAGCTTGGCTCTCCTCTTAGCCAACCCGTGCCTAAGCTCAGATCTGCTCCGTCTGCCACCAGGTCACTCGGGATTATCTCTCCGGCCAGAACTGCCAACGAGGGCAAAGGCCACTTTACTAATCACCCTGTGGGGACTTTGTGAAGGCAGGAAGCTGGTCCAAAGTACAGCCCAGCATTTTAAAGTACAGTATCCACATCACTACGAAGAGAAAAGCAAACCCTAAAAGACTGAGGGACCAGAGCGCCTCAGTTGTGCCCCTTCCCCAGTGCCCGCAAGACAGCAGTTGCTCAAATTGTGGGCGTATATGCAGGACATTAGGAAGGAGCAGGTGAGGTCAGGGCGAGAGAATTGTCTCCCCACAGCTAGATCCTGGAGGTAGTTCCCTTGGTGACAGTGCTTTACAAGTTCTGGAGGCATCCTTACTCTGGGGTATTATCCAGTTGGTTATTCACTTTATCAAGGGTTTTGAGTCCACTTCCATGACCTTATGGAACATGCTGTAACTCTGAAAAGAAACTGTTAATAACTGTCATGTGTTGAGTGCAGACCACGTATCTTTATTTCTCACAACATCATGAGAGGTAGGCATTCTTATTCCCTTTCTGTGGACGGAGGAAACTGAGGCACAAAGAGTAGCTCAAGGTAGCACAGCTAGTGAGTGGTGAGTGTCAGGACAGGAATTACAAGCCTGGCTCCAAATGCCTCCAAAACCTGCCCCCTTTCCATTTCACTGCAATGACCTAAAAGAGCAGGGTTGACAGGGGCTATTTACATTCTATCCTAGGACATTTTATAAATCCTCCAGGATTAGGCTACTATAAAATTTGCATAGGAACACAGTCAAGAGGTGGACCTGCATTCCTTGTGTTTGTTTGGCCTGGTATTAGCCTGTTCTCCGGAGGCAGAAGGGAACTGAGATTGGCCTGGCAGGCATGTGTACTAAAGGCCGGCTAGGACGGCTGATGTAGATACACCGCAATCCATGGCACACAGACATACTTGCACTGTGTGATTCTAAATGACACCCACCATGGTTACGATCGTTTTCAAAAACACAGGATGATCTGGTTAGCATTTGTCCAAAGCTTATAAGTGAATGAGCTGGGCTGGTGCCTGGGTTTCAGGGAAAGCAATTGGAACCACCAGGCAAATAGCCAGGGTCAGAACACAGCCTAGAGGTGGGTTCAAAGAAATATTTTGAACATTTGTGAGAAATGTTACCTTTATTTTTGTTTTCTCTAGACTAATTATAATTGAACCTGCCTTATTCTCTACTCTTATTCTGATTCCTGCTCTGGTGCTCTCCATCCCCCCAAGATAATCCCCTTTATGCTGTGGCACCTCACCACACCCCCAGACTCCAGGGCCCCAGGCCCCTCCCTCAGCTAAAACTATCCCACTTGGCCTCTCTTCCCTTCAGGGTCCCAGTGTTGGTTAGCTAGTACATCTTTGTGAGAAGTAGTATAAGTGCAGTTTCTTTGGGGTTCTGGAGAATATCTCCCCTTTTGCTTTAAGTCATTATTGGCTTGGGCCATGGAAAGACATTTGAGGGGAAGACTGGACTCTAAGCCATCCTTATTGGGATGGCCATCTATGGGTACAAAGATGGTCACTGCGGCCCATGGCCAAGCGGATGGCTGGCATGACTTTGAAGCTCTGAGCTAATGGCTCATGCTGTGGACACACGTACTGCAACAAATCAGACTTGTCTCATGTGATGTCCTAATGTCACTGAGAGGTAGTTATGTGTTGGTGTCCCTGACCAGCTTTCTTGAACTTGGATATCTTGTCAGTAGTGCTTAGGCTAAACATCCAAATCAAGGTTAATGTCCTTTGCTTTAGAAAGATGTACTTAAATATCTAAATAAAAAAGTTTGTCTTCATTCTATACATGCTGAATTTGTTTACTAAAGCTCATAGTCATGCTTTGAAAATCATTAATTTCTGAATTAGAAAAATTGGCTGCAGTCCATTGCCTTAGAGGATATAGAGTACTCATATTCTTCATTCTACCCACCTGCTCTACAGTGGAAAGCGTTAACACAAGAGAGGTCACTAACCCTGAAGATTCCAACAGGTTCACACTAAACAGTGGTCCTGGACATTTTCCAAAAACAGAGGGAACATTAGGAATTATAGATTAAAAGTAGAGCGAATCACTCTTGATTCTTTCTCTTGAGTGAGAATGTTCACTTCCATCTTCCAGGATTTGTAGGAAAAGTTATTTTAAAACATTAGCTTGTATTCAGTGTCCATAAAATAGAACCATTTCAAAACTCTGTCAGACCCAGAGCAAAGGATAATATATGGATGGGGACTAAAATTGAAAATGAGGGAGAAAAAAGACACCTTTATGCAGTTGCCTGCGGTGCAGGCAGCAGACCTTCCCCTGCCCAGTACCGCCCACCCCCAGGTCTCCCTGGCTGAGTCAGGCACTCCCAGGATGCAGGAGAGGTGCATTCTACTGAGATGGGTACTTCTACTCGACAGCGGCAGGGTGGCCAGGTCGGTGGTGTGGGTCATTACCACCGTGCACCAGGAACTGAGGAGTCATGGATGTGAAGTCATGGCATTTGTGACTGGTAGCTACCACCGAGTCATTGCATCTGTTTTCCAGTGTATGGTGGCTTGACACTTTCCACTCAGCTGCTTATTTTTTCTTTAACTTTAAAGACAAGGTGGCAAATATGGGCTTTTCCAGTGTGCTCAGTTTAGTCACAAATTTACCACTGCACTTGCAGAATCAAACAAGAACAGCATGATACATCAGGAGCTTACCGAGAGCTTTCATATGGAATAACTCCATAATGAAGAGAACATGTTATCCAAATCCAAATAGAAAGGGATCTTGTCATATTGTGTTTTAGTTCAGTAAAATTCCAAAGTATAGTCCCCTTATTGGCATACCGAGTGTACCCTACATGAGTTATCAAGATCCATTTCTACAGCCTAGAATTCTCCCCTGTGCAGACATGCGGACTGGAGGGACTAATCAGACCATTTCTGTATGTTCTCATCAGACTCTCTGTTGGCTGGAACTCTGCACTCCTTACTGCTTGCATGTTTACTAATTTATTATTAAAATCTCCGTACTTGCCTTTGTTCTTTCACAACTAACACACTGGCCTCCGAATGCATGAGTTTTGTGTGAACTGGTGTGGAACTTAGCAAACTAATAACTGTAGCAATTGTATTTTGGGACCTTAACAATATAATTGGAATAAGTGTGCTAAAAATAGTTTTAACAGTAAGTGGTAAAAGTAAGGCAGAATATTGAGATGTTGTATACTTAATTTACCATTATGAGTTCTTAGAATAATATTACCCCTTCTCCGCTTCAGCTTTCTATTCTATAGGAAACTTCATTCTTGGCTTTCTAGTTGAAAGTATGATTCTGTGCACTAACATATAAACAATCCATTGCAGTTATGAAATTAGGAAGATAAAATTCCAGCATTTCAGTGTTGTGAATGACAGATTATCTCCCAGTAGCTAACCCTGTGCAGTAGTGGCCTATGAAAGTAGAAATCAGAGGGTTTGTTCTGAACCCAGTTATCAGTTATTTGCAAAAGACATTATGCCATCACATAATATTTATTCCATGTGTTCTCAACGTCTCAGGACTTTATCTCCTGCCAAGTCTCCTTCTTCGTCAACTGGGTCTATTGCCTCCAGCAGAAAATACCCCTACCCAATGCCTCCACTTCCCGACGAGGAGAAGAAAGTGAACCGACAGAGTGCCAGGGTACGTGAAAACTTCTTCCTTATGCTAATGTCTTCAGTTATCATTTATCTTTGAGTTCGTATTTTTGATAAAGAGCTCTTTTTCCTTCTTTGTTCATAAGCAAAAGAAAAACTTATTTGAAAAATAGGATTCTTGGGGCTTTGGGGCTTGATTTATATTTGCAGATGAGTTTAATCACTGCATTGATAAGTTCTAGAAATATTTGGTATATATTAATGATTTATTGTCATATATTTATATCTTTTATTATTCGGTGTAACTAGTATATCACAACCTGGAGTAGACGACAACAGCATGTCTTTTGCTTTATCAGTTTTCTCATATACCTGGAAATGCCAGAGATTAAACTAGCCTCATTTCCATGCCCCATTTGTTTACTCAGGCCTTTCACTGGCTAATGATAACCAATAGGATTTTAGAAGTAGGAACCCAGGACAGGAAAGCAGATCAGTGTCTTGGAGATGGGAGTAGAGTTTGGCAATAAGGAAAGAGGGCTTCGAAATTTGTAATATTTAGAGTATGATAAAGGATATGGTGAAATTTAAGAACCTTTTATATTTTAAAAAAGGCAGATTTAACACTATATATTGAGTTGATTATTTTTATAAAAATATGATTCACCAGAAATTTAAATACTAAGTTCTCTTTTACATCTTAATCATGATTCTAACCAGTCTCAGGTTCCCAGAACAGATCCATTATATGAAATGTGAGATGCCGTGGAGTTTGGAGAGTCAGGCCAGCTCCCGGAGGCTTAAGTGAAAAATGTAATTGAAGAATAATTACTGTAATTGATGTCCAGGCTCTGTTATGATCAGTTATATTATAATGTTGATCTTCTCAGAAATAATGTTTGCAAAAAAGGTAATATAAAACAAATCTTTAGGAGCCCAGGCAGCTTTATCTGCTTGTGGGTCCTAGGCCCCTAGGCCTTTTGATTTTGAAAGATATTTCAAGGCATCTTTGATCCTGAACTTAAATTATGGGGTTCAAGGTAAACATGGATCATTCAAATTTTAATGCCCTCAACTCAAAGTCAGTAAGAAAACACATTAAGAGCTGATTATGTCACTGTAATAAAAAAGACTTTACAGTCAGTGGTGCTTTGTTAAATGTACAAAAATTATCTTCATATGTTAATATGGGAAGTGGTAAAAGATGGAAAGGAAGAAGGTAACTCAGATTCCCAGCGTCCTGCTTTCAGGGCTTAAAAAAAGACTTGTTAATAGGCATTCTGTTTTTCCTGATGTACTTATGGTGATGAAATCTAAAGGGATCGAACGCCTTCCCTCCCCAGGGAATTGCCAAAGTATCATACTCCACTCTTTCCCCCAATAAATTGCCCACATTGTTTTTGCTCTTTCTACTTGGTGACAGTCTCTCAGCTGTCGCCATGCCAGGGTACAGGTTATTAATGAAAATGACAGATCCCCAGAAGAAATGCTTGACTGCGGCCCCTTCCCTGGGCTGAGTGGGGCAGTTGTACGGAAGGCCTGGTTCGTTCGGTCCACCGTGGACTAGCCACAGGCGCCGTGTAACAGTGTCCTGCAGAGCAGGCAGCCCCGGTCTCGAGGCTGTCTGTGTGGGTTATGGAGAATCGAACTAGCAGATCTTCCTATCACTCTGGTACAGCTGTCCAGCCGTGGCCAAGGTCATGCATTGTTCTGAAGGTTGGCAACTCTCAGCTTCTGTTACCTCACAGGGTAATTGAGACCTTCAGGTTTTCCCAGTGTCGTTACTTTGTGCCTCTCTTCTTTCTGCAAGCTGTTGTTTATTCTTTAACCTCCATAACCATCGGTGAGGGAACTGGGCTCTCTGACGTCTGCACCCTTTACTACTCCGTGCCATTGTCTGAGCATCGGTTAGAACTTCCTTGCCTCAGACACCCTGGGAGTCATTCATTTTCTCTTGTCCCCACCAACAGGTATTAACCCCCACACAGTGGTCCTCACAGCTGAGAGACTTGGTTTTGAAAGCAGGGGATGGGTATCTTTTCAATGACCATTGGTAGATGACATGGGCGGGTGTACCACAATCCTGTGGGGTAGCCCCTATGTGCATCAGACTAAGATTTCCATGGAGATACAAAAGAACATATTAAGGGAACCTATACAGAAATATCCACTTAGTCCTTAACCTATTTCTTCTTTTTCTTCCTCAGAAACTCATTAGTTACATAATGACATGCCCAGGCCAGATTTCCCGTAAAAATGGAAATCGGATGCAACTTAAGTCACACTTAGTCTTACTTAGGCTTTCTTTGTTCATGTTTATAATAATTAAACCCAAATCATTGTCTGGAAACATTCAATCAGCTTGATCTATTTTTTTTAAAATCAGCCTGCCTTCTCTGATGCACTGAGTTGCATTCATATTTAATCATGCCAAAGTTGTTTCCAGCCCATTAAGGCAATTACTGAACATCACAGAAGTCAGATATAAACCAGGGCCAATATAAAGAACTGGTGGCAGAGGCAAGGAGAGGGAAGAGGCGAGGTAGTTAAGGAATTGACGTCCTTCCCTGGATGTATCATTGTACTCTGATATGTCAGCTCCCAAGAGAGGACATTTTTCTAGGAGGTAGCGATGGAATCGGAGAGTGTATAACCTGGTCGTAGGCCCAGGGCAGTGATTTTTAAGTGGGTGGTGGTGGTATTGATGGAATTATACTTCCCTGAGGTCAGTACTTCTCAGTGTTGGCTGTACTAGGGTTTGTTTGAAGGGTGTTTAAAATACACTGATGCCTGAGTCCCACTCAGAGAGACTCTGATTTGGCACTGCCTAGGAAGTGGGGTTTTTAGAGTGTCCCCAGATCACTGAGATAGGCAGGTAGGTTGAGAACCACTGCTCTTAACTGCTCTATCAGAGTCCTGGGGAAAGAAGGGGATAGTTTATTTTATTTTATTTTAAGAATTTATTTTTTTATTGTTAAAGAAAGGGGAAGGGAGGGAGAAAGAGAGAGAGAGAAACATTGATATGAGAGAGAAACATCCATTAGTTGCTTCCTGCATATGCCCCCAATCGAGGATCTGGCCCAAGACCCAGGCATGTGCCCTAACAGGGATTCGAACCGGCAAGCATTTGCTTCACAGGACAATGCCCAACCTACTGGGCCACACCAGTCAGGTCAAGAATGGTGCAATTTAAAAAATATATATTTTAAATTTTTCATTTGAGACACAGTATTCAATTTTTTCAAAATTTTGAGTTACATTAAATGAGGATGTAAAGGTTTTTTGTATTAAAAGATGACAGTTATTAAGAAAGTTGAGACATGGGTTTAGAGGTAAGAGAGTTAAAAATTAGTGTTTGTCTTATCCATTTACTAGACTTCTGAAATTAGACATTAGAGGGCACATCCACAGTCACGTAAGTATAGATGTAATCACCAAATCTTTTTCGCCTTCATAGCTTGACTACAGCTGCTTCCCGCTTTCACAATGTGCGATCTGCTCTTCTCTTTTGTGCAGCTATGGGAGACATCCATTTAAGACCAACTGTTTACATGCGATACATCGAAACTGTTTACTTCAACTTTTATAGAAACCCAGCCTCATGGAGTCACTGCAAATCTATCTGCTCTTCCCACGATACGAACACCCTCCGAGATGCCACAAGTGAGGAGAAGCCCAGTCTCACATCTGCATACTATTTTCTTTCTGTCATTGGCTTAAGATGTAACTGAACCTTGAAAAGAGCTACTGAACTGTTACACTATCCTATGGCACAGTAAAGGTATCGGTATGTTAATGGATAATTCGCATGACAGATATATGTAGAAATATCACTAAAATTAACTCACATGACCCAAATGTAGCAAGTTTTCTAAGGGACAATAATGGATTCAGAACTTGACGTTCTGAAGCACATCCTCATTGTAGACAGTAATGCCGTGTGCATGAAGCTTCTGCTTATTGTTTTCCCCGTTTACGGAGACAACATCCCGCCATAGACACTAGCATGCAGGGCTAAGGCATATAGGATTTTCCTGCAGGACTTTAAAGCTTTGAGAGGCCAATATCCCATATGCTAAATTTGAACATGTATTTTTTATTTCTGCTTTTTTTTACTTTTCATATTTATATCAGCATACAAGGACAATTGTACATATGTAAACATTTTTAAAATAAAAAAAAAGCAGCTGTTACTTACAGTGTATTTTGCCAAATGCCTAAAAACAATCAGTCACAGTCACGTCACTGTTGTCCAGCAGACGGTCTTTAAAGAGTGTGAGCAGCTGATGTTGTGAATATGATAGTCAGTGCTGTAAACGTGTCTCCATAATTGGTATTTGTCCAAAACGTGTGACATCCCTTTATACTGTGCACAGTTCAGTGGCAGTTTTATTGAGCAATTAATTGACCAGGAGATCACATGCCCAGCAAACTTGTGGCCCCCGCAGCTCACGGAGGCAGGAGTCCAATGGTGCTGCCGTCCACCTGCAGGCCCTCCACCGTCCCTGGCTGCTCCTGGGAGTCCTCCAGCCTGTCCACTTGCCTTCTGGGGCTACAGTGGCTGCCTCTGCAGCCGCTATTTTCAATACAAGAGCACATCTGCTGGTCTCACTCTGGAGGCTGTGTGAATCCTGCAGCAGTAGCTCCTGCTGAGATTAAGCAAGTTCATCCAGAATAGATGAGACCACAGGCTGCGGATGCATTAGTGGCTCCCAGTTTGCCAATACTGTAACCCTTTGTGGCCTAAAGTTTTGTTCTTTAACAAAACTGGTAGCCGCCCTTATCTGTGAAATGAATGACTTATTTCAACAGAAACAACTTTCACACTGTTCACCAAGGATATTTATCATTAGTGGATGCTTGAGTCTCAACCGGTCGTTCTGCACCGACTTGGAAGCGAGATGAGGAAAGGTCCCACCAGCTGGGTGGGGAAGCCTCGACAGGCCACAGAGGGTTAAAAGAAATCTAAAGCCACAAGTGTGCAGCCACTGTGAAGTCACCCAAACCACTGGCGGAAGAGACGTTTTGAACTCCAAATTTTTTTAATCCAAAGAAAAGTGAGAAATCTGTGAAAGCCCCTTCTTTAAAACCCGAGTATAATGGCCACCACAGTGCAGCTCTTTCATTCTAAAAGAAAACTTTCCTCAGGAGACTCCCCAGGTGAGCTCAGAAGTTGGTGGGATCAACCAGATGTTTGGGTGTGAAGAGTGCGTCTGAATTTCTTCATTTCCTCTCCTTTTTCTTGAGGGAAACGGAATCTGCAGACAAGGTTGCAGAACTCCCAGTGGTATTCGTGAACAAAGTCCCTTTCATTTCCACATGCAGTCTCCTGGGACGGCCAGACACACTGCGTTTCTGTCTCCCAGGGCATCTTTCTTCTGAAAGTCTTCGAAGACGTTTGAACATCAATTCGATCATCCAAATTATTAAAGTATAAATAGCATTTTTATGACAAGAAGGGATGTAACTGTTGAGACTACAAAAATGAAACAAAGCAAAACAAACAATCCATCAAACTAAGGTCTGGGTGAGTGTTGGTGACTGGCCACTGAGGGCAAGCCAAGGACAGGAGGGCAGACGGGTTTAAAGGTACAGCAGGTAGAGTGGCTTTGACCAAGGTCACTTTAATGTGCACTGAATGTTTTCTGGTGTTGAGTGTATAAAATGCTAATGCTATAAGGTTTATTTTGACTATGAAAGAGTTTATAGATTTGAATGTAAGGTACCTGATGTATATATTCTCCCGAGTTACAGTTACACCAACAACCCTAATTTGAAAGAATCCGCATGCAAATGGATAGCTACATAATCAACAGATCTCACTCCCCCCTCTTTGCTCACCTCAGTTATTTTACATGAAAATTATAATTTGAAGTGAAAATCATTATGTACCTTTTGGGCAATGTAGTCATCTTGGTAATAACTTTCATGTGGAACTGAATGAAAGTGTTTTATTTTATTTGCAGAGAGATTATGATTTTATAGGAGCTTTAATGTTGTATTGTCAGTATTTACTGTATCTAAGAATGTTTAAACATTCTTATAGCCATTTGCAAAATTCGTTGGCAAGGTTATCATCTTAGAGGATGATTTCAAGAAGTACATGTTGGTGTTCCGGATGTGTTCAATGTAAATACTTACGACCGTTCACCACAGAGGCAAGGAGAAGGGGCCCATGATACCAAACACAAGCACAACATCACTGTTACTTTTCAGTTACTTTTCAGAATATCTACTCTGGAGAGGGACTTGGAGGCCACATAGCCGTTTGTATCATGCCACTAATACGTATGTCCCCCCGTCCACCAGAGGGACTGTCGTGCATGCTGTGCAGAGAAGAGCGGTGACCTGGCCTTCCTGTCCCATTGTATGCCTTTTTCCTCTCCTTCCAAACTTTTGTGCACGGGTGAGACTTTGATTGACAACCCTGTGACCTGAGATGTTCCATTCAATCCATAGTCATGACAGTGTGGTACAATTTAATTTAAAGAAACACTTAATAATAAAAATATATCATAACCCAGTGAGTTTTATCCTAAGGACACAAAACTGCTTATGAAAACAGAGATTTTAATTTACCATATAACAGATTAAAGGGGAAAAATCAGGTGATGGTATCAATAGATGAAGGAAAGAAACCTAAATAAAGGTAAAAATCAGTAAGGAGAAACAAAGGAAACATTTAAATCTCCCCACTAAGAGCGACAACAGGGGAGGTGAGGGGGAACAGGGAGCCAGCCCTCAGGAACGGCGTCAGACTGGTCTGTGTGTCCAGCCACTCTTCCTTTGACAGGGAGTGGCACCCTCCTCTGGCGTCTCCCAGCTGGGCCGGGGTCCCCAGCCTCATGATCTGCACTAGTGGTCGGAACAAACTCAAACAGTGCAGCGTAGCCAGGGCTTTCCGTTTGCTGTAGTTGCTGTATTTTTTTTAAGGAACTATTTCTTTAAAAAGAAAGTTGACTAAGTAAATGTAAGGTTAAAATGACAAATGTATTTTGTTATAGGTGCTTCTTAAGTGATAAAAGCTCACTTTCCCCTTGCTTTAAAAAGGCTTTTAAAATTGGGATTATACATAAGGTCAGTCCAGCATAGATTTCTGAACATAAGATTGATAAGGTTTCTAGAATAAGTTGCTGAAAATACAGAATTAGGTATTTTGCGCACTTCCACAGAAAGAAGCTACCTTTCCCTCTCCTTCCTTCCCCCCTCCCTCTCACTTGATTCCCTTGCAGATCCGCAAAATTTAATCTGGCCCATGGTCACATCTCCTGGGGCTACTTATCTTTGTAGATTTTGTTTTTTATACTTTCATTACCTGTAGTTTCCTATGGGCCAGAGGAAATGTGGCATTGCCATTCATTTCTTTCAATGTTTCAAAATCAGTTTGATTCATTTATTTATTTCATCTATTCTTCATTTTTTACTGTCATATAGTTCTATTTTAACATATATTTAGTGCTTTAACTATATCCTTGTGTTATTCGACATAATAATAAATCTTAACCTAAAGGGAAGACTATTTTATTTCACCTCATCTTACTTGAAGGAAAGGGAGTTTTTTGGAAGGACGTTGAGAGGCGTGCAGAGGGTGCGGGAGAACGCAGCGCAGCACTGAGAGAAAGGGTGCGGGACGAGGAGGGGCGATGAGAGGAGCAGGCCACCGGGGGCTGCTGCTGGGGATGCCCCGCGGGCAGCACGTGTGAACGCCGTCCTGTCGTCCTACCGGCTGGTGAGTCGGCATGACTTTGCATCAAACGCTCTGACTCCCAATGGTGGCATAATGTCTACTTTTTATGCTCCTAATGATCTTCCTCCTTTCGCTTTTATGTTTTCCTCTAAATCTGCCACCCACGTGCTTCTTTTTTCTTTAATGGAGTCAAGATGAATTTCTCATTCTCATTATTTACTAGCTTAAAATATATAAGCAGCAAACATTTCTATGGAATAGAGCTTTACTCGAGGCTCAAATTTTGTATTTTTCCTCTCTGAAATATTTTCTGAATTGGTAAGATGACTCTGATTTTGGATGCAACTTTTCTCTGGCATGGGGTGTGCTAGGGACTTTGATAAACAGCTTCCCTGTTTATTGCACTGACAGGTGGCCAGCTTGCTCTTGTGAAAATGGGCTGAGAGGCAGCAGCCTACCCTGTTGTGTGTGGGTGGGTGGGGGGCGGTGAGTGGAACAGCCGCACCTGCTGGGAACCGTTGGCGCATGCTCATAGCATATGCTCTGTGGTCAGGTGCTTTTAATTGCAGGAGGAGCTTTTTCATCACACCTACAGGTGCAGAGCAGACAAAGATTCAATGAGACTTTAGATATCAGGGGATAATATTTCTGGTCACATTTTATTTATCACTTTGCCAAAAAGTCCCCAGAATGGAGCATTCTGTGGTTCAGCTTCCAAGTAGAAAAACAACATTCAAAAACAAACAAAAACTTGCTTAGTATTTTTCTCCCTTATATCCAGAGCTTGACAAACAGCAAACATCCTCGCTGTGGGGTTTGAGATTCTTCCAGACCCTTCCTACTTCCGGAGTCGCTCCCCCTTCAGTAGCTGTCAGCCTTTCCTCCTGACTAGGAACTTTCACTGTCATGGGGGTAAGTCCCCCTGACCCCGGCTTTTTTTCTTTTTTTTTTTTGCCTGTGTTGGCCACTTGTGAGAACCAAAGGGACACTGAATAGGGGGGAGAGTCACCTGTAGTCTTTTCCCCTGGGCACCGATAGCACTGTTCCAGGTTGGAAGGGAGATAAGCAGCAGCCAGCCTTGGGGTCCTGGGGCATTTAGTCGGAGAGCTACACACAGAGCTCAAAAGCTAACAGTGCAGACAGGCACAGGATGGCCGCTTGGGGTGAGACAGGGAGAGAGGTGCTGCATGCCTGCAACTGACCTGCGTGCTTTGCAGTTTTACCGAGTGTTGGCTTTGCAGGTACTTCGTGGTCCAGTCCATGATAGGCCAGTCACTGCTGCCTGTTGCATTGGTCGCTGAGCCCGCATTGTACCGGGAGGTGCTTCTAGGCTGGCAAGGTTTTACTCAAGGGCATTGTCATTTCATGTTTGTAGGAATCCTTGCAGTCAAAACCAGGGAAAATGTGTTTCTTCTTTTTCTTTTTTAACAAAAAGGCATACAATGAGACTAGCAATCTTGTTAAGACAATGCATTTCAAAAATCAATAGAGTTTTCAGTTTATGAAGAAAAGGACATTTTCCTCTCAAGTTAAACACATACACACACCTAATACTAATAATCTACATTTTCCCTGGGGCCTAGCCTATTTGTAGGTTCAGATGTGGGTTTGTCTTTATGGCCAAGCTCTAAAATAATGAAAATAGCCTCCAAATCTTTAAACACAGAGGTGCTAAGTTATACCAGGTAACAATACAGAAAGTGCTGGTGTGAATATATTTATTAACAACCCAAGAATTCTGCTAAATTACACGTGTATCACTGCCTAATTAGAAACCCCACTTTTCTGTTCTAATCCAGCACAAAAATCAAACTGTGATTCCACAGTCTTTTTAGTGGGTAAAATGATCCAAGACCTTTGTTTTATATGGGAAACTTTTATTTTTTACACGAACTTCAAAAGTGCTTAACGGTAGAGGTTTGTTCAGGATAATTAAGCATGCACACCTTTCCCAATTTGCTGGGAGAGACTTGCCCCAATAGCACCCCCTACAGATGACTTGTTAGAAACTGGGCCTTCTCCCTAAACATAGCAGTTTGTACATTAGCCAGTGTAGGTCTGTGGCAGTGCTTTCCCCATCTGCCATCTCCGAGGGGCGACGCCCCATCCACAGACAGTGGCAGTACTTTGTGGAGAAGTGTCCATAGCAGCTCGGCCTCACTTTTGGTAACCGGGTCATCAGTGTGTGTATCTTAGATTGGCTTCGTTTGCACATTCTGTTCTGTCTGCCTCTCCGCACTTCAGGTTCTTAAGTTATTTTAAAAATAACTGGGTTTTGGCAAACACCAACTGAAATGTGTATGGCAACTGCTTTCCTGAGCAAGTGTGATTTGTTTTATGGCTGTGCAAGTTATCAAGTTGTTCTTACCTTGTAGGTTATCAAAAATCTTGCTGTTTTTAAAGGTTACTGTAACTTGAGGTTCAAATTTCTGGCACAATTTTATTAGTATTCACTTCTGAAGCTAATAAGATACGGTTTTCTATGTTACTCTCATTGTAACATCAATAAAGTGACTTTCAATACAAGATCAGTGTTATTTTGATGCATAACTCCCTTTAATCCTGTTTTTCTCCCAGCCACTGCTTGTCTGTCAGCTTTGTGAAAATACTGTTGGGGTTTTCTCTTCTGTTCCACCATCCGGAAGGGACCATGAGCACTGTAAGAAACACAGTGGTCCTGCAGTAAAGGCTGAGTGCTCGGTTTGTCGGACAATTTCTCAGCTGGGTGGCCGGCAGGGGCTCCTGCATTTACCCACCTGCTTTGCCTCTTCTTGCACGTTCTCCAGTCCTAACAAGGATCAGGTTCCCATACCGGGACCTAGAGCCTGGGAGGGGGTGCTTAATGAGCTCACCTGTGTTAGACTCAAAAGCCACGGGCCTTGGAAGGTTCAATTCGAGTTCACGTGTTCATCGTCTTAAGTAACTGTTCCCCCTGGCCGCTTCCTGGCTCCCAGGCCGCCATTCCGCCCACCCACCAGTCTTTGCCCTGGCACTCACCTTACTTTCCCTTGCCTTTAGCTCTTAGTCTGCTGAAGAAAAAGGTAGTTATACGTGAGAAGAACAGAAGTCATTGAGTAAGGGCTTGTACATTTATTATGAGTAAAAAACTTTCTGGTGATTACATAGAGCTCCGTTTCTTGTATTAATAATATTTTAGGTATATATAATAGCTCATAGAGGTGAACACTGAAATGAAGTCAGCTGAGGGAAAGCGAAGTCTAGTTCAGAGACAGCAGGAGCTTCGGCTCCCATGCTAGCTCATGGACCGACGGCACCACCTGGAATGTCATGCGGAAGCGGGGCCTGAGCTGCACTTTGGCTCAACAGGAGAGACAGCTGTGACCAGCTCAGTGTGACTGCTGTGTGCGAGCTATGCCAGTCATCCCCAGGGAAGCACCAGGCCTCCAGCAGCCACATCCTATGGCAGTGAATCTCTTGAAGCACAAGGCTAAAGCACACACCTGCAGAATTAAATTATATCTCGAGTTGGGGTGATCCGAGGAACTTAATTCTCCGGATAATGGAAGTACTGAGGTTTGACTTCACAGCTTTACCATGCTTTAAGAAAAACAGACCAAGAAACAGGTGTAAAGAAGTGGGAGAGGTTGCACTGGAAGTCTGTAGTGAAAGAAACACAGAACCTAACATCAGATAGAAATAAGGCAACACGAGATTCACTTGTAATGAAGACTTTGGTGTAATTAAAGGAGGGATGTATACATCAAACCCGTTGACTGGAGGGAAACTCTCTAACTGCAGGGATGTGCTGAAGACTAGGCTCTAGGCTTTCGGTGGAAGTAGAAGTGGAGGAGGTAAGAAGACTTGTTACAGAGTATCAGTAATTAAAACTGAATTGAGTATTTCCAGAGACATGGTTTTGCAATACTTTGGCCCTTAACCAAAAGCAAATTCAGAACCATGATTGATGTAGCACACCTCAGGACTCACCAAAGCAGACACGGCCCAGAACCCTGAGTCAGCAAGGGTCTTCTTCCTTACCATGACAGTCATCCAGAAAATGACCCTTCCCTTAAGCTGTGACTTCCTCAGAGGAGCCTGGTGAGCTCGAAGCACAGATCAGGCACTGGGACTGAGGGCGTCCCAGCCTCCTGGTTCCCCGGGCCTTTTTCTGGAAAGCCAAGCTTTGTGGCCTCAGACGTTGTTGTCTGGAGTGAACCTACACCCACCACACACACATGGGGCGGGGACAAAAGCAGGCGTACAGTAGTTCGTATGGAAAATACAATAATAAATACATAATACGTGAATAAACTCTTCCACGTATTCACCACTGTAAGCCTCCTTTTGCCCCACCCTGTGTAAAGCGGTCTGCGCTGCACTGTGATGTACAGCCAGGTGGGACTATGTGAGGTAAATACTAAGTTAGGGTTATATAAATATGTATAGAGAGAATATATACTTTTTAGCAGTATTTGAAAAAATAACTAGTGAAATGTGGCTAAAGATACTTAGAAATGTTTTTATTTTCATTGGTTGACCTCAGAATGGTAGCTGTCGCATTGTGCCCTAAAGTTAGACAGGTATTCTGCTGCTGGCAGGGAGAAAACAGACTAATTTCATTATTTTATCTGTTAAGCTCTCTTGCAAAAACAGCAAATCACACCAGCTTTAAATGTAAGAAACAGAAACATTATTGGTGTTTATTATACCAACACATTTTTCATATTCAGATTTACCCCAGAAGGTTAAGAGTTATCTCCTTTTCAAAGATGGGGAAACTGAGCCTCTGAGATTATCTAAAATGATCAAACTACATATATCGTTAGAGGTGCAGTCAGCATTAGCATCCAGATGTAACTTAAGAGCTCATGGTTTACAATTTTTCTGTAAAGCCTTCCAGTATAAATGTGATACCTGCTTATCAGAGAACCTTCTGAAAGTAGCAGGAAGAAAACGAACTGAGGATCCTGCCTCCCAGTGGCAGGCAGCCTCGCCCACGTTTCAGTGCACTCCTCCCAGACCTTCTGCTGTACTTGTTAATGTGCGAACACATGGCGTATCAAAATGGAAGCATCAGTATTTAAAAACTTAACATCTGATTTTAAAAGGAGAGCACACATTATATGAAGTCCAGAGAATACTGAAATGCATAAAGGAAACTGAATCATCTAAAATTCTATTATTTTCGATTAGTCAAAATAATCATAGTTCATCAAAATTTTCGTATAGTCCCTTAGTCTTTTTCTATTAACTTTCTTTTTTTACATAGTTAAGCTCATAAGATACAAGGTTTTTAAGCATGGTTAACAAAGGTCTATGTGGATGATAACAAGATCTTGGTGACAGTATTTGCCGCTCAGATCATTCAATAGGTTTTCAAAAGGCAGAAGATGGTCACTCAAGGCCCTGTCCACTCACACAGCCACCAAAGCATCTGTAAGCCTTACAGCCCGCGCTAAGTGTCCATGAGGGCGAGCCCTGGGCTGGCCTGCTGTGGTCTTTTGCGCATCCAACAGGTCTAACCCATTCTCCATGGTAAGAATCCTCCACACATCAAACTTTCAATACCATGCAAAAGCCCTTTTAGGAGAGGAATGACAACGGCTGTGGTCTGATGAAAAGGTTTTAGTATCCCACAATGGAAAATATGCAACGTACTTTGCATACTTAAATTACACGAAACAGGTTTAGCAAGAAAATAAAGCATATGACAGTGGCTCAATGAAATTCTAAATGGTTTAACAGAACTGATCTGATCTTCATAAAATTCCAGACTTTATTATCTAAACAAAACAAAAACTACAGAAGTACATTAAGTAATACACCTTCACAGCAACTGGAAAGGGCAGGTGGCAAGGCAAGTTTCCGTGCGTTCCTGCAGGCATGGAGCGAGAGCGAGCCCGAACTCCTGCAGGGATGTCGGTCAGCGTCCCCAGCTTCCTCGGTTTAAATGCTCATGACACACTGGATGAACTGAAAGACAGGAGCGTCAGTGATACGCCGCAGATCCCAGTGCACCCTGCCGTTATTCTTGGGCAGCTTACACGTTCGTATTCTAATTTGAAGTATGGATTTCAAAAACTCCTTGATAAAAGAAGGGTAAATGCCATAGGGAAACGTTCGTTTGGGTTCCTCACATCAAAGCTTACAGGGAGTGGCAGATCTTACTCCAATGGATGAAGAATTGTTTAAATTCCAAATAATATCTAAGACTCTAGAAATGGGCATAAGCATAGGAACCTACTCACAAACAGAAATAACAGCTGAGTTTATACATTTATGTCACGTGGAGGCTTCCACACTACACAGGATTACTCCATCACTCTGACGAAGCTCCTTTACTCAATCAGTTTCTTTACAGGCTGCTTAACTAATGCAAGCAGAGCATGCAAGTGCGCATGCGCACAGGGACAGCGTACCTGACCCTTCCGCAATTCAGAAACCCAGTTTAGAAGCATCGGTATGTACTGTGAAATGTTTCCTTGCTTCACCACTAAACTAACACACAGCAATAGACTGCTTTTTTTCATCGATTCTCTTTTTCACTATTCTAGCACCAGGGAGGACTTGCTAACCCTCGCAGCCTTCCTGCAAGACCAAGGCTCTCTGTCCCTACTTCACAAAGGAGGAAACTAAGGGTCACGATGTTTAGGTTTCTCTTCATTGGCCCTGTCTGAGGCCAAAGCCTGTGCACTTTCCACTCCACAGGCTGATTCTACATCTTTGGAAACAGTGACGAAACTGTCACCTGAGAAGCTGCACACTGAAGAGAACACATCTTTAGGCAGAAAAAGTAAACATATTTACACCTCAGCCTTTTAAAATTGTACTCAAGTTAAAAGTACAATTTTTAAGTTATAAGTTAAAAATTACTTCGTAACTTCAGCAGCTGCTAAGCCGAATACACGTGCATCTTTGTATTTTGTAATGGAGGAACGTTTAGTATATTCAATTATCACAGTGATTCTAAAGTATTTTTTTAAAGCAACAGCTTTAAAGCAAAAAATGGGGAAACAAGTAAATGTCCCCCTAGCTCTGTTAAGTACATCCAGCAAATGCCACTGAAGACGGCCCTTGGTTATGTTCACACTGTGACATGGCCTTAGCCTGCCTCATTCAGCATGGCTGTTCAGTAAATGCATTGTTTTAAGCTGTGACTTAAGTCTGTGCCTGATGTCCCCAGTGAAGGACACGGGTGTGTCAAATGCAGTTTTGAGCTGTTAAAGGCACTGCTCAGTGACCGGGAAGAATGCAAAAACAGATAACAACACGCGCTTGGTGTTTTTCAAGGCCACTTCAGACTGAAGTCTCAAAACAGCCCAGTGCAGAGGGTACTGTTACTACTTTCTCTTCCCTCAAACAGTCTTGGAGCAATAAGGAAACCTGCCTACGTGACCAGCTGATGAGCGGGACGATCTGGCCTTTGACTCAGGTCTGTTAATGCAGAGCAAACAGTGGTCTAGTATGGGCACGATGAATAACAAATGAAATTAATTCATTTTTAATGGTAACTCCTTCTGATCACTTAAGCCTGCATTCCTCTGGCATCTTGAAGACGCTCTAACAGGCAACTTTAAAAGGGGTGCCCATTTGGTGTACATTTTACTCATCTACTCAGTTCTGAATTGACCGAGACTTACATCATCATACGGGAAATTCACAACACCTTGTTGACCAGAATCCCGTCGTCGAAAGTTGTCTGTAAAACACGAAAATAAAATGTATTTATTTTTTTATTTTACATCTTAAATGAACTCACAATAGTTAACTGTTTTGGCTTTGGGTTCACAGTGCAGTAACATTTAAGTTGTATAGCCAGCCAACATAACCAAAACACCAAAGCAAAGAAGCCAACTATATGAATATGAACAGAAATAATATACAATGTGAAGAAACTGGCTAATTGTCTTTTTCAATGTAGAGCTGGAAGAAAATACCTTACCCAAAGTCAGTAAAACCTGTGCAACCTCTGAGGCCATTACTTAATTTGATGAAAGGACAGAATTTCAAACTTCTTCCTACCACATTAGGAAATAGTGGGTGGAGTCCCTACTATGAAAAATTGGCTGTGACAGAATGTTCCACTCATCTGAGCTCTGCCCTATTGGAAAAGATGTTCTTTAATAAAAAAATCTGCCCACTAATTTTTGTTAGGATGAGTAAAAATTCTAAAACCCGATATTGAAAAAGAGTAAAAAGAGAGGAACGGAGCAGGAAAAGATATACAAAGGCAAGACAAAGAATAGAGGGAATAGAAAAGTATAGCAATTACTGACATCTCGTCACTTAAGCAATACACCTGTAACAGATGACCACTATTTTAAATTACTTTCTGTCAGGGAGAAATAGGAAAGAGAGCTACAACTGAGTAATTTCACTCTTCGAATATTTCAAATACTAGAGAGAAATCACAGAATGGTACTCATATTCTGATCAAAAGTCAGTTTATATTTTGGAACACTTCAGTAAAATGTAGTTAGGATTTTCTTAATGGCAGATCATGTACAAATCTCAAATTTCTGAAAAAAGTTATTCTGCTAGATAAGTTTAATAGCAATGTTAATAAAAAAGACACAAGTTAGGGGGGAAAAGACGAGACAATAAAAGTTCAGGAGCACTAAGAAATAAAATGTCATGAAGATCTGCGTCTCCTTGGCCGGTGGTGACACCGTCCCGAAGACCACGCCTACCTGTGAGAGCACGCAGCTTGACGCAGCAGGAGATGTAGTCATCGAAGGTGATCTTCCCATTGGTGCTGTACCGTTTTGCAATTGAATTCACGGCCTGGGGACTCAACCGAAATCCTGAAAGGAAGAAAAATCATCCAGCCCAAAGTGTTCAAGGATTACAGAAAGATCATTAGAAATAATCAGGCACTATTTGTTAAGACTGGTGGTACTCCTTTGAATTATGAACACACAACACTTCTAGAATGTAGAAAATGCCTTCATGTAGCACTTAAGTTTTAGAAATTAAAAAAAAAAAAACACTGCTCCTCCCCATACGCACCCATTGCTGTCAGCGCCTTCTGCAGTTCTTGAGGGTCTATTGTCCCACTCCTGTCGCTGTCAAAACTGCTGAAGTGTTGCCTCCAGCCATTCAGGACAGACCAGAGTTCCTTAAACTCACTGAAACCCATTGTGCCCGACAGATCTCTCTGCATCGTCATTAAGGATGGCAGCATTTTGGAGGAGCAACATTGTCTAATGATTCAATCAAAGATCAAGGGTAAGGAAATTTAATGTTCTTGCTGCTAAAGAGGTTACAAATGTTGCACGTTCTTGTTGGTATAATAAAAAGACACACTAATGATAGAGTACGCAGGGCATCTGGAGAAAAAGCTCTGAGAACATCTTTTCATTGTGGGGGAAAAAGCTAATCTATGTGATGTGATTACAAGGAAATGACAGGAGCCTCAGGTAGAAAGCAACCTTGTTACTGGGGCTGTAACCCACCTTGTGGGTGCCCCAGGCTAGGCTGCTCACTCTCTGTCCTGGGGTGCTCTTGGCCCTACCACTCTCTGAGCAAGCCCTCACAGACCCAGGCCTGTCACTTTTGGAAAGGAGGTGGGATGGAAGGCACTGTGGGGTCGGCACTCACCAGACTGAGTCCAACCGCAGCACTGAAATCCCCCTGCTTGAAGGTCAGGGGTGAGGCACAGGGAGCGACCACTGTTACAGCAAAAGCTTCCCTGACCGCTCCAGTTCTACGCTGTTCTCCTTGGACGCTTCCTTCAATTCTTGAACCAACATTCTACTGACTGAGCTTCCTTCCTTTTTCCAAATTCCATCTTAAAAGCGAATGGTTTGGGAAGAATTTTTTTGTCATTTGTCATTGTGTTTACCAGGTAGTAATTCTTAGGTGAATTCCTTTAGGGAGGATTTTTTTTTTTTTTTTTTTTTTGACAAGAAAAAAATACTCAAAGCAGCAATCAAGGTAAAGGATACATCCAGCATTGAGACCATAAGCCGACAAGTCTCCAGGTTAAAAGCTGTTAAATCAAGAAAAGTACATACACATCAATACAATTTTAAAAATCCACATTACATTAGATACCTTCAAGTTAATTAGTATGATTTATGCACTTTCATTTTTATATGCTACTCAACTTATATGGAACTTTGAAGTAGATATTTTACATTTGGGATTCTTTCTATAACCCAAATTTGATTTTAACAACTTTATAGGAATCTTTTACAAAAGGCATTGCATAGTACTGTTACAATATTTTTAGGTGTCATTATGGTTTTGAAGTTGGGGGAAAAGGTGTCTTTATATTTTAGGAAAGTATACACTGAAGTTATTTGTAGGTAAAATGACCGTTAAGAAACCTGGGATTTGCTTCCAAAGGAAAGGGGCAATTGATGAAATAAGAATGGCAACACAGTGTAACTACTGAAACTGAGCAAGTTACACAGAAGTTCACTGAATGATTATCCATATTCTTGAACAGGCTTAAAGCTTTCCATCATTTTGTCTTTTAAAAATACTATATACTTTCTTACCTTCAAAACTGTAACAAAGTGAGTTCAGTTCACCATGATGGGCTGCATCGTATTACACCCACCATGGTGAATGGGAAGGTAGGGGCGCTTTGTTGCTCCTCCTAATTGACTACAGATTGCTGGTTTGCTAGTTGTCTAATCATATTTTTCTTGCTTTTCCCTTTCATGTCAGGCACTGAACAGTAACCTCCTGCCTCAAATAGCCTGACCTCTTTTCATGCACAATAAGCTCCTATATGAAACTGGATAAATGCACTTGCTAGAATTGTGTTAAGTAAGAGTGCTCTGGAGTAAGATGCAATGGGGTAACTTAGAGGCTCCTTCCTAGTGAGAAACACTTCATAGAAGCAGCAGCATTTAAGCCAAATGTTGAATGACAGAAAGATGGAGGACATTTGGTGACAGCCAAATAGAGCTAGGGGCCAACATAAGCCAAGAGAAGCGGGAAAGTCAGGGCAGACAAAGGAAGTGGGAGGAGGCAGGTACCTTTCAATGAGGCTACGTCAGAGGATCTTGAATTTCTGAAAAACTGTTTGGCTTTCATTTTACAGGCATCATGGAGCTACTCAAGATTTTCAGAGGAGAGTGAGAAGTTAGAGCTGTGTTTCAGGGACAACAGAAATCTGGTCATTGTTTTGTGTGTGAGGGTTTAAAGGGGAGGGAATGCAATGGGCGGTGAACGGAAGTGACCAAACAGAAAGTTCACCATTCCGGACAGTTGTAGGGTCCAGAATGCTGATGTCTAATAAGTGCGGGTAAGGAAACTCTTGCTTATTATTACTTGTATTTCCCCCAGAAAAACCTTTTATTAATAGTATTTTAAATAATTTCAAAATAATCTTCACTATAATTTTTCCTTTACTCTCTTCCTTCCGATTCATTTCACTAGAATGCCTCAAACACCTTTGCTTCTAGTAGAAACTCGTAAGGTCACAGACCTTGCAGGAACACCCTATCCCCAGTTGCGTCTCTCAAGTGCACTGGGGGAGCAACTACACTCGACAGAAGAGCTGAATTAATGTCTCGTCGGCTAGAGCAACTGTCCTCATCAGCTCCACCTCCAGAGGTGGCTGCTTCCTTTTAAACAGGTTAAAAGGTGTCTGCAGGTACTGTGCTGGGGCACATCCCAACGCCCCGTCTGTGCTGTTTTAGTTTGGGAGCTGGGTGTGAAAGACCCGCAAACATACTGTAGCCCAACACCCAGTCCGATGCGTCTCAAAGAGGTGGTTCTGCAGTTCAATACGGCCTCCACCACCAGATGACGTGAGCAAATGACCTCAGTCACATGGCCCCAATGACCAGGAAAAGTGTTCTCCACCGCTTAGTGGTCTAAGGCCATCGTGAAGTGTGGCTTTCTCAAAATAAAATTTTTAAAGGACTATTCTTCAAGGATCTACAAGCCACTTTCTTAGTCAGATTTTAAAACTACTACACTTCTACTGAGAGTGCAGAATGAGACGTGCGTTGTGACACAGCTCACTCTTGTGACCCCATCATTAGACCTCTGTGCACTAGACCTGACCGCTTGAGGTTCACAATTAACAATTTAAATGCACTGCCTACAACAAAAAAATCCCCTAATTCAGAAAGTGCTTCTTTTGGTTAGGACCAGATTAAAGGACAGAAATGCAAAAGGTTCCTCTTTTGTATTACTTCCCCCCAAAGAGAAATATTAATAGTGTGAAGTTATATAACACAAAGGATAAAAATAGAAATGCAAAGAATTAAAAAAAAGAGCCATCTAGTGAACATGCCATGTCAAACAGTTAAAAAGCGCCACTATATATCCTCAGGGGTGAATTTTTATTTTAACATTTTAATTCACAGTCTACCAGGAGGGGCTTCAATTTGATGTTCTGCCTCAGTTAACTGGCAAAGAAGTGGGCAGCTAAAGACCTCAGTCAAGACACTACTGCCTACCCTGGTATCCGTCATGGTCAAGACCTGGTTTGAAAAGAGGCAGAAGGTCATCGTGTGGGGTGATGAGAAGCCCCCTGTTGGGAGACAGCAGGTTTGCACCGCTCGTAGCAGAGTGCACAGGGCAGGAAGTGGTGCAAGCGCTGCACTATAGAGCAGCAGATCCAGCTTGAGGAACTGGGGAGGAGGGGAACGGAGGACTAGCGTAGAGAGTTTAGAAATTAGGAGGGAAAGTCCTACTCAACCCAAACGCTTTCTCTGAGGTGGAAGGGGGAAAGAAAGAGGGAAGACCTAGGAATGTCATGGCCAGTGTTCAAGGTGCCAGCGGCACTCTTAGAGACCAGCTAGCACAACCAGCTCCTTGAGGACTGGGGGGGAGGACAGGACCAGCCATCAGAACCAGAAGTGCAGGCAGGCCACTTGGGGACCAAGTGCCCAAGACCAGCCTCTCCCAGCCCTTGGGGCCACCAGGCTCAGGACAAAGTAAGCTCTTAGCAAATAGCAGTAAATGTTGGAAAAAAGGACCATGTAATAAACCTCACAAGCTATTGGGGGCAGGCCGGACATGCTCAGTGACCTAAAGTAACCACACAGGATGGTCTGAGTGATCATAAATTCCTAACTGGGCAGGTTGAAGTGAGTAGTCATGCCCCAGGCACATATCTTCCTTAGCAAAGGTCAGTCTTTGCCTTATATGAGCCCTATCCACTGTTACGCACCTAAGGTGACTCAGAAACCAGAGCAGGAGACCACAGAAGCCCTCACTGTTACCTCGTTCCCAAAGGACCAGCTCTGTGTGCTGCCAATGTTAATTATTATTAACTATCCTGTACCCACCAACAGGCAGTAATGTGCTTTTCTACTTTCCCTTTATTATCCAATCCTAGAGATTTCCCTGCTTTGCTTTCTCCATCCTCCTTAATCTACCACTGATGGATTTCATGTACCTTCCTTATGTTTCTTCCCTCGAGTCAAAATACCTAAGAGGAAATGCAAAACTACCATTCTCCGGATCATTTTCTCAGCCCCTTGAGATTTTGCTTCTGGCAAGTCCTCAAAATTTTGGCTTGAATAAACTCTTATAAAACTTTTCTACAGGCTGGACATTCCCCTGTCATTAAAGACACCTGATCTAGCCAATTTCATTTCAGCACCTTAACTCATCCTCCATGAAGGGGCCGGCCACATAAGCTGTTCCTGCTTCAAATGGTTCCAGACACATGGAACCCAAATAAGAGACCCATTAAACTGGCAGGTAATGTGGAATGACTTCTTAAGAACTGATTTCAAATTTGCACTTTGAAATAAACTGAATATAGCTTTTGAAATTCTGCATGTTGAAGGCTGTGATCATGGGCAACAGCTGGGATGTGAAATGCAGGTGTGCTTCTAGAGCAACCTCGAGGCCGGGAACTTACGTTTGTACCCTCCAGCAATGCCTGACTGCGTCAGGCACCTCTGCAACTCGTCTGCGTCTATTTGTCCATCCTTTTGAAAACAAACATAGGAAGAGAAATCACAAAATCACAATCGTAATTTGAACCTTCTAGTTCTCTGTTTACTTTCAGTATTCAATGTAGCAATAACCAAGAAAATGAGTATTATTATGCATGAAACTTTAAAGGAATGCATTTCAACAATAGGCATTCTTTTCTTCATCCTACTTCCAAAAATAATTTCATGACAAAAGACAGACAAATTGTTACATCCTCTTCCACAAATGCATAATTAGGGCCATAAAAATGCATTTCTTAATATCTAAGTGGGCGTTCAATTTCAGGCTCTATTTTAAATAATTATTACACAAGAATTAACAAAGTTAGAAAACTGCTTACATCTATACTTTAGTATTATCAGTATCTTTTCATCATCTTCTTTAAATTCCTGAGGTAGATTTGGCATAAGCATTCCTAAGTATAAGGTTCCTCTCTTAATAAAACACTAAGGTGCATTCAGTTTCTTCCATTGATACTTGATATGTTTTAATGAATGAATAAAACTAATTTCTGTCTTGAAATATTCTTCTCTGAATCTGAGCGAGGAAATGCCAAAGTTAAGCATTTTAAAATAAGATAATTTATGCAGTTGCTTAAAGTCATATTCCTCTTTCTAGCTTTTTGGGAGGGGAAAGCAGGCACACTGCTGACATCAGTAAATAAAAAGCTTGGTGCAGAGAAAAACCTTCGTGATCACCGTCGCTTACGTTATGGTCAATGGTTTTTTCAGGTCACAACTATGCATATATGGAAAATACTGATTCCCAAGTGCCTATTTACTGGCTCGCTTAGGTCAGAACCAAATATGTTATTTTTAGGGACTTAAAAATAAAATACCTAATTTCTCAAGTCCATAGGTATTGTAAGTTCTGAATGAAGAGCAGGGTCAATAATTTGAAAGACGATGGATATGCTGATACAGGCCAGGGCTGCTGAAAGCTAAGCAGGTGGGGTCACTTACAGGCTGGAGGCACAGGCCACCTAAGAATGTGAGTCTTGAGCTTTGCTGTGTCTTGTGGTTTCAAAGATACGGATCATTAACAGATTAAGCAGATACTTAAAGGGAAGCCCTTTCAGTTTTAGACTCAACTTTCCACTCAGTTTTCTCAAACTGTACTTCTTAGAGTGCTATTCTCAAAGGTGGTCTCAGGTTTTTATCCCATATAGTTTATGGCATTTCCACATTAGGTTGTGTTATTTCTAATTTTTCATCCAAACAGAGCTAAACTGAATTCATATGGGCAGACATTCCCTCTGGACACACCAGGGTTACACCAACAGCGTAGTGAGCAGACCCAGCAACCTCCTGGGCTAAGGAAGTGTGCTTCCTCAATGCACACCACCAAAAGTCACACGATTCAGAATTTAATGAAGTGAAGGAATCTTGGGGTGCAGACCTTAATCATCTCTTTGGGTCAACAGGCCACAAACCCTAATGAGGACACAGAAGAGCTGACCTAGTAACAGCATCTCCATCAAAAGAGAAACTGTTCCCAAGGTTAACTTCCTGATAGTAAGAAGAGAGCAGTAACTTTCTTATTTTGAAGCTGGTGGCTTTTTATCATAAAAATCTATTTCCTAAGGGGGCGAGAAATTAACAAATTCAACCCAAAGAAAGTGTCCCTTCGAATCTGACAACAGAATTACTAGCTCAGGCATTTAAAGTGTACAAACAGTCCTCACCAGATCAGCAATTCCTTCTCTGGAAACCACCCTAGACCCTGACAATTCAGTTCTAAAGACATCTTTCTACCTCCCAGATCTTCAAAGGGTATTAACAATCTCCTATTGTGTTCAGTCTGCCCCTAAATCAATCACAAGTTCAGTTTTGAATTGAACTAACATAACACCAGTAACACTTTGTCCTCATTTGTTCTGGATATTCAAAAAAAAGTAACTGACAATAAATTTCCTTTCTCTCTTTTTTTCTTTTAGAGAAGCAATTCTTTTCCAGAGGAAAGGTCATTTTCCTGGCCACCATAACAAAGACTAATACAAACATAGAACGTGATGATTCTTTAATATTCAAGGGAAAAGCTAACCTGTCCAGCTACTGCAGCAAAGTAACCATACAGCGGGTCCTGAGTTTGTCCAGGGAATGCAGGCCCTCCGGGAGCCCCTCCATACTGCAAGACAGAAAACACAAGTTCAGTTTCATTCTGTTGAACCAAGTTTTGTTCTTCCACCACTGCAAGTCTTTGTGCCAAGCCAGGCATTTACCGCCCCACCCCGCGGCACACTCTAACTGCAATCACTCTGCCCCTTTCTTCCATTCTCACTCCCCTTAATTTAAAGACGGGAGTCTTGGAACAAAATGAATTGTCGGTGACAACTGCGTTAAATGAAGCGACTTCCATAAATTCCGGTAACTTTCAGGTTACTGAGATAAATGCAAGCCAAGACCAAGCTTAAATCCTTTTATAGCGTTTCAACGTAGTTTCAAAGCATTTGGGGACAGGTGTAGCCAGGGAGCGGGTAAGGTGTGTCTGGGTCCGGCTATTCGCCGCGAGGGAATATCCAGTCTTGGAAACAGTTCCCACGACAACGCGCATCCCAGACGCTGAGCGAGGGGGCCTTCCTCCCGGAAGACTTTTACTCTGGCGGCCTTTCCCTGACCTCTTTTTCTCACTTTCTTTTAAAGGGAGATGTAGCTTCCTGGACCAGTCTAGATTTAAATTGTTGTTGCTCTTAGAAAAAACACAGAGGGAGGGGGAGGAAGCCAACACCCAATTTGCACGATTTCAACTCCAGGTATCCGAGAGTCACTGGGTGGGCTTCTGGGGTCGCAATCCACCCGTGGGGAGCCAGAGGGGGCAGAGAGAAGGAGGGAGCCAGAGAAAGAGGCCGAAAGATCAGAGGCGAGGCAGCTGGCAGGGAGAAGCCAGAGGCGGGAGGCGCCCGCGGAGCCGCCCCAGCGAAGTCACCAAGTGCGTTCTCCGGGCGTCCCCGGTGTCTGCGGGTCGCGCCTGGGCCGCGAGCCCGCGCGGGCTGCACTTACCCCACCTGGGTAGTAGCCGCCGCCGGCGCCGGGGTGCCCGGGGTAAGCCATGGTGCAGACTGCGCTGGCGCCGCCCTGCGCGCCCCACCTCGCCGCCCGCGCGCGGGGGCCGCCCGGGTCGCACCAAGCGGGCCGGCGGGGGACGCGCCCCGGAGCCGCCGCCCGCGCGGGTTTCCGCGGCGTCCTCGGTCCCCCGCCCGCGTCCAACCCTGTCTTTATGTTTCACTGTCCCAGGTCGTGCATCAGGCAAGGTCCGGTAAGTGACTTAAGACCTGCGAATTAGTTCACACCTAGGATTTTCCTCCCTTCGGAACGAATGGTACATCCCAACATCTATACAGGGCCCAGGGAATTTTTTTCTTCCTATTTGACTGTTTTTCTGACTTTTTTTACTTTAAACAACTTTATTGGGCAGGGCTTACCGGCGTTAATCAGAGTGCAGTATTGCCGGAGGGGCCGAATACTTTAGGGCAGCTCTTAGATGCCTGTGAGGCAAGGAGGCGTTGGTGAAAGATCAAAATATGAAAGTGCCCTTGGAAAACAGGAATAAAGTCCAGGAACTGTGTGCAAGGGAGTGTTTGGCGTGCGGTTGCACATTTCCCTGAACAACAACGGCTTGGTTCCTCGCTAGCGGACCTCGTCATCTCGGGGTTAAGCTGGGCGTAGCAGGATACAACCTGGGGAGGACAGAGGGCACGTGCGGGGCGGGGCAGCCTGGCCCAGACGAGTCTTCGCAAAGGAATTTGAATTAGTATCTGGATGAATCAGGCAAAATAAACCCTAGGTCCAAAATGACTCAGCTACTGTTTATACCAGAAAAATTTAGAGCAAGTGAAGAGTGTGCTGGTACATATTCAGGAAGGTCGGAGATTGGAATTTCACTTAGGTGATTCCGAAAAAATGGTTTTCCTTACCTCACATGTTTCCTTTTTACACAGTTAAACAGTCTGAAGCCATGCAGACTTGAGATTGTTTGGTTTTGATTCACGTAATTTCAGTCTCGCAGAATTTTTTTTTTTTTTTATTTTAACGTTTTAAAAATGCATTAATGAGCCCTGGCTGGTGTAGCTCAGTGGATTGAGCGCGGGCCTGCGAACCGAAGGATCGGGGTTCAATTCCCAGTCAGGGCACATGCCTGGGTTGCCAGGCCAGTTCCCCGCAGGGGACATACAAGAGGCAACCTCACATTGATGTTTCTCTCCCTCTCTCCTTCCCTTCCCCTCTAAAGGTAAATAAATAAAATCTAAAAGGAAAAAAAAAGTACTTAAAAAAAATCTTAAAAAAATGCATTAATGAGCAAGATTCACAATATTTGCTGTGAGGTTGCACAGAAAAAATGAAAGTCACTGGGTCATTGCTTTCCTCTTATGTGTAGCTCCCCTCCAGTCCTCTTTTTGGACACCCCAACTCCAAAAGTGAAAGGCCTGAATTATGAGAAAAGAGTTCTAATAGTCCCTGTTGTCTCATAGCAAATAAACTATGTATTACTTGTTTTGTGTTTGATTCAGAAAGGAGATTACTGTTTCCAAATACTATAGCAATCATTGATTAGACATTTTATGAGTCCCATGGCCTCTGTGGGTTTTTTTCTACTTTTTTTGTTTGTTTGTGGTATAACACTTAACATGATATCTACTCTCAACAAAAATTTTTAAGTGTACAATACTGTTAACTAAATGCACAGTGTTGTACTATATCTTTTGAAACTTATCTTTTTTTTAGTTCAGTTTCCATAGAGACTGTCAGAAATTGCCATTGTCGAGTATATTTCAAGTAGTCACAGTGGACATTGGGAAAAATAATCGTGCCGGTGATAAACCTCATTGGCTACAATACTGCCACCGTGGAGCTCGAACCTTTTTATCTTGCATGACTGAAACTCTATGCCTATTGAACAGCTCCTCATTGTTCCATACCCACTGAACAATTTCCTCCTCGTTCCAGCCCCTTTCTATTTTCTGTTTCTGTAAGTTTGACTATTTTAGACCTTATGTAATTGCAATCATGCAGTATTTGTCTTTTTATAATGAGCTTATTTCACTTACCATAACATCCTTGAAGTTTATGCATGTTGTAGCATATGGCAGGATTTTCTGTTTTTAAGGCTGGATCCATTGTGGGATTGCTGGAACATATGGTAGTTTTATTTTCAATTTTTGAGGAACCTCTGTATTGTATTCCATAGTGGCTACAACATTCCCCATTCCCACCAACCATCTGCAAGAATTCCAATTTCTCCACACACTTGCCAACACTTACTATCTATTTTTTAATAATAACCATTTGAACAGGTGTTAGGTGATATCTCATTGTGGCTTTGATCTGCGTTTCCTTCATAATTAGTGACTTTGAGCCCTTTTTAATCTATCTGTTGGCCATTTGGAAGTTTTCTTTGGAGAAATGTCTATTTAAGTCCTTAGCCCAATTTTTTTAGTCTTCTTTTTTTTTAAAGGTTTTATTCATTTATTTTTAGAGGGGAAGGGAAGGAGAAAGAGAGGGAAGGAACATCAATATGTTGTTGCCTCTTGCACATCGTCTACTGGGGACCTACCTGCAATCTAGGCATGTGTCCTGACTGGGAATGGAGCCAATGACCCTTTGGTTCACAGGCCATGCTCAATGCACTGAGCTACACCAGCCAGAGCCCTTAGCCTGTTTTTGATTCAGGTTATTAGTTTTATTTCTATCAAGTTGCAGGTGTTTTAAATATATTGGAGGCTAACTCCTTATGGGATATATGGCTTGCAAATATTTTCTCCCCTTCTACGGGTTGCCTTTTTCATTCTGTTGCTCCCTTCGCTGTGCAGAGCATTTGGATTTGATGTAGTCCCACTGGTTTGTTGTCGTTGCCTGTGCTTTAGTGTCACAGCGTGAAGCCACTGCCCAGACCGATGTCATGAAGCTTCTCCCTGTTTCCTTCTGGGAGTTTTACAGTGTCAGGCCTTACGTTTAAGTCTTTAATTCCTTTTGAGCTGGTTTTGGTGGATGATGTGAGATAAGGGTGCAGTTTCATCCTTTTGCATGTGAATACCCAGTTTTCCCAGCACCATTTGTTGAAGAGCGCTTCCTTTTTCCACAGTGCATCGTTTGCTCTCTTGTTGAAGATCAGTTGATCCTATGTGTGTGAATTTATTCCTGTGCTCTTTATTCTGTTCCTTGGCCTCCACTTTTCTATCTGTTTCTTCTGAAAGAGGTAACTAGAAATAGTTATGAGGAATGGATGGTGAGGACTAAACTCAAAGTTGAATGTAAGCTCTTTTAAGGCTCAAGTTTGAAAGAAGTAGCTAGCAAGTAAGAGTAACTCAGGATTAGCTTTGTGGATGAGCAACTATGCTACTTGTCATTTCAACTGATGTTAGACTTTGTCCTACTGCCCCACTGCTAAAATAATTTATTTCCTGGAGTGCTGCAAATGAAATTTTTAGTTATTGCTAGCAAATTGACAAGCTGTTGCTGCTGTTTTAGTTTATGGGGAAAAAAGGTAGCAACTACTAATAACAACAAACAGATAGTACTTAATATGTACCAGACCCTCTTCTAAGCACTTTACATATTTGCTTAATTCCCATGAAGTCCCATGAGGTAGATAGATGCCATTATCATCCTCAGTTGAAGAAACGGGAGCTGAGAGAAGTTGCCTCAGTGGAAACAACACAGATCTGAACGATGCTGCCAGGGATGGAATCTGTGCTCAGCACCAGAGGGAACAGCAAATGGTGTAGAGGCCCAGATAGTAAATACATTGCTTTGTGGGCCTTGCAGCCTCTGCAGCAGCTACTGAATTCAGCCATTGTAGCACACAAGCTTCCATGGGTAACACACGAATGAATGGGTGTGGCTGTATCCCAACACAACTTTGTATATGGACATTGAAATTTGAAATTCATACAATAATGTCATGAAACATTATTCTTTATTTTTTTCTAAATATTAAAATATATAGTATTTTTGTTAGCTCCCTGGTATAAAAACAGGAAGTGGGCCAGATTTGGCCCTTGGGTAGTTAGCCAACCACTGCTAGAAACCCCTCCGGGATTCTGGTTTTGCGATAAAGCTTAAGAGTAGCAGTGGCTGAGTCACCCTGAGGAATGAGGACTGTCCTGAGATGGGATCCCGTGTACAGAATGGCTTCTTCAGAGTCTTCCCCATTGCCCAGTAAGGTGACCAAAGGGGACCTGTGGAACTCTGACTTGTCGATGTCACCCATGCAGTAATAACAGTGAGAGGGCGCACATGATGATGGAGCTGGACGCAGATGTTTATCCATATAACATGGATGCCTCTATTCATTGGCTGAGTACTGACAAACCTAAAACATTCGGGAAAAAATACTCCATAAGAACTTGGCAAAATAGAGAGGAATTTACTTTTATGGTTTTGATATTCATTCCAATGGACAGGGTGAAGGTGGAGAGTGAGAGAAATAAGCAGCTTTACTAAGGTCTTGGCATGTGCCAGCCGTTGTACTAGGTACTTCCTTATGGTATTGCACTAAAAGAACATCACTTTCAAAGGAGATGTAATTAACCACATTTTATAGATGGGGAAATTGAGGCTTAAGTAACTTTCTGAAAGTTACATACCAGATCTTTGACCTCAATCTACCTAACTCTGAAGCAGGGGTGTTTTAAAACATAAACAAACTGCAAAAATCTGAAGTCAAGCTCTCATTTCTTTCCCTCATCGTGCTGCTTTCTGAGGAATTAGGGCAGAGGAGACACTGCAGAAAAAGAATCTTAGAGGTAGGAAAGCTCTTCAAAGGTTGTAAGTATCAGCCTTGGAGAAGACCACACAAATCGTCAGAGTAAATTTTCTTCAGTCCTAAATATAACGTAGAGGGAGAGAGTCCACCCCTCGTGTCCATTTTAATTTTGAACCAAATAAAAACCTCAGTGGAATAACTCATTTTTCTCCTTATACCTTCGAATCTCAGAATCTGAGATAGGGACACTGCAATCCTCCAGCGATTTAAGGGAACTCCGCAACAGAATACTCGAGCTGTACACATTAGTTGAAAGAGGGATTCCTGACTGGCGTGGACATTCTGGGGAGGTAGGGTGCTGTGTTACAGAGCCTGCAATTTACTCAGTCCTGGCAAGAAACTGCAGGAGTTTCTCAGCCACCCCGTGGCTGGCGACTGAGGCCCGTGGCGACTGAGGCCTGTGGCGGCAGCGCGGGTTAGGGAGAGAGCCACAGCGCAGGTTAGGGATAGGATGTGGATTGTAGTCATTTTGGGAAGTTGTTGGAATCACAGAAAACTTCGTGATTTTCTTCTCCAATTGTGTAGTTTTATGAAGAAGATGAAGAAACTGAGTCTGGGAGAAGGCTGACTTCCCCTGCTGTAAATATTTCGCTCTTCTTACTCAAGTGTTGGCCTGATCTGAATATGCCTCTCAGAGAGGATGTGGGTCTTCTGTGGTGTGCCCCAGCCCTCCTCTATTTATGCTTTCAGGACACCAGGCAGTGAGGGCACTGTCTTCCACCCTGGAGCGAAGTTAACATAGAGTACTACGTGTAATTTCCTGGCTGAACTTCCTGACTCGGAGAAGTGGTGGAAGAAGAAGTCCAGCTAAGTGACTGCAGTTCTTTCACCATTTCCTGCAGGTGAATCAATCGCAGGTCTAACATCTCAGGAAGGAGCGAGCAACAGCATTCACCAGATTAACGTCTCAACTTACTTTTAACTCTAAGCTGTGCGTTACTCTAAACTGATTGTGTGTCTGTTGTTTAGTGGGTTCCCGGCACACCATAGTATTCGTGAGTCCTGAAAGTCATGAGTCACAGCTGTGCAGTAGAGCTTTCTGTCGTACTGGAAGTGTTCTGTGTCTGTGCCATACGGTGCGGTGGTCACTAATTACATGTGGCTTTCAAGCATGTGCAGTGAGAACTAAAATTTTAATTTAATTTAATTGATATTTAAATAACCAAATGGCTACTGAACAGGTTCCTTTTGATCTATTCCTTCCCTTAGTGAAGCTTTTAGCTAGGCTGGATGATCATGATTAATCAGGAAGCAGGTAAATTCTGGAGAATACATGAATATATATATATAGTACATACTATACATATACATATAGTACATATGTAGTATGTACTATACATACTATTTATGTGGTATGTATATATGTGATATATGTATATGTAATGTTGTAGCAATTAAAGCTGTTGAAAATAGCCATCAGAGATGAGCTCCCCATCACTAGAGGTGATCAAGCAAAGGCTTGATCAGGGATGCTAAAGGGCAAGTTTACACTTTGCGTAAAGGATTGGATGAAATAACGCTCTATAGACTACAGAGTGCTTTCTAATGGCCTTCCCTTCCCTTCACCCCAGTCCCAGCCGTATTGCTGCAACCACAGCTGTGCTGCAGGACGAGGGCTGAGGCTTTTCAGCCTGCTCCCGGTCACCACACCACCAGCAGCGACACCCTATGAATTGCTCATCTTCTGACTTAAATCTCACACTCAAACTCACACTGTTCTCTCAAGACTCTTCCTTCTATGGCTCTGCAATTCACTGGATCAAGAATTTGGGGGATTCCCCCCCCTATTCCTGGTTACAGTGTTTTTCAGAAATCAGAATATTACATTTAAATAATTGTCTAAAGTACTGGACACCTATTTAGCTCTATTATTGCCCATTATAAAGGTTGATTTTAGGATGGACAATTAGTTTTTTGGCTAACAGGGTGTAGATATGCATGGCCAAAGGGAGGTCAAGAAATGAACTGGCTATCAGCAGTCCTTTCTGAGGCTTAAACTGATTTTCAAGCCTCTACAACTTGTGCTTGTAGCTGTCACCATGGTTGGGACCAGGGCGAGAGGAAAATACTGAACACTGGAGCTGCACTGCCAGGCAGAAAGTCACCTGTGCTCGGCATCAGACTTCCATGGGATGGAGTGTTATGAGAACATTGGACACGTATAGCACAGGGTGTCCTCGACTCTTAAAGAGGAGGTGTTCCCGAAGCTGGTTGTTTCCACCTGGGACTGTCTTCTGCTATACCATTCACTTTATGACTGGTTACTGTGCATGCCTTCAGAGGTTCCTCACAGTCCTCTGTGTTCTGCAGAGAAGCAATCCTGGAGCGAGGGCAGTGAGGACTCATTTAGGCTTTTCAGCCCACCCCCTCTCACTCCCTTTGTCCTGCCAGTCCTAATGTGACAAAGTCAGCCTAGAACCAGAGGTGAAGTAAGAAGCCAGGAGGGGGAAATAGTTTGTATCAGCTTTATTAGCATGGGGGGTGTGTGTGTGTGTGTGTCTGTGTGTGTGTGAGAGAGAGAGAGACAGATACAGAGAGACAGAGACAGAGAGAGAGATATTGGGAGAGACATTGGGAGGAGGGAAAGTAGAAGAAAAACATCAAACGAGAGCTCTGAAGAAGGAAGAGTGACTGGTTTTGACACCCAGGCACCCAGGTGGAATAGCTATTTTCAGAAAGCCACACATGTTTGAAACATACCTAAGTCCGTTACATGTAAACTGGGAATTTCTTAATTAAGACTAAGATATCTCTTTATATAATTTTTTGGGAAGTTACTTGGCTGTTTTCATATATGGGAAGTCAGTTGCAAAGCTAAGAAAGGAATCTGGGTTGATTCTCATTTCTGTATTGTGATTACTATTGTGTTTAACAAAGAATCAATTATGCTATATTTTTTAATGCTGTATTCAAACCTAGTTTATTACATACTGGAAAGCAGTGGTTTGTTAAGTATCTAAGACTCTATATGGGAGAATCAATTTAGCAATCTTAGTCTATAATATAGTACCAAAAGAGTTATAGATATTTATCTTCAGTTACATTACATGCTTTAGAATTACTGTTCTATGAAGCAACTTGTTTCCATTTTATTAAAATGGAGGGGTTAGGACTTCTGGTCAACATGGCATCATAGGCAGACATGGCTCACTGCTTCACACAACCACATCAAAATTACAACTAAAATGTAGAACAACCATCACTCAGAATGGTCAGAAATCAAACTGAATGGAAGCCTGACAACTAAGGAATTAAAGAAACCACATCCATCCAGACTGGTAGGAGGGGTACAGATACAGCATGGTCTGGTCCCACATCCACCTGTGGTGGATAAAATTTGGGAGGATATCTCAGGAGTGAGGAGTCCCAGCCCCACACCAGGCCCCAAGCTCAGGGTTCCAATGCCAGAAAGATAAGCCCCCATAACTTCTAGCTGCAAAAACCAGTGGAGATTGAGTTGGTGGGAGAAACTTCTGGAGCCCCAAGCAGTTCCTCTTAAAGAACCCACACAGACTTGCCTACACAGACTCACTATCTCTGAGCTCCAGCACTGGGGTAGCAGCTTGAAAGGCACCAGTGGCATACTGGGAGAGACTGAGGTGTCAGCATCAAGGAGAGCAGAGGCCATTGTCCCTTTCCTGGGCCCTCCCCCGACAGAGCCATGGATCCAGCAAGATGGTACCATATCTGAGAATCCATCAACTGGTTAACACTGTTTGACCCACCTTGAGGTTCCCAGAGACTCCATCCCACCAAACTTATGGACCCACTCAAGCTGCTTTTCCATATGAATGGCTGGTCTTGGCTCATGGTTGACAACTTCCTAAATTCTCTCAATCAAGCAACAGCCAGCCTCAGTGAGCCCCAGGCCTGGCACTAGCAGCAGCCACCCTAGATTCACAGGTTGACTCTACCCGGAAATCTCCAAATCCAACACAAGAAGGACTGCTGTATAGCTCAGGCAGGGTGGCCCTGGGCAAAACAGAGGTGGGGGCTGACCTAGGCCTGCACCAAATGGGGAACCCCAGGGCCAGCCCACCCAGTGGACAGCTACAGACCATGTCGGAGCACCACCACCCTGCCCTTACACAGTTGATCCTCCATGGAGGGTGGAAGTTGGTGGTCAGTGGTCACAGCCAGTCCTTGCAGCTGACTGGCCTGGGTAAATCCCTCCTGTTGATCTGCCAACATTAACCAAGGCTCAACTACAAGAGGAAGGTGTACTCTGCTCACACAAAGGGTGCACCTTGAGTACCCAGCTTGGGTGATAGGGGAGGCTGTGCTACTGGATCCTACAGAACACCTTCCACATTAGATGGCACTATGAAGACACAGAGTCAAAGCAGCTCTACCTAATATATAGAAACAAACACAGGGAGGCTGCCAAAACAAGGAGACAAAGAAACATGGCCCAAATGAAAGAACAGATCAAAACTCTAGAAAAAGAACTAAACAAAATGGAGATAAGCAACATATAAGACAAAGAATTCAAAACACTGGTTGTAAGGATGCTCTAGGAACTTAGTGAGGACCTCAGCAGCATAAAATGATCCAGTTATAAATGAAGGATACACTAATTGCAATAAAGAATAATTTACAGGGAAACAACAGTAAAATGGATGAGGCCAAGAATCAAATCAATGATTTGGAAAATAAGGAAGAAAAAATAACCAATCAGAACAATGAGAAGAAAAAAGAATCCAAGAATATGAAGATAATATAAGCAGTCTCTGGAACAACTTCAGGAAGTCCAACATTCTCATCATAGGAGTGCCAGAAAGAGAAGAGAAAGAGCAAGAAATTGGAAATCTATTTGAAAAAATAATGTAAGGAAACTTCTCTGATTTGATGAAGGAAATAGATTTGAAGTCCCAGAAACACAGAGACTCCCAAACAAGATGGATGCAAAGAGGCCCACTCCAAGACTCATCATACTTAATGCCAAAGGTTAAAGATAAAGAGAGAATCTTAAAAGCAGCAAGAGAAGAATAGATAATTACCAACAAAGGAGTTCCCATAAGACTGTCAGCTGATTTCTCAAAAGAAACTTTGCAGGCAAGAAGAGACTGACAAGACATATTCAAAGTCATGAAAAGCAGAGAACCACAGCCAAGATATCACTTAGAATCAAAGGGCAGATAAAGAGCTTCCAGACAAGAAAAAACTAAAGGAGTTCATCATCACCAAGCCATTATTAGATGAAATGTTAAAGGGACTTATTTAAGAAAAAAGAACATCAAAACTGTGAATAATATAATGGCAAAAATACATATCTAGCAACAATTGAATCTGAAAAACAAACTAAGCAAACAAGAAGAACAGAGACAGAATCATGGATAGGGAGAGCTGTTGGGAACTGCCCTGCTTGGTTTCAGGAGTTGTAACCCCCCCCATGGCTAAGGCTGAGTGAGCGACCTTCAGACTATAAGCCACTAAGGAGACAAAGCTTATCTCCCTGGCAGGAGCGCCGCTTCTGCTTCATCCATAACTGGCCCCCAATGCTTGATTGGTTAGCCAGTGACGGGTAAGATTCCCTCAAGGGAGGGGTCGCCTAAGACAGGCACGATCACTTGGAAGGCCCTCAAGAAAGGACTCGGGGGGCCACAGCAAAAAGGGGGTGATGGACCCTCACCCCCCGGCTATCCTGATATAGCCTGAGTCCTCATTCCATCTAGGAGAAGTTTTCCTTATCTCTTGGCTTCCTAGCTCTGTTCCACTTAAGCCTGAAACATTGACAGAGCGCGGTACAGCTCTGTGCTGGCTAGGGTGGGCTTCCCCGGGTGATTGGGAATAAGAAAGAATTTGTAAAGTCCTGTGAAACCTGCTTTGCTGAGTGCTCTCATTTAAATGATAAGGGTGCGAGCAGGAAATGAGTTTGTCTCCCAAAGTTTTCTAACACTTTAGCTGACAGACCCTGTCTCAGATTAAGCCCTCATAGTTCTTTGAAATGTTATCTGTTGTTTGATCCTTGCCACCTGACAATGGTTGATGAGCTTTACCTATATTCCTGTGTAAAACAGACCTAATAAAAGCCATTGAGGAAGGGGCTCTTGGCCCTTCTCCTTTGAGAGATTGGCCACCTCTCCTCCCCAAGCAGATCATGTCTTGGTAGTCTTACTCTCATCTGTGGCGGATGGATGGGGCTCTGTGGGCAAAGCCCCACCACAGAGAGTGTTTTGATGGTTGCCAGATGGGAGAGGGCATGGCAGTATGGGTAAAGAGGTGAGGGGATTAAGATGTAGAAATAGGTAGTTACAGAATAGCCATGGGGATGTAAAGTACAGTGTAGGAAATGGAGTAGTCTAAGAACTTATACGCATGACCCATGGACATAAACAATGATGTGGGGATTATCTGAGGGAGCAGGGGTGCTAGGTGGAAGGGGAGCAGAGAGGGTAAAGTAAGGACAACTGTAATAGCATAATCAATAAAATATAATTAAAATGAATAAAATGGAGGGATAACTTTAAATTAGATGTAATTTTCTCAGAGCAAAAGGAAAAACAAAGAAAGCTTTTCTTTTGGTAAATGAGAGAATTTTGGGGGATCTGAATTCTCTAGGAACCTGAAGCTACAGAGAGCTGAATATTCTATCAGTCAATGCTAATTGTTTCAGTAAGGAAATTCAACGGTCATTTCTGTATACCCTTCAAAATCTCAAAGTTGAGAACATACTTTTCAATTATTAAGTAATTTTCTTTACCATATTTGTTAATTTCTACACTTTATTCTTAAATTTTTGCTGCCAAAAAAGCATTCAGATAATAATTTTTAAATTTTAACTATTTTTTATTTTTATTTGTTTTATTTATTTATATGACTTTGTTTATTTTTTAGAGAGAAAAAGAGAGGGAGAGAAATACCAATGTGCCAGAGAAACATTGATTGGTTGCCTCTTATCCACCCCCAGCTGGGCACCTGGCCCACAACGCAGGCATGTGCCCTGACTGGGAATCAAACCCATGACCTTTGGGTTTGCAGCCTGGCACTCAACCCACTGAGGCACACCAACCACGGTCAGATAATATTTTATAACAATAAACTTGACAGATTTTCTTACCTTGAAAAAAAATGCGTTAATAGAATTGTACAGATTAAGAACTTTCTTATTTTGTAACAGCAGAATTAGAACATTTGGGTTGTGATGGAACTGTGTAACGTTACATTACCTGCATCTTCAGGTAAGGTCTTTGAGGCAGGAGCTGGTGATTCTGAGTACCGTGGCCTTGCCATGTGGCCAAACAGAAGAATCAATAAGTATAAACTGTAATAGCTGATTAATCACATCCCCCTCTTGATCCTTGGCACCAGTGACCAACTGTAAAAACATTCAATAGTGTAGGCAGCTTTCCCACTGGCTCCAGAGGAGCCTTCTCCGAAATATGTGTGTTTCAGTGTCTGAAAGAATTACCTTAGCCCAGGCCGCCAGGAGCCAATAGCAACAGTGTTGAACACAGGCGCAGCTCAATGTTTGATGTTCCATTGGAATGATTGCCTCTCTCAGAAACGTTGGAAGCCCTACGGAGCTGTGCTCTGCATCAGTGCTGTGTGGGAGCTGGTCAGCAACAGCCAATTTTCAGGAGTTTTGGCAGCCTATTATTAAACACTGTCGATATTATAAATTAAATATTTTTAACTTTCTGAAATTGAAGGTAATAAGCACTTGAAATCTATCACTTCTTAATTATTTTTCTGTACTTATATTATGTAATGGGGTCCTGCTGGGCATTAATTCCCAGCTCCAGGCTTAGTAACATCATCTTAGTAGCTTGAAATCAGCAATGGTGGGAATATTTAAATCAAGGAAGTCAATTTGTACTTACAAATAAGAAATTGATTTATTGTTTTGTTGCTTGTCTACTCTAGACTTGGAGTTGACATGTTGGACAAAATGTTACTAATATAGATTAAAGTTAAAAGTGTGTTGTTTGTGAATTGCACAAACTGTGAAGGAAATATTCCTCTGTCATTTTAAATTATTTTGATTAATCAGGACCATTTAATGGTCCTTATGAGGAACTCGTTTTGTCATAACAAGCTCTGGAAAAATTGTATCATTTAAGTTTAATTTTAGAACCTGAAATTGATTTGAATGGTTTTTGGGTTTTTGTAGGTAGTATAAAATCAAACAATGTTCCAATCCCCACAATTATGCAAAAAGCTGAAAAGAAAACATCATTGCAATCAGTAGTTCTGAAGCTGAAATACATTTCCATTTATTGAAAATACTTTTTGAGGATGAGCAATCATTTAACAGTAAACCACATATCAGATTTAACACTAAATTTGCTGGGGAAGTGTTAGTGGATTGGCATACAACTCCATTTGTCAAATCATGGTCAAGGCCAACCACAGGTTGACTTGGGATTGAAATGTAAAAATTCAACAAAAGCATTCTGTGAGAATCAACTGTCTATATGAAACTGATAATAAAAAGTACTGTTCATTTTATTATTATTTATAAATTGTATACTACACATTCTTTATATCTGATGTGAAAGTATAAGTACATGAAAAGTTGGTTTTTTTCTTCTCCTTGGAGAGCCATTTGTTGAGCATTTCCTGGCACAACACCGGCTGCCGCCTGAAGGGCAGGACAGTCAGATGAACTCAAGGACTGCGGCAGGGGTCTCTGTCTGGGCTCAGGCTGTGGGCTTGATATCAACTAGCAAATGAAAGGTAGCATGTAGTGGGATTTTAAAGTACATCTAGGTAAAAATTCAAGAGTTTGTCTTTAGGGCCTTTGAATACTTTTTCCTGTTTCTGTTCTTCCAGCTTCTGGAAGCAGCTAGCACAGGCCCTTAAGTTTCTGTCTTGGGCTTCTGAGACTGTTGAAAGTCCCTGCTTCATAGCTCACCCTCTGTGCGGAGTCTCTGAGCTTTAAAATGCCCATGGTGTGCCCTTTAAACTCGTGTCCACTAGGTGTGGAAGATCTCTTATAGTTGTTAGAAGTAAATTAATTGAAGCATAAACACACAAAAAACCGAAGACATGAACACTGCAAAATGCTAGCATTTTGCAATGGAACATTTTTATCTGGAATTAATCTTTAATAATAGAATATATGGAAGGTTTTAAAAAATAATACATGTTTATTAATATTTGTAAAATACAAATGAAAAGAAGAAAGAAAAATCACCTACGGCTCAGAGAAAATCATTGTAAATGTTTCCAGGCTGTTTTCTATGACCGAAAATAGGGCCAGCCTGTATATGTACTATTTTATAACTTGCTTTTTAAATTAATAAATATATTGAGTGAACATCTTTTATTAACTATCCTAAGTCAACACCATTTCTGATGGCCACAGAGTATTAGACTGTATGATCATTTTATACTTTAGTTAACCATCGCTATATTCTTTTTTTTCCATCGCTATATTCTTTATTTGCACATCTAAAGATACATAGTATATGTATATACAGTATATATATGTATATATAGTACTATATACAATGTTGAAATAATAATACCGTAGTTAAAATTTTGCTTACGTTTTGGACTGTTTTCTCAGACGTATTTTTAAGTAGACGTGGCGGGATGAGGTGTTTGGAGGTATTGAGAGTTACTGTAAATTGTCTCACAGGAAGTGCCTCACCAACACATGCTACCATCCGCAGGACCGAGAGCGCAGAGGGCTGTCAGGGGGAGGTGCACCAGGAGGCACAACATCATTGCCAGCCTCTCCTTCCACAGGCCTGGGTTGTAGACTGAGCTGATAAGAAGGTTATCCCTGAGTGTTGAGTTTATGGGCATTTTTTGCTTCAACACTCCTTAGGTATACATTGTAGTATTTTTTTTTTAGTGAAAATGAAAAGGAAAGAAGATTCAAGTTAATTAAAAATTTACAAGATAAGCTTTATTTAATGAACAAAACCCTACCATTACCAAAATTTAAAGACACGTGGCAAACTAGGAAAAAATATCTGCAACATCTTTAATAATGGCGTATATCCTACTCGTATAAAATGTAAATCGGTAACACGGAGAAGTGTTTTTGGTGGAGACGCAGCCTGTCCTCTGCCTCCTCTGCACTTTGCTGTCGTCCCTCACTTACAATTCTACACACACCCTTGTGCATACACACACCCTCACTGACAAACCCGTGCCTACACGCATCCCCACCTGACCACACCTACCTTCCCACTAATTTGCTGCCATACTTTTGAAAGGCTTATTTATAAACCACCTTAAAATTAATTATTTGGTTTGGAATGATGAAACCCCACTATGGTTTTACAGATAAAAGTTTTAGAAGGTTAAGTGCCTTTTGAGACAGGCTGAGCCTCACTTAGATGGATGCTGTGCAGTTATTCTATTTATTTATTTATTTATTTATTTATTTATTTATTTATAAGTGGAAGCTCTGATTTTTAAAAAATATTTTATTTATTAATTTTTAGAGAGAGAGGAAGAGAAGGGGAAAGAGAGGGAGAGAAACATCAATGTGTGGTTGCCTCTCACACACCCCGTACTGGGGACCTGGCCCGCAACCCAGGCCTGTGCCCTGACTGGAAATCGAACTAGCAACCCTTCGGTTCGCAGCCCATGCTCAATCCACTGAGTACACCAGCCAGGGATCTGCAGTTATTTTTTAAGCTTCTGCTAGATGAGTTTAAAATTTCTCTTCAGGCACTCCCCAAGGGGCTGCGCTGCACCTGTGTGGTTGACACCAGCCCACATGGGAACCTGGACAGCAAAGAGACCCACTCTGCACCTGGGTGGAGCACCCAGCCCTCCCTAAGCCAGACCCAGCGGCAGGTCCGGGAGCTGTGCTCCCCTCAGTGTGTGCTCCCTTGATGCACAAAGTTCCCCTCTCCTTTCCCTCCACCTTGTTTTCAGTAAACCTCTTCCTTTGAATGTTTTTCTTTCTCTCTTGATTTTTATCTTGGGAGGGGCAAGAATCCCTTCTCAGCGACATTTTGACAATGTCACACTGCTAGCAGTTTCTGAGAGTCCTAAAGAAAACCCAGGTAGGTCACCTGAGGCTCGGTCCAGTGTCCTCATTTACACCCTGGCTGTATACATACATCTGTTTGAGTAAAACTGTTACAGATGGGGGGAGAGAGAGACCCGAGTCAGGAGGCCCTCCTTCCCCGGGCCTGGATTCTTGTTCCTCCACAAGAGATGAATTCAAGCGTGACACAAGCACCTATGGTGGAAATGAAGTAGCAAGTTTGTTTATGAAACACATGAGCATGAAGCTGCAAGCAGGCACCCAGCTGGTCTAGGTGCCCCATGTAGAGGAAATAAAGTCATCAGTAAATTTATTAGTAAGTTAGCTCTATCTATATTCTTGAACTGAGGCTATAAGTGGGTACTCAGCTAATCTAAGTACACCGACTGTTGGGGTTCAGGGGTTATATACCTCAGCTAGCTTCTGGGTTCCCCTATTTTCCCCCTTGGGAATAATGTACAGCTACAAAGGCTTTCATTCTCAGTTAGTAAAGGTTCTTTGTCTTAGTGAAATTGTTACAGAGACCCCCTTTCCCAGCATAAACCCCCTCTTTGTGATCTTCAGAACACCCCACAATCTTAGTAAGATTGTTACAGAAGCCCCTTTTCTCATCACAGTCTCAAGGACACTCCCCTCCTCCTGTGCTGTTTTGCTTGTAATGCTTGGGACACCCAACAGTCTTATCAAACCGAGCTTAGAACTGCCGAATTAGGTGGTGAAACAGGTCTCCCTTTTGCTTCTAGCCTCCTGCATTAAATTCTTGGTTAGATTGTAATGGCGAGGACCCTGCCTTCCCCCCTCTGGCTGCTCATTCCTAGTTGCTACCCAACAAAACCTTCAATAATGATCTTTAATAAACTGTTCTCTCTGTTTGAAATTCAGATGAAAAATACAAAATTGAGTAGGTGGGCCCTGTTGTTGCCAACACGATAGATTCCCCAATAGCCCAGGGATTGTTGGTTTTCCAGAACTAATAATCCCGTTCCTCTTGCTAGTGACTGGGTTAAGAAGGAGCATGGCAGTCACCAGAGGGAAAAGGGAACCCATGGAATGGGAACGAGTATTTGCGAACCCTATAGTGGGTGAAGGCTTAATGTAGTCCAGGATATATACAGAACTCCTGCAGCAACCACAAACCCAAGTGACCCAGTTGAAAATTGGGCTAAGGACTCAAACCAACATTTCTCCAAAGGAAATGTGCAAATGGCTAGTAGGTGTTACCATGGAGAGACCCAAGGGCCCCCCACCTTGAGCTTGTTCCTAGATTCATGTCTGCTTGCAAGAGACTAATTCAAGTGAGAGACAGCACGTATAGTGGAAATGAGATAGCAAGTTTATTTATGAAACACATACGAATCCAAAGCTGCAAGCAGGCACCCAGCCAGTCTGACTGCCCCGCATATAGAGGAAAGAAAGTTGTTAGTTTGTTCTATACCCTTGAGCTGAGGCTACAAGTGGGCACTCAGCTAATCCGGGTGTGCCAACTTTTGGGGTTCAAGTGTTACGTACTTTAGTTAGCTGCTAGGTCCCCACTCCTTCTTCCCCTTCCAAACCTTGGGAATAATATACAGCAGCAGTGGTTTTCTTTCTCAGCTACTAAAGGTTCTTTGTCTGAGTGAAATTGCTACAGAGCCTCCCTTTCCCAGCACAGAGTCTCAAGGACTCCCCTCCTCCTGTGCTATCCCTACCCGTGATGTTCGTAAAGCCTGCCTGGCAGTCTTACCAGACTGGGTGGGCTCAGGACTGAGTAGTCAGTGGGTGAGACCTGTCTCCCGCTCCTCCCTGCCTTAGTTTACTGCCTATCCTCCCTAATATAAGCACATGAAAAGATTCTCAACATCCTTAATTATCAGGGAAATGCGAATCAAAATGACAATGAGATAACACCTCACACCCCTTAGTACAGCCATTATTAAAAAAAAAAAAAAAAACCTGACAATAGCAAATGCTGGCCATGATGTGGAGAAAGTAGGATATTTGTGCAGTGTTGATGGGACTGTAAAATGGTGCAGCTACTATAAACAGCATGGAGATGCCTCAAAAATTAAAAATACAACTACCATATGGTTCAGTAATGCCACTTTTGGGTAGATCCAAAAAGATTGAAAACAGAGTCTGGAGGAGACATTTGCACCCCTGATCATTGCAGCGTTATTCACAAAAGCCAACATGTGGAAGCAACCCAAATGCCCATCTATGAATGAACGAATAAAAACTATGATGTAAAAACCACAGGTGAAACTTGAGAACATTATGTGAAGTGAAATAAACCTGGATTCCACTTCTGTGAGTCAGGTGTATCTAAAGTAACCAAACTCATAGGAACAGAGTAGGAGGGTGGTAGCCAGGGTCTTGGTCAGGGGTGGGGGTGGATGAGCTGTTCAATGAGTACAGTGTCAGTCATGCAAGATGGAAGGTTCTAGAGATCTGCTGTACAATACTGTGCATTTAGTTAACAGTATGGTCTAGTACACCTAAAATTGTTAAGAGGGTAAGTTTTTTATTTTTTAACCACAGTTCAGTAAAAAAAAAAAAAGAAAGAAAGAAAGAAAGAATATGACCTAATTCTGAGCAGTAAGATTGAAAGGGGAGTTGATTAAAGGAAAAGTTGTGTGGGGGCACACAGGAAATGTTTTCTTGCTCTTAAGAAGTGAGTCAAGAAAAAAATGGTCGTCTGAAATTGTTACATGTTTCATTACGAATGCAGGATAAATGTACCAACAGACTTCCAGGCACATAGCCAGACCACTGACTTCCTGCACCTGAAGTTGTGATACTTTTGAGAAATAGATTCCCTTGTTACTTAATTTAGCTGAGTCAGTGAATAATGTTATTTGCAGCACAGAAACATCTTCCCTAAAACAAAGATTTTTAAAGTGTAATTTTACTCTTTAACTTTCCTGGCAAGTTATCTAAACTATATTATTTATTTAAAAACTAACCTACATTAGGAATTAATTTATCAGTTAGGATTATTTATTTAAAAATACAGAGAAGACTTTCTTCAAAGTCAGATTTGTTGAGCTGTAAATACAGTAAAACCCCACTTTTCATATACAGAGCTCTGATTTTGACAAATGCATACTTCTTTATGGATTAGTCTTTATGTCCACTAACCAAGTAAAAGAAATTGTGAGGACATTGTCTTAATTTCAGCTTTGATTTGAGAAGAAAATTTTTCTCCAAATGAGATAAACTCTGTCCTTTTGCATTTGTAGCTCCAGACTATCTTCTGAAGGGGCTGTGAAGCACTCTGGAGGGGTAGAGAGAACCGCCCAATTCAGAGCAATATCATGAGCGTCCAAGTGCACTCTGTATGGTCACATTTTTTTGCCAATCACTTTTATTTTTAATAAATCAGAACATTCCAGGTTTTTGAGCTGAAAGTCCTCAGTTCTGGGAAACTCCTCAGCCCTGGCCAAACCAGGATGGTTGCTCCCTCTAGCAAGGTTTCTCAGTCTCAGAAGTGTTGAGATGTTGGGCTAGATGATGGTCCTAGGGGGTTGCCCTTTGCATTGTAAGATGTTCGTAGCACCCGTGGCCTCTCCCAACACCCTCTCCCCAGTCGTCATAATCAGCAGTGTCTTCGGACATTGCCACGTATCCCTGAGGAGCAAAATCCCCCAGGGTGAGAACCACTGCCCCAGATATACGTGCCCTTACAACTCAGAAATGCGAAGCCCATGATCCTACTCTTTGCGGCTGTTACACAGCAAAAGGAAGCTGATTCTACTATTTGTACACAGGATGTAAAGCTCAGAGGAACTGCTCTGAGACCCTCCTGTTGGTTGGATATTCTTCTGCCGCTCCCATGTTTTTCATGTTGCAAATGACCCGCTTCTCTCTGGTGGGTTCCAGGGAACTGTGGGTGGTGCCCATGTCAGTCTCTGGGCTTTTTTTTGTTATTTCTAATTCTTCCATGCTCACATAATCAACTTTACACACACTTACAGGATTAAATGTGCGTGATTTTAACAAGATGGTATTTTGTACACTTTTCTGCTTTTTCCTTTCTCAGTTACCAATGCTACCTGGAAAGATTTCTAAGAACATGAGTATAGCTCTAGTTTATATTTTAAATAACTGTGTAATGTTCCATAGTGTGAATGTACTGTATTTTATACACAATTTTAACTATTAACATTTTTTGCTTTAACCTGCAGTGTTTATATAATAGTCTGTCCAAAATGTATCCAGCCATGTAATATGAAAAATAAGAGACATTTATTGAAGAAGATACAAGATACAAGAAACACTGGATATAAGACAATCATGCCTCAGTCTCTTCAAAGTAGGCACCTTGGGACCTCACACAACTTTCCCAGCATCTCTTCCACTGTTCAAAGCACTGCAAAATTGATTGTTGGAATCGCCATCAGCTGCCCGCCCCATTATATTTTCCTGAATCTCATCAGTGGTCTGAAATCGCTTCCCTTTCAAAGGTGATTTTAATTTTGGAAAAAGCCAGAGGTCTCAGGGCACCAAATCTGCCTGTAGCGCGCGGCGGGTGGGGGTGGGGGGGACATGATGCATGAGTATTGTTGTGATGAAGCTGCCAATCACCATTTGCGGATAGCTGTGGCCTTCTGAGTCAGCTGAATGTTTTCTGTGAAAGAATGTTCAAGCTTAACACAAAATTTGATGTAGATTTGTTGTCTACTCACTCAGTCATTTTGAATGCAATGGCCACACAGTACACATGCTCACTCAATGGTGTCTACCACCCCCACTGACTAGTACAGGGAAGTTGTCATTGTTCATGCATGTGCATTCCAGTCCACTCTCCTTGGCTGCCAGGTTACATCAATGTCACACAAACTGTTCTTGTTACATTAACAATGGCAGGACTTTTTCTGGACAGACCTCGTGTATATGTGTGTGCGTATGTATATATATATATGTATGTGTGTATTTTAATATTGCAGTGTTGCAATAAACATCTTTGTATGTATGTCCTTATTTTCTAGTGCTCTTCCTTCTATGGGAGAGATTCCCATATGTGGGATTGCTGAATCAGAGGGTATGCCAAATTTTAATAGATTTGCCAGATAGCTTTCTAGAAAAGCTGCAATATTTCTGTTGATATAGTTAAAACAAACAAACAAAAGCAGAAACAAACAAACCTCTTTTCATATATCGCCAGTAGAAATGTGTTGTTGTTCTGTTTAAGTTTTGCCAATCTGATGGGAGGAAGTTGATGTTTCATTGATAGTTTCCTTTGTATTTCCCCAGCCAGTAGAGTCTGAACATTGTTCCATATTTGTAGGTTATTTACATTTGTTTTTTTTGAAAATTTCTCCTTCTGCGCTTTGACATTTTTCCTAATGGAAATTTTATTCTTACAACTTGTAAGAGTTAATCTCTCTCTCTTGCTCTCTCTCTCTATATATATATATATACACATATAAAATTTATATATATAAATAATCTTCACATCCATATATCCACTTCATATCTCTATTTACATACATATACATTACCTACCACTATATCGATTTTAACTTGAATTTAATCTTTCCTGATAGTAATATAGCCTTTCTAGCCACCGCTTTGCTTATATTTATTTTTTTCTGGTATCTTTTGCCTCTCCCTTCATTTTCAGCCTTTCCGTACTCTTTATCCTATTTTTTTCCCTTTTTTGTAACCAGCTTCTAACCAGGTTTTGTTTCAATTCAATCTGTGTATCTTTTCATGACAGTATTAATAGGAGAACTTTATCCTGGCCAATATTTTTGATATTCCTTCCATAGTTCTTTATTGTTGATTTTTACTTGGTTGTTTACTGTTTCCCCCTTATTGATTTGTAAATTTTGCCATACTTTACAATTTTCAGCACTTATAATTAGACATCTATTTCTCTTTTGTTTGTTGAAAACACTATACTCAATGTTTCTGCCACCAGAAGGCTTGATTTCCTCACTACCCGTCCCCAGCAGGGTCTGATCCTTGGAATAACGTTCATCCTACTCTTCCAGCTTCGATCCCATCTGGATGCTTTCCTCTGTCTCAACCAGCTGCCCTAAGGAACGGCTGAGCACCTTTTGTGCTTTCACTTCAACTATTATTGAATATCTCTCGTGTATATCTCTTCTATTTCAGTGTTTTCTACTTTTACTTATTTTCCATATCCCCAGTTTATCACTATTAATTAAAATTTAAATACGGCTACATTGGAAAGTTGATTGCTCATTACCCTTTTCATGCCTTCTTCATAGGTCTTATCTTGAGTATTCTGTTCACATCTGTTTGTTGTTGGGAATCTTTCCTTGAGTTTTCCCTTACATCAGATATATTTTCCGAATCCTTGCTTACCCACAAGTCTGTGGCTGACGTGGGATACTTGGAATACAGGCTTTTTCCTCCCGTTGCTTCCATGGCCGTGATTCTGTCTTCTGATGTTTCAGATGAGATGCTCATTGCTGTCTCATTAATAGGCAACTCCTTTCCTCTGTCTGCAAGCTTGTAAGGTTTTCCCTTTATTCTTGAAGTTTAGGAGTTTCTAGAATGTACCTCAGCTGTGTGTGTGTGTGTGTGTGTGTGTGTACACACATATGTATACACACATATATGTATATATACACATTTATGTATATGCGTGTGCACATGTGTGTATTAATTGATCCTTTCTGAAACTTTTTGAGGTCTTTCTTCAGTTCTGGGAAAAATTCTTCTATTATTTTTTCAATTATAACCTGTTTCTTCTGTTCTTATGTTTCTGGAACATCTGTTTGCATATTATATTTGGATTTATTCTCTAATCCTCTAATATTTTCCCTCATGAATCTAGTCTGTCTCCTAGGTGTTTTTTTTCTATGCGGTTTGAAAGGTTTCTTTTACATGATTTTCCAGGCACTGTTTGGTGTCTCCAACCAGACTTGTTCCTCTGGTAAAAGCCCCAGCTTCTGTGTTCACTTATCTTCTAAGATAAAAGGGCTGAGGTATGATTTTGCATATGGGAAAAGTTCAACAGATTACCAAAAATGCAGAGCAGTCATTAGCCTTTATGCAGGAACAGCATGGTCTTGGACTTCAGAAAACAAAATTGATAGAAATACAAGGAGAAATGGACTAATACAGCATGCTGGGTGATTTTGCAAACCTCTCTCAGACATTAAAAGGCCAATTAAGTACAATAGAAGAAGAGAGAAGACTAGAGTGACATGGTTAACAAGCAGAATTTAACACATACACTGGTGTGTACCCAACAAGCGGAAGGCACATTCTTTTTAAAAAATTTTTTTAAATTATTTTTTATCAGTATTTTTTAATTGTTGATATTGTACAGTTTTCTGTCTTTTACCCCGCCCCCAGCCCACCACCCTAGCCCTCCCCACCTCCCTCCCATTTCCACTCCCTATAGTTTTTGTCCATGTGTCCTTAATACTTGTTCCTGCAAACCCTTCCCTTTTTCCCCTGAAATTCCCTCCCCTCTCCCCTCTGGTCACTGTCAGACTGTTCTCAAATTCAGTGTCTTTGTTTATATTATGCTTGTTTGTTTGTTTTGTTGATTAGGTTCCTGTTAAAGGTGAGATCATATGGTATTTGTCTTTCACTGCCTGATTTATTTCGCTTAGCATGATGCTCTCCAATTCCATCCATGCTGTCGCAAAGGGTAGGAGCTCCTTCTTTCTTTCTGCTGCATAGAATTCCATTGTGTAAATGTACCATAGTTTTTTGATCCATTCATTAACTGATGGGCACCTAGGTTGGTTCCAACACTTGGCTATTGTAAATTGTACTGCTATGAACATAGGGGTGCATAGGTTCTTTTGAATTGGTATTTCAGGGTTTTTAGGATATAATCCAAGCATGGGCAATTTTCAAAGATATTCTGCATTGAAAAGAAAGAATATCAATGCAGAATATCTTTGAAAATTGCCCATGCAACAGACCACCCAGGGGGTTGTCCACTGATTCCCCTAATGCCTAGAACACACACTTTCACTCATTTCTTGTTTGCTGACTAGGATGGAATTAGAAAAGGACGGACAGCACAAAGATATTTTTGAAAGTTCTCTACATAGCTGGACATTTAAAAACATAAAATTCTAATAACTTTTGGTTAAACATGGCATATAAAAATTAAACTACGTGAATTTGGAACTAGGGTGATTAAAGCAGTACATTGTTGTGCACCCAAATAGTGTTTAGTGAAAAATTTACACCTATAACTGTTTGTAATTAGAAAAGAAAAACCGAGCATAAATGAGCAAAGAAACTGGGATAAACAACATAGTAAACCGAGTAAAGTAGAGTGGATATGAGAACTAAATCTTGAAGAAAGATAAAAAACCACAAATTAACTTGAGCATATTAACAAATCAAAGCTAATTCCTTAAGAAGTCTAACAATGTAGAAAAATTTTGATATTATTTATCAAGGAGAAGAGAGAAACAGGAGCAAAAATAAAAGACACAGGAAACTTAAAAATACATTTTAACGCAATACAATCTATGGAAGATTGCACAACTGTTCTCAGCTCTCCGTCCCTCCCTATACAAATGGCCTTTGTTGCGTAAATTTGAAGTTTCTCCAGGTGAAGGCAGAGTACATCCACCTCCATACAGGGCCAGGCCGTGTAAGTTACTTTGGCTGTTCTGACACGAGGCTGTAAGGGACATCACACATTTCCACTTACCCCTCTTGTCCCTCTGTCATCCCCATGAGAAAAACATGTCTTGGGTGGCCAGTTGGTCCAAGAAAGATGTGAGACATCCTTAGGTATGGAGTCAGCCCAGCCGAGCCCAGAGGTCAGCCAAGGCCTGACTGTCTTGCAGGTGTGTGAGCTGGATTAAATGCTGCTTGACACAGCTAAGTGTGGGGTGGTGCATTGCACAGCATTGCTGACCTATGCTGATTAACATACTGTGTTACCAATAAATGTGAAAAAAAAGGAAAATTCAGTCAGTTTTTCTAGAAATATGTTTAGACAATATAGGCCCAAGAAGAAGTAGAAAATTCGAATAGAGGAATTATCACAAAAGAGAAATAGATATTGCAAAGTGCCTTCACTACCAAATGGCATTTTCTACTACATCTTCAAGTAACAGATTATTCCCGTCTTATCCAAACTATTAAAAACAAGTGCCATTGGTAATGATGCATATAAAATAGAAAAATAAAAGAAACTCATTGATCAAGCTTTATTGAACATACATGCAGAAATTAAATAAATTAAATAGGAGTCAAATGTTATAGTTGAGAGCCCAACCTACAGGTTAAAGGAACATGCAGTTAGGAGCCAAAAGTTAGTAATAGTATTTATGTACAGTAGACACCGCAGTGATGCTAGGACAGGGAAAATCAAAGCACTCCTTTGTTCGCACTCCATTTCATATCATTAAATGTTCCTCCTGAGCCAGGTTCTGCCCCAAGCCCCACCCAGCACTTCCTTTGTGATGTCACCTAAGGATGCATTAGGTCTCTTTTTGTAACTTTGCGTGTCAGGTATAGATAAACCCTCCAAAACATGATACAGTTTTAAAGGTTGTCACTCAGAGTTATTCACCTGTACTTCTCTCGAGTGTCTGGTCAAAAACAGATGGTCAGTCTAACTGTGATGCTTGTCCACCCGGTGCAGGGAATGGGCCACTGTAAATCCCTCCCAGACAGAATTCCAAAATCAATAGACTTTTGTGGGTAAAAGTACTAAACATTATGCATGTTATTTCACCTACTTGTATCCTTATACCACTTTACAATGTATGAGTGTTTTATGTACTTTTTCCTCTTTAATATTTTTAAATTTGTGAGGCATGTTTATCATCCCCCTTCATAGGTGATTATGCTGAGGCCACTTAAATGGAACTGCACTGCCCTGGTCTCACTAGTAAACAGAAAGGCTGAGCTTGTACTGAGGTCTCTCAAACCAAGTCTCTTGTTCCCTAGTATGTTATATGGCACACTAACTTTGTTTCCATAGCATTTTAATTTTAAAACATGAACATGATTAAATTCTGTTCAAGTGATAACTGGCACACACATCAGAAGTATTAGCAGGTTGTTAAAAAGCAAAGTTATTAAAATAGAAAAGTTAATGGATAAAGTATGTTTATATCATCTCACACAAAAGCACAATGTACTAGGATGGCTTGATAAAATTTCAGTTTTTTTTCTTGACAAGTTGAAAATTTTAATGAAAAATGTAGAAAAGTACAGAATACAACTAAAATATGTATAAGAAACAGGAAGAAACTTTCCTGTTTTCTTCACTCTGAGAAAAGAGTGAAGATTATTGATTTATTTGAAGAAATAAAGGAAGTCTTTAAACTTGGGAAATTTAAAAGGCCAGTAAACTGAACTAGAAATAGTCTTTTTAAGGAGTGAGCTAGTGTTCTGTAGCACAATAGTTAATAATTTCACTGATTTATAGATTTATCTTTCTGTTGTCCCATGTTTACTTTTTATTCATTTTATGGTTTGATTAAATCATACTTTTTTTTTAAGTTCCAATATACCTAGTATTCAATTTTTGATGTTTAATTTCACTGAAGCTTGAGTCAGTGCTGTACTGACAGAATCCACAAGGTGTCACTATAACATTATATTTATTTTGGAACCTGCCTCGCATTTTCACTTACTAATTGTTTTTTGTTTTGTTTTGTTTTTTACATTTTGTAGTAGGTTGCAACTTGGACTTCTCAAAGGAAGTGCCCCTGAGGGCAGCTAGTTGCTCTGGGAGAGGTTGCTGAGGCTGGTGTTGGGAGTTCTGAAAAATGCTGAGGGCTAGACCAGCAAAGTTCCTGATGGACACTGCTCACCAGCACAGGAGAACTGAAAGGAATGTTTTCTCCTCTCCCCTTACCTTTCATCTCTTCTTTGTCTCTCTAGTAACAACACAGTAGGAAGTCAGTGGAAGTCAGTGGACAAGAAAATCTGGGAAATATAGTCTAGAGTCTCAGCACAGAGCAGAACAGAAAAGAGTGGGCTTTGAGCTGAGAAATGCAGTAAGTAAATAAGCAGTATGAATAAATGAAGCAACAAGACCATTAAGTAAGAGGGTGGTGGCTGGAGTTTAAACATTTTTCGTTCTATAGTATTCAGAAGGAGAGGAAAAACATTATCTTTAAACTTTAAACAAGTTAAACATGCATGTTGCAGCCTTAGTGTACTTACTGTGAGGACATGGATACGCTATAACTTTCAAAGCAAAAAAGGAATAAAATGGAATGAGGAGAAATAGTCTATCATACCAGAAAAGGCAAGAAAGGGGACAAAAGATTCTTATAAAAAGAGTAAGTAAAAAGAGCAAAGTAGGACATTTGAAATAAGTCCAGATATATCAATAGTCATAACCAATTTAAATGGACTGAAGGCTCTAGTTAAAATAGATTAGATTTTAAAAGTATCTATGTTATGCTCTTACATACACCCCAAAAATAGAGATCCAGAAAGTTTAAAAATTTTAAAAATGAGGTGGCATAGGATATGAAAGTCATATACTAACTAACGAAAAAGGCCAATGCATCTATTTACTGTTAGACAAAACAGACTTTCCGCAAGAACCATTACTGCAGACAGGGATGGTTTGATAAAGGGATTTATTTACCAATAATACATAATAATTGCAAGTGTGTATGGCCCATCAGCATACTTTCAAGTTATGTATATAAAATAAGAACCAATAGAACTACAAAAGAAAAGAGACAAACACAATCATAGTTGAAAAATTTATTACACTTCCTTCAGTATTTGATGGGTCACGTGGACAAAAAATATGATTGAGGAAACAGAAGATTTAAAAGATCAAAATTAGACTACCATCCAAGACAGAGGTGCATGTAGACACACTGTGCCTCCTCGCACAACCAAAATTAAGGACAACAAAAATTTAGAAATAAAAATACAACCAGATCTGACAGAAAATTGAACTGTATGGAAGTCTGACAACCATTTATCCAGACCAGTAAGAGGGGAGGAGTAGGTGGCCAGTGGAGAGAGGTCTCGGCAGGAAAAAGAGGTGGTTGGCCATCCAGGGTGCGCAGGTGGTCGCTGGCAGATCCTGGGCATGGGGTGGCAACGGGCAGACCCAGTGAGGCTGCACAAGGTGGCTGGCTGGCTGACTGTGGACACACATTTGTATGCAGATAAACCAGGCAAAAATGAGGGGCGGGAGGGACTGCTCAACCCAGGGCCCCAGCACTGGGAAATAAAGCCTAAAAGCATCGATTGAAAACACTTGTTGGGGTTGAGGTGCCGGAGGAGATTCCCAGCCTCACAGGAGATTTTGTTGGAGAGACCCACACTGTCCTAGAATGTACACAAGCCCACCCACCCAGTAACCAGCACGAGAAGGGCCCAATTTGCTTGAGGGAAGCAGTGGAAGGGACTAAAACAAGAAAGCAGAGCTGGCACCTTTGTCCCTCTCAGACCCCACCCCCACATACAGCGTCACAACCCAGCCACTGGGTTGCCCCACCCTGGTGAACACCTAAGGCTCCACCCCTCACCTTGTAACAGCCTCGACCAGACTGACCCCCCCCCCCAAAAAAAAATGGCTCAAACAGGAGAACAGATCAAATCCCCAGAGCCAATTCATCTAAGCGACCAAGAGAGAGCCAACCTATCAGATTCACAGTTCAAAGCCCTGGTGATCAGGATGCTCACAGAATTGGTTGATTTTGGTCACAAATTAGATGAACAAATGAAGGCTACAATAAGTGAAATGAAGAAAATGCACAGGGAACCAGTAGTGATGGGAGAAAACTGAGACTCAAATCAATGGAGTGGACCAGATGGAAGAAAGAAACAACCAAACAGAAAAGAATGAAGAAACGAGAACTCAAAAAAATGAGGAGAGGCTTAGGAACCTCCAGGACATCTTTAAACATTCCAACATCCAAATTATAGAGGTACCAGAAGAGGAAGAGGAAGAGCAACAAGTGGAAAACTTATTTGAACAAATAATAAAGGAGAACTTCCCCAATCTGGCAAAGGAAATAGACTTCCAGGAAGTCCAGGAAGCTCAGAGAGTCCCAAAGATGTTGGACCCAAGGAGGAACATACCAAGGCACATCAGAATTACATTAGACAAGATTAAAATGAAGGAGAGAATTCTAGAAGCAGCAAGGGGTAAGGGGACAATCACCTACAAAGGAGTTCCCATCAGACTGTCAGCTGATTTCTCAAAAGAGACCTTCCAGGCAAGAAGGGCTGGAAAGAAGTATTCCAAGTCATGAAAGTCAAGGACCTACATCGAAGATTGCTCTATCCAGCAAAGCTGTCATTTAGAATGGAAGGGCAGATAAAGTGCTTCCCAGATAAGGCCAAGGTAAAGGAGTTCATCATCACCAAGCCCTTATTATATGAAATGTTAAAGGGACTTATCTAAGAAAAAGAAGATAAAAATATGAATTGTTAAAAGACAGCAAACTCATAGTTATTAACAACCACACCTAAAAAGCAAACTAAGTCAGGGGGAGGGTAAGAATAGTGTGGGAAATGTAGAAGCTAAAGAACTTATGACACATGGACATGAATTAAAGGGGGGGAATGTGGGTGGGAGGGCATGTGCAGGGTGGAGGGGAATGAAGGGGGGAATGGGACAACTGTAATAGCGTAATCAATAAAATATATTAAAAAATCAAAATTAACAAGCTTAATTTAATGAGCAGACATGGGGCATTGCTGCCAGCCACAGGAGAGTGCACACTCTCCTTATTCACACAGTGGCCTTTAGTAAAAGTGGAAGGTATGTCAGTCTAGAAAGCAAGTTTCAACCGATTTCAAAGAGCTGGCATCATGGAGACCACCTTTTCTGAACAATGTAATTGAATTAGAAGTCAGTAAAAAAAAAGAAATAACTATGTTTAGAAGTTAAAAGTACTTAAAACTAAATTTTTGGTCAAAGGAGAGATCATAGGAGAAATAAGAAAATACTTAACACTGAAAAGTAAAAACATTACACCTGAAAACTTGCAGGATGCAGCTAAGGCATTAAAAAACTGAATCAATAACCAAAAGCTATTCCACATATAAAATAAATACCCACTGAGTTTTATTGGCAAATTCTACAAACGTATTAGGAACAAAATTCCAATCCTACAACCACTTACAGAATACAAAAAGGAAACATTCCTTACCTTATTAGATGAGGCTGGTATAACTTTGAAAACAAAATTGGATAAAGATAATATGCAAAAGGAATATTAGACTAATTTTATGCATGGCATTAATAAAATAATCCTAAATAAAATATTAGCAAATCAAGTCCAACAAAGCATAGCAGACATAATACAATTTGACCAAGCTGGAGTATTCCAGGAATACAATGTTATTAATGTAAGTCACTCAGTAGAAGATTAAAGGAGAAAAATTATATAATCCATATAATTTAATTTATTATACAAGCCCTAAAACTATATAAAGAAGGCAACTTACTTAGCTTATAAAGGGCATCTTAAAAAATGAAATGCAAAAAAAACCTAAAATATGTATTTGTTTTATATGCTTGAGAAGATGTTTCTACCTAAAACTAAGAACCATGAAACAATTCCTGCTACAACCACTATTATAAAACTTAACAGTGCATTAAAGGCGTTAGCTGGTGTGGTAAGACCAGAAAGAGAGATATACACATAAGAATTAGATAGACTTGTAGATTACATGAATGTTTACGTAGAAATTCAAAAGAATTCAAAGATAATAATTGAGCTTAGCATGGTTTCCAGATATAAGATGAATATAATACATTGGACACATGTACAGATCTGCATACACATATGTATAGACTGATATTTATATATTGGCTTCAAACAGAAATTAAAAAATAAAAATTATTCCATGTACAATAGATGCAACAATAACAACAGCATAGCATGCCTAGAAATAAATTAAACAAATGAAGTGTAAGATCATTTTGCAGAATATTATAAAACATTATAAGATGATACTAAAGCAAGACTTAAATAAAAAGGAGAGTCATACTATGTTCCAGTATACAAAGATTCAAAAATGAAAAAAGTCAGATTTTCCAAAATTAATATATAGATTCAATCTCACTTAGGATTCATATTTTTAAGCTATAAATAAGAGTTAAAAACCCTTTTAAATGTGTGATGTTATTTTGTCATAAAAACCAGTATTGCTAAAATCCTGGATCACTAATTCAAAAGATCCTATGCACCCCAATGCTCATAGCAGCAGAATTTATAATAGCCAAGTGCTGGAAACAGCCAAAGTGCCCATCCCCAAATGAGTGGATCAAAAAACTGTGGTACATCTACACAGTGGAATACTACACAGAAGAAAGAAAGAAGGAGCTCCTACCCTTTGTGGCAGCATGGATGGAACAGGAGAGCATTATGCTAAGTGAAATAAGCCAGGTGGTGAAAGATAAATACCATATGCTCTCACCTACAAGAGGAACCTAATGAATGAAGCAAACGAACAAAATAGAACCAGAGTCATGGAAACTAGGAAGAGACTGACAGTGACCAGAGGGGAAAGGGGAGGGGGACAATGGGGGAAGAAGGGGAAGGGTCAAGCCAAGGAACATGAATAGAGGGCTCATGGGCACAGAATGAAGGGGTTTGACTGAGGGTGGGTGGAGTGGGGCAGGGGAGAGCCACGGGGAAAAAGGCAGGACAACTGTAACTGAACAACAATAGGCAAAAGAAAAGAACCCCTATGTTGCGAATAAGAGAAAAAGAGGATTGTATGATATTCTATCAGTGTTAGTAGGATCCTAAAAACATATTTAATTCCTAGCTGAACCGTGACTCTTTTCTGCCATTGCAGTTCTTAGAGAATGGGCGTGTGTTGCTTGGGGGGACAGGGACAAAGATGCCTCCAGGAGTGGATCCAAGTCCCACAGCAGACAGACATTTGCAGCAGGCAGATGCATCTGATACCCTTTCAGTGCACTGCTCTCTTTTTTTCCCCCTGGAGTGATTTAAATAAATGACAGTATTATATTTGGCCCTGAATATGTCATTGTACCTCTCTATTCAATAACATTTTCCTACATAAACACTATACTCTTGTCACCTCTGACAAAATTAATAATTTCCTAATAGTTATGATACCCAGTCCTTATTTGAATTTGGCCAAATATCCTTCATGCATTGCATTTCCCCTTCATTGTCTTAATTCTTAGGTCATAAAACCTTATGTTGCTCTCATGTGCTCCCTCCAGGGAGAGTCTGAAAGGACTCTCCTAACCCCCAAAGTTGACTTATTGCACAATTGGTTAACTTCCCTTTACCTTAATCAGCAGTGTCAACCAATCTGGTCTTAGCTAGGAGTAAGAAAGAAAATAATCACTACTTTATAAAATTCATGAAACAGGAAGGTCTTATGAATTTTTGTTTTCTTTCTGGCCTGTGTAAGATGCATAGAAAATGTTAGTTAAATTCAAATCATGGACCCTAATGTGAGCTGTACAACTGTTAGTTGCAAATCAGTTGGTTGTAAGTTGATCATTTGTTATATTTCTTTGTATTCCACATAGTATGTTAACTAAATACTTGTTAATTGATTGAGACTGTCTAAATACAAATTGATCTTTTCAAAGTACTTGATATATGTATTCAGTCATTATGAAGATACTTTAGATACATCATCACAAGTTTTCAGGTCTAGTATTTTGTACTCATTTCCCCACTTCTCTCATTTCCCTATCATCTATTATTGGTTAAACATCTTCACTGAATGAAAAAATGTAAAGAAAGTCATACATTTTAATGTCTTCTACCCTTGATGCACATGTCATTTAGAAATCTAGGCAGTAGTTGGAAATGTAACAACTTCTATGGAGTGTAAACGGCAATGTGATCTCTAGCTTAATGAGAACCACAGGAACAGATCTGGAAAAATAAGCCAATTTCTAAGCAGGTATTGGAAAGTCTGCCCTGAGCTCTTTGGTTGATTGGGTAGCCTGGAGGTAGGGCACTTCTTTCTGTAGCTATTTTTTTTTCCATTTTATCTCTCTGAAAGTTGCAGGCTATTGAGTGAATTTTGCTTTTATTTATATTCAGAAAAGTTATTCACTTAACGGCAGGGAAGAATAATGAGGGGGGAATGGGGACAACTGTAATTGAACAACAATAAAAAAAGATGAAAGTGAAAAAAATTTTAAATTGTATATGAAAACACTCACTTGTGCATCTGTAGCATTTGGGCCACCTGTTAGTACAGATTTTATTTCCTTTGTACCTTTGTCTTGCTAAATCAGAGAAATAGTTCATTCTGCATTTTTAAGTAGCTCGGCTCTGAATTCTATAGAAACTTCAGAATTACGGTCCATATTTACATTTATTTGCTTATTTTTAACAAATAATTTATTAAGCATACCTTATGTGTAAAAATGTTCTCTGAGTTTCAGTTATTAGGGTTATCAGTGTCACCAGTGATTTCTATGTTGCCAAATTCTATCATCAGTTTTCATCCTATACCCTATTGGGAATATCAGAAGCCCTTAATGTAGTGATCACTCCTTCTTGCTTGACACACGTGCTTCCTGCGGCCTCCACGTCTCCAGATTCCCCAGGTTTTCCTCCTACCTCCGTCTCCTGTGCTGAGTATCTCTTACCCTCCCACCCTCTAAGATTAGGATGCGTCATGTCCCTGTCATTAGACCTGACTTCTCCATCTACACTCATGTCTCAGATGATTCATTTAATCCCGTGTATGCTGAGGCTTCTAAGTTTATCTCTCCAATATATCCACTTGCATATCTGACATTTGCACCTACATGTCTATTAGGCCTTTCACATTTGATATATCCAAAGCGAAATTTACCCCCTCCACATCCACGCCTCCCAAACCTGACCATGCCTTACCGTGGTCACTGCTACCCTTCCAGTCTGAACCACCGTAACTCATTCCTGCTCTGTTGTCCTCTAGTTTCCTCCTTTCTTTCCTCGTCCTTTCACAATCTACTCTACACTCAGCAAAGCAGATGAAATGTGTCACTCTTCAATTATAAAAGCTCAGAGTGTCTTCCCTGTCAGGGAGACTAAAAGGCCCATGTCCTTGCTGTGGCTCACTGGGCTCAGGGAATGGCGCCGCTGTCTGTCTGACCTGTCTCTCCCTCTCTTGTCCTTCAGGTTCGTTCTGCTCCTGCCATACCTGCCTCCTTGTTCTTCCTTGAGCACCAAGCACTGTCCTCGGGGAATCTGTGCTGGCTCTTCCCTCTTCCTGGGCCTTCCCTTGGATATCCACATGGTTTGCTCCCTCAATTCTTTCATGAGCCTCTGCTCAGGTGTTACCTTAAGAGACACTTTCCTGGAAATCTTATCTAGAATAGCAGCCTCCCCACACTGTTCACTTTATCAGTTTTACTTTTCTTTATAGAATTTACCACCTGACATTTCTTTAAATTGAGGTGCAATTGACATATAACATTGTATCAGTTGCAGGCACACCGCTAATGATTATGTGACATATTTTTAAAAATTGTTTATTAACTAACTCCTCTTGCTAGAATAAAAGTTCCATGAAAACAGGGAATTTACCAGTTTTGGGCACATAGTTGGCTTTCAAAAACTGTTAAATGAATGATTGAATTGTATCTTCCCTCCTAAAGTTCACAAAGTATTTATTGATTTAACAAATATTTATAGCCATTTTAAAATTTCATATATGGAATAGACACAGCTGAATTTCCAATGATAAATTTCATTAATTAGGTGTTGGAATTTTCTTAAATGAATTAGAAACAGTATTTACTAGTAATGTGGATTCATGCTTTCATTGCATTTCTGCAGCATCATAATATATAAAAATTTGCTGCAGTAGCTTCTGTGAGCTCCACCTCCACCAGTTCATAATTTACAATTTTATAAATTATGCCATGACTGATGCTTGAAATCCCTTTGTACAACGCACACCAGCCTCTGATGAAACAGCTGCCAGTAACAATGCGTTCACTCTCTCAAGACGATTCATTCCGTCTTCAGGTGGCAGCAGCCCTTATGAAGAACACTCATATTCTCAGCATTCATAAAAAACATCTCCCTACATCTCCATACTCATGGGTTCTAGTGATGACCAACAGCTTCCCCTCACTCCTTCCACCTGCTACGACAACTCATCGACTGTAATGTTTTAAGGTATCTATCCTTTGTTAAGGTTGTTTTACATTTCAACCTTCCTTTAGAGTGCTGACACTCTCCAGCTCAATATCTATTGTCTTAATCATAACTATTTTCCCCCTGTGAGCCTGCGATAAAGGACATTCATCTGGGGTTACAACTGTAGATTGCTCTGAGATATTGCAATACAACAGTAAAACAGTTAACTTGTGCCCTGACCAGTGTGGCCCAGTTGGGCTGGGCATCATCCTCCAAAGCAGAGTCACGGGTTTGATTCTGGGTTGGGGAGCAGGCATGGGTTGCCTGTTCAGTCCCAGATGGGGCATGTATGAGAGGCAACCGATTGATGTTTCTCTCTCACATGGATATTTCCCTCCCTCTCTTTCTCCCTCCCTTCCCTTCACTCTAAAAGTAAATAAATAAAGTCTTAAAAAAACATTTAACTTGCTCCTTCTCCAACATGAATAGACTCTTTCTTTAATATGGACCACGGATTATGATCCAGGAATAAGAAAGTGAGAAAAGAACAAGCCTATCTGTTTTCTATCTTATTCTAAACTCTCTGTTTGGAACACAGAAACAGTAGGCTTACTGAAACCAAGTGCTAATGTTGGCCACTAAAATTTGATATAAAACAATTATGTGTCAGGACTATGACTACAGCTTTTCCACTTACAGAATTTTAGAACAAGGACACAGCTTAGAGACAGTCTAATGTAATCCAATTATTTCACATATGGGAACTCAGGTTAAGCTGCTTTTTCGTGTTTTTGTGTTACCCAATTCTGTGCTCTCTGCTCATCTGAAAAAGTACAATCACATTACTTTCTAGTGATTGGCAGTAAGGATAAGACTTAAAGACCTCTGGTCTAATTTTCTAACTTTACAGAGCACAAGATCTGAAAAGATTAAATGACCCATCCAAATTCAAAAGCATTCTTGAATACTTTCTATTACAGTGGGTTTTAGATTATATTCTTAAATGATTAGAAAGCAGATCTAAATCCTTCCATTTATTTTAAACAATTGACAGAATTCTTTGAGCCAACTCTACTTTTTAAGGTATATTTTGAAATTTTAATATACATAAAAATAGGAAGGATAGTGTAATGAATGCCCATAGGCCCCAATTCAATAATCATCAACATTTTACCTCACTTGTTTCATCCATTCCATTTTTTATTTTAAATCCTCACCCAAAGGTATGTTTATTGATTTTAGAGAGAGAAGAAGGGAGAGAAAGAGAGATACACATCAACGTGAGAAGAGCAATGTTGATTGGTTGCCTCCCATTCGCACCCTGAACCTTCAACTTAGGTATGTACCCTGACCAAGAATAAAATCTAAGACCTTTCTGTGTAGCAGCTCCAACGGAGTCACCCTGCCAAGCCATCCAATTCTTTTTTATTTTTTGCTAAAATAGTTTAAAACAAATTTCAAACACCATGTTATTTTACACTGACATATACAGGGTGGGGCAAAAGTAGGTTTACAGTTGTATGTAAAACAGAGTTCATTATTGTATTATCACTTATTAATTATTATATTATTTTCCATAGGAACAATTGTAAATCTACTTTTGACCAATTCTGTATTAGTGTGCTATGCTAAAAAAATCAACTTTAGAAATCATGTCCCTCGTAACAAAATTGACTTTAGAAACCATGTCCCTCATAACAAAATTAACAATTCCTTAGTATAGTCTAATGCATTCAATATTTATAATTATCCAAATGTTTCAAAAATACCTTTTTATATTTGATTTGTTCAATTAAGAGACTCACACAGCAGCCACACTTTGTTTAATCTCTTAATCTAAGTAGTTCCACATTCTCCTTGTTCATTTATTGAAAGATTGGGTTACTTATTCTGTAGAATGTTCTATATTCAGGATTTTTCTACATGCTTCCTGTTGGTGACATTTAACTTGTCACCCCATCCCTTGTATTTCCCGTTAACTAAGTTAATGCTCTGGGCTTGATGAGATTTGGGTTCAACTCAATTTGCAAACATTTGTGGTGCTGGGTGGTTCCTAGAAAGCATTTAGTGTTAGTGTTGAGTTATTGCACTTCTGTGATGCTAAAATGATTCAATTCCCCATCAACTTCACCTAGCAGTTTTTTCTGCTGATGAAAGCTGCCTGAATCATTTTAGTAGGCAAAATGGCAAATTTCTAATTTTCTCCTTTTTACTCTTATTAACTAGACCTTTTCTGTTTAGAAGAACTTTCCATCATCTACTGGGCTATTTAGTTACTCTGTAGTACAGGGAAGGCAGGATAAGTTCTTAATTCTTTTCTTTCTACAGCCAGCTTTCAAAGGAAATGTTCTAAATACAATGATGACCATCTAGATATGTGTGTGTGTGTGTGTGTGTGTTTGATTTTTTCCTTTTTCTTTCTTTAGTGATGGAGCAATCTCATGAGTTCTCATGAAATAACTGTTGTCAATTTTTCCCCATTTTTCTTACATTTTGCCAATGGATTCTTTCCTTTTGCTTCTGACATGTTCCATTAGTCTTTGATTGCCTCTTTGCTTTCTGGCATAACTTGTTACAAACGCACATACTGCATTTTCTTTTCCAAATCTGGAATCAGAATTCTGCCACAGAGTTCTGCTTTCTTTTAATGGGAAATGCTACATAGAGACCAAAATGTGGGCACTGGGGGCACTCTTGTTTTCTGGTGGTCACTCTCCTCTAGATCTTTGCAATTACAGAGCTAAGAAATACACACACACACACACACACACACACGTATATGTGTGTGTGTATATATATATATGGAAAAGCAAAATCTTGAAGTAATATTGGTATTCAATCTCAATATTTAAGTAAAATTTAACATAGAATTTTCACTTAACTTCTTTAACTTTAGCCTCTTTTCTCTTACACCAACATTAGTTCTTAACCATATTGACATTAGTTGCTTTATCTTCATACATAAATGCATGTGTTTGTATGTGTACTGTGGATCCTGAGAAAGAAGATACCTACTAAGAAAGGCTCCCAGTGGCTAACTGGGCTCAAATTAAAACAAAACAGAACAAAACAAATCAAAACCAAAAACAGAGCCCAACAGCCATTTCTACACAGGGGCCTCTCACACAAACTGCACTTCAGGGAGAAGCCTGCACCGAACTGCCTGCCTGCACTGTGCTGCTGCCGTCTGAACCAGCCCTTATAAAGAGTCCCTGGAATCTTGTTTCAACCAATAGGTCTGAGGCTTTCCTCAGACCTATAGACAGTTCTATTTTTAGTTTTTTGAGGAAATTCCATACTGTTGTCCACAGTGGCTGCACCAGTCTGCGTTCCCACCAACAGTGTACCAGGGTTCCCTTTTCTCCTTATCCACTCTAGCACTTGTTTGTTGATTTGTTTATGATCCCCATTCTGACTAGTGTGAGGTCTTATGGTAGTTTTCATTTGAATCTCTCTGATGGCTAGTGATGCTGAGCATCCTTTCATATGCCTATGGGCCCTCTGTATGTCCTCCTTGGAGAAGTGTCTGTTCAGGTCCTTTGCCCATTTTTAAATTGTATTTCTTGTCTTCTTGGTGTTGAGTCATATGAGTTCTTTTTATATTTTGAAGATCAAATCCTTGTCCGAGGTATCATTGGCAAGTATGTTTTCCCAGGTGGCTGGTCCCCTTTTCATTTTGACGATGTTTTATTTAGCCATGCAGAAGCTTTTTAATTTGATGTAGTCCCATTGGTTTATTCTTTCTTTTCTTTTTTTTAAATATATTTTATTGATTATGCTATTACAGTTGTCCCATTTCTCCCCCATCATTCCCCCCACCCTGCACACCCTCTCCCACCCACATTCCCCCCTTTAGTTCATGTCCTTGTGTCATAAGTTCTTTAGCTTCTACATTTCCCATACTATTCTTGCCCTCCCCCTGTCTATTTTCTACCCACTATCTATGCTACTCATTCTCTGTACCTTCCCCCCTCTCCTCCTCCCACTCCCCTGTTGCTAACCCTCCATATGATCTCCATTTCTGTGGTTCTGTTCCTGTTCTAGCTGTTTGCTTAGTTTGCTTTTGTTTTAGGTGTGGTTGTTAATAGCTGTGAGTTTGCTGTCTTTTCACTGTCCTATTTTTGATCTTCTTTTTCTTAGATAAGTCCCTTTAACATTTCATATAATAAGAGCTTGGTGATGATGAACCCCTTGAAGTTGACCTTATCTGAGAAGCGCTTTATCTGCCTTTCCATTCTAAATGACAGCTTTGCTGGAAAGAGCAATTTTGGATGTAGGTCCCTGCTTTTCAAGATTTCAAATATTTCTTTCCAGCCCCATCTTGCCTGTAAGGTCTCTTTTGAGAAATCAGCTGACAGTCTGATGGGAACTCCTTTGTAGGTGACTGTCCCCTTATCCCTTGCTGCTTCTAGAATTCTCTCCTTCATTTTAATCTTGGCTAATGTAGTTACGATGTGCCTTGATGTGTTCCTCCTTGGGTCCAACTTCTTTGGGACTCTCTGAGCTTCCTGGACTTTCTGGTAGTCTATTTCCTTTGCCATATTGGGGAAGTTCTCCTTTATTATTTGTTCAAATAAGTTTTCCACTTGTTGCTCTTCTTCCCCTTCTGGGACCCCTATAATTCGGATGTTGGGACATTTACCGATGTCCCGGAGGTTCCTAAGCCTCTCCTCATTTTTTTGAATTCTTGTTTCTTCCTCGTTTTCTGTTTGGTTATTAATTTCTTCCTTCTGGTCCACTCCATTGATTTGAGTCCCAGTTTTCTTTCCATCTCTATCGGTTCCCCATGCATCTTCCTTCATTTCACGTATTGTAGCCTGCATTTTCTCATCTAATTTGTGAGCAAAATCAGCCAATTCTGTGAGCATTTTGATGACCAGTGCTTTGAACTGTGCATCTGATAGGTTGGCTATCTCTTCGTTGCTTAGAGGAATTGACTCCGGGGTTTTCATTTTTTCTCCAGTTTGAGCCATTTTTGGTGGGGTGTTTTGTTTTGTTTTGGTTTTAGTCTGGTCGCAGCTATTACGTATGAGGGGTGGAACCTTAGCAGCCCAGTCGCTGGGTTGTGACGCTTTAGGTGGGGGCAGGGTCCGAGAGGGAAGAATGGCGATTGTTCCGCTCTCTTCTGGACTCTGGTCCCTTCCGCTGCTTCCCCTTCACCTGGATTATCTGCGCACGCATGCGTGCTGTTACGTAGTGAGGGGTGGAGCCTCAGGCACTCCCCAGTGTGGGGCAGCCCAGTCGCTGGGTTGTGACGCTGTATGTGGGGGCGGGGTCTGAGAGGGAACAACGGCGCCTGCTCTGCTCCCTCCTGGATTCAGTCCCTTCCGCCACTTCCCCTCTGCCTGGACCATCTGCATGCGCGAATGTGGGACCCCCTGGTCAGCCAGCCGCCTTGTGCGTCCTCACTGGATCTGCACAGTTGCCTCCCTGTGCCCCGGGTCTGCCAGCTGCCGCCTGTGCGCCCCAGGACCGCCAGCCACCGCCTGTGCACCTGGGAACTGCGAGCCGCTGCTACTCGTGTTCCTGGGTCCGCACCTCCACTTTTTCCTACCGCGACTCCGCCCCTCCTACCGATCTGGATGAATGGTTGTTGGACTTCCGTACAGTTCAATTTTCTATAAGTTCTGGTTGTTTTTTTGTTTCTAAATATTTGTTGTCCTTAATTTTGGTTGTGAGAGGAGGCACAGTGTGTCTGCCTACGCCTCCATCTTGGCCGGAAGTCTATTCTTTCTTTTATTTACATTGCCCTAGAGGATGTATTGGTGAAAATATTGCTGCATATATATGTACATCTGAAATTTTACTGTCTATGTTTTCCTCCAAGACTTTTATGGTGTCATGGTGTATGTTTAAGTCTTTTATACATTTTGAGTTTATTCTGGTGTATGGTGTAAGTTAGTCTAGTTTCATTTTTTTGCATGTACTATTCCAGTTCTCTGAACGCCATTTGTTGAAGAAGCTATTTTTACTCCATTGTATACTCATGGAGTAAAAATACTTATATAGTCATGTTCCCTTTATCAAATATTCATAGACCATAGAGACATAGGTTTTTTTTCTGGGCCCTCTGTTCTGTTCCATTGATCTATATGCCTGTTCTTCTGCCAGTATCAGACTATTTTGATTATCATGGCCTTGTAATATAGTTCGATGTTAGGTATGGTGATCCCTCCTATTTTGTTCATTTTTTTCAGGATTGCTGAGGCTATTTGGGGTCTCTTTAGGTCCCATATAAATTTTTAAAATATTTGTTCTTAATCTGTGGAATATGTCATTGGTATTTTAATATGGATTGCATTGAATCTATAAATTGCTTTGTGTAGTATGGGCATTTTAATGAGGTTCATTTTACCAATCCATGAACATGGTATATGCTTCCATTTATTTGCATCTTCCTTAAGTTCTTTCTTCAGTGTTCTGTAGTTTTCTGAGTACACATCTTTTACCTCCTTGGTTAAATTTATTCCTAGATACTTTATTTTTTTGTTGTTGCTATAGTTATTGGGATTTTTTCCTAGTTTCTGTTTTTGATATTTCATTATTGTTGTACAAAAATGCTTTCAATTTCTGAACATTGACATTGTATCCTGCTATTTTGTCAAATTCACTTATTAGGTTGAGTAGATTTTTGGTTGCATCTATAGGGTTTTCTATGTACACTATCATGTCATCTGCAAATAATGACAGTTTTACTTCCTCTTTTCCAGTTTGGATGCCTTTTATTTCCTTTTTCTTGTCCAATTGCTGTGATCAGAAGTCCCAATAATATATTGAATAAAAATGGTGAAAGGGGACACCCTTGTCTTTTTTTTTATCTTAGTGGGAAAACTTTTAGTTTTTGCCTGTTGAGTATGATGCTGACTGTAGGTTTCTCATATATGGCCTTTATGATGTTGAGGTATGCTCCCTCTATTCCCATTTTGCTGAGTGTTCTTTATCATAAATAGGTGCTTTACTTCATCAAATGCTTTTTCAGCATCTATTGATATGATCATGTAATTTTTGTTTTTCATCTTTTTTATGTGGTATATTATGTTTATTGATTTGTGAATATCTTTGCATCCCTGGGATGAATCCCAGTTGATCGTGGTGTATGATCTTTTTAATGTATTGCTGATTCTGGTTTGTCAATATTTTGTTGAGGATTTTTAGCATCTATGTTTATCAACAATATTGGCCTATAGTTTTCTTTCTTTGGTGTGTCTTTACCTGGTTTTGGAATTAGGATAATACTGGCCTCTTGAAAAGAACTTGGGGGTCACCCCTCTTCTTGAAAATTTTGGAATAGTTTGAGAAGGATAGGAGTTGGCTCTTCCTTACATCTTTGGTAAAATTTGCCTGTGAAGCTGTCTCATCCAGGACTTTTGTGTGCCAGGAGTTTTTTGATTACTGCTTCTATTTCACTAGTTGTTATTGGTCTATTTAGGCTTTCTGCTTCTTCTTCTAGTTTTAATCTTCTAGTTTTGGAAGATTAAATTTTCTGGAAATTTGTCCATTTTGCCCAGGTTTTCAAATTTCTTGGAATATAGTTCTTTATAGTAATTTCTTACAATCATTTGGTATTGGTTGTAATTTCTTCTCTTTTGTTTCTGATTTTATTTATTTGGGTCCTCTTTCTTTCTTGATGAGTCTGGTTAAAGGCTTGTCGATTTTGTTTATCTTTTCAAAGAACCAATTCCGGGAATTATTGATCGTATGAATTGTTCTTTTAGTCTCTATATTATTCTATTCTGCTCTGATCTTGGTTGTTTCCTTCCTTCTACTCACTCTGGGCTTTGTTTGTTGCTGTTACTTGAGTTTTTGTAGATGTAGAGTTTGGTTGTTTATTTGAGATTTTTCTATCTTTTTTAAGTAGGCCTGTATTGCTATGAACTTCCCTCTCAAGACTGCATTTGCTGTGTCCCAGAGGTATTTAGCTCTTGTGCATTCATTTGCATTTGTTTCCATAAAATTTTTTATTTCTTCCTTGATCTTATTGTTAACCCATTCATTATTTAATAGCATGTTATTCAGTCTTCATGAATTTGAATATTTTTGAGTTTTTTCCTTGAGGTTGGTTTCTAGTTTCAAGCTCTTGTGAACTGAGATGTTTGATATGATTTCAGTGTTCTTGAATTTGTTACGGCTTGTTGCCATATGGCCTATCTTTTAAAATTTTCCATGTGCATTGGAAAATAATATATTTTGCTTCTTTGGCATAAAAGTCTCTGTATATATCAATTAAGTCCATTTAATCTAGAGTGTTGTACAATGCCACAATATCATTGCTGATTCTTTGCTTGGAATATCTATCCATTGTTGACAATGGGGTGTTGAAATCTCCTACTATGAGTGTGTTGCTGTCAGTATCTTTCTTGAAGTCCTCCAAGATTTTCCTTATATATTTGGGTGCTCCTATGTTGGGTGCATATATATTTATAAGGATTATATATTCTTGATAAATTATTCCCTTAAGTATTATGTAGTATCCTTCTTTGTCTCTTTTTATGGCCTTTGTTTAGTAGCCTATTTTGTCTGATATAAGTATTGCTACCCCAGCTTTTTTTTCATGTCCATTTGCTTGTAATACCTTTTTTTTTTTTTTTTTTTTGTCTGTTAAACTTCTTCCATTTTAAATGAGAGCCTTGCTGGGTAGAGTAGTGTTGGTTTCAGGCCTTTGCTTTTTATTACTTAGAATATTTCTTGCCATTCCCTTCTGGCTTATAGTGTTTTTGTAGAGAAGTCAGCTGCTAGCCTTATCAGTGCTCCCTTGTATGTTACTCTCTGTTCTCCCTTGCTGCCTTTAAGATGCTTTCTTTGTCTTGGAATTTTGCCATTTTAATTATGATGTATCTTAGATTGGGCCTCTTTGGGTTCATTTTGATTGGGACCCTCTATGCTTCCTGGACATGTACATCTTTTTCTCTTATCAAGATAGGGAAGTTTCCCATCATTACTTTTTCAAGCAGGTTTTCTGCCCCTTGCTCTTCTTCTTCTCCTTCTGGTATCCCTATGATATGGATATTATTATGTTTCATGTTGTCCTGCAGCTCCCTTAAACCCCTTCATTCTTTTTGAGACTTTTTCATTTTGTTGTTCTGTGTGGGATTTTTTTTCCTCTCTAGTCCTCCAGCTCAGTGATTCAATCCTCTGCTTCATCTAGCTTGCTTTTAAGTCCTTCTGCTGTTTTCTTCATTTCAGATATTGTATTTTTCAATTCCTCCTGGCTCTTCTTGATAGTGTCTATGTTCTCGTTTATGCTGGTGTATTTTGCAGTAAGTCCCTTGTAGCTTACCTGGAGTTCTTTGTAGTGCTCACTGAGCTCATTGAGCATCCTTATAATCATTATTTTGAACTCAGTGTCTGATAGTTTGCTTGCCTCTATTTCATTTAGGACTCTTTCTGGGGATTCCTCCTTTCCTTTTGATTGGAGGGTATTTCTTTGTATTCCCATTTTAGATAACTCTTCTTGTTTGTTTCTGCTTCTTATATTGATCTACTTTGACTCCCTGTCTTCATGGTGTGACCTTCTGTGTCAGGAGACCTATGGGATTCAGTGGTGCACTCTCCTTGATCTCTTGAACTTGATGCTCTTTGGATGCCCTTGATGTTGTTTATATGGACTCTATGGTTGTAATTGGGTTTGGGCTGTTGTTGGATTGTTTTTTGGTGGGTCCTTTCCTCCAGCTGGCTGACTGAGAGTCACTCTACCCACCATACATGCATGCTATTGTATAGATGTACTGTCTTCATTCTGGACCCACCCCTAGTGATGTCAGATGGTGTCTCAGTCTGGCCCTAGGTAGTCTGTTCAAGACTACCAGTGATTATAATCTATACCCTGTTTCATTAAGTTGTTAATCTAGTCAGTCTGTAATCATCAGTCAGCTTAAGCACCACAGGGTAGGGCAGAGTAATTCCTGTTGGTGAGGCTATTGCTTTCCCTCAGGCTGATGCTGCTTGGAGGGGACAACTTTGCTGAGCAAGACAGCTCTTATATTTTGGAGAATGACTCAGCACAGGGATCCTGCAGCTGCTCCCTCAGTCTCTCCCCAAAGCCACCACCCCAAGACTCTCCTCAAGCATCTCTAATTCACTGTGCCAGAGCCCAGGATAAGTGGCTGCAAATGAAATTATATGTGTTGGCCCTTAAAGAGATTCTCTGCATCTCCAGCTATTTCTCCCTGGCAGACAGAAACCCTGCTACTTTTCACAGCTGGATGTTATCTGGGTTCCTTTCCAGCTCTGGTATAGTAGATTGGGAAGCACAACTTGAGGTGTAGACCCCACACTTAGGAGTAACCCTCCAGCTGCTGAAATTTCCCTTTGGCACTTCAGTCACTGCCCATGGGAGCTCAGCCAGCCTTCTCTCATCTACTTCACACTCCATACCAGTCATGTTGTGGTGAAGTGGTTTCTTCTGTCTGTCTGTGGTTATAAGGCTTCTCTCCAGCTAGTGTTCAGTTGGTTATTCAGGATGATTTGTCTGCAATTTACTTGTAATTCCACATTGGTCCTGGGATGAGGTTAATGTAGCTTCTACTTACTCTTCCATCATCCTGGATCCTCCTGATAATCTTTTGCACAAACAGGTGCCTCAGACTTAGGGAGTTTTCATCTGGAATATAGGCTTCTCTGACTTGATTTACTACACTAATGCAATTGATGACATGCAGCCAATGTACCTAGATGGAAAGGCAGATGATCCAGCCTCCAGGGGGGACCAGTATTCGTGAGTGAGTTGCTGAAGCTGGAGATGAGATGTGAACCCCAGGCAGGAGGCAAAGTCCTACTCCTAACCCAAGGGAGCACAGTGACTCTTGCATTCCACCCTCCTCTCATGCTGTGTGCTGCTCTACACCCCAAGAGAATCAATACTTTAAATGGCTAAGTATTGCTTCCTTTCCTTTTCCTATCCCCAACCATTCAATTTAATTTTTGTTTTAATTTTAATCTTTAATTTTAAAAAGACAAAACTTAATCTGTATACTCTTTTAAGTACAATTAAACTACTGTTATTTGGTTTATCAGTTTCAAGTGACATACTTAGCTCACATTTCTTTCATTGATTAGCTTAAAATATATAGCTAGGAAGCTAATACCTAATATCCAGAATTTGTATAGTACAAATAGATATCATCACCCTTACCCATCCTTCAGAGTTTGTTCTGCAGTTGAATATATTCAGTGCTTACCTCTCTATATCCTATGATAAATCTTCAGTAATCCTCTTGTGCTGGATTGCTCTCTAGTACCTTCTTCAGGAATATCTTATGGGAACAACATTTCCTGAACTCCAGTATGTTTACAACTATTTGTCTGTGGCCTTTATATTTGGAGAGCAATTTCAGCAGATATAAATTCTTAGCTCATATTTCCTTTCATTGAGTATCTTAAAAATATTCTTCCTGTGGTTTCTTCTATAAAATGTTGCTGTTCCTGAATGCTTAAGCAATATTTTTTCTTATCTTTAAAGTTCAATGATTTTGCTTAAGATATGTTCAGTGCTGACCAGTTTGTGTCATTTCTCATTGGTATGTAGATCCAAGAGTTTTTAAATTCAGGAAACTTTTTGGAATTACGGTTTTAAAGATTTTATTTGTTCCATTTCCTAGTTGCCTTTTATTTATTCTTCTTGTTTGATCGTCTTGTCTAAGATTTCCAGCTCTATGCTGAATGACAGTGGTAAAAGCAGACATCTCTGTCTTATTCCCGATCTTAAGGGACATCCTTATAGTTTTCCCTGTTGAGTGTAATATTAGCTGTGGCTTTGTCACATATGGCCTTTATTATGTTGAGGTGTGTTTCCTCTATTCTAACTTTGCTGAGAGCTTTTATCATAAATGGGTGCTGGATTTTGTCAAATGCTTTTTCTGCATCTGTTGATTTTATCATCTGATTTTTATCCCTATTTTGATTATGTGAAGTATCACATTAATTGATTTGTGGTTATACCAACCTTGTATCCTAGGAATTAATTTCTTTTATATTAAAATAGTCTAAGTCTCCTTTATTATTTATTTATTTTTAATATTTTATTGATTGTGCTACAGTTGTCCCAATTCCTTCTACTCCCCTCCCCCTCACAGCAACCCCCACTTCCTCAGACAATCCCCTCACCTTTGTTCATATCCATGGCTCATGTGTATAACTTCTTTGGCTACTCTGTCCATTTCCTATGTTGTACTTTATGTCCCCATGGCTATTCTGTGACCACCAATTTATAATTCTTAATCCCCTGACCTCTTCACGAATTCCTCTCAAACCCCTTCCATCAAATGGAATGGATGGATATGGTAACCATCAAAATGCTCTCCATATCCATGATTCTGTCTCTGTTCTTCTTGTTTGCTTAGTTTGTTTTTTAGATTCAATTGTTGATAGATATGTATTTATTGCCATTTTATTTTTCATAGTTTTAATCTTCTTTTTCTTAAATAAGTTTGTTTAACATTTCATATAATAATGGTTTGGTGATGATGAACTCCTTTAGTTTTTTTCTTGTTTGGGAAGCTCTTTATCTGCCCTTTGATTACAAATGATATCTATGCTGAGTAGAGCAATCTTAGCTGTAGGTCTCTGCTTTTCATGACTTTGAATATTTTTTGCCAATCCTTTCTAGCCTGCAAAGTTTCTTTTGTGAAATTGGTTGACAGCTTACTGGAACTCCCCTGTAAGTAACTAATTGCTTTTCTCTTGCTGCTTTTAAGATTCTATTTTTATCTATAAACTTTAGCATTTTAATTATGATGTGTGTTGATGTGGACCTGTTTACATCCATCTTGTTTGGGACTCTCTGTGCTTTCAGGACTTGTATGTCTATTTCATTCACCAAGTCAGGGAAGTTTTCTATCATTATTTTTTCAAATAGATTTTCAATTTCTTTCTCTTTCTCTTCTCCTTCTGGCCCCCATGTGATGAGAATGTTGGACTTCCTGAAGTTGTCCCAGAGGCTTCTTACACTGTCCTTGTTTTTTTTTCTTTTTTTGGATTCTGTTTTCTTCTTGTGGCTCTGCTTGGTTGTTTTTGTTTCCATATGTTCCATATCATTGATTTGATTCTTGGCTTCATCTACTTTACTGTTGATTCCCTATAAATTGGTCATTTCCATTAGTATATCCTTCATTTCTGTCTGAATTTTTTTTTTATGCTGTTGAAGTACTCATTGATTTTCCTGAGCATCCTTATAACCAATGTTTTGAATTCTGCATCTGACAGATGACTTATCTCCATTTTGTTTAGTTCTTTTTCTGGAGTTTTGATCTATTCTTAAATTTGGGCCATGTTTCTTTGTCTCCTTATTTTGGTAGCCTCCCTGTGTTTGTTTCTGTATATTAGGTAGAGCTGCTATACCTCCCTATGTTGGTAGTGTGGCCTGTAGGCTTCAGTGGCACAGCCTCCCCTTTCACCCAAACTGGGTTCTCAAGGCGCATCTCTGTATTAGCTGAGTACACCCTCTTCTTGTAGTTGGGCTTTGATGGCTGTTGGTAGGTCTATGAGAGCAATTTACTCAGGCCAGTCAGCTATAAGGACTGGCTATGAACACTGTCCATCAGACTCCACCCTCTGTGGAGGATTAGCTGTGCCAGAGCAGGGTGTTGGTCTTCCGATGTGGTCTGTAGCTGTCCACTGGGTGCACAGGCTCTGAGGTTTCCCAGGTGGTTCAGGTCAGGGTCAGCCACTACTTGTGTTCTACTCAGGGCCAGCCAGCATGAGCTACAAAGCAATCTGAGATGGCTGCTGCTTGTGCTGGGCTTGGAGTTTACCAGGCAGAGCCAAACTGTGATCCAAAACTGGCTGCTGCTAGTGCTAGGCCTGGGATGCTTAGCCAGAGGTACAGAGCTGAGGGAGGCTCATAAATTGGGTTGGGTAGAGTCTCAGGTAAAGGCCAAGATGGGGCAAACAGTGTAAGCCGAGTTGATGAAGTCTCAGATGTGGTTCTTGCTTGCTAGTTCTGTGACTCAGTGGGGAGATGGCTCAGAAAAGGCACAATGGCCTCTGTCCACATTTCTGTCTGGGGGAGAGCTGTCCCCCAGCTCTCGCCCTGATGTCAGACACTTCAGTTCCTCCCTGTATGCTACTGGTGCCTTTCAAGCTGCTACCCCAGTGGTGCTCGAGCTCTGAGGGAGTACGTCTGAGTAAGTTGGGCAGGGGCCCTTTAAGAGGAACCGCCAAGGAGTCCAGTAGTTTTTTTCTCACTGACTCCAATACTGCTGGTTTTACAGCCAGAAGTTATGGGGGCTTCTCTCTACCTGGCACTGGTAACCTGGGCTGAGGGCCTGGTGTGGGGCTGGGACCCCTTGACCCCAAGATATCCCTCCTGAATCTTTATCTACCACACATGAGTGTGGGACCTGCTTGTTCTGCATATCCTACCCTTTTGGATTGATGTGGTTTCTTTAGTTCCATAGTTATCAGATTTTCATTGATCTTGATTTCTGATGGTTCTAAATGACCTTTGGTTTATAGTTTAGTTGTAATTTTGATGTGGTTGTTCAAGGACATGGGCCGTGATTACCTACACTTCCATCTTGACTGGAAGTTCTATATATTATTCTTTTATTATTGACACGATTACGGATTTATCTCATTTTCCCCACCTTTGCTCAGTTCCACCCAGCTCCTCCCTTCCACCCCGCCAGTGTTCACCACACTATTGTCCGTGTCCATGGGCTATGCATATCTGTTCTTCGCTTAATCTCTTCCAGTCCCCCACAAACCCCCTTTCCTCTGAGATCTGTCAGTCTGTCTTTATATGGGGAAATATTCCAACAGGAATTAAATAATAGACAATTTTTTGTTGTTGGATATTTCTAAAAATATCTACTAAAAAACTTTAAATACTATTTTAATTAGAGAATGTGAAAAGAGGTAACAATATTTATCATTATTTAGTATTCTAGTAATCATAGGCAGTCTAAATACACTATTAGATAATTCTGTTCATTTAGTCTTATTTGTCTTTTTTTTTTTTAAGGTAAAGTACTTAACCACTTTATCACTGATAGGAAAGTTCAAAATTGCTTACTGAATATGCTGTTCCGATCAGTCTGTTGTTTTGACCCTTTTGAGTTTGACCTACAACGAACTTTTTTCAACTGAATCACTTGCTTCCAAAAGGACTGGAAAACTCCCGCCTGGGAATCAGGTCATCTGTGTTCTAATTCTGCTTCATTGCAATGTGGTTGTATGAGCTTGTGGAAGTTATTTACTCCCTTGGGCTTCAGTTTCTCTATCTGCGAAATGAGTTTATTAGTTTAGATAATCTCCAGGCTTCATCCAAGTTAAAGGTTATGGATAAAATGTTTTCATATTTGCTATAAAAAAACCAAAATAAAGACATAGAAGCTATATTTAGGAAATGAGTGGGCAGCACGTACATTAGAAAATGCAATTAATTAAAAAAAATTTTTTTCCAGGCTAGGAAGAGAGGTTACTTTCCATAAGATAAACCTTAATAAAGGATATGATGCTATTTTTTTAAGTGACCCTTATTTTAGAACAGTTTTAGATTTACAGAACCGTTGTTGTGTTACAGAGAGGAGATAGAGACCTGAGTCAAGAGGCTCCCTCCCTTGCCTCGATTCTTGTCTTGCTTGCAAGAGAGTAATTCAAGCAAGAGACAAACACATATAGTGGAAATAAGATAGCAAGTTTATTTATGAAACACACATGAGCACAAAGCTGCAAGCAGGCACCCAGCTGTTCTGAATGCCCCACATATAAAGGAAAGTCATTAGTAACTTTGTTAGTAAGTTTGTTCTATACCCTTGAGTGGAGGCTACAAGTGGGCACTCAGCTAATCTAAGTATGCTGACTGTTGGAGTTCAGGGGTTATATACCTCAGTCAGCTTCAAGGTCCCTCCTTCTTTTCCCCTTCTAAATCTTGGGAATAATGTACAGCTACAAAGCCTTTCTTTCTCAGTTAGTAAAGGCTCTTTGTCTTAGTGAAATTGCTACAGAGGCCCCATTCCCAGCATAGCCCCCCTCTTCCTCCTGTGCAATTCCCGCTTGTGATGTTCAGAACGCCCAGCACTCTTAGTAAAACTGTTATAAAAGCCCCTTTTCTCAGCACAGTCTCAAGGACTCCCCCCTCCTCCTGTGCTGTTTTGCTTGTAATGCTCAGGACATCTGGCAATCTGATCGAATTGGGCTTAGATCTGCCGAGGTAGTTGGTGACACATGTCTCCCTTTTGCTTCTAGCCTCCTGCATTAAGTTCTTGGTTAGACTGTAATGGTGAGAGCCCTGCTTTGTTTCCCCTCTGGCTGCTCATTCCTAGCTGCTCCTTAACAGTTGCAGATAGTACAGTGATTATTTGTTTTTGTTCATACTTAAATTTAAATATATGCATGGCAATCAGTGTTAGGTGGATGGTACTAGTGGTGGCAGGTTTGGGATTGATGTGGCAGATTGTGGAGAGACTGAGCTTAACATTTTAGGAATATTATGGGATATGAACAACTCAGGAATATTATGGGATATGATCCTGATATTATGTAAAAATAAAAAACTAATAATAGCTTAACTGCATTAATAGAGATGCACTATCTAGACAGAATAAGGGAAGCAACAGTCACATTGTACTCTAACCCTGCTATACCTCATCTGGAGTTCTGTTTTTGGTTCGGGGAACTATGTTTTAAAAGGAACATTGACATATTTATAGGAGATACAAGGAGGAGGTAGCAGGGTGATTAAAAATTTGGAAATTATTATATCAGAGTGTTACGGACCGTTCTGCCTGGTTTCAGGAGTTGTAATTGCACCCCATGGCTAGGCTGCATAAGAGCCCAAGGGACCCGCTTCATCTGGGTCTGTTCTGTCAAGAGGACGTGAGCCAGTAAGGAGACAAAGCTTATCTCCCTGGCAGGAGCGCTGCTTCTGCTTCATCCATCTCTGGCCCCAATGCTTGGTCGGTAGTCAATGATGGGTAAGACTCCTCACGGGAGGGGCAACCTAAGCCAGACACAACCACATGGGAGGCCCTTACGGAAGGACTCAGGGGCTGCAGCAAAGAGGGGGTGATGGACCCTCGCCCCCCGGCTATTCTGACATAGCCCGAGTCCTCATTTCCATCTGGGAGATGTCTTCCTTGTCTCTTGCTTCCTGGCTCTAATCTGCTTAAGCCTGAAACTATGACAGAGGGTGGTGCAGCCCTGTGCCAGCCAGAGCGTTTCCGGGTGATTAGGCATAAAAAAGATTTCATAAAGTCCTGTGAAACCTGCTTTGCTAAGAGTGCTCTCATTTAAATGATAAGGGTCCGAGGAGGAAATGAATATGTCTTCCAAAGTTTTTGCAACCCCCTTACCTGACAGACACTGACTCAGATTAAGCCCTCAGATTTCTTTGAAATGTTATCCATTATTTGATCCTTGCCACCTGACATTGATTGATGAGCATTACCTGTATTCCTGTGTATTACAAACCTAATAAAAACCATTGAGGAAGGGGCTCTTGGCCCTTCTCCTTTGAGAGATCGACCACCTCTCCTCCCCAAACAGATCATGTCATGATAGTTTTATTTTCATCGGTGATGGACAGATGGGTCTCTGCGGGCGGAGCCCTCCACATCAGAGGAAAGAGTGAATGAGCTAGAGAGATTCAGCCTGAAGAAGAGAAGACTTAGCAGGGATATGCACTCACAAATCCACTTCTCATCCTAGAGAAGTCTTGGGGAGACTATTATGAAGGCAACATAATGAGGTGAGGCATATACACTGGTTTCCAGGGAATGGGCCCAATTGTCTTCCCAGAATTGGGGTGCCACCTTTTTCCTTCCCTTACATGCTCCCAGACAGACCTGTCATGGCACCAGTGGGTGTGTCAGTCCATCAGTCAGCTAATGTGTTATAATCAGGGTGTGATAGGGTTCACGGTTGGCACGGTTGGCTGTGGTCATGTTTTTTTGTTTGTTTGTTTGTGTTTGTTTTTAAGTTCTAGACTCTTCTGTTGTGCTTTTCCTGTAACTGGAATGGAAAGGCAGGTACACAAGGTTTCACCAGTGAGGTCCGACTGCCATGGTGGCAGTAACTCTGTCATTCTTTTCTCTCTCTCTTAAAGAAAACAAACTTTTAAAGTAGTCTTTCCTTTTCTCCAAGTGTTCTAATTTATTTGCTTTCTCCAATTGTTTCTTTTCCTTCTCTTTCTATGAAAGAAAGGACTAGTAAAAACAAAACTACAGTTGCCCTTTGAATAACATAGGAGTTAGGGGTAGTTTCCCCCAAATATTTGAAAATCGTGTTTAACTTTTGACCCCCACTGAAAAACTTAACTAATAGTGTTCTGTTGACTGGACCTTACCGATGATATTTGCAGTCAAATAACACAAATTTTGTTATATTGTATTCTTATAATAAAGTAAGCTAGAAAAAAGAAAATGTTATTCAAAAATCATAAGAAACAAAAATGCATTTACAGTACTTATTGAAACTCTGCATGGAAGTGGACCAACACAGTTCAAGAGTCAAATGTAATTCACTGGTTGTGCTCCTTAAAAACCAGTCAACTCTCTAAAATCATAGGCGAAAGTTTAATTCTAGTTGGTCCTGTTCTGATAATTTTTGATATACTGTGAATTCTGTTTCAACAGCCCATCATATTTACAGAATTGAGAAACTGGCAACTCTAGACAATGGGAATGAATCATCTTTTTTAACACAGTTTTCTCAACTAGCATTAAAATACTAAATGAAAGGTGTTATGAGATTTCCTGGGTGTGTCACTGAATCTCGAGAACAAATATGTTGATGTAGTACACAAAGCCCTAAGCTGAAGCCAGAGAAAGAAAGCATTTGCCTTTCAGCGCCTGGAGAAGATCTGTACTCCTTGGCTGATACTCCGAATCCTCCAGTTATACCGGGTTTTCCCTCCTCCCCCTGAAGAAACAAAGCTCTCTTTGATGCCTAGTAAAGCTTGTGGCCAGACTGGAGTGGGGAGATTTGAAATGGCAGCTGCAGCAGAGTTGAAGTCCGGGCTGAAACTAATCTCCTGTCACTATAATATTTAGGGTGCATTAATATCAATGGCAGGCTAATGTGGATTGTTAACGGTAGCATAATCAGGAATATTTAAAGTGCTAATGAGCTTTCTTAAAAATGCTTTTAAAAAGGTTCCATTGTAGTGTATGGATTTGGAGACATTGGGGAGGGTGGCATGAGTGTCCTTTACTGTCTTGTGTTATTGAAAGGGAATGGCCACGGTTCAAATCTCACTTCTGCCTCTTATAAGCAAAGGTACTCAGTATGTCCAAGGCCCAGTTTCTTCTGAAAAATGGGGATAATAAGAGGACATACTGACAAGAAAAAATTCTGAGACGTCCTAAATTAAATTTCAGCAGGTTGGATGGAGGGAGGAAGAAACAAGAGAGGTCAAACCCAACAAAAGACTGCTTACGTTCCTGACTGTATGATGAAACTTTGAAGCAATTTACAAGTGGCTATTTCCCTGATTATTTACAGAGGATAGCCAAGCAGCCGGCCATCAGGCACCCCTGCATCTTGCTTATGCACAAACTTTCTAGACTCTTTCCACAACCAATTTAAAGGGGAAACACTTCTTCCTTACGGACTATGAACTTTTCACAGAACTAGCCTCACTTTTCCTCCTCCCGCTGGCTTTGTCTGCAGCCATCATAAATTCTTTCAAAACTATGACATCTTTCTTTTCTAAAAGCGATGTGTGAAAGGTCCATCAACTCCAGGCCTGTGGCATGTTCGTCTCTCCCACAGGGCCTGGCCTCTAGTGGTTCAGGCTACATGCTCCCAGGGTCAGGTCCTTTTTCTGGCCAGCATAGTTATGTGGCTCAATAAACCCTTTCTTTTAGAAAAACTTTCAGCCTTAAAAGTTTTTTAGTTAACAGTTCTTTAGAAAATTGTTTATGAGGATTAAATAAGATAACATATCAGATTTTTAGCTCAGGCTTTACTCGTAGTCTTGTACACAATAAACATCTTCAAACGTTTTCCAAGAGTCCCTTGTAGCAGGAAACATGTAGCAGTGGGTGCCTTTGTCCTGGTTGGGCTGGGCTGGGGTGCACTGCTCCGCTTGTCCATGCTTCCCTTTACTCTGACCCCCTGTTCCTTTCTCCCATACCCTTGAGCCTTCTCCTCCCTCATTTGGGTCTTTTTCTTACTTCCTCTCATCTGAGAGCTCAGGTCTTTGCCATGAGCCTCAGGAACGGTAATGTGTAGGAGAATGACTTGTTCTCTTTCCTAAATTCTACTGAACAAATCTTTAGAAGAGCAGAGGACTTTTCCGTGTGGCCATCCTAACTCATTGTACGAAGTCAGAGCAGGCTTGTATTAGGATATCTTTGGTGTGTGTGTATTGGACAGGTGCTGGGATGGGTGCCGGTTGTGGTGATGCAGAACGAGGTGATCCTGAGCCCTGTCTGCCATTTCATCCTGATCTGGGGAGGGGTCCGTGCATCAGGATCGTGGCTCTTCCATGATCCCAAACAATAAACACTTGCCATTCCTAACTGAAGTAGCTTTTAAATAGGGGTTTTTCTAGTCATTTCTAGCTTACGCTAAGTTGACAAACCTCTCTTTACTAGTTTTTATTTTGCTTTTGAAAGAGTGCTAACACCCATCAGGGCTGCTGCTGTCGGTTGTGTGGGGAGTTTAACGCCTAGTCCACAGACTGAAATTCAACCTGAAGTCTGTCCACTCATTAAGATATTGGTCCTATCTGATCTGGATAGCAGCCACCTGGAAGAAGGAAAGTCCAGTGAGGGGTAGTATATTCACACCCATCGGTTTGGCCAGCTGAACGTGCAGGATATGGGAATGCATCTCTGCACTGAGCTCAAGCAAACATTGAATGAGGCTGCAAATCTACTGAAGTGCTTTAAAACCCATGTAAAGGCCTCTGCTTTTCCTCATTTCTGAAGGGAGGTATGTTCCAATTGCTGGAACTACTGTGATTCAAAATCTTTTCATCACTTTCTTTGAAATGCTGATGAGTTAAAACCAGATTAAACAAAGCTAAGAAATATTTTTAAAATAATATTTAATGAGTACACATTTACAAAAGCAGGCATCTTTTAAAATGGAGGAAACATAGAAAAATAAAAGATCTATGAGCTTAATAAAATTTTTCCCAGAATACAAGAAACATGCCAGTAGTGAAAAAATTTAGTCTAATTTTTTTAACTGTGGAACAGTTTGGATGTGTTAAAAGGAATACAGCTCACCATTTCCATCTCTTCCTAACTTATTCTTTCCACCTTAAGTAAACCAGAGGGATGGCTGTGTTAGGATGGCCAAACTGGGTTGATGGTTTGGGGGAAGGAAGTCGGGGAGGGAAGAAAAGGAAACTGTCCTTTCTACTCAGCATGCGGGGTTTGCAACCTTTGAGGTTGAGGCTGAGGGTCAGGCCTGGTCATATAGTGTCATCTCAAAACCACCAGGGGGCCGCTCTCTTAACTTCTAGCTTCATGGAAAGCTTTTATTAAGTATCCAGGTAAAGCATTTTTGCTAGGTTGGAAAAGTAGAGTCCATTTTACTCCAGGAAAGCTCGGTTACTTAGGTGTAGTATTTTCTATTTTTAGTAAAAAAAATGTGACCCGGTAAAAACATATTACTCTGTTACTAAAAAGGAGCATAGTTAACGCAAACGGCTTTTTTTTTTTTTTTTTTTAAATATCAGCCTAGATAGTCCTTAACCAATCTGCTAGCCAAAGGACAGGCTCCAACGCTTAAACGCTTGGCTGTCTGGAATAAAATAGAGCGGATGAGTACTGACATTTTCCCTGTCCTTCCCAGTCACGCTCTAGGCCGGCACCACACACCGCGCGACTCTGCTCATGGTCTTCCAGCGTCTGTATCCTTGCTGGGCGGGTCAAGGCTACAGTGATGGATTGCATATTCTGTCTGTCTTCTCCGTGAACACAAATTGAAACAAAAAAAATCTATAAGGGTAGGATGAAACCAATACCCTTATAACCGATACTAATGACGTCGACAAGGTCATTTTAGATATAATTTGGCAATATATATCAAATCCTATTAAAATTTCTTTAATTTTATAATCCCAACTGTCCTGAGGAAATAATTTGAAATATGAAAAAAAGTTGTAAGGGCTAAGGTTATTCTCTGAAATATTATTTGTTTTAGTAAAAAACAGCATATAACTTACATGTTTAATTAGGCAGTGGGTAATAAATGTCCATTTGATATAATATTATGCAGCTTAAATGCATATACTGTGTAACTAAGAGAACAATGCTGATATATTAAGTGAAAAAGGATATAAAGTTGGGCATATGGTATAGATAGAAATATTTTCAGAAATTATTATAGAAAAATGTCCTGACTTATGAGTGATGTTTTAATGCATTTTAATTATTTTGTTTACTGTTATGTAGAATATATGATAAAAGTAATTCAAAAAAGAGAGAAAAACAAATGGTCTTGATAAAGCAGGCAGGAAGTGTCAAACCCAAAGCCTTTTTGTTCCTTCAGGATGTGAGAAGATTGTGCATAAGGCTCCTTTTAGCTCTGTGTGGGAGCCAGGAAGGCTGATCCTGGGGAAGGTGATCTAGGAAATGGAACCATCCTCACAGAAAAGCAGAGAGCCGTCCTGTGCTGCGGTGAGGATGTGAGAAAGAACTGGGTTTCATGGAACAACTACGGTTCTCACCTCTCTGCCCTAAGACTTCCCATAATTCTCTCTAACCTGTGCATCTGTCACTCTTACACATTCATTATTCATTTAATTTCACTGCTTAAAATTAAAACAAACTAAGATAAATTATAGAAGCTACTTTTTTATGCTAGAAATTCATTTCATAGAGGACTAATAATGAATAATATTCGGAATACATTATTTACAAAGCATACCACAATACCTAAATAAAACCAAACCTAATCTAGTGTAACTTTACAGCATTTATTTACCTTGCTATCTACAATTCTGGTTTATCTGAACTTTTGTGCACAGGCTTTTATCAACCTTTCCTTGCTTATTGTACATTAAGAAAACCAAGTGGGTATCCTTCGACTTTTAACTCAGCCTTTCTTGCAGAGGAGGGATCTTTGGACAACTGCATAGATTTGCATATATCTGACCCATACTTCTAATCAACTATAGTATATTTTTGTTATGTTATACAATAGTTCCCCACTATACACATTCATATTGGTAAAAGCAAAATTGAAGTCCACATTTAACTACATAATTCGCTATTGCAATATTTATAATCACCTTCATGTCCAGAAAACAACAACAACAAAACTCCTTCCTTTTTCTTCATTTGCCCCTCCTCTTCAGTCCTACCCACTAAAGCCTTTATCAATGGCCACCATTTTACTGTTTTCTCTTTCACTCCACTCAGACTGTGAACTGGAGAAGGAAGTTGCATGTACTTCCCCTAGAATTTGCAAGACATTAGGTTCGGCATGGTGCCCACAATGAGAAGCTTCTGAGTGTGAAGCCACAAAGCTAATCTGGAGCTCGAGGTGGGGCCTGTTCTCGTGCATCACTAACCCAAGGTAAAATGCTGTTCTCTTCCGACCTCTAAGGTTCTCAAAGGCAGGCAACATTTCCTTCGCCGCTCACAAACTTCAGTCCGAGGTGGGAGAAAAATGCTCTCTTGGCTTAACCCGTTGTTCATCTCTAAAGACTCTGGGTGAATTGAACATTGCTTTAAATATCTGTTTTTCCATTCACTGTCGATTCTGAGAATTTTGGGCTCCTTTCCCATCCCTGTCGGATCCGTGTGAGGATCTTGTCTATACATGGCAGGATGAGGATGAACTTGATCACCAGCACGGTGCAAGGAATGATGAGTGCTATTATGTGAGTTGAAGGAAGATACCACCTGAGATTCGAAGGACTGAGGAATCTCTTTCCTCCGTATATCAGGGTGTGAGCAGTGCACAAGATCAGGGTCAGGTAACCCAGTTTGGACTACAAAAGCAAGAAACAAAAATATGCACATTAACCCTATTTACATTTTAAAGCAAAGCACTGTAAGCCAATGAAGAATATTTGTCAACAACAACAAACCTTTGAAAACTATCTTATTGAGAACAGTTTACTAAGTACTGAAAAAAGCATTGACCCTCCTTTAGGATGATAAATATTTTATTAAAAACAAAATGGATCGTGCTTACAAATGGCATGGTGGTTTCACCTTAACCTGGCTGGATGGGAACGCTTCCCAGGAGTCAACTCTTTTGAGTTTGAATAAATAAGGTGCCTTGCTTCCTTCTTTAGTGGTAACACTCTTTCCTTGATTACCTTTTATGGAGGTCAGAGGCTAATAAGACACCGTGGGTCCCCAGGAAGTACCATATTAATATACATTACTGACTAAAACCAGATACTAAGCTAATTTCTATCACAATAAAGAGAAGTTAGCAAACTTTACCTTTGTCTGTTTTGGCCTAAATACTAAAGCTCAATGTTTATTTCTATCTTAATACCTTGAAGAAAGGTGTTGACATGAGACACTGTTGACTGCATTTGTCCCTGGAAGAGACGTTAAGACTTATGAAATTCGAATTGTTCTATGAAACTCAAACTAAATATCAATTACTCACGGTCTATTCCATTACACTGATGCACAATGAACATGCATCAGGATAATCTGTTAGAACAAATTGCTGGGTCATGTGTCAAGTTTCTGATTCATTAGGTCTGCGAAGGCCTTGGGATTTGTGTATCTAACAAGACGGCAGGTGGTGCTAATTCCACTGGTCCAGGTCCCATACTTTGAGGACCACTGGTTTATAAGAATAGTTCAGCCCCCGGCCAGGTAGCTCAGTTGGTTAGAGCATCATCTATGTCCAGGTTGTGGGTTTGATTCCCAGTCAGGGCACATACAAGAATCAACGAATGAATGCTTAAATAAGTGCAACAAATTGATGTTTCTTCACAATTAATAAATTAAAATTAAAAAAATAGCTAAAATTCCCCTTTAATGAGGTGCCTGGTTGATGTGTAAAAAAACAGCTTTTCCCTGTCACAGACCAGCCTTGAGTCTTGCGCAATGACGCATCATGTTTGTGAGGCTTTGAACTCCTCCAGCACAGTGCTATATAAATCAATGTGTCCCAATCCTATGGTTGATTTTGGGAAGTAGAAACTTTATCTTTGGCACCGAGTACATCTCCACAAAATATAATAGTTGTTGGTGCTTTTCACTCTATACTTGTAGCTGTGCTTCTGGGAGCCAGGAATCTGGAATGCCCTGCTAGGTATCAAACTGTTAGGGAATCTGCCTTTTGTTACCAATGTTTAACATTTTCTCATTTGAACTTGTTTCAGTTGCTGCTTTTATGAGATTGCTAGGGAAGTGATGAAGCACAATGAAAATTTATGCATGGTATGAGAAAAAAATGAGGATATTTGAAAAGAAACACTCATTTTGCAATTAAAGTAGATTAAATTGTGAGGTCCTTACCTGGACAAATCGGAACTCTCTCCAGTTGACCATGTTGCTAACTGATGGCAAGGAGGTGATCCCCAAGAGGACAAAAAAGAAAAATCCGAGGATTCCCAAAGATATATATGAATCACTAAGCCAGGCAGAAGAGGTGCTAAATGGATTTTCTTTCTTGGTTATTGCCTATGAAAAATTATAAGCAATTTTTAAAAATTCCATTTTTAAGTAAACTGCCCAAACTTTCAAGGGGATTGAAAATACCTCTGCCTGGTTTATTTGCTCAAGGTAAATTATATGACATTTGTTAATAATCATTTGAAAATAATTGTAAAGAAAAAACCACTTAGAAATTATTATTATTATTTTTTTTTTTGGTAGAAAAACTAATGGTTCTGCTGGAAGTTCATTATGAGAGTTGAGGCCAGGAGTTGTATGGAGAGTTTTAATTAACCCTATAAACCCTAAACAAGGTAAACATTTACTTAAACCATCTTTACCATATGTTTTCTTATTCTCCAAGCAAAACTTGATGTTCTCAAATGATTACATCAAGATTCCGTTTTTCTGCTTTATATGCTGATTAGTCACCCAAAAAGTTGGGGTTCTTTCTTGTCTGTTATGTGTAAATCAGCATCGAGTTGGTCACACCACAGGTGAGAGAAATCAGGCCCCTTTAATGTGAGTCTCACCCCCCCCCCTCAATTTCCCATGCATTTGTTAGGGAAATAATGTAGGGAAACCCACAGAAGCACCACCAATGAGTTATTGATGAATAAACTTTGAGACTAAAGTAAGATTGGTCGAACCCACTTATTTCCTGAGGAGAGCTGATGTGTTGCATTTCCACTGGGGCTGCTTTTAGACTCCCTGAGTTCATTCTTTCTGAATTTTTTGGTTATGCAGAAAATAGTATTGGCCATTTGTTTAGGAAACTGAACAATTGAGGACAATCCCATGAGCCAAAACATTAATGGGATTATAAGCACTGTTTTGTAGCTTTGTTTACATTCTTATGACACATGCTGGGACAGCCCCCTTACTTACAAGATGGTTAGGTGTTGACTTCCAAAAGGAAGTAGCACGCATAAAAACCAAAGCGTGAAAATGCATAGGTTTACATTTATTATATGTGCACAAAGGAATTTAGCGAGGTGTCACCAGGCTTCCTGAGCCCTCAGCTCTGTCAGTCTGTCAGGATCCCAGATCTGTGGCAACATAGACCTGGACCCAATGGAACCTGGGAATCTAAGTTTCCTTCTTAAGTGGATTCACTCAAAAACAGAAACCAAAAACAGACATGGGGTCTAATTCTAGTTACTTTAAACAATAAAGATACTTAGAAAACTGGTTTTCTATAAGCGTAAAGGAGAATATCATAAAGCAAGTTTTCACTTTGACTTAAGGACTAGAAGAGTACAGATGAGTAGAGATTGACCTGGGTAGCAGTTATGTTTCCCAGCCTCCATCGCACGTAGTAACGAATAGGAATCACGAGTGTGTAGAGGACGTGAAGGAAGGCAAATCCCAGTCCTAGCAAGCCAAGCTGCTTTCTGCAGAGCATCCAGTGGTCCAGCCAGTCTGGGAATCGGCGGTATTTGGTTCCTCGGTACAGTTGCAGAATGGCCGCAATCACACCAGGGAGGTAAACCACTGCAAGCAGTATCAGCGCCACTATTGGAAAGACGCGATTTGGAATGGAAACAGCCAAGCGAAATGTGATGTCTTTCTTGTCATAAACATAAGTGTAGATTACTTCTCTGATAACACAGTAAACAAAAAAGAAGACACACAGACAAGCAGACAAGTAGAAGGGGACCTTCCACATTGGAAACAGTTGCAGGGGGTAGTTCTCAATTTCCTTGGCTGCCCTGAGAGCTCCTTGATCCAGCGGAGTCAGCCCAAGAGTATGAGCTATGTCCATCACTTTCTGCTTGGCTTTGCTATCATTTCCGCAGACAAACACCTGGGTTAAAAATATTTTGTATTTATTTTTCCTTCAATCATTATTTTGAAGAGTCTATACAAGTACTGCTTAGAACGAGGACATGTAGGACTAAACTGCTTTTCAAACAAGGCTGTTGAGTGCACATGTTTAAGTGGGATGATGTTTTGAACTTGCACATGGGTGTTCGGTAGTTCAGTGCCAGGGTTCAAGCTGAGTGTGGTCTCAGGCCCATCACACTGACAGGGCAGTACTCTGTCTTCCACAGTGGGAGCAGCTTGGTGTCTCCGCTGTGTTCCCAGTGCCCCAGAACTAGGATTGCTCCTAACCTCAGTGAGGAAATGGGAATTAGTGTCACAAAAGGTGACGGGGTTGGGGGGTGGGGGGGTAGGGGAGGGGGTGGAAAGGATACCTAGCAACGATTTTAGGTGTGTTCTTTTCTAGTACTAGCAAGAGGCCCCCCTTGGAGACTCACACCAGTGGGGTCCATCATGCCAAGAGCTTTGCAGAGAGTGGGAAATAAATCATAATTGACCACCGCCACGTGGTTAAACCCAAGAAAACAAGTCATGGCACGTATCAGCAGAATGGAATATTTAGTGGGTATTTTCTTTTGGAGTTATATTTTGGAATCTTTGAAGGGAGGGCAGATTAAAAAATTCACTTTTTAAAGATTGAGTGTGATGTAAATTCACTGTTTAATCTTACCTGCCGACTTGCATCCAGTGCCCCTGACTGGAGAGCCCAGGCAGAGAGGGTGTTAAATGCCTTCACTACACGGTCTCCCGGCACCAGCTGAGCGAGGTACTCTGCGTTGGATTCTGGGTATTGATTGACTTTGAGGTTGTTGCTGACATCGACCAATATTTTCCCATGGAGAACCTCAGTCAGTGTTGTGAGAAAATCATAATGTTCCCTGTGGATAGCTATGATTATGGTGTCAGATTTCTGAGCCGCTTCTGAATAGCTCAAGACTTCTGCACCACTGGGCAGCAGACTGGACATCCTGGGGTTTCGACTTCCAAAAACAATAGAATAACCACACTGGAGCATTCTAAGTCCCAGCGATCTTCCAAAATCTCCAGTTCCAAAAATACATATAGTTTCCCGCTCTTCTGAAGAAATCATAGTAAGAGGAAGTGTATCTGTAGAAGTTTTCTCCATGACTGAAAGATAATTATAAAACAAATACCAACAAAATATGAATGCTCTGGGCATGGAAAAATTAAGAAGAATTATCTCCAGGAAACAGTGGTTGGCTGATGTTATTCTAAACTTTTAGTGAATTCCCCACAAAATTAGGAAAGAGTAAAAATTGTCATATATATTCTCCTGTGTCTTATTTAACAAAATCATTGATAAAAACTTCTGTTGGATAAAGAGATGCATCAAGAAAACCTAAACACTGGTGGATATTTTAAACTATGCACATGTTTTGCAACGATATTGCATTTATCGAACACGTACAGTTCCAAAATTTCTCAGTCTGCCTGGCTATCTCTCACTTTTCTGTTCTGTTATCCTAATATATTATTTTTCTCTCTCTTATGCTGGGATGAACATTTGCAAGCAAAATACAGATTTGATCGGGTTGCTGGTGTCCTGTAGTGAGACGGGTGCTGTGACTGTTGACATGTTCTCACCTGGATCATCTTGATCGCTGCAAAGAGAGTGGGTCTGGACTCTGTGTTGAGTATTTAGCTACCACATTCATTTATTCTAACCTGCCATAGACTTGTTTTAAACAAAGATACTGACTACACAGTGCTATTGTTTTGTTTTACCTACGACTAGCAGCGTGCTCTTGAGTAAGATACTCAAACTCTTTGTGTCTCAGTGTCTTCATCTTTTTTTTAAATCCTCACCCAAGGCTATGTTTTCATTGATTTGAGAGAGAGAGCAAGGGAGGGAGGGAGGGAGGGGGAAACAGAGATGGACAGGGAGAGGAGAGAGAGACAGACAGACAGAAACATCTATGTGAGGGAGAAATGTTGAATGGTTGCCTCCTGTTCGTGCCCAGACTGGAATCAAACCTGTAACCTTTTGGTGCAAGTATGGGACAGTGCTCCAGCCAACTGAGCCACCCAGCCAGGGCTCAGTTCATCATCTTACGAATGAGAAATTGATAGTACCTACTTCGGAGACATCAGAAGGGTCAGATGAATTAGTGTATCTTCAAACAGTTTTTGAGACACAGCAAATTGGCTATTAATAGATTACTTAATAATCTATTAGTTACCTAATATCAATCTATTATAATTTAATATAACCTATATTTAAATTCCATAAATTAAGGTTTAATTATGCTTCTATAACTGTTTTTATTAGAAATATATAAAATTTGTCTGAAACAGCATTCAATAATTCTTAATAAGCTTCTGCTATACTCACTTATTTCTTGTAAATAAAACCCTACATGACATAGCTTTAGAGCATATGAATTTATCAAAACATAGATTTTAAAACAGCTCAAGTGTGAATTTCTCTCGTAACTCTGTCACATTTTGTTATAATATTTCTCTCTTAAAATGCGGCTTGGCAATCCAGCGTAACATACTTGGGCTGTTATTCCAACCATTAGAATTTATTTTCACTCCTCACTCTTAGAGACCTCGCTGGGAAAATTAAAGATACAAAACCAGGAAGGAGATGTTGAATATCACTGGCTGACAACGGGATGAAATAGAGTTATTCCACTGGGCAGTGAGTTACTCCTTGTCATGTTACAGAATTTCTTAGGTTGACAACTGTGTTGACCACATCCTGAGCTCCACCTCAAGTGCTCCCGGTTCTGTTTGCAGTCCTGGGCAGTCACCGAGTGCTGCCCAGCTTCCAGTGCCTAACAGAACCTCACTTTGGGGCCCTCCACCTTCTGTCTCTTGATCTCGTCCTGGGGCTCTTCTGGCACCTGTGCCTGCGCAGCACTCAGGTGTGTACAACCCTTGGGGCACCCATAGACCAGCGGGGACCAGGACTCCACAGAGAAGTGGTTCCCTTTCATCTTCCGGCACACGGTTCTGACAAATATAACAAGGCTCCTCAGAAAGTCCCACCGGGTCAGAGCACCACTCGTCTGCAGCAGCGGCCAGCGTGACACCCTCTCCCTGTCTTTCCCACTTCCCCTGGTTTGGGGTCCTGGCCCCGCACTCCTGCTCCCTGAAATCACTTCCCTAATAAACTATCCGCACACAAGCCTTTGTTGCAGCTCTGCTTGCTGATCAACCCAGGAAAATGCCACATTTTGACTATTTTTTATGAAAAAAGCAAAATGATCAGACCTCAGATTACCATAACTGAAATGATGAAATAACATGTAAAACACAAAAAGTCATTATTTGGAAGAATCTAGTTTCTAACTCTTGGGGAAATGTCCTAATAATAGGAGTACGTAAAAATGAGAGCTATGCACACTCTAAACTACATGAGGTCATTTTACAGTAAGTACTACGTAAAGGAGGAAGTCCCACCAATTTCAGACTATTTGTAACTGAAAATACCTCATGTGTAAACATGGAATTATGGAGATAGTAAGGTTTCTTGTTTAAAAACTTTAAAAAAAGTTTCCTAGTCCTGATTTACTCTTAGATGTAGGATGGAAGGAATAAAGAAAATGAGAGAGGTGGCGAACATGAAGCCGAGTTATTAAGGGAAAGATGGGTTAAAATAGTTATAGTGGTCTCCTCTCTCTCCTTCACCTCTTTCTAAGCCTCGGTTACATAACAGGAAATGCAACAAGAATATCTCTTGGTTTGGAAAATCTCCAGGACTGGGTTTGCCTCATATGGAAGCCGTTCTCAGACAGTCTCCTTGCAAGGAGAGACAGGTAGGTAATGTGATCCCACAAGGTGTTTGTAGAGGTTAGAGATTGGCAACCAATGACGCAGTTGCAAACAGGGCCAAGATGGCTGCAAAAGCCACGGTAGCAGGCGCTGCTGAGATGCGTGCGTGCGTGCATGTGTGTGCACATGCATAGGTAAGTGATATGAGGGGCCAGGTGCTGGACAAGTAGTGTCTTGCTTATTGTCTCCCTCCGTCTGCAGATCCTACCCCAGGTTTTGGGAAGCTGAGGCAGCATTCTTCTTGGGTGTCCCTAACTTGGCATCCCACGAGGATGCTGGAGTCAGTCTGATGTGTATGTGTGTGAACGTCTCTCACCTCCCAGAGGCCCAGGCCACTTCCAGCTTCAGAAGATTTTAGTGTCATAAAACTATGGGAATGTCCAAATAGAATTACAGAAATGGCATCCATTAAATGCTTATACTTAACAAATTAGTGATATTAACAAAAAATCTTTTCATCTGAAATAATTATAGACTCATAGAAAGTTGTAAAGATAGTATGAGGCCTCTGTGTATCTTTCTTTCTCCACTTCCTCTGATCATGGACAAAAATAAAATGGAGTAAGCATTGCTAAGACAGTCACTTCATATGAAACAGAGTCAGGAGGCTATTGAGGAAGTGGGGCCTGTGCAGATGTTATGAATCAGTTCTCGGAGGTGCTGAGTTGCTAAACTCACCTCAAGGATGACTCACAAACATCCTGTAACAACAACTGCTCTGTGGACACAAAAGGACTTGACCTCCTCCTTGTAGATTTTACCCCCTCGTTTGCACATCTAACCATCTCTGTCAACCTAGCCAGCAGTCCTTCATTTACATGAGAGAATTACACTTTATGGTGTTTGCCTTTACAAACTCTGTGTTTGTTCTCTCTGGAGGGCAGCTTGGGTTGTTGCTACCTGAGTCTGTGTCTCAGGGGTTCAAATCTTTTGAAACTCCAAAAGCTTTTAAGTTCTTTTACATACTCAGATCTTTATTGGTTAACAGCTGCAATGGTTACATTTTACATACCTACGGTACAGTATCAAAACTGGGAAACGACATGGGTACAAAGCGTGTGTCTGGTTCTATCCCGCATGTACATGCCTCTATCCACTACCGCAGTCCCGGGCCAGACCCTTCCCAGCAGCACCCCTTCCCAGTGATGCCCTGCTCCTCTCCTCTGCCTCCCCTGGCCCCTGGACACCATCAATCTGTTCTCTAACTCTTTAATTTTGTCATTTTGAGAATGTTATATAAATAAAACCCCACGAAATATAAATTTTCTTATTGGTTTTTTTGGGGGTCACTTAGCATAATGCCCTTGAGATCCATCCCCATTGGTGTCTGTCAATAGTCTGACCTCTTCATTTGCTCATTTGCTACCTGTATGTTCTGTTTGGTAAAAAGTCTCTGTATATCTGATTCCATTTTCTAATCGGATTGTTTGTTTTTTAACTGTTGAGTGCTTTTAATTTTTTATGTATGCTACGTGTGAGTCATTTGGAAGATATATGGCTTTCAACTATTTTTCTCAAGTCCGTAGCTTGTTTTCTCATCATCTTTAAAGGGTCATTCACAGAGCAAAGGTTTTTAACTTTGACGAAATTCAATTTTTTTTGGATTGTGCCTTTGATATGATGTCTAAGATTTTTTCACTAAGCCCTAGGCCCTCAATATTTTCTCCTAAAGGTTTTATAGTTTTATACTTTACATTTAAATCCATTATTCATTTTGAGTTAATAGTTGAATAAAGTATGAGATTTAAGCCAAGACTCATTTTCTTCCTATCATTTGTTTAAAAAGATCATCTTTCACTGAATTGCTTTTCACCTCTGCAAAAATCAGCTGTCTGCCCACGCGTGGGTCTGCGTTTGGGCGCTCTGTTCTGTCCCGTCGGCCACATGTCTCCCCTGTGCCTTTGACTGTGGTCATGCAGTGAGTCTTAGAATTGTGTAGACTGCTTCTTCCCAAATTATTTTTTATTTTCAGAACTGTTTTAGATATGCTAGTTACTCTGCCTCTCAATTTAAATTTTAGGATAATCTGGTATATATATGTGTGTGTGTTTGTATATGTATATATATAATGCTTACACTTAACAAATCAGTGCTTTTTAACGTAATCCAAAAATATAATGCAACCTATTTGTGTTGTTTAGGAGGTAATCTCATGATATCTTAAATATTAATTCATACTAAAGCATAATATCCATGTACAGATATCTGATAAACGGCTATAAAGTTAAAGTTGTATAATGGACTTATTTCCATCCTAGCAGTATATTTCTGTATATTCACAGACCTTATTTAGAGAATATACCAAAATAAAATTTTAAAGTCCTGGTGTATCAGCAGCTAGGAACAAATGGCGCTTTCCCCTCCCCAGCCCTGGAGTAGACCCATTCCCCATTCCTCTTAGAAAGAAGAACAGGGCTCAGCTGCCCAACCACGCCCCCTAAAAGGTGGCACGATCTTGCCTTGCTCTTGGAACACAAACTATTTGTTTCTCCTAGTGTTTTCCTGGAATAAAGAAGAAAATATATAAATACTTATGTATATAAAACCATTTGTAGAAGAGAAAAGGAAGAAAAGTCTTCCTCTCTGTGGTGCAGATAGGCATGAAAAAAGAAATTAGCCTTTATGGATTCCTCCTTTATCTTCTATTCTAAGTAATGCACAGAAAATACAAATTAAGGTGAATTATGTTATGTAAAGATTCAACCTCACTTACATTATTAGAAGCCTTATTTGTTTTTAAGCTCACCCAATTTTAAATGTATATATACATACTTAAAATGCAAAAAATGTTTCATATAAAAAAGGTTTGGAGGTAATCATAAAAACAGCTGTAATGACCAAACTCTCGACATCACAGCATACACACTGTGAAGTAATAGAAATAGTGTGGTGAGAACCATAACAAAATCATAAGTAGACAAAGAAAGACACCCTCCCCACCCCCGCCACAGGGTTGGGTTTGGAGAGGAATGGAAGGAGAAGGGAGATGGTGGTACCGGCAGGAGTCTTCCTGGCATTCCTTTCAATCTTTCGTTCAATCATCAAAGCAACTTCTTAGAATCAGTAAGGCTTAGAAATGCAAATTCCTCTGCCAAGGATTACTAGAGAAACCAGTGTTTCTCAGCCCTGGTGCGCACTGGAATCAGGGGACAGCTTTTATAAAATACTGATGACCAGACTCAGAGTCTGAATCAGTTGGTCTAGAGTAGAGTCGGGGATTGTTTTTTATTTTTAATTTTATTTAATTTTTTAATTTAAAGCTTCCCCAGATGATTCTACTATAGGGCCAAGACTGCAAACCATTGCCTGCTAACTTTCAGTGGTTCTTTACTCTGGTCATCATTAAAACCAGCTGGGCAACTAGTAAATGCTAGGCACCACCTGTTAAGATTCTTAATCAACTGATCTAAAGGAGAGCTCAGACTTTAAAAAAGAAAAGAAAACAACAACAAATGAAGCAATCAATTCTAAGGAGCACCCAGGGCCAAGAGCCACCCAGAATGTGAAGGATGACACTATCTTCTTTGAAGACAGATGGTGGGAGGAGAAAGAGGGAGAACAGTGTACCAGTGAGCGTGTAAGGGGGTGCAGAAACATTTTACCTGCTTCACAGTTTTCCCCCTAAGTAATTGTTGACTGGGTCTGAGCATCTAGAATCTTAATGTTATGAAAACCAGAGACAAGAAGGGTGTGCAGGCCCCACAAAGAAGTGAGTCCACGCCTTGGTGTCAGGCTGCAGGTAAGCTTTCCTTGAAGTTATAGTTTGATTAAATCCATTACTTGCCCTGGAGGGGGGCTCAGTTCATTGGGGTGTCATCCCGTACACTGAAAGGGTGCAGGTTTGATCCAGGTTGGGGTGCCTACTTAGGTTAGGGGTTTGATCCTTGGTTGGGGTGTGTATGGGAGGCAAATCAATGTTTCTCTCACATGAATGTTCCTATCTTCCTTCCTCTCTCTCTAAAATCAATAAACATGTCATCAGGTGAGGATTAAAAAAAAAAAAATAAATAATAAATAAATAAATCCATTCATAAATCTACGTCAGTCTCAATAGCCACTCTCACACAGTGCATACAGTACCTCATTTACCATTTGGATGAAACCTTCATTAAAGACATTCTCCCCCTTTTTGAGAATTCAGCTTTGAATTCTGAAATGATCGTTCATACAAGATTTCAAATTCCTCGGACAGTATGTCCTTTGGACCTGCCCCCCGCGCTTTGGTGTGGTAGCACACTAATGCAGTGTTCTGGCCTGGCAGCTTCTAGGGAGTTAGAATAGAAATAATGCTTCTAAACTCTGTAAAATGTGGCAGGATTCTGCATTTTAATTTAATGCCTACAAACAGAATTTTTTTTTGTTTTTGTTTATTTTTTAGTCCTTCCGTTTTATTATTCCTTTTGAATTTCAACTTCAAAGCCCTACATGACTTTACTATGTACATATGTATATGTATGTGTGTGTGCATATATATGTGTGTGTATAAATATATATATATGCTGAAGCCCATCAATCAAAAAATTTTTTTGGTCTCAAGGTATATATTTGTCAGGAGGGAGTTTTACAACTACACCAGCCTTCTTGTGATTCAGAGCATTTGTTTGTTTGTTTGCTTAATCCTCACTTGAAGATGCGCTCATTGATTTTAGAGAGAGAGGGAAATAAACATCAATGAGAGAGAAAAACATTGATTGGTTACTTCTCATATGTGCCCCAGCTGGGACTGAACCCACAACTGAGGTATGTGCCCTGACTGGAAATTGACCTGTGATCTTTGGTTCATGTGACAATGTTCAAACTGACTGAGCCAGAGCATTTGTTTGGATATATCCCAGGGACAATTAGACAACTGGAAAGAAAATAAAAACTTACACTAACATATGAACCCACCCCATTTACTCACTAAGCTACTGTACTTACGTATGTGGTGAGATTAAGGCTGTTTAGGGAAAGCCGGTGTTCACATTTAAGCATACATTGTTTTACTGACAGGTATACTTCAGTCAAATCAAAGGACTTCGGATTAAATAGGCCACTGGTTACAGTTTTGAAAAAAATTACTGTGCCCCCACAAAAATCAGTAGGTTTTTCTACCAATTTTTTTTTTTTTTGTGGATGGTTCAATTTTCAGTCTATATGTTATTTGATAATGTAACAGTATATTTATTATTTTAGTCTTGTAGTTAGAAGTAGGTCTGTTAGTAATAGCCAGAGACTAACAGAACTATATCATTTAAAGCTGTTAATCTAAATAAAGAAACCACTGTAGGTAGGTTGCTTAAAAACTAATTATTTCAATTGTTTTGTGAGAAAATGTTATGTGCCTCATAGCAACTTAATTTTCTGATTATTTTTATGCCACCCACTAGAATGACACAAAAGGAAATAATCTTATTTTGTACAGTTTCATCAAGTCGCAAGAGCATAACTAAATATAACCTTTACATTAATGGTCCGTGGGGATACACCCTTCCATGTGAATTGCTAATAATCAGAACCAGCGAGGGCTTGTGCTGCAACTTAAATGATTCCATTAGTAACATTTCCTTACCAGCAAATGAATTACCAAGAGAGCAAGGTGATACAGACCTACATTACCTATTTTAATTGTGCTTCAGGAAAAAATACTTCTCACTTAAATTCTTTGGTGAAATTCTAGTTCAATGAAAAATCTTGTTAATATATGTTTTCACGTTTCGATCTCAGCTGCACCTGTCAAGGTAAATGAAGATTGTTTTCTGATTCCCTGGCCAAGAATTTCATTAGGTAAGTTCATTATCCACTGTCTATGCCAGTTAGTTCATTTGATGAAAGCTCAGGACTCATGACAACAAGGCCAGGAATTCAGTCAGGTCTGAGTTCATTTACCTTGACCTTCATTTACATTTTAATTCCTGAATAACTTCTTACAAATCTGTGGTTCTCCAAAGATTCAGCCTGAGGACCAGGAACTAGTTTGTCACCGTCAGAGAAACAACTCCCAGCGATTGAGTGGCATTTGGCTTGTACACAGGACGTGGTCATTGCTGATTGGGTGATTTGGTGATCACAACAGCCCACTTAACATTTAGTGTAGATTAGTAGGTTTTGCTTTTCTAGGGCTACAGTAGTCAGAGATGTTTAGGGAGTGATTTAATCATTTCGATTTTGAATTAACTTTGTTTAAATTAATTTTCCATGAATAGTCATTCATCTTTACAAGGAGGCGACTAGGAATTATCTGTTTGATAACTGCCAAGTCAGTCTGAGGGCTGGAGCAGTTTTGCTGCGGATCTCATCCCACCCCTTGCTCTCCGCAGATGGGAGAACTCCATTCTGCTTCAGAGTATCTCCTTACCATTTTTAGAAATCCCCTGGGGGTGGTTCACAAGTTCTTAGGAACACAGTTCCCTTCACCTTCTTCTGGATACTGTTTTCTTCCATTTCCAACCTGGCGCTGAGAGGCAAGGACTCCCAGCGGCCACAGAGCCTCTAACCTTTGCAAAGGTCAGCTTGAGCTGCGGGGCCAGGTCTGGCCTGGCAGCTGCCCTGTTTCGCTCCTCAAGACAGAAGGTGCTCTGGAAACTCCCTCCCCCTTCCGCCATTATACTCTGATAAACAAGCCTGAGTGCAGTGCTGGCTGATAAATATTTTTTAAATAAATCTTTTAATTCCTAGGTTTTATTTATTTATTATTATTGTCGTTCAAGTACAGTTGTCCCACGTTTTTCCCCTTTGCTCTACCCTGACCCCCATGGCCCGTACCCACCCCATTGTCGGTGCCTGTGGATCCTCTATTCATGTTCCTTGACTGGACCCTTGCGCTTCTTTCCTCCCCGTCATCCACCCCCACCCCCTCTAGCTACTGTCAGTTTGTTCTTTATTGCCCAGTCTCTGGTTCTATTTCCTTGTTTGTTTGTTTCGTTGCTTAGATTCCACTTATAGGCAAGATCATAGGGGTGTGGCCAGAGCCAGCTTCCCAGCTGAAAGCTTGAAATCATCTGTGAGGGGAATTTTCACACCATGGAAATTAACAAGTACTACAAATTAGGACTTTTCCCCCTCAGAAAGCTGCTTTTCAGCACTCCACTGGGGATTTATTGCTCATCTCTTTCTCCCTGAGACTGTGGTGTGTGATCACAGAAATGGAAAATAATTGGGCTGTCAGAATGATTCATTTTTTCAATCCTGACTCTGCACGTTAGGCCAAAATCTCTTTCCTTAGGGATCTCTCTTCTTGGAAGACTCCTAGATTCTTAATTAAAACAGTATCCATGTGGCTCCCTCTACCCTAGGAAGGGTCCCAGATTCTCTCTGGCCTACACATGGAGTTCACACAATTTGGCCTGAAAATCTTGTACCACTGTTAGACTCCTGGTTTCCTCAGGGAGATATGCATCCCCTGATATATCTTCCCCAAACACATATCTTCCAAATCTTCCAATTTCCCACACATGCCTTCAAAGAAATGATAAAGAAAGAAAGAAAGAAAGAAAGAAAGGAAAGAAAGAAAGAAAGAAAGAAAGAAAGAAAGAAAGAAAGAAAGAAAGAAAGAAAGAAAGAAAAGGAAAAGGAAAAAAAGAGACAAGTCCCTCCCAGTTTGGGGTCTCAGTCTAGGATAAGCAGCTAGTGGACACTTTCATTAGAACTGCAGTGAACTGTTTACCAACCTACTAATTGCTTTCTGCTCAACCTCCTTGCACTTCCCATGCTACACATGTCGGGGCAGTTGAATGCCCCGGATGAGGAAATCGCTTTAGCACTTGTGTACTGAGACACTTCAGTACTGAGAAGAAATAACTAGAAGCATAATAATTTTTTATAAGGACAATTTGATATAACTTAGTTCTTTTGAACTCTTCAATAGGCTTTATATCTTATGACATGCCTTGAGGTATTACAGAAAAGCTAAAGTGTTTTACTTAAATTAAGCTAATTAAAACCTTTAGAAATTCAATATTCCATTTTTTATGACCTCAGTTAAATGTCTTAATTGTATTATGTCAGTCTTCAAAATGAATCACTCTTTAAACTGAATTAGACTCCAAAGTATTACAAATTTACTATGAAACTTCCCCCTCTGGCAACATAATAGAGTTACTAAAAATAAGGTTAACACCTTATTTTTAAGGTTCCCTTGGAGAAGAAACACCAAGGTTCCTGCAATTTCTTTCTCCTTTTAAGAAATAGTTATAACAATTTCCACTCTTTACTTTGGATGTACTGTACAATACAAAGCAACCTCATGCTTTTCCCCAAAAGGCAGGTAGTTGAAACCGGAACTCTTGACGGTGTTAACCAGTAGAGTACAGGGGACCTCCATGCTCATGACCTGCTATGCCCATAATGATCAGCATCTTCACAAATACAAATCCCTGTCACCAACAATATCTTGGTAGGAGTTCATGTTTTTGACAGAATTATTGCACAGCCTCTTCATGCCAGGCACTGTGCTAAATGCAACAGGGGGTGAAGTGATAAATGAGAGCCTCCTGGTCCTCAGGGTGTCTGTCGTGGGGGAAGAGAAACATCAAATGGGCACAACGCAGTGTGCGAGGACCTGAGTAGAGGAACGTGCAGCGTGTGTCCCAGACCAGAGAAGGGGCACTAATCTGCCTGGGAAATAGGACAAGAAAGTTTATGAAAATCTGTGCGGAAGGACTTTAGCCACCAATAAACTTGGCTCAAAGCGGTTTCCACACCTGGTCAAAAGAGCGGGCGGAATGAACGATGCGTACGCACTGCCGATGGCGAATAGGCCCCTCCTTTCGCCGAGCTCCTCAGGGTTGGTGCCATTGCCACGGAGGACGCGATGGAAGTGTATTCAGTATTTGCAGTGGAGGCCAAAAAAACTATCTGGTTTGTGTTCTAATGGCCCTCTAATTTCCAAAGAGGTGCGGTATGTAGTTATATTAAATTATCTCTTAGCTTTCTTTACACTCAGAATGATAGTTCCTAACTTTTCAAAATTGTGAACTTTCTTTCCTCCTGACATTAGGATTGAGCATGTAATCTGCATTTAAAATAAACATATTTCTCATCAAGTTTTTCTGAAATACGTGGCTGTCCAAGTACAATGTGGTAAGACCACTCCACACGTGGTTGAATAAACTCTCCTAGAACACTCTGGAGAAGCATTTAGAATAGATGTCAATCCCCTGCTTAGTTCATTAGAGTAGAAATCTCCTTTTAGTAGACTATTGCATTCTTTCTGCAGTGGTAGATTCCTAAAAGATGATTTTCAAATAGTGCAAACACTTTTTTTTTTTCTTGATGATTTTGGAAGAATACATTGTATCTACATAGAAGGTCAAGTATGTTTTCTTATCATGTATTATTTTGAGCATTAATTATCCTTTAGTTATTTACCTAGCTTTACTCCTTCCAGGACTGATTTCTTAAAAAAAAAAAAAAAAAAAAAAGTATTAATTCAAGTCATTTTGGAAATGACCTAAAGTCATTCAAAATATTTTAAGTCTGTTTAACACATCATGTGGAACTGCTCAGGAAGTCTTCATAATGAACTAATGACCTAGTTTATTCTCTTTGGATGTACAGCGAACAGTCAAACAGGTGACTTCAGAGGTCTTGTCTTTGTAAATCTTATTTTTACTATCTCTGGCCTAACGATAACTCCAAGAAAAAGTCCCACCCAGAGAAACCTTATTCCTAGATTTTTATACTAGGAATTAAAGGTAGATGTGGATGCAGACCCTTATCGAGTGACCTTTTCCTCAGAGGACAACTGAGAGGAAGCCATCTCTAAGGTGCCTTAGCAAGTCTTCAAATTTGAAGGGCGTTTGTATTTTTTTTGCCAGCAGCTTATTAGACTTATTAAGATTTTAAAAGGAAATGATGTTTAAATAGCAGTTTGCAAGAAATTCAAAGAACTTATAAAGAGAACTAGATGGTGAGGATTATGTAATACTGAACTGTGCATCTGAGGGTGACTGCGGTACTAGCTACTGAGGAGTCTTTAAAAGGACAATCTACATCCTTTTAATAATGGTAGAGGGATACAGGGGTGGTTCTTCAGGAGGCAGGGAAACACAGAGTGACTGCTCGGGGGTTCTTTAACGCTGAAATTCTATGACAAATGAATCCCTGTTTCTTAAAACTGTTTACAACAAGGCTCAAGGCCCAGTGTATTCAACTTACTAACAAGCTTATAAAACTTTGTCTGGTTACTGCTAACAATAGTTAGCAAGCTTAAGCAAGGCAGAAGTCTGGAAATTCTTTTCAAGTTAGGGGTTAGGCCTGGTACACACTGGTTTCTGAACCTCCAGTTGCTATGTGAACTTCATTCAACAGAACCATAACATTGCCAAATGAAGAAAGTGCTACTACCAAATCTCTCCATACACATGTACTTGTTACCACAAAACCTTGAGGCCTGACAGAGAGGGCTTCATCCTTTTTACGAGTTCGCAGTGTTTGCCATGCAGGTAGAATTTCATACCATGCTCAATCCCAGCATTCTGAAAAAACTAGGGGCTTCACAAAAGGCTATATCTCAAAGAAGTTACTACTTCAAATAAATGTGCCATTTTATAAAATTACACCTACTGTATCAGAAAAAAATGTCCTTTAGTGCAAGTGACATTTATGATACTGCCATTATAGGGAATAGGACATTCTGACATAGCAAGGGAGGTGGTTTTGAAAGCTGAGAGTGTTCTCTGAATGATAAATATGATAGAAGTCTAAGGTATTCGTATGGGAAGAGACTCTCTCCATTACTGGGCAATTTTCCTATAAAAATGAAACCTGCATTATTATGAAGACAGTAATTACTTGGTCATACCTATAACATTAATAAGGTTGTCAAAATAGTCATACCTGCAAGCATCTTTAGTCATGGATTTTCACCTTGTTAGAGTTGGACTTTGTGGGTCCTTAGGCCAATACTCTTCTATTTTATATACGTGGAAACTGGGGCTGAGGTGTGGAGCTTCTAGTTAGAACCAGGAATAGAATTCTCCAACCTCCTCTCCAGTTCTCCATCCAGAGAAAATAACACTTTCTTGCTGCCTCTGGACACACGGAACCAAGGCTTAATTTACTCTTCAAAATAAATATATATTTCAAATAATATTTCTCTGGCAAAGCAATTGCCAAACTATAGAAGGAAATTTAAATCAAGATCAAGGATGGAATTGGTTGCATATATCAGGACAAATTTCAGCTCTTGGGCAAGAAGTGAACTCAGATCTGAGACTGCAGAGATCGCCCAAACCACATTCTTCTAGACTCCCTTTTCACGGGCACCGCAAGATTGCTCTTCTCCAGGAGTAAGATACAGAGAGGAATCCAAACCCCTAACGTTCCCTTGGAACTTCTCTGCACCTTGGTGTAGAGATAAGTGATAAAAAGCCAGGAAGCTAGAAGCTTGCTGAATTGCTTAACAGATTGCGCGCCACCCTTGGCTGGCCTTTCCAGGAGCAGGGTGTGGGGGCGCGCTGGGAAGTTTGCCAGCTCCTTCTTCCAGTGCCAGCGAGCTATGGGAGTGGGGTCCTGAAAGAAGGTCCTCAAGGTTGGCTGAAGCAGATAAGGGAGGCGGGCCCTGTGGCGGAAAGTACAAGGCAAATAGCCAGCAACGTAACCCACCTGCGGCAGGGGTGGTTCCAAGCTGCTACGGCCTAGGAGAGTTGCAGCTTGGCGCGCAGCTGGCCGGGCTGGGTGGGCGACGCTTCGCAGCGCTGCAGCTCAGGGCTGAGGCTCGTGCTTCTCACCGGTATAAGAAGGCGGAGAGGGGAGGGAGGGCCCGCTAGATTTCGCAAGAGAAGCGGTGAAGAAAGCGTTTCCAGGAAGACTTCAAATTGGGAATCCCGGGCAGCAGGAAGGACCAGAACTTCCTGTTCTGCCACTGCAGTTTTTGCTACACGTTGCCGCTGATATCTGGCTAGGGAGGTTTCTAAGGGTTTTCCCCGGAGCCCTTGGGATCTGTGCATCCCAGGCAGGGCGGGGCTTGGAGGCGCTGAGGAGGATGACTTTATGAAGGGCCTCTTTGAGTAGCCCAGAAACACCACCTGGTCTAGGCTTCTAGGTATTTCTCTTCTTGCCTTCTTGTCTCAATTTACTGTAAAAGGCAAGAGCTTTGTCCCTCTGCCTGGAAGCCTTGGGCTCTTATGGGGCTCAGTTTGGATGGTCTTGATGTTTTAATTTAGGGAGAATTAAATCGTTCAAAAGAAGCAAACCAAGTAAAGGAGAAGGATGATGATGAGGATACCTTACTGTTGATATATAACTATATAATGTTGCATAATAATATGCAATAATATACAGGGTCCGGCAGAAGTAACGCCTTGAGTGTGGTTGGTAGGGTAATGATACAGGTGTAATAATTTACAGTTTTAATTTGAATATTTCTCCTACAATGTCATATGGTATGCTTGAATGTGATATTGTTATGTTATAGAATTACATGCTTATGATTTTGTAATAAAAGATTTTGTAATAAAAAGGGGTGCTATTTGTGCCAGACCCTGTATATTGCATAATTGGACTGAAATCACTTTCTATATTGGGGGAGCTCAAAAGCCAACAGCTCGTGTGGTTTAAGATTTAACTAATAATGATAATCTAAGAGGCAAAGTACCCCTGCACTCCCAAACTCTGGCCCAGAGCCCTCCCGATCTGCCTCTCACCCAGCCCTCTGGTGTTAAGTTCCATGGCACACTTGCCAAGGTCCAGATGTCCAGCCACTTGGGGAGGCCTGTTCCAGCACTTTTGAGCCAACTTTCCCTTCGCCTGGATTGCACCTCTCCCCAGAGCATCTCATGGAGTCAGCTCAGGGTCCATGTCTTCCAAAAGTTTTCTCTGAGTCACTAGTTGCAATTAATCTTCTCTTTTTCCATGTAGCACAGTTTGTGCTTCTAATACAGCAATAGGACAAATGCCTCTTAAGAGAGTTATTGTGTATCTCCTGTCCTGGACTGCAGGCTCTGAGGGTTGACCCCCTATCCTTTTCAGCCTGGAATTTTCCAGGATGCCTAGCACAATGCTCAATATGTACTGTGCTCACTGACAAGTCTACTGCCAATTAGCGTATTATCCCTCACCAAAAAGGTCATCTGATAGTATTCCTTGGGCAAGGAAGAACTTAAAAGGTATTTATTGATTTTATAGTAGCAATTTCCCCAGTTTGAAGACTGACAAGGTGAGACAAGGGCATGTAACTAGGAAACATAAGGCCCCTGGGGTATCCCTAAGTGGCCTCAGATTTTGTCAGCACAGTTTTGTGACTACCCCTGGTCTAGCATCTGGCTCTAAGCCTTGTGGGCACAGAAGCTTAATTCTTAGTGATTGAACCCCGTACTAAAACCAGGATGCTGAGTTGTCAATGGAATATAAGCAAATAGTTACTGTGAAATCACAACATGAGACATTCTAGCCATCAGATCCTCTTTGTAGGCACATTCTGTGCAAGCCATTTTGTGCAGATGGCTGCTCCCTAAACAAGGGAGTGAGTTGCAAATTCCAGGGTTGCACATCCATTGCATCATGGAGATATATGTATCACCAGAAGCAAACAGTTAGAGTCTGTGAGCCAAGGTCGCTCTGGTTTCTGGGTTACGTTTGTACCCATTATAAGCTGACTTAATGGACAATCATATTTCCAAATGTAATTTGGAACTAATAATAATAGAATCATTCCAACTAATAATAAACTAATAATAATAGAATCACTCCAACTAATAATAGAATCATTGCTTTATATAGTTATTATTATTAGGTAGACAAAATATTTTAAAACCTAATTATTATAAGAGGCAAGTATATTTCAATTATGTAAGCTCTTTTCTTTGGCAAAGGCAACTAGAGTCCTAGAAAGAGAACATTAAGTTACTGGTATATGAAGGAGAAAAAAAATTCTTTATTAGTACCAAACTTAAGAAGTATTTGACTTATTTATCTTGTGATGTAAAGATGATTATTCCCTTAGTCCTAGGAGGGACACATAGTTCATAACTCTCCTAGTGTGTCCTTAGATATGTGCTGTAGAGGAAAATTAAGTTTTCAAAGATGCTAGCAACCCAAATACCCAAGGACTTGCCTTGGCAGGATTCATTCTTCTCCCTGATGCCTTACCATAACTCTGGATAAGCCTTCCCAGATGCTGCACATCAACAAAGAATTTCTATTTGGGGATTTCCACATTTTCTGTGCCCTGAGACTTTCTTGCTACATCCTTACTCTCAGAATTGACCCTACGTGACCCAGAAAATGAATGTCTCCTTGAAAATTGCTCCCATAGGGCTTTCCTCACCTCCTCTTATTCTAGCCCTGCAGAATCCATTTCCTTTTTTGCTAATCATATTTTCATTTTTCTTTGAGAAATACCCTTGCACAATCTTAGTCCTTGCAGTCCAAGTGGAAGGGACGGCACTGCTGGGCTTTCAGAAACAGACCCATGACTTAGGTCTGACCATTCAAAGCAAACAGCCTTGTCCATAGTGATTGGTTCAGTGATGGCATATGACCTAAGCTGGGCCAATAGGAATCTTTCCTGGAACAACCCAGAAAGAAATACACTCTTCAAGAAGGGTTGTTGAGCTACTAGAATGTAAACCAGCTAGCTATGAGGAGAGAGCCAGCCCAAGGAAGAAGCCACTTCAAGGGAAAGGAGAGCGAAGAGATGGGAAGAACAGATTTCTGAAATTATTGAAACTCCATACCTGAAGAGGGCTCTATAGTTTCATGAGTCAATAATTTGGTGTCTGTTATTTGTACAGTCCTGCCTAATAAAATGGGATTGGGCAAAACGAGAAGGCCACCTGCTCAGTCTTGCTTCTCCAATTATACTACCTACCAAGGTGGCTTCGTCACAGTGTGCAATCAGAATGAGAATGCAATTTATTGTTAAAAAAGTATTTTTTGGGTTTTCTTGTAGCAGGTGTGGGATTTGGGTAAGCAATCAATTTTTTCTTCTTTATTTTTGTTGTTGACACCATTACAGATGTCCTCATTTCTATCCCCTCTGCCTGCCTCCACCCAGCCCCCACCCTCTGGCCATCACCACACTGCTCTCTGCATCTATGGTTTATGTATATATGTTCTTTGGCTGAAGTTTCTCAACAGCAACCTTCTCCTCCTCCTTCTCGTTCTTCGTCCTCACCTGAGGATATCCCCTCCCCCACCCATTGCTTTTAAAAAGAGAGGAAGGGAGAGAAGAAAGGAGAGAGAAAAACATAGATGCCAGAGAGAAGCATTGATTGGTTGCCTCCCCTATATGTCCAAACCAGTACGAATTGATCCTGAAACCTAGTATTGTGCCTTGACCTGATTGGGAATCAAACCCTCAGTCTTTAGGTTATGGGATGATGCTCCAATCAACTGAGCCCCACTGGCCAGGGCAGAATTTTCCCAGCTTCCTGCTGGTAGACTTGGAAATTTAATTTCTTGTCCCAGAAAACTTCTTTTCCTACTACTTTCCTACTCTATAGAAAATGAACTAAGAGAATCCCCTCACCCCTGCAGAACGGTAAAATTGCAAAATGTATATAGTAAAGAAACCCAGGCCATTAACCTGGCTTTACCCAGTTTCTAGGATTCCTGCCAACACAGAACAGGAAGCAAGTTCAAACATTTTGCCACCCACCTGTACCTAAAAAAAGTCCTGATGGGAAAATATGCCAGACACTGGCAGTATCGGAGGCTGGGTTAGGTGATGATGTCAGGCATGACAATAAAGCATTTAAAAATAAGACATGCCTTAAAGAACCTAACTCTGTCACTAGAAATTCAAGAGAAGGTTAAAGTGGAAAAGCTGAGTATATGTGTAAGATGAATGAATAAATATATTTTTAAAAGTCACTGACTAGAAGTGAGAGGCAGCTACTTCTGGGAATTGGGAATGAGCAAAAAATTCCCTGTCCCCTTTATCTTATCTCTGACTCTCTGAATCTCAAAGTCTTTGTTAATTTTGGAAGCTCCTGGGGTAAGGGCAGGCTATGGACTGACTGATCACCACTAAAGCTGGCTGTTACCCAAGAGACACCTGGTGACCTCAAAGGAGGGGTTATGATGTTATCAAAGTACATGATGTTCAAAATAGTTTGAGGAGATGGAGAAACATTTTAGTTCAGTTGATTCAACCATGGGTGGTGGTTACTGTTACTACTGGAAGTATGATTGGTAAATGGTTCCAGCATCCTGCCAATCCATGCCGAGTGCCAGTAAGGGAGATTTGGTGGGATTTCCACATACAAAGGAGGGGCCAAAAATTAGAGTGAACGTAGCTTCATTCTTTGACCTGTTCACCTTCCAACAGAATTAGAAATGAGGTGAATATAAAGTAGGTCCTAAGAGGAACAGAAAATGATAAGAATCATGAAATAATTTTTTAAAGTGAAAACTTCATTTTAAAGAATTAATTAAAATATCTGAAAAATTGATGCACAGGTGGAAAATTCAAGATATGAAGGGGATCCATTAAGAATTATTTTTCCCCACACACTGAGTTCTCCTCCCTGGAGGTAACTGTGCTGAAGGTTTATTGGGCTCCTTACACAGACAGGCTATGCGTATAAAAGCAGATGTACTTGTTCTTAACAAATACAAGTGGGAGGTAGTGAGGGGTGTCACAATGTACGAGTATGATGATGGAAATAGATTTGACTTCGGGTGATGAACACAGTGCAACATGCAGATGATGCACTTGTGTACATATGTACATATAATTCTATGTATCATGGAATTGTACACTTGAAACCTATATAATTTTATTAACCAACGTCACCCCAATAAATTTAATATAAAAAAGAACTTAAGTCCCCCTTCTTCCCCAAATACAAGTGGCAGCCTACTAGTCCCATCTTTCCTCATCTCGCTTTTGTTACGTACCAACGTAACTGGGAGAGCATGCAGAATAGAGCGGTGAAGGCAGAACTGTTCAAACTCGCACATGTGCACGCCCAGCTTCCTTCACTTGCTCCCTCTTTCTCTGCTTGCGTTCCCCAGTCCTCACGACCTTCCAACACACTGCAGTTGAATTATTCCTTATGTTTGTGGTTTGTCTTTCCCCCTGGATTGCAAAAGCCAGGAGGACAAAGAATTTTTGTGTAATTTGTCATCTGCTGTATATGTAACACCTAGAATGGTGACTGGCATATAATAGTGTCTCAAAAAAGCATAATGAACTAGCTTGTGTTTATTTCCTGTTTTTCAACCTATTCCCTTACAATTGAAATATCATTTTAAAACAGACGAAACGGAAGGCAACATCAAATGATGTATCATCTTCACTGAATTGTTATACTTTTTGAAAATACTCTGACTTCTTGCTTGTTGTTCCCCTCTCCCCTTCACCTAAGTCAGCAACTTTCCTAAAACACACTTCATTCCAGTAAGAAAACTTCAAAGTATTATCGTTAGCAGTTATAAAATATTGTTTCATTCCCCAAATGTTGTTTGACATATTTCAACAAATATTGTTGAACGAACGAGGGAGTGGTTTGAAGGGATTGCAGTGGCCTGATAGAAACTCATAAAAGAGGTCCGTAGAAATTTAAGGTGTTCGAAACCATTCATGTAAAAAATATATTGATGAGATTACACCTGCGCTTCACCAGCTGAAGTGGGATGCTCAAGTAACCACCTCTGCTGATTGCTAAACATTTTTGTGACAAAACGGTTCAGAAAAGGCCGAATGCTTCCAGCTACTTTATCTCGCGCTATTCCCAGGGAGCTGCTTTTTTTCAGGTGCCCTTTTCATCTATAACCTTTTCATTTAATTACTTCGTTTTCAACTCCATATCTCCTCTGTCTACGATAGCATTTTGTGAAAATATAATAGAGTTCCTGGGCCTTGTTTTTCTCCAAGTGCCTCTGTGGTGAGGAATTGCTTCCTACGTCCCCGAGTGGCTGCGGTGAACAGGCTGTGGAAGAACGTCCGGCATTCATTACGTGAAAAGGAGCAGAGACTTCGTTCGCTCTTCATTTAACGGACCTACAGGGGAGCCACTGAGAGGGTTTTGATTCCTCACCTCTGTCATCTGAGTCTTTGTACAAGAATTACAGGGAAAAGGGATGCAAATATGTGCTTTCAATTGGTGTAAGTAAACATTTTTATCATTAAAAAAAGGAAGACGAGAAAACCAAAATAAATGGCTTATGCTACTGGGTTCTTTTAGACACCTGGTTTGGTTGGGCTAGTGCTATTTGGGAATATTCTTAATTCGTGGGGTGGCTTTTTTTTTGCCTTTTGTAAAGCAGTAATTGATTACATGATAGGGTTGATAAATGAGAAAGACCCAGCAAAAGAATATTTGGAGGCAGAGGAGAGGTAGGTAGTAATTTTTGATGTCATTCAAATGTAAATTACTTAAAACCCCAGACCAGAATAGCTTAACTTTGAACTGATATCCAGGGCCATTCATAAATTAATGGCTATTCCCCAAGAAAATAATTCATAAACAAGAGAAATATTGCAATTGAGAACTAGAAATTTAAATAGAGAAGTTTGTCAAATCTCACCAAAATTTAATGACTAGAAATAAAAGCTTATTTATTTATTTATTTATTTAGGTAGGGTCTATCGGTCCTGGCGCCCCCTCCTCCTCTTCAAAGAATGAAGCTTCATTTGACCAGAGAGAGGGAAGCCTCTGTAAAGGACACCTAAGAAACCCAAACTCATTCAGTCAAATTCATGGACTTAGAATGTAGGCAGACCTTTAAGGCCCGCATTCAGGGATGCTTTAGTTAATTCTAAGAAGTCTATTTTCAGGCTACGATACCTGAAAGGAACAAAGGAAGAGGCAGGAGAACTCTAAGAAGCAAACCCACGGGCTCCAAATACAAGTGTCTGAGGTAATTTGTTGTGTTAGGGGCACAACAATCAGAAAATGCTGAAGGAATTACCATCCATGTCATAATAATTCATCTTTGTATTTATAACCCTGTTATGACCAGGAAAAATTCTGTTTTGTCTACTTAAATAATACAAGAAATGGTATAAAAAAAACCATTTTGATGGTATTTTTATACAAAATGATTATATTAAAAAATTTAAAGTCAGTTTTTGGTCCTGATCTGACTTTCTTCTTCCTTAGATACCATTCACATGGTCACCGCGTCCGCCACTTCATAACTAACAACGGCCATACTTTCATTTCAAACGTCTCACTTCATATCATTAACTCTTGCCCACCCAGCTCACTTACCCTGTTTATTTCCCTCTTGCTAGCTTCTAACTTCATCAAAACCTCCAGTCCCTGCCCTTGTCATGGATCTTTTATATTCATCACTTGCTCTTCCTTTCTCTTCTTTTCACTTCTCTTTCTTTTCACTTCCCTTCTTACCCAGCTGAGATTTCGTGTATACTATGACCATTTTCTTGCAAATGCTTCTTGATTTGCTTGGCCATGCCTTTGTCTTTATTCTTTGCTTGGCAAAGTCTCAACCTGTTTTTCACTCAATGAACTGCCCACTTTGTACCTCCATTCAAGCAGCTGAACGTTGCTGGAGAAAGATCAAACGATTGTTCTGGCTGGAATCACTTCAAAGCCATGACCACATGTGCCAAAGGCCCCCACACCAAGTGCCATCCTACTGTACCTGCCAAGCATGGCCAGTTCTAACTCCTTAAAGTTCATTCTTCTTCCTTTCTCCTCACTTCCTTGTTATCATCTCAGCACTATTTAATCTCCCACCACCGTATTCATACTCATGTTTTGCCAAGTCTTTTTGCCCCCATCTAAGTCCATTCCCTCCAGATATACTCTGGATCCCAGCCTATTCGACCTCAGAAAGTCTTCACCCCTGCAATTATCCCCTGTCTTTCTGTAGTCACTAGTTTGTCCCTCTCCACCAGGTCATATCTGGCAGCATTCTAGTAATGACTTAACATACCAACCCTGCACATTTGTTCCCCCGGGAGGATGTTTGCATATTGTAGTTGCTCTGCTTCTACTTGGAAAGGTCTTTGCTTAGATCTGCAAGTGACTGTCTCCTTATTCTGGACTCACCTTAGCTCAAATGATCTCTCCCACCTTTCAGGCAATCACTGTATGTCATGTTACACAATTTCTTTTCTTTATGGTACGTATTACCTGAAAGTATCTTTTAAAAAAATCGATGTGCTGATGCATTCCTTTTCCCATTAGAGTGTAAGCTTCTCAAGGGCAGGGGCTGTCTTTTCTTCAGTTCAGCATTACTGTGCTGCTAGAGAACAGTGTATGGCACATAATAGGTGCTCAATAAATAATGACCGATGGATTGACTGATAGACTACCTAAAGGCAGTAACTTTCTCATTTGGGAGATATTATTCACCAGCAATGCAGAATAGGAGATGTATTATTGTATTTACTCCTTCAAACCTATTTCTGGAAGGCCAGCAAAGAATAACAATACCAACAGAGCTACTAACAAAAATGCTTACCTAGAATGTTTCCTGTGTCAGACACTTTCCTGAACACTTTCCAAATATTGACTTATTTAAACCTTACATCAACCCTCTGACGCAGGTACAATTGTAACCCCCATTTTACAAATTGCACAGAGTATACCAGTATAATTAGGTGCTCTCTAAACTTGGATTTCATAGTTGCTTCAGTGGGAAACATATAAGCAGTGTCTATTCAATGTGAATCTTTCATATCATCGTGTGTGTTGGTAATACTTTCCACAAGAAGAAACAACCATTTAGTATAACGTATCAGGAAGTGTTTTAGCTGCCACTGGTCATGGATTCACTATATACCAGGATCTGTGCTCGGTGCTGTGAGGTATACCAAAGAAGAAGAAGATGGGGTCCTTTCTATAAGGCAGGATTAACCTCTTTAGTAAGTCTAAGAAGGACTATACATGTGCAAATGACTATACATGTGTCATTAAATAAAATGTATAAATAGACTGATAAAATATTTACACCTTTAATGCACACTTCTAACTTTTACATGACAATATGCTTTCTACTTTGAAGACATGCAAAATCTTATGAAGTTAGATATGTGGATAAGACCACACCACCATACCTGGGGACCTAGCTTTCAAAAGCTTAGGATATGCAAAGGGTGTCAGATCCAAACAAGAATATCCATGCTTGGGCATCAAGCGGTCTCCCCTCTCTGATCAAGATAACCACAGGCATCAGTTGGCCGACCCAGGTCAAGTACCACTTGTCTTTGTGCTACATTTGGAGCATTTTTAATCCACTATTTCAGGACTTCATGTGAACATAAGAGCATTAGCTTAGAAGAGTTGGCTACATACCACGAATTGAACTAACATGATTTAAAACCTGTAAAGAAGTAACTTATAAACAAATAGAGACAGCATCTCTTAATTCAATCATCACTCCAGCATGGGTTGTATGATGCTCAGCCTGTTTCAGTACAGAACTGGGAATACCCTTGGGGGGCAGTGACTAAGGGGACATATGTTTTCACTCTATTTTACACCCTAGGATGGTCCACACCCTCCAGGGTTGGCCTGGACACATCTTATTTCAGAGAAGATTGCTGGGAGTTCCCGGTTTATATGTATAATTTCTCACAGTTGACTCTAAAATATCTTAACTTTCTGTGTCAACTACACAGGTTGTGCCAACTCTATTTCAATTCTATAGCTACATATATTCCTGATGTTTATTGTATAGATCTGCAAATGCTAGGAATTTATGATGTGCAGTTTTTAAAAACACAGAAGGATCTATTAATAATGTCTGTAAGAAAAAAATGCTTTCTGCTTTGCATTGCCTCTGATCATCTTTTACCAAAGCCTCCATAGCTAGCTAGAGTATGTGGAATTTTAGGATTCTTGGGTGTAGTAGGTTGAATTGTGTCCCCCGCCCGCCCCCCATACACATGAAGATATATCCCATCTTCTTCCCCAGTATGTGTATGTGACAGTATTTGGAAATAGAGACTTCAAAAGATAAATGACCGCTGCTGGGATTATAACCCTAAGAGCTGTGAAACACCAATCCAAAAGAACCTATGCACCCCAATGTTCATAGCAGCACAATTTACAATAGCCAAGTGCTGGAAGCAACCTAGGTGTCCATCAGCAAATGAGTGGATCAAAAAACTATGGTACACTTACACAATGGAATTCTATGCAGGAGATAGAAGGCGTTTATACCCTTTGCAACAGCATGGATGGAACTGGAGAGCATTATGCTAAGTGAAATAAGCCAGGTGGTGAGGAACAAATACCATACGATCTCACCTTTAACTGTAACACAATCAACAAAAGGAAAAAGCAAACAAAATATAACCAGAGTTATTGAAATTAAGAACGATCTAACAATAGCCAGAGGGGAGGGGGAGGGGACGGTGGGAAGAAGGGTTTTCAGGAACTACTATAAAGGACACATGGACAAAACCAAGGGGGAGGGTGGAGGCAAGGGAGGGAGGTGGGTTTGGAGAGGGTGAGGGGAGGGGTAAGCAGAAAATGCAGACAACTGTGATTGAACAACAATAAAATAAAATAATTTAAATTAAAAAAATAAAATGCCAAAAAAAAGAATTTTGAGATCAAGTCATCCTGGATTTAGGGTGAGCTCTCAGTCCAACCAAGGATTCTTATAAGGGGAAGAAAAAAGAGAGTTGAGCCACAAAGGTGCAGGGAGACGCCAGGGAGAAGTCCAGGAGAAGACAGAAGCAGACATTGCAGTTATGCAGGGCCATGCCAGGGATGCCCAGGGATGCTGGCAGCCGCCGGACCCTAGGAGAGAGGCATAAGACAGAGTCTCCCTTAGAGCACTGGGGGGACCGACCCTGCCACCATCTTGATCTGGGACTTCGGCTTCCAGATTTGTGAGTGAATAAATGTCTGTTGTTTTAAGCCACCAGTTTTGTGGTAATTTGTTACAGTAGCTCTAGGAAACTAATACACTTATTTTAGGTGGGCAAGTAATATATTCAGGCTTGAGCAATACCATGAAGATCCTTGCTTGTTATTTATTATTGCTTTCTTTATGGTTGTGTCCTGTCTCCTATATCGTCAATGCCCACTTTGGCTATAATACCTGGGCTAAGAACTATTGCTGCCTCTACAAGAAAGACAACCCCAAACCAGCAATAGTCCCCCAACAAACTAAACAAAAAGAAATCTGTACTTCTGTGGCTTTGCTTTTTTAAGTATTTCATGTGTATTATTATAAAATTCCAATTATCGTATTTTTATTACTATTTTAATGAACGATGCCCAACTTAGAATTCTGGTGAAACAAGCGTTCCTTTCTTCTGGTAGAACTTCAATCAGACGACTGCAAAGGGATACATACTTGGCAACATGGCACATGCACTTAAGATCGTCTTTGCACATTATGGTTTTCAGGACACATGCAGTAAATCATGTTGGGCCAGGAAACTGAGAAACTCCAGGCCACTCGTCCTCCCTCAGGGCCCTTCTGGGATCTACTTTGGTGGCAAAGCGGATCTCTTGGAGCCTGTTTCTCAGTGCTGCAGGGCGTCTCCATGTCCACATTCTACAGTCTTTCCCTTGCCAGCTGTGGTCACAGCTGTATTTTGCGCTCTCCGATGACTCAACGGCCTTAATAGTTCTAGAAGGTAAAAGCTTGTGATTATTTAATTAGTAATCACAGTGGGTGTGCTATTTCTGAAAGGGACAACCAGAGGTTCTTAACCTGAAATCTGTGAATTCAGGTTCACAGCAAAAATTTCATGTTTATTAAGCTTAAACTGATACTTAGAATTTCTTTTCAGTTATGGATGTTGGCTCCAAGCCACGGAGCCAAGGAGTGCTACACTGTATCAGTGACCCCTGTGATTCTGCCACAGGGCAAGGCACTGGTGTTTTTATATTGCCTTACACATTACATATTTTTAAATGATATTCCTGCTAATTGTGGTGTGGAATTATAGTAATTAGCTCTATTCCCAATGTTGTTGTAATGTATTAATAAACAACTTGCATATTGTCACATCACAACATTTTCTTTTAGTATTTTGAGAGGTGTTCTTCACGTATTTTTCACTGTAATTCAATTTCAGTTGCCGTTGCAAACCTGTTTTATTTAATGCGTCTGTAAATTTTATTCAGAGGAGCACCACAGGCTTCGGCAGACTTCCAGAGAGATCTACAGCGCAGCAAATTGTCAGAACCCTTGCATTAGCTCCAAGAAAGAATGACAGCTAAAGTCTGAGGCCCCCAAATCATTCACTTCTTCCGAAAACTGGGTTATTTAGCACATTTTCTTACAAGGACATAAACAAATGGCAATAAGTAACATTTCAATTTTTCAAAATGATCCAAGCTCTTGTTTCCTTTAATTACTTTAGATTTTATTTACATTTTGTGTCACAGCCTTTTTTGCTACCATGCTGAGCAAGTTTTATTAGGATTTCTGCCGAAGGGTGCAGCAGGTTATAATCATCAATCTTCTGCAGCTCTCAATTTTGAGTCCGAAATGTGTGAGAATTTTTACTATGCCTTGCTCATACACTGGCCTATCGTATTTGATTTGTCAATGGAAATGGAAACCATGAGACTCTCAGAATGTTAGTGCTGGAAGGCTCAGTCACTTTATGAGAAAACAGTGACATTGGAAGAAGGTCATCTGGAAAGGGTGTCATGCAATTCCTGCTCTGGAAATGAAAAGGCTCTTCGTTTATGTTACTTTGACTTTCGTTATGGCAAATTATTCTGCTGATGGTATGGCTTCTGAGTGTATAGGTGGGGCTGAATGAACTTAGAAATGATGCATAATTATATTCCGCTCCTCTGATGTTCAAGTGGAGCATATCGTTGTTTTTTGGCTCTCTGTAGGCCTAAGGGCTATAGAATGCTCTCTCTTTTTGGAACTAACTTTGAAAAACTTTTGGCAACAAAAATACCTATGTGTATATTCACACATGTATGTTTGAGTAGCAGATTGGCTTATTCATTCAATAAACACTTCTTAAGTGCTGGCCGTCTGCTAAGCCTGTGCTGCAGATGGATTTCCTACGCTGGCACCATCATCCGAAAGGACAGGAGACACCGTGCTCCCTCCACTGTCTTCCTCCCCAAGTCAGATTTCCCCTCTAGGAATTCTGGTGCTTTGCATCCCTTCCATGATCTTATTTCTACCAGTTTCATACCCTGGTGCATTTTTAATCTCTGGGTTCACTGATCCTTTCCCTTCTACCTACAATCAGGTATTCAACATTCAAAAAACAAAACAAAACAAAGCAAACCAAAGCACCAAAACCAACCAATGAAGCAAATAAAAGCAAAAGAAAAGAAAAGGAAAAAGAAAGAAGTGGTTGTTGATCATGATGATCAGGTCTTTCTTCTCTGCTTCTCTTCATCCCCAAATACACTTGAAAAGGTCCTCGTTTACTCCTAAGGCCTTTGTAATTTGATATTCTCTCATCACACTACTGAAAGTGCTCAGTGACTTTCTTAATGCCAATTTTGCTCGCTAGTGTCAAATCCTCAATTATTCTGACCAAGGTGCGTAAGCCTGTTGACTGTGCCTGCCTTAAAATGTTCTTCCTCTTCCATCGCTGCCATTGTGCTATCCTGACATCCCCTGTTTTCCAGGCTGTTCAGTCACACTTCTCCCCACCCCACCCCATCCTTCACTCCTAAGTGTGGACTGGCCCGAAGACTCTTGTACTTCTTTCTCTCTCTCTTGGAAGGTCTGCCTGAGTTGTGTCAAAGTTGCCCTGTTGAATAATCCCATGTCTTTCCTCCTCGACTGGCAGATATTTCCACCCTTGCTGGGCAGATAGCTCCTGTACACTGGGCTCTGACCCCTTAAACCAGGGCGTCTCCCCACTGCAGCCTGGAGGCACTGGTATTACCACTCTTGTCGTTGTCACCTGGGCCCCAGGCCCTGGACAGTTATCTTTGACTGCTCCTTGCCCCCCACTGTCCCACGTAGCCAATTGGTTGCTAAGTGTCATCCAGTCTTGTTTCTCAGCATTTTGCATACAGATTTTCTCTTTCTACTTGTACCAGTCTTTTCTTTGTTAAGACTCATTCTGAATTTCCAACTGATCTCTCTTATCTATCCCCCAGCCCCATCCCCAACTCTCAAACCCATTCACTTGGTTCATTTTCTCAAAACACTGTTAAGATTAGTGCTGAAAATCTCCCCCTACCCAAATGCATGGTTTCTGTGCTGAGCACGTGCACAGTTTTGGGGACCCAGGCCATGAATCTACTTTTCCTACAGTGCAGTAGAGTGGGGGTTTGATAGGTTGTGACTGTGGATAACACATATGGAAAATAACTGCCCCTCTCTCCTGTCCTCCCTTCTTTTCCTTCCTTCCATCCTTTTCTCTCTCCTTTCCCCTTCTTGTCCTTTGGCCATTGTATCCTAGTGAATGGGATATTAACTGGTCTTACACAGATTCTGCAATATCACTGTTTAAGACCTTAGCTTTAAGTAATGGAAACCCAGAAAGAAAATGGGATTTAGGGCTAAGAATACAGCTAGGTCTCACTGCACTGGGATGAGGATGGCAGAGCTACGACTCCCTTCATGTCTGTGCCTTGGTTCTCTTTGTGCATCTACGTCATCTCTCTCTTTCTGCAGACTCTTCTGTAGCGTTTGTTCTCAGAGTGGAATGTGGCTCCTCACAGATCTTAAATTTCCATACTTTATTTCCTGGAACATGGAGAGATAAGTTCTCGCTATCTTAGTGTCAAATGCCAAAGTCTGTCTTTAGAAAACCTGATTTTCTGGCCGGATTCAGTGTATGTTAACTAGGGCCTGAGTGGCGATGTCTGTGGTTTGGCATGTCTGCCCATGGCTGGGTGCACCTGCGGGGACACGGGCAAGGTGACTTCAGAGAAAGGAAATGAGGTTAAAAATTCATGGATTGAGAGGAGTTCTCAAAGTAGGTTCAGTCAGAAGTGGGACTTAATAATGGGGTGATGGAGAAAAGTTGGCTTGTCTACTATTCACTAGCCATGTGGCCTGGGGCAAGTCACAGGACCACTGGGGGAGCGAAATGAAACAATAATCTTAAATTATACTCTGTAGGTTGTAAGGAACTATGCAATCCAAAACATGAATACCTACTTTTTCAACCTTCCCTATTTTCTGAAAACTTCTTGTTTTTTAAAAAGCTTAGATTATTTATCACTATTTCTGTCACATTTTCCCCACAATCTCTAAGTCGTCACTTCATTCTCATATCCCCAGTAGCAATTTGGACAGAGTCCTATAAGCACTGTTTTCACTGTGCCGTAATAATATCTCTTCCACTAGACTGAGTTTATCTAAGGCTTGAACTATGATTAATTCACTTGGTGTTTATTTCAAATAGCTAAAGCTAGAGTATGTTCGTAATAAATGTTTTATTGATTTGAGAGAGACAGAGAGAGATTAATTTATTGTTTCACTTATTCATGCATTCATTGTTTACTTTCTGTATGTGCCCTGACCGGAGAGCAAACCCTCAACCTTGGTGTATCAGGATGGTGCTCTAACCAACTGAGCCACCCGGCCAGGGTCCATAATAAGTGTTTATTGAAGGAATGACTGCTAGGATCTAACCTCCCCTGGAGCACAGTACTGTAATGAACCCACAGGTGAATGCAATTAACACATCCTCTCATTTTGCACAGAAAAGCAAGATAACATTCTAGGTAAAAATATAGCTTCCTGAACTCATTGCTTGGGTTGAATTCCAGGTCTGGTTCTTACTAGCTATGTGACCTGTGTCAAGCTGCTCAGGTTCTCTGTGTCTCAGCTTCTTTGTGTGTAAAATGGTATATTAGTAGTACCTACCTCACTGAGGTGTTGTTAGTATTAAATGAGATATATGTGTAAGGGTGCTTAGAGCAATGCCTAGCTCATGGTAGGTTCTTAGTGAATATGAACTATTATGACTAGAGAAGTTTTTAACTCACCATTACCATTAGGGAAAAGGATAATAATGGAATGAAGTATTTTGCCCTATTGAAATAATACTTTTACTTGTTTTTTCCTTCTTTATTCCTCACATGTTTTCTGCCTTTTTTTCTTCCTCTTTTTACTTTTCTATGCCTGTTCCCTTTCTTCTTGAGTTGAATGGTAGGTGTTAGTAGTGATCAGAGTCAGGATTGGGAGTTGAGAAAGCAACAGTTCTTGGAAGTCACTAGATGAAGCAGAGTAGACTGCTGATAATAAGAGTTTGATATACACATGTATGGATCATTTGGAAAGGTTTCCTGGATTTGAGCCTAAAGTTCTCAGAAAGAGTACCCAAAGATGAAAGCAATGTTAATTGGCAATGTCTGAAATACATTTGCTACCTTTCACCTTTTTTAGTCATTTAATAGCTTTGTCTAATGCAAATAAAGTGCCACTACCATTTTGGGTGAACCACACTTCTTTATTTACAGATTTAGGACTTCTAAGCTCTGAAACTGAGATTTCTTTATTTATAAAGAGGTTCCTGCTTCAAGGTGTGTACATATCAATTTTTATCTTCTGATCCTTTGTTAATTCCAAAATCCCTTTTGGCAAATTTATTTCTTTATATCTTGCTGTTGATTTAATTTGGTAGTTATTTGAAATATGATCTAGTCAAGGCTGTGTGTACTGTTTGTCCTTGAAATTCTGGGCACATTTGACACCCTCCCTTCAGTTCCTTATAGTACAATGGTTGTGTGCTACAGAACAGAACAGAAACACAACGTTTTTGATTGGGAACTTTGATTGATTGTTTTTGTCTAGAACTTTCTTTTAGTTCTAGATTAGAACAGTGACACAAAATATATTTTATTTAATACTTTTAGCTTAAGCAGCCCTATTCAGTATAAAAGAGGTATTTACATAGTCAGCCTTAAATTTTATTTGTTTACTTATCCCTTTAATTCTACTGTTTTCCCTATATAATCAATTGTTATGGGAAATCAGGAGGGATAGTGCGTGGTACGAGAGTGGCATAAAGCTGTGACGTTTGAGTGAGGTGGGTTTTAAGAGTCTAGAATTATACCTGAGTAGTATTCAAGAACTGTGAAAAAAAAGCCTGAAGTTAAAAGACTTTTAAAATGAATCTTACATGAAGTAACTTTGTTCTTAGTAAGTAGAATGTTTGGTTTGGGAAACAGGGTGAGCATGAGAGAGAACCGTGTATACCATGGTAAGTGGAAACTATAGCAAAGCTATTCACAAATGACTAGAAATAGGTTCTGATGACACATTAACTATAAAGGTGCAGCTTGAGCGGCTTATAAGGCCATCCAAATCCAGCGGTCAGAGAGTATACTTACTCACAGCATTCTTTTATTTTAAAGATGCTGGATGGATGCCTCACAAGGTCAATGAGAAGCACGTGTTAAATGAACTGCTCCCTTGGTTTTGTCAAGGCTTCATTTAATAAAGGCACCTAAATAAAATGTCCTTGTTCTGTTTTAGTTTTCAAGGTGTAGCCAAGCAGAAACTTTGAATACATCCTCCATTTTCATGTTTTCTGAAATAGCCTATTTATATAATTTTGGGGTATATTTTCATTACCTTGGAATGCTCCATTTGAGTGCCGGTTGGTTTCTGACACAAAGGTTAAGTTAATATGTCAGTTCTTCCATCAATAAAAATATCACTCTATTTATGGATATGTGTTTGTTATGGAGAACTTTTTCAGTGAGGAGGTTGTTGGATGTGCAGAAACTTTTGAGCAAATAAGAGATTAAAGGGAGTATTTCTGTTTCCTCTGGTTATTCCCACAACCACAGAAATTAGCAAGTGATGGATAAATTTAGATTCAAAGATAAACAACTAAATTTTGCTTCACTAACAAACTGTAACATGTAATATTTGCTTGTTTTTTTTTTTCCTTTTTTGGTGATGAATGGGTAAGGTGGGAGGAGGGTCTAATGTGCAACATGAATTTGAAAAAAAACTATTTAAAACTCTTTAAAATATTTTTTATCCATGGTAAAATGCACACAACATAAAATTTATGAGAGAGAGAATGAGAGAGAGAGATCTATTTTCATTGTTCTACTTGTATAGGTAGTCTTTGGTTGGTGCTTGGATGTGCCTTGACCAGGGATAGAACCCATAACCTTGGTGTATTGGGACAATGCTCCGATCAACTGAGATACCCAGCCAGGGCCACCACCTTAGCCATTTTTAAGTGTACAAATTAGAGGCATTAAGTCAACTCATTATGTTGTGCAATCACAATCACCATGCTTCATCTCCAGAGCTCTTATTTCAGACTCTTTTTTGAGGTGAATTTTCATGTCTCTAATTCAACCTACAGGGGTGGAAGTCAAGGCATAGATTTACTTGATAAGAAATGTGATCATGCTAAAGATAGAATTTAGTGATGTACAGTTGGCACAAGTAGAAAAAGGTGCAAAAGCAAGTGGGCTGTATTTCAAGTGATTTCCTGATAGGAGATAAGCACCATTTTATCTAAAACATACTCCACTTGGCCTGGTCCCTACAAAGTGTCCATCCCTGTAACCTGGTACTGTGTTTGATTATCAAAGATTAAATTAGATGCTGTGTTATTATTAGGGCTGCTTTGGCCACAAATTGGATGAAAGGGCAGGGGTCGTAATTTCTATTCTGGGATTGGAAAGAGGCTCATCACAGATCTCCAGAGGTTTGATGACTCCTTCTTATGGCAACCTCATGTCTTCCATGTCCACAAAGGGAAGAACTTTAGGTCATAGAGAGGTCTTTGTTTTCCCAGGAAGAGGCTTTCATTCCCCACACCCTACACGTTCAGAGAATTACTGAAAAGGATGAGTAGCTGATGTCAGGACTGGAGATCAAGGTAGTCTGATTTAATTGGGAATCTTCGAGAAGATGCCGGAGTCTCTGTTTCTCTTTGTACTAAGGGAGTACACTACAGGGCTGACATTGTAGCCCTGTAATGCCAACACTACAGGGCAGGAATGGGCTGAAAGGTGGCCAGAAATGGGAAGGGTTCATATTTTTCCCATGTATACCAGGTCTTCCAGTAATGCCGTTTTGTTCAGAGTCATTTCATTATAACATTAGTGAGATGCCATTGGAACTTAATTCTTGTTTATATCAATTAGCCTATGGTAAAATTAGTTTTGTTATACAACACTTCAGTTCAAGTTGCTATCAACAATGTTAAGTGAGGATGTATGGTAATTATCTCAATGAAAGTCTTGGTTATATAGTATATTTTCAAACATTAAACCATGACCCACTAATGATGGTGAAATCAATAGTAGATTACTACTGACATTTTAATAAACTAAAATAAAAGAGAGTAGAGAATATGATAATGAGTGCTGCATCATGAAACATTCTTTTCAGTGTGTGTATGTGAATATATTTGTTTACGAATGCATGTGTGGGTATGGATGTAGTATTGTAAATGGGTGTCTGTGTGCAGTGGGAAATTTATTCTTACCAATAAGTCACTGAGAAAAAGGTTTGAATTGACTGAAGTCACAACTGCTTGCTTCCAATTTTACAGAATCTAATTTGTTCCAATTGCACTAACATCTGGATGCAATTAAATCATATCTGTACATTTTTTTCAGATTACTCTGTTTTCTGAGCACTAGTCAGTATGTGGAAATGGTAATTCTCTACTAAAAATAGCTAATATTCATCATGTTGCCCAAGATTGTTCTACGAGTATTCTATGTATTGATCCTTACTATAATTCTCTGTGACAGGAAACATTGCCATCGTTACTTTACAGATTAAAGAATTAAGGCACTGCAGCGAGCTTTAGGGAATTGCTCAAGCTACATAGCTGGTACATGGTCAGGATTCCAACCCAAGCATCTAACTTCGGAGTGTATGATCTTGCCCACTATATTATACCACCTCTCACTATATTAAACAGAGGTAGTTTGTAAACAAAGACACTATGTTTCTAACATGACATTGTAGATTTAATATTCTGGTAATACCTGTTCAAAGTGATTAAAATAATGTAATCACTACTACTCTTCTCTGATAAACCATTTCAGAAAATATTTGCCAGTGATTTGACGCTTATTCACTGGCGTGGTGTGTGAGGTGCGGTATTACACTGTCTAAAACTAGGCAAGTTGACAGTATATTCCTGCCTATGTGAAGAGGAATGGCACCTGTGGACAGTCAGCGGTCTTAATTGCACAAGTTGGTGTTTAGTTCAGATTCTCGGTTAGACATTTCTGATCAGTAAGTAGGTGGCTGCTTCATGGAGCCCAAAGAGTGACAATGCCATTATTGCACCCAGAAAACAGGTAAGGGCCATGGAACTCAACTTTTCAGGCATTTTACTGTTCCATAGATTTATATTTAAAAAAAAAAAGTTGGAATTAGAAACAAACTGAATGAAGCTATCCAGTGCGAGTGGTTGGAATCACTTTGAACAACAGTAAATATGTACTGTTTGTATCGTTCACAGACAATGCCTTGCTGTTACCCTAAGGACTTACTATTTCTGGGTGGGCCAGGAGACACCTGATTGCCCTTGTCTGGATCAGTGTGCTTGAGGTCTGCTCCTGAACCATAGTGCCTGCTCCGGTGCAGCCAGCTGCGGTTGCTAGGGTATTGGCCACCCTGGAGTGGCCCACCAGTGACTTGTGGACACTGGTGTGTGAAGACCCTAGTTTCCTTATGGTACATTTACACAATGGAATTCTATGCAGCTAAAAGAAAGAAGGAGCTCCTACCCTTTGTGACAGCGTGGATGGAACTGGAGAGCATTATGCTAAGAGAAATAAGCCAGGCAGTGAAAGACAACTACCATATAATCTCACCTTTAACAGGAACCTAAACAACAAAACAAACAAACAAGCATAATACAACCAAAGACACTGAAATAGAGAACAGGCTGACAGTGACCAGAGGGGAGAGGGGAGAGAATTTCAGGGGTAAAGGGGAAGGGTTTGCAGGAACAAGTATAAAGGACACATGGACAAAAATAAGGGGGGTGGTGGAAACAGGAGGGAGGTGGGGAGGGCTGAGGGGGTGGGCTGGGATGGGAGTAAAAGGCAGAAAAGTGTACAAGAACAATAATTAAAATAATAAAAAAAAGACCCTAGTTTCCTCACACCTAGTGTGGGATGAGGTAATTCTGAAGCGTAGACTGATTCAGAGATTCCCTGTTGTATTAAATTCCAATCTTCTAGTATGGCTCCTGGTGGTGGTAAAATAACCACAAATTATCTCCTTTCCTGTCACATGACACTGCAGAGCCCCTATTCAAGGTGGAGTCTAACCCTGTCTGGTGGCTAATTTCACTGGAGTGCCATCCTGTACATCAAAAGGTGCAGGTTTTATTCCCCAGTCAGGGCACATGCCTAGGTTTTTGGTTGGATCCCAGATCAGGGTGGGTATAGGAGGCGACTGACTGATGTTTCTCTCACATTGATGTCTCTCTCTCTCTCTTCTCTTCCTCTCTTTCTGAAAGCAGTAAGCATATCCTCAGGTGAGGCTAAAAAAATAGTTTTAAAAAAGTGGAGTTTCTTTTCCCCACCTTGAATCTAAGTGGTCATGCAAACTTATTCTGGCCATTGGGTTTAGCAAGCATGAACCAATCAGAAGATTGCAAAGTGCTTGTCTGTTGGAGCGTGTTTTCTTGTGCCATTTTGGAACCTCAGGCTAGTCTGTTGGAAGATGAGAGATGACTTTGAGATGAGCTGTTCCAGCTAAAGTCTCCTAAGACCAACCATTAGCCGTGTGTGCCTGACCTTTGAAGCCTGTCTAGCCCTAGAAAAGCTGCCAGCTCAAAGTAGAGGTCAGCTGAGTTGGCCCAGACAAGAAGATTCATCTGGATGACTCACAGAGGTGTGAGAAACTGTACCTGTTCATTTTTTAAAGTCAGTAGGTGTTGGAGTGGTTTTTTATGTGACACAAACTAACCAGCACACTCACTTAACAACTTTCTTTCAGCTGCCTTCCCTTCCCCTAACTCTCTTCCACTTGCATTCGGGGTTTCCTGGACTTCACTCAGATCCTTGCCTCAGGATCCACTTCTGAGGGAACCCAAACCAAAACACCTGATTTAGTTTTTACACACACTGAAGTCTTTTTCCTTAGGAGGAACTCTTAGCAGGGACTGTGTATTGTTAAGTGGCACTGAAGAAGAAATAGAGCAGAAACAGACTGTGCCCATTCAAACTCTCCCACAGTGTCCTCGGCCTGGACACACTTCCTGTTTTCCCTAAATTGGAGTGTGATGCTTGGTCTTAGTTCTTCCCCCAGCCTGACAGTCCGAATCCCTCATAAACCATTAGGGGTAGGAAAATTTGTCCTCCTAGGCAGGTGTGAAAGTGTAGATTTGGTCCTACTCCTCTTTGCAATAAAGCAGGTGACCTTTTCTATGAAACTTTTTTCCTATGAAACTTTGACTCCTTTCTTCTTCTTTTCCTTCTTCCTTCTTCTTTGATCAATTTATTATCAATATGATTTGAATAAATAAGAGAAGTTAAAAAACTTAGTGAATTTATGAATCAAAGAAACTCAATTTCCTTTGGATTTTCCCTATTCAGCAAAAATAAATAGAAAGCTTAGGCTCTATTGTAAATGGATAACCAGAAACAGACAATTTATCAGGTAAAGCTGCAAAAAAATACCATTTGTTTTTGCTAATCAAGGCAATTGTGTGTGTGTGTGTATGTGTGTGTGCTGGGGAGTGTGCAAGACTGGGATAGGGAGAAACTATAGAAGGGAAGTTACATTTGCAGAATAGATATGTTCATAAACTTGCAGATATAATTATTTTATAAATCCTCTAATACAAATAAATTCTTAAATGCGGTTATTTATGTGAATCAAAATTTTCCTAGTGTTTTTCCTTTTACAAACTCTTTACGTGATGGTTATATGAATCTAGGAACGTAACTCTGTAATACTTATCATCACACATCAAAAATTAGTATAGTGACTGATATCTTAAATGCAGCTAAAACTGAATTCTGTTCATGTAAACTTACCAACAGCACTATTTACCAGAAGTACAATATTATATTCTTGATTATTTATTGTACAAGCACCTTTCTCTGGGGAACTTTTGCATTTGCTTGACATATGACTTTGGGGCTATTAATAATACTTTGGCTTCCCATTGTAGCACTCTGACACTGCTTCATTGTAAGAGTGGTTGTTATTTATTATCACTTCAAGGTGGCAAGATAGGACTATATTTCTAAGAAGTATCACCCAAATTATTCTGTCACTCAATGAATAGCAGCTACCTTTCCTCAGTCTTCTATTGCACACAGAGTACATTTTCTTTCTCATATAGTTAAAAATATATAGCATTTTAATTAAAAGACAATATAGATTCATTATAGATGATTTTTGGAGAAAAATATAAAGGCAATTAATAAAATTCATGCGTAATTCAAATACTTAGAAGCAGCCACTAATAATATTTGGTGTATTTCCTTCCAGCAATTTTTGTTTAAGTAAAGATGTACATGTATTTTTAATGAAATTTGTATTATAGTATATGAAAATAGAATAAATTTTAAGCTTAAAACTGTATTGTAGTTCCCTATTTTAATATGATGTTGATGGCTTCAGCATCTCTCTCTGTGTGGATGTTCGGTTCGAAGCTTGTTTTACTCAGCCCCTATTGTTGAACATTTCTGTGACTTCCAGGTTTTCATTCATAATCACACATGTGCCAAAATCATTTCAACTGAATTTTTTGCACATCTATTATTATTATTGTCTTAGTCTAAGTACCCAGAAATAAAATGTCTAGATCAAAGAGTAGGAGAATTTTGAGGCTTTTGAAAAATCTTAAAGAGATCATCTCTGTTTTCACCCTCTTGGGGCACATTTTAATATTTTTGTTGCTCTTGGCAACATAAATTTTATATTAAATTGTCAACTAGTATGATCTGTAGCTGCAAAGTAAAAAAAGAATATCTATTTATCACTGAAGGTACTGTAAGGACACATACGTCCTGTATTTATCCTCACATACTGTACTTTATAACGGAGAACTGATATTTAGCAGTGATGTGAATCCATCTCTCAGGAACACTGTCTCATCCAATCCTTTGAAACCTGGTCTTCACCCATGGCCAGTTGGTTTGATAAGCAGGGCAGGAAAAGCACCTGCCATTACATGGCAGGAATGCCTCAGAGTGTGCTGTAACCCGCTGTATTTGTGTAGAAATCATATTTTAGTCTGATTTGCCATTGCTGTGTAAATCCCAAAGAATGGGCCAAAGCAGTTGTTTTACTGCTTTGGCCCATTCTACTGAAAACCAATGGGGTTTAAAGAAGGTTAGAAAACTCAGACAAAATTCAACTTTTAAGACATAAAATTTAATACATAAGAGCTTGGTTTTCCCTTTGAACATAAGGGAAACCATTTTGTAGGTGGAGTGAGACAATGGAATAAGACAAAGGTAAAAATATATATTTTTGGTTAGATTTCAAAACTAGAATAAAATGTGCCTAGTTAATGTATACCAAGTTATTAGAAAGGCTATTTAACAGGAAAGAAAATGCCTGTAGAAGGAACTTTGTAATTTTCCATTTCAAAGCATTAGCCATCTTGACATCTTCCCAAGTCTGTGTCTCCCTCCTGCACCCCTGCCCCAGATTGCCCTTGTCAGTGCTCTTGGCTGCCTTGCTCTGGCTGCAGCCACTGCTCCCCACAGAAGCCCTCCACCTCCCTAAAGAGGCTCTCAGCACTCCTCACCGGCTCGTATCCCTTTGTGCTCAAGTGATATCAGAGGGGAAGCTTGCTCCCTCTGTGGCCTCTGCCTTCATGCCCCTCCTAGGAGATATGTCTGCTGCCTTTGTACAACCCAAGGGACACGAGGGACTGAAGCTAAGTCATTCATGGTCCTAAACGTGCACTCTTGACACTCTGCTGCCAAATAGAAATATTTCAGTGCTTAGATTTTAATCATTTATTTATTATACAACTAATAAATATAAATTGAGAAATTTCTATGTATCAGGCAATTCTAAATGGTGTAGACTCCACATGGAAAAATATATTCAAAATAATGACTGTCATGGAGGTTCCATGGAGGTCTAGCAGAGGTGACAGGTAATTAAATATGCAGCAGTTCCCTAACATGATGTTAGGTAGTGACAAGTGAAGACAAATTAAGTGGATATGAGAGCAAAAAGAGAAAGAGGGGGAGGAGGGCTACTTTTCTAGATAGGAGGTCAGGGAGAAGGCCTTTCTGAGGAGATAGCCTTTCAGCAGAGACCTGAGGGAGAGAATCTAACCCATGTAAGTATCTGTAGGATGTACAGGTGTCCCGAGAGGGGAAGCTGTGAGTGAAACTGGGAGTGTGCTTGACAAGAACGAGGAAGCCAGTGTGCATGGAGGGAGGAAGTGAAGGGGAGAGTAGGAACTGAGGGTCAGAGACACTCACGGATCAGGTACAGTAGGTAATGTAGGGTATGGCCAATGTAAAGAGTAGAGTTTATTTGAACTGTGGCAGGAAGCTGGTTGAGGCTTTTGAGAAAGAAGTTATGTGACTTGTTAACCTTTTGTTGCTGTTGTAAATTTTTTTCTAACTTTTGCTCTTACAGTCTTATTCTATGCCATTGAGACAGCAGGACTCCCCCCCAACCCGACCGCTCCAATGTTCTTTTGCTTTTATGTTCTCTCTTTACCAAAGGCATAATTAAAATTTCTGAGGCTTTGTATAAAACTTTACAGAAGACTTGGGGCAGTGAGTTTTTTTTTTTTTTTTTTTTTTTGGATTTCCAGTGACAGAATCTCCCTCAGATTGCTGTAGCAAACTTCACTGGAAAATTGATGGCATATCTCTCCAAGGGAGATTTCCACTGAGGCCTTGGGAAGCAGGGATGCTCCTGGGGGCCTTGGCGCAGCTATGTGTGGTCCTTGATCTGCAGTTTCACATTACTGAGACCAACAGTTTCTGGGTCCTTTTGTTTAAAAGTCCAAATATTGAGAGAGAGAATTCGATTGGCTTAGCTTGACTCTGGGGTCCTCTTTTGAACCAATCAACTCTAGTGAACAGGGCAATGACAGCAGAGATGCACTCGCTCTGAGAAGACCCCCAGGTTCCAAAGACAAAGCTGTACTGACAAGTTTCCAAGGAGTGGCTTGTGACAATTGTGTGGCCAATTACTCATATGCGTTGTTCATGCCTTCTGATGAGGGCAGACTCCTGAAGCAGAGGCTTCTGGGTAGGAGACACATCTCTGCCCTCTTTCTTTATGGAGAGTTGATACCCTGCACAATTTGGTTCCAAAGTCTTGATAGCAAGTGCCAGTTAGTTTTATCCCACTTTGTACCTTCTTGCACAAAACAAAGGGTAGAAGGTATTTTTGGTGTTTAATTTTGCTCTGGACCTTGTTCTTTATGATTCTGAAACTGTCCTGCAGCTATGCTCAATTATAGATTCTATTTTATATTCTTGCAAGATTTGCTGATAACTTGGCAGGCAGATACGGGTTTCTTGTGAAGACATTTTTGCCCACTCTCACGTGTAGTGCAGTGCCAAGAGCATGGAATTTGGAGTGCAGGAGGCTGTGTTAGGTCTGGTTCCTGGGAAACTGAGTGTATGACACACAAAATCCAATGGAAACAAGGGTGTTTGGAGCACACACATGGTCACAGGTATATTTTAAAATGCTTTTGTGAGTGATTGATATTCATGCACCTTAATGCAAACTCAACAGCACATTTAAATTTATGTTACAATAGAGTGTTTCCTTATTATTGTGAAAGCTCACTTGCACTCTGCTAGAAAATTGCGTGTTTTATTCTTCTTTCTGGAAAATAATCATGTTACTACTAATGTGTATTATTTGATTAAAGGTGTTACTCCATAAACTGCCATGTCTAAAAACCTGGATTTTCTCATATTTATTGTCCCCCTCTGGCTTCACTTAGTAAATTTCAGATTCTCCAATGGAGTGAGTTCAGTAGGGGTCAGTGGAGTCTTGCATCACCTGGTTTGTTTACTTTTTATCTCCACTTGACCTGGATTAAAAAGTCAAACTTTTTTTTGGCAGGAGAAATTATTTGTAAAGCAACTGTAATGTTGTGGGGATGGTTAAAGTGTTTTGGAAAATTCTATCTCTGTAAGTGCAGAGAGCTTGAATTGTCCAAAAAGGTTTCTTTTGTTTAACCACAGTTTCACTGCTTAGCTTCAATGATGATATCAAAACGTGTCTGTAAGGACTATGTTTCTTATCTCTCTGTAAACCGTGGTCAGTGGAAAAGGGCTGACCTGTTTAATTAAGCTTTTGTTGTTTAGACGTGGCTGATGTTTTGGGTGTGATCTGGCATATACACTCTATTTACTATTTATATATAAATAGTAAACCATATAGATATATATGTCATAGCTAAGACTATTCTGGTCTTAGAAAAGAAAAATTAGTAAAATCTTGAACATATTATTCTCCCTTTTTGTTCCCAAGGCTATCATTATCCTTTGACTCAGAATTGTGAACAGATGAAAAGTGCTTCCTGGTGTAAAATGAAAAACCTATTAAACTCAAGCACATTAAACAATGCAATCACATTTTCGCTCTCTGAAGTGTTGGACTCAAGATATACTTAAAACAACAATTAATCTTAGCAATAGATATGATAACAGTAGCATCCTTCGTGCATGTACTCCAGCCAAAATCCCAGATTTAACTTGGAAATGTAAATACAATGATCCCTCTTATAACACAGAGTCAGGGTTCCTCACCCTCAGCACTACTGACATTTGAGGCCGGATCATTCTTGGTTGTAGGGACTGCCTTGTGCATTACAGGATGTTCAGCAGCATCCCTGGCCTCTATCCACTAGAGGCTAATAGCACCACCAACCACCGCCAACCCCAGCTGTGACAATCAGAAATGTCTTCTGACATGGCCAAGTGTCCAAGGGGGTGAGGGAAGGGGCAAAAACACTCCTAGAGGAGAATCTGTATTAAAGAGTTTTCTGGGTTTCAGGTAAAGTTCAGTATTACAATTTGAAAGCAAAATTTATGTATGGAAAATATTTGGAAAAATCAATAATTTTTGCTATGATGATGTTTTTTAAAAAAGGAACTGTGTCACCCTGACTGGTGTGGCTCAGTTTGTTGGGTGTCATTCTGCAAATCAAAGGTCACTGGTTTGATTCCCGGTCAGAACACATGCCTGGGTAACAGGTATGTCTCTGGTCCAGGCATGGGCGAGGGGCAACTGATCAATGTTTCTCTCCTGTTCTTTCTCCCTCTAAAAACAAATGAATAAAATTAAAAAAAAGAACTATATCATATATCTGGTTGACAGTGGCCAGAAAAACATCTGCTCGTGAACTTCCCAGTGCTGTGATTTAGTGATATGTTTAGAGAGGTAGGGATTACAAAGCCTTAAAGTTTTCAAGCCCACAGAATTCAGTAGCATGTTTGAAAAATTATGGTTAAAGTAACTCAAGTATAAATTGTGTAATTCTCATATTGATTTCATTTCAAGAAAGAAAATAGCATTTAGATTTAGAGAGAAAGAAATCGTCAACGAGTTTGGGAAATCTCTGGTTCTGCCTAAGCACGTCAAGGACCATGGGAAGAAAACGGTGACTTTCCTTTCTAATGTTGCAGTGGAGAATCATATTTTCATCCTTGTGTCCACATGGTTTTCTTATTTAATGGTTTTGTTTTTCTTTTATGTTTTTGGTAAGTTTATTTATATTAATATTTCTCTAGAGTTAAACAAAATGGACTCAAAATGTATCAGCTTTAGGATTTATAACAATTGGCCTTATGGTTAGACTTTTATGCATATGTGAGTATGCATGTGCGCATCAGGTCGTGGGAGAACACCCATTGGCCTTCATTCTGGGGCTCGTTTATAAGCATTTCCCATGCTGTGCCGTCCACCTAGAGCATGTATGTTGAACATTGAAAGGAAAAGGTATTTTCAAGACCTGCTGAGTTTTAACTCAGCCAGACCAGATTCTGCGTCAAAATGCATTTTAGAAGTGAGAATATGCAAAAATTTACAAAGGCTCAGTCATCTTCCTCTCCTGTCAATCTTGGTTTCAACTGTGCACACAGAGGGTTCGCTTCCTCTGGGGTGTGGCTTCCTCTGGGCTGCTCCACGCGTCAAGGCGCCGTCCCCTCTTATGGTGCTTTGCTTGCCCAGGGCTCCCTGCTGAGCTGCCCCATGTCAGGTCTAAGCACCGTGGTGGATTCTCTCTTTGTCAGGTTGTGCAGTTTGTGTTTTCCCATCACTTTTACCATCTCCCCTTTTCTTAAAGATAACTCAAATTTTTCAAACCCTAAAAATTAAAAAATATGCTTTGAAAATCTTGCGTTCAACCATTGTCTCCCAGCTGCTCATTTCCTATCTTCCCTGAGCCACGGTTAACCACCCCTGTAAGTTCCTTATGTGTCCTTCCAGAATTAAAAAAAAGTGTGTGTGTGTATATATATATGAAAATAAGAATATCCTTTTTTCTTTTTCTTACATAAAAGAGAGGATACTATACATGATGTACATCACATAGCTTTTATCACTTAGTAATTTTTCTTGGGTGGTGTTTCCATAGTAGTATACGAGGGGCTTGCTTATTTTTTCTTGTAAGAAAGAGTATGTATCTTATGTATATATATTCATATATAATGAATAGTAGTTACAGCTACTACTACATGCACAACCATTTATTGAATCAGTCCCTTATAGATGGACACTTGCATTGATATCCTTTTGGTATCCTTTATTTTTTACACAAGTGTAGTATATATGTAGGATAAAGTCACAAAGTGAAATTGCGGGATCATGGGGTATATGCAGTTCCAATTTTGATAGATAATGGTAAATTACCTTCTATTGGGATAATCTTAACAGCATCATGTGAGAATGCTTGTTATCCTGGCCCATACAGTGCTATCACACTTTTAATTTCTAACAAGGTAGTAGGTAATGATGGTGTAGTTGCAATTCACATTTCTCTGTTAATGAATGAGGCTGAGAACCATCTTGCTTTGGATTTTTTGAATTCCTTTTAGATCGTGCTCCCCAAACTCTAATAATTTTAGGCAGTGTGAAGTCATATGGGGTTGTTCAGAAGGTCAGATCCTCCAGCTACTGTTGATTGAGATAGGACGTCAAGGCTGACAGCTCAGAGAATGTGCTTAACCTGCGTTTTTTTTATTTCTCTTAGAGTGAGCCTGGTATTTATCTATCAAATTACTGAATTTCATAAATACTAATTTTCCTTCTGATAATTTATGTATTCCAAGACTTTAATTGAATCAGTTGTCTTTCTTTATGATGCTGAACACATTCTCTAAGTTCTATGAATAAGGATAATGCTTTTCATTATGGCAAATCTGAAAATTTCCCTCCATTTTCTTCATAAGAAGGACAGTGAAATGAACAATTTTCTTGTCAAAAATTGTCCTGTGGGTATCATCTTTTCTATTGCTTTCTCTTCTATACAGATGGATGTAGCAGATACCAGCAGGTGACTACATTCACATAGGCATTCATATAGATATTCGACAGTTAGGCGATATTCATCGAGGGTCTACTATGTACCAGGCACTTACCATTATCTGTTGCAGTCCAGCAATGGCAGACATTTGGGTGCTCATCAAACTCACCTCTACAGTCTGTGTAGAAAGGACTATGCTCAGCCTACCAGAAGATCCAAGACGGGCAATTGGGATATCAGGTTCCATTTTCAGATTTGCCTTTATCTTTGCTGTGAGTATTGGGCAAGCTCTTTCATTTCTATGGGACTCAGATTTCTCTTCTGTGAAAAATGTGATGTTGACTAGAATAGATGATATTTACATCCCTTCTAGTTTTAACATTGTAGGATCATAATGCCCATATGCTACTTTTACCATTTAAAAACACCCCCAAAATCTGCATGTATGTACTAACGAAAATAATTGTGGCCCCTCGCTTTTGTGGATACCCCTCCAAGTATTCATAATTATTCCTTTTCCATCTGGAGGTAGCAGGACACATTTTAAAAAATCTTCTAGGACTTTAAATATTTAACATGTGTGGCATATTTTTGGTGAAGCATTTCTAAGTGAATAAAATGTCACAAAATATAAATCTTAGAAAAAATCTTTAACAATAGGCAGATTCTGGAGAAGCTAAAATTGCACGGAGCATGGGTATCAGAAGTAGACATCGTGATGTTGGCCTATGTTCTTAGGGACCCACTTGCCCTTCACCGTGGAAGGATCAGGAACCCCTGGAATGGATGATAGGACAGTCTAGTTCTCCTTCTAGAACCAGGCAACCTGTCTATGAATCTGGAAGCAGTGAATTTGTTTTTGAAAGATGCTTAGGAGCACCCCACAATACCATTTTATCAAGTCGCCCTTGCCTTCGCTTTTTTCATACCCTTCTTTTGTTCTCTGTCACAGTCACTCTAGGTGTTCTTCGGCTAAGCACTTTCATCTGCCATGACAACAGGTCAAACTGGAAACTCAGTTTTAAAATTTACCCCATTTCAATGACTTTGAATTGAATCTTAAACAACTTAAATAATTTCATTGGTTATCTCTATGAAAGATATTTAGATTAATGATATTAACTTATTGCTTGTCACTTTGGATAAATAATTACTACCTCTTTATTTTCAAATTAACATGATTTAGTGGAAAAGAATGGATTTTTTGAGTTTCATTTTCAACACCAGTTTTATCAATTACCAGTTGTAATTTACTAGTTTTCTCTTTTTTTGAGCTTTTTTAAAATTTATTTGAGCTTCATTTTCTTTATTCTCAAATGAGACTAATAACTTTCAAATCATTATGAAGTTAGAAATAATATATAGATATACAAAACTAACTAACAGTAGGAGTCAATAAACGTTAGTTTTGTCATCAGCATTATTATGAGTGATCAGATAAAATATCCACTAGCAATTTTTTCTCTTAATATTTCATATAAGTCATAGATTAGGAAGTTAAGTCTTGCTGTTTTCCTTTATTATTGGTATTTGAGAAATATTTATTTCTTATTGCTATTTTAAAACACCTAGCAATTTATATGATGAACATTTAAATAATGGACAATAAATTGTGCTCACATGATATGGTAATTGATCACTGCGTACAGAATGTATATAGTGAATATGTTCCTAAAATGCTAACAATAGGGCTCTTCAATAAGCTTTTTTTCTCTCATGATTGCTAGTCTCAGATTCATTGTTATTAAAAAAATCAATATTATAATTTATTTAATGCATTTGACCTTTAACTACCATGAAGTTTGAAGACTTATGAAGAAATCAACTTTATTTTTAAAAGAGAAGAGGACTGGAAGACTGGAGTCTCAGAAAGGAGTCATCTAAAGTGGCCGAAGAATGCATTTTAGAGCTCACATAGCCTGACCTCCCAGGACACAACGTTGCTTCAAGCGGAGCCTCTAGATGGCAGAGGAGCACCGCGGAGAACGGCAGGTCAGTGGTGATTGATCAGCGCACGGGGGGAGTCAGGGTTGCAGCAGTTATGCTCTCTACAGAAATGCCTAACTCATATTTTTAGGTCGGTGTGCACCTCCCACCCTTTTAAAAAATAGTTGCTCAAGCATAGGAGAGCACGATATGGAATGCAATGCATCTTTTTTCTTTTGAAAGAAAAGCGTTCTTGGGAGATAGAAACGATGACAGGCAGGGGCGTGGAGAGACCCTCCGAGAAAGGCCAGAGAGTGGAGTGTTTAGGGTCTAGAGTTAGAACTCGCAGAAGTCAGAGTTTGAATCCCGGCTCCCCTGTCTGGTGTATATTTTTGGCGGAGGCATGTACATTCTCTGAGCTTTGGTTTCTAGTCTGGAGACAACAGAAGATTAAACGAAAACGTTGATATAAAGCTCTTCGTACAGAGCTTAACGCCTAACAAGTATCCCACAAAGGGCAGAATTTGAGCCTGGTGAGTCACTAATACAAGTTGAATGGATTTTGTCAAGTTGAACAACATAACATCACGGGGATGTGAGAGAATCAGAGTCAGTGACCAGGCATCCTAACAGCTTCTTATAACTTGCTGTTTAAATGAAAGAATGTGCCTCATTCTCCCGGATGAAATGTGCTGGGGTCACAAAATTCTCACAGACGGGAAGCTCAGGGGCACAGTTAAGCACACCACTGCCTCTCTGACAGCTTCTCAGTAGGACAATTCTGGTGCTTGGGAAAAAATTGGCGTAAACACTCCTGTGGATAACTGATTTTCAAAAGAGGAAAGAGCCTTGTGCTGTTGGATTTTAGTTCAGGTTGATACCCTAAGGAAGCACCTGCCACAGGAACCACAGAGAAGTTGCAGAAAGTGATGTTTTGAATAATTTTTTGCAACAAATTGAAAGAAAATATATATTATACTTATGTAAATGTAGGCCTCTTGGGATAAATATGACATATGAAAGCAGTATAATTGCAGCAAGGGCTGAGAGGCAAATCTTATTTTTTTAATCTCATTGCTTTTATCTTTTAACATTTTGCCCTAATTTTTCCATTCTCAATAGACTTTCGCTTATAAATTAACTGGGAAAGACATGAATAGTGATATTAGAAGACAGTGGAGGTTGAACTTTAAATATTTTTTTAGGTACTCAAAGATATGGTTACCTGAAGATGAATGGAAAAAAATATATGTTTGAATGCCAGTATTTCACTCACATCTTGTTCTCTGTGCCCAGGGGAGTGAAGAAATGGGGGAATGTGGACTTTCTTCTCTGCTCTGCCTCCAAGTGGCAGAATTAGCAGGCAAGGTTTGGGGTGGCAAACGTTTCCAGGACGGCAGCCTCCTCTGCAGGCTCACAGATTCTGCATCCCTGGGCAGCTGCTCTTAGCTGCACGCCCTGCTTGTCTTCACACTGTGTTGCTGAACTGTCCTCTCCTCTACCTCTTGTGGTGAATGGACCAGTGGTCCCCGCTCTTTGCCAAGCAGATGTTTAGATTCTTTCCCAGGCCCATGAGGGCTTCTCAGTGCTTTGGCAAGTTGCATGTAATAGAAACAATCCTTATGTACTTAGGGCTTGAAGACTCTGGGGATATTAAAAGGCTTCAGCAGATACCACTCTAAATAGCGGCTTGAGTCCATTAATTCAAATTGCAGTTATTTTGTGCCTGTTACATGCCAGGCAATGTGCTGCATCCTATAGATAAGAAATCGAGTAGGACATGGTCTCTGCTCTCAGATGTTTATGGCAGAGGAATGGGTGAAGACAAAGAAGTTATTACACCGCCCACACACTTGGTATATGGTTAGCCTACTGGTTTCCCAGAGTCATTCTCTTTGAGAGCTGTGGTACTTTGTGATGAATTAATTGTACAGGAGATGTGCTGGGTGAGGGAGGATAAAGGAAGAGATTTCAGCATTATGTCAAGATGATGTTAGCAGTACATATCACAGAACAACTTCTCCAGCAAAAAAATGTGAAAAGTTGGGCCCTGAATATTACAATCTACTTCATTAGGAAATTACTGGCAGGGATGTAGGGGACAGTCTGTAGTATATGTGATGACTGAGATAACTACTTTTTGTCAATTTCTGTCTCTGTCGGGAACACCCAAACTATATTTGTAATGAGCTTCCTGAAATCTGTGACAAGACCATAAGGAAAGAGATAAAATTAGCTTTTAAAAAAAAAACTCAACTGAAAGGGAGAGGAGTGGAATTGGATGGGATTTGAAGATAGATTTTAGTTCTCCTGATTTATTGTATGAATACCTGGTGTATGAGATTATGGAAAAAAACTTGATAGTTTAAGTTTAAAGCCTTGGGAAGAGTTGATATATATGAATAGTTTTAATTGTCCTATAATGGTGCAATCTTACAGTAAGATAAAGGTCAATATTGCTACACTGTTTGGAAGTAGGTTTTTGTGGTAATGTAATTTTCAAGTGTGAGATTATTTTTTTGACATTCTTTTTCTCATAGGTAATCATCATTATACTGAATGCATCAATATTATTACAGTGTACTATGTTATTTTTCATGTCATTTTGAATGAAATAGTAAACACTAACAAGATGCAAGCTAGAACATGAGGAAGAAATAGAATCATTAGGTTACCATAGGTACATGAATAAATGGGAAAAATCCATCTTTTCTGCAGAAACCCAGAGGCTGACTCTTTGGATGCTGAGAGTGATTGAATAGGAGTTCTGTGTGTGTGTATTCCTATATGCCAAAATTTATAATGTGTTTCTGCCATTTTAATTAAAAGTCTTTAAAATGTAAAAATATGAAGCAACACATATTCATCCGAAGCAAGAATCAACCTCCCAGGAAAACTTTTCAAAACTTCATCTTCCTCCTAACACCCAGAGCGTCATGTCACTCACCACACGTAATTAATACGTCACTCCTTCCCCTTTCTCCCTGAGCACAGGCATTGCAAAATTAGTCATGTGATTTTGTAAAAACAATTCTGTTTTCAACAATTTGTTTCCACATTTAGACAGATGTAGTGCTTAATTTGTCAATTTATTGAAAATTTTTTTTGAAAATAAATTTTTTTGAAAATTTATTTATTTTGCTCAGTTTTTGTTCTCAGATGCAAAGATATATACTGCTATGGCAAACATGGAATAAAAATCTTAATTTTGTAATGTAAAAACCCAGCATTATTTGTTTATAAACTTTTCATTTCAGTATGACATGATTTATCAAAAGCATCACAATGTTTAAGGGATGAAGCACAGAAAAGTCTTCTAGTTGAAGAAAGGACGTGGGACTGATATGTAGCATTTAATAAGCAGTTAGTCCACTCAGTTTTATACTTGTGCAGAGGCAACTGGTCAATGATTTCCCTCCTCCAGAATGGTTTTCAAGTTGGAAATAAACATGTGCCTTAGTGTGCTAGACTGTCATGCAGAGTATGTGCTCAGTCTTTGAATAGTTATTTAAAGTTCAATTTGGATTGCCTTCCTATATGAGAGGTAGCATGTGCATAGATAGTCCACAAGTATTAGTTCTAACATCTTCTTTTTCTTTTCTTTTATTATTTTTTAAAGATTTTATTTATTTTTAGAGAGAGAGGAAGGGAGGGAGAAAAGGAAACATCAATGTATGGTTGCCTCTCACAAGGTCCCCACTAGGGACCTGGCCCACAACCCAGGCATGTGCCCTGACTGGGAATCGAACCGGCGATCCTTTGATTCACAGTCTGTGCGCAATCCACTGGGTTACACCAGCCAGAGCTCTTTTTCTTTTTAAATTGAATTTATTGGGATGCCATTGGTTTAAAAAACCATCATAATGTGTGCCTAGAAGTTTATTTTATTATCAGTGGTTTAACTGAAATGTGTGGGAATTCAAAATTGTGTATATAGTAGTCCTGTCTAATGACTGAAACTAACTCAGCTGGTTTTTGGCTTCACAATCCGTGCTGAAATTTGATAGTCTCATTTCTTAGAGAAATACAAACCACTGGTATAAGGTAAATTCTTTCCTTTAGCCATTTTCCCAGGTAGGATGGGTGACAAAGTATTTTGGTTTAAAATGTTATTCAAAGGACATAAACATAAACACAAACACAGCAGAAGGGTAATTGGCAAATGGTATAAATTCTGTATTTAATTATGGCAATGAAAGTCTGAAAGTAAAACAGATTCTTACCCTGTTAACATTTTTTCATGTATAATTAAAAGGTAGTTATATCATTTTTAAAGTTCTTCACAGTCTTTAGGGCAAATGAGTAATAAAAGATAGATAACTGAAGTCATTATTTGAATTTCTCTCTCAAAAACTCTACTTAACCAGTTATATTGTGTACTACATAGTTAAGTTCAGGGCAGATAGTTTAACTGAAATAGATGAATAATATCATTGGCTTGCTAATTTAATTAAGATTTATCTGTATCTGAAAAAGTGTACTCTTTTTCAATGTTTTATTTTTCTCTTCAGAAGAAGCTCTCTTGTTTTCAGAGAAAGATGTAAATCAAATTCAGTGTCTTTTTTATCCTTGAAACACAATCTGTAGGCCATCTTGGTGACAAGCATTATCAACTACATGTTGCTGAAAGATGAAATTGGATTTTAGAAGCTGCCTTGAAAATCTCGACATGTTGGGTTACTTGCTCTAGTGGATAGCTTAGCTCTCACACTATTGAGTTGAATGGTTCTTAGTCTGTTTGATGAGTAACTCCTTTCCCTTGAAGCTCTTCTTGGTGTTTCCAGAATCACAAATTACAGGAGAGTTCCCCATGTGGGAGGTGAGGAGCTATTTGCTGTTAGGAGCTAAAGGAAGCTCCATTCTAAACTTCGCTGTTATCTGGACCCCATGTAGTGGGATTATGCTCAGACTCCCAGGCTTCTGTTCAAACTGATACTTCCAATTGTTAAGGACAAAGATAGAAATGGATGTCTCACAAAATGTATAGAAATTATATTGGTTTGTATTGGTTTAGTTTCAGGAACCATAGGAACACAGATAATATATAATTACTCAAAGGATGACATTTTCTTTCTTTCTTTTTTTTTTCTTTGGGGAAAAAAAAGTGTATTTCTGACCAGAATCCACCAGGGCCTCAGATAACGTGGCTGCATTCTAATGTCGATGAAATGCTATAGGAACCTAACTCTTTTTTTGACCATTTTTATTTTTATTGTTGTTCTATTACAGTTATCCCAATTTTCCCCTGTTGCTCTCCTCTGTTCTACTCATGCCCCACCCCCACAGTCAATCCCCATGCTGTGGTCCTTGTCCATGGGTCATTTATACTTGTTTGTTGATTAGAACTTTCCCCTTCTCTCTCCCCTTTCTCCCCCTCCTCCCTCCTCTCTGGTCACTGTCAGTCTGTTTTTTGTTTCCATGCCTCTGGTTCTATTTTGTTCATTTGTTTATTTTGTTGATTAGGTTCCTCTTATAGGTGAAATCATATGGTATTTGTCTTTTACCACCTGACTTATTTCACTTAGCATAATGCTCTCCAGTTCCATCCATGCTGTCTCAAAAGGTAGGAGTTCCTTCTTTTTGTCTGCTATGTAGTATTCCATTGTGTAAATGTATGGAACCTAATTCTTATTATTACAATTATTACAATGATAAAATTGGTTTTGTTACATGTCCCTTCACTTAAATGGAACCTATTGGGCAATGTTAAGTGAGGATTTAACAGTAGTCTTATCTTGTCTTATAACCCCTGATAACTGAAGAAGAGGTTCAGGCTGTATGTAATAAAGAACAGGAAACATTTATTTGAGCAAAAGAGTTGCCACCCAAGAGACACAGATTCAGGTAGCACCCTAAATTGTTCTCTGGAGGGCTTATAAAGGCAAAAGCCACCAAGTGTAATTCTTTCATGCAAATGATGGATCCCTGGTTAGGTTAACAGGGACTGGGTAATTCCAAAACACAGATACGGGTGGTGAAAACTACAAGGAGGAGGTCAAATCCATAGGTATCTGTAGATCAGTTGTTTCAGGATGTAGTCCATGGTTTGGCAAGTTAGCAGCTCTGAGAACTGAGACACAAGATGCACACAGGCCCCAATTCTTTAATAGCCTTCTGACTCTATTTCAAGTGACTCTCTTAGAGGTGCTTATCCCATTTTATTGTCTCCATTATCATCTCTGATTAAGAAGCTTGCCTCTCATCCCTTCCACATGGCTGTCTTTTCTTCTCTGCAAGTGTCTCAGTGAATTTATAAGACCCAGTTCTTCTGGCAGGGAGTAAAAGAATGCATCCGTCTGCCTTCCTCTTTTGAATCATTCCCTTTGGAGGTATTGCTTAGAAATTGCTCACTATTAATTTCAGCTGTGACACCATATAAGCCTCTGGCCTGCAGCATCCGTTAGGGTCTCTCGCCCTTCATTCACGAAGAACCTAGTTCAGCAATGATTTGAACTCTTTTTCCCTCTTTTGAATGTACGTACCTTTAAATGTACAAGTGTCTGCTCCTCCATTTTCCTAACTTCTGACTGAATATCATAAAGGATACATTCCCAGCGTGTCTCTCTGACCTCAATTTATTCCTCCTCATCTGTTCTGTACTCATACTTTACTGATGAAACATAAAATAATGCTATTACTTTATATCTCACTGCATTTAGGGATCTCAGATATGGGACGAATTAGGGTCCTAAGGAAAAGTTACATAAACTGGAGTCATAAAAAAAGCATACTGCTGAGACTGTCTTTGAAAATGTGTAGCTTAGAATAAAAGGGCTGACTTTGCCACGACAGTAAAATTGCAGTAGGTCAGCTCCTGCAGCTTTGATTGCTGCTTAGAATTTCAGAATTCAGATGTTATGAAAATGCAGGAGCTATCGCATGTACATTTAAAAGACATATGCTTTAAAAGGGAAAACAAAAGGGTTCAGATCACCGTGGAACATCTGCTTGCACAAAATGTAACATTCCCTTATTTATAGTTTAAACCAGGCCTTCTACAACATTGGCATGCCACAGATTGAAAGGCATGGGATTGCATAATTTAATTATACTCATAAAACTATTTCACTTGCCAAGAATAGGAATAATTCTTATTAAACAGGACAGCTAAATATTATATTATATAGTACTATAACTCAAACAATAAACCAATTTCAACTTAAGAAATTAGTTTTGCATAAGTCCAGCTATTAGTATTAGCTGCCAGGGGACTGATGTGTTCATTATTTTTATTCTTCCTTGTGGAGGTTTTACTATAGTGGGATTTCCGCACATGAGTTCTGGGAAGGTTCAAGGACTGCAAAATTTCACCCTGACCTTGATGGGATATGAAGGGAGGTCAGTGACATTATTATGGGGAATGGAAACAATGCCTGCTACACCAAAGGCTAACGACTGAAAAATCAGAAACCTTCCCTGCTGAAAAGCACACAGGGAGGTAAAGTAAAGAACAAACAGGCAGACTACTTAGCTTTAATGTTCCCTTGCAGAATGGCTGCTTTGAAAAAATATTGCATGCCTGGGAGAGGGAAACTACTCAGTGGCAATCCGGCTATTGATTGGGCTCTACCATTTTTTGCTTGCTGTTTCATTTCAAGCAAGTTTTTAATTGTCTGGGTTTTTAAAAGGACTATCTGGTGATATTACCATGGTAACCATGCCTTGGCAAACAACCATGAGCATTGCCCAAATTGTACTTAAAAGGAAGAGAGTAAAAAAACAGTAATAACAGTGAAACTGCCCCCATCCTCACTCATGGAACCTGCAAACACCTAGCTGGTGATGGCAGGTTGGAAAAGATGGGGAAATGTAGGGTACAACCTTGAGTGGGGAAAATGGAAAGGAAAAGGGATTAAAAGAATGGTGCCCACTGAAGGTTTTTCTTTTTCTTTGAAGTAATCATGGCATGTTTAAAGCTCAACTGGAAGTAATAAGAAAATGTATACTTGGCTTGGTGGGTAGGGGCACACAGTTCCAGTAGACTGCCTGAAGACCTGGGCAGGTGGGGAGTTGGGCAGGGGCTCAGGAGGAGAGAGAGAGGGAGCACCACTTGCTGTGTAAGTGAGGTGGTTCGGACAGACGCCTTTTCCAACTTGAGCTTTGGACCCTATTCTAACGGTATAGCTTGTGTGTGTGTGGGGGGGGTATAGCACAGGAATGTGTGTGTAGAGTGTTTTTCTCTAGTTGAGTCTAAAGGGGGCATCTAAGTGTGGTTGTGTTTGACAGAGGGTTGGTGTCCCCTTTCCTCTTGGGTGTACAATTGTGAGTGTAATTCAGGAGTGATTTAATTGAAAAAATTAAGCTATCCTTTGGGATAAGTCCCTTTCTTCTTTTGGCCTCATAGGTCAGTGATTTCATCTCCTCAGAATTTACCCAACATCATTAACAAATCTCCTACTTCCCGAATCCACCTGGCCTCATTCTTCCCCTCCTTCATGTGCCTGGAATCTTGTCTTTTTAACCTCTTCCAACTCACCCTTCCCTCCAGCTGACAAGAGAGCCGTTAAAAAAGGAAACCATTTAGCTGGTTCACTTTATAACTGAGTATTTGTAGCTTGTTGAAACTGCAACTTGTGAGAAAATTTTTTCTGACTCAGTTTCCAGGTTCATTTATATGAAGAGCTTTCTGCTCTTTCTCAGTTCATTAGGAAAACCAGTTCCATTTGTTAAAGTATGTTGAGATTTATTAATCAAACTTTATTCCTCTAATAAGGACAATTTTATTCACATAAAACAATGTAAAGTACTGATATCTCCTTCTGCAATAACCCATGTGTGATTTTGTAATTTTTAAAAATCTGGTCAAACCAAGAAACTGGGGTCAAGTTTCCCTAATTGGAAACAACAGCAGCCACACTCATCTTCATTCTCTGGTTCTAGCAGAGGCACCTGCAGTGATAGAAGGAGCACAGCTGTGGTTAGAATAGCAAATTCTCTGAGTTATTTGGGGAAATTCACATCATAAGATAATGTACTCAGGATAATATCTGGTCATTCCTTCCTTATGAATTTAGAGAAAACTAGATGAAATCACTGACCATTCATCGATGGCAGGTCAGAGGTGGCATTAACCAAAAGTATAAATCATGGAATTAGTCTGTAGAAATGGGATGTTGAAAATGGGAAGACCCTATCTTGAAATATCTCCTAACTTAAGAAAAACTTAAGGGAAGTCCCTTTACCTTTCAAGATATTCTTCAGTTCAAAGCAGTGGTTCTCAAATTTGACTGTGCATCCAAATCACTTGGAGGCCTTGGTAAACCCTTGCTGCATCTCATGCCCAAGTTTCCAAATCAGTAATTTTGAGAGGGGGACCTGAGAGTGTGCATCTCTAACAAATCCCAGCAGCGGATGCAGCCGGTCTAGGGCTAGACTCTCAGAATTGTTGGGCCAGAGAATATAAAAAGTGCCTGCATCCTGCTTCATGAATTAAAGGTGTAATTGTAAACATGCCACTGGCTTTTGAGCTATAAGTCACTTCTGTAAGATGTAGGTAGGGAATGCAATGCACAGTGTAAAAAGAGAATCAATGTTTTTTGTGAGTTTCAAGAAATTTTTCAACAAAATATTGTTTAATAACTTTGCCTTAGAAAGAAGAAAAATGCCCAAAAGAGTAAAAGCAAGAGAGAATTATATCAAAAATTCTGGCAAGGCTTAAGTTTCAGGAAGCACATGTGAGATAGCTTAAAAATACATTTTTAAAAACAAGCGCACACACACAGACACACACACACACACATACACACACCCCTTTTTAACCCAAGGTAGTGTTTCTTCTTAATTGGCTGATAAATAAGCAACAGCACACTTAAACAATATCAGAATTATAGTAGAGACTGTTGTGTGATTTTTAAAATAGCTGAGAATTACATTTAATAATAGTAATAGAAAAGAAAGATTACTTTTTATTGTTGGGGAAATAAAAATCATGGGAATTAAAATACCATAAAAGCTTATTTTGTTCTCTCTTTGTTATTCCTCATGCAATAACACAAGAATCAAGCCAATTTTCTTTTGCAATTCACTTTTTCATCAAGGGATCAGTGCTAGTAGAATAAATCAACATTAGTATTTTTTCAAAAGCAGTCCTTAGGCTACGCCCTGAGGTGTGCGCATGCTCAGCGCCACCGGGTGCTCTCCTGCCACTTCCATTTGCAATACTGGAAAATCTTTCAAAATTTCTGTATGACCACCCTTTGTATCTTCCATCCTTGCATAAAAATCAAACTATTATTTCCTAAGGCAAGAACATCTACCAGTACATTTCGTCCATGTTTTCAACTGTAGGGATGAGGTGCTAAACCTCGAGATAAGTCTCAGTTATCTAGAAAATACAATTAGTCAGAGTACCTCATTCTCTGACATTTGGATATGTATAGGGTGCTTCATTTATGAAAAAAAAATTAGTGGTCTTCAATGCCTTTGAGTTAATTTCCAAACCTGATAATGGATTAGGTCTAGGTGCCCAAAGCAGCTAAGTCTGCAGAGCAAAATCTCCGATGGAACAAATCCGTAAACATAGCTTTGTTACCCTACTATTCTAACCAGCACATAATTATATATATTGTGAGTTATTAAAAGAAGTATCATCCATATAGGAAGTGAGTTGAAAGCAAAATAGTTACTTTTACTATTCTTTTTAGTAACATTTAAAATTCATATATAACACCTTCATGCAGAAATCAAATCAACAGTACCTCAAACAATAACAGCAATAAAAACATATTCAATAATACTGGAATCCTTTTTATCATGGTGAAATGTTCTTAAGTTAATGAGATTAACTGTCTCATCATCATAGTGTGCGACTTAAATGACTTAAATTATTGGAAATGATTTTAGTTAGGAGAGGTCACTTCAGCTTATTGCAAACACACAGCTTATAGGAGCTAAATGAGATCATTTATTTCAGTTTAGAACATTAACTTATTAGCCTAGAAATTCTATCAAACCTGATTAATCAAAAATATGTATTTGAGCAAGTGGCTGTTGTGAATTCAGTCTTTTGGGACTTTCTACCTCTCTTTTTAATTTCAGTCTTAGGTGGTTCTATTGCTTAATTTCCATCATAATTAATTAATTTATAAATAATTTATACCCCATCTCCTCCCAAGAAAGGATTTAAGGAGGCTGTATTTAACTAGGAAACTACCATAAATATATAATGAGGTGGATTTCCATCTCCTCTCTTTGGTGACTGGAAGGTCACTCCTCCTTGCTCAGGAAAATAATACAACACAGCCTCCTCTGCCAGGACCCCTCTTCCGCCCGCTGTGCCTGGCTCAGTTTGGCCATGGAGGGCTGCCGGTCCTTGTCCTAGTCATTAGGGACACAGGCTAGGTTCAACTTCTCATTCTGACATCAATCTGGGACAAGGTACTTGATCTCTCGGTGCCCAGGTTCTATCTATAAAGAGGGGTAAATATTACAGTCATCGCATAGAGCTGCTCAGATGATTACACAAGTTATTGCATGTAGAATCTTAGAAAAATGGGTAGCTGGCAGTAAGTGCCATTCCAGCGCCAGCCATTGTTATTACACACCCTTCTATTCTCAGTGAAGATGCGGCTCCTCAAAGATGCCTTTCCAAGATGCCACTTTAAATAAAGGCAACATCAGTAAATGAATGGATCAAAAAACTGCATGGAATTCTATGCAGCAGAAAGAAAGAAGGAGCTCCTACCCTTTGCAACAGCATGGATGGAACTGGAGAGCATCATGCTAAGCGAAATAAGCCAGGCAGTGAAAAACAAATACCATATGATCTCACCTTTAACAGGAAGCTAATCAACAAAACAGACAAACAAGCATAATATAACCAAAGACATTGAAATTGGGAACAGGCTGACAGTCACCAGAGGTGAAAGGGGAGGGAATTTCAGGGAAAAAGGGGAAGGGTTTACAGGAACAAGTATAAAGGACACATGGACAAAAACTATGGGGGGTGGAAATGGGAGGGAGGTGGGGTGGGCCGGGGTGGTGGGTTGGGGTGGGAGCAAAAGACAGAAAACTGTACAAGTTCAACAATTAAAATAAAAATTTTAAATAAATAAATAAATAAAGGCAACATCACTTTAGGAGCCTGCACTTTTCTTCATATTTATCATAATTTGTCACTGATATTTAGGCTGCATCTTCTGTGTCTCCCATAGAACTGTAAACTTGAAGGAACTAGAATGTGTGTGCCTGGCCCAACACCCCACCTCTGGTACCCAGTGCAGGGCCCAGCACGGAGTAGCCACTCGGTCATTCAGTAACTGCTGAGCAAAGGAGCCCAGGCAGACCTGTCTGTGCACATGGTAATGGACATGGGATCACAAGTAATTATTTTGTGATTTTTGCAAATTTGAATTTTCTAATTTTTAACAATTAATGCTTCCTTTATGGAACAATGAGAGTAAAATCCTGTCATGTCACCTTTATGTCCTATTGTAAGTCACTTGTGTAAGGCAGCAATTGGGCTGTTGGGCAGAATTTACATTTTATCATTTGTGGGACAAGTGGAGTAGACTTGTGACTCTCATTTGGGGTGATTCTACCCCCAGAAGACATTTGGAAACATTGTGAGATACTGTTTGGTTGTCGCAGCTTGTATGGTAGTATAGGCATCGAGTGTATAGGGGCCCATGATGCTATTAAATGTCCTACAGTACCCAGGACAGGCCCCTCGCTCAACAAAAGTTATCCAACCCGACATGTTAATCATGCCAAGATTAAGAAACTCTCGTATAGATGGGTGGAGCCTTATTGAAAAGTCCATGTAACTAAAATTGGTTGAGCTGTTAAATAATAGAACATAAGAATTTTAAAAATTAATAAAATTTACCATGATTTTAAAATGTTTTCTGGTGATTTGTATTGGCTTTGTGGTATTTGCTAGTAGTTCAGCAGAAATGAGTATTCTATGTAGTCAGTTCACCAGGACCATCTGTGTCAGTAGAGAACTTTGTGGTGTGCTGTAGGCTTTTCCCTTTACAACCAATGGAAGTAGTTTGAAAAGTGCCACCTGACTGCTTCTTCCCACACTTCTAAATAACCAAAGATGTGAGTTTTCTTTGTTGTTGTTTGTTTTTTTAGGGAGCAGTTTATGAGTCAATTTAGCCACAACTGTTGGACAGGGAATACATATAAGCATACTGCTTGTAAATTGTTGCTATATAGCTCTGGACTAATAAAACTGAAATAAGGTAGAGCTATTCAATTTGAATTTCAATGTAACATTTGGGAGAATATCAGCTAAGACAGGCTAGGTTGCACTGTAGTAACAGCATCTCGGTGGCTTACACCCAACTCAGGTTTATTTCTTCTCTGGAGCCCACTGTGCATCTGAGTGACTCTCCCAGACTTTTATCTCTGTGACAACTCAGCCTTCCAAGCTGAGGAAGGTGCCACTATCTGGGAGCTTCACTGTGTGGGACATGTGGCCTTGCTGGTCATGTGGAAGGGAACAGAGAACACGGGAAACTGCATGTTCACTCTGTGATTTCACCTGGAATTGACTTAGGTGACTTCCAGTAACATTTCATTGGCCCAGCAAATGACATGGCCATGCCAGATTTCAGGGTGTGGGGAAATTTACTCCTCCCATGTTGCATAGAAGAAGCAGAAATTTTTTAGCAATAGCTATCATAACTAACTTTATTATTTGCTTGCCTTTATGTGTGGTTGCTTAGGATTGTTATTAAGAAGATATTTGCTAAGTGCATGAATGCCATGTCCCATACCAGATTGTCCTTTGAGTATGTTCACTGTATTTATTTTGGGTCTGTATGTATATCTACCTGATGTGTTTATAGTTAGTTTCTACATGTTTGGGCTACTAAGTGCGAGTCATTACCAGATACCATAGTCTCTGGTTTCTCAAATGGGCCAACATACTCCACCGGGGCTTGACTGCTGAATGCATAAAGATGGCGGCCTTTGCATTTTACAAAATGGTAAATGACTAGAACATTATTTTTGTGCTGAGAGAAAAATGAACACACCTCAGAATGCAAAAAATGATGAATTTTAAAGACAAAATATGAGCTATCAGTGTAATTTTGGGCTGAAGCAGGTTTCTTTTAGCTATCCCCTAGAGGGAAGTGTTTACTTTTTTCTGCTACCAAGGTTGCTTACTGGGCAGGATTGAGAAGCACTGCTTATGTACTGAATTTGTTATTCAACTTTGGTTTGGATATATCCTTAGTTGTTTTCATTTTGGTGGTAATGATCATGTTATGTTTAAAAACTGGAGCTTCTTCAGGACTCTATTATTATTACATTACAAAAATGGGAGTCTCTTTTATGGAGAAATTCAGAATTCGTAGTTTGCACTTGCTAGCATGTGATTGAAGAAATGGGCTGATGCATTTGGTCATTGTGTTCATTGTTCAAACCAACACGTGGAACTGATAGGGTACAAAACTACACCCATTCTTCCCCATTTCACTATGTGATTCTCTCCATTTATGGTTTGTATTACCTATAACTACGTGAATCTGCATTCATTCATTCATTTATTCACTCATCAAACAACTTTCGAGGATCTACTCTATGTGACTGGCGTTGTGCTTGGTGCTAGGGATCAGGACAAGATGAATAATGCAGTTCCTCCCCACGAGGATGTTATATCTAGTAGATGATGGCCCAGGGGGTTGTGAAATCTCTCATTCATTTTACATACATTTATTAAGCATTGATATGTGGCAGGCACTCAGCAACATTACAGTGAACAAGGGGAGGTATGGTATTGAAGAACAGCGCCCCTGACGACTGATAGACAGGGATGAGATTGCATTGTAGGGCCTCATGGAGGCTCTCTAACCACCTAGCGCCCCAGTTCCCCATATGTTAAATTGGAATGATGCAAAATTTACTCATGTTGTGAAATTCTTAGCAGGATTGATGAGAGTATATATAAAGCACTATGTAACTTTCAGCTCCTACTATTATTCTTCACTTTTTTCTAGTTCTTTACTCCCTCCTCAAATCTCTATTTTTACCATCTCTCCTTTTCATTCCCTTAGACCAAGCAGTTCCAGTAACTGATCATTAACTTGAATATTGCATTGAATCAGTAACCTGTTAAAAATATCGCCTAAAGAACATGTGAAAAAGACACAGCGCTCTCATTTTTTGGTGTTTATGTAACCCTTTCTTTTGTTATTCTTTTCTTTTAGTCATGGCAAAAAGCATTGCAAATCATTCTTCAGGGGGCCTAACCAGGTAAGATGTTTGTCTTGCCAAGGGCAAGACAACCTCAATCAGAAGCTGTGCTTCGCAGGAGCCTCCTCCACTTCTCCAGAGTCTACAATTCTGAAATATCTCCTGTCTGCCTTCATTACCAGGGCCTGATGCTTGTGCCACGAGTGGGTGTTCACTGGGGCACACACACTTGTCAACAACCTGCTGGGCACCGTGGCTGCAGAGCAGCAAGACTGCTACTTAAGAATTTTCTACTGCCTTTGTGCAAGTGCTTCACCAGTGTGATTTAACTTTGCAAAGAAATAGGTGGAGAGAGAACTCAGTGGAGGCCCATTCTTTGGCAATATTTGCATTTTATAGGAAGCATACATATAAATTTCCCATTTCTGTAGTACTGTGGCTTTAACCTTAATGGATGCCATTTTTGCCGGCCTCTTCAGAGAGTGGAATTAACATTCGAATGTGAACAGGAAATGTTGAAATGTTATTAGTCTCCGGAGGGTTTTGCTTCTGGCTAAGCAGTTTTAGAGATTTCATCATAGTTAGAGATGTAGCAAAATACCACCGTTTCTGCTTGTTAGATGAAACTCTCCAAGGTTTCTGTCTAGTTCAGGCCAGGGTTTGATTTTTGTAAAGAAGAAAAAAGTGTTTTTTTTTTTTTCCCTTGGACCCTGAATATAACCTGCTATCAAAAATCAATTAAAAAGTCAGCAAAAATTGGTCATTAAAAAGCTTTTTTTTTTGGTAGCAGTTTTATTGTCATTATCAATCAACAGACTTCTTAATTAAACTACTTATTAATAAGAAGTCTTGTTCATTTAGAAATTCTATTCATTATTTAATTCATGATTTACACCTTGCTTGGTTCTACAAATAGGTTAAGCTGACAAGCCTCATTCTGGGCTGGCCTTCTACTGTGACTGCTTGAAAACAAGCAATGCAGAGATGAGAACTTGAACTCGAGTTCTGTCACCAGAAGTTGGAGAGCACTGTTCAATTCCTAGCCTTTGCTGCCTGGCCCTTCTTCCTCAGTTACTCTCCAGGCCATGCTCATTTTACCTTACATCGAGATTCTTGGTTATTTGATAAAAATTTGGGTAACGGCCCACGTTTTGGTTGTATGGTAATCAGTACAGGAGGTATGAAGCGTTTAACTTTTCTAAGTGTAACTGCACTAATCCCCCTCCCTTACCCACACCTGCCTTTAACATGAAAACTTTATTTGACAAGATCCAGGTTTTCATCTCACTTATTCTTCTACTTAAATCTAAAATATAAGTTTCTAATCCCTAGGGTGATGTTTTGTAATAACAAAGACAGCCTTCTCACTAAAAGAATATTATCGAAGGCCTTATTTGACCATGCACTTTTCTTTTTAAAAATCTTCCCAAGGACTGTGCAAGGTAGATATTGTTATCCTGATGCAACTCATGAGGTAGCAAAGTCTGAGACTTGCTCAATGTCACGGCTGTTAAGTGGCAAAGCTGAGACTGAGTCAGTCATGGCCAGTGGTAAAGGTAGCACTCTTCAGAGTGGCCCTTGGACTGTCTCAGTGACTCCTGGGGTTTTATGAAAATGTAGAATCCTGGGTTCGAGGACTGTGGATCTAAATCTGCATTTTAAGATAATTAGGTGACTTGTATCCACATTAAAATTTAGGAAGGGATGTCTGGCCCTTAAAAAATAGTTTCAGGCAGTTACATGCAAGACACTGAAAAAATTCCATTTGAGATGCTTTTCATCTCCGGGCCTTTATGATTTTTACCTAATTATAAGTTAGATTATATTTCATGGTCCTTCAACTGTCACACTTTGACATTCAGCTTTGAGCTGGTCTTACAAGGGTTAGGTGTCATAGCTTCTGTGACACTTTTTAGTGGTCTGTTTTGGTGGTTAGTATTGCTAGTTAGAATGGTCCTGTGGTTATAAAACATGAAAAACTGATGCTGTCCTAATTGCTTGACCCTTCCATGCATCTAGGTAATCTTCTTTGTCACATTCCCCCCCAGACTTAGTTTTGCTCGTTTAATTCTTAAATTTTTTTCTTGTCTAGTTTTTTAAAACATCAGAAGTAACTTGCACTGATGTAAGCCACTTTGAGCAGGCAAGATAAAAAGAAAAATTATAGAAACAAGTTTAAGAAGGTGAAATGTACTTATATAATGCATATGAAATGAATTAGTTGCTGCAGCTGAAAACAGGAATTAATTCTCATCTCTTGGGCAGTGAAGTCAAACAGGAAAATGTAAGAGGCTGCCGAGTTCTCAAAGTAGGATGAATAGAATCATTCATGTTCATTTGGATAGAAACACATTATTCTGCTAAGAGGAATATATTAGGTGTCTCTTTGTATAAAAGTTCATAAGGCCACATAACATATAATGTCATATTTTTACAAAAGAAAATGAGAAGCATTAAAATATACCTTTCTTATGTTAGTCTTCCATAAATGCCAAGGTCATAAATTTTGGATTTTATGAAGTAAATTTTTCAGGGGAATGAAAATAATATGATGGTCATGTACTGTTCCTTGGTGATGAGACAGCTGGATGCAGTGACGAGAGCCTGAGAGCCTTATCTAAACGTGTAATTTACTAGGTTCCTTGGACTGAGCCTCCCTCAGGCATTAGGTATATTTGGAGTGGGCTTTTGGCAAGTCCTAGCTCTCAGTAAGTTTGAATTTTCAGATGAGTGTGCAAAGTAATAAAACATTCTGCCGTTGGTTCAAGGAGGCTTCGAATAGGAGGCATATTGGCAGGAATGCTGACATCTCGTTGTAAAAAGCATGTTTCTCTTTTTAGTAGAAACTCTCACTGTTGTAAACCTTTTCTGATTACACAATGGAGGAGACCCTGTGACAAAAGAAGCAACTCTGAAGTATCTTTCCCAGAATTGTTGTGGATGGTTATTAAAGGCTGCAGCTACATGGTAATATGTATATCTTTGTGAAAGAAGATCGTTTAAAACAAAAATCCAGTTAACCCTATTGAAGGTCATTCAACATTAAACCGTTTTGAGGCCCAGTTTTGCTCCAGTTTCTTTGTTAAACAGTGGAATAATTATTGTATAAAGCATGGTCTAAAATCTCAGGGTATTTGCAGACTAGTATGGGAATAAAACCCTTTTTTTATTTAAGTAGAAACAATGTTTTATATAATACATTTATACAGGATCTGTCCAGAAAAAGTCTGGCCATTGTTAATATAATGAGAACAGTTTGTGTGTCCTCGATGTAATCTGTCAGCCAAGGAGAGTGAGCTGGAATGTGCATGCGTGAGTGAGGACTACTTCACTGTACTGGTCATTGTCGGGGGGCCAGTAGGTGCCGTTGAGTGACCATGTGTACTGTGTGGCCATCCCATTCCAAATGACTGAACGAAGAGAGCAATGAATCTGCATCAAATTTTGAGTTAAGCTTGAACATTCCTCCACAGAAACTATTCAGATGATTCAGAAGGCCACAGCTATGGGCAACTGGTGATTGGCAGCTTCATCACAACAGTGTGCCTGCTTATCCATCATGTCTCATGCAGAATTTTTTGGCAAAACATCAAATCAGTCAGGTGACTCAGTCTCCCTGCAGCCTAGATTTGGCACCCTGTGACTTTTGGATTTTCCTCAAACTAGAATCACCTTTGAAAGAGGAAAGATTTCAGACCATTGATGAGATTTAGGAAAATACAGTGGGGCAGCTGATGGCAAGTGGAGAACTGTGTGAGGTCCCAAGGTGCCTACTTTGAAGGGGACTGAGGCATCATTGTCCTATGCACAATGGTTCTTATATCTTCTTCAATAAATGTCTATATTTTTCATAAGATGGGGCTGGATACTTACTAGACAGATCTCATATGAATAAGGACACAGTCCTAAAAAACTGATTGATATTTCACCCTAGAATCACTTGGAAGTGCTTGCTAATATGCAGAAAAATTATTCATGAAAGTGCCAAAAACCATTTTAAACAAAACCTTCAGGTGATTCAATGCATGAATCTTTGGTGGACACTGAGGAATAATGGATGAGAATGGCAACCTTATATTTAATGTATTAACTGGTCATTTTGGCCTTGTGGAGACCCAGTTAAAGTGTGATGACTAAGGTCATATGTAAAGACCGATCTTAATAATCACCTTACAGTGTTCCTTGCAGCAAGTTATCCATGTTAATCTCTGGGCATGAAATGCAATGATCTGTTTTATTATTGTTAATTTATGATCAAGCTTCCTTTTGCTCTTCTTTTTCACCAACATAACAATTATACAGGTTAAGTATTTGCCTCAGGGAAATGCTGTAATAGGACTAATTAAATATTTAATATTTTAAAGGACTTAAGCAACCTTGTAAGTCATACATTAAGAGGAGATAAAATCATGATGTTCCCTTTAGTAGGAGGAATGTTAATGAAGCGCTGAGATCAGGCACCCCTCTAATGCCCGTGTGCTGTGTGTGTTGGGAGGCAGACTAGCATAATGGTTAAATTAATGGCTTTGGCAACTTATGGCAGTTCCACTTCCTAGCAACGTAAAAATGACCTCACCCATCCATGTGGACAAGTCACAGAGACATCAATGTCAGAGGATTGAGATCATATAGGAAAAGTTCCATTTTTGTAGGTCAAGGGTTAACGAATGCATCTGAATTGGTAGAATTAATCATTTTAAAAAATTGCTATCTTGTTTTTTTCAAAGTTTATGCAGAAGAGGGACCTAGACTAATAAAGAATTAGAAAAGCTGTCCTTTTGGAAACTAAATCAGAATTAGTTGAATAACATTTAAAATATATACACGAGTACATCTGAAATATTTTTGAAAGCTTATCCTCCTATTTACTACATGTTTTTAAAGGTGTTTTCTTCACAACCACAGATAGTTTATCGACTACTTTCTAATGGAGAGTTTAAATGTAAAATTTATTCATATAATTTTTCCTGATGATATGAATTGCAAATTTGGGGGAGACCCAAATAATGTGCTGCATCGTACATTTCAAGTCCTCCAGCCTTGTAATTAGCTTCATATTCTATAGGCAGAGAAAACAGTGTTCTCAACTCCATATGTTCAACAAATATTTATGACTGGTACAATGTGCTAGCTAGACCATTGGAAAAGAGAATGGGGCTTAGATTTGATCAGCAATTATATATATTTTTCTTGTCCCCTTAATGCACCGTTACTAAGTATTCTTGATGAATTCTTAGAAATTCATTAGTTATATATTTGTTTTATGAGAACTTCCTGGAAACTCAGAGGGAGGTCCCGCTGTCACATAGGATAGGTACAGTTGATCCACATTATTCATGGATTCCATTTTTCTGAATTCTCTTCATTAGAATTTATTTGCAACCTGAAAAGCAGTGGACCCATGGAACTTCTGAGGTCATTCATTGCTATGTGGGTAAAAAAAAAAATTGAGTTGGTTTGACACAGGTTCCCAGCTGAGGTCAAACAAGGCCGGTGTTCTGCCTCCTTGATCGAGCTCTGTCACTGTAAACACATATCCTTTCCCTGGTCTATTTAGTGCCATGGTTTTTGCATTTTTCTGCTTGTCAGTGATTAAAAATGTCTTCCAAGCACAGTGCCGAAGTGCTATCTAGTGTTTCTATGCACAAGTAGGCTATAATGTGCCTTATAGAGAAAATGGGTGGTAAACTTAATTCAGGCATGTTGGTTATAATTTTTCTGTTAATGAATCAACAATATATATTTATAAGATGTCTTTAAATTGAAACACACATAAAACAAAGTTATATATTGATTGGTTGATGAAAATGTTATGATCAGGGAGTTGTAGGAATCTAACCCTCTATTTCCCTTTGGGTCACTCAATGTTCACAGTGACTTTATAGAACAGAACTATTGTGAGTAAAGAGAATCAATTTTATTTGCATTTTTGAGGGGTTTTCCAGATGCTTGTTCTCTAAATTGTACTTTTTGATATAAGCCAAGATGAATGGGACTCTTTCTGACCTTTAAGCAACTAGTAAGTAGATATCAGAGTGGGTAGAAAAATAAAAATTATGGATGAGGTTCAACCATAATTTCTGTTTCTTTCCTTATAAACTTAAAAGAATCCAGCTTCTGCTAATGAACAACAAAATGAACCTAGAGGGCTTTGAAGTCCAGGAAAAAAAACTTGTAATGTGATGGTATCTCTTTGGGGAAAGAGATTTATGTTGTCATTCTATCACCTGTACCTGGCACAGTTTCTAATCCCCAAGGAATCCTCAAAGTATGTTTTAGAAAATAAATTGCATTGAATGAAACTTAAGTTGACACATGATTTTGGTAGCAATTTGATAGGGGAAAGATTTCACGATAAAAACGTAAGTTGGAGAAGTACGAGGAGCTTTTAGCTGAGGGAGGCTAGAGGTCAAGCCTCCCTCTGTTGCAGAGTTAGCTGGGAAAACCACCTCTGTCTGGACACTGACAGCATGTGACAGCTCTGCCTTCCCTGTGCATGTCTGTGTGGTCTGGGTCAAGTCATCGTGCTTCTTTGGGACTTGATTTCTGATGATTAATTTGATAATTAATTTGATTATAAGACGATAGAAAAAGTCATTCACCAAATTTTGCAAATATACATGGGACCTGAGAATATATGTAGGTGTGAATTCTAAGAGCCTAGACTGGGGATAGAAAAGGGAAGCATGATTTAAATTGAGCTGAATTTATTTTTATGGATTAAGCGTAGCATCTTGAGCAGCTTGGAGCCATCTAACTTGTAGGTTGGTTGGTTGACTAAGACCTGTGTGGCCTTGATCAACCTACAGGCAATCAATCTACATTGACTGAAGATTATGGCCAAAATTCCTTGGCAAAAATGTCATGAAAAGACCCCAAAGTCTGGAGGAAATAGGAATGTTAGATTTGATTTACCAATAGCAACTGCTTACCTTCTGCACCACAAGAGAGATGATTTTTTTTTTTCCTTTAGGGTATTATACCAGAGTTTGAATCTAGACCATGTAAACAATAAACAATCCAAAGATTTTTTAAAAAATCATTTTGGCCAGCTGGAGTCATGCCCAGCACTCTAGTAAGCTACTACTTTCTAACACCAGTATTTGGGATTATAATCTTTTTAATGCACATCTAGAATTACAATAAGGCATATCAAAAAGAACCTGGGATTTCTTGGTGTTGATTTGTAGTTAAGTTATGCTTTCATTTTTTTTTTAATGGAACTATGTGTTCGACATTAAACATCCCTTGAAGTCAGCTGGAAGCTTTTGCTAAATAGATGTTCAAAGCTTTGTGACAGGCCTAAGCATACCGGCAGCACCTCCCTTAAAATACCTTATGCACAGTTACTTTTTCCCCAAAGCTTTATGCTAGTGTAATATTTCTGAAAGCATTTTAAGGTTTTTAAGGAAGAAGAAATGCAATTCTAGGAAAAATTCAATCGTACAACCAAAAAAAAAAAAAAAAAAAAAAAAAGGCCACTTAGAAAAAACAACCTCGAGTGAAGTGACAATTGGTTGAATAATGCTAGAGATGCCTGGCATTGACAGTTACTTTTCTCCACAGATACATTCAAGGTTTTTTAATATTAAAGTAAGAATTACTCTAGATATCAGAAATTATAAAATGTACTTCCTATAACTGAAGAAATGACAAGCATAAAATATATTTTTATCTTATTTAGTCATTTTCAGAAGCCTACAATATGGTATTACCATATCCTCTTCTCTTAAAATTAGATTAGGATGTGAGTCTAAGACTAAAAGAAATGAAATGACTTTATCAAGATCATAAAGCTAATGTATAAGACTGAGTTTCTAATGATCTAATGCCCAAATTTGGCAACTGCTTTTGTATACTTTTTCTCAGCTACAAGCTAAAGAAGTACACTTGGTGATCTTTTCCTGCTGAGAAGTACTATGTTTTTTTTTCACTTATATTCACTTTTGTTACTGTTCAATACATGTGCAAATATTATAACATCTCTGTACCAACTCTATAATTCTCTTTTGTATTCTGTTCTTCATACTTTATTTAAAAAGAAGGAACCCTTAGTCATAGTCTTATTTTTCTAATATATTTGAAAAATATGTATCTAAAAATAAATCTACTGAATTTGACAATTCAGTATTCTCAATACCTGCTGAATTCCCTCCGCACATCCTGGTAGGATCATGACAGGTTGCAGAGCTTCAGCATAGGGGTGGAGCTGCCCACTTGTAGCAGATATGGGGGTTTGACTCCCTCAACCTCTGTTTGAATCTCCCTGTAGAGTGCTTTCCTGTACTGTTGGGGCTGGAAAGCCAAACACTTCATTTCCCAGACACCTGTGCTGCTGCTGATCCCTATGTGGTATAAGTTCTGCCAATAGGAGACTTGAATTTGTAAGTGTAACACCCCTTTACTAGTGGGGACCTATCAGGTTGGCTGGACTTTAGAGGCCATGGTCCTGGTAACAGCTTTCTGTTCCCTAGCCTGTGACTAATTATGGTGTGATCCTGGGCAAAACTTCCTGGTTATGGCACTGGTGAAAGATTTCTTGGCAGGGAAATCCTCTGGCAGTGTTTTGGGAGTCCATTCTGCTTTTCAGATGCTTTTAGCAATGTGGCAAGGCTCTAATTCCCAGCTTTAGACCCATTCCTAGTTCTAATGGTGCTAGAATGGTTTCTGTTAACCACAGCAGAGTCCTGACTAAGGTGGCTCTTCCCACCTCTGACTTCTAGGATATTCTCTCTGTCCTCATACACCATGAGGTCTGGGATAGTTTTGGAGTGATTAGTTATTTTTTTCTCAAATAGGCATCATGTACTAAAATAACAGAAATCCCCCCCCCCTTTTTCTCGATTTAGTCAACATAGGAACAGATAAACTACCCTCCCTAAGAAACAAACTTAAGATGAACAAAAACCTAGGATATCTAAGACTCTAAAGTTTAATTTCATAAATGCTTTTTCTTCCTAACCTTTTTTTTACCTTACACCTGTGATTTGTGTTGTTATGAATGGGCTGAATTAGTTTAGCCCAGCCGTAAGTACATAAGACCTGTAGTAGGTTAGTAAGCATAAACCAAAGTCTTTTACTCTTCATTAAATTATCCACATTAACTTGCCAAAGAAATAGAGTAAAATGTTTTAACTTTAATGGGCTCAGGAATTGTTGACTAGGCACTTTAAGTGATTTAAACAGTGGTTATTTAATATATTATGGAATTTTGACAAGTTAGTACCTGTGAAACGTGGTAAAGAAATATTTATGCTATTGTTAATCCTACATATCATATACAAAATTATTTTAATTGACTCCTTTTCTTTGAATGTCTGAATAATTGAATTAAAATATACAGAGGAGCCTTGAGAGACCTAATTATTTTGATGACGTATAGTGACCCATTGTTGTTGGACTCAAATGTTTTATCTTGGTGTCGTCAACAATAACAAAAAGTTCTATCTGAGTTTATTTAAATATTGGGAATTATGACTTTAAGTCAATTGAGAATTGGCCTCCAGCTCCATTGTTATACTTCAACACCTCAATTAATTGAAGAAAATCAGCATCCTTTTATTTTTTATTTTTTTCAACCAGTAATAATTGTCTTTTATTCTATTGAATGAACAAGCTTGTCTGTCTCTCTCTTTAGGAACATTAAAAGCAAACAATTTTTAACAGCCCCTGTAGTGAATGAAATTCTGCAGGCCTTTCCCATTCTTCACCTTGTGAGCCACCTACTGCCCATTCTGGCTGGGCCCTATGGTTCTTAGTCTTGGTGATGGCCATCACTATTCATTTTTTAAACCCCCCTTATACCCCTCCTCCCCCCGCAATCACCACAATGTTGTCCATGTCCCATGGGTCCATTTTCCTTTTTGCTTGATTCCCTCCACCCACTACCATCCTTTTAAATGCCACTGTTCACATTAAGCAATGAGCATTTGCAGTTTGATTGTATCTTCTTCATAAATGCTTTCCTAGCAACACATAAAACGTATTTTACAAAGATTCCAAGTTGAGTTGTCTTAAAAAAGATATTCAGTAATGAATTAATTGTGGATTGTAGTTTCTATGCAATCCAGTTTTAGTTTCCAGTTGTAAATTTCTTTTTAAAATTTCTCAAATTACTTTGACTATAGAGGTAGATAATCAACTGTAAGGAAATGCTTACAATCTGAAAGGTAATGTGGGTTGTGGGGATGTTCCAATCTTTTTTTCCATTCTGTCTGAATGATCAGACATTTTCTATTTCATATGTCAGTGCTTATCTACTGTCTATTCTAATCTTCCTGGAAATCTTTCAGACAGTTTTGATTTTTTTCCCTTGGGTAATTGACATTTCTTGTCAGGACACCCAAGACAGAACCCACCTGAATGCCCTCCTTTTCTCTGCCTGCTTCACTTCTTCAGTCTCTACAGAGACCTAATATTATCTCATGCAAACATTTTGTTGTTTAAATATGGTTCACACACTGTGCTACGGGTAACATTTAATCAAGCTTGTATATTCCCCTACTGGGCATACAGAATATTTCTAACTTTTCACTACTATGAATAGTTATAAAAGTTTTCATTTTTCTTTTAGTTTAATTCTCTTGTTTGTGTTCCCCAAAGTGGAATCAGTAGTCAGTGGGCAAGAACCGTTTCATTCACTCATTCTTTTATCAAATGTTTATCCATTTTTGATATACTCAGAAATTGCACTAGATGCTGGACATACAATGGTTATTATTTTTCAAAATATATAGTTTCTGCATTAAATTTTATGGGTCTCTTCAGAGGTTGCTCTCCAGAAAGTATGGCTACTTTTCAGATACCTCTTCCCCACTTTCTCATTTGCTCCCATCTCTTCAGTGTTGGCTTTTAAATTTTCTTTCCATTCTGCTAGTTTAATAATAGTGAAATTACACCTTAAAGTTATTTTTATTTGTATTTGTTGAGTTGCAAGTGAAGATGTGCATTTCTTCAAAAACTAATTTATTCATGTTTTCTTTTTGTTTTATTTTAATAGAACAATTGGTAAATTATTTACCCTTTTATTAAATAGGAATTCCTATTTTTCTCTGTTTTCTTGGAATACTATTTTGAGCTTTTTTTAAATTTTGAGTTTTAAATAGATAGTAATTAGATACTATAGAAAAAGGAACAATTCAAATAAATACTCTAGTTGGAATAGAACATAAAATGAAATTAAATCATCAAAGTCATAATAAATACAGTTGGTTTAAAGGATTAAAAAACCCATGAGATCAAAGAGCATTTTTACTTATCCATAAATATATTAACATTAATTTTATAACAATATAACTAGAAGGAAAAAAGCACAAGAAAATTAATGAGTCCTTCAGGAAACAAAGCTAAATTAAATACATTTCTATTTACTAGAAAAATCTCAAAGCAAAAGTTATCTTTATTAAATTATCATCGAATAGGCTTCTTCAGGAGCCTACAGGCTCCTGAAATCTTCTTGGTCTGACGGTAACTTCAACAGGTTTCCTGATCCATTAACAACAATTCCCCTGCCACAGCACTCAGGTAACCAACAAGCAACTTTAAGTTGTCGATTCTGCAGGCACAGCCCAGTGTTAGAGCAAGTCTGCGCAGGCCGGCTTTCCATGATTCAATTCCTTTCCTTCCCATGGCTCCCAAGTCTTCCCTAGCTTCCTTCCCATCAGGCCTCTGGGCCCCTAGGCTCCTCTTTCATGAATTCTCCTCCAGTAGCTTCTGCTTGCAGGCTAAGGGGAAAACTCCAACAGAAATTCATCTGTTGCAGTTTTTTAAAAAATTTCAGAAACAGGCAAAGTAGTATTTGAGCAGCTCACTTAATTTTTCCCTCATTTTCTCTCTCTGTCAATTTTCAGATTTCCATATCCAATTTCCTGCTCCCCAGGATACACACACACACACACACACACACCCACCCCACAGTGATGTGATGGGGCTGAGGATGATCCTTTAAAAAAAGGTTCTGAGGTTGAACCATGTGGGATTACTGATATTTGATCTTTGTTTAACCCAATACAAACACCACCTGTATATCTTCCTTCAGTAGTATATTCATAAGTATGTAAATACTAATGGGAAGCAGCAAAGCAAGGTGATAAAGTCAAACAAAAACCATTGTCTGTCAGCACACAGGTTGATAGTATGAAGCACACAAAAAGTCAAACAAATCAAAGTATGTTATAAAGCAGACTTTTTCAGTTGTACGTTTGTTGTACATGAGTAAAAGCTATATTTTTCTTCAGGTTAGAATATTGGGGCTTCAGAATAATGAGTAGGTCCTTTTCTTCCATTTACTCACTCATTATTTCAGAAGCATTTATTAAGTGATGACTGTGTGGTCCAGATGCTGCTCAGGTCTGTGAGGAATACAAAGATGTCATGTTTCTCTCTGCCTGAGACATCTAGTCAAGGAGCACAAGATAGAAATCATGGCATAGTGTGAGACCGATTCCAAGGCAAACACTGATACTGAAGAGCAAGGTGTGTTCCTAGGTGAGGTAGGAATTAAAAATAAGAGAAAGGCCACCACAGGCTTAAATGATCAGGCCTGGGAAGACTTCTTGGGGAAGACTTCCAGGGAAAGAAAGTTTTAAGTAGGGAAGCTGGACCAGGCACTAAGCTCATTGTTAAACACATTTTAGAAACTGGATTAGAAAAGACAGAGTATGGTTAGAATTGTCAAAAAGGGCCAGTATACTCTTTAGTTAGTGTGGGCGGGCTCCACCCTCAGGGCTCCCCCAGCCGCCATGGATGAGAATAATTCTACCAAGATGTGATCTGCTTAGGGAGGAAAGGTGGCCCATCTCTCAAAGGAGAAGGGCCAGGAGCCTTTTCCTCTATGGGCTTTTATTGGGTTTATTTGCATAGAATACAGGGTGTATACATAAAGCTCAACAATCATGGTCAGGCAGTAATAATCAAACAATAGATAACATTCAAAGAACTATGAGGGTTTTTGTTGAGTCAGGGTCAGATGACTAAAGGACCATAAAACTGGGGAAACAAACTCATTCTATGCTTGGACCCTTATCATTTAAATTGAGGGTATTCGCAAAGCAGGTTTCACAGGATTTTATACATTCTTTCTTAGGCTCGATCACCCGGGGAACCCACCCCTTCCAGCACACCCACCTCCGGCATTATTTTAGGCTCAAGTCAGGCAGGGGAAATAAGGCAGCCAAGAGATTAGACTTCTTGCAGACAGAATGAGGACTCAGGTTATATCAAAGCCAAAGGGCAAGGGTCCATCACCCCCTTTTTCTATAGCCCCCCAAGTCCTTCCCTGAGGGCCCCTTGTGAGTGTGCCTGTCTTAGGTCATTCCTCCTTTGAGGAATCTCACCTGTCATTGGCTAACCGGTCATCCACTTGGGGCCAAGCAGGGTGAAGTAAAGCAGGCAGAGGCAGCGCCCCTACAAGGAAGATAAGATTTGTCTCCTTAGTGGCTTGTGATCCCAAGGTCTTTTTACTCAGCCTTGGCCATGGGCGGGGTTACAGCTTCTGAAACTCAGCAGGGCGGTTTCCAAGAAGTTAGTGCAGTAACATTTCCATTGGCTCCACAGTACACTAGATACTTTAACTGATTCTATGATGCTTCCCTAGATTGCTGATAAATGACTTTGGAAAGAGTTTAGATATTTCAAGAACCTGCCTGGTTGAATTCTTTTTGATTATGAAATTTATATGCATAGCATTGTCAATAACTTTTTTTGTGGGTAAGTAAAAAACAAAAAATATTAATTGTATTTTTTAGGATTTAGGCTACATTTTTCAGAATCTATAGAAAATAATCATGAAATTAACTAAGATACCACTAAAGTTTTCTTGACACACCCAATATTCATGATTCTCACCAAAAGAAGATTGTTTTTCTAATTCCAGCTATTCAGGAGAGAAATTATATGGCTTAGACATTTAACTATTGGATAAGAGATCAATAAATACAGAACACAATAAAATACTATAATAAATCAAGGAGATTTTTAGGGCTGTATTTTGCAGTGAAAAGTTAATACAAATAAAATTAAGCAAGGTTCTCTTCCTCTAGATTTTAAAAAATGAATAAGAGGACTTTATTATAGTTTTTCATGAATACAAATTATATACAAATGTCAGAAGAGGAGAAAAACAAGTATGTCACTCAAAGTTTTGTACTGTAATTTAATGTATATTTCTCATCACAGTAGAAAGACCAAATTACATCATTGACAGTTCTACAAAATGGGCACCTTTAAGTACTTACAGAAAGGGGGAAAAAAGCATAATGATAAGAGGGCTTTAAAAGACCCATTTACTAAGATGATTAGGAATAGCCAAGTAAGATGACCAAGTTTATTGCTTGTTGTAAGCTTTTCATTCATTCCAACTCTAGGATGTTTTATTCTTAGCCCATACACACACAGAAAAAACCATTTTCATTTATGGTCTTTAACAGGGTAGAAATGGAAATTATTTAATCCAGGATCTCTATGTTACTTGTGAATCATTGTTAAAGCAGACCAATGATTTGCTCTCCACAGGAGGTGAAAATTTCTGGAGCTGAAGCCCATGCATTGCTCCTGCTCTGTTTCTACCTTCAGGTTTATGTCAGCCTCAATTCTGCTGTCCCTAGCAGAGAACCTTCTAAACCTTGAAGCATCTGATAGCGCAGTAAAGCTTAGTAACATGACTACGCCCACCAAAAAAAAAAAAAAAAAAAATCAAAGTATTGCATTAAGTTGGTACTTTATATACCCTCTTCTGTCCTCCTCAAAGTGTTTCATGCATGTAAATATACTCTTCTGAATTGCAAGTTTTCTGGGGGCGAAGACTGTGTCTTACTTATATTTCTTTTTATTTACCTTCCTTCTTTGTCCTATCAATACGGCCTTTGCTTCTCCTACCCTTCCCCATAAACTTCTCCTTAGTTCAGCATATATGTCATTCTTAATATTTACTGCCAAATTCTTGGTGAATTTAATTAAAAATTACACTAACTATATAGAGAAAATTCTGCACCAACAAATTCAGCGGAACATAGTACTATTTGTGTATTCACTGCACATTTGCATTTTATGGACCTTTTTTCTCTCTTGTGGGGGAAGAAAAACCAACAACAAAAGGATAAAGCTGAGGGATATTAGGACATGCAGCTGAAGGCTGCCCCTAAACCTCTGCGTGAAGGATTTTGCAGGCAAGCCAGATAGGATCCTGAGGGACCAATTTCAGGGCAGAGAGAGGCAAAATGAATCCCATTCAGGTGACTTAGAGAAACATTTATTCATTAAGACAAAAGTTGAGGGGAAAAGGAAGTGGAAGGCGCTACAGACCTCTGAAGAAAAGAAATAGTTATAGACTCCTGGGAAGAGGTATTGCTGGAAATTTTCAAGTCTAAAGTACCAGTAGAGAGCATTGTATTGCTTCCCCTGGGAGAAAGAGGCCTTAGGGTTCAATTCATTTGTTCTGGACTAATAACAAAAAATCCTCAGCTCTACCCTGTGATTTTAAATATGAACAAAACTTATCCATGGAGGGAAAAAGCTGGCTACAGTATGTAACCACCATTGTACAAAAGAACATTAAATTACAAATCAATGAGTGACTTGAAAGAAGATTAAAATTTGTGTTTGTTCGTCTATTTTTAAGCCTTGCTTTTATAAGGCTAAGAAAGAAGTTTATATAAAGGTTAGCCAGCTTTTTGTAACATAATCTAAATGTACCTTTTCCACCTTCTGTTCTCAGATTTGGCAGCAAAAAATTGTTCTGATCACAGTTTCTTGGAGTATAATTACTTTGTCAAAAAATATAATTAGAACTGGTATTTTAAAATGTACCATATTGTATTTAAAGATTTGATAATTTGCTCACGTACAAAATGTTCTGTTAATTTAGCAACAACCAACAGGACCGGAGTCAGAAAATGATCTGACGATTTTTCTCTTTCCTGTTTAAAAAATGCTGTCTATTCTACCCTTCCGCCTGTTTGAAGAGACATAGTCAGTTTCAGCGGTGGATTGAATTCAATGCTCGACACAGCTGCATGAGCATCAGGTGCATTTATTTCCTCTGCTCCACCGCCCTTGTCACATGTCTTACACCGTTACCACAGCCGCACAACGCAAGTACCCCTAAGTCCCAACACTTCCCTTCGGGTCTCTTCATTTGTAACCTCGATCAGCATAAATCTGTTTCTTGTTCCTCATCCCTGCCCTGAAAACTCTGGAAATCCCTCTATTATTTTCATTTATCTCTTAAATACACATACACACAAACTCTTCTATTTGGCAGCAATTTGATTTAGTTCCTCTATGAATGGTGAGTCCTTGTGCAGTTGCCCAAATGCAGATTTAGATCAATAAATCAGAACTTTCATTTTTATTTATTTTCATTTTTAGGGGAAGTTTCTGTTTTTAAAGATTTTATTAATTTATTTTTAGAGAGAGGGGAAAGGAGGGAAGAACATCAATGTGCAAGGGAAACATCGATCAGTTGCCTCTCACACGCCCCCAACCGGGGACCTGGCCCGAAATCCAGGCATGCGTACTCACCAGGAATCAAACTTGTGACCTTTCGGTTTTGTGGGAAGACACCCTATCCACTGAGCTACATCAGTCAGGGCAAATCAAAGCTTTTTAGAATAAAATATTCATATAAATAAAGGGGCTTCCTTTTCACACATCACAAAATTACATGAAATTCTAGGTCTCAGGAAGACCTAGAGACACCAGGTATTAGAGTTGGGTAGAAAAAAATTAAGTGAACTAATTATTTTTGGTTCACATCATCTAAGGCTAGACTTGTCAAAGCCCAAAGAAATAGATGACTTTTTCCTATTTCTCTACTGAGGGTGCTTTTCCTAACACCTTCTTCCCTTTCTGGGACCTTGGTACTAAAATGTGGGGCTGGATTTGAGAACACATTCCATGTGGAAATGATTCAGAAGGCTGTGAAGTGTGGTGGCCTTGGAGTCAGATGCTTGACCTTGAATCCCAGCTCCCCCATATTTGCTAAGTTACTTAGCCTCTCTGAACTTCAGTTTCTTTATGCGGAAAGCAAGAATAATGACAGTACGTACATTTTTGTTTGTTAGAAGGCATTCGGATTGGTTAGTTATAACTATTATCATGCTGGATTAAATACCATCTAGTCAAATAATTCAAACAAATTATGAGCTAAGATGGCTCTTCTAGGACTGAAATATTTTCTTCCAGAATTTGATTTCTGATTAAGTGACAGCGACCCTTAGAATCACATACATTTCTAGTTGATTTTCTTCTGCCCTCTCCCTGCAACCAATTTCATATTGTAATGAATTATGCAATGGTCATTTTCCAACTTCATATTTGAAGTGAAATATATATAGGAATTATATGGATAAAATATAAGTTTCTCATTACTGAATTTTCTTGTATGGTATGAATTTCTAGTTGAAGTTAGGGTAACTGAAAGAACACAAGAATACATTTGAGGAACGCTCATATTAGTTTCAGTCTTTCACCTCATCTAGGCCTTTCTCTCACGATGATTTGATATTGATTTGCAGAAGTGGAATAGAGGGAAGAAGAATGATGATCAATTTAGGTAATTGAAATAATTGAGCAGAAGAAAGAAATTTAATGTTTGTTCTAGTTGCAATGTAGTAATGAATTCTCATTTGTGACATACATTATTTAGAATGAAATTGATAAAGAACAGCATTTTCTGTTTATAATGTTTTATTTTATCTGAAACATTGTCATTCAAGCCATTTATTGATAATACTATTTATGCTCTTCAGGTTAAAAGAATTTTAATTGTAAAATAAGCTTTTGTTCTGTACCAAATTATAATGATATCAAGTAAATTTATGGGTATCTGCTTAGTATTATTGGGTGATACTCTATCTTTGAAAGTCTGAATTATTTTCATGATATTAGAAATTGGGCTTTTTTTTTTTAAGTGAACACAATAGCTTCACCTTGATTTAAAAGATCGGTCTTTCAAAAATGTGTGAAAGCACTTTTCTGTAAAACTGTCTCCAAATAATGCAGGCTATTGAATTGGCCATGGAGATGGCCTTGAATTAGAACAATGTAAAGATGAGTGCTTGGATATAATCTTTTTTGGAAAAGTTAAACAGTGTTTATAGAAGTGGATTTGACCTAGAAACTTTAGTTTTGGCTAAAGGTACAAATGATTTCAGTCTTAGAGAGTATGAGCCAGAATAATAAAGAGTTAAACAAAAAGCCAAAGAAACAAAGGATGGCTTTACGTTTGGCCATTCCAATCATTGATAGAACTATGATTGACTCTCTGATTTTCAGCTTTATGGGACTAGCTAAATACTCCTTGTTGACTAAAGGGAAGTGTCACATTGGTAAACATCCCAGGACGAAAGTGTTATTACTAATGTTGACTTGGTTTAAATTCCCAAAGGGAACAGGGAACTGATTGTCTTTATTTGAATCTGCAGCCTTAAACTCGAGAGATGCTGCAATAGTGTTATTAAATACTACATCTTGCCTCAGACCACAATGTGACTGTCATTTAAAACTAACTATGCTACATCTCAGTGGGAAAAGAAGTTGTATAATTCCTTAAGGCGTCTCTAAGAGCAGTGGGTTGTACGTAGACTGTATGTCTTGCTAATTGGATAGAACAGTAGCAATATTTGCTACCATATCTTTTTCTTTTTGTCAAAAGCTGGGGCAGGTAATTTTTTAAAAATGTTTTCTTCTTTAACAGCATCTGCTCAATGACCTGAAAAATCTTTGTCATAGTGATTCAGAATGATAGTATTCCTTTCCATTGGGTTCTCATTTAGCAAATGTTTATTGGGGCCCTACACTGTGCCAAACACTTTGCTAGGCACTTGTTTAATCCTATAGGAGTTAATAATATATGGGTGACATGGACTCCTAAAAAACAAATCAAATAAAAATCAAAAACAAAAATACTAAGTGTCATGTGAGTTCCTACAGTGCACCTTACATAAAGAAGCTTCACGTTAGGTGGGATACACTTTTCCAGAATGAGAAAGGAAAGAGGACTCCCAGTTGGAGAGTAGGATGTGTCGGGGCACAGAGGTATGACAGCTCACACTGCAGTTAGGAAACAGTGCGCAGTCCAGTGCGTGGTACGTTCTAGCAGTGTGTGGTACGTCCGCCACTTTTGATAAACTCCAAGGGCTGTAACTACTTGCCTTTAACTGCTCTTTCTAGTTTATCTGTTATGAGTCCTGCAGTATGCTCCTTACATCACTTTCTGAGTATCTATTTAAAAGATACAGAATTAGGATCACTGAATACTGAATTAAAAGTTGACTCATTGTGTCACCCGGTTTTTACAGGAACGCACCATTTGAGTTTATAAATGCTGCAACATTCATTAAAGTGAGCTGGCAGTACTGTTCATTATCTAGTGAAAGAATTTCACTTGAGGCCCTGGCCCCAGTGTGGCTGAGTTGGCTGGTGTGTTATCCTGTACACGGAAGGTTGCCAGTTTGATTCCTGTCAGGGCACATGCTGAGGCTGTGGGTTTGATTCACAATTGGGGCATGTGCAGGGAGGCAGCCAATCCATCTCTTTCTCTTTCTCCCCCTTCCCTTTCCCTCTCTCTAAAACTCAACGAACATGTACTCAAATGAGAATTTTATAAAAAGAGAACATGTATTCAAATGAGAATTAAAAAAAAAACTTCACTTAAAGATTGATTATAAGGTTGAGTTAGAGATTAAAACAGAGCTTTACTTTGGAGCACTGACCGAAATGTGGATCTAACTATCCTCACGGATGGCTTCAACATTTCATCCGTGTATTTTCCAAATGCTGTGCTTCTCAGATCACAAATATACCTATATTGTACTTTTCAGAGAGTAAGGTGTTCAACAAATGTTTGTGGAAAGAATGAAGGGATATATGAGGAGACCGCATCTCCATTGGATCAGACGAAGTCATGAATCTTTGCTTCGACTGTTTACATTCTTACACTGGAGATGATATCATCATCCTGAGAGTCTCTGTTTCTGAATAACAGAATCAACCTCTCTGGCAGAATGCAAAATCCAGCACTAAACTCTAGGCTGTGGGGTGGAGAGAGTTAACTGTTTAGAGGAAAGTTTTTAAAAGAGTTGTTAGAAGTAGTTTGTGGTGGTGTCCAATAATTGTTGATTATAAAAGTCACTAGCTTTTAGTTTCTGCCTGTGGTTTTAATTAATTTTAATGAATGTAAATCATGTGGTTCTCTACTGACCTGCTCAAGTTCATTACTAACTAGACTGTGTGCAGCTGGTTGCTTCAGGATTAACTGTCATGCTTAGGAAGAAGAGCTCTTGTGACTGACATAGCCACAAGGAAGGGTAATTTTCTAGCCCTTGTAATGAAATTCAGTCTTCAGGGAGCATTTGGCTTCAGTGCTGGCGTGTAGGTGATGATACCAAAAGTGGTGTGAGAGAAAGACTCACAGATGCCACATTGGCATAGACTGCGGATTTCATATACAAAGTGAACCCCTTTTCTTATATTAGCCTTATTAATATAAAACATCAATTATTAATTATAATGGTTGTGAAATTGACCTTATTGGAAAAACTGGGATGGGTAGGAGAAGAGTTAGGGCTTAAACCTGATGGACCATGTTATGGGACCATTTTATAGATTAGTAAGTCTGTGTAGTTGCATGATTCTCAAGTCTGGCTGTACTTTGGACCCATTGGGAGAGGTGTTTTAAAGAAGTCCTTAGTCCAGGTCTTGCCCCAAATCAACTAAGTAGAAAATGTTAGGGTTACTGATTCTACAGGTCTGGGACTGGGTTCTCTCTTCCTCTCTCTCATTTTTTTTCATTTGGAAATAATTTAAATATTACAGAAAAGTTGAAAGAAATCAATTTTAACAATTTTTAACATTCTGCCCCATTTGCTTTATAGTTCCCTTCCATATATATTTTCTGAATTATTTGAAAGTATGGATTATTTTTGTTTTTGACAATAATTTTTTACATTAAAAAGCATTCGATTTTTCCTAGCTTAACTGAGCTATTATTGACATAAAACATATGTAAATTAAGGTATACAACCTGGTGATGTGATGTGTGTATATATAGCAAAATGATGACCCCCGTGAGGGTTGTTAACACTGCCATCCCCTTGAATCATTACCATTTTTCATGGTGATCACATTTAAGATTTACTCTCTTCACTTTCAAGGATGCAATACAGTATTGTTAGTGATAATCACCATGCAGTACATTAGATGCTTAGACATTAATAATATTATAGCTGGAAGTTGCCCACCTGGGACCAATACTTCCCCCGTGCACCCTACCACCCAGCCCCTGGAACCACTATTCTTTTCTCTTTTTCTAAGATTTCAGCTTTTTAAGACTCCATATATAATAAAGACGTACAGCATTTGTCTTTCTTTTACTTGTTTCACTTAGCATAATGCCCTCAAGTTTCATCCATGTTATTATAAAAAGCAGATTTTCTTTATTTTTTATGGCTGAATAATATCCCATTGTATATGTATGGATATGAATCTTTATCCACTCATCCACCCGCAACACTTAGGTGACACCCTCAGCTTGGCCACTGTGGACAGGCTGCAATGAACACGGGAGTGCAGACGTCTATTTGAGATAGCGACTTTATTTCTTCCAGATATATGCCAAGAAGTGAAATTTCTAGATCATATGGTGGTTCAATTTTTAATTTTGGGGGATCATCCATATTGTTTTTAAAGTGGCTACACTAATTTCCATTCCCACTAATGGTGTACAAGTATTTCCTTTTCTCCATGTTCTCCTTACCATTGGTTATTTCTTGTCTTTTTGATAAAAGCCATTCCAACAGACGTGAGGTGATGTCTCATTGTGGTTTTGATTTGCATTTCCTTGATGATGAGTGATGTTGAGCACCTTTTCATGTACCTGTTGGCAATCTATGTGTCTTTTTAGGAAAAAAAGAACTTTATTATTTGATGTAGCACCACTTGTTTATTTTTGCTTTTGTTCCCTTTTTTAGATTATCAAATCCAAGAATTCATCATCAAGACTAATGTCAAGGAGCTTATCACTTATGTTTTTTTCTAGGAGTCTTATGGCTGAAGGTCTTACATTCAAATCTTCAATTCATTTTGACTTGATTTTTGTGTGTGGTGTGAAATAGTGGTCTAGTTTCATCTTTTTACCTGTGTCTGTCCAGTTTTCCCAGTACCATTGATTGAAGAGACTGTCTTTTCCCCATTGTATTTTCTTGGCTCCTCCACCATAAATTAATTGACCATATATGCAGAGGTTTATTTTGGGGCTTCCTATGCTGTTTCATTCATCTCTATATCTGTTTTTATGCCAATATCATACCGTATTGATGACTGTAGCTTTGTAATATATCTTGAAATCAGGGGGTGTGATGTCTCCAATTTATTTGTTTTGAAGTTTGCTTTGGCTATTTGTGCTTTTTAAATTGGTTACATACAAATTTTAGGAGTGTTAGTTTTATTCCTGTAGAAAATGCCATTGGAATTTTGATAGAAATTTCATTGAATCTATAGATTGGTTTTGGGTAGTATGGATATTTTAAAAACATGCTCATTTCTTTTTTAGTACTGAATAATATTTCATTATCAAAACATGCCACAGTTTATGTATCTATTCATCTACTGAAGGATATCTTGGTTGCTTCCAAGTTTTGGCAATTATGAATAAAGCCTCTATAAAAATTAGTGGGAAGGTCTTTGCTTTATTTATTTTTGTGATTATCCTAGTTTGGATTAGTGAGAGTCCCGTCAAATTGACTGCTGTGTTTTCTGATTATTTTCTCATAATTTTTTGAGCACTTCCTTTATATCTGGCACAAGAAGATGTTCCAGATACATTTTGGATTCTAGCCCTCGAATTCAGCCATTTCTCTGAGGATCCTTGGTTTCTTTTAGTAAAAAAAAGGTATTTGGATGACACGTGTGATTGTTTCCTCTTAATAAAGTCAAATATTGGAATGAGTATGACCTTGTGTGATTATGGGAGCAGATATTCTGAAATCTCAACTATTCACTTTGGAGTAAAGTTTGCTCATCAATTGCTGAAATGAAGAAGAATACATTTAATTAAGAAAACAAATAGTTAGATCTTATGGTTGATTTTTAGGTCAAAAAAAGTGTCATTTGAGTTAGGAAAAAGAAACTACAATTTTATAATCTATAATTTTCTTGCCAGTAAGCAGTGTTATTTTTGTTACAAGAAACTGTCATAGACCAATGCTTCTGTAAAATGAATGATACCATTTAGGTCTAAATCAATTGCACAATGACCAGATTTTCACAGTGACAAAATAGACTTGACATATAACTATATTGCAGATAAATATTTGAAAACAGAATATTGACGCAATTGATGAGTTTAAGAAACAGCAGTTGCTTCAGATTGGAAAACATGAAAAATGGGCAGATCATATCTGTGCTGTCTGCAGCCTGAGGAAGTAGCAAAATATTGCACCCCAAAGTGGCAAGAAACTTGGGAGACTTAGCCACCAAAAAGTGAAATATAGAAATAAAAATCTCAGTCTAGAAAAATTAAGAAATAGTCTCTTAAAATGTATAAAAAACAAAAAACAAGTTGTTTAAGTACAAAAACATGTTGTGAGAATGCATATAGAAGTAGCCTTTAAGATTCTAGGAATGAATCATTTCACCAGTTTTTAACAAATTCTTCAATCTGAGATAGAGAAATTACATTATATTAACACACACATGTATTAATGAAACCTACTAAACTGTGTGGCTCCTGTTGGCAGGTGTGGGATGGGCTGAGTGTTGTGGGCAGCGTGTTGGGTAATGCTGTCACTTTCAAAGACTTAGGCATTGCACCATGGGGAAGAGGGCTTTTTCATCTGACATCACACAGGAAGTAACATTTCCTGCAAAAAGTGTAAAAATACTTTGGTACTGTCAAAATATGATGACAACTAATGCTGATCAGAGTAGAGAGAACGAAGACGTAGCACACTGAGGTTAGATGCAGAAAAGAGAGTAACTGATCCGTACGGTCTTCTCTGTGAGCAAGTAGAGCAGAAAGCCAGTTTTGCAGAACATAGAGAAAGCTAAATGTAAATCGATCAATAATGCCTTGTGTCCCATGATTTTTCTGCAAGCAGCGCTTGAGTGACAATGAGACATAATGTGCCATTTGCTGGAAAACTTAAAATTGGTCTTGCTCCTGGCACACTCGAATGATTGCCAGGCCTGAACGAGAGGGAAGGCAATAGACCAACAGAATACTATATTCTCTGATCACTGTGGCTGAGGGACTTACGAATTCCTTAGTGACCAGAAGTTAGAAATTGCTCTCAGAATTTTTTATTTCCTCTTTGTATTTATACATAAGGACACGTGTTTAATTATTGTTACACAAAAAGGTTGAAGATCTCTGCAGAGCTAATTGATGGAGTTCATCTCTGGAAACCGTGATCGTTGCCTGGGAAGTTGTTTGGAGTCAGATGGTTCTCACTTGGTACTAGGTTTGTTTGGATGTCCAGTTCCAGGATTTGCCTAATATTGTGAAGCCAGAAACATGGTTTTTGCTGTACAGAATGATCAGGTCTTGAGGTGAACTCATGTTAGGTATTCAATGCCAATTAGGACACAGACACCTGGGAAATAGTTTGTGCTGAGGACTGTTATGGCCACCTGGGGAAACCCACATTTCTCCCTGGTATGGATTGAATTTCGTTCCTCTAAAATTCATATGGTAGCCTTGGCCCCCAATGTGATGGTCTTTGGAGTGGAGCTTTAGGGAGGCAGTTAGTTGTAGCTGAGATCAGGAGGATGAGGCTATCAGGACAGGATTAGTGGCTTTATAAAAGAGGAAAAGAGACAGCTTTCTCTCTACCATGTGAGGTCAGAGAAAAGGCAGCCATTAACGAGCCCGGAAGAGAGCTTTTATCAGGAACTGAATTGGCAGACACCTTGATCTTGGACTGACCAGATTTCAGAACTGCGAGAAATAAGTGCTTGTTGTTTGAGCCATGCGGTTTATAATGTTTTGTTACAGCAACCCAAGCTGAGGAGTACACATCCTACAGTCATACATATGTGGGGAGCAAACTCATATTTAGAAAATGCTTTATTAATTTATAAGATATCTTAGCAGAGGAACTAGAAATGCTTGAAGTCTTATTTTGACGAATTTCCCCTCTGCTGGCTGAATTACATGGAAAATCATTTCTTAATCAGAACGTGATTGGGTGACCATGGACTTGGAATAAGAGGCATCAGATGAACTGAATGTTAAGTAGATGGCTTGATGACAGTGTTGAAAAATCCAAGGGATGTTTTTCTCTCATCAGCAATTTTCAACTCAGTTGACTCTTTTCTGTTTTAAAGATATTATTTATTTATTTTTTAGAGAGAGGGGAAGGGAGAGGGAAAGAGGGGGAGAAACATCAATTGGTTGCTTCTTGTTCATGCTTCACAGGGGATGAACCTGCAACCCAGGCATGTGCCCTGACTGGCAATTGAACCAGTGACCTTTTGCTTTGCAGGACAATGCCCAACCAACTGAGTCACACCAGCCAGGGCTCCTTTATTTCTTGAACCACACCTCTCTTTGCTCCTAAAACACCACACTGCTGTTTTTCTCCCACATCCGACTGTTCCTTCTCTGTTTCCTTGGAGAGCTGTCTTCCACTGACCTCAACATATAGTTCTAAGCAAAACATGTGTTTTCACCTGAACGTGTCTTGAATTTTCCTGCCTTTGTACTTTTCTCATTCTTCTCTCTTTTTCCTCAAATGTTCACATTCCTCTTTTCTTTTTTTTTTAAAATATATTTTCTTGATTATGCTATTACAGTTGTCCCATTTCTCCCCCATCATTCCCCTCCACCCTACCCACCCTCTCCCACCCACATTCCCCCCTTTAGTTCATGTCCATGGGTCATAAGTTTTCTAGCTTCTACATTTCCCATACTATTCTTGCCCTCCCCCTGTCTATTTTTTTCCCCATTATCTATGCTACTCATTCTCTGTACCTTTTCCCCCTCTCTCCTCCTCCCACGCCCCTGTTGCTAACCCTCCATATGATCTCCATTTCTGTGGTTCTGTTCCTGTTCTAGCTGTTTTCTTAGTTTGCTTTTGTTTTAGGTGTGGTTCTTGATAGCTATGAGTTTGTTGTCTTTTCACTGTCATAGTTTTATCTTCTTTTTCTTAGATAAGTCCCTTTAACATTTCATATAATAAGGGCTTGGTGATGATGAACTCCTTGAACTTGACCTTATCTGAGAAGCACTTTATCTTCCCTTCCATTCTAAATGACAGCTTTGCTGGATAGACCAATTTTGGATGTAGGTCCCTGCTTTTCAAGATTTCAAATATTTCTTTCCAGCCCCTTCTTGCCTGGAAGGTCTCTTTTGAGAAATCAGCTGACAGTCTGATGGGAAATCCCTTGTAGGTGACTGTCCCCTTATCCCTTGCTGCTTCTAGAATTCTCCGCTTCATTTTAATCTTGGCTAATGTAATTACAATGTGCCTTGGTGTGTTCCTCCTTGGGTCCAACTTCTTTGGGACTCTCTTAGCTTCCTGGACGTCCTGGTAGTCTATTTCCTTTGCCAGATTGGGGAAGTTCCCCTTTATTATTTGTTCAAATAAGTTTTCCACTCGTTGCTGTTCTTCTTCCCCTTCTGGGACCCCTATAATTCGGATGTTGGGACGTTTAACGATGTCCCGGAGGTTCCTAAGCCTCTCCTCATTTTTTTGAATTCTTGTTTCTTCATTCTTTTCTGTTTGGTTGTTAGTTTCTTCCTTCTGGTCCACTCCATTGATTTGAGTCCCAGTTTTCCTTCCATCTCTATCAGTTCCCCATGCATCTTCCTTCATTTCACAGATTGTAGCCGGCATTTTTTCATCTAGTTTGTGAGCAAAATCAACCAATTCTGTGAGCATTTTGATGACCAGTGCTTTGAACTGTGCATCTGACAGGTTGGCTATCTCTTCACTGCTTAGAGGAATTGGCTCTGGGGCTTTTATTTGTTTTTCGGTTTGAGCCATTTTTGGTGGGTTTTTTTTTGTTGTTGTTGTTTTGGTTTTAGTCTGGTCGCAGCTATTACGTAGTGAGGGGGGTGGAGCCTTAGGTGTTCCTCAGGGCGGGGCAGCCCAGTCACTGGGTTGTGACGCTATAGGTGGGGGCAGGGTCTGAGAAGGAGCAATGGCGTCTGCTCCGCTCTCTCCTGGACTCCGGCCCTTTCCGCTGCTTCCCCTTCACCTGGATTATCTGCGCACGCGCGCGTGCTGTTACGTAGTGAAGAGCGGAGCCTCTGGCGCTCCCCAGTGCAGGGCAGCCCAGTCGCTGGGTTGTGATGCTGTATGTGGGGGTGGGGCCTGAGAGGGAGCAATGGCGCCTGCTCCGCTCTCTCCTGGATTCAGTCCCCTCCGCCACTTCCCCTCCGCCTGGACCGTCTGCGCGCTCGAATGTGAGACCACCTGGTCAGTCAGCCAGCCGCCTTGTGCGGCCTCACTGGGTCTGCACAGTTGCCCCCCAGTGCCCGGGGTCCGCCAGCTGCTGCCTGTAGGCCCGGGGACTGCCAGCCGCCGCCTGTGCACCTGGGAACTGCCAGCCGCTGCTGCTTGCATTCCTGGGGCCGCACCTCCACTTTCTCCTGCCGCGACTCCGCCCCTCTTACCGGTCTGGATGAATGGTTGTTGGACTTCTGTACAGTTCAATTTTCTATAAGTTCTGGTTGTTTTCTTGTTTCTAAATATTTGTTGTCCTTAATTTTGGTTGTGAGAGGAGGCACAGTGTGTCCGCCTACGCCTCCATCTTGGCCGGAAGTCACATTCCTCTTTTCTGTTCAAGCAAACAAATAATCTTTTAGGAATCAGCTCAAGTTATCCCTCCATTATAGAATCTCTATGAAGGAATTAACGTTTATTTAAGTGTCCTGTACTTAAGTTTTCAGATTTGCAAATAGTAAGAAATTAGCTACCTGAATATGTAACAAATACATACAACAAGGATGAAACTTGGAGATAAGTTTGAATGCAAAAAAAGTTCATTCAATGCAATATTATTTTCATAAAGCTTAGAAGCATGTATATTTATATATATTTAATGTATATGATAGATACATATACATATATGTGATAAAAGTATAAAAAGAAAGAAATTATAAACTCAAAATTTAGCATAGCAGTTTCTTCTATATTGCAGAAATAGGGGTAGGAGCTATATGGAACACACAGCTAGATACAGCGGTGAAGGTATGCTGTGGTTATGTAGGGGTGGCAATTCAAAGAGATTCATTTTATTATTACTGCGTAACTTAAAGAGGCCGTGTTTGGATGGACTGGCTGGAGGCCCAGGCAGGGCCCACCAGGGGGCGTGCCGCTTTGTGAGGCGTCCTCTGCAGCTTCAGGACGCAGGGTTTGGAGCCGGGTTCTGCCATGCACCAGCTACGTACGTAACAGTACGCAGTCTTCATTTTACTCATCTATAAGTTAGTATATGTTACTATTGTAATTATTACAGTTCCTCCTGTATGGGGTTGTTGTGAGGGTAAAATAAGTTAATGTAGATAAACTGCTTAGAAAATGTCGGGAGCGCGGTAAGAATGAGTTAAATGTTAGCTATTGTTATTTGTTGCGGAAGTTATAAGGGTATGGTTCTCAGTTTTGAACTTGGTGAACACAAGCTGAGTGTCATAGTCATAGATGTAAATTAACCAAATTTGTGTGAGAAGATGTATAAATTCCATGGTTAATTTATTACTACACAAGGGGTGATAACTTTTTCCAATGACAGAATGCATGTGTCTCTTTCCAATGCTAGAATGTCTTTTTTCTAGAGACTCAAGCATTCTATCAGTTTTCTGGTATTTTCCTGGTATTGAGGCACCTAGAAAATTCAATTTTATTGTCAAAAAGTATCTGTTGTCAAAAAAGAAGTATTTATTCCAGGCCACTGTGAGACTTGATGAGTCAGTTTCCACTGCCCAGAAAACTGTCTGTGTTCTTTGTGGTCACATTCAGAACACTCCCCACCCAGAGGGTTCCGGGAAGCTGTCGCCTCAGGGTGCTAGTGTTTCATCAGGTTTCACTGTCCTTCCACATCTGCATTGACATCTGCCACTCAGTCTTTTCCCTGAAAGGGTAGGATGCAATTGGTTAATTTCAGTTTAGTAAAATATAATTACAGAGTATTTTACCCTGAGAGGATAACTATTTCTCTGTGTGTGAATTTTGGTGTGTTTCTAGTCTCTTCAAGTTACACTTTTATTGTCATTCTTATTAGAATCTTCTAGCCATAGGTAAAGCAAGGCTAACATGTTCTGTGGAAGGGGCACATGCTGAGTGAGGCCTTGGGCCTGAGCAAAGCTTATGTAAAGGGCATGCTTGTTCCTTGTAATCCTGTGGGAAGAGTCAGTTTCCCATCCAGCCTTTTCTGGAAGTTCTGAAAGATGACACAAAGAAAGCGGAAATAGCCGGAGAAAAATAAAAAAGACAAATGATGAATAAACAGCTTCCTAGAACAGAAGCTGTTCTGTGAGTGAGCTTCAAGTTTAAAGGGATTTCACTGAGAAAAAAAAAAAAGAAAGAAAGGGTGTTCTCTCTTCCTAAGTTTTTTAATAACATTTTCAAATAGTTGGGCTGCAAGGAAATATATTCCCTTTGTTCCTTTGGGAAAATGACAGAGTACACCAAGGTCTGTCTAGAAAAAGTCTGGCCATTGTTAATACAATGAGAATAGTTTGTGTGACATCAATGTAACCTGGCAGCCAAGGAGAGTGGACTGGAATGCACATATGTGAACAATGACAACTTCACTGTACTAGTCAGTGGGGTGGTAGACACCACTGAGTGAGCAAGTGTACTGTGTGGCTGTCACATTCAAAATGACTGAGTGAGTACAACAATGAATCTGTATCAAATTTTGCATTAAGCTTAACTATTCCTCCATGGAAACTATTCAGATGATTCAGAAGGCTTTTGGGGATGATGCAATGAGTGCAGCACAAATACGGGTGGCACAAATGCTTCAAAGATGGTCGAGAATCTGTTGAGAGTCATCCATGATCTGGAAGGCCTTGCACAAGCAGAATACCTGAGAATATTGAACTTGTATGGGCTGCAATCAACAAAGATCAATGACTGACAGTGCAGGACCTAGAAGCTGATCTGGGGATTCCAAAAACTGCTGTGTCTGACATTTTGACACAGGATCTTGGCATGGAATGTGTTGTGGCAAAATTCATTCTGTGGCTTCTGCTACCAGAGCAGAAGGAATATCATGCAGCAATTGCTAATGAGCTGATTCAAACCACTACCAATGAACCAGATTTCCTCAAGAAGGTCATAACTGAACATGAATCATGAAGCTATGACTGTGATCTGGAAACAATGGCCCAGTGGTCCTAATGGAAGTCACCTGGTTCTTCACGCCCAAAGAAGGTGTGGCAAAGTTGAAGACAGATCAAGACCATGTTATGTGTGTTTTTTCATTGATAAGATGTTGTCCATCACAAGTACGCCCCTCCAGGCCAAACAATTAATAAGGAGCACTACCTCCATGTTCTTCATCAGTTAAGAGGTGCAATAGGACAAAAACAACTGTAGCTATGGACACTTGGTAATTGGCAGCTTCATCATGGTTTCAATGCATCTGCTCATCCAGATGTCTCATGCAGAGTTTTTTGGTGAAACATCAAATTACCCAGGTGACTCAGCCCCCCTAAAACCAAGATTTGGCACCCTGCAACTTCTGGCTTTTCCCAAAACTAAAATCATCTTTGAAAGGGAAGAGATTTCAGATTGTCAATGAGATTCAGGAAAATGTGATGGGGAAGCTGATGGCAATTCCAACTGAGGATTTTAAAGAGTATTTGGACCATGGAAGGGGTGTTGGGAGAACTCTGTGAGGTCCCAAGATGCTTACTTTAAAGGGGACCGAGACATCATTGTCCTATGTACAATGTTTCTTATATCTTGTATCTTCTTCAGTAAATGCCTCTATTTTTTCATATTATGTGTCTGGATAACTTCTGGACATGCCTCGTACATCTCTTGTCCCTAAATCATTCCTGTTGCAACTTTATGAAGACAAACTATTGCTTGTGATGTTTACTGTCTATCTCTTGGCGGTAACCTTATTAACAAGAGTTCAGGAGCTGCTTCACTATTTGCTCATGGACCACGGGAGGAAAGTGATACAGAGACTCTTGGGGTGAGGAGACGGGGATCCCTGTTTTATGGGCTCCCCACAGGGCTCCTTCTGTTGGCTGACCAAGAAGTCTTTCCCTGGGAAGAGGGAGAGTGACAGACTGTTTATGGTGTGACGTGGAAAGTGCTAAAAGGACTGTAAGCAAATGTCTTCCTCATCGACTTAACAAGGAGCTCTCAGTCTCCACCATGAGAATGACTCTCAGGATGGTCTGCAGAAAACCTCCATGAAAAACAAATGTTACCTTTGAGGCAGTAGCACATTAGTAAAAGCCAGCTTGAGAGTACTGTGCCCAGTACAGGGAGCTGCACCATGTGAACAGGTCAGCACATTTTGTAGGAAGGTTCAGAAGATGGAGTGCTGTGAGCAAAGAGCAGAGTGGCTTTGCTGTTGCCCCTTCCTCAGCAGAGGACTGTAGATTCCCAGGTGCTGATGAAGGAGCAGGTTTAGGAGACAAGTGAACAGAGGCCCAGCTACACCACACCTGTGTCTCAGGTGGGATTACTCTTAACTCTATAACCGTTGATTTTGCCTGTAGTAAAAGGGATTGCAAACAAGCTAGCCAACCCTGGATATTTGTCTGGAGCAGACCATCACTGAACTTCAGAGGCAAATTTCTAAAAAAGTTTTTTGCATTCTACTTGGCAGCTGTTTTCGCTTCCTGGTAAGGAAGCATGAACACAGCATGGTTACATTAAACTAAACACATGTGGGCACCATCACACCAATCGTGTGGTCTTCTGGTCTGCAATCTTTTAAATTGGAATGGAGCCTGCTGATTTCAAGTGAGCCGTATGTTTGTCTCTCCTTTGGAAGACATTTCTTTCTTTTCTTAAACAGTGATAATTTTGTCAACATGTGCATTATTTAAGTATCTATAAGTTGGTAGGAGTGTTTTTTTAACTGTGTAAGACCCAGCCATTACTAGGTAAACCATTAGAAATTTCACTTTCTACAACTCTAGGATTTAGTTCCTGTGGGGTGGTTAGCATTGTTTTTATCACGGTATACTATGTACAGAAAAGTAATATATCTCCACATGACTTGAGGGACTGGATTTTTGACATAAAATTATGATCGCATTCAGCTCTGAGGCTATGTACAGAAAAGGGGAAACTGAATCATTTCATTGAACACAGTGCATTTCCTCCCCAAGTAAATAGATTTTTAGATGAATTCCCTTCATCTCTTCTACCCTGCTGGGCCTGGCTTCTTGCTGAGACATGGCTAAGTAGGAAAGAGGCTGTTGTTATTTGATGGCAAATTAATTCAAATAACAAATAAACGATTGCAACAAATGCTTATCGAATGCCTGCTATTTGCTCATATAAGGCTACATGCTAGGCACACAAAAAAGAATCATGTGTAGTCCTTGTCTTGAGGAAGTTCACCACTGAACGAGGCCAGGGAAACGTGTGCAATGAACTATAATGTAACGTGGTGAGCACTCTATTTGCGGCGGTGCAGAGGCAGCACACAGAAGGAAATGAGCTATATGTTTGAGTGGCATCTGCACTGGACTTTGACTCTTAGCAGTGGAAGTCACAGAAAGATAGTTTCAGACAGAAGGCAAAAAATAAGGGCAGCATTCTCTAAACAGGATACAAGCTGGGTATCTGGCCACAATGGGCCTTTTAATCTGGGCTCGGTACAGGGATGAGTCTTCAAGCCCTCCTGTAAATTCATAAAACCTAACATTTATATAATGTCTTATAATAGACATAGTGCTTTACCATGAATTATATTACTTATGCCCTACAAAATCTTGCGATATAAGAATTACAGAAATTGCTCCGCTTACACTTTCAAATTAAAATTCCTAAACAGGACTACTCCACAGTGAAAACATGTCAGTTCTGTTTTTCACCAACAGATGGCGATGGTGGTTGTGCACTGTCTTTGCAGCTACCCTGGGTCTCTGTAAATTGCTCTTAGGCAATTGTGTATGTAGTCTGTGTGCTTAGCTTTGAGTGTTTCACAACTGTTACTAACCACATTATGTGTAAGAAGTGCAAAGGCAGAATGTGGTAAGTGCTGCTAAGGTGAGTGTAGCAGATGCCTCTGGTGCCTCTGTCGTGCCCTTTGTCCCACTTTCGATTCAGCTGCAGCCCTAGTGAATAGTTCTGTGCAAGCACAGACTCCCTCCCATACCCCTGTCACCCCTAAGAGTATCATATATTCTGTCCCTGGACTGGCAGGAGCCTGCTCAGACTCTAGCCCAGTGCAGCCTGAAGTACAGGGAGGTTATTGTCCCAGAGGCAAGCTTCACCCAGTGGTGGATAGGAACCTGTGGCCAAACATTCCTGGCTCCTGTCTTTCTAGCAGGCAGTCTGTGATACATTCCCAAAGGTCCCTGCAGAACTGAGCCCCACTTCCCCTGCAGCTGCTTAAACCATACACTATTTTATGGCTTTCTTCTTTCCCTATCTTACTTGACTCTCTAATAGCACACTTACTAGACTGTCTTCTTTAGAATATAAGCTTCATGGGGTCAGGAACTTCATTTGGCGCCTTAAAGAATCAAGGGCAAAGAGTAGGCAAATGAATATTTGTTGAATGAACTAAATTTTTAAATGAATACATATATGGCAGCAAGAAAGAAAATGGTACGCATGGAGAAACCTATCCAATTGTGTCTATCTAGTTAACTCTGAAGGAACAAAGTCGCACGCACCCTTATGTTGTAGAAATGTCCTGAGGCATGCAGAACAAAAACAAACCTTTTTTTGTCACTTCAGACTACAAATAAGCAAACTTGGAAACTAACTTGCTGTTGAACAAGAAGCTGCATGATCCTGATTCATTTTGTTTATGAGAGCATTGAGTCTGAGCTAGGCCAAGTGATTTTTGTAGGACATATGAAAATGGCCGAGGCTGTGGTAGGCTGAGTAATGCTCACCAAAGGTATCAAGTCCTACTTCCTGGACCTTTAACTGTTACCTTATTTGGAACAAAGGGTCTTTGCAGATGCCATTACCTTCAGGATTCTGAGATGGGAAGGCGATTCTGGAGTATCGAGGTGGACCCTCATCGCCATCACACGAGTCCTCATAGAGAGAGGCAGAGGGAGATGACACAGACACACAGAGGAGAAGGGAGTGTGAGGTCGGAGCAGAGAGGGATGTGGCTGCAGCTAAGGAACGGCAGGGCTGCCAGGAGCTCGAAGAGGCCAGGGATGGACTCTCCCCCAGAGGCCCTAGAGGGAGCGCAGCCCTGCCAACAGACTGATCTTAGACTTCTGGCCTCCGGAACTGTGAAAAAGTTGTCTGTTGTCTTAAGCTATTCAGTGTGAGATAATTTGTTACCGAAGCCCTAGGAAACAAACTCACACAGAGCCCCGTGAGTTGGTGATGACCCTCTCTAAAGACTGCCATCAGAGGAACAATTTGACCTGGGTCAGCAGGCTACCCGTTGGCATCCTCGTGTCCTTGGCAAGAAGATTTCTTCATGGAAAATGAGACCCTTTTCCTTCTCCAGTATCCATCACAAAAGACCAGTCAGGAGCAGTGAAGAGGCTCTTTCGTCTTTGCAGGGAGTCGTGCCATCTCCCTAGTGATCATCTCAAGGGAGTCGGGGGTGCTTAGTCAGGGGCCGCCACATTAAAACCTGGTGAGTATTAAGTTTGCAACTTGCCACTCTCTGGAACCACTGCTTGCAAGACTTCAAAAGTGAAAAAGATTTCTGAGTTTATGGAAGCATATTGAAGGTTGGGTAACATCTCCAGAAGCCTAATTTGAGGGAGAAACTCCAAAAGTAGAGTAACTAGAAATGTCCCTTCTTCTCCTTCACTCTCTCTCCTGCTTATACATGACTAAAGATACCGCATTTCACACACTGCACAAGAAAACCATACTTACTTCACCACACACACACATACCACACACACACACCACACCATCACTATGGTAAACACACACTTGAGTTTCCACACAGCTGTGGTGAGAGCAATGAAACTGTGACACTAAAAAATATCTTTGAACAACCAAATGTCTATCAACAGATAAATGGATTAATAGATCATGGGGTATCATGTAAAGGAGTACGACTAGGCAAAGAAAAGGAATAAGCTACTGATACATGCAGCAATATGGGTGAATCTCAACAGTATCATGTTGAGTAAAGTAACCAGGAGTAAAGCATACAGGCTGTATGACTCCATTTATGTGAAATTCTAGAACAGGTGAACCTATAGTGGATTCAGTGGTATTTAGTGGTATTCTGGGGCTGGAAGCTGAGGGATGAGTGCTAAGGAGTATGAGGGACTACTCACAATATTTTGGTGGGGTAGAGGTGTTCTGTGTCTGGGTTGTGAGGTTGATTATCTGATCACATGGTTGTACGAATTTGTTAAAACTCACAGAACCTGTGTACATAATATAGATGAGTTTTGTTGTATGCAAATTAAACATAAAGATATAAATTAGTAAAGTTTGTAAATTATACAAATTAATCGAGTTAATCTGAGAAAGAAATACAAAAAGAACATTTGTGGCCATTTGTGGCATGAATGTTCTGTCTAAATTATATTGTGTGAAAGCTAAAATTTTTTATGTTATAAAGTACAATTTCCTCATATATTTTGTTATTAGTATAATATTAAATCTTCAATAGACTACATTAAAATAGGTTTAACAATGCTCCCAAATTAGAAAAATTTGTACATGTAAATTTTGTCTGGATTGTTGATAAATTTGAATATAATGTTTTTTTCTTTTTATTCTCAAAATAAAGTTTGCCATAGGCTTGAAAACATTCATGATTTTGAAATTGTAACTAGAGGCCCACTAATAATATTTTTAAGGCACTTCTAGTCATTTTGCCTGTAGGAGAGACAGGTATACATACACATTTGCAAATGTTTTTTTCATATGTCTCAACTTCTAATGCTTTTGGCTATAATTAGGGGAAAAATTGTGGCTCTCATGCTAGCCATCTCTCTGGGTACCAGTGTGTTCTTAATAGCAGGTTAAATGAGTACAGACCATTTCTACAAAAGGAGGTCCACGAATTAGGTACCTGATGTATCTCCTGTTATGTATAAAACTGTCAGCTCAATTCAAATAACCAGAAGGGATAAAATGTGACCCACCATAAAAACTCTCAAAATCCAGGCACTCAGTAGACATTTTTGTTTCATGTAGAACTCCAGGATTTTGCAATAACTAAGCCCAATAAAATATGTAATTAGTTAAATGTATTATATCCCATTGTGCCTGGGGAACTGAATAGAGTACTTGCAAAGTTAAGAATCTGAAGGCTCAGTTCCTTCTTGGGCTGTGGTTTCAAGAAAAATTGAAAAAAATAAGAGATGCTTGACATCTACTATTTAGCATTATGGCTGGTGCTAGAAACCCAAGGCGTAGGTAAAGGCCCTGCTAAAAGCTGTTTCCAGCGGACGCCAGAGATCTGGCCTGGCAACTCAGTGCATACAAAGAATGTATAGAACCAGCCACCAGTGGTGACGAGCGCTTTGTACAGTTTACCACTGCTAGATGTCTTCCCACCACCACAGCTTGGATACTGCGGCTCAGGCTCCATTTATCACTTGTCCCGTCTCCTCCCCGTCCTTCCCCAGACCCGCTGCCATGAGATCTGGTAGAATGGTGGCATTTGCAAGTGCCAGCAGCGTGAGACAGGGGTTTCTGTTTACATTTGCGTCCTCAGTGATTAGAAAAATATCTGACACGTAATAGTTATGAAATACATGTGCGTCGAATCAGTGAATGGTAAGAACTACAAATGAACAAACGCTTCTGGTTCTAGACAAGGATAAAAGAAACACAAGGCCCCAGTGTTACTCCCATTGTAGGAGACAGACTGGACACAGAGGAGGCAGAGGCCAGGGCAGCAAGGAGGCGTTGGGGGACCCTGAACTACGTGTAGGACGGGAGGAAATAGAAGTGGAAAGCAGGCCCTGGAGATGATGAAGTTACCTTTTAAATTCCTAAATGTTTATCACAGAGGTGTGCTAACATGAGTTTTTTTCTTTTCTGAATAGACTACTTATCTGAGAGAATAAATGATAATTACATGCATCTATTTGCTCTTCATACACATACCCCATTTATAGAAGAGTTTTACTTTATTTTTCAAGGGAGGTAAAAATTAGAGGTTTCAGAGTGGTCAATCAGAGTATCCTGATATCCACTGCCAGAGTATATAAAATATGAATATTTACTTCATAATTTATCATTAAAATTTTTCAGGTAGCACAGCCTACAAATGATGTTAGTCGTATTGACAACCAAATGTGAGGAAAGCTTTAGTAACTACAGTTCTTTTGATTACCTTCAACTGTGGTCCTGTTTTTAATAGTAGGATGATTATTGAATACATGATATTGGGTAGAAAATTGGTGAGTCATCTTCTGTCTATTCTGGAATCTTTGTTCTGAGAGTGTTTCCCTGTACAAAAACCTGGTTGGTGCCCCGGGTGGAAAGCTCGGGCCCCGGATGTGTGCACACTGAGTGTGCAGACACGGCCCACCAGTTGCACCTGCTTGGTCTTGTTTCGTGTAAACTGACCTGCCATTATGGAGTTTCAGAGACATAGACTTGATACACCTGATTTAATGTGCACACATTGTTTCTTTTAACATAGAAGTAGGCATTGGGTGTGTTGCCATTAGAATTGCACCTGGTTGGTACCCTATACCTGATTTTGAAACTGTGTGATGAGAAGCACATGTTTATGGAAATACAACTATGTTTTAAAGTTCAACCATTAGGTAACACAAATTACAGACAGTGTATAAGAAATAACTCACTGTAATTGAATATGTCATGTGCGTAATTATATGGTACATTGTGCACCTATTAATCGACAACACAGCCAGGCAGCACATTGTATAGAACACAAATCCTGTGTTTAGAACAGACAACAACGAATTAGAGCCTTGTCTGCGTTTGTGAATGTTTAAAATGAAACAATCTTTCTAATATGCTATCGCTCAGTGAAATCAATACTAAAAAGGAAGTGGGTTTTTTCCCCCACTTTTTTATCTAGGTAGTATGTTTAAGGTACTTTGTATTTGAAATATTAAGTTTTCTTAAATACCCAACTGCGTATTAACCAGTAGGATAGATCTGATGATCATCACACAACTATTAAGTAAACTTGCATAACTGATTTTGGCTTCACAATGTTTTATTTCCTCCTGAAATACATATTACCAGGAGTCTCACCCACCCTTTATTCTCAACATGTTCTGCTGTGAATCCCCTTTACATACTGACATGGATACATTCTTGTTCTGGTAGAATGACTAGCTTCTCTTTAAGGCAAAGCATAACAAGTCAGGCTTGCTAATTTCCTCTTTTTTAAATTCTCCGATTTCCCTCTTCTTCTTAGCTATTTAGCAAGTAAGTGCCTTCAGCAATGTAGTCTTTGTACGGAATTTCTCTGAGGATGAGGATTCTTTCAGAATGAGGGATTTGCAGATGAAGCTCTAGAATACTCCTTTAGAATACATTTAACTGACGCAGTACACATTGCACAAGTATGCACACGCACACAGTTTCTTGCTCGAGATCACAGGGGAGGAATAACTGGAAACTGATTAAATGCATATAAATGTTAGAGAACTGCAACAGAATGGCAGGAAGACAGGCATTAGAAAGGGAGCAAAATAAACTTGTGCTCTGTTCTTAACTCACCTACAAATTCTCTCCCATTAAAGTAAGCCCCTTGGACACTGGACACAGGTAGCACAGAAAAGAGGAGCACCGGGTATTTGACAAACCTGGCTACCTCATCTACGTCTCAGGGTCAGACCTTTTGGAGCTTGGATGAATCAGAATCTGCAAAGAACAGGAGCAACAGCATTTTACAGGAGCTGGAATCAAAAACCTTCTCCTCCAGGAAAAAACTGCTATACTATTTTCCATTTCTAGCCTCAGGGTTTAGATTGATTCTTCTATGAGTGTAGTCTGGTGAGAGCCTTCTGCAAAAAGGATTTCACTTACCTGATTCTTTTATGTAACTTTGGGCCTCAGTGGCAGCTTCAAATTTTAGGACCTCAATAGACCAATTGTAGAAACATTCCTGGGATGTACAGTTGTCTCTAAAAGTATCTTAGTTTTCAGCCTCTTGTACCTAGAGACTTAAGAGCTATTACGGAAAGTTCTTGAAATGAAGAGTGTGTGTGTGTGCATGTGTGTGTATGGAGAGAGAGAGAGAGTGGAGTAAATAATTCTCTAGCTTGTTGGTAAGATGGGAAAGTAGAGTGTTTGCAACCTATATCATACTTTTGTCTGTGCAATTTCAAATATGGCTTATAATTAGTAAAATATGAACACAGTGATTGTCTTTTCACTAGGGTCATGAACAAAAATATCAAGCTCTATGAAAAAACTCCCAAAGAACTTTTCTCTCTCTTTCTTAATGATAAGATAACAGACTACCAGGAAGGACTCTTCCTTTTAGAGTCCTCAGGATGTATAATCCAGGGGATCATGATATAGAGCACAGAGTTCTCAGAGGAGAGTCTTATCACAAGATTTATAATTGATGAGGAATTAACTTACATATAATTGGTAAAAATAACTATTACTTATTTAAAGGTGTAACGATGGCAACATATTCTATAGGTCACATATGAAGAAACTGGCCAGGTAAGATGTTTCAATTATACATGCTCTAGATGTGGTCAAAATGTATAACAATCTGACAGTGACCAGAGGGGGAGGGGAGGGAATTTCAGGGGAAAAGGGGAAGGGTTTAGAGCAACAAGTATAAAGGACTCATGGACAAAAACTATGGGGGGGTGGAAATGGGAGGAAAGTGGGGAGGGCTGAGGTGGTGGGCTGGGGTGGGGTACAAGACAGAAAACTGTACAATATCAACAATTAAAAAATACTGATTAAGAAAAAGGGAAAAAAATATTCAAACAGATTAGTAGCCAAAAAGTAAAATAAAAAAAGTTGAGATACAAACAAACAAACAAAAATGTATCAGATGGATATCTAGAAAGGTGCCATTTATTTATTTATTTTCTCAGTGTGGGGCACTGTGCTATAGCTTGTGAAGTAGGTATTGTGACCTTTATTGTCCAGTGAAGGAGTAGTCCTACTACACTTCTGCCAGAGGAAAGTCAAGAGGGAGCCATTTCTAGCAGCTTGAGAGAATGACTCTGACTCCCCAGCTCTCTGAAAAAATAACTTGGTTCTGTTACTAGGAAGGCAACAGTAAGTGGACAGAAATAATCTATGTGGTCATTTCTACAGGCTCTGTAATAACTTTAGATTGACAATATTATAGTCAATTAAAATTAATCAGTATACTCCCTTGAGTAACAGTAAAATTAACCTCTGAACTAGGTTTCTTAGGAAGCTATAAAATTTAAACCTGAAGAGAAGATGTTAGGGATTATCTGGCTGGATCCTCTCATTTTCTAGAGTAAAAGCTTTAAAAGTTAGTATTTGGCCTGCTGTGTGTGTGTGTGTGTGCGTGCGTGTGTGTGTGTCTGTGTTGGGGGTGAGAGGGAGATTGTTACATCCATTGGGAGAAAATACATAATTGTGTTATATGTGAGGGATTCCAATCAAAAGGAAATGAAAATTTACAGTTTGTGAGAGGAATTAATGAATCTGTTCCTCTATTTGTATTTTCAATCAAAATTGTGCCTGAATTTCTGTAAATTCATATGCTTACTTAGTAGCGCCAGTGTATTGGCCACTATGTCATACCTTTCTGTATATGAATTAGTTACCTCATCTTATTTTAGCTCACTCATTTCCAACTTCTTCAAGTATAGGAATATTTTAAAAAGTTTTTAATCCTCACCTGAGGGCATGCTTGTTGATTTTACAGAGGGGCGAGAGAAATACTGATGTGAAAGAGAAACATTGATCGGTTGCACCTCACACACTCCCCAACTGGCACCAACCCGCACCCCAGGCATGTGCCCTGAATGGGAGTCAAACTGGTGACCTGTCCATCTGTGGGATGATGCTCCAATGAACTGAGCCATGCTGGCCAGGGTAAGAATATTTTTTTAAAGTTAAAAAATTACTGGAGTTCCCATATTATAGTAGTAGTGCTTTTAGCATTTACTAATTGAGAAAATACACACTTGCTCAATCGATGGTTATTGGTGCCAATTCAATACCAACAGGAATCTCCAATTTGGGGCATTGCAAAGACGGAAACTTTGTTTAATGCCAACAGCTCAATTATGATATTGTACAGCTGTGAGAACAGCATGGCTGTGGAATAGCTCCACTGTGGAACAGCTCGATAGTGTTACAGCTCAATTACGAAGCACACAGCTGTGAAACAGCATGGCTGTGATGACGCCCTGGGGTGAGGTGGCCCTTGGGGTGAGGTCCTTCTCCAGCTACACAGCTTTGCTCTGCCTGCTCTGCCTGGTGCCATCTGCTTAGCTCTCCTGTGTTGGTCTGACCTACTCTGCTCTAGTGAGGGGAGGGATCTCTGATGTTTTGGGAACACTTCTTTGGTGGAAAGGGAAAGTGCACTCTTTGATCCACAGGGGAGCTGACTTATATAGATAGAAGTCCCCGGCCCTGGTCTCTGAGTGGTCTGTTTTCATGCAGATGAGGACTCCAAATTCTCACAGTTTGATTGGTCTAAAAGGCACTATCCTGATTGGTCAGAATGGAGCAATTCTGATTGGTTGATGAGCATGCTGATGGGGAATATAGCTGGGCAGCTCTGATTAGATGGGGAAAGTCTCAGTTCTGTTGGTTAAAACAGGATTCCAGGGACTGCTTTGTAACAGCTGAATCAGATGGCAGGAACCCAGTGCAGTCAGGTGGTTCAGGGCAGGCTTCTCCCTGAAGTGCAGTTTGTGTGAGAGCTCCCTACGTAGAAATGGCTGTTGAGTTCTGGTTTTTAAATTTGAGCCCCATTAACTACAGGAGCCATTCTTAGTAAGTATTTTCTCTTCACAGGGTCCATACTCCCAATTCAGTAACTCCTTTAAATAAATTTGTACTTCATAAGTGTCAAAAGCATCTCTACACATTTGAATAACAGTAGTACATATATGTAAGGGCACTATTTATTCAGTATGTGGACAATATCTGATTTTCACAGAGATTCTTTTAGGTTGTCATAATTCCACTTCATTTATTTCATTACATTTATTTTCCATTTAATGTATATTGACAGAGCACATGCTAAAGCACATTAGACACTGTGTAAGGTGGTGGATATACAGAGGAGGCCACACAGGCCGCTTTCTGACTTCTCACAGCTCTGAATATGAAATGTACAATGGCAGAATTTACAAGGCACAAGAAGGGTGCTAGTCCTGGCACTTGGCCTAGTTTGGGGGTCAAAGAATGCTTCTAGAGTCAGTGACTCACCTGATACTGGAAGGGTATATGTGTTTCAAGGAGATTGTAGGAAAATGGGTACAGTGCTAAGGGAGCCATTAGCTACAGACCCAGCTCCAGCCTAAAACCATTTCCTGTGGAGTAATATAAGCTTATATTATGATCTCGTTATTCTCCATTGAATGAATGGAGTGCAATAATTGAGAGCACAGTAAAATTTTAGCAAAGCCCTAGTGAAGGTGTGGGTTTATCAAGGTGAAAGACACACTGCAGAAATCCTTACAATGGGATGCTCCTAAATGGACACACTCAGAGTCTGTGAACCCAAGGCCATCCATGTGCATCCTCCAAAGGGCAAAGGTCTTCTTGCTGAGCCCCTTCCAGGGGTAAAGCCTAGCTTTTCCTCCAGACTCCTGGTAGAGCTCTCATATAGTCACTTATTTATTCAACAAATATTTAATAAGTGCCCACTATATGCTAAGCACTCTTCTTGGCACTGGGGATGTTAAAAAAAATCCATGTCAGCACAGGGGTGGGGGCAGTGACTCAGGCGATCTGTTCTGGAGGCATGTTTCTTGCAGGGGCAGTGCACCAACCGCGGGGAACAAGTCTTCACAGACAAGCTAAGTTGGCATTCAAGAGCAAGGCCCATGGTTTCAAGTTCAAGATGGCAGAGTAGGAAGATCCTGAGCTCACCTCCCTTCATTGATGCCAAAACTGCGATTACACATTGAATGACTATCTCTGAGACCACCTGATGACTAGCAGAAAGATTTTCTACAACTACAGACATAAAGTAAAAGCCCCATTGAAAAGGGTAGGAGGGGCAGAGACTAAGCCTAGTCAGCACCTACCCTGCTCCTCATGCAGTGACTCACAGGTGGGAGGGTTATGGCAACCTCGGAGGTCGTCCCTGGAGATTGAAGGGTCTGAACCCTAAACTGGTTGGCCTGAACTAGGAAGTGGAGCCCTCATAACATCTGTCTTTGAAAAACAGTGAGGCTTTTGGCATCTGGAAGAGCCAAAGGGCTGTAGGAAACCCAGGTTGTGCTCTTTCTGAGTTCTGGCATAGAGGGAGCAGTTTGAAAAGCAGCTAGGTCACATGTGAAGGTGATAGATTGACTAATTTTAGGGTGTGTGCTGGAGGGACAAGGATCTGTTGGAACTTGCTTATGCCACAGGTGCTGGTGGGTACCATTTTCCCCCTTCTTTTAACCTGGCTGGTCTGACACTGTCCATTAACCTTGCTAACACTGTTTGCCCCACCCTGGTATTTCCCTGAGTACCTACCCATGGTAGCACCTCTCCAAAGCACTTCCTGCCCTGCCACGCACAGTGGGCAGCATCACTCTGCACGAGCACACAGCAGAGTGTCTACAACAGTGAGGGTGGGCTTTGCAGCCAGCCACATCAAAGCCTTGCTCTGCATTCCAGTCAGCCTGCAACAGTTGTGGCCAGGCCTCACAGCCAGCAGGCCAGATAGCAGCCTTGCCTGCTGGTGTGTCCACAGAAGTTGTGGCCCAGTTGCAACAGGAGGCTATACTAGTCCCCAGTCTAGACCACCTGGCTCTGGTAACAAGGGGGACATGGAAATTAGGGCCCCACAGGAAAATAAGGCCTCTTTTTCAAGACCAAGAGATTTAGCTTAACTACCTAATACAATACATAGAAACAAACAGGCAAAGTGAAGATAGAAAAGAATATGTTCCAAACAAAAAAAAACAGGTTAAAACCCCCAAAAAGAACTACATGAAACTGAGGTCAGTTGTCTACTAGATGACGAGTTCAAAGTAAGAGTCATGAAGACACCCTTTTTCAGCTGTGCAGACAAATGAAAAGACTTGGTCAGAAGTTCAGCAACTTGAACAAAGACCTAAAAATTCTAAGAAAGGACATAACAGAACTGAAGAACATAACAATTGAAAAAAAAAATCACTGCAGAGAATCAACAACAAATCTGATGACACAGAAGAATGGATCAGCAATCAGGAAAACAGGATAGTGGAAGTCATCCAACTGGAAGATCAAAAAGAAAAAAGAATTAAAAAGAATGAAGATAGCATAAGGGACCTTTGGGACAACATCAAGTATACTAACATTTGAATCATAGAGGTCCCAAAAGGAGAAGAGAGAGAGAAAGGGACAGAAAACCTATTTGAGGAAATAATGGCTGAAAACTTTCCTAACTTGGCAAAGGAAATGGACATCCAAGTCCAGGAAGCACAGAAAGTCCCAAACAAAATGAACTCAAAGAGACCTACACCAAGATACATTATAATTAAGCTGTTGAAAGTTAAAGATAAAGAGAAAATCTTAAAAGCAGCAAGAGAAAAACAGCTAGTTACATACAAGGGTATTCCCATAAGATTGTCAGCTGACTTTTCAACAGAAACTTTGCACGCCAGAAGGGAGTGCCCTGCAAAGGAAAAAAACAAAACAAAAACACAAAAACCCTACAATCAAGAATATTCTACCCAGCAAGCTTATCATTCAGAATAGAAGGAGAGATCATGATTTTCTCAGACAAGCAACAGTTAAAGAAATTCATCACCACTAAACCAGCATTATAAGAAATGTTAAAGGGAATTCTTTAAGTGGAAAAGGCCAAAACTAGAAATAAGATGAAAAAATATGTATTGGTAAAGGCAAATATAAAGATAGTAGACCAACCACTTATAAATGTAGTCTGAAAACAATTAAAATGCCAATAAGCACATACCTGTCAATAATTACTTCAATTAAAGTTGACTAAATGCTCATTGCAGAAACAGGATGACCGAATGGTTTAAAGAAAAAAGGCCCGCACATATCCTGCCTACATTGCCTTCATGAGACTCCAGATTGATAGTCACACAGAGACTGGAAATAAATAAATGGAAACTATATTTCATGTAAATGGAAATGAAAAAACAGAGAAGCTGGGATAGCAATACTTATATCAGACAAAAAGACTTTAAAACAAAGGCTATATAACAAGAGACAAAGAATGACCCAGCAATTGTTTTCTTCAGATAAGCCCCCAGAAGTGGAACAATTCAAAAAGCTGTATGCACCTCTGTTTACTGCAGCATTATTTAGAGCAGCCAAGTTATTGAAGCAACCCAGGCAGCCATCACTAGATGAATGGGTAAAGAAGTGGATGTGTGTGTGCACGTGCACACAATGCACCGGGGTGTTGCACAGCCAGAAAAGAAGTAGATCTTGCCATTTGCAACAACATGGATTGACCTAGAGGGTATTATGTTAAGTGAAATTAAGTCAGAGAAAGACAAATACTGTATCATTTCACTTAGGGGTGGAATCTAAAAAACTGAAATGAACAAACAGGACAAACTGACCCATAGATATAGAAAAATTGATCATTGCCAGAGGGTTGGGTGGTGGGGGTATGGTCACAAAGGCTAAGGGGATTAGGAGGTACACACTTGTAAATAAGTCATGGGGATGTAAAGTACAACATAAGAAATATCAATATCAATATCACGATAACTTTGTGTGGTGACAGAGTTTTTGTGGTGATCACTTTGTAAGGTATATAAATGTTAAATCTCAACATGTTGTACACTTGAAACTAATACAATATTGTGTGTCAAATGTACTTTAATTCAGAAGAGCTTTACATTTCAGAGTAAAAATTAGACATGAAAAAAAAATCCATGCCTTCACATTTTACATTCAAATGAGCAGGAAAGAAGAGATAAATATGTTACATGGAAGATGGTGATAAGTGTTATGAAGAGAAAGATTGAAAAGATAGTGGGGAGAGGATATTGTTGGGCATAAAATATGCTTTTAGGTATCTCTGACCAAATGACGTTTCAACTGAGATCTGGAGAGAGTGAGTAAAAAAGTCCCACTGCTCCAGGAGGGGAAGGAAACCCATATCTCCCACACTCTATTAAGTCAGAGAGAATAATATGAACCCTTCCATTTCTATTCTAAGACCTACCCTCTTAGGTCACATTTTCTGCCCATGATTTGCTGCTTCCTAGGATAGCTGACAGTGTTAATATTTACTACATTCAAGAGAAATCCTAAGGGAGGAACTAGTTTATGAAGGTCTTTTGACCCTGTCTAGCTTCTGACAGGTTTTTTGGCTTGGTGCACTAGTTTCAAATGTTTGTCAACACCTATAATAAATTATTATATCTTTTTATACTTTTAGAACAATGTTTTAACCTAACAGTATGGTTTTATTTTATTTTTTAATGTTATAGTCTCCTAAGAAGAACATGAAACAAATGGAATATGCACGTTCATCATTAGGGTCTGCTCAAAAATGAAATTTCTCTCACTCTGGGCATATAGTAGGATTGCTTTTCTCATTCAGTTTGAACTTAGCCTTGGCCATGTGACTTCTTCAGGACAATGCTCAACTTTAAATTATTTTTCCAACTTCTTCTTTTTTTCATTGCTTTGTAGTCAGAGAGGGACAGAGAGAGAGATAGGAAAAAAACATTGATGTGAGAGAAGAGCATCGATTGGTTGCCTCCCTTATGCACCCCAACTGCAGATGGAACCCACAACCTAGTTATGTGTCCTGACCAGGATCAAACTTGCAACCTTTTGGTTACAGGATGATGGTCCAACCACCTGAGCCACACTGGCCAGGGCTTATTTTCCAAGTCCTTAATCTCATTCAGATGAGGGTCTGCCATCATATTCATCTTCCTTCCTTTGACAGGGAGTTCTAACCTATTCCAGTGTGGAAGGTAGCTTTCTGTACTGGAGCACAAATGGTGCCCCAGGGTCTCCCTTTATTCTCATTCATATGATTTTTTTTGTTTTGTTTTTTGGTGTTGCATTTCCTATTTCCTGTACCTCAAATACTCTTTTATGTTTGTTTGTTTACTCCTTTTTTGTGTGTGACAGTATGTTCTAGGATGCAAGACGTTAAATTTTTAGATTTTATAAGTCTGATAATGTCTTTATTTCTCCATACACACGTGACCGGATTTTCGGCTGGAATAGAGAATTCTAGGTTGGAAATGACTGTTCTTCCAGAACTTGGAAGCATTACTTCCAGTTTCTAATCTGAAGCTATCCTCTCTCCAGATCATTTGGCTGTGGTCCGCTCTTTCCCTCTTGGGGATGCTCCTCTGTTTCCCGTGTTTTGAAATTGTGTAATGGCATGCCTTGGTGGAAATCTGTTTTCATGTAGTTCTGAGAATTTGATGGGTCCTTTTAATTTGTACATATATTCTTTAGTTCTGAGCACTCTTTAAACAACTCACTTAATACTTTTTTTCCTCCTTTGTTTTTCCTTTTTATTTCTCCCATTAATTGTTTGTTGGACTCTTTGTATTTTATAATTTTCTTATTTGTTTTTTTTCTGTTTCCATTTTCCATCTCCATGTCTTTATCTTCTTTTAAAAAAATCTCCTTTGGTTAACTTTGGATTTATCTTCCAGTTTTTCTGATGGGTTTTTTAAAATTATTATTTTTTAAATTTAAACATTTCTCTTATTGTTTCCTGGATGTTTCTGTGTGTGGCATTCTATGCTCACCTGTGGTCCTGGTGGACCTGGGAGAAATGCACTTACTGCTCTATGCCAACGAGACTTGGGTCTTCCTGGACCATTCGGTGCCATCACAGACTAAGCAGTCTTCTAATCCAGCTGCTTCCAGTAGATTTAAATGTGAAAAACTGCCACAAATATGTTTAAATTTGAAGCTGAGTATTTTTGGTGTTAGCCTTCTGTGTTTTGAACATTCTTATTACCTTAATGGCTGCTTCTTAGCAGCAATTTGAAATGTCCTCTTGAGGGGTGGGGGAAAGACCACCTTTACTATGGGCTTAGCTCATTTTTCCCTGCCAGAGAACTTTTCATGGAATGTGATTGAGCAAGTCCAGGATCATCAACCCTCTTTTCTGTCAAGGCTGTCACTTCACAACTTGTAAGCGTTTCAGTAGGGGTACAGAAACAACTGGCTGTTTTACCCTGTAGAATCCAAACCCGGGACTCTCAGCCAACGTAGGCTGCTTGCTGAAGGGAGAGTGGGTGTCAGTAACGCTGCAGCTCCATCTCTGTAAGCAGACTGGCTTGCTCCAGTCTGAGTTTATCCCCCCTTATTTTGGTAGGACTTGCCTGAAAATTATAAGAACTAAGTATCACATTCTCACATTTTGAAGTGTCCCGACCATTTTTAAACTACCTCCTGTGTGGAATTCCTGGTTTGTGTTCCAGAAGGGGTGGAGACACAGTTCGGCCAAAGATTCTGCCACCACCTAACAAAGGCCTCCACGTCGCAGCCTGCGCTGTATCTCTTCCCCTCAGGCAGCTGTGTTTTAGGTTCTGTTTCTCGTAGTACTCTGCTTTTGGACACCAGATTCTATTTGAATCAGTATTAATTCATTCAACCCTTAGTAACAGAAAAGCAAATTAATACAGTCATCCCCCCTTATCCATGGGGGATACGTTCCAAAACCCGCAGTGGATGCTTGAGACGATGGAAAGTAAAAGATTAACAATAGTAACTAATAGTAAAATAGAACAATTATAACAATATATTGTAGCAAAATTTATGTGAATATGGTCTCTCTTTCTCTTTCTCTCTCAAAATGTTTCATTGTACTCACCTTTTCATGTAAAGGAAGTGCTTTATGGCTTCTCTGTGGCATGTCTGAATCGCCAGCCTCGCTCGTCTCAAGTTTTGGAGCCATTATTAAGTATAGTAGGGGTCACTTGCACACAAGCACTGTGATGCCACAGCGGTTGATCTGATATCCAAGATGCCTATTAAGCAACAAATGGGCCAGTAGCATATACATCGAGATACACTGGACAAAGGGATGATTCACATCCCAGCTGGAGTGGAGCAGGAAAGTGTGAGGTTTCGTCATGCTCCTCAGAATGACAATTTAAACTTACGAATTGCTTATTTCGGGAAGTTTCCATTTAATTTTTTTGAACCTGCAGAAAGTAAAACAGAGGATAATGGGGGCTACTGTAGTAGTTTAAACAGGTAAGGGTTTTTGTTTTGTTTTGTTTTGTTTTGTTTTGTTTTGGTGTGTGGACAGCCAAATAGTCCAGGGCCAGTGCAGCTGCTCAGGCACATCCCAGGGATGCAGGCTTCCTCTGTCTGCTTGACATGCCTTCCTCGACATGTGCTTTTCACCTCCGTGTGTGACAGGGCTGTGGTGTCCTCCCTTCTAGAGAGAAGTGAAGAGTCAGAGTGCATGCCGCCTGCTTTTCTTCCTTTGAGAAACTTTCCTGAAAGTGCCATCCAGCAACTTCTGTTTATATGTTATTGGCTTGCCCTAGGTCACATGATCCACCACTAGCCCAATCGCTGGATGGTGTTGGTATGCTGTGGATAAAAGCTGCATTAGTCAGCCGCCTCAGCATAGACACTACTTTTATGTCAGCTCCCTTGGAAGTGATCTCTCTACCGACCAAGATCCAATCTGATGCTACACAGACTAGTGAGCTTCCCATACTTTTAATGCAGTTGTGCCTGGCTCCCTCCCTCGCACAAGTACACTGCTGCTCCTTCCTGCCCTGAAGCAACTTCTCTTTCTGCTATCGGCTGCTTTGCCCAGTCAAACCCTGTGTATAGGAAGTTCCTTGTTCAATGCTTTAAATGACAGTACCTTCATTTAAATGAACCCTGAAGGTTTTACAGTGTGATAAACCTTTCCAACTTTAAGCAAAATATTCAATGCAAATTTGAAATGCATTTAAAAATGTTTCAAGGCATGTAAGCAGATCTATATTTAATTTACAGTTCTATTAGAGGGAACGTGGAGGGTAAGAAAATACCTTATCAAATTTTACCTAGTCATGTATAAATTTGACTTCAATGAGAATGTGGTCTCATTTTCACATTATTATTGTCCTTCTGATGTTGATGTATCCTTGGCCTCTAATTTCTGTCTCCATCAGAGCCCAAAGTCAGCTGGACACAGAATTCAGGACTTCAAGTTTCTCTCAGTCGTAAGAAATGCATGAGCAAGCAAAGCAGATTTTACTGAAAGAGAAAAGAGGAAGCGGTGGACTTATGCCTGGCACCCACAGTAAACAAGTTAAGACCCATTTTGAATGAAATCCTGTCTCGGCAGCTGCATACACGGTGTCCCTTCTTCACCATTTCCCAGGCAGCACTCTGCTCAGACGCCCCCTTTCTTCTCTACCCTGTTTTACCCTCTGTCCTCTCTCAACTCCCACCTTCTGTCCTCTATTACACGGAGCAATTTAGTTCTGACCGGGCTCCCATGTGTAACTTTGCATGCACAGGCTCTGAAAGATGCTTATTAAAGCGAAGTTCCGTGCTCTTCTTAGAAGGCAGATAAAGTTGTTCTGGGGGAAACAATGATTCTGTTACAATAGAATCCCATAGAGGCTTTTATTGTTTTTATCCTTGTCATTTTCTTCAGTATCATAGCTTGTTGTACGCATTGCGCCTCCTTAGGTAGGTCTGCCGTTAGGTGTTTTCCTAAAGTCCCCACTGAACGGTCCAATGCTAAGCACCACACACAACAACAAAATGAATACTTCCACATGAAGTTGATCTCATAGAAATGAGATAGTTTAATACCAAGGGTGGAGAATGATAGGGGACTCAAGACCTGGAAAATTTTAGCTTAAAGAAAAAGTTATTAAGCCTAGCAAATAATGTGCATGTAAAAGCTTTTGTTTCAGAAACTGCAGATAAGGTCCATTGTGGCTCTTGGGAAACAGCCGGCCTCCTGGGGCGCTGGCTAGAGATTACCGCCTGGGGGCTAGTTGGAGGCAACCTGGCCTTTGTATTAACGAGGAGACAGACCTTCCCTTCCCTTTGGGACAGCACTGCCCAGAAAACAAACGCTGCAGCTTCGCTCACCTAATCCTCCCTGAATTTCAAAGCCCTCACGGCACCTTGTTTGTCTTCCCCTACCTCCCTTATAAAAATTCTGGCCAGGAAAGAGAAGGGAGGATGGTTTGTTAGGGTGTGAACCTGCCATCTTCTCAGATCGCCGGCCATCTGAATAAAGCGCTCATAAAAAGAAAAGAAAAAAAAAGAATCCCATAGTTCTCACATGAGACTGCAATCAAGAGAACTGTAAATGTATTTTGTGGAATTTGATTATTTTACAACTGGATTTTAATATTTTAGAGAGGCATGATGCTCCATATACCATTTTGGCTAGAATCTTTGCAGACCATGATTTTTTACTTTAGATGGACCACGGTGACAGAGTAAGATAGTACTTGAAGAAGAGGATTCTTCCATTTTTCTGTATGTATAATGATACCTATTTATACAGTGTGGCTGATATTCTTGGCTTTGTTCTTTCTAACAGAATCCCTGGTTCTTCCTTGCAGCTTGGTGTAGACTCTTCTGTAATTTCTTTCCAGTGGGATTTTATTAAAGTATTGTGTGAAACTTTTGAAAATGTCTTTGTCCATTTCTCCTTATTGCTGACCAGACCTCAGAAGTGATGTCTGGAGCCTCAGCTTCCATCTTGTGCTGTGAAGGGGAAGCCTGTGTGAGATGGCAGAGGGACAGGACAGAAGACACAGACCCCATGGACTGCTGAGTCGGCTCTTGGCTGCTTATCTCCCAACTTGGTTTGTGAGAGAGAGAAATGAACTGTTTTGTTTAAACCACCCTGTGCATTCTGTAACATGCAGAAAAACCCAGTGCTAATGACGAATGTATATTTCAAGGATTTGATCACCAAAGAGTTGATACTTTGTAGCCAGCCTGACCTCTAAAGCAGTCATTTCCAAACTGAGTATGTATGTGCAAGATACATTGGGATATAGGAGGAAAATAGAATATTTAAAAATATAATACTAACATAAGAAAGAAAGAAGTTAAGATTTACTCACATTTAATTAGTGGACTGACTGCAGTACCTTGACTGTGTCTGTATGTTGAGCAATCATGTTCCCTGAGTGAAATTCTACAACATGGAAGGGTTGATGGTCACATTCTTGATGTTTGGCTTGTTTCTAGCATATTGCAATGTTTGGCACATTACTTTTGCTAGTTAGGAAGAGTTACAGAGTATATTCTATAGTTTTAATTAAACCAGCCTTCACCAACCAGCCTTCACCAAGTGGCTAAATGACTTAATATTTCAGGAATGAGACTATAGATTGAAGACAACCCAAACACAAATGAGCAGCAAGAAAATGGCAGAGCAGACACTTCCCACTTTCATCTTTTCAGTTCTCTTTTTAACTATGGTCTGGCCTCAGGCCCAGGATAAAAGGAAATACAGAAACCAGGGATAGTAGAAATAAATAATATTATTCAATGAAACTCATCATACTTCTTTTTAAAATATATTTTATTGATTATACTATGATAGTTGTCCCACTTTTTCTCCCTTTGCCCCCTCTACCCGGTACCTCCTATTCCCCCCAGCAATCTCCCTACCCCTTAGTTTATAGCTATGGGTTATGCATGTATGTTCTGTGTCTACTCCATTTCCATACTATTCTAACATCCCTCTGTCTATTTAGTACCTACTAATTTATACTTCTTAGTCCTGCACCTTTTCCCCCCGTTCTTCCCCTTCCCCTTCCCAGCTGATAACCCTCTAAATGATCTCCATATCTATGATTCTGTTTCTGTTCTGCTTGTTTGCTTGGTTTGTTTTTAAGTTTAATTGTTCAGAGTTGTGAATTTATTGCCATTCTAATGGGCGTAGTTTTGATCTTCACTTTGTTAAATAAACTCTGTAACATTTCATGTAATAGTGGCTTGGTGATGAACTCCTTTAGCTTCACCTTGTCTGGGAAGCACTTTATCTGCCCTTCCATTCTAAATGATAGCTTTGCTGGATAGAGTAATCTAGGTTGTAGGTCCTTGTTTTTCTTTACTTGGAATACTTCCTGCCAGTCCCTTCTAGCCTGCAAAATTTCATTTGAGAAATCAGCTTATAGTCTTATGGGAACTCCTTTGTAGGTAACTGTCTGCTTTTCTCTTGCTGCTTTTAAGATTCTCTTTATTTTTAAACTTTGGCATTTTAATTATGATGTGTCTTAGTATGGTCCCCTTGCATTCATCTTGTTTGGGACTCTGTGATTCCTAGACTTGCATGTTTATTTCCTTTGCCAAATTAGGGAAGTTTTCTTTCATTATTTTTTCAAATAAGTTTTTAATTTCTTGCTCTTTCTCTTCTCTTTTTAACACTCTTATGATTTGAATGTTGGTGCATTTGAAATTGTCCCAGAGGCTCCTTTTCCTATTCTCATTTTTTGTTTTTGTGGGGGTTTTTTTTGGTATTCTTTTTTCTTCTTTCTGTTCTGATTCAATGTTTTTTTTCTTCCTTATGTTCCAAATCACTGATTTCATTCTTGGTTTCATCCACTCCATTGTCAGTTCCCTAAATTTTTCTTTATTTCACTTAATGTAAACTTTATTTCTGACTGGGTCTTTTTTATACTGTTGAAGTACCCAGTGAGTTCCTTGAGCATTTTAATAACCAGTGTTTTGAACTCTGCATCTGATAGATTGCTTATCTCCATTTCATTTAGTTCTTTTTCTGGAGTTTTGTTCTGTCCTTTCATTTGAGCTATATTTCTTTGTCTCCTCATTTTGGCAGCCTCCCTGTGTTTGATTCTGTGTTTAGGTAGAGCTGCTGTGACTCCCTGTCTTAGTAGCATGGTCTATTGTAGAAAAGCACACTGATAAGTTGGATAGGGTGCAGCCTTAGATAATCACTAGGGTGGGGCAACCCAGGGGAACCAGGTTGACGGAGTCTCAGATATTGTGTAGCCACTTCGTGGCTGTGTGTGGGCAAGGGTTCAGAAAAAGGACATTGGCTACTGCCTGGCCTCTGGAGTTCTATCTGGGAGGAAATTGTTGCTGGGCACTTGCCCTGATCCCAGACACTTCTGTTTTTCTATGTATGCCACTGGTACCCTTCTAGCTGCTGCCCTGGTGCTGGAGCCCAGAGGAAATGACTTTGCCTAAGTCCTAAGTCTGTTGTGGGCTCTTTAAGAGAAGACTCCTAAGAATCCTACAGTTTCTTCCACTGCCCCAATACCCACTGGTTTCTACAGCTGGACATTATGGAGACTTATCTTCCTGGCAGTGGAACCCTGGGCTGGGTTGTCTGGTATGGGGCTTGGACCCCTTGCTGCTGAGGTATCCCTCCCAATTTTTATTCACCATATGTGAGCATAGGACTGCCAGTCTGCATCTCTGTGTCTCCACGTCTCCGTGTCTCTGCCCCTCCTACCTGTCTGGATGAATGTGACTTCTTTTATTCCTTGGTTGTTGGACTTCCATACAGATCAATTTTCTGACTATTCTGGATTGTTTTGTAATTTAGTTGTAATTTTTGCTCTGGTTGTATGAGGAGGTAAGCTGTGTTTACCTATGCCTCCATCTTGACCAGAAGTCACATAATTCATAAGCATTCTTTCCTGGATCAAGCTCACATGCTGATATTGGGCAGTTAAGTCAGTTTGTTAGATATGTGGGATCATTTTTTTTTTTTGTCAGAACAGTATTTTCTGATAATAAAACTGACAAATTGCCCCAGCTGGTGTGGCTCAGCAGATCGAGCACTAGCCTGTGAACCAAAGGGTCACAGGTTCTATTCCTAGTCAGAGCACATGCCTGCGTTGCAGGCCAGGTCCCCAGTAGGGTGTGTGAAAGAGGCAACCACACATTTATGCATCTCTCCCTCTCTTTCTCCTCCCTTCCCCTGTGTCTAAAAATAAATAAATAAAATCTTTTAAAACCCCCCAATAAATTTAGGTACAATGCTACTTTCAAACTGTCTGAAAAATACAGCTAGTCTTTTAATCAAGAGCTAAAATTATATGCAGTACATTTTTATTTGTGCTACCATGACAATCATTTCTTGGTACAAATTTCTTCCAGTCTAAAGCTAAGAATATATATCAATGAAATTTCAGAAGATTTGGATATGACTAAGAGTAAAGGCTAAAAATGTCTATTGTTATGCTGGAACATGGTAAAATTTTATTTTCCAGAAAGTCTGAGCATTCATTGTTTCTTCTCCACTCCACCCCCAGAATGAGATACAAAGTAAAATCCAAGGCACAAGATATTTAGAGTGAAGCACAGTGAAATCAATGTGGATGAATTTTTCATCACCTTTCCACCCTTCCTACGTCATTTCTTATATTGATTAAGTGGATATGCTCATCCTGCTTCTTATTTCATGTTTCAGGGTTTGTGTGTTTGGCTGCCTCATTGCTCACCTTTACAGGTTCATCCTCAGAAACAATAGACTCAAAGTATTCTAAGCCTGAATGGAATCTGAATCACAAGGGTGGAGTGCGGCTGTTGGGATAGGAATATAAATTTAATCACAAGAGCATGGGAGGTGAAAATGGTCACAGTGGTGGCATGTGGGGATGATAGGGGGTTGGGTGAGAAGATGCAATTGTCTTAGTTTTGCTATTATAGAGTACAATTAGGACTGTGGTGAGTTTGTGATCGAATTTCAGATCTCCTATATAGCAGGTAACAGAAATACCACAGGATAATGAGAATGCCAGAAGGGTAAAGCTGAACAATGTGGCAGAAACTTTCTCTGTTCTGGATGCTATATCTAAACCAGTTGAAAATGCCCAGCAAATGAAGAGACAGATAAGTGGAGAATCCAGTGGTGTTTTGTAAGAATGAGGAGGAACCACATAGGCTGTTGTAGTTTAAAATCTATGATGATCTCTATTTTTAATAGCTTGATTGGGATATAATTCATATTTCATATGACTCACTCATTGAAAGAATATAACTCAATGGCTTTTAGTTTATTCACAGAGTTATACATCCATCACCACAAATCAATTTTAGAATATTTTCGTTAACCCAAAAGAAACACCATGCCTCTTAACTATGCCCCTCTATCCCTCCGTCTCCATCAGCGCTAGGCAACCACTGATTTACCTTCTGCCTCTATAGATTTGCTTACTCTGGACCTTTCACATAAATGGGAACAAATAATATGTGGTCCATTGTGGCTGGCTTCTTTCACTTAGGATAATGTTTCAAGGTTCATCCCTGTTGTTGTATATATCGATATTTCATTTCTTTTTATTGCTGGATACTATTCCATTGTAAGGATAAAGCACACTTTATTTATTTATCAGTAGATTACCTTTTGAGTTGTTCCTACTGTCTGACTATTATGAATGATGCTGTTATGAAAATTCATGTACAGGTTTTTGTGTGGACATATATTTTAATTGCATTTGGACATATACCTAGGAGTGGCTAATATGGTAACTCTTTTTTTACACTTTGAAGAACTTCCAGATTGTTTGCTCAAGTGGCTGCACTATTTTACATTCCCATCAGAAATGTTTGAGTGTTCCCATTTCCCTTCAACCTTTCCAACACATTATTAATGTTTAGGGTTATTTTGCTTTTTTATTATTGAGTTGTGAGAGTTCTTTTTATATATATTTTTAAATTTTATTTTAATTGTTGTTCTTGTACAGTTTTCTGTCTTTTACTCCCATACCAGCCAACCACCCCAACCCTCCCCACCTCCCTCCCATTTCCACCCCCGCCCCCCCCGCCCAGTGTTTGTCCATGTGTCCTTTATACTTGTTCCTGTAAACCCTTCCACTTTTCCCCTGTAATTTCCTCTGCTCTCCCCTCTGGTGACTGTCAGTCTGTTCTCAATTTCACTGTCTTTGGTTATATTTTGCTTCCTTGCTTGTTTGTTTTGTTCATTAGGTTCCTGTTAAAGGTGAGATTATACGGTATTTGTCTTTCACTGCCTGACTTACTTTGCTTAGCATGATGTTCTCCAGTTCCATCCATGCTGTCTCGAAGGGTAGGAGCTCCTTCTTTCTTTCTGCTGCATAGAATTCCATTATGTAAATATACCATAGTTTTTTGATCCATTTATTTACTGATGGGCACCTAGGTTGCTTCCAGCACTTGGCTATTGTGAATTGTGCTGCTATGAACGTAGGGGTGCATGGGTTCTTTTGGACTGGTACTTCAGGGTTCTTAGAATAAAATACTAGCAGTGGAGCTGCTGGGTCAAAAGGTAGATCCATTTTCAGTTTTCTTAGAAAATTCCATACTGTTTTCCATAGTGGTTGTACCAGTATGCAGTCCCACCAACAGTGCACTAGGGTCCCCTTTTCTCCACAACCTCTTCAACACTGGTTCGTTGCTTTGTTTATGATGGCCATTCTGACCGGTGTGAAGTGGTATCTCATTGTGGTTTTAATTTGCATCTCTCTGATAGCTAGTGATATCGAGCATCTTTTCATGTGTCTCTGGATCCTCTGTATGTCTTCCTTGGAGAAATGTCTGTTCAAGTCCTTTGCCCATTTTTTAATTGGGTTGCTCATCTTCTTAGAGTGGAGTCGCCTAAGTTCTTCATATATTTTGGAGATCAAACCCTTGTCTGAGGTATCATTGGCAAATATGTTTTCCCATACGGTTGGTTCTCTTTTTATTTTAATACTGTTTACTTTAGCTGTGCAGAAGCTTTTTATTTTGATGAGATCCCATTTGTTTATTCTTTCCTCCTCTATGTCCCTTGCTTTAGGGGACATATCAGTAAAAATGTTGCTGCGTGAAATATCTGAGATTTTCCTGCCTATGTTCTCTAGGACTTTAATAATGTCATGGCTTATATTTAAATATTTTATCCAGTTTGAATTTATTTTTGTGTATGGTGTAAGCTGGTGCTCGAGTTTCATTTTTTTGCATGTAGCTGTCTCGTTCTCCCAACACCACTTGTTTTTTATTTATTTATTTATTTATTTATTTATTTATTTATTTATTTATTTATTTTATTTTTTTTTATTTTATTTTTTTTTAATTTTTTTTTAATTTTTATTTTCATTGTTGATCTTGTACAGTTTTCTGTCTTTTATTCTCACCCAAACCCGCCACCCCAACCCTCCCCACCTCCCTCCCATTTCCACCCCTCCAATAGTTTTTGTCCATGTGTCCTTTATACTTGTTCCTGTAAATCCTTCCCCTTTTCCCCTGAAATTCCCTCCCCTCTCCCCTCTGGTGACTTTCAGCATGTTTCCAATTTCCATGTCTTTGGTTATATTATGCTTGTTTGTTTGTTTTGTTGATTAGGTTCCTGTTAAAGGTGAGATCATATGGTATTTATCTTTCACTGCCTGGCTTACTTCGCTTAGCATGATGCTCTCAAGTTCCATCCATGCTGTTGCATAGGGTATGAGCTCCTTCTTTCTTTCTGCTGCATAGAATTCCATTGTATAAATGTACCACAGTTTTTTGATCCATTCATTTACTGATGGGCATCTAGGTTGCTTCCAACACTTGGCTATTGTAAATTGTGCTGCTATAAACATAGGGATGCATAGTTTCTTTTGGATTGGTGTTTCAGGGTTCTTAGGATATAGTCCTAGCAATGGAATTGCTGGGTCAAAAGGTATATCCATTTTTAGTTTTTTTTGAAAATTCCATACTGTTTTCATAGTGGTTGTACCAGTCTGCACTCCCACCAGCAGTGCACTAGTGTCCCCTTTTCTCCACAACCTCTCCAACACTTGCTGTTTGTTGCTTTGTTTATGAGGGCCATTCTGACTGGTGTCAAGTGGTATCTCATTGTGGTTTTAATTTGCATCTCTCTGATAGCTAGCGATATCGAGCATCTTTTCATGTGTCTCTGGATCCTCTGTATGTCCTCCTTGGAGAGGTGTCTGCCCAAGTCCTTTGCCCATTTTTTAATTGGGTTGCTTGTCTTCTTAGAGTGGAGTCGTGTAAGTTCTTTGTATATTTTGGAGATTAAACCCTTATCTGAGATATCATTGGCAAATATGTTTTCCCACACAGTCGGTTCTCTTTTTATTTTAATACTGTTTTCCTTGGCCATGCAGAAGCTTTTTATTTTGATGAGATCCCATTTGTTTATTCTTTCCTTTATGTCCCTTGCTTTAGGGGACATATCAGTAAAAATGTTGCTGCGTGTAATATCTGAGATTTTCCTGCCTATGTTCTCTTCTAGGACTTTAATGGTGTTACGGCTTATGTTTAAGTCTTTTATCCACCTTGAATTTATTTTTGTGTATGGTGTAAGTTGGTGCTCGAGTTTCATTTTCTTACACGAAGCTGTCCAGTTCTCCCAACACCACTTGTTGAAGAGGCTGTTTTTACTCCATTTTATGTTGCTGCCCCCTTTGTCGAATATTAATTGACTATAGAGACTAGGGTTTATTTCTGGGCTCTCTATTCTATTCCACTGGTCCACGTGCCTGTTTTTATGCCAGTACCAGGCTGTTTTGATTACAGTGGCCTTGTAGTACATTTTGGTATCAGGTATTGTGATCCCTCCTGCTTTGCTCTTCTTTCTCAAGATTGCTGCCGCTATTCTGGGTCGTTTATGGTTCCATATAGATTTTTGAAGAGTTTGTTCTATATCTGTGAAATATGCCATTGGTACTTTAATAGGTATTGCATTGAATCTGTAGATTGCTTTGGGAAGTATGGACATTTTGATGATGTTAATTCTTCCGATCCATGAACACGGTATGTGTTTCCATTTATTTGTGTCTTCCTTGATTTCTTTCTTCAGTGTTGTGTAGTTTTCTGCATACAGGTCTTTTACCTCCTTGGTTAGGTTAATTCCTAGGTACTTTATTTTTCTTTTTGCTATATCAAATGGTATTTTTTTCTTGATTTCTGCTTCTGTTGTTTCATTGTTGGTATACAAAAATGCCTTTGATTTCTGGATATTGACTTTGTATCCGGCTGTTTGGCTAAATTCATTTATTAGGTCGAGCAGTTTTTTGGCCGAGACTATAGGATTTTCTATGTATACTAACATGTCATCTGCAAACAATGATAGTTTTGTTTCCTCCTTTCCAAGTTGGATGCCTTTTATTTCCTTTTCTTGTCTAATCGCTGTGGCTAATACTTCCAATACTATGTTGAATAGAAGTGGAGAGAGTGGACAGCCTTGTCTTGTTCCTGATTTTAGTGGAAAAGAATTTAGTCTTTGCCCATTGAGTATGATGCTGGCTGTAGGTTTCTCATATATAGCCTTTATTATGTTGAGGAATGCTCCCTCTATTCCCACTTTGCTGAGTGTTTTTATCATAAATGGGTGCTGTACCTTATCAAATGCTTTTTCCGCATCTATTGATATGATCATGTGATTTTTGTCTTTGCTTTTGTTTATGTGATGAATTACGTTTACTGATTTGCGAATGTTGAACCATCCTTGCATCCCTGGGATGAATCCCACTTGGTCGTGGTGTATGATCTTTTTAATGTGTTGTTGGATGCGGTTTGCCAATATTTTGTTGAGGATTTTAGCATCTATGTTCATCAGCGATATTGGCCTGAAGTTCTCCTTCTTTGTTGTGTCTTTATCTGGTTTTAGGATTAGGATGATGCTGGCTTCATAAAAAGAGTTTGGGAGTCTTCCATCTTTTTGAATTTTTTGGAATAGTCTGTGGAGAATAGGGGTTAGCTCTTCCTTAAATGTTTTGTAGAATTCTCCTGTGAAGCCATCTGGTCCAGGGCTTTTGTGCGTCGGGAGTGTTTTGATTACTGATTCAATTTCACCAGCTGTTATTGGTCTGTTCAGGCTTTCTGTTTCTTTTTCATTGAGTTTTGGAAGGTTATATTTTTCTAGAAACCTGTCCATTTCACCTAGGTTTTCAAATTTCTTGGCATACAGTTCTTCATAGTAATTTCTTACAATCGTTTGTATTTCTGCGGTGTCGGTTGTAATATCTCCTCTTTCATTTCTGATTGTGTTTATTTGAGTCCTCTCTCTTTTTTTCTTGATGAGCCTGCTTAAAGGCTTGTCGATTTTGTTGATCTTTTCAAAGAACCAACTCCTGGATTCATTGATCTTTAGGATTGTGCTTTTAGTCTCTATGTCATTTAATTCTGCTCTTATCTTGGTTATTTCTTTCCTTCTACTTGCTCTGGGCTGTCTTTGTTGTTGTTCCTCGAGTTCTTGTAGGCGAAGGGTTAGGTTGTTTGTTTGAGATGTTTCTGTCTTTTTTAGATAGGCCTGTATCGCTATAAGTTTTCCTCTGAGGACTGCCTTTGCTGTGTCCCATAAGTTTTGGGTCGATGTGAGTTCATTATCGTTTGTTTCCAGAAACTTTTTGATTTCCTCCCTAATTTCATTCTTGACCCATTCATTGTTTAATAGCATGCTATTCAATCTCCATGATTTTGAGGGTTTTGGGTTTTTCTCCTTGGGGTTCGTTTCTAGTTTCAGTCCCTTGTGGTCAGAGAAAATGCTTGGTATGATTTCAATTTTCTTGAATTTGTTGAGGCTTGATTTGTGTCCTATCATGTGGTCTATCTTTGAAAATGTTCCATGTGCATTTGAAAAGAAAGTGTATTTAGCTTCTTTGGGATGAAGGGCTCTATATATATCAGTTAAGTCCATTTCCTCTAGAGTGTTGTTCAATGCCACAATATCTTTGTTGATATTTTGTTTGGAAGATCTGTCCATTTTTGACAGTGGGGTGTTAAAATCACCTACTATAATTGCCAACACCACTTGTTGAAGAGGCTATTTTTACTTCATTTTATATTGCTGCCTGCTTTGTCGAATATTAATTGAGACTTGGGTTTATTTCTGGGCTCTCTGTTCCATTCCACTGGTCCATGTGCCTGTTTTTATGCCAGTACCAGGCTGCTTTGATTACAGTGGCCTTGTAATACAGTTTGGTATCAGGTATTGTGAGCCTTCCTACTTTGCTCTTCTTTCTCAAGATTGCTGCAGCTATTCTAGTTCGTTTATTGTTCCTTATAAATTTTTGAAGTGTTTCTTCTATGTCTGTGAAATATGCCATTGGTACATTAACAGGTATTGCATTAAATTCATAAATTGCTTTGGGTAGTATGGACATTTTGATGATGTTAACTCTTCCGATCCATGAACATGGTATATGTTTCCATTTGTTTGTGTCTTCCTTAATTTCTTTCTTCAGTGTTGTGTAGTTTTCTGCATACAGGTCTTTTACCTCCGTGGTTAGGTTTATTCCTAAGTATTTTATTTTTCTTTTCTCTATATCGAGTGTGATTTTTTTCTTGATTTCTGCTTCTGCTGTTTCATTGTTGGTATACAAAAATGCCTTTGATTTCTGGATATTGACTTTGTATCCAGCCATTTGGCCAAATTCATCCATTAGGTCAAGCAGCTTTTTGGCCAAGTCTATAGGATTTTCTATGTACACTATCATGTCACCTGCAGACAATGATAGTTTTGTTTCCTCCTTTCTGATTTGGATGCCCTTTATTTCCTTTTCTTGTCTAATCACTGTGGCTAAGACTTCCAATACTATATTGAATAGAAGTAGTGAAAGTGGACAACCTGTCTTGTTCCTGATCTTAGTGGGAAAGATTGTAGTTTTTGCCCATTGAGTATGATGTTGGCTGTAGGTCTCTCATATATGGCCTCTATTATGTTGAGGAATGCTCCCTCTGTTCCCACTTTGCTGAGTGTTTTTATCATAAATGGGTGTTGTACCTTATCAAATGCTTTTCCCGCATCTATTGATATGATCATGTGATTTTTGTCTTTGCTTTTGTTTATGTGATGCATTACATTTACTGATTTTCAAATGTTGAACCATCCTTGCATCCTGAGATGAATCCCACTTGGTCATGGTGTATGATCTTTTTAATGTATTGTTGGATGTGGTTTGCCAATATTTTGTTTAGGATTTTAACGTCTATGTTCATCAGTGATATTGGACTGATGTTTTCTTTCTTTGTTGTGTCTTTATCTGGTTTTGGGATTAGGATGATGCTGGCTTCATAAAAAGAGTTTGGGAGTCTTCCATCATTTTGGATTTTTTGAAATACTCTGTGAAGGATAGGGGCTATCTCTTCCTTAAATGCTTTATAGAATTCTCCTGTGAAACCATCTGGTCCAGGGCTTTTGTGTGTCAGGAATTTTTTGATTCCTGCTTCAATTTTGTCTGCTGTTATTGGTCTATTCAGGCATTCTGCTTCTTCTTCATTGAGTTTTGGAAGATTATATTTTCCTAAGAACTTGTCCATTTTACCTATGTTTCAAATTTCTTGGCATACAGTTCTTCATAGGAATTATTACAGTCCTTTGTATTTCTATGGTGTCAGTTGTAACCTCTCCTCTTTCATTTCTGATTGTGTTTATTTGGGTCCTCTCTCTTTGTTTCTTGATGAGCCTGCACAAAGGCTTGTCAATTTTGTTTATCTTTTTAAAGAACAAGCTCCCGGATTCATTGATCTTTAGAATTGTGCTTTTAGTCTCTATGTCATTTAATTCTGCTCTGATCTTGGTTATTTCCTTCCTTCTACTTGCTCTGGGCTGTCTTTGTTGTTGTTCCTCAAATTCTTGTAGGCATAGGGTTAGGTTGTTTGTTTGAAATGTTTCTATGTTTTTTAGGTAGGCCTGTATCACTATGAACTTCCCTCTGAGGACTGCCTTTGCTGTGTCCCATAAGTTTTGGGTAGTTGTGAGTTCATTTTTGTTTGTTTCCAGAAACTTTTTGATTTCTTCCCTAATTTCATTCTTGACCCATTCGTTGTTTAATAGCACACTATTCAATCTCCATGATTTTGAGTGTTTTGGCTTTTTCCCCCTGAGGTTGGTTTCTACTTTCAGGCCCTTGTGGTCAGAGAAAATGCTTGGTATGGTTTCAATTTTCTTGAATTTGTTGAGGCTGGTTTTGTGTCCTATCATGTGGTCTATCTTTGAAAATGTTCCATGTGCATTTGAAAAGAAAGTGTATTTAGCTTCTTTGGGATGAAGGGCTCTATATATATCAGTTAAGTCCATTTCCTCTAGAGTGTTGTTCAATGCCACAATATCTTTGTTGATATTTTGTTTGGAAGATCTGTCCATTTTTGACAGTGGGGTGTTAAAATCACCTACTATAATTGTGTTGCTGTCTATATCTTTCTTGAAGTCCTCTAAAATTTTCTTGATGTATTTAGGTGCTCCTCCGTTGGGTGCATATATATTTACAATATTTATGTCTTCTTGGTGGATCCTTCCCTTGAGTATTATGAAGTGACCTTCTGGGTCTCTCTTTATGGCCCTTCTTTTGAAGTCTATTTTGTCTGATATGAGTATTGCTACCCCAGTTTTTTTTTTCTTTCTGTCTGTTTGCTTGGAAAACTTGTTTCCAGCCCTTCACTTTGAGTCTGTGTAGGTCTTTCATCCTGAGGTGGGTCTCTTGTAGGCAGCATATGTGTGGGTCATGCTTTCTTATCCATTCAGCTATTCTATGTCTTTTGATTGGAGCATTTAATCCATTTACATTTAAGGTTATTACTGATAGATACTTATTCATTGCCATTTTTGTACCTGTGTTCCTCTCTCTCTCTCTTTTCCTTCCTTTCCTTAAAGCTGTCCCTTTAGCATCTCTTGCAGAACTGGTTTGGTGGAGGTGTATTCTTTTAGACTTCTTTTGTCTGGGAAGCTCTTTTTTGGCCTTCTGTCTTGATTGAAAGCCTTTCTGGGTAAAGTAGTCTGGGTTGCAGGCCTTTGGTTCTCATTATTTGGAATATTTCTTGCCATTCTCTTCTGGCTTGGAGCGTTTCCATTGAGAAGTCAGCTGCTAACCTTATTGCGGCTCCCTTGTATGTTACTTCCTTTTTCTCCCTTGTTGCCTTTAAGATTCTCTCTTTGTCTTGGTGTCAATATCCTTCTTGAAGTCCTCTCAGATTTTCTTTATGTATTTAGGTACTTCTATATTTGGTGCACATATATTTACAATGTTTATATCTTCTTGGTGGATTCTTCCCTTGAGTATTATGAAGTGACCTTCTGGGTCTCTCTTTATGGCCCTTCTTTTAAGTCATCATAATTAAAATTTTGCCATTTTAATTATGATGTGTCTTGAAGAGGGCCTCTTTGGGTCCTTCTTGATTGGGATTCTCTGTGTTTTCTGGATTTGTGTGACTTTTTATCTCATCAAATTAGGGAAGTTTTCCATCATTACTTTTTCAAATAGGTTTTCCATCCCTTGCTCTTCTTGTTCTCCTTCTGGTATCCCTATTATATGAATATTATTACCTTTCATATTGTCTTGCATTTCTCTTAATCCCTGTTCGTTCTTTCTGAGCCTCTTTTCCTTTTCATGCTCTTTCTGGGTGTCCTCCAACTCTTTGATCTGGTCTTCTGCTTCATCGATTCTGCTTTTGATTCCTTCTACTGTGTTCTTCAGGTCAGAAATTGTATTCTTCATTTCCTCTTGGCCCTTTTTGACAGTTTCTATTTCCTTTTTCATGTTGATTTAGTTTACAGTGAGTTCATTGTAACTTCCTTGTAGTTTCTGGTAGCTCATTGTGAGTTCATTGAGCTTCCTGATAACCATTGCTTTGAACTCAGTATCTGATAGTTGAGTTACCTTTATTTCATTTGGCATTCTTTGTGGGGCTTCCTCCTTTCCTTTCATTTGGGGATTGTTTCTTTGTCTTCCCATTGTTTGTGAGACTCTTCTTGTTAGCCTCAGCTTCTTAAATTGATCTGTTCTGACTCCCTGGGTTTATGATGTGAACTTCTGTGGTAGAATACCTGTGAGATTCATTGGTGCAGTCTCCTTCAGGTATCCTGGTGTTCACAGCTTCCACCTATTCTTTTTTGTGATCAGTTGGAGGGGTAAGGCAAAATGGTTTAAGACAGCGAGAGAGTATTCTATGATATTTACAGTAGCAGCTAGTAGAGAAGAGACAGGATATCCTTTGGCTATGTATAGTGTTAACCATGTTCTACCACCCAACAAAGCACTTTTTAGAAAGGATGGAAAGAAGATAAGACTCTTGTTGGGAAGGGAAGGATTGTGAGTTGGATATAGAAAGCAGTGAGGTTGTGGGAGGTCAAATTCTGAAGTAAGGTGACAGTAAAGGATACTAAATTGGTGCAGTGTGTGAGAAAATAGAGTTAACCACTACAGTAATAGAGTTCAGGAAACTGTGAAGTGGGCTATGATCTGGGAGGAGTGTTGTGTATTATTTACAATTGTATGGAACAGCTATTATTTACAATAATATTAGAGCAACAATCAGATGACAGAATCTATGAGGTCTAGATAACAAGAATAGGGAGTATAGGACCTTTAGTAGTGTGCTAATGGAACACAACTGGAGTGAAGGACAGTAAATTAGGAATATGCTATGGATAAGAGAATAGGGGAAACCTGTCAAATGATACAATATAACCAGCCAAGCAAAGAAGACTAAACAGAAAGAAGAGGAATACAAAAATACTATTCAAGTAAAGGATGTAAGAATAATGAAAAAATAATAATACAAATATGCAATAATTTGCAGGTCCTCTGTAATAGCAAAGTGAAATTTGTCTCACTATCTAAGCTATTGGGATGCCCCTTCTTTGGGTCCAACTCTGTTTTTTTAAAGTCTGGGTTTTTTTGTCTCACTTGTAGGTATTTAAAAAGAGAAAAAATAAATAAAAAAAGGAGAAAAAGAGGAAGGAAGAAGCGATAAAATTGGAAAGAAAGGAAGAAGGAATAAAACAAGGAAGAAGGAAAGAAAAGCAAAGGGAATTGAGGGATAAAAAATAAATAAATAAATAAATAATTACTTAAAAAAATCAAACCAAAAAAAAACAAACAAAACAAAACAAAAAAACCAACCACCACCACAACAACAACAACAAAAAAAAAAAAAAAAAAAGAAAAGAAAAGAAAAGAAAAGAAAAGAAAAGAAAAGAAAAGAAAAAAGAAAAAAAACCTCTTGCTGGTTTCAAAGTGGCCAAACCGGTTTTACTGGTCTTGCTGGCTGCAACAGGGTGAGGGGTGCCTGGTGTCACTTTTCTCCCTGTTCAGCACTCAGTCAGCTTTGGGCTACTCTCCCCAGGGCTAGCCCGGCGCCTCTCCATGTAGGTCCTTGGGTGTGAGCTCCCTGGGTTTCCTGCGTGGTGTGTGCTCACCCTGTGTTCACAGGCATGAGATCTGGGTTTTCCCACAGATCATGCGTGCTTCCCGAGTGTAAGGGTGTGGTTTCTGGATTTCCTGCAGTGAGAATGCTCACCCCAGGTTCACACAGCATGGACTCTGGTTCTCCCATAGATCGCACGTACTCCCCGGGTTGAGGGGCATGCGTGGGTGCTCACAGGCCCTGTGTATTTGCCACTCAGTCCTTAACTGCCTTCCCTGTGACTTTAAGCAACCAGGACTCTCCTAGTGCTGCGCAAACCTTGTTTGGTGGGGAGGGAGCGGTTGATCCAGCTCCCTCCCTAGAGCCCTGTGGCTGGGCCTGGGGCTGCTGCTGCCCTGGTCTCCACGCTGATCCTTGGGCCCTTATTGTCCTGAAGTACTCTCCTTACCATCTGGTTTTTCAATGTCTGCTACAATTTTTGATCTCCTATTTTCATACATGGTATGGTACTGTTGGCTGTTTGCTCTGTTCCTCCATAGGTCAGCTACGTTTTTCTCCTGTTTGTAGAGGGAAGTGGAATCTGCTCCCTCCTACCATGCCGCCATCTTCCCTCCTCTTTTTTTATATTTTTGATAGAAGTCACTTATCAGATAGATGATTTGCAAAAATTTCATCCCATTCTTTGGATTATCTTTTAATTTTCTTGATGAGGTCCTTTGAAGGTTGATTTCTATTTAAGAACATATTTTGGGGGATGTCTGAGTGTAAGCTTTCCTGAAAGCAAAGCTTGAAACAAAGCTTATAAACAGGTGATTTATTTGAAATTGCTCTAAGGTAGAAGGATTGAGGGACAGGAGGAAAAGACCAAAGACCAATTTGTGTAATTGAAGCAGCCACTGGTATTTGATCCTTACTGGGACTTCCTGAGAAGCCCTATAAAATATGTTTAGGACCTGTCTATCCATGAGACAAAAGTGGGTGGTATTTATCATCAGTTCCCAATCACCCATTTGTCAAGGGCGGTTCCAAGGGCATTAACTTTTGGGATGTCAAGCTGGTTTCTGATGGCATCCCATGCTGCATATTGGAGGAAGCCTTGGCTTGGAAGCAGGTTGTGTATCCTGGACCGCAGGTGAAGAAGTATCTGGTGGCACCTGCACTAGGCTGGTTGAGCCTCCATTGAATTAGTCATTGTAGGAGGGGCTTGAGTAAGAGGTGGATCAAGAGGATCTGAAGTGATGTACATGTGATGTCTATTCTAATGGTGATGAAAACACTATAAATTCATGAAAAAGGCAGCACTCACATGATGAAGAAAGTATTCTAAAAATCCATTATGACTGAGATGAGGTAAACTAGCATTGTGGATAATTTCTGGTGATAATGATGTAGAAAGAAATAGATCAGAATACAGCCCTATTTGAGGGAAGAAATAAATTAGAATACAGCCCCTAATTGAGGGAAGAAATAGATCAGAATACAACCCCTAATTGAGGGAATAGATCAGAATACAACCCCTAATTGAGGGAAGAAATAGATCAGAATACAACCCCTAATTGAGGGAAGAAATAAATCAGAGGAAGGGATAAATCAAAGGAAAATCCCAAGGAAGGAGGGAGAGGGGGAAAGGGAGTTAAAATTTACGACTGCATCTGCTGCAGAAGCCAGGAAGTAATAATGCTTAAAAGGAGAGTTTTGCCCGAGATCGGCACCCAGAATTTGGAGACTGCCTCCTCTGGGACCATGTGTGTAATAAAGAGTTGTGCTTCGTCAACTCCCTGCATTTGGATCGTTTCATTTCTCCGTAACAATAATATAGTTCCTTGGAATAGTAATTAACAGTTAAGTACTTTTTTAAAGAAATTTTAAATCTTTACCCAGGGATAGTTTTTTATTGATTTTAGAAATAAATCAATAAAAAGGGGGCTATATAGAAAGAGACACACACACACATTGATCAGCTGTCTCCTGTATGTGCCCCAACCGGGGAGTCAAACCCACAACCTTTTGGTGCACAGAATGATGCTCCTAACAACTGAGCCACCTGAATAGGGCAACAGTTAGGTATTTTTGAAAATACCTAAACTGATCATTTAATTCTTACAACTCTGAGAGGTAGTTATTATTAGTTTCTTTCTTACAATGAAGAAGTAGAGCTCAGAGATAGTTAAATCACTTGCTCAAGGCCAATGGTGAATTTTGTTGCTGCTCAACTCTTAGTCAAAGCTTGGAGAGAGAAATATTGATTCTGCTCTGTCTGAGGGAAATGTACTCTATCCATCTCTCCAGGCCAGGAGTTTGTGAGTCACAGGGGGCATGTAGGTATACCTGGTGACTTGGGTGGGGAGAGCAGGGACAGTGGCTAATGGGATCACCACTCTTCAGCTCCCAGTGACCTCCTCATGTGGGCATGCCAGTCCAGGGGGCTAGATCTACTAAATAAAAACAAACACTCACTGAAACTGGGTCTTATTTGAAATCTCCCAATTTAAATGTGGGAAATAATAATACATTTTAGAATGCCCACATGAATGAATGAAAATATATCTATGGGCTGGATGTGGCCGATGCTGCCCATTTGTGACTCCCACTCCAGATACTGCAGACCTCCATCAGAGGACTGTCCCCAACACACCATTTAGTCTCTTCTGTGCAGCTGCTTTTACGGCATTGTGCTTTTGGAACTTCGTGCTTTTGGCTTACATCGAGGGATGCCAGATACGTGATAAGGAGCTCATTCTTGCGTTTATTTTAAGGCTATTTGAAGGACATTGTTCACTGCACTCGTTCTCATTATAAAACTCCAATAGGAAAAATTTCTCTCTGTACTCAGTGCCAGAAAGAAAAGCCGTTTTCATCTTATGAACTCTGTAAATCACGTAATGGAGCATACTTTTTCAGTTGTCTTGTCTTCTAGAAGGTTCATAACCAAATGTCTGGTCTTTAATAACAAAATATTAAAGTAATAATGGCACCTTATTTGGGTGCTGATCTCATAGTGATTTTTAAATTTCGTTTCCTGCTTTTATTTGATCTTTGCTGCACTTCACTTGAAAATAATTTTGTATTGAATGCATTTTAAAGCTGCCCCCCCGCCACACAACAAGGTACAAATGATATCTTTAGTAGAGGTTAGCATCCACATTTAAATTCAACAGTGTTAATTCTAAGTCCAGTCCTCTCTCCTTTATGATACAATTTACTCATATTTTTAGTCTCTGAAACTGAGGGTATTTGGGTTGGAAGGAACGTGTGGCTCATTGTTTCTTTTTCAAAAGCATGCTTCTTGGTGTACAGAGGTGTGTATGCATGAGTGTGTACATGTGCACACATGGGGCTCCGTGAAGTCTAAAAAAAGGTCGAGGGGTTGCTTGTAGTTGATAACTCCTTTACACGGTCACAGCAGGGCTGCAAAGATTTTGACTCAGAGCTTAATGAAAATTAACATCTTTCTTTTCTTAATTTCAGCTGAAATAAAGCAGAGCAGTGGTTCTGCTCACCTGCTATCCTGTGGGGTCATGGACGAAGTGTGCTCTGACACACTTCTTCAGTCCTAAAGTTTTTGGAAACTCATGCAGCTTCAAAGAAGCACCAAAATTGTTCCTGCCTAGCCCATTATTGTATTGTTAACTTACCATCCCCAAACCATTCAATTTCTTATTCTCCTTTACTTTTGGGCATTTAATTATACCTAAACCTATAGGGCTATGAAAGCTTTCCAGAGGTCATTAGCTTAGTCTTCTGCTACCAAGCAAGACTGCACTTTTCACATTTCCAGAACAGTAGATTTTTATAACCTCCTTTGGAAACACCTTTTGGCATTTAATCAGTTCTTGCCTTATACTTAGGCTTTATCCCTTCAGGTGTATCTAGAGCACAGATCTTTCTAAGTGAGAAAGAGAAGAAAAACTAATCATCTATAGCATTGCCTCTAAAACTTTGTGTCAAAATAAACCAAGGTGCTTTCTAAAATGCAGATTCCCAGGGCACCAGCCTCAGAGGGGATAGATTAAAAGAATATGTGTAGGATCAAGGATTCTATACTGTTCTTAAGCACTGGAGAGGGGTTGCTTTTTCATACTTCAAGAAGCACTATTTTATACCTTTGACCAGTGAGCCCCAGACTTTGGAAGGAAGTTTGTTAAATATATTGCCTAGCCATCTTCCTGGAGAACCAGATTTTATAGATCAGGTATTCAATTTTGAAATTCATAGGAACACACTTGGTGAGGATGTTCACCAGCATTTGAGATCTGTAGCGTTAGATCTCCTCTAATCTTCTAAATTTCAAGTAATTTAGTTTCTCTTCTCAAAATCTGCTCTTATATCTCTTTTGATTCTATTACTTATGGGATCTCTTATTCCATTCTGTTGTCTACCTGGTTGTTATTTTTACTTGTGAAAATATATATTTTCTAATCTGTGGTGAAGATTGTTGTTATCTATTGAATTTTAAATTATGATAACTCAATATTTACATTCACAGAAGTTCCCTGCAATTATTAAAGCTCAGCTGGAGCTTTCTTTATAGTGTTTTGGTCTTTCATTATAGTTTATTCTTTCAACTTCTTAACAATTCTAAAAAGTTTAAAGTCTTTTTTCAGCTGAAAAAGCATATGTTTTTGGAATCTGTTCTGCCCTCTTTGGTGCTTCCTTGCCTTCCAATTTTTGCTGCAAGTTCCTCTTCAGCTGGGCTATTCCTCTGCCACCCCCCACCCCCATCCTGCCCCTGCCAGGAGTCCTGTGAGACCCTGGCTGTGAAAATATTCCCAGAGTCGTTTTATGGATACCTCTACTAGTGCCTTCACCTCAAGGGCTGTGGAGAGATCTGTATAGCAATTTCTTGCCTCTGGGATGCCTTACCTGATTATTAGCGCAGACTGCAACTGTAGTGTGGTCCACGTGCCGGGGGTGTGATGTCTCATGAATGTATTTCATCTCCCCTTAGGGCCCTGGACAGATCGCAGGCTTTCTTACTCTTCCCCAGGTTTTTCAAATTCTTTTCTCTTGGAAGCAAGAGCTCTGCAGCACTGGGCGTCTGTCAGTCACACAGAGGGCTCCCTTTCAGCTTCTCTCCCTCCTGCTGAGGAGCTCAGTCTTCTGTTCCTGGGGGAGGTGAGCACTCCAGGCTCTCACGTGCCTTCTCCAAGGAATCTCAGAACTTGTAAGGCAAGACTGTCCAAACCAAACTTAAAATGAATAAGACTGTAGCATTGGGAAATATGAGAAAAGAATAATAATGTGAACATGGGGAAATTTCTCCCCATTCTTGAAAGAAAACATTGGAAAGATAGACTACATTGGAAAGTGATTTTTTTCCCCCCAAATGAATACCCCTGGGTTTCTGTCAATCTGTGCCCTTGCTTTAAGTAAAAGCTGATAAGGTCTGCATTTTCTTCTCTCACCTTCATTTCTTTTTAATGTCAGAAGTTAATTATCCAGTCTATGTAATTATTACCAGCACCCAGAGTCTCAGGGCCTGCAAGAGGTTCAAAATTACATATGTGCTTTTTAGCAATTTACACAGTGTGGGCTTTAAGCCAATTTGAGAAACACTAAAAGCCATTATCATCTGTCTGGAAAATGCCTTGCCCTCAGAACAGTGGGTTACAAGAAAGTCACAAAATACTGGTGAAATAATTAGGCATGCTGTTCTGGGCATTTTGTATCTACCCATTCTCTAGCTCTGAGTCCTTCGTGTGCTTATTGTTTCTTTTCTTTTTTCTTTTTTTTTATTTTGAGAAGTCAGGCAAGTTTTTCTTCTGTTAGAAGGAGAATCACTATTCTATTCCAGCTGTCCAATCCTTTGCAATATTTCTTTGCCATAATCTATTCTTTTCAGCAGATAATTTGATTTTATTCCAAGTCCATGAGTGCCACATCCCTATTGGCTGGGACAGTCATTTCTCAATTAGATTAAGTGTTTTTCCCCCCTAACATGTCTTTCTTTACTTTGAGTCTAGGGATTAAGGGACTGGATTTTCTCCAATATTTGACTTTCTTCGTTATTCTTTCTCCACTCTTCTGTAATCTTGGCATTTTCTTCCTTTCCCCCTAGTAGGTATTCATGCTAGGAATCATCGAAGCCATTGCAAATTTGTTTTTTTGCCTTTTATGGTCTTTGGGAGAACGTTTCCATCTTTTATGAGAACTTTTACGTTTGGCTGTGAAGAAAAGCCTTTTAAATTATTGAAGTCTCTTGACAGTGATACAAGATTACTTTACATCTTTTCACTAGGTAAAAAACAACTATACTCTGTACCTTCTTAGGAAATAAACAATATCACAAACCAGTCAGCTCAGCACCACAGGAAACCTCTGGTCTGAGTGCCTGGAATAAGGAGAGGAGGCTGGGTGTTGTTGCATTCCGACCTCATCACACTTGGGTACTGAGTACCCAATGTACTCAGCTGCACACTGGCCGCAGAGCCTGTGACTAAAGCACGTCCTTGTGTCCGTAGGTGGAAAGGCACACAGAAGTTACGAAGAAACACATACGCCTCAGGGATGCTTTGCCTAGAGCATGCGAGCCAATGTTATGGCCAGACCTAGGGCGAAATGAAATTGGCTACTGGACCCTGCAAAGTTCTTTGGTGTTCCTAAATTAACAGTTTTCCTTCAAGACTGTAAACATCTGCACAGAATGAGAGAAGGGGAACCCCGAGGCAGAGGAAGTGGTGAGGAAGGACAGCGTCCTCCTCTGTAATGGCAGGGCTTTCGCTTGCACTGCACACTGACTGCGATAGCAGTTTCGTGGGGCGCTCAGGCCTCACTGGGGAAATAGTGAAGGGAGAATGTGATGAGGACGGCAAAGCAGAGCCTCACGGCCCCCCGGGCTGCCTTCACTGATGTGCTGATTTAATTCAAGGGCGTGCTGAAAAGACACTTCTCTGCTCCGAGCACAACTTTTGTAGAGAAGCACCCTTGCGCTTGAGAAGAGCGAGGAGATGGCAATTTGAACCAAGAGCGTTTATCACCCACCGGGTGCTTTCTCAAGGTTTGGTAGTTATAATGAGGTGGTTGCGCTTAAAACAGAGTTCTCTCTTCCCAGGCTGATGGGGTGAAATGGTCCATGTGGTCGTTGTGGGTGTTATAAGTGCGCGTTTGCTACCACAGACCACAGGGTGTTTTAGGAGAGGTGAGCACCGTGTCAGGACCCTGGGATGGCAGGTGGCTGTTTACATGGGGGGCAGTTAAGCAACAGCGTAGTTTACACACTACCTACCCCACCCCTCCCTCTTACACAGATCTGTGAGATAATTTGCTCTGCAGTAACTTTTATCATTAAAAAAAATAAACACATTCTCTTTGCATAGACAGGCACTACAGTGCAATCATGGTTTTATATACTACCTTTTTCTAAGGAAATTCCACTTTCAGAAAATGAGTCACTGTAGCAACCTGGCACTCTAAATTCTTTTAATTTTTCTCTTACCTTGATTCCCCAATAAAAGGCTTTCAAACAGCTTCTGTTCTGTGTCAGGTTTTCTGTTTCATTCAGATAGAATCCACTCTCAGTACACTTTGTTATGAAGAAATAATGCTATTATTTCCAAAGGAAAATGTTCAGGAATTGAAAGCTATATGAAAGATATATGAATGCTTTTGCTCAGGGAAGCTCCCTGCTTCAGGAAAGGTGTTTTGGATTTTCAAGAATTAGACCCACTATTACAATGCTTGTAAACTACTGTGAAATACTGTGCTTGGCAAGCTCCTCTATCGCCATCCTAGCTTAATTCAGCTTGTTTTCGAGCAACTACAAACACTTCACAATTTGGCTGCAGCTGTTTGGGAAACTTGCTGGCCCTGAGTGTGACATTTCCCCCGCCGTATTTACCAGTTTGTCTATGATGCAGAGCCCTTAGACTCAAGGGCATAAAGCATCCTTTAGAAACAACAATAAAAACAAAATAAAAATGGGATTCAGTTTATGAAATCGTTCCAAATCCCTCATGCAGGTTAAAGCCCTGCTTCCATTCACCTTTTCACCCATGTGACCCGTGGGTGCCTCTTGCCACTGCACCACTGTTCACTCGGACACAGTGCTGGGCACCACAAAGGGACACAGGCCTTTACCAATGTCTACACTTACTTTCCTGAGTACAGTCCCCCCACCAAACACTCCTAGAGTTTCCCGTATTGCTGGTAGTGGGAACTGAAGAAAATTCTTCCTGTGAGTACTTCCGTTTTCTCTCATTTGTGGGAAGCCCACTTCTTCTGTGGTGGGGACGAGGGTGGTACAGGTGAGGAGGGAGTCTATCTGAGTTCATTCTGTGTGTCTGTCTGTGCGTGTGTGTGGATGTATACGGGGTAGGGAGGATTTACACAATTTGAACTTCACTGAGTAGTCGCACAACTTCTTCAGACATCTCAGTTTCTACATTTTGGAAACATTCTTTGTAATGTGGAACCACATTGGCTTTAATCTACTTCATGCCTTCAGAATTTCATTGAACTAGAACAACATGGAAGGGCATGTAATTTGGTATCATGTATCACTGTGTTGAAATCTGGGCTCACCAGTTACAATCTGTGTGTCTTCAGACAAATCACATAATTTCTCTGAGCTCTGTGCTCTCATTGTGAAGTGAGGCTGATAATAATAGCAGCCCTGTAATATTGTCTTGAAGATTAAATTGAATAATAAGTGTGTACTGTCTGTCACATTCCTTTTCTTTTGCTTTTTTCACATAAAAATCTCCAGGAAATGAGTTATGTCTATTCTATATTCTGCATTTGATTCTTGGCATCTCAACATCAGCAAGGTGTTAAACTGGTAAAAGTGAAGGAAACTTAAAAGAAAGGCTGTTTGAACAAACAATTGATGTCAATAGTAAGATTTATTTATATAGAAGTAAGGATAAATGTATATTTTTTGTATAAACCATGTGGAGAACATGCTTTTGCCAACAATGCAAATATAAAGGCATTTTAATTTAATTTATCATAATACTTATGCTTTTCCTCAATGATTTTAAAGTATTGACCCCCATCTCATTAAGTTTTCAGAATCCTATGAGGAAGGTATTATTGTAAATAATTGTAGGTGGCAGGCAAAAAAAGTGGATAGAGATAATGTGATGTGAACAGTCATACAGTAGGTGAAATTCAGAGATTTGTGTTGGCCCTGTCCAGGCCGTCAATGGCTGGGTCCAGGAGCCTGAATGTACATGGTTTCCAGGAAGTATTCAGGAACATAGCACATGCCACCTTGGGTCTTCCTCTCAGAATTTGTTAAAGAGGAGGAATTAATCAACCAGTGACCTGCTGCTGTTACTGACCCCACCCATGTCCAACTTACCCTCCATGCCCAATAGCTGCTCTCTCCGTTGTTCCATCCCCTTCATCATGATCCTTTCTGCAAACAATGACTTTGGTTAAATCCAGCTCTGTCACTTCTCCAAGCCAGTACCCATATAGCTTAAGAAAAATACATAATTAGAGGGACTTCCAGCCAAGATGGAGGCATAGGTAGACACACTGTGCCTCTTTGCACAACCAAAATAAGGACAACAAAAATTTAGAAACAAAAAAACATTCAGAACTGACAGAAAATTGTACTGTATGGAAGTCGGACAACCAAGGAGTTAAAATAGACACATTCATCCAGACCAGTAGGAGGGGCTGAGTTGGGTGGCCAGGCAGAGAGGGATTGCAGCAAAAAAAAAAAAAAAAAAAAAAAAAAAAAAAGTGGTGGCTTGTGGACCCCGGGTGTGTAAGACCACAGCAGGAGGACCCTGGGTATGCAGGCGGCAGCTGGCAGACCCTTGGCGTGGGGTGGCCGCAGGCAGACCCAGTGAGGTGCATAAGGAGGCTGGCTGACTGGGCGGTCACATTTGTATGTGGATAAACCAGGTGAAACTGGGGAGCAAAACAGACCACACAACCCAGGGCTCCAGCATGGGGAAGTAAAGCCTCCAAACACTGATTGAAAACACCTGTGGGGGTTGAGGTGCCAGAAGGGACTCCCAGCCTCACAGGACGGTTTGTTGGTGAGACCCACAGGGTCCTAGAATGTACACAAGCCCACCCACCTGGGAATCAACACCAGAAGGGCCCAGTTTGCTTGTGGGAAGCAGGGGAAGTAACTGAAATCCAACAGAGAGTGGAGCAAGAGCCATTGTTCCCTCTCTGACCCCTCCCGCACATACAGCATCACAACTCAGTGACTGGGTTGACCCACCCTGGTTAACACCTAAGGCTCCACCCCTCATATGTAATAGGTAGGACAAGACAAAAAAAAATGGCCCAAATGAAAGAACAGATCAGAGCTCCAGAAAAAATACAACAAAGCAATGAAGAGATAGCCAACTTATCAGATGCACAATTCAAAGCACTGGTGATCCAGATGCTCACAGAATTGGTTGAATTTGGTTGTAAATTAGATGAAAAAAGTGAAGGTTATGCTAAGTGAAATAAAGGAACATGTACAGGGAAATAATAGTGATGGGAAGGAAACTGGGACTCAAATCAATGGAGTGGACCAGAAGGAAGAAACATCCAATCAGAAAAGAAGAAATAAGAATTCAAAAAAGTGAGGAGAGGCTTAGGAACCTCCAGGACATCTTTAAATGTTCCAATATACGAATTATAGAGGTACCAGAAGGGGAAAAGGAAGAGCAACAAGTGGAGAAGTTATTTGAACAAATAATAAAGGAGAACTTCCCCAACCTGGCAAAGGAAATAGACTTCCAGGAAGTCCAGGAAGCTCAGAGAGTCCCAAACAAGTTGAACCCAAGGAGAAACACACCAATCCATCAATTGTAATTATATTACCCAAGATTAAAATGAAGGAGAGAACCCTAGAAGCAGCAAGAGAAAAGGAGCAGTCACCTACAAAGGAGTTCCCATCAGACTGTCAGCTGATTTCTCAAAAGAGACCTTCCAGGCAAGAAAGGGCTGGAAAGAAGTATTTGAAGTCTTGAAAGGCAAGGACCTACATTCAAGATTGCTCTATCCAGCAAAGCTTTCATTTAGAATGGAAGGGAAGATAAAGTGCTTCTCAGATAAGGTCAAGTTAAAAGAGTTCATCATCACCAGGCCCTTATGATATGAAATGTTAAAGGGACTTATCTAAGAAAAAGAAGATAAAAAACATGTATAGTAAAATGACAGCAAACTCGCAATTATTAACAACCACACCTAAAAGAAAAACAAAAACAAACTAAACAAGCAACCAGAACAGGAACAGAACCACAGAAACAGAGATCACATGGAGGGTTAGCAACAGGGGAGTGGGAGGAGGAGAGAAGGGGGAAAGGTACAGAGAATACGTAACATAAATGGTAGGCAGAAAATAGATGGGGAGGGCAAGAATAGTGTGGGAAGTGTAGAAGCTAAAGAACTTATAAATATGACACATGGACATGAACTAAGGAGGGGAACGAGGGTGGGAGAGGGTGTGTAGGGTGGAGGGGAGTAAAGGGGGGAAAATGGGACAACTGTAATAGCATACTCAATAAAATATATATAAAAATAAAAACAAAAAAAGAAAAATACATAATTACATTGACTAGTCTCTCTCTAAATTTTTCACCTTGAACCTCAGTTGGGCTCTGAGTGCCCACGAACAATCATCCCAAACGTTGGTAATCCATTCACTCTTCTCTACCGGAATGCCATTTTATTATTTTGTCCTTCTCAAGCTTCAACACTTTTATACCCACCTTTATTTTCATGGAGATAATTGGAACATTGGAAGAGAGTTTCCACAGCCTGTCATGACATCTACCTTCAAAGCCTTCCGGCATGGACACAATGTCTCTCTTCTCTTCAATAAACTTTCTTTTTTTGGCTTCCAGGACACCACACTCTTTCTGTTTTCCTTTGACCACACTGGCTGCTCCTTCTCAGGTGCCTTTGGTGGCTCCTCCTCATCTTCCATACCTCTCAGTACTGGGGTGACAGGCAGAGTCCTTGGATGCCTCCTCTATCTGCATGCACACCATCTGTGATCTCATGTGATCTTGTGTAAATGAACAAGCAAAAAATAACTCCCAAATTTATGTCATCATAGATCTCTCTTAAACGCTGAAGTAATATTTTTGACTGCTTAGTTGTTTTCTGCTTAGATGTCTAATAGATATATCAAATTTAATGTATCTAAAACTTTTTAAGAGTTGGAGCTTCTGATGCATGTCTTCAAAAACCTGGCTCTCTCTATTTTAGGTGATGGCCAATTCCTCTTCCCAGCTGCTCAAGCCCAGACCAGAGGAGTGATTGTTCACTCTCCACTCTCCTTTCTCATATACCCCACAGCCAGTTAGATAAAACTGTCAGTTCTTTCTGCAATGTATCTCCAGAATTGACCAGTTCTCATCATCCTTACTACTCACCCATGTTAATTATTACTATAATGTCCTTGTAAGGTGGGCTTCCTGCTACTGCCCTTATCCCTTTGACCACTCCCCACTCTTTCACTGTTCACTCTACTCATAGCACCCGGAATGAGCCTTCTTAAATTTTACTTTTTGAATCATGTTTTAATTTTTCAATTACTGTGGATGTATAATATTATATGAATTTTAGGTGTACACCCTGGTGATTAGACATTACATAATTTAATAAGCGATAAATCCCAATAAATCTCATGCCTATCTGACACCATACATAGTTATTAGAATATTATTGACTGTATTTCCCATGCTGCATTTTACATCCCCATGAATTCTGTAACATCAGTTTGTACTTCTTAATCCATTCACTTTTTTTTATCCATCTGCTTACCCCCTCTTATCTGGCAACTGAAAAAAAATATTCTCTGTATTTATGAGTCTGTTTTTCTTCTGCTTGTTCATTTACTATTTTTTAATAGATGTGAACTTATTGCCATTTTATTTTCATATATTTTTTCTTCTTCTTAAAGAAGGTCATTTAACATTTCATGTAACACTGCCTTGATGGTGATAAATTCCTTAGCTTTTTTTTGTGGAGGGGGATAGTCTGGGAAGCTCTTTATATGTCTTTTGATTCTAAATGACAGCTTTGCCGAGTAGGATAATTTTGGTTGTAGGTCCTTGCTTTTCATCATTTTGAATATTTCTTGCCATTCCCTTCTGGCCTGTAATGTTTCTGTTGACAAATCAGCTGACAGCCTTATGGTAGCTCCCTTATAGGTAACTAACTGCTTTCCTCCTGCTGTTTTTAAAATTCTCTCTTTGCTTTTATGACATGTGCACCGCCCACAGTGCCCGTGGTGTTATGGATGAGGTACGAGACAAATTCACATAGACTACTGAGTCCTGTGGAGGAAAAGGGACAGCACGGTTACTCTCTCAAGGGGAGAGCACCCTGTGCCCTTGCCATGACAGGCTTTTATTGGGTTTCATTCGCACAGGAGTACAGGTAAAGTTCATTAATCATTGTCAGGCAGTAAGGATCAAACAATGGATAACATTTCAAAGAAATCTGAGGGCTTAATCTGAGTCAGTGTCTGTCAGGAAAGGGGGTTGCAAAAAGTTTGGGACACATACTCATTTCCTCCCGGGACCCTTATCATTTAAATGAGAGCACTCTTAGCAAAGCAGGTTTTACAGGACTTTTACGAATTCTTTCTTATGCCTGATCACCCAGGGAACCGTTCTAGCTGGCACAGGGCTGCACCACCCGCCCTCATAGTTTCAGGCTTAAGCTGATTAGAGCCAGGAAGCAAGAGATCAGGGAGACATCTCCCAGACAGAAATGGGGACTCGGGCTATGTCAGAATAGCCGGGGGGTGAGGGTCCATCACCCCCTCTTTGCTGCAGCCCCCGAGTCCTTCCATAAGGGCCTCCCAAGTGGTTGTGTCTGGCTTAGGTTGCCCCTCCCATGAGGAGTCTTACCCGTCATTGACTAACCAGCCAAGCATTGGGGCCAGAGATGGGTGAGGCAGAAGTGGCGCTCCTGCCAGGGAGATAAGCTTTGTCTCCTTAGTGGCTCAGGTCCTCCTGACAGAACAGACCCAGATGAAGTGGGTCCCTTTGGCTCTTATGCAGCCTAGCCATGGGGTAGGGGTTACAACTCCTGAAACCAGGCTGAACAGTTCCTAACACTTTTAATCTTTGGTATTTTAGTGTCTTGTCATGGACTTCTTTCTCTTCATCTTATGTGTAATTCTCTGCACTTCCTGGACTTGTATGTCTATTTTCTTCACCAAGTTGGGCAATTTTTCAAATAGGTTTTCAATTTCTTATTTTCTAATTTCTCTTTCCAGCATCCCCATAATGTGAAGATGGAAACACTTGAAGTTGTTTCAGAGGCTGTCTACAATATCTTCATTATTTTGGATTCTTTTTTCTTTTTGCTCTTCTGATTGGGTGTTTTTTGCTTTCTTATATTCCAAATTGCTGGTTTGATTTTTGGCTTCATCTACTCTACTGTTTATTCCCTATAAATTTCATTTCAATTACTGTATCCTTTATTTCTGACTTTTTTTTATAGTTTCTATGTCATATTTTACACTCTTAAAGTTTTCACTAAGTTCCTTGAGCATTCTTTTAACCATTGTTTTGAACTCTGTATCTGATAGTTTGCTTGCATCCATTTTATTTGATTCTTTTTCTGAGGATTTCTCCTTTTCTTTCATTTGGAACCTGTTTTTTTGTCTTTATATTTTGGCTGCTTCCCTGTGTTTCTTTCTATGCATTAGGTAGAGCTGATATATCTGCTGGACTTGATAGAGTGGCGTAATGTAGTAGGTGTCCTCTAGTACCCAGTAGTACAGCCTCCCCAGTCACCTGAGCTGGGTGCTCCAGGTGTGCCCTTTTGTGGGCTGTGTGCACTGTCTGGTTGTAGTCATACCTTGACTGCTGTTGGTGTCACTGGGAGGGATTGACCCCAGGCTGATCAGCTGTGAGGACTGGCTGTGACTACAGTGGAGGAGCTGCCATGCAGAGGCTTACCCAATGGAGCAGGTTTTGCTGCAGTAGGGTTTTGGTGCTCACCGAGTCTGCCCCTGGGCTGTGTCACTTGTGGAGATGGTGGGTTATAATCAGAATGGTGCACAGTTTCTGGGGCCTCCCAGCAGATGCAAGGCCAGCAATAGCCTGTGCTCTGTCCGGGGCCACCTGGTATGAGCTAAGAGTGATCTGAAAATGGGTGTTACTTGTGCTGGGTTTGGAGGTGCCCAGGACAGGCCAAGCTGCAAGCCAAGGCTGGCTGCTGCCATTGCCAGGCTAGTGCCCCTTAGCAAGAGGTACAGGGTCACAGAGGCCAGAGTCTGCTTGTCTGAAAGATTTTAGGAAAGTCCCAAGCATGAGGCAAGAGATGACATTTGCATGGAAAAGTCACTGGAAATGCCTTTCATGGGCCCGAAAGCTGGGAGCTGGGTGAGGCAGGGCCTTAGAGTCACCAGGGTGGGGAAAACAGTGTCAGCCAGGTTGTTGGAGACTCAGATGTTGTGCCTGCCTGCTCTGTGTGTGCGTGTGTGTGTGTGTGTGCGCGCGCGCACGCGCTGGGGGTGTCTCAGAAAAGGAAAAATGGCCTCTGCCAGCACTTTTGTCTGGTGGAAAGCGGCTCCCTGCAGCCCTTACTTTGGAATTCAGTTCCTCCCCAAAGGTCCCTGGTTCCTTTCAAGCTGCTGCCCCAGTGCTGGAGCTCAGAAGGATGGAGCGTTTGTGAGTCCGTTAGTCCACGTGTAGGCTCTTTAATAGGAACTGCCTGGGATTCCAGAAACCCTCCATCTCACTCAGCCACAAACTCTACTATTTTTTTACAGCCAGAAGTTATGGGGACTTCTCTTCCTGACACTGGCACCCTGGGCTGGGATACCTGGTGTGGGGCTGGGACCCTTCACTCCTCAGTGGGGACAACTGCAAGTGAAATATCTCTCTCAATTTTTATCTGCTACTTATGGGACTAGGCCGTTTTGCATCTCCACCCCTCCTACCAGTCTCGATGTGGCTTCTCTAAATCCCTAGTTGCAGGACTTCTTTTCAGCTAGATTTCAAATGGTTCTGAATGAGGGTTGTTCTATAGTTTAGCTATAAGTTTGATGTGGTTGTGGGAATATTTGAGAACTGTATTTGCCTGTTCTGCCATCTTGACTGGAAGTCTTTCAGAGTGAGCCTTTTTAATGTGTTAGTTGTATTACACCATTTCTTTTCTGAAAATCTAGCAATAGAGACCTCTTGGGTTAAAAACCCAGACCTTACCCTTTCCCACAAAGCCCTTCGTAGTCTAACCCTGTGATTCTCTCTCTGTCCTGGCTCTACTTCATGCCCACTCTACTCTGGCCTCCTTGCTACTGCAAACATGTCAAGCATGTTTCTTGCTCAAGTATCAACTTCTTGGTGTGTCTAATCTGAAAGTCCTATTTAAACTCACAAATTGTGACACACACACATTCCTGAGTCCCCTTGCAATACTAGATATTTTTCTATAGCCCCCATCACCTCCCGATATGTAATGTATAATTTGCTTATTTATTATATCTATTATTTCTCATCTCCCTCCTGCTAGAATGTAAGCTCCCTGAGGGCTGAAATCTTCTTTTGCTTTGTTCACTGTTGTATCCTGGGTGCCTACAATTGTACCAGGCAAAAAAAGTGAGTCTCAAAACACATTTGTTGAATGAATAAATGATTTTATGAACCCTGGTTTTTTAGGGATGCAGTTGGAGACAGGGGTTACATTGAGGCATTTTGGGATTTGAGGTTACTTATTCCTTGGATGAGATAGCTCTTTGTTGGAAAGTGTCAATATATGGTGTGGAGGACATCTGGGGAGTCCTGATCCAATATGGATTGCATCTGGAAAATTCCAAAATTCTTTTTTCCTAAGATTATTTTAAATATATTTTTTATTTATTGATTTTAGAGAGAGAAAGGGAGAGAAAGAGAGAGACAGAGACATAGACAGAGACAGAGACAGGTGGGCTTATTGTTCCACTTATTTATGCATTCATTGGTTGATTCTGATTTTTGTACATGCTCTGACTGGGGATCAGACCTGTAACCTTGGCATATCAGGATGATGCTCTAGCCAAATGAGCTTCTTGGCCAGGGCCCTTTCTTTTCAAGATTTTATGAAAATATCTCACATGCTTAGCACACTACATGGTACATTAACATATGACAGAGAAAAGCTCCAGACTTTACCTAGACCTCACATGCTTGTAAGGTAACATGAATGCTAGAATATACTTACTGGACAGCAGGAAAAACAACTGGGTCCCTTTGTGGCCAGCTCTTTGGACCTCATGGCCACAAGAAATGTACTATACATTGGAAATCCAAGGGGTTATGCAGTGATTGTTAAATCGCTCATGTTGAGATGGTAACAAAATGAAGTCAGAAAAATGTAGGACCAGGTCAGATCCTGGAATTAACACCTTCACACTTCTTTTGTTTCCCACTATACGTCCCTTCTAGGCTCACAGGAGTGTGTGTAAACTTGTCAGCCCAGGGCAGGACTACTAAGTGTGAATTATTTTTTTCCCCTGAGAAACAATTCTGTGCATTAACTCCTATTATACTACTTTCGGGGTATCACAAAAAAATTTAACTTGCTTCAATATATGAATATACACTATAGAGATTAACTTATGAATCAGAAGAAATGGAACAAAGGACTTTCTTCTCTTTCATTAACTCTGAATGCCTCAGATATACAATAAAAATCACAAGACTGTAGTAACTTTCCATGGATTATCCATGAAAATACTGCAAACCATCAGTTGTGGAGATGAGAACTCGATAGCCATTTAAATTTCCACTAAGAATATGTGATTGTGAATAATTTTTGAGAACATACTGTGAGAAGCTATTAGGTGTTCTGGAGAACTGAACACAGAAAAAATGGGACTTGTAATTTCCAGAACCACTAAATGTTAATTGGCTTCCTTAGCACTGGGCAAAATTTCTATCAACTACTGAAAAGCTTCTAAGGAACTATCAAGACGTTGTTAGGTACCCCTCAGAGGATGCTGTTAGGAAGCTTTTAGGGGAGTTGTGCAAATATGTAGTCAGCTTAAAGATGTTAAACATATTAATTAATGCCAATTACTCTCCTGAGGTGGCCATAGCTTCAACTGAGAATGCCTATACCACATCTGTTCCCTTCAGGTGCAACTTTGGTCTTCACTTGAGTGAGTGAATTTAAAAAAAAAAAAAACAAACCTTAGGAATGGTAAGAAGTTCAATTCCTATGTAGTCCTGTAAAAATCACCTACACATTTAGTATAGCAATGAACTCATCTGTGAAATAGAAATAGGAACAGTGAAAATAAGAATTAATTTTTGGAACTTCTAATCGAAGTTTTCCAAAATTGAAGTGGGCCAAAATTGACTATGGAAATCATAATACAATTTAACAACTGAGGAAGTTCAATTTCATTAGCAGTAGAAGTACAGGTTGAGCTAGTGCTTGTTTCCGTTTCCCTGGAGTCGCTCCTGCTCATACAGCAAGGGGAATGCTTCAGTAGCAAGTGTGAATAATACCAGGTTTGAATTATTGTGTAGTCTTTGAAACTGAGTTATTTTCAGCTACTCGGAAAATATACAAATGCCATCCTTCTAATGATGCAAAACAAGTTCAGAGTATTGGAATGATTTTAATTTAGTTTCCAATAATTGGAACTAAACTACTCCTGATTTCTATTAACTGGGTTGACATAAATGATAACTTTAAGATACGCTTTAAATATATAACAATAATTAAGTTATGTGTATAATTTGGAAAGTCTTCATCAAAAGCTGAGTGAAAAACCCAGAGCACAAAATTGAAAGTAAAATGTGATCTCAATTATGTAAACATCTGCATACCTCACATTTTCATGTATATGCATAGGAAAATACTGGAAGTAAACACAGCAAATGTTAGCAGTAGTCATCTCTAGGATATAGTTTATTTTCTTCTTTATATTTTCAGTGCTTTTCAGGTACCAGTGAAAAATCTATTAGTCTTGTAATAATAGAAGAAAGCCATTAAAATTGTGCTTATAGGTGCTTGCGCAGGGCAGGAGTGTGGCATGATCATGCTAAGTGAATGAATGGGCCCACCAGGAATGCTGACAAACTTTACCAACTCTCCAGCTGCTTTGTCCACCTCTGTTGTAGGATAATAGCAAAATGTCTCATCTTGAAAACTTCATTACAAAATAAATGATGGTGTGCAGGGGACCCTGTCCTGGGTGCCAGATGTGGGGGGGCTCCGCCCGCAGAGCCCCATCCCTCCGTCACGGATGAAAGTAAAAACTACCAAGACATCTTGTGCTTGGGGAGGAAAGGGGTCAGACTCTCAGAGGAGAATGACCTAGAGCCTCATCCTCACTAGGCTTTTATTGGGCTCCAATACACGGGAAAACAAGTTTAACATGTCAAAGAAATCTGAGGGCTTAATCCGAGCCAGTGTTTGTCAGGAAGGGGGGTTGCCAGACTTTGGGAGACATGCTCATTTCCTCCTGGGACACTTGTCACCTCAGGAAGAGCACTCTTAGCAAAGCAGGTTTCACAGGACTTTAGGAATTCTTTCTTATGCCAATCACCCAAGGAGCCATCCTGGCCAGGACAGGGCTGCACCGCTCACCCCCACAGTTTCAGGCTTTAAGGCAATTAGGAAGCAGGAGACATCTCCCAGATGGAAATGAGGACTTGGGCTATGTCAGAATAGCTGGGGGGCAAGGGTCCATCACATCCTCTTTGCTGCAACCTCCCCCACCCCAGTCCTTCCATGAGGCCTCCCAAGTGGTTGCGTCTGGCTTAGGTTGCCCCTCCCATGAGGAATCTTACCCGTCATTGACTGCCAACCAAGCTATGGGGCCAGAGATGGGTAAGGCAGAAGCAGTGCCCCTGCCGGGGAAATAAGCTTTGTCTCCTTCGTAGGTCACGTCCTTGTGACAGAACAGACCCAGATGAAGTGGGTCCCTTGGGCTCTTACACAGCCCACCATGGGGTGAGGGTTACAACTCCTGAAACCAGGCTGAACGGTCCGCAACAATGGTGTATTATAAATCACTACCAGAAATAACAAGCATGGACTGATCAAGTTCCTTTCGTGATGAGATAGCTCTAATTGCTTCTAATTTCATGCTTTCACTTACTGTATGTGCTAATTCTTAAATGTGTAATCTCCAATGTTCTCTCAGTCATTAGTATAAATTAGCCATGTTGTACTATATGCAAATCAGTTGAAAAAGTCAGTTATGTGGAAAATACTGTAAATAACCTTTTTCAACTTAATTAAACAATTTTGGTGTGATACCCCAAGCTTTAAGGAACAAATAATTGATTAAAGCAGTTAAAAACCTCTGGGTCTACTCTAGAAAACCTTCCACAGATGAAATTTGCACTTTCTTCAGCACAAATCGTGTACACCCAAGAGTGTCAGGATAAGCTCAGAGGTGAAACCCTATGCAGACAAAAGAAGAGGGATATGGGCTAATATTTACTGAATGCTAAGTGCATAGTCATCATTCTTATCTGCAAAATGAAAATGGTATTGCATTATGAAATGCAATTAAATATGTTCCCTTTAAGTGTTTTCCAAGCTGTGGTCTGCAGAGGTGGGCTCTCCCAAGAAGCTTTGTTGTTTATAAGTGGAGGTTCTTGATAAAATGACTTTGGGAATTTTTATATAATATATACCTCTCTTGAAGGGTCAAAAAGTACATTAAGATTTTAAAGGTCTGAAAACTTGTGCAGTAAAGAAATGTCTTTTAATTTGTTTAATCCAGTGGTTAATTCCACTTGAAAACAGAACTTTATTTTATTTTGTTTTATTATTATTTTTTTACCTAACATCTACTAACATCTCTTGGAAAAATCATTCCATGGAACACACTCAATGACCTAAAAGCTATAAAGCAAAATTATGTACTTTGGACTTGGATGTGGTACATATGTAATTTGGAGGTAAATCCTATGGCTGCTTTATCTTCTCTTAATCTAGTAAATACTGTTGCAAATAGATGCTAATACAGACAGTGTGTTCTTCCCAGGAAAAAGTATATAGTGACCCGGTGGCTGCAAGGATCCAGGGACATCTGACAAAAGACCTTTTTGGGATTCTTGGCTTCATAGGAAATAAATGATATCTTTTAAAATCAATTGCACAACATATGTAAACTAAGTCTTTTGCAGTTTGAAGAGGCACACTCTATCATAAAGAACTATTTCTGCCACCTTCCCACCCTTATTTCCATCTGCCACACTGGTAACCATGTTTTGAGCCATTAGTTTGAACGAGTTGTGACTTTCAATCCCACATCACTGGAAGTCCCATTCAGTTCAAGTCCCAATTAGGTCAGTTGATCAACTGTCCTGTTTTTTTCCCCCAAGCTTCTGACAAATTTCTTCTGCAGAAAACTTTTTTACTCCACCATTCTTTCTGGGCCTTGTGGTAAATCTGTTTATGTAGTAAACAAGATTAAATCTCTCTTCCAAATTCTCCTCTTTAAAATCTCACCAAATTGTGGTTTTGAGTCATAGCTCAAAACTATAGGGGCACCTATTGAAACCTTGGCTTGATATGCTTGCTGTTTAATCTTACCAGGCTTTTCTGTGTGTGGCTTTCATTTACACTAAATGAACTGAACAAATACTAGAACATATAGCAAACTATGAAATAGGACTGCTCTGAAGTAAAGAAAAAAAGAGGGATGTTGAAAAGATATTGAACTAGAAGCAAAACTCCTGCTTTTACTGTTAACCTTCAGCATAATTTGTACACTGAGTCTAACATAACGATAACCCTTATGAGTTTCTTCCACTGAATATAATTTGTGCTAGGAAGGACAGAGGAATTGGCATCTAGTTGGTAAAGGCTAGGGATAATGCTAAACATCCTACAGCGCTCAAGACAGTCCTTCACAACAAGAGTTACCTGGCCCAACATGTTAACATGCTGAGATTGGTGTTGCTCAGCAGTTCTTGGATTGGGGACCCCAGAGTAGCAGCCTCAGCATCTCCTGGGGGCTTGTTAGACATGAACGTGCTGGGGCCTCACCTTGGGCCTCCTAACCAGCATTGTTTTACCAAGTGCTGCAGGTGATTCCAATGCACGCCAATGTTAGAGAACCACTGAATAGAAGATCTTTCAATCTTCTTTTTCAGTGATTTTTAAAAATAGGAATCCTTGTTCTCTACTCAACCTTTTTCTTTGGTGAATAGCTGATGTGTGAAATCAAGCCCTTTTACAAACTCCAACTTCTCTACCCACGAGAGCCTTCTTTGTGCTGGTTTCTGTGCATTTCTCTAGCCTAAAGAAATCACCTTGCTAGGAATAAATATTTGTTTTCTCTCTTCTCGTTCTAAAATATTGGCAGTAACTAACCCTATGATGTGGTCTACTGTAACTGGTCTACCCCACACATTTGCATAAAGCCATATAAAGCTGTAGCTTGTCCTCTGGTGAGTCAGGACTGGAAAGTGGGGGTTTACGCGTTTGCTCAGGGTGTTGCTCCAAAGGGCATTTGAGGCTAGCACTTTTGAGTTCTCTCTAGCTACAAACCTGTTGGATCCATTTTATTTTGGAGTTCGGGGCAGTATCCCTGTCCTCTATTTTTCCTGTCACATCTGCCAAATCTCTTACACTTGGGGTTGATTAGCTCAAACTAAAATCCACACTTTGAAATGATTCACATGCATATATATCTCAAGTGATGGTGAGTTAATGTGGGTTTCTTCATATCTGAAAAAATAGACTACATATTCTTTCCTACCTGTGTGCAAGAAAGGGAACATCTAGAATTGTGAGACCAGGAGCTGAATTTTCAACTGATAGCTTTGGGTAAATTGAGGAGGACCTTTAGTTCTTAAAAAATGCTAGTTAGGAAGGTATTTGGTCTGCCAACTCATCCTTTCCCTATTATGCATTCAAACCCTTAGTTCAATGAAGGAAAAATCAGCTTCTGTGCAAGCTTTTATGATGGAGTTGAGGCATGCAAATCTTATAATTAAGAACCCAGTCTTCATTATTAGTCTGTAAATCATACCATAAAATAAATCTGGCAGACATGGCCAAATGTTCATACTCAACTTATTTGGAAATATATTATTTATCCGCCATGGCCTGCTATTATAGCTGACAGTTTTGTGTCCCTTTAGCTCTATTAAGGGTTTCTGGCAGGTGGCGCTGCCGCAGGGGTTGAAAACCTGAACACAAAGCAACGGTTGCACTTCCAGTGGAGAAGTGAACAGTGAAACCACCTGCAGTTTTCTTCTTGAATCGCCACATTCATTTCCACGAGAGTTGGAGACTTCTACGGAGCTACTTTGAAGCATATTTTCCATTGTGTTGTCAGGAACTGGTAACTGATCATAATGCTTTTCCTTCAAGTAATGGTCATAGAGGTGCAATGAAGGGAACACACATAAGCACCCCAAATTCCGCCCTGCCGCATGGGGTTGTCACACCTCACTCAATGCTGTTCTTCCAGAATCAAGAAGAGATTATGCTCCTTGTGGCCCTAGACGCCTCTGCTTTTGTTAGTGTCCAACAAACAAACAAAAACAAGGGATATGAATTCGTCTGTTTTTAATTTGGTTTGTTGACATAAATTAGGATGGCTTCTCTCTCTCTCTTTTTCAAGTAGGTAGTTGGGGTTATTTTTTCCCCTTCAAATAGCCCTAGCGTGGACTCTTATACGCTAGGAAATCAGAGCCTGTTTCTGTTCTTTAAAAAGTAATTTTAATTCAGTAGTTTCCTTAAGGTGATCAATAAACATGCAGATAAGTTCCTTCAGAACAATTATCACCCATCACAGGCAATTCAGAGATGATGCTAGCTCAGCAGACTCTGTGAGTATGAGTGTGAGTGTGTGTGTGTGGAGAGAGGATGGTTTTTGATTCCTAAATTTGCTCTGAAGAAGGGATTAGGGTGGATGGTGACAGGCCCTGTTGCGGGGTGGGGGGGGTTGTGTTCTCGAGGCCAGTATGCAATCTGGGGATAGAATAAAGGAAGGAAAACGTGCTTTAGAGCAAGAAACCATGGATCTGTGATGTGAATCTGTCAGGCATTTATCAAAAGCCTTAAAAGTCAGCTGTCCCTTTTTGAAATCCCTGCCTCGAACACTTTCTTGTCCGTTGTCATCAATCATTTCTTAATTCAAATGCTAATTACTTGCCAGGCCTCTGGAAGAGCTACATGTCTGTTCTCTGGTCCCATCTTGCTCATCAGAGATTAGTGGTCCGATTTCAGGGATACAGGAAAGTCCGAAACACATTAATGTAGCAGCATAAAAGTTAGCCGCCGTGCATAAAACTGCTTTGTTAACATGCTTTCACACAGTGCTCGTCACAAGGTAAGAATTCAGTAGTTTGTGTCCTGAATGAATGTGTACGCATGCAAACATGCATTTGGGCTCCACTAGAAATGCTACCTTGTTACTGCAGGGGTTCAGAACAGGACTCGCCACCGTGTGCTATTTGGTACGTGACCAATTTTACCTCTTCCTTAAAGAATGAAATTGGGACCCTTACCCATAATAAGAGTTATTAATCAGAAATTACTTTTTCCGACCCATCTATAGGGCAGGGCAAATGTCTAATTACTGAACACCTGCTCCTCTTGTCTTCCTCCGAATGAACCCTCCTCCCCTCTGGAGCCCCAAGGCCCCTTACCTCACCCTCAGCTCAGGATGTCTGACAGACCCATTTTCCTTTTTGTCTTTGAACCTCTTGTATACGTGGGGTCTCTGACTCTCTTATATGTGGGTTTCTTATAAGTGCATGTGTAATTCATTTTGGTTATTATCTCTTGTTAATCTAATGTCTCATGCCGATTTAATTATTAAAGCAGCCAAAAGAATCTGGGAGGGTGGAGGAAAGTTTCTTCTTCCCCACATTACCAAGAGCCGATAGGAACAAAAGGTGCTTTTACTGGTCACTTAGACCGTTCCTTTGTCATATGAAATTGTACATACCAAATCAGATCAGATTACACTTAATTTACTTCAGGTTCAATATGAAAAGAGAATTTTACAGTTGTCTTATCTAATTAAGTTATTCATCTCAAACAGCACAACTTAGCTCAAAGTAATGTTGCTTCTTGGCTTCCCAGAGATAGGCTTGTGCGAATCCGAGGAGCTGTGGACTGTTGCTCAAGGAGACAGAGGGGCGGTTGCCAGGGTTAGATGCCAAGGATGCTGGCGGTGGGCACATGTCGACTCAGTATCTGGGGGTGGGAGCAGGACATGGTAGAGTAAGAGCTCCGTTCTCACAGCCAAGAGAACTCACACAGGAGGAGTAAGTGCTATGAAACTGTCTACATTCTGGACTGCTGTCTTTATGTCTCTTTCCTGGGAAGTTTCTCCCCTATGTGGATGGGCCTTTCATCATTGTCGTCAAAGCTAAACACTTCCTACTCTCTTCTAGGGGTTGGTAGGCATTTAGATAATCTAAGCTTCTAAACTGACTGACTCATTTTCTCATAAACGGGATTCCTTGAAAAACTTGATAAATAGATGATTTGGCAAAATGTAAGATTGGGGTTTTCCAGAGGTCTGCCAAATTAATTCACCAAGTCCAACTCCTTATTTTACTGAACATCAGGTTCCTTGCCTTCTCAGAGGGAGAGGCACAGGCACATAGCAATTAATTTCAGCCTCATTGTGGGTTTGAATCCCAGTTCTAGCCATCCATATGATCTTAGGAAAGTTACTTAACTTTTCTGTATCTCAGTCTATCCATTTGTAAAATGGGATTACTCATAGTACAGACATCAGTAGATAATGGTAGTAAGTGGGTTAATATGTGTATCACTCTTGGAATAGCCTCTGGAACACAGTAAGTATACATATACTCAAAAAATATTTGCTACTTTTTATTGTCCTTGTGTCTATCTCCCTGTAGCGTTAGATGGCTCTCAACTAGAGGAAGATGTGGCTGCTTGTGGCAGCCATGACTGTCCCTCCCTGGCACAGTAGGTTTCTAACAGGGTGGGAGAGGAGCAGGGCTTAAAGATACACTGCCCAGGCAGTAATAGTGAGGGAAGGAAATTCTAGTTGACACTTTCCACATCTTTCTTTTCCAAATTCCCTTAGTGGTGACTAACAAATTTCTAGGAAAATTAAAAATAATTTTTTCATCCCCATGGTTGGTATCATCTTGTCAAAAAATTAGAAATAGCAGAAGTAAAACCAATGAATCAGCCAAGCAGAAATTAGTAAAAGCTTATTGTACTAATTAGTAAAAGCTTACACACAACCACCACCACAACAAAGAAACAGTTCACCAGCTGGAAAGACTCAAACCAAAATATGGAATGAGACTCAGAGGCATTTTGTGATAAAGCAGTTTATATAGTGTGAAGGTAGTGACTTTATTCTTCACAGTGATTGGTTATAATATTAGAATTTTCTTAAATGATAGGGAGTTGGTCAGTGGTTATCTCATATCAACCTTGAGAAACAGCTTTGCTTGTGGTTTTCAGAGACATAAGCAAGAAATGAGCCAACTGAAGCTGGCCTTGCAGAGTAACATAAATTAAGCTTTGTTGGTATGAGTAGACTGGTTTTATCTGCTCGGTAAATTTTCAAGGCTGGTCCCCATTTGTTTTTTATTTTAACACTTTATTATATCAAATCCATTTTTAAGAATGGGTAAAATAAGTAATGTCTAACAGGGAGAGGCTTGTTTTTCTCACAAGTTGTCTAGAACATTGATTCAGTAACTCAGGGATGTTAATCTTGTAACTTTGGAATTCTTGTGGAATTTCGTTTATATTTGTTATTTCATTGTGCCCTTCCATCTGAGGGGAACAAAAAAGCTTTTCCAGAACTATCTCCACCCCTACCTTCCCTTTTATCCAGGAACTTTCTGCTAAGGCCTCATTGGCTGTAACTGGGGTGCCTGACAAGCCCTTACCACAAGGGAATCTGGGAAAGGATTGCCCTTGCCTGTCTGAGTGGTAAACACTTTCACCTGCACTGTCTTAATTATTCATCGAAACAGACTTATAAGTGGGCATCTCATTTTACAGTCAAGCAAAATGAGACAGCTAGTAGGTGGTGGGGATGGGCTGCAGACTCAGGCCATCTGACGTGATGCGGGTGCTCTCACCGACTTTCCCAGAATGCTTGTGTCAGAGCTGGAGGCAAAGTGATTGCTTGGCATTTCATTACGAAAATGAAACACAATCTGTCAGACTCATCCCTAGAGAAAAGAATCTCTGGAGTGTTCTCTATGAGAATCATGAGCCAAGAATTATAATAAATGACCCCGAGTTTTCTTGAAGTGCAGCTTCCTTCTAAGCCTCTAGACACTTTTATTTCTGTACCCATTTCAGGAATTCTATCTTCATCTCTTGTATCTTTTTGCCTAGGATCCCCTTTTCTGTCATTTTATGGCGTGTTTCTGTAAAGTATAACTCTTACAGTACAGGTGACCCAAGTCATTTCTTGACTTGAGTCGGTTACCCTCACATAATGAAATCTTTCAAGAAACACTGACACACAATCACTATGCCTCCTCTCAGTGAATGGAGGAGTTTACAGTTCACTGAAGATGCCGTTGCATATTTTCCACGTGGATCGCACCTACACCTGGTGTGAAGCCTGCTTATTCCGTCAGCTTTGGCCTGTATTTCTGGCTGTGCAGCTGCAGGGAGAGTTGGTACGGGCTTCCTTAGAGGGAGGTTAGCAGGACTCTCACAGTGGAGATCTAGGAGCCCCGTGTTTAGACTGAAGAAAGGCTAGGGCATCTTTTCTGGCAGTGGTGGGCCTGGGTGCACTATGGTAGGCACAGTGGAACATGATGCTCTAGCACCTGTCCATTGGTATTGGGGAAGAGGACACTCCTCCTGTATAATCTCCCAATATCAACACATGGCCTTAAGTGTTCTTTTCCTTTCCACTCTGCAGATCAGAAATGAAAAGCCATTCCACATACCCAACAAGTTATTAGCATCTCAATGTATGTAATGTGTTCTCATAAATTTTCAGAATCTGAGAGAGCTTTGGAGACCATAGCGCTTCTGTCTAGAGCAAGGGTCAGCAAACTTTTTCTCAAAAGGGCAAGATAGTAAACATATTAGACTTTGCTGGTCATATGATCTCTCACAAATACTCAACTCTGCCATTGTAGCATGAAGGTAGCAATCTATAATAAATAAATGAACAAGCATAACAGTGGTTCAATAAAACTTTGTGGACCCCCAAAGTTGAATTTCACATAATTTTCACATCTTAAAACATTCTTCTTCTATGTTTTCCTAACCATTTAGAAAGGAAAAAGACTTTCTTATCTTATGGATTATACAAGAAGGTTTGTCCAATGGCTGTAGTTTGTTGAGCTCCGCTCTAAGCACCTCTGTCTAACAGAATCTTCTGTGATGATGGAAATGTTCTATAATATTGAGCACTTGGAATGTAGCTAATGCCACTGAGGAACTGAGTTTTTTTTTTTTTTAATTAATTAAAACTGAAATTTAATTTCAAATGGCCACCTTTGCCTAGTGTTTACTGTATTGGACAGATCTAGAGCTCTGGTGTTTATCTGACCAAGACTGGAAACTCCGGGGTTTTGTATCTTTTAGATAAGAATTTTAAATTCGTGGAGGAAAAAGTCTGACTGGCCTTGTTAGGGCAATATCACATAAGGTAATAAACCCTTGGCTCCCGGGAGCCCCCTTATTGCCTGGGGTAAAGGGCATGATTTCCTGAAGAAGGGAGCCTGAATATGCAACCCAGTGGGGGCTTGCTACAATATCCTGAAGTCTTTGCATTTCAGAAAGAGGTCCCTAATGGAAAAGGAAAGGAGACAACTTCAAATGACACACAGTGGTCCCCCCTTATCCATGAAGAATACCTTCCAAGGCCCCCTTTGGATGCCTAAAACTACAGTTAGTACTGAGCCCTATGTATACTATGTTCTTTCCCTTATGTGCATACCTGTGATAGAGCTGAACTTATAAATCAGGCACAATAAGATTAAAAATAGCTACTAATAAAATAGGACAGTTGTAACAATATACTATAATAAAAGTTATGTGAATGTGGCCTCTCTCAAAATATCTTATTGTGCTACATATACAGGATGGATATGCTGGACAAAGGGATGACTGATGTCCTGTGTGGGACGTAAAGGGCCAACGTTGGATTTTATCAAGTTTCTCAGAATGGTGCACAATTTAAAACTTACGAATTGTTTTTTTCTGGAATTTTCCATTTAGTATATATATTTTTTGTGTGTCTATTTCTTCATACTTTTGATATGTTATATAGTGTATTCTTTTATTTTCCTTTTTATTGAATTCATTGGGGTGACTCTGGTTAACCAAGTTATACGGGTTTCAGGTGCTTGATTCCACAGCACGTTATCTGTGCACTCTGTTGTGTATTCACCACCACAAGGCAAGTCTCCTTCTGACTGGGGCTGACCATGAGTAATTCAAAATGTGGATCAGGGGAAATACTATACTGTTGGTAGCATCAGAATGGCAGAGAGATTCTGTGGCCATCTTTCAGAACTCCTTAATTCTTACTACAGTGTTGACTTGCATAACCCCAGGCCTGTCAGAGAATGTAATTGTTTTAAAATATGCTGCCTGTGTAGTCAGTCAGCGAGCACTACTGTGTCTCAGGCACAGTGCTAGGTGCTTTCACAGATTGTTCCAGATGTATTCTTCATCCCATGGAAGTTCTCACACAGAATGCTGTTTTGTGAAGAACTAAAATGAAACAAAATGCCCTCATCAAGGATTATTATTCTGTTACAGAAAGTGCTTCAAGATTATATTGAAATAATCTTGAAAAAGCTAAGATTTTAGCCTTATATCAACCTTTGAAACTCTGAGAAAGTTCAACATTCAGAACTTTGGCCCTACAAATTAATGGCACGCTTACCAGCTTAAGCTGCTATTGGGACCCTCTGCCATCTCTGGAAACTTCTTTATTTGTTTGACGAGTGCATAGGGGTGGGGATACTAATTCTGAATGAGAAATAAGGTAAAGCACTGCTGACATATCACCTGAGATTAAATGATAGGAAAGTGTAATTTGGGAAGGTTATGGAGCAGAGAGATTTCCAGAACAGTGACTGCAAGTGCTCTAAAGCAGGAATGAGCTGCTTGCTGAAGGAAAGGTGGCTAAAGGGGGTTGGCAACGGAGAGGTGAATTCTGGAGACGGTCAATGATCGGATCATGAAATAAGGCCTGGTAAACACCCAGCACAGCCCCAGGAAGATATATTAGCATATAACAAACTCTGGTTACCTCACTGACTTTGAAGAGTCAGGACTGTTCATTTATGGCTGACCTGAAGGTGCTGGCTCAGCCAGTGGACGTGCATCCAATCGAAACAGAAAGTTCCCAAGGTGTCACAGGTATCTCAAGGTATCACAGACCAAGTAGTTTAGAATGGGACGCAGCGGGCTGTGGTTATCTAGAAATCTCTGACTGTGAATTGGATCTTTTTTTGTCTTTCGTAGGGTTTAGAAAAATTGGAAAATTCTGGTAAATTGAAGGGTTCAGATGACCAAGAGAAATTAGTGTATCGAATCACAGATGTATAGCTAAGATACCTGACACAACAATCTACTTTGAACAGAAATCGATAAAAATTCTAAAGAACTGGAAAGTAAAACAATCATAAATTGAAACAAATTAACAAAGCTTTTAACTCACTGGAGCCCCAAGAAGCTGTATATGCAGCCTAATCTGTAGTCTGAGTGCTTGGCTGCTGGAGCAGGCACTGCGACCAAGGTTTTGAATCAATTTGGGGAGGTCCTAGAGCAACAGTCTTTTACATTGATGTGAATAAAGGCAAAAACAGGGTTCTGTGATGTAGAGAGGTAATTCATTTACTTCATTACTAATGTTTGGAAGTGTACCCATGAACGGGGAATTTGCAAGTTAGTGTTTTGCATGGATGATATTGAAACCATTTTGAATACATTTATTTATGATGGTGGGATTGTCTTCGTTACTGTAAATGCAGGCACAGGTGACCGTGTAGGCAGAATCCAACTCTAATGGGCCTGCTCAAAGCACTCTGGTCTGGCCATCCAGATGGTTGGTTTGAGGTCTCAGCCTGGCACCAAGGTGGTGTGATATCACCATTAAATATGATTTACTAAGTTTGTTATGAGTATCAAAATGATTATAAATAAAACTTTACTACAGAGAGTATGAACTTGGTGTTAGAAAAATATTTTTACTTATGAAGATGCAAAATTTTTATTGCTACCAGAACAGTGGTTTAATAGTATTTAATAAAGAAAAGTATTATAATTCTCAGAAAATTTTATCAACATTTTAAGACTTTCTAATGGTTATTTGAGAAACAAATATTTGCCAAGAACATAGGTTAAATATAAAGCATAAAAATTACCAAGTTTAAGTTGTCCATGAGGTCTCAATTTAGCTAGTTTTAATTTCTGGCCCACCACAATCATTGTGTTTTACTTTTAACCACTGAAAAAGCTTCTTGTTGACCCTGAGAAGAACGTTAAGTAGTGACGGAAGGAGTTGCAAGGGCAGTGGCCGCAGACTGGAGTCGTGGGTTGGGGAGCGATGTGGCATCTGTTTTCTACACTCCATTATATCTTTTTGTTTCAGGGTAATGATTTGAAATATAAATGTTAGTATACTTACTTCAAATACAAATGATGACTGTGGCCAAGGGATAATATGTGGTTAGTTGCATAAATATCAATTATTATTCTCTTTCAAGTGAGACCATTTCACTGTACCTGCTTAGCTTTATAATGTCTTGTAAATTCACAATGAAATGAACAGAAAATCACTGTCTGTTGTCAGCCAAGTGGTTGATTCTCACCCTGTCAGTCCTGTTTCTTCTAATTAAATTATATCTTAATTCCTTGCAGCTGTCCTTCTTAATTCTTCCAGCCAATCCCTTCTTCCCCATGTGGAATAGCTTCTCCTGGCAAAGCTGTATTGACCAACCTTGCTGAGCTCCTATCCTACACACTTGGCTTTTTCAACTTGAGGAAATAAGTCCTGTTCATATATTGTCTCTGAGTCCCAAAGGCAGGCCAGGGGTGAAAAATCCATTTTTGCATTATGGCAGGATGAAGCCCTAAATAGAAATATTTATTCTAACATTTAAAAATGTTTGCTTATTTGACTATAAAATAATTCTGTTGGGAACCACCCTGCCTGGTTTCAGAGGCTGTAATGCCCCATGGCTAAGGCTGAGTAAAAAGACCTTAGAACCATAAGCCACTAAGGAGAAAAAGCTTATCTCCCCTGGCAAGGGCGCTGCCTCTGCCGCCTTTACTTCACCCTGCCTGGCCCCAAGTAGATGACCAATAATGGGTAAGATTCCTCAAGGGAGGGGAAACCTAAGACAGGCATGGTCATGAAGGAGCCCTCAGGGAAGGACTTGGGGGGCTATAGAAAAAGGGGGTGATGGACTCTTGACCCTTGGCTTTGACATAGCAGGCTATGTCATTCTGTCTGCAAGAAGTCTCTTAATCTCTTGGCTGCCTTACTTCCCCTGCTTGACTTAAGCCTGAAACAATGACAAAGGTGGGTGCGGCCCTGTGCTAGAGGGCAGGTTCCCCTGGCAATCAGGTCTAAGAAAGAATGCATAAAATCCTATGAAACCTACTTTGCAATACCCTCAATTTAAATGATAAGGGTCCAAGCATGAAATGAGTTCATTCCCCAAAGTTTTATGGTGCTTTAGCTCTCTGACCCTGACTCAAAATAAGCCCTCATAGTTCTTTGAATGTTATCTATTGTTTGATCATTACTGCCTGACAATGATTGATGAGATTTATGTATATACCCTGTATTCCTATGCAAATAAACCCAATAAAAGCCCATTGAGGAAAAGGCTCCTGGCCCTTCTCCTTTGAGAGATGGGCCACCTTTCCTCCCCAAGCAGATCCTGTCTTGGCAGACTTATTCTCATCCGTAGCAGCTGGGGGGCCCTGTGGGCGGAGCCCCCTCATATAACTCAGTTTTAGAAAAAGCTTTTTTCTAATTGTATTAGGCTCTTTCTTTTAGTACCGTGCCCATCAAAATAGAAGTAAAGGATTAAGGTTGTGCGTATCACCTGAGAAATGAATTTCAATGAAAATAAGTACTGTTTAAGGAGATGGAAGGTAGCTTGAAGTCCACACATTTATAACCCTCTACTTCCTGCTAAAGGACAAATCTGCTAGGAACTCTGTATGATATAAAGAGGGGGAAGTAAGGCTTTCCCCAGACCACTGAGCAGTTAGTTTTGCTAACCAGTTCATAGCCTGTCCTATTCCTGTAATATATTTTGACAAACAAAAGGAAGTTTTCTTTATCTTTTGGACATCAGAGAGTTTTGATGCTCAGAATATTGAATTTTCAATGTAATTGCAAATTTATTTGATAAAATTTCAAATACGTATGAATAATAATTTTGTATGTTATGTCAAAAGTATGCCTTTTAAAAGATGTGGTGATGCATGTGCACGCACACATGGAAACACTATTCTGGACTGGAGTGAAGAGATTCTGATGGTTTGGGGTTTCTTCTCTGGAAAGATCGTCTGTTGTTTGAGTTTGGAACACAGCTCTCTAGGGAGCAACGTAATGTATAAGTGGCTGAGATTTTCAATTATACCTAGTAATTCATCAGATGGTCACTTCACTCAGCGTTCATGTTTATTGGTAATTTTTATTGTCTTTAGGTTACTAACCTCATCTCTAGATTACTATGTCTGACTTTTGATCACTTTTTTCTTATCTTTATACCCTCAAATATAATTACTGGTTGCTCATCAATTTACAATAAAAAGCTGCTTAGTAGCCTTTAAATATGCATTTTAAATGCTCTTGGCTGCTTTGAATGACTTTGTATGTTTGTGAAGTTCTTCCTAAATAGCCATAACACAAGAATAAAGCATTTAGGATTTTCTTAAATACACAAACTGTTCAATTCAAACCTGTGTAAATCATCTTGGGTTCAATTATGTTTATTCCATCTGTTTTTATCATCTGCTGTTATAATAATTTATCATTTCTACATGATATTAAAATGTAAATGAATCAAGAGAGGAAACACATATGGACTATTAGTTAATAAAACTACATTTGGCAAGTGAGCCAAGTCATAAAAATTAATTAAATTTCACTGCCCATATATGCTTGTAATTGTATATTTAGTGCACATTTGCATAATCACATAATGGAATCTATATGATTCATGCTTTGCTGAGCATAATCTAGATGCACAAATTACCAATTCAAAACTAGAGCTGCTTGTAAAGATGTCACAGAGAAATTTTCCTTTTTTGAGGAAATGATGTACAAGAAGTAAACAAGAGAAAAAATTAATGCAAATTATACATTCTTAAAGTTCATCAAAGTAACTGACTAGAAAGACAATTCAAGTTACAGATAAGTCCTAGCTTCGTTCTTTGAAACGCTATTGTGAAAAGTCCACTGGTAGTGTATTTTGTAGTTTTTGATCAGGGAAAAGCATGACTTTTGAAAAAAACTATTGTGAGTGGGTTAGATTAACTAATGTTCTCTGCCAGATTATGTGTAAAGAGCTCCTGACTCATAATAATTTTTGATGAATTACATTCCAATCAGTCTAATCCCACAATTAATTTAATTTAAAAAAGAATGGAGCCTAAGTAGTTGTTTTAGGATCAAATCCTGGGGACAAATTGTGCACACTGGCATTGAACTATGAACTCTGTTCAATACAATGGCATTTGCTGAAGGTGGCTGGAGGACACTTGCCGGAGCGGTGTGCCGTAAACAGTGGCCCCTGACAAACTCTGTTTTGGGCACTGTCCACCTTCAGCTCCTCAAAGCCCAGTCCGCTCCAGCTGACCTCTCATTGGGCAATCAAAATAACTCCCAACAAGTTTAAATGACAAAGACCCAAATTGTCAGGTATATTTGCATACTGAAAAATGAGATTGTAATCCAAATACAGGGTGAGGCAAAAGTAGATTTACAGTGGTTTGTATGAAAAAGAATATAATAATTAATGAATAATAATACAAAAATAAACTGTTTCATGTACTTACAATTGTAAACCTACTTTTGGCCCACTTTGTACATTTTGAAAATGCCAATCTATTCAAACCACATCCCTGCCTGGTGTCTTTTCCTGGCTCCAGTGTGTATTAAGTTCAGGTCTAAACTCCTCGATCAATGCATTTAGCTTTGCTTGCCAGGTCCTTCATCATGTGACCATGTGGGCTTTCCTCTCCTTCTTTCCTCATTGCCACCAGCTGTCGTTCTGTGACTTAAGAATTACATTGTTAAGAAAACTCAGGTGGACAGTTGAGTGCTGCATTATTATTTTTTTAATGGGGAAAATGGTGTCAGGGAGTAGATTGTTTCAGTCTCAGATTATATTCCTACCTCTGCTAAAGCCAGATTAAAGAGTTGGCCATTTGAGAGGCTCTTCTGGACAACAGTCCATTTAAGATGCTAGATGTGACTAGGGGAAATTGGAACTATGGAGCCAGTTAACTCAAGTCTCTAAGTACAATTTCTTTCATAACTGAACAAAAATAAAAAGTGTTTCCTCTTCTGCCAAAGAAGATGATCCCTTTGTGTGAAAATAAAAGCATAGCATTGCACAGGTATTCTATACTGGTTTACCTGCTGAGCACTTTTCAATGGGTGGAGCAGATTCAAGTTTTGAGTTGAAGCTATAGGGCAGACCCCCAGCCCAGAGAACAACTGGACAAGCAGTTGGCTGAAATTCCAAAAGGATACAAATATTACTATTTATTAAGAATGAGTGGGTTTGTTTTGGTGTTTACATTTTAAACTCTTTTTGGAAAATGCATACTCCCCTCACCACCACCCCCCGCCCCTGCATTGTAGCACATAGAAACAAAATCTATAGAAAAAATCGAAATACTTTTTGCCCTGGAAATAAAAAAGAAAAAAGAAAAACTATATATTTTGGAATACTATATATTTTGAAAACTATATATATTTTGGATAGACCTTCTGGAAAAAGAAAACTCCTTTGTAAATCAAGACAGTTTTAAAGAAGTTAAAATGTTATGTTATACCAGTGCATTTAATAATTATTTATTTTGAATATAAAGAAGGCATGAGGTTGTGATTAATGTGTTTATCTCTGTCTCTGCTAAACATTGAATCGTTCACTTCCTCCTCAGTTTCTTTGTAAACAGGAACAACTCTTTTTGGACTTTTAATTCTGAATTAATTTCAGACTTACAAAAACTGTACAAAGAGTTTGTTATACACTTTAACCAGCTTCTGTGTGAAAAATTCTTCTGATAGTATAGCACTAGTATACTAATGGAATAACTTATTCAGTATAAAGTTATTCCATGCAATAGTATATGTGTCTAGGGAAATCATTTCACAGCTCAGGTAAAGCAATGAGCCATAGAATCCTCTAGTCATATATTTACCCTATAACCCAGAATAAGTTGACTTCATAGAACTGTGGAATGAATGACCTACTGAAAACACAGTATCCCTCTAGGTAGGGCTACGATACCTTGTGAATTGGAGATGTCCTACAAGATGCCATACATGCTTTGAATTGGCAGCTAGTATACAGTGTTCTTTCTCCCAAAGCCAACTCTAAGAGCTAGGAGAAGTCGTTCCTTTCACTATTAAATTTAATTACTCTCTCTTCTCCACAACACTGGTTTCTAATTACTTTTTCCTTTATTCCCACAATGTTGGTTTTAGATGTTACAGAGTTATTTGTTACCAGGGAAGAAGACTCCCATTGGGGATGTGTATGGAGAGGGGTGCCATAAAGATCGTTTTCTTAGTTTGAAGTTGAGATTACCACCTGGCCATTTTGGGATCCTTGTGCCCCTGAACCAATAGATAAATAAAGAGGTCACTAACCTTGTTGAGATGACTGATTCCAATTGACAAGGATAAGTTGGATTGCTCTGGCAATGGAGACATCTTGGACCCAGAGAATTCACCAAGCACTTAGTACTTTCATACAGAATAGTATAAGTTAATGGGAGACTAGGAAAATTCAGTAAAGGCTGAACTAACAGAGGCTGAGCCTCTTCAGAGAAGAATGTGTAGGTCACTCCACCAACAGAGCATCTCTGTTGCCAAGGTGCTGGTCAAGGGCAAAGGGAAGGTGGAATGGGTGGTAGATCAATTACTAGAGAGAAGGCCAGAAAAAATGTGTATTTTTACATATATATGATGAATGTAAGTTCTGTGTATATTGAGACAGAAAAAAAGCAGGCTGTGACCTTTGATAGCTTGTCTGGTACTCATAACTAGACCAAATGGTTTTCCTGTTGGACATAAACAATCTCATGGGACATCAATATCAGGCAAGGTCAAAATTCATAATAAAATGAGGCAAAAGCAAGGTCACTGAGCCAGCCACACACACACACACACACAAAATCCCCTCCCAGATAATGCGTTAACTGCTGCTGCTTTTCAATTACAGATTTCGCTCTATCTACTTTGCCTCCCCATGTTAGATAAGACTTACTTCGAAACGTGATCACAGAATTGCCCTTTCTTTCTGACAGCACTGTATCTAAGACGAACCCCCACTGCCTTGGACCCTCCACAACTCAGTCAACTAAAGCCCAAATCCTACAGCAGATTGTTTATAACACCCTCATACCGAGCCCCCTCTCTGTTTCCTACAGCACGTGTTCTCTCGCAGTGAAAAGAGTAGTAAACCCAACTTGTTCAACTTTTCGGTTCTGGCAATATTAACCATTTACTTCTGTTTTCCCCCATTCTCTCCCTGCACTATTTCACATAAGGAGTGTTCTCCTTAATTTTACAATTAGTTTTTAGGTTACAGAATACCCCAGTAAGATTTCAACTGAGTTAGATGAGAAAACACTGATGAGACATTCTCTCCCTTTTTGAGGGAGAAGGTGAAAGTATCTTCGTTTGTATGAAGGTTAGTTGTATCATGATAGGCAGATACAAGTGGTTGCTGTTGTAGAAACTCGGAGGGTGAATACAGATGCTGAAGAGCAAACAAGATACACTCTGCCAATATTTGCCTGTTCACTCTCAGCTCTGTTTCCCTTTCTTGCTCCACGATGCTCTTGCACAGGGGGTTTGATATCTGCAAACCACAGTGCCCAGGATCCCTTTCTCACTGGCTGCTGATTAGGTTGGGCTAAAGGGAGGGGCTGCCAGAACATGGGCAAGCCGAAGTGGGGGAAAAGCCGGTGGTGCTTCTAGTGGTACAAAAGTGGCTATACCGCCTTCGTGGTTTGTGGTCCATTCAGAAAGCCACACCCTCCTAGTGCTTCTGCTGGGTTCCAGCTCACATGGGGAGGCTGTCTCTCCTTGCCTCTGATAACGCCATCTGCTTTATTTGCTCACTTGCCTTATAATGGCAGCAATGTCCTGATGTTATTTTCTGATGGCTTTAACTTTTCTTGTTTTCAACTCTTCCAACATTTCTGTAAGTAGTTACCCATACTAAACGCCTTGTCTTGAGATATGGATTGAATTATGTTTTGCTCTTACTTGAAATGATGCATGTGATAATGCCAAATTTGTAGATTCCTTTTATATATCTTTATGAAAAATAGATTATGAATCTTGTCACTGATTATGTGGATAAAATTACATTTTCCAAAATGAGACAGCTTAATTCTAAGAAGCTTAATGTGACTTTTGATAACCAAATCCTATGGAATCACAAATCACAAAAAGCAGATGCAAACCAATCATTTTCCCTACATTCTTGCCTTATTCTCCCTAGTTACATGCAATTTTAGTAATGCTTGTAAATATTTGAACCAATAAAGTGAAAACAACTCTTAATAGTCATTTTGTAATTGTTTGAGATTGTAAAACAGAAATAACTAGGCAGGATTGGGGGCTAAACTAAAGCATAAATCTTTTTTTAAGTATATTTTATTGATTATGCTATTACAGTTTTTCCAATTTTTCCCCCTTTATCCCCCCTCCACCCTGCATCCCCCAACCCTCTAGCATTCTTCTCCACTTAGTTCATGTCCATGGGTTGTACATATAAGTTCTTTGAGGTCTCTGTTTCCTATACCATTTTTGACCTCTCCCTGTCTATTTTATGCCTATCAATTATGCTTCTTTTTCCTTGTGCCTTCCCCTCTTCCTCCCCTCCCCCTCCCCACGGAAAGCCCTCCATGAGATGTTCATTTCTCTGATTCTGTTCCTGGTCTAGTTGTTTGCTTAGTTTTTGTTTTCACTGTCTTTCTTTCTTTCTTTCTTTCTTTCTTTTTTTTTTTGTTTAGGTTTATTTGTTGATAGTTGTGAGTTTATTGTCATTTTACTGTTCATAGTTTTTGATCTTCTTCAATTTCTTAGGTAAGTCCCTTTAACATTTCATATAATAAGGGCTTGGTGATAATGAACTCCTTTAATTTGACTTTATCTGGGAAGCACTTTATCTGCCCTTCCATTCTAAATGATAGCTTTGCTGGATAGAATAATCTTGGATATAAGTCCTTGCCTTTCATGATTTGGAATAATTCTTTCCAGCCCCTTCTTGCCTGTAAGGTTTCTTTTGAGAAATCAGCTGATAGCCTTATGGGAACTCCTTTGTAGGTAACTTTTCCTTTCCTCTTGCTGCTTTTAGGATTCTCTTTTAATCTTTTATTTTGGGTAACTTAATGATGATGTGCTTTGGTGTGTTCCTCTTTGGGTCCATCTTTTTTGGGACTGTCTGGGCTCCTGGACTTTGTGGAAGTCTATTTCCTTTTTCAGATTGGGGAAGTTTTCCTTCATTATTTGTTAAAGTAAGTTTTCAATTTCTTGCTGTTGTTCTTCTCCTTCTGGCACCCCTGTAATTCAAATATTGGAACATTTCAAGTTGTCCCAGAGGTTCCTAAGTCTCTCTTCATTTTTTTGAATTCCTGTTTCTTCATTCTGTTCTGGTTGGATGCTTATTTCTTCCTTTTGTTCCAAATCGTTGATTTGAGTCCCTGTTTCCTTCCTATCACTGTTTGTTCCCTGAATATTTTGTTTTATTTCACTTTGGGTAGTCTTAATTTGTTCTTTCACTTTTTGACCAAGCTCAGTCAGTTCTGTGAGCATCTCGATCACCATTGTTTTGAATTCCACATCAGATAGGTTGGCTATCTCCTCGTTGCTTAGCTCTCTTTCTGGAGTTTTGCTCTCTTCTTTCATTTGGGCCATATTTCTTTGTCTCAGTGCACCTGTTAAGTTGTAAGGGGGTGGAGCCTTACGTATTCACCAGGGCAGGGCAACCCTCCTTGCTGTGCTACTGCACTGCTTGTGGAGTAGGGGCCAGAGAGGGAACAATGCAGCTTGCCTGCTCGGCTCTAGCCTATTTTCCAATGAACCCTCATGTGTGATTGGGAGTTTCTCCCACCACGGTGACTGCCATAGTCCACAGTCAGGTCTGAGTCTCAGTTTCCCATTCAGCCAGCCCTGCCTGAGTGGTCCACCACCTCACCATGGGTTCTCTCCATCCACCTGTCTTATTGGTCTGGTTGGTCTGGTTGACTGTTTCTTTAATTCCTTGGTCGTTGGAGTTCCATGCAGTTTAATTTTTTTTTGGAACTTCTGGTTGTTTATTGGTTTTAGATTGGTTGTTATCCTCCTTTTGGTTTTATAAGGAAGTGAAGGGTTTCTACCTATGCCTCCATCTTGGCTGGAACTCTGAAACATAAATCTTAACACTTCTTCTGTCCCCAGAAATTGGTTGAAGGACATGAACTTCTTGTTATAATGCAAATATACCCTGGGTTTAGCAGGAGTTATGCATGCATCCTGCTGGAGAAGAGGATCTTAATTTTGTATTCCCTCAGTGGGTACTTGTCTATATCTGCTTTCTGAAGGCTAATTAATACTCTATGAAGCTTTCAAGAGCAGACTTGAATGAGTCTCAAACCCTGACATGTCTCTAGGAATCTTCCAGGGAAGGTCATCATATTTGCAAACTACCTCATATTTAAGCAAGAGGAAGTAAAATCTAAGTGTAAGAAGAATACAATTAATGAAACACTTGCTATCTCTAAATTAGGTACAATTTATTATTGGAGTTTTTGCTTTGAATCATCTTTTGTTGATGTTTTTGTTTGGCTGCTGTAGTTGGAGTCATAGCTGGAAGGTTTTTTTAACACAATATTTAAATAGTGAAGAAATTATTTATGAATAACAGTGTGTCATTGGTAGACATTCTGCTTGGGTTAGGTAAAACCTACGTGTAAAATTCTACTTGCTCTGTGCTAATTAAATGCTGTAGAGATCTTGTTGTTCCCCACAGGCTCAGGGAAGAGTGCTCAAACATCTTTCGGGCTCAGGGGAATTTTGTATCTTTTTTGGTTTTTCAGTAAATGGGTCTCTCGTGGCTGAAAAGAATTAACACGCCTCCTTAACTGCCCAAATTACCTCCTTAGAACTGTGGAAAATCTAGCTCTATGTCTTTGAAGAACTTTGAGCAAGTTGGATGAAAGCAATCTCCAAGAAGCAAGTAGAAATATATGCTATTTATTGAAGTGTGGAGTGTGTTTATTAGATGAGTCTATTAGCCACAAGGGATATTTAAAAATTTTCAGCAAGTAAATGTTCAACCCAGATTAGCTTTGTGCATCTCTCTCTGTTCACATACTCCATGAGCACACATCATATTATAAACTGTATCTTCTCTTAATTCAGGAAAGGTTTCTTCTATCTCTTTTCTGTTGTTAAAGAGGCATAGGATCATAGAGGGAGCAGAGTAATGTCAAGGAATTAGTGTTCAGAAGAAACAAAGGTCAATTTCATCATGTATATATGCGTAAATTCAGGGCTTAAAACATATTAAGCCACAGTTATTTTAGAATTTGAAGAAGAATTGAAAATGTTCCTGGTGGTTTTTTGATTCATACCTGTTTCCCACCTCTGAGTCATTTCCATTTGATTGCAAATCTGAATCTAACCTAGGTCTGAATACTTAGTTCAAATCTCTCGTTGGAGTTTTCTGACAGCAGTCTAACCTATGGAGATCCCTTCCCTTTGAGATCTCATTGTCTATTGTCTATATCAGTCTGAGACAAAGTATTATTCATTCAGTGAAACTTAATCAATGTTAGTGAAATGAATCAATTAGAAATTGGATCTTTTGTTACCTTGTATTCTGTTTGAAAATCACATTGCTGCATGTTGTTTGTATTTCCTCTGTTTAAGCCTTACTTTTCTTCAGGATTATAAATTTATTGAAGGCAGGGATTAGATTTTATATCACTTGAGTTAGTTTTAAGGCCTCCTGCAGGTCTATCTGGAAAAAGTCCAGCCATTGTTAATATAATGAAAATGGTTTGCCTGAAATTGGTGTAGCCTGGCAGCCAAGGAGAGTGGACTGGAATGTGCATGTGTGAACAATGATGACTTTGCTGTACTAGTCAGTGGGGGTGGTAGATGCCATTGAGTGAACATGTGTACTGTGTGCTCATCACTTTCAAAATGACTGAGCAAGTAGAGCAATGAATCTGCATCAAATTTTGCATCACATTTCGAACATTCCTCCACGGAAACTATTCATATGATTCAGAAGGCCGCAGCTATGGGCAGCTAGTGATTGGCTGCTTCATCACGACAATGTGCCCACTCATGCATCCCATCTCATGCAGAGTTTTTCGGTGAAACAGCAAATCACCCAGGTGACTCAGCCCAGCTACAGCCCAGATTTGGTGCCCCGCGACTTTTGGCTTTTCCCAAAACTGAAATCACCTTTGAAAGGGGAGAGATTTCAGACTATCCATGAGATTCAGGAAAATACAATGGGGTAACTGATAGAAAATGGAGAACTGTATGAGGTCCCAAGGTGCCTACTTTGAAGGGGACTGAGGCATCATTGTCATATGTACAATGTTGTATCTTCTTCAATAAATGTCTATAGTTTTCTAGAGGCATTCTTCAATAAATATATATATATATATACACATATATATATGATAGTCTATATGTATGTGTATATGTATATATAGTCTTTATATATATAGACCTCATATATATAGTCTCTGTGTGTGTATACATATATACATATGCATAATCTTATACATACAAGATCTGTCTAGTAGGTATCCAGCCATGTAATATGAAAAATCAAGACATTTATTGAAGAAGATACAAGATACAAGAAACATTGTACATAGGGACAATGATGCCTCAGTCCCCTTCAAAGTAGGCACCTTGGGACCTCACACAGTTCTTCTAATCACCATCAGCTGTCCCATTGCGTTTTTCTGAATCTCAAGGATGGTCTGAAATCTCTTCCCTTTCAAAGGTGATTTCAGTTTTGGGAAAAGCCAGAAATCACAGGGTGCCAAATCTGGGCTGCAGCTGGGTTGAGTCACCTGGGTAATTTGCTGTTTCACCGAAAAACTCTGCATGAGATGTGATGCATGAGTGGGCGCATTGTCGTGATGAAGTTGCCAATCACTAGCTGCCCATAGCTGTGGCCTTCTGAATCATGTGAATAGTTTCCATGGAGGAATGTTTGAAATGTGATGCAAAATTTGATGCAGATTCATTGCTCTACTCGCTCAGTCAGTTTGAATGCGATGGCCACACAGTACACATGCTCACTCAATAGCATCTACCACCCCCACTTACTAGTGTAGTGAAGTTGTCACTGTTCATGCATGTGCATTCCAGTCCTCTCCTTGGCTGCCAGGCTTCATCAATGCTGGGCAAACCATTCTCCTTATATTAGCAATGGCAGGAATTTTTCCAGACAGACTTTGTATACACTTTGTGTATATGTATATATGAGAACAGGCTATGCACACACACATATTGATCACCTTGTTGTGTTTTTTTAAATTCTGGTACTCAATTCATACTTGGCCTGGGTCACTCTAAGATGATTCAGTGCTCTTCTTCAGGACTGGTCTTCCATTAGATAGCAAGTGATTCAGCACCCAGAAGCATGGGTGGTTACCTTGTTAATTTTCCATGAAAAAGATTCATTGCTTTGCACTGATATGACTTGTATTTCTTCAGATATAATTTTTCTCCTCTGAGTTTGGTGGGTCATAATTTGCCATTATGTTATTATCACTTTGAAAAATGCAGTATTTTAGAAATTCCATTTTTAGTAAAAATATTTTGTTTTAGTATGACTTTTTTGACCCATAGAGCAGAGCTCCTTAGTCATTTACAGAAGGCTCACTGCCTCTATTTGAAGAAGAATTTTTATTTCTCCCCTTGCATCTGCACTTAGAAATTATGAGAATTCAGAAATGGAAATAAGTTGCATAATTTGCTTAAAGGCTATGGTTAGGCTTGCTACTGCAGGTTTCTGGAAATGTAAGTAAATGAAGGTGGTTCTAATATTTTCAGAAAGAGCTTCTTTGTCAAATGACTCAGCATTGATAAAGACTTTTTCATACAGAACAACAAGGCCTGCTGGTATCTGAGAGTTCTGTTGTGGTTTCGAAGAAAACAATAACAAGAAAATATTCTTTAAGTGTCTTCTTGAATCTAGCCCATCAAGCGGACAGCGATCAAGTGACTTCTGTGTGCTTGGTCCTGGAGTTAAATACAAATCAGTCATAGGTTATGCCTGCAGGAAGCTCATAATCTAATGCAAGAGACATCATATTCTTAATGGCAAGTGAAAAACTGCAGTAATAAATGCATGTAGAAGATAATGGTGATTGCGTAGAGCAGGAATGGTTATTTCTTCTCTGTGTTACCACAAGGCAAATGGCAGTAAAGCCTTTTGGGGGCGGGGGGCAGGTTTTGAATTGGCTTTTGAAATTGGAATAGGAATTATCTAGCTAGAACACAGGAGCATGGGAAGGGGGGCATTCCAGGAGGGGCGACATCATGTGTGAATTACAGGAGGTGCCCAATGGTATGGACCTGGAAACAGTGTGGTGTGCTCGGCACACTGTGAACTGTTCCAAACTGCTGAACCGTAAAGCGTGAGAGAGGAGTGAATAGCAGAGGGTAAGTTTGGGAAGTTGGTCTATCCATTTATCTTATGATTGGCTTTACATATGATACTGAAGAATTTGTAATTAATCCTCAAGGGGATTGGAATCCAATGAACCAGCAGCAGAAAAGAGATGTTATTAGATGATTATTTTAGAAATTTCACCTGTGTGGCCAGAAGGTTAGTAAAGGAACAGAAACAAAGGCAGGGAGCCCAACAGGGTCTCCACAGCAGTTTATGCAGGAGAGGGTGCACTTACTGAGTGTCCATTTGTAGAAAATTAAGAATTGTTTACTGGCTTTCCAGAGATTTTTCTCCTTAGTCAAAATTCATGTTTTCTGGGAAGGAAGATAAATTTAATTTTATATTAGCAGGAAATTTTTTTTTATTCTCACATATATCTTATCAACTTTTATTTAGATGTCACCCCTTTACCTGTGTGTGGATTTAGATTGTAAAATCAACCTTATAAATTCATGTAGGAGACAAGGTATGATAATTAAAATATTTTTAGTGAATAACAGCAAAAATACTTTAAATTCAGTTGGTTATTGAATATTTCTTTTTGTGTATGACTAAAGGAGTCTCTAAACCCCAGGGCTATTTTTTTTTTTTTTTAGATTAAAGTAGCATTTTAAATTAATTAGACCAGACCTTACTAAAATTATGGGTATTCAAATGTTCAGAAAATGGTGAGAAGTAATCGTTTTCTGTGAATTGAAATATAGTTTAAAACTAAGTCTACCTGTGACATTTTAGGGCTTCGGTCCATTCTGAAACCTTTCCTGTTGTATCAGAGACATTGCACCCATTCAGGAGACGCACAGGTGGCTCACGTGCGCGCCGTACTGCAGAGGTGCTCTCATCTTTCCAGTGTAAGTCACTTAAAACTTCCAAGGAACTGGATTCTCATTCCTCTTACACATTTTAAAAGCATAAGAAGCTTAAGTTTTAAACCATTTCAAAAGCTTTGTACTTATTTCAATGCCCATTATGAAATAATTCATGGAATAAAATTTTTAAGTGGCGCTGATGTATCAGAATATATGTCACACTCAGTTCTATTATATCAATGGTGAAAATATGCACCAGCACATGCAAAGTGAAATCATGATCAGTTTTTATCACTTTCTATTTTGTTTTATGTGTTTCTATTTTAAAACACATCAAAATCTCATTTGAGCATCGTGGGCAGTTGTTTTCAAACCCCAAATGGCATGAGAAAACAAATGTAGCAGGTAATTGACTGTGTCTGGCACATTTCAAGTCTTTACCAATATTGACTCATTCGAGTCAGCTCATACGTGATCTATAAATTGTGCGATCATGTATAGGATTTTTGTTTGCGCAGTTGTCAAAGCCAATAACTGTAGTCAAGGAAGATTCTCAATGTGCCCAAGGAATAATGCTGAGGACTCCTGAATAGTCTAAATTATGTTTATGAGCAAGATGGCCTGTCTCTCAAACCTACAGAACAAATGCAGTCATGCTTCTTATTGTCACAAATTCTTTGTATAACCCTGACCATCATACTAGCAAGATGTCCAGTATTTCCATCAGGAGCACACTCTCCTTTGCCAAATTGCCCAAGGAAGCTGGGAACTCTCTTAATTATGGTGTCACTGTTGATGCTGAGTGTGCACATTCCCACGGACACCTGTGCACCGTAGCCAGGGCCAACTCTGCAAGCAGCTGTGGTTGTTCCAGGCAGCAAGCTTGAGCTCTGCCCCTCCTCCATGACCCAACCACCACTGAGTGCTAAGCTCTGCTAAAGGGTCTCCACTAGGCCTCCCAGGACCCCAGCTCCTTAGTTTACCTGCAATGAAAATGGCTCAGCTGTTTTCCTTATTGTTCCCAATCACCCACCAGGCTGGCTGGACCCTGAAGTTTTTCCAGCATTAGAAATGCCATGCTCAGAAATCAACTGTCCCCTGTACTCTTAGTGGGAAACCACTGTCACCAGCCTAGATGGTCATATTATTTTCAAGTTTTCCATAACCATACCCTGGTACCAGTCTGTTGCCATGGTTATCTAATATACCCTGAAAAAATTTCCCTAGTTTTATGTTTCAGAGGGTAGGAATTATGCTTAAAATATTGTTTATTCTAAAAGATCCTTGAGTCCCGCAAATTGACCTACTTTTGCCTTATTAATAATTTCTGCATATAAGGTCACTGGTAGTAACATTACTCAACCACACTATCTTTCATGATAGTGAGTGTGTGTGTTTACTCTAAACTTGTATGTGAACTTCTTAAGTGACCATTCCCAGGATATAGAATAAAACTTCTTTTATTAAATATAATTAAAGCACACTACATTGCAAAATATTATACTGAAACAAACTAATCACAGAAAAAACAAAACAACATAACTCCCAAGCTACAGTGAGACACAGGCTTATAAGCCAGGTTATATGAATTTCTTGGGGTGCCTATCTTTTTTTGCTTAAAGATATCCTATGTCTTCTTGAACTGGATTAGAACTCCAACATTCATAATCCCAAGTAGGGAATAAAATTTCCTTTGTAAACGACAGTTTGCCTTGGCACTACTTAGGAAAGGAGAATGAGCCTTCTTTTAAACATTTCTTAGCCCTGCGATATCTCCCCATTCTCATTTTCCTTTTTATAGTGAAAGATTGTTAAAATAAAGGTGGTGGAGAAGGCAAGATGTGTGTGTTAACCTTTGACTGAAAGGATGCAGAAATTACACAATTTATAGAACAATTTTGAGAGGTGAGGAGGTCATTCTCAAGGTAGAAGTGTCTCACAGAACAATCTCTGTTTGTTTGCTTAAGGTTTTTACAGCCCCCGAAAGGGCATCTTTTGACATATGAAATGAAACCAGGAGTCTAGACTTTGAGACTCAGGTGTTCAAAGCAGCCCCAGATCAAGAACCCTGTTTTGCTTGGTTTTCCCTCTGACTTAATGGCCCCATCTTATTATTGTCTTGGTATTTTCTAGGCACTTCTCCCCCTTTCTCTCCCTTAACTTCACTTTTATTTTTGTTTAACATATTATTAAATACAATTTTTGCCATGGTCATCAACTTACAGTTAATATCTTATTTAATGCTTTTTTTCTCTAACCTTGGGCAGTTTAGAAAAGGTATTTTATACTATAGAGATGCATATTTTGACTAATACGAATAATTTTCTACTACACATTTTCACACATGCACTACCATTTACCCTTCAACCTGTTTCTAGAACACACATCTGAAGTAGATAGGGATTTAGTCAGTCATCATGAATGAATGTTAAAATGCCTAAAAGAGAGATTGAGGGGAGTTCTGTGGGGCTGACAACACCTGGTTTATCTTGATGTCCCCAAACCTGGGCAACCAGATGGTATGTGCCTCTGGTGTGATGCAATAGGAGACACAGTATAAACTCTGACATGTTCTTGACAAAAGAAAATTGAACCTGACTCCAGTCAAGGTCTCTATTAGTTTCAAGGAAATACAAGGGTGAGAGGAAGAAAAGAAATAAATCATGGAGAATCAGGGAGTCAAATCAAGAATGAGGGACACAGGACAAATCAAGTAACCTGGTCTCTTTCCAGATAAATGACACAAGAAGTTAGGGGCTGGAAGCTTGTTAGAATTTAAATTAGATTTAACAAACACGACAACCAAATGCAATGTTTGGCTTCTATTTAAACATGCCAAATGTAAAAAAATGCTATTTATTGAGACAGTTGGGGATATTTGAATATAAACTGAGTATTGAGTGGATTAAGAATTATTGCTACCTTTTTTTAAGATGTGACATCATTTTATTTATACAAAAAGCATTTATAAGATATATATTTGGAAGTATTTACAAATTAAACTTTGTCTGGAATTTAAACTATTTTAGTTTAAGACAGAAATACTCTATTTAAAAAAATACCATTGGGATCAATGAAACAAGATTGTCTAAATATGGTTAATTGTCAACCATTAGGAATTCATTATACTATTTTCTGTATTTCTGTGTTTGAAAATGTCCTTTTGAAGTTTTAAAAAATAATTAAATTAAAATTGATACACCCATTTGATAGTCTCATATGTTATCCAAAAATGGCATTGTATCAACGTTCTAATATGATGGAAAGCATTTTCTATAATGACATGTCTTTAAAAAGGCAGGAAATAAAATTTTAGATATTCTCATTTATGTAGCAAATAAATTCACATAGGAAAAATGGCCTAGGAAAAAATCTAGAAAATATTTTGTCTTTGATTAGCCAGATAATGAGTAATATTTTTTACTATACCATTTATTTGTTTGTAGTTTACAAATTTCAAAATTTTATCCAGTTTTAAAATTTTTCATTGAGATACTTAATAGTTCTTATTTTGACTTGTAAATTCACTGTCCCTGGGGCATGAGCCTTCTGTTTAGTAATGTGAACTGAGAAAGGGCTAAAGTCCAGCTTCCAGTGTTTGCTAGTCTGGTGACCTTGAGGAGGGTGGAGGGGATGGATCCCAGTACAAAGAGCCTTAGGGCACAACAGACACAGGCTTGATTACTCCCATTTGCCTTCTGCATATCATCTGTATTCTGCCTCCTGTAAAGCCTAGAAGAGGAGAACATCAGGAGGCTGTCTCTCTCGGTTGTAACTCTCCAGCCCTGGAGGATTGGACAGAGATGGGGCAAAAGTGACTGTTGGGATGGTTGCTCCCCATTCCAATAGACTACCCACTCCAGTGAGGCTTTCGCAGTCTCTTTTAATTCCTTGGGACATCTGCACTGGCATCTGCCAAGCTGCAATTGACTTATATGGTGAAGACACAGGAAATGATTGTCCCGAATACACAGAAGAGAGGCCCATGCAGTTTTTACAAAGTTTTATTCTGACACATCCTCTCACTTCTCCTTCAGCTGTCCTCTGCCCCAAGCTTCAGGCAACTACCACCCCTCTTAACACGTCATTGAAATCAGCTTCAGTATTGCTTTGGAAAGGTTAGTTTATGAAATACATTTTCCCCTTTCACTTCTATGGTTATTCCAGGATTGATTTTACAGAGGAAGCCAGATGCCCCATGTTAAGTTGCCATATGGGCAGGAACCAGAAGTTCCTACTATGTTGAGTAAATATTTTTTTCACAAACTGATGTCCTGTTTTATAAGGCGTCTGTTCACTCTTTTGCCCATTTATCCTCTGGGGTCTTTGGTTTTTAAACTGATTTTATGAGCTATTTACCTATTATGGATATTGCCATGTTTTCTGCTATTCTAATGTAAATATTTTAATGTAAATTTAAAAATAGGGATATTTTTCATTTTGTTTGCCTTTTACATGTTGTTAATGAATAAAATAAATTTTATACTTTCAATGTTGATTATTATATCTACCATTTCCTTTGTGATGTCCCCTGTTATTTTTAAGGTTAGAAAGTTCCAGGGGCCAGAGGAGATCAAGAATAGGAAAAAATTAAATCACTTAAATGTGTAGAATATTTATGTGTAGTAAGCATCCTGATAAACATAAAGCAAAAAAAATAAAATCCAAAAAATGTGAAAAACCTACCCATCAATGACTAGTAATATGGAGAAAAATGCTCAGACTGAATCGAGGCTTGTACAAATTGCTTAACATATATTTAAAAAGTCTTGTAAGGTGCTCTTTGGAGTAAGGAAACCCCAGGATCCCGGAAACAGGATCCAAGAATCTTGTGTTTTGAATGCGTTTGAAACTTACTTAGGGTTAAGCTTACATGTTATTTAGCTTCTTTGGATCTCAATTAAAAAAATTAAATAATGATAATGTAATTGAAAGTGCATAGTTTTAACATTTGAAACATTTTAATTTTAAAAAGAATTTTATAACTTAATCAATAGTAATAATAATAGTAACAAGAAAGGAAATGATGAACTGCTTGGAGCAAGTAAGACAGTAATAATATTAGAAACTCAGAATGATATGGCTTCACTATGTCATAAAGTGATGAAATGATACCCAGGTGCTTGCAGTGGGTCCAGGCTTGGACATGTATTTAAGTCCATCTACTGTTTCCATTGCAACATCCAGGACTGATGAAGTTCACACAATACTCCCATGGAAGCCAACTGGCATTGCTTAGACTCTTGACTGGTTAAAAAAGTAAATCAAAGGTCAACACTATTGTGCTAATTAAGACCTAAGTTCAGCTGCAGATAACAGAAACACAGAAAACATCATTTAAATGGAGAGAAATGTTTTATATTACTGGAGATATAATTTACTTATAGTGTTGAGTTAGTTTAAGGTATACAATGGGTCGATTGGGTACATTTATATATTGCAAGATCATCACAACTATAGCATTAGTTAACACTTCCGTCCCCTCATAGAATTGTCACTTATTTTGGGGATGAGAACATTTATGATCTAGTCTCTTAGCAGCTTTGAAGTTTACAATATAGTATGGTTGACTGTAATCACATTGTTGTGCCTTCAATCTCCAGAACTCATTCATCTTCAAACTGCAAGTTCATGCCCTTTGATCAACATCTCCCCTGTTCACCTACCTCCCAACCCCTAGTAACCACACTCTGCATTCTGTTTCTGTGAGTTTAGCTTTTCAAAATTTCACATGTCATTGATATCATACGGCATTTGTCTTTCTCTGTCTGACTTATCTCACTTCATACACTGCCCTCAGGCATCTCTCTCTCTCTCTGTCTCTCTCTTTCTCCTCTCTCTCTCTCTCTCTCTCTCTCTCTCTCTGACATCTTTTTGATCCATTCATCTGTTGACAGACATTTAGGTTGTTTCCATGTGTTGGCTATTGTGAATAATGCTGCAATAAACATGGGAGTTCAGATATCTTTTTGATATCCTGTTTTTATTTGCTCCTTCCATTTTTATGCTCTGCTAGGATGCTATGATCATCAGCATTGGCCAGTATAGATCACTACTGTGGTTATGTTTCAAGCAGAAGGATGGAAGGAAGCAAACAAAAAGGACATGCCCTTCACTTTAAGGATATAATTCAGAAATGGCACAATCTACTTTCTCTTATATATCAATGCCAGGCATCAGTCAAAGGTATATCTACTATTGCTATAAATGGTAATGGGGAATTTAGTCTTTATACTGCACAAATGTTAAGCTGAATGTAATACTCTGAGAGTGGAGTAGGGGGTGGATATAAGGGGGCTATTAGCAGCTTCTGCTCATTAGTTCTTTTGGTGTTGGAATCTCTACCTACTCAAATCAATTTTTTTATTTGTTATTGGATTGTTGTATTGTTTTAAATTCTTAACAGATTTACAAACTGTACTTGAATTCCTGGCAAATTTTGAATAAATACTTAGAAAAATACAAAGTGATCATTCAGAGTTTATTTCATAAACCCATGAAGTTAGGCCCATGATAAATGGGCCTTTAAAATAAATGAGTAGTGATGAAAGTATCATGGGATAGGAAGAGAAAAATGATTCATTCTTTGGATAAATATTTATGATGTATCTACTATGTATCAGATACTGGTCCAGACTGCCAGTGAAATAGTGAGCCCAAGACATCCTGGTCTTTGCCCGCAAGGAAGGGAGCAAGGAGTTACTCAGAAAATTGCACAAATAAATGTGGAATTGGAACTGAGGCCATTGCTGGGAAGAAAGTTGAAAGGTGCCATGAGACCATATGCTAGGCGCCTTTACCAGTGGAAGAGATGAGGGAAGTGACAATAACTCTGAGATGAAGGATGAGTTGCCTCAGAAAAGAGATCCAGTTCTACAGAAGCAAGACCCACTCCTTTCTTCTTCCTTCTCTCATTTCCTCTCCCCTTTCCCTTCCTCCTTTTTACTCTCCTCCTTCTTGTCCCCTTTCCCCTCCATTTTCCTTTCCTTTTCTCTTCCCATTCTCCTCCTTTTCCCCTCCGTCCTTTCCTCTCTGTTTCCTCCCTCCATTTTTTCTCCTTCTTCTCTCTATTCTTCCTTCCTTCCTTCCCTCTGTCTGTCCCTCCTTCCCTTCTTCCTTCTCTTTCTCCCTTCCTTCTTTCCTTATGCAGATTGTATTTATCTCTGCTGATTTCTCAAACTGGGTCATGTCACTGTTCTGAAGATAATTTGGTTCCAAGTCTAGGTTTTGAAGACAGACTATGTGCAAGTTAATGTTCCATATTTATTTTTAATATTTTTGGACAGGGGTACCAGTAAAGGTTGGTGTGAAATTCACACATGATAAATCATTTGCCCAATAGGTTTACATTCTTTTCTCTGATTTTGATTTGTGTTTATCAATGACAGAGAAAAATTCTTGATCTTGCCATTGAATATCTCTGAGTCTCCTAAAGTTTAAAACTTAGTCCCTCTTTGGTGAATTCAGTATCTTTTGGGTCCATGCTCATATTTTTACCATCTCTCTCCTCTGTCTTCTTCATGTCCCTCCCTCTGATTCCTGGCCTAATCTCACCACTACCACTACTATCACCATTATTGTCCCATCTCCTGCCAGTGTTCAGGACCAAGAAGCTTATAGAATATCATGGTGATAAGGAGTAAGCTACACTGACCCCTGTGGACCTCTGGTTGAGGTGAGCTCCTCCTGGCAGCTCTTTGGGTGTTGAACTCTATCCTTGCTACCTTTGCTGCTGACCTATCCATGGCTGGTGTAACCTGTACTCTCCTTTCTCAGCACAGAAAATCCATGGTAATTGCTTCCAGGTAAGCTGGCTGCCATCTTATGTCTAGTGCCTGCCCCAGGTATCTTACTGGGTGTTACAGATTCCAAGAGATCTCCCTTTTGATTCCTGGTTTGGGAAATTGACCCAGTTTCTTTCTGCTAGAGGATCACAACCTTCCTGGAGAACATGCAGCTTCAGCTGTCTTCTGAATCCATCGGGAAGACACAGAGGAATTTCTGGATTTGGTAAATGCCATGCTCAGGCTAAGAGGAGACAGGGAGCTATTTCAGGCTCCTTCGCCGGGCCCCTTCCTTCAGTCATTTCTATTCTTATTACTCGAGTGCTGTGTTCAACATGGCCCCACATCAACCTCAAGGGCTCCTTTAAGAGGCATGCATGCAGTCCTTGGAGACTGTGGCTAGGTGAGCAAGCAATAACTCCCTTGGTCTGGAATTTCATTGAACTGTTAGCATATTTTTACAGTCACAACTTCCACTCCTTCCTCAGTCACTCCATTTGACTCTGGGGCTGTCTTGGAGGCTTGTGTAGGAAGATTTTCCCTCTTCCCGTGAGTTCTCTTTTATCTTTCTCTTGTCAGGTTGGAATGGTCCCTAAATCATTTCCTTCTGATTCCCAAGATGGTTTTCACCCTCCAGTTTCTTATAGAAATAAGTATTAAAGTCATATCTGTTTTAATAGAGGAAGAGCTGCAGAAAAAATTTCAAATTACAGATAAGGAAAAATGCTATCAAGGAATATTTAAAAATCTATTATCCTGCTACAGAATGGAGGGGCAGGTATTCTAGGCAGAAGGAACAGCATGTAGAGAGTCCCTGAGGTGGAAAGGAGCAAGGCCAGTGTGGTGGGAATGGAGAAGGGGGCAATGGGTATCCTAGGAGACAGGGCTGGAGACAACGATGACCAGATGATAAAGAACCTTCCATACCAGGTGAAAGGGTTTTGCTGAAAATGATTTGTATGTTTGAGGTAAAGAATAGGGCTGTGATTTCTTCTGATTCCTCAAAAAATTACAAACAAATAACAGAAAAAATAGTTTTTCTTTTGTGCATCCTGTTGCATTTTATTTAGCTGAAGACCTGATACCTTTCATGCTTCCAAGTGGTAAGTGCAGAATGAATGCCCACTCCGGAACCCGTCTGTGGGTGATCAGTCCTGGGTGAACATGGAGACCTGTGGGGTGAGGGTTATCATGTTAGATGTGTGCTTACTCTTTTCTGTTTAGACCTGCTGCCACCATTGCTAGTTGTGACAAACAGGAAGAGGCAATACATTCAGGGTTCAGATTGTGCAGGGTTCTTAGAGACCTGATGGTCATTTTGGTGGCAGTTTCAGAATGTGCTTTTGGTTCTTGTAGACAGCAGACAGGAGAAGACCTAAAACATGCAAAGCAATATGTGCTGTCTGAGTTGTAGGCCTTTCCTTCGAGTCAGTGTGGCCAAGGCCCACGGCGCATGTCGCGAGATAGCTTACTGTTATCACCCAGGACAGAGCAGGGATGGAGGCTTGGATGGAGCCATTGGTTCAGGTGGATTTGCATCTTCTTTTTTTTTTGTCTGTAAAAGACAAATACTGAAATTGATTTTCTGTCTCCTGTGAAGTATTTGTACTCTTCAGACCCTAGCCTAAACTCAAGCATTTGCTATTTTCGGGGTGAGAATGAATTTTATCTTTCTCAGTGAGAGATTTTAGGAGCAGCCTAATGGGATTAGTTGACAATAGTTTTTGTTTCCTGAGTTTTAAAAGGTAGTCAGTGTAGATTTAGAAAGCAGATTAAGTTGTTTGAGAATGCTAGAGAAAAGTATTGCTGCATTTAATGAGGACAAATCATAAACAAAGGAGCAAAAAGAAAACAAAAATAACATTTTCAAGTTTCAAATATACTTTTCTTAAAAACTCGTGTGGTATAATTTATACAATACTTTAACTGAAGTCATCTGCGATATATAATTGCAGCTTCAATACTAATGATCTTTATAGGCTTGGACAAGTCCTTTGATAGGCCGGTGACTCGGTTGTCAGAAATTATTTAAAAAAAACAGAACTGAAGATGAGAGAGGTGTTTTCTTATTTTTCTTCCTGTGTCTTATTATACTGTAATGGTTAACTTTATGTGTCAACTTGGCGGGGCCGTGGGATACCCAGACACTTAGTTATATATTATTCTGGGTGTGTGTGTGAGGGTATTTGTGGATGAGATTAACATTTGAATCAGTATACTGAATTAGCAAATGTAGGCCCTGCCTAATGTAGGTGGGCCTCATTCAATCAGTTGAAGGCCTGAATAGAACAAAAAGACTGAGTCTTCTGTGAATAGAAAGGAACGTTCTCCTGCCTGACTGCCTTTATTTAGCTCCTTCATTGCATTTTTTCCCTGCCTTTGGACTTGGGCTGAAATATAGGTTCTTCCTGCTGGTCTGGGGACTTGAGCTACATCATCTTCTCTCCCATCTCCAGCTTGTTGACTGAAGATCTTGGGACTTGTCAGACTCCATAACTGCATAAGCCAATTCCTTCTAATAAATCCCATATATATTAGTTGCTCTGGAGAACTCTGATACACATGATGATGATTTTTTAACAGCTATTTTGAAAAATGAAGACAAACTCTTTGCTGATATCATGGGCCTACTCCTATAAACCAGTTTTATGTTTGCTTCTCAAACTGAATATCGTTTCATTCTGAGAGGAAAGGATGTTGAAGAAATGTATTGCTCATTGAATTTTGCTGTGTAGCATATATTTCTAATTCCCTGAGACCACTTCTGGACATAAATGCAGCAAACACCATCAAAGGATCAGATTTTCATAATTAACAGGTCTTTGGTATGATGTTAGAGATCAAATATTATGTCTTTCCTTAATCTTCTGTCATTTTACTGTGTTTTACTTATTTGTCATTCACTTTTACGGCCTTTAGGCTATTCCCGGCTGACTCAGCCTCATCTCAGGAAGAAACCAGGCATCTGGAATCTGGCCAGGTACACAGATTGTGCTCCAAAGCCTCTTTCATCTTTCCAGGAAGCTGCCAACTTGCATTGTAGTTTGCATTTCTGGAGAACATCAGTAGACATGTGGGCCTGAGTGCTCCTCTAGAAGATATAGGGAGCATATAATATACTTCTGTGATGAAAATTGTAAGGAAAATATACCAGCACTACATTTAGATTCAGTTTCTATGGAGATCCTTCCTAATCAAACATTTTGTACTGATTGCTTAATGTCTAGTTGATAGTTGAACATTTTTCTGTAAACAATCAGGTGACTTGTTATTAAAATATAGCAATGTAAAATAAACCTCTTGTTTAATTAGAGGATTTAACTAATTTTCCCTTCCAAAATTCTAAAATTGAGGATATTCATTTTTACCTTTTATGTCTTAAAACTCTGCAAGTGGGAATTTTATTTCTGATATTTCATAAAAAATATGAAATGCTCTTAGAAATATGGAGCAGGTCTAATCAGCAATGAACTTGTACATCACTTCAGTAAACTTAGTTTTCAGAAAGGCAATGAGCATGCTGCCAATATTTTTTTCTGACCTATTTTTCCTTCCATTTCAAATGCTGTGTGACTTGTGACAAGGTACTTGGCCTCTCTGTAACTCAGGTCCTTATTTGTAAAATAGGACTAATTGGGTTGTTGTGGGGATTAAAATAATAAGTACAAGTAAAAGTCCTAGAACAAAGTCTTTTATTATGCCTTTACTGCTGAATGTTAAGAAAAGAGTCTTCAGTACTTTTAAAAACATACACACTACGTATTGAAGTGGATCTTTTAGCTGGACGGAGAATGCTAAAATCTCTAGCTGAGAAAATTGGAAAGTGAAGAAATCAATTATATGGCTAACTGAGATCCAGGCTTGAGATAGTTCAATACCCATCACTTTATTCTTTGCAATTATTTAGTGAATATAAAGAAGGAAGATGTGTATGTGTGTGTTTGTATATATGTGTATGTATTTTATACACATTTATAAAGATCTGTATAAAATATGAGAGAGAGAGAGAGGGGGAGAGAGAGAGAGAGAGAGAGAGAGAGAGGGAGAGAGAGGGAGAGAGAGAGAGAGAGAGGGAGAGAGGGAGAAGCAGAATCGTAGAACCTGAGTAAATATCCTTGTTGGGCTAAACTGTTCTAGAAAAATTCTTCTCAGCCCTTCTCAACCTTTTGGCTAAGTCAAGTATAGAAAAGTTTTTCTTTCCATGGACATGTTTTTGAGGTCACAAAAGGGTTATTCTGCTTGTCAACGCAGTCACGATTACTTCTCCTCTTTGATGCCCGTCAACTAAATTTCCCTTCATTTGCCGATTATATCAGGAAATCAATATTGTTAGTGAATTGAGTCTGATAGAGTCTAAGGCTCAGAATTATCTTTCCTCCAATGAACACATCATTGTCAGCTTTCTCCTGGCAGGTGCGTAGGGAAGACATGAATTACGCCGCTGCGCTGTTCTCCTACGCCACTTCACTGGTCTCATGCATTCAATCAGCTCTTTTGTTCATTAGACAATTAACAATTCACTGCACTGCTGCCAAGACTTTAATGGTATTTTCCAACAATACAAACACACTGAGAAGTTGGGTTTTTTTTTTTGTTTTAATTCTTTTTCTTTACTTATCAACAACTCCTTAGTCTCTAAGACGCAGGCAAGGGTGTCCTTCCCTGGGAAACCTCTGGTGGCCTCTGCTGTTCTTCTATCTCCGGTGCTTCTTTTCAACATAGAAAATATTTTACCTAATCAACAAAACAAACAAGCAAGCAAAGTATAGCCAAAGACATTGAAATTGAGAACAGGCTGACAAGGACCAGAGGGGAGAGGGGAGGGGATAATGGGGGAAAAGGGTGAAGGGTTTACAGGAACAACTGTAAAGGACACATGGACAATAACAAGGCGGGGCGGGGGGGTGGAAACCGGGGAGGGAGGTGTGGAGGGCTGGGGTAGTGGGGAGGGACAGGAGGGAAAGGCAGAAAACTGTACTTGAACAATAAAAAAAAAAAAAGAAAAATATCTTATTATAACCATACTTCTAGTTTTCTACATCCTCAACTATACTTTCAGCACATCAAGATTTATGAGTGTCCATCTCTAAATATTCAGTATTTGGTTTGTAAGTAGGGACTCATAAATATTTGCTGAATGAGTAAGTCATTGGGCAAATGTCCACAAATTTTTACTTCTCTAAGTCCATTCAGTTACATTGTAGGAATTCACAAGATGGACAAAGAGGATGAGATATTTCTTGCAAAGCCCACAGCACAGGCAAAGAGACAGTAGAGTGAAGAGTAGGGCTTATTTGGGGGGCTGCCAAGGGTTAAATAGGGGCACAGCACCAGGCACTTCTTTACTGACTAGAGAACTGCCGTTCCTTCTTCAGGATGCTCTGCAAATAGTATCTTTCTGGGAAAGACTTATCTGACCTTTCCATTTCCCTTTGCCCCAAGCAGAATTGACTGCCTTTTTTTTTTTTTTTTTTTTTTTTTTTTGCCATGTACATTCTACACATTTCCATTATACTACTTTAACGATTTTATAGCAAGTGTTTACTTGTCCATCTTTCCTGCTTAAACTATTGGCAGTGTAGGGGAGAGAGCTTGGAATTTGCAGTTCGGCAGATCTTTATCTGGGTAATTGATACATAAGCAATCACTTAGTTTCATTGAACCTCAGTTTCTTCATCAGTAAGTGGGAAAATAGTACCAACTTCATAGCTGTGTTGTGATCACATGCTTTAGGTGCAAAATAGAGGCTGAAAAAGTTGTATTTCCCTTTCTCTCTCACCTTCTCTGAAGATAAGAATCATGTTTTATTCATTTATTTCTAGAAACTAGTACTTTCCCTGATGCCTAGTTGCTTGTTGAATGAATAAAGTATGTGTTTGTTTAAATGTCTGATATATATGTGCGGTATGGGTATGTGTGTGTATGTGTAAGAGTAGATATTCAGGAAATGTATTTGGAACGTGTAACTATTCTAAATTTAGCATATCAGCGTGACTGCTACAGTAATTCCCATTTGGTTTCATCTTCTTTACCGTCCCCGCCAAATTTCAGGCTAGCCTGAATTCGTATGTGGAAGGGGGAAAGAGCATTCTAGGCATTCCACTGCTCAGGGAAATAATTATGCACAACTTAACACAGACTTCCAAGTGAGTAAAAATCATTTGTCAGCCTACCCAAATTTAATGTCTTCCCTTTCCTGAAGAGGTGCACTGACAGTAAATAAATTGAATTGGTGTTTGTTTGTTAGTGGTCCATTATAAATCATTGAGTGAATGAATATTATTAGCTAGGTCGCTTTAATGTGCCATCCTCCTTACATTCCTGAGACTAATTGCTGATTAAGGATTGCTTCCAGCGAGGCTCAGTTTTGCCTTTTGGCAACATGTGCACATGGGTGTCTTATGCCGTTTCTATAAATCTGAACCAGAAGTGAGGCTGGATAGTGTGCAAGGACAACTCAGTCCCCTTCAACATTTCATTTCACTCTGGGTGTCTGCACTTTATCAGGCTTGCTTTTTCTCTCCTCCTCCTCCTGACCCTCTCTTCCTACCCTTCTCCTCATCTCACTCCCCACTCTCTTTTTCCATTTTTTTATTGGCCCAATAGCTGGTTCAATGAGACCAATTGCATGCCTATATCAAGGATGTAATTGAGACAGATAAAGTTTTTACCCTGGAAATTCCATTTTGGCTGGTGACTACCTGTCAGTAGAGGTAGGCTTTCCTGCTGCTCACTTGAAGCGTCCCCTGACTTTGAAAAGCTTGAGTGCTTTCGTGAAAGAAAGTGAAGAAATGAGATAATGTAGTCATGAGGGATGACTCTTCTGCCAAATAATTTCTCTGGCTAATTGAGCTCTCAATATTCAATGATTATTGGGGGGTACGTGTGACCTACATGAATTTCCCAACTCTGTGCAGTGAGATTGATACAGTAGATTTTGTTGCAGAAAACTGTTGATTCCCAGCTGAGTTTTAGATTGTCATTTGATGTTTTTCTTAAACTTTTTTAAAAAAATTAAATGTCAAATGATTTTACTTATGCAGAAACTGATCAAATAAAGACCCTTCTACTTAAAAAAAAGATTTTTGGCGATATTTTAATTTAAAAAAATCTGCCATGCAAAAATACCATCTTTTCATTTGCTTTCTTATATTTGCTTTCTCTTTCCACATTAATAAGCAGCCATCAAGGGTTAAATAGTCTGTGATCTCTCATCCTTTAGGCTATCTCAGGATTTGTTTTTAGATGTTCTTCAGTGTATACGGTACTCTAAAGAGTCAAGGTATAATTTAAAGAAAACTATGCATTAATATTTTAATTTTCATTGTTAATATTAATAGAAGAGTCTGGAGGCTGGATTAAGTATCCTCTACTACCCCCCCCCCCGGTATAGGTTAGAAAGATACTTCAAATTGACTTAATGCCTAATGTTTAATAAATATGAATAAATATGAAGCACAGTTATAAGATTCACAGAAGCATATTCATATACTAAAATAATTTCTCTAGGTTCACTGCAAAGCAGATGTGTATTAGGAAAAAGCCAAGCACTTAAACTGTTTAAACTGTTCATGTTTTTCAGGGATGATCTATTTTTCTGGGCTCCTTGCCCTTCCCATTTTGGAAGGCAGGCTTTTTACTTCAGCTGAGCTTGTCAAAGCTGATAGCCTGGCACTTTGTCCCTGGCATTGAACTTGATTCAGCATTTTAACAAAAACATCAACATTCTGTGTTTACACATTGCCAATTGTTGTACATAATAAAATCCTTTTTTGATGTTTTATATTTAAGCAATGTATTTACACTGGTATTTTCTTTACACTGATTAACAAAGTATAATTGAAATGCAACTATACTCTGTACTTAGGAATTCATCTCAATATTTTTGATATAGTTCTAAATGTGGTAATTCCATTGTACTTTTTACAAGTAAATACTAGATTAAATTAAAACATATAAAATAAATATTTCTTTTCAATAAAGAAATTATATTCAATCTTTGAATATATTTTCTTATATAAGAAACAATGAAATTAACCAAAGGGAAATAAGTGACCTACCTAACAATATTCAAAGTTATTTTTATGAAGTGGCATTCTTTCCACCTAAATTAGTTTAATACATAAACACAAAAAATGGAAAATATTATTTTTCCCCTGTTATGGACTGAATCATATCTGCCCACCAAATTCATTATGTTGAAGTCCCAACTCTCAGTATCTCAGAATGTGAGTACATTTATTTTTCTTTTTGTCTTTTTTAAGTATATTTTATTGATTATGCTATTACAGTTGTCCCATTTTTTCTCCCCTTTATTCCCTTCTGCCCTGTGCCCCGCCTCTTAGTTCATGTCCATGGGTTGTACATGTAAGTTCTTTGGCTTCTCCATTTCCCGTGCTATTCTTAACCTCCCCCTGTCGATTTTGCACCTACCATTTATGCTTCTTATTCCCTGTACCTTTTCCCACATTCTCCCCCCTCCTCTTCCCCATTGATAACCCTCCATGAGATCTCCATTTCTGTGATTATGATCCTATTCTAGTTGTTTGCTTAGTTTGTTTTTGTTTTTACATTCAATTGTTGATAGTTGTGAGCTTGTTGTCATTTTCCTGTTCATAGTTTGGATCTTCTTTTTCTTAGATAAGTCCTTTTAACATTTCATATAATAAAAGGTTATATGAACTCCTCATGATGTTCATATTGCTCATGATTGCTCATGATGAACTCCTTTAATTTGACCTTACCTGGGAAGCACTTTATTTTCCCTTCCATTCTAAATGATAGCTTTGCTGGATAGAGCAATCTTGGATGTAGGTCCTTGCCTTTCATGACTTGGAATACTTCTTTCCAGCCCCTTCTTGTCTATGAGGTTTCTTTTGAGAAATCAACTGATAGTCTTATGGGAACCCCTTTGTAGTAACTGTCTCCTTTTCTCTTGCTGCTTTTAGGATTCTCTCCTTATGTTTAATCTTGGGTGATGTAATTATGATGTGTCTTGGTGTGTTTCTCCTTGGATCCAACTTCTTTGGGATTCTCTGAGCTTCTTGACTTACATGTCTAGTCCCTTCACCTAATTGGGGAAGTTCTTCATTATGTTTTCAAATAAGTTTTCAGTTTCTTGCTCTTCTCTTCTCCTTCTGGCACCCCTACAATTTGGATATTGGAAGGTTTAAAGGTGCCCCAGAGATTCTTCAGCATCTCCTTAATTTTTTTGAATTCTTGTTTCTTCATTCTGTTTTGGTTAAATATTTGTTTATTCCTTCTGTTCCATATTTTTCATTTGAGTCCCAGTTTCCTTCCCTTCATTGTGTATTTTTGGCTCCCTGTGTATTTTTCTTTATTTCACTTTGCATAGCCTACATTTCTTCCTTTAGTTTGCATCTATACTCTATGAATCACTTCTATGAACATCTTGATTAACAGTGTTTTGAACTCTGCACCTGATAGGTTGGCTGTCTTCTTATCGCTTAGTTCTTTTTCTGGAGTTTTGATCTGTTCTTTCTTTGGGCCATATTTCTTTGTCTCTGTGCACCTGTTACATTTTTAAGGGGTGGAGCAGTAGGCATTCGCTGGAGCAGGGTAACCCACGTCATAGCATTGTGGCACTGCATGTGGGGCAGAAGAAGGAACAATGCCACTTGCTCGGCTCTCGCCCCACTTTCCGTCACTTTCTCTGTTACCCACAAGCAAATTGGGCCTTCTGGTACTGATTCTGGGGTAGGTGGGTTTGTGTATGTTCTAGGACCCCATGGGTTTCTCCAGTGAACTCTCCTGTGTGGCTGGGAGTTTATACCACTGCCATAACTCCTGCAGATTTTTGCCAGTAGAGGTTTTGAGGCTTTATTTCCCCTCACCAGAACCCTGGGTTGCTCAGGCTGTCTCTCTCCCCGTTTGTTCCTCCTGGCTCATCCAAATGTGAATGTGGGACTGCCTGGTATGCCAACTTGTCGCTCATCCTCTTCGTCTCAGCTGCCCATGTCTTTCTTGTCTGGATGAATGTTTCTTCTTTAACTCCTTGGTTGTCAGATTTCCATACAGTTTGATTTTCCTGAAGTTCTGGTTGTCTTTTGTTTTTAAACTTGTTGTCCTTCTTCTGGTTGTGCAAGGAAGCAAGCATATCTACTTATGCCTCTATCTTGGCCAGAAGTTCCCTAGAATATGATTACCTTTAGAGGTAGGGTCTTTAAGGAGTAAGTAAGTTAAATGAAGTCATATGATTGGGTTCTTAAATGATTAATGGACTTATAGAAAAAGAAGGAGACATGAGATGCATGTGAAGAGGAAAGCCCACATTGCTGTGAGGATGCAGTGAGAAAGTGGCCATCTGTAAACCAAGGAGAGAGGCCTCAGAAGAAACCACACCTGCCAACACCTTGATCTTTGGCTTCCAGCCTCCAGAACTGTGGGAAAATAAATTTCTATTGTTCAGTTCATTTAGTCTGTGGTGTTTTGTTATGGCAGCCTGAGAAAACAAATGTACTTCCTCTTATTCTTTTAATCAAACCTAATGATTCTCATTCCTCTTGAAAAATGAGAGAGAGGAGTGAAGGGGAAAGGAAGAGAGGAGAGGGGACAGGAGGAAAAGAAGCATAGAGGAGGATAGAAGAAAACATGGATGGTTCATAGAAGCAATGCAGAGGATATGTCACAGTATCACTCTCTCAGGACAAAAGGGAAAAAATAACAGTAAATGATGATAGAGCTTAAAATGCATCAGGACCTGTACTGAATACTGTACATGCATTAACTCATATAATCCTTACACAAATGCTATCAAAAGGGTATTATCATTAACCCTATTAGCCTTGCTTTATAGGTAAGGAAACTTGGGCTTATCGAAATTCAATAAATCATCCAAGATTACCTACATAGGAAAAAGATAGGTGGTATTTGAGTCCAGGTCTTTCTGACACCATAGCTGATGTTTCTAAATGCTATATACAATATTTGCTTTCTGTGAAATAAAGCCCTCAGGAAAGTAGAATTGTGGTTCTCACATTTTCTATCTCAAGCACTGAGCTGGTCTTGTTCAAGTCTGTTATAACTGGCACTATTCAATCTAGCAAACATTGTTTAAGTATCTGAATAGGAACAAAGAATACACTTTTGCTTAAAGCAAGAATCTAATAGTAATAGAATTGATGGTGCAGTAATACAAGAACCTTGAAGGCAGAGAAGAAAGAATGAAGTTTACTGGTTGGTGGTGATTCTCTTGCTGATGAAGACAGTAGAATGGTTTACCATTTTAATTTTGCTTTGTTAAATGTTTTCATGTTCTGTTATATATTTTTAAAAAGTATTATTCCATAGCCTTGATATCATGTTTATGTGCAGAAACAATATTGATTGATCCAGAATTAAAATTCCTTTAGAGACTTTGTGTTTAAATAATGAATTAATATCGGTGTAGAAGATGGCGGCGTGGTAGGAGGGAGCAGACCCTATTCCCCCTCTACACACGGGAGAAAAACCGGGCCAATCTATGAAAGACCAGAACAGACAAGGAACAGTAACACAGCATATTGGAGAATAAGAGGTCGGAAATTGTAGCGGACACTGAAAAACAAGCGGTAAGGAGAGCTCTTCGGAACAATAAGAGCCCAGGGTTCCAGCGCACGGAGAACGGGGAGGCTGAGGCCCCGGCCTGGCGCTCCGCCAAGCCCGCCCCAGGGCCCTGGGGAGGGAGCTGGGTCAGCCGCTGAACCGGCAGCGAAAGTGGGTGCCCCGCACCAGGTCACTGCGCGACTTTGAACCGAGTTTTCGTGGTCGCCGGGCGACTATGAAAGCACAGGCGCCCCAACAGAGACAGAGGCACGGGCGAAGTAAGACAACTGCATGAAAATAGACACCCTCAGGGGACCACACACGGTCGCGGGCTAGTGGACACTCGTGAAAACATAGGCGCAGGCCGCTGGAGACAGCTGTGGAGCCAGAGGTGCCAGTTCACGGGCGGGTGCTTAAACGCAGACAGCTCAGGCCCAAGGTGCAGGCGCCGGATAGCAGCTGGAACACAGGCCCCTCTCAGAAGCAAATGCAGGCAGCTGTGCCCGAACACTGAAAGCCTCCCAGGGACAAAGGCAGGCGGCTGTGCAGGTCTGGAGAACCTAGCTCACACCCATAACCTCGGAGAAGTGCGCACACATCAGGAAGTTCAGATCACACGCTGGAAACCCTGTGGGGAGAGGTGCCCACTAACGCTGGGCTACATAGCACAGTGAGGACTGAGTTTTGAACACAGAGAAAAGCAGTAAGATCACCCCTCGGCCATTGCAGCCAGCAAGACCTGAAAAACCGGCTGGCAAGTTTGAAAACAACAAGAGGGTGTTTTTTTGTTTTGTTTTGTTTTTTCATTTTTTTAAATATATTTTTATTTTTTTAAAATATTTTGTTGTGCTTTGCTTGTTCTTTTTTTTTTTTTCCCCCCTTTGGCTGCTTATATTTGTGTGGGGGTGTCTGTGTGCGTGTCTCTTTTTTGTTTTGCCAGTTTGTTAGTGTCTTTTCGTTTGTAAGCCTGTCTATCTATATGAGTTTTTAACTACTCCTTCTTCATTGTTTATATCTTCTTCTTTACTCCCCAACTCCTTTAGCCTCCCTTGAATTCCTTCTTCTCTTATCCCCTCTTCCTTTCTTTTCAATTTTATCTCTTCTACCTTCCTCTTGTTTCCTCTTGCTTCTTTTTTTCATTTTCCCCCTCTTCTTTTTGTAAATACCCACGAGTGAGACAAAACAAACAAACAAGCAAGCCTGAAACTGTGGGGGAAAAAAAAACAAAAACAAAAACCAGAGTTGGCCCCCAAAAGAGGGTATTCCAGCTGATGAGACAGTGAAAGCGGTGAACAACAGGATATCCGAAGGAGAATCTACCACTGAATCTCACAGATATTCTACCACAGAAGATCATACCACAAATGCAGGGAGCCAGAACAGATCAATTTAAGAAGCTGAGGCTAACAACAAGAGTCTTACAAACAATGGGAAGACAAAAGAACAATCCCCAAATGAAAGGAAAGGAGGAAGCTCAAGAAAGAATGCTAAATGAAACAGAGGCAACTCAACTATCAGATATCGAGTTCAAAGCAATGGTTGTCAGGAAGCTCAATGAGCTCTCAATGAGCTACCATAAACTACAGGGAAGTTATGATGAACTCACGGCAAACTATATCAACATGAAAAAGGAAATAGAAACTATCAACAAGGGCCAAGAGGAAATGAAGAACACAATCTCTGAACTGAAGAACACAGTAGAAGGAATGAAAAGCAGAATCGATGAAGCAGAAGATCGGATCAGCGAGTTGGAGGACAAAATAGAAAAAACCACTCAGAATGAGCAAGATAAGGAAAAGAGGCTTAGAAAGAATGAAGAGGGTTTAAGAGAAATGCAAGACAACATGAAACGGAATAATATTCGTATAATAGGGATACCAGAAGGAGAAGAACAAGAACAAGGGATAGAAAACCTGTTTGAAAAAGTAATGATGGAAAACTTCCCTCATTTGGTGAGAGAAAAAGCCACACAAATCCAGGAAACACAGAGTCCTAATCAAAAGGAACCCAAACAGGCCCACTTCAAGACACATCATAATTAAAATGGCAAAATTCCAAGACAAAGAGAGAAACTTAAAAGCAGCAAGGGAGAAAAAGGAAGTAACATACAAGGGGGCCCCAATTAGGTTAGCATCTGACTTCTCAATGGAAGCGCTCCAAGCCAGAAGAGAATGGCAAGAAATATTCCAAGCAATGAGAACCAAAGGCCTGAAACCCAGACTACTTTACCCAGCAAGGCTTTCAATCAAGATAGAAGGCCAAATAAGGAGCTTCCCAGACAAAAGAAGTCTAAAAGAATACACCTCCACCAAACCAATGCTGCAAGAGATACTAAAGGGACTGCTTTAAGGGAAGAAAGGAAAAGACAGAGAGAGAAAGAGAGAGAGGAACACAGGTACGAAAATGGCAATGAATAAATACCTATCAATAATAACCTTAAATGTAAATGGATTAAATGCTCCAATCAAAAGACATAGAATAGCTGAATGGATAAGAAAGCATGACCCACACATATGCTGCCTACAAGAAACCCACCTCAGGACAAAAGACATACACAGGCTCAAAGTGAAGGGCTGGAAACAAATTTTCCAAGCAAATGGTCAGGAAAAAAAAGCTGGGGTAGCAATACTCATATCAGACAAAATAGACTTCAAAAGAAGGGCCATAAAGAGAGACCCAGAAGGTCACTTCATAATACTCAAGGGAAGGATCCAACAAGAAGACATAAATATTGTAAATATATATGCACCCAATGGAGGAGCACCTAAATACATCAAGAAAATTTTAGAGGACTTCAAGAAAGATATAGACAGCAACACAATTATAGTAGGTGATTTTAACACCCCACTGTCAAAAATGGACAGATCTTCCAAACAAAATATCAACAAAGATATTGTGGCATTGAACAACACTCTAGAGGAAATGGACTTAACTGATATATATAGAGCCCTTCATCCCAAAGAAGCTAAATACACTTTCTTTTCAAATGCACATGGAACATTTTCAAAGATAGACCACATGATAGGACACAAATCAAGCCTCAACAAATTCAAGAAAATTGAAATCATACCAAGCATTTTCTCTGACCACAAGGGACTGAAACTAGAAACGAACCCCAAGGAGAAAAACCCAAAACCCTCAAAATCATGGAGATTGAATAGCATGCTATTAAACAATGAATGGGTCAAGAATGAAATTAGGGAGGAAATCAAAAAGTATCTGGAAACAAACGATAATGAACTCACATCGACCCAAAACTTATGGGACACAGCAAAGGCAGTCCTCAGAGGGAAGCTTATAGCGATACAGGCCTATCTAAAAAAGACAGAAACATCTCAAACAAACAACCTAACCCTTCGCCTACAAGAACTCGAGGAACAACAACAAAGACAGCCCAGAGCAAGTAGAAGGAAAGAAATAACCAAGATAAGAGCAGAATTAAATGACATAGAGACTAAAAGCACAATCCTAAAGATCAATGAATCCAGGAGTTGGTTCTTTGAAAAGATCAACAAAATCGACAAGCCTTTAAGCAGGCTCATCAAGAAAAAAAGAGAGAGGACTCAAATAAACACAATCAGAAATGAAAGAGGAGATATTACAACCGACACCGCAGAAATACAAAGGATTGTAAGAAATTACTATGAAGAACTGTATGCCAAGAAATTTGAAAACCCAGGTGAAATGGACAGGTTTCTAGAAAAATATAACCTTCCAAAACTCAATGAAAAAGAAACAGAAAGCCTGAACAGACCAATAACAGCTGGTGAAATTGAATCAGTAATCAAAACACTCCCGACGCACAAAAGCCCTGGACCAGATGGCTTCACAGGAGAATTCTACAAAACATTTAAGGAAGAGCTAACCCCTATTCTCCACAGACTATTCCAAAAAATCCAAAAAGATGGAAGACTCCCAAACTCTTTTTATGAAGCCAGCATCATCCTAATCCCAAAACCAGATAAAGACATAACAAAGAAGGAGAACTTCAGGCCAATATTGCTGATGAACATAGATGCTAAAATCCTCAACAAAATATTGGCAAACCGCATCCAACAATACATTAAAACGATCATACACCACGACCAAGTGGGATTCATCCCAGGGATGCAAGGATGGTTCAACATTCGCAAATCAGTAAATGTAATTCATCACATAAACAAAAGCAAAGACAAAAATCACATGATCATATCAATAGATGCGGAAAAAGCATTCGATAAGGTACAGCACCCATTTATGATTAAAACACTCAGCAAAGTGGGAATAGAGGGAGCATTCCTCAACATAATAAAGGCTATATATGAGAAACCTACAGCCAGCATCATACTCAATGGGCAAAGACTAAATTCTTTTCCACTAAAATCAGGAACAAGACAAGGCTGTCCACTCTCTCCACTTCTATTCAACATAGTATTGGAAGTATTAGCCACAGCGATTAGACAAGAAAAGGAAATAAAAGGCATCCAACTTGGAAAGGAGGAAACAAAACTATCATTGTTTGCAGATGACATGTTAGTATACATAGAAAATCCTATAGTCTCAGCCAAAAAACTGCTCGACCTAATAAATGAATTTAGCCAAACAGCCGGATACAAAGTCAATATCCAGAAATCAAAGGCATTTTTGTATACCAACAATGAAACAACAGAAGCAGAAATCAAGAAATAAATCCCATTCCATATAGCAAAAAGAAAAATAAAGTACCTAGGAATTAACCTAACCAAGGAGGTAAAAGACCTGTATGCAGAAAACTACACAACACTGAAGAAGGAAATCAAGGAAGACACAAATAAATGGAAACACATACCGTGTTCATGGATCGGAAGAATTAACATCATCAAAATGTCCATACTTCCCAAAGCAATCTACAGATTCAATGCAATACCTATTAAAGTACCAATGGCATATTTCACAGATATAGAACAAACTCTTCAAAAATTTATATGGAACCATAAACGACCCAGAATAGCGGCAGCAATCTTGAGAAAGAAGAGCAAAACAGGAGGGATCACAATACCTGATACCAAAATGTATTACAAGGCCACTGTAATCAAAACAGCCTGGTACTGGCATAAAAACAGGCATGTGGACCAGTGGAATAGAATAGAGAGCCCAGAAATAAACCCTAGTCTCTATAGTCAATTAATATTCGACAAAGGAGGCAGCAACGTAAAATGGAGTAAAAATAGCCTCTTCAACAAGTGGTGTTGGGAGAACTGGACAGCTTTGTGCAAGAAAATGAAACTCGAGCACCAACTTACACCATACACAAAAATAAATTCAAGGTGGATAAAAGACTTAAACATAAGCCGTAACACCATTAAAGTCCTAGAAGAGAACATAGGCAGGAAAATCTCAGATATTACACGCAGCAACATTTTTACTGATATGTCCCCTAAAGCAAGGGACATAAAGGAAAGAATAAACAAATGGGATCTCATCAAAATAAAAAGCTTCTGCACGGCTAAGGAAAACAGTATTAAAATAAAAAGAGAACCGACTGTGTGGGAAAACATATTTGTCAATGATACCTCAGACAAGGGTTTAATCTCCAAAATATACAAAGAACTTACACGACTCCACTCTAAGAAGACAAGCAACCCAATTAAAAAATGGGCAAAGGACTTGGGCAGACACCTCTCCAAGGAGGACATACAGAGGATCCAGAGACACATGAAAAGATGCTCGATATCGCTAGCTATCAGAGAGATGCAAATTAAAACCACAATGAGATACCACTTGACACCAGTCAGAATGGCCCTCATAAACAAAGCAACAAACAGCAAGTGTTGGAGAGGTTGTGGAGAAAAGGGGACACTAGTGCACTGCTGGTGGGAGTGCAGACTGGTACAGCCACTATGAAAACAGTATGGAATTTTCAAAAAAAACTAAAAATGGATATACCTTTTGACCCAGCAATTCCATTGCTAGGACTATATCCTAAGAACCCTGAAACACCAATCCAAAAGAAACTATGCATCCCTATGTTTATAGCAGCACAATTTACAATAGCCAAGTGTTGGAAGCAACCTAGATGCCCATCAGTAAATGAATGGATCAAAAAACTGTGGTACATTTATACAATGGAATTCTATGCAGCAGAAAGAAAGAAGGAGCTCATACCCTATGCAACAGCATGGATGGAACTTGAGAGCATCATGCTAAGCGAAGTAAGCCAGGCAGTGAAAGATAAATACCATATGATCTCACCTTTAACGGGAACCTAATCAACAAAACAAACAAACAAGCATAATATAACCAAAGACATGGAAATTGGGAACATGCTGAAAGTCACCAGAGGGGAGAGGGGAGGGAATTTCAGGGGAAAAGGGGAAGGATTTACAGGAACAAGTATAAAGGACACATGGACAAAAACTATGGGGCGGGGGGTGGAAATGGGAGGGAGGTGGGGAGTGCTGGGGTGGCGGGTTCGGGTGAGACTAAAAGACAGAAAACTGTACAAGATCAACAATTAAAATAAAAATTAAAAAAAAATAATGAATTAATATCATTATCTTCATTGGCTGTTTTGTTGAACAATGATTTAATTTCCTGGGTATGTTAGGCTCTCTCAGAACTCATTCAGTAATTTGTGTACCTTTTTTAGAAATGATATAAATGCTGATACAAAAAGAATCCTATGGTCAATATAGACATCTTTTGTCTACAGATATGATCAGGTCTTAGCAATTTCTGAAAACTCACATGATTCTCTACTACTTTGAAGTTATCATTCTACTCTTCTCCTTCATTTTATCACCAGAGTGTCCAACATTTTGGTCTCCCACCCCTTCTAAGTGTTTTCTAATCTGATTTCATCTTCCATAGCTATACCTACAAGCCCCACCAGAGATCATCAGTGACTCCTATCTACCAGTCACATCACCTTTTCTCATTCTTCTCTTTGATCCGTCTCAGCTCAACACAAGACGGTTCTCAAGATGCTTTACTCCTGGATTCCATGGCCCTGCACTTTCTTGTCTTCCTTGTTCTCTGAAAGGCTCTCAAGATCATGCAGAAACTCATCTGTTCACTTCTTAGTGACAAGTTCTCTTCAGTTCTTCCCTGAGGGCTGTACTGGTGTCTGAGACTTCAGTTCTTAGACTTCTATGTTTATCTCTCTTATATAGTCTTCTAAGGTTGACTTCAGATGTTTATCTCTGTTTTCTACTCTTCTAAGTTTAAAAATCTCTCAAACTTTACTCATATTTCTTATGGCCTCCCTTTCTCCCTCAATATCACACCATTATCTGAAACCAAACATATTTCAAATACTTTCTTAAGAACTTCCCTTTTTTTAAAAGATACTTTTCTTCCTAGTTACCCAAATTTGAATGTTTTATCACAGCTTTAAAACCTCCCTATTCCAACCATAATCTTAGGTATCTAGTTCTGCCTGTGAACTCTATTCCAAGAGGTTTCTTAAACCCATTAAGTAGATTAGATCTTAGAGCCAGAATGCCAGGTTTGGATCCTGAGTCCTCCAGTGAAATTCTGTCATTTTGGCAATCACTTTATTTCTTTGTGATTATATCCCCTCTGCTGTAAAATGAGATAAAAATAGCATCTACCCCGAAGAGTGGTAATGATGACTAAGTATATTAACATATGAAGTGACATTTTAAATAGTGACTAGTATAGTAATCACCATGTATATGAATTTGCTGTCATCATCATTATCATTTTTAATCTCTTTTTGATTTTTATATTCATTCTGTTTCAGGATCTCATCTTGTCTTGTTTAGTCCCTGATATATCCCTCTAACTGGTTTCCCCCATCCTCAATCTCTCTATTCAATTTACCTTCATAACATATTTCCACTCCAGAAGCAGAACCAGGTCATTATGGGTTCCTACTGGAAACATTTAGTAGTTCCACTATTAATATTTGTGTGATATCAGCCAAATCACTAAACCTCTCTGGCTTCAGTTTTCTCATCTCTACCATAAGTAGTAGGGCTGAATGCTCCCAGCAAAAGATTTATTCTATAACTTTGATTCTTCAATGCCTATACAGTGCAATACACATTCCTAAGCTTGACATTTGAAGATTTCTCTCCTTTGGTTTCAAACGGCATTATCAGCACCACTTTATTTTATATTTTTAATTTTTAATTTTTGCTACTAACTATCTAGAATAAAATACACTATTTGTTTTTCTCAGCACACATCTGGTGCTGTCCCATCTTCATAAATCTAATTATGGCATTCTCTCTGTCTGGAATATGCTTCTTTATTCATTTAACAAAATTCTTCCTCTTCCCTCATGCTTAGTTCAATGCCACTTCTTCCATAAATTTGCCCTACAAATAAATCCCCATAAGTACAATTACTTTCTCCTCCATAATCCCAAAATGAATAGTTTGTATTACATAATTGTTTATTTCTTCTCCCTTAAATGTAATTTCCTTGTGATTTAGGGACATAATTTTACTCATTATTGCATTTCCTGCCCTCAAACTTGGCATGTACTATACTTTGCTAATATTCTCTCCCTGGATATTTATAAAATGAATATGTGGGCATCTGGTGTCAACAGCACTTTATGTGCCTCAGCAGAAATTTATTACAAATTCAGAGGATGCATTATTAATATGTAATACAAGAATCTTTATTATAATGTAGCCATGGAGAGCCCCAAGTGTTACATAACCATGTAGAAGGTCCTGGGTCATACAGGGTGAACTCTTTCTCAGTGGTAGTGATTTTTGAACCTAGTTCGATTTAGCTGTTCAGATAACTCCATATTCTTCTGCATTCAGCTCTTGGACTAGAGTCTCTTCTTCTCAGAGGACAAGTGCTGTGCTTTAAATAGTATATATGGGAATAGAGTGCAATGTGAACTCCTCGTGCACTGTGGCATCCCTAGGCCTGGAAAATGATGGGTTCTCAGTGTGTGTTTGGGTAAGGGGCCATGGAAACATGCCTAGGTGGGCAAGGTCATGACAGCCCACCTGAAGCTTGCATCCCATGGCTGAACTCCATGGAAGCTGTAGAATCAGGGTTCATCAGAAAGACAAACTGCATAGTCTTTCAGAATATATAATACTAAATAACTCTCAACTCTGTTTTTATTATTTGTATGGTTCTCCAAATATATACATTTTAAACAAGTATCTGGTATTTTTTTCTGGTCACTTGATTTCCAGAGACTTTTTAAAGTTTTGGGGTTAACACATGTATAAAACCAAGGGGGAGGGTGGAAGCAAGGGAGGGAGGTGCATTTGGCTGGGGTGGGGGGAGTGGTGAGGGGGAAATGCAGACAACTGTAATTGAACAACAATAAAGTAATTAAAAAAATTCCTCTGGGGGGAAAATAAAAAAATATTTGGGTTAAAATAGTATTGTTCTTTGATTTACCCCCCATGCATTTAGAAGAGTCTGGTGTTATTTGTAATCTAATGCCATCTGTCCTTTGAAAAGTAATTGTTCTTCTCTATTCTAATGCAAAATCTCTCTCCACAGAAATAGGGTCATTGCAGGATACAGGGCTGAAATTCCCCTTATCAACCCAAATTCTCTTGCTGTCTGTATTGTACTAGCTTGTAGGGTAATTGTCCATTCCCTGCTTGGTGGACAAAGAGCCACAGTAAAAAAACAACTTGGCCAAGCTTTATAGCAAAGTAAGAACACAAATAGAAATACATGTTGAAACAATAATGCAGTTTTTATAAACTCTTGTTTCCTTTGCCACCTTTAAACATCTGTTTAGACTATGAGTAACTTTACCCCTGCTATTGTATTTGATGAAAATAAAATGATACATAAAGGTCTTGGCCTATGAAATTATCTCAGCCATGTTCAAAGCTGTACTGTGTTTTAGGCTCATACTGTGTTGGAATACTACATTTAAATGATTAAAAAATAATGGGGGGAAGGTGGGGAGCGCTGGGGTGGTGGGCTGAGGGCGGGGTAAAAGACAGAAAACTGTACAATATCAACAATTAAAAAATACTGATTAAAAATAAAATTAAAAAAATGGAAAAAAAAATCCAGGAAGCAGAGAAAGACCCTTAAGTAACCTGTTTTAGGCAATTCAGTTTTCCCCCTTAGAAGCCAATTATAACAATTTATTGAGCATTCTTGAGCACTAACACTAGAAGGCATCTTGCTAAGTACTGGAAGAGATTAAAAAATGACATGGCTCAAAAAAAAAAAAAAGTAAAAAATAACACAGTGACCCTGCTGTCAGGTTTAGTTGGTGCCTGCATTTATAGACACCGGTTTCCTAATGAAATCTGGAGAATATAGTTGGTATATAATCAGGAACGACAGTCCTCAAAGCCAAGAGGTTCAAAGTTTAGCTGGGTTCTAAAGGTCTTTAGTTCAATTCATTATGTAAGCAGTACTTCTCACAACTTGGAATGTGTTATGTCGAGTCATAACCAGCAAATAAATAAATAAATAAATAAATAAATAAATAAATAAATAAAATGCTCTTGGTAGACATCCTTTTTCTTGGAATACAGCAAATGCTTTTCTTCCGAGGGTGGAGAACCTCTGTATGTAAAATGTCTCAAATGGATAGGACTATATGATTTATACATATTTATTGAATGTGTCTTTTCCCATTGCTTTTCAAAAGAAATGTTACATATTCCAGATAGTTGACTACAGGAATTTCTCTGGCTATGTCCATACTCTATAGGAAAAGCCAGGTTTCAAGCTTTGGCTTGAAGAGTTTTCTACTACAACACTAATCTTTTGATAAGTGACTTGAGATCTAGAATTTTTCCAAAGAATCTGTTTTTTCATTTTTGCCCCATGCACAAAGGTAATTTTTCAACTAAATACATAGATCAACACCCTTTTCCTAAAATTTCCTTATAAACAGCGCCCAGACCAGTGAATTCGTGAGAGTGCTCAGCAGAGAAACATGCCTATTAATAAAAACACACAGCAAAAGAAAGGTGGTGGTCCATGTGGCAGCACCTATGAATCATACCATGTCGCCAGTGCCATGCTACTCAAGGAAATGGTTGTGTGTTTATTCCAACTAGCCTGACATGCACTTAGCATATTGATGCTGCTAAGTATTCATGACCGTGGGTGTCCGGTATGTTTGTTTGATCGTGACACATCATCCACTGTGTAACAGCCCTCGTTTTAACCCTTTCGGCCAGCCACCTCATTTGAATATGATTTTTGACTTTTTCATGGTTGTATTGTCACCTTCAATACTTTAGTTAAATGGTTCCCTCCTTCTTCCATATGTTTGGCTTTCAATTTTCTCTTCCTGTATTCAAAAATACCACTGAAAAATTATTTCTTCCAGAAAACCAGCCCCCAAGTTACCTTGTAAAGTCAGCCCAGACTGAATGATATCCTCCAACAGATTCAGCTGTATAGAATTTTCTGAGAGATGAATTCACTCACCAACTATGCATTCAACATATAAAATATGCTGCAACTAGGCTCATTTCTGTGAGGAATAGAAATATTCAAAGGTCTCTGTTTTTTAAACATCACCATAATGAGTTGTGATAAATATTAGGAAATAACGTAAGAAATGTATATTTTGCTAGAAGAGTGAAAAGGAGGTGGTATTAGTGTAATACTTTCTTTGGAGCTTAATCTCAAAGGCCTAAATATGGTCGATGACAATCAGAATTATAAGGAGCAAAGCAGAAAATGGAGTTCATTTCCATTAAGTAAATACTAAATTTACTATTCACAAAGGAATGGGGGATTCTTAAAAATTTTGGTTGTGTATTTTAGAATTTGAATTTATAATATGCTCCACCCCAAGCCAGTACATGAATGAAACAAGGGAAGGAATTAATTTAAAGTAAGGAAAATAATCAGTAAGCTAAAGAAATATTGTGACAAGAAAAATGAAATGAGTATAGAATTTTTCTTAAGCTTTCAAAGATGTAAATGATTACCAAAATCATAAGATTTGTTTCCAGCTTCTAAGATTCCAAACAAATAAGAAATTTAAATATCTGGAAGATGGAAATGGACATTAGCAAAATAAAGAAAAGCATTATTTTAGAAAAGTGTAGCTGAGGTGAGGTGCTCTTTAAATATTTAATATATTCCTAGCATTTAACAAATGTTTTTGTTTCTTCTACTTGATTTCTACAAATTTGAAAAAGATAAGAAAAATGAACAGTAATTTATATTTGATTTCCCCCCCTAACCTTGGAGCACTGAAGACTTTCCAATGGAAAGTTTCTGCTTACTCATTAGTGTTTTAATTGGACTATGAGGGTTGACACTGCAGGACAGGCAGTGGATTCCTTGCTGGCTTTCTAATCTTGCTGACAGGCCTCTGAGATGAGAGGACAATGAGACAGAACACTTATGCAGAGCTGTTAAAATTTCAAAAGGGTAATTTAATTTAGTGTCTTCATTTTCAGCCTGCCCACTTCTGTGGAAAAGCTAATAATCAGAACAGTGCCATCATCTGGTGTGGTCTTTGAACAGTAGTATACATCTGAGAATCTTTTTGTTTTGTCTGAACCCTGACTTTGCCAGCTTTTGTTTAGAGAACTGAAGTATTTTCATGAATATGAAATTATTTCGTTTTTAAAGATATCACAGTGAGTCCATGTTTAACCTTGATATGATTAAATTAAGCAAGTCTAACTGTAAGAAATTACTCATTTTGAGCCATTTTTGACTTATATAAATGGCAAGTTTATGTGGTTCAACCTATTAGTAGAACTCATTTTTGTTGAGGGCTTACTACTGCCAGCCTTCTTTCTAAGCACGTTACATGTATCAGTCATCTTCAAAACATCCCTTCACAGGGGGTACTATTGCTATTCTATTTCATAGATGAGAAAATTGAGGCATGGAGATGCTAAGCAGCTTGCCCGATGTTCACAGTGAATAGGAGTGCAGGTGTGAAATCTGTCAAGAAAACATTTGCACAAAATAATAAGTGGAGAGACTGTTGATGGGACTTTAGAAAAGTCACTCTTGTTATGCATTCTGGCATCTACCAGTAGGACCTCTCTAAGCCTCGCTTTTCTTCTTCTGATTGGAATAATACAAATCCTACCTCATATGTGTTGGCGGGGAGCAAGTATTTTCCAATGCTGCCATTTCTTCCTAGGCCATGGCCTTGCACATCAGTTCTATCTGACAAAGGTAGTGCGTATTTGCATTCCCATATATCTTACTTTTGGTTTGGGTTTTCAGTAGGCTCATAACTTAGGGTAGCTAAGAGAGCAAATAAGAAAAATGTGTACAGAAATGTTATAACATAGACTTTGGTAAATATTAAGCACCTATTATATTTACTATTATTGCTTAAATATAATCTTTCTAGCAAATTCAGACTTTAAAATTCCTCTAAGTCTTTAGGTTACAAATTGCAATTAAGACTAGTTAAAATTTATAACACTGCATTTTAAAAACATATTCTAAAATTAATATCTTTTGCTTTTACTAATTTGAAATATTTATTGTACTCAGATATAGTGACATTTAACTATATCATGTTTCATCTAATCCAAAGTGCCAATAATTGTAGTATACATATTTATTTTATGTGCCATTAAGAAAGAAAAATGCTTCTAATTAATTCTAAGATGCTATAGATTAAAGATATCTCACAATTTCAGGGGGTTAAATATGCAAAAATGTCTTAGAATTGATGAAATATGATAATAAAATCAATGAGTATGATTTTTCCCTTCACCATGAGTTGAGATAGCTTAAGATTAAACCAGAAAGGCAGTAGGAAAGACTATCCATATTTCTGAGCTATATTAATGATTTCCCAGACTCTCTTGGCAGTACCAATAAGTTTTTGCTTCCAGTGGGCCAAATCTGGGAAATGAGTAGGGACTGTACATTCCACAAACATGTTCCCTAATTATGGACATGAACTATATCCTGAAGCTAAACAGGTATTAAGTTGCTGAAATTCAATCCACATCCAAATTTTCATGTTTCTCTAAGGTACTAGGAAGTCAAAACTTTTTTTTAAACATCCAAAACATGTACTCATGGTTGTTTATGCATGATAGTTTCCTGAACTGACTTGAAACAGAATATATAGTTTACAAAAATTGATGCAATTAATTAATGCAAAGCTAAAACATTAAAATATGCTCCGCAAGGCACCTGAAATGTGTCAGTATTTCTTTTGATTTGAGCCAGTGTTTACAGAAATGAGAGACTTAAGCCAAAATGAATTTCACCACTTTATGCAAAATATCACAAGGAATATTTACTATATTAGTAATGTATCATATCTTTCTGCTTCCAATTTTCAAAGCCATTAAAGAAGGGAAGATTGGATATAAATTCCCCTAAGCAGAGTGATTTTTTTCTTCAACTACTATTTCCTTTTCTTTTAACAGTAGTCTACTGTCACACGGACATGTTTATTCATGTGTCTCATTGATTCATGTGCTCCCTGAGCTTGTTTATATCTGGTTCACAGTTGGTATTGTAAAATATGGATTTGTAGAGTGCAACTCTTGATTTGAAATAGTTGACCCATAAAACTAAGCTATTAGATTAACAAGTCAGTGCATTAAGGCAAGAAATCAACACAAGGTTGATTTTCAGTCTGTATATCACTTCCCCACCAAATGAGAGGAAAGAGTGACTTGGCGTTTGCCTAGTTCTTTAGTTTGTCTGAAAAGATTTGTGTATTTTACTAAGATTATGCTGGCAACAATTCAATCTTAGTCTTCTGCCAGATCTGTTTCATGTCCTTTAAATATTCTCTGGGCTGCTATTTGATGAGGCTCACCCAGAATGACAGTAAACAAATATATATTTGCAGCAATCCACCAGTACTTTAGTTTCCTGATAGTTTCCATCCTTCAAGGTCAATGACCAAGGTACAGGGTCTTTTCTGCTTCTATATGCAACATTTATTCTGTACCTGGGTTGGTTAAGGGTTATAGTTTTTTTGAGCAATACAGGTGACACAATATTTCAGGTTATTTAGGACAATATGATACCAAGCAACCCTTTTCAAAGAGTGTGGCTGATTTTTAAAGGGGCATCTTTTAGTGCACTCTTTTGAACCTGGAGTGTTAAAGAAACTGTAATTGATTGAGTGCTAACATGGAGAGTTTGGACCGGGTCAGTATTATCCCACCTCTTGGCAGTAGCATGAACCAAGTACAGATTTGTAACTTACCTCATTCTGTTATCTTTTTAGATCTTTCGGAAGCCTTGATCCTTGGTACACCTTGCCTATTGACAGAACGGTAACAATGGCATTGATTTTGACTATCTCTTTTTTGTTTTGGTCCCCAGTGTTATAGAAACTTACTTCACTGGCTATGAGATGCCAGTGAACTGTCTGGAATGGGTTGAGAGATCCAAATTGTAAGTGGGAAGGTTGGGCTTAGACCCACATACTCATGGGTTCTATTTGTGACAGGCAGGACTTATAACCGCACTGCCATTTCTACAGCGTGTTTCTCAACTACCCTCCAGGCTAAGATTGCAGAGAGTTTTAGGGGTGTTAAGGAGGATGGTAACCTCTCTGGGCACTGCTGATGATCAGGCTGCACCACAGTTCGTCCACTGCTCCTGATTCAGAGACCTCAGTGTTCACTTCCTCACTCTCTACTGGTGTGAAACTGGCCAGCGCAGAGCCAGCACTGACAGGCAGGGCCTCTGAGTTTGCTAACTTATTTCTTTGGCTAAACTCTACTTCAGCATGGAAGGAAAACTGATTCAAAACTAATGTTTTACCCTGATTCCCTTGTTTAAGAAACAAGTATCTGGACAAAATGCATAAATTCTTTGTGCCCATTCCCTCTGCAGAAAACATAACAAAACAAAAACAGAAAGAACAAAAAAACCACCCCAAAACAAAATACCTCAACATAGAAAAATGAGTAACTCATAGAAAGGCTCAACTGAAATCCAAATAAGTGGTTTTCTTGAAGTAATAATAAAGTGCTCTCAGCACACTATAAGGAGTTTAGCACACTTGAATTATTCTATGTCTTTTTGAAAGATATTCCCTATTAGAAACATGTAAATTGCTCCCCAGACGGTATGTTTTGGAACTCAGAGGAAAGAATATCAGCTTTGGAATCATTCAAATATGGATTTGAATCCCAGCTCTGCCATTTGTTAGCTATGTGAACCTGAGTAGATTCCTTCCTATTTCTGAGCTCCAGGTTCCTTTTTTATAAAACTGGCACCACAATGTCACCTTAGAGAGCTGTTGTGAGGGAAAAGCAAGATTACATTAAATACAGTTGCTCCTGGATCATAATAGGTATTCAGGCAACTCTCTCCTGCCCCAGCTCCCTCAGGATGTATCCAAGGTCCGAGAATTTCCTTGCCGAGGCTGTGTTTACAGGCAGCAGATAGTTCTTCACTGCATTGTACTGTTAGACTCCCCAACAGTCTTTTACATTATGTGTCTTTCTGCTTTTTTGTTCTCTACCCTTTTTTAAACAGCATCTTTAGCTTCAGGGCCTTGGTGGTCATCTGAGCAGAAGACCTTGGCTATCTATCTTCAACCATGAGCTTTCTTTAGGGCTCTGGGCCCTCATTTCTAATTGCCGGTGATATCTCACTTTGGATGTACGTGAGCATACCTAGACAGCAGCACCAGACTGAATCGATAACTTTTTCTTTTAAATCTGTGTCACTTTCTCTTTGGTTTTATGTCAGTTTAACCAACTATCCTGAGAAGTCTGGGGTTAAATTTGATTCTTCTGTCTATTCCTGTCCTTGATAGTCTGTCAATCACAAAGTCATGTGGCACCAACTGCTGGAAATTCTCACCTTCTTTCTAGTCTCTCAACTCCCTCTGTCCTCACCAGGACTTAGACTGCGTCACCTTCTATCATAACTCTGGGGGTGACCTTTTCACTTTTCCCCTAAACCTCATCTCTCTATCCCTCTTCAATCCATTGTTCGCTCAACTAGGAGAGTTTTTACAGTCCTGAGACTGTCAGTGCCTTCTTAGAAAGCTTCCTTGATGGACTGTTACTTGTAGACTATGTCTAAAGCATTAGTGTGGTGTTAACATTTATGTCCTGATTTGACCAGGACCTACTTCTTGTTTTAAATAAATGTTTATAAAATTTAATATAAAATATTTCAAATATGCAGGCAAGTCCAAAGATTATACAGGGCCTGGCACGAATAATGCCCATTTATATTACAAAATATTTTATTGCAAAATTGTAAGCATGTAATTCTGTAACATAACAATATTGTACTCAAGCACAGCATATGAAATTTTAGGTGAAATGTTTGGATTAAAACTATAAATTATTACACACATATTGTCACCCACCAACCGCACTCAAGCAGGCATTACTTCTGCCTGGTCCTGTATAGCAGAAACAAATATACCATCTACAAATGCTAGAATTAGCATTTGTGGTGTTTTCCATATATATTTTATATTTTAGTTTATTTGCATATCTTTAAGTAAAACCTAGAGTCCCACCTCCTCCATTTCCTTCCCCTCTGTCCTTGGTATCTAGCAATCTTATTTCCCCTTCCTTTCTCATGGCCTGCGTTCTTGGAGGTTGTGAGATGAGAGGTATGTGTTCAGTGTGGATGGATGGTCTCATAGGGGAGAATTTCTAAGGAGGTGATCTGAGCAGATGTGACCACCCAGGAAAAAGCCTTCATGTTATGATTGATGTGTGAAGAGTAGGCAATATAACAAAGTGATTTGTTTTTCTTTTAGACAGTGTTTTGATTTGTTTTGTATTTAATTTATACATCAAATTTGGGGTGATACTTACAATATTGAGTTCTGGCCAACAAAATGCTTTTCTCTCTATTTGAGTATTGTAGTTCACATAGAACATTATATTAGTTTTAGGTGTACAACATAATGATTCAGTATTTGTATATCTTGTAAAATGATCACCATAGGAAGTTTAATTATCATTTGTCACCATACATAGTTACAAAAAATGTTTTCCTGTACTAAGGACTTTTAAGATACACTCTTGTAAAAATTTTGAAATATGCAACACAATATTATTAACTATAGTTACCATTATATTACATCCCCATGAGATTTATTTTATAAGTGGAACTTTGTACTTTTTAATTCCCTTTACCCATTTTATCCATCTCTCATCCCCCCTCCTCTGGCAACCACTAGTCTGTTCTCTGTATCTATGAGCTTGGTGTGTTTGTTTTGCTTTGGTTTATTTGTTTTCTCAGATTCTACATACAAGTGAAATCATATAGTATTTGTCTTTCTCTGTCAGACTTATTCCACTGAACATAATGCCTTCAAGGTCCATCCATGTTTCTGCAAATGGCAATATTCCTTTCTTTTTTGTGGCTGACTAATATTCCATGATATACATGTATACCACATCATCTTCATGCATTCATCCATTGATGGACACAAGTTAATTCCATATCTATTGTAAATAATGCTAAAACAAACACAGACATGCCTATATTTTTTAAATTATTGTTTTCATTTCCTTTGGACATATACCCAGAAGTGGAGTTGCTGGATCATGTTGTGGCTCTGTTCTTAATATTCTGAAGAACTTCCATACTTTTTTCCATGGTAGCTGCACCAATTACAATTCCACCAACAGTGTACCAGGGCTCCCTTTTGTCCACATCCTGACCAACATTTGTTATTTCTTTCTTTCTTTCTTTTTTATAATAGCTATTTTAACAGTTGAGAAGTGAGATCTCATTTGCATTTCCTTGTGATTAGTGAAGTTGAGAAACTTTTCATATATCTGCCATTTCAATGTCTTCCTGAAATGTCCTTTCAGGTCCTCTGCCCATTTTAAAATCAGATTGCTTGTTCTTTTTGCTGTTTGCTGTTGAGTATGAGTACTTCTCTTTTTTTAGAGCTTTTTAAAATTGTTGTTGAAATACAATTGTCTCCATTCCCCCCCACTACTCCCCCCTTCCTACTAAACCTGAACCCCCACCCTCGATCCTACCCCTCTTTGACTTTGTCCATGGGTCCTTTATACATGTTCCTTGATGACCACTCCCCTTCTTTCCCATGTTATATCCCTCCCCTCTCCCCTCTAGTCACTGTCAGTTTGTTCTTTATTTCAGTGTCTCAGGTTATATTTTGTTTGCTTGTTTGTTTTATTGATTAGGTTCCATTTACAGGTGAGATCATATGGTATTTGTCTTTTACCGCCTGGCTTATTTCACTTAGCACACTACTCTCCGATTCCATCCATGCTGTCACGAGGGGTAGGAGCTCCTTCTTTCTTTCTATTGTGTAGTATTCCATTGTGTAAATGTGTGAGTTCTTAATATACTGTGGATATTAACTCCAGTATATTTAATTTGCAAATATTTTCTTTTATCTAGTAGATTACCTTTCCATTTTGTTGATGATTTTCTTTGCTGTGAAGAAGATTTTTATTTTGATGTAGTAATTTCTAATCATGGCTGTGGCACTTAAAAGCAAGGTACTTGACCTCTATAAAATTGTGTTTTCTCACATGTAGGGCATCACAGTACTTATCTCAGGGACTGTTGTAAAGCTTACCTAAGATGATGTACATGCAGTACCCAGATCAGAGCCTGGCATTGATGTCCCCATTGAGGAATTCAAATAGATCATAATGGACTAAATGATACACTCTTGATCTTTTCTTAAAGGAGCACTGCATCATGAATGTAGAAGTGACATAAATGTGGCCCCAGAGATATTTAGGGAGTATCAGGAAATAAGGAATGTTTGGAGTCTGTTCTAACTTTAAGCTGCCAAGTACTAAAGTTAGCACATACCTCTACCACCAACCTGTTCCCCTCTACCATCTTCTATGTTACCACAGGGATGAGGCTACTCAGTCATAATAAGAAATGATGAAATACTGCCATCTGCAACAACATGGATAGACTCTGAGAATATCATGCTAAAGAAAACAAGGTGCACAGAAAAAATTAAGAACTATGTCATTTCACTCATATGTGGAATATAAAGCTGAAAGCAACAAATGAACAAACAAGGAAAACAAACAAGAACTCACAGACAATAGTACGGTGGTTACCAGAGGGAAGGGGGTTAGTAAAGGGGTCAAATATATGGTGATGAAAGATTATTTGACTTTGGGTGGTGGGAACTCAATGCAACATAAAGGTGATGTTCATAGATATGTATACTTGAAATCTATATAATCTTATTAGCCAATGTTACCGCCATAAAATTAAAAAAATAAATTAAATTAAAAAAGGACATGACCCAGTGTTAAAATATTCTTTGGTAATTGGCCCCAGGGAAACTACCATGTTGCTGTTTCCTTAAAACTTTTGCTGCCTGGTACAAAAGCCAATTCATATCTTCCATTTCATTCAGTTTATTTTTGTTTTTGGGCTGGAAAATAGTTAAATGAGTTTCTCAGTTATATCTTGGACTTGAATTGTGTTTCTGTGACTTCTTGAAATAAGGAATCAATGATACATCTGGCACAGAGGAAAAAATAAGTCCTACATATATGAATGATTATAATCCTTGACCAGCACATGAGTCCCCCAGTGTTTCAGAAAAGGCCATAAATCCATGCACTATCCCTGAACACTGCATTTTACATCCAGGGCTTAGAGTTATTGAAAGATATGTAAAACTGGGGACAGGCAGAAAGTGGTTTGACTGTACACCTGAGAAAATTCTTATGCATTGCTTGTCCCTGGTTGTTCGTCTCATGCTCATGAAGTGTGGCACTATAACCTTCCTATCTGGCAAAGGAGCTGAATAACTTGTACATGGATGAAACATTTGTCCTCTTAGGAAACCTCTCATCTTTTGACTGTTGATTAAAGCCCTTCATGAATGATATAATATCCCATTTAGTATGAGAATTAGGAGTAATTCATTTCTTCTTATGATATTGAAACTAGCTCTTATATGAAGGGTGTATAGAACTTTTAGCACCAAACATCCAAAAATTTTTACATGATACCTAACCTTTAGCATTTAAAGAAAGACTGATGTAAATTTTTCTCATGCTTTAGCAAATTTTGAAAAATGCATTGTTGACAAGGCCAACTACCAAATAATGTTATGTTAAATCTGAAAAGTCAAATGGCAGATAGCTGAGAAAAGGGCAGAAATAGTTATTGGCTTCTTCATTTTTGCTTATCATTGAGAGTAATTTAGGTTGAAAAAATATATTTTCACAATTTAAATGTGTTAATGAATAAAATGTTTTTGTTGTTGAATAACTTTCATTGAGGATCTATGCCCATAACAGTTGGGTTGGATGAAGACCCAAGATGGCAGAGGAGTAAGTGGAAGCTACAGTAACCTCCTCCCAGGACCAATATAGAATTATACTAAATTGTAGAGAAATCATCCTGAATAACCAACTGAATACTAGCTGGAGAGAATACTAGCTGTCTTATAACCAAGACAGACCAAAGAAACCACTTCACCACAACATGTCTGGTAGGGATGTGGAAAGGCACAAGAAAGCTGGTGAGCTGGGCTCCAATGGGTAGCAGCTGAAGCTCTGGAGGGATTGGACTCTAAATCCATGGCTATAGTAATGGACAAGAATGACACTACAAAATGATAAAGGGAAGAATCCAACAAGAGGCTATAACCCTAGTAAACATTAACAAACCCAACATAGGAGCACCTATATATGTAAAGCAAATCTTGATGGACATAAAGGGAGAGATGGACAGAAATACAGTCATACTTGGGGATTTTAACATCCCCGTTGACTTCAATGGATAGATCTTTCAGAGAGAAAATCAACAAGAAAATAGTGTGACCTTAAATAACACACTAGATCAAATGGATTTAATTGATATCTTTAGAGTATTTCACCCCAATGCAGCAGAATATGAAGTCTGTCCTGGAAAAGTCCAACCATTGTTAACATAACAAGAACAGCTTGTGCAACATTAACGTAACCTAGCAACCAAGGAGAGTGGACTAGAATGCACATGCCTGAACAATGATGACTTCACTGTACTAGTCAGTGGGGGCAGTAAACACCACTGAGTGTGCATGTGTACTGTGTGGCTGTGGCATTCGAGAGTAGAGCAACGAATCTGCATCACATTTTGTGTTAAGCTTGAAAATTCATCCATGGAAACTATTCGATGACTCAGAAGACCACAGCTATGGGCAGCTGTTGATTGGCAGCTTCATCATGACAACACAATGCTCATGCAACACATCTCATGCAGAGATTTTTGGTGAAACATCAAATCACCCAGGTGACTCAGCCCCCCTATAACCCAGATTTGGCACCCTGTGACTTCTGGCTTTTCCCAAAACTGAAATCACCTTTGAAACAGAAGAGATTTTAGACCATCAATGAGATTCAGGAAAATATGGTGGGGCCTGTGATGGAGATTGGGAGAACAGTGTGAGGTGCCAAGGTGCCTACTTTGAAGGGGACTGAGGTGTCATTGTCCTATGTACAATATTTCTTGTATCTTGTGTCTTCTTCATACACAATGTCTCTATTTTTCATATTAAATGGCTGTGTACCTTCTGAACAGACCTTGTATAGATATTTTTCAAGTGTACATGGAGCGTTTTCTATGATAGACCACATGTTAGGGCACAGCACAAGTCTCATTAAATTTAAGAAGTTTGAAATCATATCAAACATCTTCTCTGACCATAATGCTATGAAATGAGAAATAAATCACAAGAAGAAAACTGAAAAATACATAAAGACATGGACACTAAATAACATGTTATTAAACAATGAATACATCAACAAGGAGATCAAGGAAGAAATCAAAAGATACCTTGAAGCCAATAAAAATGAGGACACAACAATCTAAAATCTGTTGGTGACAGGGAAAACAGTCCTAAGAGGGAAAATCATAGTATAACAGGCCTATCTCAGGAAACAAAGAAAAGCTTAAGCAAACAATCTAACTTTACACTTAAAGGAACTTGAAAAAGAACAACAAAAAAAGCTGAAAAGTGAATAGAAGGAATGGTATAATAAAGATCACACCAGAAATAAATGAAATAGAGTCTAAAAAATGATAGAAAAGATAAATGAATCCAAGAGCTAGTTCTTTGAAAAGATAAACAAGATTGACAAACTTTTAACCAGGCTCATTAAGAAAAAAAGAGAGATAACCCAAAGAAATAAAATCAGAAAAGGGGAGCAATAGTAATTGACAAAGAAATACAGAGGATTATAAGAAAATACGAACAATTGTATGCTAAAAAAGTTGACAGCTTGGGCAAAATGGATAAATTCCTGGAAACATGCAATCTTCCAAAACTAAATCAGAAAGAATCAGAGAGTCTGAATGGACAGATTACCCTAGTTAAATTGAAGTAGTAATCAAAAAACTCCCAACAAAGAAAAGCCCTGGACCTGCTGGCTTCACAGGTGAATTTTATCACACATTCTGAGAGAAAAAATACCTCTGCTTCTCAAGCTATTTCAAAAAATTCAAGAGGTGAAAAAACTCCCAAGCTCATTTTATGAGGCAGGCATTACCCATTTATCCATAACCAAATAAAGAATTACAAAAAAGAAAATTATAGGCCAACATCCCTGGTGTGCATAGATCCTAAATGCTAAAATCCTTAACAAAATATTAGCAAACTGAATACAGCAATATCTCAAAAATATCATACACCATAATCAAGTAGGATATATTCCGGGAATGAAAGTTTGGTACAACATTCACAAATCAATAAATGTGATTCACCACCTAAACAAAATGAAGGATAAAAACCACATGATCATATCTATAGATGCAGAAAAAGCATTGGATAATATCCAGCACCCATTTATGATACAAACTCTCAGCAAAGTGGGATTAGGGGGAACACACCCAAACATAATAAAGGCCGTATATGGCAAACCCACTGCTAGCATCATACTCAACAGGCAAAAACTACAAGCATTCCCTTTTAAGGTTAGGAATAAGACAGAGATATCAGCTTTCACCTCTCTTACTCAACATAGTGCTTAAAGTCCTAGCCACAGCAATCAGACAAGAAGAAATAAAAGTCATTCAAATTGGAAAGGAAAAAGTAAAACTGTCTTTATTTGCAGATGACATGATACTGAAGATTCTACCAAGAAACTACTGGCACTGATAAATGAATTCAGCAAATTAGCAGGATACAAAATTAATATCAGAAATCAGTTGCATTTTTATATGCTAATAATGAACTATTATAAAGGGAAATTAAGAGAAAAAATCCCATTTACAACTGCTTCAAAAAGAATAAAATACCTAGGAATAAACCTAACCAAGGATATAAATGACCCTTACTTGGAAAATTATGACATTGAAGAAAGAAAGTGAAGAAGATGCAAATAAGTGACTGCACATACTGCTTATGGATAGGAAGAATTAACATCATTAAAATGTCCATGGTACCCAAAGCAACCTATAGATTCAACATGATTTCCATCAAGATTCCAATGATGTATTTCACAGGACTAGAAGAAATATTTCAAAAATTTACATGGGCCCTGGTTGATGGGGCTCAGCGGTTGACTGACAGCCTGCAAATCAAAGAGTTACCAGTTTGATTCCCAGTCTAGGACACATACCTAGGTTGCTGGCCAGGTCCCCAGTAAGGAGCATGAAAGAGGCAACCACAGTTTGATGTTTTTCTCCCTCGCTTTCTCTTACCCTTCCCCTCTCTAAAATAAAAATAAATAAATACAATCTTTTTTAAAAAATTAAAAAGAAAATTTACATGGAACCACAAAAGACCCCTCATGGCAGTAGCAATTCTGAGAAAGAACAAAGTTGAAGGAATCATGCTACCTGGTATCAAACTATAATCTAAGGCCATAGTAATCAAAACAGCATGGTACTGGCATAAAAACAGACATGTAGATCAATACAACAGGTTAGAGAGTCCAGAAATAAACCCACACCTTTATAGTCAAGTGATATTTGACAGAGGAAGCAAGCACATACAATAGGCTAAAGATAATTTATTCAATAAATGGTGTTGGGAAAATTGGACAGATACTTGCAGAAAAATGAAACTAGGCCACCTTCATAGGCCACACGCAAGGATAAATTCAAATCAATTAAAGACTTAAATATTAGGCCCCAAACCATAAAAATCCTAGAAGAAAACATAGGCAGTAAAATCTCAGACATTGCTTGTAGCAATATTTTATCTGGTATATTGCCTTAGGCAAAGGAAACAAAAGAAAAAAATAAACAAATGGGACTACATCAAACTAAAAGGTTTTTGCATAGCAAAGGAAGCCATCAACAAAATAAAAGTATAACCCATGGGATGTGAGAACATATTTGCAGATATATCTGATACGAGTTTCATATCCAAAATTTATAAAGAACTTATAAAACTCAACACCACAAAAAAAATCCCAAAATGCTCAATTTAAAAATTTAGGGCAAAGGACATGAATAGACACTTCTCTAAAGAGAACATACAAATGGCCAATAGACATATGAAAAGATGCTTAATATCACTAATTATCAGAGAAATGCAAATTAAATCCACAATGAGATATCACAATGGCAATCATCAATAAATCAAGAAACTGCAAGTGCTAACAAGGATGCAGAGAACAGGGAACCTTTTGCATTGTTGATGGGAATGAAGGTTGGTGCATCCACTGTGGAAAGAAGTATGGAGATACCTCAAAAATTAAAAATGGATCTTCCTTTTTCCCAGCAATCTGACTTCTGAGAATATATCTGAAGCAGCCGAAAACACTAATTTGAAAGAACATAAGCACCCCTATGTTCGTTGAAGCATTATTTACAGTTGCCGAGACATGGAAGCAGCCCGAGTATCCCTCAGTAGATGAGTGGATAAAAGAACTATGGGATATTTATACAATGGAGTAGAACTTGGCTGTAAAAAAGAAGAAAAGTGTACCCCTCGTGACAGCATGACTACCTGGAGAACATTATGTTAAGTGAAATAAGCCAGTCAGAGAAAGACAAATGCTGTATCATTTCACTCATTTGTGGTTTCTAATGAACAAACTGAATAAGCAAATAGAGGCTCCTAGAGAGAGAGCAGGAGGACCGCGATGGGGGGTGGGGGTTAGAGGGTGAAGGACTGAGCACAAAGGAAAAAGGACTCATAGACATGGACAACAGTGTGGTGCTTGTGGGGGGTGGTTTAGGGGGATAAATGGCAATGGAAAAAATAAATAAATATAAATAAATAAATAGGAAAAAAGAAGTCATTACTATAGTTTTTATCTGAATTTTGCTTCTATGCACAATCATTGTTGTCTCCATGTTGCTTGTTCCTGTAGGTTGTTTTGATCATTGTCTTTCACAGTAGAGATTTTATCAATACCTGGTGCTGCTTGACAATGCGTTAATCTTTAATCATGAGAAATTTAAAACAGCCATGTCATGTGGGGCTGGGCAATTGTGGAGTTCCCTTAGTGTAATTCTAATTTACCTTTTGCTTCGAAATTCCTGTTTTCAGTATCTGGGTTTTTTCTTTGCAGCTTGTTGGATTTTTCAAGTGACTTCCAAATTCTGGCTGAAGGGTTCCGGGAGACAAATTAGGGAAGAAACTTGGAAGCCTGATTATCCATGGTATTACTCTTCCCATTATCCCCCTGTTTACTGTGAAGTGCTACGAGCTATTAAGTGAGACTCCAATTTCCACAAACCCCCAGTCTTCTGCCATGGTTGAGGAGGGGCAGCTATCCAGCTGTGTGGAGTGGGAGGATAGAAGTCCTAATTGTTCTTTAACAGATTTTTCAACTTTTCTTCCTATTTTTGGTTATCTTTACCTTTACTATCAAAGGCATTTCAAGGTTCTGCTATGTAAATTCATTTCTCTCTAGTTTACTTCACTGTCAGCTTAGGATTCAGTTTTCTGAGGTTTGCTAAATCAATAACCAATCCTACACTAGTTTTCCAGTACATTTATGTCATTAGATTGATAATAGTATCAGTCCTGGTTCCAGCAGGGATTAAATAGGATATTCAAGTTGGACTGCTTTGTATAGAGTTTAATAAAAGCTGTTTTTAAAGATATGGGAAGAATATAAATATACCACAAGAGCTAGGGCAGCATGTTGGAGCTAGTAACAAGAAGACTCTTTAACGAGTCCTGGGGCTGGAGGTGTGAGGAGGGAGCAGGATCACCAGTGCCTGGAGATGGAGACTGCTTCATACATGCAGAAAGCTGCTGGACAGGACCTGGCTCTTTGTAAAAGAGGCACAATTAGCCCACAGCGTTGCTGCAGGAGGGAGGTAGGGAATAAGCCCTGCAACAGTTCCCACTCTCTTCTGTCATTTCTTGATGGTGCTTCCTGTTGGTCAAGTCCACAGGAAAATGTTGGTGTTGCTGATCCAGGTCAGTGGCTTCTTTCCCACACCCTTAACTGCACAGAACACAGTGAAAAAGAACAGAGAGGACATCTAGGGAGGAAAATGAACATTAGTGCTAATTACCTTGTGATTATGTTGTCAACTTTATTTTAGTTCCCCATCTTCAACACCAGTCAGCTTTCGGTGTTTATGAGTGTGTTTCAATTTTGTTTGTTCATTTATTTGGTTCTTTAGATTCCACATATAAGTGAAATCATACAGAATTTGTTTTTCTCCGATTGACTTACTGCACTTCCTATAACAGCCTCCAGGCTCATCTATGATATTGCAAATGGCAATATTCCATTGCATATATACACCACAACTGTTTTTACCAGTCGTCTATTGACGGGCACTTGGTTTGCTCCCCTATCTTGGCTATCATATACAATGTTACAATGAACATAGGGGTGCAAGAAGTGAAGTGAATAAGAAGTACAAATTGGCAGTTACAGAGTAGTTATGGGGATGTAAAGTACAGCTTAAGGGAACAGAGTCAATAATGCCACAATACGTATGCATGGTGCCAGGTGGGTACTGGAAATGTCGGGGGATCAGTTTGTAAAGTATGAGTCTAACTACTATGTTGTGCACCTGAAATGAATAGAAAATAACATGTAAAGGTAAATGAAAAAAAAAGAAGAAAAGATGAAGTTGAAGTGATTTAAACTCTATACAATTGAATGGTAAGGAAGGACTGAAGAAAATTACTCAAGATACTTTGAAAAACATAAATGAAGTAGGGATTAGTCATACATTTTATCTCTTTGTGTGACCCCATAAAAATGATGAATTTGATTAACCAAGTTACATACATATATTTATGTGATTCAGTTTTTATTGCTTTTGGATGAAATTGCTCCCAATCTGATGTGACCTCTGTATCTTCCATGTTTGTGTTTGACAAAGATGGCTTGCTGATACTGCCTCATAAATAGAGCCCATAGCATAAATACTACTTCACATACTTTTGCATTTCAAACTAATTTGGTGACCTTTTAACACTTGAACACTTCAGAATATACCAATTAATCCTGAGGTTCTATTTTAAAAGTAATTATAAACAGACTCCCCAATTTCAAATTCAGAGGCAAAGCCAAAGCAAGGATCTTTTCAAGTAATCTGAGTTTTAGAGAAAGTGTTTCAAAGGGATCTAATTATAAGTAGAATATTTTCCTTCATTGCATTTCTACTTTTTCTTCTAATCCACTCAAGATTAGGCCATTCAAATGTTGAACACAATATTAATTACACAGGAAGGACTTCCAAAGTGGTTTTATAGAAGACTAAGTTTAAAAAATTAGAGGGAGAGATTCTCTTAGAAGGTATTCAATACATTAAATTAGAGATTGGATTTTTTCCTCTCCCAGTATGATTGGTTACAGAAACCATTTCAATGTAGGTGGAAGAAATGAAACAATATAATTAGAGATATAATCCTAATACGAGTGTCAAAACTCACCTGTTACGAAGTCAGAGATTATATGAGGAACCATGCAAAGGAATCAAACAGTGAAGTCTGGACTTTTGTGAAATTTTTCTACAATGACGTCAATATCAATAATCTTACAATTTAATATTATATCTTTAGTCTTCCATGTTAACCTGCTGTTTTCTAGAGCAGCAACTCTAGTAGTCTGCAGACCTAGCATGAAGGCCTAGCAACTTTAATGGCTCTGAACATCCCTGAGAGATTACAGAGTCTGTGGCAGGGTCCACCATGACCAGGGAAACCTGGCATTTCTCACTGGGGGCAGAAAGGCCCCACAGTTTTTGTACCTGAATAGAGGAGTGAGCAAATGAAGCCTGTGTCGTAGGGCAGCTGTGGGGAAATGAGACATTTTCATAAAGTGGAAATTCTAGAAAGAGTCAATGTTAATTCAAGGCCTATGACTGGCCAACGATATAGGGTGCAGGAAGCCACAGATCATCTGTTGTCAGAACAGCCTAGGTGCCACAAGCTGGGCAACAAAACCCACAATAACCTTGGTACATCATGAGGCCAGAATCGCACCAGTATGGGTTTAATTGTGACTCCCCATTTCTTATGTTCCTCACAACGTGACCCTTGTTTGGAAATAGGATCATTGCCAGTTAGCTAAGGGTCTTCCTCACACAAGATCCCAGACTTTGCTAGATAAATTGATCCAGTTGAATTGAAATGAAGAGTTCAATATACATCATATCTTTTGTTAACTATTATAAGATCTTAAAGAGGGAATCTTAGGGGCCGGGGTGTGTGAAAATAAACCTCTGTTTCTGAATCCTATATGTTACCCTGTCTATTTTTCAAAACTTTGTTGGTATCTCACAAGAATTAAGATAGGAGCATAACAAAGCCCCTGAGGGTTTACCTTATAGAATTTGACCCTAAAACAGCTGGACGGCTGATTTTTGAATGCCCAGCATGTATTTCTCCTTATTTTGCTAAGAGTATACCAACTGTCCCCTGGAAAAGCAGCCTTCACTCTTGGGGTCGGGGGCAGTCAGTGAAAGAGCCACACTTCTAAGGCCACAGTTTATGCATGTGATTGAGGCTAAAAAATCAGATTTTTTCTCGTGGACCTTGTCACAAGAACAGAAAACATTTGGAATCAATGATTCCTGCAGGTGGTGGCCTGAGGAGACTCTCCTTTTTGTTGTGGACTGGAAGAGCACCTACTTCCTGCAAACTATCCCTTTCTGTTTTTAAGAACTTAAGTTTTCCTTGGGATTCTGTGAGATGCCCAGTATCCTTCCAATGAATTCAGTTGTCCTAAATTAACAGTGTTGTTCTCTGTTGCTTTCAGGATGTTTGACCAGTTCAGCCTATTGTCCTTTTCTAGTGTTATCCTTTCCTGGTGTTAGGAAACTGGTATTTCTGGGGCTGACAATGGTAGTAGAAAATGTAAATTACTTACTTGATAATTATTGTTTTGGAGATACTATTTTTCTCTGAAGCATCTGAATAGTACTTTAACAATTATTGATTCTGAATCATTAAGTAGTTAGATTTTGCATTGGAATACAATAATAAAAACCACCCAAGCTTTCATCTTTTGTGTATGTGGCTATTTTTGAATTTAAATGGTTTCTCAACTATGTATATTGTTCCCAGTCCTTTTGTATACTGTCCTTGAAGAATAAGATGAAAACTAGAGGGTATGTTTTCAATTCTCTGAAAATAGAAATTGCTGGTGGAAAAGGGAAGGATGTTCCTGGCAGCTTGCTTGGCACAATATAAATGATATATTCAGTTAACATTTTTGAAAATATTTTTTATGGTTCAGGAAGATTAGTTTGTTTATGTATTATTCATCACAGTTAATGAGAGTATGGAAGAGCATCCTGAATTTTAGTAACAAAAATGCAAATTCTAAGATTATATAACAAAACTACAAAACTCTATTTTAGTTTATAATTCACATAACACTCAGTTTAACAATTGTAACTATATAAAATATTTTTCAGCATTTTTCAAATAGTCCTAGAATGCTTGCAACTTTGACAAGACTGTATCATTGTAAGAGGTCTAATTACTGGAAAATACCTGTGGATAGCTTACTTAGAAATCCAGTTCATTTTCCAAACTGTGTACCAAAATGGGGCCACATACTAACCCTGACAAGCCCGGGGTGGCCTTACAAACTCAGAGACCGAAAGTAACCTCATAGGATGGTCTGAAATTAAAACCTCCTAACTGAAAGCTGATCAAAGTGGGTAGTAACGTCCTAGGCCTGTATCCTCCTTGAAAAGGTCAAACTTTATCTGAAGTGAGCTAATCTGTTGTCTTTTTTGCATAAGGTAACTTACTTTTAAAACGTCTGAGTAGTTTTCTTTCCTAGGCCCCTCAGGGCACAACACTAGCTTCAGAGCCCAGACCACAAAACCCCTCGCTGTTCTCTGTTCCCCACGCACCACCTCTGTGTGCTGTAAAAGTTTATATTGACTATCCTGTACCCAACAATGTAAAAGTATGTGTCTCTATTTTGCTTTTTTATCCAATTCTGGAGATTTTCCCCTTTGCTTTCTCCCACCTCCCTGACTGACCACAAATGGATTTCGTGTAACCCTCATTATATCTCCTTCTTTTGCAGGAATGTACAAAATAAGCCACAAAACTGCATTCTCTGGAGCGTTTTGGCTCAAATAAATTCAAAATTTTTCTATAGGGTTGGACATTTTCTACATCAACAAAATAAACACAAAAATCTATATATCACGGAGGTTGAACTCATTTTCACCAGGGGCCACATTAGCCTCGCAGTTGCCTTCAAAGGGCCAAATGTAATTTCAGGACTGTATAAATGTAACTGCTCCTTAACAGTTAAGGGAGAACTCGGTGCTGCTAATGGGTCGAAACAAGGTGCCGGGCCAGATAAAACAAGGTGGAGGGCTGGATTCAGCTCATGGGCCTTGTGTTTGCCACCTGCATTACATATTTTTCCAATTAAGAAGGTAATTTCAAAAACTCAAGATCATTGTATGTATAAACAATGCTAGAATTTTGAATTTTTTGTTAATTAAAGCTATGAAATGTTATCTTATTTTGTTATTTTTTATTGAATTTACTGGGGTGACGCTGGTTAACGAAATTATACAGGCTTTAAGCACGCAGTTCCATAGCATAGCATTGGTATACTACATGGTGTGTTCACCACCCCAAGTCAAGTCTCCTTCCATCATCATTTCTCCCCCCATACCCTCTTCCACCTCTCTCCAGCCCCTTTCTCCCAGCAATCACCACACTGTTATCTGTGTCCATGAATTTTTCTCTTTCTTTAGAACTATAAAGAGTTTTAGCTTTAACAATAAATTTAAAAGTTTTCACTAAAGAAAACTAAAACTAAATAGTATATTAATATAATTATACTGGAATTTATTCTGATTACTTTCTTTTTTTCTCATTTACTCTAAAATTATATATACTTGTGTGTATATATGTACATATTTACCTATATATATACACACACATACATGTATATGTTAATGAAGTAAATGTGTTTTAAATATTTTTCCCTTTAAAATTGATGTACAAATGCCCTACATTTACAGTCAGAAATTCTGGTGATGAAATCCATTTCCATTACTTGCTACCCTACTAGGTACTGACTAATACAATCTTGAAAATGTCCCTTAGTTTCTCTGCAACTAGGTTTTGTTATCTACTAAAGGTGGAGCCCAAATGATTGTTTTGCCTACCTCTATCAATCAGACAGGATAAATTATGCTGCGCTAACAAATGACTTACAAATCTCAGTGGCTTTAATGAACCTTTTAAAATTTTTGCTAGCTCAAGCAACTTGTCTGTTAAAGACTGGCAGGAGAGGGTGGGGCTGTTTTTGTCATAGTCACTCAGGGACCCAAGCTGACAGAACATATCGAATGAGGCCTGTCTCTATGCCAGAAGAAAAACAGAGAGCTCTAGAATCTCACCTCGCCAATCAAGTGCTCCAGTCTCAGGATGACAAATGTCACTTGCATATTCAACTCACTGGCTGGTCACATGGGTCTAATCAACCACGAGGGGAGAGGTCAGGAATTCAATTCTGTTATAAGCATAGAAGAGAAATAGGAATATTTTGCAAATGTACAAATGGCTTTCATATTACTTCGTAAGATTCTTAGGCTTTGTATATAAAAATACTTTCTAAAATATAAATATTTATATTCAAGTTTTATAACTCTCAAACCCCTTTTCTGTTTTACCAAATTGCTGTTAAACTTCATAATTATCCTTTCGTTATTTTACTTAATTAGCATATATTTATTGAGTGCTTATAAAATGCTAACCACTGTGCTAGGGGTACAAATGTGACTATGACAATCTTCGTCCCCAAGGCATCTAATATTCAGTAGGAAAAAAGGACACAGAATTCTAGGATGATGAGATTGCTTGTATGCCTGCCACAGAGGAGAGGGTGATTAATTCTGCTGGGGTAGACTGAAAATAGCATACATGAAATGGGCTCTAGATCATGAGGTTTGGAACTGTAAAATCACTGAGTTTTTCTATCACATTATCTTTGCCCAGATCCACTTAAAAGGATAATACCTAAGGCAGTATCACAAGTGATACTCTAACCTTACGAGTATCCATGCTATAGTCTTTCCTATAGGTCATCCTCCAGCCTTTGTCATGGGCCGGAGACACCAGCCCTACAGGCAACATCAGCACCCAGGAATAACCATGAGTTAACACGGCTGACTATGCTATTTGCTCAGCTTTTATTAATGCAGGTTAAATCCAAATCTATAATAACCCAATAAAAATAATCACTCATAAAAAATCAGCAATAACATCACACAAGAGAATTGAGAGATAAGCAACCTGGGTCTCAAGAGTCCAGATCAGATCTGAGTCTCAGAGGCAGCCAGTCAGTGTCTTGAAAGGCTGAGTCAATGGGGGCTTCAGAGTCAGCTAGAGCAGGGCTTATCGGAGCAGTGGGGCGATTCTTAGCTTTTTGGCTCCTCTCGGCTGTCTGTTCTAAGGCCTTTGCTTTCACACTCTTATATGATGCAATGTTGCATCAGCCTTTGATTAAAACGTGTTTTGTGCCTCCTTGGTAAGCACAGGTCGATTTTGTCACTCTGCTGCGCTTGCTCCGAGGGGGTGGTGTTTCCCTTCAGATAGGCACGTGTTGTCTACCAGATTGTAGTGCGCATGCTCGAGGGGTTGCAGCATCCCTCTGATGAGTCATTGCTCTACTGCACGTGCTCTAAACATGGCTTGTTAGTTAACAGGCCTGATGTCATCTTAGTTTAGTCCTGCTCTCCAAAGGCAGCCATTAAAAAAAAAATAGAAGACACAAAAGAAGACTGATTCTATCAAGTAAAAATACTTGTTTTACCATGTGGTCAGAATTATCAGTTATCTTTGAAATCAAATTTAGATAACTTATTTTTAAGGTGCTTTTCCCTACAAACAGATCTTTGCTTGAAATAAAGCAGTCAGTCATGGTTCCTAGAAATTCATTTATTTACTTTTAGCAGTACTTGGCTAAAAAAAGTACAAGTTTTATTCTATGAGTATTTCACCTCAATGTAGTTTGAAAAATGATTTCTTTACAAAGGAAACCTGTTTCTTTTTCTAAGTCATTTCACCTGAAAAAAGAAGGACCAGTAAGTAATAAAACCTGAGAATAGTATATTTTAGAAAAATTAAGAGTGTGGAAGAAAGTGCTTTGGTCAGTAGCATTTAATTCAGCTCAACAAACATCTATTGATGGTCTACTATAGGTAAGCCATCAGGAGATTTACTAACTGGTGGGGGAGACAGATAAACAAAAGTGATCTAAATTGTAGGTTAGAATGGAAATAAGTGATATGAATAAGTGTGGTTAAAAAAAATAGCAGCCCAGAGGAAGGAGTAATAATTCTGACTGGGAGGCAAGATGATGCTTCACAGAATGCTTATATAAGCTGGATCTAGAACAATGAGTAGACTTTCAAAAGCAAGAGGAAGGGGAAGGTAGAAGGTAGGGCTGGGGAAAGAATATTTGAAACTGAAGTAAAAATATGTATGTGAAACAGCGTAGTGAAAAGAAAGTGCTTTACTTATTTGGGCAATGCCAAGCAGTCCAGAATGCCAGGGTACTGTGTGTGTGTGTGTGTTGCACGCACTAGGAGATAAGTGAGGCAGAGTAGATTGAGGATAGACTATGGAGAGTCCCAAATGCCTTGTGAGGGTGTTTAGATTTTATTCTCTGAAGTAGGTACCCTAACAGGTTGTCAAGTTGTAGAATGGCACTTTCAAACTTGTGTTTTAAGAATATTGGTCCTTTATTATTTATGGCCAATTAATAGTCCATTGTATATATGTACCACATCATTATCTAGTCATCTATCAATGGATACATAGGTTGCTTCCGTATTTTATCATTTTCAACAACATGGATGTTCCTACAGGGTATTATAATAAATGAAATAAGTCAGACAGAGAAAGACAAATGCCACATGATTTCACTTAGATATGGAATCTAAAAAATAAAATAAATGAACAAACAAAACAGTAACAAACTTATAGATACAGAGAACATTTGGATGTTTACCAGGTGGGAAGGGGGTTGAGAGGCTGGGTTAAAAGGTGAAGGTATTAAGAATAATATAGGAAACGGGGAAGCCAAAGAACTTACATGTACAACCCATGGATATGAACTATGGGGCGGGGCATGGCTGGAGGGAAGGAGGTACCAGGTAGAGGGGAGCAAAGGGGGAATAATTGAGACAACTATAATAACATAATTAAGTATACTTTAAAAAAGTACAAATTGTCAGTTATGAAACAGTCATGAGGATGTAGAGTACAACATAGGGAGTATCGTCAGTAGTATTGTGATGGCTATACATGGTGTTACACAGGTGCTGGCTCTACTGGGGGGAAATCACTTCATGAGTAATATAACTATCTAACCACTACACTGTACACCTGAAACTGAAATAATATTAAATGTCAGCTGCAATTGAAAACTTAAAATATAAAAATAAATTTAAAAAGAATATAGTTTTTTTATTTTTTTAAATAAAAATTGCACGTATTTAAGGTGTACAACATGGTGGTTTGATATGCATACACATAGTAAAATGATTACTACAGTCAAGCTAACTAAAATTCATCTCAGATGCTTATCATTTTTCGTGTGTGATGACAGCGCCTGAAATCTACTTTCTTAGCAAACATAGTACACGACACAATGAGAACTTGAGAAACGAAACTAGGGTAGCGAGGGTGGAGAGAAGCCTGTAGAATTTTGTGGAGGTGGACTCGATGGGACTAGGTGCTGCAAACAGAAAGAGCGGGAGGCAGGAGTTGGGGGGCCTGAGGGCTGTAATGGGGTGAGGTCTGCATCTTCTTAGCATTCTAAAGTCACACTTCCCTGCCCTAGGAGTTGCTCAGTGACTCCCATAAAGACATGGAATTCTCCTGGTCTCTTCTTCAGTTTTCCTCTGTCAAGTTCATGCATATTGTTGGATGGGCGGGTGTCAGGTCCCTCAGTTTAAACCCAGGTTTTGCCTCACGGCCCATACCTTTGGAATCAATGTACATGCAGGAACTGTAATCATAAAAGTAACCCTATTAAAAGTACAGTGTCCCACTGACCTTCTCATACTGCTCAGTAGGGACAGTACTCTCCCTGTCACTGGATACAAACTAAGGCAGACTTCGCATTTCTGTCTTCATTCTTAGTTTAGAAGAGGAAGTATAATTGCTTTAAATAACTTGTCTCATTTCAATAATGATAAGGTATAGTCAAAGAATAACATAACTCACACCATGATTTAAAGTTAAAACCCTCCCTACCACTCCTTACCAGGTTGGAGCCTGCTTTGCAAAGGCTGCTGGAAGATTCACTCCTAACACTTTTCCTCCTGTAATTTATTAGACCAGAGGGGAGGGAAGAGAGAGAAGGGAAATACAAAAGTTCTTATTTCTTTGCTACCATTATTGCATGACTCTGCTCTCTCAGTGACTGACATAATTAAAGCTGATTCTCCTGTTGGCACTTTTGTGGGATCTTTATTTAAGCTAGTCACTTCTCTGTCACTCTTAGCAGTTCCTTGGTCCCCCTTGAGCATTTTTCAGCTGAGGGCTCATCCTAGGCAGCTGTTATAGTCTCTTAATCCCACAAACCTGTTGGCTGATCCTTATCGGGTTGATGGGCAGTAGAAACACATTCCTAGGCCTAGACAGGCTCTAGGGAAGCACACTTATCCTAACTCAGCAGCATACCACTTCTAAAGCTACTAGGCAGGCTGCCTCTACCTAGTTTGAGTGGGAGTCAAACAGATGGCTACTGCATCTCCATTGATTTCAGGTGCTCTCAATACACACAGAAAATGATGACTATGCGAGCAGATGAATATATTACCTTGACTGTAGTAATTATTTTACCATGTATACATATATCAAACCATCATGTTGTATACCTTAAATATATATAATTTTTATTTAAAAAATAAAGGAAACATATTTTTTTAACTTATTTTTTATTTTTTATTGTTGTGCAGTTACACTTATCCCCATCCCCCACTTACTCTCCCCCACCCTAACCACCCCCACCTCCCACATTCAATCCTCCCCAAACCCCATTGTTTTTGTCCATGGGTCCTTTATACATGTTCCTTGATGACCTTTCCTCTTCTTTGCCTGCCGCTCCCCTCCCCTCTGATTACTGTCAGTTTGTTCTTTATTTCCATGTCTCTGGTTCTGTTTTGCTTGCTTGTTTGTTTTGTTGATTAGGTTCCACTTATAGGTGAGATCATATGGTATTTGTCTTTCACCTCCTGGTTTATTTCACTTAGCATAATGCTCTCCAGTTCCATCCAAGCTGTCATGAAGGGTAGGATTAAAACTTATTTTTCATTTTTATTTTTCAATTGCAGTGGAAATGCAACATTATATTCATTTCAGGTGTACAGGGAACACATCAAATTGAGTGATCTTGGTGAGATCCTTCTCGCCAGTTTGAGAGGAGGGGCAGGCATCTGTCACTCTCCCATCTGTTCTTCAAGAGGTGAGACCTCAGGATAAATGCAGCAATCTGCTAAGATACCTTTCACACTAAAATACTATCTATTTCTGCTCTCATGCCTTATTTTTGACTGTCAAAGTGGCTAAGATATTTGAGAGAATCATGGAATCGATTATTAATTAATCTTTTGAAAAGTTAAATATGGTGTTGTACCCCCTTTCCAATGCAGCACTTATCATATTTTGATATTTCAGTTGAGACTTCCAATTCTACGTTAAATTCCATCCCTGTTCCTGTGATTGTTGAGCCTGTCTTCACTTTGGAGGCCATCCCCTGTATTCAGGTACCTGTTTCTCCATGACCTCCAGATGCTCGGTTTCCAATCCAGCACTGAAGGCTCCGTGTATCCACATCTGTGCCAGAGCCATGGGTCACTTGCTTGGCTGGAGGGGAGATGGACAAGTGATGGGAGTAGAACAGTGTCTCAATTCAGCACCATAAACATTTTAGGCCAGATGATTCTTTGTCGTGAGTGCTGTCCTGTATGTTGTAGGGTTCTTTGCAGCATCGGTGGCCTTATTACTTGCTAGATGCCAGAAGCAACTCCTTCCCTAGTTGTAACAAAGAAAAATGCCTTGACATCGGTAAATGTCTCCTAGAAAGAAAAATCTCCTATAGTGGAGAACCAGTGTAATAGGGAGAGAGAAACACGTTTTAAGTTTTGTTGTTTGTGGGGAAAGTAATGAGTTTGGTGTTTATGTTATGAGAAGGGCTAGCAGTACCTGCATCTGGAGTTATTTAACAGTCTATTAGAAACTGAGGTCTTGCATTTATGAGCAGAGGAAAGGTTAAACTTTCTTTTGATGTGAGTGATTTGTGCATAGCTAATACCTGTGTGCTTGGGTGTGGAAGTTCTCATTCTGTGGGATGAGTAGTAAGAACGGCTGAGGATAAATCATTGTGAAAGGCCTTTGTTTAAGGAATGGCCAGAAGTAGGACCAAAAGCGTGCAGTGGGGCAATAAAAAGGGGAGGAGGCTGGCACATAGTGTTCAGGGCTGCTGCAAGGTAAAGGAACACCTGTGTTCCGAGCCACCGATGCCAGGCTCCAAGAAGGGCACGTGGGTGTTCTGGGCCCATCGTTAGTCCCAGCTGGACCCGTGGAAATCCCAGCATGGGGTCTGAGATACCGAGGGTCTAAATAGTTTAAAGATAATTCCTCATCACAGCAACATGAAAATTCTCAGACATCAAGAAGTTCTTTCTTTAACAAGATAGCTCCTAGAGGTCCATGATGGTATGGTGTGTCTGTGAACACCACCACCCGATGTGCCATTCACTAAGATAGAAATACAGAGAGAAACTAATTTGTCTGCTCAAAAGTTAGAATCCCAAGGCTCTTTACTGTCTTAGATTTTGTAAGGTAACAGACAAGCTAAAGTGGAACAATATACCAAGGACGTTAAGGACCAACAAACTAAATACAAAGAATATTAAGAGTGAGAATAGAGTAGAATAGATTATAAATGCTTTGCATCAGTGGGTCTCAAACTTCATTGTCTTAAAGCACCTATTTACTCTAAAAAATTAGAGTCCTCTAATTATAGTCCTCTTTGAGGACTACAAAGAGCTTCTGTTTATGTGTATAATATCCTTCTATATTTACTATATTGGTGATTGAATGAGAAAATTAAATAAATGTGTTTACTAATTTTAAGATAATACACCCATTGCTTCTAAACATAAATAACATTTTTATCAAAAACACTATAGTATTCAAAACAAAACTGGTGAGAATGGAGACACTGTTTTAAATTTTTATAATTCTCTTTAATATGTCTGGCTAACAGGAGACAGTTGAGATCTCGCGTTACCTGCTATACAAGTTTGTTGTTGCATCACACATTATGTAGCCTCAGTAAACTCCACAGTGCATATGAAAGTAGAAAATGCAAGTATGTCTCAGCAGTTTTTGTCCTCTCAGACCCCCAGACAGGGCTATGGGGGAACGGGTCCCAAGACCACACTTTGACCTACTATTTAGATGATGTCTGTAATGTTTAGTAATTAATTTTAGCAGAGGGCAATGAGTTTTTGAAACAGAGATCCAAGATATAAAACTAATAGGAAAAATTCTCCACATATTAAATCCTTTAATAAGTTTTGGGGTCACAAGACCCAGCTAAAACTCACATTGATGGCTAATTTTTAATATTTTTCAGATGCTTCTAATATTGGTTATTATAATTCTAACATTTATTAGATGGAACTAGGTTCTTTTGGTTCTCTTTAAACAAAGTTTATTCTTGGATTTGAAAAAGGAATTTTTCTGGGATGAATATTTGGATTGCATAGTTTTATATTTATTAACTAATAAATGTAAATGGATTTAAACATTGTTACTAATATTTCCACTTGCAATATTAATTTTGTCCAGGTAAACAATACATTGAACAGAAAATATTCGGTGAGAAGAATGCAGATGCTGAATATTTTCTCAAGTATATTATTAATTATAAAGTACAGGACTAGTATTTGATCGGAGGTCCTCGCAAACTCACTTGAGCTCATGTCTGGTAGAGATTTCTAAAAAATTTAAAGGCCTATAAAGCATCTATCTATCATCTATCTATCTATCAAACTTCTTCACTTTATATATTATCCATTTGGCTGTAGGATTGCAATTAGAATAATATATTGATTAACAGCGTGGGCTGTGAAGCCAGATTTCTTGAGTTCAAATTTTAAATTTAAATCATCTCTGTGTCTTTGGCTGTTTTCTTATCTGTAAAATGGGGGTTGTAATAATAATAATTTCACATGGTTCTTATAGGATTTGAAAGATGCAGTTAGAGGGAAAGCTCATAGTACAGTGAGTGCCAGGAATGGAATAAATACTCTTTACTTGTTATTTTTGAAGCTGTAGTTAAGAATTAGTATGAATTGTATAAATGTCAGTTGATGAATCTAGGGCTTAAAAGTAATGCATTTAGGTACATGTAAAATAACAGGAAATATTTGTATTGCTTTATACCCCATTTTCTGACACAGAGCTCCTAACACTCTTGTAATTTCCTGTGTGATAAGAGCACTAGGAACATCTTTTCTTCTAAAATGTAGTCCTTGACCATGGTTACTGACACTGAACTCCTAACTCACCTGAAATTTCCACAGAGACAGCAGTGTCTTGGTTGGAATAGGACCACTAAGGTGGGCTTCTGCCCAAGAAAAACAAAACCATAATTAGAAGCTTGGAACTTTCAATTCAACTTCTCATTCTTAGGAGACAGGAGAGTGGTTGGAAGAGGAGTTAATGATCCATGATGCCTACAATGAAGCTTCTAAAAATAATCTCCAAAGTATGAAGTTTGGAAATCTGGTGAACACATCTACATGTCAGGAGGGTGTGGTGCACCCCAACTCCATGGAGGCAAAAACTCCTGAGCTAGGAATCCCTGTGGACCTCGCCTTATGTATCTCTTCATCTGGCTATTCATCTGTATCCTTTATCATATCATTTATTATACAATAAATGGGTAAATATGAGTAAGTGCTTCCCCGAGTTCTGTGAGCTATTATAGCAAATAATGGAATCCAGGAGGAGGGCCATGGGAACCTCCTAGGTGTAGTCAAATTGGGCAGAAGTTGTGGGTAACCTGGGGACCTACAACTTGTCATTGGCATCTGAAATGGGGGAGGGGGACAACCTTGTGTGACTGATCATCAACCTGTGGGGCCTGTGCTAACTCTGGTTAGTGTTAGAATTCAGTTGAATTGTAGGGCACCCAGCTGGTTTCACAGAGAATTGCTTGGTGTGGGAAAAATACCCTGCATATCTGTCAGAAGTTTTGAGTGTGGCTTAGTATGAGAGTAAAGGGGAAACACATAGGAGAAGTGAATCTTTTCCTACTCAGCATGTAAAACACTTTCTTAAAATTAGGTCTCTGAAAATGAAGGATTTGTTTCTGCCATGCACTAAGTAAGCGTCTCCAGAATTGTCCGCCTATAAATAAATTATTTGATGGTAAGTGTTGAATAAAACTTATGAAATAGACTACTATAAAAAGGATACTTGAGACTTTAGTTCAGGCTTTTAAAATTATTTTATTTCAAAATTCCTTTTTTAATTTAAATTATATTTTATCGTTTATGCTATTACAGTTGTCCCAAATTTTCCCCTTTTGTCACCCTCCATCTATAACTTGCAACTCCTTCAGACAATTCCCACATCATTGTCCATGTCCATGGGTCATGCATATATATTCTTTAGCTACTATATTCCCTATGCTGTACTTTACATCTTCATGACCAGTCTGTAACAACCAATTTATACTTCTTAATCCCTTCACCTTTTTCATCCATTCCCCTGACACCCTCCCATCTGGCAAATATCAAAACATTGTCTGTATCTGTGATTCTGTTCTGTTCTGCTTGTTTGTTTATTCTGTCTTTTAGATTCATTTATTGATATATATGTATTTACTGCCATTTTATTGTTTATATATTTCTTCTTCTTCTTCTTAAAGAAGACTCACATTATATTTCATATAATACTGATTTGGTGGTGATGAACTCCTTTGGCTTTTTCTGGTCTGGGAAGCTCTTCACCTGTCCTTTGATTGTAAATGACGGCTTTGCCGATAGAGTAATCTTGGTTGTACGTTCTTGCTTTTTATCACTTTGAATGTTTCTTGCCAATTCCTCTAGCCTCCCGAGTTTCTTTTGAGAAATTAGCCAATAATGTTATGGCGCCACCCCTGTATGTAACTAACTGCTTTCCTTTTGCTGCTTTTAAGATTCTCTCTTTGTCTTTAACCTTTGGCATTTTAATTATGATGTGCCTTAGTGAAGGCCACCTTGGATTCATCTTGTTTGAGACTCTCTGTGTTTTCAGAACTTGTATATCTATTTTTCTTCACTAAGTCAGGGAAGTTTTCTGTCATTATTTTTTCAAATGGGTTTTCAATTTCTTGCTTGCTCTCTTCTCCTTCTGGCACCCCCTTGATGTGAATGTTGGTATGCTTGAGGTTGTCCCAAAGGCTCCTTACACCATCCTCATTTTGGGGAGGATTGTTTTTTCTTTTTCTTGTTCTAATAGAGTGTTTTTTGCTTCCTTATATTCTAAATTGCTGATTTGATTCTTGGCTTTATCCACTCTACTGTTGATTCCCTGTACAGTATTCTTCATTTTAGTTAGTGTATCCTTCATTTCTGATTGGTTCATTTTTTACAGTTTTCATGAATTTTTAATGCTGTTCAAGTTCTCTCTGAGTTCATCTGCTCTTCCCCCAAGTTCACTGAGCAACCTTATAACCAGTGTTTTGAACTCTGCATCTAGTACATTACTTGTCACCATTTCGTTTAGTTCTTTTTCTGGAGTTTTGTTTTGTTCTTTCACTTGGGCATGTTTATTTGTCTCTTTACTTTGTCAGCCACCCTGTGTTTGTTTCTACGTATTAGGTAGAGCTGCTATGACTCCCTGTCTTGGAAGAGTGGTCTAATGTACTAAGTGTCCTATAGAGTCCAGTGGCACAGCCTTCTCTATCACCTAAACTGGGTACTTGAGGTGTACCCACTGTGTGGGCTGTGTATACCCTCTTCTTGTAGTTGAACCTTCATCGCTGTTGGCAGGAAAATGGGAGGGATTTACCTAGGCTGATCAGCTTCAAGGACTGACTGTGATCACTGACCACCAAACTCTGACCATCATGGAGGATCAGTTGTATAGGAGCCTACTCCACAGATCAGGACTTACTTCAGCAGGGCTCTGGTGTCTACTAAGTCTGCCTCTTGAGTGTGTTGCTTATGGAGGAGGTTGGGTGGTGGTGCTCTGACATGGTCTGTAGCTGTCCACTAGGTGTGCTGGCTCTTGGGCCTCACAAGAAGTATAGGCCAAGGTCATCCACTGCCTGTGTTCTGTCCAGTGCCACCTGGTTCAAGCTACAAAGTGATCTGCAGATGGCTGCACTTGTGCTGGGCTTGGAGGTGCCTGAGCAAGGCCAAGTTGTGAACCAAGGCTTCCAGTGCCAGGCCTGGGGCAACTTAATAAGAAGTACAGGGCTTGCTAAGGCCAGATGCTGCTTGTTTGAGAGAATTCAGGAAAATCTGAAGCATGAGCAAAGAGAAGCCTTATGGAAAAGCCACTAGAAACAGCTTGGGTGGGCCCAAAAGTTGGGCGGGGCAGAGCCTCAGGTAGTCACCCAGGTGGAGCAAATAGTATGAGCCAGGCTGATGGAGTCTTGTATATGTCATCTGCCTGTCCACTTGATAGGGGCAGGGCTCAGAAAAGGAACAGTGGTCTCTGCCAACACTTCAGTCTGGAAAAAGTTGCTCCCCAGCTCTTGCCCTGATGCTAGACACTCCAATTTCTCCTCATCTGCCTCTGGTAACTTTCAAGATGCTGCCTCAGTCCTGGAGCTCAGAAGTGGTGCATCCAAGTAAGTCTGTGCATGGACCCTTTAAGAGGAACTTCCTGAGACTTTTGCAGTTTGTCTTCACAGTCACAATCCTCACTGGTTTTTATAGCCAGAAATTATAGGCACTTATCTTCCCAGCACTGAAACCCTGGGCTGGAGAGGCCTACTGTGGGGCTGGAGCCCCTTGCTCCAGATATTGCTCTTGATTTTTGTCTGTCACAGTGGGTGTGGGACCAACCTATTCTGTGTCTCCTCTCCTCCTAATGGTCTCTGTGTGGTTTCTTTTTTAATTCTGTTGTTGTAGGACTTTCATTCAGTTTGATATCTGCAGGTTCTGAATAATGGGTGTTCTGTAGTTTAGTTGTAATTTTGACATGGTTGTGTGAGGAGCGAGCCATGTTTACCTACACCACCATCTTGAATGGAATTCAATCTTGAAGTCTATTTCAGAATTTCTTGCTCAGTCAAATTGAAGACCAATGATTTGAGAGTACCCAAGTAACACGTAAGATCGCATCTTGCTGTATAATAGTCTCCTCCCATAATTCCTTACCTCTTCACTCCCCAAACTGAAATATCTGGGATAGTAAGATTTATAATATATAGTGAAGTCAGCCCTTGCACAGTGATTGATCAAAGTAGTATATTTGATCCTAATGTTTTAACCCCAAAGGCATTTTCACTATGTTGGTTTCTGTTAAGATGACATTCAGTCGACATTAAAGAAAATTAGAATTTGACATAAAGTAATGGGAAGTAGTCAGAAACATTTGTCTGGAAATTCCAGTCACATAGTAGGCATTTAGTGAATGCTCAGTCATTGCTGAGTACGTTATATATTGGATTACAAGTCAAATATACCTAAAATATTATTTAGTGACTGTTGAGGCCTACTTTTTAAGGATATGACATTTTTAATGATTCCTTTAGATCAATAATGGTAAACAAATTATTCTGGCAAAGTATATTGCTTCTCTAGAATGAAATTGCTACTCCCGAGGCAAAGCAGTGAAGTTATATATAAACAACTATAGTTTCACAAGCCTTGATTAGATCCACAGTGTCTGCTGGCTGCACTTTTCCTCTTTATACTGCAAAGCTTACTTTATGCCTTAAACTTTATTTCACACACAACATAGTCAACTTTTCTTTTAGGAATAAAAGAATTATTGCTAACTTCCTTTGCATTTTATATTTTAAACAAAATAACTATATACTTGTGAATAAAATGGATTGTTTTAGTGCTGAATTTACAGAATATATTTCATACTTTGTTCATAATTGGTGTTCTGTTGGCACACTGATATGATTACCTATGGAAATTGACCATTTTATATGCAATTCCCATTTACAAATATAAATATGTCCTTATCTTTCTCTTGGCATCACAAAGATTAATACCTTCAATGTCCATGCCGGAGTGTTAAGGTTGAAGATGGAAGTATAGATGTACAAACAATATAATGGATGATTTAAATAGAACAGAAATATTGATGAGCTAATATGTAATTGTAGAGAAATTATACTTAGTAAACATAAATCAACCACCAAGAATGTGGTAAAGATAGGTTTCTGCAGCTTCAGTTACTCTATCTCCAAACCTCAAAGTGTTCAAAATTAAGACAAACCAAACACAAATACTCCATTTATTTGTGTTTAGCTACTCTTCTATAAAATAATGGTGAACAAATCAGGACCAAGTTAGGACATACGTTGACTGCTAGGATTACATGTAGAGCACGGAAAGTTATTTTATAATCACATCACAACTTGCTGAAATAACCAGGGTAACATATAACTTAGTAAATTTGCACTGTCCTGCTTGGTAGAATGGGGGAAGTATACAATTAATGTGTCTGGGTGAAGACCCATTTCCTTCACATCTGCAAAAGCATTCTGTAGGAATACAGGATACACTCAGAGGAGCTTACCTATGTGAACACTCCCAGAAATCGCTGGTTTTACGTTTTCTTCTAAAAGTGGATGAAGCAATCTACAACCCTATATTTCTTAATAAGGTGCCCGTCTCTCTTGATTTTCATGCAGACTAGACTGATCGGTAATGAGAAAGATTGCATAGTAATTTCTCAAGCTGAAAGAAGATAGATTTATTGTCTCTTTTCAAAGATGGGACATAAATTACAGTAAATCACATAGAACAGAATAAATAACAATATCGAATGCCAAGTAAGGCTAACCTTGTAGGAGAAAACACAGTTGTTGACCCTGCCATGCTTGAATTTGAATTCTGGCCTCACTTCTACTAGCTGTGTAACTTTGAATGAATTATTTAGATTATCCAAGTCCCTCAGTTACTAAATCTATAAAAGAGAGATGGAATTATTGTGTTAGATGAGGTGATATATATAGAAGGTCTACAGTAATATCTAAGAAAATCATAGACACTCAATAAACAGTTTCAATTATGAGAAAGATAAGCAAAGTATTCCTAAAAATTATTACTGAGGACATAGCAACAACTCAGTCTTATTATTTTTCTTCAAGCAGTTTGTAGTTTGTTAGGTGCATATAGGCTTAAAAAAATTTTAAAATTAGAGGAAACTAAACAACAGGAACGGAGAGTTTTATCTGAGAGTAAAGGAGAAAACAAAGTTTTCATCAAAATACTCATGCTTAAACAGAGTATTGAAAGATATTAATCAATGAATATCTGGAGTTAGAAAGGAGAGGATATGATGGTGGCAATCAGGTAGAAGGAATAAGTTCAGGAAACTATAGGTTAGTATTTACTGGATCATGAGGTCTGAATGGGTGGCTTGGTGAAAAGTGAGGATTGGGCCAGATCACTTAGGATCTTACTTTTTGTGCTGATGAGTATGCATTTCATCCTGCAGGCACAAGGAAACCATTGGAGGACTTTGGCTGGAGAAGTGACATGATCATATTTCACTAGAAAAGTATGTTAGTGACAGTATAAAGTAATATTAGTGATGTACAGGAATAGAAGTTTAATGTAGCTGTCCAGCAGACATAGAATGACTGTCAAAACTAATCCTTTAAGGGAAATAGTCAAGTTGTAGCATTTGCAGATTTTGGTCACCATTTGAAATATGGTGCTGAAGGAAGAAAAGACTTTAAGTGTTTTAGATCAATGTTATTGAATAGGAGAAGGGAGAGTTTCAAAGGGAAAGGAGGAATCGATTGTGTCAAATGTTAAAGAGCTGTCAAATAAAATGAGAACTGGAGGAATTAATTAGACTTCGGAACTAGGTTACACACATTCATAGTGAATGTTGTATCAGGATGTAGGTCTGGGAGGATTAGTAGCAATTATAATAATAGCTGTTTGGGGGATGTCAGAGTATGAAAAGACTTTCATTTCCTACATTTACGATGAATTATAATAATGACTAAAAACAGACAAAAAGGAGGAATTCAAAAAAAACAAGGAAATAAATTGTATTTGTATTTACAGCCCAGGAGTTATGAGAGATTAACTGACTTTTATGTTAAAACTAGTATGGGCCAAAATTGGGTCAATTTAGACCCTAACTTATCCTAAACATATAAAAATTGACTTGTATTCTCATTGGGCAACATTTTATCAGAAGCTTTATAAGGGCCACACCACAATTTCATTTTTTGTTTAAAATTATTTAATGAAAATTAAAAGATAATATAACCAAACCTTTGAAGAATTAAAAATATAGGGTTTTATGCTTACCATTTTTTATTACTATAGCAATAAAATTATATGCAATGCAAGGGAGGAAAGGTGATTGGGCATACCTGCCTTCCATATTTCAGTGCCACGGTGAGCCGTGGAGGGCTCGGGATGAGTGAATGGGAGGAAAGGGTGTGGACAAAGAGCGTTGATTGCTCTGTGGGACTGGATGTGAAGGCTTGGTGATACAGGGAGGTCGCTGAAGGGTGACACCAGGTAGAGAGGATCCGGGTTTGTGAAGGAGCCAGGTGTGTTCGCAGCCTGTGCAAAAGGAGCAGGGCAAAGGGGTCATTTCAACATACAGCTGAGAGAGAAGAAGAAATGGAACAAAGTTCATGCTCCAGATGAGATGGGGTGGGCAGATGGGGGCAAGGTCACAGGTGGAGGCTCTGAAACAAGACAAAGGGACATTTCAGCTTCTGGGACTTGAATAAAGAGTGAATTGAGATCCTGAGGCTTATTATTCGGAAAGCAAGAAGCTGAAGGCTGTACTTCCTGACAGCTTCAGTTTCTGTGAGAAAACAAGGTTACCAGCAGAGAGGAAAGCTGGAGAGAGGGAGGCGAGGAGGTTGGGTTAGCCCTTGAGAAAGGTGAAGAACTCTTCGTGCAGCTTTAGTAAAGATAGGGGAAGCAGAGGTCCCTAACCTCCGGGCTGCGGGCTGGTACTGGTCAGGGCCTGTTAGGACCTGGCCACACAGCAGGAGGTGAGCTTGAATATAATGAGCTTGAATCATCCAAACCATCCTCCCCACCCTGCACCATGGAAAAATTGTCTTCCATGAAACCAAGTTCTTGGTGCCAAAAAGGTTGGGGACCCCTGTGGGGAAGCATCTGGCCAAGTAAGGATAAAAGGTTTGCATCCCTCTCACCCTTGAAGTTGTGCCCTCTGCTCCGGCACCTTCGGCACCCTGGGCTGCGAGCAGGAATTCTTTTGAAAGGAGAAAAAAAATCTGGTTTGACAGAAATGGAATCTCCTTCAGTCTTTTGATGCAGGTGGAAAATAGAAATACAGATCTGTTTTCTCTATTTTTATGTACATTTTAACTATTTGGGTACATTTTAACGATGGAGTATGAAACATTTGAATCAGCTTATTTAGAAAGAATGGTTTTTTAAACAGAATTATTTAATTGCCATTTTAGTTGAAGGAGAGAGGTATAGCTAGGTTTTAGATGACTGATGTAATATTTCTGAACTATCTGTTTCTGAACGTTTCTGGTGCTTAAAAGTAAGTATCCTCGTCTCTCTCTCATTGTCTTCTAAATGATACATCGCAGCTAGCTAACTGGATAGCAGAATACTTCCTCTTACTACTTCACTGCTGGTCACCTTGTTCCTCTGTCACCACTAATGTTTAAATGTCTCTATTTTCTCTATGTGATTTTATACAAAACCCCCAGCACATTCAGGTGAACCCCCTTCATTTTGGAGTTCTATTTCCGTTGTCTTTCAAAACCTCACTATTTGTGAGCAGCCTGGGAGTGGTTAGAGTAAGGGCTAGCGGACTATGGTCTGCGTGCCGGTTCCGGGCCGCTGCCTGGCTTTTGCCTATACGGTCCATGAGCTGAAGATTAATTTTGCTTCATTAAATGGTTGAAAAAAAATCAAACAAAAGTAGGATAACATTTCATGATCTGTGGAAATTACGTGAAAGTCAAATGTTAGTGTCTATAAATAAAATTTTATTGTGACATTACACTCATTAATTTACGTGCCGTCTAAGGCCGGCTTCTCCTTACGGGGTTGGAATCCAGTGGCTGCTGCTGAGATCTGTCTTGCCCGAGAGCCCTGAAACGTTTACTGTCAGGCCTTTTACAGAAGAAGTTTTCTCACTTCTGGCTTAGGGGTGGGCACTGAATATATTACGTTAGCCCGTGTTAAACCTTTCTTCTTCTTGCTCACTAGTGGACCTTGTCAGGTAGCCGAGGTGGCTCAGAAAAGACCGGGAGCCGGACAAGTCCAATTAAAGGCTTTGATTCCAGGCAGGCCCCTGCGATCAGGAGGCTGAGTCCCAGGGAACACAGCAGCAAGAGAAAGGGTAGGAGGGTTTTAAAGGGTGTGTAGCAGACCCCTGGGGAGGGTGGGTCACCCTGCTGATATGTCCCAGGTGTTTAGGGCATAGGTGTTTGCAAGACAATGTCCTCTGGTCAGGGTTGGCTGACTCGGTGACAGAAAGTCCAGGATATTTATGGGCCTTGCCTCTGGGAAAAGCTCAAGGGAGAGGGTAGGGTTCCCAGAAGGATGCTAGTGGTTATGACTAAGCTGCTAGTGATAACAGGGAATCCAGTGGTCAGGTATTTAGTCAGTGATGCACTCCTTTTTTCTTCCAGCACAGGCGGTGGCTTAGGTCCTCCATGGCCCAGTACATTCTAACAGACCTAAGTAATTTAAAGGAGCAAAGTTTTAACACTATATGTTTTTTTAGTAACATGCTTGATGAAGTCTTTTTTGGTGTAGATATTGCTTCTGTCATTAATGTATTTGGTTGATCTTACTGAATTCTTACTAGGCTGTGGCATATACTGTGAATATAATGCTGAGTAAGATGAGTAAATATAGTATACTCTCATACAGCATATTACTGGGCTCTGGAGTCAGACAGCCTCAGTTCAAATTCTGTCTCTGCTACTTTCTTGCTGTGTAAAATCAGGCAAGCTCTTTCAGAGTCTTTACCTGTAAAATGGGATATTATGCGTATTTATCTCAGAGCTCTCATTTTAAAAATGATAAAACAATTTAGGTGATGAGAAGAAATTTTATTCAATACTTCATGAAGTGGGCAGTCTCTGTTTTTAAGGGTCCAGAGACCTGGGAAATGGGTGGAAGGCAGGAAGGTTTGATAGGGTGAAGAATACAGAGCAAGGAATTCATTTTCACCAGAAAATGAATAAGGAACACGGAATCAAATATCGAGCCCTGAGTCGGCTTGGTGTCTGGGGATGGGCTGACTGGATGTGGCACTGTCAGTAAGAATGGTGCCTTCAGTTTATGGGCCCACAGAGGAGATTTGTGGTGCCAAGCAAAATGCCCCCCTGCCTTATTCTGTTACTCTTACTTGATAACCACACACTGAGAAACAAGTAGATGTGCTTAAAAAACTCAAATTCTTTATTGATGCTGCAACTGACTCTGGCTTCATAAGGGTTAAAATTAGAAAGAAACAGGTGAGAGAAGTGCAAAGGAAGGTACTATTACAGAGTAGAAGCAGTGGAAAATCCAGATAGAATCCTGGCTGTTAAAACTCATATCCAGGATAAGAAAATATCATGGTGAGGACACTATCATTAAAACAGAGTTTCTGCCTTTTGCAATTATCGATGCAGTTGATTTAAAATGGTGCCCAAGCTCAAGTCTGGTTTTGCTTGTGGCATGACAGCCTCAAGTATGCAGACACTGAGAAAAATATTTAAATTAGTGGGTAACTTTTTGGTTCAAATCTTTCTAATAGCAGTGTAGTCATACATTTCACTTTGAGTGAAAAATCTTTTCTTAGCCATTTTAGAATGAGTTATTTGTTGTATTTGGACAATGGAATCAATCAACATAGTGGAGTGCCTAAGGGGAATTAGCTTTACAAAGAAAACTTGTAGAAATCTAGGTATTATACATACTCTGTGATCTTGGCATGCCCTTTTTTTGGTGGTGTTATTATAAGGTGTGACAAAAGACCTGTCTCACAGAGCATTGTGTGGGGTATATAAGTAAATATGTGTGAGCTCCTGGCGTATATTAAGCATTACCTACATAGCAGTGGTCGTTTTCATATTAGAAACGGTTCTCTTTTCTTCAGACTAAAGGCAAAGGTGCAATCACTCTATCAACCTCTTTTATTCAGAATCCTTTATCTTAGAATAATTCTCTCTAACCTATCAATGCAAACTACCACTTATCTGTGTGTTAAAATGGATTTTCAGCACCAATATGCTCTCATAAAATTTGCTTTTCAGAAGAAAAAGGCTTAGGTCCTCATTAATCTACAGAGTGAGAAAATCCATTTAAATGAACAAGAAATAGATCATCTTGGTACTCAGCTGATAGCTCGGTAGAAATTAAATTTTCAATTTTTAAAAGTTATAACTAGAAAACTAATGGTAGGTTTTTAGGTGATGGCTTAGTTACTTGGAGTACAACCACACCAGGCTGAAAAACAACATTACTGACTCAGGTAAGGAATGCAAGAGAGTCAATGGTGATGAACGATAAAGTATGTGACTGTTACCATTGTACTTTACTGTACAAAACGTGTATTTCACAGGCTAGGAATGGGAAGCTGGCTGTAATTAAGCATGTATATAGATTCATTGTAATGGGTGACTCCTCGGATGGCCCCAGAGGTGCAGCATGTGGCAGAGGAACATAATATCGCACCCCTATGAGAGCGAGTGATCGGCCACAGGAGCCAAGACCGCAGCCTTAGGTGAGAGGCTTAACGTAATTTCGTAAATGATTCTAAGCGAATGATAAAGTAGTCTATCTCTAAATTTGAAAACAGTTCCTTTTTTCAAGGTTTATATAATTCCCTTTATTTAAGGGAATGCGAAAAAATGTATATCATAATTTTTTTCTGAAACAAATAAGATTTACCACTGAAAATTCATGTAGGATTCAGCAAATCAGCAGTGACTAAAACAGGCAGGAATCTCTTCCCCTGAGGAACTTAAAATCTTGTGGTCAGAGGCAGACAATTAACACCAATGTGCATGTATGCATGTGTATACATACACATGTATATAGGCAATCTGCGTGTATTTGCATGTCTGTATGTATATTTAAATAGTGATAAAGGAATATTAAAAAACTAAAAAAGGAAGGAAGATATGAAGTGGGGTGTGCAATTTTAAATAGGGTCTGGAAATCTTCATAGAGAAGGTGACATTTGAGCAAAGATTAGAAGGCAATAAGAAAATGCAAGCAGGAATTTCTGAAGGGTGCGTGTTTCAGGCAGCATGGTCACAGAGTTCATAGGCCGTGAAGTGGCCATAAACCTGGTGCGATTGGTGAATGTCAAATTGGCTAGGGTGGCTGGAGTGTGTAATAAAAGATGAAGTCAGAAAGGTACATAGTCGGGAAAAGTACTGTATTTTGCAGTGTATAATCCTCACGTTTTTGCCCAGATTTTTGAGGGACAAAATAAGGATGCACATTATTATAAGTAGTGCCTGAAATACCTTGTATCTGTTCTTATGCTTTGTAATTATTTGTTACATAAAAATTCTTGTACCATAATGTTTAAAAATAAATGCTAAAATTCCTTTATAATACAAGAAACAAGTATCTAAATGTAAAGAAATAAAAAATTAAATTAAAAAATTAAAACAAACATTTTTTTTTCTTGAAAGTTTGAGCCAAAAATGTGGGCAGGCATTACCCAAAGCACACTACAGTAGATCTTACAGGGCCTCCCAGATCTCTGTAGGGACTCTCTCACTTTTACTCAGTGACAGTGGAAACCACCGATCCCCTAAGTGAAATAATCTAACATGTTTTTAGGAGACTGGCCTGGTTGCTGGTGTGGGTCATTTCTGTTAAGGGCAAAAAGGGGCAGTTAGAGGCTTTTGCTGCATTTTAGGTGAGATACAATGGTGGCTTGGACTTGGGTGGTAGTAATGGAGATGACAAGAGAAAGGTGAACTCTGGATATATTTTTAAAGTAGTACCAACAGGATTTGCTAGTAGATTACATGTAGGATACACATTTTTTTCTGAGTCTATAAAGGGTGGGATTGCTAATTACTGAGTGGAAAATGATAGAGGAGCAATAATTGGGATGAGGTCAAGAGTTCAGTTTAAAAGTATTAGTTTTAAACAGTACCCAGTGGAGTTGGTAGTTGGGTACAGGAGTCTGGATTTCAAGGACTTTTGAGCCATGCTGGAGAAGCAGATACACATTATAAGGCTCTAAGGAGCCTTAGGCACCTAATTGGTATTTAGAGCAGGTGAGACCACTGAAGGAATAACAGTTGATAGAGAAAAGAGAAGGTCCAAGGGCCTTTCCCTGCACAGTCCTAAATTTTGGGTAGTATCCCTCAATTTTGACTGCAACTGGAATTACCTGGAGACCTTTAAAAATAATGATTAAACCACCCGTAAATGTTCGGGTTTAGCTGTGCCAGTGAGGTTGAAGCCTGCGTCTCGTCACTTTTGCTGTGTTCCGTCCATTAGAATCGAGTCACCAGGTCCAGTGCACACTCACGGGGAGAGGACACAAGGGCATGAGCATCAGGTGGGGATCACTGAAGCCCATTTTTAAGAGCTGTGTACCACAAATAGTTACAAGTTTATCTTAGTGTGTATTTGAAAAAGAATAATGTTTTTACTTAAGCTCCAATAGTATATTTCTCTATAAATAGATCTATTGGATGAAATATAGTTAGTCAAAGAAGTATTAACTGAATAATAGTATACATGAATGTAGTAAAAAATAAGGTGGAAGTATAAATTACATACGGTTGGAAGTGATCTAAGTAAATGACGCATTTACTGTGTGTTAACATTATGTCCTATGTCGTGTACTGGCATAATGCTCCTGTGGCTGTTATAGCAAAAAGGATGGTAAGCCACTAGGCTGTACCCATAAGCAACTTTTTGAAAATATAATTCATAAATATTGTCTAGGTATCATCAAACATGATATTTGAAAACTGAGAGTGAATGGTGTATGTTTTAAATTTTTATTTTTCTGAAACTCAGAAGTAGTGAGCTGCTCTAGCAGCAATTGCGGCAGCCACAGAATTGCACAGTGAAATCTTCTTCCTTCCCAGGGAGCTTCTAAGTTTGAATATTAATTATCATATGATGTCTGCCTCAAGTAAAGGATGTAATAAAAGAATGGAAATGAAGAAGAATGCTCACAGGAAATTTGATAGAGAAATTTTGAGATAGGTACTTAGAGTCTTTGCCAGTGTTATCATTATCATGACATTTTCCCCATTTTTGGGTGTCATGGAATGCTGATCGATTTATTCTTCTTCAACAGGACATCTTCAACAGAACGTCACCCCATGAAAACAGATTCAAGACTAGGAACTAAACTCTGAAACATTTTGGCAGAACTGCATGAAAAAATAAGAGCACTAAGTGCCTACCATTTGTGAAACTTTAATCTTGTTTCTTTCACTGGTCTTGGTATAAAGCTCTTATAAACCCACAGGAAGGTCTTAAACCCAGCGTCTTAATTCTACCATTGAGATAACTGAGGAACAAAGAGGTGAGATGACACATCCAAGGTTGCACAGTTAATCAATGTTGTGATCTGAACAGGACTGGCTTCAGCTCACACTGAGATCCCTTGGGAGATGCACACCTGCGTTTCCCACTTCACTCCATCAGTCCGATCAGCGACTTGGGTGCCCAATCAGAATTTACTGTGAATTCTGCTGGGAAAAAATTCTTTTGCATGATACAGATAATACATATCTTTTGTAACAGTTTGATAATATATTATGTGGCTTATAATAAACTGTCACTATGTAACATCTCAACAAACTTAGGTTATCTGGCTTTTGCAGGGAATTAAATGAGATTTTCTTCAGTCCATTTTATCTTTCAAACATTGTGACTGTTTACTTACCACACATATAAAGTAAGACATAAATACAAAGTAAATTGGGGACTAAATTTGAAGAACCATAGGTGATCGTTTCCCATTCTTTAAACAGATTTTATTTCACATTTGAAAGCATAAATGAAAATTCATACTGAATATGAAATGGGCATTTGTATAATAATATATGATTAGTGGAGAAAGATTACCTTGGAATCTGGGCAACACGCCTAGATTAGAGTCTCCACTATTTGAAAGGAAAATAACAAAACTTCTGTGAGCTCAAAGCTCCTCAGTAAAGGCATCACAATTGGACTAATTCTCCAAGAAGTAGTAAGCCAATGAGTCATCACCAGGCTTACCAAAATGGGAGCTTCCCATAATAATTTTGGCTATCATTTAATTACAATTACACTCAACTTGAAAAGGCTCCCTCTCATAAGATGCATTGTTTTCTAATTATTTTTCAATATACATCTTTCCTTTCTAAATAGGGTGGCCATAAAATTTATTTTTAATTTTCTTTTTATCCTTTCCTGAGGATATATATTTTTTTCATTGCTTTCAGAGAGAGAAGGAGTGAAAAAGGGAGAGAGAGAAACAGTGATGTGAGAAAGAAACATCAGTTGGTTGCCTTCCTTACACACCTGGATTTGAGATGGTAGCATTCAGACCTGGAAGGGGCTGAGGGATCCGGGATCAGACCCACAAACTTGGTATGTGCCCTGACCAGAACTAGAACCTGCAACCTTTCAGTCACAGGGTGATGCTCCAACCAGCTGAGCCACACTGGCAGGGCAACCGTAAAATTTATCATACACAAGGACAATGGGAATAAACCAGGGCTATTCCGGGTAACCACAATGTATGATAATCCTATCTCTGTTATGAAACGACCAGTGAGAATACTCCACAGGGTTAACAAACTGGGAAATGGGTGGAATTTATTTTTGATGCCTCTGTGTTGCTTTTCTAAGGACTTTTCACCTTTTCTGAGGCTTTCTCTTTCATTGTGCTCCAGGCCCTTTTGGATCTCCATGCAGTCCTGCCATCTCTAGGTAATATTTTACATGACAATATTGTTCTCTTCTCAGGTGAAAACTGCCAATTAGATTGAAAAATCATTAGGAAAAAATGCATGTCTTCTATGTTCCATTTTCAGCTACATATCTAGAAACTGATCGAAAAAACCAATTCACACTATGTATAAATCATAGCTTGGTATAGAGCAAAAGTACACTAAAAAAATTAAACATTTCAAATTTGAGCTTTGGTCCCCTACTCTCTAGCTGTGTGGCCCTGGACAAGTTCATAAGCTCTGTAAACTGTTGATTTATCTAGAAATTTCTGGATGACACTTGTTCATGGGCTTAAAAGGGTATGTTCAGTTAGAATTGGGTGAACTCTGTTAGAAACCGAAATTGGAAAGCTATAAACTTGATTATCTGTTCTCTCCCCCAGTCTTATGAACCTAAGCCAAGAATATAACACTTTATTTCCTAAAGCAATTTTCTTTTTCATGAAGCAACACTCTTCTGGTTTCTTTTGCTCCTTTGCTTGGAACCAGTGGCAAAGATCTCAGGTACAGACAGCAGAAAGACAGATCGTGTGATTGTAAAGCTTACCTTTTTAAAGACTGATACTTACCTTGACTGTGATCAAGTACCAGGATGTTCAGTTAAATGTTGCAGAATGCTGCCTCATCGCAAGACAGAAAAGGATCCCCTAAGGCATTACCTATTTAAGGTGAGGGAGTGACTGGATTATGATGGAAAAACAAGAATGCAGTTTTTCTCTTTCTTAAATGATTCTTGAGAATGTTTATTTGGGAGGCTTTTTCATTTTTCCTTCCATTGACCCAAAGGCATTGAGATATTAGTAAAATCTATAATGTTGTATGAAACATTATTTTTTTTAAAGTTACCATAGAACCTAAGGGATCACTGTTACTAAAAACAGGATCTGGGAACCCAAACAATACCTAATTTAAGAAAATTTTTAAAGAATTAAATTAGATAATGCCAGTACCAGGTACATAAATAGCTTTTTCTAAAAAAATTATTTACTGATCTTAGAGAGAGAGAGAGAGAAGGAGAGAGGCCCATTTGTTGTTCCACTTATTTATGCATTCATCGGCTGATTCTTTTTAAAAATGTTGTAACTTTTTATTGCTGACACTATTACAGATGTCCCCCATTACTCCCCTCTTTGCTCCCCCCCACCCAGCCCTCTCCCAACCCACCCAGTCTTCACCACATTGTTGTCTGTGCCCATGGGCTCTGCACATATGCACATGTATGTTCTTTGTCTCATGTCTTTCAGTCCCCCCGATCCCTCCTCCCCTCTGAGATCTGTCAGTTTCTTCCATGTGTCCATGCCTCTAGTCTTATTTTGTTTATCATTTTATTTTGCTCATTAGATTACACATATTAGTGAGAAAGATAAATATCATTGGTTGTTTCCTGTACGTGCTCTGACAGGGGATCAAACCTGTAACCTTGGCGTATTGGGACAAAGCTCTAACTGAGCTACCCAACCAGGGCTTCTTAATGATAGTTGTTCTTCTAGCAGCTCACTATTTTTTACTTCCTCTCTGGGTCTGCATTTCAAAAGAAAGATATTGGAAAATAATCTTATAAGTCTCATAGTACTTAGTAATGGGGGCAGGGGACATTTGAAAGGGCCTGATAAGGTTTTGGGGAGATACGTTTGGGCTCAGGGTAGAAAAAAATTGCCTTTTCCTACCAAACCTTTTATTATGAAAAAATTTCAAACATACAGACAAGTTGAATGGATTGTACAGTGAAGACCCATAGTCATATCTAGATTATACAATTAATATTTTGCTATATATTTGCTTAATTATATATCTATCTACCTATCCTTATCTCTGCTTACTCATTAATCTGTCTTGGTTTTCAAATGAATTTCAAAGTCAGCTGCACACTTTATGCTAGACGCTTCAGCGGGCATATAATTAACTGGTTCTATACTTGCTCATGTTCCTATTTTAAAGTAAATCTTACATCTTAAGTATACCATTTGGTGAGATTTAAGAAATGCATTCATGTGTTTAATCCAAGCTTTTATCAAGATATTGCATATTACCATGGCTCCAGAAAGTTCCCTTCTAAGTTAATACCTGCTTCTACTTCCTCAGATGTAATAATTATGCTGATTTTTTTGCCATTTATTAGTTTTGCTTTTTTGATAGACTACGTATAAAGGAATTCGTATTATATGCACTCTTTTGTGTCTAGCTTCTTTCAACCAGTAGAACGTTTCTGAATTCACTCCTGCTGTTGTGAATATCAGTAGTTCAGTCTTCTTTATTGCCAGTAGTAAAGAAGTACGATTTTGGAGCCCGTTTACATCTCAAAGGACAATTTCTTTGTTTGTTCAAGGGCAAGGCCAACTTACAGAATTTTTTAAACAAAATGGGAAAAAAAGTTAAAGGCAGATTTTTAACTGAGTTTCCATAGATTAGGATCTGCTATTTCAGGGTATTTTTTCTCAGCTGTCCCTTAGAAATCGAACTTCTGTTTGTCCTGACTACAGTGGGTATTTGCTCCTAAGGTAAAGAACTTTATTTCATGGAGTTGACAATGAACAGAACTTCCTTCTCATTTCTCTTTACTCACTGAATATACCTATTATCTACAGACAGCTGTGACCGCATGCAGGGTGGGGAAGAGGAGAAAACTAAACACCTATGACTGTTTGCTTCTGTCATTAAAGTGATGTGGTGTGTGGTGGGGGTATAGTCTTCTGATTGCAAGGATTTTTCCATTAGTTCCGATTCTGGACTACTGAAAGACTATGGAAACTTGACAAAGATCACATATGGTAACTGACGCTAAATGAGTGTGGATAAATTTATGGCAGGAGTGGAAAAGAGAAATAAGCAATCAATGACCTACTGTAGTACCAAGGATATGAAATTTGCTCCAGTCAGGCTTATGGCTGCTATTAAAAATATTTGCATATGTAAAGAATTAAAGTTGTTGTGATAATTAATAAATGAAATAAAATAACATTTTGCCATGTATAATGCGCACCCACATTTTTAGTCCAAAATTTCAGGGAAAAAATCTATCATTTTAATTTTTCAATTCAATTATTCATTTATTTATATTTAGAAACAAAATCAATTATCATATTCCAGGGTATTATTTTGCATACAGATATCACTATTGCTTCCTGGAGTTATACTTTTAACATGTAACCATAAATAAAAGAATTAAAGACATTCGTATAGATATGGAATTAGTACTACCCATACACAATGCTCACCCTTATTTTTCCCTCACAATTGTGGGCAAACAGTGTGCACTATGCACAACAAAATGTGGTAAAAAGAATATATAATATTTTATTTGTTGAAGCCCATGGAAGCAATATATTTGACCCAATCAAATCAATGCTAGAGCAAATTGCCTGCACTTGAAAGCAAAATGAGAGGTGGGGGAGGCAGTAAAATTCTCCAGGGAGTTGACTGAACCTCTGTAGCAGAATTTTTAGCAAAACTTTTCCCTTATAAATAAAACAAAACCTACCCTCTGTTTCCCCACAGCTATTCTTTTTGTTTGCTTGTTTTAGTTGTTTTACTCTCTGTCTCTACCCTGGTGAAGGAGTGCTTTTTTTTTTTTTAATTTCTGTATGTAAAATAAAATGAAAATAAATTACTAGAAAACTGAAATATAAAAACATAATGTATAAGCACAAAGTTTTTTAATTAGATTAAAGAGATATAACATTACTCTATCAAATAGTTACAAAAGTGTACAATCACATGTCTGGCTTATTTTGTCGTGAATGGGTAACTAAGAGTCATGCGCAGCAGTGTGAACAATATTGACTTACCTAAAAACAAGTGTTTTGAAGATTCATACCCCAGGAAGAAAATGACAAATATGAACAAATCCATTCCTTAGAATGACATTTACCTTTCCATTTCCAGCCTCTAAATTATTTGCTGGTCATTAGTACTTCTCTATTAAAAGTCGATCAAGTGTTTAATTTCATAGTCAGGGTAATATTACATTTAACATTTTATAACAAGTCAATGTTTTCACTAAAGCAGAATTATTAACACAGAGTTATAATCTGAAAAATTATTACCCTTCCCAATAGAACTGTAAAAATACCACAATCAATGAATTTGTTAGACATCATCTTACAGATACGTTAGTTTGATTTTCCTAAATATGTAGTCCATTAGGAAAAGATGAATGGAGGGTGTATTATGCTCCTACTATTCCCCTCCCTGCTTCCTCTCTGTAGCTCCATAAACTTTGTTCGGTTTTCCCTCTTTCAGGCTACAACAGTCCAGTATATTTCATGCCTTTGATGAAATACCAAAGCAGTTGAGTGCTCTCATCATATTTTCACTACTAGACAGAAATAAATCCCTTTATTGTTCTTAAAAGACACTTATCAAAAAAGATAATGTGCAGACACTTCTAAAGCCACGTTAACTTATCTCTGAATCTGCAAAGAGTTATCTTCACAACTAGAGGTGTTAAAACAGACAGAAACTCCATCACTTCAAAAAGACCCAGTTTAGAAATTTAGCTTTTGAGTTCAGAGCTTAGAGCATCCATACCCACAAATGTCACAGTGCCCAATAAAGTTTCATTTCCAATAAGATGTTTCAAAAATGTTACCTTTTTTACATCTGGAATATTTATTGTATTTAAGTGGTTGTGAAATGAGATTTTGCATGAAGATTAATTTGTTTATTACCAGGTCAACCTGCCTACCAAAGAGTGAAAATACTAAAATTTAAATTACTAGATGAAATAGTTGAGCAGTGAAATAATGGAGGATGCAGCTGCTGTGTTTATTATAGTTTTGTCAGTCTGTGTTTATGATAGTATTGGATGACATCATAAACATTTCATAAATAATGTACATTCCCAGCTTATTTCTTCTTGAAATATGATAAACAATGGTCCTTTTCCAATCACTGCACCTTGGCGTGTTTAATGGGCCTTGCTGAGATAGTAGTGTTTTCAGCAGAAACTCATTAAATTGCAGACATTTCTAGAATTGGATATCATAGCAAAGAAAAACCCTAGAGCAGAGATACCCAGCAAGAAGGAAAAGCTGCAGGGAAAATTACGAGAAACAGAATTCTGACTAGCCGGAAGTCGGTGGACACCATAATCTTTGAGAGCTCGAGGAAAGGTGTGGTTGGAATAGCCTCATGTGGAACCAGAGTTATTCGTTTTGTTTAGGCTTCTGTTTTGGTAAACAATTCAGCCCCTCACCAGGAAAAAGTGAATGATAAGAACACATTGATGAGTTCGTCTTGAGAGCATGTGGAGACTGAGTTATTTAGCCTCCCAAATGGCTCTAGACCAGGCAGCTCAGGGGTGAGGGTTTAGAGACTAGGAAAAGCCCTTGAGGGTAGTAACAGTGATATCAAGAGGGTCACAGGGTTTTATATGGTTACCAGGGATTTTAACCTTCTGATAATCTTCAGTCACAACCATTGCTAAAGGAAGCTTTTAGGAACAGGGGAGTAAAAAGCAAGTCTTGTCCAGACAGTCCTCTGTTTACCTGTATTTGCCAGCAATTTGACAATTGTTCCCTAATTGTATTTAATTTCGTTTTTGCTTTAATTCTCCACCCCCATTAAGTCTCCATCAGTAGTGGCATTGTTTCTGGGATATGAGTTGATAAGTGGTTGTGAGGTCCTTCAAGTTGAGTTGAGATTTAAGTCTTAGATTCTATCTTGTCATCTGCCCAAACCTCAAATAGCAAAACAAGGTAGCACAAAAAAACTAACAGTCTAACTTTCTAGTTTCTGAATGAGACGGAATGTACAATGGAGCTTGCCCATGACTAAGAGACCATATTTAATGATTGACAGGTTGGAAAATAGGCCATAAGTTTAGATTTCCCTAAGTGGGATTTCAGGTTTAAAAGATGAAACCACTTGGGGTAGAAATATGGATATGATGACACTACCATGAATTTAGGTATTTTTTTCCAGTTTAATTATTTCATGTTTAATATCAAGTATGCATGTTAGTTAAAGTATCTATAATTCTATATATCTCTGTAGGCCAATTTCAAATTATTTCCTGAACACACACACGTGTACACACAGAGAAAAATAAATGTACCCCTTCCCCTCAAAAAAGATAAATAAGCTCAATCAGATTAATAAAATTTAATTTGCACATTAAATTCCTATTGTTCAATAAGGAGCTTGACTGCAAATTATAATCCATATTCACTCATTATTTTTAAAAACCTAGTTTTACAATAGTTTTGGGTTATAGTAATGGATTGTAAGTAAAGTAAAAAAAGAACCACTTTAAAATGCTCAGTCTAGCGGGGTAAAAGACAGAAAACTGTACAATATCAACAATTAAAAATATTAATTAAAAAAAAACAAAGGTGAAAGATAAAAAAAATGCTCAGTCTTTCCATCTAAAATGAATGAATAATTCCTCCCTCTTCCCTTCCTCCCTACCCGCACCCTGTTTTCTGTCATTATTCCGTTCTTCCGTTACACATCTGAATTGGTGTTTGTAGTTTTCTTCAGAAGGGTCTACATTTTTTTTGTTGTGATTGACATCTTTTTCATTATAGTTTCTCTTTAATTGTTTTTAGATGAGGAAGATATTGGTTTTTTGCATAAATGTCTTGTGCCCAGTCACTTTGTGGATATATTCCATGAACTCTCCTTATTTTTAATATATTCTCTTGGGATTTTTATATAAAAATTATATTACATACCCCAAATAATAATTTTGATTAACTTCTGATGCAAAGTAATTTTCCCTTGCCCTGTGGTTTTTGAGTTGTAAGCACGTGATTCAGCCATGGCTAACTGTGGGTCGCTACCTGGGAATGTAGATCTTGTGGCAGTTGAGCAAAGGGAAAGGCTGGGGCGATTACTTGTAGCTGCAGAGTCCTTGAGAGCCCAGTGAGGCAGTGATGAGTGTCTGGTGGCATCGGGGGGCTCCCAAACAGAGCAGTCCTGTGGAAGAAGGGTCTCGGCTTTCTCCTTTCCTCAGTTTTCTTCCAAACGCAGTTCCCCAGCTTTCCAGTGGATTCTGTGAACTCTCCAATAGCTTTCCGGTTAATTCCTTTCCATGTGAAGTAACCAAATTTAGTTTCGTTGTCTGCAACACAGAATCCTGACTGGGATGGAAACTGGGGTGGAATACAGAGATGCAATATAGCTGGATTTTTGACATTAATAATGAAATTTGGGTCAGCAAAGGATGTTTGGATTAGCTCAGTGGTAGGAAATAGATTAGAATGACTGGTCAGAAAAGATTAGAGGGAGCTTTAGACTAAGAATCTTAAACTAAGAAAGTACCGTATGGGCTTTATGAGCATATGGTGATTTTTCCATGAAAGTCTCAGTTTAAAAAAAAAAAACTAGTTTTAACAAACTGTAAAAATGGAACTTTTCTAAACGTAATCTCAGTGTAAATGGAGAATAATTTAATAGGGTCAAATACCTACGTTGGAACCTGCAGGACTACCTATGCAGAACATGCTGGATCGGAGCTATAGTGCCGCCAGTGCGCGAGCGCCCCTGCCTTCTTTTAAACGTGCGAGGGCAAAGAGACTAGAGGAAGAGACTTTCTCTGGACAGGGTACCTGTGTGCTAAATGTCCACCTGTCCCCTAGCATGGAGGAGAGCTAGAGACTGTGTCCTGGGAACTGCAGTCCGTGGTCGTAGTAGGAGAAGTTTGAAAAAGCGCTCCTCAGATGACAAATGGATCGCAATGAAACAGGACCTGTGCGTCCAGCATCCTCCTCTAACAGCCATGAGCTACTTACTGTGCTCATCCCTGATTGCATTTTGGTCTGGCTCTGGCTTTTGGGGTATCAGTCAGAACAGCAAGGAATGGAAAAGGAGGTGAAAGAAATAGAGAAGAAGCAACCCCCATCTCCACCCCCTGGCTCTGCGTTGCAGGTTTAAATCTGATTCAGGCCCTATCAGCGGCTCAGGGAGAGGGGAAGAGAGGGGGAGACTTTAAAAAAAAATTGTATTAGATCAGATTGAGACTATTTGTGACCAAAAAGGCCTAGAAAATTTTGGAGATCTGCTTACAACTGGTGACAGACACAGGGAAAAAAATAGTTCATGAGTGTATTTGAAGGTAGACGAGAAGAGGAAATAAAGCCGTTTCTGCCTGTCCCCTATGGAGTCCAGCTGATTCAGTAAAATATTTACATGATTTTTTATGAAGGGGAAAATAAGAAAATTAGATAGAGTATAATAACAGCCAGCTGGGAGTGGGTTTTTTAAAACCCTAAAGCTGGTTATGGAGACAGAAAGAAATGGGCAGATGTGAGGGATTTGAAGGACACATTGATTTTTGTTGTTGATAATGAGTCACTGGATTGAACAAAAAGATAGAAAACTAAAAGATTAGTTTGAAATACTAGTGGAACTATTTACAGAAACAGAGTAATCAGAAGGGGCTCATTCTTGGGAAAGGAAGAGATAAAAGGGAAAAAGGGAAAAAGTTGTGAGAATAATAAATAAATAATAAATAAATAAATGCGACATAAAAATACTAAATAATAAATAAATAAATGCTAAATAAAAATACTAAATACTAAATAAATAAATAAATAAATAAATAAATAAATAAATGTTGGCCAAATAATAAAAAGGGAGATGTGCAGTTGTCTTTGGAAAATTGAACAAAAAGCTGGTAGGCCTTTGTGAAGACAGCAGAAAAAGGAAATAGTTTACACAAAACTTGTGTCATCTCTAACACTAGCTTTAAGTACTACTACTACAGCTAATAAGATGTTTAGGGGAATAATTACAGAATTACTGAGGCTTACTGTATGCTGGGAACTGTGGAAGTGCTTTGAATGCATCACCTCTTTTAATTCATAGAAGAACATTCTTAGATTTATAACACTGTTACACTTATTTTATAGAAAAGGAATAGGAGACACTCACTGAGTTTAAGGAACTTGCTGAAGTCTTTCATTTATCATCAATTACAAATCTTGGCACTGATGATATCCCAAGGGAATTGTCAGATATGGAAATGAGCAACTTCCCAAAGAAATCATCAGACAAAGAAATAACCACCTGCGCAGAGAAGGTTAGTGATGCAATGCCGGTCGGCATTTTCTACCCTTACACTCTGTTCGCTTTTGTTGTTTGACATTTAAAATTTTCTTTTTATTTCTTGATTTTAAAAATAGTATAATTGTGATTTTGTTTTGTTTTTCCTGCTATTCTTTTAAATTTGTCTGTTTTTTAAGAAAAACTTTTCAGAATTTTCGAATAGTTTTAGTTTTATAGTTATTGCAAAGATAGTACAGAGAGCTCTGATAGATATACACCCATTTTTCTCTATTATTAATTTCGTGCATTTTGTGGTACATTTGTTACAAGTAATGAACCAATATCAACACATTGTTATAAACTAAAGCCCATACTTTATTCAGATTTCCTTAGTTCTTCCCTAACATCCTTTTTTTTTCTTCTTTAGAACCCAGTCAGGATACCATACATGTTACATTTACTTGTTATGTTTCCTTGGGATCCTCAATTTAGACGGAGACAATTTTTCGGACAATCCTTGTTTTTGATGACCTTGAAAGTTTGGAGGAGTACTGAATAGGTGTTTTTTAGAGTGTTTCTCTGTTGGGCTTCCCTGACATTTATGATTTGACTAGGGTTTTGGTTTCCTGGGGGGGAAGACCATAGAGGTAAAGTGACATCCTCACCATATCATAGTAAGAGTCCATCCTATCAGCATGATGTCACCCTTGATACTGATCATCTGGCAGAGGCAGTGTTTGCCAGGGTTTTCCACTGTAAAGTTGCCCTTGTATTTACCACTTCCCGTAGAGCCCCCTTTGGAAGAATGGTGCTCAGTGTAGTTTACATTGAAGCAGTAGGGAGTTATGCTCCCTCCCCTCCTTGAAGCAGAGTATCTGCATAAAGGTTTTGTAGTTCTCCTGCATCAGAAATTTGTCTTTTCTCCCCCATTTCTTTATATATTTGATTACTTAATTATATCAGTGTGAACTCATGAATACTCATTCCTCTGAATTGTATTCCATATTTTATTTATTTGTTTGCCGAAGTTATTCTAACTTTGGACACAGAGAACTCTTTCAGTTGGTTTATATATCCCTCTGATATATCACTGTCATTGTGGGATTCTTTCTGAGCACTATCTTACTTTTCTGTCTCCAGGATTATCTTGTATATTTTCTGCCATAGTGTTAGGATCAGCCATTTCTCTAAGGAACCCTTATCCATTTTATTAGACACAGGTACTAGAAATCAATATCTGGACTCTAGGTATGTTCACTGTTCCTTGGATATCATTATTTTTATACCCTCTCGCTACTAGAGCAAGGAGATATATGTGTGCAAACTAATCCATGTATATACCTGTATCTATAGATATTTCTATATGTAACCATCTATATTTATATTAAGGTAAGCCTAAATCCATGGCAACATCTCCAACCACAATGATCATTTTAGTCTCTTGCATTTGCTTACCTGTAATCTCCCACTCCAACCATGAGAAACCTGGCCCTACTATTTATCATCCATATGTTATATTTTATTGTTCAATCTCAGTATACATGCATAGTGATTTCCGTAATTAACCCACGGCCTTGGGTGAAAAAACTCTGTCCACAAGAGTATAGTGCTTGTGAATGGTTTTGTTTGCTTTTAGTCTTACAAAATTCACTCATTTCCAGTTCCTTAGGTCAGCACCTAATTCTCCTACTCCCTTCAGTGAGGTTTCATATGTTTGTAATACACTTAGATTTTTTAACATATTCTGCATTTGTCAGAAATCCTTTGTGCTAAGGACTGTAAGAAATTACTTTGAAGAACTGTATGCCAAGAAATTTGAAAACCTAGGTGAAATGGACAAATTTCTAGAAAAAAATAATCTTCCAAAACTCAATGAAGAAGAAGCAGAAAGCCTGAACAGACCAATAACAGCAGATGAAATTGAAGCAGTAATCAAAAACTCTCAATACACAAAAGCCCTGGACCAGATGGTTTCACAGGAGAATTCTACAAAGCATTTAAGGAAGGGCTAACCCCTATCCTTCACAGACTATTCCAAAAAATCCAAAATAGTGGAAGACTCCCAAACTCTTTTTATGAAGCCAGCATCATCCTAATCCCAAAACCAGATAAAGACACAACAAAGAAAGAAAACTTTAGGCCAATATTGCTGATGAACATGGACACTAAAACCCTCAACAAAATATTGGCAAACTGCATTCAGCAATACATTAAAAAAATCATACACCATGATCAAGTGGGATTCATCACAGGGATGAAAGGATGGTTCAACATTTGCAAATCAGTAAACGTAATATATCACATAAACAAAAGCAAAGACAAAAATCACATGATCATATCAATAGATGCAGAAAAAGCATTCGATAAGGTACAGCACCCATTTATGATAAAAACACTCAGCAAAGTGGGAATAGAGGGAGCATTCCTCAACATAATAAAGGCCATATATGATAGACCTACAGCCAACATCATACTCAATGGGCAAAAACTGCAATCTTTTCCACTAAGATCAGGAACAAGACAAGGTTGTCCACTTTCCCCACTTCTATTCAACATAGTATTGGAAGTTTTAGCCACAGCGATCAGACAAGAAAAGGAAATAAAAGGCATCCAAATCAGAAAAGAGGAAACAAAACTATCATTGTTTGCAGATGACATGATAGTGTATGTATAAAATCCTATAGACTCGACCAAAAAGCTGCTTGACCTAATAAAAGAATTTGGCCAAACAGCCAGATACAAAGTCAATATTCAGAAATCAAAAGCATTTTTGTATACCAACAATGAAATAGCAGAAGCAGAAATCAAGAAAAAAATCCCATTCGATATAGGAATAAATCTAACCAAAGAGGTAAAAGAGCTATATGCAGAAAACTACACAACACTGAAGAAAGAAATCAAGGAAGACACAAACAAATGGAAACATATATTGTGTTCATGGATTGGAAGATTTAACATCATCAAAATGACCATACTGCCCAAAGCAATTTACAGATTCAATGCAATACCTATTAAAGTACCAATGGCATATTTCACAGACATAGAAGAAACACTTCAGAAATTTATATGGAATCATAAATGACCCCAAATAGCTGCTGCAATTTTGAGAAAGAAGAGCAAAGTAGGAGGGATCACAATACCTGATACCAAACGATATTACAAGGCCACTGTAATCAAAACAGCCTGGTACTGGCATAAAAACAGGCACATGGACCAGTGGAATGGAACAGAGAGCCCAGAAATAAGCACAAGTCTTTACAGTCAATTAATATTGGACAAAGGGGGCAGCAACATAAAATGGAGCAAAAATAGCCTCTTCAACAAGTGGTGTTCGGAGAACTGGACAGCTACATGCAAAAAAATGAAACTCAAGCACCAACTTACACCATACACAAAAATAAATTCAAGGTGGATAAAAGATTTAACTATAAGCTGTGACACCATTAAAATCCAAGAGGAGAACATAGGCAGGAAAATCTCAGATATTTCATGCAGCAACATTTTCACTGATATGTTCCCTAGATCAAGGGACATAAAGGAAAGAATAAACAAATGGGATCTCATCAAAATAAAAAGCTTCTGCACGGCTAAAGAAAACAGTATTAAAATAAAAAGAGAACCGACTGTATGGGAAAACATATTTGCCAGTGATACCTCAGACAAGGGTTTAATCTCCAAAATATATAAAGAACTTATACGACTCCACTCTAAGAAGACAAGCAACCCAGTTAAAAAATGGGCAAAGGACTTGAACAGACACTTCTCCAAGGAGGACATACAAAGGGTCCAGAGACACATGAAAAGATGCTAGCTATCAGAGAGAAATTAAAACCACAATGAAATACCACTTGACACCAGTCAGAATGGCCCTCATAAACAAAGCAACAAACAACAAATGTGGGAGAGGTTGTGGAGAAAAGGGAACCCGAGTGCACTGTTGGTGAGAGTGCAGACTGGTACAACCATTATGGAAAACAGTATGGAATTTTGTAAGAAAACTAAAAATGGATCTGCCTTTTGACCCAGCAATTCCACTGCTAGGACTACATCCTAAGAACCCTGAAACACCAATCCAAAAGAACCTATGCACCCCTATGTTCATAGCAGCACAATTTACAATAGCCAAGTGTTGGAAACAACCTAGGTGCCCATCAGTAAATGAATGGATCAAAAAACTGTGGTACATTTACACAATGGAATTCTATGCAGCAGAAAGAAAAAAGGAGCTCCTACCCTTTACGACAGCATGGATGAAACTGGAAAGCATTATGCTAAGCGAAGTAAGCCAGGCGGTGAAAGACAAATACCATATGATCTCACCTTTAACAGGAACCTAATCAACAAAACAAACAAACAGGCGAGCAAAATATAACCAAAGACACTGAAATAGAGAACAGTCTGACAGTCACCAGAGGGGAGAGGGGAGGGAATTTCAGGGGGAAAAGGGAAGGGTTTACAGGAACAAGTATCAAGGACACATGGACAAAAACAAGAGGGGGTAGAAACAGGAGGGAGGCAGGGAGGGTTGCGGGGGGTGGGCTGGGATGGTAGCAAAAGGCAGAAAACTGTACTTGAACAACAATTAAAATAAAAAATATAAAAAAATCTTTTGTGCTTAACCTGTTTCACCCTCCTCGGTATCTTTTGTATTTTTATATGAGTTATCTCAGTTCTTTAAAAAAATGTAACACTCGTAATTTATCTTTATATGAGGCTGTGTACACATTCATCATGTACACATGTGTATGTATGAGGTCTGTTTGGAAATGTCCAACCATTGTTAATATAGTGAGAATGGTTTGCCCAATGTCGATGTAACCTGGTAGCCAAGGAGGGTGGACTGGAATGCACATGTGTGAACAATGATGCCATCCTTGTAGTAGTCAGTGGGGGCGGTAGACGCTGTTGAATGAGCATGTGTACTGTGTGGTCCATCTCATTCAAAATGACTGAACAAGTAGACAATGAATCTACATCAAATTTTGCATTAAGGTCAAACATTCTTCTGTGGAAACTATTCGGATAATTCAGAAGGCTTTTGGGGATGGGGCAATGAGTGCAGTGCAAATGTAAGTGGGGTCACTTCAAAGATAGTTGAGAATCTGTTGAAAGTGATCAGCGTTCTGGAAGGCCTGCAACAAGCAGAACTCTTGAGAATGTTGAATGCGTGCGGGCTGCAATCAACAAAGATTGGTGGCTGACAGTGTGAGAACTAGAAGCTGATCTGGGGATTTTCCAAAAAGTACTGTGTCTGAGATTTTGACAGAAGATCTTGGCATGAAACATATAGCAAAATTCATTCCACATTTTCTGCTACTGACTTGATTAAAACCACAACAAATGTATCGGATTTCTTCATGGTCATAACTAGAAATGAATGGTGGGTCTCTAGCTATGATCTGGAAACAAAGGCCTAGTCATCCCAGTGGGAGTTCTCCACACCCAAAGAGAGCATAGTAAAGTCGCAGCAAGATCAAGACCATATTAACTGTGTTTTTGATTGGGAAGATATTGTTCATCATGAGTAGGCCCTTCCAGGCCAAACAGTTAATAAGGGTACTATCTCAATGTTCTTTGTCAGTTGAGAGATGCAACATGATGAAATCGGCTGCAGTTACTGACAACTGGGCATTGGCAGCTTCATCATGACAATGCTCATGCATCATGTCTCATGCAGAGTTTTTTTTGTGAAACATCAAATCACCCAGGTGACTCAGACCCTTAACAGTCCAGGATTTGACTCCCTCTGACTTCTGGATTTTCTCAAAACTAAAATCACCTTTGAAAAGGAAGAGACTTCAGACTATCGATAGGATTTGGGAAAATACAGTGGGGCGGCTAATGGTGATTCCAACAAAGGGTTTTGCAGAGTGTTTTGAACAGGGGAAGAGAAGCTGGGGGAACTGTGTGAGGTCCCAAGGTGTCTACTTTGAAGGCGACTGAGGCATCATTTTTCTATGTACAATGTTTCTTGTATTTTGTATCTTCTTCAATAAATGTTAGAAGGGAGTGGGCAGGGGATAATGGAGGTAAGGGTTTTCAGGAACAACTACAAAGGACACATGGACAAAGCCAAGTGGGGGGTGGAAGCAAGGGAAGGAGAGGGGTTTGTCTGGGGTGGGGGGGGAATGGTGGGGAGTAAATGCAGACAACCATAATTGAACAATAATAAAATAATTTTAAAAAGGTAAAAAATGTCTCTATTGTTCATATTACATGGCTGGATAGAGTTAACAAATTACTCGCACCTTTTATAATGTAGGAAACACTTTAACTTCACTGCTAATGATGAATAGAAAGTAATAATCCTACTTAGACAGTTATCAAAGTGTCAAGAATATTGGTACCATCGTTATATGATAAAGCATGTTTGTGCACATACTAGGATACTGCATTGCCTAAACCTGGGTATGACAGATCTGGTGAAAAATGGTTGGGAAAGTTTGATGACACCACTTTGTTTGTTCCAAGGGATTGGTGCTGAATCACAGAAAACAGACATCAAACACATCTATTATTCTTCATGTTCCCCAAAAGCCTTCATTCTCATATTTGCTAGATATTTATCAACAATTATCTAATTGACCTCAGGTATTATAATGATAAGAGACCCTAATGATAAAGTTAGGCATGCCAAGAACATGATCAATTTGCAACATGTAGAAAGTTGAACTAAAGGGCAAATGGAACTAATTCAGGGCCTATCAATAAATTACTAAAATAATGCTCACAATTGCCCAGTCAATTTTCCAAAATTGGTCTCTGAACCTTGTATACAGCTTATGGAAGACAAATATTCTGTACCTCTTATTTTTAAAAAAGATTTTATTTATTTATTCTTTTTTTGAGAGAGGAAGGTAGGGAGAAAGATAGGGAAAGAAACATTGATGTGACAGAGAAACATCCGTCAGTTGCCTCTTCCATGTGCCCTGACTGGGCACTGAACCCGCAACCGAGGCATGTGCCCTGGCTGGGAATTGAGCTGACAAACTGATGCTCTGCAGTTCAGTGCCCAACCAGCAGAGCTATGCTGGTCAGGGCTGCAGCTCTTATTCTTTAAAAAATCAGGGATAACCTTGGACATGTATTTAACACCATTTTTATCTTTATCTTCGCTATCTTTAAAGTTTCCTTACGAGAAGTTCACAGGAGACTTACAGAAGTGTTCAGGGCTACAATACTTCCTCAGTGTTGGACACCAATGAGAAGAGTGTTATACTGAATGTTGAAAAGCTGCATTTAATTTTGGCTCTGCCACTTTTGGGCTAGCCATTTAATGTTCTAGTTTTCTTACCATTAAAACTAAATAATATTACCTAGTTCATAGGACAAGTTATATATTTATTTGTGCAGTCAATGGATATTTGTTCAGTGCCTCCTATACGCCAGATGTTGTTAGCAGCCCTGGAAATGCAGAATGGATCAAAAAAAGTCAGGGTCCTATTTTTATAAAACTTATATCCTATGAGAAAGTAAACACTGTACACTCAATTGCCATTGTGGAAAATATTATATACAACATATGTATAGCATATTATGTGTTTTATGTTGTGAGCAACATGATTTAACATAGAAAATATGTAGCAAAATCTCTTTCACATTATTGGTGCTCAAAAAATGTCAATATCATCTATTATTATTATTCAGGTATTTATCGAGTTTTCATTTACAGAGTATCTTCTTTATGGGAATGAAATGTATATGAGTGGAAACCACAGGCTATGTTTTCCATTTCTCCCAATGCTGGTTATCATAAATTTATTTCATGAGGTGGTATACAGTGTTATGTTGTTCAGGCTCTGTAGCAATGTTAATCTGGTATAATTAAATTGAAGACTGTATAGAGAATAACACAGGAAGTGGCTATAAAATTAGATTGAGAGCAATTTGCCATAGCCTTTACGACCTCCTAAAGCTGTCAATTCACATTCTGTTAAGCACTAGGCTGGAGGGAATGCAAAAATAATCCAGATCCAGTTCTTGCCCTTCAAGTTGTGGAATAAAACATGCACATAAATGATCATGGCTTGAAAGAAGTTGCAGCCCTGGCTGGTGTAGCTCAGTGGATTGAGCGCGGGCCTGCGAACCAGAGGATTGCGGTTCGATTCCCAGTCAGGGCACATGCCTGGGTTGCAGGCCAGTTCCCGTCAGGGGACACACGAGAGGCAACCGTACATTGATATTTCTCTCCCTCTCTCCTTCCCTTCCCCTCTAAAGATAAATAAATAAAAATCTTAAAAAAAAAAATACACCAAATTAAAAAAAAAAAAAAAAAGAAGTTGCAAAAGACATGGATGGATGTGTAGTGGGGAAGTACTGAATGCAGAATAAATATGGAACTACAGCCAACTTCAGTTTCCAAACCAGAGCCCTGGTGTTGTAGGTCAACTCCGCCTTCAAAGCTCAGTCCCTACGGTGTGGTTGACTGTAGAATCCTGCAAGTAAGGGGGTGGGGAACATGCTGCAAAGAAGTGCGGCATTAAACTTTTATTAAAATTTACATGTTAGAATGCTTAAAACATTTAAATCATCTTCATGAAATATTGCTAAAACTGACAGTTTTGAGTTTTTGTTTTAAAAATTATAAAATGATTAGTTATAGAAAGTTATGTTAATTCTTGTTTTTTCTTTTTTGTCACATTTATTGGGGTAAAGCAGCTAATGACATTATATGTTTCAGGTGTAAAATTCCGTAGAACATCATCTGAATATTGCATTGTGTGCTCACCACCCATAGTCTGGTCTACTTCAGTCACCATGTATTTGACCCCTTTAGTCTCTTCATCCTCGAACCACCCCTTCTCCCCTCTGGTAACCTTCACACAGTTGTCCATGTCTAAGAATTTGTTTATTTGTTTTGTTTGTTCCTTTTTTACCTTCTCTCCTGAGGACATTTTTCATTGCTTTTAGAGAGAGAGGAAGAGAGAATGGAAGGGAGAGAAACACAGATGCTAGCAAGAATCATCAATTGCTTGCCTCCTGTAGCTCCTGGATCAGGGATCATATGCACCTCAACTGGGGACTGAACCTGCAACCTAGGTATGTGCTCTGACTGGGAATCGAACTTGCAACCTTTTGGTTATGGGATGATGCTTCAACCAACTGAGCCACACCGGCCAGGGCCCTTTGTTGCTTTCTGTGTTATATCCCACATATGAGTGAAATCACATGGTTGTGGTCTTTTTCTGTCTGAGTTATTTCATGTAGGATGGTAATCTCAAGATCCATGCATATTTTCACAATGGTAGTATTTTATTCTTTCTTATGGCTGAGTAGTATTCCATTGTATATATGCACCACATCTTCTTCATTTAATCATCCACTGAAGAGCATTTAGGTTGTTTCTATGACTTGGCCACCATGTATAATGCTGCAATGAACATAGGGGTACAGATATTTCTACAAAAATGTGTTTTCAAATATTCTGGTAGATACCCAGAAGAGGGATAACTGAGTCATGTGGTAGCTCTATTCTCAATTTTTTGAGGAACCTCCAGACTGTTTTCCACAATGGCTGCACCCGTTTACATTCCTACCAGCCATCTACGATGATTCCTTTTTCTCTCTATTCTCCTCAGCATTTGTTATTTCTTATCTTATTACTAATAGCCATTTTAATAGGTATGAGGTAATATCTCATTGTGGTTTTAATTTGCATTCCCTTATAGATAGTGAGGTTGAGTATCTTTTCATATGTCTGATGGCCATTTTTATGTCTTCCCGGAAAAGGGTTTTTTCAGATCCTCTGATCATTTTTTTGTTGTTGTGTTGTATGAGTTCTTTAACAGCCTTTTATCAGAGGTATTGTTTGCAAATATCTTCTCTCATTCAGTTCTTGCCTCTTTGTTTTGTTGATGTGCAGAAGTTTTTTAGTTTGATATTGCCCCATTAATTTACTTTTAGTTTTACTTCCTTTGCCTTTGTTCATAAAAATCATTCTGAGACCAAGGTTCATAAGTTTAGTACCTATGTTTTCTTCTATGTATTTTATTGTTTCTGGTCTTATATTCAAGTCAAATCTATTTTGAGTTAATTTTTTGTATGGTGTGAAATAGCAGTCTAGTTTCATTCTTTTGCATGTGTTTTCCAATTTTCTCAACCCCATTTATTGAAGGGGCCATTTTTGTTTCTTTTGTTGAAAATTACTTGCAAATATACATGTGGGTTAATTTATGGGCTCTCAATTCTGCTCCATTGGTCTGTGTGTCTGTTTTTCTGCCAATACCATACTGTTTTTTTTTTTTTTTTTTTTTTAAGTTTTAAGTACTTTTTTTTTTTTTTTCCTTTTAGATTTTATTTATTTATCTTTAGAGAGGAAGGGAAGGAGAGAGGGAGAGAAACATCAATGTGCGGTTGCCTCCTGTATGTCCCCTGCCGGGAACTGGCCTGGCAACCCAGGCATGTGCCCTGACTGGGAATCGAACCGCGATTCTTCGGTTCGCAGGCCCGCGCTCAATCCACTGAGCTACACCAGCCAGGGCTCTACCAATACCATACTGTTTTGATTATTATAGCTTTGTAGTATAATTTGAAGTCAGGGAGCATGATACCTCTGGCTTTGTTCTTTTTTTCCTCAGGATTATTTTGACTGTTTGGGTTATTTTATGGTTCCATATAAATTTGATGATTATTTGTTCCATTTCTTTAAAAAATGTCATTGGGACTTTGATGAGGATTGCATTAAATTAGTATGTTGCTTTGGGTAGTATGGATATTTTAACTGTTAATTCTTCCAATCCATGAACACAGAATATCATCCATTTCTTTGTTGTTTTTTTTCTTCAATCTCTTTCAGTAATGCTTTGTAGTTTTCAGTATATAGGCTCTTCACATTCTTTGTTAAGTTTATAGCTAGGTATTTTATTCTTTTTGTTGCAATTGCAAAAGGAATTTTTTTCCACTTCTTTTTCTGAAGTTTCATTGTTAGTATACAGGAATGCAATGGATTTTTGTATGCTGATTTTGTATGCTGAAACTTAACTGTATATATTTAGTGTTTCTCCCATTCAAGTACTCACCAGGCCTGATCCTGCTTAGCTTCTGAGATCAGATGAGATAGGGCGTATTCAGAGTGGTATGGCTGTAGACTGTTTAGTGTCTAACAATTGTTGGTGGAGTCTTTAGGGCTTTCTATGTGAGAGTCATGTCATCTGCAAAATTTTGCTTCTTTATTCCCTATTTGGATGCCTTTCATTGCTTTCTCTTGCCTGATTGCTCTGGCTAGGACTTCCAGTGCTATATTGAATAAGAGTGGTGAGAGTAGACATTCTTGTCTTGTTTTGGTTCTTAGAGCAAAAGCTTTCAGTTTTTCAGCATTACTATGATATTAGGGAGAGTTTGTCATATATGGCCTTTTTATCTTGAAGTACATTCCTTCTATACCCATTTTACTGAGTATTTTACTCATAGATGGATGTATCTAATCAAATACTTTTCTACATCTATTGACACGATCATATGATTTTTATCCTTTAATTTTTTTAACATGCTGTATTACATTGGCCAATTTGCTTGTGTTGAGTTATCCTTGTGCCCTAGGAATGAACCCACTTGATTGTGATGTATTTTTTAAATGTATTGTTGTATTCAATTTTCTAGTATATTGTTTAAGATTTTTGCATCTATATTCTTCAAAGATATTGGTGTATAGTTTTCTTTTTTTGTGTGTTATCCTTGCCAGGTTTTGGTATCAGGATTAATGCTTTAGAAATTATTACCTCTTCTTCAATAATTTGGAAGAGATTGAGAATGATTTTTATCAAATCTTATTTGAATGTTTGGTAGGTAGAATTCACAAGTGAAGCCATCTGTCTGGGACTTTTACATTTGGGGGAGGTTTTTTATGGTTGTTTCAATTTCCTCACTGCTGTCAGTCTATTTAGATTTTCTAATTCCTTGTGATTTAGTCTAGGAAGAGTATATATTTCTAGGAACTTATCTATTTTCCTAGGTATTGAATATGGTGGTATATACTATTTCACAGTATTCTTGTATGATCTTTTGTATTTCTGTAATGTCTATGGTAATTTCTCTTTCATTTCTGATTTTTTTTACTTTATTTTTATTGTTTATACTATTACAGATGTCCTCATGCATTACACATCCTCATGTTTTTATATTTTCCATAAGTATTCATTTATATAGGATATATAGAATTGTATTGAATATTAAAGTTATAAAAATAATATTTACTGTAGGTAACCTTATTTCCTTGTTATTTTTGAGATCTACCTATGCTACTAATTGCAATATGAATGTTGACTGTATCATAATTCATTCCCCTGTTGATAGATATATAGGTGATTTCCAATTACATTTTGGCTACATAGTTCTAAAATTAATAATCTTGTGCATGCTTGTTGGTGCTCATGTGCAAGAATTCCTCTAGACTATATACCTAATGTTGGAATATCATGGACTGTAGGATATGTTGGTCTTCAAATTTCTTACATGGTACCAAATTGCTTCTCAAAATGGCTGTTCTGATTTATAGTCCCTCTGGCAGTGAATAACCATTCCCTTTGTTTGAAATCCTTGCCAAGACTATAAAATTTTACCAACAGATAATATGAAGTGCTGTTATAAATTTGCATTTTCCAGATTAGTGAATAAGGTATCATTGCATGAGTTTGCTGGTCCGTGGGTTCTATTCTCTGAATTGTCCAATCAGAGTCACACATAATATGTATATTATGGATTCAAACCCTTTGTCATCTATAGTCACTGAAAACATTTTTTTGAGTTATTTTTCTAAACTTTGTGATAACTTTTAAAATATTTTTTATTGATGCAGTATTCAAATGTATTAACCTTTTACTCTGCGTCTCGTGCTTCTCTATCTTGATAAATAAATCTTTATCTACTTCATTGTCAAAACATTTTCACCAATTTACCTATATTCTCTTCTTGATTGTTTTTTGTCCACTTTGTTATTTGTTTGTTTGTTTGTTTGTTTATTTTTATTTATGGAATAGCATGAAGTAGAGATCTAAAATTTTTTCCGTGTACAAAAAAATTCCACAGGGTCAGCTCCTTGAATATGATATTTTTCATACAGACTTATAATTTCAACATTGACATATACTGTTCTACATATAGGGGTGGGGAAAAAGTAGGTTAACAGTTGTGAGTACATGAAATATAGAGTTTATCTTTGTGTTATTATTTATTAATATTTTATTATTAATTACTATTAACCTGCTTGGGCCCACCCCTGTATATGTAGGTATACAGTCTCTATTATTTTTTATTGCTTTTTTTATCCATGGTTCAGTAACATATTGTTTAATTCCTTTAGCATTATGGTGAGTTTTGATATCTAGGAAAGAAATAGCCATGTCTTGTTCTATTTTTTTCTCCAAAACTGTCTTGACTGTTCCTGGCACTTTTATCATTCATTTAAATTTCAGAATCAGTCTGTCAAAGTCCATGTCCAACATTCTCGGGATTTCATTGTTGTGGTATTAGTTTTGGTGCTTTTGTTATAGCTCAGTGATATTTCCAAGACATTTTTTGTTGGTAGGTAATTCCTCTCTACACTACATGGCCTCAGGTCAAGGTTGCTAAGTGCTGTTTATTTTACTTTCATGTATTTTTTAAATTTGTGCTCTGTTCTCCATACTGACTATCTCTGCCTAATTCACACTATTACAAATGATTCCTAATTTGTCTGCCTATTTTCATCTCTGCCTTCAAAAATATATTGGCTTTCTGTTGAGGTCAGATTATTTTATTCACCATTATCCCCAGCTGGAGTGCTAGCTCCTTAACCAGGCACCAAAGCTTCCATGGTCTGATCTGTTCCCATCTCTAGTCTCATCCTTTGCCCTTTCAAATTGCATCAGTTCCCCCAAATGCCTTATGTCCTTCCTTCTACCTGTAATTCTGGTCACCCTTTCCTTTTCCTGCCCAGGTCTACAAATCCTTCCTGATCAATCTCAGGTATTCTTCCTTAAACTTCACATTGGACTAAGAGTTCTACCTGTCCTATGCAAGACTGCAGCTTCTGAATCCTTTTATTAAATGATTTAATGCTATAATTGGATTGGTCTCTTTGTTATTGCATTTCCCAATTATGCTATATCTACTTTAGGATAATAATCTTATCTTATTCATTTTTAAATGAACTTTTTTATTTTGAAATAACTTTAGATTTACAGAAAAATTGCAAAGATAGTAAAGAGAATCCCTATAAAAACTCTGCCAATTTTAGTTTTCCTAATGCTATTATCTTACATTTCCATGATGCACTTGTCTAATCTAGACATTACTATGAACTAAACTTCAAACTTTATCCAGATTTCACCAGTTTTTTCATTACTTTCCTTCTTTTTCACAATCCAATCCAGGACACTATGTTGCATTTAGTTGTCATGTCTCCTTAGTCTCTGATGATCTGTGACAATTTATCAGTCTTTCCTTTTTTTTTTTTTTTAATTCAGTCTTGTAACCCAACAACTAGGGAACTAAACCAATGTTAGAAGACAGGCAAGGATAGTTCTGCCCTCTCATTTTGCTATTTGCCCAAGCTTTATCTTTTAGTTACTACTAAATATTTGCTGTTTTTTAAATCTTTTATGCTAAATAATCACTGCACACACTTATCTGGTCACTAGTCCCAGCTAGCTTTACCTTTGACCAGCTCCTTTTGGCTCTTCTGGACCCTTCCATATTTTTGGAACCACAGAAATATCTTGGATGGCTAAAATGAAAAGGTATCAGATATATGGTTAAAGGTTACAGAACTGAGAAGGTAAAATGTGTTATATTCACTGACTGCTCAAGATAACTACATCGAGGGGACAAAGCGAGATTCCAAGATTCTTTGGTGCTCTGGCAGTGTAAACGCAATCAACTTCTGTTCACAGGACTAGGAAATGCCATCCCCTTCTCCATGTTTTGTACCATCATCTCCTTGTTGGCAGCAGAACGGGATTGCAGTGCCAAGGAGCATCGTTACATGAGACAAACTTCTTCTTGGAGGAAACCCTAATGTATGGACCATGGTCTCGGTTGAATCCAGCAGCAATGAGAATGTGCCACAGCGGTGTACATATGACACTGGGACCAGTAATTCACTACCAGATCTGAGGGAGCAGCATCAAGTGGACCAGAGGAAAATTCTGGAAACATCGGTATGCAGTTCTGTAGCTTTAGGCTTAAACTGCTCACTTACCCAAGGGCTGTTCTTGAGCCTCATAAATGATGACTTTGTCCTAATAGACAGGCTCTTAGACAAAGAATCTTTAGTTTGGCTGTTTAATTTTTATTCTCTTGAAGTCTTCATGATACTTAGTGTGCCCTAAAAGCAATGAGTGAAAAAATTACTTGGTTTAACTGGATACAGAAAGTAATTTCATAAATTTACTAATAATATCCCAGTAGAATTTTCACATTATCCCCTTTATAACCCTCTGACAAAAATACAATTTAGATAAATCACAGCTCTGGAAGCACCTAAGCTGAGAAATACAATAACGAAGATTATAGGGTTTTGCATGAACATCATCCCCAATGAGTTACAACCAAATTATTTAGAACCTTTGAGGGAAAATAAAACTCAGGGTTGCATTTATATGTAATTTTATTTGTCCTGAAGCTAGCCTGACTACAGAGAAACAAGGGCTGACCTACGGGACAAAGCTTTTGCTCAAAATAGATGTTTGACTTTTGTTCTATACTTGGCAACACAGAAATTGGTACATGCATAATACCTTCATAATTATATGTTATAATTACATAAGACACAAATTAAAAGCCAAATCTGGAAACCTCAGGCACCAACACTGGGCCAATAGTTCATTACTGGCTCCAAAGGCAAACGTCGAATTCTCGTTAAATGGGTTTGGCAGTCCCTGTGTGTCAGCACCTGTGCCTGGAGCTCCCTACACCCTGGCGACTAGCCTAGAGCCTTGTAGAGAGTAAGCAGGTGAAAAAAAGATAGTTTTGGGCTGAATACCTGACAGTGAATCCCGTTAATACAATGACATTCCTGGACTCTAAGAATTTTTTTAAACCTGAGACTGAGCTTGAGTGAAAAAAATAGTTATGCTTCATAAAACTACACTGGACCAAATGAGTTTTAACCTTTCATTTTTGTGACAAAGGAGTATGCCCTTAGTTAAGTCAATAGTACCATTTCCATAGACTCTATCTCAACCTAGTCTTTTATTAACTTTCTCAGGATGGCTACAAGTTGCTTCTTCATTGAAGTTCCAATTTCAGGTCTTCACTTTCCCTTTCTAAGCATATGAAAGGGCATCCCCCCAAAGTTAGAGTTTATTTATAAAAAATTGTGTCACCTTCAAAGTACTCTTCGTTTGATGCAATACACTTATTGAGACTTTTTCCTACTGCTCAAAAACAGTTTTTAAACTCATCGATTTTGATGCCTTTTAGTGCTTCTGTCATTTTTTTGTTTCAGTTCTTCCATATCAGCAAAACGTTTCCCTTGAGGAATTTTTTCATCCAGAGGAAACAAAAAAATAGTTGCTTGGGGCAAATTCAGTTGAATCAGGAGGGTGGGGCACAGCGGCCATGCTATTTTTGGTCAAAAACTCCTGAACACTCAGAGTGGTGCAGGCAGATGTGCTCATAAATTATGCATCGTGAAATGGGCAAAGTATTGAAACAATCTAAAAAAAAAAAATCACTGAAGCTGGATGCAGCCTCTCACAACACCACCAGTTGGTATACTCATTCAGATGAGTTCCTAGAATACTCACCTAGGGAGGAAGTCTGTACCACAGGGACCTGCCTTTCAGAAGACAATTCTGGTTTTTTGGGTCTCCTTTCATAAGTAAGATCATTTCAGAGCTACATGAGGAAAAAAATTCAGTTTTATTAACATATAATTAATGTGCAACACACCAAACATATTTAAATGTGCAATTTAAAGTTTAACATATGCATACAGCTTTAGACAATCATCACATTGTAGACAATGAACATGACAACCATTTCCAACAGTTTTCTTGTGTCGCCTTATAATCCTGCCCTGCAATGGTGTCCACCCTATTCTATAACAGCCCTACCCCCAGGCAGCTACAGATCTGCTTTCTGTCACTATAGATTAGTTTGCATGTCATAGAATTTTATATAACTGGAATAATACACTATGTACTTTTCTTGGCTTTTTTAATGCATTGCAATTATATCGAGATTCATCTAGTAGATGTGTTCATACAAGATTGCATTCCTTTTTATTTATTAATAAAAGGAATTTATTAATACATTTCTTTTTATTCCAATGTGGAAACATACTTCAGTTTGTTTTATTCACTTACCTGTTGATGGACATTTGGGATATTTTGACTTTGGCTAATATTAATAAAGCTTCTCTGAATGAAGTACAAGTCTTTGTATGGATATATTCTTTCATTTTTCTTAGGTAATAAAATAGCTAGGTCATATAGTATGTATATATATTTAACTATTTAAGGAACTACCTAAATGTTTAAAAAAATGTTTGTGACATTTTACATTCTGATAGGCAGCATATGAGAGTTCTAATTGCATCTCAGCCTCATCTTCACTTTGTATTTTGAAAATTTTTAAGAAATTCTGATGAGGGTGTAGAGGCATCCATTGTCTTACTGACTAATGATATCGAGTATATGTTTATATGCTTATTTTGTATATTTTGTTTGGTGTCCTATTCATTTAAACATGTATAGCTGTTTGGTGAACTGTCTATTCAAGCCTTTTGCCCATTTTTCTTATGTTTTTAGAATTCTTTATCTATTCAGGATACAAATCTTTTATTAGCTATGTGATTTACAATTTTTTCCAAATTAGTAGCTTGTCTTTTAATCCCCTAAATAGTGTCTTTTAAAGAGAAGTACATAATTTTGATATAGTTTAGTTATCAATTTTTATTTTCTAGATCATACTTTTGGTGTTGTATCTGAGAAATAGCTTTCTAACTCTGGGTCACAAAGATATTTTCTTTAAGTTTTTCTCTAACACTTTTGTAGCTTAATTTTTTTATTATGGCAAAAAACATGAAATCTATCCTCTTAGTAAAATTGTAAGTATCCAATAAAGTGTTGTTCACTGTGAGCACAACGTTTCACAGTAGGTCTCTGGAACTTTTTCATTTCGCATGATCGAAAATCTGTGCCACCTTAAACACTCTCTGTTTCTTCTCCCTGAAGCACCTGGCTGCCACCATTCTACTTTCTGTTTCTGTAAGTATGACTGTGTTGGATACCTCATATAATGGAATCTAAGTATTTGCTCTTTTGTGACTGTCCTAATTCACTTAGAATAACATCCTCAAGGTTCATCCATGTCATAGCATGACAGGTTCTCCCTCTTTTTGAAGGCTGAAGAGTATTCCATTGCATGCATATAACATTTATCTGCTGATGCATATTTAAGTTGTTTGCCTCTCAGCTGTTGTGGACAATGCTGCAATAAACATGGGAGTCCAAAGGTACTTGAACAACAACAAAAAAGACTTAAACAATCCTCTTTTCAATTCTTTTGGATGGATATGCAGAAGTGGGATAGCTGAATCATCCGGTAGTTCTACTTTTAATTTTTGGAGGCAACTCTGTATTCGTTTCCATAGTGGCTGCACCATTGTACATTCCATCAAGCAGTGCATTTGTTTATTTCCCACATTCTCACTATCATGTTATTTCCAGTTTTTCTTTTTTGATAATGACTATTATAACAGGTTTGAGATGATATTTTATCATGGTTTTGATTTGCATTCGCCTGATGATTAGTGATGTTAAGCATCATTTAATGTACTTGTTGGCATTTGTATGTCTTCAATGGAGAAATGTTTATTCAAAATAGTCTCTCACTCATTTTTTAATCATGTTATTTATGTGCTTGTTTATTAATTTGCTGTTGAGTTGTAGGAGTTCCTCATGTATTTTAGATATTAATCCCATATCAGACAGGTGGTTTGCAAATATTTTCTCCCATCCCATAGGTTGACTGTTCAGCCTTATTTCCTATGTGCACATAAGCCTTTTAGTTTGATGTAATCCCAGTTGCTTATTTTTGCTTTTGTTGCCTGTGTTTTTGTCATAAATTATTGCCAAGACCATCTCAGGAAGATTTTCTCCTGTTTCCTTCAGGGAATTTGATTGTTTTAGGTCTTACATTTAAGTCTTCAGTCCAGTTTTGAGTTGATTTTTGTGTATGAGATAAGATAAGAATTTGACTTATTTATTTTTGCATGTGGATAATTCAGTTTTCCCAACACAATTATTGAAGAGACCATATTTTCCATATGTGTAGCCTTGGCAACCTTATTGAAGAGCATTTGACTATGTATGTGTGTGTTTATTTCTGGACTACCTAGTCTATGTTTATTCCATTGATTTGTATGTCTGTCTTTATGCCAATACCATACCGTTTTGATTATTGAAGATTTATAATATGTTTTAAAGTTAAGAAGTATGAGGCTTCTAGCTTTGTTCTTATCCAAGACTGTTTTAACTATTCAGGGTTCTTGTGGTTTCATATGAATTTTAGCATTGCTTCTTTTTATTCTGCAAAATATGCCATTGGAATTTTGATAAGCATCACATTGAGTTTGTAGTGTTCTTTGAGTTATATAGACATTTAAACAACACTGAGTCTTCTAATTCATAAACCTAGGACGTCTTTCCATTTATTTATCTTTTTCTAAATTTCTTTTAGCAATGGTTTGTACTTTTTGGTGTACAAGGCTTTAACCTACTTGTTATCTTTATTCATGAGCAATATTTTTTCTTAAAAATCTATTGTAAGTGGGAATGTTTTCTAATTTCCTTTTTAGATTGTTCATTGTGTATAGAAGTGGAACTTATTTTTGTATATTGATTTTATATCTTGCAACTTTGCTGAATTTGTTTATTAATTTATAACTCTTTTTAAATTATAAGAAAGAGACCACATAAAATCATTAAGAGGGAGAACCTTTTTCTTGTTAGAACCTTGGGAAAAACATGGAATGTGAGAATTGGTGTAGGGACATTGAACGATATAATGGGTAGTACCTTCAGTAGCAGTTTTATCAGAGCTACAGAGGTTTTTCATAGAGCCCATTATTATACCAGCCCTCCATAGAAGCTGAAAACATAATGCTCAATCATAGTGCTGTGAAGAGATTTCTACGGCTGACCGATTTCCAGTAATGGCATGAACCAGAGAACAGTGTGACCGTATGACTTCCATGTGTCAGGACTGATAAGGCTTGGCTCTGAGGTGTACACTGCAGAGAAAGGAAAACCAGAAAAAAAATGCCTCTAAACATATAGTTTTAAAATTACAGTCAAATATTAAAATTAAGTGTCTTTCCCACCTCTGTAACATAATACTCTGTGTAATTACTTTTACATTAGCTAAAAATAAGACATGCTTGTTTGACTTATACGGGCTTATGAGGAACTTTTTTTGTTTTTGAAAAGGAAAGCAATTATTTATTCAAGTTATACAGACTTAAGAGTAATAACTTAATGTCTTCATCAAAATCCCAAAGTCCCTTAAAACACCCACAAACACACACGGTACTTCCTTCCCTGCTTTGCCCAGTCTGAGGTACTATATCTCAGGAAAAGAGATTGAAATCCGTGGTTCAGGCAGCCCCTGATTCTTCCCACTAATCCGTGCTCAGCTGGTAGGCCTCCCTTGGTTCCCAGTACCATCAGCTGTGTTGCCAGGATCTCCAATTAATCCAACGTCATATGGCACCTTCTCATGGCCCATTGGTAAAAGTCCTTTCTCCTTTTTCTTCCACGCAAAGTCTCTCCTACTTCCTAAGCCATGTGGCCAAAGGGAGCACCCCAAAGCCATGGGGTCCTCACTCTCGCCAACACTTTGGGGATCCCCCTGTCAAAGCTGGGGGGGAGGTGTTCGCCACTCTGCCAAAACCACATGGTTCTCTGCCTTAGCCAAGTGGTGGTTCTCTGCTAAAGCTATGGGGTGACCTTCCCTTGGCTGCGGGGGTCCTGACTCTGCCAAAAGCACGTGGCTCCAGAATTTTTTTTTTAAATATATTTTATTGATTGTGCTATTACAGTTGTCCCATTTCTCCCCCATCATTCCCCTCCACCCTACACACCCTCTCCCACCCACATTCCCCCCTTTAGTTCATGTCCATGTGTCATAAGTTCTTTAGCTTCTACATTTCCCATACTATTCTTGCCCTCCCCCTGTCTATTTTCTACTCACCGTCTATGCTGTTTATTCTCTGTACCTTTCCCCCCTCTCTCCTCCTCCCACGCCCCTGTTGCTAACCCTCCATATGATCTCCATTTCTGTGGTTCTGTTCCTGTTCTAGCTGTTTGCTTAGTTTGCTTTTGTTTTAGGTATGGTTCTTAATAGCTGTGAGTTTGCTGTCTTTTCACTGTCGTATTTTTATCTTCTTTTTCTTAGATAAGTCCCTTTAACATTCCATATAATAAGGGCTTGGTGATGAAATGTCGGACGAAGTTCATCTCAGTTAAAGGAGAAGCCTATAGTCTTAAAAATCTTAATTTTAACCACAAGGAAGCAAATAATTTTACCATTTTCTAAACTCTTGCTGCTTAAGTTGTGAAACTCTATTTCTACTTTGCATTATTTGAAAAGGAGACCTGACAGGAATCTTTATATAAAGCACTTTAGGCAAAACTCCTTTAAACGAGTTGTAAACAGAAAAGTAACCAGGAAGGTAAACTATCTCTGCAGTAAGGAAACAAAATGAAATGTGTGTTAAAGTGTTAATAAGAACAAAATAGGCTGCCACAACTGCTCTCAGGAGAGAGATGTGGGCTTATATATAGTCTCTCTTTTTAAAATAAATGAAGAGGGGACTAGAATAAAATAATCAAAATGTCTGGGACATAGCTCTTTAAAAATAGGTTTTCAATTTGCACAACTGAAGGAATAATAATATTATTTTCTCTAAAGGCTCAGGAGGAAACACAAGTAATGAAGCAGCAGGCAAACCAAATAGAAAATGTGAATGAAACAAAATGGCTTGTATTTGGGGTACTTCAGTCAACTAGCTTGAATTAAATTATTTTTGGGAAGCCAAATAGAACTCTAAAGCAACAGTTTTATTTTTAAAAATGATGTACTTTTTCACTAAAAAAGCAAATATTTAGGAAGCAAATCCTACTTAAATATTTACTGACCAAATATGAATAACTAATAAAATAAAATGAAAGAAGGAAGTAATGCTAATGCTTTTTGTGGGGAAAATTATAAATGATGTTTAATGGTAATTATTAGTCCCAATTTCACATGACTCATGATCATGCTCTTATGTAATCACATGTTCACATGTGGCTTGCAAAATTGTAAATATTTACCGCCTAGCCCTTTATGGAAAAATTTTCTCTCTCTTAGAGACAGCATTTGAATGATTTTCTCTTTAGTTGTTCCATCCGCAGGAGAAATGGAGTAAAAACCATTAGAAGAAATAATTGCAAAATACTTGACAATATCAAAGTCCAAAATGCATTTGTCATGACAATGAGCAGCTTAACAGTAGGAAAATGCCTTCTCAATGGATTTGTTGCTCAAAGAGTGTAGATTTCTCTTGTTTTCTAGTTTGAGTTTCAAAGTTCAATGCAGAGTAGCAATTTTTTATTCTTCTCCTTTCCCAGTGATCTCAAAAGCATTTTCAAGCATTATCTAAGCCTTATGGCATATATTATTCCCATTTTACAAATACAAAAATTAGAGCTGTGAGAACTAAAATTCCTTTGAGTGGTGAAATGATAGTAGAATTGGGAATAAAGCTGTCCTCAGGAGTGCCAGTGCATGTTCCCTTTGATTATTTTCCAGCTCCAGAATGCAGTTGAAATGCCTTTAGAATTGTCTCCCCCACCTGCCCCACTTTTAAAATCCTCTCCCAAGGATATGCTTATTGATTTTAGAGGGGAAGAGAGGGAAAGAGGGGAAGAAACATGGATGTGAGAGGGAAACAATGATTGGTTGCTTTTCAAACATGCCATGACCAGGACTGAACCCACAAACTAGGCATGTACCCTGACCAGGAATAGAACCCACAACCTTTCAGTTTGTGGGATGATACCCAACCAACTGAGCCACAGCTGTCAGGGCTCTTTTGTTTTGCCTCTTGGAATAGAGCGGGGAGAATACTGACTTGGAAAGTTGTAACTATTTCAGCCATTCCAATCAACAAAACTTATCTACAAAAGAAAACTTGAAGGTCACATCTATATTCTTGAGCATCCTCAGAATGTAAGAGTCAGGTTTGTTAAAATTAAACAAAACAAAGAGTGTCAGAGGAGGCAAAATTATTGCAATAGAAAAAAGAAGTTTAATAATGTGTTAAAACTGGTCTTTCATTCCTTTCTGAAATGCGAGGTCTGGCTGAAGCCAAGAAAACACCAACATATATCCAGTTGCTGGGCAAGGCGACCTAGAAACTTATTAGAAATGCAAATCTTCAGACTCCCCTCAGACTTTCTGCATTGGAAATGCAGGGGGTGGGACCCAATGAGCAATCCGTTAGCAAGGCCTCCAGGTGATTCTAATGCCCACTGAAGTTTGAGAACTGTGGCTCTTGAAATTTGTATTTCACTTGCCTTCTGTTGCAGTTTGCAAAGTTCCTCCATGTACTCCCCAAGGCTTTGGGTATGTTTATTTATTCATTTCTTAAATCCTGAATTCCTTATTTTACTAAGACCATAGAACTCACAGTATTTGGCACTCAACACTAACTCAAGGAACATTTGCTGTTAAATTGATATCACACTTGAATTTGTCCTGTTGTCTTTGTAAAATATATACCAGTTGATAATCTTGCTGGGAAAATAGTGTAGTACTTGGGAAAATAACATGGTATATTTTCTCGTGATCAGATGAACCGTGAAAAACTAATGAGGTTTTCAGAGCCTGGTTTTCTGCATATGAACCTCAGAGATGGTTCCTTAGCGATTCTGCTCTATGTTGCTTATCCTCTCGGTGAAAGTGAAATGATTGAGTGCAAGCTTTGAAACCAGCCTGATAGAAATTGTGTCCCAGCTCTGCCACTTTTTCTATGGACTTGTTCAAGTGTTTTCACCTTTTCATGCTGTTTCTATCTGAAGAATAAGGTGTAAAGCTCAGTTTGTTAAGTCGTTATGAGGTTTACAAATAAAGGCTGTCACATGTCAAACAATCTATAAATACTTGCTGTTATTAAATCTTTAGTTTTATTATTAACTTCGGGAAAGAATGTATATAAACTTTCTACTCTGAATTATAATAGCATGCTCAGGTGATTATTCTGAAAGTACCTGGGAGTTGGTCTGAAGGTTGTGGGTTATTTTTAAGCTGAAAGTGCCTGGGAATTGTTGTGCGATGAAAGAACATAATATCTCTATACTAGCACAAATATCGGGACAACAGTTTATTCTCTACATTGTGCAATTGATGAAGTTGTTTTTTTCTAAAGAACTGAGTTCTTACAAAGACCCTTTAAAAGAGCCACTATTTTGTCCAAGAAAAGATCTAGACTTGAAATCAGAAGGTTTAGCGTCCTAGTTCAGTTCTGTTTATGGTGAGGATTTGAGTTTGTGAGAAGTCAAAATGCAAATCACTTGGCATAGCTGAACTTCAGTTTTCCACTTCTGTAAATGAAAGCAATACTACTTGGTAAATAAGTTAATTGCATAATGTTGTAAAAGAAATAAACAGGAAAGGGCTTTGTAAGATGTAAAGTGTTACATAAATACAAAGTGTGTTGTCGTTGTTGCTATTATTATGATTATAAAACTGAATTACTCTGCTACTCCTTATTTGCTGGTCTGTTCTCTTGTGTGATATAAACGGTTTATTGTTGGAGGTTCCGAGTGAGAATAACTTGAGTAGTGTTCCCAATGATGTAGTCACATCCCTCAAATACTAGGTTGAGAACGCTGAAACATTTCACGTGGGCTAATAAAAAACGCTATTGGGCAGATGTGACTTCTGCTGTGACAACTGACCCTGCTTGGATTTAAATTGGTGTCCATGAGATGTGTGGCATTCAGATGCTCTGGCTTTGAAGAGAAACCTGCTTTTTAGGTGACTGTCCCTACAGGTGCAGTTAATCAATTTCCTGGTGCTTCTTTTTATGAGTAAAGGCTGGGCAGTAATTCTGTGGTAAAATTACATTCTCACAGTGCTTTTTTATTTTTATTTGAAGTTTTCATGCTTTTGCCTGAGTTTCTATTTCTTGACATTTATGAATGGCCCCACAAACTTGACGGCAGTTGTATAGTCAATTAAGAAATCTCCCAGGATCTCTGATCTGGCTTCTTTTCTAAAAGAACCACCACCACCAAGCCCTTTTGCCTTTGCTTACTCTGGAGGTTAAACTAATGGAACTATAAAACACGTGTCTGACATTTTTCTCAGCAGGGGTTAGTGACATATCCAATAGAGTCATTAGATACTTGATGTGATATGTTCATCCAGGGAAGGTTCTCCAGAAAGATGGCAGAAGCGCATGCTTGGCCCCTTAGCAGATGAGGGCTTGATGAGGAAAAAATGATCTTAGCCATTGAGAAGCCATCTCAGGACTGAAGTGAAATCCGAAACCCAGTAGGGATGGAGTGTCCTGACCTGGAAGTTAAGGAATGGAGAGAACATAGCCTATGCCCACAGAAAAGCATGAGAGAAAAAAATAAAAACAATATTGATGTAACCACGTAGTATATTACATTGTTTTTCTGTTGCTTTCTTGTATTTCTCAAATTTTGTATAGTAAGTATGTATTATTCTTGTCAACAGGAAAAATGAATGTTTATGAGACATTCAAAGAAATTGAATAACTGCTTAAATGATTCTTTTCTTCTTCATTCTTGTACCCCTAGATGCTGGGATAGTGCCTAGAACATTATAGGCACTCATTAAATATTTGCTGAATAATATATTAATTAATATTGAAAACATTGCAGAGAAGTATGTATCACATGACCATGGATATATGAAAAAAATAATTAAATGGATAACATTACTATGTATATATAGTAATATATATGAAATATATGTTATTTATTTATTTATTTATTTTTTTAAAGATTTTATTTATTTATTTTTAGAGAGGGGAAGGGAGGGAGAGAGAGAGAGAAACATCGATGTATGGTTGCCTCTTGCATGGCCCCCACTGGGGACCTGGCCCACAACCCAGGCATGTGCCCTGACCGGGAATCGAACCTGCGACACTTTGGTTCGCAGCCCGCGCTCAATCCACTGAGCTACGCCAGCCAGGTATGTTATTTATATATATAAATGAAACCACTGTTTGATTTCGGACATATGTAAGTTATATAACCCGAATTATATTTTACAATAACATCACATTGGTTACTATGCAGAAGTGACCTTTGGGGACAAAAGTGATAAAGTTTGACCAGTTAGAAAACTATTCTAGATGAGAAACGATAATAAGTTGAACTTCAGTGGTAGTTAAAGAGGTACTAGAGGTGAGGAGTAGCTACTGTTTGACTACATTTTGCATAACTCTACAGTCCTGGTCAGCAAGTTGGACACAAGGTGCGCGGGATAGAAGAGTGGTGAAGAATGACTCCAAGTGAGCTGTGGGGACAATGACAGTGCCGTTTCCTGAGGAGGGAACTAGTGGTCAGAGGGTGTCTGGGGAGAAGAGGAAAATATAGTTCTCTTGGTTATAACACATGTGCGTTGCTCATTGTATATCAAAATGTTCCGTTGATACACATTTATACAAATCTAGTCATGTAGGGCAGAAAGAGATGGAGATATAAATCATCGTGTCATTGAATAGATATACGTAATACATGAAACTTGATATACAGATGGAGAGGAAGAGGGAAGGGGGAAGAGAGAGAGAGAGAGGATATGAGTGAATATGATGCAGCTGTATGAGAGATGAAATGATGACATGCAGGAGCAAAATCCTTGAATGAACAAGGAAGAATAGGAATGAGATGAGTATTTGGACCTACACAAGATTAAAGACAGTGCATTTTATTAGAATTGGAGAGGGAGGGAATCATTTCCATACATATTGCAGGCAGGGAGGCCCACAGGCAAATTAGGTGACAGGAAGATTATCTTTAACTGAGAAGTGGGAAGGAGTAGGGAGGAAATATCGGTAGTTTTAATAAAGGGAACATGTGAAATAACATCTGAGTCTGTGGGAGAACCAAATGAGCAGAAACATGCTGAGGGTTTACTTGAGATTTGCACTGAGAAATACTGGTCAGCAGGGTTGAGCGCTTTCCTTTAGCTCTTCTCTGATGCTGAGGTACAAGTGTGGGTTAGGCAGACAGTTCGATTGCATTGCACATAGTGGGTATGACAGAGAACAAGAGAGTGGAAGGGATAGGAAAGGGAGCGATTACCAATTGTAGTGGACATTCTACTTTATTGCGTTAATGTGAAAATTTGTCATGTTGATCAACACTCTTAAACAGCATCATTTATAATATATCCAAAGTGTCCCATCAGTGCATAATCATTTTTTTGATGGGTATCCAAATCAGCGACATCCCTGTTTCCTAACTGAACACTCAAACCTGCAAACACAAAATATGCTATGAAGAACTGAGGGTCGCTTTTTCTGCGCTCGTTTTAATAAAAGTTTAGGAACTATCTTACTAGGTGCCAGGTGCCATTTCTCTATAATCAGATTGACCAATAATATGAAAAATTTGTTCTTGCTTTGTTCTTGAGCAGGAATATACTTCTCCATTTCCTCAGTCCGGCATTTGTCCCTGAGAAAAATTTAGAAGGCATGCGCTGAGAGGGAGCACATGGAGAAAAATGCTATTTCTGCTTCAGGAAGGAACATCGGCACCCGATGGGACCCAATGGTGTTCCCTTTAGGTTAGGGCCGGTGGGTGGCCCTGCCTCTCCGCTCTTCCTTTTCAGCTGCAATGAATGTTCTTGTCCACAGGAAAGCACATTTTAATAAAAGAAATCAAATCCTTAACAACAGACAGGAAGATTCACACCCCCAGCAATTGATGATAGGATATGTGTGGCTGCTTTCATAACATGGTTGCAGTCAGGCAAAATGTGCCCACTGTTATTAAATGAAATGTAATAAAGCAGCTACAAAAATAGATTTTGAACACTGCAATGTAAGGTGAAACAGGAGGCTGGAAAGGGAAAGTGTCAGGGCCATTAGAAAGCTGCACATTTGAGCTTTCACAAGACGTGGCGGAGGATGGAGATGTGCTTGATGTTAGTGGAATGAACTGTTTAAGGGCTCTTCAAGTTGACTCAGCTGCCTTGAGGTATCTCAAATAGTGTCCCAATTAGGAGGTGAAGTCCTGGGTGTACTTGTGAGGAAGGGGAGGGGAACAATTACATTCCCCTACAGGCACCTAAATACAACAAGTTTGTACAACAAATGCAACTTGTTGTATTTAGGTGCCTTTTATTTTCTTCTTGTACTGGTGTCCAATCGTGAATAAAGATTCTAACATTGCTGAAGTGACATTTTCCTTTATAGCTAACTTTAAATCCTCTTAGTGTATGCTGGAAGCCTTGAGAGGTATTCTAACACTTTTAGGTCACTAAGCAAATGTTTAATTAGCATTACTGAGGTGGAGTGAAACAGCCATAAACAGCCATGTGAGTTGACCAAAAGCGGGTAGGGTTATAGGGTTTAAGTTCCCTCTAAAGTGACCAGGGATGTGAACAGTTCTCTAATTTGGGTGACATTTGTCCTGGACAACTGAGATGGCCCTATTGAGACAAGTCGGTCTTCAATTTCCCTAGTGCCATAGCATGATATTTCATGGCCTGCATGTACGAGGATAGCTCTTCTGCAAAACGAAGGTAGTAAACAGCTAAGGCACTAGGGACCTCTCCTGCATCTCCCTCTGGCAGCCCAAGTTCAAGTGAATTGTAAAAGCCTGCATTTGCAGCCACACTGTTTTGAATGTAAAGACAAGGCTCAAATGTTCTTAATTCATTCCTAGGGAGCACTCAATCCAGCTGACTGTAACATAAGGAATTTAATAAAGTAAAAGCAAGTTATCTAGTCAAACCTCCTGCTGCTTTTTTATAATATCAAAATGAAAATAGGCTTAATTTGGCATTATTGTAATTGAATTCATTACAATATCTAAACATGTTTTATGTGTTTTTCCCCTTTGCATATTATATTGCTACTGATTGTAGGGATGGAAAGGGGATAAAATTGCTCACTTGTTGAATGCAGATTAATTCTCGACACTGAGGTACTGTTCTGGAAGAAGTAATATAAATGGAGCTGCTTTAAAATGGAGTCAGAGCTGTCATCCCAGAGGAACTACCTTGCATGGTGTATTTCAAAACTTTGGAACATGAGAACAGGGCAAAATAACCTTAGGACAGGCCTGAAGCAACATTGTATCCCTGAGAGCTGTTTGCAAAAGCAACAAGAAAGCAGATGTTATGACTACCTGACCGATGGCTACCAGACTGAACATTAAAACCATTGCTTAGAATGAGCATCCCTGCATTAGTTTATCTGCACCTGTAAAAATGCCTTCCTGATGGAACTGTTCCCCTCCCCTTCCTTACAAATACACCCAGAAATTCACCTCCTGTTTGGAACACTATTTGAGCTCCTGCCTAAATCAGTGTTCCCCCAAACTGTTATTTTTTTAAATCTCAATTAAATGCTTCATTCCTGTCACTTTGAAGGACCTGTTTTATATTTACTTTTTAGGTTAACAGTTCACCTAACTTTGCAGGTAGCAATTTATAAATTGTCTTCAAATGAAAATATAATGAGTAAACTGAGTTATTTCATATTATTTATTTAATAAACAGAGATTACTAGATAATTTTGTGTGCAACCTTATTCAAAGTCCAACACAAGAAAGTGTTTATCCATGAACTCATGGTAGCTACAGAGTTTAAAGTCATAATTATTAAATAATACTATGTGCACTGGTCTGCTGGCTGCTGTGTGAGCTTGCCCTGATGAAAGAACTGTGCCCTCTGTCCAGGGAGCTGGCAAGTAAGACAAATAAGCATATAGGATCTGAGCTTAAAGAATGGTGGGCAACTGAAGAGTGACAGAGTTACGAGTTCAGAGAGTGAATTCAAGCTAATCCTTTACTCTATCAGAGTTATATTACCCTTTTTAGAGAATTTAAGTTTTCCTAGTTCCTACATGGTGGAGATTTATTATATCTCTTATTTTTATTATTATATTTTTGAAGACTGTGATCAGCGAGGTTTCACTGAGAACAGGTGAAGGGGAATTAATTCAGGGTAATCAGGCTGGCTCAGTCAAGATGTATTAGATTACAAGCTGATACAGAAACATGAGTGCAGTATATTGTACAGAATGGGACGGGATCCACATGTCCTATATTCCAAACTGCCCACGTGGTGACAGAACAGGGTGTTGGCTAGCGTGCGAAGCATGAAGTGGGTGTTGGTATATTGCCGGATAGAAAATTCCATGTGGCACATAATAAAAAGCCTCGATCAAGGCAAGGAAGATCTAGATTTCTGAGAAAACAGTCGGGATATACTCACAGACAGATGGGCAAGACACACATCTGTCTATAGAATGATGTTGTCTATAGAATGATCTTGATTCCTGATTTGATCCTGTTTGTATTAGTGATGAATAGTTGAGGGAAGAGCAACTCTGAAGTGGCACAGAGATGCAGATCACGGCCAGTTTGGAGTTCCCAGAGGAGAGTTCCGAACTTCTGTGGCATCATGTCTAGAGGCCATGGCTAGACAATTATTCGGACTTGCCATATTGTGTGCCTGTATTTGGAGCTAGAATGGGATGCCTCTCCTTTGAGTCAATAATTAGAAAAAGATCATATGTCATCTTCCGTTCCCTCTTCTAGCCCTTTATGTTGTGTTGCGGAGGTGTTACTCTCTCAGTCAGTAGGGTATGAAATACTCCTGTTAGAGGAGCCTGCCTTTGCCTTTGTTCTTGGTTCTTACATTGCCTTGGAATAAAATTGTTAGTTATTTACTCAAAATAGAATTTAAAAATTCAAAGCCAACACACCATTTTTGGATTTGGATTCATGAAGAAAGAAGTGATCACAGAGTTGATCCTGATGAGGAGCAGAGGATAGTGTCTGCCAGTCAAGATAACACACGGTCGTGTTATCAGCAGCCCGTAGAGTATTTGAATATGAGATAGGAATATGTCTCCTAATTTTCCCTCAGAGCACTGCAATCCGGATGCCACCTGTCAGCAGCACACTGATGGAAGGGATTGCTAGTAGAATAGCCTCAAAAACTACATGGAAACACTTACTCAGTAGCTAATAACAATCATTCCTTATATCTCAATGTAACTTTGAAATTTAAAGTAAGCTTCCAAATGTTATTTTAATTGGTGGTCAGTACAACTCCTGTACTTTGAAGTAAATATATATGATAGGAGAAGGACTCCCACTACTGCCTGGCTACTCAAAACAGATCATGATTTCTATGAGACGGCATCAGCCCATACTACAGGGGGCATCAATGACACATCAGTGCCTTTGTAAATTAATGCCAGTATCTATGGGACTGTGTTTTATTAGATTAGAAAAGCTACATACATACTCTCCTATAAACCAAGGACCGAAGATGGAAATTAAATTATACAGGACCACGAGGCAATTGGAAAGTGACCTAAGTTAGAACTCAAAATTTTTACTGTTAGCTAATGCTGATAATGAAGATCATCTCTGTTAATTATATAACACAGGAAGTCTAAGCTTCTATATATATTGCTGGCCACAGCCTTCTCAATTCAATATTTAACTATACATTAGCATATGATACTTAATTTAAAATTATCATTAACTTCCCAGTCAGCATGTGGCATTCTTCTTTCCAACTTTAAGCCATTTCATTCTGAAAACTATAAAAAGATCAGAGGCAGCAGCAAAATTTAACTGGAAGTGTTTTCAAGTCAACGATGCATTCAGTTTCAACATTTTTGTCTTGTAATCAAAATTCTGTACTAGCACTTTAAATGTAAGGATATTTGATGAATGACATAGAAAAGGTAAACTGTCCTCAGGTGCCCTTTCTGACATTACAAAAGCATTGTTGTGTTTTTATTTTTTTTTTCATAGAAGGAACTTTTTATATTAAAGCTTTTTCAAAGAGCTAGTTCAGGGAAACATTTGGTATTCATAATAACTAGTATTTCTAAAACAGCAAAGCCCTCATTCCATTAAAAAAATTCTCACTTCTCAGAAATTGAAAAAACTGGTAGAATGCTAAATGCGCAGCTATTTTGAATACCTGAAACAGACCAGCAGGGAGCAAAAGCGGCAGCAGGATTCAGCTGAAAGCAGTGGTCGGAAACTGTGGTCTTACCCGTGTCCAGCTGTGTGACCTTGAAAAGGAAATCACCTCTCTAGACTTCCGTTTCCTCATCTGAAACCAAAGGGATTGTACAACATGACCTTAAACATCGTTTTGGCCTTAATAAGCTATGGTATCAAACCTATATTTTGTACTATTATGTGGATTTGACTCACTGGCCTCCCCAAATAAAGTTATTTTAGCATTTCTACCCAGATTTCACTGAACATATTTCCTCTACTTTTCCCCAACAGACATCAGCCCTTTGGGAGGTTCACCCATGTATTTCTGGAGATTTCTTGGGGTGTGTGCATCACACATGTGCTCATGAACAAATCTCAGTCTGCCAAGCACTCCTTCCTGAGCCTCTGTCCTGGACATTTTCCCCTACCCCATCTACCAAAGTTTTGCTGTTGCCTCGTTGGCCAACTGCCACCCTGTCCCTTCCTGTCTCCTGGAACTCCCAAGCTGTAGACCTTTGAGATGCAGAACTGTTCTGTTTCCTGCTCATCTCATCCGATCCAGTTCAGAAATATCTTTTTCTCCTGATGCTTCAAACCCAGCCCATGTGACGGAACTATGGATGAAGCCTGAGAATTCTTCATTTCCCTGTTTCTCTTCTCTGGTCACAGAACTTCATGCATAAATCTCCTCCTTTTCCTTTTAAGCAAATTGTTAAAATCTTCTAGATTCCTAAGAGGTTGTTGACCCACAAAAACAAGCTGAATTTTGGCCAAGTCAAGGATTCTCTTTTATTTACCTTTACAAATACTTGTCTGCAGGAGTTAATCTTCTAAAAGTACATAACACTTCCTGCAGCAATTAGTTTCAGTCCTCTTAATGAAAGGGAGAGACAACTAACATGAAGAGGCATGATTTTAGATCAGAAGTGTCTTGTTTCAGTCATGTTTTTTCCTACTAGAGGTTCTTTCATCTAAGATTTACTTTTGGGTTACTCTAAACTTTCTAACCATTATCTGTGTGAAATGAGGTTGCCACCATCAAGTAGATATTCATAAATATGACTTCAGCTTTAGAAAGAGGCCACGTGCTTCTCAGGAAGGCATGGTGGAAAGAGGTGGGATTTGTAGTCAGACACATTGGGTCAAATGTTGGCTCCACTCATCATACTGTAGAGCAAGTTGCTTACGGTGTAAACAAATTTTCATATCTAGTAAACAGAAATAATGATGCATAACCTGTGATGTTTCTCTGAAGTTTAAAGGAGCCAACACAGGTGAGGTGCTTAGTACAACGAGCTTTAACAAATGTGATACATCTGAAGGGATTCCTTTCCCTATGATTAGTTTCTTCTTAACTGTTGCTACCTCTTAGTGTACAGGAAATGTAAAATGTTACTGTGTGACCTGGATAAAGTAAACTCACCTCTCTGGTCTGTAGTTATCTCAATGGGAAAATGAGGAAGATGATCCCCTTGAGTTCTAAAATTAGTGATTCCGTGATTTTTAAATGTGTAATTCATTAAGTAAATGATGCTACCTTTTCTCTTTGACACTTGTTGAATCCACTGTAAAACATGATTACACTTCATTTATTGTCTAATAAATTTCTGATGGAATGAATTGAACATTCAAGAATTCCACTTAGTTTTGTTAACTTCTGCCTACATAATACATAGTGGGGTCTGAAAAAACATATTTTTTATGATTATCACATATGTTATTCAAGGAGGGGTAATGTGAGTTTTCTTCATATGATAAGTTTCTACTTTTTTTAGTGGAGGGTAATAATTAGCTTTATTATACCTAACAGGAAATATACTATATGTTGCTTTTTCACTTATTATCATTGATTTATTTAGTCAGAAATCAACTGAAACTAAAATCATTTCCTATTTGTACCAGTTGGATTTACTTGCACCAGAAGAGTTTAAAGAATTTAATTATGAGTATAACAGTGACAAAACAGCTCTGACAGTATGAGTTTAATAGATAGATATTTTAGTGGATGGAGCCCCAACTCAGACCCCTTAGAAATCCACACTGGCCAGAAAACTAGCTAATGCGATGCTCTTCTCCTCCATTTGAAAAAGGTCCATTATCATATGAGTAAACAGCTTTGGGCATCTTCTTATTTCTGCTTTCCCAAAAAGGTATAATTCTTATTTTGGACATGTTTTTTCTACTGGCTGTTCTCTTTTGAAAACAGTCATCATACTCTTATGGATTTTTTTTTGCTCCCCCCCAAATCGATCATTTAAAATAATTTTTTCCTTACCATTTTTCTGAACTCAATATTTTCTTTTGATTTTTCTGTTCAAAAACCAAGATTTGTGGACTTTCCTTAAAAATGTAATATCTTTTTTTATTTTTAGTAATATCTTTAAGTCTTTCACTATGTACATTTATATAAACAACCAAAAGCCAGGAATGAGGAATTGATAATTTTGATGATTTAAAAAAAATTACCTTGATTGCCACATTAACTATTGATAGCCCATATTAATAACAATATGAACGGGGTGGCAGTCATAATCACAATGTGTCTCTGAACTACGGAGATCTAATACTTTGGCCATGTAATTGCTACCTTTACACATTTACAAAAGGCAGTTACTTTTCACTTGAATATTCTTCTCTTTTATTATTGTTATTTTTCTACCACTAGATGGTTTCTTAGTACAAATATCTTCCATACATTTCTAGTGTTTTAGTGTATGTAGTGACAATAGAATTCATAGTAAAAACCTGTGCTAACATTCTTATGTTGGACTTCAGCTATCTCGTATTACTTATAAGTTATACAGAGATTCTGTATTTGCTTTTCACCATCTAAATGCAAGAGATTATTGCTTAAAACACACATTTTCAATTTTCATTAAAGAAAGAAATGAAACTTCCATAATGAATAAGAATAATAATAAAAATAAAAACTTATTAAGAAAATGAGAAAAATCAAAGTAGGAAAAATTATCCATAGCTTTCCTTCCATAAAGTAGTTAATTATTAGTATTTACACTTGAGTGACATGATTTATTGGTTTTTAGCAAGGTGCTTTCTTTTATTTTAAAAATAAATTATTTAAAGCATAATGTATGCTCTTTGACATTTCTGAATAACAATTTTTTAGACAAGCAAGAATTAGCCTTACTCTAAATTTCATGTGAGAGTCTGAGACCAAATAACACTCATTGGAGTTTAAAATGATTGACAACAATATAGCAGAATTTTATCTTGCTGAAGCTATGTAAAAGAAAAAAATATTGTCATATATACAGATTGACACAGATGAAAATATTCTGACATTTGGGAGACATTCAAGTCCCAGAATTTTATAACTCTTTCAAAGATGCATGTTGACCTATTCAGGAGACAAGATATCCTGATTCGCAACCCAAATATCATAAATTCTGTTTCCATCTCACCAAGCACTAAAGAAGAGCAATGTTCACGTTAATATAAATTTTCTTCACCATCTTCCAAAACTATTTGAACTTTCTTTCCATCCTTGACCTAGTCGCCCAAGAGAAAAGTTTTTTGCCTGTAGGTTTCCTTCTCTCCCAGTATTGAACAGAGAGAATGGGTAATCCTAAGTGCAAGAGTAGAGAATAGGAGGTATACAGAGAAAATAAATTAGAGTAGCTATTTGCTTCACAAAAACATTCATTAAAAAGTCTTTAACAAAAGTATTCTCTTATTTTCCTTTTTAAAATATATTTTATTGATTAAGCTATTACAGTTGTCTCCACTTTCCCCCTTTGCCCTCGCTGTGCCCACTATCCCCATTTCCTCCAGCAGTCCCCCACCTTAGTTCATGTCCATGGGCCATGCAGATAAGTTCTTTGGCAACTCCATTTCCTATACTATTCTTAATGTCCCCCTGTCTATTTTGTACCTACCAATTATGCTTCTTAATCTCTGTACCTTTCCCCCCATTCCCCTTCCCAGCTGATAACCCTCCAAATGATCTCCCTATCTATGGTTATATTCCTGTTCTGGTTGTTTGCTTAGTTTGCTTTTTTAGTTTGGTTGTTGAAATTCATGAATTTGTTGCCTTTTTCAATGTTCATAGTTTTGATCTTCTTCTTTTTCTTAACATTTAATTAATAATGTCCCTTTAACATTTCACGTAATAATGGCTTGGTGATGATGAACTCCTTTAGCTTTACTTTATCTGGGAAGCACTTTATCTGCTCTTCCATTCTAAATGATAGCTTTGCTAATCTAGGTGGTAGGTCCTTTCTTTTCATCACTTTGAATACTTCTTGCCAGTCCCTTCTTGCCTGCAAAGTTTCTTTTGAGAAATCAGCTGATAATCTCATGGGAACTCCTTTGCTTTTTCTCTTGCTGCTTTTAAGATTCTCTCTTTATCTTTGACTTTTGGCATTTTAATTGTGATGTGTCTTGGTGTGGTCTTCTTTGGGTCCAACTTGTTGGGGACTCTCTTTGTTTCCATGACTTGTATATCTATTTCCTTCACCACACTAGGGAAATTTTCTCTTCACTAGTTTTTCAAACAAGTTTTCAACTTCTTGCTCTTTCTCTTCTCCTTCTGGCATCCCTATGATTTGGATGTTGATATGTTTGGAAATGTCCTAGAGGTTCTTTATATTATCCTCATATTTTTTTAAAATTCTTTTTCCTTCTTGCTGTTCTGGTTGAAAACTTATTTCTTCCTTATGTTCCAAATTGTGGATTTGAATCCCGGCTTCATCCCCTCCACTGTTGGTTCCTTGTAGATTTTTCTTTATTTCACTTAGTGTGACCATCATTTCTTCCTGGGTCTTTTCATGTTGTTGCTATACTCGATGAATTCTTTATGCATCCTGATCACCAGTGTTTTGAACTCTGTATCTGATAGGTTGGTTATCTACATTTCATTTGGTTCTTTTTTCTGGGGTTTTGTTCTGTTCTTTCATTTGTGCCATATTTCTTTGTCTTCTCATTTTGGAAGCCTCCCTGTGTTTGCTTTTGTGCATTAGGTAGAGCTGCTTTGACTCCTTGTCTTAATAGTCTGGCCTATTGTAGAAAAGGCACCTATAAATTGTGTGGGGTGAAGCCTTAGATAATTGACAGGGCGGGGCTTTGTGCTTCACCTCTTGGTGGCTGTGTGTGGGGAGAGGGTTTCCCCTCTCCAAACCCTCTCCCCAGGGTTTGCCTGGCTTCTTGAGGTTTGCCCAGCGTTTGTCGTATTTCCAGTCACTTCACTTGCTACCTGTACGTAACTGGTGCCCTCCCAGATGTTGCCCTGGTGCTGAAAGCGAGAGAGGGTGGGTCTGCATATGTTCTACCATATTTTGCCATGTGTAATTCGCCCTTTTTTGCCCAAATTTTTTAGGGGAAAATAAGGATGTGCATTATACATGGGTATGATGATGATATACCATGGTTATATTAATAAGTATATTAATACCATGTATAATGTGCAAAAAATACGGGTGCACATTATTCATGGCAAAATATGGTAAGTCTGTGCGGGCCCTTTAAGATAAGTCTCCTGAAAATTAGGTGGTTTTTCCTGCCACTCCAATCCCCACTGGTTTTTATAGCCAGAAGTTATGGGGATTTATCTATAGCCGGAAGTTGTGGGGGCTTTTCTTGCTGGAGTTAGAACCCTGGGCTGCATGGTCTGGCCTGGGGCTAGGATCACTTGCTCACAAGGTACCCCTCCCTATTTTTATCCACCCCACCTGAATACGGGACCTCCTGTTCCCCTGCCAGTGCCTCTCCACGCCATCCTGCATCTCTGTGTGTCTGCCTCTCCTACCCGTCTGGATGAATGTGACTGCTTTAAATCCTTGATGGTCTGACTTCCATATAGCTTGATTTTCTGACAGTTCTGGGCATTATTTGTTTTGAGGTCTAGTTATAATTCTTTCTGTGGTTGTGTGAGGAGGTGAAGTGTGCTTACTTACTCCTCTATCTTGACTAGATCTTATTTTCTTTTTGAAGCATGCTTGAATTTAATCACAAAAATTGTGAAAACTATTATGTAAAATGAGTTGTATTGGATTTGGAATTAGATTACACTTATATATCTGGTAGGCTTATTTAGGTTTTATTTGAGAAATATTTATTGAGCACATTTTTTATATCATACGTTTAAGCAAACATACTTGTTCTGTTTAGGGAGGTGTTATTTAACACCAACCATATCAATATTACTGACAAGGAGCTGTGGTGAAGTTTTTCAGTGAGGCTTGATTTAACAGTTGTTCCAGAATTATTTTCTTATGGTAGGGGATTAAGCACTGAGATAAGGACCATATGGATGCAAACTTCATACTTTTTTTTTTTTTTTTCAGAAGATATCATGATTCAACCTCTAGCTGAAGAAATTATCTAGGAAAGTAATGGTGTCTAATGTGTGCAGGGAAAATAATGTGACTTTATTTTTTTTTTAATCTTGCTTTGGGGGTAAGAGAGAAAAGACATGAGAAATGGTTAGCCTGTGTAAGGGGTCTCTTTCTGAAGTTTTCTCACTCTGGAAAGGATAGAAAAAACAATATTAATATTTAAATAGTAAGTATATTTTGAATCAAAATATGTTCAGGAAATAAAGATTATATTATTCTAGTTCAAAAAGTCCTAGCTGGAAGAATGTTCTCATCTATTAAACCTGTCTCTCAAAGTCACAGATAAGGTTTTTGAATCAATAGGTCTTAGAAGGAATTACATCAAAGAGTAAGTAGTAAACAACCTCATCCGCTACCTTTGAGGTAAGGATAAGAGCCTGGTTGAGGAGCGAACTGTACTTCTATGTACAAGAAGTCAAAGGCATTGCTATAAAAAGTTGGCTGCCTTTGGCATTATACTTCTTCCATTATTCTGGTATCTCATGAGCTTGCTTTATTCTCTCTTCAGTATTAGAAAGATGGATACTTGCACTGAGGATGAGCCCTTGACACCACTTCCACTGAAGTTACCACATTCCCTCAGAGAACATGCTCGGGCTCGTTAGCATCTCCAAGACTGGGACCAGGGATGAGAGAATGTGAAAGGGAAGGACAGTGGAGGAGCAAGGAGTGGGATGTGGATGTAGCATTATTTCTCTCTTGCCTTTTCGATGCACGTACCCAGGAAATGAACATCTAGGCTCCATCTTACAAACATGCTTAAATAACTGGAACCCTTAGCTTGGCTGTGAAGAACTAAGCCAGGCAGTGAATATTGAAATTGGCCAGTAAGTCATTCTGCAACAGCCAGGTGCCCTATAGGACGATGTCAAATAAGACTCAGTGTTTGTCGTTGGTTAGATTCTGAAAAGAAGACAAACAAATTCAACTACCATGATGCCAGACAGTACAAGTGCCATGATATGGAAGACTCTTTAGAATGATGGACAAAATCATACTGGACCGAAAGTTTTCTGGAAGAAGGTGACACTGCTAAGGAGATGAGCATGGTATGACGACAGTAATAAGGGGGACGAAGATGGACTTCTGCAGAATTCCATAAGAGCCTCTGCCAGGGCACAGGAACACTTGAAGCTATAAGTATTACATCAAACAAGACACTCTACAAACCTTTGGAAGAGTTATGGCAGTTGAAACCTGAGAGAGTCAGCGCATCAGCTGGAGGGCATTGATTGTATAAGATTCTAGGTTTTATCCTGAAAGCTGTAGGGACACACTGAAATTCTTCATAGACTTCAGCAAGGAAAGAAATACCTATATTCTGTTCTAAAATGATTGGCATGTCTAGGAATCAACGTACACTTTGGCTTAACTATGAAAATTATCCTAAACGAAGAGACAAATTTTATCTTTGTTAGAAACAAAACTTGAAAGTTAAAATGCAGAGCAGTCTGCTACTTTTGGAACCCTTCTTCAGAACTGATTAAGATAACAGTATTCATGAATATTTTCTGCACACTTTAATCGGATTGAGTTGTGTCACTGCGTCACTTTTTATTGATCCTCCTAGTTTATTTGGTTGGCACTTCAGACAAAATAGCACTTCAGAAGCAAACAGACAAAGCACTCCATGTTACACTGAACCTAAATTATCAAAATTTGCAGACGATCCTTAATGTGCATACAGATGGCTGTGAATTCACACACGGGCACAGTCCTACAAACATATATATAATGTCGAATGTTTTCTTTCTCAAGCATTTGTTAATTTTTTCCTAACATGTGTTGCCTATAGTTTGTTTATACTCTCAGTAATTTATTCAGCTGCATTTGACAAATGACTCATGAAATTACTCACATTTTTTATCATTTTGATACAACAGTACAATATTGACCTAGCTTAATTTATTATATTCACTATTTTGAGTATAGCAATAACTCCTGGATAACAAATATTTTGGGCTTATTTCCATTTCTATGAAACCTGCTTTGCCTTTCAATAGTAATTATATATGAGATATATAATACACTAATCCCTGTGAAGAAAATGAGAAAACTCTGCAGTGAAAATATGAAGAGTTTGCAAAGTTTGTTCTATTCGAAGAGTTATTTTGCCCATGTCTTACGGAGTTTCTTAGCTTACTATTTTAAAATACTTTAAGTAAAAAAATAGCTCCTGTTTATTGAGTGCTTTGTTTAAATCCCTGCTGTACCAATTACTAGCTATACGAGCTTCAACAAGTTTCTTCACATGTGTATGTCTCAATTCCAGCACCTGTAAAAGGGGAATAATGAACTAATGACTGACAGGTGTGTGAAGATTTCCTGAATTCATGCATGCGAAAACATTTTGAACAATCACTGGCAGGTATTAAGCACTTTGTGTTGTTATTTGTATTGAGTGTAAGTAACTAGCATCCTGTATCTTTTAAGTGTCTAAGTGTTAGGACCAAATTAGTGGCATCGTATTCCAAATCTGTGTGTCATACATAGTGTCTCTTTTGTTTTTCTTTGAGATGTAATATTTTCACCCTTTCCCCTTGCTTTACTAGTTCGAAGTAGTCTATTGAACTGTCAAGGATTAGTTCGCCCCTACATCTTCTGCTAAGGTTTGTCTAAACACCTCATCCCACCAAGCTCCTCCATTGTTAGCGTTTTTTTCTACTTGGCATGTCTTCTCGACAAGGTTGTATTAATATCAGAGAGATTTGTAAGTTACACAGTCCCTTGCAGAGTGTATGTGCTTGATGAATAATTCCTTTTCTTCGTCATCATTCCATAAATGATAAACTGGATTACCTGGATCACAGAAAGACTGAGTGTATTATTATCTAAATTATCTAACTCTTTCCACTGTGTCCCCTTTGTCAGCCATAACTCACCCACCCTTCCCTGGGCTTATTCAACTACTCTTTTTTATTCATTTTTTTAGAACCTTTACCTAAATTTGCAGCTAAAGTTATATTGGGAGGATTACTGAATTAACATATGTTTGAAAGTGCTACAAATGATATGCGTTGGTCTTTTTCTAAATCACCTACTTGTTCTGGGAAAATTCAAATTTGATTGGCACAATTTTCTTCTCTAAGAAAAAAGCAGCTTTCAACTAGGGAGAGTGAAAGCTTCATCTTTTGAGTATCACTACAGAAGTATGGCCCAGAACAGAAGCTTCCTAAAATCCCAAAAAGGCTTAATTGGATGTTCTACCCTGATAATATTGTTCATTTTATGATCAGATGAGATGAGAGAGTTGCATCTCTTCTGATATTCAAAATGACTTAGTTTTTTGTTTTTCTTTAATTGAGAATTTTGATAGAGCAAGATTTATATATTCACAGATCAGTTTCTATATTGAGGCATATATTTTGATTTATAGATAAAATATATGGACAAAATTCAATTTATTTTTATTATTGTATATTATTAGTGAAATATTAGTAGGTCATTAGTGTTTCAAGAATTCCCTTGCTGAAAAGGATCATATTATTCTTTTATTTTTCTATTTGTCTGGTATAAAACTTTGGATTATTCAGGGGAAAAGAAGAAGATAACAAAGAAATTTGCCTTTCAGACAAACATGTAGAATATATTTGCTTCTGTGAATGGTTCGTGACCCTGCAAACCGTAATGCCAAAATAACACTCTCCCCACAGAATATGCTGGAGGCCACGTGAAGGGAAGTCATGCCATCTGTGTTTTTTATTAAAACAAGCTCCACTGTCAACTTCATTATCTTCAGATTCACTCAGAAGGACAGGAACCACAAAGCTAAAAACAATAATCCAAGAGTTTTGATGCATCCTGCCTACTTCAATTCCAAGGAATGGCATGCTTTTCACACTGCTGTGGTGTATAGGAAAAAAAAAAATCTAGTCTTTTATGTTTTGTTCTATCCTATCTGTATACCTCCATGGCAATTTTCTATACTCCAATTTGATAGCCTTTCCTAAAAGTAAACTGCCTTTTGTTGGATTAGGATACCCATGCTCTGTGATCTATCTGTTCTCTGACTTGGCAGTTGGAGATGGCCTGTCCATGGTCAGGTATTTTGACAGCCCAGCCTTCCATCTGTAAATGTGGCTGCTGGCTGAGATAACATCAGGTTCGTTCAAGCTTCAAGATTCTATGATTCTATCATGTTTGATCAATCCTTCAATATTCCTCCTTCCTTCTTCCCTTCCCTCCCTTACTTTTCTCTTCTTTTTTGTTGTCAGAAGCTACTCTTGGAACAAAATGTACAGCACCTCTGCCTTTACAGGGCTTATATTATGTTGGCCATATGTTGATGCTACATTGGTATATGGTTATATAATGAGGGTAGGGAGTAGGATCTGTGCAGTATTCCCAGAGTGGAGCCTGGTCTGGCAAAAGAGATGCCTGCTACAGTCGATTACTTACGTGTTCTAAGGAAATAAAAATGACTGTTTCTGAATTAAGCTCTACTTGATTTACAGAAAAATGGTTAAAAATTCCAGTCTGACAGAGATATCTGAGACTCAACCAGATACTCATATTTTATTATCCAGTTCTCTTAACTAAGCACCTCTTCTTGAAAAGGAGGAAGCTTAAGAAAATTAGACTATTATAACACTAAATGTATGGACTGTGCAAATTGTTCCAATTCTTCAAACGGGAGGGGTTAATTTAGTAAATATATAGGGGATGAGATACAAAAATACTTTGCGGAGGCTATAGGATCCTGTCTTGATACATATGCTAATTCCTGATCTTGTAGAATATCACTGAATTCTAGCAGTAAGGAAAGATTTGGTGGCAAGAGGATAAATGAAAATGAGACCATCAATAGGACATTAAACTTCAGAATTTTCCCGATTTCTGATTGTGTAATTACATAGGTCTACTGGAGCCAGCTGGTGTTTATTTACAGAGCTGATTGTGTACATCTCTCTCCAACTCCAAGCTTCAGTAACTTTACATTGGTAGCTCAAAGTTGGCCTCATTGTAAGTGTTTACAGAAATCAGCAAACACTGTAAAGCAAGACACCCCCACCCCCCACCTAGTATGCTGTTGTTAAAAATTTACCAGCACAAGGCAAATAACAAACCTCTATACTGGCTCCTTTAATTTTTAATATGAGTTATTATGTGGGAAAGGCAAAGTGGAAGTTTCTGATATTTCTATAGGGCAAAGAACTCTGGTTGAGTTGCAGAATATAAACTGGGTATTGGGAGCTGGTAGGGAGGAAGTGCATGTGAATGACAGAGTTTAGATTTTATTAGGTGGTGACCTTTTGGATTAAGGGAACAAGGGTGTGTGTGTGTGTGTGTGTGTGTGTGTGCGCGCGTGCGTGTGTGTGTACACGTGTTAACAACAAAGTAATAAAGACATAATAGACCAAAGTCGAATGACCCTTCATATTTACAGTGATGCCCCAGTGACAGTAACCAAGCCCTATTTCCAGCCATGACTGATTAATTCTAGGGCAGATATGAGAGTCACATTGGAGTTATCAAATTTACTGTCACTGAGATTTGAATTGGAGCTGAGGCATCTGGGAGATGGAGGTCAGAAAATTCCTGTAATCGTGCGGCAGGGGGACATCATGTTTCTCCAGTGTAATGATGCAGTCTGGGCCCCACTGCACCTGGCTCTTTCCTCCCTAGAGAGATCATGGATCCCATTCTTAGTCCGCCTTTGTTTACCAGACTTATCAGCCAAGTAAAGCATTTTTCAAAGAAACTAGGACTCCCATCACCAGTTCGTTCCTAATTAAAAAGTAGAGTGAAAAGTGTCTGAACCCTGCCAATGAGCATAAGAAAGGGGTGTGTGTGAAATTACAGGGTGGAGCCAGTTTGACATTACTCCCTCCTGCAGTCTTTGAATTCTTCTTTTCCATTAGACTCAGGGATTTTTGAACTTTAAATATTACCTAGCAGGTCACCTTCTGATGTAGTTTTGTTTGATGAAACCGACAATTATTAGAGTCTCAGTTAGCTGCCTGCAAGCTGTTGAATTGCAGATAGCTGCGTGTTCACCGATAGCAAAGTCTGATCCAAATCCTGCTCTGCTCCTCCTGACTGCAGGCTCTCAGAATGCTCATTCACAAATTCCCATTTTTATGATATCGATTTTTAAATCCATAAAACTTCATCTGGATATAATTATTTTATTCTTTACTCTGATTTTGCATTTTACCAACTGGGCAGTTGAGAGGCTAAATATGTTAGAATTGGGTAAATTATAAGATCTGTTCAGCGAGAAAGACACAATGGGAACATTTCAGAGCATTTTACAGGGTTGGGATTCTCCGAATCCTATGAATGCTCCTGGATCCCCTTGTTTCAATGACCAAGATTGCCCAATTTCCTATCAGTATTTTCTTTCATATAAAAGAATTAGTGAGGTTGTGCATTTAACTGATATTTTAGTTAAATTTTTACATTTGATTTTTAGCAGCTTCAGCTCTATGGCTAAAAGAAAAACTAGATTTTCATTTAATGCTAAAGTATAGGAACAATGATCAATACAAGCCTTGAAATAGGATTTTCAAGGTTGGCCTTCAGGTCCCCTCACTTTAAGTGACTCTGTGCTATTGCATTATATGTAACAAAGTTACTGTGTGGCCCTGAACATTTTCATCCTTTGTTGTTTCTCTAGTAATCTTGGTCAATAACTTGGTTGGCTACTTCATTACTCTATACCAGGGGCTAGCATTTTTCTATCCCAGAAAATTGAAAAGTTATTTCAATGCTTTTTGCTCCACATCAACCAAATACATTCCAAAAAGAAATTTCTCTAAGGATCTGTGGCCCTTGCCCTACTCCTAGTATTTAACTTTGTATTTGTGAGGTATTCCTAGTTGCAAGCAATAGATACAATTGTGATGGTGCCTTGCTACGCCTTTTGTTACTGCATTTCCAAAGACTGGCCATCATTCCATGGTTATATTGCATATAATGAAAACACAATATATACATTTTCATTATTTTATGATGAAATGGTGTAGAGGGTTAATACAAATTATACCTTGATTTGGGTATTAGGCCCAGGTGATCTGGCTTGCTAAATGATTTCAAAGTCACAAAAGGCCATTATGCCCTTATGGTGGGGCCATAAAATTGATGGTATGAGAAGTTTAAAGCCCTCGTGGCTTTCCGTGACTTATTAGGATCTGAGGCCTGGGTGGGAGAATGCCCCAGCAACAGTAACTAAGTGCACTGTCCATGACACCAAACTAAATGTACTGACATGGAGAGCCTCGGACATCAGTGAACACCCGAACCTTCTACTTTTGTGCCTTCTCCTACATTTTCTTGAAAATGTGTCTTCTGTATTTTTCACAGTAAATTGTTCTTGTATAAGAACAATGTATCAGAATTCTCCCCCTGCCCCCCAAGCCTGCAAGGTAACCATTTAGAACAGCAATTTTCAACCTGCGTGCTGCAGGAATCTTTAAAACATGCAATACCAGTCAGGGGTACTGACCTCTTTTCTCTTAGATTGTCAAATAATAATAAAAAAAAAACACAACAGCCAACACAACGATAGCCATCCAGTATAAATGAATCAAAATTATACCTATGTTTTGGTCAGATCAGCAAAAACCGTAATATATTTGTTGCTATGCCATAGAATTTTAGTAATTAGTTTATGTGTGCCATGAGATGAAAAAGTTAAAAATCACTATTTTGGCAGACTGATTCACAAACTTTGGTTAACATGAGGGGAAGAAAAGAAAGGAAATTGGTATAGCCTACAAAGTTAAATTGCTTGGTAAATAGGTCACTGGAAGAACAGAAAATTCAACTCAAACTGCCGAAAACAATGAGGCAATTCATTGTCTAATGTGGCTTCTGCAATGTTGGTTTGGTCCAGCCCCCCAAAACTTTCACCAGGAAATTTGCCTCTTGCTCCTTCTCCTGCCTGTGATTTGTATCATCCTGAAGCTGACTCTTTCTTGTGCCATAAACTCCTCTACCTACCTTCTTCCTTGTTTACAACAAGCGTGAGAGATTGTCTGTATGTGTGCTAGAGAGAGACAGACAGACAGATTTAGAGAGAGAAAAAGTGAGAAAGTCTGTCTCAGGCCTTGAATAAAAGACATCATCAGCTTCACTGAGACTGCATGAATTCATCACTTGTTTGTTCATGGAAAGGCATGCAAAGTAGCTAGCCTATGCATTAGGTAAATGTTTAAAGTCAGCTTTCTGAAAAATATGTATACAATTTATAAATAATAAAATATGCATATTCTTCAATATAAATTCCACATGGCCAATTAATTCTCACAGAATACTTTCGTTAATTTTTGCCAAAGTCGAGTATCTGTAACCAACCTGTGGTTTGCAATCCACTCGTAATTTGAAAACGTCCTACCTTTTGGAAATCTCATTGATCATTTATTGATGATATGAGCAAATAATTTGCTAATTTAAACAATAGTTTTAAAGTACTGGAAGAATATGTATTATTTGGCTTCCTACACGATGTCACTGACTGCAGAGTGAGACAAGGCATGCAGTAGCTGAGTATCATGTAGAGTTTCCACCATACAGACACATAAGCACAATGATATAGGTCCTAATAAACTGTATAAGATGATATAAAATAGTTAGGAATTGATGTATTTGGGTATTTATTACCTTTCCACATACTTTAAATGTTATTATATAAAATTTAATTTTTAATAATGTTGTGTGTAGTAACTTTTAAGAAATTTAGCATTGGCTCTCAGGAGCTGCTGTGAGCCAGCTTCAGCACACACCGGGCTGAGGTCTAGGATACATGTCCACCTCTAACTCAAAAGCTGTGGCATGCAATATCCCTGATGAGCATAGACACTAAAATCATCAACAAAATATTAGCAAACTGAATATAGCAATGCATCGAAAAGATCATACACCATGATCAAGTGGGATTTATTCTGGGAGTGCAATTTTGTACAGCATCAGCAAATCAATAAATGCGATTCACCACAAACAAAATGAAGGATAAAAACCACATGATCATATCAATAGATGCAGAAAAACCATTCAATAAAATTCAGCACCCACTTATGATAAAAACTCTCAGCAAAGTAGGAATAGAGGGGACATACCTAAACATAATAAAGGCCATATATGATAAACCCACTGCCAGCATTATACTCAATGGGCAACAACTACAAGCATTCCCTGTAAGATCAGGCAAATGACAGGGATGTCTGTTTTCACCTCTCATATTCAACATAGTATTGGAAGTCACAGCCACAACAATCAGACTAGAAAAGGAAATAAAAGGCATCCAAATTGGAAAGGAAAAAGTAAAACTGTCATATGCAGATGACATGACACTGTACCTAGAGAACCCCAAAGATTCCACCAAGAAACTACTAGAATTGATAAATGTATTTAGTAAAGTAGCAGGATACAAAATTAATATCCAGGAATCAGTTGCATTTTATATACCAATAATGAACTAACAGAGAGGGAAATTAAGAAAACAATCCCATTCACAATTGCTTCAAAAAGAATAAAATACCTAGGAATAAACCTAACCAAGGATGTAAAAGACCTGTTCTTGGAAAATTACAAGATGCTGAAGAAAGAAATTGAAGAAGATACAAATAAGTGAAAGCACATACTATGTTCATAGATGGGAAGAATTAACATCATTAAAATGTCCACACCACCCAAAGCAATCTATAGATTTGATGGAATTCCTATCAAGATTCCAATGATGTATTTCATAGAAGTAGAACAAATATTTCAAAATTTATTTGGAACCACAAAAGGAACCCACATAGCAACAGCGACCCTGAGAAAGAAGAACAAAGTTGGAGGATCACACTACCTAATATCAAACTATATTACAAGGCCTTAGTGATCGAAACAGCATGGTACTGGCATAAAAAGAGACACATAGGAACAGATTAGAGATCCCAGAAATAAATCCACATGTTTATAGGCAATTAATATTCTACAGAGGAAGTAAGCACATACAATGGGCTAAAGATAGTTTATTCAATAAATGGTGCTGGGAACATTGGACAGGTTCTTGCAGAAAAATGAAACTAGACCACCTTCCTACACCACACACAAGGATAAATTCAAAATGAATCAAAGACTTAACTATTAGACCTGAAACCATAAAAATCAAAGGAGAAAACATAGCAAAATATTGGACATAGCTCATAGTAATATTTTATCAGCTATAACTCCCCAGGCAAGGGAAACAAAAAAAAAAAAATGGAACTACAACAAACTAAAATATTTTTGCACAGCAAAGGAAAACATCAACAAATAAAAAGACAACCCACAGAATTGGGAGAACATATTTGTCAATACATTTAATAAGTGGTTAATACTCAAAATTTATAAAGAATATACAAAAATCAACACCATAAAAACAAAAAACCCAATAAAAAATGGGCAAAGGATCTAAATAGACACTTTTCCAAAGAGGGCATACAGATGGCTAATAGACATATGAAAAGATGCTTAACATCACTAATCATCAGAGAAATGCAAATTAAAACCATAATGAGATACCATCTCATACCCATCAGAATGGCCATCATCAATAAATCAACAAATAACAAATGCTAGTGAGGATGTAGAAAAGGAAACCCTTTTGCATTGTTGCTAGGAATGCAGATTTGTGCAGCCACTGTGGAAAGCAGTATGGAGATACCTTGAAAAATTAAAAAGTGATCTGCCTTTTGGCCCCACAATCCCACTTCTGGGAATATATCCAAAGGAACCCAAAACACTAATTTGAAAGAACATAAGCACCCCTATATTCATTGCAGTGTTATTTACAATCGCCAAGATATGGAAGCAGCCCAGATGTCCATCAGTAGATGAGTGGATAAAACAATTATGAGACATTTACACAATGAAATAATACTTGGCCATAAAAAGAAGCAAGTTTAACCCTTTGGGACAGCATGAATGGACCTGGAGAACATTACGCTAAGTGAAATAAGCCAGTCAGACAAAGACAAATACCATATGATTTCACTTATATGTGGAATATAATGAACTAATTGAACTCACAAGCAAAATAGAGACTTATAGAAAGCAGGATTACATCTAAATGTGGGGAGAGGGTCAGGAGTGGGGTGACTGAACAACAAGGAAGAAAGACTTGTGGACATGGACAATAGTGTGGTGATTGTGGGGGAAGGGGGTAAAAGGGACTAAATGGTAAAGAAAAAATAAAGATTATAAAAAACAAAAACTGTTGCATGGAAATGCATTATGCTGTTGGCTTCAGCAAATTAGGACAGATTCTGAACTAGGGATCAGGTAATACCATTGTAACTACATGAATGGGGCATTAGAGTATTGTTAGGACCAGGGTATAAAAACTGAATGCTAGGAAGACAACCAAACGTTTCTGCCACTAACAGGAACCTGAGCATCCTGGGGTCTGCAGCAGCAGGCGCTTTGAGTCCTTTGCTGCAGTGGCTCCCTGGCATGACTTGGTTATCTCACTTTCCAACTGCATGTGTCTTTGTTCGACCTTCTCATTACTGAGGAAAATAATATGGCTGGTCCAGCTTAGATCAGTAAAAATCTATATTTTCCTGAATAAAATTGCTAGACGCAATTGAAGTAGGCAAAATACTACCCCTAATATATACCAGATAAAATATAATTATCTCATTTCAATTCATCAGTTGATAATATATCCCTCATTTAAAGAAATGAAATCTTGAAGTATTATATTTTTGGAGGTCATACCAGGTGGGTTAAAAGTAGGTTTACATTGTTCATGTGGAAATTAATACAGTAACTAATAATAACACAAGTGTAAATTCTGTTTCACAAACTCACAACTATAAACCTACTTTTGTCCCACCCTGTATAATGAATTCATCATGAGTAAGAATTTAGGGGACTTTGTATCTGTGTCTTGTTCTTAGATTTGTGAAGTTGTTCTAAAAAATGAATTAAGCAATCCGATGGCTTATGAATGCATAGTAATTGTTAAATTAAGTTTCAGGAACAGAAAATCCTACACAATAATGGTTTTAATAAGAATAAAAAGGCTATTTCTTTCTTAAGAATCTGGAAATAGTCAGTTGAAAGATGTTATGATGCTCCACAGAGCCTGAAACACGACTTCTCCTTTTTGCTTTCCCTGGGTTTCTAAGACAACCTTATGGAATCAGAAGAATGCTTTGGTTTTAATGTTGCACCCACACTGCAGCCAGTAGAAAGGACATGTTCTAGAAGTTTCACACTTGCTTCTGTACATTAGCTGGAACTCCAGGGCTACTTCCATCTTGCTGTAAAACAGGCTGAGAAATGGTGCTTCTCTGCTAGGACATCATGAGTCAACAAAATACTAAGGTATCAAAAGCCTTAAGATATTGAGAGAAACAAACTAGCCATTTGTACATCAGAATTCTACCAACTTTCTTTTAAAAGGCAATTTTATGTTACAGTCATGAATAGAGAATTTATCATTAATTCCCCTAAATAGGAAATAATCACTATAAATAAAATGTAAGTAATGTTAGACTTCTGGTTTATCCAGATACCAGTTATACTATATGGAGCAGAGTGAGTCTAGAAGTTCTTTTTTGATTCATGTTCCTTTAACTCATTCAGTTGTTTTCTCTTTTTTTCTTTCTCATCATCTTTCCTTTTTTAAACAGAGGAACCTAATAAACAAAACAAACAAAATAGAACCAAAGGCATGGAAACAAGGAACAGATGGACAGTGACCAGAGAAGTGGGTGGAGGGGGATAAGGGTAGAAAGAAGGGGAAGGGACTGGTCAAGGAACATGTATGACTGACCCACGGATGTGGACAACAGGGTGGGGATTGACTGTAGGAGCGAGGGGTGGGCTGGGTCGAGAAAAGCAAAGGGGGAAAAATTGGGACAATTGTAATAGAACAATAATAAAATATTTGATTAAAAAAACATGTGGTTAAATGTAAATAATATATGTGTGTTAAAAAAGAAACTACAGAGACCTCCCTAAACCTGCTGTACTACCTAACAACTGTAAAACCACCAATAGCTTTCTGCTCCTCTGTGCCCGCCTTTCCCGCTGCATTGGGCTCTCCCACAGAGGAACCACTTCCTGAATTTGGTATTTATCCCACCATGATTTTTATAGCTTCATCACACATTTATGTATCTTTAACAATAAATGGTTTAATTTTCTTCTTTTTAGTTTTATTAAATGTAATAATTTTACATTCAAGTAATTGTTCATATTCCCGGGCTCACCCACTGTATTTCCTCTGCAAACTTGAAAAAATATCCAGTAATCTACTTGTACATTTGTATCATGGAAAAAAAAACATGCAGTGGCTAAGTCAAAACAGAAGCAGTATCTCTGAGCTGAACATCTGTGGCATGTACGTTTTCTTAAAGATTTCTCAAAGCTATCTAGCTGGTTGAGTTATGTAGATATATTTAAATATAAACTAACAGTGTGAGTTAGGTTTAGTGATTCCATCCAGTGTTTGTGTAAATCATAAAAAATAGTGACACAAATAGGCATTGTGTCTTATTTCACTATTATCTATTTTTATAGAATAATATAACAGATGGAAGCCATATATCTTTGGATATATTAAGAGAATAAAGTTCTCTTGATACAGCTTTATCAAAGGGCACTACTGAAAAGAAAGGCTACCTGGACTCTCCTAGGGAAAATCCACCAGTGGGAGGAACTGTTGGTACCATATATAAGATGAAGAGGAAATTTATATTTGAGTAGTTGCTGTATATTCATTTATCTTTTACCCACACTGTAATTGTGCATCAGGGATATACCAGACACTCTAATCTTTGTGTGCAATGTGAACTAAATACACACATGGGTTTCTGGAATTTTAATAGTAGACCCTCAGCAGATTAGCCGACAAAGAAACATTTCCTTATAAATTGTGATTAGGGGTATGAAGAATATAAGCAGACAGCCATACAAGGTGGAATGTGATCAGCAAAATCAATGGTAGAAATTCATTTTTGTAAGAGGCAAAATAAATCTCTGAAAGCTTGGTACAGAGGCATTTGATAGCCTAATAGAATTTGCAAAGATTTGGGCTGTAAATAAGCTTAGAAAAGGGAATTTAAATATAGGGAAAATGCAGACATCCAAAAATGTGGGATTTTTTTCAGAGATTATTATGCCATTCTGTTTGTTGAAGTTGAGTGTATGAGTAGTAATAGAACTAATCTAACACATAAACACATACTTTACTCTGTGCCAAGTATTGTTCTAAGTGCTTTACTTATTTACTTTCCACAAATACCATTTCAGGTAGGTTCTTTTATTTTTTCCATTTTTGGATGAAAAAATTTGAGGTATGGATAAGATAAGTAACTTGCTAAAATTCACATAGTCTTGGTTTAAGAAGTCTAACTCTGGAGTCTGCTCTCAACCCTTGGACTACATTGCTTTAAAATAGGGAATTTAGCTCTATGATGGAGGGGTTGATAGTTGTACTTAATAATTTGGACTTTGTAGGCAGCGGGGAGCCTTGAAAACTTGAGTAGAGGTAGATGTTATATTTGGATTTGTGTTTTGGGGGTACTGGTCTTATATTTGTGGGCATAGGGATAATTATATAGACTGAGAATGGGTGTCAGTTGGGAGATGATAGAAATGACCCAGAGAAAATATGTGAACCTTGACTGAATAATGAATAAAAGGTTGGAGAGACTCTCTGAGACTAGTTTCCTTACGTATAGTGCATATTCAGGGTAGAAAGAAATAGAAAGAAATGTTGGCAATATTATGACTGTGAGATTTAAGTATGATTATGGATCTCGGTAATGGGAGGGTAGACTCAGGAGGGAGGCATTAATGTTTATTAAGCATCTACTTTGCACCTGGAATGAACTTTTGTTCCTATTGTCTTTAATCCTCACAACAAAATCACATGAAGCAGGGTTTTTCACTAAATTCTACTCATTCTGCACATGAAGGACAGCATAGCTAATTTTGATTACTTTGTGTCAGCAAATTGTAGAACTGGAATTTGGAGTTGAGTTCTCTCTTTCCCTTGTACTGTTAGCACTGGAGGGAGTGCTCAGTTCAGATGATAAATTTGACAGTCACTCAGCCTCAAAAAGCTCGGCCACGTTCTCCTATTAAGAAATGTTCTGGACTTCTGGCCAAGATGGAGGTGTAAGTGGACACACTGCGCTTCCTCATACAACAAAAATTAAAGACAACAAAGATTGAGAAACAAGAAAACAACCAGAACTGATAGAAAAAATTGAACTGTACAGAAGTCCAACAACCATTCATCCAGACCAGTAAAAGCAGGGGAGTCACGGCAAGAAAAAGTGGAGGTTGGTGGACCCAGGTGCACAGGCAGCAGCAGCTGGCAGATCCCAGGCATGCAGGTGGCAGCTAGCAGACCGCAGGTGCACAGGCGGTGGCTAGTGGACCCCAGGCATGGGGTAGTAATGGTGCAGTGAGGCTGCACAAGATGGCTGGCTGACCAGGTGGTCCCACATTCGCACACAAATAATACTGGCAAAGGGGAAGTGGCAGAAGGAACTGGAATCCAAGAGAGAGCAGAGCAAATGCCATTGTTCCCTCTTGGACGGTGCCCCCCACATACAGAGTCACTACAAAGCGACTGGGCTGCCCTGCCCTGGGAAACGCCTAAGGCTCTGTCCCTCACTATGTAACAGCCACAACCAGACCAAAAAACACCCTCCCCCCGCAAATGGCTCAAACGGGAGAACAAATCAAACCACCAGAGCCAATTTATGTAAGTGGCCAAGAGATAGCCAGTCTATCAGATGCACAGTTCAAAACCCTGGTGATCAGGATGCTCACAGAATTGGTTGATTTTGCTCACAAATTAGATGAACAAATGAAGGCTACAATAAGTGAAATGAAGGAAAATGCACAGGGAACCAATAGAGATGGGAGGAAAACTGGGACTCAAATCAATGGAGTGGACCAGAAGGAAGAAGGAAACAACCAAACAGAAAAGAATGAAGAAACAAGAATTCAAAAAATTGAGGAGAGGCTTGGTAACCTTCAGGACATCTTTAAACATCCCGACATCCAAATTATAGGGGTACCAGAGAGGGAAGAAGAGCAAAAAGTGAAAAACTTATTTGAACAAATAATAGAGGAGAACTTCCCCAATCTGGCAAAGGAAATAGACTACCAGGAAGTCCAGGAAGCTCAAAGAGTCCCAAAGAAGTTGGACCCAAGGAGGAACACATGAAGGCACATCACAATTACATTAGCCAAGATTAAAATGAAGGAGAGAATTCTAGAAGCAGCAAGGGATAAGGGGACAGTCACCTACCAAGGAGTTCCCATCAGACTGTCAGCTGATTTCTCCAAAGAGACCTTCCAGGCAAGAAGGGGCTACAAAGAAGTATTTGAAGTCTTGAAAGGCAAGGACCTACATCCAAGATTGCTCTATGTAGCAAAGCTGTCATTTAGAATGGAAGGGCAGAATAAAGTGCTTCTCAGATAAGGTGAAGTTAAAGGAGTTCATCATCACCAAGCCCTTATTATATGAAATGTTAAAGGGACTTACCTAAGAAAAAGAAGATAAAAATATGACAGTAAAAAGACAGCAATCTCACAGATATTAACAACCACACCTAAAACAAAAGCTAACTAAGCCAACAGCTAGAACAGGAACAGAACCACAGAAATGGAGATCATATGGAGGGTGAGCAACAGGGGAGTGGGAGGAGGAGAGAGGGGGAAAAGGTACAGAGAATGAGTAGCATAGACAGTGGGTAGAAAGTAGACGGGGAGGGCAAGAATAGTGTGGGAAATGTAGAAGCTAAGGAACTTATGACACATGGACATGAACTAAAGGGGGGAATGTGGGTGGGAGGGGGTGTGCAGGATGGAGGGGAATGATGGGGGAGAAATGGGACAACTGTAATAGCATAATCAATAAAATATATATTGAATCATGATTAGAAGAATCTTTGTTTATTTCTGGGCCACTCATGGTTAATCTATGTGTACAAATCCCCAAACCTCTTTATTGCAGAGGGCAAAACTACTAAATGTTTCCTGGGATTTGAAGCTTCCTAGTTTCATGGGGTTCTTAGTGTCTAAGTCATGTTGTCACTATGTCCTAAGACCAAAAGTAATACTTGATTTCTACTTATTATGTAGCAAAGTTTAAATAACTCAAGAAGTACTTATGCCCTAATAAATTATTAAATGTTGGAAGAAAATAATACATATAGATTACAAAAAGTATTTAATTTTCAGGTAGGCACAATTATTTACTAATGGGATGTATTCATCTATTGAGTATTGCACAACTTCTGAGATATCAGAACCAGACTAGACACCACCAAGACCCACCTTTTAACCTGTTCTGTGTTGTTTTTTGCTTGGTACTTGCTTTTTGTCACAGCAATTACTGCAGAACTACACAAGATATGCCACTGAAAGAAATTTAATGCAATGTATTCCTGAAACTGGACTACCCCAAACTAGTAGTTTTCAGGAATCTGACAGATAATTTCCCTGAAAAACTTAAACTATTTCATAGTACCTGGTGAATCTGCTGTGATGTTGTGGGATACGGTTGCACAGTTTGAGAAGTGTAGTTATACATTATTTGACAGATATCAAGAGTTTTGACCTGAACTTACTACAGTTTGCATCTAAGGATATTAAATTCAAAATGTGTTTCCACTTGCAAGTTTTTATTCTGCGTATAATTATCCCGTAGATGCATTCTGTTGCTGGGGGGAGAAAAAGCATGGATTTGAAATCATGATTCAAATCCTTGTTTCATTTTTAACTAGCAACTGATCTCCGAGCAGGTTACCTGACATCAATCAGCCTAGTTTCTTCTTCTTTTTTTTTAAATCTTCACTGGAGGACATGTTTATTGATTTTTTTTTAAGACAGAGTGGGGGGAGAGATAGAGAAAAACATTGATGTGAGAGAGAAACACTGACCAATGGATCATCTGCCTCCCGTATGTGCCCAGGCAGGGGATCGAACCCATAACCTTTTGATGTGCGGGACAACACTGAAACCAACTGAGCCACCCAGCCAGAGCTCTTCTTGTTTTGAAATCTATATCGTGGAAATAATAGTAATAAGCACTTCTTGTTGCAGAGTTAGAATAAATGTATTTGAAATATTGAGGATGAGATGTGATACCTTTGGTGCTTTGGTGTATTGTTTTCCTTCCTTCTACCTCTACAAAGAGCGATTGTCTCATGGAATTGAACATATTTATTTTCTAAATAACAAATTTAAAATGAGAAATCCTTCTGTAAAGGCTGTGAAGGTCAATGATTTTTAAATTAACAAAAGGAGACTAACGCAGATGAGATCAGATGTTTAATTCTGGAGAATTTATGCTGCCAGAACCATTAACAATCTCCTTTCCAGAAACAATTATCTGAGAAGAAAAGTCAGCCCTGAGTGATACAGAAGCAAGAAGAAGCAAAGTAAAAGACAAATAATTTCAGAAAGGCTGAAATGAGAGGCGTTCTATAACAAAATATGTTCTCGTATGCTCCTAAAAATTATGTTCCAGGGAATATTAATTTATTCTGGTATTTTTCCTATATTTTAAGAGTGCCATTGACCAGAATTCTCACTGAGATGAGTAATTCCTAAAACACAATTTTCTGTGCGTATGTCATGTGACTATGTGGTGACAGGAATTGAACCACTGGATTCCACTGCCCACTAATCTTCTCCTGGCTCAACCATACACAGTTGGGAAAATTATTCCCACTGGTTAAGGCTCTCTTACTTATTCAACATTCCTCAGAGCTACATCATATCATTAACAAGAATTTTCTAAATTAACTACTAAAGCAGCAATTAAGGCTTAAGAGATATCTACTTCAAATAAAAGGGTTATTGATTTTAATTCAGTCGCATCTTATAATTATGGATATTAATCACACACAGTGTTTAGCTGTAAAATATGACTTTCCCTGCCAGTTAAACATGACAAAAGGAAAAAAAGTTAAATGATTTTTAAGTTACCAAACATCCAAGGCTTCATAATAAGATGGTATAGTTTGACACTACATTAGAAGAAGTGTTATGTGCTTTACAACTTAATTTTTCAATGGCTTGAAATTTATATTTAGGTTTAGCTTAAACTCATCAGGCATGTAATACATAAGCACATTCATTGAAGGGCCATATAGCATTACAGTAATGGAGAGGCAAAACAATATATGAATGGTTACAACTACACTCCATGCTTACCCAGACCAGTATACACACCAGATCCCATTTTCATTATCATATTACATGGAAATGTCATTTGTTAAAAATAATAATGGAAGAGTAGGAAGAGTAGAGTACAGTAAGCAAATGAATTTCTTCATATTGAAATGTATTAAAGTAGAAATATAGAATTTTAAAATCTGGTTATGTTTCTTTTAGTCAACTAAACATGTAAAGTCTCATAAAAAATAGGAAAGGCACGGCCCACCACCTTTCTAACTTTTAGCAGATGGCAACATTTTCTTTAGCATTCCTTCACATTTGCCAAAGGTCTACCTGTCAGCCTTTGTTGAGAGAGTTTTGGCAATCTGGAAATGACAGTACTGGTTCTGTTGGATAGTGTTATAATTTTGCACAGAGTAGTTTCATTGCTCAAGATCAGTATATTTAACCCATGATGAAATTAATAATTCCAAGCTTTGTGCTAGTTTGCATGACTGACAGCAGCCTTTTTGCAAAAGACAGTTTCTGTTCATCTTTTATCAAATGCTACACCTTCTAGTTGGCCTTTCCGTGATTGCAAATTAGAAGAAATATTTTATTTCTGTCCTAAACAGGTTCACAAGTGTCAATGCAAAAATTGCACTGAACAAAGTTAAACTAGTAAGGGAGATTTTTTTTAAATTTAATATACTTTATTGATTATGCTATTACAGTTGTCCCATTTCTCCCCCATCATTCCCCTCCACCCTGCACACCCCCTCCCACCCACATTCCCCCCTTTAGTTCATGTCCATGTTCTTTAGCTTCTACATTTCCCACACTATTCTTGCCCTCCCCCTATCTATTTTCTTTTTTTAATTTATTTTATTGAGTATGCTATTACAGTTGTCCCGTTTCTCCCCCATCATTACCCCAACCCTGCACACCCTCTCCCACCCACATTCCCCCCTTTAGTTCATGTCCTTGTGTCATAAGTTCTTTAGCTTCTACATTTCCCATACTATTCCTACCCTGCCCCTGTCCATTCTCTACCCACCATCTATGCTATTCATTCTCTGTACCTCCCCCCCCACCACACCCGTGTTGCTAACCCTCCATATGATCTCCATCTCTGTGGTTCTGTTCCTGTTCTAGCTGTTTGCTTAGTTTGCTTTTGTTTTAGGTGTGGTTCTTAATAACTGTGAGTTTGCTGTCTTTTCATTGTCATATTTTTTATCTTCTTTTTCTTAGATAAGTCCCTTTAACATTTCATATAATAAGAGCTTGGTGTTGATGAACTCCTTGAACTTGACCTTATCTGAGAAGCGCTTTATCTGTCCTTCCATTCTAAATGAAAGCTTTCCTGAAAAGAGCAATTTTGGATGTAGGTCTCTGCTTTTCAAGATTTCAAATATTTCTTTCCAGCCCCTTCTTGCCTGGAAGGTCTCTTCTGAGAAATCAGTTGTCAGTCTGATGGGAACTCCTTTGTAGGTGACTGTCCCCTTATCCCTTGCTGCTTCTAGAATTCTCTCCTTCATTTTAATCTTGGCTAATGTAATTACGATGTGCCTTGATGTGTTCCTCCTTGGGTCCAACTTCTTTGGGACTCTCCGAGCTTCCTGGACGTCCTGGTAGTCTGTTTCCTTCGCCATATTGGGGAAGCTCTCCTTTATTATTTGTTCAAATAAGTTTTCTACTTGTTGCTCTTCTTCTTCCCCTTCTGGGACCCCTATAATTCGGATGTTGGGACGTATAACGATGTCCCGGGGGTTCCTAAGCCTCTCCTCATTTTTTTGAATTCTTGTTTCTTCCTCGTTTTCTGTTCGGTTGCCAATTTCTTCCTTCTGGTCCACTCCATTGATTTGAGTCCCAGTTTTCCTTCCATCTCTATCGGTTCCCCATGCGTCTTCCTTCATTTCACGGATTGTAGCCTGCATTTTCTCATCTAATTTATGAGCAAAATCAACCAATTCTGTGAGCATTTTGATGACCAGTGCTTTGAATTGTGCATCTGATAGGTTGGCTATCTCTTCATGGCTTAGAGGAATTGACTCTGGGGTTTTCATTTTTTCTCCGGTTTGAGCCATTTTTGGTGGGGTTTTTTTGTTTTGTTTTGGTTTGGTTTTAGTCTGGTCGCGGCTATTACGTAGTGAGGAGTGGAGCCTCTGGCGCTCCCCAGTGTGGGGCAGCCCAGTCGCTGGGTTGTGACGCCGAATGTGGGGGCGGGGTCTGAGAGGGAACAATGGCACCTGCTCCGCTCTCTCCTGGATTTGGTCCCTTCCGCTACTTCCCCTCTGCCTGGACCGTCTGCGCGCGCGAATGTAGGACCACCTGGTCAGCCAGCCGCCTTGTGCGGCCTCACTGGGTCTGCACAGCTGCCCCCCTGTGCCCGGGGACCGCCAGCTGCCGCCTGTGCACCTGGGAACTGCCAGCTGCTGCTACTTGCGTTCCTGGGTCCGCACCTCCACTTTCTCCTGCCGCGACTTCGCCCCTCTTACCAGTCTGGATGAATGGTTGTTGGACTTCCGTACAGTTCAATTTTCTATAAGTTCTGGTTGTTTTCTTGTTTCTAAATATTTGTTGTCCTTAATTTTGGTTGTGAGAGGAGGCACAGTGTGTCCGCCTACGCCTCCATCTTGGCTGGAAGTCCCTAGTAAGGGAGATTTTAATCAAGATTTTATTTATTGCAATAGAGAAGACCTGGCTATAAAATCTGAGCTCAATTCCATTGAAGCAAAGGATAGAATTTTTAAGCACCTGGGTAAGAGGGAAAACTCAGGCCAGGCCATCTGTGGTTGCTAATTGACTTTGTCAAAAAAAAAAAAATAGATACAAAAAATTTTCTTGTATCTTTATGCTGAGGTAGTTTTACAACTTGAGTCAGGCATTCACTGAACTTAGGCCCCCATCCTCTCCAAAGGATTGGGAGATAAGAGTACTATCTTCCTTATCTCCAAAGGGATGGCTTCCAGATTCTGGAGAAAGACAATCCTGGGTGGTAAAGCTAACAATATTTTTTTTAATGTTTCTCAAAAAGGCAGGATAAGAATTTGCAATCACGTTTTTAAAGTAAAAGCTCCAGAAAAATAAGGATCAAGGACCTAGACAGGAATAAGCCTGTCTAAAGTTTAATCAAGCCAAGAACTTTAAGGCCCTCTTCATGACAAGATTGGGACTCAGTTGTATGGACAGATGAGAATGGTGAGAAACTCATAATAATGGCAAATGCACTTCAGAATTCAGTAGGCAATGTGTTCCAGTGTTAATTCTTCCCAGAGTCAATTATGGTTATGATGATGTATTCATTAAATGCATTTAGGAATCACTATGAAACCCATTAGAAGGTGAAAGTGTCTTCGCAGATTGACATTATTTTATTCTTTGTAGCCATTAACTTTCTACAGATTTGACTGATTTTGGCATTTGAAGAAAGTTACATGTATTTATACACACCCGTGTACCATCCATATGGTTGTGTTTATAGTTTCAAAAGTATTTTCTCATTTATTTTTCACTGGATCCACAAAACAACATCTTGATTCACAATAGGACAAATATTATGATCCTGCTTCTACAAGAAAGAAAATCGAAGTTCCAGGAGTCTAAGCAACTGCCTAAGTTCACACAGAGAGCTAATATGAGAGCTAACTACTACTATTCTATCAGGTCTTTGACGTACATTCTTTACTGCTACTCTAATTTTCTACTTTTTCCTGAGCTAAAGTGGGATTTTTTTGAGGCACATGGATTGATCTTGTATTGTAAGGACCTCCGAGTAAATCTGTTTTATTATTAAGGAGATACTATCCAAGTAAGTGAGCCAACATTAGACTGAGTGATATTTTCATTCCTCTTTTTGATGCTTCTCCTTATTGCTGGTATACTTGTTTTCTAAAATTCTCATCAAATATTATGATAATTAAAAGGACATCTAATCTGATTATATATTTTATTATGTGTAAATGAGTAGGCAGCCTTATATTTCTATGGATTCCTATACATCCATACACATAAATTTTTATCAATAAAACTTTAGTTTTATGTTTCTAAAATTATTCCTGTTTCCAATGATTACAAAATATTATTTCATCATTACCATTTTCACATTTTATGTTAGAGTTAGTCTCTCTTATTTTGGGGCCCAACCTGTGGTTTTCAAAGTGTGGTACATTATGTGTATTTCATCTGGGAATAAAATGCAGAATACAAATTAATGAATAAGAATCACTGTGGGTGGGTACAAAGAATCTATTTAAAGGAGGTCCCCAATGATTCTTGCATATATTAAAGTTTAAGAAACACTGGCCCTGGTTTTTTATTCTCCCAGTCTGGACCAATCCATTTTTATCGTTGTGAAAATCTTGTGGAAAGCAAGCTCAGAGAGTTTGAGATCTTGCTCCCCAGAGTATGTCATCAGTTTGGCCCAAATAAACTTGTAAAACTTCTCAAAAAAAAAAAAAAAGCAAGTTTATCACTGCTACTACTACTAAAAGGTAAATAACACCAGTGGACTCACAGTACTTTCAAATTATTTTAATCTTCTCATCAAATCCTTATGACAACCTAGTATGAGGGGAAAAAATAACTCCCTCAGAAAATTTTGAAATTATGAATCAAAGACTAGATTCAGACACAGAAGACAGTTTTTCCATTCCAAGTGTGTTCATAATTTTTGAGGTGTTAATGTTCCACAAAATGGACCATGTTTGTATCCTACATCCTCAGAGCCCATCATTATCATGGTGGACTCTTATCTCTCACAGTAAATCTACACGATACTCCATTTCAGGCTTTGGGCCATTTCTTTCAATTACTGCTGGCACTGATAAAGCCAAATCCAAAGTTAAAGTGAGAAAAATAATGAGGAAATTGTGAGTAGATTTTTATTTTTGTCAAAAAGACTTACAACATTTAGATTGTTCCAAAGGCAGAATTTACTGGCTAGGGAGGTAGCGAACTCTCTGTTAATTGAAGTATTGGACCCGAAACTGATTATAAGATGTAATGGAAGGAACCAAAGCACTAGTTTAAAAAAACAGACTATTTGATCTCTAAGGACCTTTTAAATTCTCTTCTTAATCTCAAAGTATTTAGATTTGCCATCTGTCCAACCAAAGTTATTACTGCTTTCCCATTCAATTATCATTCCTTGAATGCTAGTTATAATTCATTTGAATTTCTCATTTTCTTGGAACTAAATTGGTGAGAGAATTAAAATGAAGTATTACACCTAGAATTTCTTTGTCCTCAACATATGCAAAACAAATACAATACTTCTCTCTCTTTGCCCAAATTAATATACAGTTTAATTAAATCTCATAATTGGTAGGTAATGTAAAACCATAGGAACACTGAAGGTCCTTAGGTTCCCCAAGAAAACTTTAAACCTGAAATTATAATTGGTATCTTTCTATATACAAAGTTCCCCCAATAATTTCCCAGTGATTAGTATATTTAAAAATCTGTAGGAAGGTTTTGTATTGAGTTTTTAATATTATTAATATATTTTAATATATCTGAATATTAATGATAGTAAAATATCCTGGATAAGTTGTCCTCAATTGTCTGGGTATATTGCCTTTCAATTGTCTGGGTATATTGCCTTTCTAATGAAAAGGACCCTGCAGTTCTTTCTTCTCTCTCTCATAGAAATTATACTGTTTCTTCACTAGACATTTTTTTTTAATCCTCACCTACGACATTTTTTTCATTGCTTTTAGAGAGAGAAAGGGAGAGAGAGAGAAAAGCATCTATTGTTTGCCTCCCATACGCACCCTAACAGGATCGGCACCTCAACCGGGGATTGTACGCATCTGGACTGGGGGCTGCACATGCTCACTCCAGGCTTGCGCCCTGACGGGAAATCAAATCCGCAACCTTTGGGCTGTGGGGTGACACTCCAAACAACCGAGCCGCACCAGCCAGGGCTTTACTAGCCATTTTTGACAAATGAAGATTATTTGGCATTTTTAATGATGTTGTGTTTTATGTATTCTAGACATAGCCATTTCACCTTGGGAAACTTTCTAAAGGGAGGATTTGACAGCTACTTAAAAAATAACTGAATGATATTCTGAAAATTTATCTATTGCCCATTTCATATTTTTGCCTAACAAATACATTTAAGATAGGCTACCTTACAGTTCAAAAGAAATCCCAACAGGAATAATAGCTTTGGCACAAAAACTAATTTGCACTTTCCGATTTAATTGATTTGGGAATCAGTAAACTGGAACTGTAATTCTAAGTTCTAAGAAATAATGCATTTATATTACACAGAGACTCCTGTCCTGAACCATGCAGTTAATGAAATAATGTATTAGAAATAATACAGCATTGGAAAATGTTTTAAAGGAGGTATTGTAGTCCAAGTTTTTTTCACAATAGACTTTTTAATTTTTTTTACTTGTTAGGCTGAGGAAAATGTGTTTGATTTTGGAAGTATCACTCTGATAAAATAAAACTGCATTGGGCTAGAGGTGATTGTCAAGGGCAAGCAAGTACTATGGCACCAGCTAGTTCTAAATGCAGAGTATTTATATCATATATAAAGTTGCGGAGAAATTTCCATATTTCCCAAGTAAATATTTTTCATGACTCATAGTACTGCACAACTTGTAAGTTACTTTTACTGTTAAACCATACACAATTTATTCCTGATTTGTCAGAAAGTTTGTGGCAAGTTTTTAAGTCAGTTATTTGGAACTCAGAATAAAATTTTCCACAGAAATTATATTATACATGGTAGTTAGACCTTTAGACCATTTCATAATGTGTCTGAAGGATCTATTTCAATTGCCCAAGTACACATACACACAAATCTAATCTTCACCTTCCACACTTCTTTAAGGTCAATGATTGAGAGTTTTGACTTAGTTTTACAGAAATATGAGGGGGTACCCCAAAATACCTGGAATTTATTTATGAAAAATGTGTTTTCATTCTTACATACATAGACTTCAGTCACCTTCAAAATACTCTCAATTCAATGCAATGTACCTACTGAGATGTTTTCCACTGCTCAAAACAGTTTTGAACTCCAATTTTGATGCCTTGTTGTGCTTCTGCCATTTTTTTGTTTCACCTCTTCCACATTGGAAAAACATTTCTCTTTGAGGAGTTTTCTACAAAAAGTCTCTCAGGACAAGATCGGGCGAATGGGGGTGGGGTGGGGCATGGGGGTCATGTTGTGTTTGGTCAAAAAGTGCTCAACACTCAGCACAGTGTGGGCAGGTGTGCTCCTAAATCACCCATCATGAAATGGACAAACACATTGAAAGAGCTTCAAAAAAATTCATTAAGGTTGAACACAGCCTCTCACAACAATGCCAGCTGGTACACAGATACAGAGGAGTTCCTAGAATGCTCACTTCCTGGGGGAAGCCTGTACTACAGGGGGCCTGCCCTCCAGAAGATAATTCTGGGTTGCTTTTTTGGGGGTACCTCCTCTTACATCTTCACCCTGTAGTAGGATCTTAGACTGTCCTTATGTTCTGCTTTTCTGTTAGAACACAGGAGAATGGGATAACAAGGTGGCTGAAGATGCCTTGGGAGGAAATGGGTAAGATGAAATAATAGAGGATACAATATGTAAGGAAAGGAAAATGTTTTTGGAGGACTTAGACTACCTCAATAGCTAAGCACTGAAAAAGTAGTAACAGCTTAGCTTCAATTATGTTTGCTGTTCTTGACATTTGAACAGGAGAAAGGGTGTTCTAGAGATGCACTATCCAATGTGGTAGCCATCAGACAGATATGGATATTTAAATCTCAATTAAATTTAAATGAAATTAAAATATATTTCCTCAGTTGCACTAGCCATATTTTAAGTACTCAACTGCTATGTAAGTTTTGTGACTACCATTTGAATAGCAGAGATATAGAACATTTCCATCATCACAGAACATTCTACTAGACAATGCTGCTTTGAATTAAGGGTTGGCAAACTTTTCCCATAGGGCCATAGAGTAAATATTGTAAGTTTAATGGGCATATGTGGTTTATGCTTCATTTTTTAAAACATTATTTAAAAAAAAAAAATCCTAGCTCATTGATTGTACAATAACAGACTGCAGGCTCGACACAGTGGGTTTACCTCTGCTCCAGAACATCTCATTCCTTCCTTCTCATGAACAGCAAGAGAGGACAGCAGCATAGGTTCATGGGTGAAAAACGTGCTTGGTCCTAAAATAGGTTTTTATGCCTCACGTTGAAATTTCAGTAAGAACAGTGACAGGATCTCTTTCTGCCTCTACAAAGGAGTACAGCTGGGTATGCAGCGTTCCTCCCCTGTGCCCTGGTGAGCAGGGCCACACCTTTGATTTTGATGGTCCTGGATGGTGGAGCTTGATAAACTGCATTATAATAATACTATGATAACTCTGGAAGCATCCATCTTTTCAGATAATTTTACATGAGAAAGTTATTGAAACTATGTATTGGTGAAATGTTTCTGTGCTCCATTAGCCTCACAATTAATGTAAAAAGACATCCTCTAAATTTTTAATATTGTCAAGTAAACCTTTTATAGGGTATTTATGCAGGTATAAACCTTTTATAGGGTATTTATGCAGAATATAGGTTATATTCATTTTAAAAAGATATATGTTTATGCAGTGATTGAAATTCATGTATGTATTTTGCATTATAAAATGTGATTATTATTATATTTTATTATTACATTTTAAAATATTTGATTTTATATTATTCCTTTAACCATTACAATTTGTAATGGTAACTTTGAGGTTCTAAATCTTAACTTGCTTTAAAAACAGGAAAGCAAATTTTAGGAGAATTATTTTAAAATTTTACGCATTCAGCAAGATTTGTTGAATACCAAATATTGCCAACCTCTATGCTAAACACTATGGAAATAAAAATCAATAATGCAATTCCTGATCTCAAGGAACTCACATGTAACAGGAAGGCAGGCACACTATCTTATAAGACAGCATGTGGAATGCTGTATCAGTGTTTCAAGAAAAATATGTGTAAGTTTGGAACGAAGAGTTATACTCATGTAATGTCTATAAAGCCTTAGGAGAGAAACATCTTGGGCTTTTATGGATGAATAGGATATTTAGGAAGTGAGAGAGCTAAAACAGGCTGTATTAAATAGCATGAATATATATACATAGTACATATTTTTAATGAGTACTTAGAGAAATGTGGGTACTATAGTTTGGCTTAAATAGAGGTGTGAAGGTTAGGTAGCTAGCTTTGTGCTTAATCTGTGAAGCTTGCTGAAAGTTATCAAATGCTATAGGGAAATAGACAATGAGGCAAATTTAAGCATAATGTTGACCTTGGTCAGAAATATGATTCTGGCAACAGGGTATAAAATGGATTGTATGAAAAAATGAAGGTAGAAACAGCACTAGGAAGTTCTTTTTATAGTTAAGGGAAGAAGTATGGAAGATGTAGGACAAATAATACCACAAGAGAGGAAATGAATAAGATTCTAGATGATTTGAGGGAAAAAAAAATGGGCAGGATTTGAACAGTGGTTTGGAGTAAAGGGAAATAAAACAGATAACCTCACATTTTATAACTTGGTGTCTAGGCCAACTTTGAAATTTTTAAAGGTGAAAGAAAACATGAAAGAGTTTAAGTTTTAGAAATAGAGATTTAATTCTGGGGAAACTGATTTTGAAGAATAAATGAATAATCTCAGCTGAAATGTCTAATAGCATAAAAATATTGGTTTAGAGCACAAAATATCAATTGTGGTAAGACTCTTGCCTAAAGAACACATCATATATTTGTGAAGTGCTTAAGTGCTGTGTTAAGTATTTATTATTCACTACATAGTTTATTTCTTACAAAGACCTTGTGAAGCAGACACTATTATTTTTACTCATTTTACAAATGAGACAAATTTTCTTCTGCCCGCATTAACTTTTCTCCTCCTATATGATTCATGAAAGTGACATATTCTCAAAATATCTAGTGATGCCTGGTTGGTGGTAGAAGCTCAAGTGTTGAAACTCAACTCATTCAGAGAGTGGAAATCAGAGTATGGTTACAAAATGCACTCCCATACCAAAGCCAGACAAAAATATAAGAAAGAAAAACTACAGATCAGTATCTCCTATGAACTTACATGCAAACACCCTAAAGGAAATATTAGCAAATCAAATCCAACAATACATAAAAAGAATTGCACATGGTGACCAAGTGGAATTTTTCCTAAGTATTCAAGCTGGTTCAAAGTTCCAAAAATCAATTACAAGCTAAAGAAGAAAATAATCATATAATCATATTAGTAGAGGCAAAAAATGAAAAAAAGTCAGCACCTGTTCATGGCAAAAATTCTCAGCAAACTAGGAAGAAAGGAACTTCTTTAACTTGATAAACAACAGCTACAAACTAACCCTTCTGCTGCCATCATACTTAAGGATGAGAAACTGAACTTGTACTGTAGGAGCAGGAACAAAGCAAGGTGTCCTCTCCACCACTGCTGTTCCACGTTGGACTGGAAGTTGCGGCTAATACAATGAAGCAAGAAAAGGCATATTTGGGAGGAAGGAGTAAAATTATTTTGGTTCATAGATGACAACACTGTTTATGTAGAAAATCCTTCAAATTAACAAAAACACTCCTGGAGCTAATGCGTAATTGTAGCAAAGTTGTAGGACACAAGGTTAATATACATTGTACGATAGTAAAAATGTCAAATCACTATTTTGTACATGTGGAACTAATATAAGTAATGTCATAATGCAATGTAATATATTAATTATACTTAAATAAAAAATTTTAAGGTCAGTTGCTTCCCTACTTACCAGCAGTGAACAACTATATTTGAAATGAAAATACAACTCGTTATATGGAAATGAAAAATACACTGAGGTAAGAATCTAACAAATGAAACACTGAAGTATAAATCTAACAAAATTCATACAAGATCTAAATGAGGAAAACTAGAAAACTCTGATGAAGGAAATCAAAGATCTAAATAAATGGAGAGATATTCCATGTTTATGGATAGAATGATCCAGTACTGTTAAATGTTAGTTCTTCCTAACTTTACCTATAGATTCAATGAAATCCTCATTAAAATCTCAGCAAATTTTTTTTGTGGTTAATGACAAACTGATTTGAAAGTTTACAGGGGAATACAAAAGACCCAGAATAGCTGAAACAGTACCAAAAGTAGTAATGTCGAAGGACTGACACTATTTGAGTTCAAGCTTTAACTATAAAACTAGAGTAAGCAAGATTGTGTGGTATTGGTGAAAGAAGAGACGAATAGATCAATGGAACAGAATAGAGAGCCCAAAATGTATCCACAAGAATTAGTCAGCTTATCTTTGACAAAGGACCCAAGGCAATAAGAAAATCTAACACCTATTCATGATAAACACTTCATGGAGAAAGGGTAGCATTTTCAACAAATGGTGCTGCGACTACGGGACATCTGGATACCTGCCAAAAGGAAAATGTTATGCATTTGACAAAAGTTTACTCAATGTGGGTCAAAAGTTTACTCAATGTGGGTCATAGATCCAAACGTAAAACACAAAACTATAAAACTCTGAGATAAAAACGTATGATAAAATCTAGGTGACCTTGGATTTAGTGATGACTTTTTACGTACAAACCAAAATCATGATTCGGGAAAGGAAAAATGAAAAGTTGGATTTTTCTTAAAGTTAAAAACTTCTGCTCTGTGAAGGACATTGTTAAGGGAATGAATGCACAAGCCATAGACTTGGAGAATATCCTTGTAAAACATGTATTTAATGAGAGACTTTTCCTAGATATACAAGAAACACTTAAAAACTCAGTAATAAGAAAACAGCAGCAACAAACAAAAACGATTTAAAAATGGGCAAATGATGTGAACAAACAACTCAGCAAAGAGAGTATACAGAGAGCAAATAAGCACATAAGAAAATGCTCAACATCATATTCATCAGGAATTTGCAGATTAAAATAACAATAAGATACCACTGTACACCTGTTAGAATGACTAAAATGCAAGACAGTGGCAGCACCAAGAGCTGATGAGCATTTGGAGCAAGGGAGCTCTCGTTCATTGCTGGTGGGAATGTAAAATGGTACCATCACTTTGAAAGACAGTCTGGCATTGTTTACAAAAGCTAAACAGAGTCTTACCATATATCCAGCATTTTTACTTATTATGGGTTGGTTTGTATTGCCCCAGAAACACGTTGAAATCCTAACCCCCAGCACGCCAGAGTGTGACCTTGTTTGGAAACAGGGTCTTTACAGAGCTTATCAAGTTAAAATGAAGTCAGTAAGGTGGACCCTAATTGAATATGACTGGTGTCCTTATAAAAAAGGGATAATTACACACAGAGACAAACATTCACAGAGAAAACGTGAAGTGGTCACACAGAGGAAAACACCACATGAACTCGGCAGAGTTTGGAGCAATACGTAGGTAAGCCAAGGAACAGCAAAGATGGCCAGCGAATGACCGGAACCTAGGAAAGGAGCAGGGGCTGGATTCTTCCTCTCAGCCCTCAGAAGGGACCTGCTCTCAACAGAGAGCATCTTTTCAGACTTCTAGCATCTGCAACTGTGAGACAATACATTTCTGCTGTTCTCACCTACTCTGTTTGTGGTGCTTTGTTTCGGCAGCTCTGAGAAACTAATACAGAACTGCTGGGCATTAACTTTAATAAATGGAAGAGTTGTGTCCACAGAAATCTCTATATAAATGTTTACAGCAGCTTTATCCATAATTGCCAAACTTGGAAGCAACCGACATGTCTTTCAGTAGGTAAACAAATACATAAACTCTACTGCATCCAGGCAAGGGAATATTATTTAGTGATAGAAAGAAATGAGCTATCATGTCATAGAAAGAGATGGAGTAACTTTAAATGCATATTCCTAAGTGAAAGAAACCAGTCTGAAATATACTATATGATTCTAACTCTAAACATTCTGGCAAAGGCACAACCATAGAGAAAGTAAAATGATGAGTGGTTGCCAGGGATATGGCAGGACAGAAGGAGGGATGAGCAGGTCAAGCACAGGTGATTTTTGGGGCAGTGAAACTATTTTGTATATTATCATGGTAGATACACGACATTATGCATTTGTCAAAACCCTTGAAACTATACAACACAGAGTGAATCCTCATGTGAGCTATGGATTTTAGTTAATAATAAGGTCTAATAAACCGCAACAAATGTGCCATAATAGTAAGATGTTTAATAACAGGCCAAACTGTATGCAGGAGGAGAGGGAGGGCAATGAGGGTATATGAGAATTCTCTGTACTTGTCGCTCAACTTTTTGGTAAGCCTTAAATGCCCTTAAAAACTAAAGTCTGTTAAGAAAAATGCACTCCGACCTTTACTAGTAGCATGTCCTCGGATGAAATAACTTTACTATGCCTCCACTTTCTGTAAAAAGGAATAGCAGAACTACTTTAAAGGATTGTTGTGAGAATTCAACGTGATAATACATATAAATTGCTTAGCACAGTACCTCATCTTTAGCTGGTATTCAAATATGTTGCTAATTATTCAAAGAGAAGTTAGAATTTCATAGATGTTATGTATATGTGTTTGTTTTTGAAGTGGAAACTTTCGACATAGCTAGACATTAGCCCGTTCAAAATTTAATATATATGGGGGAAGGCAAAAGTAGGTTTACAGTAGTGAGGATGTGAAAGTTTATTCTTATATCAGTTATTAATTATTGTTTAATTATTGTATTAATTATAAAGCTACTTTGCACACCCCTACACATTAGTATAGAGTTTAAGCTCATTAAGTTTTACATTAGGTTTGTAACTGGTACATAGTATGAAAATGATCATTTTAAGTAAGAAAGTCTACTGGTAAAGTGTTTTCCCACAAGGGCTAAAGGACCTGCTGCAATTCCCTGACCTTATGCAGCAAATGCAAACATTGTGTGACATTTACCAAGTGGAGTTACTATGACAGATACCTGTGAACATGCTTACGTGCCGCATCTCTAGTGTTCTGTTAAACCAATCCTTTTCGGACAAACAAGAGTTTAGAAGCATATTAGTACACATATGAGATCTTTAGGGACATTTAATAATGGCTTATCTCTTTTATTTTATTATAAACTTTGCCTTTACTATCAGGTGAGGTTGAAAATCAGCTTTATGTTGTCTAACTCAATTTTCCAACCTAGCAACACAAAGCTCATAGGCTGGTAGCAGTATTTGTAAATTAAAGATTACTTTAATCTTCAGTGACAGAGATTTATGAAATATTGTTTTAAATTTGTGTTTCATGTAGTAAAGAAAATTGAGTTTATTTTATAGACAAAAGCAATTTGAAGAAACCCATAGATTACTTTGGCCACTGAAGGGTATAAATTATCTCTAACTGAATTTTGTCAGTACTGTATGTTGAGCTATTTAGATAAAACATGTTTTTGACATTTATTAAAAAATGATACCTTCTTTTACACTTATGCATTCTCTGTAGTTGAGTATAGAATGAATCATTAAGGGAATTACTAATCCCTCTCTTGACATGAATTGTGTTATCTGAGGATGTGAAAATTTGAATAATTTTTCTAAGTAAATTACTGTGAAAAGCATCCAAACCCATTATGATGAATTTGAGGCATGCCAAAACATTATGCAGCCCTCATGCATAATTTCTAGGCAAATACACTTCCATTGTTTAGGATTTTTTAATGTATGCTCATTCCCACAGGGTGTGTTCCCACGTAGAGGCAAGGTAGGTAAGTCATCGTGGCGTTGGCACTTGCTTAATGCGAAGTCAAACAGTTCTGGAAGAGCTGTGAGGCTCTCACACCACCACACGGCCAGTGTTGGGGCCATTGCCATCACTCACCTCTAGAAACAGGACAAAGCACCCATCATGAACAAAGCTCTGTGCTAGAAAGAAAAAAATGTGTGCCCTCAGGGCCCCACAAACAAAACAATTAATGAGCATAAGAGGCTGATGTGTGTATAAATATTAAGACACAGACAACTAGCCACAGGAACTGAGCAACTGAGGAGGTATGAAAAAGGGAGACTGGGTGAGGGAAAAAAACGCTGTAATTGGATCCAGTAAAATGATTATTTGGTAATATTGTAATCAAATTAGTTCAGAACTCAAATTTTTATAGCAGCTGTCATTAAACAGCATTTCAATTTAATAATTTAATTATGAATTATATTAGCTTCCACTAATTGGAAAGGAGATAATGAACCTTTGATGAACAGTTTTTCTTTGTTAAATTTTTACCAAAAAAAGGTTTCTCTAGGCAAACCGAACCTGAAACATTGCAACTTATATTATTCATAGTGAATCATAATGACCTGGACATGCATAGCCCAGAACCTCTCCTAGTTTAACTTCAGTGACACATGTGTCTCCATTTCAAGAAACTTGCAGGAGAGAGGTTGGAAAACCATAGATTTCAGAAATTCGATGACCAAACAATTTTCCACTTTAATGGTTTTTGCCCTTTCATAGCTAATATTAGTCCATTTACATTTATCTTCACATTCAGAGACTTCGACTTATTTCCACCCTGTTTTATTTGTTTAGCACAGGCTTCCTTAACTTGCTTTTATCTTCTTTCTTACTTTCTGTTATGCTGATTCTTTCCTTATTTAAACTTTTTATTTACTCTGCTGGTTAGCTGCTACAGATAGTAACTTTTGTAGCTATCCTTAAATTCTTTTAATTTTTAGGTTGAAAATAATATTTTCTCTTAAATGCTACATTTGTTTACAATATCACTATTCTTTCCATACAAGTGTTTTTATTTTCCTTATTATTTATTTCTAAAATATTAACCCTACTTTTATTTATTATAATTTTACAAAAATTAGTCATCATGTTTTCATTCATTTCTGATCAGGCCAATAGCAGGTAAACATTATATCTCACAAGGAAATTGCAAAGCATACTCCTAGGAAAAGTAGCTTGCATACCAAAAGAGTTGTACATTTCTGCCGACTCTGTTGTAACTTGGAAGCACGTATGGAAAACTTGAGAATATATATGCAAGTAGATTCTAATACTCTTGAACCAAAGACCAAATAGTATGATATATATAGTTGTATCAGGTTGAATTTATCAGTATGATTATACTCACTGGAACCCTGGGTTTGTTGGCTCTAGCGACACAGACAGGGATTAGGTGTTCTGGTTTGGTTGACTGAAGCTTGGACACAGTTGTTGCCTGTATAAGGAGAAGATGAGATGCAAGAACTTTCTATATATGTATTTTAGAAGAAGGAGTCAGTCCTAAGGATTAGTGAAATAGAAATATTGGAATAGATATATTTATATACAACTAGTTCCATCATTCCCTAGCTGTGTATCTAGGAAGGTCTGGAGTGGACACCCTTCATCAAAGTGTTAAGAAATGCATTGGCGAATGGAGCACAATAATCCTTGAAAAGTTTTTCACTGGATACCCTCTGCAGAGGGTAAATAAAAATATGAGAGATGTTACCGTGTAATGACATAAGTGTTGTAGAATGTGTATTATTATTATTATAGTATATAATATACTATAGAATGTATATTATTATAATTGGGTGAATCCAATTCCAATTGTAGACTGTTATGGCTTCTTTATTGTATCAATTTAACACAGACCTAGGCACCTTTATGCAACTATTATCTTAGCAAAAGAAGAAAATTTATACCAATCAGTAAAGATAATCAGAAGCAGTTTCCTTTGCTTAGTAAGATCAATAGTACACTTATTATCTTGCCTACAGAATAGTAAATACTCCTTATTTTATTTTATTTATTTATTTATTTTAAGAATTTATTTATTTATCTTTAGAGGGGAAGGGTAGGAGAGAGGGAGAGGGAGAGAAACATCAATGTATGGTTGCCTCTCATGTGTCCCCTGCCGGGAACTGGCCTGCAACCCAGGCATGTGTCCTGACTGGGAATCGAACCGCGATCCTCTGGTTCGCAGGCCCGCGCTCAATCCACTGAGCTACACCAGCCAGGGCCTTATTTTAATCATAGTAGTGTCATAAAACTCTGAAGAGTTCTTCACCCTCCTATAGAACTTCATTATGGTCATTACATGTATATTACTCTAATTGGATTTTGGACCAGAAATAAGCAAATAACTCGATGCCTTAGTAAGAAACATCTAAGCCAGAGGAAGGGAAATAAAATTTCCAGGAGCAGTCTCATTGATGAAGTTTCTAAGGATTGAATGGCCTCAGAAACGTCAGAATAGCCCCTTAATTGTAAGAAAGAGGTTGTTGTACCTTGTACTGCTCCACACAAAGAAAGAATCACAATTAGTTGGCTTCTTTGGGTATTAAAGTTGACATACTTCTTAGGTGGGGAAGCTCTTTTAACTGTTTATTGAGTAAACTACGTATTTTGAAAGGGACCCAGACCAACAACTAAAGGGATCTGCAGCAGGTTGAGGTTTTAGGCCAGGCTGCCTTGGCCTGGCAGATCCAACTGCACTTGAAGGATAAACAGGGATGCCATGTGGGCCTCTGCTTCATCCCAAAGGGAACATCATACAGATGCCTAGGATTTTGGAGTTAAGTCTCTCAAGTGTGCTGCTGCATTCTGTGGCCATTAAGGAGCATTATAATGTATCCCACTCTAGAGCTATCCCAGTTCCCAGTCCAGGGCACAAGTCTGGGTTGCAGGCTAGGTGCCCAGTAGGGGGCGCACGGGAGGCAACCGTACACTGATGCTTCTCTCCCTTTCTCCCTCCCTTCCCCTCTCTGAAAAATAAATAAATAAAATATTTTTTAAAAAAGCATGAAATCAGAAGAGCCTCATTCCTCCCATATCGGTTAGCAAATTGTAACTCTAAATTCATTCTCCCTGTTAAGGAGCCAGCTCACTTCTGGGAAACTCTCTTTAAGACCATTAATAATAACAAAAGAATGCTGCTTTGGTCTCCAGTTCATGGTGGGGCCAACAGAAGAGATAAATTACAAATTAATAATCTGCAATTCAAATCCTTACTTTCGAAAAGACAATTTTTTTAACCTCCCTTGGATATGTTCTTAATCTTTAGTCCCTTGGCTCCTTTTCCTGAAGGCCATGGTAAATTTGGAGACAAGGCATCTTGCTCTTAGCCCCACATTGTCAAATGGGGACAAATGACCCAACAACACACAGATCAGGCCTGGAATAATGCTTATCATGAGAATCTTCTAATATGGATGGATTAGAAGATTTACAGTTCCCCCTGAAAAGGCACCCGGGAGGAGCACAGTGGAATACAAGATGGCTGGATAGGAGACTCAGGGGAGCGCTGCCAGCCGAAGCAGCACCTTCACGTGACCTGGACTGTGGGCAGAGTACTGCAGTCACTGCTGTATGATGTGATAGTACTTTGGCCATCAGCCCTGATCTGCCGCAGCAGAATTTTTCATTAGGAGAGCACAAGCCTTGGGAAGATGAATTCTTCTTACCTCTTATTTGGAATGTCTGAAGAGGAATGCTGAGATACATGTGATTTGAAAGAAAAAGCAAAACAAATTTTGGAGCTGACATTCACCTGGTAGATGAACACTTTGTAATAAATAAGATATTTTGAAACACTGCAGAGTTTTATCTATGGAGGGTGCTGCGATGGTGATAGGAAGGTGTGAAAGCTTTACACATTAAGTTCAATTTGAAAACTCTCAAATTGAAGTAATATATTTTTCTATTCACAGAGAATTTTCTGTATGTAAAGGTTTGCCTAGAGTTCTGGATTCCACATCAGTAATGTTGTCAAAATGATAAATCTATTAAAATCCAAGCCTCAACACTCCAATTCTATTTTCAGCTTTATTTAAAGAAGTAGAATCAGAATACCACACTCTACTGATTCATACTAAAATCTGTTGATTATAAAAAGAAAGAAATCTGTCAAGAATTTGTGAATTAAAAGAATTCTAGTGCATATGGGGGAAATGCCAGTGTCTCTGTGTGATTCTGATTTAGGAGAATTATTGAAGGAGAGTTATTGGCTTCCAAAGACAGCCTCCCTGATAGAAATTTTAGAACATCCAAATAAAATAAAAAGTAAAGTGCAAGGACAGTACCCCCCACATATATGAATGTGTATATGTGTGCACATACGCATACATACATGTGTGTTTATACACACATATATGCACTGGCCTGTGTATTCTGAAAGTGTTTTGTGGACTCAAAGTCAAAATTTAGCTTTGTAAAAATAGTTAAAAATGGTTAGTAATAATACTTAATTTGGGTTAAAATTTGAGTCCTGAAGACAAATTATTAAAAATTACAGAGAAAAAATTTGTGTAAGCTACAGGGAGAGCAATGTCATGTGCATCTTATTAATACTTTTTAAGATATACATAATTGACATAATGTTGTGTAAGTTTAAGATGAACATATTGATTTTGCAGTATAATGGCCATCATAGTGTTAGCTAGCACCTCTATCATATCACATAATTATTTATTTTCTGTGGTGAGAATGTTTAAGACTGTCTCTTAGCAACTAAGTCTGTAATGCAGTACTGCTGACTATCACCACTGTGCTGTGCATTAGCTCTTCAGCATAGTTGCAAGTTCGTACTCTGATTAACATCTTCAATTGCCTGTCTCCCAGGCCTGGTAACCACCGTTTTACTGTTGGTTTCTATGAGTTTAGCTTTTTTATTTTTTTTTTATTTTTATTTATTTATCTTTAGAGGGGAAGGGTAGGAGAAAGGGAGAGGGAGAGAAATATCAATGTAGGGTTGTCTCTCGTGTGTCCCCTGCTGGGAACTGGCCTGCAACCCAGGCATGTGCCCTGACTGGGAATCAAACCTCAATCCTCTGGTTCGCAGGCCCGCGCTCAATCCACTGAGCTACACCAGCCAGGGCGAGTTTAGCTTTTTTAGATTCCACATGTAAGTGATCTCACACAGGATTTGTCTTTCTCTGACTGACTTATCTCACTGAGTATAATGACCTCAAGTTTCATACACGTTGTTGCAAGAGACAAGATTTCCTTCTTTCCCATGGCTGAATAATATTCCAGTGCACATGTGCACGCACACCCTCCCCATCCTCACTCATCTGTTGATGGATATCAGGTTGTTTCATATCTGGGCCCTTGTGAATAATGCTGCCATGAACACAAGAGCACAGATGTCTTATGATATCCTTGTTTTATTTCCCCTGCATGTATACCCAGAAGTAGCATTGTTGGATTATATAATGATTCTGTTTTCAAATTTTTTGAGGGGCCTGTATTCTGGTTTCCATTGTGTCTAGGCCAATTTCCATTCCCACCAACAGTACACGTGTTTCCTTTTCTTCTCATCCTGGCCAACACATCTCTTGTCTTCTTGATGCTTGCCATTGTAACGTGTTTCAGATAATATCTCACCATGGTTTTGATTTCTACTTCCCTGAAAATTAGTGATGTTGAACTTTTTTTCCTGTATCTGTTGGTCATATGTATGTCTTCTTTGGAAAATATCTATTCAGTTCCTCTACCCACTTTATAATTAGGGTATTTGTTTTTTGTTATTGAGGTTTATGAGTCCTTTAACTTAAATATAGGACTTTATAACATAAAACTGCTAGAAGAAAACATAAGGAAGATCCTTGACATGATCTTTTTGGCTATGATACCAAAACACAAGCAACAAAGGCAAAAACAAAGATGCAGAAATACGCAAAAGTTAAAAAACTTCTGCATAGCAAAAGAAACAGTCAACAAAATAACAACCTATAGAATGGGAGAAAATATTTGTAAACCATATGTAGAATGAGGGGTTAAGATCTAAAATATATTAATACTTCTTAAATTTTACAATAATTTTAGCTTTATAGAAAGCTTGTGCAACAGTATAGAAAATTCTTACATACCTCATTCTTGGTTTTCCCTGTTAAAAACATCTTAAGTTAGTATGCTGTGTTTGTCACAATTAATGAACCAGTTTTGTGCACTATCATTAACTAAAGTGCATACTTATTCAGATTTCCTTACGTTTTATCTCATGTGCATTTTCTGTTCCAGGTGCTCATCCAGGATACTACACTGAATTTAGTCATCAAGTCTCCCTAAGCCCTCTTGGCTGTGACAGTTTCTTAGTCTTTTCCTTATTTTTGAAGGCCTTGACAGTTTGAAGATTATGAGTCAGGCATTTTGTAGAATCTTTCTTAATGGTTTTGTCTGATGTTTTCCTCACGATTAGACAGGGGTAATGGATTTTCAGGAGGAAATCTATTGCTATTCTCATCACATCCTATTAAGGATACATACAGCAATCCCCCCTTATCCTTGGGTTCACAGCATGGTTTTAGTTACTTCCTGTCAATCACACTCTAAAAATATTAAATGGAACACTCCAGAAATAAAAAATGTGTAAGTTTTAAATTGTGCACCGTTCTGAGTAGGGTGATGAAATTGTTTTTTTTTTTGTGTGTGTGTGTGTGCTTCATCCCACCCAAAATGTGAGTTGTCCCTTTGTCCAGCATATCCACACCATATAGGGTACCTGCCCACTAGGCACTTAGTAAGTGTCTAGGTTACGAGATTGTGATAGTAGTATCACAGTGCTTGTGCTCAGTCACCCTTGTTTTACTAATAATAATATCCTCAAAGTGCAAGAGTAGTGATGCTGGCAATTCAGATATGCCAGAGAAAATCCAGACAGTACTTCCTTTAAGTGAAAGGTGAGTGCCATACAACAAAATACTTTGAGAAAGAGAGAGACAGAGAGAGAAAGAGACCAAGAAAGAGAACACATTCACGTTACTTTTGTTACAGAATATAATTGGTCTATTTTAATATTAATTATTCTTTGTAATCTTTTACTGTGACTAATTTAAAATTAAGCTTTATCACAATTATGTCTGTCTAGTAAAAAGAATTGGACATGTAAGGTTTGGTACTATCTTTGGTTTCAGGCATCCACTGGGGGCTTGGAATGTACCCTCATGGAGAAGGGGGGTATTACTCTACTGTCAACAAGACGTTCCATTGTTGATGTTGAATTTCATTCACCTAGTTGAGATACAGTTTGTCAGAATTCTTCACAGTACCATGTTACATCTTTGCCTTTTTTCTACACTGTAATCTTTGGAAGAAAGTCACTGTACAGCTCACACTTATGGATTAGGAGTTACGCTCCAGCTCCTTGAGGGCACAGTGTCTACATAGGTTATTTGGATTTATGTGTATAAGTTATTTTCCCTCATTTATTCCTTTATTTAATCATTTATTTTATTAGCATGGACTCACAGATAATTATTTTACCCATTGAGTTATAATCTAATGGTAACAATAGTACTTTATTTATGGCAAAAATTGTTCCATCTTTGGTTATGAGGAGGAGCTTCTTGGCTCCCATGTACCATTAATATCCTCATCATCATATTTTCCTTTCTAAACCATGTATTTACATATACATATAACTATTTCTATATGTATCCGACTATATCTGTATTAATTAAACATGAGTCTGTGCTAATGTCTCGACCTTGAATTCAACATTGCAAAGATTATTCTAGCCTTCATCCTTGCTTATTTGTAACCTTCCATTCCAACATTGAAAAACATGGCTCCCACTGTCTGTCATCCACTTACTTAGTTATTAAAGTGAAGTATATGTTTATAGTGGTTTCATAATTGTTCATCCATATCCCTGTGAAGGGGAAAACTTCATCAACTGTAATCGAGTACTTATGTACTGTCCTTTGACTTTAGTTTTCCAAAGTCACTTAGGTGAGCAACCTTTTCCCAATCCATTTCAATGAGATTGTTTTATATGCTAGTGGTACTATTAGATTGTTTTGTAACCATCTGTATTTAATTTGGGGGTACCCAGGCTCCAAAATTATTTTTAAAAATATGTATCCATTAGGTTCACTCTGTTTTGCAAAGTTCTATGGGTTTTGACAAATCCATAGAGTGTGTAGCTGCCATCACAGTACCACACACCGCCCTAAGAAAACCCTGTGTTCCACCTACTTCCCCATTCCACCAACTCCCACAAACACCGATCTGTTTACTGTCTCTGTATATATTTTACACTTTCCAGATGTCATATAAATGGAATCATATGGTATGTAGCCTTTCCAGACTGGCTTGTTTCACTAGAAATATGACAGATTCATCTTCGTTATTTACATGGCTTGATAGGGCATTTATTTTAATCACTGATTAATATTCCATTATATGTATATGCCATAGTTTGTTTATTCCCTTTTTGAAGATGATCTTGGCAACTACGAATAACGCAGCTATAAACATTCTAGAGCAGGTTTTCATTGGGAAATAACTGTTCAAGCCAGTTGGGTGTTGGTTGAATTACTAGGAGCACAATTGCTTGATCATATGATAAGCATATGTTTGGTTTTGTAAAAATCTGTTAAATGATCTTCCAAAGTAGCTATACCATTTTGCCTTCCACCAGCAAGGAATGAGGTTTTGTTGTTTTATATCCTTTCCAGCAATCTGTATTATCAAATTTTGTATTTTAGCCATTTTAATAGTTTAATGCTACCTTGTTATTTTCATTTGCATTTCGCTAATGACAAATGATTTTTTGTGTGTATCTTCTTTGGTGAGACATCTGTTCTGATCTCTCACCTATTTTTTAATTGGCTTGTTTGCTCTCTTACTGTTGAGTTTTAAGCATTTTTAAATTTTTTATATCTTTTACCAGATATGTGTTTTGCAGATATTTCCTGCCAGTCCATGGTTTGTCTTTTCGTACTCTGGTTATTGCCTTTTACAGAGCAAAAGCATTAGTTTTAATAGAGTTGAACTTGACAAGTTGTTCTTAATTGGATTGTACTCTTGATATTTTTCTAAAAACTCCTCACCAAACCCAAACATAAGATTTTCTCTTATGTTTCTTCTAGAAGTTTTGTAGTTTTGTGTTTTACGATTAGGTGTAAAATTCATTTTGAGTTAATTTTTATGTAAGATGTAAGGTCTGGGCTAGGGTTTTGTAAAATTAAAAAATATTTATCTATCTATTTATTTGTTTGTTTATGAGTGCTCAATTGTTCAGCAGTGTTTGTTGAAAAGAGCTTACCTTTTCTACATTGAATTGCAGTTTTATTTCTGGGCTTTCTCTTGTGTTCCATTGATTTATGCGTTTATTCTTTCTCCAATAACATCTTGATTCCAATAGGTTTATAGGAATATTTTAAAATTGAATAGTCTAAGTTCTCCAACTTTGTCGTTCTTCAGTTTTTTATTGGCTATTCTAAATCCTCTGCCTTTTCATATACACTTTTGAATAAGTTTGTCAATACCTGCATAGCCCACTGGAATTTGATTGGGATTGAATTAGACTACAGGTCAAGTGGGGAAAAACGTAGCTATGTAAACTGTAGGTATGATGTGATATCTTCACAATGCTGAGTCTTCCAATCTATAAACAAAGAATATTCCTCCATTTATTTAGATCTCCCTTAATTTCATTGTTTGATACTTTATTTTTTAGTTTTCTATAAGCTTCTATACCTACTTTATAGATTTATACCAAAGTACTCCAGTTTTTGGACGCTATTCTAAATGGTATTGCTTTTTAAATTTCAAATTCCAATGTTCAATGCTGGTATATAGGAAAGCAGTTGCCTTTCATATGTTGAATTTGTATTTTGAGATTTTTGTATTTTTGCATATTTGTTCTAAGAGTGTTTGTAGATTCTTTGGGCTTTTATACATAAACAATCATTCTATCTTTGAATGAAAATTATTTCTTAAAAGAAAAGTGATTTTTTCTCTATTTCAAAACTGCATAAATTGCATTTCTTTTTGTTGTCTTAAGGGACAAGCTAGACCATTCAGCCTTCAGCAATTCATCATAGTTATTGATAAGTGGCTCCAGAGGCTTCTGTTCTTAGTAAGGAAATCTAGCCTGTGTCTCTGGGCACACACAACTCTTCAGATGATGGGATTATTTTTTTTTTGTCTTGTGATGCCAGTTCTCTACTGGGTCCAAAATAAGTCATTGATGTTCAGTTTGTCTAGCTATTTATTGTTGTTAAGAATGAAAGGAATGACTTGCATATCAAAACTGATCTTGGAAATATCATCGTTATTGTTTTAAATATTTAATATGAAAAGCTATTCATATTTTTATTTTTAATTATCTCAAGATTTTCCAACATTTCGTACATCAATGGAAGAGAAAGAAGAACTATTAAAGTTGAAGAATAATCAGTATAAATTACAATGATAAGGGTTTGAATTATCCAAAATAACTAACTAGTAAGTAAAGAAAAAAAGTTAGTAAAGAAAAAAAGTATTCATTAACAAATCAGTAAAGAAATTAATATACTTCTGTAATTTGCCATCATCTGTATAAAAAATCCTTCTCATCAATGGGGACTACCAGGAATTTGAAGGTATTATTATTAAAATATCTTCACTAGGAATTGTGTGTAGATATTTCAAGCATTAAAAAAGATTTCAACATGAAAACAATTTCAAGTTTCTCAATAGATTTGAGCTTATTTTAAGATTTTCCTCTCAAGTTTTATGTAAATTCAAAGCTTAACTTGATCATTATTTGTTATTTTTGTTACATAATAAGAAGGTATAATTAATTTTTGCAAGCTCCTTCTACTTATCCCCAAACTCATCCCAGTTCAGCCCAGCACACAGCACAGATGTCATTTTCTCCACGTGCCATGGAGATAAGTTGTTCGTGAAGGCCGCCGTAAGGTGAAGCATCAGGGACAGATACAGTGGTCATTATTTATTGCAGTATGCGATGAATGGACTTGAACATTTATAACTTCTGAGCTTTATGAAAAATGTCTTTCTGTGAAAGAGACCAACATCAAGAAAGAACTTTCTCTGAGGTCAATAAAGCAGTTGAACAGTGCTGAGATTGAGGAGCCTGAGCATGGTGTTTTTGTTGTTTCCATTTTAATTTGAGGTGGGAAAGTTATAGATTTTTATGTTCCTCCAGATTTATCTTTGGTTTCATTGGCCATTGGTGTCCCTTCCTATCATTTTATTTTGATGACTTGACAGTAATGTTTAGGAAGGAAAGCAAAGCTTTTGGCTGATGTCAGCAGTGCGGAGGACATCATGACTTCCTGAGTAACGAGTAATGCATAGGCTATTTCCTGGGTCAGAGATCTGAGGTTCCTTGTGATATAGAACATGGGCCGTCCCGTCCCAACTCTTCCCTAGCCCTTCAGTACATACAGTGGTGTGGGGCTGTGTTCTCTCCACCAGCAGGTCCAGCTTTGTGGGCCAAGCGCCTCTCTCTGTGGAATAGCAATGAGGAATCAGGGGACCCTTGTGGTCTAGAATTGTTGTTAATCTTATGACAGTCAACCCTATGAGTTGTTAGAGGTGTGTGTCACTGTGTATCCTATGCATTTTCTGAAGCATAGCAGCACCGATGAGGTTAACTGGGAAGACTCCATTGAAAAGTCTGATATCCTAATTTCTTTCTTTTCACTTGGATTCCTGATGTAGTAATCTGAAAAAGAGTCTGTGAATGATTAATAATTTAGATTCATCTCTCCCCTGGAAAATAGAATACTTGATTGATTATAGCCTGTGAGCATAGTTCACACGTTAAGAGCATTGTTTGAAGTTTACTCAGAGCCTTCACTATATTCTCTCCTCATAGCCCTGATGTGACAGTATTGGGGAAAAGCACAGGACTAGGAGCCTCCACAACCACAACTTTGCATGGCTTTGATCTTTTCTCTCCCAGCCATTGATGGACACATCTGCAAATGCTCCGGTTTTCTGTTAGAGCTTGCTCTGGGCCCTTCACTGTGAAAAGGCTTCATCATCTGATGATTAAATGTGATATAATGGCACGACAATCTCTTTATTTTGTAAGGACTTTTGAATGATGGAAGTCTAAGTTGACTTTGAGACTACATTCCTGAATAGCAAGTTGAATATCAGCATCAGTTTATACAGTGTCTACAGTGTATGCCTTCTAAAACAGGTTCTCCATGTTTTTCCCTAATTGGAATCTATTCATGTTATGGATGATGTGTTGAATTAAAACAAAGAACATAGCTCAAGATTTTCACAAAGTCCTTATCGTTACAACATTTCTTTGGGGAAATCTGTCACAAATACTTGCAAAAAAATTAGTGAAACCAGAACAAACAATAATGCCTACTGATACGCCTAAATCTACTAAAAACTGTGAGGACATTTTACCATAATGAACATTAACTTTGACTTTTATATTTCATACAAAATCATGTAGGAGATAGGCTGATCTTACTATAGCAACTTTGACCAGGAAAATTTGGCCAAAGTTAATCAAAAAGGATAATATGATTGGGATGCAAGAGACATTGGCTTTATTGCTTATCTCACTGTGTCTTCATCCTGTTCCAAAAACATTCTAGCCTTATCCCTGACACCTCTCCTCCTGGGTGCCCAGAGGCAGGCTGTTATCTTCTTAGTGGAGGAGCATGGGACAGTGGGTTTGCAGTCCTCTAGTCTAGCTGTGAAGGGCAGGCACTGGGTGGCCATTTCATTGATTATTGATTAATTTGAGCTAATTAATCATTCACTCATTTACTCATCTGGTTCTAAGAATGGAAGGACAAAAGACAAGATTTGCACACTCATTTTGAAGTGACTTTAATACACTGCACTTAAAATTCATTTAGTATCAAATATTCAGTTTCATTGAAAGTATGAGGCAAATGATCAGCAGCAGGCCATCTACATAACTTTTTTGAAAACTTCTGTTCCTTTCGGTGTTAATGAGAGTATGGGCTTTAGAAACCACAGCAGGAAAACGAGCTCAAATGGTTACAACAAAGATTAGAATCTCACAAATGCTTCGGTTGACACTGTGACAATTGTAATTGTTCTATTTATTGTGCTATACATTAGCCAGCTTATTTGTGTGGGCTTATTAGTAACGGGCTCATGCACAATTACACTGAGTATATGAAGCTATTAGCGTTGCACAGTTCATCCACATGCAGCAAATACTGCGGGAGGTTATCACATATTGCTTTCTCTCTTTAATTGCAATTTTGTATTAGAAGTTCTCTAGGAAGGAAATATTTGGCCTCAATTTGAAAGACAAAATAAAACCATGTCAATGTAGTTTTTATTCTTACTATCTATTCAACTCAAATTCATTTATTTATTCCACAAATATTAAAATAATCTTTAGGATATAGAATTTAATTTTGATATGATGTGTATATATAGATGTTTACATATATGTAATACACAATATAAAAGAAGTAGTATAAACGAGTGACTATGGAAGAATTTTTAAATAAGTGATATTGAGAAAAATCTGCTCCAGAGAAACTCAAGGTAAATTCTCTATACACTGTCTATCATTCTATACACCAATTTCTAGGTAAAGTAAAGGGCTAAATCTAAAATTTTATATCATAAAATACTGGAGAAAATTTAGAAACAAAGTATTGGATAAAATTTGAATGCATAAATTGAAAGGTTTGACAATATAAATTTCAAAGTTTTGTGTATAATGCAAATATAATACATAACATTAATGCACAAATAATGTAACCAATTAGAGACATATTTTTAATTTCAGTTAAGCGCAGTTAATTTCAATGTTAAATGACCCTTACAAATGAATAAGTGATGAGCAAAGGACTTAAATAAATTAGTTACAAAATGTATGAAAATGGTCAAGAAATAAAAAATTATTCATAATTTGTAATCAAAGAAATAAATGGGATATTATCATTTTCCCCCACATTGGTAAATACTTGATATGTTCATAGACAATATTGAATGTTACTTTTTCATAGTCACAGTTAGTGTATACATACGTTGAATATTTGCCATGCACTATTCTAAGCACTTTGCCTATAGTCACCTAATTAATGCTATGCAAACCTATGAGCTTAGTATCATTATTATCCCCTTTCCATATGTAAGAAAATTGAGGCGCTAAGGGATCATATGTTTTCCAAAGTCACAAAGCTGCTACGTGGTGATGCTGAGACTGGAGAGTGGGCAGCCCGGCTTTGGCTTTTGCACTCACAGCCCCTGTGCCACCTTGCCTCTCAGCGGTCAGCAAGGGTGAGGTGAGATCGACACCGTGGGTGCTCATGGAAGTCTATATTGAGGCATCATTTCTGGGAAACAATTTGTATATGAATACACAAATGCACATACACTATAGTTTCAAAGAACTGTAATTATGTGACACAAAGGAAAACTTAAATATTAGGTACTAAAAATCAGATAATCAAATTTTACATATTGTATGACACTCAAATGAAGATGTTAAACATGGATAACATGGGGAAATAAGTTTCTAAGTGACTTTCTAAAACATGCTTTTCTATGTTTTAAACATTTACTAAAATGTCTTGCATGACATTTTAGTCCAAAATCTCTGTAAGATCCTGTATAAATGTTAAAATTAAAAAAAAATAGTAACACATTGTCTCCTTAAACTTTAGAGGGCTGCCGTTTAGAGACTCACTGACTGTAAAAGAGGATTTTCTCTTCAATACCTGCCCTTTGTTTGTTGACCTGTGTAAGTAGGCTCAAAAGAAAACATCCTAAACCCGCGTCAGTTTCATCTGACTCACAAATGCAACAAATGCTGACTGTGGGCATCCTATGCACCAGGCAGTCTTCTAGGGATACGGCAGCAAACAAAAATATATAAAGTTTCTGCTCCTGTAGCATTTTCATTCAAGCAGGGAGAGAAACACAATAAACACATATGTGATAAAGAATAAAATAATAGTAGAACTAGAGTATTATGGGGATGCTATTTTATTAGGATAATTAGAAAAAGACATCTACATTAAGTGATATTTATGCAAAGACAAAAAGAAGTAAGAGAAGAAGGTATCTAGGGAAGAGCATTCTGTGCAGAGAGAACAATGAGCATAAAACCCTGGTGGGGGTATGCTTGGTCTGCTGGGGAACGGAGAGCAGGTGACATGGCACACATGACTCTGGGTGGGGAATGGGGAGGAGGTTGGAATAGACAAATGCTGTCTATGTCTCCAATGAGTGTAGATTTTGACCAGTGGAGTGACATGACCTGACTTAACTTCAGAAGACTCCGAAATGTTGGGGGGAGAAGAGATGCTATGAAGGCGAGGATGGAGGCAGGAAGGTCAGTGAGAAGACTATTGTGAGAGTGCACATTCGAGATAGCTGGAACTTGAACTAGGTTAAGACATAGCAGAGATCGTGAGAAAGAAGCAAATTTGGGGGAGATTTTGAAGGTAGACCTAATAAGATTTGGTAATAGAGCAGATGTTGGGTGTGAAGAAAGGGAAGTCAAATATGATTCCTCTAGCAAGAGCAAAAGGGCAAAGTTGATTTCATTTAATTGTGACAACATGGGTGGATCTTGATAATATCATGCTAAGCAAAGTAAATTGATAAAGTCAAGAATCATATGAGTTCATTCATATATGTTATATAAAACTGAATGCAACAAATGAACGAACAAATCTCATAGGCACAGACAACAGTATGATGATCACCAGAGGGAAAGGGGGAGGGGGGAGGTAGAGGAGGGTAAAGAGGGTCACACATATGGTGACAGAGGGAGGTTTACCACCCAAATATATGGGTGGTAAACACCCCATGCAAAATACAGATATTATAGAACTGTACACTTGAAAGCTACATCATTTTTTAATCAATATTACCCCAATACATTTAATTAGGAAAAAAGTAAATGATACAACACTTCATTTGCTTTTTCACATTAGAGTTTTACCCCTTTTTGGACCTGCCACTTTCTGAGGCAACATGAAGAAATGCCGCTCTTTTGTGATTCCTCAGCCTCCTGAGTTATTCTTTCGACCAATCCGTGAGCCTCTTGGGAAGGGCTATGTCCCACTACTGTTTCTATGCTCAAAACAAAGTATAAAGTCTTAAGTATTGTAGGTACTCCATGTTATTTTCTTAAATGAGTGAGCATTTAGATGAATAAATAATTATTAAATTTCCTATATAATATATTATGACAGCTTACTCTCTTTCTGTGGTAAAATTAAATTTATACATTAAATGTATTTATGTGTTTAATAACATTTCTTTCATTCTAAGCAGTTTTGGGCTTAGTTTTTTGAGTTATTTTCCTAAATTACATGTATTAATCAACATGTAATTATTAAGCTGGTTCCCTGATCCTCTGGCAGAGGTCCCAGAATCCACAAGCTGGGTCTAAATCAAAATACTAATTCAATTCAGAGGGGCATGGAGCCTGTCTGGTGGGGGTGACTAAGATGTTATATATCCTGAGTGTTGGGAGCTTTGTAAATATTTCTGAGGACTCAATCTGAAAATATGAGAGTTATGTTTAACTTTTTCTTTCTTTTATTTTATCAGCCATGAAAACTGCCAATTCTTCCTTTACAGATTAGTAGGCCCCATTCTCCACTTCTTCATGCTTCCATCATAGCATCAAGCTCAGAGTTCTGTGATTTTCTTCTCAATGATATCTTATTTACCATGATGGTCCCCTGTACTTCTTCCTAATTCCTTCCCGTGTATTACTTTCTGGTTATTCTTGCTAAACCTCGGGATTCATTGTGTCATTCCTCTGAAAAGGGACTTAAGATATCTCTCCTTAATCAAAGGATACTGCCCAGTTTCTTCAGCCTGATTTGCTAGGTGTCTTCAATTCTGACCCGAATTTATGAAATGGCTCCCTGTGCAATACATTTCCCGACCTCACCTTGACTCTCTTCTCCAGCTGGATAGCTCGCACTTCTGTGTTCTGAGTAAGGCATCTCTTTGCGGTTTTCCTCCTTCTGTGTGCTGCAGCTATCCATGTGACTGATTCCTGTCTTTTCTATGATATCTCCACCTGATGAGCAAACCTGCAACTCTTTTTGTCTATCTAAAAGCTGTATAACTGTCAGACTGGACTTGAGAACTGCCACCTGCGTCCCACCAGCATTCTCAAGCTGTCCCCTACTGAGCTCTCTCCACAAGTAATCCTGTATTGTATACATTTCCAATCTTTTAAACATTTATTACATTGCAGGGTTCTTTGAATTTTCATACGATTTTTTTTTTTTAATTCAAGCAGACCGTACATCCTTTGAGGGCAGAGAATATAAAGGGTCTGATACAAATAACACCCCTTTTATATTACAGAATCACAAACATGTAATCCTATAATATAACAATATCACACTCAAGCACATCTTATGATGTTTTAGGTGAAATGCTCAAATTAAAACTACAAATTTCTACACCCACATTATTGCCCTACCAACCACACTCAAGAAGGTGTTATTTCTGCCGGACCTTGCGTGTCTTCTTTTCTCCCTCTCTCTCTCCAGGTTTTCAATTACTTCACACAGTTAGTATACTGTGGATTTCTTTTTAAAGCTTTTTTTTTTTTTTTTTAAAGGCAGGTTTTTGTTTTTTTTTTTAATTTATTTTTATTATTTATTTATCTTTAGAGGGGAAGGGAAGGAGAGAGGGAGAGAAACATCAATGTGTGGTTGCCTCTTGTATGTCCCCTGCCGGGAACTGGCCTGGCAACCCAGGCATGTGCCCTGACTGGGAATCGAACCGCGATCCTTTGGTTCACAGGCCCACGCTCAATCCACTGAGCTACACCAGCCAGGGCTATACTGTGGATTTCTTAATCAGTGTATATTGCCTTGATTTGATTTTAAAGTATGACAGGGGATAGGAAGCAGCTTTTCTGTCAGATTCGGTGCACCACTCAGGAGCAGGTTTGCGACTCAAAGACTGAGGAATGGCAGCCCGTACATATGCATTTACCTTGTGACCACAGTGCTTATTCTTATTGAGCTTCTTGTCACTAAATTAATCTTAGACTGTAATGTAATGAATTAAGAACCAAACTGTATAAGTTACGTAAAAGTGTATTTATAGTATCCATTGTCCATTTATGACATCAGTTATGATGCTTTACAGAGTCAGTACATCATGGTTATGGGAAACCAGAGACTGTGGAGTCAGTCACACTAGAACTAAAATCCGAGATTCACACAGAATTACTCTAGGAGCAAGCAATATTATTTTTCTCACCCTCCGTTTTCCTTTCTGTACAATAGTTCATAATAATACTAACTACCTGATAGAATTTCAGTGAGCTGTGAATATAAGGCACTTAAAACAGTGCTTGACATTCAATAAGTTCTTAATAAGTTATAGAAATAGTTATTTACATGCTCAGCATCGCTGGTTTTAGCTGATGTGCTGTATGTTTTTCAAGTTTGAGATTATCATCATCTCTGTCATTTTTATTAAGGTACAACAAGCCCTCATTTATTCAAAGCCTATATTATAATAATATCTATCACATTAAAAATAGTTGTCAACGCATAAGCAGGAGAGGAAAAATCGAGAGCTATTGACCTCCAAGAAAGTAATTATCAAAATCTTTATTCCTTTGTAAAGCAGAGCCAGCTAGATTAGAAACCACTAATTCATCCTGTCAGTCATGAGATACAAAAGTTAAAAATTAATCAAATACTTATGGAATAAATGTATAAAATATAAGAAAAATCAGAAAATTTTAGGGTTATTTAGTATAATTAACCTCACATATTAAGAAATAAAATTCTGAGGATATCATTTATTGTATCAAATACTATAATTGATAAATTGAATGATCAAAAAAGGTAAAGTTATTTATAATAAGCATTGGTTAAAAAAAGAATAAATATTGATGTCTAAAGGAATAAGAAAATTTTATTAACTTAAAAAACATGCAGCACATGCAAATTGTTACACTGAGCACACACATTTATATCACCTTGTCTTGAAATACAACTAAAATGACAGTGATGGGACTTAAAAAGTAGTATAAGGCACATGGCAGAGTTGGGAGAGGAAATTAGACAAGTGGTAAGTGACCTAGCAGAACCAAGAAAGCTGAATTCTATACCAGCAGAGGTGAAGATACCAGGTTTACAAATAAAAAATTTCCCAGAGGGTTAAGCTTTGGTTACCTCTTCCTATCAACCTGTTACCAATACTTGTAGAGATGAAGGAGAGGCTAAAACCACAATGATTAATTGAGAGACTCCTTGAGAAAGAGTTGGTGTTGGCTACACAAGATCCTTTCTCCCATTCTAGCCCACCTGGTTGCTATTCTTCTCCCATTTTAGCAAAAGGGGTAATTTTAATTTCTTGATATAGTAAAACTAAGAATTCCTACATTGTTGGAGTGATTCCTCCAGTTTTCTTCTTCTTCTTATATTCAGCTCTCTTATGCTGACTGGGGTCAGCCAGAGGGAAAGGCTAACCTGGTTGTTACCTTGCAGAAAATTCTGTAGACAACAGACACTAGCACCCAATGAACTTCCTAGTGCTTCCAAATTAAAAATGAAAGAGTAAGACAATTAACAACAATAGTAACTTTGAAGAAGCAATTTCAGGGAGGGGGGAAAAAAACACCTCTGCCCCCATTATCATTATATGTGGAGAGATAAAAGATGATACAGACCTCCTGAATAAGATGTTTTTCAGGGTGAAGTGATAAAAGGATTACTCAGAGAACAAGAAGAACTTTTAGAAATTTAAAATATGTAGTAAAGAGGGCATTTGAGATCTTGTTCCCTAGTATATGTCTTCAGTTTGGCTCACGTAAACTCATAAAAATTCAAAAAAACCTTACACAGTAAAAACCAAAACTTTAATAAAACAATTACAAGACAAAGTTGAAGAATACCTCAAGACAGTAATTTTTTTAAAATAAGATAAAAAATAGAGAACTATGAAGAAATTGTCAGACTATCCCAGAAAGTCCAGTATCTGTGAAACTGGAGTTTTAGAGGGGTGGAGGGAGTCAGGGAGTGAAAAGGAAACCATTTCAGAAATTGATTGAAGTACCTTTTTTAGAATAGGAATATGAGATTCCAGAATTTTGATCAATTTCTGAAATGAAGGGATGAAATTAATGACCAAACCCACCACTGTGATATTATAGAATACCAAGGAAAAAGGGAAGGTCCTGCAACTTTCCAAAGAACAATCAATTTAAAGGCTAAGTGTTAGGATGGCTTTAGATGTCTTAGAAGCATTATCAAAAACCAGAAAACGCTGGAAAATGTCTTCAAAATTCTAAAGAAAAGAGTTTCTCAGGGAGCTATTGAAGGATGTGTCCACAAAAAAGAGGGTAATATCAAGAAATAGAAAGACAAGGAATCCATAAAACAGAGACCCCAACCCAAGGGAAGCGGGGGAGAACATTTCTAGGATGACGGTGAAGAGAGATCTTGTTTTAGATTGGTTGGGCTCCTCATAGCAGAGCCTGCAGCAAGGACTTGGGTTCGGTTTATGTGACAGCCAATTCCAGAGAGCGGGTCAGGGAAGGAATGAGTGAGACGAAGAAAGAGGGAATATAAGATGTCACCTAATTAAGGTCACATTGTAAGCAACCATGGCCCGGTTCCAGAGGAGGCAACCATAATAGATAGCCCCAAGAACTGCTCCTTTTCAGGAACGGAAGTGGCAACATGAACCCGGTGGCTACTATCCCAGTTCAGTATTACCCCTGGAAGGTTAACTGCTCACTGCTGAGCTGTATTTAGGAGTCAGCTAAGGCACCAAGTGAGAGGGCAGGAAAACGAACAAAGAAAGCTTGAAATGGGATGATGCCAGAGCAGGGAAAGTCTGAGATCACAGGGCACAGGCTACCCCAGTTGCAGCTGAAATTAGAGAAGTGGAGAGAATTTAAGGCGAGACAGCAAAGGCAGCAGCTACAGATCCCTAGGTTTCACGTCTACGGAGTTGCTGTCTGAGACTGCAGCAAAGTCGTAACTCCTCAGAAGTGTTCTTCAAGAAGGTGAACTGGGTAGACTGTCCTGGCTTTTTTACATAGTAAGTGAAAACGCAGCTGAGGAGAGTGGGCTTAAATTAGTGACAAGTAGGATATAATCCAAGCAGTGGAATTACTGGGTCAAAAGGTATGTCCATTTTTAGTTTTCTTAGAAAATTCCATACTGTTTTCCATAGTGGTTGTACCAATCTGCAATCCCACCAACAGTGCACTAGGGTCCCCTTTTCTCCACAACCTCTCCAACACTTGCTGTTTGTTGCTTTGTTTATGAAGGCCATTCTGACTGGTGTCAAGTGGTATCTCATTGTAGTTTTAATTTGCATCTCTCTGATAGCTAGAGATATCGAGCATCTTTTCATGTGTCTCTGGATCCTCTGTATGTCCTCCTTGGAGAAGTGTCTGTTCAAATCCTTTGCCCATTTTTTAAATTGGGTTGCTTGTCTTCTTACCAATCCAAAAGAATCTATGCACCCCTATGTTCATAGCAGCACAATTTACAATAGCCAAGTGCTGGAAGCAACCTAGGTGCCCATCAGTTAATGAATGGATCAAAAAACTGTGGTACATTTACACAATGGAATTCTATGCAGCAGAAAGAAAGAAGGAGCTCCTACCCTTTGCGACAGCATGGAAGGAATTGGAGAGTATCATGCTAAGCGAAATAAGCCAGGCAATGAAAGACAAATACCATATGATCTCACCTTTAACAGGAAGCTAATCAACAAAACAAACAAACAAGCATAATATAAACAAAGACACTGAATTTGAGAACAGTCTGACAGTGTCCAGAGTGGGAGGGGAGGGAATTTCAGGGGAAAAGGGGAACGGTTTAGAGCAACAAGTATAAAGGACTCATGGACAAAAACTATGGGGGGGTGGAAATGGGAGGAAGGTGGGGAGGGCTGGGGTGGTGGGCTGGGGCGGGGTAAAAGACAGAAAAAAGAAGAAAAAAAAAGAAAAAAAAATAAATAAATTAGTGACAAGTAAGTAGAATACTAAATAATAGGGGAACGAGAGCATTATTAACTATAAGAACAATTATTATTACGCAGTGAAAGAACACTATCATAGTTTTTCACATGCTTCAATAATGAACATCATTTACATTGCAATACTAATACAAATACTGAATACTGAGCTACCTAAGATTAAGATGTAACTACATTGAGAGCTCTGGGGACAGAGAAGTATTCATTTGAGAGTGTAGGAAAGAGTGAGGTGTCAAGAGTATTGACTAAAATTTTTACTTTATTATTTAATTTTTTAAATCAGGGGTGGTGGGCTGGGGGCGGGGTAAAAGACAGAAAACTGTACAATATCAACAATTAAAAAATACTGATTAAAAAATAATAATAATAATAATAATAATTTTTATTGTTATTCTATTACAGTTGCCCCAATCCCCCCTTTGCCCACCCCTGCCCACCACACCCTCCTCGCCCACAGTCAATTCCCACACTGTTGTTCATGTCCGTGTGTCGTTCATACATGTTCTTTGTCTAGTCCCTTCCCCCTCTTTCCACCATTATCTCCCCTCCTGCCTCCCCTCTGGTTACTTTCAGTCAGTTCCATGTTTCCATGCCTGTGGTTCTATTCTGTTTGTTATTTTGTTCATTAGATTCCTCTTATAGCTGAGATCATATGGTATTTGCCTTTCACCAACTGGCTTATTTCACTTAGCATAATGCTCTCCAGTTCCATCTACACTGTTGTGAAAGATAGCAGTTCCTTTCCTTCTGCTGCGTGATATTCCATTGTGTAAATGTACCACAGTTTTCGGATCCACTCCTTTACTGATGGGTGCTTAGGCTGTTTCCAGCACTTAGCTATTGTAAATAGTGCTGCTATGAACATAAAGGTGCATAGGTTCTAGTTAGAAGTAGCCATATGAGCATATCATTTAGAAATGTGCAGTGCATCAGTAATCAGTGTGGATACTTTCATGTTTCTGCACAGTCAAGGCTTACTGAACAATGGAAATTAATATACTGTAAAGATAGAGAATGTTTTCCAAATCCATTTTCTCTTCACACCCTTAAGGGTGTTAGACCTGCCACCACTCCCCCTTCATTGTGGAGCCATCTGCTCCTATTCAAAAGGCAATGGGGTCATAAAATCTTTCTTATCTCCCCCAGAGTCAAATACTTACCTTTGTGAGTAAACACTTTCCCCTGTTTCCCGAAGTAACTCTGTCTCTATCCCTTTCTCTCTGAGTCTCTTGCTGGAGGAGTGGAGGGGTGGGTGTCACAGCTTCTATATAATCTCCCAATTTCATAATTTCAAATCAGAAATATAAATCCCCTACATGAGAAGTGGTATTTTCTATCATGTGTCAACCTGTGGATAAAAATGGAGAACTAAGGCAAAATATTCTGAAAGTAAAAACAAGATCTGCCTCTGATACAGAAATCTAATGTATGCTGTTAGAATAAAATAAATACATATAGGTAAAAAAATTATCAGAATCATATACTAAAGAATCATTTAAAACAATTGAATTTGGTTATTTCAAGACTGGAAAATGGGGATGGAGTCAGCAGGAAACTGTTTTTCACCGCAAGACTTATGTTTCTATTTGACTCTTGAAACTATGTTCATGTGTAACTTTGAAAATGTAAACTTTGAATTAAAATTTTAAATAACAACCTAGAAACTTTATTATCACAAAAGGAGGACAACTGTTTAGCAATTATCTAACCAATTATATTAACCTTACAATCTGTAATGGTACAATAGCTTTCTGTAACAGTTTGATTTTACTTTTACTGAATTGTTTGCTATACTCTTAGTAAAGATGTATTAACCTACATTATACACCTCTGATTCAAAGAAAAGAATTCAAGGGCTAGATGGTGAACGGAGCTGGGGTCATACTATAATTATTTGAGTGTGGCCACAAATAACCTTCAGAGGGAGCCTTGGGATTTTTCCATTTTCACTGGGTCAATACCTTTCCTCTCCAGGACCTTTCGCTGCAAATGTAATTTCAGTTTATCAGTGCAGTTAGTCATACACAGAACGGTTCTGAGACGCCAGCCTGGGAGGGTCTGTGCAGTGTTTCTCTGGGTGCTATCAGCTGTGTGCTCCGTGGCACAGAGGTTTTACCCTTGTCCCGCATTTTTAATTTTAACCTTGAACTTCTCTGCATATGATAGTTATCACAATAGCTTTTTTAAAAAATAGCATTATCGTGAAAATTGCCATATGAAAGATGGAAAATGTTTAATAATAAAAATGTGGCCCTGGCTGGTGTAGCTCAGTGGATTGAGCGCGGACCTGCAAACCGAAGGATCGCGGTTCGATTCCCAGTCAGGGCACATGCCTGGGTTGCCAGGCCAGTTCCCATCAGGGGACATACAAGAGACAACCGCACATTGATGTTTCTCTCCCTCTCTCCTTCCCTTCCCCTCTAAAGATAAATAAATAAAATCTAAAAGGAAAAAAAAAATCTTTAAAAAAAAAGTTATTGATTAAATTAAAAAAAAAAAAAGGAAACAGTTACAAGGGGAACCCCCCCCCAAAAAAAATGTGAATTGTCAAAATTTGTTGCTGATTTGAAGTTATTACCTATATAGAACCTATGTCTTCTGGTATAAATCCTACTTTTTTCTGTAGCTATGTGATAGACTATTTTAGGGGTTCTTGAAGACTAAAGTTTTAGTCAGTTTCCATACTGATATATTATTTTTCTGCATAATTTAATATTTTCACATTATAATTTATATTTCCATTTAGTAGTTTAGTTGTCATTAAAATTATTTTGAGAAAATTTCATTTTAAAATATATTATTATGATTTATTTGTGAAATGGAGAATAGGCATAATAGCTACAGGAGAAAGTAAGATAAAGTAACATTTAAAATGAAACTTTCTGTTTGGGGGTAACTGAAGATTTAGTGAAGAATTGCACAGATAGTCAGAGAGTTGCTACACGTCCTCAACCAGGTTCAGTTCTCCCTGGAATTACCAGCGCACATTGTCTCACACATTTGTCAACACCGAGAAACAGTCATTATGTTACTATTAATTAAATACTTCATTTTATTTCAATTTCACCCATTTTTCTTTCTTTTTTTAAATTTTTTATTTTAATTGTTGATCTTGTACAGTTTTCTGTCTTTTACTCCCACCCCAGCCCACCACCCCAGCCCTCCCCGCCTCCCTCCCATTTCCACCCCCAGTAATGTCTCTTTTTTCTCTCCTGTGATCCAATCTGCTCCACCACATCTCATTTAGTAAGCTTGTCTTCTTAGTGGCAGACAAGTTTCTCAGACTTTTCTTATATTTGATCTCCTTGATAGTTTCCAGAACTGCTGGTCAGTGGTGTTTCCTGCAATTTGTGTTTGTCTGATATCTTTCTTCTGATTGTACTGGGGTTGTGTGAGCTTTTAGAAAGAACACAGTGGTGATGATAAACTTTTTCATCTTATATCAGGGTCTGTGATATCCATATGACATCATCGGTTATGTTAACCTTAATCACTTGGTTAAAGTCATGTGTGCTGGTTTTCTTCACTCTGAAGTTGCTATTTTCCCTTTCCAGATTCTATTCTTAAGAAGGGAGCCCCTGAGGTTGAACCACACCCTTTGAGAATGGGGACAGGGAGAATTAAGCTACACATTGTTAGGAAACTGGCTCTTTTCCTCCGTGTTTATTTATTCAATCAATTATATATTTAATCAATATGGACTCCTGTATATTTATTTTATGCTTTAGGTTATAATCTGATCCTACAGAATTGATTTTGTTGTTCCAGTTTTTTCCCATTAAGAGCTCTTCCAATGTTTGCTCTTCTGTCCCTTTGACAAGGTCCTACCAGACTGGTTTTGAGCCCTCTCTTACTTTCTGGTATGTCAGGATGATCCAGGCCCATCTTGTACTTTTCCTGTCCTTCCCTACACTCAACCAAGGAACTCTGATTCCTTTAGATAGAGAATAGTATTGGGAACCAAGATCTGGGAACTAGATATACAGTAATTTTTAAAATATGGCAGATATGTGTATGTTCGGTTAAGAGTAAAGAATACCAGTGGAGAAGAGGAGATTGAAATAAGAAAATAGAATGACAGAAGAGAAGAAGGAAGTCATTAGTAGGGATTAACAGCACAGGTAGTCGTGAAGATGTGGGAAGAGGCACACTCATATTTCTGATATTTGGGTGAAGAATGAGAGAAAGAAAATGGCTTGAAATGGAATTGATGGCAACAAACAAAACACATGTCAGCTCTCCTCTTATTTAATTTAATTATATTTTACTTATTTAGGTGGTAAGGTCATCATCCAAAACCAGTGATTTGGATGGGACTGAAGGCTTAACTTAATCAGAAAGGATTTTGAATAGTTGATATATTTCACACGAGATGATCAATTAGACAAAAGTAAAATTATGCTAAGTAGTGAGAGTTGGCTCTTGGGTAGGGAGGTGACCATTTGAAGTTAGAAAAACTAGTAGTGGGTCAATTCAGTTTCTTGTTTATCCAGGAATGCTCTGTAAAATGAAAGAAAGAGAAGTAAAAGTGTATTTTAATGTTTATTTTTTAACTTTGGATGCTTGGTTTTTGCTTCAAATATATTTTAGGCAAAGCTCCTTGAATATTATCTCAATCTCTCTGAGGTCACGAGGAGGAATCAACAAAGCATTATGAAGTTTACGTATTAACTTAATCCTTGACTTTTAAAATTTAAATATTTAGAAGCAACAAGTGAATGGAGCTCAAAGTAGAATTGGAGCTTAATAAAGAACTAAATCAACATCTATCAGTTAATAATCTCCCTACAAGTAACAATAGCATGGGGCAAAAGTAGCTTTACAGTTATGAGTACACAAAACACAGTTTATTCTTGTATTATGTATTAATTATTGCATTATTTTCCATAGGGACAACTTTAGCTTACGGCCTAACTCCCAGTACCTCAGGATGTGACATTATTTGGAAATAAGGTCTTCACAGATGTAATTAGTTAGTTAGGATGAGTATGTGCTGAATAAGGTGGTCCCCTACTTTGTTATTACCAGTGTTCTTATGAAAAGAGTAATTTGGACACAGATAAGCACACTAAGAAAGCACCATGTGAAGATGGAGGCAGAGGCTGGAAATCAATGATTGCTGGAAAATTTCTCAGTTGATTAGCAACCTTTATTCTATCTACAAACTCAATTCCCTTTTGCTATGCAATACAACATTTTCAGGGGATGAGGATATGGAAATCTTTTAGAGGGACCTTATTCTACCTACCATGAAGCTCAAAAAGTAAATGACATGAAGCTCAAAACAGTAAATGATAAAGCAAAAGTTAATGAGGTCAGGAAGAAAAAAACATTGGACTTTGTTAGTAATTCAAAAATCCTATATTTTAAAAAAAGTGAACAAAAAAGACAGATCTCTAATTAACATGGTCAAATAAGAAAGGAATAAAGATACAAAATAATAAATAATGTTGAAAGTAATAATTATATCAGAAGAAAGTTTTTTTAAGAAAATTGTAAGCGATTACACTGAAGGCATCTATGAAAAAAGTATTGAATATGTAGATGAAATGAGCAATTTCCTAGGGAAATACAAGTTACCAGCTGATACAGTTAAAAGTAATAGTGAACTCTGGCTGGTGTGGCTCAATGGATTGAGTGCTGGCCTATGAACAGAAAGGTTGCTGGGTCAATTCCTGGTCAGGACACATACAGGCCTGGGTTGTGGGCCAGGTCCCCAATTGGGGGTATGCAAGAGGCAACCGATTGTTTCTCTCACACATTGATGTTTCTCTCCCTTTCTTTCTCCCTCCTTTTCCCTCTTCCTAAAAATAAATAAAATATTTAAAAAAATAATAGTGAGCAAATTTATTTCCAAGACAAGGTTTCTACATATCGTTTCCCAGTAAAAGGGCCCAGGACTCTTTGAAGACTCTAGGGGTACATGGGGGAAGATGCAAGATGAATCTAGAACATTATTATGTGTTCTCAGAAAAAAAAAAAAAAACCCTAAAAACAAATGAAGAAATATGTATAGGACAATTGTTCCAATCCCCAATGGTCAAATCTGGGATAAGTTGAGCAACAATGAAAGAAAAAAAAGAGAGTTATAGACTATAATTCACAAAAGAAAATACATATACTTAAGTCCATACTAATATAAATAAATGGCTGACTGAGTGAATAAACAAACAAATAAAGATAGGGAGGGTACAGCTCTTGTTACTGTAGAGCAAAATTAATAAATGTAGATGGAATGATGGAAATAGAAAATCAATGTTATATAACAACATAGTAATAGTTATAGACAAACATAAATGGATGCTAAAATTAGTGGTCAAAATATGATAAATGTATGTAAACACAAAATATCTTTCCACAAGATTCTTAAAAACTACAAAGGTCAGAAGGGTAACTTTACAGTGAAGAAATGACAACCACCCTCTCAACTACGTGACCAATATTAAAACCATTGCTACTAAATCACATCATCATCAGCCCTGGCTTGTGTGGCTCAGTGGATTAAGTGCCAGCCTGTGAACCAAAGGCAGAAAAAACTGTGAGTCAGTTTGATTCCCAGTCTAGGGCACATGCCTGGGTTGTAGACCAGGTCCTCAGTAGGGGGCGTGCAAGAGGCAACCACACACTGATGTTTCTCTCCCTCTCTTGCTCCTTCCCCTCTCTCTAAAACTAAATAAATAAAATCTTTAAAAATTTTGAAAAAATCACATCAATCATCATTTACTACTTGATATGGTTAGAGAAGGGCACATTATTTCTGTGTTATTCCTGGCCAAAATAAATGACCTTAGTCTAATCAGGAGAAAATATTACAGAATCAAATGCAGGGGCTTTTTACAAAATAAGTGGCCAGTACTTTTCAATAATGTCAACATCACACACAAATGAGAAAGTTAGGAATTTGACCAATGAAGGAATAATGAGACTTCACAGTTAAGTGAAATTTCAGATCTTGAATTGAATGAATCATCTACCAGAAAAAAAAAAAAGCATCACTAGGAAAAATGAAAAAAGAAAAAATAGATCTGTAGATTAGGTGATCATATTGTATAATGTTATTTCTTTTTCATAAATATTCCATGGTTTTGTATGATATTAACTTTATTATGAGAGGGTAGAAACTGCCTGCACTTTCTTTACAATTTAATTTTCTCAAAGTCTTTCTGTATTTCAAAAGAAGAGATTTATACAAGTATGGAAATGGAGGTAGTGTGTAAACTGTAATAAATGAAACCTGGCATGCCTATATTTATGTAAGATAAAACAGACCTCAGAACAAAGAATATTACCAGAGACAGAATAATGATGGCCTAATTCATCAAGGAAAAATAATAACAGTACATGTGTTTTAATCTAACAGTAAAGCTTCAAATGACTTGAAGCAAAAACTGATACGATTGACAGGAAAATAAACAAATTCAAAATTATATTTGAAGTGTATTCTGTTCCTCTTTCTATAATCAACAGAACAAATGCAAAATGACTCAGAATATAGAAAAATATGATCAACTAACTTAACCTAATTGATATCTGTAGAATAACAAATATCAAAAAAAATACATATTCTTTTCAAATATACAATGGAATATTCAACAAATTAGACCATATTCTGAGCCATTAAAATAATTATAAACGAATTATAATCTTACAACGTATGAGTTATGACTACCATGGAATCAAACTAGAAGAAGAGGGAACTTCCTCAACATGAAAGAGCATTTACAAAAACTCTACAGGTAACATCACACACAATTGTGAATGTTTTCCTCCCAAGGCTTGGAATAAGGCGAGGAGATCCTCTTTTAACCTTCCTGCTCAACATCACATAGATGGTCTTTGCTAGTGCCATAAGGTGAGAAGAGAAATAAAGGACATACGGATTTAAAAGGAAGAAGGAAACCTGTCTTTATTTGCAGACAATGTGATTTTGAGTAAGAAAATTCCAAATAATGTTCTAAAAGCCACTACAACTAACTAGTGACTTGAGCATAGTTAGAATATGTAGGACAAAACCAATCCTATGTATTAACAAAAAACAACTGAAAAATAAAAAGTACTATTTTTATAGCATCACAACCATAAAATAAGAGATAAATCTACCAAAATATGTGAAATAGTTTATGCTAAAATTATAAATTTCTGGTGATAGATATCAAGACAAATAAATATATTTTGTTCATGGATTGCAAAACTCATTATTGGTGATATCTCAATTCTCTCAAAACTGATCTGTAGATTCAATGCAATCGCAACCCAAAGAAGTTTGGAGGATGCAAAGTACTTGATTTCAACACTTACCAGAAAGCAACAATAATCGAGGGAGTGAGGTATTAGTGAAAAGATAGACACAATGGAAGAGAGTGAGTGGACCATCCAGAAATATACCCACACATACAGTGGCTGGCAAAAGCAGGTTTACATTGCAACATTGTGACATTTTTTGAGTCAGTAAAGCTATTGTAATAATCATGGCCTGCATATCTTTCCCATATGAACAAGTGTAAATCTGCTTTTGCCAACACCTATATATAGCCAGTTATCTTTGACAAATTTCCAAGGAAGCACAATGGAGAAAGAAGGGCCTTTTAATATTGTAAATGGTGATGGAGCAATCTGACATCTCTATGCAAAATAAATGAGCTTTGATCCACACTTCACACCAGATACAAAAAGTACCTCAAAATCAATCATAAAACTATATGTGAAAACGAAGCTTTAACATTTCTAGAAGAAAACATAAGAAAATCTTTGTGACTTGAAATTCAGCAAAGATTTTTGGATAGGACACATAGAATATACACAATAAAAGGAAGTAAAATGCCAAATTAGACATCAAACTTAAAATCAGATGCTGTTCTAAACTCACTGTTGAGAAATTAAAACAAGCCACATGTTAGAAGAAAATATTTGCAAAGCATGTATCAGATATCCGGTATCTAAAATATATAAAGAACTCTCACAACTCCACATGAAATGATATAAGCACTCAAATTTAAACCTAGGTTTTTATCAAAGAAAGCTATTGATGCCTAATAAGCACATGAAAATATCATTACTATCATTTATCAATAGGGAAGTGCCAATTAAAACCACAATTTGATTACATTATACATGTATTAGAATTGTGGAAGGAGGGAGGGAGAGATGAGAGGAAAGGAGAAAAGGAGGGAAGGGAAGGAAAATGAAGAAAAAAGAGAAAATAGAAGAAATAAAACTGATAGCAACTAGAATCTGATTCATTGTTGATGAGAGGGCCAAATAGTACAGGCACTCTAGAAAACACTTGGACAGTTTCCTATACAACTAAACACACAGTTACCATATGAGCCAGCTATCTCACTCCTGGGAATTACTTAAGGAAAATGAAGACATTTATTTACAGAAAAACTTGTATATTTATATATATAGTGAATATTTATAGCAGCTTTACTTACAATTGCCCAGTTATGCAAATCACACAAATGTCCTCAACTGGTGAATGGATAAAGACATGTGGTATGTCCGTAGAACAGATACAGGACATCACAAGAATTAGTGAACCAGAGACCCATACAAAAACAGGTATAGTTTTCAGAGCCTTTATGCTAAGTTACAGACGCAAGAAAAAAGAAAACCTTTAGGGGGTGAAGTCAGATCATTAATTGACAAGGGATGGAGCTAGCTAAGTAATTGATTAAAAAATAAGCTTTTTATGGTAATGAAACTATTCTATGTTTTGATTGTGGTGTCAGCAACATGACTATTTCTGGTTGTCAAAATTCATAGAAATACACACCTAAAAAGGATGAATTTTGCTATATGTAAATTATGTCTTAATTAACTGACTTAAAACTAATAAAATATGAACAAAGGTAAATTAGGTGAACGCAAGTCTCAAGACAGCAGGGCTCACAATCATACCTCTCAAGGAAGAAGTCAGATGAAAAATCATCAAAAAGATAAATATATTTTATAATATTAAAGGCCATAAATCACAAGATACTTAAGTGATTAATATTTATAGATACACTAACATAGCAATAATTCTCATAAAGCATAAATGCAAGAGAGTGGAAGGAAAACATGCAGGGTATACTTATAAAACAAAAGAATAATGGCCAATAAAAAAAAAAAAAATCAAGCCAGATGACAAAAGCTAAATAGACTGTTCCACTTGGAAATAAAAGAAAAAATGTTAAACTTTTGGGTCTAAATTGAAAAACAAAATTACAACATTCTTTCAAACTAATGATAGAGTATAATATATAAAAATCTTTGGGATAAAAGGAAAACAACTATTATAAAAATGTACAGTAGAAACACCTATATAAATAAAACAAAAAATGATTTAAACATTCAGTTCAATAAGGTAGGAAAAGAGTAAACTAAAAGGAGAATTAATAAAAAGAAAAAAGAAGTTGAGTTGGGAAATATAAAAACAATAGAATTAATGAATAAATGTATAAACTGTTTTCTTTGGGAGGAAATATATGAAACAGTAAAACAACCAGCTAATCTACTTAAAATAAAAATTTAAACCAAGAGAAGGTGAGCATTAATATACATATTGTGATAAAATCTTCAGGACATGTAACTCCATTTGTAGGGGGAAAAAAACCAAAAAGAAATTGCAGGGGCCAAACAGGATGGAGTTGGGGGTAACTAGAGCTTAAATGGTACTGACCAGAATAGTAATTTACAAGGGGCTACCGAGGTGCTGGTAATTTTCTTTTTCTTGGTATTGCACAGGAAGGTCAAATGAATTGTGGTGACTCATTGGGTTGTATAGTATTGTCTGTGTATTTCTCTGTATACATGTTACACTTTGATAAATAAAAAGGTTAAAAAGTGGTAGAGGTGGGAACAGTTGTTGTAACCTTTCTCATAGCCTCCCTTACCATTGGTTTTATTTAATTATGATTCCATTACCTCATTTGAAACAAGTTCAAAGGATAGGTCCCTCTTTGGTCTATAATAACACCATTTAAAAGCTGCCCAGCGCCATTTTTGGCAAATTGTTAATTGAAACTTTGCAAGCTTATTGAAATAATATAAAATTTACTTTTCTGAGAAAATTTATGTAATCCAGTTGGTAGACATACTTGAGAAAATAATTTTTGAAGTGGAATATTCAACAAGATAGATCATATTTTGAGAGTTTAAAAATAATTATAAATAAATTATAATCCTAAAAAATATGCGTTCTGACTATAATGGAACTAAAATAGGGGGAAAAGGGGACTTCCTCAACCTGTTTCAACCTTCCCAAGATAGAGGGAAGTAGTGAATGCAATCTAGTATCAAGGGGACCTGGAGCCATGGAAGTGAAATTTATCAAGAAATTTACTGAACTGGTTACATAGTATGGAGGAGAAAATTGTGAGGCACAGAATTCCTATGCTCAACAGGCAAAACTATAAGCTTAGAAGTTTCCTATGTAGAAAGCAAAGTCTTGGAATAAAATCAGTTGGCCAATAGATTTTTAGAAGACACCTGTATAAAATAAACAGAAACTTAAACTGCAATAGTTTCCTTGGAAAACAAAAGTACAATATTCAGACCTATTTAGATTTGTACCTCTTCTATGTATTAAGGTTTATAGAGAAATTCTGTGCTTGATGTCACTCAGATTTGACAACCAGGTGGTACCATGAAACACTGATTTGTGACAGTTAAAAACTTGTTCTCTGTCAAATGATGATGATGATCCCAGACCTGAAAAGTAAAAGACAAGAATATTACCAAAGGAGATTATTAACACAGATGTAATCAGTCACAAAATTCAATAATGAATCAGACTTCCCTGAGGTTCCAGCATATCTTCAGGTTTAATGTTGTTCAACTAAGTGCAATTTTCCCTTTTTTATTTAATTAATCTCTATTCTTTAATCCCTTTCCCCTGTAAACTCTTGCAATTTATTGAAAATCAGAGCTGATTAAGTTATTAAAATTTTAAAAATAGATCTAAGAGACCATGATTTATTCTGAATGTTTTTACTCTTAACTTAGAAACATTTTGATCACTATGAGATGGTAATATTTTCCTATAACTGAATATATTCTTGAATGCTTACATATTTTAGATTTGATTAGATCCCTGTCTTTCCCTATATGTATGTCTGTCATTGCTATTTCTTCCTCATTGAGGAGAAACAATTCAAACACTTGCTTTTCATCTTTTCCCTGATTTGACAACTTGCAATACTGTGGGGAACTCATTTAATATTTTTCCTGTGTCTGTCACCTTCCATATTTATGACTGAAGCTGAAAATCACAAGCAATTTTATTTTCTTACATACTGCTGACTATCCACCTCTGCTCAATGCAATGATATCCCTATCGCCCCACATTTTACTTCATAGACATTTCCAGAATCAGGGGTATGTGGGAGGAGTGACTTCAGGACGTCAAGGGAAAATATTTATTGAGGGATGATGAGTCAGACGATGTGATGGGCATTTTATACTTAGCATCTCATTTATGCTCATAGCCTCAGTGTTTCACAGAAGAAAAAACTGTCCGAGAGAGGTTAAGTAATCTCTTCAAGATCACACTGAGACTCATCTGACTCCAGAGTTAGTGGTGCAAGTATCTTGAATGAGAAAAAGCAAGAAAATTCTAGATGTTCTTATATATGATTTCTAAACCTGGTCAAGTCAGCCTTTCCTGTCCTTGTAATTTTTACATCTGTTGCTTCCAGACCATGTTGAGGATGCCAGGCAGTACTTGTACTATCAGTTCCATTTGTGGAATTACGAAATAATGGAGTTATTCATTGCACAGCAGGAATGAAGAGAGTCTTTGTGAACACCCCTCCTTCAGAAGTATGGTCTCCAAACTACATGGGGTTTTCCCTTCCTTACCATATTTAGCAACTATAATCTGAGCTAAAAAAATCTTAGCTCTAGTTTAGTTTGGGTGTGTATTTGTCTTGTCTCACTAGAAAAAAATATCAGGTCTTTGAAGGCAGCCATCCAGATAAGTATTTTTCTTTAGTGTCCCCGGATTCCCAAGAGGGGAGTTAACTGAAGAAAACATAAGCTCTTTTGGACAAGATCGTCCCAGGTTTCAACCTCTGTTCTGATTTGCACGTGCTTCTCCATTCTCTTGTGTGAGCGGCAGCAATATTTTATAGAGTTGTTACTTTACTGAGTTGATGTTCTGCTGACAGCAGTTGTGATACCTGCAGGGATAAGGCATTGATTTTCTGCAGCTTTTGAAAGGTGTAGACATAATTGAAAAAGAAAGATTTTTAAATTAAAACTTTTCTCTTGCCAAAGAAAGTTCTTTGTGATCTGACTTTGTCTTGTCAAAAACTTCAATGGCTCTGAGATATTATACTTCTCATATATGTGTGTGTATATGTATATTGCAGAAACACAAGGTGCCTGGTCAGGGAAAAGAGTTCAGTATTGATGTTCACACCCAGTCAATAGTAATATCGCAGCATTGGTCCCCCACAGCTAGACTACAGGCAACACAATGCATTCCTATGGAAACTTTCAAGGCAAGATGTGAGTTTCACTCCATAGAAGAGAACTTGAGAACAATGGATTTGTTCAGGAGAAAGACAGCTTCCTTGGGTTCCCTTTTAAAGGAGAAAAGTCCCTTTGCTCTACTGAAATGGGATGGTAAGGATCCTGGGTTCTCACTCCCTCACATCCTTTGGAATGTTAATACCTTTCCAGTTAATGAGTGAGCTCTGGGGCCGCAGCTTTTATGACACAAGGTCTGGGCTTCAGCCCTTTTGAATGATAAACTCCTAGGCAGACAGTCTTCTTGGTGCCCTGATTGCTAACCCAGGGGGTAATCCAGCCTGTATAATTTGGCCTTCTAGAGGAAATGAGACATTTTATTATACTTTTGGATCAAAGCAATTAACTGTACAAATAAGTACAGATCTAAACCTCACGGTATGTGGAAAGTAAAAACGTTGCTAGGGAAAGTAAAAGCAAACATTTGTACATTTTCATGTTTGGGAGATTTCTCAAGTACTCTGAGAAATCTAGGAAAATTTCGTTTCCCCACATGCTCTTACTATCACTATTTCACTCAAGTTTCCTCTTCGTACAGAGCATGTTTTACCAACAGAATTATTCTCTGGACTTGGTGTACGTCTCAGATTACTCATTTCTACAGTTTTGCTTATGATATTCCTTCTACATACATAGAATGAATGTCCTTCTTAGCTCCACGGGTCCTCATCGTCCAAAGACTTCAACACATGACCCAAATACTTTCCCCCCATGGCGTGTGGCAGATTCCCTAATCAGGATCTCTTTGCTTCCTTCTCTGAACTACCATCTCACACTCTGGCCCTCTTTTATGGCATTTAATCGGGTTCTATCCGTGTTATAGTTATTTACATATCAGTTTTTCTAACAGACTGTACATGTACTTGAAGCAAGGCTTAAGATTCTGATTTCAGGTGATACTAAATAATACCTTTAGTTTTCCAAGCTGAAAGTATCTTATCTGTCTATCTACCTACTTATTTATTTATTTAATTTTCTTCTATGACATATTACTATTTGCCTTTCCTCCTTAATGTCACAGAACCCTAATATTTCTATTGGAAGATAAGGGGTTTAATCTGGGGGCTAGATGTGTTAACTTGGGTCACTAATTTTTACTCCATCACTTGCTGGGTAAGAGCTAAACCTGGTAGAAACAAGCACACGGCCCCTCAACGCACAGCACGGCCTTCACAGTCACCCTGTGTGCACTCCCCACAGGAGATCGTGTGTTTGGAGCTTCCTCACACCACAGAGAGACTTATTTATGTGCCATCCATACCTAATATAGTGTATTAATATGCTTGTATTACTGAAGTTAATACTGGTGGGGCAAAAGTAGGTTTATAGTTGTGAGTACATGAAACAGAGTTTATTCTTGTATTATTATTTGTTAATCACTGTATTATTTTTCATTTGAACAACTATCGACATACTCTTGCCACACCCTGTATAATTCTTGGCACATAAAGTTATGGTTTAAAAATATTGAATAAGTAAAAACAAAGTTTAATTAACTGCTAATATTACCTTTTGAATCACTTGTAACAACATTATCAATCATTTTTGGGGGGCATTCAATGTTTTGTCCAGTCCAGTTATATGTAACATTACAATGAAAGTAAGGATTTGAGACAAATATTTTCTTTAAATTATTTTAAATATTTCTAAGGTTTATTGGTTAAAATTATAGCCCATATTCAACTTCACCATGGAATGTAGGCTGAACTTGAATGTCCCACTTTCATGTCAATGCTGGAGATGTTTAATTTGGTCCTGATTTGGAGCAAGACCTAGGAGCGGGTACGCTGCCGTTGGCTCTCTGCTCCGATTCGGCCCTACCCTCGCTGCAATGACTCCGCTAACATTCTGGATTATAGATTATTCAGAAATTATGAAATTAGAACGTTTAGATACATGACGGTGAGAGCACAGCGCTCTTTGGCAACACTGTGAGGTGGCGGGGGAGCGAGACCCCGCCAATGGAAGGCCCAGTCCTGTGGGGACAGTAGCGACCCTGTCATACCGCCCGGCAAAAACTGTGGACCTAGGTAGCCAGTTTTGCTTGAGATTTCAGGGAAAAATTTGCCAAGTTCTACCCTGTAACTATTTGGGAAGTTGTTGGAACAGCTCTTGTTCCCCCTCTGAGTGAGAAAAAACAGATCTGTGCTAATAAGATCCATTAGAGTTCAGAAATTGGAGCTACGATTAATTGCATCAGAAGCACGTGATTACTTTTCTTTTGAAATAAATGAATTTGAAAATTATAGAACAATGCTTTAGAAATTATTGTGTGATATGTCAAAATCATCCAATATAGAAAAAATAAATCATTGCACTTCATGAATTCTACAATACTCGATTATATTAATGATATTTTTAATAAAGATTATTCCTATTAATAATTTTTCGTTGCTATGAAGTTTAGAACATTTTTACACATAATTTGAGTAATTCAGCACCTCCCTGTGCCTATGGAGAACTATTTCACTTATAATAAGCCTTGTGACTTGACTTTGTTTCAATTCTTTTCATTCCTTTGTCCTTCGTGCATTAGCAGTTGCGATGATATTGTAACAATGAGCACTACATGTGTATTTAATAGAAGGGAAAGTCTTTTGTTATGTGCCTCTTCGAGCAGATTGAATTATATTGTTCTCTTGTGTTCAAGAGGAGTGAGTGTTTGGAGGTGTTCTGCTGTGTGTAAAGATGGGAATGCTGGGGCAGCAATGTCAGTGAAGTTCATTTACATTGAGAGTCTCAAGCACTTGCTTATGCATATCCTATATTTTAGTTTTGGAAGTCCTCTTGAGACCATGTGACTCTTCACTGTCTAATGAGCATCTTGAATTATGATTCAACTTTTTCTCTTTTGTTCTTAAAATAATAAGCGAACAACAACAGTAATGACTTTTGTTGTTTGATTCTAGCTGGATTCCCTGAAGTGGAAAGCCATGGTGCATTCACAGGAGGGTTTTATTCCTTAAGAATATATTTTACACAAAATCTGATGCAACTTAACCAAGGTATTTCTGAGGGGAGTTCACAGCTAAATGATGGTAATAAAATTTGTGCATCGTTTCTCTATGCTGTAACTTTTTTCTTGAAATATTTTCCGAACCATCGCTCCCTTCCATTTCAACTCTATCTATTCTAGATTGTTCCCCATTCCCTCCAGCTGGATTGCCACAAATCATTCCTAATTTATCTCCTTCAATCCATGGTCCCTTTCATTAACCCCACACTTTCCAATTTACCATTTTCTAGTATTTTTATACATTCAAACACTTGTTTGTTCTTTGTTTAAATCATTCACTAATTTATCATTATCGTATTTCTGTTGAATACCTCCAAAACCCATAAATTTGGCTAGGGAACTGACCTATAATTCAGTTGTTACTTTTATGAGGTTTAGTATGGTAATTGATTTTCTTACTCTCATCTTAAATAGCTACACAGTTTTCCTAATGCATCCAGTCAATCCAAATGTTTCCATTTTTATCAAAGTTCTCTCCCCTACAGCCCAGCGATTTTCAACCTTTTTCATCTTATGGAACACTCAACATAATTACTAAAATTCTGCAGCACACCAAAAAAAAAAAAAAAAAAAAAAAAAAAAAAGGTCTTTTTTTCTGATCTGACAAAAAATAGGTATAATTTTGACTCATTCACATTAGATGTCTATTGTTGTGTTGGACGTTGTCATTTATTTATTTGATAATATAAGGGAAAAGAGGTCAGTGCTCTGACTAAACAATCAGGTAGTGCATGTTTTCAGAATTCTTGCGGCACACCGGTTGAAAATCACTGCTATGGGCTCCTGAGTCTACCCAATTCTTCAGTCAGTCATAACATATGTGTTTATTGAGACCTACGACAGAAGGTATTTTGCTCTCTGGTATTCTTTCCCAATGTTTCCTTTAGGGTTGCCAGATAAAATATAGGGTGCATGCTTAGTTTAAATTTTAGATGAACAATAAATCAAGTTTTGGCATAGAGGTCCATGCAATATTTAGGACATACTCACACTAAAAAAAAAATGCATTGTTTACATGGTAATAAAATTTAACTGGGTATCCTGCATTTTTATTTGCTATATCTGACAAAGAATACTTAGGAATTTTCTTTCCCTCTAGTGAGATTGACTGCTTCATTCTGGATTTTCTACTAAAAACACAATATTCTTAGCACTTTGTACATCTTAACTAAAGTAATCCTGAGAATTACTCAATGATATTGGAACCATTATTATTCCCATTTTAGATAGTAGGGTGGTGAGATGCAAAGGTCAAGAAAGTCCCCAAAGTCACCCAGCCAGGAAGCATCAGTTCAGACTATGAGCCTGCAACTTCAAAGCTAGAGTCTGGAGTCTTACATATTACAGTTCCTGTGGAGTAACACCTTTTTATTCATGCATAAGGTTGCTCTGAAAAATAACGCTTGATAATGACACCTCATATGACCCTTTCATAGTCATTCATCCTTAGCAATGTAAGTATATATTTAAAGTATCAGCATATTTATTTTGCCTAGGCATTTCCAGGTCCTGAGTGTATGGACACCACAAATGCTATTAGCACCTTTTTTCCATTGCCTGATGATTCAGGAAAGAAGGGAATACTGTCCTATAAGAAGGATATTGGCTTGTTCCAATAACCATCTCACCAGACATGCAGGCATCAGGATGTGTGCTTTTTCCTGTCCTGCAGTTACACCTGTTGTGATAAGTTCCATTTCTCTTTCCTCTGAAATCAGGCTGAATCTCCTGCAGATCCATCCATAGAGTGACAATTCACTCTTTTGAACTTTTCGGGTTTGCCAAATTCTTCTGCAATGATCAGAAATTGTTACCTATCTCCCTTATTTTGGCTGAAGATACTTCTCTTTCTTCTCGACTGGGGTCCTTAGACAAAGCAACAGTAAAGCTTATTGTACATAATCCATCTTTGTGAGTCTGTGCTTCCCAGCAAAAATATTATGGGATAAATTGTGTCTTCCCCGGTTTAATATAAGTTCTATCCCCACCCCAGTGCCTCAGTATGTGACCATATTTAAAAACAAGTTCTTTAAAGATGTGCTTATGGTAAGGTCAGGTCTTTAGGGTGAGCCATACTTTGTATGACTAGAGCCCTTTTAATACAGGTGGCAAACACAAGGCTCGCAGGCCAAATCCATTCCTCCACCTTGTTTTATCTGGCTCTGCACCTTGTTTCTACCCAGCAGTAGTGCCAAGCTCTAGCTTAACTGTTAAGGAGTAGTTACATTTATACAGTCCTAAAATTATGTTCGGCCCTTTGAAGGCAACTGTGAGGCTGATGTGGCCTCTGGTGAAAATGAGTTTGACACCCCTGCCTCATAAGAAGAGGAAGTTTGGGTGCACAGGAAGACATCAGACCTGTGCGTGCCCAGGACAACCAAGTGAACACATGAGAAGGCAGCCATCTGCATGCCAATAAAGAGATCTCAGAAGAAAATGAAATCTACTAACACCTTGATCTTTGATTGCTAGCTTCCAGAACTGTGATAAAATAAAGTTCTGTTGTATAAACCATTCAGTCTGTTGTCTTTCCTTACAGTGACCCTGAAAATGAATATAAATGTCTCATTTAAAAAGGGAATCTGATACTTGCTCTTCCTCTGAAAATAGAGACCAAACTAATGTAGATAAATGCTTCCATGAACATGTCATTCCCATTTGGGTCCATAGGTTTTAACTATTCAAAATTTAACTGTCCGCTACTACAGATGCTCTGCTTATTACCCAAGGCACTATCTACTATTTGTTGAGCTCCTGTTATAGGTATGCTAATGTTTTTCTTATGGTATCTCAACAAATTATGGTAAAAACTCTGGGAGGTAAATATTAATACAGATAAGAAATTTGAGAGCAAGACCCTAAATCAGGAGAACCAGTTTTCATTCAAACAATGGTCATTTTAATGGTCAGAACCTTGGCATTCAGTTAACTTACAGGTTAGTTAAGATCAGGCTCAGTATGGTACATTACCCACAGACTGAGTACATGATTGGTGTTTTATACATGCTGCTGATTGAGTTGGGAGAGGAGGCTGGAGGGGTAGCAATTCACCATGTTCCTGCCACCACATCTTCCCACATCATCTCACCTGTGGAACTCTGGGATGTCTTGACGGAGAGGCTGTACCACCCATTCTTCCAGATGAATGATACCCTAATGACCACCTAGATCATTTATGCTTGATTCAGGAAAGAGCTTTTCAAGGCTTTGCTCTAACATCCCATATCCATATGTGAGAACTTTGCGTAGTGGAAGGAGTATTTAATAGTAGAAAGAATCTACAGAATCTGGTTTCTAGTACTAGTTCTATTTCCTAATGGGAGGAAGCCATGAGAGCAATTTAATGTTTCTAGATATGAGTCTTCAAAGTTCTAATGAGGACAAGGATGGAAACTATACTTACATCGCAGGATTGATGGAGGGACCAAATAAAGCAATATGGGTATACTTTAAAATGTTTACTTCTTGGAATCTAGAACAATGTGGGTTCTCTTTCTTTCAAATTTTGTTATCCTCCCAATTTCTACCACAACTTGGTAGTGACTGTTGGATAATATGGTAGACTAGCTTGATAATTAATGTTCTATTATAATACATATACTAGACAATATTTTATTTTTAGCAGATCTTTTAAATTATTTAATAGAAAATAGTGAGTAAAAGGGCCTTATGTGATGTTGTAAAGTCACTTTACTTGGTGTAACACCTGCATACAATGATTGTCAGAGGATGGGTTTCCTGGGAAGCAGATTCTGAGACAGCGTGGTGTATCAATCATTTATTACTGAGCACTCTTGGGATTAATCCTTGTGGAAGGTAATGGAAGAAGCAGAAATGTGCAGGAGGAGAAGTCAAACTGGGATGGTGATCCCGAGACAGTGTCAGTTGACCCTAAGGAGCTGAAGTGGCTCTTTTTTTGGCAAATTTTTATTTTACTCTATTTTAATCAGATTTATTGGGGTGACATTGGTTCATATGACCATATAGATTTCAGGTGTACGTTTCTATGATTCATGATCTGTATATTGAATTGTGTGCCCACTACATAAAGCCAAATCATCTTCCATCACCGTATGTTGAATCCCCTTTATCCTTTACTACTCCCCACGTCCTTCCCTCTGGTAACCGTACTGTTGTCTATGAGCTTGTTTTACACCCCACATATGAAATAAATAATTCTTAGCTTTTTCTGACTGACTTATTTTACTTAGTATAATATTCTCTAGGTAAGAAATAGAACAACAAAGAAATCAGATTTGTATAGAATTACAAAAGTCCCTGAATAGCCAAAGCAACCCTAAGAATAAAGAATGAAGCCAGGGGTATCACACTACCTGACTTCAAATTATACTACGGAGCTACAATAATCAATAACAGCAGGGTATTGGCAGAAAACAGACATGCAGACCAATGGAACAGAATTGAGAGCTCAGGAATAAAACCACATGTGTATGGGCAAATAATTTTTACGAAGAGGCCAAAGCCACACAATGGAGTAAAGAAAGCTTCTTCAATAGATAGTGCTGGGAAAATTGGAGAGCCACATACAAAAGAATGAAACTAGATTACAGTGTTTCCCCGTGTACAGAAATGAATTCAAGATGGATCAAAGATTTAAATATAAGATCTGAAACAATAAATTATGTAGAAGAACAGAGGTAAACTTATGGACTTTGGTCTTAAAGAAGATTTTATGAATTTGACCCCAAAAGCAAAGAAGTAAAGGAAAAAAGAAACAAATGGGACTATAGCAAACCAAACAGCTTCTGCACAGCAAAAGAAGCCAACAGCCAGACAAAAAAGGAACCAACCAAATGGGAGTTGATATTGGCAAACAACAGCTCTGACGAGAGGTTAATATCCAAAGTATATAAAGAACTCATAGGCTAGGGGGTTCAAGATGGCGGCATGGTAGGAGGACGCAGAATGTCCTTCCTCCTGCACATGGGAGAAAAACCTAGCTGATCTACAAAGGAACAGAGCAGATAGCCAACAATACCACAGTATATATGAAAATAGGAGATCAAAATCCGTAGCAGACATTGGAAAACTAGACGTGGCAGCTGAGCGACCGGAGGCGGCCCGGAGACGGGACAGAGGCGACCCGGCGACCGGAGGCAGCTCCGCAACCGACCGGAGGCGACCCGGCGACCGGAGGCAGCTCCGCAACCGACCGGAGGCGACCCGGCGACCGGAGGCAGCTCCGCAACCGACCGGAGGCGACCCGGCGACCGGAGGCAGCTCCGCAACCGACCGGAGGCGACCCGGCGACCGGAGGCAGCTCCGCAACCGACCGGAGGCGACCCGGCGACCGGAGGCAGCTCCGCAACCGACCGGAGGCGACCCGGCGACCGGAGGCAGCTCCGCAACCGACCGGAGGCGACCCGGCGACCGGAGGCAGCTCCGCAACCGACCGGAGGCGACCCGGCGACCGGAGGCAGCTCCGCAACCGACCGGAGGCGACCCGGCGACCGGAGGCAGCTCCGCAACCGACCGGAGGCGACCCGGCGACCGGAGGCAGCTCCGCAACCGACCGGAGGCGACCCGGCGACCGGAGGCAGCTCCGCAACCGACCGGAGGCGACCCGGCGACCGGAGGCAGCTCCGCAACCGACCGGAGGCGGCCCGGCGACCGGAGGCAGCTCCGCAACCGACCGGAGGCGTCCGCGCGACCGGAGGGGCCTCCGCAACCGACCGGAGGCGGCCGCGCGACCGGGTTGGAGGCAGCCCTGCGGCCGGAGGCGACCCTGCAACTAGAGAAGGGGACTCTGGAAGACCCGAAGCTCACATCTGTGATCCTGGGGTGAGTGCGCGCAACTCGGGAAACTCTCAGAGCCCACGCCCGTAGTCTCAGGCGGGCGCCTGCGCCCTGTAGGAGACCCGGAGCTCACAGCAATAGGCTCGGGGAGGGATGGATCTGTAAGAGATTCCAGCTGAAACCCATAAACTCTGGAAAGCTCGCCCCCTGCAGGAGGCTCAGAAATCACACCCAAGGCCCTGCATGGAGAGTGCGCCATTAGCCCTGGGGACAGTGCTGGGCTGGCACTGAGGACAGTAGCCCAAAGCTGACTGAGTGAGGAACAGGGAGAAAAGCGGTACGAGTCGCCTCGAAGCCTGCTACAGCCAGCAAGTCCAGAAAATCCAGTTTGGCCTGTATGAAAATAGCAAGAGATTTTTTTTTCTTCTTATTCTTTTTTTTTTTTTTTTTTGGGGGGGGGTGTTTTGTTTCATTTTGTTTTGTGGGTTTTTTTTGATAGGTGTTTTTTGTCTGTTTAGCTGGGTTTTTTGTTTGTTTATTTGTTTTGGTTCATTTTTCGTTTTTGTGGGGTTCTTTTTGTTTTGTTTTGATTATATATTTTTTATTTCTTTATTACTTCTACCTTTTTTATCCCTCAATTCCTTTTGCTTCTCTTTACTTCTTTCTGGCTTTATTCCTTCTTCCTTTCTTTCCAATTCTATCTCTCCTTCCCTCCTCTTTTTTTTTTCTTTTTCTTTTTCTTTTTTCTCTCTCTTCTTTTTTCACTTTATTCTTTTCTCTTTTTGAATACCCACGAGTGAGGCAAAAGAAATCCTAGAACTGTGGAAAAACCAGAGTTGGACCAAAAGAGGGGGTATTCCCACAGCTGAGACAGTGGAAGCTGTGAACACCAGGATACCTGAAGAAGACTATAACACTGAATCTCACAGGTATTCCACCACAGAAGTTCACATCATAAACGCAGGTAGCCAGAACAGATCAACTTAAGAAGCAGAGGTTTACAAGAAGAGTCTCACCAACAATGAGAAGACAAAGAAACAATCCCCAAATGAAAGAAAAGGTGGAAGCCCCAGAAAGAATGCTAAATGAAACAGAGGCAACTCAACTATCAGATAAGGAGTTCAAAGAAATGGTTGTCAGGAAGCTCCATGAGCTCTCAATGAGCTACCAGAAACTACAGGGAAGCTACAATGAACTCAGTGCAAACTATATCAACATGAAAAAGGAAATAGAAACTATCAAAAAGGGCCAAGAGGAAATGAAGAATACAATTTCTGAGCTGAAGAACACAGTAGAAGGAATGAAAAGCAGAATCGATGAAGCAGAAGATCGGATCAGTGAGTTGGAGGACAAAGTAGAAAAAAACAGCCAGATAGAGCAAGAAAAGGAAAAGAGGCTCAGAAAGAATGAAGAGGGTTTAAGAGAAATGCAAGACAACATGAAACGTAATAATATCCGTATAATAGGAATACCAGAAGGAGAAGAAGAAGAGCAAGGGATAGAAAACCTATTTGAAAAAGTAATGATGGAAAACTTCCCTAATTTGGTGAGAGAAAAAGTCACACAAATCCAGGAAACACAGAGAGTCCCTATCAAGAGGAACCCAAACAGGCCCACTTCAAGACACATCATCATTAAAATGGCAAACTTCCAAGACAAAGAGAGAATCTTAAAGGCAGCAAGGGAGAAAAAGGAAGTAACATACAAGGGAGCCCCGATAAGGTTAGCAACTGACTTCTCAATGGAAACGCTCCAAGCCAGAAGACAATGGCAAGAAATATTCCAAGTAATGAGAACCAAAGGCCTACAACCAAGACTACTTTATCCAGCAAGGCTTTCAATCAAGATAGAAGGCCAAATACGGAGCTTCCCAGACAAAAGAAGTCTAAAAGAATACACCTCTACCAAACCAGTACTACAAGAGATACTAAAGGGACTGCTTTAAGGAAAGAAAGGAAAAGAGAGAGTGAGGAACACAGATACGAAAATGGCAATGAATCAGTACCTATCAATAGTAACCTTAAATGTAAATGGATTAAATGCTCCAACCAAAAGACATAGAGTAGCTGACTGGATAAGAAAGCATGACCCACACATATGCTGTCTACAAGAGACCCACCTCAGGACAAAAGACCTACACAGACTTAAAGTGAAAGGCTGGAAACAAATTTTCCAAGCAAATGGACAGGAAAAAAAGGCCGGGGTAGCAATACTCATATCAGACAAAATAGACTTCAAAAGAAGAGCTATAAAGAGAGACCCAGAAGGTCACTTCATAATACTCAAGGGAAGAATCCACCAAGAAGATATAAACATTGTAAATATATATGCACCCAACGTAGGAGCACCTAAATACATCAAGAAAATCTTAGAGGACTTCAAGAAAGATATTGACAGCAACACAATTATAGTAGGAGATTTTAACACCCCACTGTCAAAAATGGACAGATCTTCCAAACAAATTATCAACAAAGATATTGTGGCATTGAACAGTACTCTAGACGAATTGGACTTAGCTGATATATATAGGGCCCTCCATCCCAAAGAAACTAAATACACATTTTTCTCAAACGCACATGGAACATTTTCAAAGATAGACCACATGATAGGACACAAAACAAGCCTCAACAAATTCAGGAAAATTGATATCATACCAAGCATTTTCTCCGACCACAAGGGACTAAAACTAGAAACCGACTTGATGGGGAAAATCCCCAAACCATCAAAATCATGGAGATTAAATAGCATGCTATTAAACAATGAATGGGTAAAGAATGAAATTAAGGAGGAAATCAAAAAGTTTCTGGAAACAAATGAAAATGAACTCACAACAACCCAAAACTTATGGGACACAATGAAGGCAGTCCTCAGAGGGAAGTTCATAGCAATACAGGCCTACCTAAAGAAGACAGAAACATTTCTAACAAACGACTTAACCCTACGCCTAAAAGAACTCGAGGAACAACAACAAAGACAGCCCAGGGCAAGTAGAAGGAAGGAAATAACCAAGATCAGAGCAGAATTAAATGACATAGAGACTAAAAGCACAATCCTAAGGATCAATGAATCCAGGAGCTGGTTCTTTGAAAAGATAAACAAAATCGACAAGCCTTTAAGCAGGCTCATCAAGAAAAAAAGAGAGAGGACTCAAATAAACACAATCAGAAATGAAAGAGGAGAGATTACGACTGACACCACAGAAATACAAAGGATTGTAAGAAATTACTATGAAGAACTGTATGCCAAGAAATTTGAAAACCTAGGTGAAATGGACAAGTTTCTAGAAAAATATAACCTTCCAAAACTCAATGAAAAAGAAACAGAAAGCCTGAATAGACCAATAACAGCTGGTGAAATTGAATCAGTAATCAAAACACTCCCGGCACACAAAAGCCCTGGACCAGATGGTTTCACAGGAGAATTCTACAAAACATTTAAGGAAGAGCTAACCTCTATCCTTCACAGACTATTCCAAAAAATCCAAAATGATGGAAGACTCCCAAACTCTTTTTATGAAGCCAGCATCATCCTAATCCCAAAACCAGATAAAGACATAACAAAGAAAGAAAACTTCAGGCCAATATCACTGATGAATGTAGATGCTAAAATCCTCAACAAAATATTGGCAAACCGCATCCAACAATACATTAAAAAGATCATACACCATGACCAAGTGGGATTCATCCCAGGGATGCAAGGATGGTTCAACATTCGCAAATCAATAAATGTAATACATCACATAAACAAAAGCAAGGACAAAAATCACATGATCATATCAATAGATGCAGAAAAAGCTTTTGATAAAGTACAACACCCATTTATGATAAAAACACTCAGCAAAGTGGGAATAGAGGGAGCATTCCTCAACATAATAAAAGCCATATATGAGAGACCTACAGCCAACATCATACTCAATGGGCAAAAACTGAAATCTTTCCCACTAAGATCAGGAACAAGACAAGGCTGTCCACTTTCACCACTTCTATTCAATATAGTATTGGAAGTCTTAGCCACAGCAATTAGACAAGAAAAGGAAATAAAAGGCATCCAACTTGGAAAGGAGGAAACAAAACTATCATTGTTTGCAGATGATATGATAGTGTACATAGAAAATACTATAGACTCGGCCAAAAAGCTGCTCGACGTAATAAATGAATTTGGCCAAATAGCTGGATACAAAGTCAATATCCAAAAATCAAAGGCATTTTTGTATACCAACAGTGAAACAGCAGAAGCAGAAATCAAGAAAAAAATCCCATTCGATATAGCAAAAAGAAAAATAAAATACCTAGGAATAAACCTAACCAAGGAGGTAAAAGACCTGTATGCAGAAAACTACACAACACTGAAGAATGAAATCAAGGAAGACACAAACAAATGGAAGCATATACCATGTTCATGGATCGGAAGAATTAATATTATCAAAATGTCCATATTACCCAAAGCAATTTACAGATTCAATGCAATACCTATTAAAGTTTCAATGGCATATTTCACAGACATAGAACAAACACTTCAAAAATTTATATGGAATCATAAACGACCCCGGATAGCGGCAGCAATTTTGAGAAAGAAGAGCAAAGTAGGAGGGATCACAATACCTGATACCAAACTGTATTACAAAGCCACTGTAATCAAAACAGCCTGGTACTGGCACAAGAACAGACACGTGGACCAGTGGAATAGAACAGAGAGCCCAGAAATAAACCCAAGTCTCTACAGTCAATTAATATTCGACAAAGGGGGCAGCAACATAAAATGGAGCAAAAATAGCCTCTTCAATAAGTGGTGCTGGGAGAACTGGACAGCTACATGCAAAAAAATGAAACTCGAGCACCAACTTACACCATACACAAAAATAAATTCAAAGTGGATAAAAGATTTAAATATAAGCCATGACACCATTAAAATTCTAGAGGATAACATAGGCAGGAAAATCTCAGATATTTCACGCAGCAATATTTTCACTGATACGTCCCCTAGAGCAAGGGACATAAAGGAAAGAATAAACAAATGGGATCTCATCAAAATAAAAAGCTTCTGCACAGCTAAAGAAAACAGTATTAAAATAAAAAGAGAACCAACTGTATGGGAAAACATATTTGGAAATGATAACTCAGACAAGGGATTAATCTCCAAAATATATAAAGAACTTACAAGACTCTACTCTAAGAAGACAAGCAACCCAATTAAAAAATGGGCAAAGGATTTGAACAGACACTTCTCCAAGGAGGACATACAGAGGATCCAGAGACACATGAAAAGATGCTCGATATCTCTAGCTATCAGAGAGATGCAAATTAAAACTACAATGAGATACCACTTGACACCAGTCAGAATGGCCTTCATAAACAAAGCAACAAACAGCAAGTGTTGGAGAGGTTGTGGAGAAAAGGGGACCCTAGTGCACTGTTGGTGGGATTGCAGATTGGTACAACCACTATGGAAAACAGTATGGAATTTTCTAAGAAAACTAAAAATGGACATACCTTTTGACCCAGCAATTCCACTGCTTGGATTATATCCTAAGAATCCTGAAACACCAATCCAAAAGAATCTATGCACCCCTATGTTCATAGCAGCACAATTTACAATAGCCAAGTGCTGGAAGCAACCTAGGTGCCCATCAGTTAATGAATGGATCAAAAAACTGTGGTACATTTACACAATGGAATTCTATGCAGCAGAAAGAAAGAAGGAGCTCCTATCCTTTGCGACAGCATGGAAGGAATTGGAGAGTATCATGCTAAGCGAAATAAGCCAGGCAGTGAAAGACAAATACCATATGATCTCACCTTTAACAGGAAGCTAATCAACAAAACAAAGAAACAAGCATAATATAAACAAAGACACTGAATTTGAGAACAGTCTGACAGTGTCCAGAGTGGGAGGGGAGGGAATTTCGGGGGGAAAGGGGAACGGTTTAGAGCAACAAGTATAAAGGACTCATGGACAAAAACTATGGGGGGTGGAAATGGGAGGAAGGTGGGGAGGGCTGGGGTGGTGGGCTGGGACGGGGTAAAAGACAGAAAACTGTACAATATCAACAATTAAAAAATACTGATTAAAAAAATAATAATTAAAAAAAAAAAGTTAAAAAAAAAAAATAAATGTTAGAGGATGACTACAAAAAAAAAAAAAAAAATAAAGTAATTGCTATATTTTAAAAAAAAAAAAAAAAAAAAAAAAAACTCATAAAACTCAACACCACACAAACAAACAATCCAAACAGAGGACCTGAACAGACACCTGTCCCAAGAAGACATACAAGTGGCCAACATATTCAGGGTCTGGCAGAAGCAATGAGTGCTTGAGTGTGGTTGGTAGAGTTATAATATGGGTATAATAACTTATAATTTTAATTTGAACATTTCACCTAAAATGTCATATGGTGTGCTTGAGTGTGATATTGTTATGTTACAGAATTACATGCTTATGATTTTATAATAAAAGATTTTGTAATAAAAAGGGGGCATTATTTGTGCTGGACCCTGTATATATGAATAGAATGGCTCTTAAGAGTTATCTGTCCCATGTTGGCTTGAAATGGCCAAGCCAACTTCAGAATTAGTCAGTCATTAAATGTGGACTGCCTGGCAATCATCATTACTTTGGGAGAAGTGGCTTTCTGCTGCTGAGATAATTGCTGAAGGGCCTGACGAAGACTATCATCAGCAATCTCAGCAGCCAGGGCAACAACTCTATCACTGAAGGGACTGTTGACGGGAGAGACCTGGTTTTTCTTGCTGATGCATGTAAAGACTTATATATCAGCAAATCTTGTAGTATGAAATAAGTTTACTAGTGGCCCATTCTCATGGAAGAGAACAGGACTGGATAGAGTAGGAGGTGAAAGGCAAAGTGGGATGAGAAAAGCAAGAGCGGCTGAAAACCAGGGTGGCAAGTCCCTGGGCAGCCTGAGGCCGGGTGGCCAGAGGCCCTGTGGCCTGAGAGCCAAGAGCACCCTGAGCCCCAGAGAGAGAGAGAGAGAGAGAGAGAGAGAGAGAGAGAGAGAGAGAGAGAGAGAGAGAGAGAGAGAGAGAGTCAGAGAGAGAGTCCTTTGTTCTCAGGACTTATATAGTTGGTGGGATAGGAGGGAAAAAAGTTACATATTAACGGGTACATGTGGTGCCAGCTTTCCTGGGGGAATGTAATTACCCCAAACCTAGGTATGTGTGGGGATCTGTTAGCCTGAATCCTTATCTTGCTCCAGACCCCATTTGTTCATCTTGTTGTAAAACAAATACATGACAGGAGGCAGTTAATTAAAATTGGGGCACTTTCCAAACTTATTTATGGGCTCTTTCTGTAAGCATCAGGGATTCTCTCGTAAAACAGATAGTGACCAGAGGTAGGCAATTGACCAAAGTTGTTTTATGGGCTGCTTCTTTGGGCATCAGGGACCCTCTCCCACATTCTAGGCCTTGGGATGAAAGTACAGTTTCAAGGTTTTCTTTCCCAGATGATAGAAATGTTACATAGAATTTCAAGGACTTCCCTTCTTCCTTGTTAATATAGTGTTTCTTGTGATGTTGGAACACCTGGCAATATTATCAGACCAGGCTCAGGACTGCTGAGTTAGCGTGTGAGACATGTCTCCCTCCTTCTCCCTGCCTTGGTTTACCATTTATTCTACTTAATTGGTAAAAGATGTTTTCTGGCAACCAGGGTGCTAAATGCTGGACAGTAACAGTATTGCAGTCTCAGAGTTCTTCCTACGCTGTCTCCTGCTTAAGGACCACATATCTGTTTCTGCCATAGTGGCCTATCACCACATTTTGCCAGGTGAAATGCACACTTTTTGCCCAAATTTTTGAGGAAAAATAAAGGATGTGCATTATGCATAGGTATAATGATTACATACCATGGATATAATAACGGGGTAGGATCATCCAGGTATAGTGTGCATAAAACGTGGATGCACATTATACACAGAAAAATACAGATAATAAAAAAAGAATTCCAGGGAACAGAACAGTCCCCTTCTCCTCCCCGTCCCCCACACCCATCACCAGTGCTGTTACCCACAGGCAACCTTGTTCTATAGTTTCTGTTTTGCCATTTTCCAGTGGTTACCCACAAAGCTCTACATTATATTTTTTACCTGTTTCTTCAGTCACGGTTAGATTCCATGCTTTTCAGCATAGATTTGTGTTGGAGAGGCAGACCTTTACCAAAAAGAAAAATAATAAAATATTCTAGGCAGAAGAGGGAAGATGAACCACAGTGAGATGATTTTAAAAGCATCAGCCCCCCACCCCTCCGACATGCACTGTTGTGTTCTCCACAGCTGGCGTAGTGCCTGGTACAGAGCAGGTATTTCATAAACATTCATTGACTCCTTCTCTAAAGAGGAATATTCAGCTCACTTTTTCTCCTCCTCCTCTCAAATATTTATAGTTTAATTATTTTAAATTATTTTATTGATCTCCTTTGTAATTCTGATGCTATACGTGCACTTCTGTATTTTTTGTATATGCTCTCAACTACCAACAACATCTCTTGACTCCCTGGGCTCATGAGATAAGGACTCCACTGTCCCCACCCTTTCCTTCATTTTTCCCCATCTTTTGCTTCCCATCAATCAAGTACAGCTTTATTTTTATATTGTTAACTATGTTGACATGTATATTCTTTTTCTGAAGCCACAACCTTGTCATCTGTCCTTTTTCTCCCCTGCTTGACTCCCAGGATCAAACTTGGTAATGGCTACAAACTGCTCACATAAGTAAAATTTGGAAGCTTTCAGCTTAAGTCTTGGAAACTATCAGTTGATGGCTTCTGCCAAGCTTGCCATCTGGGGCCTGTGGCCTGGGCTCATCCTGTACCTGTGTTTTGTTTGGCCTATACAATATTTTATACATTTGAACTGACGTTGAAACACAGCATGATTTCAGACTATAAAAATGAAGAATCAGTGAACCGAGTTTATATTATGTTCATTTTCAAACAATGTGCTAGGAATAGATTTCTTTTCTATAGGAACAATGTCACCATAATGGATTGCTTTAGGAGACATGTTTCTAGTTTCTTGAGTTTTAATTATAATACCTAGCATGTGGAGTTCTCCTTTTCCCAGAATTCTCTCCTCCTGGAGGCCATTCCCAGAATTCTCTCCTCCTGGAAGCCGTCTCTCCTCCTGTTTCAGTCTGTGCGTGCTGCACTCCGGGTTGCCTGCACTTGGGTGTGTTCTCTCTTTCTAGAACTCCTGCTGTTTGGAGGCTGTTATCTCTGGAACTGGTCTTTTATTTGCCTCTTGCTATTCATATTTTCTGTTCATATTTTCTTCTGTACAGTTTAAAATATTTTCTGATGTTTAAATTTAGCAATTTTAATATATCTCTAAAAATGCTTCCATGTTCTCTAGTTGACAATTTTCTCAAGGATTCTAGCTTTAGTTAATCTCTCTGATCATTTTAAAGCTTTCTCTTTTGCTTGTTGGGTAATGTTAAATTTCCTATTTTCTTATTTTGGTCATATTCTCTTTCACAATATTTGTTCTCTTATGCCTGATAAACTTTGTGTTTTTTCTTATTTTATTTTATTTTTCCTTTTTTAATTGATGTTTGAATACAGTTGTCTTCATTTTCCCACCACCACTTTTCCCTGCCCTACCCACACCCATCTCCCACCCTCAATCCCCTCCTCTTGGCTCCATCCCTGGGTCCCTCATTCATGTTCATTTACACCTGATAAACTTTGGTTGTGCTTAATGGTGATTAGATGAGGGAATGAGTAGGTAGAGTGGGAGTTTCTTTTCTATTGTGTAAATAGGTGGATTTTCTTTTCAGATCTGTGTCCTGATTGTACTCTGGCTGGGAGCTCTCTGTGGGATGAGGCACGAAGTACTTTATAGGAGGCTATTCCTTAGGGGCAAGTTTGGTGGATATATTCTAGTTGCTTTCAGCATCAAGATCTACCTTCTCCTAGTGAGCCTTATTTTTTGCAATGACTAGACAGCTACAAACTCTATACACCCTAGATTCTCCAGCAGCCAAGATTCTAGGAGTGAAGTACGTTCTGCACTTTCGAAAAAAGACTTTCCTGCTGTCATTTGACTACTTTTGCAAGCAGTAAAGGGTGTTGGAGATGCACATCTGTAGGACTGTCCTACTCCCTTCTCCAGCTTTCTGGAGCTTGTCAGAATGTAGGTAGCAGCTCCTTCCTGATCCCCTTTTTAAAATCTGTATGTTCATGAGCTCAGCAGTTTTCATAGTTCTGCTTTTTTTTTTTTGCAGAGGTGGCAACTGCTCTCGTGTGTTAGTTCCTTATTGCTCTGAGAGTCATGTCTGAATGCTGACTGGAGATCCTGCTGTTCTTTCACTTTCAATTGATTGTATATCCACCTAATTCCCTTTATTTAATCCCGTGGTGCTTAGAAAAACAAACAAAAAGCAACCCAGGGTGGTTTCTATTTACTGATGCTGGACAGACAGGATGAATAAGGGGGCAATTGAGAAAGAGGCTACAAGTCCTCAAAAATGGAATAGGGAGAATATTGTTTTAGAAAGTTGATATTTAAACTAGCTTTCTTGTTAATTTCTTCAGAGACAGGCCATTTAGCATTGTGATAAGGTTAGGGTAAATGCCAGAGGCCTGTGTTCTCAGTTGAAATGGGGGAGAAGGGTGAGGGGACATTTGCACCAGTCCTTTTGAGCACAGACCCTCAGTTAACTTCACTGTTTCCAGACCTACATTTCATCCTACCCTTCATTACTTCTGCTCCATTGCACCCTTTTGGGGTTTAGGTGGACAGATCAGGCAACTTTGGATCTATGGTTCCTAGATAGTATATTCTCCTATTTGTATCTATATGTTTTCCATCTTCCAGAAATTTGTTGAAATATTGACTTATTGATGATACCTTGCAGCCATATTGCTGATGATTAGTTTGATATTTGGATATGATTAGAATATCTGGATACAAATGTATGCATCTTTAGCTAGAATCTTATCTGAATTACCCAGTTTACTACTTTATTTATTTAACAAAAGTTATTTAATGTATTGGGGTGACATGGGTTAAGAAACTTGCGTAGGTTTCGAGTGTACAGTTCTATAATGCACCACTTATATATTGTATTGTGGGGTCACCAATCCAGAGTCAAACCTCCTTGCATCACAATTTATCCCCACCTTTACAATCTTTACCTCCCACCCTCCCTTTCCTTCTGTAATCACCATATTGTTGTCTAAATCTATGGATTTTTGGCATTTTTTTAAATTTTTATTTTAATTGTTGATCTTGTACAGTTTTCTGTCTTTTATTCTCACCCCAACCCACCACCCCAGCCCTCCCCACCTCCCTCCCATTTCCACCCCCCCATAGTTTTTGTCCATGTGTCCTTTATACTTGTTCCTGTAAATCCTTCCCCTTTCCCCAGAAATTCCCTCCCCTCTCCCCTCTGGTGACTTTCAGCCTGTTCTCAATTTCCATGTCTTTGGTTATATTATGCTTGTTTGTTTGTTTTGTTGATTAGCTTCCTGTTAAAGGTGAGATCATATGGTATTTGTCTTTCACTGCCTGGCTTATTTCCTTTAGCATGATGCTCTGAAGTTCTATCCATGCTGTTGCAAAGGGTATGAGCTCCTTCTTTCTTTCTGCTGCATAGAATTCCATTGTGTAAATGTACCACAGTTTTTTTGATCCATTCATTTACTGATGGGCATCTAGGTTGCTTCCAACACTTGGCTATTGTAAATTGTGCTGCTATAAACATAGGGGTGCATTGGTTCTTTTGGATTGGTGTTTCAGGGTTCTTAGGATATAATCCAAGCAGTGGAATTGCTGGGTCAAAAGGTAGATCCATTTTTAGTTTTTTAGAAAATTCCATACTGTTTTCCATAGTGGTTGTACCAGTCTGCACTCCCACCAGCAGTGCACTAGGGTCCCCTTTTCTCCACAGCCTCTCCAACACTTGCTGTTTGTTGCTTTGTTTATGAGGGCCATTCTGACTGGTGTCAAGTGGTATCTCATTGTGGTTTTAATTTGCATCTCTCTGATAGCTGGCGATATCGAGCATCTTTTCATGTGTCTCTGGATCCTCTGTATGTCCTCCTTGGAGAAGTGTCTGCCCAAGTCCTTTGCCCATTTTTTAATTGGGTTGCTTGTCTTCTTAGAGTGGAGTCGTGTAAGTTCTTTGTATATTTTGGAGATTAAACCCTTATCTGAGGTATCATTGTCAAATATGTTTTCCCACACAGTTGGTTCTCTTTTTATTTTAATACTGGATTTTTGGCATTTTTTTTGCTTAATCCCTTCAACTTTTTCACCCAGCCCTCCAAACCCTATCCCCTCTAACAGCTGACAGTCTGTTCTCTCTATATATGAGTCTGTTTCTATTTTGTTTGTTAATTTATTTTGTTCATTAGATTTCTCATAAATGAAGTTATATGGTATTTGTCTTTCTCTGACTGGCTTATTTCACTTAGCATAATGTTCTCCATGTCCATCCATGCTCTCGCAATTTCCTTCTTTGTTATGGCCAAGTATAACTCCATTGCATAAATGTAACACAGCTTTTTAATCCATTCATCTACTGATGGGCATTTGGGCTGCTTCCAAATCTCAGCTATTGTAAATAACACTGCAACAAACATAGGCGTACATGAATTCCTTCAAATCAGTGTTTTGGGTTTCTGAGGATACATTTTGAGTGGTCGAATCACTGGGTCTCTAAAGCAGTTCTATTTTTAAATTTTTGAGAAAACTTCATAGAGTTTTCCACAGTGGCTGCACCAATTTATATTCCTACCAACAATGTATGAGGGTTCCCTTTTTTCCACATCCTTACCAACACTTGTTATTTGTTGATTTATTGATGATAGCCATCCTGACAGGTGTGAAGTGATATTTCATTGTGGTTTTAATGTGCATCTCTCTGATGACCAGTGACATCGAGCATCTTTTCATATGTTATTTGCCATCTGTATGTCCTATTATGAGAAGTATCTACTTAGGTCCTTTGCTCATTCTTTAAATTGGATTGTTTGTTTTTGTGGTGTTGAGTTGTATCAGTTCTTTACAAATTATGGATGTTAATCACTTATCAGACATAACATTGGAAAATATGTTCTCCCAGTGGGTTGTCTTTTCATTTTGTTTATGGTTTCCTTGCTGTGCAAAACCTTTTTAATTTGATGTAGTACCATGAGATCTATGCCCCCAGTCTTGGTAGGGTAGTCTTATGTTGTAGGTGTGCCATGGGACCCAGTGGCACAGCCTTCTTAATCACCTGACCTGGGTGCTCCAGGTATGTTCCTTGTGTGGTTTACATAAACCCTCTTGTTTTAATCGAATCTTGACTGACACTGGCCTTTTAGTGTGTGGGGTCAACCCTCAGTCTGGCTGACTGAATATTCATCCCAACCACAGTGCATAAGCTATTGTGAGGCTGCTGACCATGCAAAGCAGAATTTTCCTCAGCAGTGTCTGGTGCCTGCCGAGATCTCCCTTTGGGTATCTCCCTTTGGGCCACTTGTAAAGCTACCTGGATCCTGCTCTAATGTTATCTAAAGGTGGCCACTGGGTGCATCAGCTCTGTAGCCTCTTGGGAGGGACTGTGCTGTAGGTCAGTGTCAGACCCTGCCTGTGTCTGGCCCTGGGCAATCCGTTTGTAGCTACAGAGCAATCCACAGTTTGTGGCTGCCTCTGCTGGGTCTTGGTGTGCATGGAAAGAACCAAGCTGTGTACCTACACTGGCATTTAATCATGTTTTATCCTGTGTTTTAGGTATTTAGATATCAGTTTTTAAAAATAGCATATACACTCATTTGAAGCAAGGCTTAAGATTTTGATTTGGGGTAATACTAAAATTTTTTTTTAAAGCTGAGGATGTCTCATTTACTTATTTATTTTCTCTTGTGGTTTTTGATATTTGACTGCCTTCCTTAATATCATGGGACCCTAATATTTTCTGTTGGAAGATATGTTGTCTAATCTGGGAAGGTGCATTAGTTTGGGCAACTAATTCTTTATCACTCAGTGTCTGAGAGCTAAACCTGATAGGAGCAAGCACAGTGCCTCCACACTCGCAGCACGGCCTCCACGACTGCTGTGCGTGCGCTTCTAACTGCAGTTCCTGTGTTAATGGCTTCTCGAAACTATGTAGAGACTTATTCATGTGCCATACTTAATATAACATATCTGTGATAATATGATTATATTAATATACCTGATATAATTTCTTGCACAGTTTATTATGATTTAATAAATACTGAATGAACAAAAACAAAGTTGAATTCATTGCTAATACTACTTTTTAGTCCCTTGTAAAAAACATTATCGATGACTTTTTTTAGAGGAATCTACATTTTGTGGAGTCCAATTACACGTAAGATTATAACAAAATTAAGGATATAAAAGAAATGTTTTTCCTTATATTGTTTTTATTATTGTTAAGAATTGTGGGCTGACATTAGAAGCCAATATTTAATTTATCCTAGAATAAACTTGAACGTTCCACTTTCACATCACTGCTAGAGACTTTTAATTGGCCTTAATTTTTCAGGGAGATCTAGGAGTGGACACGCTGTTGTTGGCATCTGCATTTGCCTCTCTGCTCAAAGTCTGCTCCACCCTGAGTCCAGTTACTAAGATGCTGGATTATAGGTGATTAAGAAAATATAAAATTCCATTTCTAAATATGCAACAGTGAGAGAACAATGTTCTTTGGCAAAACTGTGAGGGGGGATGATAGCGAGGCTGTGTGAATGTAAGACTTGATCATTTTGGAGATTGTAACAATAATTTATACCATCCAACTAGATGCATGATATTAGACAATCTGTTTTTCTGTTAGAATTACAATGGGAAAACTTACAAAGTTCAATTCTATAACTATCTGGGAAATTTTTGGAACAGCTTTTGTCCCCCTCTGAGTGAGCAGAAACAAATCTGTGCTGATGAGATCAATTAGAGTTCAAATATTTGAGCTAAGATTAATTGTATCAGAAATACAAGATTACATTCCTTTGGAAATAAATGAGTTTGAAAATTATAGAACAGTGCTTTAGAAATTATTGTGTGATGTGTCAAAACCATCCAATATTAGAAAAAATAAATCATTGCACTTCATGAATTCTACAGTACTCGATTATATTTATGATATTTTTAATAAAAATTATTCCTATTAATAATTTTCTGTTGCTATGAAGTTTAGAACATTTTTACACATAATTTGAGTAATTCAGCACCTCTCTGTGCCTATGGAGAACTACTTCACTTATAATAAGCCTTGTGACTTGACTTTGTTTCAATTCTTTTCATTCCTTTGTCCTTCGTGCAGTTGCGATGATATTGCAACAATGAGCACTACATGTGTATTTAATAGAAGGGGAAATCTTTAGTTATGTGCCTCTTTGAGTAGATTGAATCATATTGTTCTCTTGTGTTCAAGAGGAGTGAGTGTTTGGAGGTGTTCTGTGTGTAAAGATCCGAATGCTGGGGCAGCAATGTCAGTGAAGTTCATTTACATCGAGACTCTCAAACACTTGCTTGTGCATATCCTATATTTTAGTTTTGAAGTCCTCTTAAGACTGTGGGACTCTTTACTGTCTAGTGAGTATTTATTCTAGATTATGGTTCAACTTTCTTCTTTTCTCAGATTTTCTTTTTCAGCCCAGGGTAAATGGCTGCCAATGAGATTTTTTTTGTGTTGGCCTTTTAAGAGGTCACCTGTGTCTCTAACAGACTCCTGGATTCCTGTCTCTCAGAGGGGAACAGAATCCCCACTGATTTTTGCAGCCAGATGTTATGTGGGTGCCTGTTCATGGCTCTCATGCGCTGATCTGGGGAGCCCTGCATGGGTTGAGGCCCTTGGCTCTTAATAGGGAGCTTTTGCAGCTGTGATATCCTTCTGGATTCTCAGGCAGCTGTCTGTGGGAGCAAGACCAGCCCTTTTCACATCTCTGCCCTTCCTACCTGCCTCCATGTGGCTTCTGTAACTCCTTGGTTATCAGACTTTTGTTCAGCTGCTCTTCAGTTGGCTTTCAGTTTGATTGTTCTGCATTTTAGTTATAATGCCAATTGGGTCTGGGAGGAATTGAGTGTAGTTTCCAGTACTTTGCACCATCTTGGATCCCTCTCCTGGTTCACTGGTTTCAGAAGTAGAGGTTAAAACAGAGATGCTTCCTATCATATGAATGGTATATTATTATCATTTTAATATTATTAATGACTTTTTAATATTTTTATAATAGTTGTAAAGTTTTCATGGCAATCATTTTTACATTTATGCCTTTTTTTTTTTTGCCTTAGAGCAAAATGTCTTAAACATTTGAATGTCTATTAAGTGGCAAAGTAGCAAATGTGATCACATTCTATTTGAATTTACTCATCAAAACTGGCAAAGGATTATTTGAGTTAAAAGTAAATTTATGTGTAAATTTTGATATTGCCACATAATTTTGGAACGTGGGTCAAGTTACTTAATCTCTCTGAACTTGAGTTTTCAAAACTTGTCAAAAGGTGGATAAGAACATAAGGTGGAGAAATGAAGATGACATATAGTTCCTAGTATCTATTATTTGTTCAACTAAAAAAAGTCACTTCTTTAGATATCTAGAAAAATTCCCAAAAGTAAGTTTCTATACTGTTACCTCATGAACATAAAGATGTCAGTGAAGCATAAGGAAAATGAAGTATGTGGAAAATTTTTCACATATCTGTGAGGAGAGCAGGGCTTATATTTTGCTCCAAAAGTCATCATGATAATACAGGCAGACAATAATATGGTTTAATATACTTAAATTATGCTAAATAATAGGGGCAACACTGGAATAAGAATTCTGCAGTATATTTAAAATCTTTAATGTGAAAATTTTTCATGAATGTTAATAAAACAATAAAATATATTGACTTTAAAGTATGTCAAGTTTACTTTCTAATTCATTACCCTGAACATTTATCAATTCATGTAACTCCTGAAACTGTGTATACAATTGATGAATTTAGAGACAGAATTGAGGAAAAGATGGTATAAATAAATGTCCTAAGCCTTTATTTAGGTGACCTTCTTTATAAATCCTGTGTGTGGGTTTTAAGTGTTTTTACATAATTCTCTTTGGGAAAAGGGACACTGAAAGTCATCATAAGCATATTGTGATTATAATGATTTAGAGATCATTTTTATTGGTCATTATAACCTGGGAACTTAAATAAATGTTAGCTTTCAATATTATTAAGCTTTTATTCTTAAGCACAATGAAATGTTTAGCCCAAAACAAATAGAACTCTGATTGGATTTTAGGATTAAATAAACCAATGAGAATAAAGTCCCTACTCCCAAAATAACATCCCAGTGGGAGGTCAACCAATGAAGAACAGGCCATGGTTTCCGTGGTGAGGAGAATTGGGGCAAATACTAATTAGAGCCTTACTAGGGTGTATCGATTCTGGGATCACTATCTTTTTGCTTTATAATATCTTTTTGTTTTCTTATGAGATGTTCAAGGCATGAAGTAACTTTTGTAGTTTCTCCCTTTAAGTACACGAGCAATTTGAGAGGGCCAAGACAGGTATGTCCTAGGCAAAAGAGAAGGCTCATATCACATATGCTCTTGGTCCATCAGTCCAAGTGAGAGCACTTCAGTTATGAGGAGATGGTACAAGTTTCCAGGGAGAATGAATGTTTCCCTCAAGATATTAAGAATTAGAATGATATTAGACTTTTTAGCAGTACCAGAAACTAGAAGACTGCCTTAAAATGTCTAGTGAAAATTATTTCTAATCTAGAATTCTATACTATCATTCAATTGTAAAGTAAAAATATGACATTTGAGACATGCAAGATATGGAAAAAAATCTCACATGCATCCTTTTCTAGGAAACTGTTGAAGGATGTATTCCTCCCAAAGCAGGAGTAAACCAAGAAAAAGAAAATGTGTGGGAGCCAGGATGTGAGAGATCTAATACAAGGGAGAAGTGAAGGGAATCCCCAGGATGGTGGTGAAGAAGCTTATGAGAAAGATAATTAGAGAGCAGTTGACTAGATTGAGCAAGTTAGAGGAGTCTGGGAGAGACGTTTGTGTGAAGACAAAAATTGTCAGGATTCCTGATACGTTTAGAAAATATTGAGTGAAGGTTTACGTAATTGAAGTTTTTTGGGGGAGATAAGTAGTTATAAATACATAGAATGTTAGGCTAGTAAAAACCATTTTGTGCAAGAAAGGGAAGTAGATATAGTATAGTATATAGATCAGTGATGATTAGCGTCTATCTATTTATAATAAAACAAATACTGACCAAGGTATTCAAGAAAAATGACAGGTGTCAGTTTTTCATGTTTTATTTTCTTAATAGGTCAAACTTTACTACTAATGGTTTGCAAAATGCTGAGCATATTTTGATTATCTCTATGTGTGAAATAATGTTTGCATCAGTAATTATCAGTTATTTCTCAATATTTAAATGTAAATGTAATTTTTAGAGATATCAACTCAATGACAGTTTTTTTAGAATCTGGGTCACATTAATGGACATAACAATGATAATAATGATTAATAGTTGGAAATAATAATGATAAATTTTACATACAATAATTGATATGTTTATATTATTATATGTGCTATATAATATATTAATGTACATTACTGACCATTGAAAAAGTTATACTTAAGTGGATAGTTATAAATAGAAAAATAATGTATGCTTCTATTATATACCTTTATCAAAATGATATTTCTTCAAAAATAGTCACTGGGTTTTTATTTTTTAAGTATGTAAATCCTGTTATTATCCATATTGCATCAGATAAAAATTTGCAAATAATCTTCATTAAGGTGCTAATTTAGGGAGTAAGAACTATATAAATTTATGTGGTACTATATAAGTCTATGTGGTTGGTAGATGGAAGATATAGGAGATAAAGTCTAATTTAATGCCTAAAATAATCTAACCTATTACACAGTGCTGCTGTTATAATAAGAACATTTTTTCTTCTATTTTCTAAGTAAATTTCTTTTTACTATCTTATTTTTAAAATGTAGTATATTAAAGCAATATTAAAAAAGCGAATTTAGAGTGTCAGAGTATAAAATTCAGTTCTAAATCTAAATGGTTTGACCATTTTCTTTATAGGCAAAAAACTATTGGTTGACTTTCTAAAAAGACTTTCATTTTTTGAAATATAACATGCTGTACAGATTCTTTTTTTCAGGAAAATTTTAAGAGTAGTATTAGAGAATGTTTAAAACAGTATGTTTTTATTTTTGAGTAATTATATACCAAGTGCCACTTGAACTAAAGTATCAAAGGAAAATGTGCATTTTCCTTCATTTAAGTGCTCACCTATGGGAAAAAATGTATGCTTTTTTTTCAAAACAAAAGCAGTGGGAACATGGGAGAAAAGTGCCATGTTTACTGATGAAGTACACGTTTCCAGTGGTTAAGTTCTTAAGAAAATCCAAAGACTATAATGTATTTGGTGGTATTTTTTTCCTGTTCCACAATAAGAACAAAATGGCAGCTCAGCATGAAGCAGCAATTATATAACACATCAGATATATTTCAGATATTTGAAAGCTGTAAATCTTCTCTCCTGTGGGACACAGTTTCAGCTTCACAACTGCCTTGCCATGTAAAATTCAATGAGTCTTGAATCTTTCTTCTCCTATTCCTGTAAATGGCAATTATAAAACTCCATAGCATTTTATCTGTGCATTCACCATGCTATTTCATATAGAAATGCCTGTACTGATGCTACTTCCTCTGATCTGTCTAAAGAGGTCAGTGAGTGACCTAGAATCTAGCCTTTTGCTTAGTGAATGTTACTCATACCTACAGAGCCCTTATTAACATGGTATTGATCCTGCCCCTTAGGTTGCCTGGTATTTACAGTCAAACAAAGTCACCGACCTAAGGTTACTGCTTGCAGTGTGGTCTATTAGTGCTGCTTTTTATGACTTTTCTGCAGCCGTCTTCATGGGATCAAATGATTTTATTTTCTTTTGCTGGGCTTTTAAGCTCAAGCAGAAAAATAGTTTCTCCATTGAGTACACTTAGGGCAATTCTCTTTAATTCATCACTATGCAGGTTAGTAGCATCACATTATGGTCCTTTTGCCTTATGTTAGTATGTCTAAGGGAATTCTTTATAATTTTGGATTTAAATATGATGCAGAAAATCAAACTGACCTATGTATACATTAGATAGAAATTCTTTGACTATTTTCGAAGCAATTTTTTTTTTTTTTGGCTGACATGCAGGACGTACACAAGATAGACATGAATGACAGAAATGCATTCACTCATTCTTTCTTTCTTTCTTTTGCATATAGCTATTCATTTAATCATGTATTATTTTCAGCTACCAGGAAAAAATAATTATTAGTAATGGTAGGATTATTATGGTAGAATTATAATTTTCCCATTGAGTAAATAACTCAGATTCATGAAAAAGTCATGAACTTGATTTCCTCCAAAGTCATGGGTAGATCCTGAGTGAGTACTGAAGGTAATATTATTTTACATTTATATAGCAGATGGTAATATGCTCAGGACCTTGCAAACCATTGGGGGTGAAATTTGACCTGTCAAGAAATCAAAGAATGACAGATTGATGTATGTGTTTCTTTCCCGAGGTCTTTCAGAGGTTGTATGTATCTCAGGTAATTATCTTTTTCTGTAGACAAGTAGAGATTGCCTTATAAAAACTTTTAACAAACACCAGGAACATTTGGTTAACATGTCAGCTTCAATGTCTTGTTGTTAGTGCTGAAATTTTATCGTTTTACTCAAGTAGGAAAGATCAGACATGATTCTGAAATAGGAGTGTATTACTTTGTCTTTGGGAAATGCAGTTGCCATGTGGAGCACCCCCAGAAAGAAAGAAACATCATGAAGGAGCTCTGTTCTGTCTTTGCTTCGAACATCAGAGTCTACCTGCTACGTTCTGGTGTAGGGTCACCCAAGCCAGATATCCAGGTGTATCAATAATGGGCTCAGTTCTCTATCTTGGGAATTATTAAGAGAACATAAATAGTGGTTGATTACAAGCATGTATTTATTAATAAAACCATGTAATCTTTAATATTCCTTGGTACATATGAAAAGATCTGCATTAAACTAAGACTATTATTGAGTGCTTTCTGACAGCAATACCCAGTTAGTCTCTTAGCTTTCAAATATGGCACTACCAGGGCCATGCCCTCTATTTTTTAGGATGGATCGCTCATCCCACTTATATGTGCCTCATGCCACTTTTGCACTTCATTGTAACGCTGTACCAGTCATTATTTGTATGATTAGTTGCCAAAAACTCTCATTTTTTTTTGTATTAACAAGTATTCAAACTTGAATCTATATCCTATAAATTAGGTGAATTCTACAATAATATTGCTTCCTGCTAATAGGCTCTACAGAATGCTGGCTGTCTGGTTTGCAGGATTGGCTTCTATCTACCAGGCCTAGCAGCTTTCACGTTTTCCTAAATGTGTGTTCTTTTGTTAGCTTTTGATATCTGTGACCAAGAAGAACTTTCTCACAGGAGAAGTCCCTCTCATGTTGGGATCCCAGTAGAGATATAGATGCAAAGGGTCATGTTGCTTCTGCAATACTGTTAAACCGTTGAATCCCTCCGCCCTATGGAGCAACAGTTATGTTTCAGCAGTGTTTTGGCTTAACACGCTGCTTCCTCTTTATTACGTATCTATTTCTCACCTTGATTTAGGCACTGATGGGAGTAGAAAAGAATTCAGATTCAAGAAATGTAAGAAACATTTTTTAGGTTACAATGGGGTACTAGATGCTATCCCAGGTGTTTACTTTCATTATCTTCAGTCTTCAAAATGAACCTTGGTGATAGTATTGTTATCTCTAAGGTGAGTAAAGAACTTCTCAGAGAGGTAATATAAAGTCAGTCAGCTGGTCAATGGCCGAATTGGCCTGTCTGGATTTCCAGTTCAATGGTGCATAATTTAACAAAAATTAAGACTTGTTTTATGGCTTTGGACTTCATGTATTTTGAAGCTCTGTTATCAGGCACATATGTATTTATGATCATCTTCCTGATGAATTGGTCCTTTCGTTTTTTATGAAATGTCACTCTTATCTCTGGTAATATTTTTATCCTGTAGTCTGTTTTGTCTGATATTAATATAGCCACATCAGGTTTTTTATGTTTATTGTTTGCATGGTATGTTAATCATGTTTAACTTTAGCCTATCTATGTTTTTATGTTAAAATATATCTTGTACTTAGCATATACTTGGTCTTGTTCTTTTAAAAAAATTACTTCTGATAATATCTGACTTTTAATTAACGTGTTCCATCCATTTGTTTCTGTTTGTCACCTCTGTTTTTTGTTCCTCTATCTTTATCTTGCCTTCTCTGGATTATTTGAATAGTTTTTCATACTATTTTAACTATTGATTTTTCAGCTATACCTATAACATTATATTTTGTAATTTCTCTAGAGATTACCATATACATTTATTTTAAAAATAATACCGTATCATTTAATGTAAAATGTAGCTATGGCTGTCATGTATTACATTTACATACATAACTCCCACAGATAATGTAATATTTGCTTTAAATAGTTCTATGGATTTTAATGTAATTAAAAGGAAATGTAGCCTTTCATATTTGCCTTCTCCACTTTTTAAAAAAACTTTTTCATTCCTTCCCAAAGATCTGAGTTTTCATGGTATTATGTGCCTTCAGCCTGACTGAATTCCTTTAATATTTTTTGTAATAGTGAATTTCTGCTGCCAATAAATTATCTTAGTTTTACTTTATCTTAGAATATTTTTGTTTTACTTTTATTCTTGAAGAATATTTTTACTGAATATAGAATTCCAGGTTGGTAGTTTTTTCTCTTTTATTACCTTAATGTTGGCATTCCACTCTCTGGCCTCAGAAATTTTTGCTGAAGAGTTAGGGCCATTCAGATTACTGTTCCACCATAATTTTCTCTGGTTGCTTTTATGATTTTTCTTCCAGAACGTTGACTGTGATGTTCTTGGGCCTGGTTCTGTTCACATTTATGTGGCTTGGGGTTCACTGAGCTTCTTGAACCTATAAATTTAAGTTTTACCAAATCTGGAAAAATTTTTAGCCATTATTTAAATTTTTTTCTTCATTTTTTAATTTTTATTTTTTTGGGGAATGAAATTGTATGTATGTTAGACCTTGTATTTTTGTTTGAGATCTCTGAGATATTGTTCATGCTTTTTCATTCTTTTCTCTGTTTTTCACATTACATAATTAGATCATTTCGATCTATCTTTTTTGTCATCTCCATTCTGCTTTTTAGGAAATTCAGTTTTTAAAATAGTCTCAGATGTTATATTTTTAGTTCTAGAATTTCTATTTGTTTTTTTAAAGAAACTTTATTGTGGTAAAATCCACATAACATAAATTTACCATCTTACCCATTTTAAGTGTACATTTCAGTGGCATTAAATGCAGCCATAATACTGAGTGATTATTACCACCATCCGTCTACAGAACACCTTTCATCTGGTGAAACTGGAATACTATGCTCATTAAGCAGAAAGTCCCCATTTCCTCCTGCCCTCAGCCCCCGGCAACCACAATTCTATTCTCTGTTTCTGCGTCTTTGACTAATCTAAGCATCTTCTATAAAGGGAATCATATGGTATTTGTCTTATTGTGACTGGCTTAGTAGTCACATAATGCTACTGGCTTAGTAGCATTATGTCCTCAAAGTTTATCCATGGTGTAGCATATATATTAGAATCACCATCATTTTTAAGGCTGAATAATATTCCATTGTATGTATATTCTATATTTTGCTTATCTATTCATGTCGATGGACACTTAAGTCATTTCCATGTTTTAAATATTGTGAATAATGCTATTATGAACTTGAGATGCTGTTTTCAGCTATTTGGTATATATACCTAGAAGTGAAATTGTTGGACCATATGGTAATTCTATTTTAATATTTTTAGGAACTCATGCTGTTTTGCACAGTAATTGTACCAGTTCATATTCCACCAAGAGTGTATCAATGTCTCTACACTTTTACCAGCATGTTATTTTATGTTTTTAAAAATATTAGGCATCTTATTATGTGTGAGGTTATAAGTCATTGTAATTTCCAGTTGCATTTTCCTAATGATCTAGTGATATTGAGCATTTTTCATGTGCTTATTGGCCATTTTTCTATCTTCCTTGGGGAAATGTCTATTTAAATTCTTTGCATATTTTTGAGTTGGGTTATTTGTTTTCATTATCATTGTTGAGTTTTAGTAATTCTGTATATATTCTGGATATTAACATTCTATCAGTATCCATATATTTTAAATATTTTCTCTTATCCTATGAATTGCTATTTTACTCTGTCTTTTGGTGCACAAAAATTTTAAATCTTTATGAAGTCCAATTTGTTTATTTGTTTCTTTTTGTTGCTTGTACCTTTGATGTCATACACAAGAAATCACTGCCAACTCCAATGTCGGGAAGCTTTTGCTCTATAATTTTTTTCCTAAGACTTTTGTAATTTTAGGTCTTACATTTAAGCCTTTGGTCCATTTGGATTTAAGTTTCATATGTGGTGTTAGATAAGTGTCCAGTTTTATCATTTTGCATGTGGGTATCTAGTTTTCTCAGTGTTATTTGTTGAAGAGACAATTCCTTCCCCATTGAATGGCCTTAACATCCTTATAAAAAATCATTTGAACATATATGTACAGGCTTATTTCTAGAGTCTTTATTCTAGTTCATTGGCCTATACATATGTAGTTATGCCATAATGCACTACTTTACCTCAGTCTTGTAGTAAGTTTTGAAATCAGGAAGTTGTGAGTCCTCCAGTTGTCTTTTGTTTGTTTGTTTGTTAGCTCCTTGAGAGGCCCTAAAGGTTTATACATATCCCCACCAGTTCCCAATTCAGTAAATGTTCAATAAATGTGTTGAGTGGGTGAATGCAGTAGTGGTTTGAATCATCTCACTGTATTTGAGACAATTTAAGGACCCAGATGGAGACCTCACAGTAGCTACTCAAGTCAGTCTCACTCTTTTGCTATCATAAGTAGTAATGAAGCTCAGGACCAAAGATGTTAGGTATGTGAAATGCCTAGAGTTACTTCTTAAAGAATCTGAGTATTCAGACAGAAGCAGTGATGTGAATAAACACAATCGGCACATAAGCCTCAAACTCTTATATCCTATCCCACTGTGCTTTGCAGCAGCACATCTCCCTTTCCTAACTCTGCCTGGCAAAGGCCGATAACAAAATAAGCTTGGAGTTGCTTAGCAAACAACCCCTTATAGGCTCATGCTGGTTGTGCAGGTGAGAAAAACTTGGCACACAGTGCATTTCAGATAAATTACCATAAATAATTAATGTGGTTCTTGTATAAAGCCTTCCTACTGAGGCCAACTTGAGCGGTATAGTGTTCATTGTTAAGAATCATGGACTTTGTTAAGAATCACGGGGTCAAAAGGCAGATCCATTTTTAGTTTTCTTAGAAAATTCCATACTGCTTTCCATAGTGGTTGTACCAGTCTGCAATCCCACCAACAGTGCACTAGGGTCCCCTTTTCTCCACATCCTCTCCAACACTTGTTTGTTGCTTTGTTTATGATGGCCATTCTGACCAGTGTGAAGTGGTATCTCATTGTGGTTTTACACAATGGAATTCTATGTAGCAGAAAGAAAGAAGGAGCTCCTACCCTTTGCAACAGCACTGATGAAACTGGAGAGCATCATGCTAAGTGAAGTAAGCCAGGTGGTGAAACACTTTTTCTTTTAGTTAGCATTTTGTTTTTGATAAATTCCAAACAGTGGAATTACTGGATTGTATGGTAGTTCTACACCAATTTACATTCCCACTAAGTGCATCAAGATTTCTTTTTCTCCATATTCTCGTTGTTTGTCCACACTTGTTATTTTCTCTTTTGGATAATAGCCAGTCTGACAGATGTGAGGTGATATCTGATTGTGACTTTGACTTAAATTTACCTGATGATTAATGGCATTGAACATCTTTTCATGTATCTATTGCTTGTCTGTATGTTTTCTTTGAGAGAAAAAAAAAAAGTCTATTCAGATCATCTGCCCATTTTTTTAACTCAGATTGCTTGCTTTTTTGCTTTTGAGTTGTGTTTCATTCTTTTTCAATATTGTCTCAGTTATTCAAGGTTCTTTGAGATTCCATATGAATTTTAGGATAGGTTTTTTTTCTATTTTTGCAAAAGATGTCTTTGGGATTTTGATTGGGATTGCACTGAATCTGTAGATTGCTTTGAGCTGTGTTGACATAGTAACAACATTATCTTCCAGTCCACGATATGGAATGTGTTTGCAGTTATTTGCACTTTTTAAATTTCTTTCAGCAGTGTTTTATAGTTTTCATTGTATAATTCTTGCACTTACTTGGTTAAAATAATTCCTAAGCATTTAATTTCTTTTGACGCATTTGTAAATGGAATTGTTTACATAATTTCCTTCTCAGATCATTTTTCATTAGTGGATTAAAATGCAACTGATTGTTGTGTGTTGACTTTGTATTCTGCTACTTTGCTGAATTTATTTATTAGTTATAACATTTTTGGTGTAATTTCTAGGGTTTTCTACATATATAATATCATCTATGAATATGGATACTTTTATTTCTTTTCCAATTTGGATAGATTTTATTTCTCTTTCTTGCCTAATTATTCTGGCTGGAAATTCTAGTGTTATGTTGAATAGAAGTGATGGAAGTGGACATTCTTGAGTTATTTCTAGTCTCAAAGAAAAGCTTTCAGTCTTCTCACCATTTAGTATGATGTTTGCTGTGTCTTTTTCATATATGACTTCTTTTATTCTGAGGTAATTTTCTTCTATTCCTAGTTGAGTGTTTTTATCATAACAGGGTATTGAATTTTGTCAAATGCTTTTTCTGCACCAATTGAGATTCTCATACGTTTTCTCTTTATTGTGTTACTCTGGTGTAGTGCATTGACAGATTTGTTTGTTGAACCATCCTTGCATTCCAGGTCTAAACCCAATTTGATTGTGGTGTACACTACTTTGTGCTGAGTTTGGATTGCTAGATTTTTATTGAGGACTTTTGTATCAGTGTTTATAAGGAATATTAGTTTGTCATTTTCTTGTAGTGTCTTTATCTGGCTTTGATATGAGGGTAATGCTTGCCCTGATAGAATGAATTTGGAAACTTTTTTTTCCTCTTTGGTATTTTGAAAAAAGTTTTTAAAAGATTGATATTAATTTTTCTTTAATTGTTTGGTAGTATTCACCAGTGAAGCCATCTAACCCAGGGCTTTTTGTCAAGAAATTTTTGATTACTGATTCAACACATTACTAATTATAGGTCTATTCAGATTTTCTGTTTCTCTGTGATTTATTTTTGGTAGCTTTTCTGTTTCTAGGTATTTGTTTGTTTCATCAAGTTCATTCAATCCATAGGCATACAGCTATTCATAGTATAATCCTTTTTATTTCTGTAGAATTGATAAAAAATGTCCCCACCTTTATTTATGATTTTAGTAATTTGAATCTTCTTTCTCTTTTTATTAGTTTATCTGGCTTAAGGTTTGCCAATTTTATTGATCTTTTCAAAGAAACAGCTATTGTTTCCATCTGTTCTCTCTATTGTTTTTCTATTCTCTATTTTGTTTATATATGCTATAATCCTTATTATTTTCTTCTTTCTGTTGGCCTTGGGTTTACTTTGTTCTTCTTTTTTTGAGTTTCTTAAATCATGATCTAGGTTGTTGATCTGAGATCTTTCTTGTTTTTCAATGTCTGCATTTGTAACTTTAAATTTGCTCCTTACCACCACTTCACTGTGTTCCAAAAGTCTGATATATTGTGTTTTCATTGTCATTTTCTCCAAATATTTTATAATTTCTCTTGTGATTTCTTCTTCGATTCATTGGTAAAGAGTGTCTTAATTTTTATGAATTTGTGTATTTTCAAGTTTTTCTTCTGTTACTAATTTTTCATCCTGTTGTAATCAGAGAAGATGTTCTCTGTGTTATCTATCTTTTAAAATGCAGTGGGATATAATTTGTGACTTAAGAAATAACCTGTCCTAAAGTACACCCCATGTGTACTTGAGAAGGTGTGTTCTATTGTTGTGTAGAGTGTTTTGTATATATCTGTTAGATCTTATGTTGACTAAAGGGTGTGATCCATTTAATTTAAAGTAATTGCTGATAAGGAGGGACTAACTTCTGTCAATTTTTTACTTGTAGAAATATAAAATTATATATTTTATGTTCCTCATTTTCTGTATGATTGTCTTCTTTTGTGTTAAGTTAATTTCTTTTGTAGAGAAATTTAAATTCCTTTCTGATTTTTTGAGGGTATTCCATAGCTAGTTTCTTTGTGGTTACCATGGAGATTAAATTTTACATCCTAATGTTATAATGTTCTAAACTGAGTATACCAGCTTACTAATTTCAGTAACATGCAAACACCCTGCTCTTTTACAGCTCCCTCCCAACACCTTTGAGTTGTTGACATCACCAATTACACCTGAACATACTGTGTGCCCAAACATATAAACTAGTCATCCTTTTATACACATTAGTTATTTAAAAATTATGTAGAGAACAACATGTGAAATGAGAAACCAAAGTTACAATAATACTAGCTTTTATACTAATAATTAAAATATATATTAGCCTCTTAAATCATGTAAAAAACAAAGTGGATTTACCAAAATGTGGTTATAGTAATATTAGCTTTTTTAATTGCCCATTTGTTTATATTTATTGAGATATTTGTTTTTTTATATGTTTCAAGTTACTGTCTAATGTTCTTTCATTTTCCCCTGCAGGACTCCTTTGAACATTTCTTGCAGTGTAGGTCTATTAGTAATGCATTCCCTCAGCTTTTATCTGGGAATGTCTTAATTTTTACCCTTACTCTTAAAGGACAGTTTTGCCAGGCATAGGATTCTTAGCTTACAATTTTTTTTTTTAGCAGTTTGAATATATCTTCCCACTGCCTTTTGACCACCAAAGTTTCTGATGAGAAAACTGTTCATAATCTTATTGAGGAAATCTTCTGTATGTTTACCCTAGTTCCCACAAGCTGCGTTCTGGCTGCTTTGCACATAGCTACCTGCTAGGGGCTGAGGATGAGATGGGTAGCTGCTACTGTGCTAAAAGCTGAAATTAACTGCAATTTACTACTCAAACCCTCCTTTGATAGTTGAAAGGCTTCAATAGACTCTGGAGTTCCAAAATAGTTACATAAGATAGATCTGCCAGTGCAATTGTTATCTGGTGGGAAGTACAATCTATTCCTGGGGCTTCCTACTTTACTATCTTCTCAGAATCCTCTCCCATTTGGTTGTCTTTTATAGCTTTTTCATTTCTTCCCTAAGTTTATTTTTTTCTTATCGATATCATATTTTTATTTAGCAGAATTATAGCAGTTATCTCAAAATCCTTTTCTGATAATTTCATGAATTGTTTTTTTTTTTAATTGAGATAAGACTTAGTTGAATCTTTTTTTCTTGGATCTCAGTTACACCTTCCTCATTCTTCAGGAGTCAAGTAAGTTTTAATTGTGTCCTGGGCATCATGAGTGTTATGTTTAGACTCTCTGAATTTTGTTATATATCTCAAAAGTGTGTTGGTGATTTGTTTTAGTAGGTAATTAATTTGTTTGGAGTCAAATTGCAAACTCTATTTCTTTACTGGCAGCTTTCTTATTTCCTTGATTTTGTCTTCACTTTTGAATACCCGTAATTTCCCTGAACTTTTCTGTGATTTCCTAGTGTGGAAATACCATGGGTTTTCTATTGAAATTTTAGCCATTTCAATGGTGCTAACTTCACTCTGCCCTCAAGATAAGACCCTAAAAACTAAAAACTTATTCTGTTCTGGTCCCTTCTGGTCCTGTGGAAACTTAGCCATTCTGGAAGCCTTTTTTTTTTTTTTACAATAGTTTCTGAAACTGTGGTCTTTTAAAATATTTTAATATCATAATTTAAAGTTTTACAATATCATTTCATTTTATATTCAAATGCTGAATATTTTATGATGATTCAATCTTCCTAAAGACTCCTTCAATCACTTTTCAGAATTGACTTTTTCCAAATTATTTTTAGACACCTATTGAGTGATTTTACAAATGCTGAAATACAATGTTTCAACTTGGGAATTTAAACTAACCAATTCTATGGTTAACCTCTATTATGATGCTAAACAACACAAAATTTGTGAATTAGTTTTTTCAGTATTCAGAATGGTTCAATGGGAATTTCATCTCTGTAAAGACCAAAGATATTTAAACTGTGTTAGTGGTGACCTTAGAAGAAAAATCAAGGGAATAAATTATTGTGTCAAAATTACCTTTATAGGCAATGTTTTTGGTGTTATAGGGCAACCTCTGCTTCCCTTTCTTCTTGTAATTATATCAGTTTCTCATTGTGAAAGAATTCCTCATCCCAAGCCACTCTATTATTTCTGGGATTTGTAGAAAGGTCAGTGAGTCTCAAGAGTGGTGATTACTTTTTCTAGCTGACATTTATTGATCTCATTACCTTCATGCTCATATTTCAAAAACTTTTTTTATTCTGTTACCATTTCAAAGATGACAGAAATGCTACAGTGCTCACTGTATTAGAACTGTGTGTAATTAAAACTGGTGCTGTGTTTCATCATAGTTTCACCGTCAGACCCACAGCACGTACTGTTTATAAATTAGATTGCTATAATTAGAACACACAATGTGCATAAAATCAAGGCTAAATATGTATTCTAACACATATTTTATTTCTCTTTATATAAATGAATATTGTAAAATCTTTGGGCATAAACCATTTGCCAGTACTGAATCATTCACTCGACTCTCACTCTTCCCAGTACTTAGTTTTATTTATTTATTTTTTTTCTTTCTTTTTTTTTTTTTTAAATATATTTTATTGATTATGCTATTACAGTTGTCCCGTTTCTCCCCCATCATTCCCCCCACCCTGCACACCCTCTCCCACCCATATTCCCCCCTTTAGTTCATGTCCTTGTGTCATAAGTTCTTTAGCTTCTACATTTCCCATACTATTCTTGCCCTGCCCCTGTCTATTTTCTACCCACTATCTATGCTACTCATTCTCTGTACCTTCCCCCCGCTGCTTCTCCCACGCCCCTGTTGCTAACCCTCCATATGATCTTCATTTCTGTGGTTCTGTTCCTGTTCTAGCTGTTTGCTTACTTTGCTTTTGTTTTAGGTGTGGTTCTTGATAGCTGTGAGTTTGCTGTCTTTTCATTGTCATATTTTTTATCTTCTTTTTCTTAGATAAGTCCCTTTAACATTTCATATAATAAGAGCTGGGTGATGATGAACTCCTTGAACTTGACCTTATCTGAGAAGCGCTTTATCTGTCCTTCCATTCTAAATGACAGCTTTGCTGGAAAGAGCAATTTTGGATGTAGGTCCCTGCTTTTCAAGATTTCAAATATTTCTTTCCAGCCCCTTCTTGCCTGGAAGGTCTCTTTTGAGAAATCAGCTGACAGTCTGATGGGAACTCCTTTGTAGGTGACTGTCCCCTTATCCCTTGCTGCTTCTAGAATTCTCTGCTTCATTTTAATCTTGGCTAATGTAATTACAATGTGCTTTGATGTGTTCCTCCTTGGGCCCAACTTCTTTGGGACTCTCTGAGCTTCCTGGACGTCCTGGTAGTCTATTTCCTTTGCCAGATTGGGGAAGTTCTCCTTTATTATTTGTTGAAATAAGTTTTCTACTTGTTGCTCTTCTTCCCCTTCTGGGACCCCTATAATTCGGATGTTGGGACGTTTAACGATGTCCTGGAAGTTCCTAAGCCTCTCCTCATTTTTTTGAATTCTTGTTTCTTCCTCGTTTTCTGTTTGGTTGTTAGTTTCTTCCTTCTGGTCCACTCCATTGATTTGAGTCCCAGTTTTCCTTCCATCTCTATCGGTTCCCCATGCATCTTCCTTCATTTCACGTATTGTAGCCTGCATTTTCTCATCTAATTTGTGAGCAAAATCAACCAATTCTGTGAGCATTTTGATGACCAGTGCTTTGAACTGTGCATCTGATAGGTTGGCTATCTCTTCGTTGCTTAGAGGAATTGACTCTGGGGTTTTCATTTTTTCTCCGGTTTGAGCCATTTTTGGTGGGGTTTTTTGTTTTGTTTTGTTTTGGTTTTAGTCTGGTCGCAGCTATTACGTATGAGGGGTGGAGCCTTAGGTGTGCCTCAGGGCGGGGCAGCCCAGTCGCTGGGTTGTGACACTATAGGTGGGGGCGGGGTCTGAGAGGGAAGAATGGAGCCTGTTCCGCTCTCTTCTGGACTCCGGTCCCTTCCGCTGCTTCCCCTTCACCTGGATTATCTGCGCACGTGCGCGTGCTGTTACGCAGTGAGGGGTGGAGCCTTAGGTGTTCCTCAGGGCAGGGCAGCCCAGTCGCTGGGTTGTGACGCTGTATGTGGGGGCGGGGTCTGAGAGGGAACAATGGCGCCTGCTTCACTCTCTCCTGGATTCAGTCCCTTCCGCCACTTCCCTTCTGCCTGGACCGTCTGCATGCGCGAATGTGGGACCCCGTGGTCAGCCAGCCGCCTTGTGCGTCCTTACTGGGTCTGCACAGTTGCCCCCCTGTGCCCGGGGTCCGCCAGCTGCTGCCTGGGCGCCCGAGGACCGCCAGCCGCCGCCCGTGCACCTGGGAACTGCAAGCCGCTGCTACTTGCGTTCCTGGGTCCGCACCTCCACTTTTTCCTACCGCGACTCCGCCCCTCTTACCGGTCTGGATGAATGGTTGTTGGACTTCCGTACAGTTCAATTTTCTATAAGTTTGGTTGTTTTCTTGTTTCTAAATATTTGTTGTCCTTAATTTTGGTTGTGAGAGGAGGCACAGTGTGTCCGCCTACGCCTCCATCTTGGCCGGAAGTACCCCAGTACTTAGTTTTAAATGACTGCTTTCAAAGTTTACAGTTTTCCATAAGCAGTTATTTCTTATAAAATCCTAAAATAAGGAATAATAAAGGGATATGAATAAATATGAGTAAATAAAATTAGACATAAGCATCTTTAAGATCTTTTTACTAAAATTGAAGTGTAGATTTATGAAATGTATATCTATTTCTAAATGTTTACTTCATAGTTCTAGCCTGATTCCACTTGTATACATTAAAACATACAACTAAACTTTGGAAGAATGATGAAAAAATTTTAAGTTATTTTTGTATGACGGTAGGTGTAGAAGTAGTTTTGTCTTTTGTCTATTTAAGCCACAGTTACACTTAGTGAATTCGCCCTTCCTATTTGTCAAGAGTACATTCAAACAGAAAAATTGAAGGTTTTTCTCTATGAGAATCAAAAATAGATCCAAGACATTGAGTTGTTATGATGATCAGCAATCTAATCTATGAACCATTTTCTAGAGATTATGTTTTAGTTTAATTTATTTATATAGGGATCTCACTTATAGAAGCTCCAAGGTTGTAGTTGATTGTCATGACCAAAACCACTATTGGATAAGCCTGCCATTGTTTAAATATATAATCTTCATCCTTTTTGCCACAGATGTGACTCCTATTAATTCATTTCTGAGGATTACGAATTTCTTTATTCTTCCTCCTAACTTGAGGGATAAGGTCCAAGAAAGCATGATTTGCCTCTTACTGACTGACATTCATGGGTTTGAAAGACCTACTGGAAGGAAACCTTAATTTAAAATTGTATTCATGTTTCTAAAGATTTGCAATCTCTTATTTCAATCATATCTATTTAAAGATCGCTGACACATTGTATTTGTCAGACAAAGTCCAGCCTTACAGTTTGCCAAATACAAAGATATGTTGTTCATTTTGACTTCCCCATTGGGCTCAGAAATAAATATACACACACACATATGTACATATACATGCGTATATGTATAGATTCATATTCTAGACAAGGGGTGTCAAACTTATTTTCACCAGGGGCCACATCAGCCTTGTGGTTGCCTTCAAAGGGTGGAATATAATTTTAGGACTGTAAAAATGTAACTACTCCTCAACCAGTGGCAGGGAGCTCAGCACTGCCACCAGGTAGAAACAAGGTGCGGAGCCGGATAAAACAAGGTGGAGGGCTGGATCTGGCCAGTGGGCCTTGTGTTTGCCACCTGTGTTCTAGACTAAAGTCTCTACTAGTTATAATAGAATATGCTAATTCCAGGAAATAAGTGTTTTCATGAACCGTTTTATAAGGTAAGCCTGGTATTTCCTGAAGAAAGTATTTCTGTGTCTTGTAATAAATGAACTTTTGTTATTTTTAATGACAAGCATGTTTTATAATAGCCAGATAATATAAAGCCTAGAGATTCCTTTATAATAGTTAAATTTGTGTAGATGTGGCATAAACTAGTTGAAAAAGTAAAGCAGTCTATTTTAGTGACCTCATGTTTTCAGGTGATAGTCAGAAATCAGCGCTCTCCTTGTCATTATATTATTATGACTAAAATTGATTATTTGAAATCATCTACTCAATAGTACCAGAGGTTAGGGCACCACATTACTATGAGGAATGTGCTGGTACCAAGGACTGGTATCCTCCACTGTCCAAAAGTAAAGCATTCATATAAAACCTGTCACATGTCAAAATGTCTAAAGTGAAGAAGCAAATACTGTATTTTTTGGACCATAAGATGCACCTAGGTTTCAGAGGAGAAAATAGGAAAAAAAATTGAAGTAAAAAATGTGGTAAAATATTTAATAACATAAATAACATAATATTTCACCAATGTAAAGGTAAAGCTAAGTTTGCACTATAAGACGCACCCCCATTTTTCTCCCAAATTTGTGGAGAAAAATGCATCTTATAATCCAAAAATACAGTACTGCTAATTTATATGCCTTTATTTAGTTTACCACAATAAAAATGCTTTAATACCTCTAGTTTTACTATAAGTGTATCTCTCTTTCAAGCTCTCATATGCTTTTCTGATATCTTAGGACACATCTTGCTAATGGATGCACAAAATTAATTAGGAGAAAAGCACAGATGCTCATAGACACAGTTCAAAGCTATGGCGGCTTGATACAGAGATGCTAAGTGTAGTTCCCGGGAAGGAGCTTGGCACTGCCTCAGTAACAGCTTGCTGCAAAACAAATGCTGAATGAATGCTATTTTTGCTTTTCACTTTTTTTTTTTTTTTTTTTGTAAAAGTGAAATCCTCTCTGGATCTCTTTCTGTTAGCGAACACAGGTACTAATAGTCTTTCTTAAAAGCAAAGTGGTGTAATATAAACTTTCAAAAGCAGAGGATACCTATACTGGGTTAGTCTGTTAGGGATATTATTTTATTTGTTCCCAGCAGCATTGAACAGAGTCCTATTTTATAGCTGATCAAATTGGCTCTTGGTTAGTAAGCACAGAAACTGTTAGATCCAGGAACAACCTTGCTCTATAGTTATGCCTTCAAACTTCTTTGTTTATATGCCCTTTGAATGAATTGTGAAAGTATGCTCCTCACACAGGTTTAAGTTGATAGCTAAAACTTTTAATCAAAATTTTAAGTCATAACAACACGACTTGACATATTGTGAATATTTTATTTAAAAATTAATCTCTATATCACTCTTAAAAGTGTCCAGTTGAAGCTAAATACTGTGATGATTTGAACCTCACAATGATTTCTTTTTCAAAAAATATAAAGACATTTTTATGTTTAGGAATTTTACATAATACCTTTCTCTTCTAGATCTCTAAGGTTCATTCTACAACCTTCACAAAATTTTTATCTTAATGTAATATTTTATGCTTGACATGTTTTATTGATAACCCTGTTATACTTCTCTACAACAAAATTGTGTGTATAATTCAAAATTGATTTTTAAAATTTCCCATAATCATAAAGCTGTACAAAGAGTTATCTGCACAGTTAATTTGTCAATACAATTTTTATTAGTTCTCATGTGATCAGAACAATATAAATATATTAAGAAACTGATGAATAATCATTAAATATAAAAATATAATTGAATGGTCATACATTTCTAATAAGAAAGGTAAAACTTTTTAAATTCTTCTATCTATAGATGAATATTAAGAATTATTAGAATAAGCCCTGGCTGGTGTAGCTCAGTGGATTGAGCGCGGGCCTGCGAACCGAAGGATCGCGGTTCGATTCCCAGTCAGGGCACATGCCTGGGTTGCCAGGCCAGTTCCCGGCAGGGGACATATAAGAGGCAACCGCACATTGATGTTTCTCTCCCTCTCTCCTTCCCTTCCCCTCTAAAAGATAAATAAATAAAATCTAAAAGGAAAAAAAAAATACTTAAAAAAATCTTAAAAAAAAAAAGAATTATTAGAATAAGATAAAATGCAATCAAGTCTGTTGTTTTTTGTTTTTATGAATGTAAGAACTGAAAGTCTTTTTCACATAATTAAGTGGACGGGAATGAAAGTACCACTGTAACTCTATTTCTTTAAAGCCTTTATAGACACATGACAGAAGTTACAAAAATTAGTTTTAATGACATAAGTTATTGATTTTGGGGGGGGTGAATTTTTCAATTTTGTCAAAAGCAAGGCACTCAAATCCAACTGCCTTGCAAAACAAGTTGTTAAGCTGTCATTAGATTATTTTACTTTGTCAACATCAACACCAATGTTTCCATCACACTGACCCTTCTGTCTGATAACTGGGTAGTTCTACTGGCCAGAAACACATTTCATAGCAAGACTCTGGGTGGTAGGAGATAATTACTTCTTTTATAAAGTAGAAGAAAGTGTTATGAAAGGGGAGTGGAAAACAAGAAGAAGCAGAAACTGTTCTCCCTCAGATCAGTATCGGAAGAGACCACATAGAAGCTAAGGATCTGAAGAACATCAGTGTCCTTTGGAAACTTTACCCCTTTGGAGAGTCTTTGTGTGCCCTCTGGTGTATTTTTATCTGACCCAGTGTGAAGACCACAGCTCCATGCAACACCATAGGCTTTACAGTCTAGTTAAAGGGAACTGGATGAAAGAAGGTGAAGGGATTAGGCAAAGAACATATATGCATGACCCACAGACACAGACAACAGGGTGGTGATGGCAGAGGGAAGGGGGTTTGAGGGCTGGGTGGAGGCGGTCAAAAGGGCCTCCAACGGTGAAAATAAAGGAAAAAAAGAATGAACAGGTGAGGTATTTAATTTTAATAAAGCAGTAAAAAATAATAAAAGCAGCTCAAGTCCATAAGAAACCCACATCGCAAGATGGTTTTAGATTAATTGCAATCACACTGTGTGAAAAATCACACAAAATTTTTCATTCAATATTTTGCCAATAATATTGACTCAAATGCTGACATAACTGTATATAAACCAGGTTAAAGTATAAAATTAAGTTGAAATGATTATGGTTTAAACTCTCAAGTTTTCAATATATTTTAGTCAAATATGGGGGTTACTGGTGCCCCTTTAGGCTCTCATACCAAGGTTGCCCTTGAACCAAGGGCAGGGTTGAAATTAAGCAAAATTATCAGCAGTGCTCCCCATCCGTGCTGTTTCTCACCTGTTTTGGCTGCCACTGAAGCTCTTCTTCCTTGTATGTACAAACTCTGTGAGCCCCACTTGGAGCTTAACAAAGATATATTTCCATGGCTCACAAACATCTTTCTCTCAAATCCTTCCTGTAGTTTTCATGTTTCCCTTTATGTGTTTTATGTACTGGTTGGAATTAATCATTTGGTTTTCCAGAAGAAGCATGTAACAGAGGACTCGCTTCTAATCCCACCGTACATCACCCTCTTTGAATGAAGACTGGCCTTTGGTGTGTTGGTAGTGGTTCACTTTGCTTGCCCCATGATCTTTTTCATTCCACATTATTGTAAAGTATTCACTTTTCATCACCTATCATAATTTGTTTTAAAAACATAATGTTTTCATTACATTTAAGTAGAGACTCGCATATGGAAATATGGTTAAGAAGAGGGTTTTCTTTGTTTATTTGTTTGTTTGTTTGCTTTTTGCTTAACTTATGTGGAATCCAAACATCAAAGTGATTAACATAATCAAGCTGGTACAAATAATTTTCAATGCTTGGTTTGGAAATTTTGAGAATGCCAACTATCTCGTGCATGATATAATGTTAATTGTTCTCAGTTAATGTCTTAATTTGATTACTATCAATTTCAAATGGTCTGCTTGACTGTGGAGTATCATCCAGTAAGAAATCTCCAGCATGAAACTTCACAAACCACTTTTGACATGTTCGATCAGTCATAGCACCTTCTCCATACACTGCACAAATCTCTTTTTGCATTTCAGTTGTGTTTTCATCTTTCTTGAAATAATAAAGCATAATATGCCAAAAATCGTGCTTATTTCCTTCCATCTTCAATATTAAAATGGCTACACAATAATTCACTGATTTTGATACATTTTTTAATGCACGCTAATATGACAGCTTTCACAGTACTATCTAACAAAATTGTTTCAAATGAAGTTAAAGACAACTAAGCACTGCTAGAGCCAGCCTGTGGAAAAATGAATGAACTTTTTGGCCAACCCAATATTTTTAACATTTCTGCAGTATTTGGTTTAGATATACTTTTGTAGGTGTGGAGAGCAGGACCAATAAAATGGCATTGATCCAGTCAAGATAGCATGAAGTATACAAAACGAAATGGAATCACTCATGTCAAGCAAGATGGCTGCCAGTGAGCAATGATGCTTTGGTTCAAGAGGAAAACTACCTAAGTCATGGTAGACACATCTGGCAAGGAGACACACCTGAGATATCTGCACACGTGATCAGAACAGCCGTGTCTGCAGAGCAGACTACCCACAGAGAGACACTTGCCATTAGGCATGCCAAGCAGAGCAGCCATGTACCAACAACAGGCTCCTAGGCAAATTCCACACTTGGCATCAGTGGTGCCAAGACATTTATCAAAAGGCCCATATGGATGGAGTATACCATTTTCAGGGTATAACTGAGAGAGGCTCCAGACCATTGCTGAGACAGCTGAGCTCCACGCACCAGCTTGCTGCTCCATACCACACAAATTTCCCTTGGCATTGGCCACTGAAGGCTCTGCCCTCCTGGACTGGGGACTTTGTCTGCTCTGCTGCCCACCTGGCTCTGGAGATTCTTCCTTACAAGATGCTGACAACTTCCTTGCCCATTGTGCTGTTTCCTGGACCTGCAGACTGAGACTCTCCATTCAGGTTCATTACCCCCCATTGACTGCTGTGTGTGTGTGTGTGTGTGTGTGTGTTATAGTTCTCTTAAATTGTCAGAGTATGAGTAGGATATTAATGTACGTTGATGATCTACTTTGAGTGAACCTGAATTCAATAAAAGTTGAGTGAATAGCATAGTTATATATGTGACTCTTGCTTATTCCTTGGTGCCTGGTTGCTCAGCAGGCTAGCCGAGCATTTGCCCGGATGACTTATAGGAAAGGCTATATCATGAACATACACTTGTGACAGTAGAAATAACATCTTTCTTAAGATAAATTAGACAATATTTTTCATTTAAAAATTTAAATTAAGGAATTTAAATGAATTATATTCATTGATATAACTGAGATGCCTGTGGTATTAGTTTTCTATTGCAGAATAAAGAGTTACTGCAAACATAATGTCTTCCAATAATGCCAACTTATGATCTCACAGTTCTGCAAGTCATAAATTCGGCACAGAGAGACTGGGTTCTTAACTGGCTGTGTCATCATCGGAAGCTCAGGATCTTCCTCTAAACTGACTCAAGTTATTGGCCGAATTTAGTTCCTTGTTGGATGCCTTCTGGAGGATTACTCTCACACTCTGAGATCCACACCAGATGACTCCCTCCATCATCAAAGCCAGTAATGTGTAACTTCCTGCATATGAAATTTGTGTCCAGAATTTGATTATCCTTTAGAGGAAAGTGGGATCATTTAACCTATCCTCACTTATGCCTGGGCTGCTGAGGATAATCTAACTGTGCAAAGCAGCATACCCTGATTGCAGGAGTGACCATTCCATCATGTTCACAAACCCTGCCTACCCTCAGCAGGGATTGCACAGAAATGTACACCAAAGAGCAGAGATCTTAGGACCATCTTGGAATTGTGCCTACCATGCTTCTTTTTACTTATGTAAACTTATTTTTCAATTTATTTAGGCCCTTAAATTTTTTTCTAAAATCATTTTTAAAGGCTATTTTTTACAGCAGTTTTAGGTTTACAACAAAATTGAGGGCAATGTGTAGAGATTTCTCATAAAACCCCTGCACCCACACATTGTCACCATCACTCATGAGAATGGTACATTTTTTCTGGTGCTTTTATTTTTTATTGTACTTTCCCATTGCCATTTTATCACCCTCATACACCCCGTCCCACAGTCAACACATTGTTGTTCATGTCCATGAGTCTTTTTTTCCTTTTTGCTTGGTCCCTCTACTCCCTCCCCATACCCCCAATAGCTGTCAGCCTGCTCTTTATCTATGAGTCTGTTTCTATTTTGCTTGTTAGTTCATTTTGTTTGTTAGATTCCTCATATGAATGAAATCGTATGGTATTTGTTTTTCTATGGCTATCTTATTTCACTTAGCATAATATTCTTTAGGTCCATCCATACTGTTGCGAAGGATAATATTTTCTTTTCTTTCTTTTATAGCTGTGTAGTATTTGATTGTGTAAATGTCCCATAGATATTTTATCCACTCATCTATTGATGGACACTTGGGCTGCTTCCCTATCTTGGTGATTTTAAATAATGCTGCAATGAACATAAGGGTACTTATGTTCTTTCAAATTAGTGTTTTTGGTTTCTTCAGAAGTATTTCCAGAAGTGGGATTGCTGGCAATCCAAAAGGCAGTTCCATTTTTAAGTTTTTGAGGTATCTCCATACTGCTTCCCACAGTGGCTACACCAGTCTGCATTCCCACCAACAGTGTAGAAGGGTTCCTTTTCTCCACATCCTCTCCAGCACTTGTTTGTTTATTTATTGATGATGGCCAGGGAATGGTACTTTTTTAAACCAATGATGAAAGTAAGGAATTTTACTTTGTGAACAAACGTTAAATTATAGAGAGAGTTTGGATGATGTTTAAGAGAGTATATGGTGGTCAAGAACATAGGTCTGAAGCCATTATTTAAATTGTAATCACAGCTCCTATTCTATGTGATTCAGGACAAGCTACTTAACTTTCCTTGCCTCAGTGTCTCATGTATAACATGGGACTAATATTACTTACCACTTAGGACAATTTTAATGATTAAGTGACTTAATATTCATAAGGAATGCAGAGTCCAGGAGAACAGCATTCAGTAAGTGTTAGCTATTAATATTTATCTTCCACAGTTACATGGAACATACTTACTCTGTTTTAAAATCTATTCTCTTATATATTGAATCTATATTTCTCTGATTATATACTCTAATTATATTTCTCTAATATCTACTTCTGTGCAATATATACTGATGGATTTGTCAAGCCTTCACTATTATTCATGTCCTAGTTTTTATTAATTGTTCTATTTATCCATCAGGCCTCTATGATAAGTTAACAAAAAATTGGAGAAAGTGAAGAAGCTTGCAATGGGTGGAAAGGACATTCATAGGCAAAGGGAACACAGGCTCCTGGTATGTGTGAGGGACAGGTGTGTCCTGGAGAACAGAAAATATAATGAGGAGTGAACAAAGAGGGGTTGTAAAAGGTGAGGTCAGAGAGAGGTCTTATTGGGCTATCTTGTAGGGTCTTACAAACCATGACAAGACTTAGACTTTCACTCTGAGGAAGTCAGACAGCCATAGGAAGTTTTTAGATGGAGGCATGGCATGATCAGACGTGTTCACACATGATCTACTGTGTGAAGAACGGACTTTCTAGAAGCAAAGGTGGAAGGAGAGATGCACACAGTTGAAGCAGATGATGACAGCGGCTTGGACTAGGGTGGTGGCCACGGAGCTTATTAGAATTAGATTATTCAGAACTCTTAGATTATAGATGTATTTTGAAGAGAAAGTTGAAAGTATTTTTTGTTGGTTATATTTAGTTATGAGGAAAAGAGAGAACTCATAATTATGCCTCCAACATTTAGACCTGCTTAGGTTTTTCAGCAAGATCCTGCTTAGATCTGTTCCTATCAGATGTTAAGCAACTGGAAAAAATGGAATTGCCATTTACTGAGATGTGGACACACAAGAAAGATATGGGGGAGATCAAGACCGCTGTTTTAAATATGTTGAGTTAAAGGTACCTGTTAGTTATATAGGGAAGATGTTAAGTAAGTGATTTGAATATATTAATTTGAAGTTCAGAAGTAAGGTTTGGCTTTGAGCTGCTAATGGGGAATTTTCAGGAGACTGAAAATATTTGAAGTCATGAGTTTGTATGAGATTATTCAGAGAATAGATGTAGATCCGGATGAGAAGATTACAAGACAGAGCCTAGGGCATGCCAGCATTGCCTACAATGAACCAAGAGAAAAAGAAAGGAAGAAAGGGAACAACCAGGAAGGAGTTATTTGTTCGGGTAGACAATAGTGGATGGCGTCCCATGAATGAGTGGAACACTTTATTAGATAAGAGCATTGGCAGTTTTCTCATTCTAACAATGGAGAAGGCCCAGTGTTGTATTTGGCATAAGAATTTTGCCAGGGTTGGTCTAATATAGACAGCACATTTTTGTTCTTTTAATTTTTTTTATTTATTGATTGATTTTAGAGAAAGGAAGAAAGGGGTGGGAAAGAGAGAGAGAAACACAGACCCGTTGCTCCACACATTCACATATCTACTAGTCTCCTTCTGCATGTGCTTAGACCAAGGGATCGAACCCTTCAGCTTGGAATGTGGGGATGATGCTCCAACCAACTGAGCTACTCAGCCAAAGCAATGTTTTCTTTCTAGTATGAAATGTTGCTTTTTGGGCATAGTAGTCACTGCAATAATAGACCTCTATTCCTGTGGAAGAGATTGAAGTAAAAAGAGAGAAAGTTCTCCACTTTCAATGGAGAGAAGTAGCTAGAAGCTAAGGGGGAGCATCACAGTGAAGGAAGACAGGTGAGGGCTGTACCACTGCAAAGAGTAGGAAGGCTGAGTACAAATATCTTATTTAGATAAAGTATTTTAAAACTTAACAAAAGCACCTCAAGAAACCCCTCATAATAGTCAAATGTTCAAAATGGTTTCAAGATTGTTATATAATTTGTCTAAGTTTGTCATCTCAGACCAGAGGCTAAATAATGTATCTATGAAGTTAGATTAGAAAATAAGCTAAGATTAGAAAATTTAAAATTTATTATTAAGAATTGTGGGAGATCATGGATAAGTTTACATGACCCCCATTTCTAAATAAGTAAAGAAAAAAATGATTTCCTGGACTTGGGAAAATATATTCAAACTAGAGTGAAATATTGGCACTAAACACCAAACAGAAATACCTATTGACAGAAATGTAAATACTGTATTGATGAGCTTCTGAGAGTTTTTAAGGATAACAAGACAGAAATATCCATACATGTTCAACTAGAGGCTAAATAATCAATCTTAGCAAGACTGATTCAAGTTAACAAGCTGTGCAATTTTAACAGACCATACAGAATATTAAAATTTATTTATGTGTTTGTAAGATAGATTTTATGGACACTACCTCCACCTGCACCCAAATTATACACACTATATACTGAAGGAAATTTCCTGAGGAAAAAATTTAAACCTGTTCACAATTTATGAAAAGGAATACAATTTGAAATTAAGATATATTTGAATTAACAAATTGGTAACAACTAAAAAATATTGATCTTATTCACTATTGGAGACAGTATGGAGAAAAGCTATTATCATTTATTCTTGGGTAGAGTTTAATTTGATAAAACATTTTTGAAGAGCAGTGTGGTAATATATGTTAAAATTTTAAATGATTGGTATTAATTCATTTTCTAGGAATTTAAAAAAACATGCCCACAAGAATGAGAAGATGCATGTGTGTGTATATTTGGTGAAGCGCTATCTGTACCAGGGAACATTGGAAATGGCTTAAATATATATAAGATTATTAAATAAATTATGCTGTCTATAACCTCTAGATAGCTGTCAATATTTATTAATTCAGAAAAAGTCCAGCATATAGTTATATTTTTCCATTTAAGGTACAGAAGAGTATGGTGGGTGGGAATGATGGCAGCAATCTGTCTTGAGTACAGACAATGCAGTTATTAAAAATGATAGAGAATTACGGGACAATAATAAAAGCAACTAAAAGTCAGTCTCTGCCTTTTATTATTACCATGAGCTGGCAGTTTAAACAATGTGAGTCAAAAAATACTCCTCCCCTCTGGGGTAGGTTACTCCCATTGCACAACTAACCCCTACCCTTGATTGGCTATTGCAGAAGGTGAAAAAAAAAAAATGAGACTAAGCAGAGGGGAGGGAATGGAGGAGGGAGAGTGACTATGAACAAGTAGTACATTTGGGAGTGGTTCAATGTGTTTCAAATGTGGAATATTCATTTAAATTTGTGCTATATTTTAAAGGGTTTTATATTCTGTAATTTGGGATTTGGCAGACAATGACCTGTGACCCAAATCTGACTGTTGCATGCCTTTGTAAATAAAGTTTTATTGGAGCAGATACACTCATGCTTTTTTATATGTTTATGGTTGTTTTTGCCCTACAATGACAGAGTCGAGTGTTGAGTAGTTGCAACAGAAACTGTAAGATCTGAAAAGCTTAAATTATTAACTATACCAACACAAATTGAAAATTTATAGGCCTCTGCTGTAAGTAATGGAATATTTTAATTATATATTTTTTAATTTTTTTATTTTAATTGTTGATCTTGTACAGTTTTCTGTCTTTTACTCCTACCCCAGCCCACCACCCCAGCCCTCCCCACCTCCCTCCCATTTCCACCCCCCATAGTTTTTGTCCATGAGTCCTTTATACTTGTTCCTGTAAACCCTTCCCCTTTTCCCCTGAAATTCCCTCCCCTCTCCCCTCTGGTCACTGTCAGCTTGTTCCCAATTTCAGTGTCTTTGGTTATATTATGCTTGTTTGTTTATTTTGTTGATTAGGTTCCTGTTAAAGGTGAGATCATATGGTATTTGTCTTTCACTGCCTGGCTTATTTCACTTAGCATGATGCTCTCCAGTTCCATTCTTTCCTATCAGGTTTTAATTCAGTTGTTGAATTATATATAATGGCTGTTTTGGTCACCAGCAATTTCTATCATGTTTAATGAATGTTGTGTATCAATTCCTAGTTTACGCATTTTAGCATATTTATGTGATTTATGAGAAATTTATGGGAAAGTTGTTAGCCTTTCAATTCAATAATTGAGCCTGTTTGCATGCTTGGGGTTCCCATGTATCCTGACTCTTCGTAAGTAACATAAAAGATAAAATCAACATGAAAGTATTTTATTTCTGCTCCTTTCTTTATTATACACAGAATGCCTGATGACTAGGTTGCCTATGTAATTTTGGTGAATACGTCTTACCAGTCCCTACATTATAGCTCTCATTAAGTTCCAGAAACAGAACTACTGTTTATTAACAAACACATGACTTAAATTATGGAATTCTCCTATGAAAGAAGTCCAAGTAATTTACATAAGGCCTTGTTCATAACATATAGTTTAGGTTGTGTTCTCACTTGAAAATCCTTTATTTTTTATAATCTACCCCCCCACTTCAATATTTAAAGGTATGTTACACATCCTTCTTAATAGAGTGTTTGCCATTAAAAGGTGTTCTATAAATTTCAACTAAATTGTGTACTTTCACAGAAGAGTGATAGGAAACCAAAGCTCTCAGGGTATCAGGAAAAGGAGATTGGTGTTATTTGGTAGCATATTCTTAGAGAAGACCAAGTCCTTACAGTTTTACCAAACCTGGAGTTAGACCTGTCCAGTTCTGTACAACTTACCCAATAGAGAGTCACTTCATTATTTGATCTTATAAAAGGCACTCACAAAACTACTCATCTTTTTCTTTTAAAATTGTCTTCTGATTCATTTCTTTTAGTATTAACCACTGAGCACCCACCATGCATGAAGCTCTTTCCTAACCACAGAGGATGTTAAACTAAACAAAATCTCTGTCCCCAGAAAAATCTTACACTCTACACTCAAGTATAGATATTCTTGTTTATAGTCTCTCACTCCCCTTCCCTGCTCATGTGCTCAAATTTTCTCAGAACTAAACTAAACCTTTTTGCTAGAGAATTCTGAGAAAAATGGCAACCTGAATGCCTTTTAACTTTCCACCTCTCTTAAGTTTCCTTGTTGAGGGAGACAGCAACAATACTCTGCCACCCTCAGAGGGTCTCAGTCCTTGGAGACCTGTGATTTCTCTATGGGGGAAAGTAGTGCCCATCTGCCCTTGCAGCATTCTGAGAGGTGGGCTAAAACCTGCTGCTCCTCAGGACTTGCAGGGAAGTTGGGAGCGGAGAGAGGGCTGCCTCTTAAGACCTGGGCAGATTCTCAGTAGTTCTCTGGTTTGTAGTTTTGTTCTACAAACATTTGGAGTAATGTTTCAAAATTATATACCCCAGGAAAAAATGTGTGAATAAAAATAAAACAAGAATAGTCAAATATGAAACAAGAACACATTAGGGGGTAAAGTGGATGATGATTCCATAAAACAAGCACACACCTGCATGCAGAGAACAACTGATGGTTGCCAAAGGGAGGGGAAGGTGGGGGGATAAGTGAAAAAGTGAAAGATGATCAGAGGTACAAACTTTCAGTTATAAAATAAATAAGTCATAGGTAAGTAATGTACAGAACAGGGAATGTAGTCAATAATATCGTACTAAATGTGTACGGTAACAGACTTAGTGTGGTGATCATATTGCAAGGTACCTAAATGTAGAACCACTATGTTGTACATCTGAACTAGTATAATATTATATGTAAGCTATACTATAATAATAATTATATATACATACACATAACCTCAAAAAGCACATGTAAAGAAATAAACTAGCAGTTGCAAGGTGCTGTTTTGAATACTTATCAATAAAATAATCAGGCATATACATGTCTTAAGGCATACTGGAAGAACAATTGAATATGGATAAGATTTAGAGGGATTAGTTTAATGAGAGATTGTGTTCAGCTGAGCAGAACCTTCAAAAGATAATTTTTCCAAGTGCCAATCAGTAGATGAGTGTTGAAAACAGCTGTGGTACATTTACACAATGGAAAACTACTTGGCCATAAAAAGGAAGGAAAGGTTACCCTTTGCAACAGTGTGGATGGCCTGGAGAGTATTATGCTAAGTGAACTAAGCCAGTCAGAGAAAGACAAGTACCATGTGATTTCACTTATATGTGGAATCTAATGAATGAAATAAACTAACAAAATAGAAATGGACTCATAGATACAGAGAAGAAACTGACAGCTGTCAGAGGGGAGACGGGTTGGGAGGCTGGGTGAAAAAGGTGAAAGGATTAAGCAAAAAACAACAACAACTCATAGACACAGACAACAGTAGGTGATTACTGGAGGGAATGGGGTAGGGGGCAGTAGAAGAGAATAAAGGGGGGATAAATGGTGATAGAAGAAGACTTGACTTGGGTGATGAACACACAATACGATATACAGGTGATGTGTTATAGAATTGAACACCCGAAACCTATATAATTTTATTAACCAATGTTACCTCAATAAATTCAATTAAAAAGATGTAATTTAAATGGCGCTAAACTAAATTGTATTTTAAAAGTCCATGTGTTTTATATATATACTTCAAACTTGGACAAAATTTTGGTATCAGTATTTATCAAAGCTTTCCTAATTTGGACTAAAATTTAAAATAATGTCAACACATTTTTTCATTCTAAATATTTAATTCAAATTATGCTTTCCATAATTTTTATAACACAAGTAAACTAAAGCAGATTTTACTCTTAGAAATCACATATATGTATGTAATGATGATTTTGCATAGATTGTAAACAAAAATTGCATTTTCTTTTGAACTCACAGAATAAGGGATTAGATCACCGTCTTGGGAATGTCTACCAAATAATAAAATTTTCTACGAGAACTTTAGAAATAGACCAATATAATGAAAAAGAAGAGACACATTGAAATGCAGACCATGTTCTTCTTGAAAAGATTGATGTATTAAATATTTATGCAAACACACTAAATTGGCAAGTGTATGAAAACATTATTACATATTTATCACCTTCCCATCTCATCTTTTTGAAAAGAATTTCTTTCCTATAAAACTAAAATGGATGGCTGTAAGTTTTCCAAAGTTAAGTTTTTTAATTGCATGACATAGAATAATTTATTTTTCAGAGTTTATATTAATTCACATGAATAATAAAATTAATGTTGAAACTAGAAAAGACTAAACATTTATTCAAAATAGAAATTAATCAAGTGCTGTTTCATCATCAGCCTTTCTCCACAGACCTGAACTGAAGCCTCGTAATATGAAAGATGTACCCTAAGCGGGAATGTTCACTTGAGAAATAAACGAATTCCATGGGTCAGGGAGTTATTGAGCGAACAACTGGTTCGGTGCAAAAGCCAAATGTTATAAGAGAATTAATGAATTTCCAAAGTATCTAACTTTTTTGAGAGTGTAATAAATCTTGAATGAGTCCACAATTTGATGATATTTGGGAAGTGTCATTTAAATTAAAAATTAAATTGACTACACTTCTCATTAAAAGCCAGAGAGTTGACATGATAGTATATAGACTCTAAAAATATTCATGTTTGATATAAACTGCCTTTTGATGAGAATATGGTGTTCTATATCAAAGCTTCCTCCTTTCCCCACCTCTCCTTTGTCCTGCTGAACTCTCTGCTTTCACCTCACCTCGTTGTTGATTTGCTCTTTACCACACTTCTAGGACAACACCGTCTTGCCTTTTCACCCCTCTGAGCATTTCCACCCCTCTGAGCTTCTGTTACTTTCCTGCTCTCTTCTGTTTGCATCTCTCTCCTTTCTCACCCCGCACATTTTTGATGTTTAAAACCTGCCACGTTTTTACTTTTCCTCGCTTTGAGTCCTCATGATGTCCGTGTTGTGAAAGTTTGTTCACCTTGAAGGGTGGGGTAACACGTGGGATTTTTGACTCTATTTCCTTTAACTTGATTATTCCATCATAGTAAAAAAAATCCATATCATAGCAAGGAAGAGATGGATGAGGAAGAGAAAGTAAAATTAAGTCAGCCCTAGGTGGCTGCTTTTAAAAGAAACTTGGAATTGAACTTGGGCTAAAATTGACCTCTCCCTCCGTAATCCAAGCCACTATTTCTTTTTCCCTCAACCTGTTTGTTTTTATTGTATTTTTGCCATTACCATTTATCCTACTTATATTCCCCTCCCCCTGCAATCAGCACACTGTCGTCCATGTCCATGAGTCCTTTTTCCTTTTTGCTTAATCCCTCCAGCCCAGGGATCAAAATTCTATTTCTGTGTGGGAATCTACTTTTCTGGACCTTCAGCCATCTCTGCAGTCATTTTTCCTTTACTCCCTGAAGGCTCTCCCTGGAGCCTTATCCTAGGTGCTAAGAGGTCCTCAGCCTCCTCCAAATTCTGGAAGATCTTAGGCTTTTGTTTTTTTCCTGCTCAGCCTTCATTGCTGGTCACAGGCAGCTGCTGAACTCTGGATTCCTTCTGTGTTTCTCACCTTCCTCTTACTGCTTTCTGTTCCCTGTCCCGGTTCTCCATAAGCTTGGAATGCAGACCCTGCTCATTCAATCCCTAAAGCATCATTCTTTCATGCAGAAACTTTTACTGAAGACTGTGGGGATCAAGGATAGGGATGCAGTCAGAGTAGCACAGCAGCTCTGAGAAAAACTGTCATTTTAGTTGTCCTGCTTGCAAATTTGTGCCACATTATTTTCTGCCTAGAGATTTTTTCCCCATATCCACCTCTTCCCCCCATTCAGGGACACCCAGTTATGTTCTCCTATGATCAGGAAAGTATTTTATATTCTTGCCACATTATTACACAGAGTAATTTCACTTTGTATATAACCAGTTTATATTAGTTTCTATTAGCTGCTGTATTCACTTTGTATAACCAGTTTGTATTAGCTGCTGTAACAATTTACCATAAACTTTGTGGCTTAAAATAACAGAAGTGTATTCTCTCACAGTTCTAGAGGCCAGAGTCCAAAAATTAAGGCATCAGCAGGGCCATACTCCCCTGGAGGTTCTAGGAGAGATCCCTTTCTTTGCCGCTTCCCAGCCTCTGGGGGTGCCAGGAATTCCTTGGGTTTCCTTGGTTTGCAGCTGCACCACTCTGCCTCCTTCTTCACGAGGCCTTCTCTTTTCTGTCTTCTCTTGTGATTCTTATAAGAATGCTTGTTTTTGGATGTGGAACCCACCAGGGTAATCCAGGGTGGTTTCATCTTCAGATCCTTACTTAATTACATATGCAGAGACACTTGTGCCAAATAAGGCAACATTCCCAGGTTTCGAGAAGTAGGCTTCGGGCACGTGTTTTCAGGGGGCCGGCATTCAAGCCATGACACAGTGGATCTAAGCAGATGCCAGTTTTCTTAACGCTCACAAGGAGAGAGAGACAATGAAAGTATTGTCCCAATTTAATTTAAAGAAAAACATAATCCTGTCCCTCAGAATGATTCTGTAATCCCTCTAGGGCTTTTAGAGCAAATTACAGTTAGATTTAAAATGATGTTTTTCTTCTCATTAGAAGACCCCAACGCATTAAAATGGTTAAATAATGTAACATGTTGAAATATGAGAAAGTTTATATTATTTCAGAAGCTGAAATTAAAATTTGTATATATTCATACAAATGCCACTATAGTCTATATATATGTTGTGTGTATACATATACATGTAAAAACACAGATTTATAATCATGATATATAGTGTACTGTGTTTAATCTTAATATATAATAAACTTTTTCAATATTTTAACATATTTTTCAAAACTTATTTTTAATTATTTAGAAAATGCTTAATTATTATAGAAATTACAAGTAAACAAAAAAAATCATAGTGTAAATTTCTCCCACATCAAAAAAAAAATCAACCAACTTTGGGAGACATACATTCTTGTTTTTTATATGCAATTATGTCCATATATATATGAATCTATACCTGTAACTACATCTGCATTTGTTTATAGTTTTGATTATAACAGAACTTGAACATACCATATTGTTCTATACTTGATTTTTCATTTCTCCAGTTAATATATTACAATTTTTGTTTTAAATTGTTTGATAATAGTACTATCATATATAAAATGTATATGTATATAAAGTACATTATTGTTTTTATGTACTATAAATTATTATCATTGAAGATAATTTTTACTGTTAAAGTGAATACTGTTAATGCACACATTTTGTCATATGTCTTTAAAAATGCATATAATAATTTCTTTAGGATGAATTCTCAAAGATGATTTTGCTGGATTATAGAATACATATATTGTGGCAGAGACTGCTAATCATCAATCAAAATCTCTGCTCTCTGTTGCTTGAGCTTCAGGCAGCTCATTTCCCAGCCTCACTTGCAGCTGGGTGTGGCCATGTGGTTGACTGAGTTCTAACCAATGGAATGGAAGCATGCTACTCTTGTGCCATCTCTGAGTCAGGTTGTTAATAAGCAGATCTAATTCCTGCACGTCCTCTTTCTCCTGGGCTTCCAGTAACACAGGAAGAGGTCTGAAGAACAAAAGAAACCTGTGCCTCTTAGGTACCATGGGGACTTTGGACCCGGAACATCTGTCTTAGGGGTTAGGTAACTGAAAAATAAACATATTGTTTTTGAACTCTTATATATTGTAGAGTATTTTAAAAATTACTGCTCTGTATGAAGTAAAACATGTGTTTTTAGAAGCTTTGATATATATTGTTAAATTACATTCTTCAAAGTCTAGCAGTGAGGCTACCCTTGCTATTTTTTTTTTTTAAGATTTTTTTTTTAAGTACTTTTTTTTTTTTCCTTTTAGATTTTATTTATTTATCTTTAGAGAGGAAGGGAAGGAGAGAGGGAGAGAAACATCAATGTGCGGTTGCCTCTTGTATGTCCCCTGCCGGGAACTGGCCTGGCAACCCAGGCATGTGCCCTGACTGGGAATCAAACCGCGATCCTTCGGTTCGCAGGCCCGTGCTCAATCCACTGAGCTACACCAGCCAGGGCGCCCTTGCTATTTTTTAACTGAGATTATACAAACATGTTTACAACCAATTTTAATATTTACCAGAAAAGTCCTGCCAACACTTTCTAGTGATTCTCATATACGTATTCTTCCACATGACCCTTATAATCATATATCCAGTTTTCCTAAAAAGTCTTAAGGGAGATTGTTGAGGCTGTGGTAAATGCAATATAATTATATCATCTTTCATCATTAAACCCATATATTCTTATACTTATTTATTGCTATGTTGCTGTGATAAACTGTTTTCTACATATGAATTTCCAAAGGTAAAATCTTTCCTTATGTGATTTTGCTAGAAATGTGGGAATTCAGAGAAATGGTAAGAATAAATCTACAATTCTTTATATGGATTATAGTTTCTTTCTATAAGGAATATGTAAAGACAGTCTCATCAGAGTAAACCAATTTGACCCCAAAGTCATTATCATTGTGTTTTAATATAAACATTAATTTTTTCAATATAAAGAAAACAAAATGTTACCTCAAGGTTAATTTAATTGCATTTCTTCTGTATCAAAATTAATGTTTATGTGAGTTTCTAAATGGGTTTAACTGCTTTTAATTAATTAATTAAATTAATTTTAATGTAAATTATTATCTTCTTCCACTTACTTTTGGGGTCTTGATCTGAATGAACTGTTTATATTACAGATGAGCCATCCTTCTAGTGATTTGTATTTAATTAAATTTTCTGTTTTTAAAGTATAGTTTACTGATTATGGTACTACAGTTGTCCTTTTGTTTTCTCCCCTTTATTGCCCTCCACCCTGCACCCACCTCCCTCCAGCATTCCCGACCTTACTTCACATCCATGAGTTGTACATGTAAGTTCCTTGGCTTCTCCATTTCCTATATTATTCTTACCCTCCCCTTGTCTATTTTGTACCTACCATTTATGCTTCTTATTCACTGTACCTTTTCCCCCCATTCTTTCCCCTCCCCCTCCCCACTGATAATCCTCCACGAGATCTCCATTTCTGTGATTCTGTTCCTGTTCTAATTGTTTGCTTAGTTTGTTTTCGTTTTTTCATTTTTTAAGGTTCACTTGTTGATAGTTGTGAGTTTGTTGTCATTTTACTGCTCATAGTTTTTTATCTTCTATTTCTTAGATAAGTACCTTTAACATTTCATAATAAGGGCTTGGTGATGATGAACTCCTTTAACTTGACTTTATCTGGGAAGCACTTTATCTGTTCTTTCCTTCTAAATGAAGCTTTGCTGGATGTAACCTTGGGTGTAGATCTTTACCTTTCAGGATTTTGGATGCTTCCTTCCAGCCCCTTCTTGCCTCCGAGGTTTCTTTTGAGAAATCAGCTAGTAGTCTAATGGGAACTCCTTTGTAGGTAATTGTCTTCTTTTCTCTTTCTGCTTTTAAGATTCTCTCCTTATCTTTAATCTTGGATAATGTAATTATGATGTGCCTTGGTGTGTGCTTCTTTGGGTCCAACTTCTTTGGGACTCTCTGAGCTTCCTGGACTTCCTGGAAGTCTATTTCCTTTGCCAGATTGGGGAAGTTCTCCTTCATTATTTTTTTCAAATAAGTTTTCAATTTCTTGCTCTTCCTCTTCTCCTTCTGGCACTCCTGTGATTTGAATGTTGGAATGATTAAAGTTTTCCTGGAGGTTCCTAACCCTTTCTTCATTTTTTTTTTTTTTTTTTTAGTTTTTGTTTCTTCATTCTGTTTTGGTTGGATGTTTATTTCTTCCTTCTGGTCCAAATCATTGATTTGAGTCCCAGTTTCTTTCCCTTCACTGTTGGTTTCCTGTATATTTTTCTTTATTTCACTTTGCATAACCTTCAGTTTTTCCTCTATTTTGTGACCATACTCAACCACTTCTGTGAGCATCCTGATTACTAGTGTTTTGAACTTTGCATGTGATAGGTTAGGTTATCTCTTCATTGCTTAGTTTTATTTTTGAAATTTTGATCTGTTCTTTCATTTGGGTCATATTTCTTTGTTTGGTGCCCCTGTTATGTTGTAAGGGATGGGGCCCTAGGTATTTTTGAGGACAAGGCAACCCTGGTAACTGCACTGTGGTGTTATATGTGGGGGAGGGGTCTGAGAAGGAACAATGCCACTTGCTTGGATCTTGGCCAGCTTTCAGTTGTTTCCCCTGTTACCCACAAGCAAATTGGGCCCTTCTTGTGCTGATTTCTGGTCCTCTTTGACCTGACTGCCTATCTTCTCCCCTCCTATTGGGAACTGCTTTGCCTGGTTTCAGAAGCTGTAACCCCCCATGGCTAAGGCTGAGTAAAAAGACCTTGGGACCCTAAGCCATTAAGGAGACAAAGCTTATCTTCCTTGTAGGGGTGCTGCCTCTGCCCCCTTTCACTTCACCCTGCTTGGCCCCAGGTGGATGACTGGTTAGCCAATGATGGGTAAGATTCCTCAAAGGAGGAACAACCTAAGGCAGGCATGGTTGCAAAGGGGCCCTCAGGGAGGGACTTGGGGGGCTATAGAAAAAGGGGGTGATGGACCCTAACCCCTTGGCTTTGACATAGCCAGAGTCCTCATTCTGTCTGCAAGAAGTCTCCTAATCTCTTGGCTGCCTTACTTCCTCTGCTTGACAAGCCTGAAACAATGCCTTGAGTCTGAAACAATGCTGGAGGTGGGTGTGACCCTGTTCTGGAAAGGGCAGAATCCCTGGGGTGATCAGGCTTAAGAAAGAATGCATAAGATCTTGGGAAATCTGTTTTTCTAAGAATACCCTCAATTTAAATGATAAGGGTCCAAGCATAGAATGAGTTTGTTTCCCCAAAGTTTTAGGGCCTTTTAGCTATCTGATCCTGACTCAAAATAAGCCCTCAGAGTTCTTTTCATCTTATCTATTGTTTGATCCTTACTGCAGACAATGATTGATGAGCTTTACCTGTATTCGTATGCAAATTAAACCCAATAAAAGCCCATTGAGGAACAGGCTCAAGGTCCTTCTCCTTTGACAGATTGGCCACTTTTTCTCCTCCAGCAGATCATGTCTTGGTAGACTTATTTTCATTTGTGGCAGCCAGAGGGGCTCTGTGGATGGAGCCCCCCCCACACCTCCTACTAGTCTGAGTGACTGTTTCTTCTTCAACTCCTTGGTTGTCAGACTTCCAAACAGTTCAGTTTTCTGGAAGTTCTCATTATTTTTCTTTTTAAATTTGTTGCTGTCTTTCTTTTGGTTGTGTGAGGAGGCAAAGTATATCTACCTACGCCTCCATCTTGGCTGGAAGTTCTAATTAAATTTTCTGTGATTTGTTTGTACTTAGTTCAACAATCCATCAGGAACTTAGATTGATGTTGGGTGGGTGAACTGTGTATCTAAACTAATTTTTCCACAAATTGCTAATTAATTATTGTCCTTTATTAATTAACACTCTCTTCTCTGTTACTTCCATATGTTGCCTATGTCAAATAAAATTTTTGTTATAAAGTTTCAGACATTTTTACTATGTCTGTTTATCTTCATACTTATCTTTAATCTAGCAGCATACTGTTTCGATTATCAATGTTTTAAAATGTGACTTGATATCTGATTGAGTTGGCAGCCGTGCCTCGAATTTATTCACTAAAATGTTTTACATAATCTCTCTTATTATTTGCATTTTAAAAGTTTTTTAAATGGCAAGGAAATAATTGGAAACTATTTTAATGGGCATTGTATTGACTTCACAGAACAATTTAGTAGAACTACATTTTAATTTTTTATTTTCAACTGAGGACATTTTTTCATTGCCCTTAGAGAGAAGAGGGGAGAGAGAGTGACAGAAAGAGAGAAACATTTGATGTGAGAGAGAAACATCAATTTGCTACCTCCTGTATATGCCCAGACCTGGGATTGAGTGTGATAGATGGGGGAATGAACCCACAACCCAGGCATGTGCCCTGAAAGGGATTTAAACCTGCAACCTTCCAGTTACTAGATGATGCTCCAACCAACTGAGCCAATCCGGCCAGTTCTAGAAGTACCTTTTAAAACATAGTAGTCATCCTGTCACTAATTTCATTATAGAGGAATCATAAGGCACTTGAGTATTTTTCTTAAAAACAGATATTTTCTTATTGAGGTATAATTGACATAACGTTATATTAGTTTCAGCTGTACAATATAATGATTCGATATTTATATATTGCACAATGATCACCACAATAAGTCCAGTTAAGCCACATACAGATACATTTTTTTCTTGTGATGAGAACTTGCAAGACCCAATTTCCTAACTACTCTGAAATGTGCACAATCATTAGCTACAGTCGCCATGCTGTGCATACAGCCCCATGACTTACTCATTTTATAACTGGACATTTTTACCTTTTGATGCCCCGCACCCATTTCACCTATTCCTCCACCCATTGCCTCTGGGAACCGTCAATGTGTTCTCAATGTACTTGAGCTTCCTTTTGTTTTGTTTTGGTTTTTGAAAAACAGGTATTCTTTTAAATGAGAACCAAGAAATGTGTTATTATTTTTTTCTTGAAATAAAAAGTACTATATGAATGGTTCTGTCTTACTTTTGACTTTAAATACATATATGTTGTAGGGGTTTTGCCTTACTGGAAATATCACCAGATGTGTGCCCATCATCCCTGATAACTGCATTGGTCTTACATTCTGCCTTTCTTTTAATATGGAAGTCTAAAATCCTTGAAGACAATTAAATGCAATGTCTTCCAAAGCTCAAGAGTTATAATAAAATGTTTATTATTCCAAGAAGTCAGGATATGAAGGTTTTTTTTTTTTTTGAGGAAGGGAGTTATATTTATATCTGAAGTTAATTAGATAGTATGCCTTATAACCATTATGGTCTAATTCACAATGAAAGTATTTTATGAAAAAATAAAGACTTAAATTTTCATTAAAACCTTTGAGTGTTGGCAGTCTGCCTGTGCAGTTGATTTGCATGAAGCATGATTAATGATGACTAAAGAAATAGTTTTATAGGTAGAGGAGATGAAAAATTATCCTAATAAAAAGTATTTTATAGGATAAGCATATTAATAACAAAAAACCCCAATTCACTGAAATTTTGTGGCATAAAACAACTATGTGAAATTTTAATAAGATAAATTTATTAGTCAGTGTTTATTAGCTTGATTTGTTTACCCTAGGCATGAGGATTTCCAGACAAATCCTCATGGTTACCCTTCTTTCTAGAAACTGCCCAAGATCCCAAGAAAACCAGTTGAGCACAATTTAGCAGCACAAATGCAAACATTACAAAACAACTCATTTGTAAATAATTGAAAATGGGAAAAATAAACACAGTACAAATTCATGTTTTTGATATATTATTATTAAATTGCTAGACTACTTTCTCAATTTCCTTTCCTTTGAAAGAATGGACACCTTTGAGAAGACCAGATCCATTTTACAAGAGTTTTTATGTGGCTGATGGCATATCCATTTTTATATACCTCCCATATAATATAAAAGAGCCCTGAGTCATGTGATATGAATGATTAATATATGAGTTTATATTTGAAATACAAAATATAATACAAAATAACATTAATGAAATTATGGAACTTATATGGAATGAATGCGTTGCAGAGCTCATTTACCTCAACTACGGTTCTTGACCCAGGAAGAGTGGTTCAATACAATCTTCATTCTGGTTGAATGACTATGGATTTTTTAAACTATTGGAAGACGACTGTGACATATTCAGCATTCTTACTTGTAATAAGGGCATGTGTGACCTGTGTGGTCGCACAGGGCATCCCACGTGGAAGGGAGCCACTCTTGGATGACTGTTCTGATATTGGTCTCCTAAACGTCTCAATAATATTTGAATAAGAGCTCAGACCTTTGCATTTTGCACTGGGCTCTGCAGTAGCTGTCCTGACTGTAACCAAATACTGTATCAGTACTCCCTAGTGTTAACATTATCACTTACCTTTAATCCCAAAACCTCAGTCCTCTGTAAAAATATATGAGCTATTCTCTCTTCTCTACTTTCTTATTCTTTAAGTTCAGAAAGAGAAATTCTCAGGGGGAGACCAGCATGGTTTTCCTATGAGTCACAGTACTTTTGTTTTTAACTACAACAATTTTCTTTTTAAAAAAACATATGAATACTGTTGCAACTGCAAGCTACATTACATGACGGCGTATTTCCCCCCACCAACAGAAAAAAAACCCCACACTAAGTACCTTGTTATATACTTTACCTAGATTCAGTGATTACAAACATTTTACAGCATTTGCTCTCCCTCTCTCTCTCTCACCCCATCTATTCTCTCTCTCACACACACATTTCCTTCTATTGTTAATTTTTTTGTTCTTCATATTTTTTCTGTTTTTTTGTTTTTCTTTTTATACTTTTCTTTTTTTTCCACACAATTTTCTTCTGAACCATACGAAAATAAGTTACAGACATTTTGACATTTCACCTCTAAATAATTCTGCTTGCATCTCTCAAACATCTTTGCCTGCATAGCCTTGGTATCACCCAAGGTGTTTTAGCTCAGTACAGGGATACTCTCTAATATTATTCCAATTCAAATTTTTCTAATTATCCCCAGATATCTTTTATAGATTTTTAGAATCATAGCACACTATCTAGAATGATACATTACATTTGGTTCTCATATCTCTAATTTACTAAAACATTCACATTTGCTATTTTTCCTCCACAGGATGTTAAGTTTGATGAAAGTAGGAGCTCCTGTGACTTAGCCTTCTCTGATTATCCAAAGAGGCTGAATGATACAGGATAAAAGGCAATGTGGTAAAAATAGTCCAGGCTTTGAGTTACACATGCATGAATTCTAGCTCTACCACTTAGCTCTGTGACCTTCAATAGAGTAGCCTTCAAATTCTCCGAGCTTCAGATATGTTACCTCCATCAAAGCAACTGTTGCAGAGATGAAATGGCATAATGTATGTAAAGTACCTGGCACGTGGATAGCACTCTGTTAATGTTTCCTCTCTCTATCTTTCCCTCAATTTATGCTGATAGTGAGCTTTTGATATTGTTTCTTTTTCTTTCTTTTTTCTTTTTCCAAAATGCAGGATGGGATTAAGAGGCAGAAAAAAGGGAAATTTTCTGTCTGCTGGTCTTAAGAGCCTATCTTGTATTATCTCCAAAGTGATGAAAACAGGTATTACAGTATTTCAAGCATTCTGAAATTCACTTGGAATCCGAAAACTATAAACAATACAGTGTCTTTTAAAACTGTGGTACCTGCAAATCCAAAATGGTAGGGTTTGGAAAAGGCACTTTGTATTAAAATAAGTGGTTGCTGCTCTTGACGGTGACATGGCAAAGTTCCAGAATAAGCAGAAGAGGGTCTCAGCTACAACAAATTACACTGCCATCCTTCCAGAATCTACTGGGACTCTGGGTGCTAAAAGACATGAGGGTGCTACATTCCCTGACATTCCTCCACAGTTTTGTCAACTTGGCACCATAGCTTTAGGGACAATGAAGTGAGAACACCAAAATGCTATGCAAAACAGCAGGGACCCCTGTTTCTTTGTGACACTGTCAGCTGCAGTCCTTCTCCACCTCCTAGGCTTGGGGACTCATCCTGCAGAAGAGGGAGGGGTGTGAAATGGGATTAGAAATTTATAAATAGGTCTTATTTGATTCGTTGCATTTCTCTGAATTATTGTGGGGAAGCTGTGTCTTTCTGTTGTCTCAGAACAACCTCGGTTAGTATCAGTAGTTTATGCTGTTGTTTTAATTAATCCAAAACAATGAACAACAACCTTTTATTTTTACTTGAAGATATATCTTAGAAAATACTTTTTAGGTACATATGTGAGGTTAGTTTGATTTCTTATCATTGGCTCTGTATTCTCACAGTTCACCATGTAAATTTAGATCTCAATTACTGATGCCCTTTTGTAAAATTAGTTATTGAATCTAAGTCTGAGAGAACCTTATCTTAAATTGTTTTTCTGACATTGGTGAGATCACCATCCCGATCTTTGTTATTTGATATGTTAGGAGGGAGTACTCAAAATATGACACTTTTTGTTAAGGGCCACAGGACCCTTTAGTCACCCTGAACCCACTCTTTAACTCTGGTCAGGCTTATTTCCAGGGGTGAAAACCACTGTTGAGGGTTTTAGTGATGCTGCTAAGAACAGAAAGCTGCCCCATGCTCTCTACCTTTCTGCTCTTCTCTTCCTCTCTTCCTTTCCTTCTTGGAATTCCTTAAGCACAAATGGGACTTTCGGCTTTAAGCTCACCTTCTGTACTTGTATCAAATGATGACCAATGCACTGATCTTCTATCCCTTTGCTTGTGGCAGGAGATGAATGTAAGTACTCATCTCTCATTGGTGTTTACCTAAGAATAAGATTTCTGGGTCATGGAATAGACATAAGTTTATCTTTAGTAGATATTGCCAAGCAGTTTCCAAATGGGTTTTTCCAATTTAAACTCCTGCTTCAATGTGAGAGAATTCCAGACCCTGTCATCATTTTATGCTTTGGTGTTGTAAATGTTCATCATTCTGGATTGTGTGTAGTGATACATCATTGCTGTTTTGATTTGCATTTCTCTGATGCATAATTAAATTGAGCATCTTTTTTGTTTATTGACGATATCAATATCTTTCTTGTTATAGTGCCTATGAAGTCCTTCCTTATCTTTTAATATATATATTTTTATTTAATTTGTATTTCAGGTACAGTTGTCTCCATTTTACCCCACCACTCCCCGCCAAACCCAGCCATCCCCATTCCCTACCCTAAATCCTACCCCTCTTTGGTTTTGTCCAAGTAGCCTTTGTACATGTTCCTGAAAACATTTCCCCTGTTTCCCTCCATTATCACCTGTCACCTCCACTCTGGTACTGTCAGGATGTTCTTAATTTGACTGTCTCTGGCTATATTTTGCTTGCTTAGTTTTGTTGATTAGGTTCCACTTATAGGTGAGATCATATGGTATTTATCTTTCACTGACTGATTTTCACTTAGCATAATGCTCTCCAGTTCCATCCATGCTGTCCCGAAGGGTAGGAGCTCTTTTTTCCTTTCTGCTGCATAGTATTCCATTGTGTAAATGGACCACAGTTTTTTGATCCACTTGTTTACTGATGGGCACTTAGGTTGCTTTCAGCACTTGGCTATTGTAAATTGTGCTGCTATGAACATTGGGGTGCATAGGTTCTTTTGGATTGGTGTTTCAGGATTCTTAGGGTATAATTCCCAGCAGTGGAATTGCCAGGTCAAAAGGCAGTTCTATTTTTAGTTTTATGAGGAAATTCCATACTGTTTTCCACAGTGGCTGCACCAGTCTGCATTCCTATCAACAGTGCACTAGGATTCCCTTTTCTCCACATCCTCTCCAACACTTGTTTGTTGATTTATTTATGATGGCCATTCTGACCAACATGAAGTAATATCTCAGTGTGGTTTTAATTTGCATCTCTCTGATGGCTAGTGATGCTGAGCATCCTTTCATACATCTCTGGACCCTTTGTATGTCCTTTTTGGAGAAGTGTCTGTTCAAGTCCTTGGCCCATTTTTTAACTGGGTTATTTGTCTTCCTAGATTGGAGTTGTGTGAGTTCTTTATATATTTTGGGGATCAAACCCTTATCTGAGGTATCATTGGCAAATATGTTTTCCTATATGGTTGGTTCTCTTTTCAAATTCTTCATTATTGATTTATGGGAGTTTTAAATATATGCTAGATATAAGTTCTTTATTGTATCTCTACATTGTCTGTATCTTCTCCCAGTGGAGTTTGCCTTTTCACGAACATATTGTTTTTGTTGAAATTCCCACAGTATATAAAAAAATCTCACTCTGTCAGTTACCAATAATTAAGTAGTAGTAGATTTTATATAAAAATAAGGATTTCTGATTTCTCTTAAAATATTATAAAGATTCTGCAACACCTCACTTGAGATCTCACATACCTGAGACTCTATAATAGCTGCCCACATGAGATGCCCACCGTGGTCCCTGTTGTTTCCTATGGCAACAAAATTGACAGGTTCACATTGCTGGCCTGGTCCTGGAGGCTCCCAGCATGGGACCCTGTTCTAAGGTCTCCATTTTTAAAGTCTGAGTTCTGCTAACCAGACCTGTTTCGACTTGACAGGCTTAATGAGTTTATGGGATAACAAATTGTCATTTCTAGGTGTCATATACTTAGAAATCTAGAGTGTCAAATCTCTGGCCATCAAATAATAAAGACTTTAGTGTACGTAGTTTCCACAATAGATAGTTTTTCCAAAATCAGACTATAAATCATGGAATTTGAGAGGAAAAGCTAGGAGTTCAAATACTATTTAATAATAGTGAAATTACTTTAGTTTAAGTAGAGGAATTAATAGAATTTGACCAAATGTTTGTTAGGATGCAGACCTAATAAAACCAAAATATTGCCACCCAAATATCAGAATTTCTCATAATATGTGCATACATGCAAACACATGTAATCCTATAAAAATAATTTAACCATGTTATGAGTAGGTTAAAATAGAAAACACTCTTTCACTTCCCAAATATTGATTAACTTCTACACTGGCAAGGAATTGCTTTAGGTGTTAGAACCACAGAGGTGGACAAAATGGAAAAGTTCTTTACTCTCATAGTTGTCATTCAAGAATGAGAAATAAATCCACAAGAAAATGTTAAAATGTCTAGTTGTTTAAAGTGGTAAAAATAGGTTTTTATAGTAATCAAAACAGTGTGGTATTGGCAAAAGAATAGACAAATAGATCATTGGAATAGATTAGAGAGCCCCAAAATAGGCCAACACAAATATAGTAAACTGATCTTTGACAAGGGAATAAAGGTAATACAGTGGAAAAGGATAGTCTTTTTAACAAATGCTGCTGGAACAATTTGATATCAGTATGCAAAAAAATATATGATTCTAGACACAGACCTTTCTTACACCTTTCACAAAAATTAAGATAGATCATGGACATAAATGTAAAGTGTAAAACCATATAACTCCTAGAAGATAATATAGAGGAAAATCTAGGTGACCTAAATGTGTTGGTGACTTTTTAGGTACAACACTGAAAGTACAATCCATAAAAAAAAAATGGATACATTAGACTATTAAAATTAAAGACTTCTGCTCTGCAAAAGACACTGTTAAGAAATGAAAAAACAAATCACATACTGGGAGAAAATACTCGCAAAACATGTACCTGATAAAGGAATGGCATTCAAAATATACAACAAAGTCCTAAAACAATGATAAGTAACCCAATTTAAAATGGAAAAATGATGTGAACAGACTATATATATATATATATATATATATATATATATGCACACACATGGCAGATGAGCATATGAAAATGTGCTTAGCATCATATGACATTAGGGAATTGCAAATTAAAACAACAATGACATGCCACTGCATACCTATTAGAATGGGTAAAATCCAAAACACAACAGCAAATGCCGGTGCAGGCATGGAAAAACTGCAGTTATCACCCAACGTTGGTAGTAATGCTAGATGGTACACCACTTTGGAAGACAGTTTGGCAGTTTCTTACAAAACTGATTATAAAGCCAAAGGGGAGTAGGATCGAGGGTGGGAGGTGGGAGTGGGTGCGGTGGGGGAAAGTTGTGGTGGGATAATGCAGACAACTATACTTGAACAGTAATAAAAATAAAATTTAAAAAATTAATCATAAGATCTAGCAATTACATTCCTTGGTATTTATCCAAATGAGCTGAAAACTTATCTATACAAAAAAACCTGCTCATGAATATTTATAGTAGCTTTATTCATATTGCCAAAACTTGCTAAATTATCCTTCAGCAAGTGAATGAATAAACAAACTATGGTACGCCCATACAATGTGTATTAGTTTCCTGCAGCTGCTGTAACAAGGTAACCAAACTTTGGGTTTCTTCAATACCACAAGTTCATTGCCACAGTTCTGGAGGCTAGGAGTCTGAAATCAAGGTGTTGGCAGGATTGGTTTCTTCTGAGGGAGAACCTGTTGCATGTCTCTCATCTAGCTGGTGATGTGCTCATGATCTTTTGCTTTCCTTGTCTTGTGGCAGCGAACTCCGATTTTCACATAGCACTCATCTTCCCTGGGCCTCTGTCTTTGTGTCCAAACTTCCCCCTTTCATTAAGGCACAGTCACACTGGATTAGGGCTCACTCTAATGACCTCATCTTAACTTGATAGTCTGCAAAGATTCTATTTCCAAATAAGGTCACATTCCCATGGGGCAAGGATTTCAAATTTTGAGGGGAACACAACTATGCCCATAATATAATAGAGTGCTTTTAAAATATTCCATTATTCCAGCAATAAAAGTAAATGAGACAAGCTACTAAGAGACACAGAAGAAACTTAAATTGCATATTGCTAAATAAGTCAAATTGAAAAAGCTATATACTGTATAATTCCAACCACATGATATTTTGAAAAGGCAAAAATAGGGAGAAAGCAAAAAGATCAGTGGCATCCAGGGCCTCGGGGGACAGAAGGAAGGAAAAACAGACAGAGCACAGGTTATTTTTCGAGCAGCAAAAATCTTTGTATGATACTGTAGTGGTGGATACATGTCACTATACATTTGTCAACATATATAACACAGTGAACTTTAAGATATATTATAGACTTCAGTTAATATTATTGTACCAATATTGACTTACCAATTGAATGTACCACACAAAAGCAAGACATGAATAATAGGGAGGGCAGCGTGAGGAGTATGTGGAAATTCTCTACACTTTTTGCTCAATCTTTCTGTGAACCTAAAACATCTCTAAAAAAATGAAATCTATTCATTTAGTTTTAAAAAGTTTCCTGTGGAAGAGTGATCTTAGCTCCCTCCATTTGCTTTGGTGGTCAAGAAGTGCCTCTCTGAACAGACAATCTTTATTTTTTTTAAATATATTTTATTGATTATGCTATTACAGTTGTCCCATTTCTCCCCCATTATTCCCCTCCACCCTACACACCCTCTCCCACCCACATTCCCCCCTTGAGTTCATGTCCATGTGTCATAAGTTCTTTAGCTTCTACATTTCCCACACTATTCTTGCCCTCCCCTGTCTATTTTCTACCCACCGTCTATGCCATTTATTCTCTGTACCTTCCCCCCTCTCCTCCTCCCACGCCCCTGTTGCTAACCCTCCATATGATCTCCATTTCTGTGGTTCTGCTCCTGTTCTAGCTGTTTGCTTAGTTTGCTTTTGTTTTAGGTGTGGTTCTTAATAGCTGTGAGTTTGCTGTCTTTTCAAATTGCTCTATCCAGCAAAGCTGTCATTTAGAATGGAAGGACAGATAAAGAGCTTCTCAGATAAGGTCAAGTTCAAGGAGTTCGTCATCACCAAGCCCTTGTTATATGAAATGTTAGTGGGACTTATCTAAGAAAAAGAAGTTAAAAATATGACAGTGAAAAGACAGCAAACTCACAGCTATTATGAACAGACAATCTTTAGATGCGAGCAAGAAGGTGGTTCCCTGGTGAGTCTCAGATAAGAACGTTTTCAGTAGAAGGAACGGCTGGAACAGAGGTTCTCCACTGGGGACAAGCAGAGAGCTTAAGGAGCTGAGCAAGAGGGATGCAGTCGAGGTAGGTGGGCAGGGACTGGAGTAATCAGATATTGTCTTTTTTTTAAAACAGGATATAATATGGATTTTATTTTGAGTACAAGACAAAACTACTAGATGGTTCAATAGGGAAGTATTAGGATATGACCTATGTTTAAAAAAAATCACACTGGCTGTTGGGTATAGAGAATAAATTATGTATGACATTGGAAGCAGGGAGATTAGTCAGGGTATTGCGCTGGCCCAAGCAAGAGGCGATGAAGGCTTGGACAAAGATGCGGCAGTGGATATGGAGATAAGGGGACCGATTTGGGGTGTGTTGGTAAAGGTAATGGAAAAGAGAATTTCTTGCACTGTCAGTGACATAGCCATGAATCTGGAAGTATGTGGAAATGTTAAATTGGTTATTGGCGGAAATTCATGCCCTTTGCAGTTCATATGCCCCTTCATGGAATGAACACTCATCCGACCAATTATTGCTTTAAATAAGTGAGCCTTATAAAACTGCACGTGATGCTTGGTTTTCATAATGTTTATTGTAGTAAAATTTGACTTGCATATAACATTCACTTCATATAGGCTTATTTCAAAGCATTTTACTTTCTGTTCACTTTTTCTGGGAATTTTTTAATTACTGGAGGTAAAAAGAAAGTATCTCCTTCAGTGAAAAGAAAGTATTTCCTTCAGTGAAAAGAGAAGTTAATACAACTGAGTGCCTTTGTGTCTATAGCAACTCTGCAAATAAAAACACATTTCTGTTATTCAGATTGAGCAAACCGCATCTAAAGTATAGGCAGCAATAGTGGGGAGTTGATAAATATGATAACATAATACTGCTGAATATCAACCACAATCTGGCAAGGAAAAGAAGGGAGTTGTTCTCATTTTGTTTTAAAAACTATTCTTAAAATTGACTGAAAGTAGCAAATGTGACAATTTTTGGCCTTGATATTTTAAGATGAGTAGCAAAAAAAAAAAAAAAAAAAGAAAGAAAGCAAAGAGCTACCATAAGTGATTTAAAATACGACAAAGTAACAGAATTGGTATCATTCATTCCTAAAGAAGAAAAGGCTCAAACATTAAATGATTTTAAAGAAGTTTAGGAAAATTACTATAGTCTTTGAAACATTCTATAAAAAGGGATTGTTTCCTAGGCCAAAGCCAGATGCACATAGGGTAATAGTCAAGTGAACAAGAATGCCAGGAGAGCTAACTACTTTGAATAAAAAAGTACTGTAATATGATGATGTATTTGAATTGCATACTTTTCGATTCTTAAATCAGTCTTTTCATTTTAAAAAAATGTATACCTGATTCTTAAAAACAATTAAGCATTATTGGGAATTATATTTACTTAATGAAGAAGGCATAATATCCTTAGAACTCTTACTCACAGCATGTGACATCATTTGTTTTTCAAGTCCATTAAAGGTCCTTACATTTGTATTCTCCATGCTGTGTGCCACTTACACCTGAAATAAGCGAAGAGTGAAATAGTGGTTATAGACTGACCCACACTATTCTTTTATTGATTTTTTTGGCAAAGCCTTTCTTGATTTTGAAATTGTTCTATTTGCAAATACATCGTTTTCTTTGTGTAGACTAGATCTAATGTCTCTGCATGAGTAATTGTACTTGCTCTTAGCTTAATGAAACCTTTTTTAGCTCAAAGTTTAATAAACACAACATTGTTAAACACGTCATGTTTTAATAGAGAGGAAAAGGTGGATGTGTTATATCTGTTGTCACTACCCATAATTTATTTCAATTTCAAAAGCTCTTAACAACCAGATAGTTACAAAATAAACAATTCCTACAAGATTTACATTGCACTATCTCAATTTCAGTAATTTAATTGTCAATTCAAAGTTTTAGGTTATTGGCATATTCACCTTACATACTAAGTGAAACACTTTATAAATACTTTAAAAACCTTTGAAGAAACTATTTAAAACATTTAAAATGAAAACTATATATGTTTCTTAATAAAATAGCAAGGATATAAGCTACTGTAGTGATGTAAACAAAAAATCAAGCCTTTATACTGGTAAATGAAAACAAAGTAATTTGTTTTCCATTCAGAGGACCTCAATGTCAACCAGGATGCAAATGAAGCATTGTGGGAGATAGAGAAGAGAAAACTGGGGAGAGAACTGAGAGCGTTAGCCTTAACCTTGCGATTAATTCCAGGGCTAATGCAAAAGAGAGGAAAGAGGCCACCCTCTATTTTCTCCCCGGCACAGGCCTAGCGAAGTGGGGCGTGAGGTAGCACAGAACCCTATTTGGTCAGCCGGGGTGGAGGAGAGAGCCAACTGTCTTCTGACTCTGGAAGGGCTTCCTTGTCTTTGCAGAGCACCTTTCTGCCCAAGTCTTTTATTCTCACTGCAGCAGGCGCCCTGGTGGCTTGATTTAGAGTAAATAATTTAATGTCCGTTAAACACATTTCCGTGATGGTGATTCGTGGGATTGTGGGATTTTGTTCTGAACAAAATATATCTACCTCTCTAAAGATACAGAAAGCTTTATAAGTGGATAATAACACAGAATATATATGTATATGTGCACGTTTGCATGTTTCCTTTCTGTTCCTTATATAAGTTCTGCACCTAAAACTTGCTGCCTCCTCCATCCATCCATTACCTGCCACAGCGTATCTAATTTGTCTACCCTATTTGGGGCTGCACAGCTCTTCCTCACCACCGGCTGGGGAGCTGCGGCTTCTGCCAACACCGCGTCAGCCCGCTCGCCAAGGAAATGCCGAGGGTGTGCAGGCAGGGAGAGTAAAGAAAACGCCCCTCTCCAGCTGGCGGCCTCCGCCGTGGAACTCGGAACTCGGGTCTCGCTAGTCATCCTGGCCCCACCTCCAAACACAGGGCAAACTTGGCCCAGAGACCGATGGCAGGATGGGGGAGCGGTATGTCCCGCAGCCCTGCGAGCCTCCCGCTGCCGCCGGCGCCACCACGGCTGCTGTCACCGCCTCGCCGTCTGCCCCTTGCACCCTGAGCCGAGTGCTCTGAGCGGGGCGCTAACAGCTTCCACTCCCAAGTCCTCGTGTCCCCAACTTCCAGTCCCCGTCCCCCCCCACCCCCCCTCCTCTTCTCTCGCCACTGCAGCGGGTGCAGCGATTTGGCGATTCCAAGGACTCCCGGCTACTCTCCTGGCACAGGCTGCGTCTGGTTGATCTCCGTGCACAGCACACAGCTCAGCCCCAGACGCCCCCGCCAGACGTCGGGGACCGCGCCTGAGCATCTCCGCGCTGGCACTTGGTGCGCAGGCGGGGGGCGGGAGGAGAGGCGGGGTGGAGGGGAGTTCCTGATTCCCTAGCGGACCCGGGAAGTTGTCCTTAAAAATATATCTCGCCAGCCGGCGGCTGAGCAGCAACCTCGTCACAGAAGCATGTGGACTGGCTCGTCGGGTCCCCTAAGTGCTCTGTGGCTGCCACCGCCAGAGCACCCCTTAACCGGCCGCAGGAGCCCGCGCGGGGCGAGGAGCGGGGACGCGCGTCAGCTGCGTCCTCTGCTCACTGCTGGCCGCTTCTTCTCGGGAGGTGGCAGTCACTGTTGCTGCTGAGGAGCCAGCCCGCCTTTCCACGGCTGGTCGCCTGGTGAGAAGTTGAGACTCTGCACCTCCTGCCCGGACACACATGGCTTGTTACCTGGTCATCAGTTCGAGACATCTCAGCAATGGGCACTACCGGGGCATTAAAGGAGTCTTCAGAGGGCCCCTCTGCAAGAACGGATCTCCCTCTCCGGTAACCTGCGCACACACTCACACCCACACATCCACACTTGTGGTCAAAATCAATATAAGCGCAAAACGAAATTGTCCTGGTACATTGAGTGGGTGGAGGATAACTGCTTTACCTAGAGGAATATTGTCTGTTAATACAGTTTATTGACAGGCCGTTACACAGTGAGGGGGGTGTTTACATGTGTATTTCAACAGTTATTAGCATCTGTAGTGCTACGGACGCAAATATTTACTGAACGCAGTTAACTGAGGGGCGGGGGGACTGTGAAGGTAGCTCCCGTGTGCTGTGTCAAGTTATGAATCTGCTGATGTGGGCAGTGCAGAAAGTTTGAGTGGCACTTTATAACCAAGCTTTGTAAAGTCCGCAGTTGGGATTAGTTTAATAACGCTGCTGTTACTTTATAAGAAAATAAACTTAAAGATTTTGCATCAGGGGACTGGCAAGAGGAAAGGGGTTGGAAGTGGAAACTTGATCAAATCCAATGCTTAACCATGTAGGTTCTCTATGGAAAGCCAGAGAGTTCTTCGTGGATATATGAACTGGATACTTTGTTGTCATGAACAAATGTTTTTACATGCAATTTGAATGACTACTACATAGTAAACTATTCAATTTGGCTTACTATTTGATTTATTTTGGTATTTTTTGTAAAATAATTTTGGTTAGAATCTATGACTTTAGTATACTATTAATTTATTCCTTAGTACATACTATGTATAGACTAATGCTTTAAGGATTCAGATGTGTTTCAAGAAAAAATATGTGTTGTGATATATTTTAAAAACTGTGGATTGCTAGTGACTAAATGTCTAAACTTAACAATTTTCCAGTTTAATGTAAAAACCAGAATTTTAAGTCTTTATGATACAAAGAAGGAAAACTTAAGTTGCCTAATATTTTATTTATTTTTGTACTTTCCATTATGTTTTAATGCTTCATTAGCATGAATTATTCAAAACTGTAACATATTATAAAGACGTTTGATTGAGTGCTATAGGTATGTGTGATTTTCATGAGAATTCAAATCAGAGAGAGTGCAAGTTCCTGAACATCACTAGGACTCCTAATTATAACCCAGTAGCGCCTCATGTGCTTTTATGTATGGAAAAGGTGGGTTGTCGCAATCTCTGTACCCCCAACTGCAATGTGGTACTGAGTCAGAGTGTTAGAAGGAATATGCTGTTTGTGTTGACATTTACAATCAAATTCACAGGATTAGAAGTCAGGGAGAGTTTAGTTGAATAAAGCCCACATTCAGTTCTCAGCAGCTGGTCAGAATCCTTCCTATTTTTAATGGTTGGAAGGATTCTCAGTTAGTGGAGTTTCCGCAGTCTTAGCAAACCACTTTAATGTTTAACACCCTACCACATCAGAATCTTCCTTATAGCAAACGTAAATCCTTCAAGTTCTTTTTTCAAGCTCATTTTGTCTTGAAAAAAAAATCTATAGTGTTCCACCTTTCTCATAGGTGTTATTTTTTCAACCCTTAACAATCTCTGTGGCTATCTTCCAAAACCTTCTCTTGGGTGATGGAAATCTGAACTGGGGTACTGTGTTGTAGTACATGTGCCTTACGAGTTCACAGGGTAAAGGAAGAATCACTGCCTAGTTTCTACACTGTTTAGTTTTATTTAAGTTGGTTAGAATATGATGTTAATCTTCCAAAATCTAACGAGTTTGCAGAGGAAATTGCTGCCATATGGTCCAAAAGTGTCCTGTTTCCCCCACTATAGTCACTTATCTCCCAGGAACCTGACTGACCCACAGGGACTGGACAGTTGAGTGAATGTGGGAAAACAGCCCACGCTCCTCATGATTTTGCTGGCTGATCAGGTGCTCACACCCACAGGGAACTATTCTTATTAATACTGGGCTGGGTTTTACTAAAATACTAATACATTTACTTTTAACTAGGAGCTATATTTATACCCACTGGATTGTTTTATCCAATGTTTACACATTTGAGTTAAATTACATTTCATCATTTAAAAATAAATTAGTGCAAATATATAGTTTCTAAACTTTATTTATTGTGTCTTCTTTTACATTTTGCTATGGAATTTAAATGACTTTTTCAAGGTTTGAATAGTTTCTCACATGAGATGGGCAGTGTGTAAAAAGTTGATGTTCATCCATTCTGTCATGGACAGGTTATTAGACAAGTCAGAATTGTCTTCACATTACATAACACAAAGTCTTTCTCCCTAAAATAAATTGTTCGCTGTGTTCTGTATCCTAGACCTTTGGGCATTAGAGTAATAGTTTCCTGGTGTACATGAGGTTAAGTTTGCCTTGTTCACTAATGAGTTGTGAAGCATGAAACTAAAAGCTCTGGTTCTATATCATTTTTTTTTTTTTATCATCAGCGTACACATCCCCTAAACTCTCAGGTTAACACCAATTTATTGAATTTCTTCATAAGCATAAATATTGAACTCTTAGATCCATAAGATAAATTTATTTTTTCTTAAAACATATAGCTATTTTTATAATAGGTATTTCCCCCAAATTTAGTGCCCAGAATGGTTTCAAATTGACCTTTCTATCAATGGCATCAATTATTTTCACTCACTGAGACTCAGTTTACATTGGACTGTGGATTGAGGATATTATTAGTTGATTTATTTCACTCTCACTAAATTCTATACTTCAGTTTTGGTTCTTACTCTTTTATTCTAAGAGTAAGATATTTTAATCCACATTTTTAAAAAGATTTTATTTATTTTATTTTTAGAGAGGGGAAGGGAGGGAGAAAGAGAAGGAGAGAAACATCAATGTGTGATTGACTCTCATGTGGTCCCCACTAGGGGACTGGCCTGCAACCCAGGTCTGTGCCCTAACTGGGAATCGAACCTGCGACCCTTTGGTTCACAGCCCGCACTCAATCCACTGAGCTATGCTCACCAGGGCTACATTTTTGTTTTAATAGATCCATTTAAAAGTAGCATGTAACACTATTGAGTGATACCATTTTGTAACTTGGTTATAGAAAGGAAAAAAGCTACAATACTTTTTTGATGTAATAGGAATTTATTCTTTTGGAGTTATGATATAAATAAATTTAATATGATTTTAATATTTTAATGAAATATAGATACAGTTCTTCAGTTATATGTTTAAAGTAGTTGTATACACTTGTCATGTTCAAATCACATGTCTGCAGAATCTGAACACATGATATGTAACTGAGGGTGCAAAATGGAATATGTGTATGTGTGCATATACGCACACACATTATACATATAATTTCAAAGGATTTAGACAACATTGAATGATTATGTGGAATTCTCATAATAAATACCTAATAGGATACTTGAGAAATAAATAAACCATTTTCCCCAAACAATTTTTGCAGATCAGCAAACTGAAAATCCTGGAGTGAAATTTAGCTCCCGTCTTCAAAGTGAAAACATGGAAATGTCTTATCTGTTGCATCTCTATTTTTTTTTTTTTGAAATTTGGTATAAAAAATAGCATACTGCCTTACATACTAATTAGAATGTGAATAATTGATTAGAGATAGTTTATGTTACTTTAAATCCAAGGATAAAGAAAAGAAAAATGACAGCAAGTATGGCATAGTGTTTAATTGTAGTCTCTAATTTTGGAAAACAAATTTGCATCCTACCACATTTTAGGATATTTACACCCTTCCCTATCAGAACTCTAAGGGTATGACTAAATGATGACTTTTAAAATCACTGCGAGGCGCACACACAGATACATAGATACACACGCAGTTACCCATGCTCAAACATAAGTTAACATATACACTACTTTATAAACTTTTTTTACCATCAAATATATTGAAGGTAAAACTTTGTTGGAATAAGTGAACTATTCATTTAGAAAACAGTCTACAGGTGAATTCATTTCTCTGTCAACTGCTAAGTTCTTCTTTTACCATGTTTGAATTCAAGGAAACAAGTAACATCCTTTATATAGTGTCAAAAATATACTTGAATAGATTCTTGGTTAGTTTATGTAATGCGACATACTCAAATTTAGATTTGAGTATGGTTCATTCTAGTTTAATCTGTATGTGGTTAACAGTAAGACTATTATTTAATATATCTATTGATTAAATCTTAATAATAATCATAGTTGTGTATCTTATCTGATGTTAAGCTTCTTTCCACTCTTTTGAAGCTTAGATAGACTGATACTTATCCAGAAATATCTGTTTCTGGAAATGCCTGTTGTTTTCCCCTAAAATATTAGATGTGAAAGAAATTAATTGGAATTTTCATCTGAGTAACAGGTCAGGGTCCTTGGATTCTTGTTGTTGTTTTGTTTAGTGATTCTATCCTGTTATATATCTTAATGAATAGCTTAATGGAAGGGGGTGGCGCACAAATATTTTATTTTTAATTTTTATTTTTCTTTTTTCAGGTGTACAATTCTATAATATATCTTCTGTACATTGTGTTATGTGTTCACCACCCCAAGTCAAGCTTCCTTTCATCAACATCTACCCCGTTTACCTCTCCTACCTCTCACAAACAAGCATTTTAAATGGGTTAAACATTTCTATAAAGCTCCCTTTTAAAAATTAAAAATGCATACATATAAATGAAAGTTCTAGAGTAGATTATCTTAAGGGTGTATCAATTCAAAGAATGCCCTAAATGAGGAAATGAGTGCAGTTACAACCTTGTTTTTTCCTAATGACTGTGATCTTCGATTGTATATATTTTCATTGTGCTTAATAAGTACATGTTAAACACATCCCAAATGCTCTCAAACTGATGCACTATTCATGTGCCAAAAATAATTACAAAGATATGCTCTCCCGTAGAGAAGTCACCTGCCTCCTGTTCTTTAATTCATGAATGCATAATACTGCCTTTCATATTGAAACTTTTAGATATTTTCAATAAAGAAGACACAGTTAAAATTCTTATAATACATGTTTTCTTTATCATGTCAAATATTGTATTAAATACCTCCTTTCTTCTTACTGCCTTTTCAACCCTTTCTTCTTTCCCCCAACTGATTTCAGAAACTTGGAGTTGGAATTATGCTTTTGAAAATAAGTGCCAATTTTCTAGGGCTTAAATTTATTTTTATCTGACTTCTGAAAGTTTGCATGATAAGAATCAAATGAGTTTTTGAGTGCATTATGACTTTAATTATATTACATTTATTTCATAATTAAAGTTGACTTATCAAATACCTTGATTTGTTTCTTCTGGGCATATAATTAAGATAAACTCCATTTTAGGTTCTGCCCATAATTTAGGAACAAAATAAAAATAAAAGATTGACTTCACATGTGGCTAAATGGGGATTATATTTAACATAGAACTTAGTAATCTATAGTTTAAAAAAACTTGGTGTTAGTTGTAACTGTGAAATCTTTGTTGTATAATACATATGTGTCAAGATACATGTTTTTATTAAGTATTAACAGAGTTTGAAATGTCAGTAGGTTTAAAGTTGCATTGAGAGCAAGAAGCAAGAAGAGTAATATATATTTCAAATAACTTTATGAAGTGCACTTCAATGTGAATTTGGTTTATTCCACATGCACATTGTCAGAATAATTCTTTAGTATATATTTAAATATTTTGCAGAAAATAATTTGAATCAAAATTGAAAGAAAAATGCTACTTTGCTCAAAAATGCCTTTTGGGTCTAGCAAATAATAGTTTTTCATGTAATCTTTATGACAAGCAAAACAGCCTTTTGTAGACAGGTTTTACAAATTAGGCTTACTTAGTGGACACGATCTGGAGAGAGAAATTAAGTATTTGGTATATTTTCATTAAAAAGTATGGTTACGATGATAACAGGAATATACCAATCACCAAGTTCCATAGTCTCTCTTGCATTGGAAGAAGAACTTACCAGACTTGAAAAGAAATTTTGGAAAGAAATGAATACATCATACCTTACACAGCATTCTCAGTTGTCACTAAGACATTGTTAGCTTATTGGAGACAAAAATGAAAAAGAATATTACAGAGTATTTAAAATGTAAAAGGGCAGCTCTAACTCATGTGGCTCAGACACATCATCCTGCAAAGCTAGAGGTTGCTGGTTTGATGGTTTGGTTTTCTGTCACAGCACATACCTGGGTTGCTGGCCTTGTGCCCCAGGCGCAAGAGGTAACCAATAGAGGTTTCTCTCTCACACATCGATGATGCTCTCCCTCTCATTTCCCCTCTCTCTAAGAATAAATAAAATCTTTAAAAAATAAAATGGAGAAGAGCTTTTAATAATATTCACTAATGATCTTACTTTTCCTGAGAAGGACCTGATAGCGTGCATTGAACTAAACTCTTCTTGTATTCATATTTGATACCTAAAACCTAAATACACACTTCTGAAAAACTGCTAATACACTTTTTCTTCATGGATAAAGAGAGCTAGAGAGCTAACTAGTTTTCCTTCTTAAGCTTAGTTTCCTTGGCAGGAAACCCGAGACAAAGCTGTGGCCTGAAAAGGCGCTGAAGATTGATGTTGGCCTTTACAGCAACATCAGGTCCCTACCCTACTCATCTCCTCTTCCAACTTTACCTCTTGTTTAATTTCATTTTCCATGGCTCTCATTCTTTTAAATTCATATTTTATTGTTTTGATGTATGAAGTTTCTTTTGGATAACTTAGGTCTGTCTTCGAAAGCAAGGCAGGCCAGAAATAAATAACAAAGTGTAGAAAGCCCAAATTTAGGGGCGCCATGCAGGAGTCTGTGCCGGGCAGCCTTGGGAATGATTCGTGGGGAGTGTTCATTTTGTTCGCTTGCAGCAAGTAACATCAGGGCTGACAATTTTTTGCTTTGAAAATTGGAAAATTCCTCCTGGCAAATTTTATTTTACTTTTGTGTGGGTGTTAAGAGGCAGAATATATCTTATTTTTAAATAAATACTGCCAGTTTTTTTAAAACAATCTTTGGCCTCGGCCTCCCTCTTATCCTTCTTAGTGTTTATTCTTATTCCTTTCATTAACATGATTACCAATTTTTTTTTTTTTTTTTTTTTTTTTTTTTGGTTCATGCATAAGTGTTGGGATATTCTTTTAACTCCAGGGGTATAAAAGAATGGTGAGAAACACTCCATTCGGCCTCCCCCCCAACCCAAGCATACACGTTCCTTCTCTGTTTACCATCCCCGTGTCACTTGCGTCTCTAGCTCACAATTTGCAGCTTCTCCCAAGTCTCCATTCAGAACCTACCTTCCAGTGCTCTCCCCTGCTCTTCTTTCCACAGCTATTACTCAGCACTCCTTGTTCCATCTACCTCCCCAGCAACGAATATAGTCAGCAACCCCCACATGTCCTTTCCAAATTCTCATTTTGCTATGAATAATTATATTTCTTAATATCTTCTTAACAAGCAAAGGCTATATTCATTTCCTCTTTGTGAATGAAATAAATGCCATGTTCTTAACAGAAAATAACTGTTGGACCCTTGTTTCAATGATGGAGGGGGTGGAGGCTCCACTGAAGTCTGACCCTCCCTGTTGATTTGCTTCATGTGATTGTGATGTCAACAGAGAGAGAGGTGGCTATATTAATTGCATTCAAGTTATCTGAAAACGCTCCAAGCCCTTGGGTGGTATCTAAGATTCTGTGCGATCCCATCTCTACTTACATCTTCAGTTTTAACTCCCTGTATTTTTCTGTCTGATCCTGCGCTCCAGCCCTACTGAGCTACTCTCAGATCTTGGTTGCAGTGGGAATTTGTAGACCTTTACGTCATCACATATGCTGTTTCCTCTGTCACATACCCTCTTTTTGCCTTCGTTTGTTGGGTCATGCTTATGGACTCATGAAAGAGTTGATTCCTCACGTGACTCTACACTAGCTTCTTATCATGGGCCAAGTGCTTCTCTTGCAGGGTTCTGCCACATCCATTGCCTGCTTTGATTATCACTGAACTGTATGTTTATTGGTCTCTATTTCACCATGAGATGTGAGATCCTTCGGGTCATGTCTGCTGTTATCCTTCTATTCCAAAAGCTGAGCATGGCTTCTGGTTTATTATTGATTTTAATAGGAAACAAAAGGATTTCAAAAATTTTTTAATTGACATAAATATGTGCTCTTTAGTCTTATTGGTAGCTCCATTAAGAAAACGTCTTCTTTGAGAAAATTTTTCCCCAAGTTGGTTAGTCAGAATCTTCTAGAGTGCAAACTGTTCTACTGATAGATTAGGAGGTCAGAATTTTCATGGTAATGCTCCCCACTTTTATATCTACCAAGATCACTTGGTCAATTGCTTCAAGCATAATTTAATACGTACTTCCTATTAATCCAAATTGCAGTGTGCTTTATTCCATGTAACCATTTCAGGACATTTTTTTGTTAAAGGCCACCAGAGACTGAAGATTGGTTATATATAAATGGATGAAATTCATACATGAGTTAAGTCATAATTTTTATCGGCACATTTAACAGTTCTGAGAAATGAATTTTCAGTCAGGAACTTGATCATTCCCTTTCTCTTTAGTAGTGTGTAATAAGGAAGCAAAAGAGTGGTAATTAAATCCTTTCTTTCTCTCATTCTTTCCCTCACCCTCTCCCTCTTTATGTCTCTTTCTCTTTCAAAAGACAGAGAGGGAATAATTCCCTCATCAGGGGTTACTATTGCCTAAACTTAGTTGCGTACTTCCCAGCAAAGTCTTGTTAGTTCTTGTCCTTTCTTGGATCAGTTGGGATGTGCCACTATTCACAGAGGAGTTTGGAGTTCTTCTAAATGATGATGTTTAGCTAAAATATCCAGCCATGTAGGGTAGACATACAAAGAGATAGGGTCTTGGAGTGAAGAGAATCAGGTTTATTGTATACTCAGTTTCTTAATACAAATAATTTTTATAGTTGTTAACAGATATTTGATTTCTTTGCTTTGTTTACAGAATATACACTTTGAAAGGACCCTTGGCAATATGGTTTGGCTTCTTACTATATACTTTTTAATATATCACAATAGAATAAAGATTCCTCATAGATATCCACATTATAATCCTCACGACCAATGAATCATTTACATGGCTAAGGGGACTTTGTAGATGTTAGAAAATTAAGGAGGTTGAGATTATTTTGGATTATGTAGGTGGGAACAGTGTAATCACAAGAGTCCTTACAAGAGGGAGGCAGAAGTGTCAGAGTAAGAAAGAGCTTTGAAGATGTGATGCTGGCTTTGAAGATAGAGGAGGGGGCCGCAAGCCAAGGAATGCCCGTGACTTCTTGAAGCTGGAAAAGGCGAGTAAATGGTTTCTCCCTTAGAGTGTTCAGAAAAATCACAGGCCTGCTAATACCTTGATTATAATCTGGAAAGACTTCTTACTTAAGGACTAATGATGGTAAATTTGAATTATTTTAGGTTAGTATGTTTGTGGTAATTTGTAAGAGCAGCCATGGGGAACTAATACAGCCACTCTTAATATGGGCAAACGTTTCCAATGGTGGTGGGCTTCTTTGCTCACCAAAGTGACCCTCTTCTGAGACTAATGTAATTCATCCTGAGTCTCCTTCTGTCTCTACCCAAATGTCTCTGCTTTCTTCTCTTTACTCACTGATCCTTAATGTACTCTTTGGAAGCAAGAGAGTAGATCTGCCTACTCTTTTACATGACATTCCTGCAACTATTCAGAGATAGCTGGTGATTTTTCATTGTTAAGTCACGTAAAGGACTGAAAGTTATGTGAGAACTAACTGATCTTCTTCCATGTATAACACTGGTATTACTTTCTTATATATTAATGGATTTGCTGCAACTCAAAATACTTTATTATACTTTTTATGTAATACAAGTTTTAAGATATAACATACTGATGATTCTTACAATCCTGAAAGGCGGTCAACTCAGTAAAACATTATTATATATTTAGGAAAATACCACCCATGCTTTCAAACAGTATCTACTTTTTCCAGCTATATCCCTTTTGTACTATATACACATAATCTACATATACAGAAGGTAAACTTAAGAACAAAAAAAGCAAATCATTTTAAAGGCTTGCCTTAAGGCTGTTGTTTTTAGTTTGTGTGGTCTTTGATTTAGGCATCTGCAAATTTCCTAGGGCGAAGATCATTAGTTTTTAAAAATTGATGGGATCCACTGAAGTAAGCATTATAATTTCATGAAATCCCCAACATTGCCTATGCTTGACCTAATGATATCAAAAATGGAAAGTTATTTATTTAACTTCTGTATTGAAGAATAGTGTAATATATAAATTGTCCCAGACCATAAGTGTACAGCTTTTTAATGCCCTAGGTGTATGTACATTACAACTTCCTGGAAGAGTTGTGTGTACCCTTTACCAAGCCCTAGCCACTCTGAAGGCAAAGATGGTCCTAACACAAGATTATAAACTTCTTTATTTTTTAAATGATTTAAAAGTGAGTTTTAGTAAAGAACACATATATTTGCAGCTCAGCTGACAGCCAACTATTGAATGAAGGCTCCTTTTTTTGGCATGGGGTAGATAATGAGACTTTACTTTTTTACTTCACTTTGACTGACCAAAGCTAACTTACTGACAATTTGAAAGAAATGAACAAAAGAATACTGATTAGGTAAGAATGAATAGATTTAAGCTAATAAAACACATGGATTATATCCAGGGTAACATTTGTGAAGTATTTCATTATCTTTTCCTTATTATTACATGTTGAGATTCAAAGATCTGAACATCATGCAGGTTTAGAAATCTCTTGCAAGTGGTTAGAAATGGATCTGTTGAATTTTTATTATTTTAGAGAAGATGTGAATTATGTATTTAGTGGCAAGATAGCAATAAATAATTAAAAGAAAGAAACCTCTAGCTTGGACTTCTCATAAAACAAAATTTATGTGCAGATGTTATATAAACTTTATTATTAAAGTTATAATTTCACACACATGAGCAATGATAAAATACAAGTTTGTGTTACTAGGGAAACAGGGTTATTGCCAAGGAGATTATACATAGAACCTAAACAATGCATATGTTAATCAATCCTAATTTAAATGAAGTTAAATATATTTAAAGAACTAATCATGTATTTTCATTGAAATTGAACGCTCATCTTCCACTATTCATATGCTATATAGTATGAGTTCAAGAGTTCTGTAGGATGTTGCTGGAAGAATCTGGTGACCATCACTTAGGAAGCTCAGGAACACCTTAATGGATAAGCTCAAGGAAGCTCCAAAAATTTTCCCCTAAATTGAGTATTCAAGGAGGAGGGGTGGTTGATTTTAAATAGAGCCAATGGGTACTAGCCAGGGTGGGGGGCAGAAATCCAGACATAGAAGGCTGGCCTGGGAGAAGCTGACGAATTCTAGAATTGAAAACAGAAAACCATTTCAATTGGGAAGTCAAAGTTATTTATTCCATCATTCAATTTTTTATTCAATCATGTATTTGACAAATGTTGTTAAAGTTTTACTACTATGTGCTAATTACTTGCTTGCCATGTAGCAAAACTGAATGGTAAATCACATTGTGGAAGGGAAGACCTACTTCCCATGAACCAAATAATTTGGGAAGTAGTACTACCTACAAGCTTTGGTCAGTGACCAAATTTACCAAAATAAAAAAAGGCAAGGATGAAGTGAGGTAGCTTTCCCTGGGTGTGTGGTGCAGATGGCCCATGGCAATGACCACTTAGATCAAGTTTAAAATTAACTTGAGACCTAGACCAGGTCTCAGTCTAAAAATTTAGAATTTTTATCTATATACTTTTCAATTTTGTCCTTTTAATTTTTTTGCATTTCTTAGTAAATTTTATTTTTTAAAATATTTTATTTATTTATTTTTAGAGAGAAGGGAAGAGAGAGAGAAAGAGAGTGAGAAAAATACCAGTGAGAAAGAAACATTGTTCAGTTGCCTCTCCAACTAGGGACCTGGCCTGCAACACAGGCATGTGCCCTGACCAGGAATCGAACTAACAACCTTTTGGTTTGCAGGTCAGCACCTAATCCACTGAGCCAGGGCATAAATTTTGTTTTTAATTTTGAAACTTCAGTTTCCTGCCTGGGATCAAGGGCATTATGACAGTTGAGGGCAGGGTTTGTACAATCCTGCCGATGTCCTTGTGAGATGCAGGGTAAGGGGTCAGCCCCAAAAGTGTGATCAACTAAGGGATGAAGAGGTGTTGTAGGTGTAGAAACTAGAAGAAAGTATTAGAGAAATAGACTGGGCCTCATGTGGGGTGAGGACCTGAATCTACCCTTTCCCTTGAGGAGGCATGGTTACCAGTACCCATAGGGAAGTTCCCATCTCTGTTCCTGGAGAATATTCCATTATCAGTGACCAATGCCAAATATTTTAGATGCTGCTCAGTGCAAATATACATAAATATCTCTTTATCCTGCTGGTTATTGTCAATGTAAGAAATATCCAAACTGCCCTGACCCGTGTGGCTCAGTTGGTTGGGCGTCATCCTGCAAAGTGAAAGATTGCTGGTTCGATTCCTGGTTGGGGCACATTTCTGATTTGTGGGTTTCGTCTTCAGTCAGGGCGCATATGAGAGGCAACCTATTACTGTTTCTCTCACACATAGATGTTTCTCTCCCTCTCTTTTTCCCTCTATCCCCCTCTCTCTAAGAATAAATACATAAAATCTTTAAAGAAAACATCCAAACCTGTAAAGAATTATTATAAAAATTTATTTGTGCACAACTGTTAACAATTGCCAGGAAGTAAGATCTCAAATGCTTTGGAGAATGACAGTTTTGCAATTTCTTTCATGCATTTGAAATTAAGGAGGGAACATAAAGTCTACATAAAGGTGGGAGAAAGCAAGGCAGGACTGAATTACAGGATAGTTAAGATTACGTGTTCTCTGGAGGGTGGTTAAGCTTATTTCAGAGGCATGTTAACCTAGTGCACAAAAACAGTGGATAGGACTTGTTTAAGACAAAGATAAACCTTTTATTGAAGAAGTTATCTGCCTGGGGCATGACTAACCACCAAGACCTCCCCAGTTAGAAATTTATGATCAGCTTACCCTAAGTGATATGAGGTTACTTTCTGTAGGACCCTTTTTTTCGTCTACATTATTTACTCTTTGGTGTGAATAAAGTACTTGGGAAAGAGATGATCATTCTTTTAACCTAATATCTCAAGTGGCAGGTCCCTGAAAGAAAAGGAGGAAGACCAATGGAGAGGATAGCAAAAGCCTAGGATGGGAACACTGATGATGAATTTCGATACAGGGCTCTGCTTTGGTAGGGCTTTAGGTCCCCCTAAAGAGGGGAGACCACAATGGGAGCCCCTGAGAGAAAGAGGTACATTTTAAAGGGCCCTGGCCAGAGGAGCTCTGTGTCATCCCAGGTTGCCAGTGGAAAATTCTCAGGGTGATTTTAGTGGAGTTCAAATCCTTAGTTTTCAGAAACCATTTTTGGGACCCTGTCTACATACTGGCCACTGCACCCAGACCTGATGATAGAAAGGTAAACACAATAGACATGGTATCTGTCCTAGTAGAGACTACAGATGGGGAAGGAAGATAGGTGGTATTTAGATTTTTATTTCATAGTGCACTATTTATAAATGTACAAAGTTCTTGTGAAGAAAAAGTTCCTGTGAAGAGGGCTAGAACAGGATGACCCTACCTAGTCCAAGAATTAGGGAAGATGTCCCAGAATAAATGATGGGTAATTTGAGACACAAAGAATGAGCAGGAGTTACGCTAGCACAGAAAGAATCCCCGGCCTGCAGGGTGGATGTGAGCTCAGGGGCTGATGAAAGGCCAGGCAGGACTGCTAGGTAAGGGCCCACCAGGTAGAATCCTATGGCCATGTAACCAGGAAAGAAGGAAATTATCTCAGCAATATGGCTTTTAATCTTACTACAGAACTAGCACTGTGTAGTTCTCACATGAGAATTTCTAATAACTTCCTGTGGATTGTACCAATTGAGACAGGTGGCCATGGCTTTTTATCATCATTATTATTACAAACAAGATTAGATACAGTTTATGTACAGGAAAATAAGAGTACCAAATTTGAATCATCATTAATCTTAGTTACTTGTGAGGTAAATTTATTATAAATAGACCCTTCCTTATAAGATGAAAAGAACTGAGGGATTAACTTTATAAATATATATGTGCAGGAATGCGATTGTGATTTAAAGTTCATGCAAAGTATTCTTCTTTGCCACTTTAGACTGATCTGGCATGGTCTGGTCAAATGAGAGTCTTTTTTTTCCCCCTTAAACCTATAAAACATTTCTATCAAAAAAAAGGAAATGGAGATTTTTAGGAATGTTTTTAATCAATTATAAAAACATATTGTCTTTGTTAAGGAAATCTGATCAAAGGTATTAGAAACCATTAACATAGTAACATTGAAGATCCAAGGTAATAATCATGTCTTTAGCTGGGGTACCTCTCTCCATATCTGAAATGCATGTATGGCCACTAAACAATGAATTCCTTCCCGTGTTGCTTGGTGACAAAGGTGGCATGTTTTTACATTTATTAATAAAAACCACAATGTGTGGAGGGTTCTACAGTTTGTTTATGTATGTATCTTGCCTTGTTTTATGCATTTACCCCTCTGGCCCCTACGATTTTTCGATGGAAGCATGGACCAAATCTTTTCATATATTCAGGAGAGAGAAGTGCTTAAGCATATTGATTTTTGAGTTGGACTGGCCTGACCTGGTTTGACCTCTCCCTCCAGCTCTGACTACCACGTGGCTGCTTCACCACTGGGAGCCCCAGCTTGTTCACCGGTGACATGGCTTGCCTTACAGGGCTGCTGTAAGACCGAAAAGAGTTCATCACCACCAAGCAATTATTATATAAAATGTTAAGGGACTTATTTAAGAAAAAGAAGATCTAAACTATAAACAATAAATGGCAATGAATACCAATCTACAAACAATTAAATCTAAAAACCAAACTAAGCAAACAAGAAGAACACAGACAAAATCATGGATAAAGAGAGCATTTTGATGGTTGCCAGATGGGAGGGGTGGGTGGGGAAATGAGTGAAGAGGTGAGGGGATTAAGAAGTACAAATAGGTAGTTACAGAATAGCCATGGGGATGTAATGTACAGTATAGGAAATGGAGTAGCCAGAGAACATACACATGACCCATGGACATGAGCAGAGGTGTGGGGATTGCCTGAGGGAGTCAGGGGGTGCTAGTTGGAGGCGGGCAAAGGGGGAAAATTGGGACAACTGTAATAGCATAATCAATAAAGTGTAACTTAAGAAAAAGAAGTGAGTGAGCTAATGGATGTTACGTACTCAGCATGGCATCTGGCACATAGTAAGCACATGATGTTAGGCAGCCGATGGTTACTGCCACTGCTGTTGGCTCGTTCTGTCAAAAGCAGGTTTCGCTGGCCCTTTAAAATGTTGTGAGCACTGGCTGGGAACTGGGCACTTCTACATCAAATTGTTGAAACTGTTGCTCTGTTGAATGGCCCTATAAAATCACTCCCATATTGTAGCTGTTTCCTTGGGAAGAGGTGTGCAGGCGCAGAGGCTAGTGAGCATTCTGTTTAACACGGCCATTGCAAATAGCCGTCCCATGTTTTCACAGCTTTTAGAACGAGAACGGTCAGTATGACCTACTCCCCTGGTACAGCTTTAATCCAAGACAATGGTACGTTTAAAGGAGCTTTTCTTTTCTTTTTTATTTTTGTCAAAGCAAATTGAGTGGTTGTGTTGTTTTTATGATCTTGCTGCCATGTGGAAGGAATTTTTCTCCTCATTTCTATAGGGATAGATACTTGATCTAAAGCTACCATCTCTGCTGATAAGCTTGCAATCTGATTACTGTATTTAAATATCTTTCCCTGCCTTTGGAAATTTTAATGAAACAATCAGTTGTTTTTCTGCTCCATCACCTTCTCTCCCCAGTAAAAACTGCTTTCACAGTAAAATATTTGAAAGGAGGAAGAGTTGTGAATATTATACACATGTGCACACTGTGGGCAAATTTAAGGTCCATGTGTAGATATAAGCTTCTGTACACAGACATTCTGCTCTTAGCACATACTTAGAAAGTATTCAGTCAGTGTCTACCATTTGCCACTTCATGTGGCAAAAAGCATTTGTATCAGTGTCTAGTCATAGTAACAGAAACCATTCTCAGCTTTTCAAGGGGACTACAATGCAAGGACTTCATTTTACAAATGTGTTGAAAAGCCCGAGGGAGAGAAGAGGAGAAGATGCCATTACCCAGAGATTAGTAACTGTAGGAAGTCACTGCAGCCCCTGGGACTGAAGGAGCATAGGGGAAACCAGTGTTACCTGGAGCCTAAGGCCTCGCTTGCCCTGGTGGCCTTGCTGCTGCTTCTGAAACCACCTCCTGGCTGCTCTGCAGGCATTTAAGAGCTTGTCGTCTTGCTGGTGCCACAGTACCCGAGTGGCTGGTACCTACAACTGGTAGTGCTGCCATCACTACCCCAATCCACGAGGGCCAACTCAGATGCCAAGGCAGCTGGAGCCAGAGCACAAGACAGAAAATCATAGCTTTTTTCCTTTTCCTAACTTACGCTCTCCCACCAGTGCTTTCCATGGGCAAACCTCAGCAGGCACCAGGGGGCAAGCAGCTCTGAGGGTGTCCCATTTACAGGGTCCCAGTCCCAGCGGAGGGTGGAAATGCTGAGAATAGAACTGATTGCCAACAGAGAAATACCCGGGACTGTATTCGCACCACTTACTGGAAGATTGTGGGAATTTAAGGGGGAGGGGCATTAACTAAGGGAGGAAATGGCTTCATATATTATATAGAAATCTAAAGGATGGGTACAAATATTTATGCGCTACCCAGACCTTGTATTTTAGCTTCTTATTGCTACTGTGACAAGTTACCACAAATTTACTGGCTTAAAACAACACAAATTTGTTATTCTTTAGTTCTGTAGGTAGCTGTCCTGCAGAGACCTCACTGGGCTAAAATCGAGGTACAGGAAGGTCCACTTTCCTGCCCGGGGGCTGTCTGTAAGGCAGATACCATTTCCTTGCCTCTTTCAGTGTCTGGAATTTGTCTGCATTTTTTTTGCTCATGGCTAACCCATCTCCATTTTCAAAGCCAGCAAGTTCTGCCTTTGCTTTGGTTCCCTGCAGCTGGAAAAACTCTCCTATGATTAGATTGGGCCCAACTATGTAATACAGGATCCTCTCCTCTCAAGAGCCTCAGTTTCAGTCACATCTTCAAAGTCTCTTTCTGAGAATATGGTCATGGGCATCCATGGGGCCATTTATGCTGCTTACCACACCTCAGAACCTTCCATTCATACGTCTGTAGCTGCTGACTGGTTATTATCTCCATCTCAAATGCATAATCTCTGAAACTAAGTTGATCTTCCACAAGTGTGTGCTTCTTTGGTTGGGGACATCCTCTTTAGGCCACAGTCTAGGTTTGAAGCTTGAGGGGTTGTTTTATTTTCTCTTTAGTGGCTCATCTGACGGGTACATTCGCTAATTTTAACTCATAGCTATTTCTCCAGTGCCCCCCTGCCCTGCGCCTCTCCCACTGCTCCTACCTCCTGCCAAGGACTGAAAGCATTTCCTATTGTCCTGACAGCAGAAGGCTTTCTCATTAACTGTGTCTGGCATTGTGCTAGCTGGTGGAGCTACCGGTGTGAGGAAGGTACCCACGTTGCCTGTCCCACTGGACTACACAGTCTAGAATGGAAAACACACTTTACACAAGTAAGCCTGTGTGAAAAAATGTCCTGAAAGACGCTATTTCTGATCTTTCTGATTATGGTTCATTTTTCAAGAATTGGGCTTAAAAGGTAAATATTCCAGAGACAGGCCATCAAGATGGGTAATTGAAATACAATCAATAGGAAGGACTTTTTGAGTATATGTGTCACTTTCTCATGATTCTGGAATATAAAGGTGAAAAATAAGACTGCTAAATTACATGTCAAATGTGACAACTTAGCTACTTACAGTAAAATCAAACTGGAATGGCTTTTCACGCTCATCCTCGTCTATCACTGTCTAACTGGATTTGAGCTGCAGGTTCGAGGCCCCGCACTACACCTGATGGAATCAGAACACTGGAGGTGCGGCCTCGGGGGTTTGTTGTGCACACGTGACCTTATGAAGGTAGTGAACCAATGTCTGCTCACCAGTACCCCCTTGACTTGTAACTCAGAGGCTGAGTTTTGATTTGCTCAAGCTCTGTCCCCTCCTTTTCCATCAGGAACTCCTGTGTGTTTCCTCCGTGAAGCCTCCTGGCGCTTTAGACACCTCCCTACCACCCGGTTCACAGTCACACAACAGGTAGGAAGCGCTCATTCTGTGTCAGACATACTACGCCAAAACAAGTCTTTCGCAGACTGATTATTTAATTCGTAAGACAATTTTGTAAAGATGTAGGTCCAATTATCTTCCATTTTGCAGATGAGGTTTCATGTTTTACCAGTGGCTACCTGGCAGAGAGGCAGGGCTTGGATCGAGGACCTGCAGCTTTCAAAGCTCAGGTGTGAAACCACCTTACTGCAAATGGATTATTCTTGCTCTGTGCTGCCAGGACAATGTTCACACTCCTCAGTTGCAATGTAATAGCATTTTCCTTTTTGGCTCACACGTCTATTTATCTTTCTTTGAGATTCCTGGCAGGAGCTGTGCAGGGGGGGTGACAACACCTGGGTGCAGTAGGGTCAGTAGCTTAGTCGGCTCTCAGTGAAACTGTCCCCTTGCTTGCTCTGCTATGCATGTGTTCAATCTTAGTGGATTAGAGTGGGCCAAGATGAAAATACGAACTTAAAGTAAATATAAAATTTAGGTACCTACACATATGGCAAAATTAAAATAGTAAAACTTCGGCAACATATTCATATGTACGTACAGTAGTCAATGTGTAGTTGTAATTAACTAATGTTCAGACTTTAGTAACAAACTAATGGTGAGAACCCTTGTTATTGGCAACCACACAGCACTGGAGAGGCACCTCCCACGAGCCCAGTGACACTAAGAGTGCATGACAACTCAAACGTGAAGGGAACACTTTAAAATTTTATCTCACATAAATTGCAGATAACATTATAATTTTCAAGGTGAAAGCCCAAATTATCTCTCTTCATGGGGGGGGAATAAAAATGTACGTTTCTTTTCCATACCAATTCTGTGCATAAGTATGAATATTAAAGATCAGTTTACATATAGCAGGTGACAAGGCAGTGTTGTATATACCCTATTCCTTGAGGACACATGACGAGGCAACCAATTTCTTGTTAGAAACATAAAATGGAAACAAACACCCAGAAAGGCAACATAAGTCCATTCTTATCTTATTAGAACTCGAGTCCTTTGAAATAAAAATTTAAGAAATCCCTTCATATGTATATTAAACCATGTAATTGCAATGGTGGAGTGATTTTCTACTGTTCACATTATTACCAAAGACAGTAAGTGGGATACTTATATCACATATTAATAAAAATGAATTAACTGATTAGGATTCAGTTGTCTGAACTGGCATTTAACCATTCATCAAAGGGTAGCTCAGAATCTTGGAGAAGATGTTAAGAGTAGCAGCAAAAGCCTCAAAGGATTCACTCTGTGCTTTATCTGCCAGGGACTTTTGTGGCATCTCTAGACTCCTGGGTCCTTACTGCAGGAGCATTGGGTTTTAGCAGCTTGACCAACTAGCCTGACATCCCTACGGTCTCCCCAGGCTGCTGGTCAGAATTCAAACCATTTTATATTTGTGCCATAAAGCTTCTTGTCATAACTGCATTATAGAAATTGCAAATTTGCAGAATATAGACTTAACTCTGACAAAGTCAATGTGAATTTATTGAGTTGCTGGTTAATTGCATATATAATTTATCCATTTAGTAGTTGGGTGTTCATTCGATTTATGGATAACAAGACTGAGGCCTGTGGAAGTTAAATAACTTTCTCGTGATCACAGTTAGCCAGCAGAATCTATGAGATTTGAACACGAATCTTCCAACATGAAACCTAAGCTCCTTGTGCTGTGTCTGAGTAGGTTGCTTTGAAAAATGTTAATCAGGCTGCTAAGGAATTGTTTGCTTCAAGAGAGGAAAAAAAACAACAAAACACTTTGACTTAAGCAAAAGAGAGAATTGCTTATTGGAACGATTCAGGGGAAGAAAATGTTGCCAGGAACTCAGGACTGGAACTGGAATCATGAGGAGCAGAGGTGATTTTTTCTCTCTGGTATTCCCAGATAGCTCATCTCCGTTTCTTCAGCTTCCTCACTTCCTGCCTTACAAATGGGCTATCCCTGCTCCTGGTAGATAATGCCCATAATGACTAGTCTTGCCTGCCTGGGTGCTGAGTGTGTGAGTGCATAATAGTGCAGGAGGAGAGAGACAGGGATTGAGACAAAGTGGGGGAGAGAGTGACAGCGTCACACCGTCTGTGACCCCCACACGAAGCTGTGGGAAGAGATACACTGTGAACAGTGCATGGGCTCAGAGTGGAGTTCGAGCGGAGGTGAGGGGGATGTAATTGGTAGGGAAATGATCTGTGTTATTTACACAGGCTTTTCTTGGACTGCACTATTCAACTTTGATAGTTAAATCCCAGCTTCTCCCCCTTGACTGGGAACAGTTTTATGCATCTTAATTGGCTTCTCTAGTTTGTGTTAAGAGAATTGTGTATGTACATGAATATATACACTGATATCTCTATCTGTATTTATAATTATATTCCAAATAGGCACATTTAATTCTATTTATGCAAGCATTTTATTCCGGTTAATCACCTGGGAGTCATCTTTATCAAAGAGATTTTTTGGTGTCTCTTCTATAATACAAAAGGGAAAAACATTGCCTTTTATTATGTGTAAACTAATTACTTATGCTTATGTAGCTATCATTTGGTTAATATTAGCAAGAAGACCCACGCAGTGCCAGAGATAATATGTGGTTCTTCTGTTAGCAGAAGACGTCCACCTGTGAGCTGCTGGTTCCCAGCTTCTCTGCCGTGGCACAACACCCTGAGTAGACATCTTTTGTGATGGACACGTGTGAGTGGCCCTCATGTGAATTTTGAGAATTATTCTGTACCAAGAAAAGGCAGGAGGCATGTAGTCTTGATTTGACCAGAGGGAATAAGAGAGATGTGGGCGATGTCTAGCTCTTGCCTTGCTATCAGTCAGGGCTGTGCTTTACTAAGGCTCTACTTGCTTCATTTTCCTCACTGAGTGACTACCCTGGAGTAGACAAGATCTAAAGCTCCCCCTGGTTCTGGTATTTGTGTGCTTTCTGAATCTGTGCTATCTCAGAGAGATGATAGTCATGTTTCTTAATAAAGAGTAAATTATAAAAATAGTTTCCGATCATTGTTGAAGGTGGGTGATGTATATATGGGTTCGTTATATTGTTCTCTTTTATGAATGGAACTTTTCACAGGGACAGAGACAGACAACCAGAGCTGTAAAGAATGGTGGCAATAAGGGAGAAATGGTGTAAGGAGTAGATGAAACTTGATTATCTCTTCCATCCTAAAAAAATGTAGTATGTTTGTTTATTGTAAGGAGTCATCTAAACATGAGAGGCATTATAAACAATAGGCTGTAGTAGGAAACAAAAATAGAGAAACTGGAAAACCTTGCAAGTCCCCATGAGTCATTTCAGTTGAAAGGCTTTATAATTTTTTAAGAGTGTCATATAAGATGTGCTTATAGCCAAGTTTAATGAATATACATTACAGAGATAAAATGGTAAATGGTTCATGAATTCACCATCATTTTGGACTATGCATTATTGCCCTTTAAAATCATTAGTTTGGAAAAATTGAGATTTGATTGTAATTTGCAATTTCCTAGCATGCCCCAACTGGGTAAAGAAAGAAGCAATCTGAATAAGGGCCAGATTTTGTAGCAAAATTTACAAATGCAATGTGGTTGTTCCACAGAGGAGATAAAGCACATGGCATAATATGTAATCAGCTATAAAAGTCTGACCATGAAAATACCAATGGAATTATCCGAAGTTTGAGCTGGAACATCAGAGCTCACAAATATCAAGTCACTTCCTGCACAGCTAAATTTCTTCTAGAGACTAGTGCAATTATTTATCTAAATGAAGGTTTATTGAACAACCATTCTTTTCCAGAACTGTACAGTCACTCGAGGACCTTTAAGTTACAAGACTGTATCTCTGCCATTTGAGACTGAGTAGACTTCTTTCTTCCTCGGGCCCTGAATCGATGGTTAATCTCACAGGAAAGAACAGATTCCTTCCTTGAATCTAGAACACACTGCTGGTGTTCCTTTTTGTAAAAATTTTAAGATTCTTAAATGGGTTCTTTACATTCCCAGATTGACACTGCAGATTCACTAACAACTAACTCAAAAACCAAGGTTTTAGAAATATTGCTTATACTTACTGTATTTCCTCACCCAACCCTCACTCCTTAACCTACTGCATCCTTCTCTGCCTCCACTACCCTACGTAAGTTGCTCCTTTCACATCACCAATGATCTCCTTGTCGTTAAGTCTACTTTTTAGTTCTTTTTCTACTTGACTTTGAGACAGCAACTGATGCTATTGAGTACTCTCTTTATGAAATGTTTTTTCTCTTTGGCTTTTACGACACTGCTCTCATCTGCTTCTCTTTCTCTGCTTCTGGGCAATTTTAATTAAATAGTATCTTCTTAGACTTCTCTGAAGGTCCCTGCTTTGTGTTTGGCATTCTCAGGGTTAAAGCAGACTCTCTGCTCACTCTAAACACCTGTGCTGGGTGATGGCCCTGCTCCTGAAACCTCAGTCATCATCTGTGGTGATTTCCAAATCTCCATCTCTGCACTGGACCCACATCCTGAGCTTCAGCATAATACATCCAACCCTCTACTCGATAGTTTAACCTTGACGTTTCTCAGACACCTCAAATTCAGCATGCTCGAAACAGAAAACTTCACGTCACTCCACGAGCAACCGCGACCTGCTGTTTTCCAGTATTACTTGTCTAAGGTGTTTCATCCTTGACTCCTTCCTCTTCTTCACTTTCTCTACTTTCAGATACCAAGATGTTTGACATATATATTTTTTTATTTTTTGCCACCTCTTTCTATTCTTGCTCTCATTTTTGTACAGACTTCCTATCATCTCTTTCCCTGATTACCGTAATAGCCTCCTAACTGGTGTGTCTATCCAGTCTAGTTCCCTAGTTCTCCTCCAATCTCTTCTCCCCAGTGCAAAGTGGTCCTTCATAGTGCCTATCTATTTATGGCATTTCTCTGGTCAAAACACACCTCTGCCCCATTTCACTGGATGTGAAGTCATGGTACTTAAGTAGCTTTAAGTGTGTCTTTAATCATCTGGTCCCAGGCCTAACTATATGGTTTCATTTCTTATACTTTCCCCTCATATTTCAAGCACTACCTTGTTGAAATTCTTTCAGTTCTTCCCTCATGGTATGACTCTTCTTGCCTTTAGGTTTCAGAATATCCCTCTGCTGGAGGATATATATGTATATACCCTCTGCCAGGAACACTTCCCTCCTACTCCCTGCCTTTCATTTGGCTCACTTCTATTTAACTTTCAGAAATCCTTTTATATTTTTTCCCTCAGAGGCAGCCCCTAGTCCTCTAAACTAGGTAAACTTAGGAAACCATTGCAACTTATATATGCATGATAATGACAATCACTTTAATTGTTTAATTTTCTTTTATGTGTTTGGGGTAGAGAGAGACAAGAGATTGCATACTCTCTATGGTAGAAATTATGCTTATTTTCTCATGATTGCATTGCACCCCAACCCCTATGCTTGACAAAGTGCCTGCCACAATTTTTCCGTTCATACTTGCTGAATGACTAAATGCAGAGAAAAGGATTCAATGTATGTCATGTTGTCCCATAACTAACAGAGAAACAGGAATAAGTCATTTTAATATAATGACAAAAGATGCCTCTTTATCTAAACTTTTGTTGCAAATGGAATAAATGATAATGCCAATAAATTGGCAGGGGCTGTATGGAGCCTTTTATGTGTGTGTGTGGCTTATGTGACCCCTGACATGTGACAATCCAAAGAAGAGGCTTAGAATGACTTTTATTTGACTAAGAGAAGGAGTTAATTAAGCTCAGTAAGTCCTTCTGATTTCATTTTTGGTTCCACTGAACGTAGACATAAGATTAAGGGGAGCTGTGGTGAGTATCAGACTAAAGATTATCTTTAGGATAATTTCTTTTTCAGCTGACTGTATTTTAATTTATGTAACTGTTTTCTTTCACTTTTCTTTCCTAGAAGTTACTTATGATAGAAAATACATGTTATTCCTTAGCCATATCAGCAAAGTATGAGATTTAACATAGTGTGTGCTCTATAGCTCATCCAAATGGATCACTAATGGAAATATCAAACAAAAATCCTTCCAATCTGATGTAGGTATAATATATCAGTAATTAAAAAGTATAATCTTTCCCTACAAACTTTGTACTGCTTGTATATTTTCTACCTTAGAAATGGCACCATCTTGTTGGAAAAACTAGAAACCTAATATATTTGATACCATTTTCTCCCTCATAACCTAGGCTTATTTACCTCCTGAGTATCTCTCAAATTGGTCCCCTTAGATCCATTTCCACAGTCACTAATCTAGTTCAAGCTATTACCATCTCCTGACAGAAGATTCATAACAACTTACTAAGGAGCCTATCTGCACTAACATGCCCGCTACCAGTTCATTCTCCACTCAGCAGTCAAAACCAATCTGATCACGCCCTGCTTAAATCTTCAAGGGCTCTCAGTCAGGGCCTACGGAAAAATGCCCTGGTCTTGCTGTTTCTTCTGACTCTCAAACTTGCCGTTGCTATCAAACTTGCTCTTTAGATGTCCTAACCTAACATATGTGTGTGTGTATACATACATATATATGTATATATGTATATGTATATATGTATAGCTACACATGTACTGTTAGATTAGGACATCTAATAGATGCAACCAGGATAGTTCTCTTTTTTTAAAGGAAAATGTTGATATTGTATACAACTACTCCCTATTAGAATGGTTTAGTCATTAATTTAGACATTAGACTTAAATTTTTAAATAAAACACCTTAATCCTATAAGACAGCATGGTCTTTGCTTTCAGAAATATTTTTGGATAACAGTTCAAAAGCTTCCTGGAGTTCTTTATGATATTCATACATTCTATGACACAGATGAGCAGAGTTCCACAAAGAAATAAATTAATTGTTTAAAGGCAAATAATGAGTTAGTAACAGAGAAAGAACATCACAAAGGTCGTTTATCTCACCTCAGTGTTTTGTCCATTATTTTCATTTTGATTTTGGTTGCAACAGAGTATATGCTTAAGAATGACACTGTATAAGGTAGAGTGTGAGAAATCAAAGAATTAAAATATTACAAGGTGTATAGTTTTTAATTTATGATAAAATTAAGTTGGTTGTAGAGTAATCTATCATTTTTGCTTTCAAAAAACAAAGTATAGGATAAACTGGGAAAAGAAAGAGGTGGAAAGAGATTTGAGTGAGAGAGATCACTGAGGAGGTCGTTATGCTGTAGTGAATTTTGGTAAAATGTAAATATGTTCAATACTAACACATTTATTTCTTCCTCTATAAATTAAAGCTTTACATTTAATACACTATTTTTATATAGTGTCTTTAAAAATGTTTTGGTATTTTAAAAACATCAGAAATGTGAACTATATAATTAAAATGTAATCAAATTTATGCTATTATAATAACCTAAGCAAATATAGATTAGCTTAGTTTTAAGACTAATAGAATTAGTCTAGCAAGCACCTATCTCAAAGAACGGATAAGTGTTGCTAATAAAACAGGGACTCAAAGAACATAAAGAAAACATCTTAAAAATATGGAATAAAGTTTGTGTATCTTACTAGTAGCTTGCTCAGATGCTCCAACAGGAAAGAGTATTTTTAATCCAATGAATTGGAAATGAGCCCCTATACTTGGCTCAGTGAGTAGAAGTATATAAATACAAAAGTTCAGCTGAATCACTTCCAGAAGGCATTCTTGGTATCCTTCCACATTAGAGTGGAAGAAATTATTATGGGTGAAAAACTGAAGATTTCAGATAAGGTGAAACCATCATATTTTGACTTGCTATTTTAAAAACCTTAAAGGACAAATGCCCAAACCTAGTTAACCATACAGCAGCATTTTAATGAGATATTCATGTAATACTGAAATTTCACAACCATTTTGATAAAATAAAACTAACCTTATAGAGAAATTCTTACAGATATTTTAAATAATTTTTGTTTAAAATAAAGCACTGAAGCTATAAAAACAACAATGACACCAAAATCCCATGGCAGTTGCTTACAAGTTGCTGGCGGGGGAGTGAGTGTGCAAATAAATGGCAGCGGTATGGCAGGAGAATCACTACGACGTGGTACCGTGCCGCGCACAGTGTGGGCAGGATAGGGTTTCTTGAATTTGCCCCGATTCACAGAGGAAATGTAATTTGACTGATAAGCAGAACTTTTCTGAGAGAAGCAAGGAAGGGAGTTAAAGGCAAAGAGCACGGGAAGATGGGGAAACAGTTCAGGAAAGTGTGAGGAAAGAGAAGGGCAAGAAGGATGAGGATGCTTAGCTGAGTGAACAAGGACCAGAGAGTCGACCTTACAGATCATGATACAAGTTTGCTTTTTATCCTGGAGTTGAAATAAAAGCCATTGAGAAATTTTGATCAGGGAAATAACATCTATTGAGGGCTTACTGTATAATAGGATCTTTACACCATAATTTCATGCAATGCTCATAACTAATCCTGCAATATAGACATTGTTATCACACCCATTTTGTAGATGAGAAAACCAAGGGGCAGAAAGGTGAAGAAACAAATTACAGCTCTACAGAAAGTTCTAGAGCCAGGTTTCCATATAGCAAATTTCATACCAGAGGTGGCTCTCTTAAACCTTGGCCTATATTGCCTTTACCTTTGATAGAAATATTGTATGCACTAGAAAGAGTGAGAGGAGGATGAGGAGACTGGAGTGGGGGAGATTGCTCAGGAGGGCACAGAAAAAGGGCTGGGCACTAGAAATACTGGGTGTGGATGATGGGTGGGCCTGAGTTGATTGGCTGTCAGGGATAAAAAGGAAGGGAGGAAATGATGACAGTGTCCAGGTGTCTGACTTGGCAACTGTGTGGAGAGTGGTCCATTTTATAGTAACAGGGGTGCAAGTGGGGGAGCAGATTGCAGGCATAGTGATGGCAGGAATGACGTATCCTATCTGGAGCACTTGGAGATGGAGATCGCTGTGCAAAGCCGGTGGGATCTCTAGAGAAGGCACTGTGTGAGGACTGGCACACAGGTGGGTATGACGCAGTGGTGAAGACAACACTTAGAATTAAATCCAGACCCCTAATCATGACCACAATTAATTATTTAAATTGGTGAGGTAGAAAGAGGGGACAGCTGTTATTAACTCTGCTTTTACTGTTGGCAAAAGACTTCATGTCTTTGTGCCTCACAATCTTTATCTGCAAAGCAAAGGGAATAGAACAGATATTTGAAAGTTACTTTTGGAGGGTTTTCATTGCATTTTCTTAAAAACGATGTGGGTGGGAACTGTATTATGTTAAATTCTATCAGCAGGTAATCTGGAAGTTTACCTAATTGACCACAAGGGGGAGAACTCTAATGCCACATTAAGTAATTTATTACAATATAAAATACTTGTCATATGAAGTAGGTGATAGGCTGTCTCATTTCTACTTCCTCATGGAAACTGAGAGCATTTGACAACTCGAGACAGTTTTAACTGAATTGAAATGTAGTTTTGTGTTGCTAAAGTTATGATAAAGTCACTAAATGTAAAAATGTATTTGTATTTACCAGTAATTCTCTAGGAAGAAATTCAAATGCCTCTTTAATTAAAATGAAGACAGTTGAGTTTTAAAATTTACCTGGAAAAGGATTTTCCTTTCAAATAACATCATTTCAGTTATCTTTCAAGAAGACTATAACCTTTCTGAAAATCTTTGGCGACTGCGAAAAAAGCATGAGCCCATCGACTTGTCAGTCTATTGTAAAGGTATCCATATCAAAACAAAAGGATTAGAGTAGTGCAGGTCACCCACTTTAAATGTTTCATGTTCATTAAATAGTCATTGTTTGTATTATACAGTCATTGGTATATAAATATTGAATGTTATATGTTCAGAGTTAAAACGCTCCTTTTCTGTTTGGGTTAACTTTTGTGCTCTGGTTTTATGTAAAGTTTTCTTGTGAGGAAGTTGTGATTCTCCTTGGATTGAGAATTACCTTATGAGTCTTCCCAAGGTTTAATGAGTCCATCTTTTGGATTTGCTCAAATCAAATTGTATTTGTAGGGTATAAATATAATATTTCTGCATTTTATCAAGTCTTTCCAAACATATACAGCTGAGTGTTATTCCCTTTAAAGACATAACATGAGTTATATAGAAATCTCAATAATGCCACCGTTACTGAAAACATATTTGTGTTTCCCCATAGAGGCAGCATCACACTTTTAATATGTTCAGCGACAGCAGATCTTCTGATGACAGTGAGTGCAATATTTAAAAACAAATGTACCTATGGATAAAGATTGAATATTAAGTCACAAATCAAATTGAAGTATACATTTTGGTGGGATCAAAAGTCTGGATGTTACTAAAATATTTAATCTCCCTTTGATTTGTAAACCTCTTTATGTGCAATAAAAGAGTCACAAAATATTTTCAGCAATGATGTCGCAGGAACAAGAATCAGCCCTCCTACAGTGACTGCTAAGGAGGGCAACTTTCATTTCAGTAAACTCATTCAAGTGTGTTCACTAAAATAAATAAATAGCACAAGTAGCTTAATGTATTTGGAGTCACTTTTTGCTTATTTTTCAGTTTTTTCACAGTTGGCACTTCATTAATTCTTTAAATGTAAAATAACAGTATACTAAATCAGTAATGTTATCATTTAGATATTTTCTATAACTTCTTCCAAAATGACTAATTTTTACTGTTTTTATCTTGGGTTACTGAATTACTTTTCTGCTAATATTTTTCTTTCTTTTTTTTTTTTAAGATTTTTATTTATTTATCTTTAGAGGGGAAGGGTAGGAGAGAGAGAGAGGGAGAGAAATATCAATGTATGGTTGCCTCTTGTGTGTCCCATGCTGGGAACTGGCCCGAAACTCAGGCATGTGCCCTGACTGGGAATCGAACCGTGATCCCTTGGTTCGCAGGCCCGCGCTCAATCCACTGAGCTACACCAGCCAGGGCTTCTGCTAATATTTTTCTCACCAGGAAGTATCATAGACTAATAAAAGGTGTATGCTAGGCAATGTGGAGGACACATACCTTACTGTTGCTTGTATACTTTGTGCTTAGCACAGTGCTTGGCCCCCAAGTGAATATCTACTAGCAGATATTTAGTAAATACTAGTTTCATAGATGAGTCAATAAATGATATGAAATTGCATGTATAATTATTATATATAATAGAAATTATATACATGATTAAATTTTATGTATAATGTTATTCCTGTTACAAACGAGTATATATTATTGTCCCAGACTGCTGACAATCATCCCTCCAAAACTTAGTGACTTAAACCGGCAACAGTCACTATTGTTCACAAATCTGTAAACTGGACAGGGGTTGGTGGGACCAGCTTCTCTACTTGACTACTTCACGTAGTATCGACTGGTCTGTCTTGAAATCCAGGTTGACTGGGAGCCTAGAGTCTGGAATTACCTGAAGATTCACTCATTCACATGTCTAGTGGTGCAACTGGCTTGTGGCTGGGGCCTCATCTGGAAAACGGCTTACATTGCGGACATAATGTTGTTCAGACTAGCCTTTAAGTGATCTAGGCAAAGTGTGTGGCATTTTTGTGAGCTAGTCTTTGAGGCCACGTGGATCCCTGATGTTGTATTGGTCAAGGCAGTCACAAATGTCAGTCTGAATTCAAGGGCAAGAGACGTAGAAGCCACCATGTGATGGGGGGAATGTGAAGGTCATCCAGGGAGAAGAGCAGGTGGGATGGGCTATATGACAGTGGCCAGTGTCGGAAAATATAACCTGCTGTATTTTATTTGCTTAAATACATAATTTTATGTATAAACTGTACTAGCTAACTTTAGAAAATACCATTCCCAAACAAAATTCACCCTGCTAAAGGGATTCTATCTGATCCAATAAACATTTATTGTTCATTTTTTCCTTCCTGTTTCTGGTCATTCTCTGTTTTCTTAAATATGGTCATCTGCCCTCCAAACTTCTCCTCATATCCTTTAAAAGCCTAGACCAAAGTTTACTTCTTCGTTGTTCTCTCTCCCTCCCTCCCTCCCTCCCCGCTCCCCCCACCGCCACACCTGTCTCTCTTCGACCTGGAGAGCATTTACTCTTATCTCCACTCATTTAGTCACTAAATGTTTAGTTTCAGTGTGTGCCTGTGTCTTTTTTATAGTTTAAAGAGTAAATAGCACATTGCTGACTGATAGTTGGTATGTCATATTTACTAACTTGATGTTTTTAAGTTATATACTCTTAACCAAAAGGATTACTTATTGCTTTATCTAAAATATACTCTTTCTGTCAATAATTTAAATAGATGGAACTTCGAGTTCAGCTGAAAGTGAAAATGCCACTCTCTGTCTAAGTCTATATTACAACATTGAAAAGCATAAATGGTCTTTTCTGAAATTTAATTCTGATATGGAACAAATGATGAAAAATTACCTGCATATGACAAATTTGAGGTGCACGCTGAGATTGTGCTTTTTTCTTTAGAGACACTGAAAATCAAATAAATGAAAAGTGAAACTAAACTAGCAATTTGGTCCATTAAAACACAGTGTTTTAAGATATTGTAGTAATTTGGCATAAGCATCATTGAAGTAGTGAAAACATGAATTTTATTTGGTTTTTAAAACAAACTATAAAATTTTAAGTAATGCAAGAAAACATTAATCCGGGGTAAAGGAAGGGAGACATCTACTTGAAATACATCCTACAGAAACTGCATGTAATTCATTGCTTTATAGGAAGTAACTGAGAAAATAACCAATTTGTTAATCTTATGTGGACTATTTAGAAATGCTCTGGTGGTGAACACGAGTCCTGTCTCGTGTGCACCCTGCCATACCTCCCACACCTGGCAAACGTGTCATGTGAAAGGTGTTCGATAAAAGATTTTGCAGAAGGAGTACAGTGCCTTCTGACGATGTGTTTCTGGTCGTTTCAAAAAGCTGTTGTGTTCTTTAGCTTTACTGTGGTCTCAATATTCCTGATTTACAGTCCAGAATATGTGAGCTTTGAACTGTTTTCAAAGTTTAGGGTTTGTTTTCTGAATTCAGGAGACATAGAGATTACTCCTTTGTTGGTGCTCTTAAAGTCTTTCTTATGTACAGCTATTATAATATTGATCATATATCATGTCATATCATCATATTATATCTATGTACTTTTACACATACTTGCCTCAAGCTTTAGATTGCAAGCACCTCAAGGATGGTGGTGTATTTTTGCCCTAAATTTTGTGCTCTCAGAACAAAACGGTCTTTCCTAAAATTTGTTTCTGCGTGGTGGCAGCTGCTCACTGACTGTTTAGAGAGTGAATGAATGAGAATTTGATTTAAGTGTCTGACCTTTTTCATCCATAGTTCTCTTTAATAAATTAAGTCATTCCATCAAAATAATGTTAACATTTGAGAACTGATTAAACTGCTGCAACTATTCAAATAACATATTGAACTTAATATTAAAGGAGCTAAATTGTCAAGCTTAGCTCAAGATACTCTGTAAAAATTAGTATAGAGCCTTTGTGTATATAGTGGTGTTTCTTGTTTAAAGAGATGAGTAACTTTAGAAATGTTTTTCTTTTATTTAGGTAGCATAAATTCCTTAGGGGAGTTGACCACATTTACTGCACCATCTCTTTCAGTCCTAGAACTGGGAAGGAGCAGGCCACACCACCTCAGAATCCAAAGTGACATGCATGGGTTTATTATACATGTTCAGGAACGTTTCTGGGTCCATGAATTCTTCCGATTTGTACAAGTACTTTATTATTTGTTGTGGGGGGAGTAATTCAGCTGCAACTTGGTGCAAGTTATCCCCTGGTCCTTTAGTGCCCACTTTAACAGTCTTAAAAAGGTAGAGTGCTAGTTTATGAGTCTGGGTGAGAAACTCTGTGATGACCTCTTCCAGGGACTGCGACTGTGTCACATCATCAAGATACATGACTGGCACTTTTATTACTGACACATGCCATTGCAGGAAGATCCTTGTTGGGATGTTATGGGACACTACTATAATCTTTATGCCTTTGATAAAAAATTCTGGTTCACCCTTCTTATGGTTAAGATAATCTAGAAGAATTTGATGCAGAGTGCCATTGGAGGACTCAAGGATATGCAGAATGGAAGTCGGGTATATGAGCAATAATCCTGTTACTGTTTCTTCTAAGTGATGTCTGGAAATTGACTGAAACACTTGTTCGTAGTACTCTGTAATATCTTTTTTTTCTATGTTGGCTCTTGTCTTGGCCACTAGAAACATCCTATCAAGAAGGAATTTCTTTAGTTGCAGTCTTTGCTTCTCTTCCTGAAAATGCAAGTAATTGCTTCGTGGGACTTGTGGTAGAAGAGGTTCCAATGGAAAAGGTCTTTTGCTGGTATTTCGGGTTTTGATCGAGAGAGACATGATGAGTCCTAATTATTCTTCTAGAGGATTCCAATTTTTAGCTTATTACAGTATTTATATCATAAGGATAACTCTTCAGTGACGAACTCTTATTTTTATTTTTTCTGACAAAAAGAAAGAGAGTTTACTCAGTTTGTCAAATGCTACTAAGTAGCAAAGTCCCTTCCCAGTGTTATCAATAAACAATGCCCTCAAAATGAAAGTGAATGTTAAAACAAGATTCAAATAATGAAGATTGTGTGTGTGTGTGTGTGTGTGTGTGTGTGTGTGTGTGTTTACAATGAAATAACTAACACTCACATCCTAGGAAAAAAACTGCAGTGAACCGGGTAGTGGGAAGAAGAGAGAACTTGATCTAGAGAAGCTCACTCTGTTTTTGTTTACATTATTATTTTCCTCTTCAATTTATAGTCCACCTTTTCTCAACATTCCATCCTTGAATTATACATGCACATACACACAGAGAGAGATTGAGATAGAGATGGGTGTATCTGTATATAGCTATATATAATATATATGTTATATATACACACACACACATACTGGTGTCAAAAAGTAACACCTACTTGTGTGTGGTTGGTGGGGTAATAATATGGGTGTAATAATTTATAGATTACTTTGAACATTTCATCTAAAATGTCATATGGTGTGCTTGAGTGTGATATTGCTATGCTACAGAATTTCATGCTTATGATTTTATAATAAAAGATTTTGTAATAAAAGGGACATTATTTGTGCCAGACTATATCTATGTCATCATCTATCTGTGTATCTATTCGTATGTGTGTATGTATAGATGTATAAAGAGAGAGAGAATGTATCTGCTGACAGTCACTGACAGTAGCTCTGGCATCACATTAAAACATCTCTTCATTTATATAATGGTGATTGCAGATTGCCCTTGATTTGTCATTTTTAAAAAAAGTGACATCTTGTGTAATTTTCCAATTTCTTTTATAATACTGGCCAATAATATTTTTTTCAATCTGGGCATCTCTTAGGTCCCAATTGACTTATTTACCCTTTATTCATTACACTGGCAGTTAATAATATTGACTGGATAATAATAGTAAACCTTGGAAGGAACTAGTTTTGATTTTTTGTTTTTTCTGCCATCAACAAACCTCAGAAATGGCTCGTTCTTGGGGGTCAAATAAAAAATTCCTTTACATTTAACTTACAAACCTTTTCCTCCCTCTAGATCAACTTAACATTTTTCTTTCTTCAAGCGCTTCTTTCTTTGACCTATCCGTGAGATCCTGCTTGTCCTCTACCACTGTTCCAACTGCCAGTGTCTTGTACCTACTCTCATCGCCATGGCGACCTGGCAAGTCAGAATGTCAGTGGTGTTAAAGGGCCAGAGGGCTCTGGCAACTTGCATTTCTGAATTTGATAAGGGTATCTCAACAGACACCTCGACATCCCGATAGAGGAAATGAAGCCTTCTTTTCCAGAATAGCTTATTTTTAGACAGATGCCTTTGTAAGTCAAACAGGTGGAGGACCTGTACATCTTCCTAGATATATTCTTTTCTTTTTGTCCACAACTTACAGGAGAGAAAACTAAAGTTATATACCTTGAGCACAATCAAACATGCTCTCAGTAGTGCCCCTACTTTGTCTGCCTCAAGTAAATAGATATTTGTGAACTAATTAAAGACTGTGAGAACACGTCCGTTCTGTGTAATAGTGACTGTTAACAAGCATTCTTGGAGATATTGCAGATGTTTCATTCCAGACTGTGCTAATAAGTGAACGCCACATTAAACTGAGTCACACAAATATTTTAGTCTCTCAGCGCATATAAAAGTTATGTTTATGCTATGTTGTATTCTATTAAGTGTGCAACAGAATATGTTTTAAAATGTACATAACTTGGTTAAAAATACCTAATTGCTAAAAACAGCTAAACATCATCTGAGCCTTTAGCTAGTCATAATCTTTTAGCTAGTGGTTGCTGAAGGTTGTTGTAACTGGAAATTTCTTAAAATAATACAATAATGAAGTTTACTTTATTAATTGACTCTTCCTTTCATGAACAATTTCTCTCCTTAACGTGCAATGCTGTTAGCATTTTACCGATGGTAGAACTTCTTTCAATATTCAAATCAGTCCTCTCTAACCCTGCTGTATCAACTGGGTTTGTGCAATATTCTCAACCCTTTGTTGTTATTTCAATAATCTTCATAGCACTTTCACCCATAGTAGATTCCATCTCAAGAAGCCACTTTCTTTGCTCATCCAGGAGAAGCAACTTACCCGTTCAAGTTTTATCACAAAAGTGCAGTAATTCAGTCCCATCTTCGGGCTCCACTGCTAACTCCAGTTCTTTGTGATTTCTACCACATCTGTGGTTACTTCCTCCACCAAAGTCTTGAAGCCCTCAAAGTTATCGATGAGCGTTGAAATTGATGTCTTTCAAACTACTGTTAATATTGATACTTTGACCTCTTCCCATGAATCACAAGTATTTTTGATGGCATCTAGAATGGTGAATTCTTTCTGAAGGTTTTCAGTGGACTCTGCTCAGATCCATCAGACTATCACTGTCTATGGCAGCTATAGCTTTATGCAATATATTTCTTAAATAATAAGACTTGAAAATTTGAATTATTCCTTGATCCATAGGCTGCAGAGTGGAGGTGTGTTAGTAGGCATGAAAGCAACCTTAATTTTATTGTACATCTTTGTCACAGCTCTTGGATGGCCAGGTATATTGTCACTGAGCAGTATTATTTTTAAAGAAATCTCTTTTTTTGAGCAGCAGGCCTCGATGGTTAGCTTAAAACATATTAACAGACTCCATAGTAAACAGGCTTTGTTGTTCCATTTATAGAGCACAGGAGAATAGATTAAACATTTCTTAAGGGCCCTAGGATTTTCAAAATAGTAAATGAACATTGACTTCAACTCACTCAACAGCTGCTTTAGCCTCTAACAAGAGAGTCAGCCTGATCTTTGAAGCTTTGAAGCCAAGCATTGACTTCTCTCTAGCTATGAAAGTTCTAAATAACATCTTCCATTATAAGGCTGTTCATTTACACTGAAAATCTGTTGTTTAGTGTAACCTTCATTAATTATCTTAGCTGGATCTTTCGTATGAATTGCTATAGTTTCTACATCATCACTTGCTGCTTTACCTTGTACTTTATGTTGTGCACTTTATGGCTTCTTTCCTTAAATCTCATAAACCAGCCTCTGCTAGTTTCAGGCTTTTAATCTGTAGCTTCCTCACCTCTCTCATGGCCTTCATAGAATTGGAGAGAGTTAGGGCTTTGGTCTGGCTCAGTGTTTGACTTTAAGAGAACGTTGTGGTTGGTTTGATCTTCTACCCAGACCACCGAAACTTTGCATCAGCAACGGGGCTGTTTCACTGTCTCATTTGTGTGTTCACTGGAGTATCACTTTTAATTTCCTTCAAGAACTTTCTCTTTGCATTCACAACTTGTCTGAACTGTTTAGTGCAAGATGTCTAGCTTTCAGCATGTCTCAGCTTTAAGCCTGTCTCAGCTTTCAACATGCCTTCCTCACTGCACTTAATCATATCTACCTCGGATTTAACATGAGAGACGTGAGACGTGTAACTTCCTTTCATTCGAATGCTTAGAGGCCATTGTAAAGATATTAACTGGCCTAATTACAATATTGTTGTGTCTCAGGGAGTAGGGAGGCCTGAGGAGAGGAAAAGAGACAGGGAGACAGCTGGTCAGTGGAGCAGTTACAACATGCATAGTGATCAATTAAGCTGGCTGTCTTCTATGGGTGTGGTTTAGGGCAAAGGCCTAAGTAATAGTAACATCAAAAATCACTGAACACGGGCCACCACAACACATAAAATATTAGTGAATATGTTTTAAATACTGTGAGAATTCCTGAAGTGTGACACGGAGGCATGAAGTGAGCAAAGACTGTTGGAAACATTGTGCTGACAGACTGGCTCCAGGTGGGGTTGCCACACGCCTTCCCTTTGTAAAAAACTCAGTATCTGTGCAGCGCAATTTAAAAAAAAAAGCACAATAAAATGAGGTATTCCTGTATAAGAAACTTCTATAGGATTTGATTTTCTTTTTTTTTTAAAGGTTTTTTTAATTTATTATTTATTTATCTTTTAGAGGGGAAGGGTAGGAGAGAAGGAGAGGGAGAGAAACATCAATGTACGGTTGCCTCTCGTGCGTCCCCTGCCGGGAACTGGCCCGCAACCCAGGCATGTGCCCTGACTGGGAATCGAACCGCGATCCTCTGGTTCGCAGGCCCGAGCTCAATCCACTGAGCTACACCAGCCAGGGCAGGATTTGATTTTCTTAATTTAATGGAAATTTAAGTTAATTTTTGGTATTATTAAACATTTAATAATACCATATCTTAAAATTGCATTCATGTGAGCTCTAAACCATAATTTTTAACCAAGGTCAGAAAACACTCTCATTCAATTTTTAAAAATTAAACCTCAAAGTATCTTTTCCTCCATAAAATTTGTGTTATCCAAACTAATTATCTGGTTTTAATAATATCTAGTGATAAATTATCCCAGAAAGTGGAGGCCAAGAGGTGACTTAATAATTCTTCAATTGTGTGGTACATAAAAATTGACTGTAATTTGTCACTGTTATTCACTTTATTACTCCCTGAAATGATACAACCTTCCCCAAGGTGCACAGAAACTTGTCATTGCCCAGTCTGGGGACTATCCTCACCTTTATTCATCTTACTGCTTTTCAGAATACAATTATGTTGACTACAGCTTCTTTTATGGCCTCCTCTCCTCCCTTGGTTTCTATGGCTCTGTACTTCTCGGGATTTCCCCCCAAATCTCTATTGGTGACCTCACCCAATTTCTTCTCACAGCCAACTCTGGGCAGCACTGAGGCACAGAAAATCTCATCACCCAGATTTTCTCTCATTTTACCTCCTTGCCCAATTAGCTCAGTACCATCTGTGTTTCTCCTTTGTGAGGGCAGGCAGGTGGCACTTAATGTTACTCTTGCCTCCAAACTGAATGATTGATGTTGCTGCTTGGCTATGGAGTCTTTATGCTTAGTCCAACTGTTTGGACTCCTTCTAAATCTAAGGTTCAAGGCAGATACAACTAACTTGTTGGGGTTAACAAAGAAGAAAAAAATTGAGTTTCCATTCCAGTATTTTTTAAAGACATATATTTTACTGATTATGCTATTACAGTTGTCCCATTTTTTCTCCCCTTTATTCCCCTCTGCCCTATATGCCCCCTCCAACCATCAGCCCCCCACCTTAGTTCATGTCCATGGGTCGTACATGTAAATTCTTTGGCTTCTCTATGTCTCTTACTATTCTTAACCTCCCCCTGTCTACTTTGTGCCTACCATTTATACTTCTTATTCCCTGTATCTTTTCCCCCATCCCAGTATTATCTTTTTATAGAAGATTCCCAAATTGTATTCTTCTTTACAACTCTTCTTCTTAGATGTGCCTCTATGCTTTCAAATTTTAAATGTCAACATTTTAACTATTATATTCTTTATTTTTTCTTTTAAAAATACCCCAACAAAATACCATTCTGTTGTCTTATCTCATAGGCAAACATCCTTGGTTTTTACCTTTTTATGTTTCCTAAAAGTTATGCCTGAACTTTGTTCTGTTACAAAGTCTTCTTACTCACTTTGAAATGTACCATGGGTTTTTGATATTTACTATTTCTTTCAAAAACCTAGCTCTTTATTCAGCTTATAATAAGAGTTTTCTTTTAACCAAGGCATTTTTCTAGATTTCCTCTCTTTACCTACTCAACAAAGAGCATGAACTTAAAGACCTTAAGACACTAGTTTTACAATTATTTCCCTGTTTACTTACCATTTATAGTATGCTAGGAGAGGGAGCATATACACTTACCATGTTGAGAGTAACTTTATTTTATTTTTATCCTCACCTGAGGGCTTTCTTTCATTGCTTTTAGAGAGAAATAGAAAGAGAGAGAGAGAGAGAGAGAGAGAGAGAGAGAGAGAGAGAGAGAGAGAGAGCGCGCTAGACAGAGACAGAGAAACATCAATTGGTACATCAATTGGTTGCCTTCTCATACAGGCCCTGACCAGGAATTGAACCCATGACCTTTAGATATATGAGATAATGCTCCAACGAACTAAGCCACAATAGCCAGGACTATTTCATTTCATTTCATTTCATTTCATTTCATTTCATTTCATTTCATCTCCAGCAATGGATTATACCAGGGAGAAAAAGAGGGGTATGTAACTTCAGGGTTTGATATCTAACACTGACTTTGATCAAAGGCAGTAGGAGACTTTATAGAGCATTGCTAGCTGGGAGCCCCTTATGAGTGCATTAAGTTAGATGAGCCCTTTTATATATAGTTAAGATTCTTCCTCCATGTGACACCATTCTTGCCAGTTTTTTTAAATATATTTTGCCCCTTTAGAAAGGAGCTCAATTGTGATTTTTCTCCTCACATGTGTTTTTTGTTTCACTTTTCTTTTATACATCTTGGTTCCTCCAATATAAACCTAAAAGAAAAATGATAATCCTTTATAATTATAATTTTCATATAAATTATACAAACTATCACTAAGCCATTGCTTCTTTAAAAGAGCAATAATCTCTTAATTGATATTGACTTAAAATATATGAAATTGTAATTTCTAAAACTTAAAAACTAATATTAGCAGTTTTTGTGTGATTCAACCTATTCAAACTATTTAGAACAATAGTTTTTGCCACCGTAAGTAATAGTTTGACTTTCATTATCCCAATGTATTTTCCCATTTCTCGATGTATTGTTAATTGTTTGGTTGGTTGCTTCTTCCAAATTTTAGTCTCATTATCACATGGCTATCTGAAACAACTGATCTGTGTCCTTGACTTTCATGAACCATATACTTAAGTGTCAAGAGTAAAGTTTTGAGCAAATAGAAATAGAATCAACACGTATCAATAGTTTGAATGACTGGTGTATGTAATTGATTTTAATTATATACTCCCCTTTCAATGAATTATCAGCATCTGAGTTCCCAGTTGCCACAGTCCTTGTGTATTTCATCTATTAAGGGCCCGTTATTGCCTTTTAGGTGGTGACTCAAGCAGAACTCTTTTATCAGCCGATGGGATAAAGATACATCAATGTTTTTCCTCTCAGAGTAATCTGTTTAGAGTAGATATCCATGTTCAAAAACTGACAAGTGGCGGGGACCTAAATTAAAACTTATTATGCTGAGGGGACCTTTCTCAATTATTCTACCTATTACCCTTGTTATCCAACTTCTCTCGCATAAATACACAATGTACATTTGTAAGTCATGTCAAGCAGTGCACCTTAATATTCACTATGTACTTTATCCTCTGGTTTTATTCTCTGGAACCAAATGTTTCCGAAACTATAAACTCTCAGTGTCTTTTTGTCTTCACAAGGCAGATAAAAAGGATTAAAAAGATTAAACACCATTAATTGATTATTTACTCTGTGCCATATACTAGATGTTTTTACTTAAATTAACTTAATCTTCAAACAACCCTATACAATAAATAAAAACTTTGCCCAGTTTATAGAACAGGGAATTGAAGCATGGCATATTGCAGTACCTAGAACACATCAAACAGCCTCCCAATTACTTGCTTACTATTTCCACCTAGGGTAAAAAGAAGATAAATTCTTCCCTTTGTCTATCCTTGGTCATGGGGCCATTCTTTGCTCCTCTATGACATGACAGTTCCTTAGGAAGTAGTGGATAGTGTATGGTTTGGATTAAGTAATTTGAAAGGAAAACTCCTCCATCATACCTGTGATTCAACAAAATTGATGTACTTGTCTTTATTTTTTCATTCATCTCAGATTTATCTATGCCTTTGGTGTGCCAGGTAATATCATAGTCACTGTAAGAAACACAAACATGGAAAACACCTGGGACATAATTCTGGGAGTTTAGAGTCCAATAGGGATGATGAGACGTCCATGAATCACCACAACATCGGGAGAAATAGGATAAATACCACGTGAACGATGGTCAGTGCTATGGAGACACCACGGTAGAAAGGGTGCTTGAGGTTACTTGGAAAGCTTAAGCAGAGTTCTTATTTGGGCCCTGCTTGCAGGGAACAGAGTTGGGGAGTGGATTTGTGAATGTTTCTTGGATTCATTTCTTCAGAAGGTGAAGACATGTGTTAACTTGATTTCTGGTACCTGGAATACCAGATCCCACTTTAACCATTCACTTGTGCTCATGTGCTGGAGTAGTGGAGAAAATGCTACATCACTTCCACTAACTCTTTCCATGTTTTGACATATCTTATTAATCAGCGCAAGATCATTCATAGTCTAAATAAATTGTTAGCAACTAGAAGCACTTACGTACACAAACTATTAAGTGGATAAAATATATCCGATTTAGTGGAGCAAACCAGAGGGAGATTAGTTACCAAATTACTAGAGATTTAAAGATTTATAAAACAAGGAAAGCTATTCTTCTTCAGAATAGCTTCTTTGCCCCAAACAGTAGGGAGCAGTGTTTGGTAATCATTTATCAAGGAGAGTGGAAATACTTTTTATTCAATTCAAATGCTTAACATATGTCTACTATCTGTAAAAAAAAAAAAAAAAAGTGCCAGATACTATGGAGATAGTCTTGTGAGTAAGATAGCACATGAAAAATTTAATTCTATTAGTGGAGCTTAAAGTCTCCACAATCACAGGGGCTGGAGAGAAGAAATACTGTAATAAAGACATAAACAATAAACCACAAAATGCTGGAACAATTAAACTTGGCTGGCAGAACCAGCATTTAAGCTGGGCATAAAAAAATACATGATTTGTCGGGGTGGATGGAGAGGGGGTCAGAGGAGGGGGTGAGGAAAGGTGTGGATTGGACTCTGTAAGGGGGAGGCATAAGGGCAGAGGGCATGCGTTACAGAGCTGGGAGATGTGGCACTTCATGAGGAAAATGGCAATAGTCGGGTTTGGCTAGAGTGTAGTTCTCAAACCACGGAAGCTGCAGGTTTGTTAAATGCAGATTCCCGGTCTCTAGCCCTAAAGGGTCTGAATTAGTCACCTTAAAGTGAGGTCCAAGAACTTAAATTTTTGAAGGGTGTTCTTCCAGTATCTCTACCTATTTCACTTTAAGAAAGAATGGACTGTGGTGACTTACACCCTGGCTGTCTATTAGAATCACCTGGTGGGAAATTTTTTAAAGAGCCAATCCCTGGTTCAGTCTTAATTAGTGTGAACTGGAGCTCATGGTCTGGCACAAATAATGTTCCTGTTTTATTACAAAATCATAAGCACATAATTCTGTAACATAACACACCATGACATTTTAAGTGAAATATTCAAATTAAAACTATAAATTATGACACCCATATTATTATCCCACCAACCACATTCAAGCAGGTGTTACTTCTGCTAGACCCTGTACTTGCGAAAGCCTCTCCAGGTTTTTCTAAATATACCTTGGAGTAGAACTGCTGGCCTAGGCCAGTGGGTGAGCAGAGGGCGGGAGTGGAAAAGGAGAAGAAAAGGAAGCTGCAGCCAGTGTGAGGAGGACTCGGACAGCATGCTCAGAGGTTGGAAGTTTACTCTTTGGGTTGTAGGGAATCACTGGGATTTTCTGAGTGCCTATAGTATGTATTTTAGAATGTTGCCTGTGAAATGCAGAGAAGTTAGAGATGGGAAATGCTGGAGGCAGCCTGAACACTTTTAAGAATTCTGCAGTTGGCAAATGAGTGCTCTTACCTTCTTCCAGTCAAAGAGTAAATTGGTTTAGCTTTTCTGGAAAGAAATTTATGATGTGGATCATGAACTTAAAAATGTCATACTCTTTGACTAGCTAATGTGTCTTCTGGGTACATATCATAAAGAAATAATATGACTGACATTTTAATATAAAGATGTTATAGGAATCATAAAGCCAGCCTGTGAATCAGAAGTTTGCGGGTTCAGTTCCCCATCAGGGCAGATGCCTGGGTTGCGGGCTAGGTTCCCGGTTGGGGGCACGTGAGAGGGAACGGGTATCTCTCACACATCGATCTTTCTCTCCCTCTCTTTCTCATTCCCTTCACATCTCTCTAAAAATAAATAAATAAAATATTAAAAATAAAAAAGAATGAATCATAAAAAAGGAAACTTTGAAAAACTGGATATGTTAATTATGGAATACTATGGTACCCTGAAGCCATTTTTTAGTACAATTTTAAATGCACACAAAACAGTTACTCTTTTGTTTTGTTTTTTTAAGTATATTTTTTATAGATTTTATTTATTTATTTTTAGAGAGGGTAAGGGAGGGAGGAAGAGAGGAAGAGAAACATCAATGTGTGGTTGCCTCTCATGTGCCCCCTACTGGGGATCTGGTTTGCAACCCAGGCATGTGCCTTAGACTGGGAATTGAACTGGTGACTCTTTGGTTTGCAGGCTGGCACTCAATCCACCGAGCCACACCAGCCAGGGCAAAATAGTTATTCCCTAAAATAAATAATGTAGCACAGAAACTTGTGTGTGACATGTGATGCCAATTTTATTTATTTATTTATTTACTTATTTATTTTAAGAGAGAGCAGGGAAGGGAGAAAGAACAAAAGAGACAAACATTGATTTGTTGTTTCACCCATTCATGCATTTATTGATTGATTCTTGTATGTGCCCTGATTGGGGATCAAACCCACAACTTGGTGTATTAGGGTGACCAACTGAGCTAGCTGGTCAGGACCACAAATATTATTTTTTAAAATAGATCAAAACCAGAGTAGAGCAATATCTAGCCAAATGTTAAAACTGGTGGTATTTGGTGGTAATATTTGTTTTATGTTTTCAGAAAATGTTAAGTATTTCTACATTACTGTTTGGCTCAGGCAAAAAATAACACAAATCAATGAGGCTGTGGTAATCATGTGGTGGTGGAAGGTGATGGATATGTTACTATTTGCAAGTCTGAGTCTAGCTTAAGAGACTGCTGATGGGCAGAACTTGTAAAATGGCAGATCCTAGGCTAGGTTGAAAGGGAGGATAAACGCTCATGGATGTTTGGGCTTAGTGACTCTAGTCAAGATAGGAATACATAGAGTTGAAAGATGGAGCAGTTATCAAGACACAGCACAGGAACTGTTGGCAGGGAAACGGCACCAGCTATTAGACCAGTGGAGTCAGACTTGACATTGGTTGGTTCAGCAATCTCAGTACTTGAGTTCTGGCTAAGAAAGAATTCAGAGCCAAGACTCAAACTATAAGAGAAAGTTTATTTAGGAAATCACAGAGGTAGAAGAACTCGATCAGGAAATGAGTTACAGAGGCAAAAGGGCCCTTGGAGCCGAGGAGAGAGAGGCAAGGAAAATGCCCCTGCGGGAACAGTGTGGGCATTCTCCACATAGAGAACAGATGGGTTGTCTCTCCTAGGGTATTTATTTCCTCTCTAAAGGTGAGGGTTTTAGGGGAGGTCCTAAGGGAAAGTCTCAATAGAATGTTCATCTGCTTTTCCAGGTTTGTCTTTTTAGGGTCGTGGTCTCCACTGATTGGTCAGCACCAGGGCAGGGGGTCATTAGTCAATGCAGCTGGTCCTGATGTCAGCCATGCTATTGCTCCCTCTGGTTTTGCTGCTTTTCTGGGCCTGAAGCTGAAACACGACAGAGGCCCAAATGTCATCTCTAGTTTGACCAAAACTCTGTCTCAGTGGTCAACAAACCCAAGGCTTTGTTGCTAAGATTATTTGATGTAGGTCAGAACCTCATTGTCTTGAGGGCTTAATGCTTAAGAAAGTGGTCGTGCAAGGGTTTCTGTGGGAGTTGTATGAGGCTGTTCTCCAGCCCCCTTGTTCCTCCTCTAAGGGGATCCACCCCATGTTTAGTGACATGCCAGGGAGGACAGGTCAGGGGAGGGTCCTAACAGCATGAACAGCAGTGTGAAAGGTCGGGGAGTCTAAAACTTATGACCAGTGATATGGTAGGGGAGAAAAGGTCACCCTGGGGGTGAGGTCCTTGTTTCCCCAGTTTTGCTCATTGCTAGGTATCTGGGGCACTCCACCCTGGTGACATTTTATATCTGGACTATTTCTCCTCTGCTCATGGCTACCTGCCCACTACAGAGCCTCAGTCCAGAAAAACCTTGTGCAAAGTGAGATCTTTGTATGACCGGCCTAAAGGATATGATTGGGAGAAAAGTCGTTCTTTAAAGATTTTAGCTGAGTGCATGCAGTCTGAACTGAGGCATGTACCAACACTGAGGAAGATATGCAAGTTATCACCAAGTTAGACATGACTTGATCAACAGGATGTGGGAAGTGAGATATGCAAGGATTTAAAGATGACTCTGTGGGCTTGAATGTCAGTAACTGGGATGACAGAATGTGTTTTTTTGTTTGTTTGTTTGTTTGTTTTATACAGATGGAGGATAGAGTAGAAAGAAAGCACAGACTAAGGAAGAAAAATTCTGTGTATTATGTTGAAGGGAATTGCCATAGAAACATTCAGGTATAAAAGCAATCAGAGTGGGGAGATCTGGGGAAATCTGGATTGTGATGCAAATTTGACGATCCTCTGCACGAGGGAGGGGTTGAAACCATGGAAACCAATGTGATTGTGAGATAATGAAAAAACCAAGAATGTGGAGAAGAGTACTACCATGTGCAACAACTAATTTTACAAATGTGCAAAAGGGAGCCAACAAAAGATGCAACAAAACATCAGAAATAGATGGGGAAAACACAAGGGCGTGAAGGTCAGTGTAGAAGTGGTTTAAAAGTGGGTGGTAACGGCAAAATTCTAAAGAGCAGTCAAAAACCTTGAGGACTGAGGTGATCTTTTAATATTGGCCATTAGATGTTTCCTGGAAACTTAAAAAAGTAAATTCAGTAAAATGGTTGAGGGAAGCCAGGTAGCAATCACTGAGTTAGTCTATCCAGAATAAGTAGTCAAAGTCTAGACCACTCCTCCAAACACTGGCAGTGAGAGGAATGAAAGCACTCATGGTGAACTGTGAAGGAGAAAGAGTGTAGGCAATTATGCTGCGTCATCCTAGGTTTTTCTCTATTGAAAGCCAGCATGCTGCTTGTTTTTAATTACCATGGTGTCCAGTCAGGAAGTCGGAGTCTGGAAATGGAATGCTGTGCTGTGTACTCTGAAGATATGTGATGACTGTCAGTTCTCCACAGAGATTCTGGACACTGCTAACACTAAACTGTGAATTATGTTTACTTTTCCTCTTTTATCAGTGCATGTTATATCAGGTTGCATAAACACAACAAATCTTAGTTTAGTGTTTCATGACTATAAAAATCTTTTGAGTAATAGTAAAGTTGCTTTCCACATATGAAGATAATTATCATTGGAGTAATAGCTTCATAATTTTAGTACATGGATCTGCTCTAGCTCATAGAATCCGTTATGATAAAACACATCATCGATAATTTAATATCTATTATAGTACTTGCTTTGGGTTTAACTTTGATCAATGGAATTGAGAAAAGTAACCTAATACAAGTTTAGAGTTTAGCACCACCAGCATAACATATTCCTTTTACAGGTAAGGCAAACACGGCATGAATAGGCTAATTGGTATCACTTCCCTTAAGTGCTTACCTAACAGCAAGGTTGATAAAGTGTGTGTGTGTGTGTGTGTGTGTAATGTATGTATATATGTATATGTATATACATATATATGTAATGTATATAATACTATATAATACTAAAACAGATGATATTTCTTATAAAGTACTTTTGAGGAAATATGATAGATGTTTCAGTAAGTAAAATGGTGGCTAGAGCTACTCAAAAACAGTTATAGGAATCTGAATTTTGTGATACTCAGTAGAGAACCATTGAATGTTTTTGCACAGAGAAATAATATGGTATGTGCCAAGTTGAATGGTGTTAATAACTGTATTCAGGATGTTCAGAAGGCAAAATCTTAGAGTTGGAAATGCCTACTAAACTGTCATATTCTATGGATGTAATGAGGATTTCAGTAGAATTTAAAGCTATGAAATGCATTTCTACTTAAAGTAAAAGTAATGTTAATTCAAGTGTGAGTAACCATATCATTTTTATTTCATGCAACCAGAACAGCAAAATAGTAAAAGCAACATAGTAAAATATTTTTAATGATTGCCTTTTCCCTAAATATTTAAATGGATTTTTGTTAATTTACCCAGTGAGACTTTATTATCCTTCAACCTTTCCAGGCTACACTAAATTTAAGGCCCTTTTGCCCATTCTAATTCAGAACAATTCCATATTTTATCAGAAACCACACCTACTAACAGTAGAGGACATTTTAGACTCATGGGGAACTTGATATCACTGTTTTAATATATCTAATTGTAAGGAACAATCACTTTTTTGTGACGTGAGTTATAGGTAATGGAAATATGCTAGGGTAACTACATTCAGGAAGACAAATTCCTAGGGTCCACAGTAACATCACAGTGAGGGAGTAAAGGCACCTGGTCTTCCATCAACATCTTTCAGTGCTGGCATCTGCTAGAGATGCCTGAGTGCCTTTCTGGTTCTTGCCTCATCTGTCACTCCATTCTTTGTTTCTATGACAGAACCTTGCGCTACCTATGTGCCCCTGTTGATCTCATAGAAAAATTATTTAAACGAGGATACTTATTTCAGAAGAGTTCCAGAGCTATTTTATTTTATTTTTTAATATTTTATTTCTTTATTTTTAGAGAGGGGGAAGGGAGGGAGAAAGAGAGGGAGAGAAACATCCATGTGTGGTTGCCTCTTGTGGGGCCCCACTGGGGACCTGGCCCACAATCCAGGCATGTGCTCTGACTGGGAATCGAACTGTGACCCTTTGGTTCACAGCTCACGCTTAATCCACTGAGCCATACCAGCCAGGGTCAGAGCTATTTTAGATGCTGTGCCTTTGTACTCTGATGCGGGGGACCCTGTCCTGGGCGCCAGATGTGGGGGGGCTCTGCCCACAGAACCCCATCCCTCCATCATGAATGAAAATAAAAACTACCAAGACATCTTCTGCTTGGGGAGGAAAGGGGTCAAACTCTCAGAGGAGAATGACCCAGAGCCCCTTCCTCACTAGGCTTTTATTGGGCTCAAATACACCGGAATACAGGTTTAACATGTCAAAGAAATCTGAGGGTTTAATCTGAGCCAGTGTTTGTCAGGAAAGGGGGTTGCCAAACTTCGGGAGCCATACTCATTTCCTCCTGGGACCCTTATCATTTTAAATGAGAGCACTCTTAGCAAAGCAGGTTTCACAGGACTTTAGGAATTCTTTCTTATGCCCGATCACCCAGGGAGTCATCCTGGCCCGTACAGGGCTGCACCACTAGCCCCCACAGTTTCAGGTTTTAAGCCTATCAGGAAGCAGGAGACATCTCCCAGATGGAAATGAGGACTCGGGCTATGTCAGAACAGCCCAGGGGTGAAGGTCCATCACATCCTCTTTGCTGCAACCCTCCGAGTCCTTCCATGAGGTCTCCTAAGTGGTTGAGTCTGGCTTAGGTTGCCCCTCCCATGAGGAGTCTTACCCGTCATTGACTGACAACCAAGCAATGGGGCCAGAGATGGATGAGGCAGAAGCAGTGCTCCTGCCAGGGAAATAAGCTTTGTCTCCTTAGTAGGTCACGTCCTTGTGACAGAACAGACCCAGATGAAGTAGGTCCCTTGGGCTCTTACACAGCCCACCATGGGGTGAGGGTTACAACTCCTGAAACCAGGCTGAATGGTCCACAACACTCTGAAATATGGATAAACAGTCGTTTTGTCTCTCTGTGAGCCTTGAGGTGCTCTAAGCATCACATTTGGTAAGACATTGGCTGTAGTAACTAGAAAGTCTTAACTACTAACCCATTGATCTAGTTAGTAGAAATAATTATGACTCTGTGAATATTTTATATTCTTGTTAACATTTTCAATTGGCTAAACCATTTCTGTTCAGTTGTGTACTGAGAAACATCCAACTATTAATAATACAAGATGAATCAAAACTTAATTATAAAGTCATAAGTCTCAGAATCATATAATTCATTTTAGGGACAAATATTAAGATTGTTTCAATCACCTACTTTTTAGGATTTTCAGCTTCTTTAGAAAAACAACTTGAGGATTGATGCAGTTGCTATAATTAAATTTATTTATGATTATAATTTTTATTAAGGATTTTTGTTTCTGAGCGAGCCCACACCTCTTTTGTTGTTGTTTGATGAGTAGGGTAACCTCATGTTTACCATAAATAGAGCTGAGAGGATGACATTAATTTCATATCTGGCAGTTTCCTGAAATCATTTTACAAGATAAAGAAATAGCCTGGCCTAGTCATTGTTTGATAGGTTAATCTTGAATCTGCTTCCTAAAATAATGCCCCTATCTACCATGGACCCATATTCAATGTCTGTTCCGTGTGTGTGTGTGTGTGTGTGTGTGTGTGTGTGTAACTTTTCAATAATAAGACAGCACCACAGTAAAAGGAAAGGATACTCTTAAGATTTGAGTCTTGACTTAGGGTCTCTTTTGCAATCCCAGCTCACAGGGTTGGGAGGAGTGATATTAATGAGTTAGCAGAAGTGGAGGCCAATTGTGTGACTTGTGTTCAGTATCTCATCCTTAGCTGTTAGGAATTTACCTCCAGTGATGTATTTGAGAACCAGGCTAATCTCCCATTTACTAAGACCTATACTTCATAAAAGGAGGGTTCTTCTTGGTCATGTTTTTATTATACTGGAATCCAAATGCATCTGTTTATTTGTGAATTAAAAGATAAAAAATCAGTAGTTTTTTGACTGAAGACAACTTTACATTTATACTTCTAAAAGCTAATTTTTAGAAAAATAAAAATCTTTTCAGGGAGAACTAAAGCATAGCCATGCTCTTCAAAACTTTTAAAGTGATAATCAGATTGTGATTGCTATTCTCTTTTTAACTTATTGTTTTAAGTGACATAAATTTACTGTAATATTTTATAGTTAAGCCATTTTTATATAATGAAATACAAAAGTGAGCAAACAAAAAAGAGGAGAAAGGTTAGGTGATGGAAAGTAAAATTAAAGAAGAGATTTGTACTTATGGTAAATTAAAATGAAATTCACCCAGGCTGTACAGGGAGCTAGATTAAATTTTGACTGCTGTGTGTTATGTGAGTGGAAAAGAATGGTCCTTGTGAATACTATAAAATGTCCGAGTAGAGAGAGTATTGCTGAAGCAGTATCTTGGAAATGCAATCAATGTGTCTGAAGCCAGCACCTATTTATCTTAAATTAATCATTTTTCCCAAGTAGGCAGGTGATAACGCCGGGGCTGCATGCCAGTGTCTTCTGGTCCATGGCGCAGACGCAGCTGGGCCCCTCTGGACTGCTGAGAGCTGTGCGACCGGACGGGTCTCCGGTGTAACGCTTCTGTAGGATTATGGACTGCTTCTTAGGTTTTTCAGCCTTTTATGGGGATTGAGAATCAGTAAATACTTGTTTTTAAAATAAATCCTTGAGTGCAGCTAGTCTGGTTTATCTTTTTGCCTTTAAGAGGGCATAAAGAGGTATTCAAAATATAGGGCAACATTTTTCTCCGCCTCTGTCAAACTCTCCAGCCAAAGGAGTTTCTAGAGTTGAAGTGGAAAAGGCCCCACGAAGGTGCTAAGCTCTCTGAGGGTCGGGCCCCTGCTGCTGCCAGGCTGAGCTGCAGGGCGGGGGGCGGTATGGTGGCTGTGATGCAGCTAACTCCATGTGCCCGTGTGACATCACATCACAGGCTGAGCACTTGAGCCTGAACTTAAAAGCACCTTCCCACTCCAAAAGATGAACTGAAGAAGTGATCTGATTGCTTAAAAATATAAATAAGTAAACATAAAATTTAAAAAAGTAGAACTTAATTTTCTAGGGTTTGTCACTAAGCGTTATACTAGGGTATAAGATCAGGTAGCAAGAAGACAGTGAGGTCTCCTTGTCCCTGAAATGAACAGTTTACCAGTGATTTAACCATCTTCTTCCTCCTGCTTTATACCTCTGACATATGTGTGCACACATACGTAGCTGTCAGGGAAACAACTTTAGAGATTTTGACCACTAATTGTGAAAGATATGCAAAATGTAACCAAGCCCTGGGCAGGTGGCTCAGTTGGTTGGAGCAGCTTCCTTATTTATAGATTTTTCTGAGGTTTTGTTACAGCAACCTATCATCTGTAGCCCAGCATGCCTTTTTTTTTTTTTTTTTACTGGACAGATAATCTCATGAGACAAGATCTGTAAGGTGCCTGGCACAGCGCACAGGCCACTTTATGTATCAGGCACCAGAGGCACAGTGTTCTGGGGCTATCAGGTTTTCACTGGCCTGCAAAATAAATAAATAAATAAATAAATAAATAAATAAATAAATAAATAAATATCCAGACCAAGAAAAAAATCATTCCATGAAAATGGCAAAATCTAAATGGATAAATGTTCTAGTAAATGTCTGTGAAGCATAACATTATGTCAACTTCATGAGTTGTTAAATTTAGTATTCATAAAAATGTCATATTTGAAGGCAATCTGTAGGTTATATTTTCTACAAAATGCTGAGAAAATCAGAGCTTATCCTAGTTAAATGAATATCTTATAGCCAATAATTTCAAAAAGCAAGGTGATAATAGCAATTATACCCATCAATTTTCTCAGCTGAAATTATTTTTATGTGGCTGGGAGTGAATTTTGATGTACTTATCAGGATACCTGTGACAATCACAAAAATTCCCCACCCAGGATATCCTGAGTGAGTACACAAATGTTGCTTCGCTTTCTTCTTTCTCTTTATTTCGACAAATATTTTATACTGGGGGGATAATTTACTGATAATGTAGAAAATACACTCACTGGCAAATGTAAAACAGGTGACCCGGTGATTTTAGTTCATTTTGAGGGAATTCTGCTGCATAGGCTACAACGAGAAGAAACCCGGACTTGGAGGCCCAAGCGCTGGCTAACTTTTCCGCTGTGCTGCTGAGTCTCTCCTAACATCACATTGCTGACTGGCACCTGCATCGTGTGAACGCGGGGACATGGCCTGTACCTGTGCATCTGCACTGAAGTCCTGCTTATGAGATCACTTAGCAAATGGTCAGGTATAACAAACGGTAAATAGAATTACAGCGCGAGATTCTATGGTTGGTTCCATGATGTTTTTTATTGAGATAGATGTCAAAAGCAATGTGGCTGACATAATTATCACATTTTAGGCTCCTCACATGGTCTTTAATATCAATATTTTAAAAAAGCCAGATTTTGTAAATAAATAGCAGCAGGAGATATTGGAGAGCTCAGCTGGGTTTTCTTCACTGTCCCGCTCTCCTTGACATTCTTGGTTCCAAAGAAGTGGGGCACCTGAGGCATTTTAGGGCCAACTCTCAATGATAGATGCCATCAACTTTTGCTGGGTTTGTTAGATATACAGACTCTTCTAAAATGCTTCCTTCTCAGTGATCTGTACCACAGACACAAAAGTGCTTTGCCTCTACACTACTACTAAGTTTTAAAAACCAATAAGGATAGAAAAAAATCTATTAAATTTTTTTCCTCCTGAATAGTTATCTGAAGAACATGAGTTTCCAGGTGGAAAGTAATTATAAAAATCTATAATTTTTTTAAAAAAGCCCATTCTCCAATAAGGTTAGTAAAATTGTTTTGAAAACTTGAAGAAATTATGATTCTCCTGCTTGATTGACAGCCTGGCATTTATTGAAGATTTCTCAGAATGAATGATTCCTAATTTTTAGCAAGGTCAAGAAACTGTTCAAAGTTATACTCAGGAAATATAGTTTGTCCTATTAAGCTTTTTAAAGATGACTTTTGAAGTCTCTTTGGATATTTTTAATCAATTTTCTGAACTCTGTGTCATTGGAAGCTATAATTAGAGCCCTATCCCAAAGGTTATTCTTTGGAAGAACAATGTAATAAATACAGGATTTTTTTTTTTTTTTTTTTGCAATTTCTTTTTCAGCAGTATAGGTAAGACCTGAAATGAAAGAAACTTTTTTTAGTTACAAAATAGGTTAGTAACTCTAAGTTGAGCATATAGATTTATAACTGGTGACATCTTTTGCAGGATAGAGGTAGGATTACTGGATTGTATAATACATTCTTGAAAAATGTTTTTGAGAAACCAAATGCTTGAAAAACAAAATATTTGATTTTTTTTAATGAAGTGAGTGTGGTGTCCCACTTTAAGAAAGCTGAAGATCAGTAATGTATTGCCATCCCTGTTGGCACTGCCCCTCCTCCGAGGGTTCAGACAGTCCAGCGGGAGGGTGGGGACCTTCACAGGCACGAGGGGAAGCAACTGCACATGGCACCCTGCCAGCTCCCTCCTGGGAACCAGAGATGTCAGACCTTGAACCTCGCTGTCACGGAACTGCTGCCTCTGGCTGATTCCTTCCACAGAGCCTTGACCTGAATGTTGGGGCTTTCGGTCTCTGAATAACATAGTCTAGATGCCTGCAGTGTTCTGGAGCAGGGTTAAGACAAAAGGGAGGGGGAGGTAGATAGGCCAGACTTGTATATGTGGCCGCCTGGGTGTGAGGACCCCCCAGCTGCCTTCCACGGGGGCACTGCAAGCTGCCTTCTCTTCTTGCTGCCACTCTCATAGGCTGGAGCTGATTAAGTTAGGACTGAAGAGGAAGAAAATGTCTGGCAGAAAAGGAGACTGAGCGAGGTAAGATGACACTAGACATGGGTCGTATCATGCCTGAACTGATCATTTGAGGTGTCCTAAACTCCTAGGAATTTGCATAGGACTCCTCAGCATAGAAAAGAGAGGGAGAATAGAAGAAAACTGTGGATGTACTATGGTGAACATGGTCAGAAAGTGTTTTGTTATTTTGGTTTGGCTGGTGCTGCTACAAATAATAGTCTCCAAATGCCACAGCCACATCATGAAGGTGGACAGTCCTCCCTCCCTTTGCCCAAACCTCCATGGTTTCTGTAAATACCTTAATCAGTTCTGGTGTGAAAATCTGAATTTAGCCTGTGAAAAATGGGTTTAGGGTATGGATTTGCATTACACAAAAGTATCTATTGTGTAAATGTCAAGAACCACTTTGTGAGTTTATAAAGAAACTACAGGAAATCGTAACCAGGGGGTCACTATAACTTCTAGCCAAGTCCAGGTCTGGTGGGCATTTCTAAGTGTTCATAGTAATTCCAGGACTGCAATTCATATTTGTTGAAGAATTAATTTTTAAAATGGCCAGATAAAAAGAATATATATGTGACTTTACCCATAGTCCTAGTTGTTTTTCTATTTTTTAACAATCACAAATGATCTTTATAAATCTTCAACATTTTCAACACAGATTTACTTTACATTTTTAATTGTGTCTCTTGTGCGTGCAGACTGTGGGGAGGAGGACGATAGAGTATCGCCAGAGTTGGTGCTGCCAAGGGGTTGCAGTTCCGAACATGTGACAATTCCTTAGTAGTAACTCTCACCTCTAAATGGTATATCCTGCAGTCACATGCGAAGGGACCACCCACTTGCAGAAACTTAGAATTGGAGCCTCATAACCAACACTCAGGTCATTCTTGAAGCAGAAATACCGAATTTAAAAGTTCTTTCTGGAAAATGTTGGTTTCATTACAATTTTTTTTCTTACTAATAATACTGTTTTTATAAAAAAGGGGAAAAAAAAACCTATGTCCTTAAAGAAAACATCTATTTTTTCCAGTTGAAGAAAATAGTTGTTACAACTTACTTCACAATTCATCACCCACCCTATTATAGACAAAGCATTTAGATCATGGTTCTACTACCAAATTTAGTCTGCCATAATTTATACTATCTGTGCTTTTTTTGAGGTTCTCTTTATTATGAGAAAAAATGCTGGAGCAACATTGGCTTTTGGAAATATTTCATTCTGTTATTGTAACGCAATAGTTGCTGGAGGTAGAAATCCAAAATTTTCTCTATGGTGTGGTGCTAGTGTGAACTGTCATCAATTCATATCTAAATCAAGCTGTAACACTATTTAGAAAGATTATGTGAGTATAAGACCAACTAATGGTATATGTATACATATTCATTTACCATATGACATTCTAATCAGAGTTTGCAAGGCACTGGAACTTTGCAGAAAAGATCTTCCATTAGTCTTAGTTGAGGTTTTGAAACAGCCTTTGTGTATGAAGAAATTTTTTAAGAAGTGATATAACAAAAGCAATCTTTATTTTTATGGGAGCCCTCCTCCCTGAAAAGGACACTAAATATTGATTAGATGCCTCATCATAGTTTATTCACAAGTAATCCCCATTTGTTTATTTAGGCATTTTCTCTGCTTAAAATTAATTAATATTTTTGCCACCCTTGTTCATGGCTTTCACTAAATGCAGCCTACAGGCCCACTGGTGCTGAAAGGGAAGACCTTTTATCCTAAAATGTTCAATTACCTATTTCAGCCTGGGAAAGGATAGGCAAGAAGATAGTGAGTTTTAGCATAAGAACAATTGAACCGCGTTCTATTTTTAGTTTGACACTTTTGCTTTTCCCCAATTGTAAAATTGATCCTCTTAATCAATACTGTAGAGAGAAAAAGCAGTAATCTCACAGAGAAGCAGGGTAGAAAATGATGCAATTCAATAGGGCTTGACAGAAGCAACATAATTTTGAAGTGACATAAATTGCAAGACTAGCTCTGTTCACGGTCACTTGTAAATAAAAGTAAAATAAGCCAACAGAATATAAATGCTTTTCCGTTTTGATTTAGTCACATTGTTGGTTCTATCTGTTATCTGGAGTGATCAAGAGTCATCTAATCAAGCACTTACTTCGTAGAAAGAATTTTGTAAGAGGTGATAAGAATTACCTATTTGAATCTGCTCATAAAAGTTCAATAAAAACATAGTTCATGTAAACACTAAAGGAGGCATCAGAGTGCAAAACACTCCAAGAAACACTGAAAAGCCATTTCAGTGTTGGCTATTGCACAGTTATAGCCCAGTGATCCTTTCTGGGGATGTAAGTATATGAAACTATCCACAATTCAGGTTCAGATAGATGAGGTCTGTGTGGAAAAAGTCCAGCCGTTGTTAATATAAAGAGAATAGTTTGCATGGCATTGTTGTAACCTGGCAGCCAAGGAGAGTGGACTGGAATGCCCATGGTGAACAATGATGACTTCCTGTACCAGTCAGTGGGGGCAGTAGACGCTGTCCAGTGAGCATGTGTACTATGTGGCTGTTGCATTGAAAATGACTGAGCAAGTAGAGCAACAAATCTGCATCAGATTTTGCATTAAGCCTGAACATTCCTCTGTGGAAACTATTTGGGTGATTCAGAAGGCTTTGGGGAATATGCAATGGAGAACTAGGGAATATGCACCTAGTTCTCCATTCATGAAGGAGCAGCAAAGTCGCAGCAAGTTCAAGACCATGTTAACTGTGTTTTTTGACTGAGGTGGTGGTATACATCCTGAGTACACCCCTCCAGACCAAACAATTAATAAGGAGCACTACCTCAGTGTTCTTCATTGGTTGAGAGATGCAATATGACCAAAACTGCCACAGCTATGGGCAACTGGTGATTGGCAGTTTCATCATGACAATGCACCCACTCATGCATTAATCACCCAGGTAATCAGCCCCTCTACAATCTGGATTTGGTGCCCTGCAACTTCTGGCTCTTCCCCAAACTAAAACCATCTTTGAAAGGGAAGAGATTTCAGACCATCGATGAGATTCAGGAAAATATGACAGGGTAGCTGGTGGCAATTCCAACAAAGGATTTTGCAGATGTTTGAACAGAGGAAGAGATACTAGGGGAACTGTGTGAGGTCCCAATGTACCTACTTTGAAGAGGACTGAGGTGTCATCATCCTATGTATAATGTTTCTTTTATCTTCTTCAATAAATGTCTCTATTTTTCATAGTACATAGATGGGTATTTTCTGGATAGACTTTGCTGTATACTGAGATTTTTGGCAAATTCATTATCCCCTGACCGAAGCCACAGTTCAAGATGTTACAAAAAGTTTTGTTAGAGGAAAAGATCACCATGAGAATGTTAGAAGCCTGACAGGGGGCACCAGACTGGATCAGGTCCAGAATGGTGGGCCGAAACGGAGCAGGGAGGAGATTCCAATGGGGAAGAGCAGTGATTTCCAGGGCAGTAAACCAGATACACTTGGCCATAACCTGACTCAGTCCCTAGACACTGGCCAACTGAACAGAACGTGGGACAAGATGGCTGCTACCGTTGGGGCCAATACACTTGATGGCTGGATGCTAGAAGAGCATTTCCTTCCTGATTTACAATTGGCAGTAATGATCAGAGAAGAGTATGAAGATTTGAATAAAGAAAAAGAAAGGATTTGTAAATAAGAAAACTACTTGCAGAAGCATCAAGGCCCCAGGGGTAACACAAGCCGAGGTTCACTCGGTGTTGACTTAGGAAAGAATGAGCAGTGGCATCAATGATCTGAAGGGAAAGGAGAATGAGACAGCTGCAGCAGAGAGACCACTGCGCTGGCTCTGACTCTGTGGTTTGGTTTATGCACAATAACACTTCTGTAAACCCTCTTTTTCTGAAGAGTTAGAAAAGGCGAAGGAACAAAGAAAGAAAAGACAAAAGAAGTGGGCAGGCTAAGTGTCTGGTATATGAAGGCTACTAATTCACTGGATGTAGGCACCTAATTTTGTCTGGCACCTCCAAATTCATATGGTTTAAATACCACTTCTTTACGTGGTCCTGGCCCCTTGCTATGTCTTCACCTGCTTTTTGCAGTCTCCCATTAGTCTGAGGCTAAATACAGCCCATTGACTTCCTGCCTCTGTCCTTGTTTTTTAGATTGCATCTGATCCACAGCAGAGCCCAGAACCTTATCCCAGAATTCAACTGAAGTTTGTCTTAGATGAGTAGATTTGTTCAGAAAAATAATATTAGCTGGATATTCACAATCAACATTACTAATCAAATGGGTCTATGAAAGAATTTAGGACAAATGGTTAATGGGTTATAATAGTTCTTAGCAGAGAAGGCAAAATTAATTGTGTTTAGCCATGGTCACTGAAAGGAAATCAAATGGTTGTGCTTTTGAGAAAGGGCTTGGGAACTCCCAAACCTAAGAGGCAATGGCATATTAGAATTTTTCTAGTACTTTTTGTCTTCATCTGGTTCCGTATTCAAAGGTGGCACTGTTACAAAAAGGCAGCTGGGAGACTGGATTAGGAAGAGTAGGAGGCACTGAGTGGGGTACTGTGAGAGAGGATCATGGTATAGAATAAAGATGTTGCAGAGTTACACTCATCAGAATGTCCAGTACTTTATGGGCAGAGCTAGAGGTTCTGGCATTGGTGATAGTAGCATAGTTTATGAACTATGGACTTTTTTAAACTTAATTTTAGTTTACATTATTACAGATTACAGATGTTTCTACATTTTCCCTCTTTGCCCACCTACACTCAGCCCTTGCCATCTCCTACAATCAGCTAAGGAAGAAAAGATTGCAAAAGGAAGAAATGACTTTAGTTTACAGAATCCAAAGGCCGCAGAGCACTGACCTGTGAGCATCTGGTGTAGGGAGAACCAGATGCACCAACCAGACATGCTAGGCTTTCAGGGTCCCTCTCAGATTACAGCCCAGATACTACCTATACTGTCACTCTGCCCCTGACTTCTCCGCACACGTGATGGCAGGCAGATACCTTTGTTCTCTGGTCTCCACTGTGTGATCAGGTCAAATGAAGTAGTCTTTTTTTTTTTTTTTTTTTAATACTTATTTATTTTTAGACAGAGGGGAAGGGAGGGAGAAAGAGGGAAACATCAATGTGTGGTTGCCTCTCACACACCCACCACTGGGGACCTGGCCCACAACCCAGGCATATGCCCTAACTGAGAATGAACGAGCAGCCCTTTGGTCCACAGGCCAGAGCTCAGTCCACTGAGCCACGCCAGCCAGGGCTACAGTATTTTTGAGTCCCATCCTGTACATACATGATGATGCTTCTCACCTAAGCCCTTTGTTTGTCTTAACCAATGTCCACCAAGGTTTTTCTGAGTCAGTTTCCTGTGGAATCAACCCTGACCTGTTCCATCCCTGCCATCTAAAGCAGAACACTATAGGAGGAGGGGTACTTATTTTATCTGCTCATCTCCTTTTAGAGAATTCAATTTTAATCTACAAAGCCAGCAAATATTTTGGTGAGAACAACTCAGCTTGCTTTAAAAAAAATAAAATTTCTCATAATACAGATGATGTAAGATCCTACAAGTTTTAATGATCTATGCACTTAAAGGAATCATAAACTATGTGCAAAAAGAAAATACTTGGGAATGAATGATACCATATTGTCAGAAAACACTATAATCTCAGCCACCATCCTTAAATCTAATGAGTTTGGTACTTCCATTTTTTCTTTTCTTTTCTACATCTGAGCTTATGCATTTGATTAAAGAAAATATTTTGTGACATTTCAAAACCTTTAATTCACACAATATACTGTAAACATCTATAACAAATTTTATTTTTAAACTGATTCTCAGCAAGTCACTTAACCTCCCTGGACATTCTTTTCCTCCTCTGTAAATGGAAAAGGTTGGAATAGCTGGTCTCTAAAGTGTCTTTCAGTTTGAAGTGTTACGATTTGATGTTGCTTCTCTTTTACTATACACAATGAGGACAACTATTTTAGTGGCCAGGCACAATAAAAAATCTAATGGTAATGGCAGCGACGGGGGTCTAATTAGGGCTTTTAAATATAAATCAAATTTATGTTAAGGTCGTTCTCATGAGCCTTAGTTGGATGGTGGCTTTAAGAAATATTATTAGTAAGCTTGGGTGAGTTCCAAAGCATCTTTATCTGGCTCCAACATTTTTGTTTTACAGTAGTCATAACCACTCACTGTTACGAGTTCATAGTGTAGAAACTCTTTGGCAATAAGGATATTTTAAAAATTGAGAATGATGAATATATTTTGCATAGGGTTACATAATTTTAGGGCCAAAAAGGGATCCTGGAAAATTTATGCAGACTTACTGGAACAGGAATGATGCTAAGAATAAGGTAATATATGGATCCGATTCATTAATTAGAAGATTTAGTATGGTGAATTTTGTAGAAGAAAGAAATATTGGGAGACTAAATAATCAAAATGAATCTGTTTCCAAGATAAAAACAGTTTCCCTATTATTCCTGCCAGATGTCATATAGAAAAATAGGTAGCAAAACAGAAAACAAACTTGGAAAATTGTACAGATTGCTGTAGTATTTTAAAAAATATATTCTGTGAGCACTAGGTCTGCAAAATCCCATTGCTAACAATGGGCATTGTATTCAGATAAATTTGGGAAACACTGGTTTAAAGAAAATTGTTATATATTACAACTGCGAAGTATTTAGTAGCCCTAATATTATTAATGAGTTATATATACTGTTAGTTTCCAAGAGAAGGATACAGCATGCAGCATTTTTAAATAAACTTATTGATCAGGGAATCTTTAAGAATTTTGATACATATCAAAATATAATTTAATAATATAAAGAAAGATTGTTAGTATAAATTTAAAATAATTTTATTAAATTTATTGTGGCAATATTAGTTAATAAAATTACATAGGTTTCAGTGTACAGTTCTATAATAAATTATTTGCATGTTGTATTGGGTATTCACCACCCCAAGTCAAGTCTCCTTCCATCACCATTTATCCCCCCTTTAACCTCTTTGACCTCCTTCCAGCCCCATTTCCCTCGGGTAACCAGCATACTGTTGTCTGTGTCTATGAGTTTTTTTCAATGCTTAATCCCTTCACCTTTTTAATCCAGCCCCCCAACTGTCCCTTCCCTCTGAGAGATGTCAGTCTATTCTCTGTGTCTATGAGTCTGTTTCTATGTCATTTGTTAGTTTATTTTGTTCATGAGTTGCCACATAAAAGTGAGATTATATGGAACTTGTCTTTCTCTGGTGTATTTTACTTAGCATAATACTGTCCGTGTTCATACATGCTGTTGCAAAAGGTAATATTTTCTTCTTTTTTTACAGCTGAATAGTATTCTATTGTGTAAACATACCATAGCTTTTTCATCCACTCATGTACTGATAGGCACTTGGGCTGCTTCCAAATCTTGGCTATTGTAAATAACTCTTTTTGTAAATTAAAAAAATATATATATAGGGATGCTTATCTCCTTTTGAATTAGAGTTTCCATTTTCTTTGGATATATTCCCAGAAGTGGGATTGCTGGGTAATAAGGCAGTTTCATTTTAAATGTTTTGAGGTAACTCCATACTGCTTTCCACAGTGGCTGCTCCAATCTGCATTGTTACCAATAGTGCACAAGTTTTCACTTTTCTCCATATTCTTTCCAGCATTTGCTGTTTGTTGATTTATTAATGATGTCCATTCTGACAATTGTAAGGTGATATTTCATTGTGGTATTAATTTGCATTTCTCTGATGATTAGTGATGTTGAACATATTTTCATATTAGCTATCTTTGGAGAAATGTCTATTCAGATCCTTTGCCCACTTTTAAATTGGTGTTGAGTTTTATAAGTTCTTTATAAATTTTAGATATTAATCCCTTATCAGATGTATCATTGGTGAATGTGTTCTCCCATTCAGTGGGTTTCCTTTCCATTTTTTGATGGTTTCTTTTGCTATGCAAACACTTTTTAGTTTGATGTAGTCCTATTTGTTTATTTTTTCCTTTGTTTTCCTTGCCAAAGTCGATATATCAGAAAAAATATTGCTACAAGAGATGTCTAAGAAATTACTGCCTATGTTTTCTTCTAGTATTTTTCTGGTTTTCAGTCTAACATTTTAGTCCTTAATCCATGTTGAATTTATTCTTGTATATATGGTATAAGAAGGTGGCCCAGTTTCATTATTTTTGCATGTATCTCTTCAATATTCCCAATGCATTTATTAAATAGTCTATCTTCATCCTATTGTATCAATATGTTTTTGCCTCCTTTGTTAAACTTTAATTAACCATAAAGTTGTGTGTTTCTTTCTGGGCTCTCTATTTTGTTCTGTTGATCTATGTGTCTGTTTTTATGCCAGTACCATTGCTGTTTTGAACACTATGGCCTTGTAGTATAGCTTGATATTGAGTAGTGTGATTCCTCCAACTTTGTTCTTCTTTCTCAAATTGCTGTGACTTTTCAGGGTCTTAAGTGGTTCCATGTAAATTTTTGGAATATTTGTTCTAGTTCCATGAAATATGCCATTGTATCTTGATAGAAATTATGTTGAATCTATAGATTGCTTGGGTAATATAGACATTTAAATGATATTAATTCTTTCTATCCATGAACATGGTACACACTTCCACTTATTTGTACTTTCTTCAATTTCTTTCTTCAGTGTCTTGTAATTTTCTAAGTACAGATCTTTTCCATCCCTGGTTAAATTTATTCCTAGGTATTTTATTTTTTGATGCAATTGTAAATGGTATTGTTTTCTTAGTTTCCCTTTCTGATAGTTCATTATTGGCATGTAAAAAAGCAACTGATTTCTGGATATTAATTTTGTATCCCACAACTTTACTGATTCATTTATTAGTTCTAGTAGTTTTTGGTGGAATATTTAGGGTTCTCTACAGACAGTATCTGCAAATGAAGACAGTTTTAGTCTTCTTTTCCAACTTGGATGTCTTTTATTTCTTTTTCTTGTCTGATTGTTGTGGCTAGGGTTAATATAAATTTTAAAATTCTGGTCTATGTTATCTAATAAATCATTTAGCTTAAAAATATTTTTGACTTAGATTACTTGTGTAAATATGTATGTGTTTACATACATATGTATAAACAATCATTTTGGGCAAATATTTAGAAAACTTCTGTAATAGCGCTGACTGCCTTCTATGATGTTTTGAGCTGTCTCCCAGAATTCTGTTTTCATTTATTTTTCCTTCTCATCTGAGTTCAGGGTCTACTTTTTAAACTATTTAGTTAGTATATAAAGTTCACTATCTCACTCTGTAAAACTGAATATGACCCAACCTGAATTCTTCATTCGTTGCTTACCTTTCTGCCCCTTCCACTCTCAAAATCTCCAAGACACAATAAGAGCAGCCCTTCAGCATGCTCTGATTATATACAATATATTCAAACACATGTATTTTTGTACAAGTAACTCAAACTGCATACCTATCAGTAAATAGCACTGCAATGTACTTCATCATTTATATCGGAAATCTGGGGGCCATTCTTCCCGGTGATTATTATCAAATGATTACTAAGTCCTGTTGATTTTGCCATCTAAGCATCCTCAGAATCCATCCCATTCTTTCCATCTCTGCTGCCAACAAGTTTACGCTGAGTTGCTTACCTTCTTTCTATGCACCACTGTAAATAGCCTGCTAGTTACGTCTTCACCTGTACTTTTCCAAGTTCTTTTTCTTATTGTCCTATAAATAAACATTTAAAACACAAATACGATTATACTTCTCCCTCACTCAATATCTTCTAAGAGTTTCTTCCTTAGAAGAAAATACCGAAATCCTTAAAATGGCCTACAGAGCCCTAAATGATGTTTTGCATTCTAGACTTTTCTGGTGCTAGACTCCCTTTTTATTTTTTTTAATAAACTTTACTGAAATGCACTTAACATACAATGAAAACGCAACCATTTTAAATGTGCACTTTGCTAAATTTCAACAAGTGTATTTATTTATATAATCAGGGCATAGAACATTTCCATTCCCCCAGAAAGTCCCCCTGAGACCCATCCCTGTCAACCTCAAACCGCACCTCACGTACTTTTGGATTCAGTTCCTTCAGTTCAAATGGGAAAATCCCTGATCTGTTCACGCTGATGTAGAGTTTTCCCCATGTTGATTGCTTTGCCTGGTACTCTCCTCACTACCCCCATCCCCAGATGCACACCACCAACACTTTCTATCCATTTTTAGTTTAAACACTATTTCTTCAGTCACTTAGAAGTATGTATAGCCATTTAACCACTCAATAGATATTAGTTATTATTTTAGTGAACAATAAGTGAACTTGAAGAATAGGATTTTCTGTAATCACAGTTTGGGCCAATAAAAAAATCAATACAAAGTGAGACAGTTTTGTAGAGGATATATTGTTTATTTTAGCAATTATCTGAAAATAGAAGAACTCTAGTTTATCTTTCATTTATTGTGGGACAATGAGTTTCCTAAGATGTCATCAAAGCCAGGATTTAAAGAGAGAAACAATTAGATCATCTGGCAGATAAAATATTCTGTAGTTATAGGAGTGTCCTGTGTTCCTATTCCTGCTCCCCAAGTAAGTCTATCTTCATCCAGCTACTGATCGGTTATGAGGATAGAGAGAAAAAAGAGGTCATCCTTTTGCTGGGGCTTATCCGTTATTCTTTCTCTATTATCAGACATCTATTATGGAGATTAGATGTTGTTTTTATTTTTTAATGATCTACGAGGTCACAGCTGAGGGCTGTGTTGACCAGACCATAGTACTAGATCCATTCTGCCAAAACTACATGGACTCAAGTCTGTTCTCTAATTAAATATCAATCATTATTTCAGCAATGTTTGCTTGGTGAGACATCCCTCTGGCAGTAATAAATCATAACGCTCAAAGAAAATACTTGAAGGAGTAACTAGTGAACTGATGTGGTCTAATTAAAAGGAAAGTGAAAAAACTTATTTTAGCTAGAATTTGAGATTAAACTTCACAAATAATCATTTATATGATTTCCTTTTCTGAGAAAACTGAAGGAAGTTTTTTATATGATAAAATTAGCTAAGATGTCACAATTTCTTTCAACTTGATAAAAATAAGGAGAAATTGGTAGCATTTGTTTTAATGACTTCTGTGACTTCATTTATGAGCTCCCCAAAGACCTGGGTAAACTGGAACCAGTCGTGTTTGTTAAAATGCTAAAGAGTTAACACATATGTTTTTGTATAAAACTCTTTTGAGATGAAAAATTAAAATGTTTATCTATTTTAATAAGTTGTGCTAAAATATGTTACTCTGAACCTATGTTATTGTGCCAATGACTCTAATAGTACCATCAGTTTGTGTCGATTACATCCTCTTACTTGACCCTGAATCTTTTTTTTCACACATTAAATGCATGTGCAAACCATACATTTCAGTAGTTAGAATAACTTAAGTTACTATTTCATCACTGATTTCTGATTTCATATTCTCTCATGTGCCCGCTGACATTTTGGCAAAATGCTACACTGGCATCATTTGTTTAATAAGTATACTCTAGTTGGGCTAAGAGGGAAAAGAAATACTGCAGGTACTTCTGGAGGATTTCTTACAAATCAAATCATACTTGATTATTACAAAAGAATTACAGTGAGGTTCATGTAACAAAGGGCATTGGGGAACTCAAATTATGTGATTAAAAGTTTATGCTGATAACATTAACCAGATCACAAAGGGATCCACAATAGAAATTAAAAATTATATTTCTAAAAAGGCTTGTCAAACTGAGTGATGCAAAACAGGTATTCTCTGAAGTAGTCTTTTGGACACAACATTAAAGTCAGTTATATGTTACTTGTAAGGAAGTATAATTTCCTTCTGGAAATTCTAGTAGCAATTGCCATCTCAGGTTTGTCTTAAAAATGCATCATTTGAGTTTAGAATAAAATTGTAGAAAGATAAGTGAAAAGAAAATCAAAGGACTTGCCTAATCCACTTAATATTCTCAGACAGGTAAATTTATAGCCAGAACACTGGACTATTTTTTCTATTAATAAAAATTTTACGTTACAAAAATGTTCAAGTTGGAAATCTTGGAAAATACAGAAATACCTACCCATGTAAACACACACAAATACACAAACACACATCACTTAAAATTCAATCACTTAAAGATAATTTATTATTCTCTACTTTTATTTAGTTTGCAGTCTGTTTTTCAATATGTTGGGACCCGATATACACACCTTTTTATAACCTTTCTTTTAAACTTTTCCTTTTAACTTTCCACTAGATGCACACTTTCACCCTAGGGAAAAAGCAAAGCCAAACGATTTGGAAAAAAAATTCACCCACCCCTACCATATTGTCCTTAAGAACCGGTCTGATCACCAGACTGAAGAAGCAGAGCTGCTCCACCTCTGGTCTTTTTTCTTTGCTTTTCCTTTTTTAAAAATGTTCGTTTTATTGTAATAAGAACACATAATGTGAGATCTACCCTCTTAAGTTTTTCAGTGTACAAATGTAAACTCGGAGGAATTAAGGCAGAACTATCAGTTTGAAAATATATCGATATTATTAGTATTGTGAATCTGGGCCAATTTGGTTTCTTTGGTGCTGAACTCCAATTACTTTATTGAATGCTTTTAGTTTTTAACTTGATGTAAATTTATTCTTGGGTAATGAGAATTTGAAAATTTTAAATTCCTACTGTTTTTAAAGTTTTCTTTTACTCTCCTATGCTTCCTCTTAAAAAATAATTTGTTATTGTTGATGTTAAATGAATCAGTGTAAAGGATTACAAGGGAAAAAAAAACATTTGCCTCTGTACTTATAGTTATCTACCTTTTCTAACTTCAGAAGAATTGAGGGTGCAGTTTTACCTCTATCATTTAAATCTGTGGGGTTTTGAGGACATTACTTCACCTTACTGATTTTATTTTTCTAATCAATAAAACATTGAAAATAGCTTGTCCTTTAGGGCAGTAGTGAAGATTAACTGAGATACTTCAGTAAAATAATTTAAAGAAATTAGCCATTATATGTGCCTGGCCAGTTTCTAGGTGTTACAATATTAAGATGAAGAAGGTAGGAACTCAGCCTTTAAGAAATGTTGGGGCCAATCAAGGATACGGGCATTCAGAGTCTGAGAGTTTCTAACAGCCTGGTTCTAGGAGGGCATTATAGCTTTGATTTTATTATTTCTGCTAATAATATAATGGGGAAAAGTCCATTGTCATCCTATTTGAATGTTTGTTGCATTTTTAACTTAATGAAGAACCTTAATTCTATTGGCCCTATGTGAGAAGGACAAACTTCTCAAACTGTCTGTGTTATTTGTAAAACAAAACCCCTCAAAACTTTTAAAAAGGTTTAAGAATAATTGGTTTTGTATTTGCGCATCCTCACTAGGGTGAGGAAAATCAGAACCAGAGATTTGAGGTGAGTTTTTCAGGGTTTTAGTGGCAAAAACACTGTTAAATACAGGTTTCCAGTTAATTTTACGTACTATTACATATTTCCACACTTATGTCAAAATGCTGACTTTTTTTGCTCAAATTCTATTGAGAAAAATGAGATTTTTTTCTGGTAAATGATACAAGTTTTAAAGATTACAGATAAAGATTTATTCTGCAGGAATTGGGAAGTGTTCACATGTATTTAAATTTTAATACATATTAGTGAATTCTAGCCATTTAAAGTATGAATTCAAATGGGAGGCTATAATCAGAAATATTTGAACTCTAGAAATTAAGGATGCCATGTGAGTAAGTGGCAGTTCTTTGAGGAAAAGAAAATATTAATTTTTAAGAAATATCTATCACTATCACTAAAGAAACACTATCTTTATAAATAACTATTATTCTAACCAAATGCAATTGTAATAACATAAAAATGACATAGGAATATAGGTTATATTATGTATTATTTTTGAATTGTGGCTATCACAGATATTATATCCAAAAGATTTAGCTGAAGACTGGAACAATGTATTTAAACAATCAACCAATCACATGCATCACTTGGTGTCGCAGAATCCCCATATATAATCTGTATGAGGAAAATGATCTATTTCTTTCCAATTGATAAAAGGACAAGTAATTCAAATAATGTTAGTGCAGAATTGAGAAGACACATGACGACAGAGTAATTTAAAGTTTTTAAGCAAAATTACAAAAAGGACTCATGGACGTAGACAATAGTGTGGGGATTGCTGGGGGAGGGAATTTAAGGGGACTAAATGATAATGGAAAAAATATAATAAAGATCAAATCAAAAGAAAAAGAAAATGACAATCTCCTTGGCGATACTTATTTTATAATAGTTGATAGAGTCTCATGATTGGCATCTTAGTATTATAGACTTTCATATTTTTCAAAGCTTATTGAAGTGTGTACTTAAAATGTATGCATTTTATTGTATATATTATACTTTAATAAAGTGAATTTAACAAAATATTAAGTTGAAACTTTATGTTGCATTGATGTCAGATGCTCTGTTTATCAAACAATTTAGTTTTCCTCATTCAGTCTCCTAGCTCTTTATACTTTGGTTATTATGTAGTCCTTGGGAAATAAACATAACTAATACGTTTCTAACAGAAGGGATGATGAAATTCTTGCAAGATGTCTTAGAACAATATAGGGTGAAACTTTGGTAACTACGGAATGCACCAGCTCTCCCTGGTGTTCAGCGGCAGCTTTTTGTACATGGTGCTACCCAGGGTGGGGTCCATGTGGTATTGTTCTGGATTCCCATCATAACTAAAAGAGAAACTTCCACAGTATCCAGAGCCCTTGATGTCCTGCAGCAAAGGAGGAGGATGAGATTCCTTGCAGCAAGAACTCACTTAGCTGGCACTGACCTTGACTTCCAGTTAGAACAGTCCGTGCACAAAAGGAAAAGTGATGGTGTTACAGAAGGGAGAGGACTCCCATCAGGAGGCCCTCCTGCTCTGCTCTGCTTCGATTCTTGTCTTACTCCCAAGACATGAATTCAAGTGAGACAAACACATATAGTGGAAATGAGATAGCAAGTTTATTTATGAAACACATACAAACACAAAGCTGCAAGCAGGCACCCAGCCAGTCTGAATGCCCTGGGTATAGAGGAAAGTTGTTAGTACATTTGTGAGTTTGTTCTATACACTTGAACTGAGGCGACAGGTGGGTACTTACTAATCTAAGTATGCTGACTATTGGGGTTCAGGGGTTATATACTTTAGTCAGCTTTTAGATTCCCCCACCTTCTCCCCCTTCTAACTCTTGGGAATAATGTACAGCCATAAAGGCTTTCTTTCTCAGTTAGTAAAGGCTCTTTTAGTGAAATTGCTACAGAGGCTCCCTTTCTCAGCATAGGCCCCCTCTTTGTGATGCTCAGAACACCCCCAATCTTGGTGAGATTGTTATAGAAGCCCTTTTTCTCAGCACAGTCTCAAGGACTCTCCCTTCCTCCTGTGCTATTTTGGCTTGTAATACTCGTGACACCTGGCAATCCCATCAAACTGAGCTCAGGACTGCTGAGTTAATCTGTGAGGTATATCTTCCTTTTTCTCCTAGCCTTCTGTATTAAGTTCTTGGTTAGATTGCAATGGCGAGGGCCCTGCTTTACTTCCCCTCTGGCTGTTCATTCCTAGCTGCTACCTGACTATGGCACCAACTCACAGATCTGAAGACCTGAAAGAAGCTTTTGCTGGAAGCTGGAGCCATTGTTGCCAATAAAAACCTGGCTGATGGCAATGTCATATCGGTTGGAAATCCTGTCCAGGGAGCCGTGCAGAGGTTTGCTGCTGCCACTAGAGCCACTCCTATTGTGGGCAGCTTCACTTTTGGCACCTTCCCTAACCAGATCCAGACAGAATTCCAGTGGTTACTGATCCCAGGGCTGACCCCCAGCCCCTCACAGAGGCTACCATTCACCGGCCTACCATTGCTCCATGTATCAGGACTCTCTGGTGCACAGTGTGGACGTTGGCAAGCCCTGGCTGCCATCAGGGAGCTCGCTCAGTGGTCCGAGATGGTAGATCCTGGCCCAGGAGTTTGGCCTGTGTGCTGCACCATCTCCTGTGAGCACCTGTAGGAGGTCACACTCGATCTCTACTTCTACAGAGACCCTGAAGAGGTTCAGAAGGAAGGCCAGGCCACTGCTGAAAACACTGTGACCAAAGAGGAACTTCTGGGTGGATGGACTGCTTCAGTGCCCAGATTTACTGATATCAACCTGAAGTACCTGACTTCTCGGAAGGGACACCGGTGCCCTTGTGTGTACCCAGCAGTTTCCTGCTGAAGACGGGTCCGCAGCTCCCACTGCTCAGGCCAGTGAGTGGGTGGGAACGGCCATTGAGTGGTCCTCAGGCTGTTTTTTTACAGATTCTTGAATACAAAGTGAAAATACTTTTGACAAAAAATAAAGTTTCTTTAAAAAAAAAGAAAATAATGTACTTATAGAAAAAAACAGCACCAGACTTTTCACTGTACTCTCATTCCTGCAAAGAATTATATAGTATATATAATATATATAGTATACACAGTACATATAGTATATATAGTATTAATTTGTTTTAATCAATTTATATTTAAAATTGGAGATAAGCAGCTACATCTTCCTGCTACCAGTACTCCCATGCGCCCTCTAGTGCCAAGATTTTTATTTTTAATCCTAGTCACAGAAAAGGAATCCAGAGCTTCTTAGAGATTTGATTCTATTCTAAGTCAGAGATCATTCAGAATAGACATAAAACTTTCCATTACTTCCAAGAAGCAAAAAACACTTTTTTAAAATACCAAGACTATTACTAAATAGACAAAGAATCCAACTGAAGGACTCTGTCACTGGCTAAGAAGAAGTGAAAAAGTAAACTTGAAATTGTAATAATTGAAAAAATTCCAGTCTATAAAAAGCTATGATTTCAAAATAAAACTCAAAGCCAAAGGCAAAATAAAATGTGCAGTGGGGTAGCTGTAATTCCAAGAAAGGGTAACTTTGATAGTAGATGATTCATTTTCATTGATTTTAATAAGTAGAATAGAATGCATGTATACATGTATTCTACATATATATTTATCTTTGTTTCACTGTGTAAGTAAAGGTATGTATAAGTATATACAAGCAGGTACTTGAGTAATATTATCTCATTCAATGTCACTTGTTATAACATTGATGAGATGTCATAGGAACTTGTTTATATCAATTAGCTTATGGTAAAATTGGCTTTGCCGTATCATTTCCTTAAAGTCACAGAGCTTATCAATACTCTAAGTGAGGACTTACAGTATTTGTATAGTTCTTACTGATAAGCAAGATGGCAACATATCCTTAAAGAGGAAGCAAGAATACATTTTTTGAGTTTACTTTTTAATGTATGCAGAGTGTATTTATGTGTGTATATGTGTGTAATTAGAATCTATATGAAAGAGTAAAAAGGATTAATTTTTGAACCAAATATTCTCTGTAAAGGTGCAAATTCTGCCAAGAACTGGGCAAGAGCAGACATTGTAGGAGGTGCCTACTTACCAAATACTCCAGCACATGAAAATTAGGTAGAAAGATTGTCCATCAGTTTGATGAACTCTGGTGGTCGTACATGTTAACTAATTAACATCATCTTTCAGGATGATAATTTAGCCAAATGTTCCAAAGGGAAGAATTCCTGAGCCAGATCTGAACCTTTGTTTTCTAGTAGTAACATGGTCGGATGAGCACTCTAATGATTTGAAATCATAGGCAAAGCCAACAGAAGATTTTCGCCTAATAAGAGAAAGTATAGGTTAAGTATACAAGGATGATGACTTAGGTGGTACTGACTATTTAAAAAGTAAATAACACATTTTCTTGAAATGGTGTAAAAGGATTGGACTTGTCCTGTGATGCAACAAATCAAATCATCTGAGTTATGCAAAGAACCACTTGGTTCTTAAACCAGAACTAGCAATGGAGCAGGCAGAATTATTTTTATTCTAGAAAGTTGCCAAAATATATATGTAATTAAAAGAATAGCTTTCAAGAAGCCTATGTGGCTAGAAATAATAATACTAATAATATGGATGAATGGCCACATAAGCAAGCAAATAAAAAGATAAACGTGATGATCAACACCCTAATGAACACTTGAAGAACAGCCTCGATGACTTCCAGAGCTGTTTCTTTTGTGCAGTTCACTTTTCTTTCCTGGGAATACTTAGCTACTTGGATTCTCAGTCTCCTCAGCTCAGGCTGTCCATTGGCCCTATCTCATTCCACCTCTTTGTGCCACGACACACGTGGCAACTCTCTTGAAGGAATGAATTAGGGCTCGTGTAGGGCTGGATTCACTTGCTGTCTGTCTGTCAGGGGTCAAGGCTATCTGTTGGCAGATGTCCAGTGTTTTTGAAAAGTTTCGATTTATATATTTTATCTGTTTTTTCAGTCCTTGCAGGGGAGAGGATAAACCCTGTCCCTGTTAGTTATTTAGTCCAGAAGCAAGAGATCCAATGTCTGTTTAATATTTTGCATGACAAAATGAGTAACAAAAAACATTTTTGCTGCATGCTGAAATATCGAGGTTGTCTTCGGAAAAAGCACGTGTCTGTTAGAGGTGAAAGCAGAACAACCCCCTCTTTTCATGGAACACAATTTTTACTTGAAAGATTAATTGACAGACTGTGATTCTTTTTGTACCTGGGCACTTGGCAAATATTTACTTAATAATAAAAGAAGTGATTTTGTTATTTCAAAGGAAGTCAGCTGAGAGTATTCATTGCCATTGATAAACAGTCAAGCTTTTGAGAGAAAATTAGTGTTTTGGAAAACTTGTGACAGCCGCAGTGTTCACGACAGCTCCCCACGTCTTATAGACTTTTCTGATAAAGACGGCGGTAATATTAGCAAATACGTTTCATTTTTATTTTGTTATGGAAGAGTTGTTTTGGAATGCAGACTCTGAGCCATACTGCCTGTATCCAAATTCTGACATTTTCCGCTTAATGGCTGTGTGACTTGATCCTTATTTTCTACATCTATAAAAAGAAAGTCATCATAATATTTATTATATTGTCCTGTTGTGAAAAATGAAATGAGCCAAGAGTATATTCTCAGAGCTTAGATAACACAGGCATTTAGTATGTGTTTGAAATGTGAGCTATATCTGTAATAACACAATAATTAGAAAAGCTGTTCTCAAACATTCTGGTCTCTAAATCCCTTTATTGAGAATTTTAAAGAGGTTTTGTTTAAATTGGTTATATTTATCAATAATCACTATGTAAGAAATTAAAGTTGTAAAAATACAAACATTATTAATGTTTGTATTTATATGAGCAACAATAAATACATTATATGTTAAATAATATACTTTAATAAAAACATAACTATATTTTCTCCCAATTAAATTAATTAAAACAGTGGTGTTTTATATATTTTTAAAATTTTATATTTTTGCACACCATCTTAATGGCTTCTCAGAAGACAGATAGATGCCCATATTTGCTTCTGAATTCAGTCTGCACCAATATATTCTTTTGGCTGAAGTATTTGAAGAAAATCTAAACTCTGATATGTAGTTGGAAATAAGAAGAGTGTTTTAAAAGACTTTTCAGAAAACTTTGCATATTCTTGATGCTACACCAAAACTCAATAAATGGTAGTTTATTAATGCTTCGTTGCAATATGCAATCTGAAACCAAATCAGTGAACATTGTTATGCTCTGTTACATTAAATGATCTATTTTTCACTCAGAACTGTCTTTTATTCTTATATCATTTTCGGCCATTGATCACTAGAAAAATGTTGGTTGTTTTTTTAACAGTTAACTGAGTTATGCAGTTCTTTCAAACATGAACATATATTCTAATTATTGTGTTATTACAGATATAGCTCACACTTCAAACACATATTGAATGCCTGTGTTAGCTAAGCTCTGTGAATGTACTCGTGGCTCATTTAATTTTCACAATAGAACAATATAATAAATATAACTCTTTTTTATAGGTGTAGACAATAAGAATCAAGTCATACAACTATTAAGTAGAAAATGTCAGAATTTAGATACAGGCAGTATGGCTTAGAGTCTGCACTATGAAACATCTTTTCTATATTTCTGTGCTATGTTTTATCTAAATCTTTCAATGGTTTCTATATTTAAAAGAATTTTATTAGAAATATTTTAAATTAAATCTCTATATTGTTCTACTAAGATTGTAATTAATTTATAATGAATGTTGGAGATAATTTGTAAAATTCACACATTCTTATTTTTGTGTAAGTAGTGAATAAACATTGAGGAATATTGATTGTTTACAGTCTAAATAATAGTAATTGTTTATTGGAGTGTTAAGACTAATGCACTGAATATTAAACAAAGCGAGTGTTCCTTTCCACACTCAAAAGCTGAAGTGCGGAGGAAAAGCACCATCTGGATGCCAGACATAATTGTAAAAATGATGGTAAATCACATAAGAGCCTGGAGTTGTGCTTGAATTCAGAAGATAGCAGCCCTGTGATTTCACATCTTTTTTATTTGAAGAGGATGAAAGTGCTTGACTGTGGCAGGAGAATTTACTAAAGACTCACAGGTACTTTCTCTAGCAGTTGTAGACAAGGGCCGTTCTATTCATATGTTAATTATGAATGAGGATTATGAACCTTGGGTATGTCTTGACTTAGACTCACTTATAAAACTAAAATGCAGAAAGTCAAATTAACAATATTTTCAACAAAGTAATGAATTAATTTCATTATTCTTAAGGAAGTGTTTAGAAGTGAAATACCATGATGTCTACAACATTTTCAAATGGTAGAGCAAATCAAACAAGAACAAAATACAACAACCCATCCCACATATGGGTGCAATTGTGTGTGCATGGAGAGAAAGAAATAAAAATATATGGTCAAATACTCCCATTGAGGGATCTAAATGGAGAGCATATGCATGGCCCCAGACCTTGATATCCGGGACTGAGCTAAGTGCTTTATTTACCTTGTCTTATTTAATCTGCACAGCATTCCTATGAAGTTGGTTATATTTAACCTCATTCACTTAGGAGGAAAATTCTTGGTGTGAGAATTGAGGACTGTGATGAAGTTTGCATACCTAGTAAATAAGTGGTGGATTAGAGAGCTGAAGCCAGGCTGGCTGTCTTAGTCCCTAAAAGAGATTAGCATGTCTATCCTTTTTAGTTTAAAGGAAAAACATTTAAATAATCGATTCATCAATAAGGCTATTCAGAATACTAGATCCAGAGCAGTGGGTCATCTTGGTGCTATTCTGCCATGGCTGAGATGACTGTGGGGAAGAAGAGGGTCTTTGGAGTACCATAAAGTGGGAACTGAGTCCTTCACCAGCCACTTGAAACAGCTTAACCTGCAGCAGGTTTTTCATCCCTTGTGCACTTCATTTCTTCATCTGGAAAAAAAAAAGACATGATGGTCTCACCTTATAAGATAGTCAGGTTAAATTAAATAATATGCATAGCACATGGCATTCAACATAATGCCATGTTGCATTCAACATATATCTTACTCCTTATACTGGAACTATTTTTAATTTGGCAACGTGGGTCCTAACCATTTTCCATTAGATGGATGAGAGTTCCCAAAGCAGCCATTTCTCCTCAAAGTTTTTGTAAGAGCTAATTCTTGTGTTGTCCCTTTCGTGGTGAATGCCAAAACATTTAGATGATACTATAGAGAGTACAATGCAAATTGATATCCATGTAGGAGACATATTTAAAAAAATATATGACTACAGCTCTGGCACAGAAGCAGCATCCCTGCAGCCTCCCACAGACCAGGGGTGTGTTTCAGCCCCATTCATGGGAAAGCTGTGCTCTGGCCCCCAACCCTGCAATTGGTTGTTCATCTAAAGTATTTCCTTCCTAATGATCATTGTCATTAAGGTCATTTGTTTGTTTAGCTACTTATAGTTCTCTATTGTTGGATTCTCTGCTACTGAGTATTCCTCATCTGGATAAGTATATTCTAAGTGGAACTTTTTGTGGAAGAGTAATAGTATACAGTTCTGTTTTTATAACATTTATAAATAATAATTCCTTGTATTTTATTTTTTTACTATATCATCTTGTTAGTTTTGAAGGTGTTGATCCTTATGAGTAATTCTTATTAGAAATGGGAGTACTGGTAGTCATGTGTTAGAATTGGTTAGAGGCAGCCCAGGCCAGATGCCTTGGGTGGTTGCAGCATCGTTCTATGCACCAAAAATGTTGCGGATTGGAACCCCGGTCGGAGCACATACCAGGGGTGGCTGGTTCAATTCCTGGTCAGGATGCATGCAGGAGACAGCTAATCCATGCTTCTCTCTCACATCAATGTCTCTCCCTCTCTCTTTCTCTCTGTCTCTCTCAAATCAATAAAAATATATTCTTGGGTGAGAATTAAAAAAAAAAAAGAATTGGTTAGAGTCAGTAACCAGGATTCCTGAAATGTTTAACATAGTTCTATTTGATGGACATAACTCATTTGCATCAAATTAATTTATGTCCCCAGGGATAGTATAAAAGTAAGATGAGACTGAAATGAATAAATTAACTGAGAAGTCACTGGGTTGGACAAGGAAGAACCAAGGATCAGTGTTGTGGTTGTGTTTGGGGAGGTGGGGGAAAGGGGTTCGTGGTTTGATGGAAAGCTTTCTTAGTGAGTCAGAGAACAGCTCCAGGGAGACATGGGCATATAAACAAAATTGGCTGACTTAAATACAATGGCTTAAGATCCAACTGTTCTTATAAGTCGTGAGTAGAAGGGTTGTGCATCAAATTATATAAATGAAATAGTCATCAACTACTAGGAAATAGAATATTTAATAATGGATGATTATACTGTCTTAGTTAATAAAAATCACAAAGGATAAAACTAGAGATATCATAATGTGCTTATCTAATATATATTTTCTTTAAATGTACACATAGATGTGAAAAAAGAATCATTAATGTACATGTACAGTGGGGAACTTGGCCTTGCCCAAAGAAAGGTTTGGCCTTTGTTGTAAGGCTTCTGGGAGACTCTATTACATACCTGATAGAAATGTCTTTGTTTTGGGCGGAGGCTGTCTATCCTGGATCTTAAGGTTGGGTCATCCACACCCCATAGCTTTAGGGTGGATTTGGCCAGCTAGAATGACCAACATTATGACCTAGGGTGGGGACTTTGGGTCACATGATATCATTTACCTAGAGACTAAGTTCAACCATATGAGCAATTGATTAATCAATCATGCCTATATATTAGAGCCTCAATATATAGGACACAGAATCTTCCTTGATCTTCCTTGTTGGGCTGTACTCTGTGTACATTGTTTCTTTACGTCAATGCCAGAAGAGGGTTTTCGGAACTTCCCAGACGCTGCTCTAATGTCTCTTCTTTGGCTGATTGAATTTGTGTTTTTTCCCCTGTAATAAACAGTAGTTACCAGTGACAGAGCTTGCAGGGAGTTCTGTGAGTCCTTCTAGGAAAGTATTGAACCTGAACGTGGTTTGGAGAACCCTCTGAACTTATAGCCGTCAGAAGTTAGGGCAGCACCAGTGTCTATGCCCTCGCATTTCAGAGTCTGGCTAACTCTAGGTGTTCTTTGTAAACATGGCAAGCATTGTTAAACCCTGAATTTTCTCAGCCTAAATTATATTTAGTTGTTTTACTGTTATTTGGGTATATTCTCTTTTTTTTAGGAAGCGATACTCAAACACTCAAATAATAGAGTGTTTATGGATTGCCTACTATCCATGTCTAGCTGATATATATAATTATTTTTATTACTTCAGATATTTAATTGATAGGGATATGTCATAGTTTCAGCCATGCTCTGCATTCTGATTAGGCTATACAATATGAGTAATGTACTTTTTCATTAAGTGATATAATATAAATATTTGCATAGAATAGTCATATCTTATTCCAAATCCATCTCAATTTTTATATTATTAATATGGAGCAAATCAAACACAAATTTGGAGCTTTCTCTGTCTCAGTTTTCCTAAGGTTGTCTTAAAGATGTGAAAATGCATGATTAATTATTTTGTTGTGGTCTCATCAATTGCACAAATGAATTGAACCAGCCAAGTAGGTCGGTTCCATTTGACTAGCTCCCACTCATTCTGCTTCAGTTGTTGTCATTTGTTGGGTAGTGAGATTACATAATTGGCTCTCCCATGAAGAGGAACACTGCCAATTCTGTTGGGGGAATATAAAGTCTATCACGGTTATATCTCACACCCATTATTAATACAACCTTGCACCGTGGGCTTCAGCCTGCAGCAGACATATATGAATAGGTCAGGAAATGAAGACGTGACAGAAGGGAATTTGCGAAATTGAAAAGGAAAAGAAGCGAATGCCAAGTGGGACACAGGTGTGAAGCCTGTTTATGAGAGCACCGTGACAACCGCTGTCAGTCCGCGGTGTGAGGGGGATGAGCAGGATGTGCACAGGGGTCGCAGCACTAGACACAAAGTGGGGATGTTCACAGTCACAGAGGAAGGTAGCCTTAGGGCACTGTCGTCATGGGTTTTACTTGTGTGTAGGTTTTGAAAATGTAACTTATATGTAATTAACATTTTTGGTATTATTTTGAAAATAATGTTATAATAAATACCAGGGAAAGACACAAGGTGTGAGGCAGGATGGCTATCCTTGTCAGCAAAGCTCACGTTGTGCCTCTTGGACCTTTTCTTTCTGAACTGTTCAAATGAAGCTCTCACTGGAATAAGTGATATTTCTAGAGTGACTGAAGGGGCAGTATTTAAAACAGTGTGTGTGATGAGGGCCGAGACACTGGCCCTTTAATTACAGTTGCACAAATGGTAACACTATTGCTACAGAATTGTTAAAAACCAATTAAGGAAGGTTGCCAACTGATCTCCCTGCACATAATCTATTTAATTAGGTAGTCTGTTTCTGAAATCAATGTTTATGAACACTGAGACTTTTTAACAGTATGTCATTTAACTTAGGAGGTATAGTCCAGAGATGCCCTGGGTCCTGTTATTTCAAGTGAAGATACATAAGAAATAACTGCACTGCTGTGCACCAGTGACCTCATCTCCAACCCAAGTTTGTTGGGGAAACACACATAGTACCTTTTCAAAATATAATATAATTATTGCAAATTAACCTGAAAACTCTTGAGCATTTTTTTTTACATGCTCGCAAGAAGCAGTCTTAATGATTCTACAATGCAGAAAAATCATCTTTCATTGAAATGTGTCCATACTCACAATTTCTATAATCTTTAAAGTATAAGAAGAATGTAGGATGTTTATTTCACTTTTTAAAAAACAACTAACCTAGCATATGCAATAAAATGTGCTGTGATTCCTAAACTGGATTAATTAAACAGAAGATGAAGAATGTTCTGAAAGCAGAAAGAATCTTTTTGGGGAATAACCTAATAAGGGACCTATTATAATCATAGTACTGTTGTCAGTGACAGCACTATCTATAATTCTACTATTCACTTAGTTATCATTGAATTCTAGCTCTTTATAATTTTAGCTCATTTATTCTTCATATAACAATGAGAAATATATTAATATTCTCATTTTATAGATGATAAAATCAAAACAGTTTTAGTAACTTGAGCAAGTAGATATATAAAGCATCAACATAAAAAATCCAGCTATTTCTGGAAAATAGCTTTTCTGTGATATCACTATAAAGTATTTATTGAATAAGGAGACAAATGAATAAGTGAATGAATAATTGAAGTCAAGGTCAAACGCATTGTATCTTAAATCTAAGTTAAAATAGCAATTATATATTATTTTGAGTATTTAAAAATATTTTATATAAAAAGATTCCTATTGATGCCAGTCATCCATCTAGGGATAAAAAACAAATAAACTGTTTAACCAGACAGGTTAATATCATGAGTTAATATCATATTTATAATTACATCAATAAAAAACTTATAGTATTTTATGAAGACTTTCAAATATATCATAAAATATATTTTTTGATCATAAAATTAATCCCATACGCCAGTTACCTCATTTAACAATTGTTAACATTTTGTCACATTTGCTCTTTTTCATTTTTTGCTGAATAATTTTAAAGTAATTTGCAGCTGTGACATCTCAAACCTAAATACTTTTGTATCAACGCTAAACTGAGACATTCTCTACCATTACGACACCAGACAGTGTCATTACTGCACCCAACAAAAGTTCCCTAATTTAATATCTACTGCATTTTTAAATTTCACCAATTAACTGGAAAGTGTTTATTAGAGTTAATTTGTTTAAACTAAAGATCCAACAAAGGTAAAGCATTGTCTTTAGTTGGCATGTTTCTTTGATCTCTTTAGTCCTAGTGCTGCTTTTTTCCTACCCTTGGCTCATCTTTTTTGACATTGACTTATTGAAGAGAAGGTCCCACCTATTTGTCTAGTTGCTGCTTCTTCCTCACAGTGCCATCTACCTTGGCCTACCTTGTTCCTCTACTTCCTTTATTACTTACTGATAAATAAGAAGTTAGAGTAGCAGCTTGGTTAAAATCAGGTTAAAGTTTCTTGGGAAGAGTCCCTCCTGAGTGATAAAGACCAACTGCATTCCATGTGAATGTTCACAGTGACTGTCCCAGAATTCATTTTGCTAAGAGCGATCTGGGGGCTCAAGTGGTGACAGCCTGGACCCTGCATGGCGGACTGTGCTCTCTCCCTTCCTGAACTAGATCTTGCTCTGGAAAATGCAACAGAAGGTTATAGCCATTTTTAATTTTGAGTTTCATGCTAATTGCTTCAAGTCACGCCACATTCATTCTATTTTATATTTTCCCTAGCTTGTCACATAATTTTGAAATTTAGGAGACACGAGGAGCTAATCCTTGATTGTTTTTATCTATATTTTAATGTGAATAGCCTTCTAAAAATATGAGACTCCCCATAATGTTTGTCGTTTGCAAGCTGGAAGTTCCCTCAATAAAGCAAAACAATCACAGAAATCCTTTTCTTTAGGTTTAAGTTTCGAAAGAACCTAATTTTCTCATTTTTTCTCTACTTTCATAAGGCAGGCAGAGCAGAGTTTCCTTCTAGAAAATTTACAAGGGGGGGGGGGAAGGAGAGGTTGATGCTTTAGTGAGGCGAGTGGTGGTCCAGCGAACAGTCATCTAACAAACAATTCTTTCCTCTGCCTGGTCAGATCTCCACCATTTTCATTTCTTTTATGATGGACTTCTGAACTATGTAAAATTTTATTTAAAAGGTTGAATGATATAAACAGAAGAATTAAAAGCATGCACATACACAAATGACAACATACAGTACACAAAAAAGTGCCGTATCTTCTTAGTACCCTGTGGGAGCCTGAGAATGACTCAGAGAACAATGCCCCTGAGGAAGAACTGGTAAGCTTCCACTTGGCAGCTCTCTCAAGATAAGGGACACTAAATAGGCAGCCATACAATGTTTGCTAGCCTGACCCACAGGCATGGTCCCTGAGATGTTTTTAACATTTCTCAAATAGGACTGCTTATTTCAGGTCTCAGACTTTTGCTCAGGCTTTTTTTCTCTCTTGGGACCATTCTTCCTCCTTTTCTGCCAAGAAAACTCTTAATTAGCCTTCAAAAGCAGTATATAAGGCTTCCCATCTTTAAAGCCTTCCACCAGAATCTCTTCTGTCTTCTTTTACAGAACTTATTAGTTGGTAATTGATCTGTTGGTGTAATTATTTTCTCTCTAAACTGAGAGGCCCTCAGGGTCAAGTACCAAGTTTTTTTCATCTCTGTTAGTTTCTAGAATCTTGTAAGCAGTAAATATTTGTTTAGTGTATAAACAAAATTCTATTTTAATGGTAAGCCTCTGTAACACTAGAAAAGTAAAGAGAAGAAAAGAGGGGGAAGGGAGAGAAGTAATCAGTATAGTGGTCTGAGATCTGCTTTAAGTCTGGTTTTGGAGTATCACCAACTTCTTGTGCAGAAAGGCAATAGCGGTCAAGGATGTGCTGACTCTGTCACAACATTGTACATTAATTGAACATTTTAATCTAACCCATTAAATTAATAATGTCCATAACATTATTAATGACATTAAATTAATAATGTCCATAACTCTTGATGTCCAATAAGTCCCTTATTGTTCTAAATTCCCAAATAAGCATCTTTTGAAGTATGACATACTGGAGCTGAGTCTAATGGGTTTTGTATTCATAAAACCCCCCACAGAGGCAATGCAACAGTATTAGACATGCTTATTGAACTGAGGAGAAATAACTGTCAGCCAAAAGAGAATAAGCATGAAAGAAGGATCCCAAGGTGAGACCAGAAAGTCTTCAGCTTTCTGAAAGTTTATGGAGCCCCTACTAAAAAGAGGAATCAAGACTTCAGAATAAGAGGATCAAAAAAATGTTATCTGGTATTTCTTTAGAATCTTTGGGGAAAGTCAGAATAGGTAAGTGAGTAGACACTTATCTACACACTCACTTTGGATGTTTTGAAGCTTGGCACCGTCAGATGCTAACTGGCGGATGCATGACTTGGGATTGGAGATCAGCTACTCACAACACTTATTTCCCAAAGCACGAAGAGGAACAGGAAGGATGGAGGCCCATTTCCTCCTTAGTTTCACATTCTGTTCACTGGGATGATGAAAAGAACAAGAGGTGTATGTCTCTATGTGGGACTATGTACACACAAATACACACAACACACAATTATTTAAGGACATGCAGCTAACAAATATTGCCCTCAAAATTTAGAAGAAAATGGAAAATGAAAGCAAAGAATTGGAAAGAGTCCTTTGATTTTTGGCAAAAGTTTTAACAAAAGTAGTATTTTAAATTTGACAATGGATCTGCAAAACTTGAAGATGGTTTTAGTCTAAAGTAGTGTTATTAAATTTACCAAAATGGCTCATATTTTAGAAAACATAATTAAATGGTATTATATATATATGTGTCTATACCTATACATATATAGAGAGGAAAATAAAGCACAGAACATTCTATTTGTATTAATTTATTTAGTCTCATTCTTATGAGTATATTTTCCTCAATTATATTAGCATACAGTCAAAAATATTTATTTGAACAAAAATTTTGTTTGTTCAGAAATAAAAAGATTTCTTCCTTCAAAAATTCTTTTTCTCTTTTACAAAAAGATATTAAACATTTGAAGCTTAATTTTAAACCATTTCTTTTTTTTAGATACTACTTTTTAAAGCTTAATTTTTTTAATTACAAAAATTATAAAATAAATAGTAAGGGCTTTTATTAAGCTCAAGATAATGTGCGTACTGGTTGTTGGATCAGGAGAATCAGCAGAAAAGATAATATTAAATGTGTTCTTTAATAACTATCTGGTACATGCATGCTAGCACAGGGCTTCGGGGATGTTTGGGATTCATTATTTTCCCATGCCTTGCATTCCGTTAGGTAAGATGGGTTTAAATAAAATCAATTATGAGGAAATGTATGAATGTAGCAATAGGAGAATGCACATAATATACAGGTGCAATAGCAATGAGAAGAGAAATATATATTCTGCCTGGGGACCTCATTATGCTTCCTCAAGGCAGTGACCCAAACTACGGTGGTTGTTATTGTGGTAATTTTTGTTAGTTGCTTCATTTCTCTATTGGTTCCATTTCTTAGTATAATCAGGAGTTCTTCAAGTTTTTACATACAGGGAGAATATGAAGCGGCAGGAATCATGCTGGAAGAGGCACCGACACATGAATCAGCATATAGTTTGGGGAATTATTACTAATTCAGTATGGCTGGAGCCATGGCTTTCAATCAGGAGTGATTTTGCCCCAACAAGAAGATTTGGAAATGGCTGGAGACATTTTGGGCTCTTACAAGGTGAGGGGTGCTAATGAATTTAATGGAGAGAGACCAATGTTACTACTGAACATCCTGCAATAAAGATAGGACATCCTCCACAACAGAGAATTACCTAGCCCAAAATATCAATAATGCCCAACTGAAGGAAGCCTTGGTTTCCTCAAAAGCATGGAATCTGAGGTGATACAACAGGGAGAAATTAAGGATGATAAGGCAGAAAGTGTCTAATTTATAGGGTGGGGGTTAGGTATGGCTTTAGTTATTAGCCTCAGGGGTAAATGAATAGCATGAGTATTATCAGTGATGAAGAAATAAAGGTCAGACACAGGCCTGGAGGTACAGCTGCTAGGTGTGCACGGCACAGACCTAGGGTGTGAGTTCACATAGGCGATAGAGCACATAGTTTCCCCTGGTTTCGTGTGAGGAAAGACCTCCACAGTCAGTTGTGGTCAAGAAACCTATGTACAGGTTTAAAATATGAAGAAACTGCTGAAATGGTGAAACTGCTGAATTAGGTTTAGATGATGTTCACTATGAAAAGTTTTCTTTTAAAAAGAAGTTTGTGTCTAACTTTAGAAATTATGGGCATGATTTACAGGAAGGATTGAGAAAGACATGCAGATGGGTAAAAAATGGGAAAAAGGCATGGAGACGAGAGGTCAAGAATTCTGTCATGGAAAACTCTGGCTTAAATAGAGGGGCTAGAATAGGAAGTATTGAGCCACGACATATAAAAATATAACATTATTTGCTGGAGGGCTTTGGAAGCTAGTTGTGGCAAGTTTGTGTTTGATGTGATGAGTTGGCTAGAGTCCTTGGAATTTCAGGAACAGGAGAGAGATGAATGCGAATGGCCTATGAGTGGTACTGTTTTTCCAGCCCTCTATGAGATAGATCATAGCATGAAGAAAATGAGGCTTGGGACAGGATGATCAGCTAAGAGACTATTGAAGTTCTGCCCTCAGTTTATAAACAAAGTAGCTGCTCACTGCCCCGCCCTATAAAACATTCCTTCCTATACATGAAACATTTTATTAAGTTTCCTTTCCATTTTCTTGGGTATGTACACTTCATCTTTTAACCTTTCCTCATCAGGCACATTTCCCAACACTTCAGTGATTTATTTTGCTTTTGCCTCTATATGCTCTCCAATTCTGTTTTTCCATATCTACTTTGTTTGCCATGATTTGAGTCAAACAGCATATTCTAATAAAGTTCAGATCAACACTGATCAGAAGGAAGAATATTGTCTGTTCAAAAGGAAACATTTGATATGTTCAGTTTTGTTCAGTAATGAAAGATTAAAGAAAATTAGAAGGGTAGACTCAGTCTAACATTTTATACTTTTTAAAAAGATTTTGTTTATTTTTAGAGAGAGGGGAAGGGAGGGAGAAAGAGAGGGAGAGAAACATCAGTGTGTGGTTTCCTCTCATGCGCCCCCTACTGGGGACCTGGTCTGCAACCCAGGCACATGCCCTGATGGAAATCAAACCAACAACCCTTTGGTTCTCAGGCCGCAACTCAATCCACTGAGACACACCAGCCAGGTCTATATTTTTATCATAAATACTGAATAGATGAGATGATGTGAATAAAGTGATTAACAAATGTGAGAATAGGGAAAGTCTATGTCATTAGTGTTTATTCAAAGCCACTTCAATTAAAGTAAATACTTTAAAATCATAATTTCAGTTAAGGCAAGGTTATTTTAAACTTGTGGAGTTAAGTCTCCTTGTATTCTTGATTAGTGAAAAATAATGTGACATAACCCTGCCTTCCATTATAAATATAACAAAAATGCACCAGCTAACCACTTGAAGGGTAAATCAATGCTGAGATTTTCCCCAAGTTCAAGACAAATTAAATGATATAAAAGGAGAAGTCTTCTATTTCAGCAATAGATTGCATTTACCTGTTTGAAACAAGTAAAAAAAAGTCAAAATATTTACAGTAATGATTCTCAAGACATTTTACATCAGACAGTGAAGACAGAAATCACGGCGAAGTGGGAGGGAAAGACGAGCCATGGGACACACGAGTGCCGTGGTCTACTGCCTTGAGGAATTTTCTAGACACAGCACAGGAACCCAGGTTGAGCTTGGCAGTGACCTGAGTTAAGGAGATAGAGCATGAAGTGCAGGGAAGCCACGGTGGCCAAAGTTCATAGGACAGAACACCAGTGAGGAGAGATATGGACAGACAATGCTGGAGATCTTCATATGTTGTATATATATGTATATATACTGGTTAGCATTCACTGCAGATGAGATTTTAAGAAAAGGTTAATGAACTTGAATATAGAAATAACAAATATCCAAAGGAAAGAGAGAGAAAAAAGACTACAAAATGTAAATACAGCATTAACGTGTTGTGGGACAACTTCAAGTATCCTAATATATGCTTAATTGAGGTGCCTGAGGTGGGGGCAGGGGCATACAATATTTCAGATATAATATGTGAATATTTTCTAAATTTGGTACAAATCATAAGTCCACATACACAAGAACTTCAATAAGCAAATGAAAAGGTACGCGAAGAGAACTATATCAGTACACATTATAATCGAATTGCTTGAAACTGGTGATAAGAAAGAAAATCTTAAGAGTAGCCAAAGTAGAAAGATGCAACAGTGGAACTGATGTAATAATGATGGCAGCAGAAACCTTTGGAAACAACAGAAGCTAAAAGACAGTGGACGATCTCTTTAAAGTACTTGGAAAGAGCGCAACTATAACCTAGAATTCTTTACCCTGTAAAAAGCTTTTAAAAACAAAGGTGAAATAAAGACTTTTTCAGATATCAAATGCTAAAAGAATTCATCAACATCATACCTGCACCATAAGAATAGAAAAATATTGCCAGAGAGAAGAAATCTGATTCTACACAAAGAAATTAAAATTATTGCAATGTTAACTATGTGAGTAAACAAAGATTTTTTCCTATTTAAATTCCCTTATAAATAACCTTTTAAAGCAACACTAGTAATAATGCACCATGGAGTTTATAACACAGAATTGAAATGTGTTAACAATAGTATAAAGTTTTAGAGGGGAAAAATCGATGCACACTCTTATATGGTTCACATACTAAGTAGTGTAAGGCCAGCTGATGGTAGACTGTGTTATATTAAAGATATACCCTATCAACCTCAAAGCAACTGGTAGAAAACACAACCAAAAATTGTTGCTAAGGGGACTGGTAAAATAAGATTATAAAAAAAAATTTTAATCTAAAAGATATAAAAAGGGGAAAAAAGGAACAAAGAAGAGATGGGGCAAATAGCAAAAATATAGCAAAATGGCAGTTAAACTCAATTATATCAATAATCACATTAAATATAAATTTTAAAAATATATCAGGCAGACATTATCAGATTAGATAAAGCAGATACTGCCCTTAGAAAATCTACTGTAAAAGTAAAGGCACACATAGATTAAAGGTAAAAAGATAAAAAAGTAAAAGGATGGTAATATATGTGCTATGCTTGTACTCATCAATGTGAAGCCCCATTGGCTGCATGGACTGTGGGGAGGTGCTGAGCTCCGACAGTCAGGCCTTGTCTGAATCTCCTAAGTGGCCTGGAGGCCCCCCATCACCATGCTTTTTTTCAGCGCTATCCTCAGTACCTTAGAGAGGCATGCTGAGTTGTGCTAGATTATGGTACAAAGGCCCCTCCGTAATTTCTGCATAATTGACATACCATCTGCCTATAAACTAGTTACCACTGAAAAAAAGTAGGGATTAAAAATCCTGAAAAAATATTTTTTCATGCTTTTCAGAGCATTTTGATCCTGTGAAACGTGAAAGGAAGTAGAAGCCTATCAGAGATATTTTTCTTCTCACTCTCAAGTAGGAAGAGAAGGAACAAGATACTTTGATACTTTGAGTCCTTTTGAATTGTCAGTATCCAGTTCTCTAAGAATTGGGTTATAGAAAAACACAGAAGAAAGGAGAAAACAATCAGAGAGTCAATGTCCCCAAGGAGGCAATGTCCCCAGGGGATCATTCCTATGTCATTTCTTGGAATAATCATCCTCCATACCAAAGACCTTAGAGATGCAAAAAGCTACTCTGAATAAAGGAACTTGCTTTCCGATAACTTCTCTAAGTCTAACTAGTGTGTGGTTGTGAGAAGGCAGACAGTTCATCATAGCAGAACATCATGAAAGAAAGGAGGCCCAAGATGAAAAGAGAAGTTTAAAAGCTCTGTCTTAAAGAAGGAATACAGGAGTCAAAAGAGCAAGGCAACATGTGGTTCACTTTGCTGACAGGGCAAAACGGAAGCACAGCAGCCCAGGAGCAGGCTGCAAACTCTGGGGACCGGAGAAGTTCTGTCTGAACTCGAGCTTTCCGATAAGCACATATGTCATTATTGCAATGTAAAATTATTTACTACTGGGAGTCCTGGCGAAAATAATTTGAAAGCCACTGTTATGAAGGAAGTTGAAGTCCTTGACCTTAGCTATAAAAATGGATAGAATTAAGTTGATGGCGGACTAGCAGTTTGAATTTAGGCAAGTAAGCTATGTTTGAAAATAAGTATGCAATTAACTTTTAGCCATGTTTTAAATTTTTAAATTTCTGTTCTGGGTAAGCAGCAAATTTTCAAGGTCTAAAATTTAGAGTTTTGAAGGTTGTATAATAAATATATTCTCTCCCATTCTCTGCCCTAGACTTGTAGTTTCCCTTCCTACAAGCAATCGATAAAGAGTTCTGTATTCTTTCAGAGATGTGCTACTCATTAGCTATGTACTTCAAGACAAGTCGAGGGGAATTTTTGGCTGGAATGATGTAGTCCCTGAACGGGTGACTACCTTTGTTTTTCTTAGGCAGCCTGACCTGTAAGTAGCCAGCACTCACTGCAATTCTGCTGCCCAGCCCTTGTTACCTTTCTACTCCCAGGAAGACTGGGGTTCATCCTGGCTGACCTTAGGAGGAAAAGGGCCCATTAGCGAACTCTCCAAAACACATACCTTGTTTATGCTATGGTCTTCTTGGGATCCACAGGAAATTTCTGATAACAATGGCTAACAAATAGTGAGTGTTCTGTTCCATCATGATTCTAACTAGTTTATGCATAATATAGCACTTAATTCTCACCTAGGCTCTATATAATCCCTAGGAGGCTAGTCCTAACGTTATTTTACAGATGAGATGACTAAAGCACTTACAATAATCGTGCAAATTCACACACAAAGCTAGCAAATGGTGGCTCTTAGAGTTAAACGAGGCTCTTTATCACTACACTATACTGCCTCTTACCTATACTGATAAACTGTTTTCTTTTCTTCCTGGGATAGAAAGGATGTAGCTTTTTAGGACCCACAGCCATTATTGAGCGATAGTATTCCTCTCCCCTGAACACTTTCTTTAGGAGTGACCAGACCATGAAAGACAGCATTAAAGTGTGTGTGTGCATGCGTGCTTGTGTGTGTTTAGCCATATTCTGTGAATTGGTGTCTCTGATTCAATTATCTGGAGAAAAGATCATCTGCTTTATTCTCTGTTAAAATTATAAAATTGGCCTTTCATCAGTCAGACAAATAATTGCTGGGACAAACTAAACTAGTGACCCTCAGACTACTTCAGATTCCCTCAGACAAGGGAAGGGTGAGTAAGGAAGGCTGACATTCGGAACAGAACCAACAAAGCAGTCAGATAAGATATGTAAATAATTTAGTTATGTGAGGAGGGTTGCGTGATGTCCAAGTCTCTACAGAATCTTACGTAAAATCTGCGTTGTTCTCTGAGCATTCTTGGTAAAGTGGATTTATTTTGGGGAATGAAGAGAGGTGCTGATATCAAAGAATTGGTGATGGAGAGTTATCTGGATTATGCTACACTAATTTTTCATGTTCTATCCAAACATTTTCTGTGCTTCACAGTCATATCTATCTCTAAAATGCTTAACTTAAAATATAGGATAATTAATATTACATAAGATTAAAATGTCATAACCCAAAAGGCATAGAAATTCAGTTCTCAACTATTCCATGAATATGTATATTTGTTTTCACTGAATTAGCAATATTGCTTCTCCAAATTTTAAACTTAATTTTTGGCCAAGAATTTAACCGATGTATAATATCCCTCATGGAGGACCTAAATTAAGATGCTGTGATCTCCTTGAAAATAGATTGCATTTATTTAATTCTAACTTTCAGCTTTAAACACACATGGGGATTAATAAATGTGTGTTTAATGATGATAGCGATGAAGAGATTAAAATGCTTTGAAGGCTATTGTGATTAGATGTAGTGCATTTTTTAAAACATGGAATCCAGTGAAGAAAATATTTAGGGTACGTAGTTAATAATAGCAATATTTTTTTTGTTTTATTCCACTGCATTAATTTTTAAACTAAATGTGGGATTTAATTTCTAAATATCTTGATGCCTTGTAAATTATCAACCCCAGAGTACTATACCACCTACCTCTTTTATTTGATCTTCTCTGCAGGCAGGAGAAAAATCCTAAAATTGTACCGCATATTTGTATTGTTCATAATTCATAGGTCCTTCAATCTAAAAATAACAGTAGCTAACTTTTTTTCTTTTTCTATAGGCTAGGCAATGTGCTAGACACTTAATGAGAGTTATTTTATTAAAACCTCACGTAACTCTCTGTTGAATTAAATATGTTACCTCAGTTTTATATAATGCATAGCATATGCTTAAATGTAGTTGTTATTTGGCCATTTAGAAATCTCCTGGGAACTAAGCTTTCACATTCGGATAATGCTAAGGACCAGACTTAAACTCGGGAAGTTTGATTCCAGAGGATCTTAAGTTCTACATCTCTTTACCTAGAATTATCTATTCCTCCTGACCTATAATTACTCTAATTCACAATAGCAAGGAAATCTAAGTATTCCCTCCTCCTCACATTAGGCAGATCTATGGCCTTTTCTGAATGGGTGTCACTCACCTAAAATTTCTTCCTTGAGGTTCTTTACTGAGTGTGAAGCCTCCTGTGGTAGTTAGAGTTAAATTAGATAAACTATCTATCCTTTCTTACAAAGGACTGAAAGTAACTTTAGGGGAAAAAGAGTGAATTTAAGCACTCATGTAACCTGAAGTCAAGGAATAAAATACGGTTATAATTCTTCATGTGTCTTTAAAGCTGACCACCTTTTATATAGTTGATAGCAGTTAAGATGGGACAGAGATAATAGAACAAACAACTGATTTTGATGAATATTTTATAGTAAATGAAAAATACAGAAAATATTTAATAAATTCTGCTACATTAGGAGCCAGAGTGTGGTCCCGGAAGTTCTAGGACACAGTTAAATACAATGGAGTCTAAGGCAAGTATATGACAAAATCATTGTCAGTAAGACCATAACAAATCATATTTATATTAAAATAAAATTAATAATGTATCCTTTGAAAGAGTTTTATAAGTGTAATAGTACAGAAAAATATAGTGATGTTCCAAAGAATAATGACTTTGAAATTGGCTATTAGCATGATGCACTTGGGCAAACAACAGCAGCAACTGTGGCCCTAATGATGCCAGTCCTTTCAGCTATATATTTTTTCTGGTTTTACATGGATAAGGTGGACATATCTTCAACAGTGCTTTTAGAAAATAAAAAAGCTTGAGGTAGAGGTTATTAATGGGGCCATGCATAAACATTTTCTGAATGTCTAGGGATATATATATATTAACAGTGACAAGTATATATTTTGCTTACCATTGGGCCTCTTTGTTCAATCAGCAGATAGGCTTCAATGGGTTTATTTTCAGGCAACAGTTTTGGTCAATAAAATGAAGGGGAATGTGGAGATTTCATGTCAAGAGCTGTGTGTGGGGTGTATTTCTGGGTAGTTCATATTTGGGGGTAGTGTTTTATCTGTAAATATTAACAAACACTGATTTTAATGACTTACGAAAATCAAAGAATTAATTACAAAAGAGGGTCAGGCTATTTTTAATCTGTTTTGCAAAAATTGATTTAAGCCATATTAAATAAAAGGGCTCAGACATTTTTCTAACTGGTCATATCATCAGGCATTTTAAAATTATAGTTGATTTAATCTATTTTGTGAACAGATGTGACAAGGAAATTTTATTTGGGGAATCAGAATAAATGTACTCTTCCGTTTAATGTGTTCTATCATTAGTTGAAATAACATCTTGGAACCATAATTTACAGATATAGAACTAATGTATTTTAATTTAGTCCCATTAATTTACATCTGACAGTTTATAAAATAGTTTGTAAAACTCACACTCACCAAGACAAAACTATTTTCCACAACTAACTATATGCAACTAAGATCCCAAGAAAACATTTGCATATATATCTATATATACATATGTAAGTATAGCTTTATTTAGATGTAAAATAATACTGGTAAGTAAACTAATATTATAAATAGCTATTGCATAATTGGGTCAAGATAATGTGCTTACAGTCAAAAAGTATTTTCTGCCCTGGCTGATGTAGCTCAGTTGATTGACCACAGGTCTGCAAGCCAAAAGGTTGAGGTTCGGTTCCCAGTCAGGGTATGTGCCTGGGTTGCAGGCCAGGTTCCCAGCAGTGGGTGAAGGAGGCAATCACACATTGGTGTTTCTCTCCCTAAAAAATAAATAAAATCTTTAAAATATATGTATATTTTCTAAAATTTGTTGCATTTATTTTAAAATAAACAACTAATATAAATTTCCTAGTCTACTTCAAAAAGAATAAAGTTATCATAGAACTAAGGTTTTCTATTAAGATAGTAATTTATAAAACTTAAAATTATAAAAAAGATTAATACTTTATATTTTATGTATAAATGCTCTGAATTGCAGTGTCATCTTATATCTGTATTTCTTTTAAAATCTGGTTACACTGACTTCTTCAGATATAACTATCAACTCTAGTTTGTTATTATTTGAAAATCCAACATTTGTTACATTCAATTTGACAGGAAATTCTCTTGTTCAGTGAGATCTGGCTTTAGATTATGACAGTATAAAATATTCTGAAGGATAATGTCTATTTGACAATTTTTTTTCTTTGAACGAATTCAAAAATAGTTATAGAATTAAGCCTACAATTTATACATGTGACATTTAGCTGATTCAAGTTTCTAATTTTTGTTTGCTTAACTTTGGAATATACTTTCTACTTCTCTAAAGTATCACAGGGGGTATATTTATTCTTAATACAGAAAGCAAATTAAAGTGGGCTTTATTTTTATGTATAGCCTGATGACTCATAAGCCCATGCTTGGAAATCTCTGGCTTCAATACATTTAAAAATTTTTTCATATTCAGAAATAAATAATCTCAATTGGATCAAAGCAAGTTACCCAAAGTTCACGTGAACTCTTTCTCAGGAGGATTTCTGCATTGTGAGAACTAAGTTTCATATTTATAGGTCTATGTCTGAAATAATTGAATTGCTTTTGTAAAGAATTATGTTAACAAAAGAAACATGAAAATGAAAAGGGAGTGAGAACAGAAGAACCTTCATGCATATAAACAGAAAACCACAAATGACAGGCATGATTTATTTACTACATTAATTAATGTTAGATGTGAGGGAATCAGAACATTTAATTTGTTTAAAACAATGGGCCTTCAAATTTTTTTCTGATCTTTAGTTGGCATCTTCAAGTGACAATAAAAATAGCACTAGCATATTGATTACATAATGTTTTGGGTAATGCACCTTTATATTTTTATTCCATATTCAAAGTAAGTTATTTATTCCTGACAGAAGCAAAAATTGGGCAGTCTATCCCAGAATCACACTAGTCCATCACCCTCAATTCCTTTCCAGGGTGTTGACTTCCTTGGTTTAAAGTAAGTCTTCACTTATTTACAGTTTTTTTTTCCCTCCCAAGAAATATACATTTATCTGCCAGAGTGCTGCAGACAGTATTTTAAGGGCCAGGGAACACAAAGATGAGTGAGATGCGGTTCGTCCCTATGGTATTCTCAGTCTATTGAGAAATTCTGTACATGAAAACCCATGGACTTTTAACATGAATAGTTACCATGTACCAGATGCTATTAAATAAGCTCCTTAACTTCCTTAATATTCCCACAGTGTGGGTGGGTACAGAGTTCCATGGAATTAAGGCTAAAGTGAGGCCAAGAGGATTCAGAAAGGAGAGAGCAGTGCACTGCAGAGACAGAACTTTGTCTGCTGGGGACTCCTTCTGCTGAGGAAAGACGTCTAAGTCAGATCGTGGAAGGGTATGGAGGCTGAGCCTGAATAGTGCAGATATTGGCTGATACATAATTGCAAAGCATTTGGTATATTATGCTAAGGATTTTGTATTTTATTTTTAGCAGAAGTGGGAAGCCACAACATATTTTTCTTTGTATGGATGTTATTGATCTCTCATGTATATCTATCAAGTTTTCTACTCTGGTTCCTAAAATCTTTGATCCCCACGGTCTCTAGTATACTTTACTATAATAGCAGTCCTTCTCATGACTTCAACCTGTACTCATTCTTTCCATTTACAGTGTGATTTCAAATAAAAGATCTTTTTATTCTTACCACAATCTGAGATAGAATGCATGTTATATCCGTTTTGGAAGAGGGAGGACAGAAACAAAGTATCTCAACAGTTAGTATAATATTCCTTGGATATTTATCAGCAGGAAAAGAGCAGAAATATGGGAGCAAGAAAACAATACAGGAACCTGTCTTGGGGGACAGCTAATGGTGTGTTAGGGGAGGAGACACAATAGTAAGGGCGACTTATAATCACTTCACCATCTCCCACTGGTCAGCCTCACTCAAACACTTATGACATTGCTTCTATAGGAAACTACTATCTAGCATGGCTGGGGAAAGGAATGTTGTACAAAATCAAGTATTCTGTTTAAAATAACATTTAGATTGATTATGTGCTTTCAAATACGTAATAAAAATACATGTGATATATAAAATTATGCTTCCCATGTTTTAAACTTTCTTTGATCACTTAAAAATCCATTTCATCATTACTCAGTCTCTCTGGATCTTCATGAATTTGAAAAAAAAAACAAAAAACAAAAAATCCTAACAGATTTAAGGCACCACATCTGGCATTGGGAGTGCAAAATACAAAAATAAAAGGCCCTTGAGGAGTTCACCAATGAACCAATGATTCAATCATCACAACTGATTAGAGAGCATCTAATTATATGTGACAAGATGAATGACAGACTTAAGAATAATGGTGGAAAACATAAGAGGATAGAAGGAAAAATTAAACCCGAAGTACATGGGAAACAACGTTAGGCATTGTAGCTCCATCACTGTAGATATGTAGAAATTGAACTTAATAGAATACCGTGCATGATAATTTGCACCATGTGTCTTGAAATCATCCCCTCATAGATTACCTGCTATATTACAGTCATGTGCCACAAAATGACATTTCGGTTAACAATGGGGTGCGTATACAATGGTGGTGTAGCACATAGCCTTAGTATGTAGTAGGCTATGCCATCCAGGTTTGTGTAAGTGTACTCAATGATGTTTGCACAGTGACCAAATTGCCTAACTATGCATTTCTCAGAATGTATGCCTGCTGTTAAGTGATGTGTGGCTGTGCTTGAATTTTTTTTGTGAAGTACATAATCATCATATAATTTTGGCTAGAATAGAATAGTAACTTCTCAGAGAAATTTTTATTATTTTATTTTCGTAAGTTCATTTTTGTAAACTGGCCTAACCTATCCCCTTGTACTCAGTAGGTGCCAGCTCTAAACCCTGATTTATGATGTCTACACTGTCATATTTTTTTCATCCTTTCTCCTTGACATTGTTAATTATACCACTCACTACCCCACATGGCTTCACAGTGCTCCCACTCTTGTCTTGTTCTGAGAACCCACCATCTCTCACCATGCAGTGGTCTCACCCATCACCATACATATGCCCATTGCGGTCAAAGTAATCTTTTATGAATGATAAATCTGATCATGTCATTCTTCCACGTAATGCCCATCAATAGCCTTTGCATTAAGACCTATTATGTGGCTACAAGGCCCTTCAGAGACCTCACCTGAGCCTCCCCTCTTGCCTCGTTTCATACCACCTTCCCCATGCTCACTGTGCCCCAGCCAACTTGCCTCTCTCTGATCCTGGAACGCATCGTGCTCCTTCCTGTGTCAGGGCTTTCCATGGGCTGTCCCTCCTCCCTGGAACGCTCCAGCACTCCAGCCCCTCCACTCTCCACTTCCCTTGATATTTATTTATTCCGATGTCTGCTCAAAAAGCCCTTCCTCAAGGAACGCTATCCTTGTGTTCCAAAAAAAGCTGATGGTCTTTCTTGCCTTTGCCATGCCCATTCAATGACTGAATCTCAATTTGTAATCATTTTGTCGTTTAAAAATAATTTCATTCATTCATTCAGCAGGTATTTATTAAACACCACATGGCAGACACTGGAGTTACATTGAAAAACAAGGGAAACAAGCCCTTGTTTTTAATTTAATTTTTTATTGTGTGTGTTTGTGCGCGCGCGCGCGTGTGTGTGTGTGTGTGTTTTACCATTTATCCCCCTTACACCCTCCCCACACCATCCCACAATCACCACACTGTTGTCTGTGCCCATGAGCACTTATTTTTCATTGAGCTTACATTTTAATGATCAGGAACAGGAAATAGGTTGAATAATTTAAAAAATACAATTTCATATAGTGATAGTATACATAAAACAAGGTCATCTGGTAGAAAATGACATGAGATAGGTTAGGGAGACAATGGTATGGAATTAGGCTGCAGAATTTTCGATCAGAAGGCAAGGCCAGCGCAAACATTTGGAGGCAGGAACAGGCTTGGCTGCTGAAGAATAGGAAGAGCAGTGCGGCAGCTTTAATTAAAGCTGACAGCCATGTGCCTACTCCTAGCCCAGACAGCCAGTGTTGGCCGGGTCTCCTTTATCTTAGAAGCTAATTGTATTGAATTACATTTTAAAACTCTTGTCAGAAGCTGTTTCCTTTTGGAAAATTTTGACTTCTCTCCTCCTGCTCATCCCTATTATACCACACTTACTCTGGATAAAACTGATTACTCTCCCTTTGTGAGGTTTGGGACTGTTTCTGATTCATTTGCATGTATCAATGCTAGCTGAAATGCCTGCGTGAAAAAGCCTTCAATACGATTTTGTTGCAATGAATAAGACAATGAATGTATACACACCTTATCTCTTCTATGAATTCTATTTTTCTCTTTGTTGAGGTTTCCTGGAACACAGAATTTACGGTGAGACTTAAGTGGTGATATAGTTATTAATATGTGCCATCGCAGGGCCGGAGGAGTGGAGAGGGAGGCCAAGCAGAATGAGAAGCACATATGAGCTGGTGTTACACAGCTGGTCCCCAGAGAGACAAACTAGATACTTGGCATTCCTAATGTCTGCTCAAAAAACCCTTCCTCAAGAAGAGAATCTGAGGAGAGAATTTATCTATTGGTGTCCTTGTTCCTCTCGTTTCCATTAGTCCAGATACTAATGTTAACCCCACGGATCACCTGGTCTCTTAGGTAGTCTCTGGGGAAGCTAGATCCAATCACTGTGCTTCATTCACCTGAGATGGACTGGGACGAACCAGAGGTCTGGAATTGCTGCCAGGTGGCAAGCCCACGTGGGCTCACTCGAGGCAGGTCACCTCTTGGCAGCTGTGGTGGCGCAGTGGCCGGGAACCAGACATCAGGTGAAGCTGAGAGGCTTTGGGAAGGCACGTGGGAAGTGGTTAATAAAATCTTCAGACTTTGTTCCCTTTTAGGCTCCTCCTTCTCCGCCCATAAGAATATTTAAGATAGCCTAAACAACAACAACCAAAAAAAAAAAAAAAATTCTGTGACCCTAAATTCTCCTTTAGTTTTCTACTCTCTCTCTCCTCTCTGCTAAAACTTTTGTCTAGCTTCTCTTATGTCTAGACTCACACTGACACGCGATGGGAGGCCAGCCCCCAGTTCCCTTTAGATCCTTTGTCCTCTGTGCTTTTACATGGCTCCGACCTCTTTCACCCTGCTCTCCTCTCCCTTCCACCTTGAATGGCCTTTTCTGCTTCTTTCTCTGTCTTTGTGACTCCTCCCAAATGGTGTGACCCTTTCCCAAGCTTAGTTTGCATGCTGTGTCTCCCCTCTAGTTACAACATCCTTCTCTTACCCAGACCGTAGTGCTTTTCACATTGATGTAATATAGCATGTTTTATACACCCCCCTAAAATATCATAAAATTCAGTTCTCTCAATCTTTTCATCATCTTTGCATATCAATTGGTAGTTCAATGTCTGGTTCATAACAAGTAGCAAATAAATGTTAGTTCAGCAAAGGTACACTAGATAGACTAATGGGATAGAAAATGGTCCAAAAATCTTGGTGAACAACGTGGATTTTTTTTTATCCTATCCACTTTTGACTTGGGGAACAAAAGCCAGGAAATAATCTTTGTAGTTTTATATTATCACTAATTAAGTACACCCTAGCTTTCATTGTTAAAATTAAAATAATATTCTAAAAATCTGTTAAAGCAATGATTATTTATGATAGAGTTTTAAATATGGGCATGATTAATTATTTCTCATCCTGTGTATGTTGCTTTCCCTCCTTCTCAGATTTAGGCCGGCCTTCTCACTGGCTTTGCTCAACAGAATGTAGAAGTGCCTGTAGAATAATGACAGCTTTTAATTTCACACTGGGAGTATTTAGCTGCAATGTCAGTGGGCTGTCCTCCCCGATATCATTATGCTGTGAAGAAAACCGACTGGGTCCTGTGGTGAGAAAGCGGCCACCCGGAGGAATACTGGGGCACAAGACACGTGATGAGGCTTTTTGTGCACCCGGTCCTGCAGCCCCCCCCCCCTCCAGCCAAGTGGAATGCACCCAGTGTTGTGCCCGCCAGTCAGTGCCACCTGGGACAGACAACCACTCAGCTGAGTTCACCCAACCCACAAGAACCACAGGAAATAACAAATCATTGTTTCAATCCATAAAAATTGGGGTGTTTTGTTGTACATCTGTGGATTACTGAATATCATATTTAGCTTTGCATTTCCTTAAAAAATCTCTCTTAACTTAAAACTTAGTACCAAAAAGGTTAGTTTCTGATAATGGCCTTAGCTTTAATTACAAGCAAGCATGGCCCTGGCCAGTGGCTCAGTTGGTTGGCGTGTCATCCTGTACACTAAAAAGGCTGTGGGTTCAATTGCTGGTCAGGGCACATACGTAGGTTGTGGGTTTGGTCCCCACTTGGGGCATGTTTGGGAGGCAGCCAATTGCTGTTTCTCTTATATCAATGTTTCTCTCTCACATTGATGTCTCTCTCTCTCTTTTCCTCCCTTCTCTGTCTTTCCCTTCCTCTTGCTCTAAAATCAATAAACATATCCTTAGGTAAGGATGAAAAGAAAGTTCAGCATGGTCATTCAGTTTACAAGAGTCTATTGAATGTTTCTGTGAATAGAGCATGAGATGCACCTGGAAATGGATACAACAGAACTAGGAACCTTGTCTAGTGGTGATATACACACAGCAGACCCCTGTTAGTTGAACAATAAGTACAGAGAAAATATGAGTAAAGAGCAACTGGTTGAGGAGACTCTAAGGACAGCGGTAGCATTGACATAATTAAGAGTAAATTTATTGACTTGAATTCATGCAACTCCCTAACAATTTGTCTAATATAGTGATAGTAAAGATAATAATTATAAGAAAACACATTTTATTGAGTTTTTATATGTGTCTAGCAAATGGTATCTCATTTAATACCCACAACAACCAAAAAAATGATTGCTCTTATTAAATCCAGTTTATAGCTAATGAAACTGAAACACAGAGAAGTTAAGTACATTGTGCGAAAGCTACATGGCAAGTGGCAGAGTCGGACTGAAACTGGGTTGTCTGATATCAAAGCTTTTACAGTTAACTACTAGTTGTACTAATACATAATTTTTGTTTGTATTAATATTATCACCTATATTATATATGCATATATAATATAAGGTATATTATATATAATGTATACATAATATTCATAAATCTATGTATACAGATATAAGTATATATTATGCTTTTTCTGAAGCAATGTATGCTACCATTCCAAGATGTTTTGGAATGTTGACATAGTGGTTTGCCTTGCTGAATGACATCCTTTTACTGATAACCTGACTATACCTACGATTCTCTGCTGCCATCTCTTATCTGGATTTCGTAATTAGAATGCCTCTCTCACTGCTCATTGATCAGTTCATGAACCAGCTTGGCCATGCATATCATTACTGAAGAGTAAAAATGTTAGGACAGAATAAAGATATTTTGAATATAATGAAATCTGTTATTAGCTCATTGCTACTATGTCAGTTAATAGTTACAACTCCCTAGCTTTCCAATATGAAAAAATCTTTTTACCACTTTAATGATCACTTTCAGAAGACATGCAGGGACCAGAATAAAATGGGTTGGAGAAGCAGATCTTCACCATTCAGGTACATACACCTATATGCGCATTCCAACACTAGTCCACCGGTCAGCTCAGTGCCGTCGGCAGTTCATTTGACACATACCATGGCCAATTACTGCGGACTTCAATTGGTTGACTGCCTTCACTGATGTTTCCAGGCCCCAAGACCACCTTTTTATTAGTGTTTCCTTTAATTTCAGGTGCTTTACAGCATATCTAAAGACAGGAAAGTATATTGGGTCAAATTTGGAGCTATCTTTAAACTTAGTGGTTGAATCGGCTAAGCCAAATCCAGATTTCAGCTAGTAAACTAACTTTAAAGTCCTGGTTTGAAAAGAACTCAAAAGCTTTCTTAGATGTCAGTTTCTTATGGCACACAAAAAGAAGAAAATCTCATTTTAATGATTTAAGTGTAGGTGTATGACAAGTATACCATGTTTATTGTATATTTTTAGTGGAGTGAGAAGAATCATTTATTGAAAGCACTTTGCTATGTATACATATTTAGTCTGTTTTTCCTAAATTCAAACCTATCACAACATATTTTTTTTAATATGCTTTCTTTCATCTTATAGGATGTCTTGGTAGTAAAATATTCTTAATCAGAATTATGAGACAAAAGCTGATTAAAGTACTCATGCTGGTTTATGAATATTTTTAAAAGCTTTTCACAATAATTCCTTGGAGAATAGGGCTGGCATCAGCCAGGACTATTAAAATAGACTTTTGTTTCTTAATCCTCACCCAAGGATATACTTATTTGGGGGGGGGGGAGAGAGAGAGAGAGAAACAGAAACATTATTTGGTTGCCTCCTGTGGGCACATCTCAATCAGGGATCAAACCCACAACCTAGGTGTATACCCTGACTGGGAATCAAACCATGGGAGGATGACACTCCCACCAGTGGAGTCACCTGGCCAAGATAGACATTTATTTTTGATGCTCTTTCACTGTTTTTCCAGTTTCTTTGACTCCTCACCAGGTAAACTCATCCTTTAAGCTCAGAGCAATACTGATCACTTTTAAGGTGAACAGTGTTTATTATGGGCAAAACTAAGAAGTTATTAATTAACCGTCTTTTGATCTTTATGACACTTTCAAATATCCCCAATCTCTAGTGACTTTCTCTTCAGTTACGCCTCGTATGTTTTTTTAAATACCCCCTCTCACTCCACAGTCAAGGAAAGCAAACACTGATCACCATTTATTTTTCTTCAACATCTAATCATATCCAAAACAATGAACCTTTAAACCAAATATGTACTTGACTAAATTTGTGCTTTAGTTTCTATTTCTAAGTTTCATCTGTGGCAATGTCAGGTTTTTTAGCCTCACTTAAATTTACATTTTTGGTTTTAGAAAATGTGTGTGTGGGGGGAGGAAGTGTTTTGAATAAAAAGGGCCCTTGGGATTTCATGTTTAATCCAAGGGTAGGTCTGAAGTTACTGTCAGGAGGATTGGAGCAATTTTGGGGAAGGCGAGATATCCCTGTTTCCTCCTTAAGGTAACAGGCTAGTCACAGGGTCAGCGAAGGCTCTTCTTGTTATCTAGGCTTTCCCTGGATTTGGTGCGTGCACCAGGCAGTTTTCAACTATGGTTAATTGAAACAAGCCTAGCAATTTTAAGGGAAAAAATGGCTTTACAATACAAAATTGTAAAATAGTGGACAGGCAGAAAGATCAGGCTCTGGATTGGCCGCTGGAATGCCACGGTAGAACAGGCTGTCCACAGATGCTACCAACTGTCACCATCGGAAATTCAGGCAGCTGGAAAGTGGCTACTTCCTGTCAGTTAGCCAAGATTCAGAAATTAGCAAACTGCTCTGTTGTTTGGTGAGAACTATATCAGCTGAAAATGAATGTGTCAAAGCCACTGTCTCCATCCCCAACTTTAATTCATATCCCAAAAAACCTTACAAATGATCATCAAAACCTGAGTCACTTTCAGAGATGTAGTTGCAAGAAACACTTGACAATGTAGATTTTAGCCTTTGGTACCCTGTAGTACAGAAAGACATTGGAAGAGATGCCAGAGGGAGTCAAAGTTGATGTTTTGTTAAAAATGCAAGTGCTCAAGCACCATTTTTATCTCTCCTCTAAATAGTTATGCATTGCAAAAGAAAGCATTGCATTTATAAACAAAATATTCTTGAATCAGTTACTGTAAAGTTAGTATTGTAATCAGGTATTGGGCACCATTTTTGGGTCTTTATTTATTTTTATAACTTTTTCTTACTGATGATGGTGATTAGATATTAACATCTAATATGCTTTTCATAAGGAAGGATATTAAAAGTGTTAGTAAGATTCAGTAATGAGATAATTTCATACCATTTGCTTCTCATTATGTTAAATTCCTTATTTTAAAAAAAATCCTATGTAAGGATTGGTAATTATAGAAAAATTATGCAAGGTCAAGAAACAATATAAAATGATATTTTAATAAATGCAGGAGCCATTGAGGAATAAATAATTGATATATGAAATGGGTACTTGCAGTGAGGGAAAGGTGCCCAGAAAATGAAACATGCTATCTTTCATTCTCAATGAGGTGATTAAGATCAAGATGGTGACATGAACTATTTCTCTTGAACTCAAATGTTGCCAATACAAAGGAACCTTAACCGAGGTCTATGGCAGGCATGTGAGAAGGCTCCTAAGTCCAGTACGACTACTGGGGAAGGAGGAAGAGAACATTCTGTTATTATACTAGAGAAGTCAAGTGCAAATTACCTTAGTAAAGGAAGGCTATATTCTTTATAAAATTTTCAATTAATCAATAGCAATTAAAAGATATATAAAATATATAAATGATATATATATATATAAATTATAGTGAACCTCAGAAAAAGGCAAATATAATGGTTTATCATTTTACTTTTATAAACACATAAAAGTAAATATATATTTAAACTTCATTAAATAATATGTCACTATTCTGATTTTTTCAATTACAAATTTCAAAATTACCATGTATGTAATGGATATCTATGGAGAACAATGTTTTCAGTCAAATATAATTATGGTTTTTATTATAATTAGGAAAACAAAAACAGCATTTCTTGAGTGTCTTATGGGAACTCAACCAGGAATTGTGCATGCACTTGTTTTTATGGAAACACTATAAAATAGATAAAAATTTAATTGAGATTCAGAGAGTTTAAATAGGCAGAGTCAAACATTATTGAGATAACAAGTGGTGAATCTAGGCAAAATTGAACTAGTGCTCTTTCCCCCGTGATACCTGCTAATCCCCACTAGGAAGAGCTGATTTGCCTATTGGCTGATGAAAATCATTCCCCTTCTTATTTTCCTCAAGCCCATCTCTTTTTCTTCCTCCCCAGTCTATCATGACGGAGCAGGAGAAGCTTATAACAACCTTTTGGGCTCAAGGCTTTCTCATTCTGTCCAGTCTTTGCAGGCCTGCCAGACCATGCTTTCCCTTGCACAGGTCCCTTAAGTGACTCTTTCCTGTTACATGGGATCTAAAGTCTTTCCAAGCCATCTACAATATGGTTGCATGTAGTTTAGATGAATTTATTTTCCACTACTCCTTCCCAATGCATTACTTTCCCCTCTCATGGGCCTAGGCTTCTTGAATTCAATTGAACCAATGATGCTTATGTAGCATCTATGCCTCTGTTCACAGTTACCAGTTTTAACCAAAATGTCTGTCCCTCTGTCATTTAGCCCATGACTAGATTCTAAGCATTTCTGGTGACTCCAGGTAACCTTACCTTTTCTATCAGTGAATTTTCTGACCCCCAGCTATTTCTATTATGATCCACTGGCCTACTGCTCTACTATTGTTGCACTTGTCAGAATTCTACCTTAGACTGTTTTCTATTAGGTTCATGTTTTTAATCATCCCTCCTGCAAGAAGATATACACTCCTTGAAAATATAGACCTTGCCTAGCACATAAGCCAATTGCCAGAAAATGTCTATATGGTACTTTAGCTAGAATGAAATTTTTGAAGTAGAATATAAATAATCTAGAAATTGCTGTAAAAGATACATAATTTAAAAATTATTAAATGGGATGTGGAATAAATGTTGATTATGCTATAATATTAGAAATAGGAATTAAGAATAAATAATTTAGACAGAAAAATATCATAAATTTCACCTTGGAAATATCATCACAGGTAGTATGGGGATTTATTAGAAGATATTTAGGAAAATATAATGTTTAAACAAAACAAAAGGACTAATGAAATCCTGTATAGATATTGACTGATATGAACTGGAAAGTATTTAAATGTATCTAAATTTAGTGGCAATTAGCCCTCTATCCCGATTAATTTTGCTTCTCTACTTTCTCCTAAATATACCACTTAAATTCCTATATCCATATATTAATATGTGCAGTTGGGCCCACATACCTTGCCCTTTCTTTTGCCAGTCCCAGTCAGACACACACTTCGGCTCATCAAGGCCAAGGCCAACGTGTTGACTGTATACAGGCAGTATTATGTTAGGATGGTGGAAAGGGAGACAGAGGAATGTTGGTGGATTCCGGAGATATTCAGGAAGTAGCATAGAAAGGATAGAGTGGTTTGGCACAGGGGCCTAGGGAGCAGGGAATGGCAAAGATGACTTGCAAGTACCTGGCTTTTGTAGCTGATTGGATGTTAGTGCCATTTATTGATTCATCTTGTTTGAGGGAAAACAGTGATATTTACAGTTTAGAGTGCCATGACATATTTTATTCATGTAATCTTAATGGGAGTGGTAGCATCTCTAAAGGGGTAAAAATTATTTCTTGAGTAGTGAAAGATATCTTACTCTTTTTTGCACAGAAATGCATAAAGTGTGTATGTGTATATATATACACACAAACACACACACATACTTTATATATATTTAAATATAATTTTAAATATTTGTGTATATTTAAAATTTTATTAGGAACAAATAGAAAAAATATCTATAAAACTCCTTAGGAAAATTGAACAGTCCATGTCTTAGAGTCCAGCTCTCTAAATGAGATCAGTAGCTCACATTTACAATTTGAATTGCATTTATTTTTTCTCAGAAAACAATACAGGTTTTGTTCCTGTGGCCGCTGCTGTTTTAGTGAACTATTGGTCTGATTTTGGTTAAACAATACAATATTACTAAAATCTGCTCAAAAAGAAGAACATGTCAGATAATTCAGTATTTATATCATTTGCTATTAGAGAATTTGATTTTCTGTTGAATAGTTTTCCTAAGTCAGACTGTATTAAAAATGCAGAGGTACAGAAAGAACTATAGGTATTTTATAACACACTAGCTGTGGACAATCTATTAAAGAGCACAAGTATTACAAATTATATATCTGTGTAGATCATTCAAAAATTAGACTTTAACTTTCCATAACCTTTCTTACCACAGATTACTTACCAAAACAGATTACTTACTGGAATAGCAAAATTTTTTTTAATAATTAAATCTGTAACATATAAAAACCATTTAATGTGCATGTGTTTACACCTGATGAAACATTATAATGAAATTAGAAATTAATCTGCTTTTAGTGTGCGCAATGAAATGATACATTATTAATTATATTAGTACCCACATCATTGTGAAGATAAAATACTTTTTATTGAATTTCCAAGTTAACTTTTTGCTCTGCAATGTATTACTGGAAAAAATATTTAGATAGGATGTCTAAATTTAATAAATAAAACACTTAGATGGGATGTCTCGTATCTGTCTTTCCTTTTCCAGGACTTAAGGCACTTTGTTAATTTTCCATTAACCATAAATATATATACATCTTAAACTTAACCATAAAATACTAAAATAATTTAGAGATGGGTTAGTCCCAACCAATGGAACATATATTTATAAGATTGTTAACACAAATAAAGGAGTAATTATAATATGCCTTTATTCCAAAATTACAGCTAAAATTTGGGAGGTTGTCTGGTGAAGAGAGATCAGGAGTGATACTTCCCTGTGGAGTCTGCCTGGTTCCAGGGAGGGGAACTCTGCAGTGTAGTGAGGTCCACGTTCTGCTTGCTAACAGGCAGATAGATACCCTGTGCTCTGGCCATTTAGTGACTTCACCTGAGCTGCTACTGTTGTCCCTATGAGAATCCAGTTGTTAATAGAAACTGCCCCTTCCTTTGATAGTTGAATAAATTTTGGCACTGACTACATTCAGTGGGGATTCCCCCTGCTCTCTTTTAATATCTCAGAGAGCTTTTAAGAATATCTTAAAGTTCTCCCAATCTCCTGTGACTGGAACTTTTTCTTTATACTTTTCACTTACCTTGCCTCTTCTGTGACTCCACACACACAGAATTGATAGTGTTAAGTTTTACACACACATACACATATGGTCTTTTAAACACACCAGGAATATATTAAATACAGATACATGCATATCTAAGACCCTATTTTAATAAAAAAATATGGAAAATGTCAGTGTTGGTACATACCTATTATCACATTTTCTTTACCAGTTCTATCATAACCCTATTCAAGGATACAGTATTATCTAAATATCATTTTTTAAAACTCAGTTTTGTGTTAATCTATTAATTGATTAGAGGAATTAGCATTGCCAGTGATTTATGTATCCATGATAAGTTTACTACCTATATTTATAGCTACTATGTCCATAATGTAGCTCTTGAAAGATGATTAATGCCAGAAATTGTAGAGCAACTAACACTTCTGAAATATTTTGTTTCAAATAGAAAAAACATTATAAAAAAGATTGATTGCCTATCATACATTTTTCTGTTGCTGTTGTTCGTATGATTTGTAACAAAAGGGATTTCATTGTTTTGGTTCTGCTATGCTATTTGCCTTACAAGTTACAGTATTATAGAAAGATTGAGTATTGGCTTCTGATCTGGTCTTTAGAAGGAGGAGGAGAACGCTACTTAAAATATAATGAAAACCATTTATTGTAACTTACTATGGTAAACTTTAAAAAAATCAAATTTTTCTGTGACAATAGGTTATTTTACAATACGTTTTGAATTAGGAGAATTTTAGAAATTTTGCACTAACACTGTCACACAGGTACAAAGATACTTTTCACAGATAATTACTATATTTTTGTCTAAACAGTATTATTTCCTTAATTTAAAATTATAATTTGAAAATGCTAGTAAACTATGTTTTAGTATTTTATAACTGATAAATTTAAATTATATATTTCTCAAATAATAGGCTTTCTAAGTAAAATGTTAACTATATAACAGCATTTTATTTTTTACATGATATTAACAATTAGTGCAATTAATTGAGGGAATAAACTTATATTTTTGCAACAAGTCCTTGTTAAATAATAGACTTTAACTTATAATTATATGGCAACATGTTAAATATTTCAATGATCTAGTACAAAATTGATAATTTAACATAGTTTTTTAGTTGAAATTTTCTCTGTAAAAAATACAAATAAAAGAAGCTATGGAGAATTTAAAGGAACTCATAAAAACAAGTGTCTGATTTATAGAAGCCTGTAATCTAGAACAGGAGACAGTTTATACATAAAATTTACAAAAATGTGTTACCTGATAATTTTTCTTAATATTTTTTTAATTAAAATAACACCATTAGTAATATTGCTTAAAGAGCTTTTCCATTTCATTTATTTAAGTACATAATTGAGAAACTCACTATGATATTCAATCTAAAACTAACTTTTTTCCAACATCTGTATAAGGTCAATTTGGACACTAAAAAGATAGATAGGTGCAGATACTGCTTATTTTAGGGATATGCTCACAATAATTTATCTAATTTTCCATGTGGTTTCCCTATTTTAAAACAATATTAATTTACTTTCTGCTATATGGATTTCAATATTTTAGAGACATTTGAATAGCTCTATAGTTTGTATCTTTTTTAAAAATGTGAAAGAAAACAGGTATATATTTAAGAAATACATACATCTATTTAAAATTAATTTTAAAGAGGTTTCTATAAAATAATGAGTTTATCAATTTAAATTTAAGAAGTAAATAATAAGGCAGTATAGATGAAAAATGTTTGAAGTAATTTGCCTCAGATAAGCATATCCAAAATGATAAATGACATATTTTTGAAATACCCTCTGAAATTCTTGACTTCAGTGGTGAGAAGCCAACTTTATTTTTCAGAGGTCAGAAACTATAATAAAATTGTAATCCACATGGTAAGCAAGCGCCGGAACTGGCATTCACCCTGGAGGTATCTTTTGATAACTTCTGACCTAGATGTGGGACTGTAATGACCTAAGTGCTGGAGGGATGTGAGGCAAAATCTGGAACCTAACAAGCAGGTCTAGACTGAAACCACCATTAAAACCCCATATACACACTACATAGGGCAACATCCTCTGCAAACAAACTAGTTCAAAAGAATTACTCTGACAGGCGAACAATGAGAGAAATAGAACGAAATGTTTCCCCTAAGAATTTCTGACTACAATCCTATAATCCATCTAAATATATTCGTGGCTAGAAGTAACAATAACTATACAGTTAAAAAAAAAAAACACATCAAACCTGTTCTATTTTAATTGATTCTCAATTAGTGTTCCCACTGATGTGTGCTGCAAGGAACAAAATGAGAAATAGAAGATTTAAGAGTTTAAGAGACATATAGGAGAAAGAGATAACATTTCAGAGGGAGACCGAGAAAGTTAATATTGAAAGAAATAATGGATCAGACTTCCAGAATTGATGAATGAGGTTAATTTACCCAATGAACCTTAATAAGGATAATTTAAAAGAAAATAAATCTACAGTGAGACAAGGGCGGTGAAGCTGCAGAGCTTATGAAAGAAACCAGGAAAAAATGATGTTGTATATTAAGGGTTGACACTTAGAATGACAATGACTTTCTGACAAAAATAATGGGAGGCAGAAGACAGTAAAATGAGAAAAAGAAATTTGCTATTAAGCTAGGGATAGACTCCCAACATAACTATTTTTTATGAATGAAAGTGATATTAAATCTTTACACACAAACACACTGTTAATAAATAAATCTTAAAAACTCTTCTTAAAGTACCACATAATGTCTGTACTTCAAGAATAAAGAAAATTATCTTAAAAAGGCTTAAAATGCTTTTAAAAAGGAGCAAATTAGAAATGTAAATCTAAATGAATACTAACTGTATCAAACAATAATAATAATAATGAAAGCATTTAAGTTATCAGGTTGATTGGATATAATATTTTAAGGACCTTTTATAGTCAAGAAGATGGTAAAGATAGGATTAACTTTAGAATTTGGTATGTTAAATTTTCACATTAAGATATCTAAGGTGAGTACTAAAAACAGAAAATGATTGAATAACTATTAAACTAGAATCAAAGAAAATGAAATATAAGGGAGATGAGTACTTCAACTAACCAAAAGAAGTCTAAAGGTGAAAAAATAATCAACTTAGCTAAATGAGAACAAATATAAAGTTAAAAAACAATACAACTGTTCTAAAATAAATCAATAATTTTAATAACAGTAAATATCAGAGATTATCATGTGAATACTGTAATATAAATAATACATAAAGGCATGTAAAGTTTGAGTAAATATGTGGAAAATGATGTGATAGGTAATAAAATAGGATGGATGTAGTATTATTGTCAGACAAAAGAGATTAATTGAAGTCATTGTTAAGAATAAATACATAATGATTAAAATTACAATTCACTGGGAAGGTGGAAGACTTACAAATGTGTATGTCCTGATAAAGCAGCCTCAACATGCTTAAAGCAAAAAATAGATGTATCTATTATCAGTGGAGGAAGTAGAATTAATCAAAGTTATCGAAGTTATTACATATAAGGATAATACGAAAAATTCAAGTTCATTTATATATCATTCAATATTAACTATTTATTGAAGTTCTCTTACATGCCAGGCACAGCAGTGGGTCGTAGGGATACATTGGCAAACACTGCAGACAAGGATCCCTGACTTTAAGAAGCCTACGTTGTATTGTAGGATGAAGGATAAATAAATACAGCCATTCGCCTCCACAATGGTGTTTCAGTCGACAATGGATTACGTGTGTGGTGGTGGTCCCATGAGATGATAATGAACCTGGAAAATCCCTATCTCCTAGTGACAGCGTAGCCATTGTAACATCATAGCCCACCTCACTGTTCACATGTTTCTGGTGATACTGGTGTCCGCAAAGCTGCAGTGCTTACAGTCATAGAGAAGTATAGCACAGACAATCATGTACGGTACTAATACTTGATAATAAATGAGTATGTTACTGGTTTATGTTTTTGCTACACTATACTTTAAATTGTTATTGTATTTTTAAATCATTGTTTTAGAGTATACTCTTTCTACCTGTTAAAAAAATGTTTGCTGTAAAACAGTATGTTGTGTTAGGCCATTAGCAGCCTCATAAATCTTGTGCTTACTGCCTCTCTTGATAACATCATTTTGTTTTGCGTTTGATTTAATCTCATGTTGTTTTGTACAGTAACATGCTGTACAAGCTTGTAGCAAATGAAGAAATAGGCTCTACCCTACAGCCCAGGTGTGTAGTAGGCTATACCATCTAGGTTTGTGAAAGTGCACTGTATGATGTTTGAACAATGACAAAATCACCTACATTCCTGAGGACGTAGCCCCATCATTAAGTGGGGCGTGATGGTACATTAATTGATGACTATTGAAAGTTGAAAAATCACCATTTATAATGACAGCAGAAGATAACTCTATATAGGAATGCACCTACATGTCCATGACTTGTGTGGAAATATTATGTATTGTGAATAAGTAGAAATCTGGAAACAACTCAAAAGTTTTCACTAATAATAGGGATAGATCGTGGCGGATTTCATGCTCGGGAATTTTATACAGTGAGATAATAAAAAGTAATGAGAGGGAAGCACCTAAAGTTATGTGCACAAACCTACATGGCTCTGCACTATATTATTTAACAAAAAAATCACAGAAGATTATATACAATATGGTCCCATTTATTAAATTTCAAAATGAAGCAATAATAAATTGTTAATTATGTATCATATGTTGTAAAACTGTATAGAAATCTACTATATTCTTATTAGAGTTACCGAAATCCAAAAATCTGACAATGCCAATTGCTGGCAAGACAGGAGCAACAGGAGCTCATCATGGCTGGAGGGAGTACACAATGGTACAGCCAACCGAGAAGACAGTCTGGCAGTTTCTTACAAAGCTAAACATACTCTGGCCATATTATCCAGCTATGTATCATGTGCCTAGATATTTACCTAATTGATGGGGAAACTTATGTTTACACAGAACCCAACAGGCAAATGTTTATAGCAGCCTTATTTATAATTGCCTCAACCTGGAGGCAACAAAGATGTCCTTCAATAGGTGAATGGATAAACAAATTGTGGTACATCCATGTACTAAAATATTATTCAGTGATAAAAAGAAATAAGCTACCAAGCCACAAAAAGACATGGAGAAACCTTTAATGCGTGTTGCTGAGTAAAAGACCAGTCTGATGAGGCTTCATACTGTATGATTCCACCTATATCACATTCTAGAAAAAGAAAACTGTAATAATGGAAACCAGATCAGTAGTAGTCAGGGGCTGGGGAGAAGGGATAGTTGAATAGGTAGAGCACAGAGAATTTTTTCAGGGCTGTAAAACACTGAGCTGGTGGATGTGTGCCACTAATGCACTAAAAAAAAAAAAAAAAAAAAAAAAAAAAAAGCCCTTTTAGAACTATACAGAAAAAAGAGTTAACTTTAATGCATGCACATTTAAAAATCAATTAGAGATCATGGTATCCATGATGGAATGTAAAATGACAACAGAATCTAGCTGTATTAAGATCTCTAAGATGCAGGTTTGTTTTGCTCTATTTTTTTTTAACTGATGTAAACAATTTAGGGAATTAGTGGAGACATAAGACTAAAGATTGAAGGGACAACTATATTATAGTTGACAAAGTTGTTTCTCAAAGGAGTTTAGGTTAACAATTCTAAAACCACTTTACTGGTCAAACGAGTGAGTAAATGGATGGCAAACACTGGGAGCCAGGTCCCCCCACTGAGGCGGGAAGTCGCTGATGAGAAAGGGATAAAGCTAGAATGAACCTTGGGATGGGGTTAGTGTACCTACATGATTTCCTAGCTCCATCCTCTGAGACAACCTAGAAGCAATGACTTCTTGTTAGTAAAGAGCACATCCAGCACCAAGATCTTGATTTCTAATATTATTTTTCAACAAAAATAAACTAAATATTCTTGAGAAATGCCTGATTCTAGGGGAGGGAGTATACAACATGAGACCAGAACATCTTGTAACACTAGAAAGGAAGGAAATACTCAGTAGACAGAGCAATGGGGGATGTTAAAGGGATATGGGAGCCAACTGAAAAAGCTTCCAGGGGTCAAACCTGAAATAATTTGAGCAACAAAATAAACTATATTGGATTATAATCAAAAGTACAATATGAATATCTAGGATCTACAATGATACAAATAAGTGATTGAATAATTAAATAAATGGGAAGAATAGACATATTTCCTGGGCAGAAGAATTCCAAATAATTTATGTAAACACTATCCCATCAAAAAGGTGTTTTAACTCCCACTTCTTATGTACAGGCTACACATAGAAACTTCATTCCAAATAGTAGAGACAGAGGTTAGAGTGAGCAAACACAGGGGACAAATCTGACAAACACTACATCAGCCAGGCGATTGAGGTTTCAACACCATTAGTGATACATCATATTGAGAGAATATACCCTTAATATGATGTACTGAGATGACACTTTGTGGTCTTCTGCCCAAAAGCCTTCTACCCCAGTCAAACCATGAGGAAATTCAAATACAGTATGGAGTTTAGTTTATAATAATTATCACCAAGAGCATCAGGATTGACTCATTAATTATGTCAAATAGATTATAGCAATGTAAGATGCTAATAACATGGAAATGACTTTGGGATATACAAAAATCTCTGTACTATCTCTGCAACTGTTCTGTAAATTTAAGCCATTCTAAAATAAAAATTTTATTAAAATGGCACAGAAAATCAAAGGAATATTGAGACCATCATTAAGGGGAGTGATCATTTCCAGCAGGGAGGAGCAAGAGAATGAGGCACATGGGGGACTTCATGAAGATTGGTAATATTTTATTGTATGGTTAATATTTATGTTTTTATATTTTAATATTCATGTATACTTCACATACTCTTTTGTATGTATATTTTACATACTTTTAAAGACAATAACAGCTACCTGATGAGAAATGGTGCAGAGATGGAAGGAATTTTAAGGAGTAGGTTAATCATAGAGGTTTTTCTGAGAAGTAATATTTAATTGACCAATGAATTTCATTGGAATGCTACAGCTATAATTAATTTGGATTTGCAGATAGAGGAAAAAAACTGCAGTTATGTGTTGTGCCCAGTACTTTTATAAGAGGAATGTTAGAAAAATTATCTTTCAGATGTGAATAATCTATTTAGCAAGACATTTGAAAGAGTATGCTCTGAGAATTATGCATATTCTCTAAACAAAAGCAAATAATGATGCTCATAGTGGTAACAGTAGCTGTGATTTACTTATACCTATTATGAGCTCATTTACAAGTTGACTGCCTTCCAATTCCTGTCAAAGGCTATGCATAGAGAATTGATTACTCAGGGAGATATTCGATAAACTTGTATTATTATTGTTATTATTATTATTATTATATTCTGCCAGCCACTGTATATACATTGTTGAGTAATGCCCCTTTAAAGATATCCACACACTAATCCTCAGAACTTTTTAATATATTGCACTGGGTGGCATAAAGGACTTTGCAGATGGATCAAGTTCAGGATATTAACATGGGGAGATCATCCTAGCTTATTTGGGTGGGCCCAGTGTAACCACCTGGATAAGAGGCATGCAGGATGAGTCAAAGTCCGAAAAAGCTGATGTGGCGATGGCACCAGAAGTTGAAGTGATGGACTTGAAGACTGAGGAAGAGTCCGTGTACATAGGCAAACAGACAGCTTCCACAAATCTGGAAAAGACAAGGCAACAGATTCTCTCCTAAAGCTTCTGGAAGAAACAGCCCTGCTGTGATTTGGGGTGTCAGATGTCCAAAAATTTAAGGGAATATATTTGTGGCATTTTATACCACTAAGTTTCCAGTGCCTTGTCAAAATGACAACAGGGAACTAACACATTATATCATGAGACCCCATCAGTACTCTCTAAATGGGGACTCTGATTCCTCAATTTTTGGGTGAAGATGCAGGGGTGTTCAGCACTGGAAGAAGAAGAGTTGTCTTGGGCAATACATTAAATACATTGTGACAAATAATCACAATAAATATCTTATAATTTATGTTTTAAGTGTGTTTACAATTTTGTGTTGGCCTGCATTCATAGCCATCCTGAGCTACATATGGCCCATGGGCCGCAGGCTGGACACCCCTCTTAGCAGATGTAAGCAATATGTTCAACTTCTCTTAGCTCTTAAGTGGCAAAGCTGAGATTTGAACCCAGGTTCCTCTTCCTGGAGGTCTATACTATTTCACCTCTTCTACCCAGCATAGTGCAGTGGCCCTGAGCTAAGCTGCCTCAACTGGAATCCTACTTTGTCATTTCCCTGACAAAGGTACTTAATATTGGGGAGGAATTATAACTCCTTTCTGCTTAGGGTTTCTCATTCACAAAATGGGTAGAATAACAGTACCTAACATGCAGCTTTTTCACAAGATGTGAATAAAATAATCCAAGTATTTAGCAACACATATTTATTTATTTATTTATTTTATAAAATTTTTTTTTCTTTTAGATTTTATTTATTTATCTTCAGAGGGGAAGGGAAGGAGAGAGGGAGAGAAACATCAGTGTGCGGTTGCCTCTTGTATGTCCCCTGCCGGGAACTGGCCTGGCAACCCAGGCATGTGCCCTGACTGGGAATCGAACCTCGATCCTCTGGTTCTCAGGCCCGAGCTCAATCCACTGAGCTACACCAGCCAGGGCCACATATTTATTTTAAACCAAACATTTATTATCCAAACTCTCAAACCTTCACTACCACCTACATCGCGTCTATATTCTTATAGCTTCCTAATCCACTTTGTATTTTCTGCACCTTGTCTTTTCCTCCAGTCTCCAGCTAGAAATCTTGTCATCTTTCACTTCCCCTTCTGTTGGACAAATATCCTGGGAATCTAATTATTCACATGTCAGATTCTTTGCTTGAAATCCAAATACAGGCACCGCGTTTCATTTATATGGTCACCTCTCTTCCCTAAACCCAACCTAGAAGGCTTTCTTACCATTATTTCCAACATCTCTTTCTTCAGGCTTTCCCTTCTCTTAGCAAATGGTAAGGAATTCTAGAAACCGATTTGGTTGAAAGTCATTTTTTTTCTTCCAAATGCTAGATGTGGCCTCTCACGGTCCTGACGTTGCTGCTAGAGAGAGAGGCCTGGCTGCTTGCATACTCTGCACTGTTGTCTCGGCTGGCACGAGTCCCAGCGCAGGCCACAGGTGCCTGCAGCTCCTGCTCCATGGCTGCGGCTCTCCTGGCTCGTATCATCAGGCTTATATATTGTTTCTATCTGTACACAAAGGCTCTGATGTTGAGTCCTGAATAAATGCAATCGTAACCATAGTCCTTTCTAGAACCAAACCCAGCTCTTATGTTCCAGCTCTGAGCCCAAGTCAACAATTCAGACATACATTCTCAATCAACACAACTCACCAATTTAGGATGAACTCCATTTTGGGGCCCTTTTTTCCCCATAGATGCTATCCCAGTGCACAGTGACATGACCGCTGATATTTGAGTAGTGTGAGAAGATGAGATCAATATTTTGTTTTTAAGACATTGAAAGTTTTATCTTCAGAAACTTTTTTTTTTTGTATATGGTATCTTAAACATCTTTTTTTTTTCTTATGGCCCTCTGCATACCAAGAGATATTGAAAGGAGCAGTTAAGTAAATGATCCTATCAAAATTTTCTGAGGACTGAGATTATTTAGTCACCTTATATAACCTCCCATAAGTAAGATCTAATCCAATGTTGCATATCTATCCATACGTGGACAAAAAAGCTGACATAATTTCTAAAACTCCGCCGCACCCAGCATTCTGTTTCAGGCATTTGTCACTGCATTACATAGTTTGGATTTCTCTTGCAAAGCTGACTTTCCATGTTCTTCTTCTGTCTGATATTCTTCACTCAAGCCCACAGCACCTTTCACCATGAGACGTTGCCTCAGCTCCTAGCCAATCTTCCCACCTCCAGACTCTCCCCTTTTCAGCCTGTCCTCTCTTTGACAGTTGTCTTCAAAGCAAACGTAATGGATTATTTACTTTTCTGCTTAAAAATCTTTTCAAAAATTTCTTATGGGATCAATTTCAATTCAACAAATTTCAGTATGAAGTTCACTAGAAATGGGCTGAAAGCTAAGTTTCCAGTCTTAACTCCCAATATCACCAAACCCAGTTACCTCAATCTACTTCTATATGCATAAAATCCATTGGTTCAATGTATGTATATTCTAAAAAGTATTTTCACAAAGAAAAAAATGCAAGTTTTTACTTTCTACATTGTTAACTTACATTTTTTTGTGATTTAATTAACATGGATTTCATATATAGATTAAAATGCATTCAGGTTGAACCAATTTATGTGACAAAAAGTAGTATTATGAATCTGGTGTTTTTCAAAATTCAAATTTTATGAATATACAATGAAACAACAAGCTTGTTTTCTAAGGTTACGTTTAACAATGTGAGTTGAGAGTTTTACATTTTTGAGGTCATAACAAGATATGGGTTTTAAAAATTGATTTTATAGCAACAAGATTAACTGGCTCACTGACTTAACATGTCAAGGTTTGAATTTCTTTTTGATTTATGCAGTAGAGCAGCAAGATAGTGAGTAAACAAAGGTACCACCTGAATAGATTTACTGTACTATAGAAGGTGGTGTAGAAAGTAACCCAAGAAGTACCTTCCCTGTGGAATTATTTGTTCACCCAAGAGCAATATGTGGACTTGAAGGAACTGGTTATTATATTTTTCAGTGAGAAGGAAATTAATTGAAAATAATTTATTAAAAATAAGTTTAGAAAATATGCTCAAAGTAAATGTGCTAATTAAATGAACTTGCTCTATCTTATAAAACATTTATGTCTCATAAACTCTAAATATCTTAGAAAGCATTGTTTTATAAAAAATGTAAGCTAATTAAATACTGGTAACTTGATGTCATTTCAGCATTTAAATACTGAAAGATTCATGTCATTCACACTATGTAAAAATTTAAAAGTCTTATATTCCATGTTGAAGAGACTTAGTTGGTCCAATAAAAGGCAAAATATAGGTATTAATATTTTCCTTGCACACAGAAGTAAAACCAGAAATTATTATTTGTTGGGGGAGTCTGCCCACAGGCCCCTTCTCCCACCCCTGGCCCCCAGCTGCCAGGGATAAGAATAAGTCTACCAAGACATGACCTGCTTGGGGAGGAAATGTGGCCAATTTGCTCCTTCTCCTTTGCCAGGAACCTGTTCCTTAATGGGCTTTTATTGGGTTTGATTTGCACAGGAATACAGGGTGTATAGTAAAGTTCATCAATCATTGTCAGGCAGTAATGATCAAACAATAGATAACATACAAAGAACTCTGAGGGCTTATTCTGAGTCAGGGTCAGATAGCTAAAGGGCCCTAAAACTTTGGGGAAACAAACTCATTCTATGCTTGGACCCTTATCATTTAAATTGAGGGTATTCTTAGTAAAACAGGTTTCCCAAGATCTTATGCATTCTTTCTTAAAACTGATCACTCCAGGGATTCTGCCCTTTCCAGAACAGGGTCACACCCACCTCCAGCATTGTTTCAGACTTAAGTCAGGCAGAGGAAGTAAGCATCCAAGAGATTAGGAGACTTCTCACAAACAGAATGAGGACTCAGGCTATGTCAAAACCAAGGGGTGAGGGTCCATCACCCCCTTTTCTATAGCCCCCAAGTCCATCCCTGAGGGCCCCTTCGTGACCATGTGCATCTTAGGTTTTCCCTCCCTTGAGGAATCGTACCCATCATTGTCTAACCAGTCATCCACTCGAGGCCAAGCAGAGTGAAGTAAAGGGGACAGAGGTGGTGCCCCTGCCAGGGAGACAAGCTTTGTCTCCTTAGTGGCTTATGGTCCCAAGGTCTTTCTACTCAGCCTTAGCCATGGAGTATTACAGCTTCAGAAAACCAGGCAGGGTGATTCCCAACAATTATACTTAAGTAAAAAATTTAGATATGCCTGAACTCTATTTTAACTATGAGCTTTATAGTCATTCCCTCACACCAAAATTGTTTTAAAAAAGAAAACATTAAATATTCACATCTTATTTTTTCCCAAAAGCCAGAGTTCTTGGTTAGACTTGAAAACACTTTAAAACAAGCCCTTGGCAACCACCAAATCATTCTTGGTGACCGTGCTATCCCTCTGGCCATCATCTTGGGGCCAGAATAGTATAAAAATTTTTAACTGAAGAACAAATAAGTAAAAAATCATGTAACTACAAATAATAGTTTATTCATCTAGGCCGCCTTGTTCAGATTCCACTGATAGTATTTGTAGTCAGAAAATGGCCCAAGTAGTAGTGAGCAACAGTTAGAAGGAAAATCAAAAGCAAGGAAGCTGGCTGATAAGTCACAGGCTGGATAATCAAACCTGAACTGAAGTCATGATAGTCTAGGCTGCCAAATAAACATGCACATAAAAATGTGAAAAAATATGGAGTCTTGATAGTTCAGTCTTAATTGAGGAAGATGGCTGGTAAATACAGTGTCCATAAGAAAACCAACATTGCATTTGGTCAGTTCAAACAGTATGCCTGGACATTGTGTTGCTTCTTACTTTATCAGGCCATTCACACATGGTTTGTGCCTCTGACTCCTGCGCACATAAAATCCTAAAATACTGGCCCTGCTACCCCTTTTCCCAAACACCCCACTCCAGTGAAACTTTCTTTGAATTTTAAGTGTCATTGTTAGCTCACTGGTGTATGTCTTACCATACCAGGTTGGAATTGTGAGCTCATCTTTATGTCCATAGTCCTTTTACATGGTGTGGACATTTTAGACTTTCAGAAATATGTGTTTTTTGAATCAATGAGTGCTAGAATAATATTTTTGGAGATGAAGTAGAGAAAATCTGTGCTCTTAGTGCTAGTCTAAGATGGACATGGAGAAGCTTATCAGGCACAGGAAAAAAAATTCACTCAATATACAAGAACCTCTGGGCAGGCTGGGTCCACTTTGGAAGAAGCAGCAGGAAGCAGGGAGAATGACAGATTGTGGCCATAATCACTAGCAACACAAACCAGCAGACAGAAACCTCTAAGAGAATGAGCCTTGCTGTATCTCAGCCCAGGGGTCTCTTGACACAGATGTCTGGACAAGGACAGTGCTGTCGATTTGGATCTGTGAGCATCTGGTATATTCACTGTAGTCATCGCTATGTCACAGGAGAGATGACAAACTAAGTGGCACAGAAACTCAAGGCTCAGTGCAGATCTTCCCCACAGAATCCTAATTAATGTCCTTACCAGAAGTTCTTCCCTAACTCCACTCTCTTTCTGCCTTTCTTGTATGTGAAAGATGTCTAATTTTTTTGGCTCAGTTCCATAGCTTTCTGCCAACAAAACACAAAATAACATACTAGTAAGAAGATATATGATCATAGACAACCTCTTACAGGCACATTTTTACACATATTGGCTTAACAAAATATTTCAATCGTCTTTCATTTCTACTTATCATTCTCTTCCACATGTGGGTTTAATTCTCAAAATTTAAGCACTGTCCATAATTTGGTGATTTTGTGACAAACTACAAAGAATCATTGAGCATAATTTTATAAAAATTATATAAAATCTGCTATATAATGCATAACCTATAGAACTGTTCATTTTTTTTGTCTGAGTTCCCTAGTAAGAATACATTTCATATTTTAAATTGCACATACTCATATACTTGTATGAAGTAGGACAACAGTGAGGTCTGTCCAGAAGGTATCCAGCCAGGCACTATGAAAAATGGAGATGTTTATTGAAGAAGACACAAGCTACCGGAAACACTGTACACAGGATACTATTGCGTTAGTCTACTTCAAAGTAGCCACCTAGGGACCTCACACAGTTCTCCCAGTTGCCATCAGCTGCCCTGTCATATTTTCCATCGCATCAATGGTCTGAAATCTCTTCCTTTCAAAGGCGATTTTAGTTTTGGGAAAAACCTTTAGTTGCAGGGTGCCACATCTGGCTGTAGGGGGGCTTATCTACCTGGGTGATTTGATGTTTCTCAAAAAAACACTGCACAAGACATGATGTATGAACAGGAATGTTGTGATGAAGTTGACAATCACCAGTTGCCCATAGTTGCAGTCTTCTTAATCATCCAAATAGCTTCTGTGGAGGAGTGTTCAAGCTTAACACAAAATCTGATGCAAATTTGTTGTTCTACTTGCTCAGTCACTTTGATATAATGGTCACATAGTATGCATGCTCAATCAATAGCATCTACTGCCCTCACTGACTAGTACAGTGAAGTCATCATTGTACATGCATGCACATTCTAGCCCACTCTTCTTTTTGCTACTTTAATCACAATATTTTATCTTTGTTGTTATTATTGTTGTTCAACTACTATTGTCCCCATTTTCCCTCCACCACTCTCCCTCAACCCTTGCCCCAACTTCCCACACTCAATCTTTATCCCTCACCATTGTCTTTGTCCATGGGTCCTTTATACATGTTCCTGGATGACCCTTCCCTTTCCTTCCCCTGTTATTCCCCTCCACTCCCCACTGGCTACTGTCCGTTTGTTCTTTATTTCAGTGTCTCTGGTTATATTTTTGCTTGCTTGTTTGTTTTGTTGATTAGGTTTCACTTATAGGTGAGATCATATGGTATTTGTCTTTCACCACCTGGCATATTTCACTTAGCATAATGCTCTCCAGTTCCATCCATGCTGTTGCAAAGGGTAGGAGCTCCTTCTTGACAGGTTATATTGATGCCTTGTAAACCATTCCTGTTATATTAAGAATGGTTGGACTTTTTCCAGTCAGACCTTGTATATTACATATAAAAAAGCCAAAGTTAATATAAAGTTATTTTATCATTCAACTACAATTTATAAAATATACCAATTTAAATAATAAAAATACTTGCTATGAGCCACTAAGTTGATTTTATGACCTTCTAGTAGTTTATAAAAACAGAGTGTATTATATTGGAAATATTTCACCTTATTATTCATTGTTTTTAAGAAACCAATAAGAAGGCAGTTGTTTCCCCCTTTTGGAACATGTTCATTTAGTAATAAGTAAATAGGAAAGAATTAAATGATAATGGACCTGTGTATTATGTTAATTATGTTTTTCTGTTTCACTAAAGATTGAGTTCAGTGAATACACAGATATTCAATTAAAATAATTTAGACACCCTGCTAGCTTAGTAAGTAGAGCATGAGACTCTTAAAATAATTTAATATGTACATTAATCATTTTGAAAATTAACTTTACTATGAAACCATTCATTCTTGTTAAAAATTTTCAGTTTTACACATGTTTCAATTGTTACAACTTGATTTTACATAACAGACTGTATCACCTTTATAGTCTAATAACTGAGCTCACTTAGATCAAGGGATGATGCTTCTCCATAAAGACATTTGATAATTTTTTCCCCCATTTGTAGGTATTGGCTAGTAATGGCTCTTGTGGCCCTGTTGACGACAGTATATTACAACTAATGTGCATACCTACCTGAAGAATAAGAAGTATATTTATCTTGTGAATAATTAACTGAGAAAATATTTTTAAAAGCAAAGATGAGAGGAGAGAACTTAGAAGGCAATGGAGCATCTGTGAGAAGGCTGGGGAGGCAGAGATGAGCAGGCGGAGGAACCGGAGAGAAAAGCAATTAGAAGAGGTCTTCCGGTCCAAAGGACCACTGGAAGTTCTTGCGTGTTTAGAGAGATTTGCTTTCTTTAGCTGAGTCAGCTATCACAACTAAAAAACATATGGTGCTTTGCATGCTAAACCCTGTATTGTCTTACTCAAGGTCTTTCTTCTTTATTGAAAAGAAATATTTTAATATAATTCACTGAAATTAAAGCTCAATAATTTTATTCCTTTTTGATATTATTTTTTCAAAGTTAGTATTTCAACCTAAAATAAAATGATCATTTAGGACCAAGCAAATTAATCTTTTTTTTAATCAGTATTTTTTAAATTGTTGATATTGTACAGTTTTCTGTCTTTTACCCCACCCCCAGCCCACCGCCCCAGCCCTCCCCACCTTCCTCCCACTTCTGCCCCCCATAGTTTTTGTCCATGAGTCCTTTATACTTGTTCCTGTAAATCCTCCCCCTTTTCCCCTGAAATTCCCTCTCCTCTCCCCTCTGGTGACTGTCAGCCTGTTCTCAATTTCAGTGTCTTTGGTTGTATTATGCTTGTTTGTTTGTTTTGTTGATTAGGTTCCTGTTAGGACCAAGCACATTAATCTTATTAATTAACCTAAAACAAAGTTGTGTGAACCCAAGCTTTTAAAATAATTGTTTTCCACTCAATGTCTCAAAAATAATTTTTTCATTTTGTTTAATTACTGATACATTTCCAGAGTTTTTAAATAATCATTTTCTATAGGGTTCACCAAATTTTGAAATTAATGTTTATTCCTGATTCCCTAAAATGTATAATATTACCCACATAAATGAAACCTTCAAATAAGATAAACCAAAAACAGCTTCAGCATTTGCATTCCAGTCTCTGTATACATGGCTCCAGGTTTAACTAGATCTTTGCAATTCCCTTGATAATTCTTTTTCTCTATTACCCATTTGGATATTTATTTGGCATTAAAGTGGTTATATAGACTAGAGAGAGGGTGTTAAAAAAAGCTGTACTTGGTTAGATTTTGTTCAAAGACAGTTTTTCAGGAGATGAAGCTGGAAACTATGGATCTTTTATAAATTGGCCACTCAATACCTGTTTGTTGAATTGAATTAGTTTGAAGAAATTCAGATTTGAATTCACATAGTTTGTCTAGTACTGATGAAGTAATCATAATGAATACTTATGTATATGTTTTGTTCTGGTAAGATTTGCCCATCTATCCCAAATAATGATAGCTTAATATGATATGAAAGCCTAAAATAACTTATTTTTGAGCCTCTGTCCTTATTGTAATTCTAGACGAATCCTCATAAAACATGATCAGAAATCAAAAATCACTTAGCTAATGGGCCTAAAGCACCCACAACTGGGATCGTAAAAAATGGTATATGCATGCCTTAGATAGTATAATGCTAATAGCAACTGAATGAATATTTCTCTGTTGTTCTTTTGATGTAGGGTCTTTCTCCTGAATTTGGGAGACCCACATAGACTGGCATGGCTAAGCCACAACCCTCATACATTATATGTAGGTTTCCAGTTTTGATTTCTTTAAAGTGGGGTAGGATAAAGGATTTTGAGAACAATTTTAAGATATAATTCTGTTTTTATTATTTTCCCAAAGACTACATGATTGTCTCGCCCACATCTATTTTGACAAGTTCTTTTAACACTTTATAAAGTCTGCCTAAAGCATTTGGATTAATACCATATCACTAAATCTCCTCTTTTCAATCTAGTATATATTTTTACTTTTAAATTTAATTATGTAAATATAATAAAAGAATAAATGATACATCATTTGGGAAGACAGAGGCTACTCATTCTGGATGCACACAACTCATGTGGTAGGAGCAGAAGAAGTGAGTGGTGGTGTTAGTCAATAGAAGCAGCTTTGTCTTTCTTCAGTAAGTTACATTAAATAGAAGCATTTTGATAATGAGTAAAAGTTAATGTAACAGTAAAAGAAGGGTGATTAATTTTTCAGCGCTTAAATTAAAAAACCTACATTCATTAGAGAAAAAATAATTTCTTCTTTTTTACTTTAAATATCATTAGTTTTGAAAGTAGATTTATTTAAATACTCTTTGTTGTAAATGAAGATGTATTTTCATGCATGAGAGTGTGGTTACATTCTTTTAAATATGGATATGGTTTTATTTCTGATTCTCAGTCAAAATGAAAGCAGTGAATCCCAAGATCATATTTGCTGTTTTTCAAAACAAGTAAAACAATGTGAATTTTCTGTTTCAGGTAGGAAGTACTAGTTTGTGATTTTTTTTAAAGTCATTTATTTTTTATGTTAATAAACTACTTTTATGTTATTTTTTTATGTTATGTAGGTTAATGAACTACTGATACTAACTACTATAGGAAGAATAACAACAACAAAAGCTAACACCACTATAGCATTACTATGTACCAGGATTTCATTTAATTCTTAAAATAACTCCAAGAGTGAGGTACTGTTACTCATGCCCATTTTATAGCTGATGAAGTCAAGATATGGACAGATTAATGAACTAGCCCAAGAATATAAAGCCTTTAAATTTACAAGTAGTAGCATTTAAGAGAAAGCAGCCTGGCTCCCAAGTCCATGTTCTAAACCAATACCTGCACCACTTTTTCACAAAATGTCAACCCAAACCCCACAGGCTTGAATTTTAGCCTTCAATTCTTCTCTGCCAACCCCATGTATTAGCTAAGAAGGTAAATTTTAATCACCTGTTAAATCAATCCATGTTAACTCCATTCAGTAAGAAAAATCAGTCTGTTCAGTGTAAGACCTGACTTAACTTTTTTTTTTAACCTGTATTGACCATTTGACTAAATTGTCTTGGACTACGTGCAGAAAGCCTTATTGTTAATTAGAAGCTTGAGAGCAAGCAATCTTGGTGAAATTCCTTAGTCAGTCAGTTAATCAATAACATTTTCTGAATGCCCTCTGTGGGGTTGAGAAGGTAAAAAGATATGTAAGACATTTGGTCTGAATGTTAAAGTAACTGGAATCTTGGAGGAAACTTATAGTCTTAGTCTTTAAACCTTTGAAATTGATGTGCTTGATTGGTGATATTCTGAGATTCTCACCACAGAGCTCACCAGCTGTCCTCTAAAGACCTTTTCTGCAGTCTAAACATAATGGATATATGTTAGACTCTGGTTGGTTTTCTAGTTTTTTGGCCCTATGATTCTTATGAATTATACATATTTTAAGAAAAGTAATTAATGCCTGCATATTATAATTTGAAAAAGTAAATAGCATAGCTTTCTTTCACAGACAGCTAAAAACAATAAAATTATACTTTGGCAAGCAGATTTTTTATTATCTGAATAAATGTCATTAATGTGTTTCAAATTCATTAAAAAACACTTTTACCATTGTTCATCTATTCATCCATTGTTTTCAAAGAGTATCTGTTACAATTCAAGAGAATCTATGAGCTTTTTTTGCATGTATTTGTTTAATGTCAAACAACTATTTCTTCTAATGTGGGCTTATACTTTGCCTATTTTTCCCTCCCCAATTCACTTAATAGGAGACTTTTAAGATGAAGGGCAACATTTTCACCCCCTACGAACCATGTGATTGTTTATAAAAATGTAATCACCATTCATTCTAGGTTGCATAGCATGATGACAATAACACTGGTTTGGAAATAGGGTATCTGTCCCATCCTTCATTGGCCAGTCTTTTACAGTTTGATAAGGGGTGATTCTGCTTTGCGCTGAACACTTCAATTTACTTAGCTAGAAAAAGAAATGATGGGCGGGGCCAGATACAGTATAAAATACTATCATTGTTTTAAGTATTTAAAACTATGCAGATATGAGAAATTTAAAGATTCCCTATTCAGTGAAAGTAGATAAAATAATATTTATTTATTTGTTTTAAAAGATTTGTTTATTTTTAGAGAGAGGGGAAGGGAAGGAGAAAGAGTGGGAGAGAAACATCAATGTGTGGTTTTGTCTTGTTTGCCCCCTACTGGGAACCTGGCCTGCAACACAGGCCTGTGTCCTGACTGGGAATCACACTGGTGACCCTTTGGTTTGCAGGCCGGCATTTAACCCACTGAGCCACATGAGCCAGGGCAAAATAATATTTATTTTAAGAGATTTCTAACTGAAACAAACTGATGGTCAGGTTTATGGCAAATGATCGCAAAATAAAGCCAGGCATCCCAGATCAGAGAACCCCACACCAAACTGTTCCCTCTTTGTATTTTCTTCAGTTGTAGTTTTTGCTCTTAGGAAGATGACCGTGATTTAAAACATGCTCCTCTGATGAAAAAGGTTTTTCCTCCTCTACAAGAGAAGATTAACAAGGGTGAGGAATATTGTATCTTTCATTCTTGTGGGTTATTATATTGAAATTGCTTATTATTTTCCAAATGTGATAGAAAGGATAGTGGTGAAAAAGCTGAGATTCCGGAGTGTATTTAATTTTGCTTCAATAAGCATTGAAAAGGCAGAAAATGACAGGGAAGGCCATTAAGTAGGTGTTTTGTCCTCTTTTCTCTCCTAAAATTACAGAAAATACTCCAATACCACAGTTCATGTTCTGTTATTAACTCAAGTCAATCACCAATTGTCCTGGTCAACTTTCTGTACTTCAGGAGATTTTATGTTACACTGGCTTGGAGTTTGCCTGCTTACCTTGTTAATGCTTTTATTTCCTAACAATCAATTTAGTTTGATTGATATTTGTTATGCAGCCTAAAGAGTTCCCTTCACTTGATTTTATGTACAGTTTTTTTTCTCTGCTTCCTAGCAACCTATTTGATTTGATTGCTATTTATTTCCTGAGCCGTTGATTTTGCAAGATAATCCTTTTGTGCTAATTACCTTCATGTCCATGTGCAAATTTGGTTTTATTCACATATTTTACATTTCTATTACTAAATGACATGATAAAAATAAATGCTGTTTTAATGCAATTTTTATACATTTGCTGTCAATGTGAATAATAGTTTAAATTTATACTTGCTTATTTCTAATTTGGAGTGTAAAATGTATATTATCATGACATAGACACATTGTAACTATTATGAAAAGAAAATACCCAGTAGATTAAAAAAACATAATCAGGGGAAAGACTGAGTTGGTAGATACAGACAGACTGTGGAGACAGCCTTAGGCTATTTTAGAACTCTGCAGGCTTAACCTATACATCAGGTTTATCTCTCACCATTATGAATTTTTTTAAAATACACTAGGTCACTAAAAATGTTCTCTGTTTCTGAAAGTAATTTCAGGCAGCACTGATAAACCGAATAAACTCTTTAGTATTTCAGATAGTCTGAAGCAAGAATCCCTCAATTGAAATGACATCAAGGTGAAGTAGGAGCTTCTTTGGAATACCATCTCTCTAATAGTTCTCTGAGAAATTTGATTGGATGTCTATTAGAGTGAAGAAACACTTTGCTAATTCCACTTCAATAAGTATTTTAATGCTCAAATAATGCTACACTATCTTAAAAACATGGGGACTTAATTCTCCAGAAAGCCTCATTCAGTGGCTAGTAAATAATAGGTGCTCACTCAATGTAGATAAATTCTAAATTCATCTTTAATCTATTTTATAACGTAAGAGACTCATATTGTGAATTTTTACACTTCACTTTACTTAGGGGAGAGTATGTTTTATCCACTTTCCACCCTAAGCAGACTGTTGTGTAATCCTGTTTTTTGCTCAATATTTATAAAGACTAGATCCAAGGCAAGTGTGATAGAAGAACCAAAAGGAAAGATGTTCTGCAAAATGCGATCAATGTCTTTCTGCATCTGGTAATCCTTTCAGCTGTGAAAACTCCCAGTGTTCCCTCAGCAATCCTTTCTGCATGCCTGAGTGTTCTGGCTGCCAGAAGAGGTGAAGAGTTTCAAACCTAGAAGAGTTATAAATACTTGTCTCACTGAAATAACTTTGCAGTAAGAGTCCTTGAGAGATGAGATTGAAACGTAGAGTTAATGAAATCATTGGCATATTTAAAAATACTATACCATCGTTTAATGAAAAAAATGCAGATATAATATAAATTTTAGAAAAATTTATTACTTAAATACCTTACTTATGCCAGTTTCTGTACAGGGCAAACAGAGCAGTGTAACTTCTGTTCTTAAGGAACTTAGAATTTTTAAGCATCATCTCCACCCTTAACAGCATACCGCACTCCTGTCTGTATGGCACAAATGGATTTGCTGATGAAATCATTTACCTAACTGTGAAAATGGTAATTATTTCTAATAAAAATAGTAAAAGATAAACTGCTTTTCAAGAAGCTTGACTTTACTTTGAGATTGCCTGGGGATTGCTAAAAGGCTTTGACATTATAGTATTGCTAAAGTGGCAGGCTATAAATAGAGCTCACTGAGCGAAGTTGCCATGGGAAACTTACAGATGTTTCCAAAAATGGAAGCTACACCGAAAATACAGACTGATTGTAGTTGAGGTCTGGATTCTGTGAGAAAAGTCTTCCTGCTTGCCACACTGATGTGCCTAAGGGGCTGCTAGGTACTTGGTGGACTGCGGATGGAATTCTGCCTGTTTCTCTACAGCTTCCCTTATCCCAGTTCATCTTTATATCTGGGATTTCAGTTAACTAAGAGTGAGAAATTAAACAGAAGTTTAAAAACTGAAAATGAAGCTCCTCTTCAGCCAACTTTGTTTTACATATTATTTCGTTTAAAAACAATCTATAATAGCTTAAAGAGAAGACTTCATAAGACAGACGTGACTGGAAGGACCCACGGCCTGACCTCCCCATTCTCCTTATTTTTTCCGTATTTTTCACTAATGCTCTTGTTCACATCTGTCCTCTATTTACAAATGAGATCTGTGGGGCCCAGCAGGCTTTCTTTCCTAAGCGCAAATGACCAACACCGGGTGAAGAACGCCAGCCTTTGACCCTGGTCAGTGCCTGATGGGCCTCTGAGGTACAGTAGTGCCCCTTCCTCATGGTTCCACTTCCTGTGCTTTCAGTTTCCCACAATTAACCATGATTCAAAAATATTACATTTAAAATTCCACAAATAAACAATTCAGAAGTTTGAAATTGTGTGCCTTTCTGAGTAGTCTGATGAAATCTTGTGTTTTGCTCTGTCCCACCCAGGACTTAAATCACCACTTTGTCTACCTTATCTGTGCTGCACATGCTCCTTGCACATTCACTTACTGGCCATCTGGATTATCCTGGTAACAAAGTGCTTGCGCTCAGTAAGCCTTATGTTATTCAATAGCGGCTCTGTATAAGAGCAGTAATGTTAATTCAGTTATGACAAAGAGAAACAAAGTACATATACTTCCTTTAAGTGAAAAGGCGAAGATTCTCAATTTAATAAGGAAAGAAAAAATCATATTAAAGTTGCTAAGATCCACAGTAAGAACAAATTTTCTATCCATGAAATTGCCTAATTTATAAATTAAGCTTTATCATAGGTATGTATGTATAGGAAAAAACACAGCACATACAGGGTATGGTACTACTCCTGGCTTCAGGCACCCACAGGGGGATTGGAACCTTCCCCCATGGGTAAGGAGAGACTGCTGTATTTTAACAGCCTCTCTGCCTGCTGACCCACCAACACAGTAAGTCATGAGTAGAATCTTACAAATAATGGCCAGACATGTTAAATTTTGGTTTCTCTGCACAATTTCCTAATACATGTTTTAATGATTAAGTTTCACTTTTAAATTATGTAGAAACTTCTGAGAGTTATTAATAGATAAATAAAAATAAAAATAGTACACTTTATAAATTAAATATGTGGGCTTATTTTCTCAAAGATATTCTTGACAAATGGATTATAATTTAACTTAAATATGATTTTTATTTTCGTTTATACCTTTGGTTTATTTATTAAGCAATTTAAGTTGAGAAAGAAAATATAAATCTAGGGGTTTATTAGCATATATAATATTACATTTTGTGATGAATATGCCTTACTCTAAGTGAGAATTTAAAATATTTCCAATTGGGAGCCTTATTTTTGATTCGTATGTAGATTTAGATTCAATTCAATATAGTTAACAAACTGGAATGGCACACAGGATGTTACCTATCCCTACCCTTTTTTAGCAAGCAGTTATTATTTATAATCTACAAATAAGAGTTAGATTAGAAATATTCTATGTATACTTTTAGATACTGAGCACCATTTTGATGATATCAATCAAGTATTAGGATAAAATAATTTGCTTTTCTTCAGAGGGAGTTTCTATTACTACTGATTCTTATTTTAACAACACAACTTCTTGACATTCTCCAGGTACATATCCTTTCATGAAGCACTGCTAATAATTTTACCTTCTCTGATTAGCAATGTTGGTTTATGAATTCTAAATTCCCAGAGTGTATATTGTCACAAATAGAATCAGTGACATATTAAAACTCTCTCTGGTTGTGCATGAAATGCTCTTAGACAAATGTTCCCAGTAGGGACTTTGTTCCATCCTAACCAGAAAATTAAAAATGAGTACACATTATCAACAAATTACATAGCTGAATTTAATGGCTGAGATGGCCTTAGCATTTATAAATAGAAGAAAGAATAATGAAAGAAAATAGGCTTCTATTTAGGAATTATTTAATTTTCAGAAATAGATCCTTTCATATCTATCTTTTATGTTTTAGGACTTCGCAGAAGTTGACCCCTGAAGTATAGGTTAATGGATGCTGAGTTCTTTTTCAGTACCTAGAACTTAGCACTGTGATCCAGAAAAAGAAAATTTTTAACACAGTGTTATATTGGAAATAGAGAAGAAATAAAAGAATGGGAATATGGTTTTGTCAAAAACAAAATTCTGCATACTGAATAAAACAAAGCACAGAGATGAATTTATTATAAAGCTTTTGACCTGCAAGCTGGGAAACTCAAGGCTGGAAGAGCAATGAGGTCAAAGTTGCTCACAGACCAAAGGATGTTTATGAGGTTATTTGGCTTTTCGCCTGATTGGTTGCCTGTTGTTTTTTGGTTTGTTTGTTTGTTTTTGTTTTTTAATCATGGTAGATGATTCAAGGTTAAATAGAAGTCCAGAGACATGACTAGATTTGGTGTCTGGGGATTGGCTGGTATCATCTACTGATTTCTGAAAAGAGCTGTATTTTCCTTTAAGATTAGGTTAAGTTTTCTTTATGCACCTGTATTGATCGTCCCCATTTTGTCCCTGACATAAATGACTCCACTTTCTATTGATTCTACATTTTCTTCTTTTGTTCAAGACCCCACTAGGGGTTCTAATTACCCAATAAATTGTAATATATTTCTTCTGTATGGGTTTCACCTTTTGATTGATTACCTATTTTGTTCATTTTTTTTCAATATGTATGATTCAACACCTTTCTTCAGGGTAAGGAAAGCTTTTGGGGTCAGAAGCAGCCAAAAGGCAACATTTGAGCAACTTCTTTTTTTCTTTTTTATTACATTTATTGGGGGATATTGGTTAATAAGATTATATAGGTTTCAAATTTACATTTCTATAACACATGAACTGTATATTTCATCGTGTGCCCATGACCCAAAGTCAAATCACCTTCTGTCACTGTGTATTTTACCTCCTTTACCTGTTACTACCTTTCTATCTCCCTTCCCTCTGTTAGCCACCATACTGTTTGTGTGCTTTTGAGTTTTCGTTTGTTTGCTTTTTTGGTTTGTTCATTTGTTGCTCTCCATTTTATGCCCTATATCAGAGTGAAATTACATGTTTCTTAACTTTTTCTGTCTGACTTATTTTGCCTAGCGTGATATTCTCAAGATCCATCCATGTTGTTGCAAATGGCAGTATTTCATATTTTGTAAAGGCTGAGTAGTATTCCACTGTGTATGTGTAGTACACCTTTTTTTAATCCAATCATCTATTGAAGGACACTTCAGTTGTTTCCATGTCTTGGCCACTGTGAATAATGCTGCAAGGAACATAGGGGTGCATACATCTTCACAAATAAATGTTTCCAAATTTTTCAGATAGATACACAGAAGAGGGGTTGCTGGGTCATATGATGACTCTATTCTTAAATTTTTGAGGAATCTTCATACTATTTCTATAGTGGCTGTACCACTTTACATTCCCAAAGGAAAAGGAAGTAAAGGCAAAATAAACGAATGGGACTATATCAAATTAAAAAGCTTCTGCATGGCAAAGTAAACCACCAACAAAACAAAAGGCAACCAACTTTGGGACAGGATATTAGCTCCAACAAGCGTTACTATTCAAAATATATAAAGAATTCATAGAACTCAAAACCATACAAACAATTCAATTAAAAAAATGGGCAGAAGACCTGAACAGACACTTCTAAGAAGTCATACAAATGGCCAACAGATATATGAGAAGACGAGCAACTCTTTATAGCAGATCAAGTGCAGGGTGAATACAGGGAGACTTTGTCAGCGGTATAGATGTAGATATCATTTCAAAACCTTGGGCAAGCATCATTCTATCAGGTTTGTTATTTTTACAAAGGCTGAATAAGTCACAGTTGAGTACTTTAAAAATCACAACACAAAATACAATGACATAGTATAGAAAAACCAAATTGCAGTATAGATCTAACTTGTGAGTCCAATCCTGTTGGTGAGCAGCTGAATAAATAAAAATTCTAAGATAAGTCAGGTTGGACTTCTTGCAACCAATGGGCTTCTTCACTGATTTTGTGTAACAGAGTACAAACTTCATCAAGATATTAATCCAAATGCAGCAAGAAGTATTGGCTATAGCACAGATACCTCTTTGCTTAGGTAAAAGACATTCCAGAGCTATTTTTTTTACTTTTAATTTTTTATGGAATTTATTGGGGTGACATTTGTTAGTAAAATTACATGATTTAAGGTGGACAATTCTATAATACATCATCCGTATATTGTATTCTGTGTTCACTACACAAAGTCAAGTGATTTTTCATCACTGTTCCCCACTCTCTTTGCCATCCTTTATCTCCCCTCACCCTCCATTCCTTCTGGTAATCACCATACTGCTGTCTGTGTCTATGAGGGTTTTTGTTGTTCGTTTTTGTTCAATCCCTTCATTTCTTACCCAGCTGCCAATCCCCTTCCCCTTTGACCTCTGTCAGTCTGTTCTCTGTATTTATGAATCTGTTTCTATTTTTTCATTAGATTTCACATATAAATAAAATAATATGGCATGCGGCTTTCTTTGGCCTATTTCACTTAGCATAACACTGTGCAGGTCCATCCATGCTGTCCAAAAAAGGAATACTGCTGCGTAGTATTCCATTGTGCAAATGTACCCCAGCTTTTTTTTATCCAGTCATCTAATAATGGGCAAATAAGCTGATTTCAGAACTTGGCTGTTGTAAATAATGCGGCAGTGAACATAGGGGTGCATGTATTCTTTCGAATCGGTGTTTCAGATTTCTTCAGATATATTCTTAGAAGTGGAATTGCTGGGTCAAAAGGCAGTTCTGTTTTTAATTTTTTGAGGTAACTCCATACTGCTTTCCACAGTGGTTGTAGCTATTTGCCTTCCCACCAACAGTGCGCGAGGGTTCTCTTTTCTCTACATCCTCGTCAACACTTGTCATCTGTGGATTTATTGATGATAGCCATTCTGGCAGATATGAAATGATATCTCATTATGGTGTCGATTTGCATTTCTCTGATGATTAGTGTCATCGAGCATCTTTTCATATTGGCCAACTGTATGTCTTTGGAGAAGTGTCTATTCAGGTCCTTTGCCCATTTTTTAACTTGATTATTTGCTTTTTTTGGTGTTGAGTTTTACAAATTCTTTACAAATTATGGGTACTAATTCCTTATCAGTTGTATCATTGGCAAACATGTTCTTTCATTCAGTGAGGTTTCCTTTGCTGGGCAAAACCCTTTTAGTTTGATGTAGTCTCATTTGTTTATTGTTTCTTTTGTTTGCCTGAGGTGATGCATCAGAAAAGAATATTGCTATGAGAAATGCCCAAGATTTTATTGCTTATATTTTCTTCTATGATTTTTATGGTTTTTAGTCTAACATTTAAGTCTTTAATCCATTTTGAGTTTATTTTTGTGTATGGTGTAAGAAGGTGGTCTAGTTTCATTTTGTTTTCAAGTATCTGTCCAATTTTCCCAATACCATTTGTTGAATAGGTTATCTTCAGCCCAATGTATGTTCTTGCCTCCATTATCAAAAATTAATTGAACATAAAGGTGTTTATTTCTGGACTCTTTATTTTATTCTATTGATCAATAGATCAGCTTTTCTGCTTGTATCACACTGTTTTGACTACTATGGCCATGTAGTATAGTTTAGTATCAGGTAGTGTGATTCCTCCAACTTTGTTCTTCTATATCAAGATTGGGTTGCTGTGTGGGGTCTTTTGTGATTCCATGTAAATTTTTGGAATATATGTTCTAGTCCTGTGAAATATAACATTGATATCTTAATAGTAATTGTGTTGAATGTTTAAGATTGCTTTGGGTAGTATGGACATTTTAATGATCTTAATTCTTTCTATTCATGAACACAATATATGCTTCCATTTATTTGTGCCTTTTTCAATTTATTTCTTCAGTGTCTTTTCATTTTCTGACTACAGATCTTTTTCATCCTTGGTTAAATTTATTCCTAGGTATTTTATATTTCCTTTGATGCAACTGTAAATGAGATTATCTTCTTAGTTTCCATTGCTGATAGTTCATTATTGGTGTATAAAAGTACAACTTATTTCCAGGGTTTTATTTTTTATACTGCTACTTTATTGAATTTATTTATCAGTTCTAGCAGTTTTTTGGTGGAATCTTTGGGGTTCTCTATGTATATCTTCCTGTCATCTGCAAACAAAGAAGTTTTACTTCTTCCTTTCCAATTGAGATGTCTTTTATTACTTCTTTTTGCCTTATTCCTGTGGCTGGGACTTTCACTACTATGTTGAATAAGAATGGTGAAAGTGAACATCCCTGCCTTATTCCCAATCTTAAGGGGAAAAAAATGAAAGATGTGAAGTAACAACTGACACCAGAGAAATATAAAAGATTGTAAGAAAATATTATGAACAACTATATGTTAACAAATTAGACAATCTGGATGAAATGGACAAATTCCTAGAAACTTACAATCTTTCAAAACTAAATCAGGAAGAATGAGAAAATCTGAATTTACTGATTACAACTATTGAAATTGAAGTAGTAATAAAAAAACTCCCAACAAACATATATCCTAGATTGAATGGCTTCATACATGAATTTTACTAAACATTCAAAGAAAAAATAACCCCTATATTTATCAAACTATTAAAAAATATTCAAGAAGAAGGAAGACTCCCAAGCTCATTTTATGAGGCCAGAATTATCCTAATTTCAGTTTAACAATAACCCGCAACCTTTGGAAGAACTACCATTGTCCTTATTTCAAAACCAGAATAAGACACTACAAAGAAAGAGAATTGTTGTCAACATCCCTGGTGAAGATAGATGCTAAAACCCTCAAGAAAGTACTAGCAAACCAGACCCAGCAATACATTAAAAAGATGATACACCATGGTGAAGTGGGATTCATCCCAGGGTTGCAAGATTGGTATAACATTCGCAAATCAAAAAATGTGATATATCATATAAACCAAATGAAGGATAAAAATCACATGATGGAAGCTGGGGTGGGTGGGAGTGGTAGGGGGAAAGGCAAGACGACTATACTTGAACAACAATCAGGAGAAAAGGGGAGGGGTTTAGAGCAACAAGTATAAGGGACATATGGACAAAAATTAGGGAGGTGGAAATGGGAGGGAGGTGGGGAGGGCTGGGGTGGTGGGCTGGGATGGGAGTAAAAGACAGAAAACTGTACAAGAACACAATTGAAATAAAAATTAAAAGAGAAAATAAATAAATACAAGCTAATAAAAAAACACATGATCATATCAATAGATGCAGAAAAAGCATTTGAAAAAATCCAGCACCGATTTATGACAAAAAAACCCCAAAAAACAAAAAACTCATCCAAGTGGAAATAGAGGGGATATACCTCATTGTAATAAAGGCTGTATATGGAAAATCTGCAGCCAATATCATACTCAATGGGCAAAAACTAAAAGTGTTTTCCTTAAGATCAGGAACAAGACAAAGATATTCAATTATCAAGAACAACTTTAGCCAGACAGTTTAGTGGTAGATTATGCAGTTTCTCCAAAGGTTAATGAGCAGCTTCTGTATATAATCTCATTTGCATTTATTCCTAGCCAGGAGAATAGTGATTTTGCAAAGGAAGTGAATTTTAATTCATAAATGCCTCCTGGTAATCTCATTTGCGTCTGTGGCTCAGGCCTGGAAAGGAGACAGCCATGAAGGCCAGTAAGACTTAAGAATCTGTTGACTGCACAGGCAATTTTATTTTGGTCTCTTTTGCTTTGCATCCCTTTCGTTTATACAGAGCCTGAACATAAGGTTCCCTGGGTTTGGGTATATTAATGAGATGCAGGGAAATGGACCCCCAGCATTAGGGAGACTGACGTGAGAGAGGGCTGGGTTTGTTCCAGAGAAACTGAGGCATTAGAAATCAGGAGGATTTTGTGATGGACAGAACTATAGGATTGCCAGCCTGGTGGCAAATCTAAAAGCTATCTGGAGGCTAAATTAAGCCCCTTTGCAATGATCTGACATATGAGAACAATGACGTTATCTTTTCAGACAAGAGAAGGTAAAAAGTGGGCAGAAGAATTCCAAAGATCTTTATGGTGGAAATTAGAAAAGGGATGGTCAGGGAGGGTAGGAGGAATGGGAAGAAGTGTTCCTGATCTGACATTAGGGGAGGAAGCAATTTGTCTTGATGTTCATTATTTCCTGTCCTGGTAAAACAGAGTTTGAGGACTCCAGCACAGAGCCAGACGTGGATGAGGCAAAATCTTCTTCAGTTGTGAAATATGCACCCAAGTTTCGATACCTTGTAATTCGGCAGTGGTGTCTGTGGTCAGAATAGTTGGTAGGGTCCTTTGCATGAATCTCACTTTTGCAAAAGCATCAGGGCAAAACAATAACTGTTTGTAAGTGACACAAGACTTAAAAATGTCCTTGGTTAAACATCTGATGAAAGGTCATTATAATGGAGTGGACAAGGACATTTGGCTATTATTTGTGACACACAGCACTTTAAAATAACTGGAATTATGACATAACATTATGCCAGAACATATCATAATTTTAGGAATTTCATGCCATTTCTAGAACATTTATATTCATAACATTCACCCATACAAATATAAGCTAAGAAGTCTAAACATTAATTCTTACTTGATAATGCTTCTCTTGTAATTTAACATATCGAGTAAACCTAATTAATCTAATGCTTAACCAATAAGAGACAAATCCTTTATGTTTTTTTTCAGGGGCCCTCTGGGAAATCTCAAAGTTAAAGACAAAAGACTCCATTTAGAACTTGATATGGGGAAGTTGTCACAACATCAAAAAAGATTTGAGCATTTAACTAAATAGGATCACAAATCATTATGGAATAATATTTATTATCTATTTAAACAAAGTTGCAATAGAAGGTTAAAGGCAAATACAGAAGGTTACATAGTTTGTGAATAAAATTTAGCTCTTTTAGACTGGATTTTAAGTAATGAAAGACCTGATAAAGCATAGTAAATTATTTTCATAACATTTTTGCTGTCCAGGCAGATTACTTAGAAGTAAAGAAACTTTCACAATCTCTTTTCAAAAGTGGACCAGAAGTTTACAAAACAGACTCCTTTAGAGTCCTTAATTGCTAGTGAAAAATAAGAAGTAAAAAATTGTGGACTGTCTGTTTCACTGATGCTCTGGATTGGCAGAAGTTACAAATACATATCAATTTCTAGAAGTATATTCTTCCTCATAGTAAATGTTTTAATGTGGTACAAGCTATGTGTATTAATAGACATTATTTAACTTATCTCTGTATAATTTTAAGGTTTCAAGTTACCATAAAGAGTTCTGGAAACCATTTTTAAATAAACATAGCATAACATATAATTATTGTTGAAAGTTTATTTATAAACTTTTATCTCACATCTATTTAACTCACTTGTTCTTAACAATTAAGTTTAGATCACTCATGAAAATTTCAACGTTAGACAGACAACATCTCTTAAGTTACCATTTTTGCTGACAAATTCTGTAACAAAGGTAACATGAGCTTATCTTTTAATAAACCTAGATAGAATAAAAATATTACATTTAATTTTGATAACTCTAAACATGCTTATTTTAACTAAACCAGCAAACTTAAACTAGCTTTAATTTACCAAAGACCATCCTAGATAGCATCAAGTTGAAAAACATTTGGGTTAAATTTTATATTTCTGAGGGTATACCTAATTTAAATATATATCACTCATTTGTCTTCAAGCCAGTTAAACAGAGCTATTTACAAGTTAACCTTGGCAATACTACCAGGTGACAAGGCAGTCCAGAGATGCTGTGAACAGATTGGACATTTGGGGATTGCTGGTGTCCTGTACTGATGTCTGAGAAGAGCTGTAAATTCCTGGAAGGTTAGGTTAAGATTCCTTTCTGCACCCGCATTGACTGTCTCTACTTTGTCCCTGACACAAGTGACTCTGTTTTATTTTAGATGTAGCAATTTATTTAAGGGTGGTTGTTAAGTTCACTACCAAAATTAAACAGACAATTACTGAAATTTTAGATTTCTCACAAAAATATGAGTATTGCAATAATGCCTATGATATGATATATATTTAAAACTATATATCAAAAATGCTATGAAGGCTTTTGTGCTCTATGGTGTAAAATGTTTAGTTAATTTGTGGCATCAAAAATAATTCAAATGGCTCCAATAATAAGTATTCAAAAATGCATGTATTCATTTAAGATTGTAAATCATCTTCAACTTATTTTGTAATGAAAGCAAAATATTTCTATGGTATAAATATTATATGAGAGACTATTTTGGTTATGTGTTCTATTACTTATTTTAAAATCAATGTAAAGATCCCAGGTTCTTTATTTGTAAATCAACATATAGAAAGATCTAATCAGAACAGTCAAAATCATCTAATAAGTATGAATGGATAACAGCCATTAACTGTCACAAATACTCAAGAATTTCTTAAGCTAAATGGTGTTCCTAAGATATATTGGGGGGTTTGTGTGGTATAGTCTGTCATAATAATGTTGGTAATAAAAGCAACGCCTGGGGTTCCAACGGACCATAATCACCCTACAATATCAAGTTGCAATGGAACAGCTTAGGGGTGTTCGTGCATCTTGGAAGCCCAAATTTGGCAATGAAAATTTAAAGATTTGTGGCAATTATGTCTTTGACTCTGTGAAATAAGTTGTAAACATCATATGATACTGATTATTTCTTTTTAACTGCTTAGAAATCTAGAAGAATGCTTACTTAATATATACAAGTTAGATACCATATTTCTCTGTGCCTTTTATTTCTGTAATAATAGCATTGAAATATTGTAATTATAGAGTCCTTTAGTAACACTTTAGTTGTTACATCATATGACAGAATACTCTATATTTTTAGACAAATAACATGTTATGAATCACCAACATCTCAAAATGTGAGAAAATTATGCAGTATGGTTTTAGAAGGAATATAATACCACTCCTATTAAAGCTAAATGTATATCTACAAGTTTCAATAATATTGTGTTTAATGTTTTTTTTTTCCTAAAAGATTTTTTTTCAGACAGGTAGGCCTAGATTTTACAGCTGACAAAACTAGCTGAAATACAATGTACTTTAACAAAATTAAGAGTGAAATGATCCAAACACAACGGACACAGTGGTGCCATTGCTGCTGGGGAACATGTTGAAAGGGAATGTTTGTATCAAAGCTGCTGCCGCACTGTTGAAACTAACAAAGAGTATAACACATCCACAGAAAATACTGCTGAACACTTCTCTCATGGATCTTGTACAGTTGCACACAACATTTTTGTCTCATATATTATTTGATTCAAATGAAAATAAGGAATTCACTCATTTACTGATGGGCACTTAGGTTGCTTCCAGCACTTGGCTATTGTAAATTGTGCTGCTATGAACATTGGGGTGCGTAGGTTCTTTTGCATTGGTGTTTCAGGATTCTTAGGGTATAGTCCCAGCAGTGGGATCACTGGATCAAAAGGCAGTTCCATCTTTAGTTTTTTGAGGACTGTTTTCCACAGCGGCTGCACCAGTCTGCTTCCCCCTGACAGTGCACTAGGATTCCCTTTTCTCCACAACCTTGCCAGTGCTTTTTGTTTGTTGATTTATTATTGATGGTTATTCTGACTGGTGTGAAGTGGTATCTCATTGTGGTTTTAATTTCATCTCCCTAATGGCTGGTGATGTTGAACAAATTTTTATAAGCCAGGTGATAAAAGACAAATACCACATGATCTCACCTGTAAGTGGAACCTAATCAACAAAACAAACAAATAAGCAAAATAGAACCAGAGACTTGGAAAGAAAGAACAAAGTGACAGTGATCAAAGAGGTGGGGGGAGGGAATAAAGGGGGAAGGAAGGGCAAGGGGCAAGCAAAGGAACATGAATAGAGGACTCAAGGGCATGGACAATAGGGACGGATTGACTGTGGGAGTGGGGGTATGGGATAGGGGAGAGCAATGGGGAAAAAGGCAGGACAACTGTAACTGAACAACAATTAATAAAAAAGATTAAAAAAAGAAAATAAGGGATTCACTAAGCTTGTTCTTTTTAAGTTTATCTGTGGAATCAGAAAACCGAAATTCTATTCTCAGAATAGTATGATACCCATTATACTACCGTCATACCCACTCAACTATTTCTCTGGTAAAAATTATTTATTATAAAATATTTTCTGAGAATCTTGAAAATTGCCTCTATTGCCAAGCTAAATGTGATGGCTAAGTACCAACTTTTAATGCTGTTATATAAAAGGGGGGGCTAGTTCCTTGTCACAGTATTCTGGGAGATGGCTACAGACACCTAATGCCATTGATCCCATTCTATTTTATTTTTTAATTAGGAAGCATTTGTGAGCAATATGAAGGGAATGAGAAAATATTTAGAGTTGTTTGGAACACATAGATTAGGAATTGAATAAAATTCAAAATTAGTCAATGTTTGAAATAGGAAAGTATCATATAAAGGAAGAAGATTAATTTGAGATTAATCTAGCAATGATAAAAATAAATTATGATAAGGAATAGGTGGGCATTATTACCAGCAAAAACTACCTTGGTAATGAAACTTGAGTAATAAAAGAATAATCTCGTATAGAAGATAATAGAATTTCTCTGAGAGCATTTTGAAACTCAGCAAGATAAACTGTCAGCACTAGCACTAATTTGGTACAGAAGGGACCAGATAAGTTAGAGAATCTTAGTTCAGGTTCCATAGTTCAGTAAATCTTTTTACAGAAACATGACATGCCGTTGTCATATGCTTTTAAAGAAGTATAAAATATAAATGTTGGCAATATTTCAATTGTATAAGCTATTGTATTTGGGGGGGTTCAATTAAGTTATGATTATGGGATTTCAGATCTCTTACTATCAAGTCAAAATTCAAGAGCAACAATGGCTGATTTATTCAAGGTGCATAAGTTGCATTACATTTCATAATGTTTTTTTTGCATGACTTATTGCTATATCTGCTCAGCGAAGCTGAGAAATAATGCTTTGTTTTACTAAAATTTTACTTTAATTTTAAACATTTACAGAAACTGTTTACATACAAAAATTGTACAAGATTCATAATATAAAATTAAGTTCCACAGTGCCTTGGAATTTTAAAAGTTAAGGTAATAATTTTTATTACTTTCAAACATCATATAGTAGTTTCCAGAATGGGACTTACACTGGTTATATGAATATTGGTAAATCAAGATTAACTTTTACATTAGTAAGGTACTCCATAGCTTTAATGTTTAAGGCCCAGGGGGAAAATATAGATTTGCCTTATTCTGGGGTAAAATGAGTATTTCCCAGGGAGCTTGGATGTATGTACATCTCTTTTTATAGTGAATTCTCTGACTATATTTCTTAAATACAATGTCAAAAGCAATTGAAAAAATCAAAACATTATATGGGACTCAGTAAAAAGCAAACAACAGAGAGAGCAATTTTTAGTTGAGTGGGGCTAGGCAAATCAAGTTTAAATTAATGCTTTATTTATTTTGGGGTGGGAACTTATATTGCTCAGCTTTCAAACTTCAATCAAAGAATTTTTTATTTCTGAATATGTTATATTTCATTTGGGAACTTTATGTTCAAAGTAGTGATTAGAAAAATTTTATACCTTACAGTGTGAACAAAGAACCCACTAATTTTGGTAATCATCTGTCATCATGCAAACCTATCACAATATTATTTTTACTTTTCGAATTTAATTTATTGGGGGTACATTGGTTAACAAAATTATATAGGTTTCAAATGTACAATTCTATGATACAACACCTGTGAATTGTATTGTTTATTCACCATTTTCAAAGTCTAGTCTTCTCCCATTACCATTTATCCCCCATTTACTCTCTGCCACCTGCCCCCGCCCCACTTTCTCTACGGTAATTGCCATGTACTGTCTTGTCTATAATTTTTTTCAAGCTTAATCCCTTCACTTATTTCACTCAGACTCCCAGCCCTGCTCTGCTCTGACAGCTGTCAGGATGTTCTCAAGGATGTCCACTTTTACTACTCTTATTCAACACAGTATTGGATGTGCTAGCCACAGCGATCTGACAAGAGAAAGAAATAAAAGACATCCAAATTGGAAAGGAAGAAGTAAAACTGCCAGTTTAGGCAGTTTAGGCAGAAGACATTATACTATATACATAGGACATCCTAAAGATTCCACTGAAAGACTACTTGAACTAATAAACAAATTCAGTAAAGTAGCAAAATACAAACAAACATCCAGAAATCACTAACATTTTTATATACCAATGATGACCTACCAGAAAAAGAAATTAAGAAAACAATCCTATTTACAATTGCAAAAAAAAAAAAAAAAAAAAAAGGTACCTGGGAATAAATTTAACCAAGGAGGTAAAAGACTTAGATTCGGGTAATTATAAGATACTAAAGAAAGAATATGAAGAAGGTACAAAGGAGTGGAAGCATATAGCATGCTCATGGATAGAAAGAAGTAACATTATTAAAATGCCCATACTAACCAAGCAATCTATAGGTTCAACGCATGTTTCTATAAAGACACCAATGGCATATTTCATAAAACTTGAACAAATATCTCCAAAATTTACATGGGTCCACAAAAGTTTCTAAATAGCCTCAGCAATCTTGTGGAAGAAGAACAAAGTTGTAGGTATCATACTACCTGATATCAAATTATACTGCAAGGCTATAGTAATCAAAACAGCATGGTACTGGCAGAAAAATAAATGTATAGATCAATGGAACAGAATAGAAAGCCCAGAAATAAACCCATGTTATTATGACCAATTAATATTTGACAAAAGAGGCAAGACAGACAATAAAGACAATCTATTCAGTATACACTGTTGGGAAATTTGACAGATAACGTTACAAAATTAGGCTAGACCACCTCCTTATACCATATACACAAATAAACTCAAAATAGATAAAAACTTAAATGTAACTCAAAACCATAAAAATGCTAGAATTAAACATAAGCAGTTAAGTCTTGTAGCAATATTTTTACAAATTTATTGCCTCAAGCAAGGGAAACAAAAGAAAAAAATAAGCAAATGGGACTACATCAGACTAAAAAGTTCTTGCATAGCGAGGGAAACCATGAAAAAATGAAAAGACAACCCATTGAAAGGGAGAACATATTCTCCAATGATACATCCAATAAGAGGCTAATATCCAAAATTTATAAAGAACTCAAACAACTCAACACCAAAAATAAAAACAATTCAACTTAAAACAAGGCAGAGGACTTTAACAGATAATTTTCCAAAAAGGACATGCAGATAGTCAATAGGCATATGAAAAGATGTTCAACATCACTAATCATCAGAGAAATGTAAGTTAAATCTACAATGAGAAGTTACCTCACACCTGTGAGAATGGCTATCATCAGTAAATCCACAAATGTCAAATGCTGGCAAGGATGTGGCAAAAAGGAAAACCTCATTAATTGTTGGCGGGGATGTGGATTAGTGTGGAAGCAGTGTGGAGTTACCTCAAAAAACTAAAAAATGGAACTGCCTTATGACCTAGCAATTCCACTTCTGAGCATATATCTGTAGAAACCTGAAACACTAGTTTGAAAGACTGTATATACCCCTATGTTCATTGCAGTGTTATTTACAATAGCCAAGATTTGGAAGCAGCGCACATGCCCATCAGTAGATCAGTGGATAAAAAAGCTGTGGTACATTTACACAATGGAATATGATGCAGCTATAAAAAAGAAGGGACTCTTATCTTTCATGGATGGACCTACAGGGTATTATGCTAAGTAAAATAAACCAGTAAGAGAAAGGCAAATACCATTTGATTTCACTTATATGTAGAATCTAATGAACAAAATAAATGGAAATAGAACCTCATGTTTAAATATAACTGTGGAAGTATCATCATCAGCTGTATTTCTAGATCTTTTGTGCTTGGTAGAGCTTATTTTTATAAACTATTGATCTTTTTAACACAAACTTGTTCATCCAAAGTTTAATGAAAATTAAAAAAATCTTAAAGTAATTCAGATTTAATTATTGAGATGAAACAATTTCATTCATTGGAATGAAGAGGAAAAGGAATTTTAACGATGCATCGACACATGGATGTTGGACTCCGTCTTTAACCAGAAAAGAGTGTTGTACCCCAGAAGAGTGGACACTGATAGCCTATGTATTGAGAACGACAGTATTTGGTCCCTTTCAAAGGAAGCCCTCTCCATTGATACACAATTTAAGATTATGCTAAGTCTATACATGGCAAGAAAATAAGATATATTTTAAAGGCTTCTTCACTCAGCAGTATCTATATTTTTATTTCTGTGATTCCAAAATTTTCAAATTGAATTGAAGTGATTTTAGTGCAGTCTGTTTCCTGTGGTCCCTTAGATCTGGTCCTAGACTGACTCAGAACCTGTGATGCAGATACTTTTCTGTCATATTGTTACTTAAACTACAAAAGTAATAGCTTTCCTAGCGCAAAAATTCTGATTAACCACCTAAGTTCTGAGACAAGCCCAATTTTAAATGTCAGTCATGACCTCCTATATCCTAATCATTACATAGATCAGTAGAGAAGAAAAGTAGTTGAATTTGTACTCAGACACGTGTAAAATATAGAGGTGAAGGTCTGTCCTTCACAGTAGTTAAAAAAATAAAACATCACTGAGCTCTGAGCCTGAATATAATGAGGGAGGCTTGACAGTAGTAGAAAAAACTTTAGATAAATACCATCCAAGCATAGTCAAGGAAGGCATTACTTCTTATCACTAAAATACAAACACGAGTATTTGAGTTAGTACAGAAGGTTTTTAAAAAGTCTTTAAAATGCAGGACTATTATAAAAGAAACAATCATAAATCAGGACTCTCCTTAATAATTGTCTTGTAATTTAGAATGTGTAGTCTTGCAAAAGTGTATTATTATTCAGGAGGAAATTGGCTCCTGGTTTTATATAATTTTACATAATTTTCCATAATTGCAATTATCTTAGAGATTGTTACTAATAATACATCATTACTACTAACATTCACCTGGTAACTTTCAAGATCGCAGCATCATCTTCCTACCACCAGCTTTTGATCTGGTGGAGGAGGGCAGCGTTCTGTGTGACTGAGTGACAAATGAGCTAAGTTGCAGTTTATTGGGACAACCGAACCAGAAGTTTATCACTAGCTATAGTATCCGATAGACTCTTGCAATAAATGCATTTATTCAACTATAAATTTATTTATCCTTACCCTGTCCTAAAAAAATATTTAAGGTGGTTTAAAAACCTATGCCTGATAAATGAGAAAAAAATTAAATACTTGAAGAAATCTAGGGGAGACAGGAATGCAGTTACAATAATTAAAGTGACACAAGGAGTGAAGTTAGCAAACCAAATACATACTCTAAAAATGTTTACTTTGCTGGAGGCAACCCTGAAACCTGACTCTCAGCTCTCTAGGGAACAATGTGAATAAGAAACAGAATCAGTTGTTTTGCTCTACCCACTGGATAAAAACAAACGTCGTATTATTCTGGTCTGAGCCTGTCTATTTCTGTTTCACTCATATGTGGGATATAAAATTGAAAGCAACAAAATGAACAAACTAGAAAAATAAGCAAACAGAAACTCAGACACCAACAACATTATGGTGGTTACCAGGGAATCGGGGTGAGGAGGAGGTATTAAAGGTAAAAGGGGTAAAATATATGATGATGAAAGAGGATTTGAATTTGGGTGGTGGGTACACAATGCCATATACAGATGATGTCTCATGGAACCGCATAAAATTGTACACTTGAAACCTATAAAGTCACATTAACTAATGTCACACCAATGTACTTAATTAAAAAAAACAATGATCTAGAAGTACTGAAACATAAGAGATTTTTTTCTAATGACTCTAATAAAAACTATAATTTTAATATGTTTCCAACAACATTCTTATAGGAAATACATGTGTTCAAATATGCAATGGTCAAATCACTCCTAACCCTACATACAGCAGATGACATAAAAGGAAAGAAGTGCAATCTCTCATTCTTTAGGAAAAATTTTAATCCCTTCCCTCAGTATAACATAATAAAGATTTATATTGCATTTCTTACTATAAACCTCTAAGAAAATTTGCTAAAGATAGATTTCTAATCCATTTCCTAGGGTACATGTGCATTCACAATGTTATTTGTAATCAAATTTGCTTACACCAGTTTACTTGAAAAGCCTCAGGACTAGAACACATTTCATAAATACATATAGAGTGGAATAAACCTCAGTATCAGTGAATTACTTCTTCCCTAAGTAGATTATACAAATTTCAAATTTAGACTTAGAAGTCAGCTTGTTAAGTCCTCTAGTTTATTTTCTCTTAAACCTGGTTCATCAAAGGAATATCCTGGGTTATTATAAAATAAGAAAGTTTCAGGCTTTATCACAAGTTTATTGAATGTGAATCTATTTGGGGGAAGTGAGTGTGGGTGTGGCATGCAGGAGGAAGTGAAAAGAAAAAACTGGAATACTAAATTTTAGTAGAAATCACTAGGGGATTTTGATGATGATTTAAATATATAGGCTATCATCTAGTACAAAGCTCATTTTATAGATATATAAAATTATTAATTCAGTCATCCATGTGCATATTATTGAGCATTTCTATATAGATATAAATTGTCTGAGAAGAATTAAAATAAAGATAGATGTAGTCTGTATTGTCTAAGACTTTATAACCTAAAGAAATTAGGTATGTACATATTTGCATGATAGTTTAAGTCAACAGATTCTAAATTGTCAAAGCGGGTGATGTAGTTAGTAAGAACTATGATATAATGTAAAAATCCCTGAATTAGCAATTATTATCATTGTTTACATGATTCTGGGAATCAGTATCCTCATTGAAAAACTGAAGGAACTGAAATAGATTATCTTCACGATCTTTTTCATTTTACAATGTAAAGATTCTGCTACTTCAGAGAAGGATGAGTGTGAAGTGGAAGGAGGAAGGATTATGAGTAGATGGTGCTTGAGACTTGTTAGATGGGAAAGGTAGGGACAGAGGAGGAATCGTGGGGGGTGGAAGAGGAAGAATTAACACAAGGAACTGTATGGTTAAGCCAAGTGTTAAGGTTTACAAATAAATTTCCATGACATAAGCAATCAAGAGACATAAGTGACTCCAGGAGGGTTACCACACTCAACAGAAAGCCTTTTTTTAGTCAATAAACATCTTCATTTTATACACAAATAATTGTATAGCTTATATAACATTTATAGCAAGCCATACTCCATAAATCTATAGATGCTATGTTTGTTTCCTAGGAGAAATCCAGAAATTCCAAACTATGGACCACTTGCTCAAAGAGATTTATTGAGTAGTAATGAATGGCATTTGTTTAGTTCTTGGGAAGTAGCTTACAAAATGTTTATTAGAACATTAGAGCAAGTCAGCCTTCCCTCTTTCACCCGCATTAGTGTCCCTTGTAATGGGTAGAGAAATAGATCACATGCTAGTTGCTAAAATCCTTCCCTCCCCCAAGAAACAAGATATAAATTTAGGAGGAAACATGGGATAGCAAGATGACAGCAAGGATAAATTTGGAGATAAGACTCTTATTTTAAGAGCAGCAACATTATAAACTTTGTTTAGAGTTGGTTTCCATTGATATATAATTAATAGCTCTTCAATGAGTAGAGTTTACTTTAAAGTTTGAAAAAGTACCAAACATTCTAAAAGAAAATAAATTGAATTCAAAGCTGACATTTCTGACTTTCAGAATACATGCTTAGATGACACATTCTGGGAACAGTCTGCGGTGAGAAAGAAATGGCACAAGATTATGATAGAGCTTCGGGACCAACAGGTTTCAGGATTGTCTCCTCTTGTTTATTCTTCCTATCCTGTTACTTTCTGTCTGTAGGTTAAAATTAATATTCAAGGTAAAAGTGTGATATGTGCACTTAGAATTCATTTTGTCATATCTTTTAACACTGGAATAGTTTCTCAATAGCTGTTACTGGGGACTGTCATATTTCTCAATTAGATATCATAATTTTTATTTTATTTTTAAAATTATTTTATTGTTCAAGTACAGTTGTCTGCATTTACCCTCCACTACTCGATCCCACCCCAGCCATCCCCAAGATGTCATAATTTGAAAATACTTTTTTTAAATGATATTTTAGCTAAGTAACATCTCCTGTCCCTTTAAATTTATGCTGTGGTCATCTAAACTTACAACTTTGAACTAAACTTAGCATTTCAAATTGTACTTTTTATAAATAACAGTTAAATTAATGTTTACTAGACTGTTGCAGTTCTAAAATTATCATTATAAAACTACAGGAGGTATTTTATGACTTATATGTATACATATATATTTACAAAATTATATTTATGTATCAAAGATAATTATTTTTCTTTTCTTTATGTATTTATATATTTATTTATTTAAATATTTTATTTATTTATTCTTAGAGGGAGGGAGAAAGAGAGGGAGGAAAGCACTGATGTGTAAGAGAAACATTGAACCTTTCTATAATATTGTTTTGAGGGTCTCTGCCATTGGACTGCCTGACGGTCACTTTCCATCAGTGGACAAAGGTAACTTGAAGTCCCTTTCCATGTTAAAATTGGCTTACTGGTGAGTTTTGTGTAATAAATTAGATCGATACTGTTCACTTCTGGACAATTGTCTTCTAATGTTCCTACTGTCAAAATTAATGCAAATGTTTGTGATGCCCCCTCCTTCTCTTTTATTTAAGTGATTCGGTTTGCATTTATCAAAGACAAAATAACTGATTCAAAATGGATGAATCACTACAACATTCATCCTGGTTATATAGTGCTATGGAGTTAAAAATGGGGTTGAAATATTTCCCTTCTCAAGTTTCATAAAAGGATGTGATTTAGTACCAATGTTTCCTGAATACTTGTTTTACTTTTACTTAAAAATAATAATGATTCTATCATCTTTCTTATTTTCATTATGAAGTAATAAATATCAGCATGGTATATTTGTTTCTATACTTTGTTCTATTCTAATACAAACATACAGAAATAAGTATCGACATATAAAATCAAGGTTTCTTTAAGTTAACTTTACAAAAAATAGGGTTATAGCATATGTTTGCTTTTTGTGTTTAAGATATCCTAGATATTCTTCTAGGCCAATAGGAATAATTTAAACATTATTTTAAACAGTTGTATAATGTTTATAAGTTAAACATGCCATGACTTATGTACCATAATTTATGCAACCATTCTCCTATGATACACATTTATGTTATTTCTGGTTGTGTTTGGGCTTTGCCACTACAGACAGTGTTTCAATAGATACCTTTCCAACTGGTACATTTTTTCCTTGGGGGTGGATTTCCAAGAACTGAGTTGCGGGGCCAGAGGATGTGTATACTTTTAAAGTAAAAAATATTGCTGAATTGTCTTAAAAAATGACTAGATAATGTTCATCCCTGCCAGTCTTTGTGAGATTGATGTTGATATTATGTGCATTCTCATTATCCTCAACACTGTCATTCCTTGTCTGTTCTTCCCTCCCCCTTAAAAAAATTAAATCTGGTGAAAAACTGTCATATGGAATGATTGTTTGAATTTGCTCTTCCTTGTTTGCATGGTATCTTGAACATATCTTCTCACTTTCTTTGACCCGATTTCTCTGTCTTCGATTTGCCTATTATGCCTCAGTTTGTACTTTTCTCACCAAGCTATAGGTTTATATATTACAGACATCAGCCATTTGTCATATATGATACATTTTTTCCTATAACTTTTTTCATAATAAGGCACCAGGTATCTCTTCACATCTCTGCATCCACTTACCTCTCTCCTTCCGGCTCACCATTCCAGCTACTCCAATTTCTGGTGTGTTCCTTAAACAACCAGGCCTTCGCATCCACTAACCTTCTCCCCAGAAAGCTTGTCTACAAGAAGGTCAATGACTCCTTTATTTTATTCAGGACTAAAATAACGCTACTGGAATTCCATCGCCACATTTAGATTTATTTTTATTCCTAAAAATAGCATTTCTCATTACTGTGTATCATGTATCTACCCTTTTGTTCACAGCCCCTTCTGTTATACAATAGTCTCCACAAGAACAGGACCATCTTGGCTTTGTTCATTCCTGTGCTCCTTGCATCGGAAACTCTGCAACTCTGCCTTGCACACAGTGAAGACTATACAACTGATGAGTAAATTCTCTGTTTTTTTATCTTAATTGACAGTATCTCTAACTTTAAAAATATGGAAGTCACTGGAATCTTTTAAGCAACTTGTGATAAACCTCTGACTTAGGACTATGTCTCAGTGCACATTTGATGATAACACTTCCTTTTTTCAGATCTTGTGTATTGTGATGTGGGCACTATTTCGTATTAGTTCTTAATTAGTTCTTAATTCTGACAGAGAATTATTCTTTATTTGGTATTCCAAAGTCTCTCACCAGTTAGCTTTATAACAATTACTTGGTTTCATACTAAACATTTGTGCTGCCTTCACCGCTCTCCTCCGAGGCCACCCTTGCACACCCTTGTGGGTGTGCCCTTCTGGGGCCCAGGCCGCTGGTGAGGAGACTGATGCTTCCTACCTGTAGTGGGATGAATGATGTCCCTTTTAAATTCACACACTGAAGGCCTAACTGCCAGCACCTGTGTGAAGGTAGTCTTCAGAGAGGTGATTGCGTTATAATGAAATCATTAGGTTGAGCCCAAATGCAACCCGACTGATGGCCTTATACATAGACGAGATTTGCATGAACAAAGGGACACCAGGGATGTGTTCTCACAGGGGAAAGACCGTGTGAGGACACAATGAGATGACCATCTGCAAGCCAAGCAGTGAGGCCTCAGGAAAAAAACAAACCTGCCAAAAATCTTAATCATGGACTTCTAGCCTCCACAACTGTGAGAACTAAATTTCTGTTTTATGTGAGCCTCCCAGTCTGCTCAATTTTGTAACGGCAGCCTAAACAGACTAGTACACCACCACATCCCTGCCGTTGCACTGGATGTAAACCATGTACCTGGGGTTATGCACGAGCGCCGCTGTCAGTGACTCTGGTGTTTCTATGGTATCTATGTCTAAGGAGGCTTAGCGGTTTCTATGTATGCAGTGTTTATGGGGGCGGCTGTAGCACCTCAGGATAAGAGTCTTCCAGGGGATATGAATAAAAGGAAAAGTGAATCATTGATTTACACACTACCGATGCCACCAGGAATCTTTTGCAGTAACCCTTTCTACTTACAGTTTAGTTTCATGAGGGTCTAAGTGTCCTGGTTAGTGCACAATAAACTGAAGACATATAAGATATAATTCCTAATGAAAAAGCATTATTTCTGAGGAAAAAGTACATTCTCAAATGGCTATTCTGAAAAAAAAAAGATATTTGAGTTTAGGATTGCTTGTTTACTTCTATTTTATAATTGGAGATGACATATGAAAGATGTTAGAAACTTTAAAAAAACAGGGCTCAGAGAAAAGAAGAAAAAGTTGTTGCTGGCTGCCCATCTCGAAGAAGCCAATCTGACGGCAGCCGCTGGCCCTGTGAGAGCAGCCGTGCCACTGCGTGCCCAGAACAGAGAGGACAGGAGAAGCTGGCTAAGAGCAGTCAGTTGTCAATGGCAGGATTCTGATCGGCCAGACAAGATAAAGCACGGAAGAAGAGAAAACCCTGAAAATCAGAAAGACTAAAGTCAGAGTACATGGCAAGGTTGTGATGCCAACTGACCTTCACGGCTGTGGCCTGATTCCTCTGAGGCACAGTAAAATAGGAGGCAGGAGATAATCGAGGCAGGAGATAATCGAGGCAGGATATCAAGGGACCTGCTTTATAGACTGGAGTGGGGTCCTGGAAAGAAATGGGTTATGTAGGCCACACACTTAACACAGAAACTCTGCTCTGCAGACCAGGTTGTTGTGGTAGGCAGCAGATAGGAAATAGTGGGACTATGGCAATGTGTGACAACTTAGAATTCAATCCTGCATACCAGACAGTACCGCAGACATGCTTGTAGGGGAAAGATGGAGATCACATGATTTCAGTCATGACGCTCTACTAACTTCAGGCAGGCATACAGTATTTAACTCTGCTCCGTTCTTTTATCTAAAACCAGAGAAATTTTTCACCTCATATGACTTCTTTACAAAGCCCCACATGGAGGTGGGAGGGAAGTATTATCTACCCATTAACGTTAGCTCGCATGTCCTAATCCATCTTTCTCCCTAGTCAATAACAAAACATCCTTCATATCAGCTGCTGGGTGATTTTCTTAATTTCCTCTCCAGAATTACCTATAACACCAACATAAGATAACACCAACTTCCATTTATATAGAACATGCATTTTTGCTGATTTTTTTTTTGCATCTCTGATTTCATTTTTTAAAAAGCATGCTGCTTTATTATGTTTTAGCTTTACAAAATTACAGATCAGAGCTAGATGTCTGCTAGGGGGAAAAAACAAAGAAACAGCTGTTCTGCAGTTTGTTACACAAGTACAGAGATCCTCAAAAGAATGAAAAAGCGAGTGGCAGCTCATGCATTCTGGGAATTTAGTGAAGAGGAATGAGGTTCTTGAAGATCTTAGTGGAAATGTTCCTGTATTCCCAGGTGAGCCCTAATCATAAAAGTCATGCCAAAACTGACAGATTTCTTGTTTGTTTTTACAATTTTCAGAATTTATAATTTGAATATGGTAAGTCAGAGCCAACTTTCGAAATCGCCCTATTAAAAACAATCATTGGAAGAGCAATGAGTGGATATTCATTCTGTAGAATTAAAGGCTGCTCACTACTTTAATTAAATATAAAAATAAAGATATTTTTTAAAATAGTTTCAAGAAATTAGATGCATTTCTGAGAAAAACAGGCTCAGTAACATAACAAATGGCTAGGCTAGTGCTTGTACTAAAAAACGATATTATGGTTTAAACTGAGGGATTTTTATTCAATGTTTTCAATACCTGAAGAGGAACATCACTTTGTTGAAGAACTAAGACTCCATGCTCACTCAGAATCTTAATTTAAGCGTTCTAGAACAGCTTGATCCTATGTATTTCTCATTTTATAGGCAGCTTGAAAATTGACTTTATCTTACCCCATCCCTGAGGCAAGCCCTGTCATGCGATAAAAGTTCGCTGAGCCTGCAGGAGCTCTTGTCTCCTTCTCCACTGTTCCCTCTCCCCTCTCCTCCTCCCTGGTTCTTTCTATGGTCTAGATATTCCAGCTTCCCGTAACCGGTTTCTAGTTTCTTCCTAAGTGATTACGGCTTCTCTTTCCAGCACACGTATTTCCTAGTATTTTTGCCTCCTTTGACATTTTTGCAATCATATCCTCAATACCTCCTCTTTTACAGTAATAGAAACTACCTCATCTGAACCTTGTCCTTCAATTCCCATGCATTTAAATTTTTGCCATACATGCTTAAGTCTTCTCATAACTGAATTGTTTTGTGGAACAGCCTTCCAAAAGCCTGTATTTTTTCTCCCCAAACCGCAGTTAACCCATGACTGTTTCCCAATATCTCCTTCCAAAACTCATCTGTGTGGTTATGACCTATCTGAACCTCTCTAAGCTAGTAGGTCCATTCTGGCTGCGACAGATAGCCTAGTAATTAGGATTCTTTTGGAAATTGAGCTATGAGTCCTATCCACCTCTTCATTCTTGTATAATGAGCTTAACTTTTCATAACTACCTTTAGATTTACACAGTCAATTGTCTGTCATAAAATCACTGACATTTTCTCCTGTGTTCAGAGAGCATTTCTTGCGCTTCTTGTTCTGACCTCCATTCTGAGCTACCTTACTTCTCCCTGAGCTCTAACTATGAAAGCATATTCTGAATAAAGGATACGTGGGAAAATGATCTTTGACTTAAAAAGTAACATTATACAGTGTTAAGTATTTTTAGCTACCAGCTGTGCAAGCAAATAAGTAAGAGACTTTGAAATGCTAAAAATATTTGGGATGTGTCAAGTGGGAGTTAGCAAATACCCCGGGGTGAGAAAAGCCCTGGATAGGATACATCTGGCACACATTTTTAGGATGTCCTATTTTTGGTGTGTATTTTGATTTCTGAAGAGCTCCAGGGGTGTTTCCCTAAAAAAGAAGCAACAATGACAGAAATGCCTTTATTGAACAAGGTATTCACTGAATTTTTCTCCCTCCCTTCCCTCTGTCCTTCAAATTAAAATTGTCACGATGCTTGACTTTAGTCTTGAATCATAGACAATCAGAAACCTTTGGAAGGAAAATGATATATAATATGCAGCTATAATGATAAAACCCATGTTGTAACATGAAAGCATTTTTTGTTTTTTGGTTACAGCTGATGTTACTACTGCCATTATTGTTTTCCTCATTATTTGTATAGGCTGATCATCATAAATCTGCTGGCTAATTCTCCTTGGTTGGCTCACATTTGGCGCATATATTTTTGTTCAGTATATTCAGTTGAATTCTTGTTATAAGTAATTTATTGAATAGAGAATAAAATCCAAGAAAACATTTTATTATATGTTTATCTTTCAATTCTAATTTTAATGTTTCCAATTCTCAGAATATTTCCTGACTTCTATTATAAACTTGAGTACATAGTGAGCTCCTAGACAATGTCCCTTGATCATATGCAAAGCTTAGGCTAAAAATTTTCTGTGGCCATCAGTAGAAATTTAATGCTCCCCCTCTCACCCCCAAAAGGTATGGAAATGGGAGCTGGACTTGGGGTGAATATGTCTATGCTTCTGAAGAGAGGCGGGTAACCAGTCAAGACATCTTGAATCTTACTTCATACTGCATCTTTAAGGTTCTGGAAAAAAAAAAAGATTAACTGGTGAGTTAGAAGTGTCTCAAACTTACTTACTATAAACATTTTTTAATGGATAGGGATTTTTAGCTAAAAGGCAAGCAGGGATCATGAGCATATCTTTATACAGATATCACCTCCGACTTCTAATAGACATGTACATGATTAAACCACTGCTTTCTTTTCAGGTTCATGTTAAATCTTTTATAGCTTGTACTCATATAAAGATACTTGATTCCTTCATGTACATGAAATTATTATAATTGTCTTCTTGTTCTAGCACTGAATTGCTGTAAATATTTCCTGATTTCATCTGACAAGAGACTATATTATTTGACAAGTTATCTGTTTTGTAAATAATCTATTTAAGGGATTCTACTTCATTTTTATCATAACTATAATGGTACTTTTTAAATATTTTCAAAATATATATTTTGATTTTTCTTAGTGGTTTAAGTTTACAAAAATTTCAATTTATTCAGAAATATAAATCCATCTTTAATAGATTTATGACTCCAAAATTATTTTAAGCTTTTAATTATCCAAATATTTTTTCTCCAATTTTCAATAAATGCATTTAATTTTTATTCCCTTTAAGGAAAAATAGTTCAGGAAAATAAATGTTTTGGTTATATTTAGTATAATTGTGGAGTATCCATGTAAAATAATTATAGCATGTTATATTTTTCATAGTTATTAACCTTTACAGAACTTATTGAAAGGTTCATAAAGCCAGAATTATGTTTCAAAGTTCTCTAGATGAACTGCTGTTGTAACAACATGTTATAATACATACATGTTTTTCTTAGTTTTTCTTTTAACTTATTTTTAATTACAGTTGGGATACAATATTATATTAGTTTTAGATGTACAACATAGTGATTAGACATGTACATACCTTATGAAATGATCACCCTGATAAGTCCAATACCCACTAGACACTGTACATTATGACTGTAATCTCATTGACTCTATTCTCCAGGCTATTCTTGACATCCCATGACTATTGTTATAACTGATAACTTGAACTTCTTAATCTTTTTATCTTTTTTACCCATCCCCCTAAAGCTCATTCCCATCTGCAGACCATTAATTTGTTCTTTGTATCTATGAGTTTGTTTCTGGTTTCTTTTTCTTTTTCTTATTTTTTAAAGATTCTACATATAAGTGAAATCGCATTGTATTTCACTTCTTGGTGTTCATCAGAACAAATCCAAAACTGCATCAAAAAGATATATGACCCTTACGTTCATTGCAGCATCATTTACAAAGGTCAAGATATGGAAACCACTGAAGTGTCCATAGGTAAACCAGTAGATAAATAAGATGTGACATCTATCTATCTATCTATCTATCTATCTATCTATCTATCTATCTATCTACACACATGTGTATATGTATATATATGTTCACATATACACACATGCGTATATACATGTGTGTGTATATATATATATGCACATATATATACAAACACACATACACAATGGGATATTACTTGGGCATCAAAAGAATGAAGTCTTACTATTTGTGACAACATGGATGGATGTAGAAGACGTGCTAAGTGAAATAAGCTAGACTAAGAAAGACACTCTATGATTTCATATTTTTCTTAAATATTGATATTTTGTCACAAACATCTTAAATTATAAGTGATATATAAAAATGCAGCCAGAAGAGAAATTTACTTAATCTTATGTTGGAGTGCAGTTGCAGTAATTAAGAATTTCAGCAATACTGACATTAGATAAATGACCTGTAATATTGTTGAGGAGAAATGGAAAGTGTTTCTGTGCCAGATTTCATCACAAATAGCCACTAACCCTTCGACATTTTAAAGGCAACCTGCTAGATTATCTCTAAGACAAAGAGATAATTGGCAAGAAAGATAAATCTTTAAAAATCAGACATATGTTCTGATTGAATAAGTATCTGAATATAAATCTAGACTTTGGTCCAAATATAGTCCCAGGTTGTATTTGAAAAGTCCTTCAATTCATTTCTCTTGAATTATCTTTATGATTCATGTGTTGGATTTTAATTACCATTAAAGAGAATTATTGAATGTGTATGCATGGGCAATGTAGGCACTATATTTTGTGGTACTTGATAAAGGAGAGAGGGAGAATTAATGACTGGCATGCTGAACTTTAATGGATTGTTCAAGAAAGCATTTGATAGGAAAAGGAAAACGTGATGCTTCCAGTATTGATGATTCATCAAATATATTCAGTGTTATAGAATCTTCTGTTACCACAACGCAGAATCACAGAGGTGTTCCTTTATTCTGTAACTGTACCTGTGAGATTACACTGCAAGTCCTGATATAATACAGAGAGTGATCAAAGTCTTTTTCCCTGTAAGGAAATATTCTTCCTATCATCAGTAGATGATACCATCCACCCATCACTTGCCTTCATTTTTTGGTCAATAGCTTAAAAACTAACTATAACATTCATAATTCAGTAGTTTCTACATACCTGTCTACTTTGCCACTGGCTCAGGCAAATTTAATGTGTTTTGTTTGTCTCAGTGAGTCAGTTTTATTGATGCTCTCATTGCAGGAGTTGCATATACATAATAAACTTTCTTGGGAAAGATGCTTCTTTGCATTAAGACTGAAAATTGCTCATTAAACAATTCTAATTTTAGCCTAGAAGATGTAAATTTAGGAATTAGGACCATAAAATCTAATCTCTGGTTAATTCATGCATGATAATTCTGGGAAGTAAATAATTGGTACTTATATTTGAGACAAGTTCAGTGTTTCAGCACAAAGATTTTATGTATGTGACTCTAAAAGTGGGATTGTTGTTACTCTTTCTTGAATTCAGTAGAGTCTGCAAAGACCACTTTATTATTTGTTTGATGATGTAGGCAGAGCATAAGGGAGCATAGTCATCCCACCATCATACAACAAAATTATGAATCTTTAATACTAGGTTAATTGTCAGTGTATATTTTTCTCATGAAAAAATGATAAGGGAAAAGGACAGGTCTCTCTCATTTAATTTGGCAGAAACATTTAAGAGCTCTGACTGCAATTATAATTTTATATATATTTATTATATGCTTATCTATTTTCTACATCTTATCATAAGAGCTGCATAATTAAGAGCTGAGTGCGGTTCATCATAATCCCTAAACCTATCACCTTGCTTGGAATCTTGTAAATGGTCAGAAATTATTTGTTGAGTGAATAAAAGTAATAGTAATCCAATATTTAAACAAATTCAAAACACTTTACTTGTTCTACTGAAATGTGTTAAGAAAAATTAGACTGTGATAAACTTTAATTTATTTTCAGAGTTACTGATGCTTCTCAAAAGGAAAAGGGAAAAATTATATATGTTCACCCTAACTCTCCTTTCTTAGTAGGTAACATGTGTTCTTATACAAATTATTGTAAATTTTTATTGTTGTTCAATTACAGTTGTCCCCATTCCCCCCATTACTCCCTCCTTCCCTACCCACCCACCCCCCACATTCAGTCCTCCCCCTTGTTGTCTTTGTCTATGGATCCTTTATAGATGTTCCTTGATGAACCTTCCCCTTCTTTCCCCCATTATCCCCCTCTTCCTTCCTCTCTGATTACTGTCAGTTTGTTCTTTATTTCCATGTCTCTGGTTATATTTTGCCTGATTGTTTGTTTTGTTCATTAGGTTCCACTTATAGGTGAGATCATATGGTATTTGTCTTTTACTGCCCGGCTTACTTCACTTAGCATAATGCTCTCCAGTTCCATCCATGCTGTCGTGGAGGGTAGGAGCTTTTTCTTTCTGCTGTGTAGTATTCCATTGTATAAATGTACCACAGTTTTTTGATCCATTCATTTACTGATGGGCACTTGGGTTGCTTCCCCCACTTTTGGCTATTGTAAATTGTGCTGCTAAGAACATTGGGGTGTGCAGGTTTTTTTGAATTGGTGTTTCAAGATTCTTAGGGTATACTCTGAGCAGTGGAAATGCTAGGTTAAAAGGCAGTTCCATTTTTAGTTTTTTTGAGGAAATTTCACACTGTTTTCCATAGTGGCTGTACCAATCTGCATTCCCACCAATGGTATACTGGGATTCCCTTTTTTCCACAGCCTTGCCAACACTTGTTGTTTGTTGATTTGGTTATGATGGCCATTCTCAATGGTGTGAAGTATGTCTCACTCTAGTTTTAATTTGCATCTTTCATGGCTAGTGATGTTGAGCATCCTTTCACATGTCTCTAGGTCCTCTGTACATCCTCCTTGGAGAAGTGTCTGTTCAGGTCCTTTGCCTATTTTTTAATTGGATTTCTTGTCTTCCTGGAGTGGAATAATGTAAGTTCTTTATATATTATGGATATCAAACCCTTGTACAATGTCTCATTGGCAAATATGCTTTCCCACGCAATTGGTTCCCTCTTTATTTTGCTGATGTTTTCTTTAGCCATGCGGAAGCCTTTCAATTTGATCAGGTCCCATTTATTTATTCTTTACTTTATGTCCCTTGCTCTAGGGGACATATTGGTGAAAATATTGCTGCATGGAATATGTGGAATTTTCCTGCCTATGTTCTCCTCCAGGACTTTTATGGGGTCACAACTTATATTTAAGTCTTTTATTCATCTTGAGTTTATTTTTTTGTAGGGTGTACGTTGGTTGTTGAGTTTAATTTTTTTCACATGTATCTGTCCAGATCTCCCAACACCATATGTCGAAGTGGCTACTTTTACTCCATTTTATGCTTCTGTTCCCTTCATAAAATATTAATTGACCATAGAGACTTGGGTTTATTTCTGGGCTCTCTATTCTGTTCCATTGATCTATATGCCTGGTCTTATGCCAGTACCAGACTTTTGATTACAGTGGCCTTGTAATATAGTTTGATATTAGGTATTGTGATCCTTCCTACTATGTTCTTTCTCAAAATTGCAGAGGCTATTTTGGGTCATTTATAGTTCCATATAAATTTTTTGAAATGTTTGTTCTATATCTGTGAAATATGTAATTGGTATTTTAATATGGATTGCATTGAATCTATAAAGTGCTTTGGGTACTGTGGACATTTTAATGATGTTAGTTCTTCCAATTCATGAACATAGTATATGCTTCCATTTATTTGTGTCTTCCTTAATTTCTTTCTTCAGTGTTATATAGTATTCTGAGTATAGGTCTTTTAGCTCCTTGGTTAGGTTTATTCTGAGGTACTTTATTTTTCATGTTCCTATATCAAATGGGATTTTTGAAAATTTCTGTTTCTGATATTTCGTTGTTGGTGCACAAAAATGCCTTCAATTTCCAAATATTGACTTTGTATCCCTTTGTTTTGCCAAATTCACTAAATAGGTTGAGTAGTTTCTTGGTGGAGTCTATAGAGTTTCCTTTTTAATATTTTATTGATTATGCTATTACAGTTGTTCCATTTTCCCCTCCTTCACTCCCCTCTACCCTGCACGCCCCTTCCCACCCACATTCCCCCACTTTAGTCCATGTCCATGGGTCACATATATAAGTTCTTTGGCTTCTACATTTCCTATATTATTCTTAACACCCTTCTGTCTATTTTCTACCTACCATCTATGCTACTTATTCTCTGTACCTTTTCCCCCTCTCTCCCCCTCCCACTCCACCTGTTGATAACCCTCCATATGATCTCCATTTCTGTGTTTCTGTTCCTGTTCTAGTTGTTTGCTTTTGTTTTAGGTGTGGTTGTTAATATCTGCAATTTTGCTGTCTTTTTACTGTCATATTTTTTATCTTCCTTTTCTTAGATAAGTCCCTTTAACATTTCATATCATAAGGGCTTGGTGATGATGAACTCCTTGAACTTGACCTTATCTGAGAAGCACTTTGTCTTCCCTTCCATTCTAAATGAAAGCTTCACTGGAGAGAGCAATCTTGGATGTAGGTCCTTGCCTTTCATGATTTGGAATACTTCTTTCCAGCCTCTTCTTGCCTGCAAGGTCTCTTTTAAGAAATCAGCTGACAGTCTTATAGGAACTCCTTTGTAGGTGAATGTCTCCTTTTGACTTGCTGCTTTTAAGATTCTCTCCTTATCTTTAATCTTGGGTAATGTAATTATGATGTACCTTGGTGTGTTCCTCCTTGGGTCCAACTTCTTTGGGACTCTCTGAGCTTCCTGGACTTCAGGGAAGTCCATTTCCTTTGCCAGATTGGGGAAGTTCTCCTTTATTATTTGTTCAAATAAGTTTTCCACTTGTTGCTCTTCCTCTTCTCCTTCTGGTACCCCTATAATTCGGATGTTGGAATGTTTAAAGATGTCCTGGAGGTTCCTAAGCCTTTCCACATTTTTTTGAATTCTTGTTTCTTCATTCTTTTCTGTTTGATTGTTTCTTTCTTCCTTCTGGCCCACTCCATTGATTTGAGTCCCAGTTTTCTTCCCATCACTATTGGTTCCCTGTACATTTTCCTTTATTTCATTTAGCATAGCCTTCATTTTTTTTTTAATCTAATTTGTGACCGAATTCAACCAATTCTGTGAGCATCCTGATCACCAGTGTTTTGAACTGTGCATCTAATAGGTTGGCCACCTCTTCATCACTTAGTTGTATTTTTTCTGGAGCTTTGATCTGTTCTTTCATTTGGGCCATTTTTTTTTTTTTTTTTGGTCTTGACATGCATGTTATATAGTGAGGAGTGGAGTCTTAGGTGTTCACCAGGGCAGGGCAACCCAGTCGCTGGGTTGTGACACTGGAAGTGGGGCAGGGGTCTGAGAGGGAACAATGGCTCTTGCTGTGCTCTCTGCCAGATTTCAGTCACTTCTCTCCACTTCCCACAAGCAAGTTGGGCCCTTCTGGTGCTGATTCTTGGGTGGGTGGGTTTGTGTACATTCTAGGACCCTGTGGATCTCTCCAACAAACTCTCCTGGGAGGCTAGGAGTTTCTTCCTGCACCTCAACACCCACATATGTTTTCAATCAGTGGTTTGAGGCTTTATTTCCCTGTGCTGGGACCCTGGCTTGCGTGGTCTGTCTCACTTTCTTATCTGAATGTGAATGTGGGACCACCTGGTCCACCAGCTGCCTTGTGCACCAGGTCCCTCAGGCTCCACATTCTGAAGCCTCGCTGGGCCCACCAGCTGCCGCCTTGCTGTGAGCCCTCTCTGCTCTGGCTGCCTGACTCCGCCCCTCCTAACAGTCTGGATGAATGTGTCTTCTTTAACTCCTTGGTTGTCAGACCTCCATACAGTTCAATTTTCTGTAAGTTCTGATTGTTTTTTTTTTGTTTGTTTTTAAATTGTCATTGTCCTTATTTTGGTTGTGTGAGGAGGCACAGTATGTCTACCTATGCATCCATCTTGGCCAGAAGTTTCTCTAGAGTTTTCTATGTACACTATCATGTCATTTACAATGATAGTTTTACTTCCTTTCCAATTTGGATGCCTTTTATTTCTCTTTCTTGTCTGATCTCTGTGGGTAGGACTTCAAATGGTATGTTGAATAGAAGAGGTGAAAGTGAACACCCTTTCTTGTTCCTGATCTAATATAAAATTATTCTAAAATGTCTTCTTTTCATTCTATCTGGAAGCTCATTCAACTAATAATGATTTCAAGACTTTCATCCTCCTGAGAATTAGCAGTATTTATTTCCCTTTCTCTCTCCCTTCCTTCCTCCCATCCTTCCTCTCTCCCCCTTTTCTTTCTTTCTTTCTTTCTTTCTTTCTTTCTTTCTTTCTTTCTTTCTTTCTTTCTTTCTCTCTCTCTCTCTCTCTCTCTCTCTCTCTCTCTCTCTCTCTCTCTCTCTCTCCCCTTCTTTTGTTTTTTGTTTGTTTAATAACATCTCTCTGTGATCCTGGAATTCTATTGTTGAAACAAACTTGGAAAGTAATCACCCTATCTTAAGAATGAAAAGTTCAAAGGAGTGATATTCCTACTATCATACTATTATTTTAGTAGCAGAATAAAAACTTTTAAAACAGCTAATGACCCCTAATTTATAATCATTTTATTTAAGTTAGGCTGGGAAATATAGCCACAAAAATAATCATAAATGATATTAAATTAATGAGATCTATGTATTTATACACATAGATAGATAGATAGATAGATAGATAGATATATTGAAGTGAGAATTGCAGTAAAACAGACTGGGCTGATGCAGATAGGGCCTTTGTCCTGCCACAAACACACAGATGTCTTGTTTCCCATTTTACTGAGAATATTGGAGAAATACGAGGAGAACATCTACAAACTCACACAAAATATTCATCCTTCTATAATTATCTTCATTTGCATATTCTTCTCTTATATCCTAGACTACCTATCTGTTCTCCTGTCTAAAAATGTCTCCCCTAACTCTGCATTAGATCGCTTCCAATCTTGCCTACTCTAGGTGGTTGCTTCAGCAATCCTTTCTATTCCTTTTATTATCAACTATTTTTATCCTACTAGATATTTTCTTTCAACTTTCGATTTTCTACTAATCCATTACCTTCACTCTTGTCTTTACTCAAGTTTTCTTGCCAGCAACCAAATGTTTGTAGTAACATGTTGGAAATTTTATGCAATAAAATGCTATAGAGCAGTTAAATATAGTTAAGTACATTTACATATACCGCTTTTAAAATGGTAAGTGAAAAAAATATTAATTTGTGTAGTATAAATATTGTATAGTATACTGTTTCTCCATACACTTCAAATCCCCCAAAAAAGACTTTATGTGTATGCATGTATTTGTATATATAATAGGTGAACTAGTTTTCAGTTTATAGTTTCCACTCTTTGTATATTTATATAGTAAAAGGATAAAAACACCAGAATAGTGGTTACTTCTCCTTTTGAGGGGATAGGGAGGAACAGGTGGGGAGGAGGAGAATAGTTTGAAGATGCTATAAAAATGATCTTTGGCTATATTTGGCTACATCCATAACACTTAAATTCTTTTTAATAATCTTGAGCAAAAGGTTAGCATTGTTAAATCTAAATAGTGCAGATTTCAGGGTTTAATGTGTGCTTGAAATTTTTCATAATTAAACAGTTAAAATGTTTTTACTCATGTAGACATATGCCTTCAAATCTACTGCACAGTAGGGATAAAATATTAATATGGAGATTAACAACTTGTTTATTTTTATTTCTAGGTAAATATTCACATCAAAAATTTTACATCAACAATCATGCATTCAGACCTCATATTTAAGTAGATATTTTAATATCTTCCAATCTGGACTTCCATAGAGTTCTGTGCATTTCTTTATAGTTTTAACATTCTGCCTCTGCATTATTCTCTACTTGCCTTATTTGTCATTGTACTATCACTAGGTAACATCCTGCCAGTTGTACAGGTGGTGCTCAGTAGAACATACAACAGCTTTACCAGTAGTAGTCTGATAAACTACCCAATACATGTAAGACCATTTAGGAGTTTCCTTTACAATTAGTGACGTGGTTTCATTGTGCATTGTGTGTGACTAAAAAGGGTGAGTGAAGTAGAGACTGAAACAGAGTGAAGAGAGATTGTGTTTTGGAGTAGGTGTTTGCATTTTACTTTGCCTTTGATTTTGCATTGGATTGGTACTTTATCTATCTTGTCAACTGGTCTTTTTGTCCTGGAAAAAAAGCCTAGCATATTCTAGGCTCAATTAACAATTTTGAATGAATGTATAAGTAAAGAATTACATGATACACAAGACCAATGGTATTTACATTAAACCAAGTGCTACCATCAAGCCAAAATATAAAAAGGGCTTTTCTTGTCTTGGGGTCTTATCTACTATGTATTGCAATATATTAGTTCTTCTTGATATTTTTCTTTAACATTTCCCTTCTCCTCGGAGTGTGTTTTTCACTGCCTTTTTATAATCACTGCTGGGTATCTTATGGCACTGACTATAACAGACCTCAATTTTAGGGGCAATATTAACCTGCACTGATTTGCTGGCATATAACATTTAAATACAGTGAGGTTCATTAATGGCATTTATGAGTTGCCAACTTCTTCAGTTCCAAGTCTGGGGTATATGAGAATGACAGTTGTATACATATACAAATGGGTGTGATTTGTCACACATGCTGATGTGCTCTACCATTCTCTTTGTCAGCTATAAATAATCATGGAAAATTCCTAATAATTCTAATAGAGTGAATTATAAAGAGGAACAAAATTCTTCTTTCTGTCGGTTTGAATCAGCTTTATTAAATACTAAGTATAAAAACAACAGCAGGATTTAGTAGTGTTTTTGTTCCTTCAGGAAAGGTATGTTTTTGATTTTTATGTAATTGATGTTGGAAACAACCACTATTGGAGCTCATTACCCAGCAGCATCCCCTCCATCCCTCTCTGGGCACTGAAAGCAGTGGTGTATAAACTCCAGGAGTGTGGTTAGCAGGACAAGTGTTGGAGGAACAAGAAATAATGACATTTTTCTTTCCAGGATATAGTCTCTTCACGCAGAGTCAGGCAGATTCGTTTGTGTGTTTTCCAAAGTCAAACAGTGGACTGAAAAATGCAGATACTTTATATGACAGCAAACATGTTTTAGGAAAGATAGCAAGACTAGTGTATTTTATACCACAGTATTTTAATATAAATTTGATTCAGTGTTTGGTTTGCTTCTGAAGTAATGGAACTTTTATTCATACCTAAATCATGCATTATACAGTATTTCACTATATCATAAGGAACAAAAATGAAATAGAACATATTTCCTGCTACCATGAATGCTACTAGGACTTGCATTTAAGAGTTTACAGTTCTGATGATTCTTTTTTTGCAAGCCACAGCCTAACATCATGAATACATTTTTTAAAAAAAGAAAACTTAGAGTTGTAGCATTAGCAAAACACTTTAAAGGATGTTTAATATAATCATTGTACCATCTAGAACTTCCAATACAAGTTTGAATGGAAATGCTGAGGCTACACATCCTTTGCTTTGTTTCTAGTCTTAGCAGTAAAGAATTAAGTCTCTGATCATTAAATGATCTTCAGCTATAAGGTTTTGTTGTTTGTTTTAGGATAGCTGCCCTTTAAAGTGCTGAAGAGGTTTCCTTAAATTTCTAGCTAGTTGAGTTTTAAATCAGGGATCAGTGTTATATTTTATCAAGAGACTTTTCTTCATCTCTCTTATTCTGAATCTGTTAAGACTGTAGTTTTGCTCTTTTTGTATGTTGATAAGGTAAAAAACATACATTCAATTTTGGGTGTTAAATAAATGCTATACAATTTATACAAGATTTGGTTACGATATATATGTCTTTATCTGATTTTGCTATCTGAATAATACTGGCATTGTAGATTGTGTCAGGTTCTGTAAGAATCTGTATTATTTTTTCATTAAAATTAAAAAAAAATTAACCAGTAAAGCCTGCTGGATAAGAGCATTCCTTACAAAAAGGCTTTTTTTTTTTTAAACTTATGAAGATTTTCAGTTTATTTATCTGTTTCTGAGTTAGCTTTTGTCATTTTGGCTTTCAAATAATTTGTCTAATTTATCTAAGTTCTCAAATATTGGCAGAAATTCACTTATAAAATGTTTTTTACTATTATTTTCCTTATCATTAGTGATGGTTCTCTATTATTCTTGGTATAGGCAATTGTTCAGTCTAACTAGAAACTTGTCAATTTTATTGATTTTTTTAAATCAGCATTTTGTTTAATTGATTTTTCTCTATTTCATTGATATCTGCTCTTATTTATTATTTTCTTTCAGTTTGATTTGGATTTAATTTTTTCTACTTTGTCTAGTTTCCTAAGGTGGAATCTTTGATTATTGGTTTTGCCCTATTTATTTTTCCAAGATAAACATTTAATGCTATAAATTTCCCTATAAGAACTGTTTTACAATTCATCTCACAAATTCTATAATTTGTGTTTTCATTTTCATTCAACTAAATATATTCTAATTTCCCTTTTGATCTCCATTTTGACCTATTGGTATTTAGAAGTGTATTATTATTGCTAACTTGTTTCTAATATGAGAAAATATATTCTATGTGATTGGGATAATTTCTGTTTAGCAATCTTTCTTATGAGCTCAAGAAAAAATATGATTTTGCATATTATACAGCTTTTTCTTGCTGTTAGGGTAGGAGTAATATTCTATTAAAGCTTTCTACATCTTAAATAGAAGCCAAACTCCTCATGCAGAGCTCTTAAAATAATTGCTAATAGTATGTTTAGAAATAGAAAAAAACATGTCTGTGTGTTCTTTGTGGGGACATTTTTTCTTCCCAATGAATAGACTTATACTCTATTTATAACATAAATATTTCAATGTGATCTGTTTAATCCTTACCTATAAACTGTCTCCTCTATTAATTTTTTTATTTAATTAAATTTATTGAGGTGACACAGGTTAATAAAATATAGGTTTCAAGTGTACAGTTCTATGATACATCACTTGTACATTGCATTGTGCGCCCACCACCCAAAGTCAATCTCCCATCACCATGTATTTGACCCCATTTAACCCGTTACTACAGTCCCACGCTCCTTTCCTCCAATGACCACAATACTGCTGTGTCTATGAGATTGTCTTTGTTTGTTTGCATTGTTTGTTCATTTGTTGCTTTCAGTTTTATATCCCACCTATGAGTGAAATTATAGAACTCATACAACTCAACACCAAAAAAACCCAAACATTCCAATTAAAAAATGGGCAGAGGACCTGAACAGACCCTTATCCAAATAAGACATACAAATGGCCAATAGAAATATTAAAAAATGTTCATGTCATATTAGGGAAATTCATTTCAAACCTACAGTGGGTACCACCTCACAGGTCTTAGAATGGGTATTATCAATAAGACAAGTACTAGCAAGTGTCAGAGAGATTATAGAGAAAAAGGAACCCTCCTTCACTGCTAGTGTCAGCCACTCTGTAGACTGGTACAGCCACCATGGAAAACAGTGTGGAGGATCCTTGAAAGATTAAGAATAGGGTTACCATATGATTCGGCAATATTTCTTTTGGGTACCTATCCGAAAAATTTTAAAGCATTTATTCACAAAAATATATACATGTCTATACTCATTGCAGCATTATTCATGGTGGCCAAGTCATGGAAACAACCAAAATGTCCTTCAATAAACAGATGAAGAAGATGTGTTACATATATACACAATGAGATACTAAAGCTAAGTGAAATAATTCAGACAGAAAAAGTCAAGATCCATTAAGTAATTTTCAGTCAGATATCTTGAAACATAAACTATCCAATAAGATAACTACCTAGAATCTCTTAAATTATGAGATTTAAAATGTTTTCTATCCCACTATTTATTATCTCATTTTGTGCTGAAAGTCTAAATAGCAATAATGTAACTTTATGTTCATGGAAACATGGGTAGGATTCTTTATGTCTTCCCAGTGGCTGACATGCAGACCGTAGCTCTGTAGAACATTTTGGACTTTATGCCCTCTTTGTGGTACTGAGAAGTCTTTGTACACTAACAGAAGTTTAGCCAAAGTAGTAAGAGAATTATATGATATATGTAGGAAAAATCAAATTTTTCTTTTAAGTTTCAAGAAATTGCTAGCCATATTTGAAGTTTTATATTTGTTATAAGGGTCAAATTAGATTCTGTATATGAAATCATATTCTGAGCTGTAAGATGAGAGACAAATATTAGTAATATGGTTTATGCATGTAGTATACATTCCATAAACACTTTTTGAATTGGTACTGCTTCCAGGGATGCAGAAAATTTCCATAGAACCTTTAAAGCTTCAAGAGTAAAAGCAGATGAACTATATTTTGGCTGCTCTGACTTTATTCTTGTTAATGTTATATAAAGTACCTTTTAAAAATTACTAAGAATTAGAAAAGTATAACTCTTTTTAGATTGAGTGTCATCTTTTACATGCCTTCCATTAGTGTACATAATGCTTAAAGAATGTTTATACTCTGTAGGAATTAGTGCAAGTTCTGTTGAATAAGAAATATTTGGAGAAAGCTAATAATATGTCAGAATGACTTCAATGGGTCTGAAATGCCTGATACGATATACAGGAAGGATGCTTTTTCTTTCCCATGTAAATACTCAATCTTTTTGCTATGCCAACTTAATCCTTACTCTGTGTTCTTCCAAACATCTTTAAATAGAAAACTGAAAAAAAAAAGCCTCTTACAGCATCAATTATTTTATCATTGATTCTGTCATGATAGCAATAATAATTTTTAGCAATCGTTTCTTTTTTAAAAAATATATTTTATCAATTATGCTATTACAGTTGTCCCATTTCTCCCCCATCATTCCCCTCCACCCTGCACACCCCCTCCCACCCATATTCCCTGCCTTTAGTTCATGTCCATGTGTCATAAGTTCTTTAGCTTCTACATTTCCCATACTATTCTTGCCCTCCCCCTGTCTATTTTCTACCTACCATCTATGCTACTTATTCTCTGTACCTTTCCCCCCTCTCTCCTCCTCCCACTCCCTTGTTGCTAACCTTTCATGTGATCTCCATTTCTGTGGTTCTGTTCCTGTTATAGTTGTTTGCTTTTGTTCTAGGTATGGTTGTTAATAGCTGTGAGTTTGCTGTCTTTTCACTGTCATATTTTTTATCTTCTTTTAAAGTATTTGAAAATTTTAAGAAGCATTACATCACATGACTGAACTGATTTTTACATGAAAAAAATTCTGCACACCTTTTTATTACAAAAGGTTTTTGAGGAAATACAGAACTATATATACATGGACACAGGAGATTGGCATTTTTGAGATAAGCTAAATAACTATCAGGTATTGAACTCAAACATTTAAAAAATACTAATTAATGCAAATATAGTCTAGTCCTTCACTCTTTAACATATTTCTGAATAACTTTTAAAAGGACAAGTTTTTTTTTAATAAATGAAACTCTAACTCAAAAACATATAAACACTAAAAAAATTGATTCTTTATCCAAGGGTAAACTTTTTTATTTATATTTGTACCCAGCTGGCAGTGGGTGGTATTTCATTCCTGGAAATGCATATCTTGAAAAGCAAATGCTTAGAGAATATTTATTTAGCTACAAGCAATGACATTTCTAGCTCTGAAATGTCATTTGGAGGAGTCCCTGAGTTCAGGGGAGAGACATGTGTCTGATGTGGCTTTGCTTTGGCAGACTCTGTACAGCTCAATTTTCAGATTGATGGGTCTTGTAAAGTTCTAATGGTTTTGTTGATCATGCTGTACTTGGCAGCATGATTTGACTGGGTTTATGCCATATCCGCACCAATATAATTATTGTCATTAGTATCATTGATATGCATGCATTCTCCTTGTTGTTCTTTGGATCTCTTTGGAGAAGAGCAAACTCAAACTGATGATCATGTCCAGTTTAATTTTTAAAACAAAAGTATTTTTTTAACCATACTTGAGACCATGTTGGAAAAAATAAGAACAGAATGAAATTAATTTGGTTTTTTTTTGTATATGCAATTTTGATTTGTAACATTCTTTATCTCATTTCTTACAATCTCTTCTTATGTTTTAGTATTTTGATACAGCTGATTATAATAGCATGTCCAGGCTTTTATAAATTTAATAATAAACCAGGTTAGAGTTGGAGGTAGCTTTCCTTCACTGATTTATTTTTAAACAACTTTCATTCATAATTACCAAAAATGAAACATTGTGATGTCATAAAACCTGGAAAAAACTGGAGTGAGAAACCCCAAACGAACTACCTGTAACCATTCCTACCTACAGATATTTTTGGTATTTTGTATCTGTTTGCCTTTCCCAGCTTAGGGAACAGTGTGGCAACCGAGTCGAGCCTCTAAAGAATGAGAACTTGAACTCTATCCCTGGGCTTTTGTTCCAATGATTCCTTACCTGTGTGTGGAAAATGAAAGAGAAGCAGATACATTAAGGATACCATTGCTGGATGGTTCGTGCATAGGCAATGAGAGGAATCCTCCTAAACTGTGAATCATTCATTTTCAACGATTCATTAATCAATCACTTCTCACTTTCAAGCTGATCTTCTGGAGCCCTGCATGATTATGAAATAGGTCACATTAGTACATCTTCCCTGGAGCTTGGTTCTCAGTTGTGCCAGCTTCTGATGCCCCTGCTCTCCTGGGCCCCTGGTCCAAGCACTTCCCACTGCCATATGTCAGTTCTACACTCGTGTCAGCATGGAGTCATGTGCTCAGTCTCCCAAGCTTAGAACTTCTCAAATTTTTCCTCTCTCTAATATTTTTATCAGAAAAATTAAAATGGACCTTACAATAACCTCCATGATTTGACTCCAGGATTCCACTCCAAATTCATCCCCTATTATGCTCCATTTTACTCAATAAGAGCCAGTCACGCACTCCTTCTTTCTGTTTTGTTCCTTGAATATGTCAAACTCATTCCTGTCTCACTGACGCAGGGCTGTTGGACTGAGTTAACACCTCTGGAATGCTCATTTTCTTTCTTTTCTTTAAATATTATTTTATTGTTGTTCAATTACAGTTGTCTGCATTTAACCCCCACCATTCACCCCCTACCTCAGTCATCCTCACCTCTCCCTCTTGCTTCCCCCACCCCTTGGTTTTGTCCATGTATCCTTTATAGTTGTTCCTGGACACCCTTCCCGCCATTATCCCCACCCACCTCCCTTCTGGTTGCTGTCAGATTGTTCTTAATTTCAATGTCTCTGGTTATATTTTGCTTGCTTGTTTGTTTATTTGATTAGGTTCCAGTTAAAGGTGAGATCATATGGTATTTGTCCCTCACCACCTGGCTTATTTCACTTAGCACAATGCTCTCCAGTTCTTTTACCAGTTCTAAGCCCAAATGCCATCTCTTAGGTAGATCTTCCCTAATCATTTACTCTTTTTTATTTTTAATTTTTGAAAATTTATTTTATTTTTTTAAGATTTTATTTATTTATTTTAGAGAAGGGAATGGAGGGAGAAAGAGAGGAAGAGAAACATCAATGTGTAGTTGCCTCTCCCCCACCCCCTACTGGGGATCTGGCCTGCAACCCAGGCATGTGCCCTGAATTGGAAATTGAACCAGCAACCCTTTGATTCACAGGCTGGCACTCAATCTACTGAACCACACAGTCAGGGCCCTGATTGTTCCTCTTAATAATCATCCAATTAACACCTTTCCTTCCTTCCTTCCTTCCTTCCTTCCTTCCTTCCTTCCTTCCTTCCTTCCTTCCTTCCTTCCCTTCTTCCTTCCTTCCAGCACACATTGTTTAAAATTGCCTGTGGTTTTTATGTATTTATTGTCTGTCTTAATTCTCTTCCACTGCCCCCCCCCCCATTCTCACACTAGAATTTAAGCTCCATGTAAATAGAGAGCTTGTCTGTTTTATTTAGCTCTCTGTTTTCATTGTTTAGATGAATCTAGCATGGAGAAAATGCTTGTTAAAGAATTGCTGAATGAATGTTGAATAATAGAGCTTTGTTATCCAATAGGATGAATGTGATTATTAGAAAAGCTCCAAGTCATAGAATCTCAAGTCCTTCTATACATGCTTGGGTCAATGAGGGCCTAACCTTAAAGATAGAGAGAGGGGGAAAAAAGGCTGTCCACTTTCTCTAGAGAAAATGAGAGATAATTTTCATTTCTTCCTAATCTAAGGAATTTCCTACATTCCTAATATAAATATATAACATTATTTTAGTAACTGCATCATAGTCAATCATATAGACATAACAGTTTTAATCACTAATCCTTTTTAATTAAATTTATTGGGGTGACATTGGTTAATAAAATTATATAGTTTTCAAGAGTATGATTCTATGACACATCATCTATGTATTGCATTGTGTATCTGCCATCCAAAGTCAAGCCATCTTTGTTACCATGTATTTGACCCCTTTTACACTTTGCTAACCCTTGCCCACCTTCCCTCTGGTAACCGCCATACCCTTGTCTGCATTCATGAGGTTGTTTTTTAAATATAATCTTTTTTGTATCTTTTTTCCATTACCATTTAATCCTCTTATAACCCTCTCCCCACAGCAATCACCATACTGTTGTCCATGTCCATGAATCCTTTTTCCTTTTTGCTCATTCCATTTGTTTGTCTGTTTTGTTCATTTGTGTCTTTCAGTTTTATATCCCACATATGAGTGAAATCGTGTGGTTCTTGACTTTTCTCTCTGACTTATTTTGATTAGCGTGATATTCTCAACTATCATTCATGTTGTCAGGAATTGCAGTATTACATCTTTTTGTGTTTCTGAGTAGTATTTCATTGCATACGTGTACCACATCTTTTTTTTATCTAATCATTGATCATTTGACTCTCTTCCATCTTTTCTGTATTATTAATGTCACCTTCATGAATATCTTTGTACACATATATATATCTTTTCTACAATTTTATTAATTTCCTTAGGCTACATTCCCTGAAATAAAATTGCTATATTAAAATGTTTACCTCTCTTTGAATATTTTTTATACTGTTATTTGAAAATCTTACTACCAAAATATTTGTGATTTAGACAGAAGAAAAAACATAGATCTTTTCAGAAAAGTTTAGAATTCTTGGATTTACTCATTTAACTTTCTAGTTTTAATTCCAGTGAAACTGCATTGCTAAAGTACACGAAGACTGATTTTTTTCCCCAAAGAACCAGAGAAAAGTAATTTGTCTGTCTTACTCTTTAGCCATTTCAACCAAAATAGGAAAGTGAAGTGTTTCAAGTTGTCACTCTTTCTTGCTCTTAAAATAAATGAAGTTCAAAGTTAATAAAAAACTAGGTTCAAAACATACCAGTAAGAAATAATATTCACATTTATCATAGTTTTAATGAATAGAATTCTTTAACTTACATAAAATGATATGCATCTCTTTTCTTTTTTAAAAAACAAAGGTGAGTATTTTTGTTTTTATTTATTTGTTTTGAGTTCATAATCTTTATTTATAATTTTTCAAATTTTGAACACCTTTTAGTTTTATTGAAACATAAATATATAACACCCAGAAGCATTGGTTCCTTTCCAGATCACTTTTCAAAGTATATTTTATTGATTATGCTAATACAGTTTTCCCAATTTCCCCCCTTATCCCCCCTTCACCCTGCACCCCCAACCCTCAAGCATCCCCCACCTTAGTTCATGTCCATGGGTTGTACATCTAAGTTCTCTGAGTTCTCTGTTTCCTATACCATTTTTGACCTCTCCCCATCTGTTTTATAAAGTTAAACTGTGTTTTCTCTCAAAGGATGACAATCCCATGCTTTAAGAACCCTTCTAGAGCAGGTGCTTTTTATTTTTTCATCTCTCTTTTGACATGAACAAGGAAATGTAATGCACTTACTGCTCTGCAAAAACACCAATAGTAGTATACTCCAGAAATGTCTAAGTAAAAAAGAAAAAAATAAAGGCTTAAACTGTATGGCTTTTGTGGTAATGTCCTTGCTACACGATCCAGAAATCGCACTCCCAGATATTGACCAAATTGAGTAGAAAACTTATGTCCATGCAGAATCTGGCACAGAAATGTTAATAGCAGTTTTATTCATAATTGTCAAAACATGGCAACAATTAAGATGCCCTTTGATAGGTAAACAGTAAATAAATTGTGTTTCATTCATATAAATGCCTCAGCAATTAAAAAAAAAAAAGCTATCAAGCCACCAAAAGACATGGAGGAACTGTAAGTTTGTATTACTCACTGAAACAAGCGAATCTGAAAGGCTATGTTCAGTATAATTCATATGAACCACAGAGACAGTAAGATAGGTGATTAGGGGAAGAGAAAGAGAGATGAACAAGTGAAACAAGGGATTTTCAGTTTAGTGAAATTGTTCTGTATGATACTGTAATGGTTAATATATAGCATCATATATTTGTCAAAACCCATAGAACTGTACAATACAAAGAATGAGCCTTAATGTAAACTATGGACTTTAGTTACAATAAGTAATCAAATATTTGTTAATTATAACAAATGTACCACGCTAAAACAATATAGTAACAGAAGGGGAAATTTTGTGCGGGGAAGGAAGGGCTAGGGGAACTTTCAGCACTACCTTCTTCATCCATCTTTCTATAAATCTAAAACTGTTCTAAATAATTAAAGCTATTAATTAAAAATAAGAAATCAAGTGTGACTTTTTGTCCTTCTATATCTGACATTTTAGTATGGTCTAGTGACAGGTTATCCTATTCTATATATTTTTTTCAGATAAAACTATTTTGCCAATTTGCTATTTCAGACCCTCTCACCTTCATTCAATTAGATGATTCATCGATCATTTCTCACTTCCCAGCTGATCTTCTGGAGCCCTGCATTGAAGGCTCAGGGTAATTACCTGAGTGAACATTTTTGGTTTTTGTTAGGTTGGACGCATATTCCTATAGCCCAGCTGTACTTGCTATAGTTCTGTTTGAAAAATGATAGAGAGCATGTCGAATCTCTAGACCTCATTCAAGATGCTTTTATAGTCAATATTATTTGATCATATGGTAAAGGGAAAAATAATGCTAAAGTTGGTAAGTCTGTTCTAGATATCTTTCCCATCAATCAAATTATAACCTTGCTGTTCTCAGCTTGTCTATAAGGCTTAAATTAGTAATGTAACAATAACAATTTCTATTGACAGTCTTTATTTCTGTTTTATAAAAAAATTTAGCTTTATATTTAAAAGTAATAAAAGTGATAATATCTGAAATTTTAGAAAAACCTCTGCCATTAAAATTTTTAATTTTCCTAGCCAAGTTCATCTGAAATCAGAGAAAATGACTCTCAAGTAGGCTACCTACAACTTGACTAATGTGATGAAAAAAAGAGGTAAATATTAAATGTAGTGATTTAACTTCCCTCTGGGCTTTGTTATGCACATGTTAATATTAGATTAATGCTACCCTCGCCATGTTATCTCACACTACGGAAATCATACTGGTAAGAGCCCCTGCCGTTCAGATCTATAAATGCTAATGGCACTGTGTTCCCTTTGCTGTACCTGCTTCCTCATGATGTGAATGTTCAATTTAAGATGCAGCTCACTATCTGTATTGGCTTACTCATGCATTAATTAGAGCAACTTTTTTTCTTCTTCATGGATGAATATTGCCTTACCAATGAGAAATCTAATACTATCTGTCATCTGATAAATAAGCTCCTTGGAAACATTTTGAATTGAAAGTGAGTGGAAGTTCAGTCATTGGACTTTGACGTTGTCACCTTGCCCCCTCTGTCTCTGACTCAGCGCTGATATTGTGTGTTTAGGGAAGGAAGCCCTTTTGAAGCAGGAAGCTTCTGGCCCCTTAGTTGTTTTAGGTTTCCTTTCACTTCATTAAGGTTAGTGTTTGTCCAGAAGAATAATTTTAGAAAATCTTTGATTAACCACCACTGCAGTATGATTTTCTAGGAGAACAATAATTTTTGCAACAGCGTGTGCCTATTTTAGGCAAAATAAAGAGTCTGTAAATTAATATACATAACCTTAAGCCCAATTATATACTGATATAGGATTATTCTATAAATATTACCTAAAGGATAATATGTTTCTTTAATGCAGAAGTTACCAAAAATGAACTCAGTAAAGAAATATTCAAGATCTTTAATAACTAGATAAAAATTTCTCTTCTGGTATTCTCATATAATAAATGAAAGAGAAGTGTGGTTATTTTTCAACATTTTTCAGTCCATTCTTACTATCTGAAGGAGTTGGACTTTTAGTCAGATGAGAATTTGAAGAAAAATATATTATTTTGAACTAAAATTTTTTCCAACATTACATAGTTGGAGAAATTTAGCTCTGAACTATGATTTTGAGTTATTTAATTTCCCTTCCTTCTCTGGAACCCTATATTTTCATCTTGGGCTTAACTTTATAAAAGTAATTTCTTTAAGCACAGAAATATACCTAAGAATCAGGGATGGCTACATAATTTCTGTGACCCAGTGGAGGATGAAAATGTGGGCATCCTTGGTCAAAAGTCAGGGAAAAAGTGCCCTGAAGGGTACAAAAATAAAAGGCTTTTCCATTAAAAAAATACCTAAAAGGAAATTATAATTGATAATTGACTTCTAAAATATGGGCTAGTTTCTACATTTATAGAAATACAAATACATTTATGAATATATATATATAGAGAGAGAGAGAGGGAGAGAGCACGCTATGTATTTTATTTAGTTCTAGATTTATACAACTCGGAATGTAAAAAGAGCTGACAACATCTTCTTAAAGGTATCTATTATCTTTCTTTCGCCCAAGACAAATGCAGATTAATAATGGTGTTGGGAGAAATTCTACTCCATCCATTCCATTCTGCATTAATCTAAAAAATTAAGAAAACATATTCTCTTTTTCATATTCTCTGTCCACAGATGAATTATGATTTAAGTCAAAGCTCTGAAAGTAGAATCATGGTTCCTAGGCAGAGACGCAGTATCCTCTTAGGACTCCCTTCCTCTATGACTACAGGAAAGAGTTCAGTCTCATGTCGTGAGAACTGCACACGTGCCTGACACGTTCAGCTTGTTTACTGTTTCCTGCACTCCATCATGTTAGAGGTTGCCTCGCTCCTGACTCTCATTTACATACCAAGATCATTCTCACTGAAGTGTTTTCCTTCGATCTGAGTAAGATTCATGGATTTTCCTGTTACCTAGTACACAATGTTTCATGTAGTCACTATTTACGGCAAGTTTACCCTTTCAAGTGTGTTTCGCAAGAGGACAATTCAACTTTATTTTGCTACCTTATTAATATTCTATATATGTACACATATATCTAAATTCATCTACTATTGTAACATATATGTTCAGATTATGTGCAGAAATTCTTTTTAATCATGAAGTCCATTCAAACTCTTCTCAGACTAGAAGCTTTTACATGTTTGTAAAACAAACCTGTTGTTCCCAAAGTTTTAGTCTTCTATAGAATCTTGTTTTTAATATTCAGAATAGCTAGAAGCTTCCCCATTCTACTTATGTGTCCTTAATGAGGATAACTGAGGATATCCTCAAGAATATCTTCAGGAGTTCTCTGAGAGCTGTCCTGGCTGGTGTGGCTCAGTGGATTGAGTGCCAGCTTGTGAACAAAAGGGTTGCTGGTTTGATTCCCAGTCAGGGCACATGCCTGGGTTGCAGGCCAGGTCCCCAAGTAGGGGCTGTGTGAGAGGCAACCACAGATTGATGTTTTTCTCCGTCTTTTTCTCCCTCACTTCTCCTCTCTCTAAAAATAAATAAAACATTTTTAAAAAGCATTCTCTCAGAGTTGTCATTTCTCTTTAGCTCTTGCTCTGATATCCTGTATCTTTCCAGTCTTTTCTTTTCTGCTTCCTTGATAGTTTCATCCCACATTGTACACTCATGAACACCTTAATCTTCTCCCACCTCCAGTGACACAAATGCATGATAATTATATGAAGTCAAAGTTCTCCTCAGTATTTGGTGTAATAGAGGTAGTTTATAGTACTATACAGTAGGGGTAGCAACCTAAACACTTAATATTAGCTGTCACTCAAAAATTTACTCATGCTATGACAGGGTTAGCCTCTTACAGGTCACACTCCCATTCTGTTCCAGTTTATTATCATCTTCTCTTCTTCCCTCTTTAGTTCCAAGATCTGACATCAGAATCTTTATAGCTTCTTGTACACAAAAATTAGTTCACTCGTTCACTCCTTCTTCTGCAATGTAAATTTTGACTTTTAACTGTTCAGAATAAAACAAAAAATTATTAAAATGTTTTCTTAAACAAAGGGCCATCCGTTGGTTCTCTTTTTGATAAAGCATACCATTTGTAAAAATTATGACATAAGTCCTTTTCTTATTTTTTTGTTATATGCTCCTTCCTGTAGTAGTTTATATATTTATTCATCCAGTATTTAAAAGATATTTGCTGGTTGTCACTGCGTGAGGATTATGGGTAATGATCTCTTAGTACACTAGGTTCTGACAGACTGCACCAGCAATAAGACTCAACTCTGTCCTCAAGATCTCTACAGTCTACTGGGGTGGAGCGGGCAGTAAACAGACAAATGCAATGTAATGTGACTCAAGCTATGTCAACAGATAATGTAGAAACATCAGTGGTGTTATCTAACCTGCAAAGAAGTGGAAGGATCATGGAAAACTTCTTAGAGGGAGATAGTCTGAGATGTTGGACATTAGAGAGAAGGCAAATAAGAGAAGAATATGAGAAGCAAATATAAAAATGATGAGTGATGAGAAAAAAGGTGAAACTCTTAAGTGAGAACTAGGTTTAAAAATACAGAGTACTGTTAGCTTTCTTAGTGATTGTTTTATTCAACATACTATTTTTGTGATTTTTTTAAAAGCTAAATTTCTTCTGTTATTCCTATTAAGTCTAGATTTGATGGATGGAATTGGACAGCATTATGCTAAGTGAAACAAGCCAGGCAGTGAAAAACAAATACCATATGATTTTACCTATAAGTAGAACCTAATCAAGAAAACAAATAAGCAAGCAAAATATAACCAGAGACATTGAAATAAAGAACAAACTGACAGTAGCCAGAGGGGAAGGGAGAGAAGGAAAACAGGGGAAAGAAGGGAAAGGATGTCCAAGGAACATGTATAAAGGACCCATGGACAAAGCTAAAGTGGGGAAGGATTGAGGGTGGAAAGTGGAGGTGGTAGATGGAGGTGGTAGGGCAAGGGAGAATGTTGGCGGGGAAATGGAAACAACTGTACTTGAACAACAATAAAAATAAATAAGTAAATAAATAATTTTAAAAATATCATTATCTAGCTATCTAGATAGTGATAAAAATATCATTATCTAGATATCATTTCCTTCTTGAGATGTAGTATTGAACCCTGTGAGCTTTGTGAAAATATGTTCAGTTGAAAAGTTACCCACACAGTATAATTCATATACCTGAGCAGATTTTTTTCTCCTTCATACAGGATATAGTTGATCTTTAACATAAATGCCTATTAAAAACTACAACAACATTTAATTGGCTGTCAGTTGTCTGTAGATAATAATGAATAAAAATGTTGATACTTTTTTCTTCTGATTACACCAATGTTTTTTGTTTTAAAATAATTTTCAAAAATTATTATTTCTTATCAGAGGATATTTTCCTTTTATTTTATTTTAATTTATTGTTGTTCAGTTACAATTGTACCACTATTTTTCCCATTGCTCTCCCAATGTTTTTGTCATTTACAAATAGTCTTAGATGATTTTTTTAATATGACACCTCTAAATATATAGTAATGAGATAGTGTTAGTGTGTGACATCTATTTTAGATATTACAGAATTGAGTGTGAGTCAAAATCCCAGTTTTACTACATGTGCTCTAAGGTACACTCAAATAATAAAATAAGGCCCGATGCTATTCCAAAGAGTTTTTGGTATGAAATTGAATGCATATTGTATCGTTCAAAGGACAGTGTTCTGAAGTAAAAATAATTCTGTTTAAATATTTATCCATATATTTAAAAACTTACTGTCAAAATGCTTAATGTCTTGTGATTTTAAAAAGGACAGTGCATATTTTGTTTGGTTGTGAGGGAGCACCCTTCACTGATTTTAAGGTGGTTGTTTGCTGGTCTCCCATTGTGTTTCACGATTTGCGTGATTTCTGAATTTTTCAGATGTCGGGTAAAGGTTGATTTCTGTCCTTAATTTGACTTCGAGATACCCACAAGAGAAATACCTTTGGGGATATCTTTTTTTCTACACTAATAGTCTGTTTTGAAATTTTCAACAATATGTAGCCCTGAATACAGCTGTGACCTCTTTATATTTTAAATTAAAAAAAAAATCAAGTATGAGCTTGTAAAATACTGAGGTGAAATGAAATTCTTTAAAGGCTCAAGTGTTCAGTTTACCTCACATCTCCTCACAGAATTTGTCCTTATGGGCCTGAGGTAAAAAGTCGATCTCAGTGGTTCATAATTAATGTCAGGGAACTATGATCCTGGCATGACACAAACTCTATCACCCAGGGAAAAAGGTAAAGAAAAATGATGATTGCTCAGCAATTTACACCAGAGAATAAAAGGGAAAGACATTTTAAATTAATGGTGCCAAAGCCTGGATGCTGCTCTGCCACATTTCATCAATCTTTTCTGAACTGTGTCTCCTGTGGAAAGGGCCCTTCACAGTTACTTGGGGAATACCAAACAGTACACTTTTCAAAAGAAGGTGGCTTTCACTTGTACATTTTATTGCAAAAGTTTCTCTGGAGTACATATGCTTTTAGTGTAGAATTTGATTAAAATATATTCTGCTACTTGGAAAAGCTTTTCCTTACAAAAGCTGTCTAGTTTTATTGTCAAAATGATATTCAATTGCAGTATCTTTAATTGCTTTTAAGAAACTTGTAGAAACATTATAAACTCATTGTCCTGAGGTTTTTACAGACCTGAAATGCATTGTCTCTGTATTCACTTCCTTAAGGACCAGAAAGTTGGCTTTGGTAGAATTTGTCCAGAACATTGCGTGCATTGGTAAACTGTGGTCTCTCTCTTTTCACACAGCATCTGTATAGCTCTTCACTTAATGCGTCATCTAGTGCTTCTGTTTATGTAGCAAGCAGACAGCCAGAGGAAGATCTGTAGCTCTATAAAAATGACAGACAGATATCACTATTTAGGTTGCTGTGAAGGGATAGTAATGTGAGATGTAGTCTGATCTGAACTTTCTCCCCTCTGAGCTCGATATTGCTCCATTTTAGGTCATTTTTCAAAAGGCATGGAAGCAACAGTGCCTAGGATAGTGGCCATAAGTTGATATTTGGACAACACATTATTTATGAATGTCCTGTTTTACAAATTATGTCTAAGCAATGTGAGGTAATTATAAAAATATACACAATATTTTGGAAAATTTATTTTATTTATAGATGTGTGCAGTTAACAGAAGTGGCTCTGTGGCATTCCTGTTTCTCAGGGAAGGGTGTTGAGCACGAAGTTATATGTGCACACATACCCCACACTCACATCCAGGCATGCAATATAAATATGTGTGATTAGTTTGCCTATGAAGAGATATCATAATAGATTTTTAGTGTTGTATTTAACCTGATGTCCCAATGTCTGAACAGAGAAACAGAGAGAAAGCATTCCATCTAAACATTAGCAAAGTAGTTGTCTCTCTCACAGTGGAATTTACACAGTGCTAATATAGAAGTATACACCCAATAGGTACTGCTGCTGTACATGGTTATTTTTATAATGGTACAAAGGTCAAACAAAGAAACTAGACAATGCAGCATTTTGAGTTACATAAGTTATAGGAATTCAGTTTAACTGGGAATCTAATGTCTGGGATGGTCTCAAAATCAAAGAGGGGGAAAAATCTCATGTTCATGGATTGGAAGAGAATATTGTCAGTACTACCCAGAGAGATCTACAGATGCAATGCACTCCCTGAAAATCCAAGTGATTATTTTTCAGCAATAGAAAGCCTCATCCTGAAGTCATATGAAATCTCAAGGGACCCTGAAGAGCCAAAATAATCATTAAAAAAGAAGAGAGGTGACCTTACGCTTCCTGATTTTAAACTTATTACATAGCTATAATAGTTCAAACAGTGGTCCTGGCATTAAGACTGATGGGTAGACAAATATAATGCAGTAGAGAGACCAGAAATAAAACCTCACATGTATGGTCAAGTGATTTTTGGTGAGTGTCAGGACCATTTAATGAGAAAAGGATAGTCTTTTCATAGACACAAATTAACACAAAATGGGTGAAAGAATGAAATATAAAAGTTGAAATAACAAAAATCTTAGAAGAAAATAGGAAAATTTTTCATGAGATTGGATTTCCTGATGATTACTTGGATATGACACCAAAAGCAGAGCAGAAGAAAAGAATAATAAATTGGACTTCATCAAAATTAAACACTTTTTTTTTACATCAAATAGCACTGTCAAGAGAATGAAAGGGAACATATGGGGTGGGAGAACAGATTTGCATATCATCTATCTAACAGGGGAATAATATCCAGGTAACATAAAAAATTCTATAACTCAAAACAAAGCAAAAATAATAACTCAAAATATGGGCAAAGGGTTGGAATAGACTTTTTCTCCAAAGAAAATAAATGATTAGTAAAAACATGAAAAGATAGCTGACATTACTGATCACTAGGAAAATGCAAAAAAAAAAAAAAAAAACCCATGAGATACCACCTCACACCTACAATTATATATAAAATATGATTATGTAATACACAATTATGTATTTACATGGTTATATACATAAATAAAAACAGAACATAAATTACTAGTGATGGTGAAGGAATTGGAACACTGGTGCATTGTGGGTGTGAATGTCAAAGGGACCCACTGCTGGGAAAGACAGCATGTCAGTTTCTAAAATAAACAGGCTAGAATTACCATTGATCCAGCAATTCTGCTTTCATAAGTATATGCCCCAGAGAATTGAAAGCAGGGGAATAGAATAGACACTTGTATACCAATGTTTGCAACTGCATTATTCACAAGAGCCAAAAGCTGGATGTAACCCAAATTTCCAACACATAGATAAGCAAAATGTGGAATATACATATGATGAAACATTATTCAGTCTTAAAAAGGAATGAAATTCTAATATATGGTCTAACATAGATGAACCTTGAAATCATTTTGTTAAGCAAAATATGCCAGACACAAAAGGAAAAATATTATATGATTCTATTCGAATGATGTACCTAGAACAGTCAAATTAGTGAGACAGAAAGTAGAATAGTGGTTACCAGATGTTAGGTGGGGAGAGAAGGAGAGTGTGTTTAATGGGTACATCAATTTAGTTTGGGATGATAAGCATTTTCTGGAGATGGATAGTGGTGATGGTTGGACAAAATTGTTAATACACTTACTACTGAAGTATACACTTAACCGTGGTTAAAGTTGTAAATTAAATGTTTATTTAAGGACCAAAATACTTACAAAAAACAAAGAACAAGGAGGTACATGTAAGACAACTTTTCTGGTATTAATACAGCCAGTATCTTTGAAATGAGGCTCTTTTTTTCTGTATTATCGTGGGGCATATTTGAAATTTGAGGAAAGAAGAATTTTCACAGATTCAAGAAAATTTTGCATACAGAAGAAACAATAGTTTAAAGCTCCCTAAAGTTATTACCATAATTTGTGTGAGTATTCATTGCAGTTCAGAGACAACTTGAGCAAGATTTTTGTGTTTGAGTAATTGATTATATAGGATATGAAGATTTATAACATGCAGGGTGTCAATGCCTGAATAAAATCTTGTTTTAATAATCCAAGAAAGAATTCAAGCACTTGAACTCTTAAATGTTAAACAGTAAAAATAATTAACTAATAGAAATTTCTTTTTTCTTCGATGAGACCATATCTTCATTCTGCCTTAATTTCATCATGGCATCATTACAAATTTCACTTTGACAAGGCACCTTGTGTCTCCCCTCCCTATATTGTACTGTAATGGACTATAATCACGTGTTCAGAGGATTTGGAGACATTACAGATTAAGGAGATTGTCTATGGCTCTGGAAGCTGGAATTGATGGCATTTTCTAACACTGGTATGCAAAAATATTCCCGCATGAATTCTAAGTCTACACATAGAGTAGTACGTGTATAAATAGAAGACTTTTTCTTCTCTTGAAAGCTGTATATTCTTCCACAAGAAAGTTTAACCTTGAAATGGAAAACTACATATGGGGATTGCCATCTCCCCCCTTTCTGTCTGGCTATCACAAATATGTCTGAGCTATAAAGAGGTGAGAAACTTGAAAACAGATGGCTTCTCTGTTTCTGTCTGTGTGAGCTGTAGAGCGTTTGAAGGAAATGTCAATCATGTAGGTTAAAATCTAAGAGCAGTCTACCATTTCATAGCTTTTGTCCTTAAAGCCATTTGTGAATCACTCTCATACCGTTTCCTTATTGAAGTGAATTGAGGGGATTTGCTACTTACTAGGATAACTTGGTTGCTAATAGTATATCATTTATATTTAACTAATGCACAACAAACAGGGACTGATGCGGCAATCACCCAGAACACTTTGACCTTTCTCAAATATTTGTATTAAACACCTAACCCTCCAATGAGGCACGACAATGAGCTAGTAGAACTGGGTGGTTAAGTTCACAAATTCTGGAGGCAAAAATTCTTAAGTTTAAATAACTTTATTTATTTTAATCTCCGTGATAAATTCTATTAAGTGAGGATTGTGGAATTCTAATATATATACCTAATTTATAAGCCTGTTCCAGAGAAGAGATAAAGTCTTTCATAAATTATCTTGCATAGATGAAACCTCGACAACAACCATGCAACTACCCATATATCTTTGTCATGTTTTTGAGATGTTTCTTGTTAATGTCATCCTACATCAACAGCTAGTATTACACGTGTACTTATGTTATATATGCATACCTATATAATAATATAGAGTTATGCAAAAGTTTATTGGACATATATTTTATACTGTTAATGTGAGCTCAGTAAAACTTCCCTTTCAGTGGTGAGCAAGGAAACAGGCATAATAATTAAAATGATTCTAACATTTTTTTGTAATATTATAATCAATTAGAACAATACATCAAAACCACAAGGGTAGCTGCTGAAAGATGGAGAAGCTCAGATCTTACTGCTTGAAACTAGCTTGATAGGTTAGGGGTGAATGTAAGCATCATTTTTATTTATTTTTTTTTAGGGTTCAAATGTGTTTTTATTTCTTTCTTTTTTTTTCTTTTCTTTTTTTTCAATCAGTATTTTTTAATTGTTGATCTTGTACAGTTTTCTGTCTTTTACCCCGCCCCAGCCCACCACCCCAGCCCTCCCCACCTTCCTCCCATTTCCACCCCCCATAGTTTTTGTCCATGAGTCCTTTATACTTGTTGCTCTAAACCGTTCCCCTTTTCCCCTGAAATTCCCTCCCCTCCCACTCTGGACACTGTCAGACTGTTCTCAAATTCAATGTCTTTGTTTATATTATGCTTGTTTGAAACACTCTTCCTGGAAATTCTAATTTACTTTCTCCATTTAATACTTATTGATATGTAAGAATTATACTTCAGCACTTCTGTATTAGATTATAACTCCTTAACACATATGTTATTATTGTAACTAAAAGGTAGAATAAATGAGACAAGATGGTTGTATTTACTTCCCATTCTGTCCTTCTAAACTCACACAGAGGGGCTATTCTTTTCTAACCGTGTGTGAGTTTGGGTTAGTGTCTATGGCTTTTAGTCATTGTTGAATAGTACAAGTCATCTGTTATACACATACATGCTCACAGCTATGCACAGAATATTCTCAGTTCAGTTATTCATGCTTCCAGTTCAGTGTAACACTGTAAATTGCTTTAAGAGACTTTTCAGTCAGAGTTAAAGCCTGCCCTTGCTCCAGCACAGCTTAAGTGATTAAACTGCTGTTTGCTGCCCGGCAGAGAGGCCTGTCACCCACAAATCTAACATTCTAGATTTGTCAAGTGCCAACCAGACACTACTCCACAACGTCCTCTAGGGGACCCTTAAATAAGCTTTTAAATGGTCACCCTGGAACCTCTTTCATTTGAATAACATATGTCTTACAGAAAAAAAATGTAAAATATTCAACTTCCATAGTGTAGAAGGAAAGATAGCCAATAGTGTTTGGGTGGAGAATTGAGGAAATGATGGGCAAGAAAAGGCGACTCTATATTAATGTCTAAAGTGATAAAAAAATAAAGAAGCTGGGATTTCAAAATATGATTTAAATTGCAAAGGTTACCAATGATACTACTAATAAAAGAAGAGTTAAAAATTAGGAGTCAGGAGAGAATAATTGATGAATAATATAAATGAACATATTCTTATCTTTCAGGGTGTGGAATCATAAATGATTACTTGTGTTGATAAACAAAAAATCATTATTTTGCATTTTTTTAATGTAAAAATAGGACTGTAAATGGGAACGTTAACAACAAATGTTGAAATGTACTTCAACCGCCTCACTCTAAAGTGTTTCTGAAGCTGGAGAAGAGTGGGGCAGGATATGGTGGCCCTTCTCTCACACTAACTTCATTAGCATCAATGAAAGCATTTTAAAAGTAATCATATGACTTTATTATTCTGACCTTTTTAACATAAGTTTATTGGGTGAGTCCTTTCTAGATATACTTGAAATTTTAATAATGAAAATTAAGTCAACATTAACTTAATTTTTGCCAGTAATAATTACCAAAAATGATGTTAGGTATTCATCATACTAATGATATTTAATAAAGCAATAATTAAGTTGTTAGAGATCTTCCATTACATGGGAGCTTACTAACATCACTAAGATTTTTTTTTTTTAATTTTTATTTTAATTGTTGATCTTGTACAGTTTTCTGTCTTTTATTCTCACCCGGACGCGCCACCCCAGCCTTCCCCACCTCCCTCCCATTTCCACCCCCCCCCCATAGTTTTTGTCCATGTGTCCTTTATACTTGTTCCTGTAAATCCTTCCCCTTTTCCCCTGAAATTCCCTCCCCTCTCCCCTCTGGTGACTTTCAGCGTGTTCCCAATTTCTGTGTCTTTGGTTATATTATGCTTGTTTGTTTGTTTTGTTGATTAGGTTCCTGTTAAAGGTGAGATCATACGGTATTTATCTTTCACTGCCTGGCTTACTTCGCTTAGTATGAACATCACTAAGATTTTTAAGCAGTAGGTTGTGTTACAGCCGCAACGGAGCTCTGAATAGTCAGCAATCAGTGTTCAGATTGGAGGTCCCATGATGCAAAACAACCTGACTCGTCATCTCCTTTTCTGTATCCCCTTTGCTTCTGTCACTGAGTCGTATCCTTTTTTACTTTCTGTGAATGTGAATGCTCTCCAGTGTTCTCAAATCTTCATTCTGTTATCTGGCGGGATATACCCACTTGCAAAAGTTTGTACATATTGCTGTATGGTCCTGTTGTAGCTTTTTTTTTTTTTTTTTTTTTTTAACTTGCAAGATTGTTTAGTTTAAACTGATAAACTAAGTGCCTGAATCACACAGTGCCTGGAACATGGAGCCTACAATGAACAGGCTGCCTAGACCTGGCTAGATTATGAATGAATAAGTGAAAAAATCAATGAATTTATAGAAAGAAAAATATGTTTAAATTGTTTTTAAGATGTAAGGAGATTCTTCAAACAGAAAACATTGCTCCGTAACATTTAGTTACAGCAGCAGAAGGACTAGACAGACAAGGACTGACTTTCCTAATGGAGGGTGAGGACAGAAACAGTGTGCCGCTTGTCCATTTGACGCTACCCCATGTCCATCCTCAACCCGTATTCCGTGGGTTAAATTTTACTTCTAAATAGACACAGTCTCTCCCAGATGTACATTTTTACATATAGCTTTATTATTAATTATACACTTTTATAATTGTCTTACATACACTGTGGTAATATTAATTGGTTGTCAGATCAAGTATTTCCATTCTGATTGTCAAGTGAGAGTTGAGTTTTTCTTAAAGCAGCTGATCTTTCTGTAACTTCCTTTAGTTAGGTTAAAAAGTGCCTACTTCTTGGTTTAATGGATCAAAGGATCTATAACCCCATCAAAAACAAAGCCTATTGGCTACCAATTACAATACATTTGGTATATAGGGACATGGAATTCATTTTCCATGAGGACTCTATTACTGAAGTTTCATTCAGTTACTTGTAATGAAGATTCTGGCAGTCCTAGTCACCCTCTTGTTATTATAGCAGTATGTGCTTTTACAGCGAATGGCTTGACTTTTAATTCAATTTTATAAAACATCAAGGTGCATTTACTTTGCTCTGTGTACAATATTGATGAGTATGCAAGATGAGGTTAATGCAATGGGTAAAATAAATCAATTCTATGTCTCAACTAATAGCCTTAATAGTTTAGCAAGCCACATAAAAGTTTGCTTTTAAATGGACACTTAGGCTAATTTGACAGAATGCTTGCCATTAGGCAACAATTACTGTCATTAGAGTGACATTTTTTCCTTCTATTCCTAGCCAAATTCAGGAAAAAAAAGTAGGAAGAAAGCAGGACAAACTGTTTACTTCTTATGTTGAGTTATAGTACCTGTGAGTCAAACCTGTTATGCCTACATAGCTGAAGCAACCAATAAATTTTCACAACCACTAATTTTTACCTGAAACACACTGTGTTTATTACTTAAAATTATATGCCATATACATGATTGCTTAGAGGAAAAGGAGATTTTTTTCCTAAAGTTGTGTTAGCATTAGTCACTTTCTTCCGATATTTGAAGCAAAATAGAAAATTTCTACATAAACTGTATAAACATCAGGGTTGTAAAAAAAAATTTAGCTTTAGTATTGTAATAAAACATTAAATAGATTTTTCTGAAAATTTGAATCTTCACAGGCAAATGCATTTGAGTGCAGATATAAAACCTGAAGCATTAACACTCAACTGATCTCTCTCTTTTTCTTACCCTCCTTCCTTCCTTCCCCTTCTTTCTTGTCTCCTTCCTTCATCATGTCTGCCCTCCTTCACCTTTCTTCCACAATGCAGTCAAAGTGAAAAGCCTGTGCTGATTTCAATGAAAATAGATATTTCAGCAACATAATTCAGTAGTATGTTGCATAATACTTTTCTTATGTAGTCCTGCAGATCAAAGATGCAGAGGAATTAAAACTTTCTATTCCAAACATTTTCTAATAAGAAAACCAGTTGTTCTGAAATTTCCTTTTGTAATTTTGTAAATCTAATATTAATGCTTTGCTTTTTCAAAACCAAAGCAGATATTAATTGTTGAAGATTAAACATTTTGAAGTTTAATTTCTTACCCAGATCTTTAAGAAAATGTGGCAAAAGGAGTGGGGGGAAACAGGGACATCTATCATAGTGTCAATAATAAAAAGAAAAAACACGTAAAATAATTTTAAAACAAAAAATAAAATCACTTTTTTAGGGAGGAAGAAGTTGTACAAAATGAGTTGGGATTGGGAATCCTTCCTACTGCTTACCTTTGTAAGTAAAGTTTTATGGAAATACAGCCACATCTATTTTTTTACATATTGCTTAAGGCTGTTTTGATACTACAATAGTAGACTTGAGATTGCAACAATTACTTCGTGCCCCTAAAAGGTTAAAATGGTTACTATCTGTCTCTTTACAGCAAAAGTCTGGCGATCACTGCACAGAGCATGCATTATCTTGATACTTTGACCTTCTGGTCAGACTGAATGGTCATATTGGTACAAAGCCACAGCCTTACAACATAAGATGGTCTTTCAGTCAGCCATTCTGAAATGTTTCCCATGTGCTAGGTGCTTTGCCAAGTGATGAGAAGACAAAACTTGGTAAGATAGGCATTGATGATAAAGAAATATACAGATATAAATCTTAATATAATGTGCTAAACTTGAACAAAGATAGGCTCATTCTGTCACTCTTTTATAGTTTCTAAGGTGTGCTATAAAAATCATACTTGTGCCTTTCCCCTTTCCAGTTGTCCAAAGTGATAACTCCCAGAAGAATGAAGCACAGTAGCCTTTGACTTCTGAAATCACTGTTCTCTAAACATTTTGAGATATATAAAGATAATTCAGCTAAAGTGCCATGTAGCTAAAAGTTAAGAATGATATTTGCCTTACTGGCATAATTATTCCCATTTTCTATATGCTTCCTCCACCTATCCTCCTTTCACATGTTTTTTTTTTCCATTAAACAAGATACATGTTTTTTTTCTTTTTTAAACATTAACCTTTTATTCTACTTTAAAGGGAAATTATGTTGCACCATAATGTGCTTTGACTCTGTGAGGATACATTGAACATTAACTAAAGTAAAGGGATAAATCTAGGGGCCTGGAGTAGAGGATATTAAATAAAACTCCTTTTACTCTCTCACCTGATTTATATTTTACTTCTTTTCTACATCACCAAATAATGGACTCAAAGATGCAGGTTTTGCTAAAGGAGGTCAAATTTGATGAACAGGGGTAAGCATAGAATGATGAGTTAGTATTTCCTTATCCTTCTTCCTCTAGCATCTTTGCTGTTTTTATGGAGAAGCTATTACATGTCCAGCACTGTGCTAAGTGATGACACTAAGCTTAAAGCTTAAGCAGAAATGGAATTTGAATTGTGTGATTTTATCCATCTTCCAATCACTCATATGCCACAAATGTGCTCCAGTCTACCTGTACAGTCTAATTTCTCTCTAGCTTAAAGTATCTTGTCTTTTTAAACTGTCTTCACTTTTCAGGCATTGCTAATTGTCCCAATATCTGTGTTAAAGGCACTCATTATGCATCTCTTGGTTGTAGTAGCTAACTTATTTCCTGGAGGATTATGTGTTTACTTGTGAGACGCTTTTACTAACTTGTCCGCTTTCTGAGGTCATGCAGAAGCTGTTTCCTTCTTTTCCTTCTTTCCCCCCAGGCTCCAACATAGTGCCTGCCTGGCACAGCATAGGCATTTAATAAATACGCATGCCAGAGTGTGATTGAAAAAATAGTCCCCTGTCATGATCAGTTTTTATAAACACACATTTAACTGGAAATTACAACATTCTTTTAAAAAATAGAATATATTAATCTAAGAGGATAGTTTTACATAAAAATTTAATCACACTTGGAACTTATTGTTACTTTTAAAATATTTAGTTAGGGTTGATAATGTCAACAATATTTGAAGCCTGTTGAATCTGACAAATAACCAGAACTCCAAGGTTTCTATGATCGCACTTACCAGTAGTACACCCGATCTTAAATTGAAAAGAGAAACTGTTAGGGAATGGAGATGTATTTGGGAAAATACAGTGTTATGAGTATTAGACTTGCACAGACTGTAGATTAAATATCTACAAACTTCTAAGTTAATGAGGCCTTATTATGAGATATGCGACTGTATTAATATACTTATTTCATAAGTTCTAAGAGGTAAATATTTATATCCTCCGAAGACAATGCCTGACATATGGATATCCACCAGCAAGAGATGACTGCAAAGTACTGACTTAGTATTAAAATAACTACTATTTTAACACTTTGCTCCTGAGGAAAATTCTGCCACTTTTCACTCTCACAGCAGTTGCTGCTCAGATGATGTCAGTTTCAGGTGTTTGTTGAAATAGTGTGTGTGGGAGACGGTTCTGTGTGGCGTGAGACCAGCTCCCACTCAGAGATGCACAGGACCCACGCCCACGGTTAGGTTCTCCTGTGGGGAATCAGGCCCGCAATGTACCTATGGGGCTTTGAGTCTTGCTTTTGCTAAAATCTTCCCAGTTTGGAGTGTAACTGGCTCAACCACTTTTCCCTTTTTCATTTGCAAATATCCTTCTTTTGTGATGTGATTAGCGGCATTGGATCCTTTGTTGTCTGTAAAAGGTAACCACCTAAAGTGAAACTGTGCATAGTAAATGAGGACCATCACGTAACTGGAGGCTTCGGCTTTTGCTCCCCTTGAGAGAGAAGCAGCTTGCCCTTTTTTTCCCACAGAATCCGTAGTCCATGTGAATTTCTTTTGTTTCAGCTACAACGCCATGGACCCCACAAACAGGGGTCCACAAGAAGTGTGGAGGTTTTTCTAAAGATATTGAAATTCCTCATGTCCTTTGTAATGCAAAGTTTTCTTCTCTAGGTGGGTATTTGTATCCTTAGGAATAAGGCTCCCAGCATGAAAGATAACACCAGCCTGGCTCCCTATACAGCTTGCAAGACACAAAATGATGGGAATCAAAAGACATAAGAAGGACGTAAGGTTCAGGGAAAACAGGTCAATCCTGGTATATTTACTTATATATCTTTTTTTTTTTAAATTTTAAACCTGGAGGATGATGTATTTTGATCAAAAACCAACATGCATCAATAAGACATGCGAGCCTGTTTAGTTGTGCTTTCAAATTTCCGAGCAAGCCCTGTTCTTTTCCAGAGTGCTTTAAAATGGAACATTTTAAAGAAAAAAAGTTATTGACTCAAAGCTACAAAATGAAGATATGCTGTTAACAGAAGACTTCAAAGTACGTAAGCTGCACAGCTGTATGCTACAGAGACCTGCTCTCTTGATCTTGGAAGGAAATGTGCATTTTATTGACTGTGCATGATGCCATAATAAAGGTCACTGCACTTCTAGGACCCAACTCTTTTCTTTTGTAATTGACTTAATGATCAATTCTTCTTCTGTCTAGCCTTTGCTTATTTGACAGAAAGAATATGAAGCTGATATATGTGGCACTTTGTGGATGCCTAGTCTTTGTGTTGTAAGAGCAGGACTCACAAGGTGCCATCGTGCCATTGTGACAATGATAAAACTCTCCTTTTAGTTCCCACCGCCCCCTTTCCTGTTCCTGTAAGAAAACTGCCAAGTTCATGACTTTCTTAGAAAGTTCAAAGTCCTGGATTTGCTTTAAGTCACAATCAGAGTATAATTCCAAGGTTTGAATGTCTGATTTTTGACAGTAATTCAAACACCAATGATTAATGTCACAGTCTCGCCTCCCCCTTAGGGCTTTCTGCAGTGGCAGTGGACACATACATGGTCCTTCCGTTTCCCTCATCAGCTCCCCCCTCTACCCCCCCCACCCCCCCGCACTCTCCTGCTAACTGCCATTATAGAACCTTTCCAGTTTGGAAAGCAAGGATTGAAGGAAAAGGATTTGGGTCTGTTTCCTACTGAAAGACTCTGGGCCTATAAAAATAGGAAACCTACCGAACATAAATATATAATAACACATATTTTATAGATAATATATAGACTCATATATGAATAAAATATAAAATCTTTTATAATATTTAAAATACTCAAGCTGATTCTACCCCTCATGCCTGCTACCATGGACTTGTCAGCGGTGCAGGGCCCCCCAGCATCAGCTCCCACATCTGCACCAAGTCCCCTTGTTGACTGGCCGCCTCCACCAGCCCAGTTTTCCCTGCTCCATTTAAACCAGGCTCTGTCAGTGAAATCTTCTTGCACTTTTCATGTCATCTGCTTGATCAGGACTTCAAAGGTTTTAAGGCTGGATTTTTTTTTCCTTTGGGATTCACATTTGGCCACTGGGAAACCCATCAGCATCCATATACCCACCTAAGGGGGAATTTGTTCCCAGATGCAGCACAGCCCTGCTTGGCTCCCCTGACAGAGTAACTCACTGCCACACTCCTATTACTCAGATGTCCTGGGCAGGAATCTGATGCTGGGTCACTAAGTAATCCCTCCAGAAGAACCATCTCAAACTCTTCAAGTGGTCCTCCGAAAGTCCCTCTGGCCAAGCTTTAGGTGAAAGAACTAACACTATAGCCTACTTCCAGGAAGAGGATTATTAGACTTGCAGCTCTATCGCCGATAATCAATTTTATAAACTTTCCCTACCCTCTTTCAGATTCTAGACCTGTATTCTCAACTCTGAGGCTTGCATCAGGGTTGACCACTCTTGCTCAGTCCCTGACCACTCTGAGTGCCATCTGGACCAACAGCATTCACATTATTGCGAGCTTGTTAGCAATGAAACAACTCAGGTCTCACCTGAGACTGACTGAATCCAAGTCCACACCTAAGATCCTCTGTTGACATGTATCCACATTAACATTTGAGAAGTGTGCTCTTCTAGACTAGTGGGGCTCAAGCTTCGGTGAGCTTTGTAATCATTTGGAGAGTTTATTAAAACAGACTCCTAGGCCCTACATTCAGGTTTCTGATTCAAAAGATCTGGGATAGGGTCTCAGAATTCATACTTTTACCCAAGTTCCAGGTGATGTTGATGCTGCTAGTCAGGGAATCATACTTGGAGAACCACTGAGTTTATACCTCCACTGTCCATTCTGCAGCCATAGTACCTGGTATCATCAAGCAATTGAAATGTGCTCTACCTTGAGATGTGCTCTAAGTATAGAATTCACACTGACTTTCAAAGTCTTAACATGGAAAAATGCAACACATCACATCTGTAATTTTTATGTTGATTATAGGTTCATATGCTAATATCTTACCTATAGTGAGTTAAATAAAATATATTATTAAAACTAATTTAATGTTTTTAATATTTACTATTTTTTACGTGACTACTGGACACTTTAAAGTTATAAATATGGCAGACATTATACTTCTGTTGGTCTGCACTCTTCTGATCTTCCCGTGGGGTTTCCGAAATGGATTCTTTTTCACCTTCATTGCAATTAATTATTCAGTTAGACAAATACTATATGATCTCACCTATAAGTGGACCCTAATCAACAAAACAAATAACAAAGCAAAATTATAACCAGAGATGTTGAAATAAAGAACAAACTGACAGTGACCAGAAGGGAGTGGAGAGGGGGATAATGGCAGAAAGAAGTGGAAAGGCCATCAAGGGACATGTATATAGGACCCATGGACAAAGCCAAATGGGGGTAGGATTGAGGGTGGGAGGTGGGGATGGGTGGGGTGGGGGGTGTAGTGCAGGTAAAATGGAGACAACAGTGCTTGAACAACAATAAAAATAAATAAATAAAAATATTCAGTCATGCATCTTAATTTAGTATGCCATATTTGGCACCTTAGAGAAAATCATAATTTTAAAATTCTGAGTTACACATATAATAGTTTGTTTTATCAGCATAAAAATATTATGACGAGGGTGTTTGTATTTTTCAAATGAGAGATCTAAAGAGAATAACTTACCGAAGGTCCTCTAACTAGCAAGTGAAATCCAAGAATACATGGGTCTGACTTTCAGTTCCACATTTTTTACGTCACCATGCAGCCTCCACTCTAGCACAGTGATATGCAGGCATTTGTTCTTATGACTTATTTGGATACTGTCTGCTCTGATTTGTATAATTTTAAGTCTGTACATGTTTAAACATGAGCTTTGTCAGCAGCAGCTTATTTTTTGAACAAGGAAAACTTTTCTTCTTTTTTTTTTTTTTAAAGATGAAAGGTTATTATTATTATTTTTTTTAGATTTTTATTTATTTATCTTTTTAGAGGGGAAGGGTAGGAGAAAGGGAGAGGGAGAGAAATATGAATGTAGGGTTGTCTCTCGTGTGTCCCCTGCTGGGAACTGGCCTGCAACCCAGGCATGTGCCCTGACTGGGAATCGAACCTCGATCCTCTGGTTCGCAGGCCCGCGCTCAATCCACTGAGCTACGCCAGCCAGGGCCAAACTTTTCTTCTTAATAAAGAAATCTAACTCTTTGTTGTAAATGTTCATATTTTTAAATGCATTATAGCACTCCAATTGTTTTGGCTGATATATCAACACAATTCTGTTCTCAGACCTGGGACCCCAATCACCCCACTGTGTAATTACTGTATAGTTACAATAATATGTAATAGAAGCACATTCAGTCTGTGTAACTGGACTCTACCTTTTGCTCTTTCTTCTATATTTGTACAAAAGTTTGGAATAACCTTCTATTTCTCTGGCTTCATGAGTGCTCAAAACACTAATGATTGTACTGAGCAATAGGTAGTCTCTCTGGAGCTGAATGACTCAGGCCAATGTGCCTCTCTGTGATGCTTCCAAAAAGTCGGCAGTATTTTCCTCTTCTAGTTCTTAAATGCTTTGTTAAAAATACTTTCAGTTATATCACTTTAAAAAGTTTATTGTAATTGTCTTTTGCATGTCCATCTCCTTGATTAGAAGATGATCTTCTTGAGGACAGGTGATAGATGAATATATAGATATATCTGCATCTGTATCTCCCTGGGAACATGTATGCAGGAAATATATGATCTCCCTTGAACTTAACTCTGTGTTGAAATGTTTTTAAATATAACAGAAATTCTTGGCTTCATTTGTAGTTTTCCCTTGACTGTCAGGATAAGTAAAGTTTCATAATATTAAAATTATATAATTCTTAACATGTCTGAATATGTCCACTTAAAAGTCCTCTAGTGAACAATAGTGATTCATAGGTATATGAATTAATGGACTACACATTTCCAAAAAGAATTGGAAATTGGGTTTTTATATTGCTAATCAAAATAATTAAACATTTGTGTTTGCATTACTTTCCAAAATGACCATTCATTATCTATGTCATCTTATGAAGAAAGATATTTTAAACTATAGAAAGAATGTGATCTAAGAATAAAAGCCAATTTTTAAATATTAATTTATTTATTTTAAAAATTAAGAAAATACAGCTGATGGTCACATTGTATCAGTTTCAGGTATACAGCATAGTGGTTAGACATTCATATAATTATGCAGGGATCCCCCAGGTAAGTCCAGTATGTACCTGGCACCATACACAATTATTACAGTATTATTGACTATATTCCCTATTCTGTGACCACTTTATATTCCTTTGACCATTTTTATAATAGGAACGTATATTTCTTACTCCCTTCACCTTTTTCACCTAGCTCCTTAACCTCCTTCCCATTTAAAAGCCATCTGTTTGTTCTCTATATTTATGAGTTTGTTTCTGTTTTCTTTGTTCATTTATTTTGTCTTAGATACCACTTATAAGTGAAATTATATGGTATTTGTCTTTCTTTGACTCAATTCATTTAACATAACACTCACTAGGTCCATCCATGTTGTTGCAATGGTAAAATTTTATTCATTTTTTGGCCAACTATTATTTCATTGTATATATGTGCCACCTCTTCTTTATCCAGTTATCTGTTGATGGACACTTAGGTTCCTCCATATGTTGGCTATTGTGTATGGAATGTTTTTCTTTTTCTCTTCTTGTAGACTTTGTTTTAAAGTCTATTTTGTCTGATATTAGTATTGCTGCCACAGCTTCCTTTTTTGTTTCCATCTTAATGAATATCTTTTTACTTTACTTTCAGTCCATGTGTGTCTATCAATCTGAAGTGAGTCTTATAAACAGCGTATGTAAGGGTCTTGTGTTCCTCTCCACTCAGTCCCCATGCATATGTCTTTTGTTTGGAGCATTGATCAAATTACGTTTAAAGTAATTTTTGATAGATATGTAGTTATTGCTATTTTGTTATTCATATTTTTTATTATTATTAATGTAGTGCCTTTAGCATTTCATGTAGTACTGGTTTAGTGCTGATGAATTCCTTGTCTGGAAAACTATTTTTCCTTCAGTTTTAAATGATAGCTTTACAGGGTAGAGTAGTACTGGTTGCAGGTCCTTGCTTTTTATCACTTTAAATATTTCAGGCCAATCTCTTCTGACCTAAATGTTGAGAAATCAGCTAACAGTCTTATGGAAGCTCCCTTGTAGTTAACTAACGTTTTCTCCTGCTACTTTTAAGATTCTCTCTCTCTCTCTCTTTTTAAACTTTGGTGTATTAATCATGATGTGTCTTGGTGTGGGCCTCTTTGGGTTCATCTTGTTTGGGACTCTTGACACTTCTTGGACTTGTATGTCTATTTTCTTTACCAGGTTGGGGAAGTTTCAGTTATTATTTCTTTGAATAGATTATTAATCCCCTGCTCTCTCTCTTCTACTTATGGTGCCCCTATGATGCAGATATTGTTTCTTTTTTTTTTTAGGATTTTAATATTCTATTGATCTCAATGGATACATCTTCCAGACAGAAAATCAACAAGGAGATAGCAGCCTTAAACAACACACTAGATCAAATGTATTTAATTGATAACAGAGATATTGTTATGCTTAACGTTGTCTCAGATGTCCCTTAAACTACCTTTACTTTTTTCTAATTTTTTCTATAATAGAAATCTACCTAATTTCTATTTTGAATAGGTGTTTTCTGCTACCTTGTCTTCCAAATCCCTGATTTAGTGCTTTGCTTCATCCAATCTGCTATTGCTTTCATCCAATATAGTCTTCATTTTAGTTATTATATATTTTTATTTATGACTGTTTATTTTTAATGGTTTCTATCCCTTTGTTTATGTTCACAATGGATTCATCTATTCTTCCTTTAAGTTCATTGGATATCCTTATAACCAGTGCTTTGAACTCTGTATCTGGTAGATTGCTTGCCTCCATTTTGTTTCTTTCTTTCTCTGTAGTTTTGTTCTGTTCTTTCATTTGCAACATATATCTTTGTTTCCTCATTTTGGCTGCTTTTGTTTGTTTCTATATTTTAGGTAGATCTCCTATGTCTCTCAGTCTAAGAGGTGTCCTGTGGGGCCCACTGGTGCATACCCCTTGGTAACTTGAGCTGGGTGCTCCAGGGTTGTCTGTTTGGGTTGTAGGTGTCCTTATGTTGTAGTTGAGCCTTGATTGCTGTTAGCTTGTCCCTGAGTGGGATTGACCCTCAGGCTGCCTGGCCATGAGGACTAACTCTGACTACAGCGCACAAGCTGTTGCATGGGGCTGACCCTAGGAGTAGGATTCACTATAGCGGGGTTCCAATGCCTGCTTAGTCCACTCTTTGGGTGGGGTGTTCGTGAAGCTAGTGAGTGTTGCTCTGGTATGGACTGAAGCTGACATACCATTTTGCTGATTCTGAGAGCACTTTGGAGGGCAGGTCCAGGTCAGCTACTGCCTGAGCCTGGCTCAGAGCCACCTGGTCGGAGCTATAAAGTGATCTGCAGTTGGTAGCTGCCTGTGCTGGACTTGGAGGCAGTGGAAAAGGCTACATTCCTCCCTGATATCCCTGGTGCTCTTTGAGCTGCTGACTCAGTACTGGAGCTCAGAACCGGTGAGCCCATCGGTAAGTTTGTACATGGGCCCTTTAAGAGAAATGCGTAGGACTCCAGAAGCCCTCTGTCTCACCTGGAAAATTCCCATTGATTTTCACAACCAGTTGTAGGGAATCCTCTTTCTGGCACTGATGCTCTGGGCTGGAGAGCCCAGTGTGGGACTGGGGCCCCAGCTCCTCTGTGGTGGGGCTCCACAGCTGAGGTAATCCTCTTATTTCTTAACACCTCCCCACTTGGGTATAGGACTAGCCCATTTGGCATCTCTCTAACCCTTCTACCAGTCTCCTGTGGCTTCTTTTTTTATATTCTTAGTTATAAAAGTTCTGTTCATCTGGTCATCAAGTGGTTCTCAAGGGCAATTGTTCCATAACATAGTGGTGATTTTGATGTTGTCATGGGAGGTGGTGAGCGCATCATTTATCTACTTTGCCATCTTGACTGGAAATCCCCTACATTGATTTTATTTAAAACTTTAGGACACTACTTTCACCTGTTCTTTTTTTTTTTTTTTTTCTTTTTTTACACAGACTTTACTTGGCAGTAGTCTGTGGACTAGAAGGAGAGAAATGCTTGTCTGAGGTTCAGGGCCATACTGGGCAGTGAGGGGAATCTGATGACTCCCCATTATTTGCATGACCTTCTAGATACACACACAGCAGAAGCTCCTTCATGGTGGATTCATGGGTAGGAACTACTTGCTGTTACTTTTTTGGCTTTAGTGAGACTGTCACTGAAGAAAAAGGAAGAAACACAAAAATGTTAAGCTCTAAAAAAGTTAGATTCTGCCTTAATCAAAAGATGTGAATTGACATGCCTTATATAGAGAGAAAGAATCAGAAATACTAGATTTTCACAGGCCTACAACCACATACCTTTTGGCAGAATAAAAATGTACGCCCACCATGTGTGATCTATTGACTTTTTCTCATTGACAAACTGACTGCATACTTAACAAGATGAATGGAGTAGAAGCGGAAGCAAATTCAGATGTGAACAATAGTATTATGGGAGGATAAACTTTCATCTAGTAGGAACCAATAAACCTAACTATCCCTTCAAAATGATTCATCCTATGCATCAAATAGTCTACATAATGGCAAATATAATTTCCAGTAATTTATTTCTTTGGATAGGCCTTCCATTTATAAAATGCTATCAGGGTATATGCAAATTCTAGGGAAAAGAAGGCTTTCATAGTTATAAAATACATTAATGTAATATTGAAAGCAATAAAGCCAAGACAGACTGCCTAATTATTAAACTTCCGTCTGCTTTTTTTCTAGTCTTATTCCAACAATAATTATTTTCCAACATCCTTACTTAATTTATTTCTTATACTTCCGACCTCTTTAGAACAAGATGGAGCTAGTGACTATCAAGATTTGTAATTAACCTTTATTTTAGTAATTGTGGGACTTCCTCTCCCACAGCACAAATAATACCAATCTGTTTTTTTGTTTTTGCTGTGTTTAGCTTTTTATACAAAGAAGTAAACTGATTGCCTTCACAAAGTGCTTAATGATTTCTACCTGAGCAAATGTGAACATTCCACTAACCCAATGCACTTAATCAGCCCTCTTTCTCCATGCACTGCTGGGTAGATTGCTTTCTTCCCTGTGCTGACATTTTATGTCTTATGATACTTTAGTTTTTTATCTACCCCCCAGCCCTAGTTTCCCTTGTACCTAAGGTACCCCCTCTGGCATTTACCTCTAACTCACCTTAGATACCAACCTGCATTTGCCCTTGTCATGATCTATTTCTGAATCTTTTAGTACTATCTTCCCTTCTATGCCCAAATCTAGCTCTGGATGTCAAGACCCTATGTCAGGCCTATTTCATTCCACAAAGGAAGAGTGGGCCCAAAGCTGAACAAAGATGAATAAAACTTCTTACTAAATAAAGTTAAACTTTTAAAAGAAGTAATAATATGGTCTGCTTTTTTTTTTTTTTACATGCTTTTCCCATGAGACTTACAGGACACTCAACTGTTTAACTATTATAATTGTATGACATTTTCTTCCTTACCAATAAGCTTCTGTAATTCTTTCAAAACCTCCTTCAGTTCCAGCTTCCTTCATTAAAGAGTTCAGTATCTCCTGGCCACAATAGTCACATCAATTTCAGAGTGCTCATACTAGAGCTTGGTTTGAATAGAGTTTATATTATTACATTGTCTTGAGGAGAATTCAAGTGTAAGCCTAAGGTTTATCTCCCAAACTAGACTCCAAGCACAAGAAAAAACCAACTGTGTCCATATGTCTTTGTGTGGCTTAGAAACCTAACACATTGCTGAATGCCTCCTGATATGAACATGATATACGAGTACCTCAACCGTCTGGCTTTGTAAAAGTCATTAGTTTCCTTTTTCATACTTAAATGTTACGAGAACACATTTCTTTCAATGTAACTGATAAAATTTTTTTTGTAGCCTAAAGAGTAAAAATACACTAAAAACCTTCTTACTACCCATAAAAAGAAAAAGAGAGAAGCTCTTTATATCATGAAAATTTGGCTTCAGACAACAAAAAATGAGATATGGAATGAAGATAAAATATCACCAGAGAGAGATCAAAGCTTTATTTCTTCTTTTGAAAATGTGGAGATTTGGAAGTTTAGAATTGTTTGTTAACAAGAAAGAGATTCAGTGCTCTTTTGCATATAATAATACTCAATATGGAAGCATAGAGTTTAAACACAATTGTCAAATAGGTAATGAACACTATAGTAAAGCATGTGTATACAACATAAATGCTTAATTCTAACAACAGTTATTGAAAAGCCTTATATAATCACAAGAGAAGCAGAGCTTAAACAAGGGGAGTAGAAAGTCCACAGGTAATCTATTAAGAAGAATTATGTCAATTACAATAGGTTATTTTATTACCACTTCTGGTATGCTTGAAAAACAACAAAATGATGTGGAGCTTTAGAAATTGATTGATTGGTTAATTGTCCTTGAAAATGTGATTTTTGTAACAGAAGAAATTAAGGACAACATTAGATAAAGATTATTGCTATAGAAAGAAGGAAAGCTTATATAAAAACATAAGTAAAGGAAACTTGGGGAAGAGAGAGAAAAAGAAATCTTTCAACACTGGTTCATACAAGGATTTATATTGCTTTCTTTATATAAATACATGAGTAGGTTTCCTATGAAATCAGTGGTTTTCAGCTTTAAGTGTACCTTAAATATTCTGGGAAACTTCTATAAAATATTGATGCCTAGATCACACCCTCAGAGATTCTGAGTCACTTATAAATCCTCTGGTTTTACTGTATCTTCAGAGTCACCAACCATTTAAATAGGTAATTTCAAAGGAAACTACATCGTTCATATCAAGTGTAAGTAAACCTCAGCCTGCGTAGCCCATGAATAAGATCACTAAACATTGGGTCTATCTTGACCTCTTTGCATTAGTGCTCCACCTTCAGGGACATGCAAAAACATAAAGTTCTCCCCAAATTAACTTTGACTCCTCTCAAGAATTAATCTGAGCTGTAGCTCTGGTTGCTTCACCCAAGGGCCACGGTATGTCCAGGCTTAGAGTGGCCATGCAAGAAGAACAATAAAGACTGCAGTTTCTGCTCTCCTCTGATGTTTTTGGAATATGACCATTGCCATAGTCAGATGCCTCTGGTGACCATTTGCCTAGTGATATCTAAAGGTAACCTACCTACGATTTTTCACTTTTATGGGGAGAAATCAAAGCAGCATTGACACGAGTCATCAGAAAAAACAATGAGTCTAATTAATGACCTGTCATGAAAGATACATTCCAACTAGAGCCCTAAGCAAGGAAATCATTGAGAAACCTAAAACTGGTCATTGATCCTTTCATTCTTTCTCATTTTTCCCTTTGCCTAACTTTCCTTAGGGATGATAGTAAAAGGAAGTCTGGCATTCTTCTTCCTCCTTTTCTTCCTCCTCCTCCTCCTTCCCTTCTTCCTCCTGCTCTTTACTTTCTTCTTCTTCTCTCTCTCTCTCCTCTGTCAGTCTTCTATCTGTATTTCTAAACTATGAACATAAGCTCATAATAACAAATTAAGATAATTCATAAAATTAAAGGAATATGAATTGTGTGTAATGGTTCCAGCCAGTCATAACTATTATTACTTGGTTGAATACTTTCCTAGTATTTAAAAATATTAAAACATTGAGATAATATCATATATGATTTGTTAATTTATTTTCATTTAACAAACAGATACCAAATATTTTCAATGTTATAGAATAGTTGTATTTATTAGAATAGTTATCATAGAAGTGTGATCTTTAGCAGATTATGGAAAATGAGATTTCATTAAGTGATTATTGTGAATTTTGGGAAGAAGCTTTGTTTTTTTATAAAGCATGCTGTATTATTTGAATTGTATTTGTGTGTGTGTGTACATTTTATCACTATGTTAAACTTTTTGCACATATTATCTCATTTAACACTTACAGCAATTCTTTGAGACAAACACTATTATTTTACTTTGATGGAGAAAGCAAAAATGAGGCTCCAATTAAATAAATTTTTAACAGTTTACATTCCCACCAGCAGTGAATGAGTGTTCCCTTTTCTCCACAACCTCTGCAACACTCATTATTACCTGTCTTGTTGATAATAGCTATTCTAACAGTTATGAGGTGATATCCATTGTAGATTAAATTTTCATTTCCCTAACAGCTAGAAAAGTTGAGCATCTTCTCACATTATCTGTTGGTCATTGTATGCTTTATTGAGGCAAGTGTCTGTTCAGATCCTCTGCCCATTTTAATTGAATTATTTGTTTGGTGTTGAGTTGTTGAGTTCTTTATGTATTTTGGATATTAACCCCTTCTCAGAGCTGTTGTTTGCAAATATCCTCTCCCATTTGATCAATTGCCTCTTTGTTTTGTTGGTTTATTTTGCTGTGCAGAAGCTTTTTAGTTTGAAATTTTCCCATTCATTTATTTTTGCCTTTACTTCCCTTGACTTTGAGGTCAAGTTCTTAAAATCTTCTCTAAGACCAAGCCCATAAGTTTAGTTCCTATGTTTTCTTCTATGTAATTTGTTTCAGATCTTACATTTAGGTCTTTGATCATTTTGAATAAATTTTTGTACATGAGGACAAATTGCTATCTAATTTACTCTTTTGCATATGGCTTTCCAAATTTCCCAGCACCATTTATTGAAGAAACTTTCTTTTCTTCATTGTGTGTCTTTGGCTCCTTTGTCAAAAATTATTTGCCCATATACATGTGGTTTCATTTATGAACTCTCAGGTCTATTCCATTGGTCTGAGTGTCTGTTTCTCTGCCAGTACCAAGCCACTTGTAACAACATGGTTAGATCTTGAGAATATCATGTTAAGTGAATACGCCAGTCAGAAAAAGTTAAGAACCATAGATTTCACTCATATATGGCACGTAAAACTGAAAGTAATAAATGAGCAAACAAGAAAAACAAACAAGATAAAAACTCATAGACACAGAACAGTATGGAGGTTACCAGAGAGAAGAGGGTGGGTGGGTAGTAAAGGGTAAAGAGGATCAAATATATGGTGACAGAAGATGTTGTGACTTTGGGCGGTGGGCACACCGTGCAATACACAGATCATGTATCATAGATCTTGAGACCTATATGATCCTATTAGCCAATGTCACTCCAATAAATTTAATAAACAAACCTGAAAATCAGGTTCCTCTGATTCTAAAACTCAGAGTTCCACTAATATCATGGGAAACTTGAGATTTAATCAAGTGATAATTGTGAATTTTGAGGGAAGGCTTTGGGATTTCATTTTTTACAAAATATGCTATATTATTGAATTGTATATATACGTGTGTGTGTTTCTATCACTATGTTAAACTCTTTATACGTATTATCTTGTTTAACACAACAACTCTCCCAGATATTATCTCTCAAGTATTACTATTAAGGCTATTCAGCCTAAATGTTTCTAATATTTTTGCTTGAGCACATTTAAATATGGAGCAAAATTGAAAGATTTTCCAGTGAGCACCCAAATACTCATCATTTAAATTCTACCATTAACATTTTACTATATTAATTTTATCATAAATCTATTGTTCTGTTCATCTTGATATCCATCCATTCATCCATATTATTTTTAATGCACATCATTCTTTAATTTTTGAACTCCATTATACCAGCGTCTAAACTAAGGCATGGCTATAATAAGTGTATGATAAGTATATTTTGAAGTTGTTTTATGCTTTGTTTTATTGTTCTTTGGTAAGAAGTATATATCATCAAACCCATATAATATTAGGGATGTAAAAAACCTTAAAGCTAGTACTAGTCAATAACTTTATAGGATTAGAAAAATTAAGAAATAATAAACTGCATGATACCAATAATCCACTTAAGAACACTGGTGTGTAACTTTAATTACATCTATAAAATCCTTTTGCCATGTAAGGTAACATAATCAAATGTGTGGAATCTCATCTTATTCACAGTCCAGGCATTAGGGCACAGAATCTTAGTGGATCATTTTTAGAATTTTGCCTAAAACAATTTCTTATTTTAAATCAGAAATCTAACTCTTGAGATTTGTGTAACACTTTTGTTTATATTGGGTTGGCCAATAAATTTCATTTGTTTTTTTTTTCTGTAAGATGGCTCTAGTAGCACTTAGGTCTCTTTAACTTCATTGTAAACAGTTTTTCTAGATTGTATTGTGACAGCTGCCATATCAGCATATGTTTAAAAAATGTATCTGCATTGGTGAATTTTTGCGTAGCCATTTTACTATTGCAGATGGAAAAAATGCACAACATTATGCTTTAATATTTCAAGAAAGGTTAAAAAACAACTGAAATGCAAAAAAAGATTAGTGCAGTGTATGGAGAAAGTTCTGTGAATGATCAAACATGTCAAAAGTGGTTTGTAAAGTTTCGTGCTAGAGATTTCTCTCTGGATGATGCTCCACTGTCAAGTAGACCAGTTAAAGTTGATAGTGATCAAATTGAGACATTAATTGAGAACAATCAATGCTATAACACATAGGAAATAGCCAACTTACTCAAAATTTTAATCAATAAAGTTATTGGTGAAAATGAAAACTGTCTTTTATAATATGGAAGAAACTAAATGGACTTTTTGTCCAACCCAATAATAGTTATATAGAACTTTCAGAGTTCAGAGAGCTTGTGAGGAGATTGTTGTAGTGATAAAATAATTCTTACACTTTTAAAACTTCTATTGTGAAAATAAAAATGATTGCTGGTGTTGTTATAAAGTCTATGTTATTTTTAAAAAGAAGACAGCACAACATAAGAAAATGCCTGAACCACTTATAAAATGTTACTTTATAAATATTTAGCTTTTTGGTATTCTTTACACATGTGGTTTTTCCTTTATGAAATGTGGCATTTAGTTCTAATGTTTTGAAAATATAAGAAACATATTGCTCTTATTTTTACTACCAATAGGAAGAAGGTATGAAAGAAATAATACTATTTTTGTATAATTTTTTATTCATTAGTCTATAAATCATTTGAATCACTCCCTTCTCTGAAGAATATGGAAATTTTGGAAATTTGAGGCAGATTATGTTAGCCTTACCAAATCTTCGAGACTCGTAGTAGTATTTTGCAAAGACAGAATCAAACAAGGCTGACATTTAACAACAAAAAAGTTAAGAGAAAGAAGAGAACAGTTGATTACATTCAGAACCAGTAAAATTAAATATTACCTTTTTTATTAGCTACTTGGCCTTCATTATTCAAGGAACAAGGAAAAGGTCAATGAGTCTGAGGAGGTGTTCCTATGTGCAGTAAAGATGTGGCCAAACAGCTGTCACCTCTCTAACATCGCTTCAAAGCTCACCACCCAACCGATGCCCCTGCAGTGCTAATAAAGTAACTGGAGAGGAGCATCTGCTTATTTCAAACCTGTAAAAATTCGTAAACATGCTAGAACCTCTCTGTAATGTATAAATACAAGTATAGGGTCTCCTAGAGGATTTTGAGAAAAGTTTTAACTATCAAATCAAGGCTTTGTTTTATCCATTTAAAAATATTAACGATTTGATTTCTGTTATGAAATGAATTAGTGTTTATTCTGAACAATAGAGAGAAAGCTGAAGATTTGAGAGGACACAAGCCATCATCTGGGCTCTCTTCCAGAAGCTTTCACTGTCAGCATAAAACTAGATGCACTTATTCTAGGTTTTCTTTCTAAGCAGAATTTTCTGTTTTGATTATCTAATATATGTGTAGGCCAATTTACTCACTTATAATAAGTATTTTCTATGCTATAATCATTTCTTTATTACATCATGATTCCTCATATCCTATAGGAATTTCATCATAAATATTATCTCACACTTAATTTTCACTATTCTTGAGTTAATGTCTTTATATCTGAGCAATTTAATTTTTTCATCATATGCTAGTACTTCCCCATTAATTTCTTTTATTTAGCTGCCTAATGAACTTAGTTCTAAAAAAATTTTGAAAAGTTTTGTTTAAAATATAATAGCAGTATTAATATAAAAATATTTTTCCTATTTCTACAGCAGCTCTTTTACACTCATTAAATGTGCAAAGATGATAGCTATGAATCTGTTGTGTGCTTTTGATATGTTAAAATATACATGGGAAATTGTCTTTTAAACTGTTTACTCATGTTTACAATCAATTCGATTCTATAAAAATTCGAAAAATTGACCAGTTCTTAGGTATAGTTTAGGGTAGCAATTTTGCTGATGTCATCAAAACTTAGAACATTTAAAAGTTCCTAAAATCTCACAGACCTTTTGCTTCCTTACTCAAAGTTTCTGTTTCTAAATATCTTATTAATGATACAGGACATTTTGAAGTAGAAGTTCTATGTAAACTAACCATGTGCAACAGGACCGAAAAACCCTGTCATATGTTACCTGATGGCCTGCTCTGCAAAGATGTGTCTCCAAAGATATTGTGAAACAAAAATTCTGGAATCTTTAAAAATAATGTAAAAGTTTTTACCAAAGTGTCCTGAAGAGATAGGAAAGGGGGCATTCCACCAAGCTGCACACAAGCACACTTTTCAAAGCCCTCACAACTTTGGCCCCCGAGTTTCCCCCATCTAGGCAAGGGCCCATTCGGTGCTGCCTTTTAAAAATGTAGCTCCCTACTTTTCCAGACTTTCTAGTTTACTTTCAATTCCCAGGACTATCATTATGTCCTTTGTCAAAGGAAACTCTCTCTTTTTCCTGTTTTACTTCATTCTCTAAATTTGATTTTAATCAGCTCCTCAAAAAACCTGACTGGGCAAACTAGAAAAGGGCCTTTCCCTTTGTAGGCAGTGGATTTGATTGGGTATCTCTGTCCTTAGGTGCACAGGAGCAGGACCCCTTTACACACATGCGCACACACACACATTCTTACATACAGGTTACTAAACTGTCAGTAACACTTAAGTAGCGTAGATGGAATGGTCCCATTTCCTGGCACATCTACATAGAAATGCTGACATTATTGATGGGTAAGGAAAGTAGAGCACTTACGCAAATGTATCCTGGGGTCTGTATGGTTGTGAAGGGCACCAAAACCTCATTCTTCCTCTTGACCCTTGGATACAGGGATGGTCTTGTAGAAACAAATTAGAAAATCACTACTGGGCCCTCAAATTTCTTTGTGAAAGTCTGAAACTATAACTGCCCTGGGATTTGAGAAAATGCCTAAGTTTTATATCTTCCTTGCTTCCATCTGGTATTTTAGGAGTTGCTTTATAGCTCTGTAAATATCAAAGTACCAACACATGACACATTGAAGGGGCACTTGAATTAGTTCCAGTTCAGTGGAATAAGAATTTATTCATTCAACAAATATTTATTGAGTTCCCAATATTTCCCAGCCACCCTTTTAAATGCTGGAGACTCTGCAACAAATAAAACAGATGAAACTCCCTCCTCTCAAGGAGCATCCATTACAGTAGGGAGAGACCAACCGTAAGCATCTAGACAAAGTGCCAGATGGTACACTAGTCTGAGCAGATGCTGATGAGGAAAGTCCAAAAGCTGGCTCAATTTTTTCACAAGACCCAAGGCTTAACATAACGCCGAAGATGATAGCTAGCAATAATCTAGCTCCTACCCTGGAAAGGCACTGCTCCAAATATTTTATAAATTTATTCAATCTTCACAGTCACCCTAGGCAGAAGGTACTATCATTACCCATATTTTACAGATAGGACAACTGAGGTACACAGAAATAAACTCTCCCCAAATTATTGGTATGATAAAAGGCAAAGCTGGAATTTAAACCTGAGATTTCTATTTCCATAAAACACTTCTGAAAGCATCTTGGTATTGAAGGCAACATGTCCTGAATGCCTGATCTTTACCATAGGGATGTACTGTAACTATCACATGAAGGGGCGGGGCCCAAGAGTTCCATTGACTGAAGCGAAGGCAGCAGAAGTGCATGGCTCAGCATCTGCCCTTCAGCTCCCTTCCCTTTGTTTCTTCAGCAACCACTGAGGTGCCTCCATGGGGCTCTGAATTCTTCCTATACCACAGTTTGTCAATAGAGCATCACAGAACTTCAGAGAGGTTACTGTCTTGCTCTACACTTAATTTCATTGCTCTATATAAGCTCCAATTGCCAAATGTGAGCAGTGTTTAAATCTGACAGGTTGGAGCCCTGCCTTATAGGGAATATCTGATCTACTCAGTCCTCCTGGCTGTCTTAGCCACAGGGCCGTAGGTCGTTGTCTCCAGTTGCATAGTTTCCAAGTTTTACAAATCTCATCTTCTCCATAACTTTCTCAATATTTAATATTTAGCACATTTTCGCACCATTCACACAGTTACCAAAAATGATGACCCAGGGAAAGAACTGTTATATGTAATATTATTTCTCAAATGCTTTAGAGCTTGGATTCCCCCAAGCCAAACCCCTTAATTTGCTGTTAAAGATCTTTATCATGGAGACATACACTTGAAACCTATATAATCTTATTAACCAATGTTGCCCCAATAAATGTGATTAGTTAAAAAATGAATTCCAGGCTACATGCTAGCTTCTGGATTGTAATCAATTAACATGCACATGAAGAAACATCTGATGATCTATTTTTTTTATTGTTGATAATGTCATCTGTTTTGTTTTGTTTCCTGGAAGAAAATTGGGTACTAAGTGATGACAAGTCCTTCAAGATCTCCAGACAAGTCCTTCAGGATTCCCAGGGATCCTGCCATTCCACCTCCGTTTCTATTGCTCTGGTTTTATTCTCCCCGTACGCACCGGTGTGGTAAGCAGTGGGAGAGTGGGTGAGAGAGGAAGGGGAGGAGTGTCTTCGATTTGTAAGTGGGAAAGTAAATGAGTCAGGAATGAGATTAAGGGGTTAGAATACTGAACCTATAGTACAAAAGTATATTATAAATAACTATGAAATTTAAATCACAAATGGGATGCACTGTAATTATTATAGAGCATAAAATAAACATACCATCTAACTGGCAAGGATGATTTTAATTTTATCAAATTCCATTCTAAGGAGATCCCTAGGAAACACCTAGGAGTAGAATCACAACCTTTATTAGTAGAAATCATAATCCATGGTGTATTCCACTATCATAAAAACATGCATGTGCTCAAGATTGGTTTTATAGAAGCAACCATTGTACATCCCTCTGACCCCAGCGATTGTCTCCCTAAGTCCTAAACCTGCCCAACTCTTGTTGGAATGAAGGTGCCAACTCCTGGCTGGAGCCTTGTGTGGTGAATCCTTGGGTCTCTGTCCCACCTCCTTTCTTCCCTCTCAGAGAGATCTAGAGAATGCTGTCTTCACATCATTTCTTATGTTTGGCCCTGCTTACAGTTATGAAAGGACATCTTTGATGCTATAACCTTTCCTTATAAATAGATTATAAATAAACATGAATTCCCTCTAACACCACTCTACATTTACCGCTTTCCATTTTCTGCCAGGTGTCATAGGAAAGCACTCTCACTATAAATTACCATAAAGACATCTGAATTATAACTGAAAGATTAGACTACTTTTGGTAAAAATCATGTTACTAAGTACTTATTACCTTTTCCTACAAACTTCTCTTCCTATGTATTCTCTGTCTTGATATTGTCAAGAACAGATGTTCATTTTAACCTTTTTTTTAAATCCCACAAAACAGTAAAAGGGAAACCATAGAGTTTCTTTCTATCTCCACTGCAGTGGTAGCCACTAGTCATTGAGAAAAGTGTCTATCTCGTTATCATCTCTGGTATCTGACTACTTTTCTCCTTCGTTAAGACTACTGGATTATTGACTTAATTCAGGCCTTCATGTTTTGTTTTCATCATTTTAACATTTTCTTGGTATTTCCTGTCTCCATTGTCACCCTTTTTCTTTCTGTCCTTAAGACTGTTCATTGGTGTAGTGTTTTCAAGACACGTTATTCTGTACCATGCTTTTGCAAACAGTTCTTCCTTAGCTTCCCGTACTCACTCCTAAACCAAAATCTAATCTGCTTGCATATACAGCCTGCTGTAATTAGGTCCCTGTCTAACTGTCCAAGCTCATTAAAATCTACTCTATGCACGCTGTGTGTTCAAGCATTCTCGAAAGTCACTGTGCTGCTTTGCCTCTTCACAGATGTTACTTTGCATTTGATAGACTTCTTACCTTCAACTCTTCCCTGCCTTACCTGAGCGTCTATATCTAAGATTAATACAGCACTACTTCTTACTTAATTGTTTCAGTGATTTCCCTTTTACTTGCTGATATTACGTTCTATTATTTTTTTCTTTAAGATTTTATTTATTTATTTTGAGAGAGAGGGGAAGGGAGGGAGAAGGAGAAGGAGAGAAACATCAATGCGTGGTTGCCTCTTGTGTGCCCCCTTCTGGGGACCTGGCCCACTACCAAGGCATGCGCCCTGACTGGGAACTGAACCAGCGACCCTTCGGTTCACAGGCTGGCACTCAATACACTGAGCCACCCCAGCTAGAGCTACCTTCTATTATTTTTAATTACAAATATGCACCCTTACAATTGTATTTTGAATTAAATAGGCCTTTGTGGGCTAGCCTAGAAATCTTACCATTATTTATAAGGTTATTTTGATTAAAACAAAAGTAAGTTCCACATGACTAAATGGAAAGAAAACCTTTGGAATTTAAGCTATATGTAATTGTGGTCCCAATGGTTATGCAACTAAAAGATGGCAGAAGGAAACCTCAGAGCAAGACTTGCCTGGTGTTTAAAACATATGTTGCTGGTGATATGACATGAGAGAATGAAAGAAGGTATATTTGTATTTAACTTCTTATGCCATATATTATTTACATACAATAAACTCCCCAAACAACACGACTTGGCTCTAAATTTAAAAAGTAGAGAATAAGTAGAGAATTAAACATTTCTCTACTAATGAATAAGTAGAGAATTAAACAATTAAGTAAATAATGGATGACAAATGGTGGGAGCCAGGTTTTTAATGTTGGAGTTGGAAATTATAGATAAGCTAGGGGAGAAGTATGTCTAGGTTGCTACACACGCAGGTTAGTACACACCCACGTGTTATCTTTTTTTGTCAGTTGAGAGAGCCTAGAAAGCAGTGTCACCCCAGAAGCAGTGTGCACACTCAGCACCCATGACTTGGTTTCTAATATCATTCTCCAATAAAAGAAACCAAACCTCATGAGAGAGGTACCCGATTCCCTGATTCCAGGGCTGGGCAGGGAATACACAAGATTATCTTGTGGCACCTTGTTATATCATAAAGCAAGGAAGTGCTCAAAACTGCCACATTGATGGGTTTATGTAAAGAGATACAGGAGTCAACTGAAATAGCTCCCAATGTCCAAAACTAGAACAATTTTTATAACCTTGCATGAGGATATGTTTATTAATTTTAGAGAGGGAGGAAGGGGGAGAAAGAAAGAAAGAAAGAGGGAGAAACTTGGATTTGAGAGAGGAACACTGATTGGCTGCCTCCCATATGTGCCATGAACGAGGACTGAACTCGCAACCTAAGTATGTGCCTTGACTGGGAATTGAATCCATAACCTTTTGGTGTATAGGATAATGCTCCATGCAACTGAGCCACCCAGCCTGGGCCAAAACTGAAACAATCTGAACAACAAAACATATAAAGTAATAGTGTATGGTAACCGAAAGTATAAAATAAATATTCCATGTCCATAGTGACATAAATAAATGGTTGAATAAAAAATTATTGGGAAAATAGATAAATCTCTTGTGCAGTAGAATCCCAAATAATTTATGTAGACGCTCAGTTCCCAAGAAGGGGGAATGTAATTGCCTACTTCTTAAGTCATGGCTGTACACAGTGACTTCCAAAGAGTGTAATATGGAAAGGAGGGGAAAAGATGAACTTTGCAGTAGATAAACCTGACAAACACCACTTCCGCCAGGTAAGGAAGTTTAACATTAGCAGTGATAAATCATATCTATCATTTAAATAATATAATGTATATCACTACATGGCTGTTTCTCTCTGGTATTGCTCCCCAAACCCTATAACCCTTGCCTGATTGTAGGAAAAACAGCAGAATATTCCCAAGTGAGTGACATTCTGCAAAATATCTGACCAATACTCAAATCAGAGAGGGTCACCAGAACAAGGAACATCTGGGAGACTGTCACAGTACAGAGGATGTAGGGAGACAGCAAGATGTGATGTGTTCTCCTGGATGGGACCCTGGGACAGAAAAAGACATTGAGTAAAAACTGAGTCTGAATAAACTGTGGACTTTAGGAAATAATAAGTATTGATTGGTTTATTACTTTTTACAAATGTACCATACTGACACGATGTTTTTTTTTTTTTTTTTCACATTCAAATTTTTTTACTTAAAAATGTTGGACATTCCTAAAACTTCAAGACAATCAGGCTATTTAAAATGTGTAAGTAACTCACATTCACATTTTTTGACTTAAAAATATTGGCAATTCCTAAAAGTTTATAATTATCAGGCTATTTAAAGTATGTATGTGATTGAAAATAATTTTGTAATAGGCCTGGATTTGACTCTGTTTTTACTGCTTTATTTCTTATTACTGGCAATCTCATTCCCAGTAATTTCCATACTAGCCATTCAATTCTTCTCTCCTCTTTTAACTTAAAACCACATTTTTTTATTCTTTTTTTTATCAGTATTTTTTAATTGTTGATATTGTACAGTTTTCTGTCTTTTACCCCGCCCCAGCCCACCACCCCAGCCCTCCCCACCTTCCTCCCATTTCCACCCCCCATAGTTTTTGTCCATGAGTCCTTTATACTTGTTGCTCTAAACCGTTCCCCTTTTCCCCTGAAATTCCCTCCCCTCCCTGACACGATGTTAATGATAAGAGAATAGTGGGTCTCTCTCACTGCAAGTTGCATGCATTTTCAAAGGAAACACCTTGCACCTCCTTCTTTTGTTTTCTGCATAGAAATAGTGAACTTATATGTTTTTGCCCCCAAACTTGAATCATATACAGTTAAATTTTTCACCCTTTGGGAATAAAAAACATTGCATTAATTTTTGCCTGGCCACTCCATTGTTAGAATTCACACCCTGGATGTTCTCTTAGGTTGTTCTTGTTTACCGGCTCTTTTTTTTTGAATTTTACTTTTTGATTACAGTTTGTATTCAACACTTTTTTTTTTTTTTGTACTAGTTTCAGGTGTACATACAGCATAGTAGCTACTGGCTCTTGACAGCAATTCCTCTTCACAGTCAGTGGATGGAATGTCCTTCTGACTCATTTAGTGGATGGATTTACTGTTATCGATTTGCCTCGTGTTTTCTTTATCACCCTTGCTGTGCCTACCTGAACCACTGGGTTGTGCTTTTGGATGATAACTGTAAATGGAAGGTTTTGAAATAATGCAATTTAAATATGAACACTTAAACCTGGCAGCATTTGAACTCTGTGCTCTGTAGAAAGGGTCTGGTCATCTCATGGTATTTACTTTGTAGTTGTAATATGACTTTCTTTTTTATATGTTTTTTCTCGTTAAATTATTTAAAACATTTATGATATTGAATGACAAAGAAAAAAATGAATCAGTATTCCATTATCTAGCAAATATGTATGTATAAATGGCCTCAGTGGGAATCTGAAAATCTTGATATAGTGAGACATGAAGTACAAATATGACTGAGACTGAGCCAGGACTGAGGTCCTCGCTACCACAACGTTTCGGTTGGAAGAAGCCATGTCGTAGTTTCCTTCCATCTGACTGAACTGATGGGCATGATGACAGGTGTGTGCACATGGAGTGTGCACGCACACATGGGAGTGTGTCTACACTGGACACACTGTAGCACACGGAATGCAATTTTTTCTTAGAAATGTTCGGCATATTTTTAAAAGAGATACATTTTACTGATATTCACTTGGAATGCATAAAGTATGAGAGGGGCCACTATCCCAAACTATTAACAAAATGGTATTTTCCCCCAGCAGTAGATCCAGATTTGGGAGATAGCTTTAGGATCATCTAATGGACTATTAAATTAATTTCTCTTAAAAAAACTCTGTCTATTATCATATACTTACTTAAACGATCAACTTATTTTTGTGGTTAATATTACATACAGCTAATAAAGGATGTGATTGAATTTCATAAATATGTTAATTTCACAATTCTTATCTCCCCTAGCTGTGGCTCACCCTCATTTAGGGCTTCGAAGAAAATTATAACATTTCTCTAAAAGGCATGGGGTTTTATTTAAATTACTACCTGATTGTTTTTTAATGACAGAACAACAGAATTCTTAGGAAGAAGTTGCTGGAAGTTGTCCTTCGTTTTTAGTTATTAACTAAAGTTTTATTTCTAATCATAATGATTCTTCTGAACATTTACATGTGATGTATATCCCTAGAGATTTTGAGTAAAATATCTGTGTGACACCAACATCTGTATTACCTGCAGGAGTGTCAGTGCTCCCGGCAGGAATAGCCACCCATGAACTTGAAAGAATCCCCTATCTAGACGTGATAGTCTCTATCTGTTTTACTAATTTTTGCTTGAATTCATTTAAATTGTTCACAGATTGATTTATTCAGCCATTGAATAAGTAATTTCCTCTGCCAAAACACCTTCCTCTCCTATTACACTTTTAAAATTTGACCCATATTTCAGAACTTAGATTCAATGCTATTTGCGTTAAGTTCATCCTAGTCTTCTCAAATATTTATGATCTCTACAATTCAGTACGCTGGTAAGTTTATAACATTTTTCCTATTCTCTTATATTCTGCCTTGAATGACAGTTGTTCCTGTACATATCTTTGTGCCCCCTTATGCCTCTGATTCCAGGAGAGGACTGTCATCTCCTTTGTCATTCTTAGACTCACCTGACACAGGCCAGTATGCCCTTCATGTAAGGTCATTGACCACAACTTCTGTTTCCACCATTTTGTAAACTTGTGTCCTTCTTGCTTACATCCCTGCTTGGTCTTTGTCTTTCTCCTCTAGTCCTCTGGCTTTGAGCATCTGTTATTTCTAGAATGCTTCCTGTTCATATATTTCTAGCCAGTCTTCTACTCATCTCAGGTCCACAAACCTTATGGCTTTGGGAGAAGACACTCTCATCCTTCTGGGTTTGGAAGAAAGTGGAGAAAGTATTATTTGCCAGACAAAATTAAAGCATGCAAGTGCCAGCCCCAAAAACGTATAAATGAGAAGAAAGATGAAAGAGTGTTTGAATGAAAATATGCACAGGAAGAAACATTCCATGTGCTACCAAACGAAGTAGGGTTTTCTAGGTGATGCAGGAAAGAATTCAGGGGCATGCATACAGAAGAAGTTTAAGCAACAGTGGAAAACTTATTAAAGCAAGAAAGCATGCAGGCTGGAGAGAGTGACTTCCCTGAGGTTCTTGTGTGTGCTGCCTTCTGTTTCCTTGGGTTGGGAAAGACCAGTTTTCTTTCTGACTATCCAATCTCTTTCCTGGATTTTCCCAATCTTCTGCTTATGCCCTACCTTTTATGATTATAGTTCCTGCTTGCCATTTTGGCTTCTATTGCACATGCACTAGTGAAAGGAACTCCTGCTCTGCTGCCGTCCCACATCTCAGGATGTTTGCAGTCTTGTTTTTTTTTCTTCCTAACCTGTTAGGTGAGGAACAATGTAGATTACTCCCCCAGGGTATGACTGCAAAAACTATCTACATGCCTAGACAGATGTTTTATTCTGTTTGAGTAATGGTATCAGTTACTCCCTGGAGTGACCACAAAGCTGATTTTTTTCTGCTTAATCAGATATCTTCTTCCTTTATCTCCCACCTCTCTTATTTAATTTTCTTTAACTTATTGTTTTGTTTTTTTTTTTTAGAGAGAGAGAGGAAGAGAGAGGGACATCAATTTGTTGTTGCACTTATTTATACATTAATTGGTTACTTATTGTATGTGCCCTGACAGGGAATCAAACCTACATCCTTGATGTATGGGGACTATGCTCTAACCATCTGAGCTACCCATTTGGGGCTAGCTTCCTCCTGTCTTGATAATATCTAACCAACTGCCTACTCTAACACATGGACTGAAATCACCAGGGTGAGAGAGGTCACCCTCAGGATTTAGGAAGAGCATAATAGTGGATACAATTTCCAAATTTGCCTGACCACAGGAAGTACCTAATTGACTTGTTAAAATGTAGATTTGGGAGACCCACTCAAGCTTAGTGAATCATAGTCTCCCTAGCGACTGGCCTAGAAATCTGATGTTAAGAAGCTCCAGAGTGATCTTTGCGATTCGTTAATTTTAAGCAACCCCAGATAAATTGGCAGCAATGTCACAGAGACATAAAATGTCAAGACAACCAGAGAGCAGATACAATGTCCTTCCTCATTCCACAATATGGGATAATTGGGCTAAAAGTACAGAGCACAGTCCTAATGTACTGAGTACCATGGCTTCCTTAATGAGACCATATTAACTTGGCTGGCTGCAAATATTTCTTGCTAAAGTAAAAGTCAAAAGGCTTTTTCAATATTACCAAGATTTTATTAAATAGGTTTAACCATTAAGGAAAACATGTGAAAAACTGTGAGATGGTTATTTCTTCTGAAGCAATCATTTGCTATTAGTATTTTGCCATAAGTTTACTTTGTTCTCTTTCTGTTCTTAGTTTCTCTACCTACCACAAAGGATATGAAAGCATTGTTTGAGTAACAATGTGGAGAAATCACAAGATTTCAATGTGTTACAACAAAGATAGTAGTTTATGCTTTAGAGACTATCAATTTTTTTTTTAAGATTTTATTTATTTATTTTTAGAGAGGGGAAGGGAGGGAGAAAGAGAGGAAGAGAAACATCAATGTGTGGTTGCCTCTTACGTGGCCCCCACTAGGGGCCTGGCCTGCAACCCAGGCATGTGCCCTGACTGGGAATCGAACCTGCGACCCTTTGGTTTGCAGCCCGCGCTCAATCCACTGAGCTACGCCAGCCAGGGCTAGAGACTATCAATTTATTTTCTTCTCCTTTTTGTTTTTTTAGATTTTATTGATTTATTTTTAGAGAGGGGAAAGGAGGGAGATGGAGAGGGAGAGAAACATCAATATGTGGTTGCTTCTCATGTGCCCCCTGTTGGGGACCTGGCCCACAACCAGGGCATGTGCCCTGACCAGGAATCGAACCAGTGACTCTTTGATTTGTAAGCCCATGCTCAATCCACTGGCCCACACCATCCAGGGCTCAATTTATTTTCATAAATCATATTAGACTATTTCTTACTAATGATATTTAAACAGCACAATTTAAATAAAAGTTTTTATTAAAATAATACATATTTCATAATATTATTACTACAATGTCCCATATTAATGGCATGCAAAGTAGCTGTACCTGTTTTATCCTAAACTCCAGTGTATTTAGTCAGGAAGGTAGAACTTGAGGAAAATAATATAATTTACTTATTCATCAATTTTTATTGCTGTTTTCAATTGAAATTATAATCTGGACTACTGAAAGAATAAAGTGCAGACAAGGGCAATTCATATTCAAAGAACCTTTCAAAATCTGTTTTGTAGTAACTACTGCTTTGATTATTGTTTCTCTATTAAAGAATTCTATTTTTCATTCAGTGCACACAAGAATTAATTATAATCAAAACATTTTTATTGACTCTGCCTCATATAGTTGATATTTTTCATAGGTAAAAAATAAAGAACTTTTTGAAATTAAAAAAGTGTTTTATGGAGAATAAGAAATGAATGAATCAGTATATCAAAGTGTTTTTCCCTTTTTATAAAAATCTTATTTAATGTTTGATGTTCGATTTGAAAAATACAAATGGATAAGCAGAAAGGAGATTTGCTGTATATATTTTGACAGTCACTTATTAAGTGAAACATTTTTCCAGATATTTTCTTTAGGCATATAATTAGTATTCTGCTTAGTCCAGTTCCTTTAAAAATTTGTTAACAACAAGACTCTTTATTTAATCTCCCACTGATATTTAACAGTAAAATATCTTTTTTAGTCTATGTATAAATTTTGTTCAATGCAGAAATCCCTTGATATTCAATACTCTCATATCCTTGAGTAAGAATGAGAAATATGTTATTTGCTAAGAAAAAAATCCAAGATTTAAGAAGACTTGGCCTGACCTTAGCTATTTAACACAGTCCAGTGTCCTAAGAGGACCTAAAAGTGCATCAGGATTGGCAACAATTATTACTAAACATCTTTTCACTGATTCTGTCCTAATTCAAGATCTATTCATATATATTATATAAACAAAAAAATAGATATGATTTTTTGGTGGGTGGTTAAGATGATTTGATTCAAAATATACTTGTTTTAAAGCTCCTACCCTTTGCGACAGCATGGATGGAACTGGAGAGCATCATGCTAAACGAAATAAGCCAGGCAGTGAAAGACAAATACCATATGATCTCACCTTTAACGGGAACCTAATCGACAAAACAAACAAACAAGCATAATATAAACAAAGACACTGAAATTGAGAACAGGCTGACAGTCATCAGAGGGGAGAGGGGAGGGAATTTCAGGGGAAAAGGGGAAGGGTTTAGAGCAACAAGTATAAAGGACACATGGACAAAAACTATGGGGGGTGGAAATGGGAGGGAGGTGGGGAGAGCTGGGGTAGTGGGCTGGGGTGGGAATAAAAGACAGAAAACTGTACAAGATCAACGATTAAAATAAAATTAAAAAAAATATATTTTTAAGAAATATGGTTTTATATACTATGATATATGTCTGACTTGATGAAAGATGTATTGTTAATATTTATTTTACCTTTAGGCAAGGTAATAGTTTGAATTATGATTAATTCATAGTTCATCTACAACAACTATAAATCATTAAACAACAGATTTTGGAAAAAGGTAATGTGAACATAAGTGGGTTGGAAGTAGATGGTTATTTCAGTGAGTCAGTGTTTTGATCACCTATCTGTAAGGTGCTCAAAGGATAGGTCCGAAATCTCCTGATAAAATTAGAAGTCAACCTTTATATTCTGGAGAGAAGAACAGTATCAAAAGGTATTCTCTCCAATTAACTTGCTGATCTTCCTTTCATCTTGTGGACAGACTCTTTGTAAAAGAATTTCATATGTACTACCTTCTCTTGCTCAAGTCTTATTCACACCTCAACCCACCACTGTGCTAAAATAGTTCCTGGTGGTAACAACAGTTAGCTCCTAATTTGCAAAATCTAGTAGATCCTGTGGTCTCATCCTCCTTGTCCTCTGTGGCATTACTGATGTTGACTCAGGCCTTCTTCCTTTTTATTTACAAAACTGTTATGTCCCTTGGTCCTTTTCTGTCTGTTCAGTACCCTCCAGGGTTCTAGTGTAGGTTCTCTTCTCTGCTTGTTTTATAATTCTCTTCTTATGCAATCACACATATGGCCATAGTCTGCTTGCCAGTGTTTCTTAAAAGTCCATCATCAGGCTCCAAACTCTTTCTTGTGTTCTAGGCAAATTATTTCCATCCAGTTCCTGGATACTCCTCAGGTATTTCAAAGACTAGATAACCATAATAAATTTGTTATATTCCAATTCATATCCAATACAACCATGCTCATCTTATTCCTAAATAACCCTTATCTCTTTAATGGTGTCACCAGCCACCCAGGTCCCCAAGAGATCCCATGATGTTATTTCAGGATCCCTCCTCCCAATCACCACATTAGATCTGTCATCAATTCCAGTCCATTATTGTTCCAAAATACTTCAAGTATAAAGGAGACTGGAGTCCAGGTAAAACAAAAATCATTGAGCACTTGCTGTAGTGGTAAGAGGGGAAAAAGCCATTGCATTTGTGGCATAAACAAATTGGATACCATTCTGTTTCCATCCTACCATCTCTCCTTGATTAAAACTAATGTGTATCCTCACATTTATTGAAGGATAATATTCAAACTACTACCAGGGCATGATCTTACTATCCAATCCTTTTCCTAAATACCCTACATTACTCTTCCCTGTTGAATGACTTGTTAACTGAGAATATATCATCTATTTTCATAGTGTTGGGCCATTATTCATTCCATTTTCCTTTTCTGTAATATCTGTTTTGTATTTTCATCTGAAAACTTCTTATCTCTGCTAATTCCCTTCCCTGGAGCCTCCTGTGACAGCTCACAAGTACCATTCATTCCTTTGTGCTCCCAGGACAATGGGTTTGTAGGTCTTCTGTGGGCCCTTCTTCAGAGATTAGGCTTGCTTCCTTCTTTGAATTTGTGAGATCTTCAAGGGTTAAGACTGTTAGGCACTTGGCACATTTTCTTCCATAAAATTGGCACCGGAAAATGTTTGATAAATGAATGATTCAACTGTTTATTTTTCAATGTCAGTTGACGTTCAATATTATATTAGTTTCAGGTTTACAGTACAGTGGTTGGACAATTATATAACCTACAAAGTAATCCCTCCAGTAAGTGGAGTACGCACCTGCCACCGTACATAGTGAGTATTTATTACAATATTATCAATAATGTTCCCTATGCTGTGGTTTACATTCCAGTGACTGTTTTATAACTGTCAATTTGTACTTTTTTATTCCTTTAACTTTTTAACCCTGCCACTAAACCCCCTCCCATCTGGCAGTTATCAGTTCTCTGTATCTATGAGTGTGTTTCTATTTTGATTAGTCATTTATTTATTTATTTTTAGATTCCACATATAAGTAAGATCATATGGTATTTGTCTTTCCCTGTACAGCTTATTTTTAGTATAATAATCTCTAGGTCCAACCATGGTGTTGCCAGTGGTAAAATTTCATCCTTTTTTAGGGCCAAATAATATTCCATCATATATAATCTATCATATCTTCCTTTTCCAATCATCTATTGATGGATACTTAGGTTGCTTCCATATCTTGGCTATTGTATATGGAATGTTCTTCTTGGTCTCTTGTTATAATCTTCATTTTAAAGTCTATTTTGTCTGATGTAAGTATTGCTACCCCAGCTTCCTTTTTTGTTTCCATTCTCATGAAATATCTTTTTCTATCCCTTTACTTTCAGTCTGTATATATGTCTTCTGATCTGAAGTGAGTCTCTCATAGACAGCATATATATGGATCTTGTTTTGTTCTTCATTCAGCCACCATATGTCTTTTGATTGTAGCAGTTAATCTATTCAGATTTAAAGTACAAAGAGGAGACCCTCCCCCCAAACCCTGGAATTATCTTCTGGAGGGTAGGCCCCTTGTAGTACAGGCTTCCCACACTAGGTGAATGTTCTGAGAACTCATCTGTAGTAGAGTACGAGCTAGTGTTGTTGTGAGAGGCTGCATTCAGCTTCAGTGAGTTTTTAAAAGATTCTTTCAATGTGTTTGCCCATTTCATGATGGGTGATTTACGAGCACATTATCCCACACCACTCTGAGTGTTTAGCAGTTTGTGACCAAAAACGGGATGATCCCCAGTGCCCCACCCTCCCTATCCACCCAATCTCACCCCAAGTGATTTTGTTTGTTTGTTTTCCCTGGATGAAAATACTCCTCAAAGGTAAACGTTTTGCCAATGTGGAAGAGTTGAAACAAAAAAATGTCAGGAGCACTAAAAGGCATCAGAACTGACAAGTTTAAAAACTGTTTTGAGCAGTAGAAAAAAGTGTCTCACTAGATGTAGTGCATCAAATGGAAAGTACTTTAAAGGTGACTGAAGTTTAAACATGTAAAAATAAATACACAATTTTTATAAATAAATTCTGTTTGGGGGGCTTCCTCCTTTTTAATTGTTGATAGCTGTGTATTTATTGCCATTTTATTATTCATATTTTAATCTCCTTTTTCTCAAAAATAACCCTTTAACATTGCTTGTAACACTGCTTTCATGGTGATAAACTCATTTAGCTTTTTCTTGCCTGGTAAGCTATCTTTTGATTCTAAATGATTGCTTTGCTGGGTAGGATAATCTTGGTTGTAGGTTCTTGCTTTTCATCACTTTAAATATTTTGTGCCAATGCTTCTGGTCTGCAAAGTTTCTGTTGAGAAATCAGTTGATAGTCTTATGGGAGCTCCCACCTATCTGCTTTTTCTTCCTGCTTCACAGATTCTCTCATTTTCTTTAATTTTTGTGTGTTGCCACCCTTCAAGGCCAGGCAGGTTCATGGTATTCATGCAGACAGAAAAATATTCACAGAGCCATTGGGATGTCTGGTATGCCTTTATTCATGGGCAGGCAAGCCACACATGCTGCTGCATGTGTATTTGCATGTCTCATGTAATGGCCCTTGCTCCCCAGTGTGGTACCCATTGTGGCACCTGTCCCCTTGTGTGTCTCTCATCATCATTGTCCCCAGCAGAGAGTCCCTACCTGCTTACATACCAGAGGGGAACAAAGCTGTCAAGATGCCAGCAATTATATAACATAACATAATTCTGCACATGTGAGCCCACCTCATGTTATGGGAACAGTTTATCGGACCCAATCTCAAGGCTATGAGAACACTGGTTATCAGGCCCCTCCAAGGCTATGGGAACACTGCTTCCCTTAGCTACCCAGACACCTGGATGAGGAAGCAAGACTGCCTCCACTTACCCTACACTTTTGCCTTTTTAATTATGGTGTGTCTTGGTGGGGGGCCTCTTTGGGTTCATCTTGTTTATGACTCTCTGTACTTCCTGGGCTACTTGTATGTTTATTTCCTTCACTGGGTTAGGAATATTTTTGGCCATTATTTCTTCAACGAGGTTCTTGATTACTTGCTTTTTCCCTTCTCCTTCTGGTGCCCCTATGATGCAAATGTTGTTAAACCTGATGTTGTTACACTTAATGTTGTCCCAGAGGTCCCTCAAATATTCTCATTTCAAAAAATGTTTTTTACTTTTTGCTATTCTGATTGTTTTTTGCTACCTTGTCTTCCCAGTCACTGATGCTGTGCTTTATCAACTATGCTGTTGATTGTCATTTAATTACTCTTCATTTGAGTTATTATATTCTTCATTTCTGACTGTTCTTTTTTTTATGGTGTCTATCTCTTTGTGTATGTTCTCACAGAGTTCATCTATTCTTCCCCTAAGTTTACTGAACCTCCTTATAAGCAGTGATTTGAACTCTGTTTCTGGTAGATTTTAGTCCATTTTGTTTAGGTCTTTTTCTGTAATTTTGTCCTGTTCTTTCATTTGGGACATATTTCTCTGTTTACTCATTTTTGGCTGACTCCTTGTGTGCACTTCTGTGTGTTAGGTAGAGCTGCTATGTCTCCTAGTGACCTTACATAGAGGTGCCTTTGGGGCCCACTGGTCCAGACTTCCTGGTCACCTGAGCCAAGTGCTCCAGGGATGTCCCTTGTATGGGGTGTATGTGCCCCTCTGTTGTGTTGAGTCTTGATTGCTGTTGGCATGTCAGTGGGTAGGATTGACCCTCAGACTGACTGGCTGTGAAGACTGACCGACCCTGACTACAGTGGACAGTCAGTCTATGAGGGCTGACCCCTTGAATGGGATTTTCTTCAGCAGGGTACCTGCCGAGTTCAACCTTTGCATATGCCATTTGTGGACTTAATAGAGTGTTTCTGTGGTTTGGTGTATTGGTTCAGCCACCAGGTGTGTTGGTTCTGGGCTTTCCTGTGAGAGGATCTGGTGCAGGCCCAGGTCATCCACTGCCTGTGCCTATCCACAGCCACCTGGTAGGAGCTACAAAGTGATCAGTGATTGGTAGCTGTCTGGGCTAGACTTGGAGGTACCTGAGAAAGGCTCTGCTATGAACCAAGGCCAGCTGCCACTAGTGTAGGGGCCCACTTAACAAGAGGCACAAGGTATACTGAGATGAGCTGTTGCTTTTTGGGGTTTGTGGACCTTTTAGAGGTTTTAGGAAAGTCGGCATGGGCCAATGCTAGTGTTTTTTGAGGAAAATACACTGAAGGAGTTTCAGGCCCGTATGTGAGTTGGGTAGGGCTGGGTCTCAGGGAATCACCAGGGTGGAGTAAGCTGTTATTAGCCAAGTCGTTTAAGACTCAGATAAGGTGCACCAGTATCCGGAGGTTGTGTGGGGAGAAGGGCTAAACAAAAGAACAATGGCTCCTGCCAGAACTTCTGTCTGAAGAAGTTGCCCTGCAGTTCTCACCTTGAAGCCAGAAAATCAGTTCCTCTTTCTGTGTCCCTGCTGCTTTCGAGCTGCTACCCTTTTGCTGGAGACTAGCATAAGTATGAGTGAGTATTTGTGCAGGACCTTTAAGATGGCTGAGACTCCAATAGCCCTTCCTCTCACCTGGATGGATTCCTGCTGATTTTCACAGCAGATGTATTAGGAAGTCCTCTTGCTGGCACTGGGGGGTCTGGGCTGGGGAGTCCAATATGAGGCTGGAACCCCTTATTCCTCCGGGGGTACTTCTGCGGCTGTAATATCCCTCCTGGTTTTTAACTGCCACACATGGATGTGGGACCAGCCCATTTTGCTTCTCTCCACTCCTCCTACCAGTCTCCACGGGCTTCTTCTTTATATCTTTAGTTATAGGAGTTCTGTTCCGCTAGTCTTCCAGTGGTTCTCAAGGGTGATTGTTCTATAACTTAGTTGTAACTTTTTATGTGAACGTGGGAGGTGGTGAGTACTGCTTTTGCTTAGTCTGACATCTTGACTGGAATTTAAATCATGAATGACTTCTTTAAAGAATATCCTTATTGGGTAATTATAGAAGCTAAATGATTCTTTAAATTCTTTTTGTGTCAGAAATTGTCATATCAAATTTTCTCATGTTTAATAAGTTACCTATGTTTCTATTTCTTATAGCCTGAACTGAGGATAACATTTGATGTTCTAATAGTTCATAACAAGTGGAAAGGCTCCCTGAAGCTTCCGTGGAAATGCAGTTTGTGTCATAAGGGGGACTACAAGATTCCGTTCAGTGCAGGCTATTAGCTCTGCAATTCTAACAGTGAAAAAGCAAATATTCATTCAATCAAAATTTATTATGACCCAAAAATGGCCACAACAGAAGTTGAAGAAAGATATAAAGTATATCTAATAATGGGCCTTTCCTAATATTTACTTACTAAATTTCATGGAGGGAGGAATCTTCTATTGCTAACATATACCTGAGTGAGTAGAAGGCAGGTAAGTGGGAAGTACAACTCCCGAATTATTTGTTCCTGGGGCAGTTTACAGAACACTATGGCCAATTTTGTTCTTCTTTGGTCCTCTCCAATTCATTTCGTGAACTGGGTTATGTGCTTAAATCTAGCTGTTTAACACCCTGACAAGGGAAAGGAGAGAGAAATGCCTTTTTACTAGAGAGCCTCACACACTCTAGAGAGGTTTGAAGTAGAAAAGAGGTGATCGCCTTCTTCTCTGCTCTCCCAAGGCCTATTTAAATGAAATGGGAAGGAAGTGTCATTATTGCGTCACGTTCTGTAAGGATGGATCATATGTAAAGGTGAGGCAAGCGGGGAAAGTTGATGCAATGAGAAGGATAACTAGTCCAGAACCCAGGTGATCTCCACCCGGTACATCCCAGTGTGCCTTGGCCAAGTCACTTTTCTTCTCTAGGATCCTGCAGTTCTCACAGGGTCTTCATGCAATGTCACAATGCATACAGAGTTCCAGAAAGCCCAGCACTACTCACGTGGGTTTCATTTGCTAGCTAATTCCAGGAAATGATTAGCAGGTGTACCACAAGGCATCAAGAAATCATTTCTACACTGACATGAAGAAGTGGTAGTTTGGAAACAAGCCATTTCCTTTGTAGACGAAGAAAAAGATGGAAGCTTTTTACTCAAAGGTACTTTACAAGTTGACGTTCTGTGGTAAAGAGGTGGTATGACATCAGGTGCTGTAGCCAGCTGCTTTGGACCCACACTAGGACTTGAAGTTGTATAAATTTGATCATATACTTACATTTAAAACACTTTAAAACAACTTACATACAAAATATTTTGAGTGTAATGTATAGATAGGGTCATAATGTTTGAGCTTAGTGCTTAATTTGGTTAAGCTGGAAAGTAAACAGAAAAATTTATTGAGCTTCATGCTGAATAACAATTACAAATTTTATTTCAGAAATCATATGCAAAACCTAATCTTTTGTAACTAACATGTTTTTCAAAGTGATATGTTCACATTTATCTCACTTTATTATTGTGGTAAGCACTTGACATACAATGAATGATATACCATTTAGTTATAAACTTGTTCAGTAGATATAATTTTTTTGTGCAAACACTTTGTAGATGACAAAAGTAATGATAAAAAATATGAAGTCCCTTGTTATATCTACTAGAGAATGGGCTGGAATCCAAGGTTATTTATATCCAGGTTATTAACCTTTTAATGGAGCTGCCTTTCATAGACTTAAAAGCCTGTGTATGTTACCCAGGGACCTGAACCAGCTGAGGCTTTCTCATCTCATGGTAAAGAATATCTTTAAGCTATCTCTGTGAGCAATGAGCAACTGGCTGAGAAAAAAGAAAGCAAGCCAAATATGTTATTGGTAACAATCTAATAAAGAAAGGCAGAGTTGAATCAATCTAACAACTGTTAAAAATCAACTGTTCAAGCTGTTTTCTATAAAGGCACAGCCTGAGTCTATGTTGATAAAAAAGTCAGCTCCAACCTCGAATGTGAATGCAGTATCATTCTGAAGGAGGCTGCAGTGGTGATTCGAGGCATGGTTATTGCACAAGGTGACCAGTTACAATTATTTTCACACTGCTATTGTGTACTTTCTTCAAAACCCTCACCAATTTTGAGTCCAGGGATTTAGTAAATGGATTTTAGTGCTAGATGCATTTCAATTTTCTTTGCAGAGCAATAGCTAACTCTTTCATATACATGGAAGTTTTCCTAGATTGTAAAAATCACAGAAAGTATGTATGACTTATTCAGAGGTTCATTAGCTTCTTTAGGGTATAGCAAGGTAAACTAGTTTCCAAAGGCAAAAGAGCCCTGGTAGAACATGGGAATAAATCATTGCAACTGAGCCCAGACATTTGATTTTGGAAAGCCCAAATAATACCTTTAGTTGTTTTGCTGGACATATTTCAGAAGATTATGCTTCACTTGTAATCGGTTCAAAATGCTCAGTGGGTTAATTTGTGATTTGGATCTTGCCCAGTGCATGTAAAAGCTGAGGCATATTGGCAGAGGGAAGATATTGGCAAAACTTTTGCACACAATTCCTAGAAACTGAAGAGCCATGTAACCAGTATACAGAATTACTTTCAGTTATAATGCTTTTTAGTACCAGAGTCACTTAGCATCAACTCCTTCAATTTCTAGATGAAGAAACTAAGGCTCCAGCAAGTTAAGTGACTTGCCTAAAGTCAGCTGAGTGCCAGGATCAGAATAGAATCTAAATTTTCAGATTCAAAGCCAAAGGCTCTCTGCCGCACAAATTTAATGCAATTATTCGGCTTGTGAACAGTGTTCTGTTTTCATTGCTGCAGTATCAATCATGTGAATGAAAAGCCATCTTTTTATGTTGATAATTCAATTATCTCAATTGTGTTTAAGCATACAGTAGAGTCTACTCCAACCACCTGTGAATGCCATAGTCTCAGGAGCAGTAATTTTGTGCGGGCATTCTAAAAAGGGAGTTTTATGCATAATTTTTTATATTCAAAAATAAGAAACTAACAAGATGAGATGAGTTTTACAATATAATATGACAATGCAATACTGAGTTACTTAAAAAAATAAGGACATTAAAACAATTCAAAACTTATTTTCATGGTAGGCAAGGATTGGTGAACTTAGCATTGTGAATAACTGTTTACAAATATTTAAATATATTAGGAAAAGCAAATCAATGAAAATTAAGTGATCTATAAATAACACAATCATCACTAATTAAAATGGATGATGTTATAAAACTGACCTTTTTAGGAAAGGGTGATTTTGTTTGTTTGTTTTTCTTCTGGATATGATTGTGTTATTTCAAAAAAGTTTTTAAACTTTGGGCTCCCATGAATAATTTAGTTAGTTATTTGAACTGTGATCATAAAAATTAAGTGAATGCATATAGAAGTGTTAAATTACTCACAGAGATCATGCAAGTTTATATTATGGAGCTGTGGGTTTTTGGGTTTTATCTTTGTTGCAAGATTATTTTGTATTAGGTTATAATTTTGTTTTTCATAGGAATGAATTGTACGGTCACAGTGTGCTGATGACATGCAGGTAACCATGACTACCACTATTGTTCGATCAATGTTTGCTTCTTTACACAGTAGTGACTATTTTAAGTGGTTCTATTATTTGCGCTTTCAAAATTTGGAACCTAAATTATGAATTATTTCTATTAAAATAAGTCTTGCATAATTTCATACTGTTTCCTTCTTTTATATACTTAAGTCTGGGATACTAAGAAAGAAAGCTTAGGGCAAGGATATTCCAATTTAATCATTTTTAATCCTCACCCAAGGATGTGTTTATTGATTTCAGAGAGCGAAAGGGAGAGGAAGAGAGAGCACCATGGAGTGATAGAAACATTGATTGGTTGCCTCCCATATATACCCTGCCCAGCAATTGAACCCACAGTCTTTTGGTGTGCAGGATGATGCTCCAACCACTGACCCACCCAGCCAGCTCAGGATCTGCCATTTGAAACAAAAAATTTTCTATCAATGGGGCCACTTTTCTACTTTCCCAGGCTACAATATTTGCATTTCTTACATTCTTTTTCTAGCCTTCTCTTACTGTAATCATTAGTTACTTGCTATTTTTTATTAGGAGATTTCTAAAAATCTCCCCTTCTATATACAAACCCCATTATAGTTTGGACCTTCACCACTCATTGGATTATTGAAATACCATTCTGGCTGTCCTCAGGCCATTCTTAACATTATCCTTGATTTCATCTCTTCTTACTAACATTTATGGTCTGATTCTATGCCAAGGCAGCATTTTTTTTCTATCACAAAATGCTTTCCAAAACTAGGCATTTCTCCTAATGTCAGACAGAGATTGTAGAGCCTGTTGTGAACATAAAACGATTAACTTGTTAAGTGTGGAATGTTGTTGGCTCTATGCCGACTCCCACTGGCTGGGTGCACAGCACTGGGCGGCTGGGTACTCAGAGACTTTGTAGTGTACTGCACAGATTTTGTTTTTGTTCTTTGGATAGTTATGAACTCTACTATAAGCAAAATTTATAAGTCAGGGTCAAAGGTGAAATACTTCTGAGTGTGTAGATTGAAGTGCAAATAAATTATTGCTGTTAATTTTGATGAGCCAATTTATTATTCTCAGGTGACATTAACAAAATACTCAAGATAATAAATAAAACCCTTCATTAGTGAGATTTCCTCCTGAGGCAAAATTAGTTATTACCATTGTAAAATTCTCCACTCTGCGTGTGAACACTGCGCTTAGGAACCCTAGCTGCTGGTTCAATCAAAAACCGGTGTCGACATCAGAGGAAGAGTCCAGTAATCCAAGGTTACATCAACTGGTTCAAAGTCTTTATTTGCATGTCTGAAAGAGTGTGCAGTGTTTCCAAACACAACACGAATAAAATTCTTTCTCCAGCATCCTCTGCTATACTGCGGACCTGCCACACCCCTCAGAAGCACTCTTCAACCAGCTCCGAGTCACGTTTATTTTTCTTTTTGTCCCAGATTCTTTATTATGTAAACATACCTGGCAGTTTTCCACAAGGTGTAATTATTCTTTTTAATTTAGGGAAAGAAGGGGAAAATTGGACTAGAGATTCTCTTTGGCAGGATTAGGGAGGAGGAGAATTCTGAACAATTTCAAGTTAATTTCAGTCACAAAATAACTGTTTTTGTAACTAGATTTTTGCAAGCAGATGATTTCCTAAGAACATATATGAAATGCTATACTAGAGCAGGCTGTTCTGGAATTTGGCAACAATCCTTTGGATTTAAGGGGTCCTCAAGGTATTAATGTTTTTTTTTAGTGCAGTCTTTTCCTAATTTCCCAGATTAAGGACCAGAGAGGTATAAACCGCTTTCTTTTTTAAAAAATATGTTAAAATAATATTTCTCCTCTGCTTATTCCCCTATATTTGAAATTATTTCTATCATGGATGGGAAATTCATATATTTAATTCTTAAGACACTTAATATTTGATCTGGTCACACACATAAAGATACAACAACTTCATCTAAATCAGTTTTGGAACCTTATTCACTTAAAGCATTGTGAAGGATAACTATTCTGCTTGTTTGATTTGCAAGCTTGTATGGGATAATATTTTGAAAGACAAAAATATTAAAATAATTAGTAATTATTTTAATAATAACAACAATAATCATAAAACAAAAATTACACGTAGTTAGAAACCATAGCCATATAAAATTTCCAAGCAGTTACTTCTGTGTCTGCACTTACATGAGTTACCAGTGAGGTAAGAGGCGGCAAAAAGTTCTAATTAACAACCATTCTCTGAGTGTCAAGCGCTGTTAACACAGACTCCACAAGGGGGCGCATTTCAGAAGAGTCTTCTCCAAGCTTCATTCTCCTAAACTTCTCCATAAATTTAGATCTTTTTTTAAAAAAAATTATTGTTGTTCAATTATAGTTGTCCCTATTTCCCCCCACTGCTTTCCCCTGTTCCCCCTCCCACATTCTTGACTAATCACATATATTATTTTCTTATGTGCTGACAATGTCACCACAGGCCACTAAGCACTTCTTATCTAGTAGCAAATGATGCTCTTTTTAATGGGGTGGGGGTTGCCTTGCACTGGGGTGACTGGCTCGACAACAGTGGAAGCAGGTATGCACCTCCATTACCTTCTGGCTAGTGCCTCTGGGTCGGGCACAATTTCAGCATTATACGCTGCAGTTTGCACATCTGGTCTCCTTGTGATTTCACTCCAACTCTTAAGGTCCCTTTAATTCTTTCTCAAACTTCACAGGAAAGAGGGGAGTGTGGCTGTCTTTGGAAGAACAGTGGCTTGCCGTGGATGGAGCATGATTTTTTTTTAAGTAGGGTTTTATACAGGATGTAGAGAAGATACCTCTTAACTGGCTATCTATGCAAAATGAGCTGTCTTTGCTAAAAGGCATTTTACAAAATGTCTCCTGTAGTTAACATAATTTATGATTATGTTCAGTCAAGCACACAAGGCTGGGGTGGATATAGGGTTGGGTTTTCCAGGCTCAGGAAACTCCTAAGAGGAAGCCAGCCTTTGAACATGGTTTTTTTTTTTTCTTCTTCTTAATTGTTGTTCAAGTATAATTGTCTCCATTCCCCACCCCCCGACCTCTACCACTTCCCTCCCACCCCGCCCATGCCCACCTTTGATCCTACTCAATTTGGCTTTGTCCATGAGTCCTTTATAAATGTTCCTTGATGGCCCTTCCCCTGTTTCCTCCCATTATCCCTCTCTCCCCTCCCCTCTGGTTACTGTCAGTTTGTTCTTTATTTCAGCGCCTCTGGTTATATTTGGCCTGCTTGTTTCATTAGGTTCCACTTATAGGTGAGATCACATGGTATGTGCCCATTAGTAAATGAGTGGATCAAAAAATCATGGCACATTTACACAATGGAATACTGTGCAGCAGAATGAACATGTTATCTAAAGGTATTCATACAATTAATATATGTAATATATATCCTTGCAATTTTTTAAAAATACATAGAAAAAGTGGCTGTATAGAAGCAAATAAATTAATGAGAGATTCAGATGTTAAGCTCAAAAGAGAAATAAAAAATATGTAGGTCATCAAGCCCTGGCTGGGTAGTTCATTTGGTTAGAATGTCATCCCAGTACACCAAGGTTGCAGGTTTAATCCCTGATCAGGGCACATACAAGAATCTTGCAACCAATGAATGCATAAATAAGTGGAACAACAAATCCATGCCCCTCTCTCTCTCTCAAATCAATCAATAAAATATTTAAAAATATATACGTCATCAGGAATGTTGAAATAAGTGTGCCAATAAATGTAAAACTAGTTAATAACCAATAGAACAATAAAATATCATGTTCTAAGAAGTGAGATCAATTGTATCTCAGCTGTATCAGATGAAATTCATTTGCTTTGCCAATGACAATAACGATTTGCATGATAATCAGTTTTGTACAAGTTGACTTCAGCTTCTACAATAGTCCAGTTAATAGAAAATGCGGTAAAGGCACCCATTTCTATTGAATGAGATCTGCTAGAGAACTTCCACCACTCCACTAAAGTAACATCTTTAATATTACTGAAATTGCATTACCAAAAGCAATCTCTTTTGCGAATTTTATGTCCTGGGCAATCTTTCCTCACAACGCCTAAATGCATTGCATTAAACTTCCAATATCAGATGTAAAAAAACAAAAACAAAGAATAAACCACAGTGTTTATATATAATTTTTTATTTTGGCAAAGACAGGTTCTTTAAAGTGTTACACTAAATCAATAAACACTTAACCTCTGAGAGCTCAAAAGGATAAACAGACTCACCATACGCTGGCCATTCACTAGGAATTTCATAGCCAAGCCTTCCTTGTGGGGTACCACACCTGCCCACACTACTGGGGCTCAGATCAGTTGTTAGAAAAACAAAGAGCTCTACTGACCTGCAAAACGCACGTTATTGACATGCAGTTTTCACCAGGTCTTTCCTGATGTTTCTTAAAACAAAAACAAAAACAAACAAACAAAAAAAAGTGCCCCTATTTGCTTTCTAATTCCAGCACAGCTGCCACAGCTGATGGGCAGACTTCATTCTGTCTCATTAGTTTCCAATCTTTTGCTCCCCACACTCTCACCTGCACCAGGTGAACTTATCCTCTATTTAAGAAGAAATATTGAGACCACCTGGCATAATTTCTCTTGCGTATTCTCATCTTCCATATTGAATCCTTGCAGAATTTCACAAAGCCTAGGAGGAAAAGCTTTCCTTTCTGTTTCAAATTAACCCTCTACTCTTCATTCCTGTCTCCTTGAGTATATCCAAGGTTTAAACTTTCATTCTTAAGTAGTTTCAAGTTTCTGCTTCCGATGGCTACATATCCTTTTCACCTTGGAACATGGTGAATTTTCGCTCAAATTGCATATTTTTACCCAGCTGTGTTGCTACTGTACAAGGCCTGACAGGTTCCCGGTGTTCTTCGGGCAGACAGAAGAATATTCACGGAGCCGTGGGGATGTCTGACATGCCTTTATTCACAGGTGGGTGAGCCACGCACGCTGCAAGCTGCATGTCCCCCTGCACGTCTCTTTGTGGCACATGCCATGGCACTTGCTCCGCAGCCTGGCAGCCAGCAGGGAGTCCCTACTGGCTTAAGTACTAGAGGCAAACTAAGCCAGCCAAAAGCCAGAAAATTGTATAACATAACATGATTCTGCGCACCAAGCCCACTTCATGTTATGGGAACAGTTTATCGGACCCAGTCTCAAGGCTATGAGAACACTGGTTATCAGGCCCCTCCAAGGCTATGGGAGCACTGCTTCCCTTAGCTACTCAGACACCTGGGGGAGGAAGCCAGCCTGCCTCCACTTACCCTACACCAGCTCAACTACTTTTCCCGCTGTGAAGATGTTTTTTCCTTCTTGTCCCTGCTGAACTCTTGGATTACATGTTTTCATCCTTGCTGCTTCCACAAGGTACTGGTTTATTTCATTATTAAATAATTCTGGTTTTTTGCAGTTTATCTTTGCTTACCATGTCACTAAAATTCCTTTCTCAAATATTGTCCGCTGACTTGGAATACTTTTTCAACTCCTGTAGTTTGTCTTTTTGATTTTCACTTTCTTAAATCTGTGTTACAGCACTTTTCCTGCTTCTCTGCTTTTTCTTACCATTCTCTTTGTCTAGTTTCTCTGAGACTTGTCATTAAGCCTCAATTCCTGATTCCTAATTATTCTCTAAATATGAGCCATATTTACGATTACATTGTTTTATCTCTTGAACCAAAAATATATCTCCAGGCTGAACCTCTCAAGATCCATTCACATAATACCAATTGCTCACAACATAAATATTTTCTTAGGTGGAACTTTCTACATCTTAGACTGAAAACACTATGTCATGTCACAAATAGAATTCTTTTTGAACCAAACTAATTTCAATTGATGTTAACACATATTTCCAAATCACATGGGAAAAAAAGACTTTCATTTAATTCTCTATACACAATGTTATTGAATCTCATTTCCCAAATTTTCCCTCAGCTTCAAATCCATCACCAAATCCTTAGATTAGAATTAAATTTATTGCTCTTAATTTATTTTCTGGGTATATGTATTTTACTTCCTAACTAGATTTTAGGCCACCTGAACAAAAAGACCACATCTCTTGTTTTTTCTTGGATTGTTAAATAATGAATAATAATAATAATATACTGCAGAACTATAGAATCTTCAAAGTATATTGATATCTATTTTTCTAATTTAATCTCATGGCTGAAGCTTAGAAGGGCCAGGGAGTATTGTTCAAGGTTTCATGGCCTGTGAAGAACAGAGACAGAGCAGGAAATTGTGTTGCCTGAATTTACATTCATGCTTCTTTGCAATTATATTCATTAACTGCTTTAGTCATCTAGAAAGATATAATCTTGAAAAAATGTAAACCTATATCTACCTGTGAAGCTAAAGCTGATAGTTATTAATTCTTTCTTAGTATAGAGATGGTCACTTTCTGTCTCTTCTTTAAATACTCGGGTAGCATGAAAATTCCTGAGGTTGACGAGGGGTTCTTAGCATAAAACAAACTATAAATTTGAGAAGTTTCTACATTAACTAGGCCACATATGCTTGCTGAAAATAGTCTCCACCAAAACATTTAATAGTTTTTTCTTTACTTCATATCAGAAAAGCAGAATTCTTGTTAGTATTATTCACTTTGTTGTTTCTCCCAAAACAGGGCAGATCTTTTCTGTAAAGGGTTACATCTTGTAAAGCTTTCTCTTTTAAGGGCTGTATTTCTCATCCACATTTAGGGAGCTAAAATTATTGTGTGTCTCAAAGCAGAGTGTAAAGCTGTTGAAAGGTCATGTAAAATTTACGGCTTTTTAAATTCCACTTTGGAACACGTTTCTTGTATAAAATGTTAGCTTTTGGTTGCTATGCTTCTTCACAGGAAGAAGTCCAGGATGTTCTGTTGTATTATTTATTATTGGGTAAGAGTTTTTGATAGAGTTAAAATATAGTTATTTCAGTATTTTTTTCCTGAGAGTAATAAGATTTTATCAGAGAAAGGAAATTTTATATTAGTCATGCTTCTAAGAGCAATTAAGAGAGAAGAAACATTTTGGGATTATAAAGCTAGTACTCACTATTAAAAAATTCTTTAGCTGGTGATTAATTTACTTAAAAATGAATCATTGAACCTGCCACCATGATCTCTGATCTTCACACAATGGTGGACAGGTAGCATCTGTGCACTCTGAGAGCCCGATTTATATAGAACATAACTTTTCTTTCTGCAATTAAATTACAATATCCGAACATCTTAATTGTCAGGGCACATGTTAGTTGTTTTTTTCTGCTGCTGTTTTGCTTTAAATTACTTAATTTTTTCTTAAAATCCCAACGTGTGTGTGTGTGTGTGTGTGTGTGAAAATGATATTTAAATTTGTCTGTTTACATTTGCTCTGGAGGATTACTGAAGTGCAAACAGGTCGGTGGAACAGTGTTTTCTATAACTTTCTAAAGAGAAGATATTTTGATCAGAAGTGTCTCCTTTGGCAGGAAGCTTATAGGCTGCTGTCCTAATTCTTAGATAATAATAATAATATATCACAGAAACACTTCACTGTTGTTGATATTCACTTTTTGCTCATCAGTTGCAGAGAACGTGGGGTATCCTGTGTGGATAAAGCAAGGCAAAAGGATATAGAAGAACACTGTGGCTAGAGAAACTAGAAGGGGAATCTAGTGTATTAAATAATAACCTACCTGTGTCCATGTTACTCTATAAAATAGTTCTCACGTATCCTCAGAGAAAAAAATTAACCAGACAAGTAAACAAACATACACACCAAAAAATTGACTTCCAACCCCATAAATACCAAATTCGTATCACAAAGCAAACACTATAAGAATCTGATAGAGATTTGCTGCCTAATTCTCCTCTCCCAGTTCTACCACCCTGTCTTTAATACTTGGGAAGGTGATGATGGACACCTGAGGTATTTTTTAAAATGCAATTTCCAACAGTGAGCAATGTAGTATAAGTTTCCCCTGTGCTTCTGGCTTTCCCCTGTGGTTCACTGGTGAACTTAATTGGCTTAGTTTGCCCAAATATCCAACTGAGAACACTGAAGAACTGTGTTTAATTCCCTAGTGGGATAATGTATAAAGATGATAGATGCTCTCCCTCGCTGAACACAATGGTCAGTAATTCTTGACATAAAAATTTTATCATTCCTCTAGTTCAGGGGGAAATACATGCAATGACCTGCCTTATTAATGATATAGAAATAAAATAAGATTACACATGAAATTCAGCTAAACCAGTACTTATAAAAGATAACCTTTGGTTTGTACATTGATTAATTCATCCCTACTAACTATATCAATGTATTTGAGAATGTTACCCAAATTGAATAATTTCTCAGTAGGCCTGCAGACTTGGGCAAGACTTGAAGTCTCTCCAAATCAGTAGATTAAAAAAAATCCTTTGTTCACATCAACAATCTTCAAGAGTTATGGGAATCCATGGAGAGATAGTGGCCTGTCCGGGGCTTTTTCATTAATCCCTTGCCTGATCATCCTTGATTCCCACTTCAGCGTCTCCCTTCAGGCCCTGCTCATGCACCTAAACTTTTCTTGGCTGTGGCACAGCATCACTCTTGCCTCATTTTTCATGTCACCTCTCCCTCTCCCCCCATGGAATAGAAAATTTTAAACTGAGAATCAATTTAACGAAACCAAGTTTACATAGGATTCCTAAATTTACCAAATTGTGGGCAGCACCCTACCAAGTGGAAGGTGTCTGGTACTGCACTTTGACCCTCACCTTATGTCTCCTCACACTCCATGACTATGTCTTGAGATGCTTCACAATTTACATTAAAATAACAAGGACTTCTGTGCCAAGCAGCTGTGATTCTGCAGAGCTCTCATGTCTAATAATATTCCATTGAATAAATAAGATGTAACTTAAAACCCATGAAACTAGACTATGAATAACCATTTATTTGTGATTGCAGCAAAGCAGGCATGATTTGTTCTCCTGATGGAGTCTATTTCATAGTTTTCCTTTACAATATTAGATAACCATCTATGTTCCAGCCTAATAGTGAGGGTGCAGAGAAGTAATGCTTCATTGCTTAGCTCATTATGAAGTTTTAGCCTCTCCCTATTGAGCTAACAATTTATCCCACTAACGTAGGGCTTCCCTTGTTCTTACATATTGAGACAATGCAGATATTTGTTTGGCACTTTGGGGTAAAAGTATGACTGTCACTAGGGTTCTCTCCACTTCAAAGTGTGCACAACCAAAACCTTCACACATGTTCAGCCATTTATTTATATCCAGTGGCTTAGCCATTTGGAGGCTCTACAACTACCTCTTTTCTGGGACTTGCTGAGAAAGCTATTACATGCTTTACAGTTTCCAGAGTCCCCTCAGAGGAGAGTCTCACTTTTTTTTTTTTTTTTAATGATTCATAGCTAGGAAAGTGTCTGATCCTTCAGATGGTCTGGAATTCCTTACTGATAGCACCTTCCATGTACCTGCATGATCTACACAGCCATCATTGTTCAGTCAGATTGCATGGTATTGAAGAGTCTCACGTGGTAATATTTCTAGGGAATAATCTCTGGAGATATTTTTCTACCTTGATCATAATTACCTCAGAATAGAAGAAATAAAATAAACAACCTCTCCCCTCCCAAATAGCAGGTAGAAAAAGGACTCACCCTGTTCTATACTCTAGCCTCTTCCTTCTTTTCCTTTTTAAACTATCTTCCTATCAAGTTCATAGCAGAAATTCAGATATACTGTGCTTTGGTGGTTAATGTTAATAGGCCCTAGAGTGCATACCTATGTTAACCATACCAAGTGCATTCTAATGGATACACATGGTCTGCATTTCAGGCTTGTAGGGAATAGGAGGAAATGAAAGCTTTCAAGTGCCTAGTTACTCTCATGCCTGTTGAGGTGTTCACACGACCCACTATAATAGTATGTGATTTGCTTACTTGTACCACTTCTTAACTCTTTTCAATTTCTTCTGTTTATTACACAATTTCAAGTAGTGATCTAATGATTACTCTTGCATTTTATTGATTCTCAAGTCCTCAAAAACTGAGGTTAAACTAATAGGTCTCAGAGATGTTTTAAACCTGCAGAATCAACTTGGTCACAGCAATAGAAAAAGACTTTTTGCTTCTAAACAAAAGTTAAGTGGGTGAGTGTTGTACTTTCTGAATGACACAGGCCTTACTACTTGTAATTAGTTAAAATCTTAATAAAGCATGTTACAACTTGAGCTCTTAGTTTCTCATTTGCTATGACACTGTAGTTGACCCGTGAACAACAATGGACTTGAACTGCATGAGTCCACTTATATGCAGATATTTTTCAATAAATACCTGTACTGATTTGATCTACTTTCGAGAGTTCACAGATGTCAAGAGCCAACCATATTTATTGATCTATACCATTTCATACAGGGGACTTAAGTATCATAGATTTTGGATTTTGGTTCAAAAAATCCAAAGGGATTTTGGAACCAAAGGGAGTTCCAGAGGGAGTCCTAGAACCAACCCCCGCCCCCCATGGTTATCAAGGGGCAACTTGAATTATTAAGGGTGAAAAATCATACGTGGAGTTTCCGCTGGGTGGAGGTTGGTGCCACTCATCCTCTTATTGTTTAAGGGTCAGTTGTATTAATTGCCTTGTGTAGGAGACCATTCTGCATGGCATGCGCCCAGCTCCCACTCAGAGATGCACAGGACCCACACCCATGGATGGGTTCTCCCGTGGGGAATCAGGCTTGCATTTGCACCTAAGCCGCTTTGAGTCTTGCTTTTGCTAAAACTCCCTCACCCTGAATTGAGATAGCAAGTGCTTATTATAACTTCCTAAAATCCATGCTAAAACATCCTAGTATGAGTGTAACCGGTTCGACCACTTTTTGCTTTTTCATTTGCAAATATTCTTCTTCTGCGATGTGATTAGCGGCATTGGCTCCTTTGTTGTCTGTAAAAGGTAAGCCCCTAAAGCCAACCTGTGCATAGTAAACGAGGACCATGATGTAGTGTGTGGGAAAACCCAACACAGGCTGTCATGGCGGAGGCTGCGGGCTTTTGCTCCCCTTGAGAGAAAAGCCAAGTTGTCCTTTTTCCTCCACTGGACTCAGTAGTCTGTGTGAATGTTTTATTTCATCCATAATGACATGGATGCTGCAGGCTGGTGCCCAAACAGGAACTGACAAGCTGCAAAGTAATGAAGGCAATCTCTATTAGTTATACTATACATGCATGTACTAGTCTTTGGATTTTCAAGAATCAATAATAGGAGACCATTGTAAAATTAAATATAATTTTCTTTAGTTCATTGTGTACAAAAATCAACCTGCATGAAGGTTATAAACATGTTCAGTAAGATAAATTATTTTAAAAGTACGTATGTTCTCTCAGAGCAGTTTCAATTACAGGTGTAAGATGATAATCATATTAATGACCTCATAGCTTATCAAAACAAAATTCTATTAATTTCTATCCTTCAAAAGCAATTGTGTAAATACTAAATGTTCTGTATCTATCTGTTGGTGGCTATGTTGTTTTCATTTCTTGGCTATTGTGAGTAATGCTGCAATGAGCACGGGAGCGTGTACGTGTTTTTAAGATCCTGGTTTCATTCCTTACATCCTTTTGGGTGTATAACTAGAAGTAGGATTGCTGGATCACATGATAATCCTGTTTTTAATTTTTCTAAGGAAACCCTATATTGTTTTCCATAGGGGCTGCATCTATTTAAAATCAAACCAACAGTATACAAGAGTTCTAGTTTCTCCACATCCTGGTCAACACTTGTTATTTTCTGTGTGTTTTCTTTTATTTTGCTTATTTATTTTTATAATGACCATCCTAACATGTATGAGGTGATAGCTCACTGCAGTTTTGATTTGCATTCGCTAATGATTAGTGAATTTAAGCATTGTTTCACATAGCTATTTGCCATTTATATATCCTTTTCATAGAAATGTCTATTGAAGCCATTTGCCTATTTTAAACCTAGGTTTGTGTTTGTTTTTGCTTTGAGTTGTGAGGGTTCCTTGTATATTAATCCTTTATCAGGTATATGCTTTAAAAATATTTTCCCCATTTTTAAGGTTGCCTTTTCACTCTGTTGATTGTTTGCATTGATGTAAAGAAGCTTTTTAGTTTGATGTAGTCTCACTGTGTAATTTTTCTTTTATTGCTTGTGCTTTTGGTATGATATGCAAAAAAATCATTGCTAAACCCAACACCATGAAGATTTTCACCTATATTTTGTTCTAGGAATTTTATAATTCCAGTTGTTGCATTTAAATTGTTAATTCATTTTGAGTTTATTTTTGTGTATGGTGTAAGATAAGAGTCAATTTCATTGTTTTGGTTGTGGTTATCTAGTTTTCCCAACACCATTTTTTGAAGATTATGTACTTTCCCCATTATGCATTCTTGTCACCTTTAATTGAATATCAGTTGACCATACATGCACATGTCTATTTCTGGGCTCTCTATTGTGTTCTGTTTGTCTATATATTTTATGTCAATACCATACTGTTTTAATTACTATTGCTTCGCAATATATTTTGAAATCAGGACATGTGATGCCTCAAGCTTAGTTCTTCTTTCTTTTCTTCAAATTAAATTTATTCAGGTAACATTGGCCAATAAATTATATATGTTTCAAGTGTACAATTCTATGATACACCATCTATATATTGCATTGTGTACCCATCATCCAAAGCCAAATCTTCTTTTGTCGCTATATATTTGGTCCCCTTTACTAACCCTTACATCTTCCTTCCTTCTGGTAACCCACATACTGTTGTGTGCATCTATGAGTTTTTGTTTGTTTGTTTTTTTCTTGTTTGTTCATTTGTTGCTTTCAGTTTTAATATCCCACATATGAGTGAAATCATATGGCTCTTGAATTTTTCTGTCTGATTTTTTTCACTTAGCATGATATTCTCAGGATTCATCCATATTGTCACAAATAGCACTATTTGATGAACACTAAGCAGTGTTTCATTGTATACATGCACCACATCTTTATCCAATTATCTATTGAAGAACACTTTGGTTTTTTGTCTGTCTTGGCCAGCATGAATAATGCCTCAATTAGCATAGGGGTGCATATATCTTTGCAAAAAATGTTTTCAAAAATTTCAGGCAGATACTCAACAGAGGGGTTGATGGGTAACATGGCAACTCTAGTAGTGGCTGTACCAATTTACATTCTCACAAGCAGTGAATGAGGGTACCTTGTTTTTCTTTAAGATTGTGTTGGCTATTCAAGGTCTTTTGTGGTTCCATGTGAATTTTAGATTGTTTGATCTATTTCTGTAAATAATGCTTTTGGGCCCTGGCTGATGTGGCTCAGTGGATTGAGTTCAAATCCACTGAGTGGATTTGATCAAAGGGTTGCCAGTTCAATTCCTAGTCAGGGCACATGCCTGGGTTGCAGGCCAGGTCGACAGCAGGGGGCGCACGAGAGGCAACCACACATTGATGTTTCTCTCCCTCTATTTCTTCCTCCTTTCCTCTCTCTATAAACAAATAAATAAAATAAAAAATGCTTTTGGGATTTTCATAGGGATTACATTGAACTTGCAGATCACTTTGGATAGTACAGATGTTTTAACAACATTGACTTCTCATCAATGAACAGGGGTGTCCTTCCATTTATGTGCCTCTTTAATTTCTTTCTTCAGTGAAGTTTTCAGTGTGCCACTTTTTACCCTCTTGGTTAAGTCTATTCTTATTTCATTCTTCTTGATACTATTGTAGATGGATTATTTTCTTAATTTCATTTTTAGATAGTCCACTGTTAGTGTTTTGAAACACAACTAATTTTTGTATGTTGACTTTGTATCCCACAACTTTACTATATTCTTTTATTACTTCTAATATTTTTGTGTGTACATGTAGTCTTTAGAACTTTCTACATGTATGATTACACCATCTGAAGTATCATTGTTTCAGGTACCAATAAAGAATAAAGATTTCACAAGTGAAATAAAGACAGGGTAACAAAAAGGCAGGAAGTGATGAGAAATCAAGAAAACCCATGAGAGAGAAACTCTGAGAGTGATAGATCAAATAAAGCACTAATAGTGTCCATCAGCTTGCATGTAAAGCATGTATTACTGTTTTATTGTAAGGTAATGATAGAGTTTAGTATGTGTAAATACAGGAGGAGAAGAGTCAGAATAAAAAAGATATTTGAAGATTTATGTAGTAGAAAGAAGAATCTTTAGAGTTACTGTCTCAAGGTTTTGGATAGGACAACATTCTGTACAAAGGTGGAATGGATGACCTTGAACTAAGAGAAGGGTTTTTCCCATTGTATCAGAGGAAAAAAAAATCAAAGATGGAGAGGAATTGTAGGTTTAGAGCCTATAACCAAAGATAACCACCTTAGATATATTGATACTTTTTCCCGCCCTGCATGAATCTAATAAAATTTTGTAATTTTGACATCAAATCTTTGAACTACAGACCCGTGTGTGAGGGTGCAATGGCAAAAACAGGGAATATTACATGTACTACTTTCTTTTATCCTTTTGTTTTTGTTGCTGTTGTTAAATATAGGAAGACAGGACACTTCTCAGATGCATCTGAGTTGATGGGTTTGGACTTTTAGTGCAGAAACAGAACGTCATGGAAGAAACTGTTCTCAGACAGTTTCTTCAACTCTTCCTTCAACCTTTTACCTCTGGGATTTGTTTTTTCTTATTTATCTAATGAAGCTCTTTACACACACACACACACACACACACACATATTCAACCCATGATTTCTGGCTCATGTGTTTATCCAGAGTGAGATCTTTGGAACTTGTATATGACATAACTATACACTGATTCATTATGATATGGCTTATTTTAAAAAAACAGCATATTCAAATAATGCAGGTAGTAAGGATTACCTGGAAGTGAATATTTTCTATAATAATCATAACCCAAACATTTATAGGGCTTTAAGTTGGTTATAAACAGTTACTTGATGACTTCCTATGAAATGGAAAGCAAGATCATGTACTAAGAGTGAGAAGGAAGTGGGGGTATTTGGAGGCTTCAAGAAGATGGAAAAGTATGAAGTAACGTTGGGAAGACAGCTCTAGCAATGAAAACAGGACAGCTGGCCAGCTTTGAAAGCCCACTGAGGTTGGAAACCACTATGACATAGTGACTTCATTGACTGTGTGCAATTGTCAAGTGTGCAATGCTGCTGGTCCATTTGTAGCTCTCTCTCTGTTGCTTTGAATGTTGTTTTCTATTTTGTCTATTCATTAAGAGAATTTTGATTTTTAAAGTATCAACTGATGATCAAAAGAATGATGTGCTTTATCATTCTTTGTGAGGCCTTTTGTAATTACCGAGCAAGTCTTACCACACAGCAGACATGCAATAAATATTTGTTGAAAATATTAAAATTATGCTTCCTTTGGCTGACAGTGGTTTTCATAATGTGAAAATTTTGTGCTTTAATTTCTCAAACATGGATAAATAACAGTCTATTTCTAGGGTTGTTTTGTGAATTAAATGAGTTAACACATATAAAGAACCTAAAGCAGTGCATGGCACAATTTAAGTGCTCGATTAAAATTAGTCATAATTATTATCAATGCTATTGTTATAATTATTAAATATAATTGTATTTCCATCACTTATTTACATGAATTGACCTCCTGTTATACTGAAGATTCCTATTCAAAGTTGTCTTTATACTTTCAAAACATAGTATGGACTTATAACACTAAAGTGCTTGTTGAACAAATGAATGACAATGGGTAGCTAATAGATAATTTTTTTTGGCAAAGCTAATATTAATAGAAAAAGATATTCTGAGTTTCAATGTGGTATAAAAGACAAAATATATAAAAACAGGCTTTAGAGTCTAACCTGAGGATCTTGAGAAAGTTGCTAAATTTCCCTACAGTTCAAGTTGTGCACTTGCAAAATCTGTACAATGGTACTTAACTCTCGGAGTCATGGTGACGACTGCGTGTGTTTGCACTGAAGAGATAGATGCTTGGTTATTACACTCACCTCTCCCACTCACTTTATCACAGAGGTCACTCCTGTCACCGTCATATCACTTTTTAACTTTTCAATTATTAGACTTAAAATAATAGGACAAAGCATCTCAGGAAAAGCGATTTTCTCCTTCCTAAAATTTAACTTTTATTTGAATTAGATTCTCCATCCAGTAATGGAATTATTTTGAGTGATAAAAGTTGGGGTGAGTGGTGCTTCTTAGGAATCTCAGGTGGTGCAATGTTAGTAATATCCTGTTTATTGACTAAGTAACAGGAACAGCAATTCTGTACAAAAAAGATGAGGCTCAATTTTGATATAAAAATCTGATGTACAAAGAGGCTTATTTTGAGAAAAAAAGAACTAAAAATATTGGGTTTATGCTTAAGTTACCAGCTGCAAGCATTATTCATGACTGTGTTATAAAAGGGTGAAGGAAGTGCAGAAGGAAGTCAGTCTTCTGATGAGATAAATCACTGTAATCATATCAGGAAATAGCACAGGGTTTGAAAAAAGTTCTCTGACTCCTAGTTTGGTGCTACATTGTAAGATCAGCTTCTCTAAAAAGCCACTGACCAATAGGAAGCCAAGATAAAATTTTTTTTGCATTATATATTTTGAAATATCAGCATGATTTTATTTTTCAAATATTTTTTATCACATCATATAAATTTCAGATGCCAGAGACTAGTCAGTTGTTTCCTAGGAAGGGCTGTTGAAGGTGAATTTTAATTTAAATCTTTAGGTAAAATGCAATCTTTTCAAAAATCAATGTGGATCCAAGGTTGAAACACATAAAATGAATAGGTTTGTCTGGCATAGCAAAATTTTATTTCATATTGGCAGAGCTTATATTATTTCTACACTTCTATTTTCTGATACAACCTGTTCAGTGTCTTGGAGGCAAATACTGTGTAATCTCATTTGTTTGCAAACTTTCCTTTTTAGTGTATGAATAATATATTGGCTCTGTTTCAGGCCAAGTTCACACATGCCATTTTATTTTGAGTTGAAATAAACCCTAAGCTACTAAATACTATGGAACTAGCTCATCTTTTGCAGTATTTCCAGGAGGCTGACTTTTTCCCTTAAGTTTTATATCATAGTGATATGAGTATTTCAAAGAAGGCCAGAAACGATTTCCAATCTTTGTGTCTTCAGTATCAAAGGAAAACAAAACTTAGACTCTATGAATATTTAAATATTTCTGGGAAAAAATTGACTAGGTTTTAAAGTAAATATTATATGTCAGAAACTAATAAATGGGAAATAAGAGTTAGCTTGTCATTTATATGATAGAAGCAATGTAGATTTATGTTCTTTCCTTTCTCTATCTTAGCTTCAGAATATTTTAAAAATGATGAGATCACCTTTACTTTAGTAAGGGTGTTTATATTTGAAAAGGTGTCACATTCAGCAAAAGGGCAAATCTACTTGAAGCTGGTGTCAAAGGCAGTAGTACAAAGACATATCTGGTCAGGGAAAAGGCTTGGGCCTTGACAAACTAGGCAACCTTGGGAACCCAAATCAGTTCAGAAGCAGAAGGGACATCAACGTGTAGCTGATGAGAAATTGTTAGAATTCTCAAGCATAATCCACCTGGGAGTGCACAGCCCTTTGCCTTAGTAGAAAACAAATATATTTCCTTTTACATTTAACATAAAATGTAGAACATGAATTTGTAAAAAATACATTTGAGTATTTTTTCAATGAAGAAAAAAATTACCTTCTTAAATGAATGACATAATTAAAAAGATCTTTAAAAGTAATATTGCTCCAGAAACTAATTAGGGTTAAGCATAAGAACATAAATAAAGAAGAGATATTTATTAATAAATAGATGAGAAGTTTTTCTGTTTTAAACTTTAAAATTTTTCAATCATATCATTTATTAGATGAACCATTAGCTAGTTAAGGAATTAATTATGAATATCATTGACTGTATCATAGTAAATATATTTATCATTTGTATAGCATCAGCATTTACAAGTACTCACTTCATTGTTTTTTAAACATATGAAAATATGTTACAATAAATAATTTTATAAATATTATCGATCTCTTTCTACATATTCATGTGTCTAGCATTTATTGGCACTGAATCCCAGACAAATAATTTCAAAATTATTTTATATTTAGTCCACTCAGTGGTTATTGAGTGCCACATGCATTAGATCTTGTGGAGATTGGAAATAATTGATTAATAAAATGCAGTCTCTGCCCTATAATCAGATAGAAAATTTTTTAGAAAAATATTGTTAAAAACATCAAATCACATTCACTGAATATATTGTACAATAGCATCCTTAAATCCATCTTTGTTTCCTTTGTTCTGTATAATTTATTAGAAAAATGAAATTAAAAAGTCCCTACACAATTTGTTGATATTTCAATCATCAACCTGCTCTTATCATATACAAAAGTCTGAGCTGATATGTTATCACCCTCTACGTTTTCTAGTGAGGGAACCATCAGGACCAAATCTCTACAGCTACACATTGCGTATTCACATGTCACAATGGACAGTTCCAGTTTGGGGATGAGTGTGCATGCACGGGCACTCTGGAAAAATCTGGTGGTGGAAGCAGTATTGTGGGGAATTTTACCCAAAATTTTTAGTAAGTGTTCTAAACCAGATATCATTGATTTTTTAATTTTTACTTATTTTTTTATTTTAATTGTTGTTCAAGTACAGTTTTCTGTCTTTTACTCCCACCCCAGCCCACCCCCCAGTCCTCCCCACCTCCCTCCCATTGCCACCCTCCCTAGTTTTTGTCCATGTGTCCTTTATACTTGTTCCTGCAAACCCTTCCCCTTTTCCCCTGAAATTCCCTTCCCTCTCCCCTCTGGTCACTGTCAGCCTGTTCTCAGTTTCAGTGTCTTTGGTGATATTTGGCTTGTTTGTTTATTTTGTTGTTTAGGTTCCTGTTAAAGGTGAGATCATATGGTATTTGTCTTTCACTGCCTGGCTTATTTCACTTAGCACGATGCTCTCCAGTTCCATCCATGCCGTCGCAAAGGGTGGGAGCTCCTTCTTTCTTTCTGCTGCATAGAATTTCATTGTGTAAATGTACCATAGTTTTTTGATCCATTAATTTACTGATGGGTACCTAGGTTCACAGTCTTTTTGAAGAAAAACCACCTGCTCAAAAAAAGAGCAAATATTATTTCTGTTGTAATTTATTCAAAGGGGATGTTATGTGAGCAAGAATACCCCAAGCAATTCAATAAAAAACTCTTTTGATATATTCCATAACTGGCAGTGAATAGAGTTTAATTTCATTTTATTATGGTTTAAAAACTTCCCCAAGGTGTATTTCTGATTTCTTGCCATAAGAGCTAGTGGTGTTAGAATAACAATATGGTGTCTTTTTAAAATCACCTAAGAATGTGCTTGTGTTTGTTTCCCATGCAATGGGAGAAAGATGAGTTGAGTGGGACATAAATCTTTAGGATTAAAGGCTGGAAGAAAAGTGTGTGTTCTGGGCAAAACCTTAAATGACAAGCTTTTGATTAGTGTTTTTAGCCTGAGGTAATTTCTTTATTAATTAACAATCAATTAGACTCCCAGACATTGCTTAGTTGGCATGGCATGGCCCTATTTCAAAATGTAATGAACAAAAAAGAATGTTTGGCAGATTCCAAAATCTGTGACTATATTGATTCAAGCACAGTGGGCACCTTGAAGTTCTGTGTTTCTCTCAGTACATTAGACCTACAGCAGATGGGAAAAACAGTACTCTGGGATGTTTGCCGTCCTTCCAAACATGTATGACTCATTGGTTATTTACAATTTGAAACTCTTCTCCTCAACACTTTACTCGATGTGGATTGTAAAACTAAACACAGAACTCCAGTTAAAATCAACAGAAGAAAACGCCAGGCACCTGCGGCGCGCACGGGCAGCTGAGCGCTCAGTTTTAACTCTGAATTTCCTGGGAACCAAAGCAAAACGGAACCTGCATTGGCATATGTAGTTCTTCAGACTTCCTGGGCTGAAAATTTGACTCATCCATTTAATTAGCTGAAGGCAAATTATTTACTTTCTCTATTTCTCTCTAACACTCAAACATTAAAGAAAAAAGAATAATAGTAGTACCTACCGCATGGGGCTGTTTTGAGAATTGCAGGTGTTCCCACATGGAAGGCATGTAAAAGAATGCTGTTCACAATGAATGCTCAGTACAAGCTTAATGAATATTAGCAATGAGTAATAATAATATTAGTATTGTGGGGGGGCTCCGCCCGCAGAGCCCCATCCCTTTGTCACGGATGAAAATAAAACTACCAAGACATGATCTGCTTGGGGAGGAGAGGTGGTCAAACTCTCAAAGGAGAATGACCCAGAGCCCGTTCCTCACTGGGCTTTTATTGGGTTCCAATACACCGGAATACAGGTATGTCAGGCAGCAAGGATCAAACAATGGTTAACATTTCAAAGAAATCTGAGGGCTTAATCTGAGTCAGTGTCTGTCAGGAAAGGGGGTTGCAAAACTTTGGGAGACACACCCATTTCCTCCTCAGACCCTAATCATTTCAATGACAGCACTCTTAGCAAACAAAACAAGTTTCACAGTATTTTACGAATTCTTTCTTATGCCTGATCGCCTGGGGAACCTTTCTGGCAGGCACAAAGCTGCACTGCTCCCTGTCATAGTTTCAGGCTTTAAGCCTATTAGGCCCAGGAAGCAAGAGATAAGGAAGACATCTCCCAGATGGAAATGGGGACTCAGGCTATGTCAGAATAGCTGGGGGAGTGGAGGGACAAGGGTCCATCACCCCCTCTTTGCTGCAGCCCCCTGAGTCCTTCCATAAGGGCCTCCCAAGTGGTTGTGTCTGGCTTAGGTTGCCCCTCCCATGAGGAGTCTTACCTGTCATTGACTAACCAACCAAGCATTGAGGCCAGAGATGGATGAGGCAGAAGTGGTGCTCCTGCCAGGGAGATAAGCTTTGTCTCCTTAGTAGCTCATGTCCTCTTGACAGAACAGATCCAGATGAAGCGGGTTCCTTGGACTCTTACACAGCCCACCATGGGGTGAGGATTACAACTCCTGAAACCAGGCTGAATGGTCCGCAACAAGTATTGACTGATAAGTGAAAGCATATTAATTTATATGGAGAATGTCTCCCTCCCCTCCCTTCTACTACTAACTTAATTCAAAAAAGCATCTATGGCCAGGATAAACTGGCTAATATAATACACTCCAAATTTAAGTGTCACATTCAAAAAGGTACATGGATATATTATATAAAAGTACATTTGTTATCAACCAAACTACAACTTTCGCATTAAAGCAAAATGCAAAACTTTTCCATGACAAAGTGCTCAAACAAGGGGGCATGGACACCTAATTTCCTGATTATCTAATACAAGAGTAAAGCTTCGAGGACTTGAGGTGAACACATTAGGTTGCACTTCCCAGTCACTAGGAATCTGAAGTAGCCACATTTGACTGGAGTCACCTCCAAGCTGACTTCTGGTTAGTAAAGAGGCATGATTCTGTTTGTTGAATAATGTGAGATCTATATCCTTAAGTTATCAGACATCAGAGTCAGAGTTAGCATTCTGTTGTGAAGATGTGGAAACAAAAACTGTTTCCTTGATATGATGTTTAATCTACCTTCTCACATCAGGGAGTCTCCAAAATGCCTGTGCGGATAAGCAATATTTTCCTGCAAAACGAGCTTTAAATCTGTTTAACTACTTGCCACATTACACGGATGAGAAGATTTTAACCTCACAAAAGTCTAAGGACAGATGTTATCAATAAATCATCCTGATACTCCTACCCTCCGAAAAAAAAATTTTGTGAGTCCTATGGACAAGATCTTTATTTCAGTAGAACTGTTTTTGAATTGGCCTGCCAGGATGAGCTGGCTCCCAAAAATACCAGAGGGAAGTCAAGTAAACTGATCCTTTAAGATTACAAATACAGACCACCAAAATGGTTGAAAAAGTCCTTTGAAAATTTACCAAATGATACTTTTCACTACTGACACTGAGATTTAAATTCCTAATGATTTCTAAACTTTGTTATCCTACATACTCAAGTTGCAATCTCTCTAAGTCTTAGGGGGAGAAGTTCCCATCATGAAATGAGCTCTAATTTTAGCTATAATAAATCAGGACCAATGCAGAGCTGACCCAACTCTGACGGTTAAGATAGGAATATGTTCTACTTACTGAGTTCTCCATTGTCCCCAAGATTCCTCGAGTCAATCAGCGATGCCATTGAAACCTCACGTCTGAATGCATTACATTCTCTTACTTCTTAGACAAAAATAGCATAAAAACATTTTTCAAGGATCAGAATATATGATATTTGCAGTGTAGAGATATGAGATGGGAACAGATTTAAAAATCTCATCAAGATTTTTAAAATCTTGATATGAGGTGGAAAAATATGGCATATAATATATACACAAAACAAGTTTAATTAGCAATTCATTTTTCTAGAAAACACAACAGCATATTCATTTCTATATTGTTATATAAAATATGTCCTTTTATTAACTTTTTGAACAGGAATTTTATGTGTAAAACTAATATGTAAACCAAGGACAGCTGTAAAATAAATCAAAGTCAAAATGCTGAAAGAAGAAACTTGAGATTCTCCTTCAAAGAAATTAAAATGACTTCTAAATCAACTCATGGTTATCTGACAGTCCTCCTGATTAATGCCAGGGCTCTCTAAGGCATACTAATAGGAAAAACAAGAAAAAAATTAATTTCTTGACATAAGATGAGGGTCATTTTAAAGATATGCATGCCCCAGCCTTATTTAATTGCAAATATTTGCAGCCTGAGACAGAAATGACTTCAATGTGAATTTTCTACTGACATTAAACACAATAGTGTTTATATCACTGTACATCATCAACTTTCATTGTTTCCAACATGGAAAAATAAAACTAACTCCTACTTTCAATTGCAAACATCTAAATTATTTTATGTTTAATTAAATACAATAATTTATTGGTATGCTGTAGAGTATATTTAATTATGAAAGTGCCTGCAATGGTGTCATTGAGAAACATATAGCATCAGCCATAAAATGTCATGGTTGGTAAGAAACTTGCTGAAAGCAATTCAGAAGACTTCTTTCTGTGTTAACCTGCAAATCCATACTCTCAACCCATAAATCTTTATGGGAAAGCATTTTAACAAATGTACTGTGGTTTATATTTAAAAGCACTATGTGGTTTACAGTTAGAAGCAATTGTGATTCACTCTCCCTGCTGATCTGGCTAAGGGGAAGGAGCTCAGTGATCACACACCCACAGCATTTAAAAACAGTAAGGATTGTTTAAATTCAGAGCATCATTCACCTTCCAAACTGGGTCAGCAACCTCCTTGTAATAAGATGAGCTTCACTGAATACACATTAAGAGATATTATGAGCTAAAATAAGGTAATAGAAAATAAAACATCGAAAGAGTGTGGTAGAACTGCCTATTGCCTGTATGTACCAGGATATTTTCAGATACCTCAGGAAAAACTCCTTATCTCACCTCTTCCCACTTCTCTGCAAATTATTTCTTCATTTCCCCCCCTGCTGTTAGTGCGGTCAAACTGCATTCGGTTGTTCAGTGAGAAACCTCAGAGTCATCCTGAAGTCCTCTCTCATCTGTCTTCCCCATATCCAAACAAACCCATATCTTGAATTTTTGTCCTTTCTGCTCTCAGTGTCCCTTCCGTCATGGTTTTCCTGAGTTTGTGACTCTCTTCAGCACATCATCCACACTGAGGGCAGAGTGAGCTTTAGAACCATGGACTCAAATACATCTCCTTAAACATTTGATTGCTTTCCCACTTCACACAATTAAATCTAAGTTCCTTCATGTGATGTTTAAGGGTCTTAAAAGCAAATGTACGGGATAGCCCTGCTTCCTGTCTCAGTCAGACCTTTCCTGACCTTCTTGTCATATTCCAGCTACCAGTTGTTCTCTTTACCTACAGAACTTAGCACATCCTGAATACCTCCCCTCTTTCGCTGCCTGGTAATATATCCATTATTTAAATTACTTCAAATTATACTTCTCACCTACAGCTCTTTATAGAATTACTAATCTCTTCTTTCTGTATTTTGTAGCTTCTTTTACATGAGAGCTTTGTATCAATTATCCCACTGTTACCACTTATAATTTGCCCTTCTGACTCTCCTATACTCAAACAAAATAAGTATCTTATTCAAGTTTGTATTTCTTAAAACTAACTCAGATTTTGCCCTGTTTAGTACAAATTTATTGAGAAATTAAGTGGCAATTAGGAGGTCTAAATTGTAATTTTGATTTTATGTTAATCTATTGGTTAGATCCATTGCTATGAAAACTAAGACTTGTTTATTAAAAACTAGTCCTTTAAAACTTTTGCCTAAATGCCATATTGCCTTAATTAAAGACTTTTTTTCCTTTTGAGGAATGATTAAGTTACCTGAGCAGACTTTCTGAGGTATGCATGGTATATTCATATTTCAGCCAAGTTATCTAAAGCTTTAATAGGAACAATATACCAAAACTTAATAGAATGTAGCAAAAACAAGATTAAGAAGCAATTTCATAGTAATAAATGCCTACATTAAAAATGAAGAATGATCTAAAATGACCAACTTAACTTTATACCTTAAATAATTAGTAAAAGAACACCAAATTAAGTGCAAAGTTAATAGAAGGAAGAAAATAATGATGATCAGAGTAGAAATAAGTGAAATAGAGACTAGAATAACAATAGAAAAGATAAATGAAAGTAAGAGCTAATTTTTTGAAAAGATAAAATAATTGAAAAAACTTTATTAGGCTAAGAAAAAAGACTCAAATAAAATAATAAAGAGGAGATATTTTAATTACTACCCCAGAATAAAAAAGATCATAAAATATTATGGTGAACAATTATATGCCAACACATTGAATAACCTATTAGAAAATGAAAACTTCCCAGAAACATATAACCTACCAAGATTGAAATGGGAAGAAATAGAAAACGTGAACAAAACAGCTGAGAGTAAAGAGATCGAATCAGTAACTGAAAACCTCCCAACAAGGAAAGCCCCACAACCAGACGGCTTTGCTGGGGAATCCTACCAAACAAGAATTAACATCAATCCTCACTCATCAAATTCTGCCAAAACTCCAAGAGAAGGCAACACTCCCAAACTCATTTTATGATGCCAAAATTACTACATTGATACCAAAGCCAGAAAAAGATGCTACAAGAAAAGAAAATTATAAGCCAATATCCTAAGAAACATGGATACAAAAATCTTCATCGAAATATTAGCAAACTGAATTTAATAGCACATTAAATGGATCATACATCACAATCAAAAAGTATTTATCTTTGGGATGCAAGGATAGTTCAACATATACAAATCAATAAATGTGATATACTACATTAACAGAATGAAGGATAAAAACCATATGATGACCTCAATAAATGCAGAAAAAGCATTTGTCAGAATTCAGCATCATTTCATGATAAAAACTCTCAACAAAGTAGGTGTAGAAGAAATAAACCTCAACATAATAGAGACCATGTATGACAAGCCCACAGCTAACATCACGATGGTGAAAAGTGAACAACAGGGTTTTGATGGCCTGAATAAAATCTCTCCTTCAAGGGTTGAAACAAGGTCTAGCTAAGTGGATGTTCGCATGGGTAGGTAGCTAGCTATTTAATGTATCTCTTTAAAGCTTTCAGGCCTGTTAAAATCCTAAAGTTGTTGTTGCAAATGAATTAGAAACTATTTGGAAATTTCATTTTGCATTTTCTGTTTTGACCAATTAAAAAACAGAAACTGGGGGGTCTGAGATAGTTTGAGATTTTCTATATAGTTTCTGGTCCCCTAAATGTTGGAGATGTCCTTCTACTTGCTGTTTTTCATCCCCATAGAGAATGACTCCAATGCATTTAGATACACAAGAAATAATGTAATTAAGTACTTACTGCTCTAGTATGGTTATTATGATCAATTATAATTCATTTCTTACAACCATTATCCCTCATTTGCTTTAATAGCCTCACATATTTGGACATAGTCATATATTCTTAAATATATTCTGTACCCTAAAAAACTTACTGAATTTTAATTTATATGTATGCCTGAAGTTATCTACTTTCTGACTAGTCCTTAGGGCAGGTCATTTTTACAGGTGGATGAATATATTCTTTGTTTTGAAGTTAAAAATCATGTTAATTTTTGTGTTTAACCTCAAGTTTTGGGTTGTACCTCACATTACTCCCTTCGTTGCTTGGCCTCCACAGTTAATTCCATAACAAATGTCATTATCACAGGATTTCATATCTTGGACTTTATGTTTTGGAAGCAATGTTGACTCTGAGGGATGCAGGTGGTCAAGCAAAGGCAAATATCAGTAATGTAGAAATAAGTTCTCTTATTAAAAATATGGGAGCTATAGCATAGACGGTAAAAAGAGACTTGGATTCAAATCCTGACAGTGATATTTACTTAATTTCTCCAAACTCAAATTTCCTTCATTCACTCAGAGAGAAAGTAGTAATTGCCTTGCATATTTATGGTAAACATTGAAAATAATATATATTAAGAAACTAAGAATAGTGATTAGCACTTGTAACACATTATTATTATGATCATTATAATGAGTTATAATATAATTTAAAATAAGTTTTTAGTTTAATTATGTTAAGAAGGTACTTTAATTAGATTATCAACCTGCTACTAGGTTGAAAGATAATCTTGAAATGTGAGAAGAAATTGTGTAATGTAAAGATATAGAGATAGAAAATTCTATGTTTATTAGTAACAGAAATCTTTCTTACTTAACTAATTATAATACCTTTCTCACCATTCCCTAAATTCTGCTCTTAATTATTTCCTTTCTTTGGATTAGCGAATGGTTTTGCTTGATCCTTCTTGTGAATTTTATGAGCTAAATCAAGGCCAAGGTAAAGGTTGTATAAGGATTCCTTCTAGAGAAATCAAAGTAGGGTCTCAACTATGAAATCTGTGTGCCCTTTGTTTCAGCTTTAGAGGCATGCTTCCGTATAAAATACTGACAAAGTAGAAACACATTTTTAGTTGGTCAGTTAATAGCCAAATGTGTTTGTAATCAGATTTCCTAAGTGTTTCTTTGGTTTGTACAAACTAGTTGTTGTCGGTCATTATCTTGTCATTACTAATCATGGCATGTGAACTCTTAATAATAATCTGACCACATTCTGGGACTCTGAGATGTCGTATATACAAAGGCAATGTGGGGTCACCTTGGCTAACACATGGTTAATGAGCAGGTTATGTGGGAGACAATAATAGTAAGAACTGAGTTTTCTCAACTAACCCAATGCTCCATGAAATGGAGATTGCCCTTTTTCTTCGTGTTAGCATGACTCACAGTTGGAAAGTCAAGATCATCTTCAGGTTCACTTCAGTGATGTGTTGGAGCTGACTTGTATTGGTGTTCCAGAACTGACTTAAAATTTTAGGAAATTTGCAATCTGGTTTTTAAATACTTGGAAGCTTAAAATTGGCCACAGTGTGAGTATTTATACCACACAAATTGCAGAACACCCCTACCTCTCAACCCCTCAGATATCCTATTGCTTAACATTTACTAGCACATTTGATTCATTTGCACACCTTCAGCCAAGGTGAATGTTACTTAACCCTGAATTTATTCACTATGAGGTAGGGATGCAGACATCAGGAGTTGATTGAGAAAAAAAAAATCTGTCTTTTGCCGAGTCTTGCTATTACCAGAGTCAACAAGGAACCTGATGAATATACTTTTTCTTATTATTAGTTTTCAAGTGAAAGAAAATTTAAGATACACTGTAAAAACTTCACTGTTCTAGATATAACTCCTTTTCCCACCAAGTCCAGAAATAAGCATTTGGAGAAATAATGTTTTTCAAAAATGAGCAGGCTCCCACAACTTGGGGTTCTAGGTTCAAAGTACTGATATTTTCAACTTAAAAGCATATTTTAGAAGATAAATTAAGTTTTAGAAAAATTTTAATGGAAATGACCAAAAAGATTTTAGTATTATTACCAAATGACTTGCATATGAAATTTTATTCATTAATGCAGCTTCATGAATTTTCTAGATGAAAGGGCATTATAGTTTATTGCCACATAAGAAATCATGGTATTAGAGTCTTAAAATAAATCAATATTTATATGATTTAAAATAATTATTCCTGTAAAACAAAGACACCACTTTCAATATATAATAAAGCTTATATATTGGCAAAATTTTCATACTTGCTCTATGGATAATTGTTTTACAAATAATTCTTTATATTGTAAGTAAATGAGCCTTGGATTCATGTCCCTGGTTATCCCAGTCACTTTATTAATTCACATTCCCCTCAGGACTCATTTATGATACCCTGTTCTTCCTTGAGATGGTTTAAAGTTTAATACAGAATACAGTGCTGATGTTTAAAGGTGCACTAAATATCTTCATCTACTAGGATGTTACATATTAAAAGGCCTTTCAAAATAATAAATAAATTTTATTCTTCTGTCTTTTTTTCAGAATATAAGGATCATTTACCATTTAACAAAATTGGCTTATTTTAACAAGTGAAATGTTAGAGATGAATACAGAAAAAGTTAATAATCCCTGCCCATCCACTCTAATTCTCACCTTTCTGTGGTAATGACTTTTGACAATGCATGTATCATTTCATGTCATTCTCCAAGCTCATAAATATACAGGGTCTGGAACAAATAATGCCCCTTTTTATTACAAAATCATATGCATGTAATTCTGTATCATAACAACATCACACCAAGCACACCATATGACATTTTAGGTGAAATGCTCAAATTAAAACTATAATTATTACACCCATATTATTACCCTACCAAGCAAGCCTTAATTTCTGTTGGACCCTGTATGTATATTATGCAAATACATATATTCATTATTATTTTGTTTAAGGTTTTATTAAAGTGAAAGAACAGCATAAATTTTATTCTTCAACTTTAGTTTTTTACTTAAAAATATAGGTATCATCCTGGTCTAGTGATACAGAATCTACTCATCCTTTTTCATGGCTATATAATGTTCAAAAACATAAATGTATCAATTTTCCAACCATTCACTTCCTCACAGGCCTTCAGGTGTTTTCATAGTTTTTCTTATTTATGAGCAATGCTGTGTGTGTGTGTGTGTGTGTGTGTGTGTTTATTGCAGTTAAAAAATTGCAAGGAGAGTTATTGCTATTTGAATTTAAATTTTAATTGATATTGCCAAGTTGCTTTTCAAATATATTGTTTAGTTAAAATCAACTGTGTACTACAAAACAATAACAAACTCATTGTTTTCTTCTACATTATTAAAACATATTTTTCAAATTACCAAAACTAAAAAATTTTTATCAGTTGAAACAAACTTATATAAAAAGCTATATATATTACTAGAAAAGCTTTATAATATATTGTTTTTATAAAATTGAATGAAATATTTTTCTTCTACGAGAATTTTGCAAAAAGGCATTTTGGCTCTGATTTCTATAATGTTAGCTGTCAGAAGGATAGTCTGTCAAATGTATGGATAAATGATGTTACATTAGTCAAAACTATGCCCTTATTACATTTACCTCCTCATTGTCTTTAGTTTATATCATATAGCCATAAATTCTAATTTGACAGGTAGTTGGAGTTTTGTCACAACTTAGAGGTATTTCTTGTCATTTTTTCTTTATCTCAGGCATTTTCATTTCTGTGTTCAACGCAGCACCTAGAAAGGAATATCTAATGCCTATTTATACTGTATAATAAAGTCGACTTGGGGGAATTGTCTCTGGAGGTATTTGTTTTGAACTTCTATGGAAATCAATCTTTCAAATAATATTGATATTAAAAGTAAACTAATTTTATTCAAACTTTCCAGCAGGGATCAAAGAAGAGTTTTGCATAAATGTTATTATTTTTGAAAGGAGTTACACCTTTTTGGATTTTTCTTTTTTGCTGTGGTCATTGTTTTCTGTTACAGTGATTACTTCTTAAATTCCTTCCTCCCCCTCACTTTCATCCACTGTCTCTCTCTCTACCCCCCTCCCTACCGCCCTCCTCCCCTCACTGACTCTAACAGATTGGATATTCTTATTGATTCAGGGAAAAAACTCCCAAAACCTGTGAACTAAACCACTTGCACTGAAGTAGTAATAACAGTAATATGGGAATAATATGAGAATTCAAGGTAGGAATTGAAGTTCCAATATAATTGGATGTTGGCTGGTTACTGGGTTTCACTTGGGAATATTGCCATAGATAAGGAAGCCATAGGAAATAGGTTCTGTTTATGTTGAATTATTATAACCAATTGCTGACCAATTATGCAGCTTTAACTTCTTTGTACCCTATACAGTTACATTTTCATAACTGTAGCCCATGCTGCTACTTAGAATGTGGTATTAATCTTAAAACTAATTTTCCATGCAGAATTCTGAGCCCTACCTATTAGGGGAGATGGCCTAGGAGGAGGCTCCCATAGGAAGGAATCCTTATTAGCCTAGTCCTCTCTCTCAATTTTCTTCTTCCACCTGGAATTCTCCTTGTTTTTCAGAAAATTTATTGCTACCATTTGTACGCTTACCATGTAACAATACAACCACACAGATATTCTGGAAAGGAAAAAAATCAGAGGGCAGTACAGTGCCTAGCATATAGTACAAGTTTGATAAATATTTGATTAATTGGTAAATGCATGAATCACAGCAAAATGGATTTTCTTTTAAACATTAGTGATTTTTGGAGAAATTCCTGGCCAATATTACTGCTAAGGAAGTGGTTGTGCCATAGAAATGAAACAAAGGAAACCGAAGGATGAGAAGCAGGAGAGGACCACCAAGCACATAATAAACTTTTGCCATGTTTTTATTTCTCAACTGACATAGAACACTAGGAACAGGCAATTTTTATTTCCAGATCTCCTAGTCTTTTATAGGCAAATATCCTGCCTATTTTAACAGTTTGACCAATTGCTTGCTTAGTTTCTTTCTTGTTCCTTCCTCTCTTTCTTCCTCCCTCTTCCTTCCTTCCTCTCTCTCTCACTTTCTCTCATTTTTGCAGTGGAGCTTGAGGAGGCGGTCAGGTACTCTCTAGGAGGTGGACCTCTGCCTCTATGTGTTTCTGACCCGCAGACAGCTCTCCTTGCTGACGCCTGGCCTTTTGTCCCTCCCTCCCTATCTCTCTTATTTCTTCTTTGTCTCCTTCTTTCCTTCGACAGCTATTTATTGAATGTCCACCATGCTTCAGGCTCTGTTCAAGGCATTGAAATAGATCCATAAACACGATGGGCTAGACTCTTGCTGCCATGTTTCCTTAGCTGGAACAGTAAAGAAACAAATAATAAACAAATACTTAATGGTGTCACAACTTATATTTAAATCTTTTATCCACCTTGAATTTATTTTTGTGTATGGTGTAAGTTGGTGCTTGAGTTTCATTTTTTTGCACATAGCTGTCCAGCTCTCCCAGCACCATTTGTTGAAGAGGATATTTTTCCTCCATTTTATGTTGCCGTCCCCTTTGTCAGGTATTAATTGACCACAGAGACTTGGGTTTATTTCTGGGCTCTATTCTGTTCCATTGGTCCATGTACCTGTTTTTATGCCAGTACCAGGCTGTTTTGATTACAGTGGCCTTGTAATACAGTTTGGTATCAGGTATTGTGATCTCTTCTACTTTTCTTTTCTTTCTCAAAATTGCAGCAGCTATTTGGGGTCACTTATAGTGATTCTTACTATAAAAGATTAGGGTGTTGAGCTACAGAGCAATGGAGTTGTTATTGAATGTTAAGTTAGATTGAGCGGCCATGGAAGATGTACCTGAGAAGGTATATTTTGAAACAGAATTTAAGTGAAAAGAAAGAAAAGAGCCATTTGTGTGAAGACCTGGGCAGAGGGAAGAGAACTTCTGAAGAAGGACTGAGCTGGAGGAGGAGGGCCTTGTAGATGGAATGTGGAGGGTAAAGGAGAGAATGATGGAAGATGGTGGTGGGCAGATCCAGGTCTTCCAGATCGTGAAGGCCACTGTAAGCTCAGTGGGGGAAAGTTCATGGGAAGCAGATGGATTGTTGTGAGGATCCAAACGCTAAGCCCTGATCTGTGCTTTGACTGCTGTGTAGTGGTATGGTTGTTGGGGAGCAGTAGTGGAGGCAGAGAGATCAGTTAGGGGAGAGGGTAAAAGAGCAAGCTTTGGGATTGGGATGATCAGGTCCACCTCTACCCTTTTTGAGCCCACCTCTAACATTTGAGATTAAATGGAGCATCCTGGCCGACCAGCCCCCTTACCTTCCCGCTCTGGAGCTTCTCCTGCTCTGTGAGGAACTGCACACATGCAAGTGGACACTCTCCATTTGGGCAGAAACTCCATGGTCCCTTGTATTTGTAAAGAGGTATGGAAATGGGGTTGTTGGCTCTTGGGGGTTTATGGTGCTTGGCCCCAAACATCCCATGCTCTCAGGGAAGGGTGAAGCTAGAGATGGGCTGCAGTGGGCCAGTAAACCTGGAAGCCCAGGGACAGGCAGCCAGGTAGCTGGGTTATAAGGGAAGTGCTGATCAAATATGGAGAAAAATGAGGAGGTATTTTGTATGTTTTGTAAGTGAATTTAAGAGTGGTAGCAGGTGAGGAAAACAGACAGCATGTGTCTTCTTACAGTGTATGATGTAGCGGGGAAAGTAGACATAAGGGCAGGGGGAAACTATGATAAACATGAGTAGCCCACTACAACAGTGAAGAAAATCCCTCCTGCCTCCGGTCCTGGGTATCTTTTGCATGGAGTTTCTTTGTTATTATAATATTGAAACAGACAGAACTGAACCTGTGTAGCAAAAGTATGACGCCATGCAACATTCAGAGAAACAATCAAAGGATACTTTTCTTTAAGTGAAATGGGATGGAATCAGCTGTCGAAACAAGGTTAGATCTGATCAGATGTCCCCTGACCCCAACTAGACCTCTAAGCAGAGGGCAAAAGGGTGAAGATAAAAAGCAAAAGAGGGCAAGAAAGAGGTTGCACAGACCTAGCCAATGACTGGAGATCAGAGTGAGGGTCACAGCTCCTTCAAGTTCTAGAGGAGCAAGTGAAAACCTTCTTACTTAATGTTTTTTAAAAATATTTATTAACAGCAATATTTAGTGCCAAGTTTGCTTCTGGACACAGAGAAATGTAAGTGGGATAGACATCATCCTTTCATTCATGAACACTCAGTTGAATAATAGGTCATGGAGAATGGGGGTGTGGTGGGGAGGGAAGTGAACTTGGATAGAAGTAGAAAGGAGTCAGATAACTAACAGCCACGGAGGAAAGAAATGTGAACATGTCTGCGGAGCGGGCTTGGAGTGGGGGCAAAGGGCGATTTTTTTTTCAAACTAATAAATGAAATATTGACTCTGTGGTTGGTTCCCTGCTTTTAAATGATCAGTCTAAAGCCTCTTGATTCCCTCCCCAGACTGAAAAGTTCAGAGCCTGCACTGGAGCACTGGGCTAAAGGATCCTAATTTTGAACATAAAGAAATGCTGGGGTGCGTAGGAAACTATGTATCAAAAATTAACCTGGAAGATGACGGGAACTAAGTGAGCAAGCGGAGGAAACAACTAGGGCATTTATTACTGCTCTCTGTCCCAAAAGGGAGAGAAGTGCTACTGAGTTTCTGGGGGGAGGTCAATTTTCAGGCTTAATACCATCAAAATGACATTAATGTGGTGTCCCAATTCACCAACTTGATTGCATTCTTCAGGGTGCTTACTTGCCCTTATTAACTGGTAATAAGATAGTTATATTTATTAGAAAAGCAACCCTTATATTAAAGATCTGCAAATGAAATAATGTGTTGAAATATGGAGACATTTTGAAACAGCTTGGGTATGGTAGAGGTTAATGATTTCAGTTACATCTTAATAATTACTGTCATTGGGTTTCTATCTTTATAGCTTTTTAATTGCTTAGATATCATAAAACAAAATTTAGCAAAAGCTTGAGAAACATTCTTTATGGTATAGCACAATTTTATATTGATATTATCACTATAAAATGCTGCACAGAAAAAAGCATCTTCATGGATTTTTATTTTCCACACATCCAAATAGTATGTTTACTACAATATGCTATGTGCTGCATAGCATGTCACAATATTCTGTTAAATAAATGTTCTGCTTTTACATAAAGCAGGCATTTCAAAGTTGTAACTTTTGCCAGGCCTACCTGGAAGATGCACACGGAAGAGCTGGCGGTCTGGCATGATCCAAGAAGAAGGGAAGGTTACACTCCACTGGGAGAATTAAACCATCCCTCGGAACTCTTAGAGCCAATGGCTCTTTTCAGGCCAAATAATTCTTTTTGGGCCAAATTCATTTTCCCCACTCAAATATACTGAGACTCATGAATTTTTCCCCTCCAATCTGTTATCATCGTGAGTTCTGTTGGCATCACACAAAAGACAGTAGAGAGTGTAAATTTAAGCGTGTGTGTTTAAAGACTTAACTGACAGCTACACATATTATAATTTTGAAATGTTCATATCCAAAACAGTCCATGCTCTCTCCTGACCACCACACTTATTTCGGAATGGTGATACTGTAATGGATAAGAGTGGAAACTTTATTTTTTATTATCTTTTATAAGGCAAAAGAAAAGAAGGAAATTAAAAATGGGTGAGTAGAAATTAATATACATTATGCATATACTCTGTGCCAGCCCCTGTATTTGGCTCCATCTAAAATTCTGATTGCCCATTGTACCAAATGGTACAAGACTCATTTCAAATAATCCCTGCCAGTTACGATTGTGTTAACTTTATTTAAACTTTTTTATTGTTGTTCAAGTACAGTTGTCTCCAACTGTGTTAACTTTTCAATGAAGAAACACATCTCCTCCTTTCAGTGTGCCCATATAGCCATTTTTTCTACAGCAAACAAAATAGCCTTCCTTAAAAACAATCTGAATATGACAACTCCTATATAAAAGGGTTCAACAATGTCCAAAAGGCCTTGATAAAACATAGCTTTGAAACAAGATGATTTTAGCCAGGCCATATACCAGCTGTGTGAGCATATGTGAGCTACTTAACTCTTTGTGCTTCAGTGCCCTTTGTGTTAGGGTTAGAAGGATTAATATACATGTATGTGTGAAATGCCAAGAACAGTGCCACATAGTGATTGTACTTATCATTCATAGTATTTCTTCTGCCTATGGTACATCTTCAGTGGGTGTCTGAGGGGTTACTGAGACCCCTAAACTCAGTGGGCATCATCATCTCTCTCCCTTCCTCTCTATACCAAGTGATGACTATTACCAGTCGGTATCCTTGGTTTCCTGCAAACATCCATCCCAACCAGTTGGTTCCCTATCCAGCAGTTGTGCCTCCTCTACTTACCAAATATGCCCTCCTCCTCCCCGTCCAGCTGCCAGGGCCCCAGCTGGACTCGCACCATGTCCGCACAGGACCACCATAATAACCTTCTAGTTGACTCTGCTTCCAAACTGAGAGTCTGTCTTGTCCATCCTTCATGGTGTCACCAGAGTGGTCTTTCTGAAATACTTACCAGAAAAATACAGTCCTGTCAATCACCCCCTTAGCAGCTCTGCCATGGGTATCCATTTTTGATAGAATGATACAGGTACTTCATGACATAAAGTGCAAGACACTCACAGCGATTTAGCCAGCTCCCTCTTGTCTTTTGTCCCCCAGCTCCTGTCAGACCCTGTCACCTCCCCATTTTTATCCCTCCCTCCAACCCTTGCCTTGTGCATTATCAAAAGTACTCCTATTGTTGAACACACTGCGTTATATCAGGTCTGTGTGCCTTTGTCTGTGTTGGCCCTTGCCAGAACGTACTTCCCAAGCACTCCGCCATCTACCTATCTCCTCTTTCCCTCAGACACAATTAAAATGGAGTCTTCTCTTTGAAGGCTTCCCTGACATCAGCCCTCCCACCACCCCCAAAAGGGTTAGGTATTCCCCTCTATGCTTCTTAGCAATCAGTCCCTCAGATTTGGCATTTGTCATTTGTTTTGTGATTACTTTTTGATATGTTGATTTCTGTCTCCATATAAAGAGGAAATCCTTGAGGGCAAGGTTATACATTGTTTTTGTTTCCTGGTACCCAGTGCAGAGCCTAGAACACAGTAGGCATTTAATTAATATCTGTTGAATTTGGGAATAAAATGAAGTAAAGTAAATCAGAGAAATTGGTGAGAATTAAGTTAGTTAAAATAAATGATTGTTGCCTGTCTATTATTTCCTACTGAGTGCACACAATCAAACCAACTCAATTTCCCAGATTAACTGAGGCAAGTAGAATTAATAATATTTAAAAGGGACATGTAATTCTATATATGAGTATACATTTAAGTTTTAATGATCTTTCTTTTCTTTCTGACAGTCTAAGAATTCACTTATGAAATGGTACTTTTACAACATCCAAAGAAACTTGTTTTGATTAGAAGGTAGGGCTGCACGGACAACAGACATGTTTGGAATCTTAACTTGGTCTTAGGAGTTGTTTGATCTGGGCTAGATACTTTGAGTTTTTCAGATACTTCTGAACATTTAAGATAACAGTAAAACTTTATAGCTCATGGCTGGTGTGAGCTGAATTTCTTCTAGATTCTTCTTTGTTTTTTTTGTTTTGTTTTGTTTTTTCCTTTTTCTAACTTTAAGAGGCTCTGTGTTCCTCACACCACATCCCCTCCTGTCATCGTTCTACCCTTTGGCTTCCGTGGCCTTCTGTTCCTCTGATTCCCTGCCTCCCTTTTATGAAGGTACCTGTGACTTCATTGTGCTCACCTGCTGATAATCCAGGATAAGCTCCCCATCTCAAAATGCTCAATTCAGTCACATTTGACAAGTCTTTTTTTTTTTTTTTCTTTCCATGGGTGACTTGCATGGGTCTGGGATTAGGAAGGAGGTGGGCATCCTGGGTGGCCATTGTTCAGTTTACCACGATGTGATCATATGTTTGTGCAAGTAAGATCTTCACATAAGACAGTTGAGATGGCCATCTCTTCCAGTTCCTGCTTCCGTACTTCCCTTCAGGTCTGGTGGTGTCAGAGTATCTTTGAGCATTTTGGGTTCTGACCAAGGGGAATTTAGACTTAGGATATATTTGGTTTGGTTTTAATTGGATGTATTTATATTGATCATAGCTACAATTATGAATTTTTAAGGTGTAGCTAACTGCCCAGTGTGGGAGTGGCTTGTAGGAGTAATCATTACTGTCTTTTGTGCCAACTCACTCAGCATTGAACCTTGAATGTATTATGTCAAAGGTCATACTGCAATAAGGATGCGCCCTGCAGTACGCTCCAAGTATATAGGGAGTGGAGGGGAATTGGTAGTAAATCTTTCAGCTGATTTCTCAAAAGAAGCTTGGCAGGCTAGAAGGAATTGGCAAGAAATATCAAAGTCTTGAAAAGCAGGGACCTATAGCCAAGATTGCTCTACCCAGCAAAGCTATCGTTTAGAATCCAAGAACAGATAAAGAGCTTCCCAGTCAAGAAAAAAACTAAAGGAGTTTATCATCACCAAACCATTATTATACGGAATGTTAAAGGGATTTATTTAAGGAAAAGAAGATCAAAACTATAAACAATAAAATGGAAATTAATACATATCTCTCAACAAAAAATGAATGATTTTTTAATGAATATAAAAAACAAACTAAGCAAACAAGACAGACAGAGACAGAATCATGGATAGGGAGAGTGTTTTGATGGTTGCCAGATGGGAGGGTAGTGTGGGGGAATGGATGAAGAGGTGAGGAGACTAAGATATACAAACATGTAGTTACAGAATAGCCCTGGGGATGTAAAGTACAGTACAGGAAATGAAGTAGCTGAAGAGCTTATATGCAAGGCCCATGGACATAAACAATGGTGTGGGGAATGTCTGAGGGAGTGGGGGTGTACTAGATGTAGGGGGACAAAGGGAGGAAATTGGGACAACTATAGTAGCATAATCACTAGAATATAATTTTAAAAATACATGAAGCATGAAGCCAGGATGTGGAAAATTATTGCACCCATTGACAGGTTAAAATTATAGTGAAGAATTCGGTTTTCATTGACATCCGATTAAAATTATCATTAATAAAATATAAATTTCAGTCCTGACCAGGTTTCTCAGTTGGTTAGAGCACCATCCCAATATGCTAAGGTTGTGGGTTCGATCCTTACTCAGGATACATACAAGAATCAACCATTATATACATAAATAAGTGGAATAACAAATTGACATTTTTCCCTCTCTCTTTCTCTGTCTGCCTCTCTCTCTTCCTCTTCCCCCCCCCTTCCTCTCTCTTTTAAAATCAATAAATAAAAAGAAAAAAGAACTCACTTGGTTAGGTCAGGCCCACCCAGAATAATCTCCTTTGTTTAGAGTCAGCTACTCAGGGACTTTCATTATATCTGCAGAAATCCCTTCACAGGAACACCTTGATTAGTGGTTGATTGAATAACTGGAATAAGTTGTATAAATAAATGCAACAAATGACTGCTACCCTCCCTCCCTTTTTTATAGCTTTGCCTAGCCATCAATAATCCATGCAACACTCTTTGTGTTATTGACTAAAATTGTGCCTTCCTTGACTAATGAGAGTTGGTAGATTGCCATCCTTTCATGATTCATGCATATTACCTTATTAGCTTCACATGTATCCCAGCTAGTAAATTCTTGCAAATTGAAGTGGGAGAACACCAGTACTTAACCACAGGGGCTCAGAAGTGGCATGATGTATTCTGTGTGATTTTAGGCAGTTACTGAAACATGGTAACTTTTTAGAAAGTTTATGTTAACAAATTTTAAAAAAGGTGAAATGAAATAATCCATGCAAAATGCTTAACCCAGTATGGATAATAAATGTTAGTAGTTGAGAGCATTTTAAATATCAGCTCTTTTTTACCAGATGATACACTAAACTCATTTATTTTCCCCACTTCATTTAACCTTATAATTATTGTTGGAAAGTTATGACAACAGGGTAGGGTGAATGGGAACAAATATTGTGATCTTTGTCCTTTTAAAGATGTAACAACATGCCTCATTTTGTAAATGTATATGAGGGGTGACCCCCCCAAAATGGAATTTATGCATAAAAAATTTTGTATTTATTCTTACATGTTTAAACCTCAGTCACCCCCAAAGTACTCTCCATGCGATGCAATACACGTATGGAGATTTTTTTTCCACTGCTCAAAACAGTGTTTGCACTCATTGGTTTTGATGCCTTTTGGTGCTTCTGCTATTTTTTTGTTTCACCTCTCTCACATCGGCAAAACATTTCCATTTGAGGACTTTTTTCATCGGGGGAAACAAAAAGAAAAGTTGCTCAGGGCAAGATTGGGGAAAAAGGAGGGTGGGGCATGGGAGTCATGCCAGTTTTGGCCAAAACTCCTGAACACACAGTGCAGTGTTGGCAGGTACACTCGTAAGTCACCCATCATGAAATGGGCAAACACATGGAAAGAGTCTTCAAAAAAATTCACCAAAGCTGAAGGCAGCCTCTCAGAACAATGCCAACTGGTGTGCTGATACAGATGCGTTCCTAGGGCCTTCCGCTAGTGGGGAAAGCCTGTACTCCAAGGGGCCTGCCTAACAAGATAATTCTGGTTTTTTTTTTGTTTTTTTTTTTTGTGGAGCTCCCATGTATATACATATATATACATGTACACACATATATATTATTCTAGATGTCATATATATAAATATATATATGTTTATATATAAAATATTACATCTATACAGAATACATAAAATGACATCTACAATGACATTTTATATCTTACTGCAGTCTGATACTATTTTTACTGTATTTTACCTAATTAAGTCCCTTGTATTATATGAATATTTTATGAAGTAGAAACAATGTCACTAAAAAACAGGTGTTTGCCTGCAGTTATTATCAGTTTATAAATACTTCTTTTCATTGAGCTCTCTGCAAAGATTGTGAATGTGATGAAAAAATTAGTACATTATTAAAAATTTAGTTTTTTTTAAATTTATCCTTTCATTTTTTATAAATGCTGTCTTATGCAAGGCTTTAATTGCACTGCATTGGAAATACAGGGCAAAGTACTGGAAGAGGAGGAAATCATGTCATAGACTCGATATGTTTCAGTACTGGAATATAGGAGGCTATCTGGAATCTTTTAAAATTTGTCATCTGCCACTTAAAAATCTGTACCATTACTAAGAACCTCATTATTAGCCTTTATGTGAGCAGATTAATTCCAAAGTCATCCAAGTATGTGCCATTGAAAAAGGAGCCAGTGTTGTGCTCAACTACCCTAGAAAATTTCAACTGTGGAGAGCAAGACACTTACGGACACTTAGAAGGCTGCAGACAGGTCTGGAAACTGAGCTGAATTTGTTTCTTAAACATGTGGGTATCTGACATAGTATACATTTGCATTAGCTCAACCAATCTGGCCTTTTTGAGGCTATTATCTGAAATTTGGGCACAGCTGCAGAGGAGACCAGGTCAGGTACTCTGTATTCAGGTGTCTGGATAAGTGGTTTAGAATAACAGTATGAGTCAAGTGCCTACACAAAATGAATAAGGAGCTCCCAAGTAAGGGTGAATTCACAAGAGTGGCATAAGCACAAGTAAATGTAAGCAGGAACACAACCTAGAATAAATAGCCTGTTGTTTAAGAAGAACTCTAGAGATTCCTGTTGGTCTGTTTATTTTTTCTTGGTTCAACTACGTTCAGAGAATAAAAATACACAAAAAGGGAATAAGGTTCCTGCTTGGGAATTGCACGTGTGAGCTCTTTTATTTTCATTGTCTCCTGTGCTGTATCATGAAGAGGAAAATGAAGCCTCAGAAATGCATGTGGCTAATAAACTACCAGATTCTTAAAACAGGTTCAGGTCAGAGTATTCAAGGCATGTTTAGGGAGTTAAGAAGCAGTTAAAAGTCTCTGTTCAGAGATTATAGAAAACCAAATTTTGAAATGGTGACTATTGACCCATTACGAAATTAAAAAAATAATATATTCTAGAAACTTTAATAATGCCTGCCACAACATGTCAAGGGAATGTTGAAAAGATTAGTTGTTATTAACTAAAATAAAATGGTGACCACTAGAAATGAGCAAGAAAAAAAGTAACCCAGGAATACTTTTTAAATTTAATTTAATTTTTAAAATTTTATTTTTTAATTATAGTTTACATTCAGTATTATTTTCTATGAGTTTTATATGCACAGCATAGTGGTTAGATAATCATATTTTACAAAGTATTTCTCCTGATATTTCCAGTAACCCAGTAATACTTTTGATTGAGTTCTTTGTTGATTTGCAGGAATTATGTATATATATATTCTGCAAAACAACAGATTTTATTAGTAAATGCAGTTTGTTTTCAGCCTGTATGTTGGGAAAGCATGAATCCATAAGATGAGTCATTCCCTACTTGAGGGAAGGCTTATCCAATGTGTTGAGTGAGCAAAAAAATGTTCACTAAAATAGATTTTCAGTAAAAAATACATTATCCTAGTGCTATTTTCCGTAAGTTTTTTTATTGTAAAAAGGCTACTTATTTTTATGTAATTGGCTTTCTGAGTATACTGACATATGATCAATAATTGCTTTATTTTGCTGGATTTTTTTGGTCAGATCATTCTTGCATTTCTGCATTTGATACGCTGCTGGATTGTTAATGTTATTTTTTTCAGACTTCATTGCTTTCCTTTTGTTTTTTCCCTTTTTAATTGATTTTGGGGGGTGACATTATCTTACAAAGCCATACAATTTTCAAGTGTACAGCTCAACGAAGCACCATCTGCGCACTGCCTCGTGTGCCGGTCACCCGAAGCACAGTCTTTTTCCAGCCCCATTTCCCCCTTTTGCTCATCTCTACCTTCCCCCTCCCCTTTCTCAATTTTGCTATATTCATAAGTCAGATTTTCCTATTGTTTTATTTTTACACGATCTTCGTTAGTTATTTAGAATTTGTTTTGTTGGATTCATAATAAAATTGATATTTAAATAGCATTACCTCTTCTTAGATTTATGTATAACTTAGCTGTCAAATAACCTTTTCCTGTATACCTTTAAATTCTTTTGATCTATTGATTTATGCTTATCTGCTGGTCATTTAACTATAATTAGAAAATCATCCTTCTGCCCTGGCCAATTGGCTCAGCTGCTTGGAGTGGGTTCAATTCCCTGTCAAGGCACATACCTAGGTTGTGGGTTTGATTCCTGGCTGGGGCATGTATGAAAGATAATCCATTGATGTTTCTCTCTCACATCAATGTCTCTCTCTCTCTCTCTCTCATCAATGAAAATATCCTTGGTAAGGATTAAAAAAAGAAAGAAAGAAATATTTTTTAAAAGAAAGAAAATCATTTTTCTAAAGTTTTAATTTATCGTTAAAGGTTCACATAATACTCAAAATGATACCAATGTTGAACTTCCTTTGTCAAGTTAGAGAGACTGACCAAATGATCACATAATCCCAGTCAGGCACTTAGCACCAGCCAGATGTTTTGCTGGTGTTAGCAGGGTTATTCAGTCCGTAGAACTGCCAGGGAATGCCACGTGAAGTGCCAGTCCGCAGGAAACAACGTGAAACAAAACACCAAAGGAAGTAAACATGAGGAATGGAAGAAAGCAGAGTATTGATGATATTACCTGTATTTTGCCATGTATAATGCACACTTTTTCACCCAAATTTTTAAGGGGAAAATAAGGATGTGCATTATACATGGGTTGTACTAACTTGTTACTGGTACATAAAGTTTCTTGCACCTGGTATCTGTTCTTGTGTTTTGTAATTATTTGTTACATAAAATTTCTTATACTGTAATATGTTAAAAAATGCCAAAGTCCCTTTATAATACAAAAACAAGTATCTGAATATAAATAAATAAATAATTTAAGTAAATTAATAAATAATTTAAAATAAATAAATAATTTATTTATTTATTTATACAGGTAATATAAATAAATAAATTAATTTAATTAAAAATTAAAACAAAGATTTTTTTTTCTGAAAGTTTGGGCCAAAAGTGTGGGCGTACAGTATGCACAGCAAAATACTGTATTTCCGTATCTGGATATAATCATGCCTGAAACAAAACCATCTCCTAGAGTGTTCGTTTATGTGAGCCAATGAACTTCAATTAGTGTAAGCCAATTTGAGTTGGATATCTTACATAGTCAAAAGAGTTTGATTAAAGTTATCTGCATGTGTGTGGAAATAACTCAAGTGAGAATTTTAGAAATTGTATGTCTTGCTCCTAACTTGCTATATCCTCTGAAGGCCAGTATGTCTTTGATTAATAGATTGTTGAGAAAATAGAAACTTTTTTATCTTGGCTAGAAAATGTATTCTATTTGTTTTCTTATAGTTCTCTACTGGTACACAAGTTTTCATGACATTTTGTTCTTATCAGCAAGGGACACTTCCTATGACTGGGAAACCTGTCCTGGTAAGGGGGTTCTTCATCCTACAAGACTATCTAACTCTTTTGTAATGGGATGAATGAAAGAAGGTGTTAGGCCAATATAAAACAAAAGTATCGCAATTCATCTAATGTTGTCTTTTTAGAGTTTATTGCCTATCTTAGATATTTTCTAACTAAAACATTTTCTGTTGTTTCCAGAAGTATCTCTAGTTTTGGTTGCTCCTCCATAAGGCAGGAAAATAACAATTAGAGAAGAAAGAATTAAGGAGTCAGAAATAGAACAGGTCTTTCTCTATTTCCTTTCTTTTCCTTACATCATTATATTCCTTCAAAAATATTGTAAGTTTTCAAAAATTTTTATTGGACTCAAATCATGATTTTATAAGATAGTGTGTGGCCAACTATATTCATTCAGGAAATGAGAGAAGATGCAGTATAGGACCAGCTGTTCATTATAGCAATTCTAAAGTAGTAGTTGTGGCCCTTAATTGCTCTTCTGCTCACTTTATTAAAAGTTGTTTTTAATAATAAATCTTTTTCCTTCGAAAGGCAAAAAGTACAACTGTCATTTTCACATTTAAGTGTATCAAATCCCCCTTGATTTTTCAAAATATGTATACCCATTGAGCAAAGAACACATCTCTGTAAAGGCTACAAAATACAGAGACACTGTCCAGGAATGCAGGGTAAGGGCATAGAAGTGCAGCCCTGGCTGGGATTCCTGAGTATAGATTAAATGTTCTGACTGAAGCTGGAGGGTCAGGCTCTAGGGGAAGTATTTGATATCTGGACATCCTCTTTGCAATTCTGTGTTTAAAAGATAGCAAGTACAATTTAATAAGGTTAGGTGGTCCTACAAATTAATAAATAAAACACCATGAAATAAGAAAGGCCTAATTCAAATGGAGGCCTAATTCCTCTGCTCATATGATCTTCATTAAATTATTTAACATCTGCAAGGTTCACTTATCTACTCAAGAGGTATTGATTAAGCAATTCTTCTCTGCCAAATACTCCATGGGTGCTGCAGATACTGAGGTGGATAACACTGATAAATACTCTGCCTTTATAAAACTTACAGGCCATTTAAAAAGGTGAAAATGTAAAGTATACACAATTTAGAAATTAAGCACAAGGGAAAAATCTACATATAGAAAAGGGATAAGAGCTGATGTAGGAGGTCTAGTATTTTAGGTAGTCCTTATCAGAAGTGACTTTTGAGTAAACTAACCACATATAGCTAGGAAAACAGTTTTCCAAAAAGAGGAAGTAGGGTGTTCAACAGCTTTGAGATGGCACTGATGCTGACTGACATGTTAAAGGAGCAACAACAAGCCCGTTTGGCTGGTGCAGACTGACCAAGGTGAAGGTGGAGGAATGAGATGAGAAGATGAACACAGAGTTCCCAGATGATGGAGCACTTTGAAAGTCATGAGAAATCGGCAAAGGATTTGAGCCTTGGCATAACGTGATTTGACTTACATTTTTCCTGGTTGAGAACAGGCCGAAGGTAGGCAAATCCAGGAACAGGGAAAGCAATTAGGTGGTATTGCAATAACAGAATATACAGTGGCTTGGGGCAGTAGTGGTGGGGAGAAGCAGTCAAAGTTTAGATACATTTTGGAGGTACTTCAATCAAATCCTATTGAAATTAATTAAATTTGCAAAAGGGCATGCTGTGTATATGAGAGAATAAAAATAACCTTTTAGTTTCAGTCTATTCACTTGAAATACATGAACATATCATTTACTTTTATGCCTTGTAGGATTGTTGCAAAAAAATGTGTTGTAACAAGTAAATGCCAATTATTGTTATTTGGATCATTAGTACTATTCAGAGACAGAGTGTCAGGATTAAATTACTTTTAGGAAGTAATATTTCTTATCTGTGTGTAGGAAAACCTCTAAGAAGCTCTTTATTCTCAAAGAACAATTCTTTCATTTATATTTGTTAGAATTTGGATTGATAAGGATAATGATCTGCAGAGATTCAAGCCATCTTCATAGTGAGGTGCCTTATCTATGGATGTCAGTTTATCAGCCACCTGCCAGTTGGTTGTGGGTCTGCAGGGAGATTCCCTGTGATCAGTGGACCACCTCAGTCCTGCTTCAGCATGTTCATGCTAGAAATCTCCAGAAACAGAAAGGATATCTCTGATATAGAACTTCCTTCCTCCTATACATTTTAAGTGCATTTTACAGCAAGTCTAAAACTTGGTGTTATGGGGTTTATTTTTGTTTTTAATTTTGTTTTAATATAAAGAATTTCCACATACATGCCCTAGATTTACTGGGGAAAACATGTCTAAATCTTAAATACAAACTCAAGTCCATCCACAGTCAGAAATCAGCCAAAAAATTAATGAACTGATGATTTTCTGTACACTGAAATGTAAGGAGTTTGATGTAGCCTGAGTGTTTTTTTTTTGTTTGTTTGTTTGTTTGATACATAAAATTTAATGAGGGAATCTACAATTGCTAGAATAAAATTAGACTTTCAAAGGCAGGGAATAGTGGACCCAGAGATTCTGGAGCGACAGAGATGAGCTGAGCATCACTATTGTGCATCTAACACAGCCAAGGCTTCTCTTCATTTGGGGGTGGGGAGAACAGCCTTCACTGGGGACACTGGTCATTTCAGGGCCAGAAATTAGAAACTTAACCAGTGTCAGGAAAAATACTGATAGAAAACAATAAACAAGATTGAAGGTAGGAATCAGTGAATTAACAACTAGGCAGGGAAGGAACCAAACAGGATCTTGGGTTCTTCAGAAATACCTTCCCAACCTGCCCAACTAGATATACATTTCTCTACTGGATATTCTTATGGCTTGTACATTTCCCCATTAGAGCAGTGATTTACATTTAGTTACTTACTTGATCTATGTTGCTTACTTCCTACCCACTAAAAGCTTATAAGTTCCTCTGAGGCTGGTTTTGTTCACCATTATGAACATTATGAATAAGCCCAGCATATGGAAAGAACTCAATCACTGGCTGAGGGAAATGAGGGAGACGTGAAGGAAAAGAGGTCATCTGTGGATCAAGATTAAGCAAATTAATTTCAAATGAAATGAAGGCCATTCTAAAATATAGCTGGAAATTTACATGATCTCTAAATTGAACATGTTTGGAAAGCGAACTTTTCTTATATCCTTTTACTGTTGTAAAAATCTAATTCAAGCTTCTCACTTTCCCATTTCTATTGAGCAAATTTTTCATCTTGCTATATCTTAATGTTATGCATCATTCTGTCAATGAAAAGCAACTAACTCTATACTATATTTTCTATTGTTTAATTTCTTCTCTGAAGCATCCCTTATATATGAAAGTATTTATTCCTTTCTTTAAATCCAGGGGACATTTTTACTTTCTTGAAATTCCATATATTTAGCTAAATTATTTATATGTTTTCTGGAAGCTCTAATATTATCCATTTCTCAGAATTATTTCTTGGTGAGGTGCTGAGTAAACTTTTCATCTATCTTTCTGCTTGTAAATTTTGGGACTTAAGTTATTTCAGCTGTTTAAGACCTATACAGAACTTATATCATAATCAATAAAAATATCCCAAATTGATGTAAAAGGACATAAGTAAATATCCCTTGTAGGTTATTAATAAGTATGACATAATAATAATGATACTGACCTGTTGAATAAGTGCCAAACAATATCTAATGGGTTGTTGTAAATTATTTTAAAACAAATATAAATGCATATTCAAATACAAAATAGATCATTTAAAATAATCAAAACTAAGACCTAGAGTGTCTCTTTATTTAATGCACATTTTTACTTTTGATTAGGCTTTCTTGAAGTCAACATTATAAAGTAAGTAAAATTGGTGTTAAATATTCCTTACCATTTCTTTTTCTCTCAAGCACATACTGTCCTAATATTTTTTATATTTTCTATTCAATTCCAAAATTGAAAAGAAAATACATTTATTTTTCTCACATTGAGATTACACTATGCAGTTTGTTGTATGACTCACATGATGTGAAAAGAAAAAAGTAAAAGCTCTCCATCTGAAAGGCTATTCAGCATTAAGTTGCGGATGCAGATGTGTATAGGAGGGGGTTGAGGTCCTTTAGATCAGAAATTTTACCATTACTTTCATTCTAACTAAGCTAACTTGCAGGGCTAATCTAAGTGGCTACAAATAAAATACATCAGCAACTCTTATTTGGGAAAACAAGCATCCAGGGATCTCACGCTATTCGATGGAAATATTCAGAGTGACCTGAACGTGAAAATGAAAATGCTCCTGGGGTATGAAGGAAAGATCGTTTTAGCTCTTCAACTGAATTAGCTGCAGTTGATAATTCCCTTGATAATCAATTTGCAGATAATCATATTTTGTGGCAATTTGGGAACTGATACCTACTATTAACAGAGAAAGTATTTTAATAACAATCTGTGTTTTGTTCAGTGTGGGTTTTTTAGTGCTATTTGGAGTCAAGAGATTCCAAGGGGATTTTATTTTTGTAAACTCTTGACTAAAGATCACCTTCACAACAGAAGATTTTAAGGAGAAAATGTTTCATGCTTGCCACATAATTGGAAATGCTGCTGATTGACCCAGCAAGGGTAAATATGGTAGTAGAGTATGGAGCCTATTTGTACACACACACACACACACACACACACACACACACACACACTATAATTTTACAAGGGTTTCTTGAATGAATGTGTACCATTGTGTGTACTTTCTAAAATGCCATAAGCTCTTAAGAAATAATAGGTGTTTATAATCAACTTTGTTAATAATTTCAATTCTATTATATCTGTTCCTTTCCAAATGAACTCTCCTGGTTCTGGATTTCTACTTATTTGGGGGACAAACTCTATAAGTTAGAGGCTCAGCAGTATTATAAAAAAAAGAACCAAGCCAGGAACAAATGACCCTGATTGTTAGTGTATGTTCTAAACATTCTTATTTTTTGCTTATTTCCAATTTGGTTATTATAATGTTTATTCAGAAACTCATGTATTCAAGGATAAGTGTGTCTCACCTTATATGGCTGTAAGACCTGTTCACACATTTTAAGCTTAATGCAACCCATATACTTCAAAAAGAACTGCGACCAACATAAATTCCTAGTCTCCTTTCAATTAATAGAAGCATAATAATAAGAATGGTACATATTGAGATATGTAATCTTTGAAGGTATTTCTATTTTCTTAAATGAAAGCTGTAACTAGTTCATACCTGGAAAGGGACTTATTTCTCCTGTTTGTCTTTGCGTTGAATGCCAGAAAATGGGAAGATTGTTAGTTAAAAGTCTCCAAACGTACTTTAAATATGTGATGACACCTGAGGCCCGAAGTCAGTGTAGGACTGTGGTTTCAGCCATGCTATTGTGTATTCATTTGTGAGAACAGTTGGGGAATGGAAGAAGCTGAACACAGATAAAATAGGACAAGAATAACTAAATACTTGCTTATAGGCCTAGCCGATGTTGGTGAGTGGTCCAGGTGTTCAAATCATTGTGATCAAAATTTGAGTGCGCATACACAGAAATTTGATCTACAGGTAAAATAAAACACAGAAGACCAAGAAATTCAACTATAGTTGCGCTCTACATTATATGAGGAAGAGGACTATAGGAGATTTTTCACAGCCAGTGCGTATCCATTGCCAGTCTCAGAGAGGGGCAGTGGGAGGAGCAGTGGAGGGTGGTTAAGGGGTGAGAGATAGAATGATAGAACCCTAGCAAGCTGATTGGAATTCAAGAGAAAGCTCACATCACAGGAGGGCCACCTGGTTTGAAAGTGAGATACTGAAAGAAAGGTTGGGTGACACAGGATAAACTGTGCCATAGGGTTAAGCAGAAGTCTACAGATCACGGGCCCTCATCTCAGGCACAGGGGACACCAGGCTATGCCAGCCCTTACAGGTAATAGCTACTAACAATATCCCCCATCACCGCCAGGTCTTAACATTGGCAGTCACAGGAGTTAGTCACAATGGCAACAGCAGTAGGCGCATTTGTTACATCAGCATTGGAACTCCGTCCATTTATTTTAGTACTGCTGAAAGTGACATAAATTCTTATATTAAAAAGGTCAAGTTAGCAGAATGCATTCTGAGACTGATTTCATAGTGTCCTCATAAATGTGTTAAAATGTTTGGATAATAACTAGTAAGTATATTTAGCAAAGTAGTTTCTCTAAACGAGTCTTCTAAAATAACAACTTATTATTTATTCATCTGATTTCCATTTCACAGTCTTATTTTTATTTGTCAGACCAGATTTTTCAATACTCTCCAATAAAATATTATTTAGCAGTGGTTTCTTATATATACATAAAGACGTAATCTTGAAACCTGGAGTATATTAATTTCTGAAAATAATCATTTATACTATCATTTTATTATAATAAAAATACTAATATTGGCTTTGGAAAAGTGAACTACAGCTTTATTCCTTTTAAGGGGATGAACTGATTCTGTACACAATTTCATTTTCCTTAAACTCGTCTTAGGTCAATCTTCCCAAATCAAATAACCCTGTTCAACATTCATTCTGTAAGTCTGAAATATACTTGTCTAAAGCAAAGCTTTCTTGAAAAATCAATGCTGCTTTGTTGGTGAACACATAAATTGAGATGTTTTATATGTTTGGTAAGTTCTACTTTCTTCCCCATTCTTCTACATGTTTTAAGGTTTTTACTAGTTTGCCAGAGAAAATGATTTGATTTTTAGTTTTAGAGAATACCAAGTAAGGAACCTAATTCATTTTTTCTGTCGGCTACCTAGTTAAAGTTTCTGAAGTTTTGAGCAGGAACTTTTTTCTCCACCTAAGCATAGCTTTTCTAACTTCTTGAGAAATGTTCTTGGATTGATGAATTGAAGTGTAATTATATTCTGGTTTTTAATTACTTCCCAAATCTGCCATGCTCGCTCTGCCAGAGTGAGTGCTAGCCCACTGAAGCATAGTTAATTGTGAACTTGTTGGATTCAATGATGTTTGGATGTTTCACTTGAAAGCATGAATACTCTGCACACCACTCAAGTGATGCCATTCTATGTGCCTTACAAGTGTCCCTGTGACACTTTGCGGGATCTTTTGTCTATGAGCGAAGGAGGCACACAGCTGTTAATTGACAAGGTAAGTAATCATCTTCTGATTACAGTAGTTAAAGGCTGTTCTCTAATGGATTATACTTGTCACTTTTTAATTCTTTTGAATCTTTGTCTGCATTTCGTTAGAATCGCTTTATCCATTAGATTGCCCTCCTGTTGGTTATTTTGATAGATTTAATGGATTATCGTCAACCTGCAGCAATTCCTCAAAAATATAGTTGAGTGATATTTAGATTCTTCAGGGGCTTCTTAAACTTGATTTCTTTTCCAACTCATTTTCCTCTTTTATACTTTGCATTTTTGCAAATCAGGTATTGTGCATTTTCTAGATGCCCTGAGCAAGCTTCTTCTGCTTTAATCTTCCATGACTTAATCTTAGTGACCAAATAGGAGACAGTAGTAGGTGAAGCAGTGAGGAAAGAGTATGTTAGCATTTCCTTTCTGCTTGCCTGCTGTGATTTGATTTTTTTTTTTTTCAAATTTACAAGCAATAGGTTTTTACTGTGCGGTTTCCTAAGAGCTGATTCAGATATTGAGAGAAATACTTGTAAGTCTTTTTAGGATCCAGTGATAGCATGAAAGTGAATCTGTAAAAATGGTTTACTACGCATTTCCTGATGCAGAAATGTAATGTTGAGCCATTATTTATTCTAGAAGAGAATATTTTTAGGTTTTGCATATGCTCCTGTACATATGAAAATGGAAATTTACATACAAATGTACATCCTGGGATTTTTTTCACATTGCTCTATAGCTAGTACACTTACCAAACAGCTTTTTATATGGTACACTGTAATTACTAAATTTTGCCAATTTATGCAAAGGTGGCTGTGTGGTGAGACTATATACTGATATAAGAACAATATTGAAGGTATGAATATATACAAATTAGTAGGGGATAGATTTAGCAGATGGTAGAATTACAGGATACAAAATTATATGGGTACTTTTTTCAAAGTTTGCTAAAGTGAAACCTGGTACATGGCTTTTATTACAAGTTAATTCTGCCTGGAAGCTTGTGTATAAGTAATTTGTCAATATAGTTATAATGGAAATTTGTCTTTGTATGGAATGGAATCCATGCCAAATTATTCTTTGAAGTGTTCACAGCACTCACAAAAATGAAAGGAAGCTCAATTTTCAAAGAACTCCATGTATTTATTGATTTTTAGAATGCACCAGTGAAGTAGCAAGATAAAATTGATGTATGCTCAGAGGTTTAAATGGATTTCATTTTTGGTAATGTAACTAAGAGGTTTAAAACATGAGTATGAAAATGGATGAGACAAAAACAGTCGTCATTTCCATTCTTCTCTGGCCCTTATTTAAATTGCAGTCATGCCAAAATGCTGTTATAAAAAGGGTCCAAATTTGAAGTAGTAAACAAGACTACAAAGCTTTACAATTTCAAAGTAACCTGAAATTCTTTGAGTAATTAGGTAGAAAATAAACAAATAAATGTGAACATTAATTAAAAAGTCCTTACAACATCAATCTAAAATGAATATTAAAGTTATTTGAATATGCATGTAGTTACTTAACTAGTTCTGATAAATATTAAACATCCGTATTCATAGATTGTATCACAAAGTCTTATGTTTGACCTGTACTTAGTATTTGCTGATCTTTACTAAACTGCACACTTGAATTGGAACCCACACTAAAACGTGGAACCCACTGGTGGCGGGCACTTGCTCTCAGGTGTTCCTTTTATGTTTGCAATCTTCACAGCAAACAGAATTGTGTGGCTAGCTCTGCGTTCCATTTTTTTCCTTTTCCCAAAATTTTTATTGTTTTCTTTTTTATCTACTACAAGAAACATACAGTGTATGCTGGGAAGAATCCTCTCTTATTGACCAAAACCAAATTAAAAGAAATTGTAGAAGAGATGGGCATGTTCATACAGACAATCTTCAGCAATAAAGTCTTTCGACAAATGTATAGCAGGAGTTTGTACTGCGAGTGCAGTGTGGCAGGGCCTCTTCTGAGTGCTTTTTATATATCAGCTTATTTAGTTCCCACAACGAATCTTTAAGATAGGCATGTTTGACATTTAGAGACAAAGAAAAATCATTTTCCCTGGGATCATAGATTTTCTAAGAAGTAGAGCTGGCATTCCATCTGCATCAGGACATCTTGAGCATCTGCATTCCTACCAGTGTTCCGTGCTGATTCTCTGTTATAAGTTTTATGAAACCTATTATAAGTTTCTCTATTATAAGATTATTAATGTTAAGCATGATACCTAAGACCAAACAGGGGAGAATATCTGGAGCTACAATGAGATAATCAGAAAAATGCTGAAATGGAAATCACAAATAAATAAATCCCATCCCAGAAAACCTAGAAAATAAAGACAAAACGGAAATAGGAGACAACAGTAATGGGTTTCAAATCATTAAAAAGTCTAGAATATATAGTAGCCAGTAAAATTTATTATAAGCTATTGCTTATTTACTGACACAGTTTTACTTACTTTTAAAAATGATTTGAAGTTAATTCCCCCAAATAGCAAAGATTTACTATTGTAAGTCTGACCTAAGGCAAAGGTCTCGTGTAATGTGGAGTAGATTCAGTTTATGTTTCACCTCAGCTCCTTGCATCTGCCCTGCTCTCTGGTCAGAGTGGCCTCGGTAACGACTTGCACCATTCCTACATTCTGGAGACAAGTCACAGCTCCTACCTTCTAATGTTGTTTTTGCTGTTTGGGGGCAACACCCGACAGTAGCTCATGTCTGTTGCTTCTGGGCTTCCTTGTTGCCTTGGATCAGCTCCACAAAACCTGAACATACTAGAAGTATCACCTTGTGGAGGCAGACTTAGAACAATGGGAGATGCAAAGAAGCAGCTACCTTCTTTCTTCTTCCTCTAGCGAGGCTTTTCAAAGATGCAGTAGCTACATGATGCCTCTCTGGAGACGTCTAGCAAGACTGAACAGTCAGCCAGTGGCAGAGCTGTGGTAAGCTCAGACATGTGCCCCTTCCTTATTCTCCCTTCCCTCCTCCCCAGCCTCATGTCCCTTTCTTCTCACTGCTCCTTCCTGTACTCCTGAATGAAGTGTTACCACATAAGTGTTTGCTTCATGCTGTCTTTTCTAGGGAATCTAAAGAAAGCTAAGGCATAGCATGATAGCTAAATGCACTTTCATGCCTATGAAGATACATGCAATGGCCTTCAAGGATTCTCTTTATAACTAATTTTATTGATATTTTATAGAGTAAACTATACTTCACAGCTCTGTGCTAATTCCTTTTTTAAAAATTTTATTCTATTTTTCCATCACCATCTCCCTTATATCCTTTTCTATGTCCATGTACTCCCTCCCTGCCCACAATCGCCACACTATTGTCCATGTCTATGGGTCCTTTTTCTTTTTCGTTCCATCCCTCCCTCCCCTAACCCTACCCCCAGAGCTGTCAGCCTGCTCTCTGTCTATGGGTCTGTCTCTGTTTTGCTTGTTGGTTCAATTTGTTCATTAGATTCCACCTATAGGTGAAATCATGTGGTGTTTGTCCCTCTCTGACTGGCTTGTTTCACTTAGCATAATGGTCACTAGGTCCTCCATGCTGTCACAAAGGGTAAAATCTTTTTTTATAGTTAAATAGTATTCCATAATATAAATGTAGCATGCTGAAGAAAAAGTTCTACAATGTTAAAATTACTGTTCTCTTTATGTAACAAGACATAGTTTCCATGTGTTGTATTGGTTTCCTAAAACTGTGCTGGACTTAGAGATGAATTGCTGTGTCTTGGGAAACATTTTCTCATTTCTCCAAATAGGTATATATAGAATATACAATGTTCTTATCTGCACTTTGGCAAGTATCTATATTATTTGCTATAACAGCAAATAATGTCTGAAAAATGTCATAATAACTCCCTTTGTAAATTAAAAATTACGTTACTCTAAATCAAGTATTTTTATTTTAAAATGCTTCATAACAGGTAGGGCATACTCTTCTGTGTATGCTTTGTACATATACAACACACACATGTAGCACACAACACCCACACAACATATACAACCTAGCATAGTGGCCCATCACAAGGTCAGAAACACCTTCAAACAACCCATCTACATATGTTGGAATATAAATATTCAAATATAATTAAAATAGAATTCAATTCATTCGCAGGCCAATGTTATTTTAATTTGATACTACTTGCAAATGTGCAGGTGGCAAGTGCATATCCAAAATGTAGATGTATTTTCTGTTTACTTGCTAAAGGCATTTCATGTACCAATTCTTATGGAAAATTATATTGAATAATCTTTAACACTGCAGTGTTTACTCAGAATGGTTTCTGTGCTATCTGAAATTTGTGGGGGAAATCTTCCAGAGATCTGTATATTTGGATTGTTTAGAAAAAATGCTCAGAGCCTGAATTCTAAGATTTTAAAAGTAGTTGCTAAATTTAGAAAAAGTAAAACAAATATATCTGGTCATTGCAATTGCAAAGTGCACAAAGAAATTTAACACAAGAGATATTCTGAGATTTCACCGTCTAGTGGGCCATTGGGCTTTCTCTTGTTATTAGCATTAATTTGTAATGAATGAGTGATTAAACTGAAATTTTTCATCAAAATTTCAGTGTTTGAATAGGAAGAATACAAAAGCTCCACATGAACAAAATTTTTGTCTGTTTTGTTCACTGCTACATCTTCAGCTAGTAAAAGGGTTCCTGGCATATAGTAGATATTCAATAAATACATATTTGTGACATGAATAAGTATGAAAATAGGTAAGCTTTGGAAAAAAGTAAAAGATGTAAAAGAGAGTATCATAGTATAAAAGAAGAATGATAAATTCTCAGGTATGTTTTCAAGATATGATTAGTTTTTCTTTATCTCCTAAATCAGGCGGCAAACACAAGACCCAGGGGCCAAACCCAGCCCTTCACCTTGCTTTATCTGGCCGGCACCTTGTTTCTACCCTGCAGCAGCCCTGAGCTCCTTGCCCCTAGTTAAGGAGTAGTTACACTTATACAGTCCTAAAATTACATTCCGCCCTTTGAAGGCAACCGTGTGGCCCCTGGTGAAAATGAGTGACCTAAAACAGTGTCCTAAATGAATAGCACACTGTTCAGTACACAGGAAAGCAGCATTATCAACATAAATTTGATAAAATGAATTTACACCAAAAGATTGTATATAGGTATAATTTTAATTTCCTGATGAATTCTGGATATTTAGTTGCCTTGTGATGGTTATTAGACTATAAAGGTAGGGAAAATAGAATATTCAGCCTACCTCTACTCTATTAAGAAGCGTATTACCTGACTGGTCATTTAAGTACATTGGACCGCCCAGTCCCCCATAATACAAGTATGCAGCTTTTGAAAGCCTTTTTCATACCCCATGTTCCCCTCAGAAAATGCAAAACCATTATTCTTGTCTCTAAGAATTCTTTAATTTGTGTCAGTAGAATGAATATGAGCACATACACACATGTACAGAGTATTAAGGGACTAAAAACATTGAAAAAGCAATTAATAAGTAGATGGTTATAGACTAATTGCAAAATACTTGAGAGATCACATGAAGTTCAAAATAAAGGAGTGGTCAGAATTAGGCGGCAAGTAACACACACTCCAAGGAAAGATGGGGCATGCGTTGTGCGGAGTGGGTCTTACATAACATGTTACTTTGCCTAGTTTTCATTATCTGCTCACTTTTCCCTTATTCTTAATTCTACTTCATCTTTGTCAGAACATTTTGATGATAGCTTTGTCATTAGATAATATAAAAGATTGGCTTTAGCAATTTATAGCCTGTCTAAATATTTATGGGCTTCGAGATACCAGTCACTTTGGGAAAGTGCCATTTAGGGGAAAAAAGTAATTGAAGGCTTTCAAATGAGCTGACTTAGGTGTAAGTCAGGGGTAAATATTGCATCATTTTAAAGGAAAGCAGACAATTTCCTTTCAGATGTGGTAAGTCCTAGCAACAGCAACAATTGTGTAGTAATGGGAATCATCTTTACTGCACAGGCATGGGTTTGTCATTTCACAACACTTCTGCAGATCTGCCTCAGTTTCTTGGGTTGAGTGTGCTTGAAGTTTTGAGTGAATATTGGAATTTAAATAAGTTTTCTCAGTAGAAATAGAGTATAGATAACCATCTTCAGTTAAACTAAAAAAAAAAAAAACACCACATGACAAAGCAATTTGTGTATGTATCCAAATGAAATGAAATCATGATGTCAAAGAGCTAGCTTCACCTCCATATTCATCATTTACAATAGCCAAGACACAAAGTGTTCACAGGCAGATGAATGAATAAATGAAATGTGATATACCATATTTTTGGACCATAAGATGCACCTAGGTTTTAGAGGAGGAAAATAGGAAAAATTTTTGAAGGAAAAAATGTGGTAAAATATTTAATAATATAAATAACATAATATTTCACCAATGTAAATGTAAGGCTACATTCGGACTGTAAGATGTACCATCATTTTCCTCCCAAATCTGGGGGGTGAAAGTGCATCTTATAGTCCAAAAAATGTGTGTGTGTGTGTGTGTGTGTGTGTGTGTGTGATAAGTGGTATCATACTAGCATAATGCCCTAAAGATCCATCCATGTTGTTGCAAATGAAATGGTTTCCATATATATATATATATATATATATAATTTTAATGTGTACAACATGATGATTTGATACACATAGATATTGATGAATAATTACCATTTTACCATTTAAGATTTGGTAATGTATGAAATGCACAGAAACAGAGAGTAGAAAGGTGGTTGCAAGGGCTGGAGGGGAAGGAAACGAGGAGATGTCAGTCAAAGGGCACTGACATCCAGATGAATAAAAGGAGTACAGTCTGTTCATGTGACATTCAGCATGGCAACTGCAGTTAATGATACTCAATAACTTTAAGGGTGGTAAAAGAGTATATCTTTAATGTTCTCACCACACACAGAAAGATTGTAATTATGTGAAGTGGTGGGTAATGTGTTAATTAAATCTCATGTGGTGATTATTTCACAATTATATGTGTATCAAATCAGCATGTTGTACATGGTAAACTTATATAATATTATGTATCAGTTGTATCTAAATATAGCCAAAAAAAGTATCTACCTCTGACCTCATTTAAAACATATCACATTAGTTCCTCTTTCCAATGGCCTCTTCCAAGTTTTCTAAATAATTAGGTCCACCTTTCTCATCTTTTCTAAGCATTGAAGAGTCATCTTTTTCCTATGTTATGTCCCAAGAGAACTCCTCCACTGCAGTCCAGAAAACCAGTCTAAGGTCTAAGACATTGGACTAAGAAAACCAGTCTAAGATATTGGAGGATATCTTAGATGTATTCAGGTATTTTTTTAAGCCTGCAATTTTGATGTATTTTTAACTGAAGTGCAGTAGTCTTTCAGACTTTAACTGGTGGACATTCTCCTCCTTTCCTACTATATACATAATTCTTATTAACAGCAAAACATTATTTATATAGTTTGAGTCTGGATCCTTTTTTGAAATAAGTGATGATTAAAATTTTATATCAATTTCAGTATCAGTTCTTTATTTGCTCATAAAAGTATCAATAATAACATTAAAAAGTCACTGCATCTGATAATAGACTTAAAATAATAGTTGCTTTGCAGTCTCAAGATTTGAATCAGTTTAAATTATTGAACAGCTTTAAAGGGGGCAATAAGTCTCTAAGCAGCTTTTAAGTCTCTAGCAATATCAATGATGGGCTGTAGTTTTCAAAAATATAAATACATAAATGTTAAAACATTTTTACATAAATGTTAAAAAACAAGTAATGAAAAACATAAACATGAACATTTTTATAATGTGCTATTGTCTCCATACAACCTGTTCTCTTGTGCATAATGGTTACAGAGACAATTATCCCAAATGAGAGCATCTGTTAAAAGATGTGTATGAGCCTTACCTTGTATTAAACTAACAGTTACACAGACATGCACGAGTATGAAATAAGACAAAGATTAGTGTAAATCATGTCTTTTTAATCAATGATAAATTTGCAAAAGTTTAAATGTATGCTATGGGAAGATAGGAAGAACTCTATTACAAATTTGCACAAAACTGAATTATCAGACAACTATAGAAGTTAGCAAATGAGAATTCCAACATGTTAAAATTTGGTGTACAAAACATTCACTTGTTTATGTTTTTATATTTTTAGTGGGTAGAAAATAGAAAGGGGGAGGGCAAGAATAGTATGGGAAATGTAGAAGCTAAAGAACTTATGACACATGAACATGAACTAAAGGGGGGAATGTGGGTGGGAGAGGGTGTGTAGGGTGGAGGGGAATGATGGAGGAGAAGGGACAACTGTAATAGCATAATCAATAAAATATATTTAAAAAAACTGTATACAAAAATATATTTGGTGAAACCTTTATGGCTCCCCTACAACTTCTTTTTAGGAGTATTCAAGAATTCATCTCTACAGCACTCAGTTTGAAAATCAATATCCCAGTAAATGAGAAATGGACTAACCTGAGGCTTGACCAGACAATTAGTGTCAAACTGAACACCAGGAAGAAGTATGGCAGGTCTGGTGATATAGGCAAGAACAGAATGTAGTTTGGGAAATTCGCACTGTCACTAGGCAAGGACAATAAAGGTTGAGAGCAAGTTTGATAGACAGAAAAGAACCGTGAAGGTAACAGTTGTGCAAGGATTGGAGGACCATTTGGGGGAGAATTGACCTTGGGGCAGGTGTTATCCAGTGGTTCTTATCAAATGCTCTGTTTTTTTGGCTTCACTTAGAGACTTTTTGGCTATATTGTGTGAGTCTTTTTGTCCCCAAAACAATCCTATGCATTGTGGCATAAGAAGTTGCATATTTGCTATTGTTACTACCCAAATTGTTCCTTGGATGGGTGTTTTCTTTTTTGTCTGTTTTTTTGTTTTTGCAGTCCCTGATTTTAAGATAGTCTAATTCAAAAAATAGGGGTGGAATTTCAGAAAGATATCTTATTTTTTCTGTATCCTTTAAAAATATCTTTCATTTATATTTTGAAATGTAGGCTTTCTATTGTACTCCTCTTTAATTTTATTATATGCATACTTTTTCAAAATTGATTAGTTAATTAGTTAATTTTAAGCTAGATAGATGGCATACAGTCCCTTTTTAGGGAACTACATCTATATAAAATGAAATCAAGTTGAAATTAAGTGACACTGGTACTTTTGTCAGATAAAGACACTCCCAGCAGACTGTCCTCAGATCCTCCGATCATCCTCACACCTGCAGTATTGCATTGTTTCCCCAGATTTTATCCATCGCAGGTTTGATCCTCGGTTTTTGTTTATTATGAAAGTCATTTCAGTGGCAATGATTGGCTTTCTGAAAGCCTCATAGATTGATTCAGGCTACCTCCTGAATTCAGGTTCATGCCGAGTCTGCACTTGAAATTAATGGGAAACGTGCAGCTGCATCTCAAGGTGGGCCTCGCCTTCCCTCACTCCCTTCAATCCTCCCCACCTGCCTTTTCAGCACTTAGAAGCACAACAGTGACTGCTTTGCAGCAAAGCATGCTCTCTTGGTGACTTTCTCACTGGCTCATCGCTTGACGGCTGGATTTTCTTGTACTTGGGCCACAGATCAATTTTAGCTGTAAAGATGTTTATAATATATATAAATGAGTTGAATGAAAGCATTGAATCAAAATTTTTGTGTTTGCAAATGCAGCTGGAATTGGAAGCAGAGCAAATAATGAAGGGCAATGAAACCTGATTCAAGGAGAAGATGGTTTGAGTAATAGTGCCAACAGGCACCCAATCAACTTAAATGAAGACAAATGTTAAATAATTTAGGTGCAAAGAACCAAGCTAGAGACTATCTGTTAAATAGAATAATGAATCAACAGTTCAATCAGTATATGGTTTGAAAGTAATTATAGAAAATCACAGAAGCCATCAACTCAAATAAAACTTAATAAGAAATTAATAGAAACACAGTAACGGTTTATATGTTAAAGAGATAGTATGCCTAACAAAAAAGTTAGAAAGACCCACTATAATCCAGAACCCTGATTATATCACTATAGAAATATTCTCATTTGCTTAAATTTGTAAGAGCTTTCATTGAGTTGGAAGTCCCACAAAGATGCAAACTCTGATTTATTTAATGATTCTGGAAGAAATTCATTTTGTTTTACTACAGATATACCACACTTTTTTGTGTAAACTGCTTATAAAATATCCCAGTAGAACCATGTATATAATAAGAGTGTGTTCACTTCATCATATTGATCTGTTATATATTTAGCATTAAAGACACATTCAGAAGTTGTATAATAATACAATAATTTTAGCTATGTTTTTAAAAAGTAGCTTGGACACTGGTCTAACCACTTTACATATCTAGTTCAATCCTGTACAAAAACCCTTTGAGGTAGGCAAAAGGAAGAATTGAGATTTTAGTTTTAAAGGGAGGTGGGGAAACTGAGAAATGCACAGTAAGAAACGAAGCCTAAATTCAAGCCCTGGATTACCTTCAGAAGCCCTGTTCTTAATCACCGTGCTATCCTTACTCTCTACAAAGCAAAAACCATTATAATAACTTTTGCTAATGAAGAAACTGACATATAGAGTAGCTAAATGACATTCTCAAGTGACAAAGCTTTTAAATGGCCTTAGATTCAGATTCCAGTCTGTCTGACGTTAAACTCCGTCTTCTTTCTACACAACATATGCCTCATACTATCCAAAAACTTTGACCTCTCCACTTTTGTGTTCCAAATGACATGAAGGAGGCAAACCGATGACTCTAGACTGTGAACTGCCAGGATACATAATTTAATGTGAATTTATTTGTTTACTAGCTCAAATACCTGCCCAAACTCCACTGAACTTTATATTTTTATACCTGGTTATAATGAACATTGATAAACCAATCCCTCCAAAGGCTTTTACCATAAATAGATTAATCAACTTGCCCTAATAGTAAAACATAAATTTAGCTGACACAATCTCTCAAGTGAGATGGCTTAATTCTATCAAAACATTCAGAGATATGTGAGGGAGTATCATGGCCGAGATATTTATTAATGAACTGTCTGCATTGTCTATTTTCTAAACCAGGTACTTTGTTCAGAAATGTACTAAGAATAAAGCAACAGACTGTGGCTTTGATGCGAACTCCATGTTGAAAATTAACTTTGGATGTTTTAACAAACAAACTCCTCTGAAATCTTGACTAAAAAATGTAGGTTAGCAGTCAGTACAATTACATATATTTGAATATTTATATCACATATGTAGCTTTTAAAGGCAGCATGGGAAGATTTTATGTTTAAGAAAAATGAAGACCCTTACATTGGCTGTGAAAATTTATTCTTAAGATTACCCCACAGAGTTAAGACTTGAGAAGCACCTTTTCTATTGCTGTATCATAACTTGAAACATAGAATTCTTTCTTGGAGACCACGATCTAAAGACTGCTGTGTAAAACATGGTAAAAAGAAGTCAGAGATGCAAAGCATTTTCCCAAAAGTGCTTTGTTAAATTACATGTCAAACATGTCATCCATGTGTGAAGACATGTGTGTATTTTGAAATCCACCTGTTCACAGGGAATGAGCCACTAGGAAACAGATCCAGTTCTAAAGTCTGGGAAAAGATTCAGTTCAGTTAAAGGAAAATGCTTTTCAGATGTGGCAGTCAAGAAGAATTGGCAGTTTAGGCAGACCATAGGCATCATGGGTATCAAACCATTATAATAGAAGAATTGCAGTTGATGATGGGTGTGGTGATCAAAAGTTCAGGGCCAAGTCATGTCCATGATTTTCCAGTTGAAAGAACTTTGCATGGGGGAAAATGCTTAGTAGTGTTTGGGCTGGGATTTTGAGGTAAGATACCTCACCCAGGGGAAACTGTCAAGAATAAGGCAGACACCAAGCTTTAAAGTGTTAGGCAAGTTATAAAGTCAAGGGTGAAACTCAGGGATGCAAAGCAGAAGCAGCTTGTGTACAATAACTGGGTGTCAGTGAAGTCCAGATGGACTGTCTATGAGGAGGACCTCATGAGATCCCCAGGTGGATGCACACACACATCTTTACTCTCTTGCATCTAGAGGAAGCCTTACTCTTTAGATGTTGGGTCATATAGCATCATTTGAAAGTTGTAAATTCTGAAGCCTGAAGACTGGAGTTCAGGTAGCCTCTAACAGCATGCATTTAAACAATCTCAGGTTAATGAAACCATTGTTTCAAACACGTATGTTTTATTTTCTTAAATATATTTTATTGATTATGCTATTACAGTTGTTCCATTTCTCCCCTTATATTCCCCTCCTCCCTGCACACCCTGTCTCACCTGCATTCACCCCATTTAGTTCATCTTCATGGGTCATACATATAAGTTCTTTAACTTCTCCATTTCCTATACTATTCTTAACCTCCCCCTGTGTGTTTTCTACCTACCATTTATGCTTCTTATTCCCTGCACCTTTCCCCCATTTCTCCCTCAATCCCTCCCCCCACTGATAATCCTCCATGTGACACATATATTTTATTAACAGACTTCCCCTTAGATAAATGACAATAAACCATGTTATCAAGGTAGTTTCAAGGTCATATACCATATATGTGGTATACATATCAGGTTTATATTGATATTATATACATATTTTAGCTTTGTTTCATCAGGAAACTTGAAATGTGATTCATATCAAGTCACCCTCAAAAATAAATGAATATGTTCTTTGTATTTTAATCATTTTTCAACCAGAATTCATTAATGGAATAGAAAAAAGCAATGCAATTTCAGAATGAAATCCTTTAATGTAGCAGTTTGGGTGCACACAAACTGGTTCAAAGGCATTCATCTCATCACAGTCACTACAGCAAAACTCAATAATCTATTCATTTTACACACCAGCTCCTACAGAAGGCATGCTTAGCTTTTGAGCTATTTGCATGGTGCACATATCACCAATTTGACCAGATTGGCATTCGAACAGACCTATTGGAAGTAACAATTTTGAATTATTATCATATATATTTCATGTATGACAATATTGCTATACTTATAAAACTCTCATCATGATAGCCTTTTTGAAAAACTTAGTGTAGTGTTAATAGTGAAAATAGCCATTTCCTTTTAAATAAAATCAGATATACTTATAATAATCAAAGATCTTAATTATTTTTTCACTTTTAACACTCTAAAGACATTTCACTCGCATTTAAAAATGGAGTAAAACACTCTCAATTTCTCACAACATGAAAATGAATATAAAATTTAATAAGTGTATATGTAAAATCAGAAGTAATTTAAGTAATTCATCTAAATGCAGTGTGAAAATTATATTGTTTTTCATATTTAATGTATAGAAAATGTTACAAATTTATTTAAAATTGACTTTCTAAGTGAAATGCAAGTTCCAAGCGAACAGAGGTTGAGCAGGTCCAATTCCCTCTTTTACACCCAGTACCCAGCAAGGAACCTGGTGTACACAGGCACTCAAGGAAAACTTGGTGAATCTATAAATTAAAAACAAATTTAATATATTTATAATATATTACTGAATGTTATTTATTTTTGTTTTCTCAGTGAACATATGTTAAAAGCATAACCATTTATCCTGAGGTGTTCTGTGAAACTTTATATAATTATTTAAAGTACTGATAACTAATGTTTATACAACAGCGTTACTAGTGACTTTTACTATTATGTGCTACATACTCAGTGATTCAAATCAGATACTAAAGCAAGATACTTAAAACCAATAGGCTTTATAGCACTCAATTTAGCATTTTGATGTCAGAGTAGTGATACACAACTTTTAAGAATAATAGAAATAAAATGAGGAAAAACAAAAAATTGTTCTTAATGCAAGATACGAGGTCCATCTGGAAAAAGTCCAACCATTGTTAATATAACGAAAATGGTTTCTGTGACATCAATATAACTTGGAAGCCAAGGAGAGTGAACTGGAACGTGCATGAGTGAAAAAGAACATGCATGAGTGAAAAATGACTTCACTGTGCTAGTCAGTGGGGGCAGTAGATACCCATTGTTGGGTGAGCACGTGCACTGTGTGGCCATCACATTCAAAATGACTGAGTGAGTAGACAACAAATCTGCATCAAATTTTGTGTTAAGCTTGAACATCCCTCCATGGAAACTATTCCAATGACTCAGAAGGCTGCAGCTTTGGGCAGCTAGTGACTGGCAGCTTCATCATGACAATGCACACACTTACGCATTGCATCTTGTGCAGTTTTTGGCAAAACCTCAAATAACCCAGGTGACTTAGCGCTGCTGAAGCTCAGGTTTGGCACCCTGTGATTTCTGGCTTTTCCCAGAACTAAAATCAGATTTGAAAGGGAAGAGATTTCAGACAATGGATGAGATTCAGGAAAATATGATAGGGCAGCTGATGGCAATTGGGAGAACTTTGTGAGGTCCCAAGGTGCCTATTTTGGAGAAAACTGAGGCACCGTTGACCTACGTACAATGTTTCTTGTATCTTGTATCTTGTTAGATAAAAGTATCTATTTTTCATAGTACATGGCTGGATACCTTCTGGATGGACCTCATATGTAACATAAGAAGGAGGATGGGGAAATTATCATGGGTGGTTGGGAGACTATCCTGAGGCAAAGGGTTCACATGAAGAGAAACTAGAGAGTTAAGTGAGAAAAGTGGATCGTCATTGAGAAACTTGACTGTCAGACTTTGGAATGAATAATTAGTAATACAATTAAAAGATATTTTAAATCCCACTGAAGAGAAATAAAAATTTTATGAAACTATAGTTTTTGAAAATCCATTACTTCTAGTAAGCAGGGCTGGAAGTTAGGAAGGCAAGGTAGAAGGTAACTGTAGCAATGAAGTTTGAAAAAGGCTGGATGGGAAAGTGGCAGGGGAATTGGGTGAGTGAAGAGACGGTTCAGTGCTATGCTTCAGGGAAAAGGGGAAGGTTTGCAGGAACAAGTATAAAGGACACATAGACAATAACAAGGGGGCGTGGAAATGGGAGGGAGGTAGAGAGGACTGGCAGGGTGGGCTGGATGGGGGTAGAAGGCAGAAAACTACTTGAACAACAATTAAAAAATGTTAAAATAAAAAAAAAGATGAAAATAGTACCCACTTGGATATGGAGGAAGGGCTAGAGAAGGGGAGCAAAAACTATACCAGGTTTTCGAACAGGAGACAGGTGATAGATATCATTACAGGAAGCAGGTGGTATCACTGGACAGAATGAAGGCACCAGGATTTTGGAGGGCATGGAGGATTACCTGTACTTGGTTTGGAGTTGTAGGGATTTGATGTTGGTTTGACTCCTACCTGAAATCTTCAACAAAAATTGTAAATATAGTACTGAAACTCAGATAACGAACCCATGTGGGGATGAGGCTGTAGTTGTTAAAGACATAGTTATTAGAAGAACAGTAAAATGAAGAAAATGGGCAAGTTTTTCAAGAATGTAGTCCAAATGGAAATTAACTTGCTAGTTTGAAATATTAGTTAATACGTAAACTACTTTTTAAGTCATATCATGTTATGGATTTCACTGGTACAGTGATTTCCAATCCTTTTGATATTGAGAAACACTTTAAAATCTTATATGATGATGATTTTCTTTTTTTTCTTTTTATTGACTTTATTGGGGTGACACTAGTATACGGTTATGATTATTTTCTTAATGTGTGTTGATTTCAGAATATACTGATTAAATGTAAATTCAGTGATATTTCTCATGAATTTATATTGTATTAATTGGTAATGTTAAACACATTTGTAATATATTGAATGTGTGTAAGGTGTCTGTGCTGAAGTGATATGTGAAATGTAAGTTGATGAGATTCTTCCAGTCTTCCTGTTTCAGTCACTGATAGTCCCTTATTAGTAACTCTGTAGAAAGACTCCTAATACCTAAGACTTAGAATGTATCCATAGCTGAGAACAAAGAGTTTCCATTTTTAAGATTCTAAGTTTAAAAGAAAGAAGTTATACATTGGTTAAAGGATGCATCTGAATAGACAAAACCATCACTTTTCTTGCTGTCAGCCAAGATATTTGACCCTCTGAGCTGGGGGTGAGGGTGGATAGTTGAGCTAAGAAGAAAGATCCCATGAACCTTGGGGGTGGGAACACATTTGAATCCACTCGGAAGGGTTAGAGAATGGCAGAGTTGTGTTCTATGTCTCAGACTTGATCTACGCAAAAGGTACAAGTGGAGATGATCAGAGACAACTTCCAAAAGCTTTCAGCTATTGCCTAGAGGTGTTGGTGGTAATCTGAAAAGTTCCTGTGGGGTCTATTTGGAGTGAGGAATTGAGATGAGAGAAAGAGTTCATCCTTCCCAAGAAGTGCCCGGTTTAGGATGTAGAGCGAAGGATCAAAAAGTAGTAGTGTGGGTCATTATGTCTAGAACTAGAGAAAAATACCTCAATTTCTAAGGACTTCCATGCCCAACAAGTCATACCCAATAAGTCATGCCCAGTAAGTCAATAGGGCTAAGTCAGCAGAGGACAATCATAAAACAATTATAAAACATGTGAACCGACACAAGTTATAATAGAATGCAGTTTTGCTCTATGAGAATCAGGGAATATAGGCATAAACAATGTGAGATTAAAAGAGCTTGACTATTTCTTCTCTTTCATGTTTTAATGGGTGCTAGTTATGATATTATTAGTTGCTTTATTTGATATGATAAATTAATGATATGATAAATATATGATAATTAATTAGTTGCTTTATTTTTTTCATCTTTTTCCACCTGTAGAGAGCTCGGATGGGTGCTTGTCTCTCAGACAGAGCACAGGCTGGGCTGGTCCCTCAGGGGATTAGAGAGAGGAGGAGCAAAGACTGGGATGGGGTCAGTGGCTCCTAAAGAGGGGTGGACCATGAGAAAAGAAGGAAGAAAAGAATTTTTAAAAAGAAATATCTTTAATACTTTTAATATTATAGAATAATATTCAGATTTGGGGTCAAAGGGCCTCACTTTTAGAGACTCTTTTCTATTCTAGAATGATTTTATCTCTTTAAGCAGTCTCACAGGTCATCTCTAGAAAGATTATAATACTCATTTGAAAATATGAGCAGACACTTTTAATGGTCTATCTAATACTATAGAAGATCAAGGAGACTGATTTGATAAGATATGGTAAGATGTAGGTCAATGGTGATCTTGTAGAGAACCATTTCTGTAGAAGGGCTGGAAGAAGACATTGCAATGGCTTAAGTAAAAATAAATGAGGAAGGAAGGAAAAAAATGACTGAAGACCATGAAATGTGTCCACAAAAAGGTGGCTAGCAAGAGTTAGAAAAAATAACCTATGTAAAGTCTAGTCTAGAGATAAAGAAGCCAATAAAGAGAGAAATTGCTTGAAAATACTGGAGGAAGAAGAGAAATATAATTTATGAATTGCTATTAACTTTAAATCATGGATATATTTAATAAATAAAGGCTTTCTTGCAGGATCATGTCATTAGTATTGGAGAAAATGCTCAACTAATAGTTATGATCTATTCATAAACATGAAAAGAATCATATTTGGTTATAATTACTAAGAGAGCATTAATAAAGGAGAAAAGTATTTTTAATCTACTAATAGACCAGAAATAAATCATGCATTAGGTGCAATTACTGGAAGAATAGTTGGATCATTGCAGATAATTTGACAACATGATTCTGTTTAATTTACCTGCCTATTTTAAATGAAAACAGGATGCTTGTGATGTATTTTATTGTCTATTCATTATACTGGCATATCGATGTAAGAATAAGAATACTGTGAGATAGTAAAGAACTGCCTATTCTTCTACAGAGCTGTGAGAATAGCCCAAGCATCCTAACTTTACATTAAATTTTCTGTCATGATTTTAATTTATTTTAAATTAAATCTCTCTCTTTCTAAAGGGAAAAGCTTTTTCTGCAAGTGCTTTGGTGAGCTGTCAACTGTCCCATTACTGGTTACTAATCTCCCTGGCAGAATCTGGGCCATTACACTGTCCCTTGGATCCAACTATTTACTTTCTAATTTTATTTTAATGGTCACTTCCCTTGCACAGACTCTTATTGCCACGTTTTTTGTGTGTGTGTTATTACTGAAGTCAGAATATGTAGTTTTGTCACTTGTCTTTCTTTTAATCTCTTTTTTATTCTAATACCTAGTCTTCTTTAGACACATCTTTAATCACTATACTGTCTTTTTTAAGAATCACCAGGATAACCTTGAGCTTCCCCATTCTTATCCTTTAGTTAATTATTTTCTTCTAGCAGATGAGAAATAGTATATTGCCACTCTACCCCTAAAGATAATGTATATGTCCTACCACAGCATAAATAATTTGTCTTATGTAGTATGTGTTTAGTTAGTTTATACATTGAAATTACATCTATTATATGCCTATTTGGACCAAACTCTGTTCTAGGCCCTAGTAATATGAAATCAATATGGACATGTAACTGGGAAAATGAAAAACCCATGGTGTTGGCCCTTGACTACACCAGCCTGGTGTGGCAAGCAGATGGGAAAACGAGTGAGTCCAACGTAGAATTCAGAAGAACACAGGGATGAGAGGATAAGTTGATATTTCAGGAAAAAGTAGCTAATAGATGGGGTGCTAGGTACAGGTGGGTGGTTGATTAGGGGGTGTCACAAACAAATAAAATAGCACAACAAAACTGTAATCAGTCCACTGATGCCGAATGATGAAAAACCATATGGGTTAAGAAGTGAGCCTGTGGGGAAATCCTAAAAGCTTTGAAGCAGAAAAGTACCATGAAAAAAAAAAAAAGTCTGTTCAGAAGCAGTGTGGAGGATGGGTTTAAGTTGAATGCAGTAAAGACAAATGGGCTAGCTGGAGGGTTATGGTGGCAATCACATGGGTCTGAACAAAGAGAATGCCTGTGTGGATGGAACCAAGTGAACGGATTTAAGTGACAGGTTGGTATTTTATTAATTAAAAGACTTTATATTTTAGAGTAATTTTCAGTTTGCAGAAACATTGAACAGAAAGTACCTACAGTCCCATATACTGTCTGCCTCACACACCATCCTAGTTTTCCCTCTGATAAACATCTGGCACTAGTGTGGTACATTTATTAAAATTGATGCATTATTATTGACCAAGATTTTCCCTCCTATGTTATCTTTGAGAAGTTTATAGTTTTGTGCTTTACATTTAGGTTTATGATTTATTGTGAGGTAACTCCTGTGAAAGGTATAAGATCAATGTATAGATTCTTTCTCTTTTTTGGCATGTGAATGTCCTGTTGTTTCAGCACCATTTATTGAAAAGACTATTCTTTCTCCATTAAATTGCCTTTGCCCCTTTGTCAAAGCAAATATCAATTGGCTACATCTGTGTGAGTCTATTTCTGGGCTCTCTGTTCCACTGATTTATTTGTCATTCTTTTTACAATACTACACCGTTTTGAACACCATATCTTTATAGTTAGTCTTGAAGTTTCATAGTGTTATTTATCTGACTTTGTTCCTTTTCTTCAATACTGTGCTGGTTATTATGGGTATTTTGCCTTTCCATACAATCTTTAGAATCAGTTTACTGATAAGACAAAATATCTACTGGAATTTTGATTTGGATTTTATTGAATCTATAGATCAAATTAAAAAGAATTAACATCATAACAATATTAATAATTTATTAATTGTTATTAACTACATAATCATAAGTTACCATTATAAGCACTGCCTAGTATGTATTTGAAGTGGAGACTAAATATTCAGAAATTAGGGGTTACTTCTAGATCTCTGATTAGATGGGTCTTATCACTGTGTTGGGCAAGATATTTTGAAGTGATAATAATAAACTAGATATTAAATATTTGGAATTGGAATTTCCACAGGGAAACCTGAGAGATACAACTGAATATCTGGTTGAATAAAGAGACCCGGAATACAGGTGACTGAAAAGAGTATAGAGATTTGGAAATCTCCAGCATACATGTAGTTGAATCCATGTGTATATGTGGTGTTGCCTGGAGAAAACATGATGTGAGAAGAGGAGATGTAAGGAGATGCTAGGAAATGTACAAATTTAAGAGTGGATGCAAGAAAAGTTGTTCAAGAAGGAGTCACAGTGAGAATACTAGAGGTGAAATGAAATAAAACAATAAACAGCAGAGAAGATTGTTTTGGAAGACAGAATAAAAAAGAATTTCAAGAAAAAAAACTTGTCAGTAGGGCCAAATGTAATAGAATAGCATAAAGTATAAAATTGCAAGGGAAAACATTCCATAGACATGAATTATTAAAGACACAATGCAGACAAGTCATCTAAAAATGCTTACCTTGAGAGAGGTAGTGATATAATTAAAGAGAAATACTTTTGTTACTATTAATATCATTGCCATCATTGTCATTACCATTATTTTAGCTGGTATAAATTAGAATATGTTTATATATTGAGGGGAAAGAAATAGTAAAAGATTAGAAGGGGAGATAGAGGGATATTTTACCAAAGTGATAAGAAGGACTGTGATTCCTCGTAGAAATTAACCTGGACAAGGGACACTTTTTTCCTCAAGCAATTAATAAATCAATAGGGAAGTAATTTTTCACATATTTTGCTCTATTATTTTAAGTATATTTTATTGATTATGCTATTACAGTTGTCTCAATTTTTTCTCCCCTCTATTCCCCCTCTGTCCTGCACCCCACACCCTCCAGCATTCTCCCCTTTAGTTCGTGTCCATGGGTTGTACATCCAAGTTCTTTGACTTCTCCATTTCCTATACTATTCTTAACCTCCCTTGTCTATTTTGTGCCTACCAACTATACTTCTTATTCCCTGTACCCTTTCTCCCCATTCTCCCTTTCCCTCTCCCCACTGATAACCCTCCATGTGATCTCCAGTTCTGAGATTCTGTTTCTGTTCTAGTTGTTTGCTTAGTTTTCATTTTTTAGGTTCAGTTGTTGACAGTTGTGGGTTCGTTGTCATTGTACTGTTCATAGTTCTTGATCTTCTTCTACTGCTCAGATCAGTCCCTTTAATTTTTCATACAAGGGCTTGGTTATGATGAATTCTTTTAAGTTTACCTTGTCTGGGAAGCACTTCATCTTCCCTTCCATTCTAAATGATAACTTTGCTGGACAGAGCAATCTTGGGTGTAGGTACTTGCCTTTCATGAATTCAAATACTTCTTTCCAGCCCTTTCTTGCGTGCAAGATTTCTTTTGAGAAATCAGCTGATAACCTTATGGGAACTCCTTTGTAGGTGACTCTCTCCTTTCCTCTTGCTGCTTTTAAGATTCTCTCCTTATCTTTAATCTTGGGTAACTTGATTATGATGTATCTTGGTGTGTTCCTCCTTGGGTCCAATTTCTTTGGGACTCTTTGGGCTTCCTGGACTTCCTGGAAGTCTATTTCCTTTTCCAGATTGGTGAAATTTTCTTTCATTATCAGTTCAAATAAGTTTTCAATACCTTGTTCTTTTTCTTCCAGCACCACCATGATTTGTATGTTAGAATGTTTAAAGTTGTCATAGAGGGTTCTAAGCCTGTCCTCACTTATTTGAATTCTTGTTTCTTCATTCTGTTCCAGTTAGATGCCTGTTTCTTCCTTTTGTTTCAAATCATTGATCTGAGTCCCAGTTTCCTTCCCTTCACTGTTGGTTTCCTGTATGTTTTCCTTTATTTCACTTTGTGTAGCCTTCATTTCTTCCTTCATTTTTGACCAAACCCGACCGTTTCTGCGAGCATCCTGATTAGCAGTGTTTTGAACTCTGCATCAGATAGGTTGGCTATCTCCCTGTCACTTGGTTCTTTTTCTGGGGCCTTGATGTGTTCTTCAGTTTGGGCCACATTTCTTTGTCTGGGTGCACCTGTTACCTGGTATGGGGTGGAGCCTTAAGTACTTGCTAGGGTGGTGCACTCTTCTTTGCTATGTTGTGGCACTTTTTGTCGATGAGGGGTCACAGAGGGAACAATGCTGTTTGCTCTGCTCTCATCCCATTTTCTGTCACTTCCCATTGCTTCCCACAAGCACAGGTGCTGATTCGTAGGTGGATGATTTTGTGTATGTTTTAGGACCCTTTGGGCCTCTCCAACAACATCTCCTATGAGGCTGGGAGTTTCTCCGGCCGCCACAACCCCCACAGATTCTTTACAGCCAGGGGTTTTGAGGCTTTATTTCCCCATGCTGAAACCCTTCCTGGGTTTCTCTGTCTGTCTTGCCCACCCTCATCATTCCTCCTGACTTATCTGCATGCAAATGTGGGATCGCATGCATGGTCTGCCACCTTGCCTTGCCACAGGTCCTCCCCACCCTGGCTACCAGTCTGGGTGAATGTTTATTTAACTCCTTGATTGTTGGATTTCCATGCAAGTGATTTTCTGGAAGTTCTGATCGTTCTTTGTTTTTAAATTGGTTGTTATCCTTCTTTTAGTTATGTGAGGAAGTGAAGCGTTTCTGCCTATGCCTCCATCTTGGCTGGAACCTCAGGAAGTGATTGACAAGTGACAGTGAACTTGAAATTTAAGCCCTATTAAAAAAATAGAATATAAATTCTTAGCATCTAATAATCACTTGACAGAGTTATTCCAAATATTTCTCAGATCTTGAGTATTCAAGAAAATATTAAACTAAGTTACCTCCAATGATTTACTTTAAAACTTACCAAGATTTGTTAAAGTGTGGAAATTTTCAACTCCTTCTGGAAATCATGCAAAATATGCAGATGAAATTGAGACATTGCTCAATGAGGCAACTCAACAAGCTCTTTTTCATATCTGAGACTATGACAAAGCAGCCATGTCAGACATTGCTGCAAATTTGTATTTCTCAGCATACTTTTTCCAAATCTTGAACAGTCCAGTTTTCAGATCAATGAATGGCTGGATAACGCATGAAGTCTTTACATTAGTTTGTTCCTTGAATAAAATCAGGTGCTACCAGTTTTAGTATTTCTTACTGATGTTCTTTTTACTTTGCTCTCTGTCATTCAGGATCCAGTCATAAGAATTTCATGTAGAGAATTGATGATATAGATATGAAAAGGTCTGAAAAAGCAGGACACAGAAACATCTTAGATTTTAACGACTGGAATAAATGATCACAGCTGTGGAAGAATAGTAGGATATGAGGTTATCAGTGCTCAGAACTCAGAGTGTTTCCTGGAGCCAGTGCACAGAGAAGAGGCAAACCCACCACAGTGCTGGGGAACTCAGTATCAGAGCCCTGTGCTAAGGCACGGGGTGGGATGCTGTGCTGTAAGTACCTGAAATGCAAAAAGGCATTGCACATTTAGCTTTACCATGTCTACAGAGACTGGCAGCAAGAGTTTTTCCTATCTTCCCACATTTCTTTTTCCTGTGAGTCGCTCTGGTGGAAGGAAATTGGCTAAGGAATTTGGAAAATGTAGTTCACAGAGGGGGCCTAGCTCCCATAAAATGCACAGCAGAGCACAGAGGAGCAGAGAAGGGAAGTGAGGGCAAACAAAATTATTACTGGCAAAATGAACTTTGCATCAGGAGCCTTCTTTGACAAGATTCTAGGATGGAAGAGTGTTTAAAATGAAAATTGGCATCACTCCAGCCATCCAGTTGACCTGGATTTAGGACATTCCAAACATGGATGGAAAGACCGAATTTCTAATGTCAGAATTTACTCTTTAACAGATGTGTAAGGAAGATATCCACCACAAGCTTATAGTCTCAGGAGAATGCACAGAGACTGATGTTTTGAGCTGGTATCCTGGAGGTTTTCCCATTCCGGAGAGATGTACCGTATTTAGAGAAAACCTAGATGAGATCATGCCTGTACTTGTACTGTGGGGGAAAAGGTAATGTGAGAAGGGAGAAGTGCAAGAAGTCTTGACCCCAGATGGATTTCCAAGGAGAGACATTTTAGAAAGATTGATTACATATGGAAATTGAGGATCTGAAAACTGATTCCTGTAAAAATATCATAACCATGTATCTCTTTGGAAGTCTTTATGAACCTTTACCTGTATGGGCTCTTCCCTATGCCTTCTCTCTGTCTCATCCTGCCACACTGGCTTGACTACTTTAATGGCCCAGTCGCAAGAGCGTAGGGCACTGCCCAGTTAATCTCCCAATAGTAAATAGGGCATTGTGCACCTGTGTTTAAATCATATCTCATCACCCTGGGCTTAGGTCCAGAAATGAGAGCTTCTAATCTGAGTTCTAATCTTAATCCTTAGTAATGTTATTTAATAATAGTTTATTAATAATGACAAAACTAATTTGAGGCTCAAATCAAGCATTAATCCTTTCCTTCTTGGACTTTGTGGCATACTACCTCAAAAATGTTACTCTCTTTACACTTATTTAATGTAATCAAATGGAAATAAATATTTATTTTTCACCAAATTTGGCTTCTCACATAGCACCATTCTGCCTTACAGAGATAAAACATCCATAAATTCTCATTATTTTAATATATCACATTGAAAATAAATCACACTGTAGATATAAAATTGCTTTAAACTATTGCTACAGATTTGTTCTGTATGCAAGGGACACAATGACAAAAAGAAATTATAAGTTCACAGGTTTTGCTAGGTGTTTTTTAATAAGCTTATTTATTGAAGTGTAACATAAATATTGACATGTACACATGTCCTAAGTTTACAGAAATCCTTACTTAATAAAGACTCATTATTCAAATTCTCAGGAAAAACAATAGTAAACCATTTTTTCTGCAGAATGACTCTATTCCCATTTAACCTCTGCCATGCTGTACAGGACTACAACTGTGTGGTTAAAGCGGATTAAAATAATAAATATTGCTAAGGCTGGCTTGGCTTAGTTGATTGGAGTGTTGTCCCATAAACTGAAAGGTCACAGGTTTGATTCCTGGTCAGGGCGCACGCCTGGGTTGCTTGTTGGGTCTGTCTGGGGCACTCTCTCACATCTACGTTTCTCTCCCTCCCCTTCTCCCTCCCTCCACTCTCTCTAAAATCAATAAGCATATCCTTGGGTGAGGATAAAAAAAAGGAAGAGTAAATCTCCACTTTTTAGTATATTACCAATTTTCTCCTCACTTAGGCTCTACTGTCAACAGTAATGCAGTCTCATCATGGCAAATTTTCTTTATTTATAGTTTTACCACTGCTTTATGATGCTCTTTATCTTAAGAAATGATAGGTAAAGAATTTCTGAAACATTTTTCTTTATTTTTCTAAGCTGCTAGTGTTCTGGTTGTTTCAATTCCAATATACTTGAGAGTATAATAGATACTAGAATATTTTTGTTTTCTCTCCTTAACTTTTTCATAGTTCTCTGATTAAACAGGCATTTGATTACATTAGAATTATGCATATTTTAATGATGGTAGAGCTCTAACAAATTGTACAATGACCTTAAGTAAGGAATAATAGTTCTTTGTAGAGTTTTACATGTCTAATTTCTTAAGACAGGATCTTAAGCTTTTGACTACTTACAGTCATCATTATTAGTGAGTATTAATTAAGCAATTATTAAAAGGTCTATAGAAATAATTTTTTAAAAGTTGAAGACAGAAAAAAATCCTACCATGACTCTTGAATAAAGTATTTATGATTCATGACAGGAATTTCTTCTAAAAACCTTATGTTACTATCTTAATTAAAAGACTGGGAGAACATAAGGCAGTTTCATTATAATTGAATATTCTGTATTTCCTGTTCCACATGAAAGGACCTCAAAACCGTGACTCTCCATTTCTAAATTTGGTCCTGAAAGTCCCAAACAGGGTATGTTAAATTGTCATAATTGCTGTGGTTAAAATAAAATCAACTACAACTATTTCTTGTATACCTTTGAAGAAAAACAAAACAAAATGTACCAAGAATTCACTTTACTGTTTCAAAGATTTTGCTTCAGTTCTAGGGAATATAGAACCTTCTCACCAATTAGGCTCATTAATATGTGGAGACCTCATGTCCATGAAAGTCTGTGACCTATACCCATAGTCTCCACTCCTAATTCATTTACCAGCATCGTTGGTTTTACCTCTTTTTTTAACAACAACATTTGGAGGTAATAATTAGAAGATTTTTTTAAACCAAGGGCAGACTTTTCAATGAACTAGTTTCTCCTAGAGCACTCGATAGGCTGAAAATGGCCCCCCAAACATCATATCTTAAAGCTAGAACCTATAAATGTCCCCACCTATGGTAAAGACTACCAATATGGTTAAGGATATTGAGAGGGGGGCATCCTGGATTATCATGGTGAGCCCTAACTGCCATCGTGTGTATCTTTATGAGAGGAAGGCAGAGGGAGGTCGGACTACACAAAGAGAGAAGCTGGTGTGAAGATGGCGCTGAGTGTGACCTGAAGATGTTGGCCTTGAACATTGCAGGTAGTGTAGTGTGGAAGCCATCAGAAACTAAAGAGGCAAAAGGCAGATTCTCCACGAGAGCTTCTAGAGGGAGTGTGTCCCAGCTGATAACTTAATTTTGGCCCTGTGACGCTGATTTCAGACTGTTGGCCTCCTGATGTATGACAGAATGAGTTTCTGTTTTTTTAAGCAACCAAGTTGGTAGTAGTGTGTTACACCAGCCATAGGACTCCAATACATACGCCACACATCATCTACAGAGAAAAACAGGTCATGATAGCAACTCGGTTATGTTTATGCCAATGTGATTCCCAAATGTTTCTTTCAAATTGAATATTACCCAGATAAGGGAATTTTCCAAGTTTATCTTTTTTAAAAAATCTAATCTGTGTTGTTGTGACTTACTGACTGTAATTGAGTAACTCCCTGGTTACATTTTAAAATAATTAGGATTGTACTTTGTAACAACTTTTCATAGTCATGCATTAAAAGATAGCCATTACTCAGTATGATACCCAGTTGGGTAAATTCAAGTAATATTCTCAATGGGGTAAAGTTTGAAAAGTTTCAAATTATGATGCTTTTCAGCCATAATGATGATGCTATATCGACTGAATGTAGGTAGATTGAATTTATGGTATTTTTGGAAGTGAGAAAATTTCTTATTCAAATTCCTATATACATAAAGCATGCGACTATAGAAAAACAAGTTTCAAAAGCTTATAATCATGATGCATTCTTTCAGAGTTTGCACATAAATATAAATCATACTTTGAAATTTTAAAAGTATTCCAGCAAAATTTTTTTAGTTTCAGTTTTGTGACATTTTCTCAAGAATGATCATGAATACTTTTCTTTTTTTAATTTAAAAAAGTGATGACAAATGTACCATTTTGCAGCAGACTTTTGATTGTGTTGTAGGCTTGATGTACAATAGGAAAAATTATTTTGTACCTGGAAGAAGGTTTCTGCATTTGAAAACAGACAAGTGCAGTCAAGGAATGACAACTCTTCACCTAGACCAGAAAGGATCTGGGTGCACTCCTTTTCCACATAGACTGAAACTTTTTTTGAAGATTGACAAACTTTTTTGCATAATACCACATGCTAAACTCTTAACCTTCAATTATTTTATGAGCAGTTATATTTCCATTTTATAGCTAAAATAACTAAGCTGAAGAACAATGAAATATTTTCTCCTTGGAGGTCTAAGTCTGGGCTGGGAACTAGGTACACTCAAGCATTACCTTAATTATATTGTCATTTCATTAATTTGTAATAATCCCATAGTTCCTAGCCATTAAACTTTATTTGCATATAAGAAATAAAGTTTTGACTATTTGTACATTTTTTAAAATTCATCTTCTCTCAAAAGTTACAGGAAAAATGTCATTCAGCAAATAATGAAATGGGGCCCAGTGTAGATTAAATAAAGACAAAATTTTACCTCCTGAGTTTTACAATGCAGTGTAATACATTTTTAAGAAAAGAACAAAAGCCATAACATAAGTGTTCTTGGTTCTGTCATACTGTTCATGTTATGACATTAAGTTTCATCACAAAGTACACCAATAAGATACTTACTATTTTTTATTATTCTGGAGAATTCATGTCCATGTCAAAGCCAGATTTCTTGAAGCATATACACTTTAAAAAATTATAAACCAATTGCATCACTTAATGCATCATCATTAGACTCAGTTTCATGAAAGAATAAAGGAATATAACACTTTGAGTACTTATGTTCCAGGCCTGGACTGGACCCTGGCATACATGATCTCACAGGGCCACCAGTGTCCTTAGTGCCACTACAGGAGTTTCCCATCCTGTCTGCCTGTTGGTTATTAGGGGATGTTCAAAAATTATTAATGCCCAGCCCAGATACCACCCCTCAAAATCACAGCAGAATCTTCAGGAGGTTCTGAGACAGGTATCAGTATTTTTTTCAAAGTCTTATAATTATTTTAAAATATGAAGCCATGGGTAGGGAAGTATTGTCAGCTTCAAGGTAAAAATATCTGTATTATCTCTATTTGGTCAGTATATAACATACATATGGGAGGCCTGTCTTCATTGAACAAACTCTCAGGGAAAAAATACCTCTAAGTCTGAGGTTTTTAAGTATTAATTCAGTTTTATTTTCCTCATTCTTTCTCATAATCAAAATAAATCATTCATAAAATTGTTTATGCAAAGGACTCTCACCTCTAACTGATGCACTTTAGCTCTTCTCTGTACTCAGTGTGCTGTGTCCTTCTGTAAGTCCAAAGCACATATTAGGTCTGAGGGATTTCAGTGAAAAGAATTAGAAATTAGAGTAGAAGGCATGAAGCATGGCACCTAGCTACACCCAGTTACTTACTCAACCAAGTTAATTACTCAGGAAGGACCGGTCTTTTTTGTTAATGGCAACATGAAAAACTACTAAGGCATAGAAATCAATGAAAATTACATAATTTTAAAACATGAGTTTTTGTTGGTTTTCTCTGCATATTACTAGTTTGTTTATGAAACATATTCAATATCATTAGCAAACTTTATTGCCAAGTAGGTTGTATTTCTTTGACCTATCTAGCATCCTTTTCCATCTAATGGACTGAAAAAAGAGATGAAACAGTATAAAATTACTAGTAAAATTCGCTAAAGGCCCTTATGAGGCATAGAAGAGATATCACAAAGACAAAATTAGTTTCTTAAAATAATACTGTTTCAAGTGCAGTGTTTTCTATTCTTTTAAAAATAAAGATTAAAATGTATGACCCCAAAGCCACCTTTAATTATCAGCATCTAAAGAACAATGATTTTTAGTTTATGGCTCTTTTTCTTCCATTTTCTTGATATGGCAGAAATAATATTTTTGATAACTTCAAATATTTTGCAAAGGAAAATAATAATAGTAGTAATTATTATTATTTAAAAGTTGACTTCACAATCGAGGATGGTGTTTGAATGTGTTAATGGCCCACATGTTGAGTCAGACTTTCAGCGTCTGCATAGCTTTTTCCAGTGGAAACAGAGCCGCCATTTACATGGTACCTACTTTGCAAGACATTTTTCATGTGTTATCTGACTTAGTCATCACAAAATATGCTTGTTATTTTCTCACCTTGTAAAGGCAGCCACTGAGAGCCAGAGAGGTTAATGAACTTTCTTCCTAAGAGGTGGCGGAGTCAAGAAGTGACTCTATTGCCTGTGCTGTATCTACTGATCTCTGCTTCTGAAAACTTTAGGACAAATCAAGAGAGAGCTAATGGGTTTGCCATAGAGCAACTATTTGCTGTTTGGTTTAGAAGTCATGGCAAACAAGCAAGCAAAATATAACCAGAAACATTGAATTGAAAAACAAACTGACAGTAACCAGAGTGGAGGAGGGAGAGGGATAATGGGGAAAATAGGGGAACGGCCATCAAGGAACATGTATAAAGGGCACATGGACAAAGCCAAAGGGGGAGGTTCATGGGTGGGAGGTGGGGATCGGTGAGGTTGGGGGTCAAAGTGGGGTGAAAATGGAGACAACTGTACTTGAACAACAATTTAAAAAGTTTAAAAAAAGAAAAATGGTAAAGGCATTAATTAACCAAAGAACATTTATGCACAACCCATGGACACGGACAACAATGTGAGGATTGGCTTGGGGTGGGGATACAGTGGAGCTGAGTGGAGGTGGGGAAAGGGAGAAAAAATGAACAACTGTAACAGCATAAACAAGAAAAAAGAAAAAAATATAAATAATCATCTGGAGTAGAACAGAGCTAGTGTGCAGGTAATTCTGAGAGGACTGAAATAGTTTCATTTGGACTCCAACTGTGTGATCTCTAAAGACAATCCAAATATACTTTATACAGTTAAGTTAAAAAAAGAAGTCGTGAAAACCTGTCTGGCCCCCTGTAGGGACGGGAGTGGTATACAAGACTAGTGCAGGCTCTTCCTGCAACTTTACAGGGGGATAGTCTATGAAGACTGTCTGCAAGTTGTTACGGTCTCTCCAGTACGATAGTGTACATGACAATTATTTTTATGTTTCCTCTATAATTTAGATTTTTTTAGTGATAATAATGGAGTGAAATAAATGATAAAAGTGGCCAGAAAAGTAATGGAGTTAAAACATTTTATTGAACCATTACGTAAATACGTTTATGTCAGATATAGTACAAAAGAGTAAAACAAAAATTAACACACAAACCAACTAAACTCACAGATACAAACAACAGAATGGTGGAGGCGGGGAGCTGTGGGGAGTGCTGAGCGGATAAAGGGGATCGCATACGTGGTAATGGAAGGAAGTAGACCTCAGGCGGTAAGCACCCGAGAGTGCACACGGTTGTCAATTATAATGTTGTACACCTGAAAACTATATTCTGTCATTAACAAGTGTTTAAATTTAATAAAAGTAATATAATTTTAAATTACATTAATGTATTTTTAAAAACAAGAAGATCTGCATATTGGTGTACCAGTGTAATGGATTATAACATTTGAAGTTCTGCTTCTAGTCTTAACATTTGCAAAGTTCTAAATTTTTACTACATAGACTCCAAAGAGTTACACAGAAGGACAGATTTAACGACACTTCTCTTTCTTCTATTTTAAAATCATTGTGTTATCAGTACCCTTTATAAATTAGTATTGAAAATGCAGATCTAGACAGTGTCACAGAGATGTGAACTGCACAGGATCAGATTTAATGATTCCAAATTGCTATGAACTTATTCTCAGAATAAACTGTGTGGCCCTGGCTGCTGTGGCTTGGTGGATTGAGCACCGGCTTGTTAACCAAAGAGTAGCTGGTTCGATTCCCAGTCAGGGCCCATGCCTGGGTTGCAGACCAGGTCCCCAGTAGACGGTGTGCGAGAGGCAACCACATGGTGATGTTTCTCTCCCTCTTTTTCTTCCTCCCTTCCCCTCTGTCTAAAAATAAATAAAATCTTTAAAAAAACTGTATGGATGGGTTTAAATGTTTTTGGGGTCAACTGTATAACCAGGAATTATCTAAATTAACTTCCATGTTCAATACACTGTTTATTAACAGCTAAGTAATAATATGTGCTAATTAAAAATGTATGTATATATCTATACATGTATATGTATATACATTAATTGTATACTAAATTGTAGAAATATAATATATGTATATGGTTTATTTATATAATTAAAACATAACAGTAGCCACAGTAGTTCTTTAAATTGTGTTCCCCAATATGGTAGCCACTATCCACATGTGATTACTTAACTTAAATTTCAATTTATTAAAATTAAAATAACATTTCAGTTCCCCAGTCATAGAAGCTACATTTTTCACAATGAACGGGCACATGTGGCTACTGACTACAGTAATAGAGAGCAAATATATAGAACATTTTCATCACATAACTTTATGTTGGGCAGCATTGATTTAAAACTTATATCATCTATAAGGAAGTCATACCAGTAGGCACCATAAAAACACATGCAATCCAATTTAAAACTGGGTAGAGGACCTGAACAGACACTTCTCCAAAGAGGACATACAGATGGCCAATACAAATATAAAAATATGCTCAACATCATTGATCATCAGAGAAATAAAAATCAAAACCACAGTGAGATATCACAGCTCTCAGAGTGGCTATCAATAAATCAACAAAGAAGTGTTGGTGAAGATGTGGAGAAAAGGGAACCTTCATACCCTTTGGTGGGAATGCAGTTTAGTGCAGCCCTGTGAAACACAGTATGGAATGTCTTCAAAAAGGATATATATATATATATATATATATATATATGAACTGGTGGTTCAGAAGGCAGTTCCACTTTTAACTTTTTGAGGAAATATATATATGTGTGTGTGTGTGTGTGTATGCACACACACACTTCTTTATACACACACACACACACACACACACTCACACTCTTCTATGTTCATTGAAGCATTATTTACAATAACCATGGTATGGAAGCAGCCCAATAGATGAGTAGATAAAAAAGTAGTGGTACAAAAATAGAATGGAATAATACTAGGCCATAAAAAAGGACATCTTACCATTTGTGACAGCATGGATGAACCTAGGGGTTATTATGCTGAGTGAAATAAATCAGTGAGAGACAAATACCATATGATTTCCCTTAGGAATCTAAAGAAAATATAAGTGAACAAACAAAATAGAAATGGACTCATACACACAAAGAATAGACTGATGGTTGTCAGAGGGGAGAGAGTTCTTTGGATGAAAAAGGTGAAGAAGTAAAAATTAGTAGTTGCAGAATTATCACAGGAATGTAAAAGTACGGCATAGGAAATATAGTCAATAATATTGTAATAACTATGTATGATGCCAGGTAGGTACTGGTAATATTAGGGGGGAGTGATATGATTGTCTGTTTTGCTGCATACCTGAAACTAATACAAAATAATATTGACTGTAAACTGTAATAAAATAAAATAAAACAAAACTAAAAAGACTGTATCAGCCAAACATTTTATTGATGAGAACTACTTTATTAGTAAAATTGTTTAGAATCGCCAGTGCAATGGAATGAAAACAACCAGGCTGACTTGTACTAGGTGTTGTTATTATGTAAAATTTCCCTACCGACAGTGCACCCCTCATTGCCTTCACTGGAGCCAGTCATTCCTCTGGGCCTGCCCTGGGTTTGCCACTGCTCCAGGGATCAGTGAATGCTTCTATGACTCTCATCTAAATGCTTGCAGATCTGTGGTGGGAGATCAACTCTCCTCACCTTATTGATCAGGCTTTAGGGAGGGCATGATTAGTGTGGTTTGGATGCCAAGTTCTCCTACTCCTTCAGGAAATAAGCTGCATCAATAATTCTCTATCTTTTCTCTACTTACTGGCAATTTATCGTGAATCTAAGCAAGCTGTTTCTTACCCCTATAAAAATGCACATTCTTGTACCTTGGCTCTGTCTTATATTTCTAGTCAACTTGGAATTATTACATTTCTTTTCACATTCTAGTTTCCTGAAATAGCCTCCCATTCATTCTTTATTCCATTGTCATCTATCTTCCACAAAATCTGCTCTGGTTATAACCACCCCAAGGTCTACAGGAAGTCATCCCTGACCTACCTCTGTGCTCCTATAGCATCTGGTTCATACTGCCTTCACACTGTTTTTCACAGTGCGCTTGAAAGGTGGATTTGCTTGTCTCTTATGCTCAAGATAATATAAATTCCTAGAAGATATTATAAACATCTCATTCAATTCTGAAATTCTAATGCTTTTGTGTAGTGGTCACTAAATAAACATTTGTGGAAAAAAGGATGGAAAGAAGGGAGGGAGTTTTACTCTTATTTTAAATAACTTAATTGTGAATTAGGGGTAGGGGCAAGAGGACCAGCCATTAAAATGTAGCGTATGCATGTCAGCTACATGCCCAAGGCTACAGAGCACGTAAGACAATGTATTATGGTCAGGAAATTATTCTGCATGTGTTAAGATCCTCCCAAATGCTTAGATTATTAAAGATGTGTTGATGATCCACTAAAACAGTATCCAGAAACCCCTCCTAGTTTTATTCAATTCTATATGTAAAGTATAATGCAGGGCTTGCTTTGTGTTAAGCACTGTGCTAGGAACTAAGGACACTAAAATGACTAAGGCATTTTATCTGCCCTTAAGAGTTAATTTATGTTAGGAGAGGAAACAAAATACTAGAAACATTTATGAGGGTGATGATATTAATATAAATTTAGCACTCGCAATTCTCCAGCCACAGGTGCTTCTTACATATATCCTTGTTACATTTTCATGACATCCTATGAGGTTGGTGTTAATATTATTGCCATTTGACAGGTGAGGAAACAGACACAGAGGGGATAAGGAATGTGCCTAAAGTCACACAGATGGTAATTTGCAGAATTGGGATTGTGTCTAAGTAGTCTGATGATTTTGAATATTTGTAAGGATTGGGAAGACTCCACAGAACATTATATATGACTTCCATTTCAACACAAGAGATGCGAAGCAGTGAGAGAGTGCAGGCAATCATTGCGAGTCTGAGACACACCTAGGTGCAAAGAGCCCTGTGCGCTTATGCACATAGAGGTGGGCTTCATCTCTCCATTGAACCGCCAGGAGCTGCACAGTAAATCGTGACTTTGGGAGAACTTAAGGTAGAAGTTACCAGTGAGGTATGTTATGCCCCTCTGCTCACTAGTCAAGCCAGGCTGTCTAATGGGTTGTGCTGGGTAAAAACCATCAGTAAACATATCGGTTCTGGGAGTAGCTGGGGAGTTTTGTATTTTAAACAATACATTGTAAATCTCTAAGTTTTATCTTGAAAAAGAGCCAAAGCCAGGTACCCAGGCATCCCAAGAAATCAGGATACACTTTCATAAATTTACTCTGTCCTATACAGAAAGGCTGGCCATTGGCGATGAGGGGGCAAAAGTTCAGGGGGAAGCATACTGATGATCCGTGGGTGAAAACACATAGCAACATAACAGGAGTGAAGGATGTTTTCCTAGTGTTCTGACTGGGCAAGGAATAGACTTGGATGCCAAACGTAGAATGACATTAGCTATAAAGTGCTGACTGTAAACCAATAATTGTATTAGCACTTCACAGATATAACCTTTCCCCACATCCCATCCCTGTGAAGTGATAGTAGTCCTTCATTTATAGATAAGATGGAGGCTGAGAAAGAATAAGTAGTTTGTCAAAGTTTAGATGAAGAGAAAATGGTAAAGCTCTATAAGGCTGTCTGAAAAGTCAGCGATTATAATTTTACACTGTGGTCTGTAAGTAAATGTCAACAGAGATTTGTGGTTTTATTTAAGACCAAATGCATAAAGAGATCTAGTTTGTGATTCAGATGTACTATTTTTTCCCAGTCCTTGATAACTTCAAGGTCCTTGAAAAAAATGTTGGGAGCAGTAAACTCTCATGCATGCATCCTTCCTCTCTTTGTTTACCTCTGAGGGAAGTTCCATGATGGGCAGGTGGTGGGTAGCATTACATTTTTTATTGCTCCTGTGATCAATGCCTGGCACCATGATTGATCCTGCTCTTCTCTAAAGGATAACTCCAGAGACACTAGTTCTCAGTTCTTTCCAGCTGTACTTAATTTTGGCACATCAATATGACAGACTTCAGGGAAATTTCTTGGCTTTCTTCTTAAGCTCTTAAGCTTAAGAGGTTGTCTAGCAGCAGGCCTGACATTCAGGATGAGCTGGCTGTCACGTGTGAGTAGCACCAAGAACAGCTAAATAGATGTTTAGAACTTAATAGTATACTAGGAAAATTATTGTAAACATGAAAGAGCATTTCCTGAAGTGGTTTTAAGAAAATACAGTGTGTGTGTCTGTGTGTGTCAAATATGGTTAATTAGCTTGTCAGGAACAGAAATTATCAAAATATGTAATGTTTGAATTGACTTCTAAACTCCCTGCTTTTGTTATTCTTCTTAATCCTTTAGTTCAAAGAATCCAATTTCTGCAAAGGGAAATCTCTTATTTTTTCAGTGTCATTAAAAATTATCCTAATAGTCTAAGTTAACCAATATTGGTTTCTATCAGACATCCCTAAGTATTTTATTAAGGAGGATAGATACCCGGCTATGGGTTTTTTTTTTTTTTTTCATTTTTTATTTTTTTCTCCTCACCCAAGGATATGTTTAATTTTAGAGCAAGAGGAAGGGATTGAGAGAAAGAAACCATCAATGTGAGAGAGAAACATCTATTGGTTGCCTACTGTTTGTGCCCCAACAAAGTTTTGTTTTTGTTTCTAATTAAAAAAATGAAATGTAAAAATTGAGCACACTATTTTTGCAAAATGTAATGCTTAGACATTACATTTTTATGGATGATACCTCTTTTTCAGAGCATACCTCTATGTCTTGATATGTTTGTTATAGGACAAAGTGAGTAACTTTTAACAATAGTAGTTCGTGTGTGCGTTCTGTGCCCCGGTGACTGCAAATGCTAACTCTGAAGCATTATGTTGGAATGCCAATAATCTAAGATAATTTTTTTTAAGATTTTATTTATTTATTTTTAGAGAGGGGAAGAGAGGGTGAAAGAGAGGGAGAGAAACATCAGTGTGTGGTTGCCTCTCACGTGGCCCCCACTAGGGGCCTGGCCTGCAACCCAGGCATGTGCCCTGACTGGGAATCGAACCTGCGACCCTTTGATTCGCAGCCCGCGCTCAATCCACTGAGCTACGCCAGCCAGGGCTAATCTAAGATAATTTAAAATCAACAGCATGCAATATTTGTGATAAAAATGTATTTTATAGCAGATATTTTTCTTTAATCATTTCAAAAGTGATTTGAGTTTCTTGGTAAAAGACACACAGGTAACATATTGGTATTCTGGTTCCATGAAATATTAATAAGTCTTATTTAAGAAATAGATTTTATGAGAGGGAGTTTTAAAATTCTGTGCCATCCATACTGTATACATTTCTTTATAGACTAGTCTATAATATGCTGATTTTCCTTATGAATGTCTAAAAAAGCAACACTGCAGCTGGGTTTTCCAAAAATATTCCACTCTACATTTCTTTCAGGAGGAGTTTCTTAATGATTCCTTTGGGAAATATTGAATGAGATAGTCTTGAGGCTTCTGGGAAGAAGCTAAAGCTAAATTTTGGATTAATATCAGTCTCTATTCAGCATACAAACTAATCACACAGATTTTAGAGTTTCTCCTTTATTGATGATCTCCACTTGTTTCCTAATAATAAGTTTTGAAGCTTATTCCTATCAAAAACCCAGTATACCAGTCAGGAGAATATTGTTAGTCATTAAGCAAAGGAGTATCAGAATTGTATACCTCATTGCTAGAATTTAAAGCCTTTTTACATTTGCTTTCTGCAAATTTAAAAATTAATTGTGGTTTTCTTTTGGTAACTCTATGGTTCTTGGAACACACAAAGAGTGGAGTGCTCATCTTTTTCTACAGGTACAGAGTCCATGGATTCTTTAATTATCAAGATTTGGTTGAGATTCAGATCTTCTGTCTCTTCTGTAAATTATACACTGTGTGATCCCACAAGACCTGTAAGCTGTTGAGGCATCATTAGTGTACCAAGATAGTGACATAATAAATAGATCTCACACAAACAGCTTTACCTTTTATAACTCAGATTTCTGCTAGAACAATGATACTTGCTCTACCTACCACACAGAAACATCAGCAAATAATGTACCATGTGTGAAAACGTTTTGTGAATCGCAAAGCAGCCTATGAAGTATTTCAATGATGATAATGATCATGATTCCCAACTGTACCTGCTTATTTCTGGAAAATAAAATAACTTATAAATTAACCAAAGACAAAATATTTTCCAGCTCAAATACAAATTGTGGCAAGGCAAATACTTACTTCAAAACATAATTTGTTTTGGGGAGACACTGAAAAATACATAACTATTTACATTGATTTTCAGAAATATTCTAAAAAAATTCAGAAATCAGCTCTTCAGGAAACTATGGAAGTAAAGATAATAGTGGTTAATTTTCTGGTTTGGGTTATTATTATTATTATCTTTCTTCTCACAACATTGGAGAGCACAAATTCCTAAATACTTTAAGTTATGGAGTTGTTGAATATAGTTACTTTATGTGAAAATCTCTAAGGCAGTAAAGAAAATATACTGAAAGTACCTCAATGACCAGAATGATTTCTTTTTGGGAAAGTTATATAGTATCTTTAAAAGTACAGGTTAGTACTGGAGAAGATGTGAAGAAAAGGGAACCCTAGTGCACTGTTGGTGGGAATGCAGACTGGTGCAGCCACTGTGGAAAACAGTATGGAATTTCCTCCAAAAGCTAAAATAGGAACTGCCTTTTGATCCAGCAATTCCACTGTTGGGATTATACCCTAAGAATCCTGAAACCCTAATTCAAAGGAACCTATGTACCCCAATGTTCATAGCAGCACAATTTACAATAGCCAAGTGCTAGAAACAGGCTAAGTGCCCATCAATAAGTGAGTGGATCAAAAACTGTGCTACATTTACTCAATGGAATACTGCATAGCAGAAAGAAAGAAGGAGCTCCTACCCTTTGTGACAGCATGGGTGGAATTGGAGAGCATTGTGCTAATTGAAATAAGCCAGGCAGTGAAAGGCAAATACCATATGATCTCATCTGTAAGTGGAACATAATCAACAAAACAAACAAATGAGTAAAATAGAACCAGAGGCATGGAAATAAGGAACAGACTGACAGGGACCAGAGGGTAGAGGGAAGGGGACAAGAGAGGGAAGAAGGGGAAGGGCCTGTAAAGAACAAGTGTGAATGACCCATGGACAGGGCAGCAGGGTGCAGATTGACTGCAGGAGTGAGAGGTGGGTGGTGAAGGGAAGGACAATGGGGGAAAGTTGAGACAACTATAATAGAACAACAAAAAAAATATCAGAAAAGAAAGTACAGGTCAGAATGTGTCTTTGCACTCAATTTTGGTTTTTATATAACTCTCAAATATTTTTACAACAGTTGAATCCCTAAGGAAGTAGTTAAGAGAAAGAAACATAACCCCAGCTAACTTTTAGCTCTTTTTGGTCCCATAGGAAGGCCATTGTGCTATACCACTGTATAATATATATTTTGAGTTCACACAAATCACATATAAATCTGTTTTAAATATAACTAATATATTTCAGTTTAAAAAAGAAAAATATCATTGTACTTCCTCAAGACAATTTCTGGCAAAGAAAACAAAAAGGTAAAGATAAAAGAAAAAATTGTAAAATCTATTTTATCTAAAGTATTTGTATTACCATTGTAATGTAAAACCCTCAGGATGTGTTTCTACCACATGTAACCAGTTTTTCTTTGGAATATAGGATTATGCTATGCATACCCTTTTATAAATTTTTAGCATTTAAATATTTTTCTGACGATTTTTGTGGGCATTATAAATAGACATCATAGTATTTAATTTTTTTGATGTATTCCCCTGCAATGAATAGTATTATATTTTAACCAATTTAAATTGTTGGGCATTCAAGTTTTTAACTTTTTTCCTAGTATAAAATCTACTTTGATGAACACTGTTAAACTTTAATGAACATCTTTGCACATTAGACAATTATTTCTTGAGGTGTGTAATTATAAACTTAGTCAGAATTTAGCCCTTATAAAATTTTATCCATATTGCTAGATCTCTTTTAAGAAAGTATATAAATTTTCTCTCCAACAAAAGTGTGTGACAATGCCCTTTTACTCATTCTATTACCATTATGAGAGTGTATTTACACTCTAAATAAACATGCTTTTCCTTTCCCAATCTGATGGAGAAAAAGTGACTTCATTGTTTCAGTCTGCATTTATTTTAATAATAATGAGTTTGAACATATCTTCATGTGTTTATTAACCATTCCTTTTCTATTCCAGTATGCTAATTTCACTTTTATCCTCTTTTTTCATGTTTCTAATAGACATTAACTCCTTGTAATTCAAGACACTTTCCCATTGACCTATATTTTTCTATTTTTCTACAGAACTAAATCATTGTCTTTGCATTTGATGTATCGTGAAAAAGTAAATACCCCTTTTATTCTGGACATAACAGGAAAGCCTGTGGGATGGACTCTGGGCCTTCAAAGAGGAGGGTCTGACCCACTGAAATGAGATCTTTATTATAGGGGCTCTTAAGTGGTCCGTCTTAGGTGAGAGCAGTCCTGCCCCCATTCTGCCAAGGGTCTGAGTGTGGCCTGAGCCCTCTTTGCAGCAGGATTCATTGTGGTGCTTGCTCCACAGAAGATTCCTGGTCCCTATGCAGCCCTGTTACTTCCAGGGCAGGCCCGGGAACCTGTATTTAATCCCTAGGTATTTCTCATTCATGCTAAAGTTTGAGAATCTCAGATTTTATCAATAGTTAAATATTCATTCCTACATATATACAAGACATGAGTTTTAAAACAGACTATTTGAAGGGCATTTTTCACCTTCCATAACACTTCTCTATATTTAAAACATTATAGAAAAAGAACCTCTTATACAATCAATACTTTACAAAGTTCAAGTAACTCAGGTCTTGAGATGTGAGAGAATCTTCTCAGAAACAGATCTTTTCCTAGTTGGATTTGAGGCCTCCAAGGCTGAAAATAATAATAGCTGCTGGATTCTTTTGTAAGTAATAGCTAATGCTTTTTGAGTGCCTATGATATGTGAGAAACTGTGCGGAGACCCTTACATTTATTAAACTCCCATATTGGTAGATAGGGTAAAACACTAGTACCTGTTAGTAGCCTCACTGACAGATCAGAATTTTAGACAGAAGAGTTTAAGTAGCCTTCTCATGGTTACTTATCAGGTTGGTGGCAGAACCAGGTGTGAACCCTGGTCAGACATCTGGCTCCACAGTATGTTCCCTTCCCTGCTAACCCATCCTGAGGGATTTCGATATCAGTTCCAGTGACATTAACCCACACAGGTGAAATATGTACTTGAGTAGGGACAGTGAGGATTTATTTGGAGAAAAATCATTATTTTCTTTAGCACCCCCTTTCCTTAAGAGAGAGGTTTCAAGAGAACCTCTTGGAGACATTGACATATATTCTGAATAGTTTGGGGGATATGGAAATTAGTATGTGATTCTCTTTTTTTTTTTTTTGTATTTTATTTTTATTATTTTTTTAATCAGTATTTTTTAATTGTTGATATTGTACAGTTTTCTGTCTTTTACCCCGCCCCAGCCCACCACCCCAGCCCTCCCCACCTTCCTCCCATTTCCACCCCCCATAGTTTTTGTCCATGAGTCCTTTATACTTGTTGCTCTAAACCATTCCCCTTTCCCCCGAAATTCCCTCCCCTTCCACTTTGGACACTGTCAGACTGTTCTCAAATTCAGTGTCTTTGTTTATATTATGCTTGTTTGTTTGTTTTGTTGATTAGCTTCCTGTTAAAGGTGAGATCATATGGTATTCTCATCAAGAGAAGCTGAAAAGCAAAAAAGACTAAAATGGTTTACCTGGCCACAGAGTAAAAAAGAAAGGGATGCACTCCAATTGAAAGGAAGCTGAGTGGCCCTTTATCCTGGGGACAGCATAAGGGACTCATGTTAGAAAACTGACTGTAGCCTATCTGCCATTCTGAAGGGCTGTGTCCCTGGAGGATGGCCCACACAGAAGCATCTCTGGAGTGCGGCAGGCAGCCCGAATGGAACAAAGCAACTCGCTGGAGGAGGCGTCGACACATCACGGCATCTGTAATACAGAGGATGACCTAGGGGAAGTGTCTTTGAGAAAACCACAAACACACCCAAGAAGAAAAGAGACACTAAATCTGCTATGGAGAGGCTTACAATTGTACCAGTCATGCAAGGCTTTGCTGGTCTTCGCGAATCTTCTCTCTAATGTTGCCACTGACCTTGAGGTAAAAAAAGGAAATATCATGAAGAAAAAAGGAGGTGAAACAAATAACAAAAAAAGAAGCATCTCCAGCTACATATTTACCAGATTGGGACTAGTCCAAACTAGGGAGAGAGAGAGACAGTCTTTAAAGAGTACATTGAGCCCTGGTGCAGCTCAGTGGATTGAACTGGGGCTGTGAACCAAAGGGTTGCCAGTTCTATTCCCAGTCAGGGCACATGCCTGGGTTGCAGGCCTGGTCCCAAGTGGGGGCCATGTGAGAGGCAACCACACATTGATGTTTCTCGACTCTCTTTCTCCCTCCCTTCCACTCTCTCTAAATGAATAAATAAAATCTTTAAAAAATAGTATATCAAGTGTCTTTTATTAAAAAAAAAGAACTGGATGCCTTTTTAAAAAGCCCTCTAAAACCAAGAGGACTATTTATTTATTTCTCCAGAGTGACAGCAAATCTAAAAAACATGAGGTGATTTTCTCAGGGTGGAGAAGATCGTCACCTAAAAAGCAGGAATGGGACAGAGAGGAGGCATTGGCTCTTTTTCTCTGACCTAATTCAACTACAGCCACTCAACGATACTAACGTTGTCACGTGTTGTTTTTTTTTTTAAACAGTATGTATTTGGAAGTCTTATTTAAAAAGGCAATGTTGAACATTGTGATTCCAATGATGTCACTGGGAGACACAGTCACCGATTTCACTAACTGATGAAGCAGGGTAAAACTTAGATAATGACCACGGGAAACACTTAGCTCGCTTCTTGGCACAGAGTAGCATTCCTAAATGTTTGTCTTTCTTTTAGGAAATTGAGTGTTTCATTCCAAAAAAAAAAAAAAAAGGAAAGAGATTTTGTTATGCCAACTTTCCTATATTTTTGGAACTAAGTTTTTTGAAACCTTTTCATGAACCCAAGTATAAAACTTGGATCTAGCCTATAGTTTTAAAGAACCTTTATATCAACTACTTTTAATCTGACTAATCTATATTTTCTATATAGAAACACAGGAGCACATTTATAAGTTTTCCCTCCTTTGGACTCTTATAAATTCAGTACAGAAGTCAGAAGTGGTTTTGGAGTCCTGTCTGCCCTGCTTATAAAGAACAAAGGCAAGTTCACGTATCTGTGAAGAGCTTTGATTTGAGGGAACATAGAATTGAAATTGACTTTCTGACACTTTTTATAGAGGATTGGCTGAAAAAAAAAAAAGCCCACATCCTGGCCTGTTTTGTTCTAATTTAAAAGATAATCAAAATATCTTCAAAACTGTGGGAAGTCTCTCAGTAAACATAGATTTATATTTAGGATGATTTATTTGAAAACAAGAAAGACTGCTAACATGATCCAAACACTAAATTATTTCAATTTTAGACAATAGATATGAGTAAGAAGTAATGAAACATTGCCAGCCTACAGACACAGCTCATCATCACTGTTGAGGGGTAGAAAAGATGAAAAGACTCAGTTATGGCTGGCGTTGACGAATGCTGATGAATGGGTAGACTTCGTGACTGCCTCACCACCTTAGAAGGCTGGCAGTGCTCAGCACTACACCAAAAGCTGTAAAGAGTAGTTATCTGATGAAGGGGAAGGAGCAGAATTTTAAAGAAAATGTCAGACGAAATTGCTTGGTGGTAAGCACTCTGCTTACCTATGACTTAAGGAAATTTTCTTCTTAGGAAATCATAAGTTCTCAAAATGTCTTAAATAAAATGGACATAACTAAGCATTCTATAGATCAAGCTTATTATTCTCTGACTTCATGGAAATTGTTTTACCTGCTACAGCTCCTAATTCTCCTGAGGAGAACTCAGGATTTGTTTGAGTTTGGGTTAATAAAGGGGTACTCAGCTTGCTTTCCATCCAAGCCTGATAATAGCCAAGACCCCCTAACTGGGTAATTTTGTATGTAAAAATGGCATGCAATTTCAAATGAAATAGCAAATATAAAACGCATATTACAGAACTATACAGGCAAGGTGATATTATGCGTAAGATTATTATGGGTAATAATTTCTATGAATTCATTGAGAACTTATTAAAATGAACTTGCCCAATGCCGTGCTCTGCATGGCAAGGATAAAAATGTAGATTTTAAAGTACTGGAAGGCTACTAGGAGAAAGTAATATGCATGAGTAATATGATCTCACCTGTAAGTGGAACCTAATCAACAAAACAAACAAGCAAGCAAATATAACCAGAGACATTGAAATAAAGAACAAACTGACAGTAACCAGAGGGGAGGCGAGAGAGGGATAATGAGGGAAATAGGAGAAGGGCCTCTAAGGAACATGTATAAAGGAACCATGAAAAAAGCCAAAGGGGATGGTTTTGAAGGTTGGAGGCAGGAATGGGAGGGATAGGGGGCATGGTGGGTGAAAATGGAGACAACAACTTGAAGAACAATAAAAATAAATTATATAAACTATCATCTTTTAAAATTATTTTATTGACCTTATTGGATGACATTAATAAAATTATGTAGGTTTCAGGTGAAAAAAATAAAAACAATAGGATGCAATGTATAATTAAGTTCTAAATTATGTAACACAGGATTATAAAAGTTCAAAAAAGTGTGCTGAGAACTAGAAGGATTTTCTGGAGAAGTGGTAACTTGAAATGGGGCTTGAAAAATGCCTAAGATATAGAAATCCAGATAAAGAAAGGAAGAAAATTTCAAGAAATAGAAAATAGCCTTGGCTGGCATGGCTCAGTGGGTTGAGCACTGTCCCACAAAGCCAAAGGTCACAGGTTCGATTCCCAGTCAGGGAACATGCCTGGGTCATGGGCCTTGACCTCAGTTGGTGCACGTGCAGGAGGCAGAGAAATGTTTCTCTCACGCACTGATGTTTCTGTTCCTCTCTTTTTCTCTACTTTTCCATCTCTCTAAAAATAAGTAAATAAAATCTTTTTTTTTTTTAAAGAGAGGGAGAAATAGCAGGCCACGGGATCACAGGAGGGAATGGCAAGGAGACTGGACAAGAGAACCACATAGCATAGTGACTACAAAGACAGGCTACAGAGCCAGATTCCCCTGGGTTTGAGTTCCAGCTCCACCACTCGCGGGGGTCATTTTATGTGATGTGATCAATCTTTGCCACACTTGTGCTGTCAGTAAAATGGAGGTAACTATTATATCCATTTTAAGGGAATATTTCAAGAATTAGTGAGTTAACATATGGAAAGCAATTATACTCTGACTCAGTATCCTGAAAGCATTCAACAAATGTACTGTTCTTACCAAGCAATGGCAGATGTCCTTTTCATGGCTAAACCGAAGCCAAAGCATGTAACAGCAACTGCCACTGTCACAGACTGAGTGATAGCACTGTGCTCAATACTTTGGCTACAGTTTCTCTTCCGTTTCTAACAGTGACCCCTCAGAGACCCAGAGAGGGCAGTGTCATTTCCCTTACTTTACAGATGAGGAAGCTGAGACTCAGAAAGACAATTGTGAAAGAATTCCACAGCTAATAAAACAAAATCTCCCAGCTTTTACCCCAGTGTTTTTAACTACTGCATTAAAATGCGTAATTAAATCCTGCAGGGAGAGTTTTGAGATTGGATTGTATCTCAGACACAAGCTTACTGGATGGTGTCAAGGTAAAAGAGTTCAGATTCAGTAAAACCTGCCCATCAGCAGATGGCAGCGGTTGAAATACCCCAGGTAAGGTGAGCAGCATTGACACCTGAGAAGGCAGAAGCTCCATTTGTTCAGCAGAAAAAAAATGGACAAGACTTTATTCTGGGCCCTGAAAGTGAGAGATAATAAGCATAACTCTTGGCTATGGAGCCCAGATGACTAGGAGAATGGTAGCTTGCAGAGGCGCTGACTTGGAGAGAGGGTGCAAAGGGATCTTGGCTCTTTTCACTTAAGGGCAGGCCTAAGAGAGTCTGCCGTTTGCCTCTGTATCTTCTACCATGCTAGCTGGACCCATCTTTTATCATCTTCAAGAGATTAGAAACGAGCTTTTCTGTTACCCTGTGTTGTATTTTACTTACCACTTGGGAGCTCTTGCCTACATTTGCTGAGCTGCCTGCTGTACCGTCATCCCTTAAGGAAGGGCTAAGTCATCCTGCAAGACAATAGCTGCTCCTAATACAGTTAAGAGTTCCCTGTTTCATAGCCTCAGACCCTTTGCAAGAAAGTAGTAGAAATAAATATCATGGCTAATGCACCGTGCCAATGTAAAAGGGTTCTGCAAGGAAAATGCTGCTGGCAGTAAACAGTTTATATAAAGATAAATCATAATGGAGTGGTAATCTGAGTTTGGATTGTCCCTCTCCTTGGGGAACTCCAAGTGCACTAAAGAGACTGTCTCGTTACTATCTTGAGTTCCTCTGAGAAATATGCAGCAAACATCATTTTCTTCCATTTTTATGTAAGGACCTAAGCCACATGGAATTTATGCATCTTTAGTTCATAGAAGTATATTATTTATTTTCATGGAAAATATTATTTCAGCAAATTGGCTGATTGTCTAGTGAAATGAGTTACTCAATTTAAGGAAAACAAGTAATGTTTCCAAGAAAATCAAATAAGCAAACAAAAATACCCTGTTAACTCATTTCAAAACATATCTTGCCAGCCCTTTGTAGATTTCCTTGAACTTAATAAACACAGCTAGGAAAGAAAATACAGGCTCCAGACTCTTTCCAAGAGAGTAATTCACCATATAGTTATTTGGAAGTTATTGGTGAAAAAGATTACAATCATAAGAGAAAATGTAGGAAACCCGAGGCTTCTGACAAATGTGTGAACTAGTGGAAATGTCCTCTGCTTATCTCAGGCCAACTCTACTCAATGACAACTTGACATCCTCACCAGAGCATGATCTCTGCACCCAGAAATGATGAATGAAGAATGCTGGATCACTTCCCTGGGGCTTCTACGGACATTGTAGTGGAGCCCCTAACTCTTGTATGCATATTGTACAATACAGCACCCACCACTTACTGCGCAGCCAGAAAATCTGACCTACCTGCTTCTCTGCATGCCTTTCCCATAACCCTCCCCATTATCCACAACTCTTAGTCTTGCCTCAGATGTACAGATTCATGAATCACTCAATTCAGAACATAGTTCTGGAAGATTCCAATGCTTGTCTTCTTTGGTGATTTTTTATAGAAAGTTCTGTGTAGAGCAACTTATCTCAGTTTCCTTGATGTTTACTTCTAGACAAGATATCCGATATTTTCATTGCTCTTAAATGTGCATATTGCTAAACAACATCTTTTCCTAATAACCCACATTCAAAGGGGAAAACAATAAATTGCCTTCTTTATAGATTAGATCTCTGGTTGATAATAAAGGGTGTTAATTCTAAATGGTTTTATTATCTTGACTTTATTTCTTTATATATGTATTTCAAGGTGGGGAAAAGGATATTTGGATTGTGAACCCTACATTATGGTCTGTTCAATCATTCAGTATGAACTTTTATTCTCAGCTACAAAGTGATTAGAAAACCCTGATTGTACTTGGTAATTAATGAATTGTTCTAAAGTAAATGAGAATTGACTTTAAGAATTTATCACAATTCTTTTTCATGCCTTACCTTCCAATAGAAATCTATAAATGTTAATCTCCAAAGTAATTCTTCTGATTTAAGAAACCTGAGGAAGTTCAGCGTACTCTGGTGTATATTTTGTAAGGGAAGTGTGGAGCCATATATAAGCCAAGAAATAAGCTAAAGTATTTGCTGATCATGGATATTGTCCAAATATTGCTTAAAGGTGTCTATGTAACTGTCGTTTCTCTAAGTGAGCACCCAATTAGTCTGTTCCTTTATTTCTCCTCAGTGTCTCTTGATAGCATTTTCTTTTGTCCATATCAAGGTTTGATTCAATTTACCGTGTTTTTACTTTAAACAGTAATAATTCAGTAACATTTGCTGGGTCAGCCAAAAAGTTCATTTAGTTTTTCCATAAGATGGTTCTAGTAGCACTTAATTGTTTCCAACTTCATTCAAAATGATTTGTTAGATTGTATTGTGACAGCTGTCATGTTAGCATGCATTAAAAAAACTTATCAAAATTGGTGAATTTTTGTGTAGCCATTTAATATTGAAGATGGAAGAAAATATTCAACATTTTCAGTGTATGATGATTTATTTAAAGAAAGGTAAAAACACAAGTGAAACAAACAAACAAACAAAATCCGTGCAGTGTATGGAGAAGGTGCTGTGACTGATCAAACATGTCAAAAGTGGTTTGCGAAGTTCTGTGCCAGAGATTTTTCACTGGACGATGATCCACGATCAGGTAGACTAGCTGAAGTTCATAGCGATCAAATGGAGGCATTAATTGAGAGCAATCAACAATATACTATGTAGGAAATAGCCAACATATTCAAAATATACAAATCAAATTATTGGTGAAAATGAAAATGTGTCTTTTATTTTATGGAAAAAACCATACAGACTTTTTAGCCAACCTAACACAGAACTAGTTAACATAGTTATTTCCTGTCAGGACACACACGAAAAAGGCCTTTGTTAGGTTGCAAATTCTTTACTATACAAACCACTAGATATGTAGGTATTCTTATATTTTTTCTTGTTCTTTCCATAAAACATGTGCCCTATTTGATGCACAAAGATAGTATTAAGATAAAAGCTTTTTATTAGCTTATTGTCACCTTACTCCTACTATCAAAATTGATTTTAATATAGTTGCAATATAGTTTAGTTATGAAAAAAAGTATTGCGTGTCTCCTATTTACTTTTGACATATCCCATGTATTCTTGCCTCAGAGGACACATGAGTGGACTTCTCTTCAGCTTAGAAGTTTTTATCAGAGAGAAGACAAGATCAGCGATTATGTTGTAAATGAATTTGAAACATGAAAATAAACAGAATATGAAGTTCTCACTTAGCTCATAATTTTTTATTGATAGATCATATCATAGTTAAGATAAACCTTAGAACTGTCACAGATATTTTTGTTGTGGAATTATTTTTTAACCTGTAAAATAGTTCAAAGTTTATGAGGTATCATGTTTTGAATTAACAATATAAATACCACACAGAATGTAGAGCACAATATTGTTTTTACATAACCCCAAAGATTCCAAATACTATTACTTTTTTTCCACTGAAGAGGAAACAAGCCCATTTTGTTATCTCTTTTAGGTGAAGTTTCTTTGTATACTCTGTTTTTTGTGACCTAATTAATATTCCATTGAAAAGAATATATACCACATTTATTTCACCAGGTATAAATGTAGTTTTTTGTTGTTTGGTCCCAGTTTTTTTATTGTGGTAAAGTACTCACACATAAAAATTACCATTGTAACATTTTTTTAATTTTTGTATAGTTGTTAACCTCTTCTGTACCCATGTTATATATCCCTAAACCATTCTTTTTTAAAAAAATGTTATTATGACCACAACATAAGATCTAGCCTCTTAACACCTGTGTAACATACAATACAGTACTGTTGATTATGGGCACAATGTTGTACTGAGAATCTCCAGAACTTACTCATCTTGTATAACAAAAACTTTATGCCCATCGTTTAACTGCATTGCACCCTTCCCCAGTCCTTTGCAACCACAATTCCACCGTTCGTTTCTATGAATTTGACTACTTTAGATACCTCATATAAGTGGAGTCATGCATTTAAATAACAGTATTGCTTTTCTGTAAATGAGCTTATTTTCACTTAGCATAATGTCCTCAAGATTCATTCATGCTTTCACGTATAGCAGAATTTCCTTCTTTTTAAAGACTGAATTGTATTACTGTGTGTGTGTTCATGTATATATGCATATACACATACATGTGTATATGTATATATATGTGTGTGTGTATATATATATATATCCAGAAGTTATCCAGTCACGTAATATGAAAAATAGAGACATTTATTCAAGAAGATACAAGAAACATTGTACATAGGACAATGACGCCTCAGTCCCCTTCAAAATAGGCACCCTGGGTCCTCACACTGTTCTCCCAGTCACCATCAGTTGCTCCATCATATTTGCCTGAATCCCATTGACAGTCTGAAATCTCTTCCTTTTCAAAGGCGATTTTAGTTTTGTGAAAAGCCAGAAGTCACAGAGTGCCAAATCTGAACTATAAAGGGGCTGAGTCACCTGGGTTACTTGATGTTTTGCCAAAAACCTCTGCACAAGACGAGATGCATGAAGGGGCACATTGTCATCATGAAGCTGTCAGTCACCAGCTGCCCATAGCTGTGGCCTTCCAAAACATGTGAATAGTTTCCATGGAGGAATGTTCAAGCTTAACATAAAGTTTGATGCAGATTTGTTGCTCTACTCACTGAATCATTTTGAATGTGATGACCACACAATACACGTGCTCGCTCAATGGCATCTACTACTCCCAAAGACTAGTAAAAGAAGTTGTCATTGTTCACACTTGTGTATTCCAGTCCACTCTCCTTGGCTGCCAGGTTACATTGATGTCATGCAAACTGTTCTCCTTATATTAACAATGGCTGGACTTTTTCTGTGTGTGTGTGTGTGTGTGTGTGTGTGTGTGTGTGTGTGTGTGTATTTTCTTTATCCATTCATTTATCATTGGACATTTAGATTTTTTCCACATCTTCACTGCTATGAATAATGCTGACTTGAACATGGAAGCGGTGATACATTTTTGAGATCATGATTTAAATATTTTTGGAGAAATACGTAGAGGTAGAGTTGCTGGCTTATATGATATTTCTGCTTTTAATATTTTTAGAAATTCCATACTGTTTTCCATAGTAGGTACACATTTGTCATTCCTAACACTGTGAAAGTGTTTTATTTTCTTCCCATCCTCATCAACAGCAGTTGTATTTTTTTTGTGTAATAGTGTATTAATAATTTTAAGTATATTTTATTGATTATACTATCACAGTTGTCCCATTTTTTTCCTCCCTTTTATCCCCCTTTGCCCTATAATCTGCTTCCTTCCAGCATTCCTTCCCCTAGTTCATGTCCATGGGTCATACATATAAGTTCTTTGGCTTCTCCATTTCCTATACTATTCTTAACCTCCCCTTGTCTATTTTGTACCTACCGTTTATGCTTCTAATTCCCTGTACCTTTTCCCCCATCTCCTCCCTCCTTTTCCCCACCAATTTTCCTCTACGTGATCTCCATTTCTGTGATTCTGTTCCTGTTCTAGTGGTTTGCTTAGTTTTTGTTTTTTTATTTTTGTTTTTAGGTTCAGTTGTTCATAGTTGTGAGTTCATTATCATTTTACTGTTCATACATTTGATCTTCTTTTTCTTACATAAGTCTCTTTAATATTTCATATAAGGGCTCAGTGATGATGAACTCCTTTAACTTGACTTTATCTGGGAAGCACTTTATCTGCCCTTCCATTCTAAATGATAGTTTTGATGGATAGAGTAATTTTAGATGTAGGTCCTTGCCTTTCATGACTTTGAATACTTCTTTCCAGCCCCTTCTTGACTGAAAGATTTCTTTTGAAAAATTAGCTGATAGTCTTATGTTTTAATAATTTTTAGTGTACAACTCAATGGCATTAAGTGGTAATTCACACTGTTGTGCAATCATTTGACTATCCATTTCCAAACTTTTTTTATTATACCAAATTCAAACAACATACCCATTCAAATAATAACTTCCCATCCCCAGCTCTGGATAAGCACTAGTCTACTTTCTGTCTCTATAAATTTAACTATTCCAGATACATCATATCAATGACAATATTAGTCATTTTATATGGCTTATTTTGCTTAGCATAATGTTTCCGAGGGTTATGTACTCTATAGCATGTAACAGAATTCCATACTGTTTAAAGCTAAATAATATTCCTTTATATGTATATAATATTTTGTTTATCATTTTATCCATCATTGGGCATTTCAGGTTTTTTCTCTACGTTTTGGCTGTAGGGAGTAAGTTTGTTGTGACTGGTAGAGTACATACATCTGTTAAGCCCCTGTTTTCAGTACTTTTGGGCACGTAACCTAGAACTGGGCTTGTTTTATCATATGGTAACTTTATGTTTGATTGTTTGAAGAGCTACCACACTGCCTTTCACACTGGCTGTGCCGCTGCACATTCTCGCCAGCAGCGCACAAAGGTTCTGGTTTTGCCACATCCCCATCAACATGTTGCTTTTCTTTTCTTTTCTTTTTTCTTTGTTTCTCATTTTTCTTTCTTTATTTTATTGGGGAGTCATATAATAGCCACCCTAATGGGTTAACAGTTTTCCTTTGCTTTTAAAATCAAGGATTTTAAGTAGCAAAATAACATATGAGTATTTCCTAGAACATTTCCCCCACAAATTTCAACAAAGTAAATGAACATTTTTCTCCTATGATTATTGTAATAGAAGTTGGTGGCAATTGCATTAAATTAATTCCGGTATAAAAGTCCTACCATGTAGATATATTCTCTCCAGTAACATTACGTAGATTCATTCTATTTTACTCAGCCCCTTTGCTGAATAATATTTATTTATAATTACTCCTAGTAAATGAAAAATTGTAGATATCTCTCTAACTCTTAGTTGGATTTATAAAACCTCCACAATTCTCCAATAGTAAGGAAAATATATTTGAATTAGTTTAGAGAAACTCATACATATATGAAATTATTTGATTCAGAAATGTCACATGAGCTAAAGTTCCTCTTTATTTTTTTTATTTTCCATGAATCCTCTAATACATCCATGCCATTATTATTTTGATAAAAAAATAAATAAATGTCATACAAATGATGGAAAGTTTTAGAATCTGAACTAATACACATTTTTTCTTTTAAACTAATAAATAGATCAAAATTTATACCTAGCAGGGAATTAGCTATCATCTACTGCTCTAAAAAATAAAATGCAACCTTTAATTTCACTTGAAGAAAACTACGAAGTCCAAAATGACATGAAAGATTTTAAAAATTAAATCAAATTTTACATGTTTATATATTTCATTTTTCCATAAACATAACCAATGAACAATGCTACAAATAACTGCAAAAGAGAAAAGGAAGCTATTGTTCATATGAAATAAATGAACATATGTCAGGATTAAAGAGTAAATCCGCAGTGATTTTTAAGTAAGATCATCGTTGGAACAATGAGAGGTCTGATCACATATGAAGACATCATCAATGTGACCAAACAGTGTCGTAGTTTAGACACTGGGATTATGGTTGATTAATGACCTGAATAATGCACTTTTATATTAAATATTATTTTTACAGATACGAAATATCTATAACTGTGCTGAATGAGAGCAGACACAACAAGTCTTCGGTTTTCCACTGTGGTATTATTGACAATCCTTAAAGCCATGAGATTTTCATTTAAGAAGTGACTTACAGTTCATGGACCTATTGTAATCTTTAACAAAATCATAAATTATAATCAGTTTAATGTATTAATAGATTTATTGCACAAATATATAACTATTTCCCATCAGGGAGCAGGTCCTGTACTTCATGTCATTGAACCGCAAGGATAAATGCAATGTGTTTCCTTGTCTAAGTTGCTCGGAGATTTTCATTGTAATTGATTCTGGATCAGTGCAGTAATCCAGAGAGTAACTCCTCTCTTTTTCATTTTCAATTAGTTCTGTAAAGCTTAGGCCAGGGAATTTAAAAAAAATAAGTATGTTTCTTTACCTTTACATTTAAAATTATAAAAATCAGACTTTTTTCCATTTACTTCCTGAATTCTGTGCTGTATTAGCCACTCTTAAAAGTTTTTGGCATGATACCAGAATGAACTGGGATTTTCAGCATGCTCTGAATCAGTCTCCAAATAAAGAGATCATTGAGCTTCCAAATGATGTTTAAACTCATTATCTTCCAACAGGGAAGCATTAAACCATCATTCCCCAGCAACATTATTACCATAGAACATCTGTAAACATCAGTACGCAATCAGATATATTGATGGGATCCACTTTTTTGTAAATTGAAACATGCTTAGAAGATGATGAAAAAAATCAACGAACATTTATCAGCAATGAGACACAAAAAAAGATCTTACAGTATAAGCCCATTTTGTAGGATACAATAATGTACCCATGAAAGTACAGAACTACTTATAAACGTATTAGATGTAACATTAATCTAAATGTGGGGATAATGAACATGGCAGTAGAAATTGCCAATCAAGTATTTCTAAGTGATTATACTGAAATTGTGAATCATCTGTATTACAATAAATTTAAAATCCAGCAATAAGCGTAATTGATAAGCTGAAGGTAGTTGCTCCATAGATGTCCTGCAAACTTATGGAAATAAAATAAGGCCAATTAGATATTAAAAGACAGTCAAATTTTCTTTCAAACATCTTCCATATAAACAGGCAATCCTCAATATGGTGCACCTCAAAATATTAAAAAAATAATTTCTGTACATTTTTTGAAACTAAAGAAATCAGAATAGGGAAGGGAACTATAATCAGGACAGATGTCTATTCTATGGCTCTGTTGGACCAGGATGAAATGGACTCTGTAAATTAAATGAAAAGAGTTAAAAGTAAGTAGCATAATTGAAGTACTTATATGTGAATATATAAAAAATAAAGTGATAGATGATGACAAAGTGGTTTCAGCAGTCCTGAAAACAAATCAGTCATATTATAGGCATGCCATGTGTGTGCTTCCAACAATCTGTGAATCATCACATGAAACTCTAACCTAGTGGAGAGCAAAGACCAGCCAACTTCCTATTGGTGTTGTTGTCAGTGAAGAGATGATAATAATCTCATTCCTTATCTTTACCTGTGTTTGTTTTCCTACTAGCAAGTATACAAAAAGTGATGCAACATGAAGAGAAAAAAAAGTCAAAATTATTGTCATGTTGAATTAAATAGAATAATTTAAAAAAATTTTGAATACAGTACCGAACAATTACTATGTGATTTTATTGTACATACATACAGCAAAAGAAAATGTAAGTAGAGAAAATATAGAGCATAAAGTATATGCTCCAGAGTCAGGCTGATTTGGATTCATATTCCAGCTCTGTTATCTTTGATACTTGTAATCACTGGGAGAAGACACTTAACCTTTGGAGAAGATACTTAACCTTTCTAAATCTTAATTTTCATATCTCCAGAATTGGAATGTAATATCTGTATCTTAGGATTGTTATAAGTGGTTTCTTATAAAATGCTTAGCAGAGTATCTCATAAATAGTACTTTCCCCTCAAATGTTAGCTATTGTTAAAGATCATTATTGAATCATGTTAATTGCTAATAAGCATGTTCCAGTGTTATATGGATAACTAAGTACAGTAGGCTTTGAAAATACATGTAGCACACAAATAGCAAATAAGAGTATATGATTGAAAAAGAGAAGAGAAATGGGCAATATTTTTAATTCTCCTGGAAAATTTATTTCTTATTTATTTGCATTTTACTTTTTACTTTCTCTGCTATATACACAGAAAAATGTGGATTATATAACTGAAGCAATATCAACATAATAATAATATTACCTATTTTAAAATATTAGTATCAGTGTCCTGCTGAAAAAAAATAAAAACTAATTCAAAAATTCAATCAATAGTTTCTCTAAAGAAATCAAAAGAACTTGATTTACCCAATAAAATTTTTACTCTGGAAATGCAGGTGCCTAAAGAGGTTTATGAATAGAATTTTTTAATAATCCTATACTGTAGACCATTGTATCAGACAGACAATACCTAACAGGATCTGAGAGATGATGTTGTATTGACTACAGCTGTTGAACAGTCCCTACGTGGACTCTAGTTCATCTTCTACTTTTCTCTGTCACTGCCTTAAAGAAAGAACAAGCTAGCCATAAACAATCAAGTCGACAGATGCCTATGAGAATTATGTTGCTCTTTCAGAGTCACTCCCAGGGATTCTTTGGAAATTCTCTTCGGTTTCTGTCTTGGAGACTTAGGCTGATTTTCTGCTTCTGGCTTCTTATTCTGTCACTCCGGGGGCAAAGGTATCAGAAGGTTACCACTGAGCTGAAATTGAAGTCGGATCCACTGACCCTTTCATTTTGTTCTCCAGGATGGGTCACACCTTATTTGTCCATTGTAAATTTTTAGTGGCTATTCACTGAATTCTCATTCAATATTTTAAGTCAATTTCCCAAGGGTTTCCTAAGAAAACAATCCCAAAAGAACAGAACCTGAGTTGCCAGTCATGAACTTAACTTTCTTGTCTTTGCAAGTTGAATCCATGCTAAATAAAGGTAAAAATTGCTAGACCAAGAATTTCAATTGCACAAAATATGATTTTTTAAAAAATTACAAATCTGTCATTCCATATAAAATTAATCGTATTTACACTGTGTGAGTGTTTTGGTAATAAGTCAAAATTAACAATGGGGTTATTATTTTCCTTCCTTGTAAATAATTAATATATAATGAATGAATATATGAGGTCTGTCCAGAAGGTATCCAGCTGGACTTTTTCTGGACAGACCTCATACGCAGGCGGTAACTTACATCTTCTCAATCATTCTATTGCAGAAACAACAAGGCACTTTTCAAATCTTAATGTCATTAGTAAAATATCTAAAGGCATTTTTCAAATTTTAGGAGTCATTATCTAAAACTGGCTTCCAGTACTATTTCTCACCCTTAGGTAGGTCATTTAACTCTTTCTGCATCTCACTCTACAAAGTGTAAGGGTTTAAAAAATTTAAGAATTATAGAAGTCATAGATCTCTCTAATATCCCTTTCATTTCAAAAGTGATATTTATGTATTGAGTCATTGTGAAGAAAGAATCAAGAGACAGAATTAGAAAATTGCTTCCCCCAACAGACAAAACAGGAAAGCATGAAAAGAATCAAAACAAGGAGTGAGAGGTGTTCTGGAGGAGGAGACAAGAAGAAAAAAGGGCCTGGATCAGGCCTTCTTTTCTCCCTCTTTTTAAATTAAATTTAGTGCGGTGACATAGGTTAATAAAATTATGCAGCTTTCAAGTGTACATTTCTAAGACACATCATCTGTGTATTACATTGTATGTCCATCACCCAAAGTAAAATCTTCTTCCATCACCATATACTGGTGAGGGGTCAGAGCTTCTGAGGAGTTAGTTGAAAGTATGTGGTAGGCTCTTTGGAAGATGTATGACTACTTACTGTAAAGCCTTTAAATGTTATTCTGTGAGTTTCTACTTAATGATATTAGTGCACAACTTAAGCACTTGAGAAATTAGTCTCTGTGGTTAAGGGGTGTTATTAAAGAGAGAGGGACAGGTTATTTCAAATTCAGTTGAAATGAGTACATCAGAACTACTGTAACTGCTATACAAGTGTATACTGATGTAAATATTTTAGAAAGAAAAAAGGTTAGATGAAAGAGATCCGGAAATAAAAAATATTACATTGTAAAATAAATCACGTTTATTCTGATCTATTTTTCAAAGTAAATTTTAAAGCAGAAGACTCAACTAAGTCTTCCCTTCCCAGCCACCGCTAGAACTGAATGTGGAGTACCACATTTGATTTCCTGGTGACAATTTAGAGAAATCAAAAAGTGGTATTTCTGGGCCCTTGTACTTCTTCATTACTAGAAAAGACAGAATGGGAATTTTACTGCTTTTATTTTATAAGAAACTTTTTGATCTAATTTATTATTTTATTTATTTACTTAATCTAATCTATCATTAACACCATCATCCATTTATTCCCATATAATTATAAGACATACTGTGATCTAGAAATCCAGTGTTAAATATTATACCCGTGACCTCTCTTACCCACCACCCCTGAAAATTTAATTACTAGTGTGAAACTGAACTCTCAGAAAATAACTTGTTTCATTGAGAAGAGAGACCACAGATGTTTTTCATGATTACTACTATGAAGTTTCATCATTCAAAATATGTTTCTGGTTATGAAATGGTAAATGAATTTACTGTGGAGTATGAAACTGTTAAATGTTCAGGAATATAGACCAAAATGTGGTAGAGAATTAGCATCTACATAAGCCTCTTCAGATCTTGTGACAAAAGGCATTTCCCTCAGTGGAACTGACACAGTCCCAAGAGCCCTGTCTAAAGAGCCTTTGGTTAGAGCTATATATCCAGGACACTGTTATGTGGGGGAGATGAAGGTGCCTGGGAATCCACGCTCATCATGCATTTCTGCTGCCAAAGATACACCCCCCTCAGGGAGGACACTCGAAGGAGCAAGCCACAGGATACAGATATGTTGTGCTTGTTTGTTTGCTCACCTGCTTTGGTTGCATATGGATGTTGTATATTACTGAATAATTTTTCTTGCATAAATTTTGATAATTCTTTGTTGTTTTCTTTCTCTTTTTTAAATTGTTAACATATGAATTACACTAGTAGAAGTATCAATGTTAAATCACCCTGGTCTTCTTGAGATTAGCCAGCTTCTACACTAATTTATATTGATTTATATGTGTTGTTTAGAGTTTTCCACATATTTTAAGGTGCAATAAGGGAGGAAATTTCTTTATCTTTCATAGAAAGGAAGCAACTAATACTGTCCTAAGCTACAGCACATTTCTTTAAACTACCAATTTGCTTTTCAAAAAAGGTGTCCATAGTTTAGAAACACATTTTAAGAACTCATAGATCTTGTTAAGGAAGCATTTGTCTGAATTCTCCAAGGGAGGACATACAGAGGGCCCAGAGACCTATGAAAAGATGCTCAGCATCACTAGCCATTAGAAAGATGTGAATTAAAACCACAGTGAGATACCACTTTACACCAGTCAGAATGGCCATCATAAGCAATCAACAAACAACAAGTACTGACACGGTTGTGGAGAAAAAGGAACCCTACTACACTGTTGGTGGGAATGCAGACTGGTACAGCCACTGTGGAAAACTGTGGGAAACCTAAGTGCTCATCAGTAAATGAATAGATAAAAAAATGGTGGTACATTTACACAATGGTATACTATGCAGCAGGAAGAAAGAAGGAGCTCCTACCCTTTGCAACAACATGGGTAGATCTAGAGAGTATTATGCTAAGTGAAATAAGCCAGGTGGTGAGGGACAAATACCATATGATCTCACCTTTAACAAAAACCTAATCAACAAAAGAAAAAAGTTAGCAAAATATAGCCAGAGACATTGATATTGAGAACAATCTGACAGTAACCAGAGGGGAGGTGGGAGGGGATAATGGGGGGAAGGGGGAAGGGTTTTCAGGAATATCTATAAAGGACACATGGACAAAACCAAGGGGGAGCTGGAAATAAGGGAGGGAGGTGGGTTTGGTTGGGTTAAACGCAGGCAACTGTAATTGAACAGCAATAAAATATTTAAAAAAAATAAAAATAAAAAAGAAATCATTTGTCTGAAATTCAGCAATTACTTGAGTATATTTTATTCTGCTACAGTCAAATCAAGTTAAAACCTTTTTATTAAAAATTATGTATGAATCTGATCCTATATTTTAATCCTTTGATCATTCTGTCGGTACACATGCAGAAGGGTCTAAAATAATGTTGATACGTTTTAGATGATCGTTATTTTTCAGTTTTAGTTGATTTGAAATTTTATTCTCTTAATTTTTTTTTATTGCTTATATCCTGAGCTCGTGCCAGCTAAGATTCAGCTGATAAGCACCTGTCGGGTAGGAAAGCAGGAGCCTGTTCCCCATCAATGGCCATGTGTTCTCATTGGCCTTTGTCTGTGCACCTTAGTCTTAAGCATTTTGGAATCATTCATGGGTACATGAATAGGTTTCAACAACAACAAAAAAATTAAAATGCTATGTCTTTTAAAATAGAAATTATAAACTCTTTTTACACTTTTAGCTAACCACTATTCTGCTCTATTATTATGAGTTATAATTAAGAAATAAGTTGCCTGAAGTTACATAAATATATATTTATTCTTCATATAAATGATATCATGCAATATTTGCTATTCTGTGTCTGGCTTATTTCACTTAGTACAATGTCCTCCAGGTCCAAAAGTGGTTACCAGAGGCTAGAATGTCAGGGAAATGGGGAGATTAGTAAATAGAAATGATGATAGCCAGCAGCAGGAAGGATGGGAAGAGTGGGTCATGAGGAGTAATCGCTTAATGGACAGAGTTTTATTTCACAAGATGAAAAAGAGTTCTGGAAATGGATGGTGGTGACGGCAGTACCAGTGAACTGTAAGTTTTATTTTATGTGCATTTTACATAATAAAAAGATACATTGACAAAATATTAGAAACAAAGACTCAAAAGTATACTACTTTGCAAATATCATATTTTCTTATTTTTTACCATCAGCATGAAGATAACATGTGCTCTAAAAATGTGCTGTTTGGTTGTTTGAAACCTGGGAAGGACCCCAACCAGATGTCTGGGCTCAACAGCTCTAATAGTTTGAGGAATTGAGGAGGGTGGTGAACAAGCAGCGAGGAAAGGAGACAGGACTTCCAGGAATTTTGAAATCACCAGGGTTCCCCAAACAGAAACAGGGCAAAGTTATTTAGCTTTTGGTTTGATATCTCTGAGGAACCAGCCTGTTTTACTTTATACTGAAAAAATCCAACACATCCATCAATCATCTAACCAGAAGGAAGAGAATATGCTTGAATGTTCCCCCTTCAAGCAATGTTCCATGTTCAAAGAGTCACTAATATTGTAAATGCCTCAAATTCACCTTTCTGAAATATCATCTCTCTCCTAAAATTCCACGATACTGTCTGCATTGAATATGTTACCATCTCTCATTTGGGTAACTGTGGTAGGTTCCTACCTGATCTCCCAGCCTCAGGACTCACACCCTTAGGTCTGTCCTTCACTTGGCATCAACAAGGCTTCTAAAATGCTAACCTCATTGTCTTGTTCTCTGCTGTTGTTTTTCTCCATTTTTACAGAATCAAGCCTGTATCATGGCACATGAGGCCCTTCATAATTGGGCTCTATTTAGCTCACCAGCCCTTCTCTCACTCTGTTCCACCTTGCTCTTGGTACTTCAACCACCTTGAACCCTTTGGCATTTTTGAAACATAATGGTCTCCCTCCTGTCATTCCTCCTTCTATGATCTTTGATCATGAACAATTTTTCTTTTTTTTCTTTTCCTTTTTTGCACCAATGCTTTCTTTAAATGTTGTTTTCTCTAAGAAGTGTTCTGGCCTCCTCTTCCTCTGGAGGGCTTTGTTTTCCCAGCATTTGCAGACTTGTTGAGCTTTAGGGTTACTTCCTTTACAGCATTTATGTTGTTATGGCACTTGTTTGTTCATTGGCCTGATTCTATGTCCTGCATTATAGTTCTCTTGTAAGACAAGAATCATGTTTTTAATTTTTTATCCTATGTTTGCCTGCCTATTGAAGGTACCTAACATATAATTTATAATAAGTGGATAAACATAGAGAATAAACTAGAAATGGCATTTCCTTGATAAGTTTCAGTGTGTGTCTGTGGGAGAACCAGACTTTGAAATTGTGGCAGACATTTTCCAATTTTGTAAACTTGTCACATTATAATTCTCTCTGGTAATGCACTTCACAGCTATAAAGTAAGAGTAATAACACATTCCTGTGAGTAAAAGGAATTGAAGTATGTGAAAATGCCAGAAACATAGTAGGTATTCAAAAAACATTGACTATTTTTCCTTACGTCTGTCTCTTTGCAGACTCCTACCTCCTCTAGTGGGATGATGACTATTATTGTTACTATTACCATTATTATTAATTTCTTTAAATTGCTGCTTTTTCACCACTTCTCTTAGACAATGTAAAACCATATTTCATTTTAAAATTATCTCTATATTTGGAAAAAATGAGAGCTGCAAATAGTGGAACCTCCATAGAGATTGAAATTCTATGCTTGTCAAAGATAAATAGGTTCGAGTGACTGTGTCTTATCTTTTTTTGTCCAATTATAGCAATTACTAGCCATTTAATTACTTTAGTGAAAAGGATTCAGAACCTGATAGCCAGTAAGTGAGGAGGGAGGAGGGAAAAGCAGTTGTAGGATTTACCCTTCTTCTTTTTCCCTTCGTCTCTCCCATACCTGGCATTCTAATTGCCCTCATGTATTAGAGACTACAGGAGAATGGCAGGAACAAAACTCAGGCAGGACAGGCCCTCTGCTAGTGATGCTGTTGATATTTAGGCCAGGGACACAAAAAATATGACTTGCTGAAACCACATACCTGGGATAGCTCCCTGTAAATATGGGTTTTACTTAGGTTGGACATTAAGTTCAAACTTTCTCTTTGTCTACAGCCACACCACCCTGAATGTGCCTGATCCCATCAGATCATTTTAAACCAAAATTGTATTCTCTGAAATAAAAATCAATTAACACATCCAATTTAATAAAAAGGAAATGTCAAGCTCTCCTAAGCTAATTAATGATTCATTTTTCTCAACTCTCACTTTTCATCCACAATTAGTGAGAAAGCTTTTGATTGTTGAAGCTTCATTTTTCTTTTTATAACTTGTGAAATGTACTAAAACACTCCTTTGATGAACATATTGTCACCTGCTAAAATGTAATTTGACATCATATTTTTTCAACAAAATGATAAAGAATGAAGTGTTTTGATAATAGCATTCTTTGATGCTGTAAAAGTTATCAGACTGTCAGTCTGGTGACTGCAATTTTGCAAGGGATTTATTAGTCACAATGGGGTTATTATCCTTGGCATCCACCTTTCTCTGAGTCATGAAGAGACAATCCCAAAATGAATGTTATTCTAGAGTTAAAGGGAATAGAATATCCATGAGGTTTGGGGAAGAAAGATTTTTTTAAAGTACAAAAACAGTGCATTTGAAAGGCACTGCAGAGTGAAATAACCACAGCCCTGTACTCACGTTATGACCTTCAAATTTGAAACCGGTGTCTACCACTGAATTGACATCGACTCTTCTACGAGAACAAGACACAGGGTGTCACACAATAGATTTTGTGTCGAGTGAACATCAGGATTTCCTAGATTTTATCATGCTGTGCCTCATTCAACTACCCAGGTGGGCCTCACGTTGAAAATAAACTGGTAAATAAAATCAACGGGAAGCACAGAAGTCCAAATGTTTCTCTCGCATATGGTTCAAGTATTTTTCCATCTTCTCTTTTGCTTGTACACACTTGTATAGAGAAGTGAAAGACAGGTCAGAGGTGAATTTGTCTCTAAGCCAGGAAAACAGGTTTGATTTGAAGAATTTCTTTCAAAAAGGCTGAGAGTAAATAATTGAAATTGAAGTGGAAAATATCCTGAAAGCTGATACTGTGTATTGAGTAAACTTGCTAAATATGCTTGACTTAATGACTAACAGCCTAACCTGTAATTGATAACCAATCTTTCAATGTTTATGTTAGTTTCAGAAGGCTTCATAGAGATATTCTTCTTATGACATCTTACTTACATCTGCCTAACTTAATTCTTTTCTTTTAATTTGTATTTTAATTGTTGATCTTGTACAGTTTTCTGTCTTTTACTTCCACCCCAGCCCACCACCCCAGCTCTCCCTACCTCCCTCCCATTTCCACCCTGCCTAGTTTTTGTCCATGTGTCCTTTATACTTGTTCCTGTAAACCCTTCCCCTTTTCCCCTGAAATTCCCTCCCCTCTCCCTTCTGGTCACTGTCAGCCTATTCTCAATTTCAGTGTCTTTGGTTATATTATCCTTGTTTGTTTGTTTTGTTGATTAGATTCCTGTTAAAGGTGAGATCATATGGTATTTGTCTTTCACTGCCTGGCTTATTTCGCTTAGCATGATGCTCTCCAGTTCATCCATGCTGTTGCAAAGATAGGAGCTCCTTTCTTTCTTTCTGCTGCATAGAATTCCATTGTGTAAATGTACCACAGTTTTTTGATCCATTCATTTACTGATGGGCATCTAGGTTGCTTCCAACACTTGGCTATTGTAGATTGTGCTGCTATGAACATAGGGGTGCATAGGTTCTTTTGGATTGGTGTTTCAGGGTTCTTAGGATATAGTTCGAACAGTGGAATTGCTGGGTCAAAAGGTATATCCATTTTTAGCTTTTTTAGGAAATTCCATACTGTTTTCCATAGTGGTTGTACCAGTCTGCACTCCCACCAACAGTGCACTATGGTCCTCTTTTCTCCACAACCTCTCCAACACTTGCTGTTTGTTGCTTTGTTTATGATGGCCATTCTGACTGGTGTCAAGTGGTATCTCATTGTGGTTTTTATTTTCATCTCTCTGATACCTAGCGATATCGAGCATCTTTTCATGTGTCTCTGGATCCTCTGTATGCCTAACTTAATTCTAACCTTAGAATTTCCTGAAAGGATGGGGTTTCCCAAAAAGATGCCTCTTAGCCGACTCACTGTATGATTACGGTTTGACTCACTGTGTTAGTTCTAGCCTTAAACTTTTTTTTGTGCTCCAGACTGTTTCAAACATCCACTAAATGTTCTACAGAGTTGTTCCATTCAAATGTTTGCCACTGAGTTTCTCATATCCCTAAAGCAAATCATCATGGGCATTATTTTAAAATTAATGGTCCTGTCTTCTGTGTGACCCCTCAGCTAAAATTCTCATAGTTACCTTTCATGCCTGTATCCCAACCTCAGGGACAGTGCCTTGCCTGAAAAGAACATTCAAAACAATCAGCCAAATAAAAGATGAACTCCATTAACCATTCAGTCTTTCCTCACATCTACAAGCTCACTGTGCCATAATCTCCAATCCAAATCTGGAAAAGTTTTGGGCTAATGCATAATTAAACCCAAAGTAGGTGAGCAGTTGTAAATCCCTTTGCCCACAGATATTTGTTGTGTCAAAGAGAAATAACCAAACTGTCTTTGATAGATGGTTGGATAAAGAAGATGTGATACAAATATAAATGGGATACCACTCAGATGTAAGAAAAGATTTAATACTGCCATTTGTGACTGCATGGGTGGATCTTGAGAATATACTAAGCAAAATATGTCAGATGGAAAAGGTTCAGAACCATATGATTTCACTCACATGTGGGATCTAAAACTGAAAATAGCAAATGAACAAACAAGACAAACAAGCAAACAGAAACTCACAGACACAAACAACATTATGGTGGTTCCCAGAGGGAAGGGGACTGGGAAGATTTCATAAAGGGTAAAGGAGGTCAAATATATGCTGATGGAAAGAGAAGTGACTTTGGGGGTTAAACACAATTCAACATACACATGATATATTGTACACTTGAAACCTATAGAATTTTATTAGCCAATGTCACCCCAATAAATACCACCCCTACATAAAAGAGCCCATGTACAGAGAAAATGGCTTTGAAGATGGATAAAGCTAGATTCATACCTGAATTTGCCATTTCAAGTTCTGGGTTCTTGGCTGTATTACTTAATCAGCCTGAGCCCCAGTTTCTTTACATATAATGTGGCTATAACATTACATGTTATAGAGAGTTGGGAGAAATAAAAGGTGGTGAGGGGAAAGCATAAACATGTCTTATAATGGTGGCTACAACTATTACAAACCCTTAGTGATATCTACTAACTTCATGAGTCAACATCTAATAATATTTCATAAATGAGTACTTTCTTACATGTCATACCTAACTAATGAAACCTTCAACCATGGACATAGGGTTATTCTCAGTAACTTGAAGTACTTAAGTATAATGCTTAATAATCCTTAAAGAGGAAAACATTCAGGATAGAATAAAAACTCTCTATTTATGGTTTATAAACTTGAATCAGTTTAGGGAAAGCTTAAGAATAAAAAGTAATTTAAGGAATGTAAAATATTTGGAAAATTCCTCCAACAGACCTCCTTCCTACAGGGCCATTGAAATACTTTCTGAGCACTCAAAGCCAAAAAAGAAGTCCAAATCAAGCTAATATCTGATCTAAGGATGTAGGTACCTAGCTGAATGATAATGTAAGAACATTTGTGTAGCCAAATGATGCTGTGGCATTCATATCTACTCACCACTCTCTTTTCATCTTGATACCTTCGAACAATGATAATTCCAGGGAAGATACTATCTTTCAGGCTACTCTATTGTTAAACATATTTCTGAAAGAATCCTTAATTAATAATTATTCAGGTTATTTTGGCTTTGGAAAATCTATCATTTTGGCAGCTGTGTTTTGGGACAGCCCTTCCTGTGATATCTCTGTTGACACTTTGCATGTGTGCACAAGTGCAATAAATCGGGCTCAGTAGAGTCTCCCCTGTCACATGTCATCATGTCACACTAATAAAATTTGACATGCTCCGGGATATGATGAATAACCATATGTGGTGACATCTCAGAGAATGCTTAAAAATTATGCTCTGCAGTGTTGTAAAACCTGATTTGTACTTTCAATGGTTGAAATAACCCTCACAAAATAAAATTATTTTTCAGCCATAAAAAGGTCAGTTTAGGACTTTAGTGCCAAAATTACTAAGAGAAATTGACATTTAAACTTATCAGTAACTATTAAATAACACAGGGTTGTAAAATGGAACATACCTAAATTGTAAAAGAATGTGCAATGTTTTATATAAAAGAGAAAACCACAGCTCTGAAATACTGATCAGAAAAAATAAAGACATATGTCAGAGATTAAAATAACTTAATCTATGTAGGCTTTTTTGTTACTTTTTTTTTGTTGGTTTTTGTTTATTTTTTTCCTGGAATAGTCATTATTTATATAACTGTTAAAGTAGTTTCTGGATTGTTTTCTTTTTTATTATTAATCTTGTAGGTAGGGGAGAGAAAGCAAGTAAGAGAGGGAGAAACATTGATTTCTTGTTCCACTTATTTATCCATTCATTGGTTGCTTCTTGTTTGTGCCCTGACCAGGAATTAAACCCATGACCTTGGTGTATTGGAACAATACTCTAACCAACTAAGCTACTCAGTCAGGGCCTAGCATCTGAATTGAATGCTCTCTTCACATTAAGCACACTATAGCACCTGGATTTTTGCTGCCATCCTGTATCATTTTTTTCCCATTTTCTAGTTGAAGAAACTGAGGCAGACAGAGTAGAGTTAAGAGGCCCAGAGTCACATGTCTAATAAGTGGCAGAACTAAGCCTAGAATTTGTATATTCTGTGCTATTGACAACACTGTGATTTTCAGGCCCTGTTACTCACTTGTGCCCCTCAGACTAAGCTGAACATCCTTTCAGGACACCATATCCCTGTGGTGTTTTATTCACCTTTCCTGGAGAGATTGCCTCATGGTTAGGATTCTGTTCACCAGGAGAGGGAGGGAAGGGCTGGTGACTTCTGCCTGAGAGCAGAGGACTGACTGCACAGCTGTGCAGAGACCTCTGTAGCCTGTGAAAGCATATTGTGCAATTCTACTCTGATTAGAAGCACAGCATGGCTTCTGAAATCCGGCAGTTTCTAAAACGCAGCAGGATTCATCGACAGAAAGCCCTGTCAACACTCTTCCTGAACCTGTATATACTAAATTTGGTGCTAAATTTTGAAACTGAAGCACACAGAACATTCCCTAGGTGACAAGAACTAAACACTCTATAATTTTATATTAAAAATGGTTCTCCTATTGAAATAAACTAATGTGCCTGAAACAATGGCTTATGCAATATAAACTATTCTTGATTTTATTAGTATTTAACTTGGAGGTGGTAAAAATAGATATAAAATTATTGAAGAAATAAAAATTGTATTGCTTTTGTTTAAAATTATTATTTTCTGAATAGGAAAATATTATAGCATGTAAACTACATTCCTTTCTTCCACCCTTCCTTCTCATTTTCTTTCCTTCCATTTTTCCTTCTTCTATTCTTCCCCCTATGTACCTTAGCAAATATTACCTGATATTTTCACACAAGGGAATAACCATTTTACTTTCTTAGGTTTCTTTTTTTTTTTTTTTTACAACTAAACCAGTATCTCTCAAACAACACTTTCTCGAGCACCCTTCAAAAGCATTAAAACATGTCACTCAACAGAATTGTATCGTATTATGAAAGTTGCTGAGAGAGTAAATCTTAGAAGTCTCATCACGGGAAACAAATTCGTATCTGCAAGGTGGTGCATGCTAACTAGACTTATTGTGTTCATCACTGCAGATTATACTAAAGCATCATGTTGTACCCCCAGAGCTTGTATAGTGTCGTATGTCCATTACATCTAGTAAAACTGGAAACAATTTCTTAAACTTAAAAATTTCCCTTAAAATAGTCATTTTGTGATGAGACAAGTTTTGATAATATTGTATATTTTGCTGTAGAGTGGTCTAGAAGAGTTTCATTGACACTAGTGTAGAAAGGACCCTGAGAATAATTACAAAAATACCTTTTTCTTGCCTATTATCATGTGGCACTGCTTCCCAGGGACAGCAATTTGAGAAACACTGAACTGAGACCATTGTGGTTGTAAGTCAGGATTTGTCTGATCTCAGAGGTGCTTTATTTCTTTCCATTTCTGGGGGAAAATTGTGAGTAAACATACTTTGATAGATCAGATATTTTGTGAAGCAAGCAAAATACTAGGCAACCCTGTTTCTGCTGTCGTAGATTGAGAAGTAATTCCCAGGGAGGAGACCTCAGGAGCTGATGTTATGCTCCTTGTTAGGTATATGTTATAAGGCCACAGTAGGTACATAATCTGTGTTCTTTGTTATTCTTGATGTTCCTAGTAACTCTCTCTGTCATGTCCTTGAACAATACCGAAACAACAGTCTCTTTATATGTTTACTCAACTCCAAATGTAGCTAAAGAGCTTTGCTATTTTGATGACAAACTTTCTCAATTTTTAACAGGCTTCTCTCTTTTCTTAAAAAACTATGATATAATATTGATGGTATACATGCATAGCATAACACTCCGTTTTTACATTGAACATTAATACCAAATGTCTATAAGCTTTTAGATGTTTACCCATTTGTCTCTGTACTAAACAATGAGAATATGAATAGTGAAAATTTATAAAGCATTTTCTATGTGTCTGGCTGTATACTACAATACATATTTTACATATGTTCCATCATTTAGTTCTCACAGCAGCAATATATGATATTTATTTCTACTTTGCTTTTAAATATAAGGAAACAGTAATTCCTAAAGATGAAATAACCAATATTATATGGCTAGTGGGGAGAATAGTCAGAGTGCAAACCCCAGTCTGCCACATTTACAGCTTGTGTTTTAAACTGACTATTCCACATCACATTGCAACTAGCAAGCTGAAGAAGACATTGGTTTGATATTTACAGTGCTTTTCTGCCATTCCTCCAGAATGGAATTGTGTGGATCACTGCGGTGTTCCTTTGGCAGCTGAGCTACCTCTGAACTTTAGGTAAACTGTTGGGAGACAGGGTCTATACAGTCAGTTACCTGCCTGAGGTCTATACCAGGTATGGTGGATAAACAGATATAGGCAGGATAAATTGAATTGAATAAAATTACAAAATTGTATTTTATAAAAACAAAAGCAAAAAATTGCAAAGCAGAATGGGGCAATAAAAGAAATGAGAATGATTTTTTGGACATGTTTGCCCAGTGATGGAAATTTTAATAATATAAGTCAGGAATCTCTGACTTGTAGCTCAGGTGTAACTCAAGATAAGAGTTTTAACATGGACTTATTCGAGATTTTTGTTTTTATATTTATTAAAGAAACCAAAGAAAATATAACCTAACTAGAACTGAACGAAGACACCAAAAAAGCAACATCTGGAACCACCTGAGGAGACACGTTTTGATGCCTGTCTCTAATGTGTTAGCTTGGATGCAGCCAAAATATATCCAAAGTCTGTAAGCATAATTATTTTTCCTGTATACATCTAAAGAAATTTTGTACTCCAAACAGCAGATTCTGTTTAGAAAGTGTGGTTATGAAGTACTGTGCCTAGTTGAGTGCCTAGTTTAGAGCCTAGAAACTCAGATGTAAAAAGAAACTTGAACTTGGTTTACCTTCTCTGAGGAATTATGAAACTGAACAACCCAAACATAAAGTAATGACATCAGATGCTTTTAGAAGAGAAATACGAGAATTTCTAAGCAGAAGCACTGCCAGCCAGCATTGGCACACTTTGCATATCATCCCATGTGTTTGTTATCAGAGTGTATTCTTTCTGGTGCTACATCACATTTTAAGGTATGCCTTGAAAATTGCATTTTCTTTATTTATAAAATTACTTTTACAGTGATGGTGACTATTTTCTGTTAAAGAAATTATTTCAGAATGCCAGCATAGTTTGCAGAATTTGGAAAAAGAGGCTCAGAACTGGCATTCTACACAAATGCAATGCTTTCAGGATATACTGCTTAGTATGCCCTTATTTTATTGAATATTCATTTTTTGTATATCAAGATTTAAATATTAAATGAATTTCTATGCATCAAGAAGGCATGGGGACTTCCGGCCAAAATGGAGGCGTAGGTAGACACACTGCATCCTCACGCAACCAAAATTAAGGACAACAAAGATTTAGAGACAACAAAACAACCAGAGTGAGAGAAAATTGAACTGTACAGAAGTCCAACAACCATTCATCCAGACCTCCATTCAGAAGAATGGAGTCGTGGCAGGAAAAAGTGGAGGTTGGTGGACCCGGGCCTACAGGCAGTGGCTAGCAGATCCCAGGCATACAGGCAGTGGCTAGCAGACCCTAGGCACCAGGTAGCAATGGGCAGAACAAGTGAGGCTGTGCAAGGCGGCTGGCTGACCAGGTGGTCCCACATTTGCCTGCAGATAATCCAGGCAAAAGCGGGAAACAAGACAGAACTTGCAACCCAGGGCCCCAGTGCCAGGAAATAAAACCTAAAAACAATGATTGAAAACACTTGTGGGGGTTGAGGTGTCAGGAGAGACTCCCAGCCTCACAGGAGAGTTTGTTGGAGAGAACCATAGGGTCTTAGAACATACACAAGCCCACCCACACAGAAATCAGCACCAGAAGAGCCCAATTTGCTTGGGGAAAGTGGCGTAAGGGATTGGAACCCAAGAGAGAGCAAAGCAAGCACCATTGTTCCCTCTAGGACCCCGCCCCCACATGCAGAGTCACAACACAGTGACTGGGCTGCCCCGCCCTGGGAAATACCTAAGACTCCGCCCCTCATTACATAACAGGTGTGACCAGACCAAACAACAACAACAACAAAAATGGCTCAAATGGGAGAACAGATCAAAGCCCCAGAGCCAATTCATCTAAATGACCAAGAGATAGCCAACCTATCGAATGCACAGTTAAAAGCACTGGTGATCAGGATGCTCACAAAATTGGTTGATTTTGGTCGCAAATTAGATGAATAAATGAAGGCTACAATAAGTGAAATGAAGGAAAATGCACAGGGAACCAATACTGATGGGAGGAAAACTGGGACTCAAATCAATGGAGTGGACCAGAAGGAAGAAACTAACAACCAAACAGAAAAGAATAAAGAAACAAGAATTCAAAAAAACAAGGAGAGGCTTAGGAATCTCCAGGACATCTTTAACGTCCCAACATCCGAATTATAGGGGTACCAGAAGGGGAAGAAGAAGAGCAACAAGTGGAAAACTTATTTGAACAAATAATAGAGAACTTCCCCAATCTGACAAAGGAAATAGACTACCAGGAAGTCCAGGAAGCTCAGAGAGTCCCAAAGAAGTTGGACCCAAGCAGGAACACACCAAGGCACATCATAATTACATTAGCCAAGATTAAAATGAAGGAGAGAATTCTAGAAGCAGCAAGGGATAAGGGGACAGTCACCTACCAAGGAGTTCCCATCAGACTGTCAGCTGATTTCTCAAAAGAGACCTTCCATTCAAGAAGGGGCTGGAAAGAAGTATTTGAAGTCTTGAAAGGCAAGGATCTACATCCAAGATTGCTCTCTCCAGTGAAGCTTTCATTTAGAATGGAAGGGCAGATAAATTGCTTCTCAGATAAGGTCAAGTTCAAGGAGTTCATCACCACCAAGCCCTTATGATATGAAATGCTAAAGGGACTTATCTAAGAAAAGGAAGATAAAAAATATGACAGTAAAAAGACAGGAAAATCGCAGATATTAACAACCACACCTAAAACAAAAGCAAACAACTAGAACAGGAACAGAACCACAGAAATGGAGATCACATGGAGGGTTAGCAACAGGGGAGTGGGAGGAAGAGAGAGGGGGAAAAGGTACAGAGAATAAGTAGCGTAGAGGGTGGATAGAAAATAGGAAGAGGGCAAGAATAGTGTGGGAAATGTAGAAGCTAAAGAACTTATGATACATGGACATGAACTAAACGGGGGAAATGTGGGTGGGAGGGGTGTGCAGGGTGGAGGGGAAAGATGGGGAGATATGGGACCACTGTAATAGCATAATCAATAAAATATTTTTTTTTTTAAAGAAAGCATGGGACTTCATCACCACGTTGTATTTTAAACAAAGCAACTCATTCCCAACAAAGGAAGTTAAGAACACATGCAGAGTATATGTGCTTCTACAATATTTCAGAGATTGTGAACATTTGGGATATGAGTTTCTAGAATTAACGAATGATTTTTATGAGGAGGATGAAAGAAAATTCCTGTTGTAAAAACACTTTAGAACTCTGCATATTTCAGCTCAGGTAGAATGACAAGTTACGGCATTCATTATTAAACAAGGCTCGAATCTCAAACAGAAAAATGAGGGGCTCACATGATGACCATTAAATACAACTTATCCTAAAATGTCTTGTGATTATAAGTTACCTCATCTTTTATTACATTCTAAATTCAAACTAAAGAAACAACCAAAAAAGTCTTTCCCTATCAAAAACAGTAAAGTAAAATAGTCATAAAAGCACAGATACAAAGTTTAATAAGATACAGTACATATTCAAATAAAATTGGTACATTGTGCTTAACTGTGAGTACAATAATCTATAGTTAAAGGTGGTATTCAGTGAAATGATGAGGGAAATTAATCACATTTTAACAGATAGCTGTTTGCACTGAGAATATAACTATTCCATTACCTTCTCTCAAATGGGCATTTTTTCCTGTTGTAGTTTTCACAGTATTTATATACCAATTACCATAAGCTTTTCCAGTAGTAACTCCTATTAAGAAAACATAAACCAGCGACATGAAAATAAGTGTTTCTTCACAGACCTTCTGAAGCTAAATGAAATCCATATAGTGGTTATTTGTAGATATGTATTAAGCTGTCTTACCATATTATTTTAGCATATCTCAGAATTAAATTGAGGGAGGAAAATGTTAGTAAAGGATTGACCTGTAGTTGTACTAATTCATCTTCATTTTTATTTTTTTCATTTATGCACTTAAGAGAGAATTTGATATTCTTTCCTCTTTGCCTGGAAAGTCCCAAAGAGCCCATTGAATTCTTTTGTAGCTCATACTATTGAGATGTGTAGTTGGTTGGTTAATTAAAAAAATCTATAACACCAGAAATTATGACATGTACTACATACAAAATTGACAAATTTTATCTTAGAATATTCCTTTATCTTTTATAGTAGAGCAAAATACTTTCCATTGAGAATGGATTTGCTCATTGGAGTGAAGTTGTGTATTGTCTTTTCTTGCATAAAACGTACTTGAACTCATCATCCAAAATTTGTTTGGTTATTCAGAGAAGAGTGAGAACTTAATTGATTCTTATCATCAACACGAATGTCAAACCTTTCTAGATCTGTGCTACTTTTCCCAATATTTTAATGTCATTGCCCTTACATGTAATTCAGTAACATCAATTCTTGAGTCTTTCCAAAGCGATGAACCTGGCTTGCATAGAAACAGCTCTTTCACTTCAAACTCATACTTGATTAGTAAATAAAATGTTCAATTGGACAATATAATTATAGTAACAAGAATAAGTACCATAAACAGATTGGATGAAAAATATGACTAATTTATATAAACATATAGCTGAGATGGTGGGAGGTCAAGTGCTCAAGGGCCCAAGGATAAGCCTTCACCAAGTACTTGGATTCAGACAGCACGATCTAAAGATGAGAAGCTACTGGTAAGTATTCAAGTCAGTTCATAGAGATCAGTTAAGGGTGCTTTTACTGAAAAATTTCAAAGGCCTCTGCATGAAACTAGAGGTTAACTTTTAGTGCACTTCAAATATATTTCAGCTTTCTGTTTGTACACTTAGAACCTAGACTGAATAGAGAGGCCTGTGAAACAGTTATTGAGTATATTTAAAATAAAGTCATTTAATATTTTTTTGTTTTATATGAAAACACATATTGAGTTGAATTACATACATATAACCAAAAACACAGAGTTTTGCTCTTCCTTTCAAAATGGAGAAAAATGAATATTTTATCTTTTTCAGGCTGAGGTGATACCTTGTTTGATGTCATGGCCTAGAATGATTTGCCTAATTAATGACTGTGCCCATCAATTTCTGTTAGTAATGGACATATGGATGCAGAAACTGTGGCTACACCAATGTGTTTACCTTTGTTCTTTATAGAGAGCAAAAATGACAGATGACTTCACATCCAGGACTTTCTGGGCCTGGGTTGATCATTTTTATTAAGCCTCTGAATTGGGAAGGAGTGGAGGTTTATTTCAACATATACCTGTGGTGAGCTGGGAATAAAGAGGTTGAAGGGATTGGTGGGAGCCAGTGTTGAATAGATTATCTCATTCAGTAAAAGGACTCCTGAGTCCCCCTATAGAATCAAGTTTTGTAACTCAAGCTCTTAACAAGGCTAAGTTTTTTCCCTAAGGTCCTTGCTGCAATGGCAGGTTTTTAAAGGAAAAAATTGCATGTGTCTCATTCTATAGTTTAAAGCAAAACAGAACACTCTTCTCCACCTTTGACACCTTCTCTCTCACAAATGCTACCTCCAGCAACACTGAGCCCGCTGGGCTTTCCCAAGTTGGCTTGGTTCTACTGTTGGTTCTACGTGGATGGATTCCCTATGTCTCGATGACTCCTCCCTATTTCAGTAGCCCAGCAATGTTTTTCCACTCATCTCTCAGCAATCAGCCCACAGGCCAACACCTCTGGGGTATATTCCTTCATTTACCCAGAAAAATCTGACATGATGAAATCTTGGGCTTACTTATAATAATATTAATATTGTACTATGGAACAAAATACACCAGGAAAAATTATTATACAAATGATTGATAGAATTGCTCTAATTTTAGCCTTACTTGTACTATGATTTCTGGCCAGTTTATAAAATATGCTTATGCTTTCCATATCTACCTAAAATAATAGCAAAAATAACAATAATAAATTATCTGATGTTTAAGGGTACAAATCACGGTGTTTATATCCATTATCTTATTTGTCTCTCTTTTTAAAATCTTGTCAGGTTCCAAAAGCATCTTGTTTGTTTCTTATAAAAATCCTGAGTGGTAGGCACTATTATAGCACCATATTATTATGGATGGGGAAAGTAGGGCTTGTGAGTATTAATTTGCTACAAGTCCAGTTGATAGTAATGGTAAAAAATGGGATTTGAACTTGGGTCATTCGATTTCAAATTCTGAGATCTTAATTCTGAACTATACTGCTTCCTCTAATTAATAATTGAATCATTTTGAAATGGAGGAAATTTTGGAAAGCCAGACAGTAGAGTTTTGAAAGCACTAAAAGATTTATTTGAAGGATAAATCCTGACACTTTCAGATTGGATTTGTGTAATTGACCTACAATACAGGGTAGTTAGTGAAAGACTTCATGGTCCCGTTAAACCCATAGCTGAAGGGGCACTTTGAGTTCTTGGCACCATGTTTTAAATAAAACTTGCCAAGAAAAGGAAGCATGATAGATTAGGGACAAGTAACTATGACACTCACAGACCCAATGAAGAAACAGAGGACACTAGAGTATCTGAATGACAATTTATAAGATGCATTTCACTTAGAAAATATAATTTTTGATGATCTTTGAGAGAATAGCTTCAGCAGAGAATGGAAGAGGTCACCAGTTTACAGTAAGAGCAAATAGGAAGTGAGAAAGTGACAGCAATTAGTATTAGTATAGTCTTTCTTTCAAAATGTTAGCTAGATATCCCAGCCAAACTTCAGTTAAGCAAAAATGTTTAAAGTGCTTGGGCCTATGTCAGTGAGCTGAGTCTATAAATAGAAGGTCACCAAGCATACTCCAGCACTGATTTATTTCCCTCCAACATATTTTTTTCTTTTGCCTTGACAGCTATTTTACTACCTGTAGAGTCACTTTTTTTTTCCTTGACATCTAAGTAAACTTGAGATTTCCTAGCAGGTATGTTTTACAACAATGTAGCTCATTTAGTATGCTTAATTTACATTTGTAGAATTTGGTATTTGAAGTATATATATTTAAAAATAAACAACTTACTGTGGTTAAACAAAATTCAGGGTATTGTATCTCACTCAGAGCTTAAAATTCAAATCAGTTTTCTTTTCCACAACTTTACTCCATTTTGAAATAATAAAATTTGATCATATCTTTGAAATTGACCTTTGACTGGAAGAAAAGTTTAAACAAACATTTTAATGCAACAATAGTGTATATTTCATCTTCATCTGCCCTCAAAATGAATACACTTTGAAAGGCAGAGCTAATTCTATTACATTAGAAGAGGATGCATTAAACAGAAGGTAATGAGTAGTTCTGATGGTGCTATAGAGACCCAGACTTGTTCAGAAACAACAATTCGAGGCACTGATCATAAACTACAGCTGCCATGTGGCAACATGTAATCCCTTGAACTCTTTTTGTTCCACATTATTGAAAAAGGACAAAAAATTAATGGTATTACTTCTTTGACTCAAAAAGTTTTTTCCTGACTATGTGGACTATGTGTCTGGTTCTCTTTGTAAATTGCAACTCAAAATTGTGGAATTTTACTTTTTACACCACTCCTACTCAATGAATGGCAATTTCCTCTCTTGCTGGTATTTATTATTACAGAGGCATTTGTACTTTCTATATTTGCCCAAGTTTTGTATCTTAGTAAATTAACATAAGTTAAGGTATTATAGACTACTGAATATCACATAAATATGGAAATAGTTACATAAAATACTTAGTGAAGCTGAGCATATGTATTCCACTTCAGAAGTTACATTAGTAATATTCATAACAGTTCTATTTGATACAGTCTTAAACTGAAGTCAGCTCAAATGTGCTTTAGGAATAGAACAGATAACACCATGTAGGGCAGTCTTGCCCTGGTTTGGGTGCCAGTGATCTTAACAAAACTTCTCATATGGAGACCTAAGGGGGAGAAAAAAATAGAATGGATAAATAAATGATGGTACATTTTTATAAGGGGATAATATGCAGTACTGAAAATTGACAAGATATTGGCATAAGCAATAATGCAACTAGAACTTACAGCCATAATTTTGATCAAAAGAAACTAGGCACAAAAGCACATATGTTGATGAGTCTTTCTATCTATCTACCTACCTAACTACCTACCTACCTACCTACTTTCTATCTACTTGTCTGTCTGTACTGAATGTTTGGGTCCTAACAAAATTCATATGTTAAAATTCTAACCCCCATCGTGATGGTAATTGGAGGTGAAACCTTTGAGGGAATGATTAGATCATGAAGTCAGAGATCTCATGATCGTATTTATATCCTTATGAAAGAAACTCCACAGGGCTCTCTTTCTCATTTCCCCATGTGAGGGCATGGCAAGAACTGTTCATACAACTACTATGAATATTTGTAACATATATTCTAAAGAGGAATTGGCTGAAAGTGGGCTTTCACCAGACACCAAATCTGCTGTTGCCTTGATACTGAATTTCCCAGCCTTCAGAACTGTGAGAAATGAATGTTGTTGGAACCACCCAATCGATGATATTTTTGTTACAGCAGCTCAGATGGTTTAAGATATTGTTCAGCACAAAAAAACTGCACTGTCATAGAATTAGAAGTCAGGGTAATGATTATCTTTGAGGAGGAGGGCCTACGAGAGGTCTTGATGGATATTATGCAGCACTGATGATGGACTATTTCTTGATCTGGATACTGGCTAAAAGAATGCGTTTACTTTGTAAAAACTAATTGAGTGGATTATTTATTCCTTACTGCATGTAAGTCATGTTTTAATAAAAATACACTTTTAAAATATACTTGCTGAGAGCAGCTTCCTAAGAGACCTGTTATGTGTCAGTTTATTCTCTATCAGCACCCCATCAGTAGAATACATTTTTAATATTTCAACCCATAAGCTTTCAGAATTGAGGATTAATTGAAATGGAAACTGCAACACATTAACTTTGAGAAGATGACATTTAATTCAAACATAATCAAAGAGGAAATTTCCCCTGCTTAAAGATGCTATTAGAGTGCTACCTAATGATAGGTACTACATCACTTGCTTTTATTTGTTCTGTTTTTAAGAAGCATAGCATTGTGGGTAGTGTTCAGGAATCAAAAATTAAGATAGCATGTGAAAGAAACACTTAGAGGTATTGTTAAACATACTTTCCAAAGTAACTTTAAGCTAATTGAGCACAACCTTATCAACCATCCAAATTCAGGGAATGCAGAATACTATAATATTCATGAGAATTACATGCAGCAATAGAAAAATTAAGTGCAATGGATGCCAAGACATTTTAAGAGAAGACTAGTGTGATTGTAACTACTCTCCACAGTAAGTATGTGCTAGGTAAAAACCCAATTACTTCTTCTTATTATTAATCAACACTCTAAGGATATATGCTGATTTTATTTTTTCATTAAAAACATAATTTTTAAAATGACATAAAAGAGGGAATATTAAAATCAGTTTTCTTTATTATTTTATAAAAAATTGAATTTGACCCCATCTCCAGAGAACTAAAGGAGACAGCTCAACTCATTCTCTGCCTGTTTCTGTCATGGCAGGTGGCAGTGAGCAGTGTGTGATGAAAGTTTTATTTGGTGAAAATCATCAGAGTTGAACTGAACATGTTCACTGTTGAGTCATATCCTCTAATTTGAACTACCAATTATCTGATTTTGCTCAAGATTGTATTTTGAGTTTCTCTGTCCACATGATAATAGAAGATATTCTCATTTATTTGTTCAAAATACATACTTTGAACAAATAAGTGAGAAATGGATACGCTGTATGAGGAAAAGTGTTAAATCCTAGCAAAATATGGAAACGAATGCATGTTCTGTGATCTGTGTTTTTAAAAGAGAGACTCTAAAGACAAGGTTTATAAGTGCAAGGAGGAAATTCATATAGGTCATATGAAAAGAATAGAGAGAAATGGGGCTTGTGGCCAAAGGTTACATTTGGTGAGCATTACCAAAGAAGGGTTCATAAAATAGACAGACATAGCCAATGAGTTGGGCCTTGAATGCTAGCTAAAATATGAACATGAGGAGGCATGAGAATGGCATTCCAGAATAAGAGAAAAGAAGTACAGAGGAGGGAAAATAATAGGCATTGCTAAAAGTAGTGAGTCACAAACCTTGACCAGGACACAAGACGTGTATAGGAGCCCCATGAGCAATTGGACTAGGAAGTATCCTGGAGCCAGATCACGAAGCAATTAAACATTTGTATTTTATTAGGCAGGTGACCCAAATGACATTATTCATTGGAAAATCTTATGCAAGAGATATTGGAGCATACCAACGAACCCCAAGAGCCCCAAAGGAATAATCTAATGTAGTCTGCTTATTTATGCAGGAAGAAATGCAGAACAAATGCTGTTAGAAAAAAATCTACAAATTCATTTTTTAAATATATTTCCTTTTTTATCTAAAGAAGTAATGATGTAGCAGGTTTTCCTCCTGCTTACCCTTTTTTTAAACTCCAAATATTGCATTTCTAAGTACATCTGCAAGCTCAGCTAGAGCAAATCTCAAATGCGAATGAAAAACAAAACAAGAATGCTTTTAATTTTCAAATAATGCCTTCCTTAATGGTAAAATGGCTGTGACAAGATTAGCCAGAATCACAGCACTGGTTTTATGAAGAAAAATAAGAAGTCAGTGACAGTTATTTTATTTATACAGCCATCTGCACATTTATGTCTAAATCCTTCTGGCATTTGAATATGCAGCTTTCAAATTCAGGATCTTAATGGGAGACAAGAGTCATTCAGAAGCCAGCAGGAATGACGGGCACAAACAAATTTTTTTGTGGGTCTTTAATTTAAATCTTTTATACAGTTAGCCTTTTTAGGAGCTGCTGCCACTGTGGAATCCAGCACATTCAGCAAACAAGCCAACAGCTTTGTGGCTCTCCATCATGCAAAGGCTGGTCCGGTCTAAAGTTTGGTGTGTGGAAGGCAGTTCAGAATGAGATCAGAATAGGATAATGGAATCATTAAGTCTGTGAGAAGAAGGGCCCTGAGAGATGGCTTAGCTGAGCACTAAGTACTCTGGATAAGCCTATGGGCTGCAGACTCCAACCCAACGTGAGCGCGCGCGCGCACACACACACACACACACACACACACTTTAAAGTAGTGCCCCTTTAGTCTGCTTTAAATTGTACTGAAAGTGGTGGTGGGAAAATGGAGCCCACTGTATTCGAACAATGACTAAAATATGATTTAAAAAAAACCATGTAGATGAATCCTGTTCTTATCTCTGACTCATATCATGAGAAATAATACATTGTTATTTTAAGCCAAAAAAACAAAAACAAAAACAACACACAAATGCTTTTACTTAGTCTTGAAATGGTGCTGGTATTCAGGTTCAATTTTATAGCCCTATGAGATCATTGATTAATTTTGAATTGTGTGCAAACTATGACAGCACAATAGTTTTAAAACAACAGAAAAAATATAGAGTCTCATTTTTTCTTATATGATTTTCTTTTCAAAAGGAATGTCCTTAAAAGCTTGTACACTAATAATAAAAGTCTCCATAAAGCTAAAATGAATGAATGAATGAATGAATGAATGAATGAATAACTGAATCTTCCTCTGATAAATGACAGTGAAAACTGCAGGCCTAGTAGGTATGGAAGCTTATTAAATCCAGTTCCTGGATTAATTTCATGGATGAAGTAACAGTTTGAAAGAGGGCTAATGACTTGTCTTTCATCTCTTCTTCCCCTAGTCATCTCATAGAGAAGAATAAATGGTCGATAATAAAATATAGTCCTTATAAAGTATTTAACATATCAAATATTAACTTTAAATTGTGATTTATTTCTCTTGTTAAATTCTTTTTGAGTTCTGTGTTTATGTTGTTTGATGATTTCAATATTTATAAATAATGCTTCTTCAGTGCTTATTCTTTCTGGTATTTAAAGAAAGCTCCTAACTCTTTTCCTTTATTATAAGATATAGATTTTATCCTTGAGTTTTCTAGTTTTATGATTTTGTGTTTTTCTTTTCTATGGAAGCTGTTCTACCCACCTGTAACCATGTATAGAGACTAAGATTCAAGGTGCTCTAGAGAACCATGCTTGAGACAACCTACAAATTATGTACTAACTTAAATGCTTATTTAATATCAATATTGTAATTAACATATTTTCAAAACCTAAAATTGGTTGTCTAAGGGACAAGCAAACAGGTTATTTGATATTCCAGAAAAATCTGAGCAAAAGTTTGATTTATGATTTTGATTAAAGTTAATGCTTTAAAAGTCTTACTACGTTAAAAATATGAAAGACATGTAATATTTTTAGTGTAACAATTCTGTCATTAGATTACAACTTGTGTCTATATACATATATTGATACATTAAACTGACCATTTGAACTTTGTACTTGTACAATGCAAAGTTAACTATTGAAAAGAAAATGAAAATTTAACAATTCATAGAAATATGCAAAAATTGTCGGTTTAAACAGTAATAAAATAATTTCATAAGTAAATCATAAAAACACATTTTACATATGTAAACAAGATAAAAATATTTATAAAACAAATTACCCCTGTCACAATATTGGAATATCCTAGAAATATTATTAGATACAGTACAGTTCAAGTGCTAATTTCTTTAAAAATATAAACTTTTACAAACTAGTTTATTTCAACTAAAAATTAGTCTTTAAGTACATAAGATTTATCACTCTAAATAACAACAATTTTTTACTCTGTATAAAAAATTACTTGCCAGTTGAAATAGTAAAATTTGTATGTTACTGTTTTATAAGAACTACCCCCAAAATTAGGGTCAAAGAATTAAAACAGAAAGAAAAAGCTATTTCTGTCATATATCCAAATGTATAAAACCAAATGGCAAATATAAACATTTTCAGAGTTCATTTTTTTCTCTATTTGTATTCTGCTTAAAGGTTATACCCCCACCCAATTTTTTGTGTGTGTTCACAAAGGGGCAAATAACTTTGTTCATATCTGAGAAATACGAGTTCTATTCAGAAAGTACCCAGCCACATGCTATGGAAAATAGAGACATTTATTTTCCATAGACATGTATCTTTCATAGAAGATACAAGATACAGTATACATAGAGCAATGATGCCTCATTCCCCTTCAAAGAAGGTACTTCAGAACCTGGACAGTTCTTCTAATTGTAATCAGCTTCCCTATCATATTTTCCTGAATCTCATTGATGGTATGAAATCTCTTCCCCTTCAAAGATGACTTTAGTTTGGGGAAAAGCCAGAAGTTGCAGGACACCAAATCTGGGCTGTAGGGCAGCTGAATCACCTGGGTGATATGATGTTTCACCAAAAAACTGTGTTTGGGTGTGTTGTCATGATGAAGCTGTCAATCACCAATTGCCCTTTGCTTCAGCCTTCTGAATCATTGGAATAGTTTCCATTCCAATGTTCAAGCTTAATGCAAAATTCAATGCAGATTTGTTGCTCTACTTGCTCAGTCATTTTGAATGCAACACCACACAATACACATGCTCATTCAGCAGCACCTACTGCCTTCACTGACTAGTACAGTGAAGTTGTCATTGTTCACCCATGCATGCTCCAGGCCACTCTCCTTGGCTACCAGGTCATCAATGTCTCACAAATAGCTCTTATCATAGTAACAATGTCTGGACTTTTTTCTGGACAGACTTCGTAGTTCCCATTAAACCCTATGCTAGCCATCTAATTTTGTAATAAATAACTTACCCCATAGTAATTTTTTAATTCAAAAAGGTGTTTATAAAAAAGAAAACAATATATTTGTTCACCTACATGAGCATTGAGTGATTTGGCTTAGTAGCTGTGTTGCATTTATAAACACATCTTTTGGCAACTGAGAAAATCACTTTTCTTCTACTCCCTTTGGAAATAATAAGGGCCATTTATAATATAATCCTCAAAGAAATAATCTTTCCAACTACCTCAATGAACAAACCAACTTCTCCAGCTCCTGGCCCTCTAATGGAATTCTTTCCAGCAAGATCTGATAGATTCTGCCTACCTTGATGACTGTCTTGGAGTGTAGTTTTAACGTTACTCTCAGTATTTTATTTGCAAAGGTGCAAATATTAGAGTCCTTTTAATGTTTTTGGAGATTTGCTTAATCCTTAACTAGAGACTTGGCATGTTGCTGTGTGGGGCTCCACATTTGAAACACAAAGGCACATCTCCCAATCACTGCATTCAGCAGCACTGGCAGGGAATCAGCTTTAGCTCTTAGTGGTTGGATGTGCCCTCTCAACTTCCAAATCTTTTCTTTTTGTTTCCTGATATAGAAGCTTCTTTAATTGAAAGGGCCCATTTTCCACCTTGCAAATTTTGATCCAGCGTATTCTTTCTTGCAAATGTGGAAGAGTAGCAGTAAAAACAATGTATTAATTTCTTAAGAGTCATTTATCTTGACTGAGCAGAAACTAAGGGAACTCCAAATACACAAACAACAAAGAAAAACAAAAACAGGCCAAATAAGTAGGTGTCATACATTTAAACTATAATTGTATAATCAGATGTCTTTTATTTTGGCACAAATAATTACATTCAACATAATTAGAAGATTTTGATGCTATTAAATCTTAAGAACAAGTGACAGCTAACATTTAGCATAATGTCTTCTTATCCTTTGGGCTTTGTCTACAAGTGACAAAGGACTGTAGAAGTGAATAAGTTTTTGTCATTGTGGAAACTGGCAAGAGTGAATAAATTGTCTTCTTTCTCCCAAACTCTTTTCTCACTTACATATTTTTGTCAGAAATATTCTATTACAAACACTTTTTCTCCATAAACATACACTGCAGCGGGGGGGGGGGGGGGGCTGTCCTGGGCACCAGATGTGGGGGGGGGCTCCACCCGCAGAGCCCCATCCCTTCATCACGGATGAAAATAAAACTACCAAGACATGATCTGCTTGGGGAGGAGAGGTGGACAAACTCTCAGAGGAGAATGACCCAGAGCCCCTTCCTCACTAGTCTTTTATTGAGTTCAAATACACAGGAGTACAGGTTTAACATTTCAAAGAAATCTGAGGGCTTAATCAGAGTCAGTGTCTGTCAGTAAAGGGGGTTGCCGAACTTTTGGAGACATACTCATTTCCTCCTCGGACCCTTATCATTTAAATGAGAGCACTCTTAGCAAACAAAGCAGGTTTCACAGTACTTTGTGAATTCTTTCTTATTCCTTAACCCCCCCAGGGTCGCACAGCTCAATGTCATAGTTTCAGGCTTTAAGCCAATCAGGCTCAGGAAGCAGAAGACATCTCCCAGACGGAAATGGGGACTCGGGCTATGTCAGAATAGCTGGGGGGGGCAAGGGTCCATCACCCCGTCTTTGCTGCAGCCCCCTGAGTTCTTCCATGAGGGCCCCCCAAGCGGTCATGTCTGGCTTAGGTTGCCCCTTCCATGAGGAGTCTTGCCCGTCATTGACTACCAATCAAGCATTGGGGCCAGAGATGGATGAGGCAGAAGCAGTGCTCCTGCCAGGGAGATAATCTTTGTCTCCTTAGTAGGTCACATCCTCTTGACAGAACAGACCCAGATGAAGTGGGTCCCTAGGCTCTTACACAGCCCACCATGGGGTGAGGGTTACAACTCCTGAAACCAGGCTGAATGGTTGGCAGCAATACACTTCATATTTAAGGAGCCTGTCTCACAAAACTTAAAGTCCTGGTCTTAGAGTTCAAAAGAAACTTATCTATTTAATCAAACCACTCTTTCAAAGATGAGAAAATTGAATGAGGGAATCACACATGTCCAGCTGGTAGTAAAGCTATAGGTATAGACCTGAGGTCTCCCTGGTTTCTTACCTCAAAATAGAACTTACACACCAATTACTGTATTTGCTTCATGCAATTGATGCTTCTAATTATATGTCTAATTTAGGTAAGATAAATGTTTGCTAAATCCAGAATTAACCAGAAAAAAAAAACCCTAAATGGAACCAGTTTTAAGAATAAAAATGGAATAAAATTTAAAAATTTACATAAGATATATAAAATGTTCATTTTTTCATTGTTGTTCAATTACAGTTGTCCCACATTTTTTCCCATTGCTCTCCCCTGCTCCGCCCACAGTCAATCCTCGCCCTGTTGCCCATGCCCATGGGTCCTCCATACATGTTCCGTGACTTGATGCTTACCCTTCTTTCCCCTGTCATCCACATCCCCTGTCCCCTCTGGTCACTGCCAGTTCTTTGTTTCCATGTCTCTGGTTCTATTTTGCTCATTTATTTGTTTTGTTGATTAGGTCGCACTTATAGCTGATATCATACGGTATTTGTCTTTCACTGCCTGGCTTATTTCACTTAGTGTAATAATCTCCAGTTCCATCCATGCTGTCTCAAAGAATAGGAGTGTAGTATTCCATTGTGTGAATGTACCACAGTGTTCATAGTAGCACTATTTACAATAGTCAAGGGCTAGAAACAGCCTAAGTACCCATCAGTAAACGAGTAGATCAAAATTACTCTTAATAGAGAACATCTACTTCCTTTTAGTCCTCTAAGCTTTAAAAAAGCATTTAGAGCTTTACAAGTCTATAGATTGTTATGGCTAATTAAGGTGAGTTGAACACTGAATTTAGCCAGTATGAAAGACTAGATTTAGAATAAGCAAGCTACCATCTTTTCTGACATTGGAGGGGTATCTGAGATGAAAAGGGGAAAAAGCAAAAGGTAAAAAAGAATCCTTACCTGAGATCTTAAAACAAACAAACAAACTTTCTTATGCTGCCCTTGAAGGAGTTTGGTGTAGGGTAGGAATTTAGTTGTGTTATAAAGGTTTGGATTAGTTACTATGTTAGTATACTATGCAAGATAATATAACACACAGTTCCTGTTTTTGAGACTCTGAAACCACCTGCAAGAATAAAATTAATTCATAACTTGCAAGTGACTACAGAAAAGGATATCTGATCATGTGAGTTCTGGGAAAGGAAACAGCTGCTCTGCTCTGTAAAATGATTAAGGAGACACCTACACAGAAAAACCACCTTGAGAGAATTTTATATTGAGTCTAAATCAGTAGTCTTGGATTTGACTCTTAAATATTAAAAAAAAATAATGATACTTGAAGGGGTCTTTAATTCTTGAGTTTAAGAGGGTGACATAAAGTATTGCTGGTAATGAATGAACCTACATTTAGTAATTAGAATAATACAGTTTATACTGTATGTGCAAGAAGCCATACAAACTTTATAGAGGATGTAACTATCCCCCATTGCCCTTCTATTACAGCTGGTATCATTTCTGACAAGTAGCTAAGGTAGGAATTATGGTCCTAATTGTGTTATTACTCTGTACATCCTCTATGATTTCGTTCCCAGAACATTTCTCTTGGACTTTCTACTTCTTGTGTCACTTTCTTTACACAAAGTATGAGTTGTCTTTGCATGGCCAAAGCACAATTGAATAATTTTTAAGAATATTTTATTTATTTATTTTTAGATAGAGGGCAAGGGAGGAAGAGAGGAAGAGAAACATCAATGTGAGAGAGAAACATCCTTCAGTTGCCTCTCACATGTAGCCTGACCTGGCACCAAACCCTCAACCCAGGCATGTGCCCTGGCCAGGACTGAAGAGGCAACACTTTGCCCGGTGGGATGATGCCTAAGAAACTGAGCCACACCAGTCAGGGACACAGTTGAATAATTTTTAAAATTGATTCCTATAAAAATTTGGCCTTCGGGTTGCCCCTCCCTGGTTAATACCTAGGGCTCCTCCCCTTATATGTATCAGGCGCCCTGAGACCCCCCCCCAAAAAAAAAAAATGGCCCAAATGAAAGAGCAGATCAAAGCTCCAGAAAAAAATACAACTAAGCAAGGAAGAGATAGTTAGCCTATCAGATACACAGTTCAAAACACTGGTAATCAGGGTGCTCACAGAATTGGTTGAATTTGGTCGCAAATTAGATGAAAAAGTGAAGGCAATGCTAAGTGAAATAAAGGAAAATGTACAGGGAACCAATAGTGATGGGAAGGAAATTGAGACTCTAATCAATGGTGTGGAGCAGAAGGAAGAAAGAGATATTCAACCAGAAAAGAAAGAAGAAACAAGAATTCAAAAAAAAAAAAAAAATGAGAGGCTTAGGAACCTCCAGGACATCTTTAAAGGTTCCAACATCCAAATTATAGGGGTGCCAGAAGGAGAAGAGGAAGACTAAGAATTTGAAAACTTACTTGAACAAATAATGAAGGAGAACTTCCCCAATCTGGCAAAGGAGATAGACTTCCAGGAAGTCCAGGAAGCTCAGAAAGTCCCAAAGAAGTTGGACCCAAGGAAGAACACACCAAGGCACATTATAATTACATTAGCCAAGATTAAAGATAAGGAGAGAATCTTAGAAGCAGCAAGAGAAAAGAAGACAGTTACCTACAAAGGAGTTCCCATCAGACTGTCAGTTGATTTCTCAAAAGAGACCTTCCAGGCAAGAAGGGGCTGGAAAGTATTCAAAGTTGTGAAATGCAAGGACCTACACCCAAGATTACTCTACCCAGCAAAGCTATCATTTAGAATGGAAGGGCAGATAAAGTGCTTCTCAGATAAGGTCAAGTTCAAGGAGTTCATCATCACCATGCCCTTATTATATGAAATGTTAAAGGGATTTACCTAAGAAAAAGAAGATTAAAAATATGAACAGTAAAAAGACAGCAAACTCACAGTTATTAACAACCACACCTAAAACAAACCAAAAAAGCAAATAAGCAAACAGCTAGAACAGGAACAGAACCACAGAAATGGAGATTACGTGGAGGTTAATCAACAGGGGAGTGGGAGGGGGAGAGAGAAGGAAAAGGTACAGAGAATAAGTAGCATAGATGGTAGGTAGAAAATAGACAGGAGGGTGTTAAGAATAATATAGGAAATGTAGAAGCCAAAGAACTTATATGTATGACCCATGGACATGAACTAAAGCGGGGGAATGTGGGTGAGAGGGGGCATGCATGGTGGAGGGGAATAAAGAGGGGGAAATGGGACAACTGTAATAGCATAATCAATAAAATATATTTTTTAAAAATTTGCCTCAATCCATTATGTTATAGAAAACCCTGAATGGCTGTTGTCTGCTTCAACACTGTTATAACTCTCAGCTGGAATATGGATCCTCATTAGTGGCAGCTTATCAGTACATTTCTGTTCTGTATGAGCTGTAGTGATGGCAAGGGGAAGTTACACCCTATTTAGTAAAAAAAGTATCTTCTATAGTATGAAAAGAAAAGAGAACCTTCATTGATAAGAAATGATGCCCTTAAAATTCTAAAATATCACTAGTTATTCCCTAGGACTAGCAGCAGCAGCTTAGCTAGGAGCATCCCTCTTCATTTACTACATATACAAATATCACAATGGCTTCACCTTGGATGTCCATGTAGAGAGGAATGGCAAGGGAGAGAAAATAGGAGGAAATAAAACTTAGATGGGGAATATAGATAAAGATAAGGAAATAGAAAGAGAAAAGCGACACCTGGATAAATAGAAGAATCTATATTTCTCTTGTGTGGGAGTGGAATAGCAGGCTAATGAGGAGACAGAAAATTTGGTTTGTGGCACTAGAAAGTAGAATTTTAAAATAATACGTTGAAGGGTATAAAAAATCAATATTTTCCACTGCCCTTGCTAAATTTTTAGCTGTAGATTATTTGTGATGGGATGAGGGATATATGCCTTTGAGGATGGTTCCATGATTTGAAATTTATTTGTAGGAACTTGAAAGTATAGGTAAGTCAACATTGTTTACATTTCATATGAATCATCTTCACCTTGACGTTCTCTGGGACCTGCCACAACAGATCAATGTGTCTCAATGGGAAACCATTTGTCATAGGATATTTTTCAGGAGTCCATGTGTTTCATAGTAAATTTAACATCCCAACTAGAGATTTTATAGACTAGGATAGGATTTCAAGGATTGGAAATAAATATTTATGTTCTTACTGTGTTGCTATTGCTGTGTTAGGTGCTATTGGAGTTGCATAAGACTCAAAAGATATTGTCCCTGAAATAAAACAATATGTAGTTAGCTAATGGGAATAGAATATGAGGAAAACAAGGAAGTACTTTAGATGTGATAAAGAGTAAGAGCATTAAAGAGGCACAGAGAAGGGTCTACGAGTCTGAATCCTAGCTCAGCAGCTTGCAAACTACACACCCTTCAGTGCACCGATTTCAGTAAAATGAGAATGAGCATGTCACGCTCACAGAATGATTGTAATGGTTAAATAAGGTCAAATGTGAAAAGCACCAAACACCATTGTTTCAGGCACCACAGACACACACACACAGGACTATATCTCTGGATCAGGGAAGGCTGACTGCGTTTAAATCCAAGCTCTATTTCTCGTGAGTGTGGGGCAGTCAGAAATTCCATCTGTATCTGTGTCTTCATTTGTGTAACAGGAGAGTGTGACAAAAGGAACTCACAGAGCCATTTTACTGATTATGAAAACAAATCAAACGGAATACTTGACATAGTACCAGGTGAATATTGCTATTTATTTTGTCACTTTTTTATAGTTTCTTGGTTTTGTTTTGATTCATTCTGTTTGTACAGATTTCTTTTTTAATTTTTATTTTAATTGTTGATCTTGTACAGTTTTCTGTCTTTTACTCCCACCCCAGCCCACCACCCCAGCCCTCCCCACCTCCCTCCCATTTCCACCCCCCATAGTTTTTGTTCATGTGTCCTTTATACTTGTTCCAGATTTCTTTAAAAAGATTTTATTTGTTTATTTTTAGAGAGAAGGGAAGGGAGGGAGAAAGAGAGGGAGAGACACATCAACGTGTGGCTGCCTCTCACGTGGCCCCCACTGGGGACCTGGCCCACAACCCAGGCATGTGCCCTGACTGGGATTGAAACAGTGACCCTTTGGTTCACAGGTCCATGCTCAATCCACTGAGTCACACCAGCCAGGACTGTTTATACAGATTTTAATAGCAAATACAAAAACATGCATTATATTTGAGTGTGATATACTGTGACCATAAAAGGCAGACGCTGGGCTGCTTAGAGTGGAACTGGCTGGGCTGGAATGCAGACTTGAGGAGAGTCGTTGAGGACTGCACTAAAAAATGCTGGCTCCGATAGGGAAGGGGCACCAAGCCTCCAATAGCTGACACACAAACACTATAAGTAAATAAAGAATGGGCCCACAAAGCCCAATAAAAAGGATTTCTTCCCACAGGGAAGAGATGTAGTTAGCTGTACCAGACTGAGTGATATACAATGTGGACGACAAATTTTTCTTCCTTTGGGACCTGTCTTTGTGTTGCAAACTAAAAGGGAAAAAAATCAATGCAGAAACAAGCAGAAGCCTCAGTCCCACGCTTAATCATGCTCCTGTAAGGACACTAATGCCCTTATTGCTGACTCTTTTATTTCCAAACTCTCCATGGTGCCATATTCCAGATAAGTTGCTTGTTAGAAATAATGGTCTTTGCATTACACATACATTTTCCTTTCTGTAAACAGGCTCTGCTTTCTCCTATAGACGGTGAACTGAGCTGGCTTCCTCACTCGGGCTTTTGCTATTGTGTTTTTTGGATTTTTGCCTTTGGACTAATATTTTGAAGTACTTTTTTGCTATTGGAAAAAAAAGCTTCAGATGTTTTATGTCAAGTTGTTAATACTCTATGAAAGTTGTGATTTGAAAGTTTATCAGTTTATGAAATAGAGGAATCTACTTCAGAGATAAACAAATAATGTTTACTCATTCTGCAATGGCATATGTTAACTTTTATTATATTTATATGAAAATATTCCTTTCAAAATCAAGGCAAATAATCTCAAGGTCACTTCATTTCTAATTTAGTATAAAACATGTATTAATTTACATTATTTTTCACAAAGTACATTATGATTTAATAATAATATTTTCATTAAAATAAGAAAAATGTATTCTTACAAATGCTATTAATACCATTGTACAGTAATTAGCACTCACTCAGGGTGACTGCAGACTTAGAAGGTGGTTCTAAATGACTTTGAACATTATGTATTAGTAGTAACAAAATGACAAGAATACAATTTTTATGGACTCTAAATAAAGAGTCCATCTAGACATACACTAATTATTTTGTCTAGCAAGCCAAAGTTTTAAAATGATTTATGTATGTAGAGGTGCATATGTGATCGAATTCTCATAAAATATTCCCATTTAAGCTATGTTCCTTTTTTTTTAACCCTCACCCAAGGACATGCTTATTGATTTTAGAGAGTGGAGAAGGGAGGGAGAGGAGGAGAGAGAAACATTGATTGGCTGCATCTCATAGGTGACCTGACTGGAAACCAAACCCACACCTAGACATTTTCCCCTGATGGGGCTCGAACCCATGACCTTTCAGTTTATGGGAAAATGTTCCATAAACTGAGCCACACTGGCCAGGACTAACCAATGTTTCTTAAATTAACTCATTAGTTGATTAAGCTAGCATTATAATTAAACATTATTTTGTAAAGTTTGATTTTCCTCAATTCTTCTGTTATCCATTTAGTTAATATTTTCATGAAAACTCGGAGAGTCTAAGGTTGGTGATCTATTCATTAGTCTTTAATGACCAGATCTGTATGTGGAAACACATTGGTAAGATGTCATTATTTTAAAGAAGTTTAGTAGCATCTAAGCATTCATTTTACTAATCAATTGAAGAACAATTTATTCAGATAGAAATAAGGTCATGTTTCCTCAATATTCAAAATTAAAATGTAGGAAAATTGCCACTTTCTTGTATTTCCATTTAACTAAAATAAATTTAGCTTCACCAACCTATGCATAAATTGTCTATTATAATAAGAAGGGGAAACATCAAGACCCTATGTATGTTCTTAAGACGTAAATATGAATTCCAATGAGTAACCAAGTAATAGTATATTAAATTTAGACCTAAGATTCCCGGTCCCTCATAAGTAAAAATTTCAAAAACATATCCCCCCCTTATCTTAATACGTAAGTTTCAAAAAGGAGATAACATGAGAAAACTTATATGCAAAATATGGTTGTAATCAGATAGCCAAGGAAAGAAAAAAGGGAAAATAAATGAAAGAGCTATTTTGTAGATATGTTATTTGGTAGAAGACAAATTTGCAAAAAAAAAAAAAAAGCCATTAACAAATGGAAAGCTAGTGGTGTGACTAAAACTTACATACTGTAACATTTTTTATCCATATGTACTTTTTTATCCTCTTCTTGACCTATAGATAATTTTGTGGGGACATTGTACTAGCTCTGAAGGCATTTTCAAACTTCCTGCAGTCAGGTACTTGAGGGGCTTTCGTTGTTTTATATTGATCTGTTTGGGTACTAGGAACTGAAGGGTATGAAGCCGAATTCTGAATTAAACAACTTATACATCTTATCTAAAAAGCTAATTATATCGTTTTACTTTTTGTTACGGTAGAATAGTTTGTACTTCTTAAGATTTTATATAAATGGAGTTACTCAGTGTGTACTCATTTCTCTGACTTTTCGCTCAGCATAATTGCTTTGAGTTTAATCCCTGTTGTGTAAATCACTCATTCATTTTTGATGTTGGGTGTTCTAGTGTGTGGCTATGTCACAGCTGTCTATCCATCTCCCTGTCGAGGGCATCTGGGTTCTTTCCAGTGGTCCTCTGAACCAGGGGAGAGGAGGGAGAGTGGAAGGGGTAGAAGGGAGGAAGTGTAAGTGGGCACTGGGAAACATTCAGCAGTGATAAATATGTGAAACTATCTCCGTTGCAGTGATGGTTTTATGGATATAAATATGTCATAACTAATTAAACTATATATACAAAATATGGGCAGTGTTAAAATATTAATATTTAGCCTTTCTAATTTATTTTATCCTAGTAAGATTTTTTTTTTATATTTTCCCATTGTTGTGAAAAGATCTGGGCAGATATTATCCCAAACATAAGAGTATCAATGTTTTTTCTCAGTATTTAGTTATTTCTTCTTTATCTCATTCTAAAACTTAAAGTGATTTTCATAATTGTGCATAAGTGTCAAGGGTGATTTTGTTGCCAGATAAAGTTTTAATGACACATTTACCTTCTATGAGTAAGACGGGACTTAATATGGAGAATATGCTTGGTCAATGCACTTTTAAAATATCCAAGTCAGGTTTCTTTTCTCTGCCACTTGGATAAAACATTTTTATTCTGCTTCCTACATAATGTCCTCAGGCAATTTTTTTTTCAGTTTTCCCATGTATTCTTTTTTGTCCTAGTATATATTATACCTTTATTTTATGGAGGTGGTAGAGAATGCTTAAGTTCATTATGTAAATACTACCGAGTGTTAACCAAATAAATTTTTTTTGAAGAGAGAGTGCATGATTCATTACAAAGAGCTTAAAATATTACTGAATGATAACAAGTGTCAGTTTATGAGATTATTCATTCATACCCCGTGGGCATAACTATAACAGCTAATGACTTATTCAGCATTTAGTTGAAAGCAAATTCAATAATTTGGTGGGCTAGTTTTTGCACTCTATCAGTATTTATGAAGCATTAGCAGCACTCAGGTGAAAATGTTGTGTCATGAAAGGTAATTTCTTTTGCTTTATGGCCACATGACAGTGGCTGCTGAACATCATTGCTAATCAACAATGAGTTGCATATTTAAATTAATGGCTCACTTGCATACTTTATAGATTCATAATAAATATTGAAAATTAAGATATTGATATTTATATTAAACTTTTTGAAACTTATTTTTGTGAAAACCGTATGATAAACTGTATTTGCTGCTTATCACCCTACATCAGCCTGGGTAAACCACCAAACTGTATTAGAATTTTTTAATCTGGCAAAGAATTTCTCAGGTCCCTTCCAATTACATTCCTGTATAATGATTCTAACTTTTCTATTGCACGTCTTTTATGATGGACCAACAACTTCTGTTCTATTGTAGCTGGCTCTCTTTTCTGCCTGGCTCTTCACACACAGAGACACACATTCACACAAACACACACAATAAATTAGAACACAGCTAAATGGCTTGTGTTGATCCTAGTGTAACAATATATGGAGATTCTGCCACTGCTCAAGCAGCTGGGAAAATGCGTTTCCACGGTAGGCTGTTGCCCACAGTGTGGGTGCCCTGCACTGTTGGTGCTGTGATTGTGACCGATTTTTACTTTGGCCCCAGTTTCCAGCTAATCAGGTTTTCTGACTTCAATTGACAAAAATTTTAATTTGTTTCAAAAGTCAAGCATGTATCCATAAAATGAATGTACACATTTTCTTTTTGAGGCTTTCTGAATTTACAGGAGTTTTGCAAAGTTCTATGAGAATAATAATTAACAGGCAAATATGTAACAAATAATTCATGAAAATTATATGGCAACAGAGCTAAGCTTTTTTTACATCATTTCATTATTTTGAAATGAACACACTCTGGCTTATGTTTCATTTAGCCCATGCAAATCCCTTTCTCACAAAGTAAACTACCATTTTACTAGATCTGCCTTACTCTGACACAATTCTCCAGCTTGAAGTTAATATTTCAAATTTGATATACAGAGTTTCTGTATAGCATACCCTTTCCACAGTTGCTGGGTTTCTCTAAGTTTGAGAGTAAATCACCTGTTAGAATTTCAACAGATAGATGCCTGGAGCAGCCAGTTTGAAATAATAAAGTGTCTTTGTGAGCACTATCACTTTTTAAACATCTCTGGTTATAGAACAAGTAAACCAAATGTAGCAGACTTTTTATCAGACATGATAGCAGACATTCCAGAGCAACGAATGAATTCCACTGGAGTTCTGGCATCTATCTGCTTTGCTTGTCCTTTTTTAAAAGCAAAGCCATTGAATTTATGCTGTTTTAGGACATTGCTTCAGAAGTCTCCAAGCCTGTTTTAGCACATGTAGAATATAAGCACGGTTCTTTAGAACTATACAGATTAATACCAGTAGAATCTGAGAAGGCTTAAGAATGAGAATTTAGCAGACAATCACAAGAATCTATAAAGGTAAAATATTTGCAGTCAATTACCAAGCCAAGGTGAATCAACCTTTAGGTCAGCAACTCTTCATGTCCATTTCTCCCAGGTAGCTATTACAAATGTTGCATTAAAGAAAAAAATGGTTTGTAATTGAGTAGATGTCACTAGAAACTCTCTAGAAATCTTAGTTACCTGACATCTTTCATTGATTTCTCTTATATTAGAAAGTGAAATGTCAGATACCATTAACTGCATTTTTATAATAAATAGCTACAGCAGGAGTAATAGCTAAATGAATGTAGTTCCTGTCTAATACACAATGGATGAATTCATTTAAATGTATTCAATTTAGATGAATGCAACATGCCTATATTCATTACAGCTATACATAACTGTGGGATGAATTGATGGGGTAGTAATTGCTACCTTTATAAATGGGACAGAATAATCAGTCTAGAGGAAGAACCTATTTTTTAATCATATTTTATATACCCACACAACAAACGCATTTCGAAATCTTTCTTTCATGTATAGAAATTTTACCCTTCAATTTCCAGCAGATGTGGTGATTGTAAGTGTGGCCTGTCAGTAGTCCTACATTTCTTGAGGGTTGCTGAGGATTGCTATTTGTCTCATGGGAAGTGACAGGGAACTAAAAGTCTCAATTTCTTTTTATATAAAGGGACTGTCATTTGGCATATGGAGCTCAGCTGTGTGCATTACATAACACGGGTTAGATTAGTCTCATACCATACATCATTCTTCTTTGAGTTCAGCAAAGATATAACGATTCAAATGTGATTTAGCTGACATTTTTCTAAATAATAGACTATTTTGAGAGAAGTTTTAGGTTTATAGAAAAATTAGACAGGACAAACAGTGAGTTCCCATGTATTTTTCCCAACTCTTGTGCATAGCTTCCCTTAGTATTAACACTTTGAATTACTATGGTGGGTTAGTGTGTAATCAATGAACCAATATTAATGCACTATTATTGACTAAAGTCCAAGTTTACATGCAGGTTCATGCTTTGAGTTGTACAATTATATGAGTTTTGACACCAGTATACATATCCGAGGCTTTCCAATTCTCTCCCATTTAACAGAAAAAATAACCAGGCAAAAAATCAGAAAGATTTCAAATGTATTTATTCCTTCCTCATCACATTTATGCATTCATTAATCAATGTTTGCTGGGCATAAACTCTAGCCCAAGGACTACAATTTAATGGATTCAACTACTTCCCTGACTCGAGGTAAATTTACATGTATTTTCCTGCCCCTTCTTTTTCTCTGTTACTTAGAGATACTGCCTTGGTTTACTGGTGAGGGCTGGAACATTCTCTGTGAGAGACTGATATTCATTGCCTCTTGATGAACTAAGTCTAAATTGGGTCCAACAAGACTCATTTGTTTATATGGGTTTTACTTTTCCATTGGTTGTTAAAACTCTAAAAGCCAATCCCTGACTTTTATGAACTTGTGCAATGCGGCATCTATAGCTGGGCAATAAGCAATCTGGAAATTATAATCCTCCTCCCCTTTTTTTTTCATGACAGACAAGTATAATTAAGCGATATTGTAGATGCTGCTGCTGTGATTATCTTAGCATGCACCTGGGACTGCATTATACACTTTCTGAAGTGTTTTTCCGGTAGGAGAACTATACATTAATTTATGCCAAGGAAGCTAAATTTGGTAGTATAGAGTGCTGATGAAAAGTGGTTCTAATGGAAATGCATGTGTTTTCAAAATAATCTCTGTTCAAATGCAGCCAAACAGCAAACCTCTCCAAAATAAGAAGTTATACAAACAAACTTTAAATATTTAACTCTTGCCTCATGAACAAAAATGCACACATCACTTTAGCATCTTTCCAGTAATTTTGTCATTCCTTTCAGATTAGAAATGATATTGAGCTGTCCCCAAAGAATTCCACCCAGACACTATTTCACATATTTAATGTGGCTGTGTTTATCTTCTCATCTGGACAACTTGAATGAGTCATTACTAAGTAGGACAAGTACCTTTTCAATCCCAGGAAGTAGCTGACATCACACCTGCCTGGCCCTTGAATCAAAGGTCTGACTTTGTTCATGTCCAATCCAAGTTTAGGAAACCAGCTCTTGATTATCAACAAATTGTAAGGGAAATGATCAATTACATTAAGATAGGAGGATCATTGCAAATTACCAATTTGTATTCTGACAGTAAAACTATGTGCCGTTGCCACCCTGCATTATTTTAAGATAATTTTTCAATAACCTCCTTAGACTTTAGAAGATACATTTTTAAAGAAAGGAAAAAAGATTGTTCTAAAAGTCTACATGATATGCCTTGCCATTGCTAGGGGAGACCAAGTTATCTTTTAAGCAGTGCTAAAAGCATTCTCTGCCTTGTTATTCATTCATTTCACTTAGTCAAATATTTGTTAAGTTTCCTCTAAGTAACTAGTTTCATGCTAGATGCTATAGAATGCAAAAACCAATCTTTTAATAAAAGAAGTCAGTCACATCTTTAGGGAAATTAATATTAGTAATACTGATGTTAATTACACACCTATGAAACAATCTTGACTATTTGTGGAATTCCTAAATAGTCTAGCAGTTAAAAAATAATATTATGAGACAAAGACATCTGAAAATCCTAATTATGTAAATAAAATTTGAAGTTCTAGCAAGGCAGTGTTTCCATACAAGATGATGGCTGACATTGAGAAGGCCTCCTCTCATGTGCCCAAATTTTCTTTGGAAAATAACAATTGCATTGTAGACTCATGGGAGAATGACATTATTTTAAGGTAATTTTCTAGTTCATATACACACGATGATACACACGCAGACACACAGACACACAGAAATACCCAGACATCATGCCTGCATTTTACTACGCACTGAACTACGTGTTTCCATAAAAATGATCTCATTTTTATATTCGCAACAAGCCAGTAGCCTACTCATTGTTTCTCTTAATTTATACTGAGGTAAGTGAAACCTTGAAAGTTTAAACTCCTGTAAGATAAAGTCTGAGATTAGGGCTACTCAGTCTTCAAAGACTATTTTTTTCCTATCAACAAAACAAAACAAATATAAATGAATAAGTGCTCTGAAAAGAGTTCTGCTTCCCCAATCTCTTGTAGAGATACAGGAAAACAATGAGGACCAAAAGGGTTTTCTGAATCAGCAGCAGCTGCTTGCTACTTGAAGGGGAAAATGCCCTCTCTCTGAAGCAGGGTTTTATGTGGGGCAAATGCAATAGAACTGGTTAGAGAACATTAGAATTCTTGCAGCAATCTCTTACACATAACAGTGAAAGGTCAAATGAGAGTTTTTAGGCAAAGAATATGAATTCAATCCTCAAAACTCTGAGCTGGTATTATTATCAAGGCGATATGGAGAACAGTGATTGATTTTTTTTCTCTCCCTTTTTAATAATCGGGGCACATATTCACAGCCAGTAGAAACAGGACTACCACCTCATATTTTCCTAGTGCCCACCTCTCAGCTCCAAGAGCTGTATAGATTTTTAAAATTAAAATTATTCCTCTAACTCTCCCTGGGAGCAAGGGGTTCTGTATCATGCTAAATCTACATAAAAGTTCACAGAGACAGCTCAGAGTTATGCGATGTCTGGATAAAGGCTAAGTCATTGGGGCAGCCTCAAGCCTGGTGATTCATAGCTCTGAAGTCAGGCAAACTTGAGTTTGAATCCAGTGTCTGCTCTGCAGCACTGATTGAGTTTCTAAATGTGTTTGTACCTTGCCTTTCATATCTTTATATGGGATAATAAATAATACTGCATCAGGTTAGTGTGAAGATTAAGGGAGTTAAGATGTGTGAAGTGCTTGGCAGATTTCTGGTTTGCAAGGAGCACTCAGTTGATGTCCGTGTGTAATCAGGATTACAATAATAAAAACAATTCAGTAGTAAACATCTATATTTCTAAATAAATGCATCACTCCAGTCAGAATATTTGCAAGTTTACAGATGCACCTATTATATGCATGAATGTAAAATTCTTAGTGTGGAAAATGTACATTTTCTCTTCTCTCACCCAAAATATTAATTATGAAAAGTAATTAATGACTATAGAAATATTACTGAACTGCAACATAAAATGCCCAATGGTGATACCTAATATTTTAAAAATGACTCTTGTCATATATCTGTCATGTTCAATTTGTAATTCATTTCAACCTTTTAATGAATCATTGAGGATTATTAGCAATTTTTATTTTATAATTTTTTTCTGTTAAATAAAGTTCCCTCTCTTCATAGGCAAACTGTGAGAAGAGAAATTTAAATAACTAGCGAATCAGGGATGATAAAATTTTGCAACTACTATATTATTGTGATCATGCATTTTTTCTTATTTTCAAATTTACTGATACTGAGAATAAGTGGATATTTTACTCCTTTTATATTTATTCCATATCTCTAAGTATATTTTTAAGTTAAACAATTTTTTAAAAAGTAAATATCACCTTCATTTGCCTTCAAGGTGATTTGACCAATAAAAATACCCTGTAATTCAACAAAAAGGCAAGAAATTCAATACAATGGGTTAAAAAAAAAACAGAAAAAAAAGATTTTCATCCAATAATTTTTAAATTATTCTACTTTATTTTTATTGCAATAGCATTGGCTTGTAATATAAGTTTTAGGTGTGCCACATTATAATTTGCCATGGGTATGCACTACCTCATGCTCCCACATAAAGTCTGGTTTCCATCCTTCCCCATGCAAGTGCATCCCTCCACCAGCTTGCCCTCCTTCCACTCCACTTTGCTTATTGTAACCAATAGTCTGTTGTCTCTTCTAACTTCTGTTTGTTTGTTTGTTCAGCTGTTTTATTTTTGTGGTTTTGTGGAATATTAAAAATTATGCTTAACTAGTATAAACTAGTTAAATTCTATAGTAACATCATTATCACTCTATCACAATTTACAGTGTTTACCTCTTTACATGTAATTATTCAATACTAGACTGTAAAATTCTGAGGTAAAGACCCAGTAAGAAATTGAAACTTAGAAGTTGCTTAACAAGAGATTCTTGAATGGATGACTGCATGGTTGGATGGATGAATGCATGGTTGGATGGATGAACGCATGGTTGGATGGATGAATGCATGGTTGGATGGATGAACGCATGGTTGGATGGATGAATGCATGGTTGGATGGATGAACGCATGGTTGGGTGAATGAGGCAGCATAACACAGTGGAATGTATGCCCTGCTTTAGCATTGACCTGATTTTATACAAGTCATGATATGACTAACATTATTTTGCCTCTTTTGCTAAATGATGGGTGCAGACTATATGATAACTCTTCTACTACTAGCCTGAAACCTTACATGCTAGCCTTCTGGTACATAACACTGAAGCAGTTCAGCTCCGTCTCCATTGGTATTCCAGTTGCACACACGAGTACCAGCCTGCCTCATACCAAGTAATATCATGGGTCACTTGGGTTATGGTTCTTTTACTCAGCTCTAGTTCTAGTATCAGTGTTCAAATATTTCCAAAGATTTTCAAGGATTCATTTGTTTATGTTCTACTGTGATTCCTTTGACCCTACACAACTCTTGGAATGAATTCTCCTTTGCCTGATATTTCTACCCACAGGTCTCAGTTTCCTCATTCTGATCCCCAGTCATGTGCTATTAGGTTTATGCTCTTACTTCTGGCTTGTATGGATACACTGGATTGTGAACTCTATGTGCTGGTGCTATTAGTATCTCTCTTGTACACTCTTGCTCTCTTAATAGGAAAACTGGGATATGCCCTGGTGAATATCATTAATCCTTAGGAGGAGGAGAAATGGGTATATTAGCACTTTTCTTATCAAGAAAAATGAAGCAAAAAAATGGCATATGTAATTTAGTCTGATGACTTTGTAAAACATTAATATTCAGAGGAGGTAGTATATAACTAAAATATTAGTAGAACTCTCCTATAACAGGTTTAATTGAAAGGCATGTAATATCAACATTAAATGATGTTTCAGAAATAAAAGATGTCTAAATGAAGAGACCAAGGAAAACTGGAGAAATTTTACTCCTGGCCATTGAGCTATTGTCATAAAATCACCTACATAATATAGAATAATATGAAAATCCATTTAATCAGATTCATTCTGAATTCTCGGTTATTACCCCTGTCCCACACCTAGTTAATAGAGCTAAGGCATTTTTAAGCACTGAGACAGAGTTGCTCAATATAAAGGCACATAATCAGTTTTCTAAGATTGTTGTTCAAGAGTCATAACAAAGTAAAAAGAACTGTGGGTAAACCAAAGTAGTTCCTAGTTCCAATTCCATCCCTAAAATTATGCTAAGAAAGTGCATTAAAAAAAAAATCCTAGTGACAATGGCTGGATGAGAAATCATGGTTTTCCTTGGTTCTCTGCCTACTAAATCAAGAGACCAGGTTCTACTTCAATGCTGTTACCCTGCCTCAATTCTCAACAGTAGCTGCACTAGCAGGCCCTTACCCCAATTCTTTGAGTTACTGGTTTTGTCCTAAAACGAGAGTCCATATTCTCATCCGTGAGTACACCTGTCTGGTAGCTTTTACCTCCTACCCCCCATTAGCTAGAATGTAACCAAATTCCTACTCGGACTCTTTTAGATAGATAATCCAGAAACACGGTATAGTTTTGCTATTTGCTAGTGGCATGTATGGTATTCCTGCTCTTTATCATGTGTGTTAGCCTCTTATACTTTCACTTAGATGATTATTTTCTCATGTCTCAACTAACTGACTTCCTCATTGCTTCCCCTAACCATGTGAGAAGCTGCCTACATTTTGTGTGCTTGCTTTCTTGTCTGTGCAGTGATATCCTGTGATTTAGGTTTATGGCCTGATTTCTTTTTATAGACAGTAATTTTGAAGAAACAAAGCTAAAAGCCATCCTTTATTTTATTCATCCATTTTTACATATTTATTTAGTATCCTCTACGTTACAGTTGCCAGCCATTATTTTACTTAGGCATTGGGATAATAGAAAAGAACTTGTAGAATAATAGGAGACATGAATATGTAAGCCATCATTCTCCATTAATTTATGCATATTAAATAAGCACCTATTCTGAGTTAGACAATACATTGACATCGTGGACACAAAAATAAATAAAACAGTTTCTGCCTTAAAAGGATTTATGGGAGTAATAGTCATAAAAACAGAACATAGACTGTCATGTGGCATGTCTACTTGAATTAAAGAGGGTGATATGGGGGCATGAGCTGCTTCAAGATGATACTGATGAGGCAGGAAGGAGATTTCGTGGTATATTAAGGGGATTGCCCTTAGAGGGAGATGGTAAAGCATAGCTGTATATTACCGTGGGAGGTAGGCATAAGTTATTTGAATTTAAATCCTCTCTCCACTTATTAACTCAGTGACCATGAGTGTGTGATCTCTCTAAGTGCCAGTTGTTGTATCTGTAAACTGTATATTTGGATAGCATTTATTTTTATAGGATTGTGAGAAATAAATGTGATAATTCGCATACTTAGCCTAATACCTGGCACACAGTTTTTGCTCAATAAGTACACATCACTATTTTTTTACAGACAGTGAGAGAATTCAAGAGTATTGCTCTAACAGGTAGGAAAAGCACGATGTGTGGTGAGAATAGCAAGTCCTAACACTAATGATCTTGGTGAGGCTAAATTACATGACACATAGGAGAATGACATAAAACAATGCAATCAATGTCCCAATAAAATATTAGTTATTTTTGTGTCCACGATGTCAACATATTGTAATGGAGAGGCCTTTTAGTGTTTGAGATGAGCCATTGGCTAGGTGCTGAGTATCTCAGTTAGGCGAGTCAAGCAGAAGAACAAGCTGAAAACCAATGATAACAATAGGAGTTGGTGATGACCGGGCTCCAGCTGAGGGCTTCTTTGGGATAGTTCATTACATTTTTATGGATAACTTAGGGATAAGGATAAGGCTGAACAGAAAGTTGCTTTCCCTGTGCCATAAATTTCCAAAAGATAATAAGCCTAACTACGTTATTTCAGTCACCATAAAATTAAATACCAACTTGAATGATATGATATCCAGTTACGCTATTAGAGAGAAATGTAACCAACACTTTTGCTTCTTTTTTTTAAAGGATTTTCCAGAAAATGAGAAGTCCACAGCAAAGGCCCTGGAGGATGTAAAGGCAAATTTTTACTGTGAATTATGTGACAAGCAGTATCATAAACACCAAGAATTTGATAATCATATTAATTCTTATGATCATGCACATAAGCAGGTAAGCAAAATGGGAGAAATCCTTCATATTCCTGGATCTATACCTTTACAACAGAACATATCCAATTGACCTTATTTATTATCATCTAAGATGCCAAGGTGAAACCATTTTATATCTTCTTTTTCCCCCTAAAAAGTTGTTTTCTGTCTAAACATTAGTGAAAGTTTTTTTGTAGAAGTAGCATAAAACCATAGGTGAATTTAGAGGTGATCTAAGAGTATACTGACATTTATTTTAGAATTGTAGGGAATAGTATATAGGGAAACCAGAACTCCATAAAAATAGTGTCATATTCAACACCACCTAGCTGGTTAGTGGCAGAACTACAATGCTGGGCAGAATAGGACAGAATGTGTTATACAGTTCTTTCAAGAGTTCCAAGGTGTAGGGATAGGGAATAGCAGGTCTTGGAAAAATCATTCCAAATAAAAGGTTATGTTTTCCCAAGAAAACTCTATTAGGAGAATCAGTGGTTACTTAGCAAGTGAACCATTTCAAAGAAACAGAATCTCCCTTAAAACGGAGGAGTAATGGCAGGTGGAAACATTTTATTTCTTGTGTGTGTGCGTGCATGTGTGTGTGTGTGTGTGTAATAGTGTAGATATCCCACACATAGCAACATATATTCTGTGTTTTAATCCATCTGTAGAAGAGAAGGCTATTGTTTCCATCCTGTTAGATTTTATCTTTGCTGCATGAGTTATGGAAATATCGGAATTTAGGAATTAAGAGTATTAAATACAATTAAGAAAGAAATCCTAATATGGACAAAGAATTATTGCTACCAGCTATGAGGAGGTGCATCGTCCTGATGTCAAATGGGCCAGATATTGGAATACATGGTTATGTTTTATATTATCTAGACCTAAAATATTTATGCACAGTGAGTAACAATAAATATTTTGACTCACATCACTCATATTTATTGAGTGCATAGAAAATACCTGGCCTGAGGAGATACATGCAAGACAGTTTCTGTTTTTAAAGATATGGCATGTGTACATAATTGCATTTCACTGAAAAGAGCAAGAGCTACAGGGTAAATTGTTTTGAAATTGTAATCCCTGAATCTCTGTTTCCATAACAACTACTTTAGGAACTCGTTAATAATGCAGATTCCCAGATTATCTTTCAGATATTCATATTCAATAACTCTGAGATGGGTCTCAGGAACATGCATTTTTTAACAATATAAAATGGAATTTTTCAAACACATAAAAATGAACTACATGTCTCCAATCCAACTGCAACAATAATACATTTTCTTTCATTTTTACCAACTCTGCTCACCTTTCCTCCCCCCTCCACCACCACGCACTATTTTGAAGCAAGTTCAAGACATCATATCATTTCATTTGAAAGTCTTTTGAGATATATAATTATACTTAAATAGTATAGTCTCTGTCATATCTAAAAATTAACAGTGATCTCTTAATATCAATTATGGCCTTCTTTCCTTAGTTGTCTCATAAATGCTTTATGAATCTAAGTCGATTCAAATCAGGATCCAAAAATATACTTATGGTTGACGTGCCAACCAAAAACGTATTTTAGGAAACCATTGGTCCTTGAAAAAGTGGGTTTGAACTGTGCAGGTCTAATTATGTAAAGATTTATAAAAATAAATATGTTGGAAAAATTTTTGGAGATTTGAGACTATTTGAAAACATGAACAGATGACCTGTGTAGCCTAGAAATACTGAAAAAATTCAGAGAGAGAGTTGTGTGTGTGTGTGTGTGATGAATGTATAAAGTATATGTAGATGCTAGTTTATCACTTACTACCATAAAATATACACAAATATATTATAAAAAGTTAAAAGTTAACAAAATTTATGCACAAAACACAGGCAGCACATGGTGCCATTCACAGTTGAGAGAAATAGAAACAAGTGAAAATACGTGGCATTAAAATTAGGACTGAGAAAATTACTGTAGTGCCTCCTGTGCACTGCTGTAGCATTTCGTAGCCACCTCCTGTTGCTATGGCAAGTGTTTCTAGTATACGCTTAAAACACCTTGTGAGGCTAATTCTCCCTGCATGAGCAGTTCCCTCCAGTAAGTGGTGAACTACTAAAAAGTGATCTCTCGCAGTTCTCTCATATTTTCCATCATATTTAGTGTAATGCTGCATACCTTGAATAACACCAGAGGACCCATGCCAAGTGCCCCTAGTGATTCTGAAAGTGTTCCCAAGAATCAGAGAAAAGTATTGATGTTACAAGAGAAATTTGAATTACTTGGTATGTAATACAGGGTGAGGTATACAGCTGCTGTTGCCCATCATTTCAAGATAAATAAAGTCAATATAAGGACCACTGTAAAAAAAGTGAAGCTGTCATTGCAGCTATGCCAGCAAGTGTGAAAACCTTGCACTTTTTGCAAAATACCATGTTATGTCATATTAAAAAATGCAGCTTTTATATGGATGCAAGACTGCTATAAGAAAAGCATACCTATAGACTCAAACATGATTAGAAAAAAAAAAAAAAAACAAAGACATTACATGACAACTTAAAGCAGAAGGAAGGTAAAACATCTAATGCTGGAGGATTTTATGATAGCAAAGAATGGCTTGATAATTTTAGAAAGAGATTTGACTTAAAAAAAATATCAAGACACCAGGAGATGCATCTTCTGCTGATGGGGAGGCAGCAGAGAAGATCCCAGGTGCCATTAAGAAAATCATTTAGCAAAAGGGATGTTTGCCTGACCAGGTTTTTAAAGCAGAAAAAAGTTCCCTGTTTCAAGGGGTAGGGTGGAATGAAAGCTGTGGAGGAAATTTATCAGCAAGAAAGAGAAGAAGGGAAGCCAGCACCAAGATTTGAGGCAGGACAGGAATATGCTAACTCTCCTGTTTGTGTAAATGCAGTTGGGTTCATGACTAGGATTGCCCTTATGGATAACACTTCTACCCATGAGCCTAAAAGAAAAGATAAATACCAGCTGCCAATCTTTTGATTGTACAACAAGGAGGCCTAGACAATGAGGATCCTTTTTCTGGTTGGTTCTATTGGTGCTTTAGGTTTTCCATTCCATCTTTAAATTTAACTCCTCTAATTTTTTTCTGTGAAAGTATATTTTTTATTTTTATTATTGTATTTTTCCATCACCACTTACCTCCCTTATGTCCCCCTCTCCTACCCCACAATCACCACACTGTTATCCATGACCATGAGTCCTGTTTTCCTTTTTGCTTAATTCCTCCACCTCGTAACTACCCCTATAGCTGTCATCCAGTTCTCTATCTCTCAGTCTGTTTCTGTTTTGCTGGTTAATCCAGTTTGCTCATTAGATTCCACATGTGAGTGAAATCAGATGGTATTTTTTTCCTTTCCTCATTGGTTCATTTCACTTAGCATAATGTTCTCCAGGTCCATCCTTGCTGTTGAAAAGGGTAAATTTTTCATCTTTTTTTATGGCTGAGTAGTATTCTATTGTGTAAATGTTCCATAGTTCCTAGTAATATTTCATCTGATATATCTACTCAGGCAAAGGAGAAAATAAGCAAATGGGACTACATCAAACTAAAAAATCTTTGCACAGCAAAGGAAATCATCAACAAAACTAAAAGACAACCCATGGAATGGGACAATGTATTTGCCAATACGTATGGTAAGGGATTAATATCAACATTTATAAAGAACTTACAAAACTCCACATCAAAGAAACAAATAACCCAATTTAAAAATAGGCAAAGGGATTTTTTTCTTGATTTCTGCTTCTGCTGTTTCACTGTTGGTATACAAAAATGCCTTTGATTTTTGGATATTGACTTTGTATCCAGCTATTTGGCCAAATTCATTTATTACATCGAGCAGCTTTTTGGCCGAGTCTATAGGATTTTCTATGTACACTATCATGTCATCTGCAAACAATGATAGTTTTGTTTCCTCCTTTCCAATTTGGATGCCTTTTATTTCCTTTTCTTGTCTAATTGCTGTGGCTAAGACTTCCAATACTATATTGAATAGAAGTGGTGAAAGTGGACAGCCTTGTCTTGTTCCTGATCTTAGTGGGAAAGATTTCAGTTTTTGCCCATTGAGTATGATGTTGGCTGTAGGTCTCTCATATATGGCTTTTATTATGTTGAGGAATGCTCCCTCTATTCCCACTTTGCTGAGTATCATGCTAAGCGAAATAAGCCAGGCAATGAAAGACAAATACCATATGATCTCACCTTTAACAGGAAGCTAATCAACAAAACAAACAAACAAGCATAATATAAACAAAGACACTGAATTTGAGAACAGTCTGACAGTGTCCAGAGTGGGAGGGGAGGGAATTTCAGGGGAAAAGGGGAACGGTTTAGAGCAACAAGTATAAAGGACTCATGGACAAAAACTATGGGGGGGTGGAAATGGGAGGAAGGTGGGGAGGGCTGGGGTGGTGGGCTGGGGCGGGGTAAAAGACAGAAAACTGTACAATATCAACAATTAAAAAATACTGATTAAAAAAAAAGAAGAATTTAATTTTTTGAACAAAAAAAGAAGTTAAATATCAAATATTAAATAAATATTTACAAATATCTTACAAAAAAAATAAAAATAAATAAATAAAAATAGGCAAAGGATCTGAATAGACATTTCTCCAAAGAGGACATACACATGGCCAATAGACATATAAAAAGATGCTCAATATCACTAGTCATCACAGAGATGCAAGTTAAAACTACAATGAGATATCACCTCACACCTGTCAGAATGGCTATCATCAATACATCAACAAACAACAAGTGCTGACAAGGATATGCAGAAAGGGAAACCCTTTTACACTGTTGGTGGGAATGCAAATTGATGCAGCCACTGTGGAAAGCAGTGTGGAGATACCTCAAAAAGTTAATAATGGATCTGCCTTTTGACCCCACAATCCCACTTCTGGGAATATATTCAAAGAAACCCAAAACACTAATTCAGAAGGACAAAAGCACCCCTATCTATATATTCATTGCAGCATAATTACAATTGCCAAGATATGGAAGGAGCCTGAGTGTCCATCCTTTAGTTACTGTGATATTGGGCAATGCTCACAGCTACCCAGAACTTCAGGAATTCCACACCAAATGGTAAAAGTGGCCCACTTGCCCCCAAAGTATTTCTAATTCAGCCTCTAGATTAAGGGGTTATAAGGACCTTTATACCTTATAACTGTTTAGTACACATTGTATTCTTTTTTTTTTTTAAGATTTTATTTATTTATTTTTAGAGAGGGGAAAGGAGGGAGAAAGAGAGGGAGAGAAACATCAATGTGTGGTTGCCTCTCACGTGGCCCCGACTAGGGGCCTGGCCTGCAACCCAGGCATGTGTCCTGACTGGGAATCGAACCTGTGACCCTTTGGTTCACAGCCCGCGCTCAATCCACTGAGCTATGCCAGCCAGGGCACACATTGTATTCTATGTAAGGATTGTCAACGTTACAGAAGACAACCCCAAAAGAATGAATGTCTGGAAGAATTACACCATCGAAGACTCCACTGTTGGTTATAGAAAAACCCATGAAATCTATCAAGCTCAAACAATAAATTCCTGCTGGAGAAACTGTGTCCAGATGTTGTGTATGACTTCACGTAATGTATGACACAGCCGATCAAGGGAAATGTAGAAGACATTGTGGATATGGCAAAAAAAAAAAAAAAATCTAAAAGGTAGGGGAGTGAAGAGTGTCAAGATATGGATTTTGGAGAAATTGAGAAATATAAAAACTAATAGACATCACACCAGAGGAATTAACAGGAGACAGCCTGAGGAAGAGGAGGGCTTCCAAACCCAGGCCAGGTGTGAGGAAGAAGAAGTGGAAGAGGAGGGCCAGAAAACAGATTTGACGTTAGACGATCTGGTGGAAGAGTTCCAGTTATTCAAGACTGCTTTGGACTTCTTTTATGTCATTGACCCTTCCATGACGCATGCACTGAAACTAAACAATGGAAGAAGGGTAGACACCATAGAAATGTTTTTAGATAAACTAAAAAGCAGTAAAGTTGGACAGAAATGGTGACGTATTTCCATACAGTCACACTGAGTCTGCCTGCCTCTGTGCCTCCCCTCCCACCTCTTCCACCCCCTCCACTCGTGCCATTTATCTATTTTCTGCTTTCTTATGATTTTCTTAATAACATTTCCTCTTCTCTAGCTTAATTTATGTAAAAATACAATATATAATGGCACATGGACCAATTTGATTCCTAACTTCAAGGAACCCATAATCTAACTGAAGAGAGACACACATGTCAATGTATCTTTAAAATATATTGATTTAGGTGTTGTAGATATTGTATACCTTGGTTACTAAGAGGGCATACAAAACTATGATTTTTTTCAATCCTCATAAGAGGACATGCTTATTGAATTTAATGAGAAAGGATGAGAGGGAGAAAGAGAAGGAAAGAAACATCAGCATGAGAGAGAAACATCAATCTGTTGCCTCTCACATGCTCCCAGACTGGGGACTGAACCCACAGCCCACACATGTGTCCTAACCAGGAACTGAACTCATGATCTTTCCGTTTATGGGGTGATGCTCCAACCAACTGCATTACACAGGTCAGGGCCAAACTAATGTTTTAAAAAAGAGATGACAAGTGAGCTGGAATTCTTAAAAAATGAGTAGAATTTAACCATGTTATCAAGAATGATAGTCCCTGTGTGGTAGAAAACCCTTAATCAAGGCATGGGGCCAGTTATAAAGCATGATCCATCCAGAGAAAAACTGCAAAAGATTCACTATGGCCACTAAAGTCACCATCACTCTTTTGGGGAGCTCATTAAAATACTTTGGAACTACATCTCATTCCTCTCATTCTTATTTTACAATGTTTCTTGCTTTAATTCTTTATTTTATATTTAATCTCATTCTTAAATAATGACTAAGGCCTTCTGACCGAATGCTCTGTTTCCAGGTTTTTCCTGCTCCAACCCACCATTTATTTATGGCCAGAATAATCTTCCCAAATAACTACATTCATATTATCTCTCCTCTACTCGGAAATCTTCAATGGGTGATTGACTTTTTAAAGAGTTTGAACTACTTAGTCTGTCATTGAAAGAAGCCACAGTCTGACTCTTGCATCCAGGTCCAGATTTATCTCCTGCAACTCCAGAATTTTCCCACAGTTTCTCGAAAGATCCCTATGATCTCCCACCTAATCATCTTCCCCCATAATTTCCCCTCTGCCTGGGATGCCCTCCCATCTTGTGGCTGTATTTCAACATATACTTCCATATGTTTAATGTATAGATTGGGAACTTATGTCTGGAAATTAAAAGAGCTGGAATCTCATGGTAAGCTGATTTAGCAGCATTTTCCAAATTCCCTTTGATCTAAAGGTATTAATGTTGTGCAGACTTTTGTACATGTTGCCCACTTTGGAAGACACTGAAATAATTATATTTGCTATAGACCTTGTAATACTGCTTTCTTGGGTAGTATTGAAAAATGTCTATCTAAAGATTTATTTTAGCACAAAATATTTTGAAAAAATACCTGAATTTTAAGTGGAGCTGAGTGTACAATTTTCTTTTTAAATGAAATTGAATTTTATGTAGAGAGAAAGAAAATATGCACTAAAATAAAACATACAAAAGTCTTTCTTTTTTTTCAAATTCCAGTGCTAAATATGCATATTCAGTCCTTGCTTCAGTAAAGACTCTTCCTGGTTGTGATGATGGTTATAATGAAGATAGGGGATTTGCCTAAGAGTATTTTTGGCCTGAATAACATGAACAGTTTCCTTGATTTTATTTTCCACGTGGATTTAGACAAAATAGCTGACCTATTCTATTGAACTTCCAACAATATGCTCTTTATGGTACCCTTGAAAGTGAATCCAAAATTACATGGAATTCATTCTCTCATTAATAGAAAAACTTAGAACTAGAAACAAGGTATTCTGAAATTTTCTCTCTTCTTTTCATCCTCAAATTTAATTAATCAGAATTCTTCAGTTTAATAAGTGATTTCTAAAGCTTTGGTAAAATCTTGTATCTAAATATCAAATTCATGTAATCATCTTTTATTATAAACCTCATTCATAAATTTGTTGTAACTATAGAGAAATAAGTCAACACTTAAATTTAAAGAATAAAGTAAAATAGTCTGAGATTTGTAGTTTAAATTAATTGTATTAGACTTTTAATATTTTTAAAAATTTGATAAAAAGTAAGATATTTTTCTTAGGTATTATTTTTAGAGAAAGATAGCTTATTAATAAAAATGCTGATTTTAAAAATATTTTTAAACAAAGAGAAAATGAATTTTTAGCTTTGGCAACCCAATTCCATGTACAATTTAGGTTTTTGGAAGTAACTCAATTGTTTTAGCTATCACCTTGAACTTCTTATAATTCCTTGTAAATGCTGAGCATTACTACTAAAGCAATTTGAATGTTTATTCAAATTATAATAACTTGGGAAAGACAACACGGTAATCATTAATACAGCTAACATGTCAGTAGCAAATAATTCCTTGTGAGACAACCTACAGGTCATAATCCCTTTCTCAAGATTGCTAGCTGCAAATACTGGAGCAAAAAAATACACATTCTTACTGACAGCCACAGTTTTTTCTACCCCAGAGATATTCTGGCTTATCTCAATTTACAAAAAAGTAAATGAGCTGGATCCTCATACAATTAACCCATAAAAATATCTTCAATGATAAAAAAACAAATCCACTTTCAGATTCTTCACGTATAAAGCTTAATCCTCCTAATCTTTGTTTGCTTCAGAATAGCTATTCACAAAATAAATGCTGTTGTATTTTCACTCAGGAAGAGCTGTGCACTTGTCCAGCCTGGATTTGAACTCCAACCGATTCTCTCTTAAAATACTGTTTTGGGCCCTGGCTGGTGTAGCTCAGTGGATTGAGCGCGGGCCTGCGAACAGAAGGATCGCGGTTCGATTCCCAGTCAGGGCACATGCCTGGGTTGCCAGGCCAGTTCCCGGCAGGGGACATACAAGAGGCAACCGCACATTGATGTTTCTCTCCCTCTCTCCTTCCCTTCCCCTCTAAAGATAAATAAATAAAATCAAAAAAAAAAAAGGAAAAAAAAATACTGTTTTGGATTCTCCCCCATCTCTACCTGCTCAGGATGAAATAACAGAACAGAAATATGTCATCTTGTCTTCAAGTGGAAAAGACTCCTAAAACTTCTAAATGAATTAAATCCAGTTTCCTCATGCTTTGTTCCTACAATTTGACTTATATTTTCTCCAAATGCTGCCTAAATTGGCCCAGTAATATATTTAGCATAATATGTTTAAGTTACTAGTCCTCTTAATGTGGCAACAACACTTCAAAGTCTAGTTGATCGGTAAGATCATCAAGATTGAAAAAATATAGACAGGAGTCTCTGGAACGAATACTCTCAGAAGCGTAAATTTTGGGAAAATAGAATAATACTTATCTGCTGCTGTGTTTGCACTCTATAAACCCAGTTTTCTGGTACACACACATATGCAGGGTATGGCAAAAGTAGGTTTACAGTTGTTAGTACATAATTATGAAATTTATTCTGGTGTTAATTATGTTGTGTTATGTTCCATTCAAACAACTGTAAGTGTACTTTTGCCCCATCCTGTATATAGTAGTTACATATAACTTTATATTCCAATTTTTCTATTGAACACTTTTTCACATTATGTGTATACATATGTGGGGGGAGAGAGAGAGAGTGGACAGTGAGAGAGAGGAAATGGGCATTCGTTAGGTTTTAATGCTGAAGGTATTGCTAAAATACCTTGTAGTACTTGCATGCTTATCTGACACTCCTATTAATAATTGTGGGACAAAAAATGACTGGAGAATTCATGGGCATGGGTTGAGTTTGGCAGATGATAACCTTCAATATGGTGTGATAGGGTAGTAATTCATTTTTTCATAGGGTGACCTCCAGGGTTATAGTTAAGCCCTGAAATATATGAGGTGTTCCTAAGACTATAATCCTACCTGGTTCAATTTCTCCAGAGAGCAAGCCTCAGATCTCTGCCAGAGAAGGTTTGGAAACTTGCTGGTCCATATGCTGTTTTGTAGATTTTAGCCAATTCTAGTATTTCTAGTCCTGGTCTCCACCTTCCCAGTTCTACTTCTCTAGCAGGTTTTCTGGGCTGATGTCAGCTTATCTTCACCTCAGCTGTCTGCCTGCCTTTTCTGTTATTTTGCATATCTTCCTTCCTTTCTTCCTTCCTTCTTCCTTCATTTTCTGCATCTCTGGGCCAATACTGCTTCTATTTCTCAGTAAAATAGGACCAATTTCTCAGAGTGTTATTATGATAATCAAATGCAACAATGCATGAGAACCCCCAACTCAATGTCTAGCTTACAGTATATACTCAACAGAGCTGATGAAGGCATAATTCACAAGGTGTGCTTTCCAAGAAGAGCTAGAGGACCATTTAAAAACATTTTTATTGTATTTTCTTCCATTTCCATTTAGTCTCCTTATACCACTACCCGGACACCGAAATCATCACACTGATGTCCATGAGTCTTTTTTCCTTTTTGTTTATTCTCTCCACCCCCTAACATCCCTTTAGCTGTCATCCTGCTCTCTATGAGTCTACATTTTACTTATTAGTTCAGTTTTTTCATTAGATTCCACATATGGGTGAAATCACATTGTGTTTGTCTTTCTCTGACTGGTTTATTTCACTAAGCATAATAATCTCCAGGTCCTCCCATACTGTCACAAAGGGTAAATTTTTGTTCTTTTATAAGGTTGATTAGTATTCCATTGTGTAAATGTCTCAGAGTTGTTTTATCCACTTACCTACTGATGGACACAGGCTGCATGTATACAGCCCTATGTTTGCTGCAGCATTCTTTACAATTGCCAAGATATGAAGGACCATTTCTCAAGAATATGTTGTGAGGGGTTCTGTCATCAAATGGGATGTTAAACTGGAGGACTTCTTGTATCTTTCCTCTCTGAAATTATGACTATCAATTTGTAATCAAATACAACTTTCTCTCATTTAATTTAATCTTAGGCATAGACGAGGAAGTGAGACAAAGAACGAACAAGAAAGCAAAAACATCACTGCTAGTGTTAGGTCCCTGGGACCGTATCATTTCATTGGCCATTTGCTTTTTGAACACAACTTAACGACTTCACTTTGGTGTCTGTCACGTGTCAGACACCATGAAAAACTGCACAGCAGAGCCTGGGTTCTTTACCATGTATACGCTTTTTGCATTTGTAAATCCATCGGCTTACTTTTCGTAGCCTATTTTTTAGTTTCTAATTTATATTCTAGCTTCTTGACATAATATTTCAGCATATTATGACAGCTCTATGCTGAATGAATTATGCATGAAATTAATCTTTCAGTGTTTAGTAACAGCTTCTAGTATCCCATTGTTCAAGATTTACAAGTGACAATATCCTTTTCCATTATCTATTAAGTATTATGATCTGGAGCATATCTGACACTATATGAGTTTATCTATATAACAATGCAAATTTAAGTGACAATGTTATACCCATTATGCTAAAATAGCCAAAATATTGCAGAGTTGTAGGTCCATCCTGAGTTCACTGCCCACACATGTTAATGATAAAGTCAGAGGTTAGAAAAGGGAGCAGTACTTAACATGTAAATCAGTTTTAATTCATTATTTCTCTCCCGTTTGCATGGGGTTCTACAATTCGTATATGGCATTTGTTCAGTAATTCATCCTTTCAGTTATTTGTTTAAAAATCATTTGTTCCAGATACTGTGTATTCTGTTGATTTAAAAGCAGTAACCCCTTTTATTTTCTGTCCTATTGTGTATGAAATTTAGAAGTTGTCACTCCCATCTACATAACCAGATAAAATCTGAACAAACTGAAATCAACTGTTTTTAGAACTAGAACTGAGGTTACAGGGAAAGTTGCTTGAAAAATTTGACAGGTCCAAACAGAGAATCACAGCTCACCAAAGTAGAATGAAGGAATTTTGAGGGAATCACTGACAGGTACCTACAGAGAATCACAGTTTTTCCAATTTTGGAAAAACTGACAGGTGCATACTGAAAATCAGAACTCACCAAAGTTGAATGAAAGAATTCTGAAGAAATCACTAGCAATGCAGGAAAATCTAAGTTATTACTGATGACTTGCTGGAGGCTCAGTGTGGACAAGTGTGATTTAAAATTCTGCTGGGGAGAGGACAGTCTTAGGAATATCATCATGCTTTTGTGAATTTTATGTCTGGGAGCCTTATCTCATTAAGTTACAATGGGAGGAAAAAATCCCCTTCTGCTCCTGTCAGGGGATGAAGAAATGCATCTATTTTAAAAGGTGTCAGAGCATTCTGGTGTTCTTAAGACCTGCCTTCAAGAAAACTTTTTTCCAGAAAAACTTCTTTAATCAGTCCTGAGGAAGTGAAGCCCCCACCTCCCTGTTTAGCTTTCTTGTAACTAATGGTGGTGGTGAAGGGGCAGGGCAGCCCTAAAAGACACTAGTGAAAGCCCTAGCCCAGGGAATCACTAAAGACTGAGACCCAACCACAGGACTACAGAATGCCTCACTTCCTCTCACTGACACCTTACCACCACATCAACAGAGCTCCTGCAAAATGATAGAACAATCAACGGAAAGAACAGCATATCTCCAACCTTACCTAAGAAGTCTTTTGGGAACTCAAAGTCAATAGAGGAGATAAAAATGTGGACACCAGAATTAAATTTTAGTCTCTGATACCTATAGCTATTGCAAACGCAAAACATAAGCAAATCCCTAGCTGGATAAACATAAATCTTACACTAAAGATCGATTTGCTTTAGTTCAACTTACCCGATACATCATATTGGCTTCCAAAAAAAAAAAAAATTGCAAGACTTACTAAAAGAAAAAAAAACACAGTTTGAGGAGACAGAACAGAAATCAGGACAAAACTAAAATATGGCACAGATGTTGTAATAATCAAACTAATCATTTAAACCACTGTGATTAATATGCTAATGGCTCTAATGGAGAAAATAGACAACAGATGAACAGATGGGTAATGTAAGAAGAGTAATCTAATAAAAAATCAAAGGAAAAGTGAGAAATTAAAAGAACTACAGCAGAAATAAAGAATGCCTTTGAGGGACTCATCAATTCATTAAACATGACAAAGAAAAGAATCAGTGAACTTAAAAATATGTAGAAACTCCCAATTTGAAAGGCAAACATTTAAAAATAGTGAAAAAGACAGAATACTCAAGAATTACAGGGAAATTACAAAAGGTATAAAATACATGTAATGTATTACCAGAAGTAGAAGAAGAAAAACAAAACAATTACCAAAAATATTTTAAGTAACAATGACTGAGAATTCTCCAAAATTAACTACACATAATAAACTAAAGATCCAGGAAGTTCAGAAACAAAATACACAAAAATCCGCAGCTCAGCATATTATATTCAAATTCCAGAAAATCAAAGACAAAGAGAAAACCTTGAAAATAGACAGGAGTTTGCAGTGGGTGGGGGAACCTTAGATACAGAGGAGAAATGATAAAAATTACATGTGACTTCTTCTCAGAAACCACACAAGCAAGAGAGTGGAGTGAAATATTGAAGTGCTGAAGGAAGAAATTACCAGTCTAGAGTTCTGTATCCAACAAAATTGTCCCTCAAATGCAATGGCTAAATACAGACTTTCTCAGCTGAACAAAAATTGAGGGAATTTGTCACCAGCAGACCTGCTTTACATACAAGTTGAAAGAAAACCTTCAGAAAGAAAGAAAGAAATGTATCAGAAATTCCATCTATCTAAAGAATGGAAGAGCACTAGAGAAAAAAATAATGGAAGTAAAATAATACCTTATATTTTTCTTATTCTTAATTGATCTCACATGTAAAAATTTGTTCAAAATAATATCAGCAATGTGTTCAGTGATTATAGGTTATTGATAAGAGAAGTGAATTACAGCAATGTTATAAGAAACAGGAGTGAGAAATTGGAAATACTCTGTCATAAGATACACTACCCATAAAATGAAATAGTACTATTTGAATGAAGATTTGGGTTGGTTGTAAATGTTTTTTTTCTCTCAAACTCATGTGAAACCACTGAAAGAAGTATAACTGCTTGCTAAGAAAGGAGTAAAAGTAGAAACATAAAATGCTCAGTTAAAACCAGAGAAGGCAGAAAATGAATGGAAGACAAGAACAAAAATAAAGAACAAGAGCAGTGAACAGAAAACAGAAACAAGTATGGTAGCTATTAATCCAACTACATCAATAATCACTTTACTTATTTATTTAATTTATTTCTTTTCAGACAGAGGGGAATGGAGGGGAAAAGGGAGCAATAACAGTGTGTGGTTGCCTGTCATATACCCCCAACTGGGGACCTGGCCCACAATCCAGGCATGTACCCTGATTGGGAATTGAACTGTCAACCCTTTGGTTTGCAGGCTGGTGCTCAATCCACTGAGCCACAGCAGCCAGGATATCAATAATCACTTTAAATGTTAATGGTCTAAATTTATCAATTAAAATACTGAGATTGTTAGTTTATCTATATGTTGTTTAAAGGAAACCCACTTTATATATAAAGATACAGTTAGATTAAAAGTAAGGTGATGGCCAAACATGTACCTTGATAAAAACTAATCAAAAGAAAGCTGGTGTAGCTATATTTATTTTAGACAATACTGACTTAAACAAGAAAGCAATTAAAATTGTCAGGGAGAAAGATAAGCATAATAATAAAGAAGTCAAACCACCAGGAAGACATAACAGTACTTCAGGGGTATATACTTAACAACAGAGCATTGAAGTACGTGAAGGAAAACCTGATACAACAGTGAGGAGAAATTGATAAATTCATTATTATATTTAGAGATACCAGCACTTCTGTACCAAAAACCTGTGTATCCAGCAGGCAGAAGAACAGTAAGAACATAGTTGACCTGAAAAGTACCATCCATTGACTTGATCGATTGATATCTATAGGCTACTTCATCCAAAAGGTTCAGATTATACATTCCTTTCAAACTCACATGATGCATTCACCAAGACAGACTGCATTCTGTCCATAAAACAATCCTGGACACATTTTTTAAAGATGGAAATTATATAAAATATACTCAGATCAAAATGGAATTAAACTAGAAATCAATAATAAAAAGATAATTAGAAGCCCCTGAAAAAAATTGGTGATGAAACAACACACTTCTAAATAATATGACACAAAGAGAACGCCTCAATGAAGAGTTTTAAAATTTTTAAATAAATGAAAATAAAGTAAGAATTATCAAATTTTATGGGAGGCAGCCAAAGCCAAGCTTTGAATAAATGCAGAGCATTGAATATTATATTAGAAGAGAAGAGGGCTCTAAAAGAGATCTAAGCTAATATCCTAGGAAATTACAGAAAAAAAAAGAACAAATTAAATCCATAGTAAATTGAAGGAAAAAAAAGAAATTAGTGGAGAAATTGATGAAATTAAAAACAGGAAAGCATGAGGAAAGTCAATGAAACTCAAAGGTGGTTCTTGATGAAGATCATTAAAATTTATAAATGTCTAGGTAGGGTTAACTGACCAAAAGAACTACAGAAAGCACAAATTATAAATATTAAAAATGAAAGATAAACCATTACTACTGACCCCGTAGACAATAAAAGGATAATAAAGAAATATTATGAACAACTCTGTACCCCCAAATTTGATAACTTTTTTATTTCTATAAGATTTTTACCAATCCAGAATCATTAGAGTAACTATAGCAATGGCCTTTTTAAAGGTAATTCAATGGAAGAACAAAAAAAATTGAGCCAGAGTACAAAGATGTGTGGTTGTATGACTTACTCAGAAAATCTTTCTAGGCAGAAAAATAAAGGCATAGTGAAATCCCCTTGGGTAAACATTGCCCAACCACGAATTTGAAGATTTCTTGCTAAGTGTGCATACAGCCATTCCATTTGCTGTTTACAGACAGACTCTTGTGCTTTGGTGTTATTATAAAAGAAACAAAGTCTAACTCATCTCAACGTGGAGGTGGGTTTCTGTTTGAGGGGTAGGCTGGAGAAACCCTGAAAAAAATTCAATATTTTTCCCAAGAAGTAGTTTTGCATCTACTCCAGTTCAGAGTAAAAACCCTGATATAATGGAGTGTGACACTAGTGACAGAAAACTATTAGGAATAAGTCTATCTGCTTCAAAAAGTGAACTGTATCTTTTTGCTTGGCCATAAAGTAATCTTAGTAAATAACCATTAGAATCTTTAACTCAAGTGATAGAACTTTTTGACTTACGCTGCAAGATAAACTATAAAACAGAAACCTAGATAATATGTTAGTTCTCAAATGAAATTATTAAATATAAGCCAATTAACAGTTGAAGTATATAAACTTGTTATTTTTTTGTTTGGAATTATTATTCTGTGATTTTCCTTTTCCTTTTTATTTAAAGTGGTAAAACCTCTTCTGTTGTGTAATAACCAACCTACTGTGTGGAAGAGAACTGAAATGAACTGTGACCCCCTGCCCAGAGTGCTAAGGACTCTTGGAGTCTGACTAGATTCTGACTCTAGATCTAACAATCCACTTCACCTCTTTGAGCAGTAATGATACATATTTCATAGATTTCCATAAAATTAAACACCACAATAAAATAGATCAGTGCAGTGCTTGACCCAATAAAATATCACATCATAATACAGCTTTTAAAAATACATCTGTATAATCAAATTTCTTATCATTCTATTTTCTATTGGGAGTATCAGTTTTCTAGCTTATCAAATATCAAATGACAAACCTGAAAATTCAAAAGATGATCAGACCATTCGTCACTATACTAGAAATTGCTATCTGATCTGTGCCAAGAAATATAGGAGTCTGAATCTTTTTAAAAATATTTTTAAAGATTTTATTTATTTTTAGAGAGAGGGGAAGGGAGGGAGAAAGAGAGAAAAACATACATGTGTGGTTGCCTCTCATGTATCCCCTACTGGGGACCTGGCCTGCAACCCAGGTATGTGCCCTGCCTGGGAATCGAACCAGAGACTCTTTGGTTCACAGGTCAGCACTCAATCCACAGAGCACACCAGCCTGGGCAGGAGTCTGCATCTTAAAGACTTAAGTTAGAAAACTTTCATGAACATTAACAGACAAAGTAGTGTATTGAGCTTTCATTTCTTATACCATAGCCAAGTCTTCATACAGTCAAATGCTAAAAGAAATTAACAAAAAGATTTTCCACAAAGTAGTGGTGACAAATATGAGCTAGATTTATACTGAAAGTCTAAATGATCCTCAGAATTTATGGAAGTCTGTATGTTCAATGCATCATTAAGGAAAGTGAAATACATTTGAGATTCAATTTTGAATAAGCTAATATGCAAAACTTTGAACAGTGTAAAAGCTACCTTTTGCAAAAAAAACATTCTGAACCCACATGTACAATTGAAAAAAAAAAACTATCCAAAATACTAACAGTGATGGCCACCTATTTTTTAGGATATTATTTAAAACAAACAATTATGGATATCAAATGCAGGGAGAAACCTGGTGACTGACTTAGTTTGGTTCAAAATAGTGTTTATGAATAATTGAACCAGTGGCTACACTGAAATGAAATGGTTTTATTTTAACGTTTCCAACAGTGTCTTTGTACTCAGAACATGTTTAGTAACAGTTACTAAATACATATTTATTAAAACATAAATTTAAAAAAGTATTTAGAAGCTAACCTACCCTTCAAAACCACTTTCCTTCTAAAAGTTTAATTGGAAACCACATATTTATTTTTAAAGCTGATTGTCAAGTTTTGCAGCTTCACAAATACAAATCAGGTTATAATGTGGAGTTTCATTGCATTGACCCATGACTGCAATGAGTAAATTGTTATTGCTCAGACTTCAAATTTAATTAAACTCAACCAACGTTTATGTAGGCCCTACTGTTTGCAAAGATCTGCCCAATGCGATTCAAGAGAAAATTGGAGTAAGATGTGTCTCTCAATGCATGATGACCAACCCTCCTGGTTTCATTTTTAAAACTGGTTAAGTCTTGGGCAAATTGTGCAGGTGCCTACAAAAGGAAGATAAGAAGGGGAGACTAAGTAAAACAAATATACATGTAATTCTAATATACTAAGACAAATATTATGACAGTTACAAGATTTTCTGTGCTGATTGAAAGGACAAAAAGATCAATATGTGATTCACTAATGTACAGAAAAGTTCCATTCATGCATATAGAGAAAATAATTGATTCTCTTTTAAGATAATTAAAAGTGGACCTTTCCAATGTATCTGAAGCATATGTGACAGGCAGCTAGTCACTGAGTACTATTTGAAATTTGCATTTTATTATATTTATATTTTGGCAAACCGTAAGCCTTTCATGATACTCCACTATAGTAAGATTTAAATTATGTTCATGTGTGTGAAAATAAAGTACATATAACCATGTATAATTTTAGTTTTATAAAATAATTTTTTGGAAATTAAAATTTAAGAGTTGGTGCTATTATAGAAGGAAATAAATGTGACATATTAGTAAATTATTTCACAATATATGTTTTGCTGTTCCATTGAAATATTCTGATCAGTAATTTGAGAATATTGCAGTCTAGTTTTTAGGGATAGAATATTGTTTTCTATTTAATTAATTTTTAAAATTCAAATCTGTTTTCTGACATTATGGTAAACATTACGAAGGATTTCAATATTGTTTAGGATATAAAAGCAATATGGAATAGTGGGTAGAATGCCAGACCTGAATCCAAAACTGTGACTCCATCACTGACTAGAAGTGAAAATTTGGGAAATTCACATAGTTTCTCTTAATTTCATTTCTTCATCTGAACACTATAATAACACCCCTCTCACTTATCCCATAGTGAAAAAATAATTGTGAAGAATCTTAGGGGAAATCTAAAAATATAAGGTCTAGTATAAACAGGAATAACAACATTTATAGCTAAAATTTATGTGGAGCTTGTAATTTTCAAAATGCATATGTACATACTTAGATGGTTAGACAGCAGTGTGCTTACAGTCGAGTCATGACCACCGAAGAAGACATACAGTGGAAAGGCCGTGCTCTCAGCCAAACGATGAGAATGAACACTGGCACGGTCACTTGTCAGTTTTGTTGTTTCAGTCAAGTCTTTTAAGCTTTATGAATTTGTTCAGTTTCCTCAGATGTTAAGTGGGGCTCAGAGATCCTCCCCATCCATGTAAAAGCATTGTTGTATGATGATGACTTAAAATGATACATGTTAAGGTACTCCATAAATTTCTAAACAAAAAAAAAATTTTATTGTTCTCACCTTGACTTTCTAAACAAATCTATTTGCATAGTATCGTAGCTCCAGGTAGAAGCTGCAGAGATGAGAACAGTCCAGGAAAGCTGGAGTGAGGTAGTCAGTGCCTTCTAAGCCTTAGTCCAGCATGTAGAATGTTCCTTCCAGAGCTGGGTGTGCTACTATTCCACTTAGCGCATACTGCTTGCTGCCAGCACTGCACTGTATAATGCAGGGAAATTACACACTGAAGAGCTACAACATGCTCTCAACGCACTTACAATCCAAGTACAGCAACAACAGAAACTGTAATAAGAATAGAGTTTAAAACCACTTATCAACAAATGAACCTAAAATAGAAGAAAAACAATGAAAACAAAACTAAGCAAATAATAGAACAGGAACACAATCAGAGAAATGAACATCACATGGAGGGATTTCAGTGGGGAGGGGGAAGGGAGGAATGAGGGGGAAAGGTACAGGGAAGAAGTACAATTAGTAGGCATAAGATAGATGGGGAGAGATAAAAAATGGTATAGGAAACAGAGAACTCAAATAACTTGTATGTTCAACCCAAGGACATGAACTAAGGTGGGGGGAATGCTAGAAGGTTAGAGGGTGCAGGGCAGAGGGGAGATGAAGGGGGGAAACTGGGAAAGCTGTAATAGTACAATCAGTAAAAATACTTAAAAAAACAATAAGACTGTGGATCTAGAAAAAAAATCACTCATCAATTTTACCAAAAATAAACTATAAATTGACAAATGACAAGATGAGAAAATAGGTACCTTATCCAGAAGGCTGACTCAAAGGAAGTATGTTCAAAAATAAAATAGAATAAAACAGAATCTATTAGAGTATACTACATTTTATAGGGTAAACTTTGTCTCATTAAATTTTGCTGAAGTTAAATGTATATGCATGATTATCCTGGGTCATGACACAAAATGGATTTCTTTCTGTGGAGTGTAATAAAAAAAGATCCAAAAGCCACTGAATGGGAGAATCTCTCTGAACTAAATAAAATGTTGCCGTGAGGCAGTAGACCTGGGATAGAGTGTGCTGATTTAGATTAATCCTGGGCTAGTCAGTACAATGCCCCGCCTTTCTCCAATGGTTCCCAGGAAGCCAGAAGCACAAATAGAGAAAAAAGCTGGTGATATTGATCAAAGGTTAGAAATTGGACCCAGTGGAGGCGAGATTGTCAGGGAAGCGAAGATGGCCTGGGGGTTGTAGAGTCTAGGTCTGAAGTGGCAGACCCAAGCTTCCAGACTAGTGCAGGCTAATCATCTATTTTTAAACAGTTTCAGCTCTTAGAAAATATCTTTTCCATTGAGCCTTAATTTTCCTTTCTTTTAATGTCTACCTGTAATATCGACAGTTCTCTCTTCCAGTGCCACACTATAAATCTAATCACTTCTGTACAATAAGGAGATTTATGTATTTGAAATAGCTATTGTCATTTGGATCTCTTTGGGTCTGAATGTAGTTGCTCACTCTGAGATTCTCAGAGGTCCAGATACTGGTAAAAACTGGTTCAAGAGGTTAGTCCAACCTCTTGGACTAGGGCAAGGGGCTGGTTTGCGCAGGACGGGATCCAGAGAACATGAGGAAGCCCAGAGTATATGGAGTAGGTGTGGGGATCACAGAGGCCAGAAGGTAAGCATAAATGCAAACCATGACACGAAACGGGACCCAGAGCATCGTTGTCTGGTCTCTTCCACCTCTCTTCGAAGTGGCCCTGTGCCTTGAGAGGGGCCTGGTGCTGCAGAGGTCAGGAGCTTGACCCTTTTGCATCCGATAATTCCACTTTTTTTTGTGCTATTACAGTTGTCCCCATTTTCCTCCATTTCTCTCCCCACAACCCTTCCCACCGCCACCTCCCACATTCCTTTTTTCTTTAGCTTTTTCTCAAATCAGATTTTCAGCCCTTCTCATATCCTCAGAATGATGTTAACATTTTAACTTTTCAAAATTCTATTCTCAATCCTGTTTTTTTAAATGTATATCACCGATTGATTTGTTGTGCTTATGAATATGTAAGGTGTTTACCAGCTGAATTTCAAATGAAGCTCAGTAAAAGTATTCTGATATGTAAGCTTTTTAAAACTGTATGTATGAATTTATTTAATTTTATTTTTTATTGTTCTAGTACAGTTGTCCCCTAAGCTGTTTTTAAAAGACTAATTCTGTGGTTGGTAATAGTGATAGACCCATTTATCCACAGAGTCAATAAACACATCAGTTTATTTATACTTATAGATGCACTGACATGGAGAATAGAAATTTGCTTATACTTTTACTACATTTTTAACAATGTAGAATTTCTTGATATTACTGGTGTATAGAATTCAATAGACTGATTTTTATTTCAGTGATTTCAAAATTTTTATTGAAAATATTCAGTTTTATTGAGAGCATTTTCATTATAAATGTTCTCTTCTGATTCAATGAATGTATAATATTAGGCAAGAACATTCTCACATTGGTAAATCAAATTCTAAATTAAAATAAATTTAATCCTTGTGAATGTAAATTACTCATCAATTAGGGATGAAATAGCAACTTATCAATTATAAATATATTGACTAAAATGTCCTGGTTTCTAATTACTAATATATTTGGAAGGAAACCATTTTAAACATATTATTTTGTAAATTGCCATATGCAAATTGTCATTTTGTAAGTAGGAAATTAAAATCTATAGATGTTTAATATTTTTCCTAAGTCATTTTTCTAGTCAGTACTGACAAAACCTAGCCTTTATCTTTAGTTTGAATATATACTTTATCTCTTTCCAATTTTAGAGAGTTAATTCTGAGTTATTTTTAAAAGGGGTATGTCTATAAATTCCCTCATGCTTATGTGAGCTTTGCCTATGATTATTTATACAAAGCCTATTCTAGGGTGAAAGGCCTTTCCCCTCTCTTCTTTTTCTGTAAAATGTGTGTTTTGTGTTGCTAAGAGTTAGTCTTATGGCTACATTTTAAAAGTGAAAATCATTATATAGTTGACTATGTATCTCATCTGACCCTAAATAACCTCTGCTATTTATAATTGAGAAATAAGTTTTCTCCTCAGTGACCTTTCTTGCTTGATTTAAAATGAACTTAGTTCTTCTATTTTCTGTCTGTACTCTTCATTTGGTATTTGGTACATCTAACCGCTTTTATTCTTTTTCTTTACCTTAGATTTTTTCTGCTTTCATATTCATCTTCTCCAGTGCTCCACTGCAAGTATTAATATTAGATCATAGTCTCAAACCTTGTGAGCAGAACATTGTCTCTTGTGTATCACTTAACATTTTCTGATGTCCTTACAACCTATAATTACTTTATCCACTGGTTTTAATAAGATAAGCCTTCAGTATTTTAAAATAGGCTTAGTGTTTTAATCACCTGGGGGACTCACTTCTAGTTGTGTTTCATTTTTTGTTTGGAGTTTAGCTACTATTCTGTACAGTATCTGTAGCACACGCTGACAGTGCCCTGATCTCATCACTTAGCCCTTCCAGTGTCTCTGGTTTTCTCCCAGCAGGCAGTAGCTAAGTCATTTGCTTTTGTGTCTCTAACTGAAACCACAGAAGGCCATCATGCCCTTAGGTATAAGAGGCAAAGATGTTGGACTAACACCACCCCACCTCTAGGAATTCCAAAAAATAATTCTACTGAGTATAAATGTCCCAGTGCCTTTCTCCACAAACTGGAGAGTGCCGAGGCATCAGTTCTATGCTTTTCCAAGTACTTTCCATGCTGCTCACTAGTAGCTGGTTTACTACTAGTTTAGCACACACCCTTTACTGGCCTTCCCCTCTTTATACTAGTGCTTCCTGGCCTCCCAAGTACACTACTTGCCCTTTAATCTTTGTGTCAGAGTGTGCTTCATGAATATTCTTTGTAGTTACATTTCTTTCATTTATAAGGGAGTAAAGATGCCTATACTGGAGGAGAATTAAATAAATGTACAGATCCTGACTCACAGTCAAACCATAATAGCATTGCATGTAGTTAAAGTAAGTGTTATCTTCTATTGCTGAATACTCTCCCAGATATAACTGTCTGTCTCTCTATCTCAGTAAGAGTTATCTGGCATTGGGTAGCCAGTGGTGACCAGCTGACAGTATGACAGAATTCGAGGGCTGCACGTGTAGACTTCACACATTTCTCTGTTGTGGATTCCTATAACTCCATCACCAGGCACACATTTCTTTTTCTTGCAGGATCGTTTGAATCACTACTAACGTCACAGAGAGGGGTTACATTCAGTAAATGACAGTGGAAGAAACCTGCCTTTTTTGTTTTCCATTTTTTTCCCCTAGAGGAACAATACACTATGGTCTTTCACATTTTCCATCAGCTTCTCCTCACCAGGCTATTTCCTACTCATGTTATAAAACTCAGTTATAGGTTTTCTACAAAGTGTATCCTGATAGTTTAGAGATTTTTTTATAGCTCCCAATTTTTATTCCTATCAGATTGTATAATCTACTGAACTGTTAATGTCCTGTTTATCCCATTAGCAAGAGCCTAAACAAGTAGGACTAAATTATTTACTGTTGCAACGCTAGCATCTTGAACAGTGTTTGTCACACCTAAACACTTTACTATCAGCTAATGGTTAAAGGCAGGAATATTTTTGGAAAGTAGTAAGTTATTTCCAGGTCTTAACATGCTTTTAATTAAATCCATTTAGTTACAGAATATCTGCTACCCACTGCTTCAAATGGACATAGTCAATGCCCTGCCTTCTTATTTATCATCCCTACTTTTATGTCATTATGTAATTAACTGCATCCCCCTGTTTCCAGTGTGCACTCGATATTGAACATGCTGGTGGTTAACCTGTGAATATTTGTGACTCTAAATACGAAAAAGACTTTAGGTCATCTCTTGCACCGTTGAAAACAAACAAATTAAAAAAGAAAACCAAACTTAAAATAATAGAATATTTAAATTTTATTTAATTTCTGTTTAAGTAAAAGAGAAAAATAACCCTAGAAATCAAAATGCAAGCATATATGACATAAAAATTATGTTTAATTATTTCACTGTTATGTGTACAATAATTTATTATATATTGATCTTGATGTTGAAACATAGAACTTATCAGCTTGAGAAAGGGTTAAATAATGTTCTTCACTTGCTCATTAAATAACTGTCTTATAACAGTGCTGCAGGAAAAACACTTAAATTTTCAAATGCCACTGAATCCGGGCCAGTGATTGCTTTTGTCTTAAGGCATCACATTCTACTTTTAAATGTCAGCTTATATAATTCCTTGTTGTAAACATACACATTTGTGAGGATGGTTGGGCTTTATTAAGAAATGTTGTACCTGTACCTGCCCCACCAGGAACATTTTATTTTCTGTGTGGCACAGAAAGAAAATAAATAAGTAGTTTTAATATTTGGAAGCAGTATATTTGGAATAATGAATTTATGGTAATCATTACTTTCTAAAAAATATCTAGCAAACAAAGCAGTGATCCGTTTTAATTTAATGGTTAGATAAGCTAAATTTGTCATTAAATGTTGAATACAGAGGAATTACATTCCCACTTTTTAAAGTAAATGCTAATCAACATGTAAATGAGCAATTTAACACTCTTTAAATTGGAAAAACCCTTGGGGCAGTAATTTCATAGTTGTTAGTGGTAGCCAAATCAATGTAGGATGATCCTTTGTATTTCATTATATAAAAGATTAAAAAAACATATCAGATTTTTGTATTTAGAGTGAATGACACTCCTTCTTGGAAGAGAGTATTTTATTATTCTGTGCACTGATGTTTTAATTCTTCTGTTGAAACAAAGACATCCAGATCTGAAATCTGTGGATGTATTTGGTGGGGGTGGTACCAGAGGAGGAGTTGCTGTGATACTACTCTGTGTTACCCCAGAAACCCAGGTAACAGTTTTTACCCAAAGCTCTGAGATTTTAACTCTGATCCTGCCCTGGTCCCTGGTCTTTTCAGTTCTTGCAAGTATATTTCTTGCTAACAAAGTTTCTTGATATTCTGATATTGGCCAGCATCACATTTTTAAGATTAGAAAGTGCTAGAAGATATGAGATGCCAGCAAGTTTTACTTTATCAGTCTGTCTCTCAGGTCTCGGTCTCTCTGTATACATGCTGGTTCAAGAACCTGAAGCTAATCAGTTGTTCATTTGCTAAATATTTCTTTCAACACAAATGTATCATGAACTTATAATATTCCAGATTCTTTTGGTCCACACTGTAAGACTCAATGAGAAAAGCTAACTTGAACTGATAACCAAGTGATATTCTGAATGATCACAGCATGTTGAGACTAGAAGGTTCTTCTTTAAATATAAAGTATATGTCGTGAATTTATATTTCATATATACATATGAGTATATGTGTGTGTGTGTGTGTGTGTGTGTGTGTGTGTGTGTGTGTGTTTCACCAAGGGTATCTGCGGTGGGTGTGTAAGCAGAGAGCTATATTTGGTGAACACTATTCAAGCCATGACTCTCACCCTAAGATAAATCTATAGATCTAAGTACCACTCAAGTGCCCATGAGTCATTTTACGTGAATCTGCTACATTCACACTTACATGGGCAGTGCCAGATATCACGAGAGGGCTTCCAAGTGCAGTTGTGCAAGCCGCGCCTCACAGACCAAAGGCGGCAACATGGGCAGCTCAGCACCTGCGTGGACAAGTGCGATGACTCTGAGAGAAAGGTCAGGATTCCTGGAACTCACCAGCTTGTAAATATATTCTAAGTCAAAAGACTGGATCAGGTCACCTGGGAGAAACTTTCGAAGCGAAAGAGGCCCTGGGACCCTGCCCTGAGGAACTGCAACATTTTACGTTTAGAAAAGGAAGGGTCAGCAATGTATTTATAGGGAGCAACCGGAGTGGGCGGAGGAGCACCAGCAGCGCTCTAGAGCCAGCGCCCAGAGAGGTCAGCAGTGCCCGGTACCGCAAAGCGGGGGAGCTCCGTTTCGAACCGGCTTCTGCGCACACAGAGCTCTTGAGAAAGGCACACTACCGGTCACTACATGCGTATAAAAAATATCCGGTAGCTTTGAATCTGGCACTTGGGGATGTAATCTGGTTAGCTGACATTTTCAGTCTTTCTAGGCAGTCTCTGAAATGCTGTGCTTAACAGCCAGATAATACTTACTGTACTTTATCCTCAACTGAATGCAGTTAACAAAATTGGAATCCAAAGACAAAGTCTTTTCATACAAATGAACTAAATTGAGAGGTATATTTTCACCTTTTCCACACCCCTTTCGGGAGAATGTTGAGGAGGAAGCTCTGTAAGAGGGAGCAAACACCCAGGTGGCCGTGCGCAGCCGGGCCCTGCGGAGCAGGCGCAGCCCTCGGAGGCATGGCTGCCGTCACAGGGCTCCCGTGACTCCACGTCAGGAGCATGAGGTGCTTACACTAGACTTCTAAAACTCCGTCATATTCCGATCTTTATCTTCACAAGTGACAGATCTGTGTTCATAAATAAACTTATAACTGCAACCCAAGGCCAAATCAGATATGTTTTCCTGATGCCTAGAGAGCTGATTGATTAAAAAAAAAAAAAAAAAAAAGTAAAGGGTTGTCATTGTTCACATGTGCACCCGCCCGTGTCCACCTGTGCCCACACACACAGAAAATGCTTGCTCAACTTTCAACAGTTCTGTTGGTGTAGTTTGGACATTTAGCCATAATGTGGATGTTGAGAATAGACACATATTATGAGATTCCATGTACCCATTTTTTCGTAAATGGTGTTTCTCCCATAATACAGTGTTTTGTAGATATGCAATGTTTTTATTGTTTTTGATCTCTATTGAACCTATTTATTTAGCTGTGGCGCAGATCATAGGTGTAATCTGCCAGCCATATATTTCGGTTTCAAGAATACAATAATGTCCTCAAAAATTGTTTAATATATATTAGGAGACTGGGCTATCAATATGGTATAGATAGATAGATAGATAGATAGATAGATAGATAGATAGATAGAGATGTATATGGTATATATGGTGATATATATGTGTGATATATAGTGGATAGATGTGATATATAGCATATTTGAGATACATGAGTTGATATATATGAGAAAAGTTCTGTTTTATTTTTAATGGGTGCAGAGATGAATACTCATGAATCCTATTTGCCGGCATTGCAGTATTACAAAAAGCAATCTGATAGTTTTCACAATTGATATTAATCTTCTAATGTAAACACCTGGCCTTTGGTACAGAATGTCCAAAATGTTGCATGGGACACACTTATACTAAAGATATTCATTTTTGTCTGAAATTCTAATGTAATTGGGAATTCTGTTTTTTATAGGAACTCTACACACTAGGAAAGGATGTTTTACGAATTTTTAGGAAGCTAATACTCTAATTTAATTTTTCTGCAATTAAGAAAGCACAGTGGGGGAAATATCTCTAGATATTTTCTAGGGAAAGTTGGAATGCAATCTTAGCTATTATGTTAAACTAAACAGGAAAAAAAGCCATTTTGGTTTTTTTAACTTCAGTTTTCTATTGCTATTGAACAAACAATATGTATTTATTTTGAAGTCAAAATCCACATGGTGAATGAATGCCACATACATATACCAAGGATCACTGCTTCAAAAGTATTTATTCAGTATAAAATGTCAGGGGAGCTTTTTATACTTGCAAATTATAAGATATAAATTGGAAAGTGTTTACATTTTAACTAGCTTTAACACCTCTATTGTATAATACATTCAGAGGATAAGAGATAAAATAGACATTATTTTGCCACCCTTTTTAAAATTCTCCGGTGTTCTTTTTCCTATCATGTAGTTGAAAGGAGAAAAATCAGAATTGACAATATTTTCTAATCAAACTTTTAATTATGTAGATAATGTAAATGTAACAGAAGTCTGCACATTTGTAATGCTCTTTGTAACATTGTAGAGCTTGTGATATTCAACAGTGGTGAAATCCCAAGTGGCATATGCGATCTCTCAGAATTTTCCATGTAGCTTGTGATAGAGAATTCTGCCTTACCACATCTCATTTATATTGATTATATAGAGACGAAATACTTCACAACTTGCTACACATGAGACACTCCACTAAGTGCTTTTTATTTATTTATTTATTTATTTATTTATTTATTTTATTTATTTTATTTTATTTTTTTTTTTTGCTTTTTAAACATTATCTATTTTAATGTTACACTGTCTGGGAAAGTAAAGATGTTATGTATTTGAAAAATAGCATAAGTACTTTCTTTTAAGAAAATATGTAATTCTAGAAACACCATGTAACCCTCCTAATAATAACGCCATGTAAAGTAAAAATCCATTGCTGAAACTGCACAAAAATAAGAAATCCACAAATGCCAAAATATAAAGAAAGTTAGAACTCTGGAAAACAGGAATCAAAGTTGGTCTTCACCTGAAGAATTCTGTGGAACCTTGGAGTTCTTGTCCTCTTTAATAGCTTCATGGGAACTACAGACAAAATATAAAGACTAGGGAATGCCCCAGGTGTGGAGTCTAGAAGACAAACCTAGGCATGTATCCATCCTCAGTGTGGTGGTGGTGCAGGGGGAAGGGTAGTACCACAAAGTATGATAAAAAACATCCCAAAGAAACTGGAATGCAAAGATCTCGGTGCAAAGGCAAGTGAGGAAATGTGCCTTAAAATTAAGCCCTACCCCTCCTCTGCAGACTGCCATTCATAATCTTTCTGATATGAGGAAATTTGCATTTACTTATTTTAAAAGAATGTTAGGCAGTTAACCCAGGTAAATGCAACTCTTCTTTAGAGGAATGTCGACTGAAACTTTGACCTCACATAATATCCATGTTAAAGTTCTAAGGAGATTGAACAACTCATGGACAAGTCATGCAGTGTTAGAGGAAAAAGCCTTCATGAATGAGAGAGATTCATAACCACAAAGGAGTATCCTGTGAAATATCACATGCCAAAGTATAACTTAATTATAATTAGGATTTTAAGGGGCAAGGAGCTTTCTTGGGTCTCTTTTATTTTATTGTTTAAGACTTTATTTATTTATTTTTTAGAAAGAGGGGAGGGGAGAGAGACAGAGAGGGAAAGAAACTTTGTTGTGTGAGATATCTGTTGCCTCTCACACGTTCCCCAACCAGGGACCTGGACTGCTGCCCAGGAATGTGCCCTGACTGGGAATAGAACCGGTGACCTTTAGGTTTGCAGGCTGGTGCACAGTCCACTGAGCCACACCAGCCAGAGCTGATTAGGAGTTCAATTTTTGATGAAAAAGAGACTTGAAAGAGATTCATGAATACTTGGAAAATACAAAATAAATTTCTAGAAATGAAAAAGATTTTCATTAAAATTAAAATAAACCTCAATAGCCCTGGCTTATATGGCTCAGTGGATCGAGTACTGACCTGTGAACCAAGTGGTTGCTGGTGTGATTCCCAGTAGCGGCACATGCCTGGGTTGTGGGGCCAGGTCCCCGTTTGGGGGCATGTGAAGGCTATCACACACTGATGTTTCTCTCCCTCTCTTTCTCCATGCCTTCCCCTCTCTCTAATTAAATAAATAAATAAATAAATGAAATCTTTAAAAATAAGAAAACAATAAACCTCAATAAATGGTTAACCATGGCCTAAGAAAGAATTGGAAAGATAGGCTAAAGAAATAACTCAGAGTTTAACACAGATTTATCACATTTATTCATTTCTTTTCTGGAAAATATGAAAAAAGAAATGAGACATAGAGGAGAGATTGAGACAATCTAAGGTGTATGTAATTTCAATTCTACAAAGAATTAACATAGGCAGCAGGGAAAATCTATTCACAGAAATAATGCCTGAAAATTTTACATTATTAAAACACAAAATTTTCATAAGAGCAAAGCAAATTGAAGAAAAAGTAAAAAAGAATCTATATTTTTAAACCATCAAAATTGTCAGAGAAAGAGAGCGAGAAAGACAAAAGATTAAAAGAGAGAAATCATAAAAGCAAGTAGAGGAAAAATGCAATTTACCTAAAAAACAAACAAGAAAAGGAACAGCAAGATGACTGACTGCTCGGAAACAAGAGCAGAGGACAACATGCAATGGGAAGTTATTGTTAACGTATCTAAAAAATACATCTCAACTCAGAATTTTAGATGAAAAGAAACTTTTCAGAAAAAAAGGTCAGATGAAGGTATTTTTCAAGGAAAACATAACCATTGAGAGATTTACTGCCTGGAGACTCTAACTAAATTAAATTCTAAAGAATGAATTTCAGGAATAAAGAAATCATAACAGACATAAATTCTGAAATATAATGCAAAGAAGTTAAATATGTGCACATATTTGAAAACTGGCTATCTCAAATAGTAATGAGACATTTGAGATGTGGGAATAAAGCACAAGAACTAAAGCACAGGTAGCATGTGAGTTGGGAGGGTGTGAGTAAAGTGGAAATATAGAAAGTGTTTTTGCTCTGTAGAAATACACTGATTAACTGTAGTGGGTCATTAGTTCAGAGTGCCTATTACTGAAAGATATTAAAAGACACATCATTAAAAGAACTATATTCTTAGATATAGAATTACAGTAATATAAATGTGAAAATAATTCCTCAACTTAAACTATACCTTCAAATTAAAAAAAAGGAATCCCAACAGTATTTTTAAAGAATGTGATAAGGTGATTCTATACGAAAGAGTAAAAGCCCCACCCCCCTCAAAAAAAAAAAAAAAAAAGCCAGGGTACAATTAAGAACAAAAATAAGGTGTGAAAATTTTCTTTTAAGCATCACGCTTTATTAGAACCTATAGTGATTAAGAACAGTGGTGTCAATGATGAGACAGACAAGTCAACAAACAGAATAAAATGGCAAGCCTGGACACCATCACATTCTCGAGTGCAAATGGGGTTAACAGCAGAATGGTGTTGCAGGTCAGTGGGAAAGGAGAACCTATTCAGTAAATATTAGTAGGAAATACAGTGACTTATTTAAATAAAATGAATCTGGATTCCTACTTCACAATACAAATAAATATTAGGTAAAGACATATATACATAGCTATAAAGAAGTATCTTTATATCTGTGGTGGAGAAACATCTTTAATCAAATCATATAAAGTACATACCTCCCCCAAATTGATAACTTAGTGATATAAAAAAATGAAGAACTTTGTTTAATCAAAAGATAACCTTACAGATAAGGAAAATAGAAACACTAATCTGTAATAAATATTTTTAGTGTTTACAACTGGAAAATAATTAATATTCAGAATACAAACAGTAAGTACAGGTGATTCATAAAAATGGGTAAAAAACGTGAATAAGTATTTTGCAGAGAAGAAATGTGAATGTCCCACAGACTTACTTTAAAATTCTTAAACTTAGGAATCAAGGAACTTAAATTAAAAATGCAGCCCAATTCTACAACATAGCCACCAGATGGAAAAAATTCAATCCTGGACTCTTCATACTGCAGACCCGCTCCAACCGCACGTACTGCGTGGTCACGCTAGGCCTAGGCATTGAGGAAGATGAAGCAACACACCGCCAGCGCACACAGTGCAGCTGTTTCTGATGAGATCCCCGCCCCCTTCAGGATGATGAGGATGCCTCTCGCATGGAAGAAGATTAGGAGTTTCTACCTGCAGACCCTGTGTGCTCTGTCCCTGTCCCTCTGTGTAGTGTCTTCACAGCTCCCCCAGCCTCTCGGAGTGGCCCTAGCCCACCTGGATTCCTCTGCTGACGTCTACTGTTTTTTGGGGTTTTTTTTCCCTCTCCTGTCTTTGCCTAAGACAGGGAAGTAAGGGCCTCAAGCCTTCATTCTCACATTTGACAATAGGTTTGGATGTGTGTGTTTTTGGTTTGTTTATTTTGTTCTCAAGTTAAGGTATGTAAAATAAAAATATATATTAATACTGGAATGAATATGAATGACAAAAACCACTTCAGTGATTTTTGCTCAAAGTAATTTAGCATGGATACGCTTTGCGACCAAGCAAATCTATTTCCATGCATATAGACTAGGTAACTCTTGCACATTTGTCTCGAGATATTTACGAGAATATATGCTTATCAAAATTGTTTGTAACAGCAAGAATTGGAAACAGCCCAAATAAGCTATCAAAAATGCTGGCAAATTGCACTGAAGAAGAGTTATGCAGTGAAATACTACAGCTGAATATTCACTTTCTTAAGTCTAGTGGTGATTACATAGGTGCTTTTAAAAGTATTGTTCTTTAAAATGCTCATGTTTGATTTTAGTTTGCTTTTAATTTATGATAGATATCAGGATTAATTTTTAATTACCGTATGTCATTGAGGACAGGATGATTGTGTTAGACAAGTGGCTGCTGTCTCGATTGTGTGAGTACTCCATAAAATGGCTCATTAAAGAGCAAATTTTAGGATGTTTTTCCATCAACTGTGCTTTTTAATTAAAAATACACATAATAACCTGAACTAAGAGGCTGGATTCTGTCCTGTAGCAGGAGAAATTTCCCTCAATTACACAGTGGTTTTAAACACTGGAATTAATTCCTGAAGGAAATAATTGAATATCCTTTTATGTATTATTTTAAAATTTGTTTTGAAATTATCATATTACATATAAAGTTCTGCATGGTTGGTCCTAAGTAAAGTGCTGTATTTCACAATGTAGTGGGAAGAACACTGGGAGAAGAATCACAATTTCAGTCCACGTTGGTTTTGTCTCCTACATACCTAATCTCTGAATCCTAATTTCATCATCTGTATGATGTCAAAACTTGTATTATGTAAATAAATAGTCACGTGAAATTATGGTAATATAACCCCCTTTACATATGAAAGGAGTACTATTTATTTTTAGTCACTCTTTTTTTTTTCATTGAGAATCTCTACAGATTTTTCAGGTGCATTATATAGACCTTGATGTCTCATAAAGTCACCCCATCCAAATTCACCACCCTTGAGGAGCACTTCATCAAAACACACCTTTTTCCAGCTTATTGGTCATAATCTTGCTCTCCTGGGCTAACGAATAGTGAACAGTTAGCCATGTCAGTAAGATTGTGTGCGATAATGTCCTAGTAGCCTAATTAATTTTGATTAATAGTTGTAACAAAATAATTTAGGAAAAATCTGCTAGGCCAAATAACTAGTTATTCCATAGGTAAGGCAACACTCTTTTTAATTAGAAAATCAAATAGAGGTGAAGATGGTAAGAAATTTTATAGCTATATTTTGATGGGTACAGTATTCTATATCTTAGCTGTTTGAACCCTCTCTTCATCTGAGTCACGCTCTCTATGTTTTTGTGTTGATTAATTAGAAATATTTTTGGAAAATACGACTATGGGACTCAAATACTTCTCCCTAATTAACTCTAATTTTAAAGAAGAAGGCAGCATCAGAAAATCTTTAAGGGAATGATAACACCTTGTGATTACCACAGTATACCACACTCATCCTTCCTTGTCATCTCCATTGATTAGCCCCGAAACCTAAAAATTAAAAAAAATATTGAGCAGAAATGGGTCATTTGTCATTTTGGATTGCCTTTTTTGGTGTTGTTCTCAGAAAAGTTCCATGTCTTTCTTCAATTTTAGAGGTTTCTCTACTATCACTTACTCAATTGTGCCTCTTGTATAAGCTGATGACTTTCAGGCACTGGCTGTTTGGGTCATGGGTAAGAGCTGCTCTCCGGAGCCTGGGTGCTGAGGTTCTATGTCCCTGATCCTCTCTTATTAGCTACGTGACCTTAGCTGAGTTAATGATGTCTCCTGCTCAAAGCTTTGTTGTGATGATTAAATAAATTAACATATGTTAAGTGCTTAAAACAGTGTTTGGTATGTTTTAAGAAGTATGTAAGTGCTTGCTCTGTTACAACGACAATTACTTTTACATAGATGAGTAAATGTTTCCTCAACTTCATGTCTCTTTCATGTTTTCCTTCTATGTAACCTTTGGAATTACATCATGCGTGAGCTTATTCCTTGGCTTGGTACTCCACAGTACTTGGGTGATCCACTTTGTCCATCCTTTTTAGTCCATATAATACGATATTTTTTATTGCAACAACTGTATTCTTATGTTTCAAAATCTCCAATTATTTTTTGTTTCACAATTACTTATTCTTGTTATGGGCATGATATTTCCCTATATCTCTATTGATATTAATATTAATATATATTCAGTATATATATATTCAAAACTCTGTTCTGCTTGCTGTTAACTCTTTGGCACATGTAAGTTTTCCATTGTTTCGATTCTCTTTTAGGGTTCTATGTAATATTTGTCGCTTGTATGCGAACATATCTTTGTAACTGAAATGTCCTGTGTACCTCTCTCCTCTTTTTATTCAGAGAGAAGCATGCAAGCTGATGTGTAGCTGTTATGTTTGTTAGTGACACCTGAGAGAGCAGCGTCCCTCGCTGTTGCTTTTCCGTGATGGGCACTCACACCCAAACATTGTTAGCTATCAGTATTCATTCATACATCTCTTTTCCTAAACTCATTTACTTGCCATTTCTACCTGGAGAACTATTCACCACTGTTGCCAATGCTCACCTACCTGCCTACTCCTGCTGTGACAACACGACCAATAATTCTGTGTGTTCCTCCTCAGCCTCTCCTGGTGTAGGTACCACACCCTCCCAGAATCGATCCTCACTGTGCTGCTTCTGTATTTTGTGTACTCTCTGACTTGTGTTATTTTTGCTTTCTTTTATTCAGGGATTCTCTAGAGTTTCTAGTTCACCTTGAGTGATTCCTTTTGTTTTTCAGCACAACTGAGTATTTATTTTTATATATGTCAAAATCATGTCTATAATGTGAAGCAGGGGGAGAAAATTATATAATGCATTTGGTCTGTCTTCTTGAAACAGAACTCAAGAGACATTGTAGTGAGTTGAATTGGTGACCCCCAAAATGATATGTTTATGTCCAAACCCCCAGAACCTGTGAATGTGGTCTATTTTTTCAAAAGCAGTCTTTGTGGGTGGTATTAAGGATCTCAGTGTTAGATCACCCAGGATTATCTGGACAGTTTCTAAATCCAGTAAGTCTCCTTGTAAGGAGTATGGGAAGATGGAAGAAAAGGCTGGTAAAGATAAAAGCGAAGATTGAAATTCTGCAGACACAAGTCAAGGAAACCAGGGACCACCAGAACTAGAAGAGGCAAGGAAGGATTCTTCTTAAGCTTTCAAAGAGAAAGTAGCCCTGCTGATACCCTGATTTTGGACTTCTGGCTGCCATACTGTGAAATTATAGATTTCTGTTGTTTTAAGATATCACATTTGCAGCACCAATTCATAAGAACCTATGCAACCCAATGTTCATAGCAGCACAATTTACAATAGCCAAGTGCTAGAAACAGGCTAAGTGCCCATTAGTAAATGAGTGGATCAAAAAATGGTGGTACATTTACACAATGGAATACTATGCAGCAGAAAGAAAGAAGGAGCTCCTACCGTTTGAGACAGCATGGATGAATCTGAAGAGCATTATGCTAAGTGAAATAAACTTGGCGTTGAAAGACAAATACCACATGATCTCACCTATAAATGGAACCTAACCAACAAAATAAACAAGTGAGCAAAATAGAACCAGAGACATTGAAACAAAGAACAAACTGGCAGTGACCAAAGGGGAATGGGGAGGTAGGTAACAGAGGAAAGAAGGGTAAAGGTCTTTAAGGAACATATGTAAAGGACACATGGACAAAGACAAAGGAGGGTAGCCCTGGCTGGCGTAGCTCAGTGGATTGAGCATAGGCTGCGAACCAAAGGGTCACAGGTTCGATTCCCAGTCAGGGCACATGCCTGGGTTGCAGGCCAGACCCCTAGTGGGGGCCACATGAGAGGCAACCACACATCAATGTTTCTCTCCCTCTCTTTCTCCCTCCCTTCCCCTCTCTAAAAATAAATAAATAAAATCTTAAAAAAAAAAAAAAAGACAAAGGAGGGTAGAATTGAGGGTGGGAGGTGGAGGTGGGTAGAACTAGGGGAGGTGTTCGGGGGGAAATGGAGACAACTATACTTGAACAACAATAAAAAATATATTTTTTAAAGATTTTAATTTATTTATCTTTAGAGGGGAAGGGAAGGAGAGATGGAGAGAAACATCAATGTACAGTTGCCTCTCGTGCATCCCCTGCTGGGAACTCTCGCTGGGAACTGGTCTGCAACCCAGGCATGTGCCCTGACTGGGAATCGAACTGCGATCCCTTGGTTTGCAGGCCCGCGCTCAATCCATTGAGCTACACCAGCCAGGGCACAATAAAAAATATTTTAAAAACAGTTACCACGTTTGTGGTACTTTGTTTTCGAAGATCTAGGAAACTGATACTGCTATCTTCCTTCATGATTACCCACAACACCAATATCAGCAGAAAATATTGCCACTTAACTAACATAGAAAATTAAGACCAGGACACAAAAGCTTTCTCAGTTTCCTCCCTGTCATTTACAAATGTATCTTTGTCTGTTGGATTGACCAAAAATTCCATTTGTTTTTTTTCCATAAGATAGCTCTAGTAGCTCTTAGTTGTTTTTCAATTAATTCGTTCTAAACAATTTTGTTAGATTGTATTGTGACAGCTGTCATATCAGTGTGCATTTAAAAAACTTATCAAAATTGATGAATTTTTATGTATTTTAGCTATTTTTATGAATTTTTAACTATTTTCAATTTGAAGATGGAAGAAAAAAGCAACATTTTTAGCTTATTGTGCTTGATTATTTCAGGAAAGGTAAAATACAAAAAAAAAAAAAAAAGATTACTGCAGTGCTGTGACTGATTGAATATGTCAAAAGTGGTTTGTGAAGTTTCATGCTGGAGACTTCTCACTGGACAATGCTCCACAGTCGAATAGACCAGTTGAAATTGATAGTGATCAAATTGAGACATTAATTAAGAACAATCAATGTTATATCACATGGGAGATAGTTGTGTGGTATATTCAAAATATCCAAATCAATAGTTATTGGTGAGAATGAAAAAATATGTATTTTCATTTTATGGAAAAAAAAACTAAACAAACTTTTTGGCCAACCCAATACATCCTCACTTACCTCCCATTAACTGTTCAAGGTTAACTTCATGTTACTGACTCGATCCCCATTCTGCCTCAGTTTTACTAACTGATCTCAATGGCCTCCATTTGTAAAAACTTTCTTTACATGTAAACATGGATAAGCCTCCACCAAATTAAAAATTCCTCAGGTTTACCACCTTATCCTCCAGTTTCTGCCCTATACTCTGCTTTTGTTTCACAACAAAATGCAGAGAGCCAACTATACTCAATGTCTTTTCTGTATCACACAAGGTCTGTCTGGAAAATATCCAACCATTGTTAATATAATGAGAATGATTTGTGTGGCATCCATGTAACCTGGCAGCCAAGGAGAGTAGACTGGAATGCACATGTGTGAACAATAATGACCTCACTATTCTAGTCAATATGAGAATAAGTTCCCATATTGCAATCCTTTAAGGGAGAGACCTCTCATCACACTGCTTCCCAGCAGATATAATGGCTAATGGAAGATGTGATTGTATTATGGACTTTGTATAGCCACAAGTACAAGTAATTGATGGAAATAGTCTACTATTGTCTATGCTTAGAATTTTCTTCCCACTAGTTGTCAGAATATTTGAGATTTGCCAATAGATTCTTAAAGATGTCATCAGGCTTTTCACTGTTTTCTGGAATGGGGTTATTTCCATTCTTCTTCTAAGCAACTTACCTCTTTGTCATTAAAAACTACCAGACTAGCTGCTCTAACACCCCTGCCATTTCTAATTCTGATATTAGCAGTTTAGCACTGAGGTTGGATTGTCTTTTCTTTCTTCCCATGCTCAGACAGCTAGAAAAAAAGAACAGTTCTTCCTGACAAAGGTCATGTTTACATTTCAGAACTTTGAGGGACTAAGCTGCCAAATATTAATTAATGTATATTATAAATAATAAGGACTTCCAAATTCCACATAGCATTGACAGTAAATAAATAAACCTAAACAAGAACTGCAGGATGGCTGTATATCAATGATTCTTTCCATTTAGAACAATGTAGATTTAATCATTATAACACTTTTTCTCTAACGTAAGTTCTCTTTTTTCTCTTTTAAATCATTTTTATTTTTTCAATTACAGTTGACATATATTGTTATATTAGTTTCAAGTATAATCCCCAGTGATTGAATATTATATAACTTACTATGTGATCATCCTGATAAATCTTACTTTTATATGACATTATACATGGTTATTACACTATTATTGATTACATTCCCTATGCTGTACTTTATTACATCCTCATGACTCTTCTGTAACAACCAATTTGTACTTTTTAATCCTTTCACCTTTTTCACCCAACCTCCCAAATCCCCTCCCATCAGTTTCTGTCAATACCTTCTCTGTATATATGAGTCTGTTTCTGTTCTCCTTATTCATTTTATTTTTCAAATTCCATTGTTGGTACATATGTATTTATTGTCATTGTGTTATCCATATTTTTTATCTTTTTTCTTCTCTTCTTAAAGAAAACCCTTTAACATTTCATTTAATACTGGTTTGGCAGTGATGAATTTCTTTAGCTATTTCTTATCTGGGAAGCTGTTTCTCTGTCCTTTGATTCTAAATGATAGCTTTGCTGGGTCGAGTAATCTCGGTTGCATGTTCTTGCTTTTTATCATGTTGAATATTGCCAATTCCTTCTGGTGTGCAAAGTTTTGTTGGGAAATCAGGTGACAGTCTTATGGGATCTCCCTTGTAGGTAATGAACTGCTTTCCTCTTGCTGCTTTTAATATTCTCTCTTTGTCTTTAACCTTTATCATTTTAATATGTTGTGTATAGGTGTGGGCCTCTTTGGACTCATCTCATTTGGGATTATCTGTGCTTTTTGGACTTGTATGTCTATTCCTTTCACCAAGATAAGAAAGTTTTCTGTAATTTTTTTCAAATAGGTTTTCAATTTCTTGCTCTCTTTTTCTTCAAGCACCCCAATAAAGTGAATATTGGTATACTTGAAGTATTCCCAGATGCTCCTTACACAATCCTCATTTTTTTAAATTCTTTCTTCTTTCTGCTATTCTGATTGAAGTCTCCTGCCTCCTTAACTTCCCAATCTCTGATTTTATCCTCTGCTTTTTCTACTCCACTGTTGATTCCCTATAATGTAGTCTTCATTTCAGTTAATATATTCCTATGCTTACTATATTTCCTTATTTGATTCCAAAATTATTGGTGTTGTTAAAAGTAGAGTTTTTATTGGGGTCATTATTAAAAATATTTAGTTAACCTGATCATAAAATAAGAAAATGGCTTAACATATTAGTAAAACTATCGTGTGTGTGTGTGTGTGTGTGTGTGTGTGTTTGGGGGGTGTATAGCTAGGCAAATAATTTTACTAAAGTTGCATTATACTAAGTAGTATCAATATCTAATGAAACAATAGGCATAAATATATACTATTAAATTGGGCAAATTACTTATTGAAAGGGAATTTTCACAGAATTGAGGAGTTGACTATTGGCAACTTGTAGTGATTTGGCCAATTGGTTATTTATCATTCTGCAGATCCTATTTTATATTTTTAAATTCCCTCCCTTTGTTTTCTTAATACAGATACTTTGTTTCATCTTTTTATCCCTTCAGATTATGAAATGCTCCTACTTAATCAAGGATATGCTTCCCACTTGCTGGTGATTGGATCTCCTTTCTCTTCATCTGTGGGCTTACTCTGCATATTTTCTGTTTTCTGTATTCTACCTTCTTTATAGTAGCTATTTGACATCAATCTATGGTCAGGATTCTGGTGGTTATAAGTGATAAATCAAATGAATGTAAGTACGTATGGAAATTTGCCAGGTCACAAATTTAAAGACTAAAGAAAGAGCTAGACTTGGGTATTACAATATCCAGGAGCTCAGATTAGAACATCTTTCTTCTATCTCTTCACTATACTTCCTTATGTGTCCTGGTCAAATTGCTTCCACCAAATATGGTTCTACATAGGACCCAGTGTGGACACATTTAGCTTCAGACCCTTTTCCTACAAGTCAGTAGCTGCCTAAAGAGAGGACTTAAGGTGCCAAGAGACCGTCAATGTGCTGTGGCTTAGAAGTACTACCAGAATCAAACAGAATGGTAGTAGAAGGAGTCATTTCTTAATAGCAGGATGTTTCTTCTTTAGAAGAAGAGAGGAAGGAATATGCAAGCAACAGGAGTCCTATAAATTTGTTTGTTTTGTAATCTTATTGCTCCCTATTCAATTATTACTTTTTTCTGTGTGACTCTTTTTTGGGGGTCATCTTTATGATGTTCACATTTCACCTTGCTCTTGCTACTTACATTTCTGTGCTGGACCTTTTGACCCATATGTCTACTGAAAGTCTTACTCCTATCTTTATTAGGGACATCATTCTTCCTAAAAATAATGACTTTTTAAAAATCACAGTACTTGATTGTTTTGTCTTTGGCATTGCTCAAGAGTGCTTCTTTCTTGACACTATTTCCTTAGCCTTTATAATGTATCTCTATCTTGCATATCTTTCAAACTTGTACCTGCATTTGAATTCCTTTTCTTTGCTCTTCTCCTATCTATTCATTAAATGAATGTTCCCCAGAGTACTATTATTTTATTTCAATATGCAACCTCCCTTTGTGTTTGATTTACTTTCTGTAGCTTATAGCTACATGACAATCAGAGCAAATCCTGTACCCTTTGCCCAGAACATTATCCTGAAACAACCATGCATTTCCAACTGCCTCTCAGTAGGCACTCACACAAAACATAATAAAGTATAGTTGAAGTTACTGCACATTGCTTTACTTTGCTTCACAAATATTGTGGGGTTTTTTTTCCCAAAAATTGAAGGTTTGTAGCAACCCTGCACTGAACAGTCTGTTAGTGTCATTTTTTCAACACTATTTGCTCACTTCCTGTCTCTATGCCAGATTTTGGTAGTTCTGGTAACATTTCAAACTTTTTCAATATTATATGTGTTATGGTGATCCGTGATCAGTGGTCTTTATTGTTACTATTATAATTCTTTTTGGTGCCATGAGCCATGCCCATGTAAGGTGGCAACCTTAATAAATCTTGTGAGTGTTCTGACTGTTCCATCAACTGGCTGTCACGCTGTCTCTTTCCCTTCCCTTGGGCTCCCTTTTTTCCCTGAGTACCTCACAAACAAAAATAAGGCTGTTCTTTTTATTTTCAAGAGTTTCTGTGGTAGACCCTTCTACATGGTGTGGGCCCAGCTCCCACTTGGAGATGCACAGGGCCCACGCCCACAGATAGGTTCTCTCATGGGTAATCAGATTTGCAATATACCTAGGCTGTTTTGAGTCTTGCTTTTTATTAAAACTCCCTCACCCTGCAAGTGCTAAACCTTGCAGGGACCAGTGTAATCGGCTCAACCACTTTTGCCTTTTTATTTGCTAATATCCTTCTTCTGTGATGTGATGAGGGGCATTGGCTCCTTTTGTTGTAACTTGTGTGGAGTGAGTGAGGACCATCTTGTAATGGGAGGAGAAATAAAATAAAGGCCTGTCAAGGCTGAAGCCAGGGCTTTTGCTCCCCTTGAGAGAAAAGCCACATAGTTGTTCTTTTTCCTCCACCAGACACAGTAGTCTTTGTGAATGTTTTTATTTTATCCATAATTATGCGGACACTGCTAGCTGGTGTCTGCATCAGGTTTCTGCTTGAAATATGGCCCTGAGTTAGGTTTCCACACACTGAAGAAAAAGGAAACAAAACATATGCTTAAACAGTGGTGAACTTCAAACAATGGCTTCTGCTTTTAACTGGCTGCCAGCCAGGGAAGCTACTAAAACTATGACTAGGAATTGTGCACGTGCCTATGATATTGCAAACATCATAATGGAACAGAAAAGCTAATTGCTACCATAATACCTAACCAACATTGAAAGTCCAGGTACAGGTAGGTACTTAATTAAAAGTGATGAAAAAGGAAAAACTCACAAAAATAAAGAAGAAAACAACAAAAAAAACTTTTCACTCGGAGTGAACCTCAAAATAAAATGCTGTGCAATGAAGAAATCAAATAAGTGTCATAGGCTGAATGATGTTCTCCCAAAATATGAATACCTACTCCCTGTGACCTTTAATTGATAGCTCACTTAGATAAAGTTTCTTCGCAGACATGATTAAGTATCTTGAGATGGGGACAGTATGCTGGATTATTAGGGTTGGCCCTAAATGCAATCACATGAATCCTTTGAAGGGGAAAAAGGGACATTTGACAGCACAGAGAAGAGTTTCCTTTTCAAAGCCATCCTAGGGGCAGAGATTGGAGTGCTGTGAGGACAGGCTAAGGAAGGCTGGCGGCCACTAGGAGCTGAAAGAAGCAAAGAACCCACTATCCCCTAGAAGCTGTGGAGGGAGTTTGACCCTATGAACACCTTGATTTCAGCCCAGTGAAACTGATTTCAGACTTCTGGCTGCCAGAATTGTGACAGAATGTATTTGTGTTGTTTTAAGCCACCAAGTTTAGGGTGGTTTGTTATAGCAGCCATAGAAAACAAATGCATTAAGAGATACAGCTAACAAAACCAATCAGAACAAGAAATTACAGGAAGTTAATTTTAATGAGATATTGTGGCTTTTTCTTATGGTCGGTGGGCACATACCATCACCAGATTTCTACATTCTAAGCAGAAACAATACATCTATTTTATATTTCAATTCTACATGTCTTTGAAAATAGTTGTGTTTTGCCCTCACAGGTGAATGCTAATTAACCAAGTACAAAATTTGAGCTTCAAAATCATTTTCCCTCAGATCATTTATTATATTGCTCCACTGTAGCCTAGCAACCAATTTTAATAATGAGAGGTGTTTCCTCAGATTCTCCTGTGTGAAGAGTTTCGTGGTACTAGTTTTCCTCAACTATTTGACTATTCTTGGAAGTATGTAATTTTTATATTTGAAAAATTCCTGCTTACCAATCTGTTAATGGTAGTTTAATTGGTCTTTTCCTGCCTTTGATAATCAATTATGTGGGAAATCAGAATGTATTATATTATCTGATAATTCTGATAGTTTATTTTGTTTTTTGTTTTTTGTTTTTTTGGCGGGGGACGTGAGGGCTTCTTGCTTCTCCTGAGAGCCAGGAACTATCTGGGGTCATTTTCATATCTCTCTGCTCTCAGTGCTTATACCCCATACTTGATGTAGGCGCAAAATCACTGTCATTCATTCATTGTTCAGTACACGATGCTCAAAGTACATTCGGTATCACTCTTCGAATTGCCGTAAGCTCTCTTTGTGACTCTGACTTTACATATGAGCTGGAAATTTTCTCTCCTTGAAGATTATCTTTTTCTGCAAATGTTTTATGCTCCTATTTCCTGTGGAATAGATTCTCTTAGTTTCTCAGCTTCCTGAAATGGTCAAAATAATCAATCTCTTAATGGTTCTCTTCTCTGTTTGCTTTTAATTGATATTGATAATTTAATATTTTATAAAATTATATTTTATTGGATTTTGGGCATGATGGAAAATATAGATTATATTAACAGTATATAAATTGTAATCAATCTCAAGGTTTTAAAATATCTCCCTTGCTTATTTATAATATATATTAGCTTTTAAGAACACTCTCAATTTGCTTGTTAAATAAATCAATTAATATTGTAAAATTGAACTATTTAAGATAAAACAAACAAAGCTCCAGACCTGTTGATATCATCTCACTATCTAGATTTATGTTGCCTTTCCCTGCCATTTGTTTCTTCATCTAATTTTCAGCGTTATGAAGCTTTATGCTTGGTTATAGTCAAGGTCTTAGAAAAATAATATATTTTAAGATATACTTACTCAAGGTGTGTCTTCCACTAGTGAATATTTGGGCACATAAAACTCCTTTTATCTTTTCAGAGCCACAGGATTCACTCCCTAATGAGCTACTGCCCCATGTCTCCTGTCTGCAGCCTTAAATACGGAGAACATGGGTTTCTCTCTCAACTATTTTAACATTGCTTTGCTAGGTACTTACTTTGCTAAGAAATCAATTAAGAGTCAAATATGACTACTCGTAGCTTTTATTGCTTAGGATTAACTCATAGCTATATGCACAGAATTGGGCTAAGAGCCAACCAATATACATTTAACATAGCTCTTAAGTTGTTAATACTTTAATGAAATCTAAATCTTTTAATACCATCTTAATTAGTAAAAGTGCTCTGAAAAGTGACCAAGTCACAATTTTAAGTAGTATACACTAGGACTGTGTTTTAATTCTCCTTCTCTCTAACTCATTTTTAATGGCCTCCTACTAAGTTTAATTAATTGGACACATGCTGTCCTGGAGTAATAAAATTTGAAATACATGTGTTTCTTTGTATGAATGCAGTGTTTTCTCTTTAGGGATTATAAATCGCTCCCAGAGGCAACTGGTCTTGGTATCTGAATAGATCAGAATCACTTGCCATTAAGCACACTAAGTTACAGTCACCAGCCTTGAAAACTGTTCCTCAAAAATAAATTGTTCGTGTCAGTCATACATCAGTTCTGGAAACCCAACCATAAGATTAAGCACAGTGAGATTCTGCTATACCTATGAAAGGAAAATTGGAAAGTATTTCTGAAAGAAGTTAGGCCCAAAGTGATACTGCCATCTTTTATACATGCTGTAGAATTTTGAAATTTCAATTACAAATTTTTCACTTTTTTGATATATGTGGAAGGTACTCTTTATTTTAATGTAATTCAAAATTTACAGGAATGGTAAAAAGAACTCTCATATATCTCAGATTTACCAATTGTTAATATTTTATCTGTACTTCTTCATTATTTTCTCTTGGTAGAGATATGGATATAATTTATTTCTCACTATTTGAAAGTAAGTTGGAGACCCCATACCCCCTTAGCCCTAAATGCTTTAGTGTGCATTTGCTAAGAATGAGGATATTATCTTACATAAACATAGAAGAGTTACAAAAGCAGGAAATTTAAGACTGAGATAACACTATTTTCTAATCTCTATATTCACATTTCATCAGTTGTATCAATAAGATCCTTTTGAGCTATTGTCTCTGGGGCCTAGGAACCAATCCAGGATCAGACCTTACATTTACTTCTGTATCTTTAGTCTCCTCAAATCTGCAATACTGCTAACCCGTTCCCTATTTGTGTAGTTCTTTTTTTTTTTTTTTTTTTAGGTTCAATTTCCATACTGTGCACTGCACATATTTAGTGAGTTTTGACAAATACTTATACCTCTGTAATCGGCACTGCTATCAAAATGTAGAACACTTCCATCTCAGCGCTCCTTATAAGTGGGCATACGCAGTATGTGCTATTTGGTGTTTGCCTTCTGGAGCTTAGCACGATGACTTTGTAATGGATCCATGTTCCTCCAGCTATCAGTTGTTTACACTTTGCCTTATGAGTAAAATTTTATTTTCTGTGTATATCATAATTTCTTTATCTATTCTCCTGTTGGTGGCATTTTTAAATTATTTGGAAACTCAATTGTTCTTTTTTGGAGTGTTATGATAAAGCTGCTTTGAAGCTTTATGTACATGTTTTATTATATTTTGTGTACCTGTATTTTTACTTCTTTTGAGTAAATACTTAAGAATGGAATTGCCATATCATAGGGGAAATGTAATTTTATATAAAACTTGATAAAACTGTTTCCAAAGTGGCTGTTTCATTTCACATTCCTACCAGCTATGTATGGTAGGGGTGTAAAATGAATCAGTGGTAAACTAATCAATGGTTAAAAACAAAACAAAACAGAAACAGGTGGTTTGTTTCAGAATTGGGATAATGCCCAAACAGCTCCTTGAGGAAATGATGGATTTGACTTGAGCACCCTTATGGCCCATTTTCACAGGAAACAAACCTATACCTCAGTAAGAGTACTATTCACATGTCTCAAATTTCATAATGAACATTCAGCCTTCTCTCCACCTCTCTGTTTTCCAAAGCGCATGATCTCCTAGTTATATACACTGTCATCATGGTACATTCTTGTCTCAGATCTTCACAGCTAATTGTCTGCTTTCCAATTTTCATCACAAGCCTGACTGAGAGAATTGATATTTGGGGAAGACGGTCTGTCTGACCAACTATTTGTGCATTACTCTAGAAATTCTGTCATGCTCCATTATGAGGTTAGATTGCTCAAATACCAGTTATCTGGGACATGTTATTTTGTTTCTCATGGAATTCACTTGGTTTTTCATTTGCAATTTAATATAAAGTCTTCACTTTTTTCATGTTGTGGTTTCAAGGTTAAAATTTCTTGAAATTGTTGTACATTTATTGAGATATTACTGATATAATATTGTATAAGTTTAAGGTATACAATGCGATAATTTGCTACACATATATATTGTGAAATATTTACTACAGTACAGTTAGTTAACAGATCATTCACCTCACATAATTATCATTTAGTTATTGTTATGGTGAGAACATTAAAGCTTACTCAATAGCAATTTAATTGTTCAATACAGTATTATCCTATATACTATAATCACCATGCTGTACCTTGATCCCCTTATCTTATAACTGACAGTTTGCACCCTTTAACCGACAATTCCCCATTTCTGTACCCTTCAGACCCCAAAAACCACCATTCTACTCCCTATTTTCCTATTAGTTCAATGGTTTCAGATTTCACACATACATGGGATTATACAATATCTGTCTTTTTGCAACTGATTTATATAACTCAGCATAATGCACTCAAAGTCCATCCATGTTGTCACAAATGGGAGGATTTTCTTCTTTTCTGTGACTGAACAGTATTTCATTGTATGTATAACAATAGACCACAGTTTCTTTATTCATTTATCCACTAATAGTTACTTAGGTTATTTCTAAATCTAGGCTATTGTGAATAATGCTGCAATGAACATGGGCATGCAGATGTGTCTCTGAAAACATGATTTCACGTTCTTTTGAAGTGGTTTTGCTGGATCATATAGTAGTTCTATTTTTAATTTTGTGGGGAACCTCTGTTTTCAATGGTGGCTGAATCAGTTTACAATTCCACCAACAGTGCATGAGGGTTCCCTTTTCTCCACATATGGCCAGAATTTGTTATCTCTTTTTTTGTCTTTTTGATAATAGCCATTCTAGAAGGTATATCCCATTACAGTTTTAATTTGCATTTTCCTGATGAGTAATGATGTTAATCATCTTTTTACACTTGTTGGCCATTTGTATGTCTTTGGAAAAATTTCTATTTAATTCCTCTGTTTTTTTTTTATTGTTTCTTTGTTTTTGCTATTGAGTTGTATGATTTCCATACATATTTTGTCTATTAACCCTTTATCATGTTCATGGTTTTCAAATATTTTCTTCCATTATGATGTTGCATTTTCACATTTTCCTGAGCATAAATTTTTAGTCTGATACAGTCTTAATTATTGATTTTTTCATTTGTTACTCATGCTTTCTATATCATATTTAAAAAATCATTGCCAAGACTGGTGTTAAGAAGCTTATCCCTGTGTTTTCTTCCAGGAATTGCAGCGAGTGTCAGGTCTTACATATAAGTATTCAATCCACTGAAATTAATTTTTGTGAGTGATGTAAGATAGGTGTATTATTTTGCATGTAAATACCTACTTTTCCTAATACTGTTTATCAAAAAGATTATTCCCTTTAAAAAGAGTTTATTTATTTATTTTTTTAGAGAGGGAAAGGGAAGGGAAGAAATAGTGATGTGAAAGAAAAGCATTGATTGATTGCCTCTTGAATGCACCCCAGCTGGAGACTGAACCACAATCTGGGATTGTGCCCTGACTGTGAATCAAACCAGCCAACTTTTACCTTATGGGTGATGCTCAACCAACTGAGTTGCAAAAGGCTCAAAGAGGTTATTCTTTCCCCATTGAATATTCTTGGCTTCCTGTAAAAAGTTAGCTGACTATATATATATATATAATATAAGTATATAAAATATATGTAATATAATTATATGTAATATATAATTACATATATGCAATATATAATATATTATATTAGCTTGTATGCAATATATAATGTATTTTATAAAGCATGTATAATATGTTATGTATTGTAGATTATATAATATACAATATATTATATTATATATTACATATTATATATTATATATTATACATTATATATTATATATGTAATGAGCCCTGGCTATAGGTAATGAGTTTACTTTTGGGTTCTCAATTCTGTTCTAAGTGTCTGTTTTTATGCCAGCACCACACTTTTTTTATTACTACACATCTGTAATATAGTTTCAAATCAAAGGGCATGACTCCTTCAGCTTTGTTTATCTCAAGATTATTTTGACTATTTGGTGTATTTTGTAGTTCCATGCAAATTTTAGACTTGTGTGTATTTATGTGAAAAAAAAGTCCGTAGAATTTTCATAAGGATAGCAATGAATCTGCAAATTTCTTTGAGTAACAGGGAGCATTATGAATCTGACTCTACTTGCCATTACCAGTGTGTTATTTATTTTCATGTTCCTTCTTGTTACTGGCTATCATGTTCTCATTTCAGCTTACAGAACTTCTCTGAGGAATTTTTGTAAAGCAGGTTTAGTAGTGATAAATTCCTTCACCTTTTGTTTATATGTTTTCATATTTGAAGGGTACTTTTGCTGGGTAAAGTATTCTTGGTTGGCAGTTTCTTTATTTGGCACTTTTGTGTATAGTATCTCATTCCCTCCTAGTCTAGAAGGCCTTTGCTAAGGAATCTGCATATAGATTTATGGAAGTTCCCTTGTATAAGAATTTTTTTCTCTTGGTGCTTTTAAAATTCTCCTTGTCTTTGATTTTAGGCAATTTTTTTCTTTCTTTTTTTACTGTTGTTCAAGTACAGTTGTCTCCATTTTCCTCCCACCACTTCCCCTAACACCAGCCATCCCCACCTCCCACCCGTGATCCTAACCTCCTTTGGCTTTGTCCATGTGTCCTTTACATTTGTTCCTTGACAACCCTTACCCCTCCCCCCCCCCCGCATTATCCCCTCCCATCTTCCCTCTGGTCACTGTCAGTTTTTTCTTTATTTTAATGTCTCTGGTTACATTTTGCTTGCTTGTGTGTTTTGTTGATTAGGTTCCTTCCACTTATAGGTGAGATCGTATGCTATTTGTCCCTCACCACCTGGCTTATTTCACTTAACATAATGCTCTCCAGTTCCATCCATGCTGTTGCAAAGGGTAGGAGCTCCCTCCTTCTTTCTACTGCATAGTATTCCATTGTGTAAATATAACATAGTTTTTCTGATCCATTCATTTACTGATGGGCACTTAGGTTGCTTCCAGCACTTGACTATTGTAAATTGTGCTGCTATGAACACTAGAGTGCAAAGGTTCTTTTGAATTGGTGTTTCAGGATTCTTAGGGTATAGTCCCAGCAATGGAATTTTTGGGTCAAAAGGTAGTTCCATTTTTAGTTTTCTGAGGAAATTCCATATTGTTTTCCACAGTGGCTGCACCAGTCTGCATTCCCTCCAACTGTGCAAAATGGTTCTCCTTTCTCCACATCCTTATCAGCACTTGTTGTTTGATGTTTTGGTTATGATGGCCATTCTGACAGGTGTGAGGTGATATCTCATTGTGGCTTTAATTTTCATTTCTTTGATGATTAGTGATGTTGAGCATCTTTTCATATGTCTATTGGCCATCTGTATGTGCTCTTTGGAGAAGTGTCTATTCAGGTCCTTTGCTCATTTTTAATTGGATTGCTTGTTTTTTGTGTATGTATGTGTTGAGTTTTATAAGTTCTTTATAAATTTTGTATATTAACCCCTTTTCAGATGTATCAGCAAATATCTTCTCCCATTCGATGGGCTGCCTTTTTATTTTGTTGATGCTCTCATTTGCTGTGCAAAAGCTTTTAGTTTGATGTAGTCCCATTTATTTTTCTTTTGTTTCCTTTGCCTGGGAAGATATTTCAGATATTAATTTTTAAATAAGCTTTTTATCCCTATCTCCCTCCCTTATGCTTCTGGGACTCCAATGATGAATACATTTTCTCTTAATGGTGTTCCATAAAACCCATTGACTTTCTTTATTTCTTTTTATTCTTTTATTCTTTTTGTTCCTCTGACTGAATAATTTTAAAAGATCTATATTTGAGCTCATTGATTTTTTTCTCCTGCTTGTTCAAGTCTGCTATTGAAGCTTTCTATTGAATTCCTCAGTTTAGTATTATACTCAGTTCAGTATTATTTGTTGGTTTTTCTGTGTGCTTTCTGTGTCTTCGTTGAACTTCTTGCTTTGTCTTATATTATTTTTCTGATATCACTAAATTGCTCATCTGTGCTCTCTTGTAACTCTCTGAGTATCTTTAGAAATACTATTTTGAATTCTTTGTCAGGAAATTCCTTTATCTCCATTTCTTTGGGACCAGTTACTGAAGTGTTACTGCACTTTGGCCGAGTCATGGTCCTTTGATTCTTTGAGCTCTTGATTGCCTTGTATAGGTGTGTGCACGTTTGAAGAAACAGTTACCTCTACCAGTCTTTATGAACTGACTTTGGTAGGGGGAAGCTTTCTTCCAAAGGTGGGAGTATGCAGTAATGTGCTGTGACCCTGGGCCTAGAGGTGCAGAGGATCAAGTAGGAGGGACATTGTGGCTGATTGGCTCAGATCACTGTGGTCCATGGCATCAACAACTGTATGATCCTTGGTGAACCCTGTGAAGGGTTCACAGAGGCCACAAGGACTGTGTGTGTCCTCAACAGTTCCTCTAGGTCAAGGTGCTAGGCACATTGCATGTATCAGTAGTGGCCAGAGCTAGCGGTGTGTACGTGCTTGGCCTTAGGGTCCATCAGCAGGTGTCTGTGTAGTGGCTGTGACCATTGCAAACACACTAGTAGTGGTAGGGGTCAGGGCAGGCAGAAAGGGCCAGGACCAACTGCAGATATACTGGCAGCTGTGAAAGCCCTGGCTGTCAGCGTGCACTACCATGTCTAGTATTTGGCCACAGGCATATGGCAGTAGAAGCTGGTAAGAGTGACCAGGTTGGAGGCATACAAGTACAATCTGGAGGGGCCAGTTTCATGTCAGCACAGTGGTGCAGGCCAATGACAGAAGATAGGACTAATCCTGGTCCACAAGCAGTCCTGGAGACCCTGGCTGTTTGCATGCTCTCCTGTAGCCACATGCTCTCTCCAATCCTGGCATGCAAACAGCAGTGGAGGCCAGTGACAGGGGTCAGGTCGGCAGCCTACAAGTGCGGATGGAGGGGCTAGCCTTGATCCTGTGCATGGCAGTGGGTCATTTCCAGGGCTCTAGGCTGGCATCTTGCACTTTTGTAACCCTGGCCTTCGCTGACTGCCAGGGTGCTTCCTGGGCTCCGTTGGGGGAGGGGAGTATACGGAAGAGGAGGGACTCGGGTGACTGGTGTCAGTGAATGCAGATTTTAGAGAGGCAAAAACTGTTGGAATCTGTAGTGTCTTTGGTGGCTATGCTGGCCATTGGTTTTTCAGTGGAGAGAGCTACTGTGTTTGTCTGAGGAGCAGATCGCTGGGAACCACAGTCATCGCTGCTCTGTGGCTGCTGCTGATTGGCTCTGGTTTTCGTTTTTGTTCTTTGTTGTCTCTGTCTCAGCTCTGCCAGTCTAGGTGGGGTGAAATTGAAGCAGGACCTTCCTGCTGTGCTGGCGACGCACTCTGCTCTCCCCCTTTCAGAGAAGGGAACTCTTTCCCAGCATGGGAGTTCTCTCTTGGCACTAAGCAATGTGAGCTTGGGCATAAGATGATGCAGGCAGAGCAAAGCTGTCTTCCTTCCCTTTTAGTGTGGTTAATCTCCGGTGTTTTTGTTGTCATTCCGTTGTGTTGCTGAAGTTTCTCAAGTGGACTCCAGGGCTCTCCAGGAGCTGGTCTTGTCTGTGGAGAGCTGTCTGATGGTTGATCTTTGCCGGGGAGACAGCGCTGGAGCCTCCTCTGCCTCCCTCTTGGTGATGAAACTCCTGGAGTCTGTGCTGTATTTTACAATGAGGACACTTGCTTCTTCCTCCCTTCAAGGCCTCTGATTTCTAATCCCACATTAAGTTTTATGTACCTATGACAACTAAAAGCTTTTATGGAAGAAGCGAGATATCATGTTTAAACCTTCAAAACCAAATATAAATAAAAATTCCAAAACAATAATGACAATAACCAAACTCCACTGCTTCATTCAGAGTGCCTTTCAGCATTTTGCTCATTTTGGGCAGATCTAACCTTCATTGTGAATTACACACCTCTGACCTGACTCAATGCTCTGAAAGCCCCAACCACTGAAATGATGCTGTGCTTTACTTCCCCTAAGGGTCTGAGGGTTAACTGCTCCCTCCCATTTAGCTCTTAAAAATAAAATGTATCAGTCTGTTTATAGTATCTCCTTCTCATTATAAGAACAGAGCTACTTTTTAATTAAATCACTAATGGGCTTAACCCAAGGAAAACATCTTACTGAAATAAATGATTTGTTTTTGTAATGGTAGTGGCCAGAGTGTAAATGGAGCTCTAATGGATGAGCAGTTTCTTCAAAGTTAATTCCATTGTCCAGGTGTTCCCCTGTGCTGGTTCCTCCCCACAACACCTCTCACTGTAGTTCAGGACACCATCATCTCCTGCTGCATTCGTTTCTTTGCCACCAGTGGTACCCCTTCCCTCTTTCTATAGCAGTGCCCTTCACCTTTCTGAAATGCAATGATGGCCACATCATTCCTCTACTTAAAACATTTCATTTCCTGGCCATACACCAAAAGGTTGCAGGTATGATCCCCAGTCAGGGCACATATAAAAGGCAACTACATTGATATTTTTCTCTCTCTCTCTAAAATTAATAAACATATTCTCAGGTAAGGATTTTTTTTTTATTTCATTACCTTTCATCTCATACACCAAAGCACATTTCAAAATAAAGCCAAACCTCCTTATGATTGCTTAAGAAGGCCTGAAAATACCAATTCACTTCTCCTATCTCATCTCTTACTTCCCCCTACTTTTCATCCCTCCTCCACTTGCAGCTATATTCTAGCCAAATGGCTCCCTTCTCTTGTGTCTGAATCTTTGTGCATGCTCTCTCCTTGAGCTGGAACATTCTACAACAGCTTTTAACTTTTACTCTTTAATGAATACTATTGTTCTATGATAAACTAGCGACTACAAAAATAAGGTTGAAACTTTTTAAATCAGCAGTTAGAGGAAGCATCTCTAACAGCATGGTCCTAGATTCTGAAGAAGAGAACACATAAACCCTCTAAAGAGAAAAATGAAGATGGGCCTGCAAGAGCCTGCTCTTGGGCCTGCTCCTGAGTTGGGAAAATTATGGAATATTTATGTAATAGAAATGAAGTCAGCATAGTGAAGAGCAAGAGAATGTGGGACCAGGGTAGAGAGAAAGGGAGAAAATGAAGCTGAAGGGGTACAGTGTCCAAATCGTGCATGGTGTCCCAGGCCATTCTGATGATCTTGCCTGTTAATCTCAGATTACTTCTAAACTACTGATGAGTTTTAGTCAACTAGGAGGCTTAATATGAGTGATGCCTTGAACTGATTGCTTTGTTTCTTTGTGAATAGTGGATAGAAGTGAGAAAGGGTGAAATTGGCAGGTGAGAGACCAGCTAGAAATTTACTATGATATCCAGGAAGGGTATAATGATAGCTTGGGTTAGGGTGGAAGCATTGAGCAAAAAAGTGCTATTAATAAAGGCTATACTTTAGAGGAAGGGTCAAACAGGATTTGCTGATGGATAGGAAATTGACAAAAATTATCTGGCATTTAGCCAGAGAATTTCAGAGATTGGCATTTTTCTCCAATTTCTGAGTTTTGTTTTGTTTTTGTTTTGTTTTTATTTTTTTCCTGGAATGAAAACATTTGACAGACAAGAAACAGTATAGATGCCCTTAGCTTATCACTCATTCATTTTGACAGCTTTTTACCTCATTAGAATTTAGTTGCTCTCTTCTCTACCCAACTCCATTCATGAATGGCTTCAAGATGCTTATTATTTACATCAACTAAGTAAAGTGAACTGTGGTAGATGATCTTGTCAGGACAGCACAATTGTCTGCTTGCCAGGAAGTTATGATGCGTTTTCTCCTCCCAACCTGCTCTGCAAACCACATTCACTAGTATCATGCTTACTTTCCTCAAGAACCACTTCATTTAATTTCCCCGCAGGTTCAGCATTGTTGTCATGCCCCACCATGCCCAGGACCAGGTTTATCTTCTGGGCTTAGTTATTCTCTTCTTATACATCCTATGTTTCAGGTAGAAAGAGCTCCTCTGTGCTTCTTGAATATTCTGGAAGGATTTTACCATTATTTGCCTTTTCTTTTGCAATCCTGCACAAAACATATTAAAATCCTATCTCTCTAACAAAATTCTATTAGTATCAGGGCTTGGAATAGTATGAAAGCATGTGGTTAAGAGAACTAGTTAAAGTAACATGGGTTGGAATCCCTCCTCTGTTACTCTATAGATGTGTGATCTCTGGCAAGTTCTCACCTTCCCTATGGCCCAATTAGTTTTTCTTTAAGATGTGGAAAATAATAAGATATACTTCATAGTTTTGCTCTAAAAACCAAGTAAGGTAATGCACTGACATACTTCATAACAATATTTGGCATAAATTAAGCATTAAATTAAACATAGATATCGATATCTTTATCAATGCTCACTTTAAATGCTTCAACTATATCTGAAAAACTCTTGACATCAGTTTGAACAATCAACTTGAATATTGTGTTATTATTGCAGTTGTTCATGTATATATTATGATATACATGTATCACTATATATGTAATATATATGCATATCCATATAGATGACCAAAAATAACCTCTTCACATTTTCACTGTTATAACAATTGGTCTAAATCTCTTGCTTACTTATCACATCCTGCTGCTCATTACAATTGTGTATGCAACCAAGCACTCAATCATTTCCTATGCTAAACATTTTCTCCTCTGCCCTACACCTATTCTTAGAGAACTTGTTCTCATCCTTTTGTTACATTGTTTATACCTACAACTCCTGCTAAGTGAGATTTAAGCCACTGCCCTTACCCACTATGTCACAGGTAATTGGGACTTGGATGGAAACTTGGCCCTGGTTTTGCCAGGTACATTCTTTCACTCCATGATTAGAAATCAGAGTTAGGGGACCTGTCACTTTGGGGCATTGTAAAGCCCGAGCCTGAGTGGCCACGTTCAGCTCTAATACACTGCACAACAGAGGGAGGCATGCTGCGGAGACACAGAAGAATGACATCTGTGTACCCCGAGAAAAAGAGGTGGGAGATCATGTAATCGTCAATTGACAGATAAAACAATCAGCTCATAGTTTTCCTTGTTCTTGGTGTCAGTCCCTTTTGGGGCCCAGGTCCCTGAGAAGAGATACCCTGAACCCTCCCAGGAAATCATTCCTAGCTTTAGTATATTCCTGTTACTAGCAAATGGAACCATACTTGTTGGAGACCACATGCATTATCTCCTTTCCCTCTGTGCGCTCTCAGCTGGGTGATCATCTTTTCTATCTCTCATCCACAATACCTAGCTCAGCGCCTCGGAGAATAGCAGTGACAACTTGGGTAACTCTCAGTTGTGGCTGTGGCAGGGAGGGGGGTGGGTAGAGGTGGGAGAGGCTATAAAGGGGATAAACGGTAATGGAAAAATTCAATAAAAATAAACTATTAAAATAAAAAATATCAGATTTATCATCATACTGTGACAGTGGGGAATTGTAGTAGGGGAGAACAGTGACCCACCCCACCATTTCTTTGACATTAGAAAAGTGCTGACTCTGACTAACACGTAGCTTGTAGATAAATGGCATGTTTGTATAAGAATTCTAGGAACTAGCTTCAAAAGATACAGACTCCAACCTTCAGGCATGTCAGTTCCAGGAGATTTGCTCTAAGGTCATTCAACCGTGGAGCCAGGGCAATGTCAAGTCAAATGATGTGAATCCAGGATGACTGAACCAGGATGATGCTCAGTGGACCAGCACTTGCCTTGTTTGAATGGACCATTCATGCCTCTCCCTCGATCCCTGTGTTCTGTTCCCCTCTCCCTCCTTACAAAAGCCTCCCCTCCACTGAGATATAGAGATGGGTGTTGAGACAAGAGTCCCCCAACTTCCAGGTGGCTGGCATCTGAAAATAAACCACTTCTCTTTACATCAGCACCTGCCTCTTGAGTATTAGCTTTCGTATAGACAGCCAGGCCTGAGTTTGGTTACAATACTGCTCAGAATACTAAATCAGACTTACTTAAAGTGAGTTTAATTAATTTTTTTGAGAACTTTGGAAGCATTTTACAAAACTCCTTAAGATTTTTTCTAAGACCCTAGATTGCAACAAACTTGAGTTGGGAATTACTAAATTGGACTGAAGTATAATAAGAAACATAATTGTCTTTCCTTATGGTAAGTCACATGTCTTTGGAAAAAAGCAAAGATACTTCCTGGTTAGATGTTTACTCTAGGAAACAACAATTTTTCTGGAGTTTAACTATATCCAAAAGGTTTCACTGTTAACCAAGTAGAAGACATGATAAATTTTAGATGCTAAATCCCAAATGAACATTTCAAAGCTTTCATAGATATATGTTTTCAAAACTACAGTTTACGTGGAATTGAAAATATAACTTTTGAAATATAATTTAAAAGTCTTGGCCCTGTGAGTGTGGCAATGTCATGGTTGCAAAGTACATGAAGAATCTACCAGATGTTATGAGCCAGGGTTTGGGAATCAGGCAGCTTGGACTTGAAATAAATTCTATGAATTTGTTAGTCGTCTTCTAGCTATAAAATGGGAGTGATAATAACAGCATCTATATCATACATTTCTTTTGAAGATTAAAGGAGTTAATATGTTTCCAGCACTTACACTTTTTTAAAAACCTTTTTGTTGTTGTTGTTCAAGTGCAGTCGTTCCCATTTTCCCCTCACCCCAGCCATCCCTACTCCCCACCCTTGATCCTAGCCCCCTTTGGTTTTGTCCATGTGTCCTTTATAGATGTTCCTGAAAACCCTTCCCCCCACATTATCCCCTCCCACCTCCCCTCTGGTTACTGTCAGTTTGTTCTTTGTTGCAATGTCTCTGATTATATTTTGCCCACTTGTTTGTTTTTTGATGAGGTTCCACTTAAAAGTGAGATCATATGGTATTTGTCTTTCACTGCCTGGCTTATTTCCCTTAGCATAATGCTCTCCAGTTCCATCCATGCCGTTGCAAGTGGTAGCACTTGCACTTCTAACTGAGTCTTTTACTTAGTACTTTGATGCTGTCCTTGCTTTATGTGTTTGCTCATTATTACACACATGTAATTGTGAAATACTTTAAAACCTTGCTAAAAGGAACACGGTAGCCACTAGGTTATTTGATTTAATATGGAAACTGAGAACTTAGTCGCCTATGAATTTCTTTTGGCTGAATTATAGTAGTGAGTTTATGGCTGTGCCAAGAGTAGGGTCAAATGTTCTTCTGAGTTCAAGGAATTGCTACATGATTCCTTTAAAAAATTAGGTTATATTAGCAAGGAAGCAAGGAATGAAGAAGGTAATAGGATGTAATTTTGAGTAAATAGTATATCACAATGTGCATTTCCAGGGTAATTAAGTACTCTTCCTCAGCATAGATTTTTTTGGCAGCATGTATTTTATCAAATGCCTGTATCATAATTTTTAACCAAGTTTCTATAGTTAGAATTCTTGATTGTCTTCAATTTTTCACCATGATAATAAATATGATACACATAAATGTTATATAGCCCTAAGGGAAACAAAAGCTTTGCTGATAGACTTGAATCCTCAGCAGGCATTTGAATATGTCTTATATACTCTTATTTTTCTTATTTCTGGTTTCAATTTTCAAAGGGAGATATTTTTAGCTCATTAGTATTTATTTGAAGGTTATGTGAATTGTATGTACTTATAAAATCATAACTATTTAATTATACCTGAATAATGATATGTACCTTTTTGTGATCTCCATGTTTATTCTAACAATTTGTAAAGCAAATAGTGATTGTGGGTTTTTTAAGGATAATTAAATGTATGGCCTTCTGAAGTAACCACTCTTAATAGTGTTAATAATTTTGTGTACAAATTTTGAATTACTATGGTTAATAACAACTGGGGAATTTCATTAAACATAGGCTAAATGAAATAAGGGGTAAAGATAGAACATCACCAAATAGCTCCTGAACATAATTTATCTCTAATCAATTATCAAAGAGGATGGTTTTTACTCAAATTGAAAATTTCAGATAATTGCATAATGACATTAACTAAATACCTTCTTCCATTTTAGTTGTATCTTCATGGTATTTATCAGAGATTTAAACATGAAAACAGAATATTTCATAAAGAAGGCAATGGAAAGAACCCCATGATATCTTCACCAAGGCCAAGAATCTCACCCTTTATCTTGCCACTGTCTCACTCTGCTCTTATTCTACCTAACTCTTGAATCCTTATTTTGATTTTACTTTGACTCAACAATTGTGAATTAATTTTGAGCTGCTTCAAACAGCCTCATCTGAAATGTTAAAGCTGTTGTATTACATGACTGGTCTTAAGAAGGTAAAATTTTGAGGCTACTAATTCCTTAGACACGGAGTTTGATGAATTTTTCTCTTATTCAAATATTTCTTAAGGCAACAACAACAGCAAAAGTAATGCAGTAGACTCTTTAAATTTTAATTGAGCTAATTTCAGTACTCTGGGTAAGGAAGAGACATATACAAAGAAATACAATATAATGCAGCGTATAGACATGGTAATAACTTGGCTATCATTCCCCAAAAGAAGCTATCACAGGCAATTTGAGTTGTGGTAAGAACAAGGATTCAAGAATTAGACAGGCTTCCACCCTACCCCCCACACCATAAACTTAATTCCATCAATACTACAAGGAACAGCTTTTGTTCAGATGTGTAATTATATCTGAGGGATACATTTCTAGAAGTCAAATTGCTGAGTCAGGGGAATGATACATAGAGAAATATAACTGCTATTGTCAAACTACCCCCTGGAGGGAGTGTATCAGTTTATATTTTCACCATGAGTGAACGAATGAGCTGTTTCCTTCTATACCCAATACTACCGGGTATTATATTATAAAATATTCTGATGTTCATAGTTTGAAAAGTGAGGAAACGAAGCTCTTTAATTATTGCATTATATTCTTTATAAATGAGGTTGTTTTATTTTTAAAAAGGCAAAATGTACCTAAGCTGCCTTAGAGCTTCTGTATTTTAACTTAAAAGTTTTATGTAATAAACATGTTTGGAGATATAAAATACACTAAGAATTATGCATATAGTGCTAGAGGAAGTATAGGCATAACTAAAAATATTCTTTGTTGTAGTAACAATTTTAAAATAGTGAATAACATTTATCAAATTTTAAGTCATTTAAACCCTGGCCAAATTTTATATAAATATTATAAATTTGCATAATGACACTTATATATTTTACTGAAAAACTTGAGAATGATTAGTTTAAAAAACTATGAGTCAATGTTTTGAAATTTAAGATTTATAAAGTATCTTGCCATTTTAAATCAAAGTATAAATTTGATATTAATAGTAATACATTCATTTGAAATACATTTCCAAGAAGCGTTTGCAATCACTAAAAGAAAGAACATATGAAAAGCTATTTTTGAGTAGAAATAGCTATGAATATTGATAAAGATCAAATAGTTTAATCTTAAAATAATACTTTTTCTAGAAAATTGTTTCCTTTTCAAAGAGGCAGTAATTGTTGATAAAATAACTGAAATAAAATTGTAGAAAACAATTGTTAAAAATGGCAAGTTTTTTACTTACATTTTTTTGTAGAGAAGTAATAAAATAAATCTAGGAAATAAAAAATTTAAGAATAAATTCTGTTATAAAAATAAATAAAAATCTAGGTTATTTAAGGAGATAAAGAATTTAAAAAAAAACAAATGAAGGAGGAAAATGTCTGCACCACCTTGCCTAAAATCCATTCTTTCTCAAGTATGTACTCAACTAAAATCTCAGATTCCTAAGCTCTTGCAATTAGCAATGGTACATGTGACATATTGTGTACAATGCACTTAATATGGAGTTTTACTTTTGAAAAGCAAAAACAGAATAAAAGTGCTTTTAAAGAGTACTTAGCAGTTTTACTTGATGTGTGTGTGTGTGTGTATGTGTGTGTGTGTGTGTGTGTATCCAAAACCAATGAGCCTTTTTAGGGCTATGCAGATATGATTATCTTTATTATTGGAACATCCAGATACTTACTCTTCACTTAACTATCAGTATTTTCCTTAATTCTTTTTTCAGCAATACCTTTTTGAAAACATAGGCAAAGTATAGAAAAGACCATGAATCTCTTATCTACTTAATGTTGTTTTCTGTAAACAATGCTAGCTTAACACTTGAAATAAGAAATGTTTTCATCTGTTTGGTTCCAAAAATTAGCTGTGCATTTAATACCTCTGTGGAATTTATTCAGTGGGAATAGTCAAGACTTGATTTGATAGCAAAGTTAGGCTTCGTTCATTGGTTCTTCCTGAAGTCTTTAATTACTGTGTTTTTTGGACCATAAGACACACCTAGGTTTTAGAGGAAAATAGGAAAAAAAATTTCGAAGCAAAAAATGTGGTAAAATATTTAATAACATAAGTAACATAATATTTCACCAATGTAAATGTAAACAGAACTCAACAGCAGCATTAACACCCATTATTCTTCCCAAATCGGTGGGGGAGGGGGGGAGTCTTATAGTCTGAAAAAAAAAGACAATGAATTTTCATTAGCTCATTCCGGAAATGGACTTCCCCAGACCTGAACATACTCTCTACTCACACTTCATGGGAATTACTGTTGTTCTAATGTGGCAGATATGTTCTTACCTCATGTGAACATGGAGAACAGCAGAGATTAAAACCCCTTGTACCCTGGCTGGTGTAGCTCAGTGGATTGAGCGCGGGCCTGCGAACCGAAAGATTGCGGTTCGATTCCCAGTCAGGGCACATGCCTGGGTTGCCAGGCCAGTTCCCGTCAGGGGACATACAAGAGGCAACCGCACATTGATGTTTCTCTCCCTCTCTCCTTCCCTTCCCCTCTGAAGATAAATAAATAAAATCTAAAAGGAAAAAAAAACCTTAAAAAAAAAAAACAAAAAAACCCTTGGACTTCTACTAACCCATTCTGAATGGGGATTCCCATTTACTCACCACCAAAGGACTTCCTTTGTAACACTGTTAATCTTTTCACAACAGCAGCCATTAGAGATACCGATTTTGATATAGTATCAGCTATATTCTTTCCTGATGTAATATGGCTTTCCAAGGCACTACAGATTTTAGCTTTGGTTATGCCATGGTGCATAAAATAAATAAACCTTGCAGTTTAACCAAATAAAGGTTTGTATCTGGTATTGCAGATGACTTAAATCCTGACCGTAATAGCTAAAGGATGGAAGGATTAGGGTAACTCCCGAGAAGTAATAGAAACACGAGAGCTGTCCATTTGACATTTGAGGGCTTCTCAAAGGGTCTTGGACCTTGGGAGCGGTGGCTTGGACACATACCTTAAGCACCTGAGTATGTGCCCCACCCTCAGCCATGGAGGTGTCCCAAGCTGGTTGAGTTATGAAGAAATTTCGTTTACATGAACCACATTTCTAGATTGGGCTTCACTCTAGAAACAGCCCTAAACCAGTGTCGAGGCAGTAGAGTCTTTGAGCTGGATTGTATCTCCCCTAAACATTGGACTCAGCTGGTGATGGGGTCCAGAAATGAGCCTGACAAAGTCACTCTAGGTCCTGATTGTCACAGCACAGCAGGATACTCAGAGCAATCAGAATCAGAGTCCAGCAATTTATATTTCAGCACGTGTGAGAAGAACTGTCCAGATTCAGTTGTCAAGTATTTAACTTTGCACTTATGAAGAAGCAGATGGAGGCAGAGTATCATTTCTTCTTACTCATTCTTAGCCTGCTTGAGGCATGATTGGTTCTTGGAGCAAGGAATCCCATCAGAGGGAAAATCCCAGATGCTTTGATTCTAGAACATCAGGTGAAATCATCCTGGTTAGTAGCTCGAACTGTAGTGTCTAAGATGGGAGACTTTTAAATAGTATTTTAGTTCATTTCATTAAATATGTTTGTATAGCTACCAGATCACATAAAAGATAATGACATGCAAAATAGCAAAAAAATAAGTAATCCTACTTCAATATAGAGGATTTTTCTGAGAAATAATAAAGACTTTTCATAACATTTAATTGTCATATCTTGATCACAGTGCCTAGATTATACCCTCTGCTGTTCTAGATCATTGTTAATGAGCCGCACATGTTAATGAGCCGCACATGTTAATGAGCTGCACGTTAATGAGCTGCACATGTCTTCCAAAGCATTTGCTAAAAAAATTTCTGACTTTGCCTTACTCTCATAAATATTAGACCTTCTGCTTTGATTCACAGTTCTTCCTCTCTCCTTTGGTGTAGATCATGTCATTTAACCTTCTGAGTGTTTGTTTCTTCATCTCTAAAACAAGGTTAATCATTTTGATCTTTTGCATTGGGGTTTTGCTATGCTGTGGTGAAAAACCTTAACGCCTGCAAAAGTCCCCGGGGATCTATGGATGAAAGTGCAGGATGAAAGGAGTTACTCTGCTTAAGGAAGGAACATCAGCTATGCTTGAGTAAGTTCATTTCACATGTGTGTTCAGCTTCAGTGAACTTGAACAGAGAGTGGTCACTGGAGTGGGCAGATGTTCAAGTGCATGGTCTAACTGGGAAGCAGGAATACCAGGAACACACAGAGACTCACCGCTGACCTGATCAATTTGCCTCTTCATTTATTTATTCACAGCTGAAATCTACTTGCAATGCAAGGGACAAGCATTCTTCTTGGCAGATAGGGGAATAAAAATTACTCAGTCCATGCTTTTAAAATTAATGAGAAGAAAATTAAATTACAAATATTTCGTAAGTGTATTTTAGCAAATATATCTCCATAAGCTGTCTTTTATTTATTGCTGAGGGAGGATAAAATTCATTGTGAAAGTTTGACCCCTGCGTCAGCCCATTATTGCATTGCTTTTGGTCTTGGCAAAGAGCACGGGAGCCTCTCTTCAGGACCAGAACATCTGCTCTGCCATCTCTCTTCCAAATGCCTTAAAAAAAATACAAGGACAGGACCTAGGTGTCTCCTATTTCTCTCTAGGAAATACTAGTATTCTCTCTTTTCTGATTAATATCCATTTTGGGTAGTATAATATTAATACCTGAGGGCAAACTTCAAATCAGATACAGCAAAGAAGATCTGTAACAAATCATACTCAAATCCAAATTTTATAATTTTCTTCAGTAGTGACATATGATCTTAAACTTACAGGAATTACAAATGATTCAATTAAACAATATAAATTGTTCTGGGCAAGTATGAGTCATGCATCCAACATGCTTCTTTTTTCTGTCTTCTCCTTTAGAAAATACTATGTTTATCAGCTTTGTAAAACCGTCCAGATGTCCAGATGAAAACCACTCCAATCCTCTACTTTCAATGAAAATATGAATGAAGCGCCCTAATGGCTCCCATTGCCACTTAAAAAGAGCCCCTCTTCATCCTGCTCTGCAAAGTTCTGTCAAATTCGTGCCTCACCTCTAAAAGTGGTGACAGTTCCCGCTCACCGAGCATTTGCTGTATATCAGGTGCTGTGCACAGCGTTTTACCTTTCCCAGTACAAATAATTCTAAGAACTCTACCCCGTAAATACAGATAGTTTGTAAAATTAAAAATGTGTAAACCGAAGTTAGGGAAGATGGAGGACTTTTCTCAGGCACAAAGCTAGCGAATGTCGAGGACAAGGTACAAATTCAGCCTGACTGATTTTAGTATCCTTCTCTTAAAATCTATACTGTGAAAGGCGAAAGATTTATATGATCTGAAGAGAAACCAGAGTATTATGCTAAGGGAAATAAGCCAGGCAGTGAAAGACAAATACCGTATGATCTCACCTTTAACAAGAACCTAATCAACAAAACAAACAAGCAAAATACAACCAAAGACACTGAAATTGAGAACAGGCTGACAGTGACCAGAGGGGAGGGAATTTCAGGGGAAAAGGGGAAGGGTTTACAGGAACAAGTATAAAGGACACATGGACAAAAACTAGGCGGGGGGGGGGGGGGGGGCAGGGTGGAAATGGGAGGGGGTTGGGGGGTGGGCTGGGATGGGAATAAAAGACAGAAAACTGTAACTGAACAACAATTAAAATAAAATAAATTTTTTAAAAAATCTACACTGTATTGTCTGCCTTCCAAACACGGGAATGAGATGTTTTGTTTTATCCCCCTGTTGCTAGGTACTACCCTCCGTCTTCCTCCAAGTTCTCTAAATTCTTTACAAATGTATTAGGTTGTGATTTTTATTGAAATATATTTGTCTTGCATTGTTCTCAGTAAGAGCTGATTGGTCTACTATATACCCTTGAAGACCTTTGATTTATTTTTTTCTGACTGGTTTACTTTTTTGTTTACACTGAGTAAGATTACTTATAATTATAGTACATGCCATTACTTAAATGTATTTTTGTTCGATCAGGAAAAAAAAGTAAACACTTGAGAAAACCCAAACTAAAATATGAATTTGGCAAAATTTGACCTCTGGATTCTTAGAAGTTCTTCTTATCTGTCCAGGGTCAAACAATCCTCTTTTCATTAGGAAAATCCATTCTTGGACGGGTCCTTGATCCTAGGCATGATCCCCTGGTGTAACTTTGCAGAAGCGCCACCTTTGTAATCTGCTACATCCTTTCTGTTAATCTATCATCTTTATTTTTAAAGTTTGTGTTTGAAGTCAGCATATAGTTAGAACTTGCTTTATTAATCCAAACTGACCTCTCTATGTTTTAATTCCAGTATTTAGACTATTTACATTTGATTTAATTTTTGACATGTTTAGATTTCAGTTATTTGGCTATAGGTTGTAAAATTGTCCCATGTATTTTAACTTCCTTTCTACTTTTTTCTGCCTTCTTTTGGACTGAGTAAATATAATGATTTTCTTCTATCTCCTTTGTTGTTATGTTGGCTAAACACTTTGTTTTACTATTCTAATGGTTGTTATGGGAATCTCACACACTTCTTTAACTTATCAGAGTTAATCTATAATTATCAATTGTTAATGTACCATTTCATGTATAGAATAATATTTTTCACATTTATCTGTTATTTCTTCCCCCCTGAACTTTTGCTGCCATTGTTAAACATTTTACATAAAAATTTGTTACAAACCCCGAAAGCATAGCTATTGTTTTTGGTGAAGCAGTCCTAATACACATAAATAATAAGAAATGTGCCTTATTTATACTGTAGGTAAAAGTTCTGGTGTTCATCCTACTTCATATAGACATATATTTCAATCTGGTATTATCTTCTTTTTTGCCCAATAATGTTTTTTAATGTTTCTTACATGTGGATGTGCTGCTGTTGAATTCTTTCAGCTTTCCATGCCTGATGTCTTTGTTTGACACTCTCTTTTATAAAAGATAGTTCACTGGGCATAAAATTTTATTTTGACAAGTCTTAAACACGGTTCTAGAAAATTAAAGATGTTGCTTCACTGTATCCTCACTTGAACTGTTTCCAGTGAGAATTTTTCTGTCATCTTAATATTTATTGTTCTCTACAGAAGTAATGTCATTTCGGGATATTCTTGAAAGTTTCACTTTTCTCCCTGATTTTGAAAAATGTGATTATGAAAAGATTTGGATATAGTTTTCTTCATGTTTCTCTTGCTTGAGGTTTGTTGAGAGATTTGTAGTTATAGAGTTTTCAGAAAATTTGAAAATTTTTCACTCATTATAGCTGTAAAAATTCCCTTTCCCCTTTTCAAAAATTTTAATTACATTTGTCCAGTAGGTCACCATCTCATTTCTATTTTTTAAGCATATAGGTGTGACTGCTTTAATTTACTTTTCTGCCCATTTTAGCATCTACATCAGTTTTGTATTGGTCTTGATTGGTTGATGATAATGATGATGATGATAATGATGATGATTTTGGTTGTGTTTCCCTGGTTCTTTACATTCCTAATAATCTCTGACTGGCCATTAGACACCAATGATTTTTCCTTGTTTTTGCTGACTATTTTTGTATTTCTATGAATATTTTTGAATTTGGTTCAGATACACAGCTAAACTACTTAGAATCAAATTCATCCTTGTATTTATGGCTTGTTAGGCAAATCCAAAGTAGTGCTCAATCTACGGTTGATGCAGACACCAGCCAGTAATGTCCACGTTATTATGGATAAAATAAAACATTCACACAGACTACTGAGTCCGGTGGAGGAAAAAGGACAGCATGGCTTTTCTCTCAAGGGGAGCAAAAGCTGTAGGCTCCACCCTGACAGGCCTTTATTTTATTTCTTCTCAAATTACATGATGGTACTCACTATGCACAGGTTCACTATAGATGGTTACGTTTTACAGACAACAAAGGATCCAATGCCCCTAATCACATCACAGAAGAAGGATATTAGCAAATGAAAAGGGAAAAGTGGTTGAGCCAGTTACACTCCATACTGGGAAGTTTTACCATGGATTTTAGGAAGTTATAATAAGCACTTGCTATCCCAATCCAGGGTGAGGGAGTTTCAGCAAAAGCAATACTCAAAGCAGCTTAGACACATTGCAAACCTGATTTTCCACAAGAGAACCTATCTGTGGGCGTGGGTCCTGTGCATCTCCAAGTGGGAGCTGGGCCCATGCCACACAGAAGGGTCTCCCACATATGGTTAATTATCCTTTACTGAAGCAGGGCCTCCCTGAATTCTATACTCAATGTCCGGTGAGTTTGTCCAATTTTATTGGTAAGAAATGGCACTATTTCTGACCATATATGAATGCTAGGCATTCTTCTTTTAAATTTTTCAGCTAGTGCTTTTCTAGGCCTGGAACAATTTACTCAAGCACGTGCACTACTAATTAGTATGCTGAAGTTAAAGGGATCTATCTGCCGGTCTCTGTTTCTTCCCCCTCTGTGTGGTCTTTAGTGCTCAGCATTCCCTTAAGCCAAATCTATGGCTAGATGTCTTTAAACAAAACCTCTGCTTCCAGACTTCACTGTAATTCTTGAAAGCATTTTAACTTGGCTGACTTCCTCAACACGACAAATCTTCACCCTCACCCCCAAGCCTGCCTTTAACTTTTCTTATATGCTTCAAAGTATCTGACGTTCAACCCTAATAAGAAAGTCAACACTATCATATAGGTATCTGTTCACCTGTCTGTCTCCCTGAAAGAGAATATAACTGATTTTTAAATGGCTACATCTTCATTACATAGTAGAAGTTAAGAATATTTGTTGTTGGATAATGAGACAGAATTCTCAATCATGTCCATAACTCAGAGGTAGAGGGGCAGTCCTGACATCTGGAAGGCTTATGAAAGGCACAGGTATACCTGAAAGTTTGAAATAAGATTCCGGTGAGTCAGGTATCAGACGTTGTGAGTAAATTAATTAATTTCCTCTCATAGGCTACTCAGGTTTTATTTACTTATAATATCAAATATTAAATTAATATAGTATAGGGCATTTTGTATGCAGCAGTAACTGAGAGTTTTAAAAAGACCCTCTTCTTTTACCAAGTAGGCATTTCTCTTTGACGCAGTTGAACTGCATTTTACGTGGGCTTTTAAACTGTGTAGGAAATTTTCCAAGAGGTCATTATTATTGTTCAAAAAATAAGACTTTACTCCAAGAACGAGATACGCTTGGAGTCTCAGGAAGTGTGAGTAGGAAGCTAAATAGGAGTGGGGATTTTATAAGCCCTTCTCTGTCTTCAGACCATGGCTGTCCTTTAAGGCTTCGACTCTGTTTATCACCTTCAGAGAACTGTTGATCTTTCTTTTTCGTGATAATCTAAGAGCCATAATTTTATTTCTTGAAATTTTCTACTTCTCAGAATGTTCTGAAGTTTTTGCCAAAGATTGAATTCATATTGACTCCACTTTCTCCCTGTGGCTCTTTCCAGTTCTGTGAAACTATTGTTCTTTGTGCTCAGAATATTTTTTTGAAAGACTGGCCTGCCTCCTCCTTCAGATGCTTAGCCTAGAAGCAGTATCTGGCCACTGACTCCCACTGGCATGCTCTCTTTAGCGAAGCTAATGATCATTAAAGGTCTTGGCCCTTCCTCTGTGGGTGGCAAATACTCTATCTACTGCAGCGTTAATACCTCATTTGATAGCTCTGTGATTTTTGCCATTCCTGGGAAACATCTTTTATTGTTGATTTGGGACATAAATTAAATGGATATAGATTTCAGGCAGTTTAACATCACTTTGTGTGGACTAAGAGAGGCTAATCTTTACATACACTCCCAGTTCAGGAGTAAGCCCCAAACTTTGTTCAAGATACCCATTGGTGGCTGTTTCTCAACTTGTCCAACATCATCAGATGTGCTTTGTGGCAGATTCTGAAGTAGAAATCCAAATACGTAATGAGTATAATCCAATTTGCATGTAAGCCATTTTTTTTACAGAAAAGATTAATTTAAAAGGGGATAGGTTAATTTAAATCAAGGAAGGCCAAACCTTTATCCTGAGTTTAAATCCCTTACCCATTTTTGTCCTCCTGGATACAATATAGAAATCTGCATTGAATAAATATTTCTACCAGATTAAAAAAATGAGCCGAGAATCGCATTCAGAGCTTTGAACCAAATCTTTCATAGTAACAGATGCTCTTTACCAAAACAAGTTCATTTCACCCATATTCTTAAGAGCATCAGTTTTCATGAATAATAGTATCTTTTACAAGTGAGAGGGTTGGGAGTAGTGAGTGGAAGAAAGAACATCCCATCATCTCCTCTCCCTTCAAACCCGTTCACATAGTGCTCATTTTTCCCATTTATATTTTTCACAAGCACACATATTACTGCAGTTATGTAGCCAGGGTGGGCTTAGCAAGGACTGGGGTACAGCTTTGTAGCACATTTCTGTAGTGATCATGACAAGCTTTGATAAACCATCCAGCTGACAATTGAATTTATCTTGGAACTGAGAACAGTATTGAGGGAGAAGGTACTTTTACTCTCCCTTTCCAGAAAGTCACCTGTGCACACAGTACAAAACTTAGTATGGAGTGTTGTGGAAAGAAGAGAATGCATTACTTATTTATAGCATTCTTTCTGTTTTTGTTCTTCATCCACAGAGACTGAAAGAATTAAAGCAACGGGAATTTGCTCGAAATGTAGCTTCCAAGTCATGGAAAGATGAGAAGAAACAAGAAAAAGCACTTAAACGACTTCATCAGCTGGCTGAGTTAAGGCAACGGACTGAATGGTAAGAACTAGAGGTATTTCAGATTGTTCGAAACTCTTTTCAGCCTCTGAGGAAATTTCAGTGATAAATTTACTTGGCTTGTTGTAACAGCATAAACAAATTATACTTAATCAACAGACGTGTCTGAGGGCAAATATTCCTAACAGTTAAAGGTTCATAAATTAATTACTTTGGCATCTGATTTTTTTCTGTTCCTAATATCATTAATTTAATGTGCTCTTCAATGAAATGATCCAAGAATGATTCTAACATACTAGCACATATTATATTCAGTTGATTCAAGTGCACCTATATAGCATTTAAATAATTAAGTTTTGTATAACAATTTTAAAAACCATAAATAACAATGCATCTTTTTTTGGAAGGAAATAAATCTTTTGTACATTCCCTGTACATAACTAAATCTAGAATAAATGACATTATCATTATCTGGACAAATAAGATATAATTAGACTTACCATTTAAATTGATAATTATAGCAAGGATACACTAACACATTCTTACAGTTGAAAAATAAGTTTTACATAGTTTGGAACTGCTGAATATCTTAAAGTAATGAGCTTGTTACCTGAAATTCAATTAAATTTGCAAATTTTGACTTGTGTTATGAATCATAATGTAGAACACCAATGTAACTAATTAAAGCAGTTGACAGCAACCTGGTGAATTGTGAAATTTATAGCTTTGTGCCAGAATTTAAGCTTCTGTTTTTAAGTGAAAATCAATGTACATGTTAAGTGAAATAAGCCAAAGAAAGAAAAACACCATATGATTGCACTTATATGTGGAATCTAATGAACAAAATAAACAAATGAAATAGAAATAGACTTAAAGACACAGAACACAGACAGCAGAGGGGAGGAGGAGTTAGGGGACTGGGTGAAGAAAGGTGAAGGGATTAAGCAAAAACGAACAAACAAACAAAGCCCTCTAGACAGAGACTACAGCGTGGTGATCACCAAAGGGAGAAGTGTGGGTGGGGGGGCAGGTTGGAGAGGGTAAAGGAGGATGTAAATGGTGATGGAAGGAGACTTGACTTTGGGTGGTGAATATACAATATATAGATGATGTTTTATAGAGTTGTACACTTTAAACCTATATAATTTTATTAACCATTGTCACCCAAAAAATTAATTTAAAATGCAATATACAATAAATGTGAGAGTGAACGACTCAATTGTAACCATAAAATATTAGACCCTCAGGTTTGATTATAAAAATATATATTTTTAGAATTAATCTTGCATATGTACATGTATTTGTACATGATTTATCTTAGAATAATTTAAACCATGGAAATACATAAAATATAATTATGTTAAAATAAGTGAGAAGTTTGGTATGAAGGAAAAATGAAGGTTGGAAACCACATGTCCAGAGCTGAGGTTACAAAGATGCACACTATGAGATTATGGAAACAGGACACACATTTGGCACTGAGCTTTTCCTTTAAAACACACTGAGGATCTTAAAATACATTTTTCAAAACCATTGTTAAGTAAGATATTAGACAATCCTTGTCAAAACAGAGCTTATAAATAACACCTAATGTTATAATGGTAGCTTGCAAGAAAAAAAAATCTAGGTTAGATGTTAATTCCTGGGTGATTAATTATGAGGTGCCATAAATTAGATTATTGAAAAAAAAAGAACAAGTCTCACTATGGAGAGACACTTTTTAGAAAGGTCCTTTAAGGGTATAAAACAGAAAATCCAAGTAGCCTTAATAAACATAATTTTGGTTATTTCTTCATTATGAAAGTAATCACACTTCTACATTTTGACTCACACATTCCATATTTTCTTTTGGGATAAATAAAGGATCAGAGGAGCATTCATAATGATGAAAATAACAGTAATGGTACTTTTGTTTAAAAGTTCTAAGTTTGCAGCGTGATTCATTAAGTGTCTTCCAAATTAAAAATAATTCAAAAATTCACCCTATTGGGGTTAGCTGTCCCTCTGGAAATCTTATTAACTAAACAAATACAAACCTAAGCACATCCTCTATAGAGCAGGCAGGCTTTCTAGATCCCCACCTGCTCATATTGTTAGGGAAAAAATGGGTGTTTCATCTACAGAACTTGAGACTAAGAAAACTAATTAATTTATTTTTTTACTACCCACCATCTGCCTTCACAATTTTTCTCTCTGCTTAAGCTGTCTCATGGCCTAAGGGAATTCACTTAATAGCATTATTAAATATTTTATTTTGGCAACTGAATTGACAAATGAAAAGAAAAAATAAACCAACTGTATTACTCCCTTCCTGGACACCTTTCTTTGTCTTTTATTCTCATAATGAGAGCTTCTGAGTAGGACGATATAGATAACATGAAGATTCTTTCATGACCCTACGGAAAAGCGAAGTGAGTTTAATAGTAGTAAAAAATATTTTAATTAGGTTAATTTTAAAAATGATGGCAGAAACTGTTAATGAGCCTTATAAAAGACAGTCAGCTTTGGCCATCTCTGGGGTTGTTCAGCCCAACTTGGTTTCTCCGCAGGACCAGTTATTGCCTGCAGGGAGCTTCAGACTGTTTGTAAACTTCCACATGTGTAAGTCTAAGTATAGTGCAGTTAGATGTAGATGTTTTAGAAATTTTAAAAATTGTATTGCCACTGATTCTGAGAATATGAAGGTCTTTACATAAGAGCTGAATACTGTGGGATATTGGAAAATTATATCATGTAAAGAAATCATCTTGTTCTGATATGTTTCATTTTCTGTTTGGAAGGTATACTTTTTGCACAAGAGAAAACGGAATTATGCATGTGTTGAGTTGCCAAGAATTAAAATTTGGGGGGAACTATTGGAATGGACAATCCATTCTAATACTTATTAGTATAAGTATTAAAGGGCTACCTCAATAGTCACATTTTATTATAAATAAAAATAATTGGGTAAACAACACAGAAACTGAAGAAGTTCTAGAGGAAGGAGTGAATCATAAATAAGGATATAACAATAAAAATTAAACCTTTGGTTATATTATAAGTCATAAACTTGTATTAAAATATTATTGAAAACATCACAAATGTAAAAAATTAGAAGTTTCCAAAATAATAAAAAATAAGGGTTATTTAAGATATGGAAATTCAAGTTCATAAAGCAATGAGGTCAAAAGTTTAAAGCAGAAAAATAAAAGGTAAAAAAGTTAATAATAAAATGTTAAAACTTGTGAGAAAATATGATAGATGTACATCAGTTTGTAAAGTAAGCACAAAAATTAAGGACAAGAAAAGCAAAGTATAATACAAAAACAATAAGAGCAAAGAGCTTTAAAATGTTTAAAAGTATATAAAAGGAAGAAGCTTGCACATTAGAGAGATAAATGGTAAAATAAAACAGCAATACAGAAAAAAGCATTTAGACTAACATAATTCAAAACAAGAAAATGCACAAAACAGTACCAGCCTAATAAGTAAAAATATTATTAAGGAAAAAATACAGTGAGAGAATATAAAAATAGTAAAATATGTGCATCATAATGGAATCAGGAGGAGTAGAGTGATAATATTTATACACCAGGCTTTTGGAATAATTTCTGCTAAATCTGGTACAGATAATATTGGATTGAATGAAGTTCCTGGAGAAGGTAACTTAATACAAAAATGCAGCTCCTACTTCATCCGAAGAACAGCTGAAGATATGGAAAAGAGTATCTTTGGCGCTGAGGCAAAACTCAGTGCTGCAAATGTTTCCGCACCTCATCCTTCATCCCCACCCACTTTAAAAGGTCAATAATTAAGTAAACCTCTATGCTTCCTATTTTCCTTTATGTTTGGAAGTAATATCAATAACTCATACACCTTAGAAAGTTCCTCTTCATTCCTCATGGTAAGCAGGCGTAAATACCCTCTCCAAAGAACATTTTTAGAAAGAGTCAAAACAGGAGATTAATGTGACGAATAAGAGGAGCGTTTTCATTATGAAACAGTAACTGTAAGGAAAATAATATAGTTTTATACAATTTTTAATTTTAGTTTCCACGAGATTCAAAGTAACAGTATAACTTTAAGCCTATAGGCATTAATTTATGAAGAGAGGACAATCTGAAATTATTAGAGACTGAATGGTGGCTGAAATTGTTGTTTGTGAATAAAAAGTTACATAGATATAGTAAATAACAGATTGGACGTTGTAAAAATTTGAATCAGTAAAACAGAAATTAAAAACAAGAAATTCTTTCTGAACTAGAGAAAAATACTAAAGACACTGGAGTACTGAAATAAATAATAAGACCTAAAACATACATTCAAGAGAGCCAATAAATTTAACATATAAATTCCAGGACAAAAAAAAAACAGGACAAGCAAGACCCAATAATCAGAAAAATATGAGAAGTGTCTGAGCTAAACAAAGTTGAATTGAAAGTGCTCAGAAGTACTAGCAAAATTTAAGCAAAAGAAATCAATCTGTAACTATGATTTTGCAAAATGTTATAGATATACAACTTATTATAGTCAATAAACATGATCGAATATAGTCTGCATAATAAATATAATAAACTAGATTAATAAAAATGAAAAAATATAAAATTATACAAATGCTTAAGCAGATTTATTTTAGAGATGAATAAAAGGAGGCCGATTAAATGTCTGCAATGTTAAACAGGTAAAGAAAATGAAGCAAAGTACATGAAATTGGGTGGACAAAATAGTGGTGACTTTAGAGTTCTATGCTCATTGGCCAAATACTTATAAGTGAAGGCAATAAGAAAGAATTTCTCAGACTGCGGGCTCAGAAAACTCTCCTCTCCATTAGAACTTAACTGCATGTGGAAAAGACACCACTTGTTTCACTATTGTATACTTCAGCAGCCAATGACTGAATAAAAATGAAGTAAAATTCTAAAACAGAAAAAAGCAAACACATACACATATTGGAGCAGGTGAAAAAGGAAAAGGAGAAGAAAGAAGAAAGGCAGCTCAAAACAAACAATTGGATAATTGCTGCGATTTGTATTGCCTTCCCCCCAGTAAGGTCGTATTCTGTAGTAGAGATTTTACAGGTAGAACCTCAAAGAGATAATTTTAATTTAAAGAGTTTCATCATATATATATACACATACATACATATATATATACATATATATATGTATGTATGTGTATATATGTTTCCCATTTTTTGGTTGAATTACTAATTAAGCTCAGTAAAAATAATCTTTTCAAAGCCACTAAAAGATTATACACACATACACACAAGGTAGAAATATTTTGGTGAGTAAGAAGCAAAATAAAAAACTTCAAGATAATTGAAGGTATTAAAATGGCTTATAAATGTGTGCTACTTACATTTATTATAATTAGTCAAAATAGTGAGAAGTTATAAAGGGAGAACTAACCACTCCAAATTAAAAGGAAGTTAACATGAAAGAATTTTAAAACAAATCATAGGAACAAAAAATATAAAATGATAGAATTTATACTAAAAAAAAAACCAAATTAAAGATATATTTTTATACTCTGGAAGTGAATTAACTCCATTTAATTTCTTATTTAATCTGAAAGCACTGATGGGAAAACTCTTTGTGAAGGAATATTAAATCTATATTCCAAAAATTGGAAGACACATATTGTGGCATAAGTGCAGTACTTTATTTTCTTTTGCAGTCTAGCATGAGATAGTCACCTGCTACTGCCTTTTGCTAATTTCACAAGAATACACTTAAATGATGCAGTTTGAAACAGCTACTCTGAAACACAGATATACTGAGTTATAAGCACAGTGAAATGATCATATCACAGTAGACAAAGTTTATAAGCAGTAAGAGGACCCCTCATAGAAACACTATGAAATATTCACATATGGATAAGATTTAATGTCTTAATCATTTTGATATTTATTGTATTTACAGTGTTTCTGGAAATGGACCAGCATACAAAGCCCCCAGGGTAGCCATAGAAAAGCAACTCCAGCAAGGAATTTTCCCAGTTAAGAATGGCAGGAAAGCATCCTGCGTGAAGAGTGCTCTTCTGCTTAAAGGCAAGAACCTCCCCAGGAGCATTTCCGATAAACAGCGGTCTACCATGCTGAGTCGACACCAATTACAAACAGACAGACTTTATTTATTTGGGAAGCGGGTGCCACAAACATCTTCAGATCTCAGTAATGCAAATCACCGCACAGGAGTATCCTTTTCTTTTTCCAAAAAAGTACATGTCAAATTAGAATCTTCAGCATCCGTTTTTAGTGAGAACATAGAAGAACCCCATGATTGTAACAAGTCACCCATCTATAAAACAAAACGAACTGTGGAGAAATGCAAGTGCCGCAGGTTTGCAAATGAGGGGACCCACCTCACTAAGGAAGAGGATATAAACATCTCATCAAGTCCTCTGGGGAGTGTTTTACACAATAGCATCTCCGTAAGCTCTCAACTTTGGGGAGACAAAACTGACTCTGTTGAAACCTTACAAGATTCGATTGGCATCCATTCTTCTTTCTCTAAATCTAACACGCATGTTTCAGAGGTGGATTTTACTCCTTCCAGTAGAGAAAAAGAAACTAGAAATACATTGAAGAACCTTTCAGAAAACTGCATTAATCACACATGCCAAGCATATGCTTCCTCTAGCCTACCAAACATTTACAAGCACAGTGATGCCAGGATATTTGAATGTCTGGGTGAGTTTCCATCACTAGAGCCAAGTGAGCAAAACGATCCAGTGCATCAGAATTCCAACTTCAGAAAGGAGAAGAGAGAAAAATCCTTAGATGGAACAGAAAGAGTTACCAAAAATGTGCAAAGGCTCGTAAGAGACGCGTGTTCACGTGATGTGAAGTCCAAACCATTGCCTTATCTCCATGTGCAAAGCAAGGATGGCCACACCACTCTCCAGTGGCCTACAGAGCTTCTGCTCTTTACCAAAACAGAACCCTGTATCTCTTATGGCTGCAACCCATTATATTTTGATTTTAAGATTTCTCGGAATGCAAAGCATGGCCATGATCCAGAGGACTTAAAAATGAAATTGATTAAGGAGCCCTTAGAAATGAAGACTAAAATAGAGAGCCAAGTCTCAGGTTTAATCAAAGACCAAGAAAATTGGATCCAAGAAGATAATCAATCTCTGAAACCAAAGATGATAGCTAATCCAGATTGGGAAAATTTCCAGAGAAAACATAACTTGGGATACAATGATTCTGAGCCAAGCATAAGTGAACACAATATTAGTGCAAATGATTTAGAAATGAAAAATCCCGAAGTGCCTGCTTACCTTGATATCTCTCTGAAGAACTGTGTAGGAAACAATAGTGATAATGAGCTTAAGGAACCTGTAAGGGCCCATTGGCAAAGCTGCCGAAGGGTAGTTCTAAATGACATAAACGAGGGCCTGTCCTTTACCCCTTACATCCCTAGGACTAAACAGCATAAACTGGTTCCCTGTGATCCTCATTCAGATTCTGAAGATGGAAGTCAACTCACCTGGAATTCTACTCCTTACACATTAAGGGGTCAGAGTGACCATGGGCAGGACTTCGGTGTGGTTTTGAATAGTAACCACGTCAATATGACCAACAGAGTGTCTGGGTGTAGAACCCAAAGTTACAAGAGAAGTCCTCCAAAGTTGTCTCTAGATGCATGTTCTAGTCCTTCAGACACATCCCCTGACAGAACACCCAGTACTTGCTCAAGTCAGAGGTCCAGCAGCAATGGCAGAGGTAATTTGCTATACTTCTGTAAAAGAGAACGCAACTCAGCTAAAAGGCTCAAAGGGAAACGCCGAAAGCATAACTGCCTCTGCTTGTCTAGGGAGGTAGTGAAGAGTGACTGTCTTCAGTCTGAAACACAGAGAGACAGGAACTGCAGATTGTGGGAATCATTTAAAAATAAAAAATACTCAAAACATAAACATGGTCACTGCAGAGAAAGATATAAACTAGGCAAAAGTCAACAACAATCTTCGGGGCCCAAATCCAGGAGAGTCACCCATTGTGATACCAGCTCACCGGTTTTCTGTGCGGGGAGTGGTGGAAAACAACCTGCTTGCCAGGGACCTCAGCACAGTCGATTGGGCTCTTACTCAAGAGAGAGAATTTATTACATAAATAAAAGTGAGAGAAGTCAACAGTCTTTGCACGGCCCTCATGTTTGTGATCTGGGAAACATAAAGCCCACGCAGTGTCACTCCAGGAATATCAGCTGTCTTCTAAGGAACTGTTTGAGCCACCCTTCAGAAACCACAGAGTTAAACATCACGGAAGGAAGGAAGACCTCCATGACAGCCAAATGCCTTTTAGAAAGAGTTCAAGCCAAGAAGTGTCAGGAACAATCAACAAAATTTGAGGCCCCTTCAAACACTTGTAGAAATGAATCAGAAGCTCATTCACAAATCCAATGCACAATTCAATTTACACCACCAGGCTGTAACAGACCAGCATTGCCTTTGTCTGAAGAAATACAAACCCCAAGTAAAAGAAATAATGACAGAAGCAGTGCAATGCAAAGAACTATTGAGAAAGACAAAGTCAACAGTTCACAGACAAATAATTTTACTGTTTTAGTAGACACTGATTGTGATAACCATCTTTCTAAAGGTATAATTCACATAGTAGCAGAATCTCTGCCATCAAACATGAAAATCAATCCAACAACAAAAGAACACTCAAAACCATTCACAAATGAAGTCCAACCTTTCATTCAACGCTGTGACCCAGTGCCAAATGATTTCCCTGGTGCTTTTCCATCCAATAGATACACTGGTGTTACTGATTCAACAGAGACCAAAGAGGACCAAGTAAATCCAAACCTGCAGGATGCAAGCATGCATATGAATCATGCGGAGGGGAATGTAGACTCTTACTGTGACAGAACTATGCAGAAGCATGACAAAGTAGCAGACGAGTTAGAATTGTGTCCCAAATCTCTCTCTCCCCCTTTAATTCAACAGCCAGTAACATTTTCTCCTGATGAAATAGATAAATATAAACTCCTTCAGCTCCAAGCCCAGCAGCACATGCAGAAACAGCTCCTGTCAAAGCACCTCCGAGTGCTGCCGGCTGCGGGGCCACCAGCCTTCCCTGCGGGATCTGCTGTGCAGACAGTCCCAGTTCACCAGCACGCTTCTTTCACCACCATCCACCACACGTTCCTGCAGCATTTCGCTGTTTCTGCCTCCGTGAACCCCCAGGGTAATCCCCTCCCTATAGCTCACCTACATCCTTTTTCACAGCCCCATTTTACTCCATTTGCATTTTCACCACTGACTCCGGCCCTCATCCCTGCACACCCCACTTTCATGGCGGGTAGTCCCCTGCATTTAGTCACTGCTACCCCATTCCACCCTTCTCACATAGCACTTCAGCCCCGGGCCCCTGCAGCTTTCATCCCCACGTTGTTTGGCCCTCACTTAAACCCAGCGGCAGCTTCTGTCATCCACCTGAATCCTTTAATTCAACCAGTGTTCCAAGGTCAAGATCTTTGCCATCATTCTTGCTCCAGTCAGATACAACAGTTAAATGGAATGAAAGAGGCCTTAAATGTGTCAGCACCTTCAAAGTGATAAGTGTTAAAGCCTCTTGGGGATAAATAAAACGAATTGTCACCACCTACCAAATGATGTAAGTGTTCTGATTATTATCAGATTTAAATATTGGTGCCAATTCAAAATGTGACCAATATATAAATATGAAATGAATTGCCAATATTGAAGTAGGAGCATTTTAAGAATTTCTTGTAACTTGAAAAAATAATAGGACAAATTTAAAACTATTTTATGGAAAGGGAGAGGGAAAAGTGTTAAAAATCCCTTTTAGATGAATTCTCACATAGTATTATAAAAAACAGAAAACATTCAAGAATATCATTAATATTAATCAAATGGAATATAATTCTGTATGTTCTAGGTGTTTGTTGAGTGAATGAATTAATTCATTTGATTTTATTTGCCAGATAATAAAAGGTCAGTAAAATGAACTAATTATTAAAAATAACTTTTTATGGTTAACTATTAACTAGCTTTCAGTCTATATAATTTGCTTCAATCAATATAATCTATATTTTCATAGAAAATAAGAGATAGCAGGAAGTTTTCTGATTGGGGAAAAAACTACCCTTCGATGAAAAGTGATCTTTACACAGATTATACTTGTAGTATTGAGTTTCTGTGAAAAATTGGGTTGTCTTTATTTCACACACATCTATGTAAAGAGAAATTTGTAATTGTAAGAACCACTGACATAAAATTAACAATGTTTAATTTTTGTATAAGAAAACATATAAAAACTCATTAGTATTTGACAATACAAAATAAAATATACTCAGAATAACATTTTGAATACATTGGTCAGTCTTTCAAATATTAAAGGGACTAAATAGTATGTTTTCTTTATTCTTCTCAGAAATTGTACTGTGTCCAGCCAATGTATAATTGGAGACATAAAGGTTTGGAAATGTCAGTATTTTTATGTGATATTTACTGGGAAAATGTTAAGTACTTGGTGTATTTTATTCAATTACACTAGATATTTATAAAATACAGTGAATGATGATGAATAAAACGCCATTCATGTAATTTTGCAAATGATTTTAAATATTTGTTCCAAATGCTTTCTGGCCCACAGAATTTGCATTTTTTTTTACATTTGTATGTCTGAATGGTCCTCCAGTTTGCTTTATCACTTTATATTCTTAAAATGAAAGAAAAACTTGTATGACTGTGCATTCCCCATAAACATGGGTTTCAAAGAAAGCTAAACAGAAATGCAAGTGATCAGTCATCCTCCACTGTGTATTATGATGCAAACTCTCCTACTGCTGAAGATAAGAGTGCACTTTATTCAACCTTGGCTTCTCGGGGAGGAGAGCTGTACTTACTGAAGTTCTACCATATGCCAAGGGAGTCAGGCTAAGCATTTCACCCACATTGTTTTATTTACTCTTCACTATTTTATTTTCTATAAATAGACATTTTGTTTTGTTTATTTTTAAAATTTATTTTTCATTAGCATTGACATACAATATTAGTTTCAACATAGATATACAACATAGTGATTGTATTTGTGTACCTTTTGAAGTGCTCATTCCACTTAATCTAGTCCACCTGATACCACACATAGTTATTACAATATTATTGACTACAGTCCCTATGCTGTGCTTTTCAGCCTGTGATTATTTTTATGACTGGCAATCTGCACCTCCTAATCCCTTTCCTTTTATCACCCAGCTTCCTCACTTCTGGCAACCATCAATTTGTATCTATGACTTTATTCATGTTTTGTTTATTCATTTGTTAGTTTTTTTAGATTTCACATCTAAGTGAAATCACATGGTTTTCATTTTTCTCTGTTTGACTTATTTCACTTAGCATAATACCCTCTAGGCCCACCCATGTGGTCTCAAATGGTAAGATTCCTTTAGTTTTCATGGTTGAGTTCTATTTCATTGTATATATGTACCACCTCTTCTTTATTCATTTATTTATCAGTGGATACTTAAGTTGCCTCTATGTTGGCTATTGTAAATAATGCTACAATAAACATAGCAGTGTATATATCCTTTTAAATGAGTGTTTTGGGTTTTTTAAACTAATTACCTTGAAATGAAATTTTGTGGATAGTTCCATTTTTTATTTTTTGAGGTTTTCCATAGTGGCTGCACCAATTTACAATCCTGCCAACAGTGCCTAAAGGTTTTCTTTTCTCCACATCCCCAATGACACTTGTTGCTTGTTGGTTTACTGATGATAGTCATTCTGACAGGTGTGAGGTAATACCTCACTGAGGTTTTGATTTGCATTTCCCTGATGATTAGTGATATTGAACATCTTTTCATATGTGGATTGGCCATCTGTGTGTCCTCTTTGGAGAAATGTCTGTTTATGTCCTCTGCCCATTTTTAAATGAGATTTTTTTTGTTATGCTGGTATCAAGTTGTATGAATTCCTTATATATTTTAGATATTAACCCCTGATCAGATGTTTCATTGACAAATATCTTCTTCCATTCAGTAGGTTGTCTTTTCATTTTTAATTATTTCTTTTGCTGTGAAAAACTTTTTAGTTTGATATCATCCCATTTGTTCATTTTTTTCTTTTGTTTCTTTGCCTGAGGAGATACATTGAAAAAATATTGCTAAGAGCAATGTCAAAGAGTTCCTTACCAACTTTTTCTTCTAGAAGTTTTATGGGTTAGATTCTTATTAATTATTTAATCCATTTTGAGTTTATTCTTGTGTATGATATAAGAAAATGGTCTAGTCTCATTGAAGAGACTGTCTTTACTCTATTGTATATTCTTGCCTTCTTTGTCATGGATTAGGTGATCATACAGGCATAGGTTTATTTCTGGGCTCTCTATTCTGTTTGCTTAATCTGTGTGTCTGTTTTTATGCCAGCACCATGCTGTTTTGATTACTGTTGTCTTGTAGTACAGTTTGATGTCAGGTAGCATTATCCATTTAACTTTGTTCTTTCTCAAGTTTGCTTTGGCTTTCGCAACTATTTTTTTAGGTAAATGTTATCATTCCTCTGTACAGATGAGGGAAATGAAATTGAAAGGTTAATTTAATTTCTTAATACTTAGAAAATAGTCAAAGAAAGCATCTCTGGTGCTGGTGAGAAAAAGGTATGTGAAGGAGAGAGAGAGAGAATTTGAAATTTTAACATAAAAAGATGTAGTTATCTAGATAAACAGACATTTGTGGGATGGGAATTTTCACTTGGATGTGGCAGGAAAAATTCTAAGTTATCTAAAGAAAATAGAAAAAAATGAAGGAAAGACATCAAATATCAAGGACTTTAATCTTGTATTGACCTCCAAAAAAGTGATTATAAATAAGCATTGATAAATATTGAGTGAATCCAGAGAGAACAAAATAAAATATTTCTTATAAAAATAGTTGACAAATGTTCCGGCACATAAAAAGGTAATGTGGATGACTATTTCTTAAACGGATTACAAAGTAGACATAGATCTAAAACAGAATAATTTTGGAGAACTCATTGGAAATCCTATAAATTTTTATAATTGCCTTTGTGACAATTTAATCTCTCAGAAAGTTAGACCAGAGAACATATACTCGATACTTAATTTTGAAGAACAAAGATAGATTGATGTGAACTGATGGCATGTAAATGACTATCTTGTATTATCAGTGATGAAAATGTTCACTGGATATGCTATCTTGAACTATGAGAAAGCAGACTTCACCATTTAAATGAAAGATAACTTGTACCCCAGGGTGGGAAATTGTAAAAGTTATGGTATCACAAGAGGAAACCTACATTATATAAGATTCCAGTGAGGTGGGACAATGCAGTCCTCTAAAAAATCCAATATAAATTGAAAAAGAAAAAGATTCAAAGTAATTGTTGAAGTGCTGTACATCCATAAATAGTAACACAACAGACATACGTCCAAATGAACAGAATTTAGGTTAATGTTTTGTTACTATCCCATTTATTGGGGAAATCAAATGAAGTTGACCTTTTGTTTCTGATTAGTGCTTACTGCTAGGGGCAAATAATCCAATGGAAAAAATATATATAGTGTTACCTAAATCTGATTTTATCTTACTTTTCCTATTAAGAAAATTTCTTCAAAGAGGAAATCATAGAAACAACATGTATAAGAAATTTGGAATATATAGAGAAAATTATTTTCTGGCCACTTCAAATGAATTTGAATCTCAACATTTAGAAGAATGCTACAAAAGTGTGCCTCATGACATCAATTGTCCTTGAAAAAACATGCAGTATGGAAGGGGTAAAGAAAAAAAATCTCTACTTTATAAAGGGAGAAATATTGAATTTAATATTATTGATTTATAGATAGGATTTTAAGCAGAATATTTAATGAAAAGGAAGAGACAATCACTTGTAACTATAACAGGTATACTAAAAACAAATAGTACAAAAATAAAAGTATTTTATTTCTTATTTGTCTACTTTATTTGATTTCTAATTCATTCAGCAACTAATTATTAACAGCCATAAGCTAGGTAATAATCTAATTGCTGAAGATATACCAAATGTGACCAAAACAAACAAAAAATATTGCTATACTGTAGTTTAATTCTAGTTGAGTCATGAAGCAAAAAGAAACAGAACCAAAAAGTGAAATATGTAATATGTCAGATGATAAATGCTGTTGAGGGAAGTAAATAGGAAAGGCCAATAAAGGGGATTGAGTGGAAGTAGTGGGTACGTATGATTATAAATCAGGGGAAGCGTAACTGTGAAAGCCAGTGAGGAAGTGAGCATTCCAGGTTAAGAAGAGATCAGATTTCAACAAACTGTGCTTGAGCTCCACACTCAAGAAATAGCAGAGAACACTGTGACTTGGAAACAAGGTTTCAGGGGATGAATTACAGAAGATAAGAGAAGTCATTCTGGAGCAAAATCATTTAGGATCTTGTCAACCATTATAATGCCTGGTTTTCATTGTGAGATGAGAAGCTATTGGATAATTTTGGCAGAGGATCAACATGATTTGTCTTAGTTTTATCAGGATCACTCAGCTATTGCATCATGAAGAATCTCTAGGGGAGTGAAGGTAGGGAGAGGGAGGCCAGTGTGAGTGAAATGTTTCAGACAAGAGCATTCAGTGACTACTAGCTCAGTGATAATCTTGTTGAAAAGTGGTGAAACTCTAAATTTATTCTTCAGGTGGGGCTGAAAAATATGCTTCCTATTGGGTATAAGGTATAAGACAAAGAGAGGAATCCAAGATAACAATAGTTTTTTCACAAGCAGCTAGAAGGATGGATTTACTGTGAACCGAAATGAGGAACAGTGCAGGAGGAGTGGGAGAGGAGAGGAGGACCAGTTTAGAAATTCTGAGATGCCTATTAAATATCGAAGTGGGGATCGTGAGTTGGTAGTTGGAAATAAGAGTCTGGAGTTTGAATAGCGGTATGAAGAAAACACACATTTGGGAATCATCAACGTACAGGAGTATTTGCTGCTATTGCCCTGAAAAACATCAACAGGGACAGGTAGGGTAAAGAAGAAGTTCAGAGATGGAGCCCTGTATCACTTCAACTTTAAAACTGGAAGTAAGAGAAGGAACTGAGGAATGAGACCATGATAAACTTTCAGTTTCTAGAGGGAAAATATTCAGAACAATGTGTTTCCTACAAGGCAAGTAAAGAAAGCAATTCGAGGAAGTGGGGGTAATCCACCCTGTTGTATGTTGCTGAGTCAAGTACGAAGAAGATGGAAAATTAACTGTTCTTTCAGTTGTTTCATGCTTGTTACCTTGACCAGAGATATTGTGGCAGAGTGATTAGGGCAGAAAACAGTGAAATATGTGGGAAATTTTGTAAAGAGAGACATTTTATAATTCTCATAATTATCCTTATGGATAATAATTAGCAATGTTGTGATGACTGCTTTTATAAATAGTTAAACAAGTATAATCCAAAAGTATTGAAACCTGAACTAATTCAAATTGGCAGAAGGGTTGTAGAGACTGGTTAAGCAGCTTTGTGTTGTAATCTGTTACAGTCAAACCTTCATAAAACGTGGACAAAATCATGAAAAGTTTATCTGTCAAACAGATGAAAAACAGCAGCAGCACCACAGCTTCTAAACTGTGCTATGATACTTTCAAGCTGATCCTAAAACACCATGTAGTTCAACCATTTGGAACAATTATTAGAGATATGCAGATGCCCTGCCCCCTTAGGGCACCACTTAGTGTGCCGGTGTTCCAGGCATCCACGAAGGGAACATCCAGATGCCCTCTCCAGGCTGCAGGGAGCACATGCTACCTCCTTCCTAGTGAGATAACATTGCTGATCATCTCAAACCAGTAGCACAGTTCTTCATCTTCCTTGGAAATTTCCCCACTAGTTTCTAGATCATTAAATATTCTGAAGAAAAATATAGAAATATCAGATCCAGTTTCCCAAAGCACAATGAAAAGAACCAGAATCTCACATGTCCGTATGTATATGACTAACTGATACGTATTATCAGTATATAGCTAACATACTTGGGGCAAAGCTGACCGAGTGCTTGTCTCTGGCCCAGTGATGCCCAAGGAAAGGTTACATTTTGATTCTTTAAATTACTAAACTCGTGAAGAAAAATGCACTCTCTTTGAAAAATAGAAACAATATTAAAAAGCAAGCGAGTGACCAGAAGTCAGAAAAGCAGTTTTTCTGCCCTTTGTGTCTCACATTGAAACTACTTCACAGAAACATGGGCGTTTCCTACTGAAATGTGAGTTTCCCTGCCAATAAACTGGGGTCTAGAGGATTTTCACAGGTTATCATTTCATTCCAGCAAAAATATTATCCACTTCTATTAGGTAGACATTTGAAGGTGATTGTTGCATTCCTTTGGATTAAGCTATATTGAAAATGAAAGCAGTGGTCAAATGGGTTAGGTTTAGAATAAGCCAATATTAGATAAGCCAAACTTGTTTCTTTTTTTTTAATGCAGTTTGTATCAAAGGGAGAGCTCCCAATGCAGGTTCTTAATTCCACTCTTGAAGTCACTGCCTCACTTTGCACCCCACCACTTTCCTTAAATACGAGGAACAAGAGCATCTTGGCAGAAACATAAATCAGGCCTGTGGAAATATACAACACAGGTATGCACACACATGTGAATGTGTGTGTGAGTGTGTATTCTTTTTTAAAAAGTTGACTTAGAGAAAGAGAGAGGAAGGGAGAGGAGAGGGAGAGAAACATTAAATTGTTGCTCCACTTATTTATACATTCATTGGTTGCTTCTTGTATGTGCCCTGGCCAGGGACCAAACCTGCGATGTTGGCATACTGGGATGACACTCTAACCAACCGAGCTATACAGCCAGGCCTGTGAGTGTGTATTCTTAATGAATATATCCTTTATTTTTCAGTTGTGGACCATAATCTTTGTTCAAAATAGTGTTTTCCTAAACATATTCACATATAGAAACAGTCAACTTCAAGTAGCAATTTTTTCCAACATAATAAATTATCAGTTCTTTTATTTGTGAGAGATGATAAAATAGTTAACAATGTAAATTTGTTACATAGCTGTTTAAAACTAATTTTCACCTTATTCGATTCTATTTGAAGTACTTTGTAATTAAACTGAGTGATAGTCTGACAATATGATACATAATTCCATAATTTTATTTTGTATTCTCAGTATAAAATGTGTTTTTATTATACTGTGACTATTAAGTAAATTGCACTATTGTATATGCAAAGCAGATTTTTTTAGGTTATTCAATAAATTACTTAGATAATAGTTCAATGCAATAATATTTTTTTCAATGAAAAGCTTAATGGTATTACAGTGTTGGTCATGTATTTCTAACAAAAGGGATACCAAAATAAGAAAATAATAAAAAGAAATATGGTATAGAAATATTGTGTATTTTATACTGCTGAATTTAAAATACATTTAACATTTTATTTATTACTATGTATATTTATATTATATATTTAAAGGCTGGTATTTCTTAGACTATTTCTTAAAATTTTAGTGTTATAAAGTCATTTCCACAAACCTAAAATAAATATGTCTTTAAAGGTTTTATAGATGTATTCTTTGTTAAAATATACATATCTTACGTGAAGTCTTTCTGTTTCTGTTTGCTTAAACCTGTGATCTAATCCTTTGTAATGTTCCAACAAAGCTCTATAAAGTTTCGGAATGTGTTCTCTAACTGATAATATAATCTAGACATGATGGCAGTCTTCACATTTATAATATTTTTACTGTAAAACTGTGAAAATACTTTCATTACTTACTATTCTCAGAAAGACTCAACTCACTAGGAAATCTCCTTAATCAAACATGTCCAATAATGTAGGAATGTTACCTGAGGTTTCACTTACCTGTCATTTCTCACTTTATATTCCTTATTTTTGCCCTCCCACAACAGTAGTACCCAGCCCTCCTCTGCTGGACCTTAGTGTGATATAGGCTATGCAAAATTTCAATTCTTGTGTTCCTGGAAATGACCACTAGGTGCTTTCTTGTGCTTGAATCACATCTATCCTTACTCTTCCCTTTACTCTCCAACAAGCTCTAAACAAGTCTAAACACTCCTGGCTTCTGCATTTTGATTGGATGTCCCAACACTGCATGTTATCTATTGAAAAGCACTCTGCCAGGTACTCTGATCCAGGGGTCAATTCCAAGCTTCCAGTAGACAAATGTTTCAGATGCCAATCATCTGCATCCTGAGACTTCTACCCTAGATTCCTTATTTCTGTGTTGGACTCTTTAGTAGAACCTTGCTAAGTAATCAAGAATTACCTTTGGCACAACACACTATACCAATAACAAACATGAACACACACACGCATGCATTTATACATTGATTATTGGCAGAGTCATGACCTAATGTCTCATAATTAGTTAGTCACCATTTATTGATTGCCTACTATGGGCCAGACACTGTTTAGCTCATTCCTGGATTCCTTCTGAACAGGGGTATAACTTTCTCTCCAAAGTGATAGGAGAGACTACCAATGACACAGAGCCATGGAAGCAAATAGCGACATATGGTTTGCACTCAATGTCTGCCCCTCCCTAACGTATGACCTTTCTTCCAGGTCTGACTTTTGTTTGAGTTCTGTATTAATGTCATCACAGAAATGTTGTCACTGACATAAAGTGAATTTCACATACTTTTGACATTGTCTTCTTTTATCACATCTGGTAGAATTGAATCACTGTTCAAATGACATTTGTTTATGCTTTGTGTCACAGAGATGAAACTTAGCAAAATTTTGTGGATTTACTTAGCAGTAAATAAATGAAGTCTACTCAGCAGACTGGCACACTCATGAGAATGCCGTGCTAATTAAAGAATCTTTGGGTGAACAATGAAAAAAATAAACATTGTTTTATACCCATGTGATCAGAGAGATTAGCTCAAAGACATGGTGTTTTGACTATTTGGCCTGGTTACACCATGGTATCTTCAAAGGAGGGATCAAACCCAGTGTCTCTTCAAGGGATTGCTTCATTCATTATCAAGACATTTTAATAGAAACTTGTCATTTGTCACTAGTTATTTATAGTTTGTAGGCGTATAAATTTCTTTTGTATTTCCAAGACCTTAAGAAAGTAAAAAAATTATTGCAGATATATAAAATAACTGTGATATAATTTTTTCCTTCTTTAAATCACTAATTTCTTAAATAATTCTTAGGGAGATTTTTCAACATTGACTAAAACACAGGAAAATACTAAATGATGAGAGGAAAAAGTAAGTGATGAGTCTAGTCATTTTAGATTATTTTTATCTGGATATTTATCCTCATCTCTATGAACTCACATTGACTATTACCAAATTCTGCACTTAAAACTATGAATTTACATTATCCAATGAAAACTCAAATTTGCTTTGATTTGCCCTAATTATAATTTTATTTACTTATTATTAAAAATACAAACCTCTTAAATAGTTCTGCATTGTTTTTAGAATACAACCCATTGTTCTTACAATAGCCTTTAGGAACCAATTTCACCCAACTTCTATCTCTACTGCCTTGTCTTCCATTGTCTCTTGAGCACCCTGATCAAGCAAAACATGCATTTCCCCTGCGGAGCCTTTGAATCTGCTGTTTTCTCTGATGCAATGCTCTTTCCTCATGTGCTCTCTCGATTCCGTGCCTCCTTCATGCAGGTATTTTTATAAATGTCTCCTCCTCGGAGAGGCCTTTCTTAACCACTCAGTCTAAGAGAATATCTACATTACAGTTGATACCATTAAGGTTGAATTGTTTCTTAAAACAATTAATGATCTACTATTTTACTACACATTTATTTTTATATTTGTGTTATATGTATTTAAATCTTATCTTCCTAGAAATAAATATTTGAGAGGAGGAATTTTATGGGAACGGATTTTTTTCCTCTCTTGTTTAATACTATTTTTTAAAATTTCTTAGAATCGCACTGGACACATAGTAGTTACTCCATAAAAATTTGTTGAGTAAATAAAGAATGCTTGAGTTGAAGAAGATTCTGGGCTTATTGGTCGATTTGAGGCAACATTATTTTACTAAGTGCTAGTATACAACGCTGATGCAATTTATTAAATAAGTTACAATTGGAAAATTAAAGCCTATATTTACAACCAAAGAGTAGTTGTGGGGGGAATACTTTTTGATTAATTGATAAAATATTTGTTGAACTCGAGGTGTTGGTTAGCTAATTTTTCAGTCAATCATAGGTCAGGATGTATTTCCTTAAAGATGTAAAATTTATAGACCATAAAGTGTTAGTACATATTTTAAATTTTACTTTGATAAAAGTACTTATCGTATAAATTCTATAAATTCAGGGATTGTGTTTGATCCTGTTGGTGAGAGGCCACATAACCAATATCTTTTGGGTGCATATTTCTACCTCTCCATACATAATGCTCCCACTGCTCTCTGCAAGTGGTGGGACAAGCTGGAAATTCTCTGGAGAGTGAGTTCTTGTATCATTCAGGTAATACATATGAAGTACATTTATGGTCAAAAAGCTCTGCTGTTAGGGAGTTTATGTTTTAGAGGAGAAAGAAGGAAACAAACAAAATAAATAAACCATGAATTAGGATAAATAATAGTAAGTGCAGAAAAGTTCATGGCAGTCTGCATGATGGAAGAGCCTGTATTTATACCCAGTTCTCTTTTGTTTTCCAAACCATGTTTGTTCTATTACATGAAATTGTATAAGATAGAAGTTACTGTCTGCTTAATTAATGATGCTTGTCTGTTTGATTCCTTCAGAGAAAGAATGGGAATTGAGGAAAACCCACCTCTTTTGAATGGCCTGCTGACAAGCTCCGTAATGTAACCTAGTGTGATCTATGTTAAGCATATCTTAAAGATGAGACTGGATGTTGTGATTACACTAGTTCAAAATTCGTTGCCATTGAATAATTTAAAATGTGATGGATATCCACCAGGGAGATAATGATGACACACAAACTGGTAAATATTTACACACATGTGATGATTGTGCAATGGTCAGATGTCCACCGCTGTCATTAGCAACTAATGCATGTCCAGAAAGGGGGAAAAAAACCCTGATTTCTGAGAATGACAGGTGAAGGTGTCTTTTCAAGATCTCTGTGTTAGGAAAGCAATTTTGTACAAGGCGAAACTCTAGCTTTTGGCAAACTCTCCAGGGAACTTTCATTTCATAAAGAGGACAGGCACTCCAGGACATGTTGCCTTAGCTTTAACTAGCTGCAGTATTTATTAAGGAGTGCCTGTTTCATATGTCTTTTACACGCAGCCCTTTTCTTGCATCGTACAGCTAGCAGCTTTGTACTAGGTTTTTTCCCCTTATCCATTATCCCAAGTATTTTATTTTTTCTCATCAACTTCAGTAATGGCCAGATTCCTTTTTATCCTAAATCTATGAGTAAAATGACAATAGTAAAAGCACCCGGTATGAAAACCCTATCTACCGAGGAAAGGTCTCTTGGTGATTTCTGATTTTCTTTTTTGTTTTTTGCCAGTGATAAAGGAATTTATTGTCAATAAAGTCTGGGTGAAAGATAAGATTTTTTGGCAACATGGTTACACCAGCAAAGCTGTCCTTTGAGTCCCTATCCAGTGTTTCTCCTTGGACATCATACTTTGAATTGCAGCATCAGCCTTGGTTTCTTTGTTTCAAATAGAGCTGTCCCTCTTTGGTGGCAGCCTGGAGTTGGTTCTGTCACTCCTTACAGAGATGTCTCAGTGCTGCAGGCGGTTTCCTGGCATGTCCTTGAAGCTTTACACTGGCCTTCCTGGGCATGCCTGTTCTCTTTCCATTTCTTAGTTGTTCTGCCCTCATCAATTTCCCTCACAGGCCAATCCTGTCAGAGTTGTGTTTTCACGATTGTTGTGTCAAGTCTGAAGAGGAAAATGCAGCCTGAGCCCTGGAGAGTGGGGATTTTGTATTGCCTGCTGTGATTATATGGGTAGTTTATGCACGGAAATTTACCAAAGGGCTGGGACACAGAAAAATTCTCATAAATTGAAAGTGGGACGACACAGTTACTTTGTCCGCTTCGATGTGGATGCAGATACCGTGCCCAGGAGAGCGTGTACTCAAGGTGCCAATTTGAGGCATCTGTCATTGATGAAGGTTGTAGAAGGCATATAAATGTTTTCATGGAGAAATTAGCTAGTCCAAAAGTTACCAGTGATTTCATTTTCCCTCAGTCAAGATGTGCAAATACACAGCAGGAAAGTCAACCACAGTTGACTAGCTGGTTAAGAGACAAGAGCCACAATCTATTTTCTCATCTGGACCCACAAGAATGATAAAAATATTACTTGGTTATGGTTCTGGTTTTGCACCCTACTTTATTTTTTCACTTACTCTTGGAACTTTCTTTCATGCCACATTATTTCTTAAATAGCATTTTAAATTATACAGAATATTACAAAGATTGGATATACCATAATTTATGCAATCATTCCCCATTTTATTGTTATTTAAACTCTCCCTCAACTTTTTGCTAAAAATAAATGATGCTTCACTGAACATTTTCATATATGTAGTTTTTCTCTCATCATTGCTGATATATATTTAGTTCTTAGAAATAGGGATTAAACACATATTAATGTTTTTTATAAACTACCAAATTGCATTGCTATGAGTTTTATCAAGGTGAGAACTACATTAAAAACCTTGACAGTATATTGAACTCTTCTTTCTTCTGCCAATTACTATTATTTTTTCACTATTATTATTATTCCATGTATATTATTATTATGCCATAATCATATGCTAACTTAAACATGTTGCTTTTTAAACATTATTATTTTTATTTTTTCTAGTTTTATTGTGATATTGACATGAAGGAAGTACAGTGTGGTTTTTCATTTTCTTTTTTGATTCCATGTAAAAGCGAGATCATATAATAATTGTCTTCCTTTGTCCGACTTATTTCACTTAGCAAAATGCCATCAAATTTCATCCATGTTATTACAAATGTCAAGATGTCTTCTTTTTTATCACTGAACAATATTCCATTGTGTGTATAGATATCTATATCTACATGTGCAGATAAATATACAAGATCACATTTTCTTTGTCCATTCATCCATCAATAAATATTAGGTTGTTTCCATGTCCTGGCTATTATAAGTAATGCTGCTATGAAAATGGGGGTGCAAATGCCTTTTCAACATAATGTTTTGGTTTCCTTCTGATATAGTCCCAGAAGTAGAATTACTGTACCATATTGTAGTTCTATTTTGAATTTTTTGAGAAACTTTCATACTGTTTTCCATAATGGCTACATCAATTTACAATCCCAACAACAGTGCACAAGCATTTCCTCTTCTTCATGTGCTCAAGCATTTATTTCTTGAGTTTTTTTACAGTTCTTTTTTAAAATATATTTTATTGATTATGCTATTACAATTGTGCCAGTTTTTTCCCCTTTATTCCCCCCTTCCCTGCTCCCCCCCCCACCTCCAACATCCCCTCCCCCCCCCGCTTAGTTCATGGGTCCGTGGGTTGTACATATAAGTTCTTTTGCTTCTCCATTTCCTATACTATTCTTTTTTAAAAAGATTTTATTTATTTATTTTTTAGAGAGAGGGGAAGGAAAGGAGAAAGGGAGGGAGAGAAACATCTGTGTGTGGTTGCCTCTCATGTGCCTCTCACTGGGGACCCGGCCTGCAACCCAGGCATGTGTTCGGACTGGGAATTGAACTAGTGACCCTTTCGTTTGCAGTCCACACTCAATTCGCTGAGGCACACCAGCCATAGAACATCAACCAGGACTCCTATACTATTCTTAATCTCCCCCCTGTTTATTTTGTACCTAACAATTATGCTTCTTATTCCCTGTACCATTTCCCCCATTATCAACCTTTCCACTGATAACCCTCAATGCGATCTCTATTTCTGTGATTCTGTTCCTGTTCTAGTGGTTTGCTTAGTTTTTGTTGTTGCTTTTTTTTAGGTTCAGTTGTTGATAGTTGTGAGTTTGTTGTCATTTTACTATTCATAATTTTGATCTTCTTCTCTTCCTTAGATAAATCCCTTTTACATTTCATATAATAAGGGCTTGGTGATGATGAACTCCTTTAACTTGACCTTATCTGGTAAGCACTTTATCTGCCCTTCCATTCTAAATGACAGCTTTGCTGGATAGAGTAATCTTGGATGTAGGTCCTTGCCTTTCATGACTTCAAATACTTCTTTCTAGCCTCTTCTTGCCTGCAAGGTTTCTTTTGAGAAATCAGCTGATAGCCTTATGGGAACTCCTTTGTAGGTAACTGTCTCCCTTCTTCTTGCTGCTTTTAAGATTCCTTCCTTATCTTTAATCTTGGGTAACGTAATTATGATGTGTCTGGGTGTGTTTCTTCTTCGATCCAATTTCTTTGGAACTCTCTGGGCTTCTTGGACTTCCTGGAAGTCTATTTACTTTGCCAGACTGGGGAAGTTTTCCTTTATTATTCGTTCAAACAAGTTTTCATTTTCTTGTTCTCCCTCTTCTCCTTCTGGCACCCCTATGATTCAGATGTTGGAATGTTTAAAGTTGTCCTAGAGGTTCCTAAGCCTCCTAATTTATTTGAATTCTATTTCTTCATTCTGTTCTGGTTCGATGTTTATTTCTTCCTTTTGTTCCAAATTGTTTATTTAAGTCCTGGTTTCCTTCCCTTCACTGTTGGTTCCCTCTACATTTTCCTTTATTTCACTTTGTGTAGCATTCATTTCTTCCCTCATTTTGTGACCAAACTCAATAATTTCTGCAAGCATCGTAATTACCAGTGTTTTGAACCGTGCATCTGACAGGTTGGCTATGTCCTCATTGCTTAGTTCTTTTTCTGGAGTTTTGATCTGTTCTTTCATTTGCGCCATAATTCTTTGTCTCAGCACACCTGTTACATTGTAAGGGGGAGCCTTAGGTGTTCACCAGGGTGGGGCAACCATCTCTGCTGCTTTGTGGCACTGTCCTTGGAGGAGGGATCCGAGAGGGAACAATGCCACTTGCTCAGTTCTCACCCCACTTTCAGTCACTTCTCCCACTCCCCACAAGTGGATTGTGCCCTTTCAGGTGCTGATTCCCTGGCAGGTGTGTTTGCATACGTTCTAGGACCATGTGGGTCTCTCTAGCAGGCTCTCCTGTGAGTCTGGGAGTTTCTCCCACTGCCACAACGGCTGCAGGTTCTTACAGCCTGAGGTTTTGAGGTTTTTTTTCCTGGCACTGAAACCCTGGGCTGCATGGTCCATCTCACCCCTGAGTTGTTCCTTCCGGGTTATCCGTGTGTGAATGTGGTACTGCCTGGTTAGCAGCCCTGCCATGCCTGTGCATTCCGTCACCTCACTGTGTGTCCTCTCCGGCTTGGCTGCCTGTCTCCATCCCTCCTATCCATCTGGATGACTGTTTCTTTAACTCCTAGGTTGTCAGACTTCCATGCAGTTTGATTTTATGGCAGTTCTTATTGTTTTTTTGTTTTTATTTTATAACTTTTTAAACTTTTTGAAAATTGTTGTTCAAGTACAGTTGTCTCCATCAACTGTTTTTGTTTCTAAATTGGTTGTTACCCTTCTTTTGATTGTGTGAGAAAGTGAAGCATTTCTACCTATGCCTCCGTTTTGGCCAGAGCTCTGTCTCTTGAGTTTTGATGCTATCTATTCTATCAGGTGTGAGGTGATATCTCATTGTGGTTTTGATTTGCATTTCCCTGATGATTAGTAATGTTAAGCACCTTTTCAAGTACCTTTGCTATTTGTATATCTTTTTTACACAATGTGTAATCAGGTCCCTCGCCTATTTTTTAATTGGATTTTTTTGTTCATTTATTTTTGCTACTGAGCTGTATGAGTTCTTTATGTGTTTAATGTTAACCCCTTATGAGATGTATGGTTTGGAAATATTTTTCCCATTTGGTAGGTTGTCTTTGTATTTTGTTGATTATTTCTTTTGCTGTGGAGAAGCATTTTAGTTTAATATAGTCCCACCTGCTTATTTGTTATTTCGTCGTTGTGCTTTAGGTGTCATACCTAAAAATCATTGCCAAAACCCATGTCAAAGAGCTATATGCCCCCACCTTCTAACTTAGGAGTTTCATGGTTTCACCTTTCAGCTGAAACTGGACTCTTATCTTGTACCTCTTACAAAAGTCAACTTTGAGTTCATTTTTGTGAGTCATATAAGTGTCCAGTTTAACTTTTTTACATGTAAATATACAATTTTCTCATTTACTAGAGAAAATGTCTTGTCTCCATTGATTACTCTTGGCACCCTTGACAAATTATTAGCTGACTGTATGGTTTTATTTCTGGGCTCTTGATTCCTTGTCATTGGTTTATTGTCTATTTTTATCACAGTACCATATGTTTTGATTATTTTCATTTTATAACATAGCTCAGTGTCAGTGTGATGCTCTCTGTTGTTGTTGTTGCTGTTCTTTTTCAGGATTGCTTTTGCTATTTGGGATCTTTTGTGGATCCACATAAATTTTAGGATTGGTTTTCTACTTCCCTAAATAATGCCATTGGAAATCTTGATAGGAAATGCATTGAATTTACGGGGTTCCAGCACAAATAATTCCCCTTTTTTATTACAAAATCTTTTATTACAAAGCAAAAGCACATAATTCTGTAACATTACAATGTCACACTCAAGCACATCACATGACAGTTTAAGTAAAATGTTCAAATTAAAACTATAAATTATTATGCCTATGTTACCATATTTTGCTGTGTATAATGCACTTTTTTTGCCCAAATTTTTGAGGGAAAAATAGGATGCACATTATACATGAGTAGTACTAATTCCATATCTATATAAATGTCTTTAATTCTTTTATTTATTCTTATCAATTATTCATATAACTTTAGAAAGCAATAACAATATCCATGTGCAAAATAATGCCTTGGAATATAATAATTGGTTTTGTTTCTAAATATAAATAAATAATTAAATTAAACAATTAAAACAAAAGATTTTTCCTGAAAATTTGGGCCAAAACCATGAGTACACAGTATACATGGGAGCACATTATATACAGCAAAACACAGCATTACCCTACCGACCACACTCAAGCGGGCTTTACTTCTGTCGGACCCTGTGTAAATAGATGGCTTTAGGAGATGTGGACATTTTAGCAATATTAATTCTTCCAATCGATGAACATATGTTACCTTCACATTTATTTGTGTCTTTGATTTCTTTCATAAATATCTTTTACCTTTCAATACAAAGATCTTCCACCTCCTTGATCAAATTTATTCTTAAGTATTATATTGTTTTGATACTATTGTAAATGCAATTACATTATTTCTTTTTTTAGATAATTTGTCATTAATGTATAGAAATACTACTGATTTTTGTATGTTGATTTTGTGTTCTGAATATTTAATGAACTCACAGATTAGATCTAACAATTTTTTTCTGGTGGAGTTGGGATGGGAAGGCCAAGTCCAAGCAGACACCCATGTGTTTTTAATCAGGAGTTCTGGTCAGGATGGGCTGAGATCTACCCTCAGCTGCAAGCCAGGCTATGATTCACCTCCTTCGCTGAGGAGATGTATTGCCATACAGCGAGGTCAAAACTCTCTCCCAGGTGTTCCCAGTCAGGCTCTCTGGTCAGCTGGGGCCCATAGGTAGCTAAACTCGGTGGTAGGAGAGGCTATGACTCAGCAACTTGCCTAGGAGGAGAGGCAGACAACTCCAAGGCAGAAGGCTCTTTGTTTAAGGAGCCAAACCAGGCAGACCTTCAACTTGCTGCATTCCCTGGTGGGACTATGCCATCGGTCTTGGCTCTGCAGATGAGCAAAACCACTAATTGGGACATCTACTTGGTGCTGCAGGTAGGAACTTGGTCTGCCAAGATTCAAGTGCCAGTTGTTGCAACCCCACTCCCCCTTGTCTGCCACAATCAGATTCCCAGTGGTAAAGTACCACACATAGCTGGGTACTTCCCATAGGGCAAGACTAGCATCGAGGCTCACAAGAAGTGACCCGCAGCACTGGAGGAGCCTGTAGGTCAGAGAAGACCTCTCAGCATGGCTCTGACCTGGGCTTGGGGAGGGGCAATGTGGTCCGTGTGCTTCGCTCCTCTTACCCTTCCAATGCAGTCTGTTTGGGTCACTTGTGGTGCAGGATTGTGCTTCTGCCTCAACCCCGTGGTCTAGGATTCCCCCAGTGTGTCTTGTCCATGAGTGGTTGTTAGTAGTTTTTCTTGAAGGAGGCAATGAAGTCAGGAATGACCTATATTAGCATCTGGGTGATGTCACTTCTCTCCTCACAAATTTTTAAAGTTCTCCTGTCTATAATTCCCACTTTTTAGAAATATATAACTACAGCCCTGGCTGGTGTAGCTCAGTGGATTGAGTGCGGGCCTGCAAACCGAAGGATAGCGGTTTGATTCCCAGTCAGGGCACATGCCTGGGTTGCCAGGCCAGTTCCCGGCAGGGGACATACAGGAGGCAACCGCACATTGATGTTTCTCTCCCTCTCTCCTTCCCTTCCCCTCTGAAGATAAATAAATAAAATCTAAAGGAAAAAAAATTAAAAAAAAAAGAAATATATAACTACATAGTTATGTTATATATTTATGTTATAAATTTACATAAAATGAAATATTTGTGAGAGTTTGTAGCTTTTGTTCTTTAATGAACTGCTAATGAACTATTAATTAATGCCTTAATTTTCATGCTTCATGTTTTTATTACTTGACTTGTATGTCTATCTTTTGTTAAAAAAGCAAAATTCATTTGAAGATCTAATTGGCTTTATCAAGCGATCCATGAACTAGAATCTGGCAACATCCCATCTAGCAACTAAAAGGGCATTCGTAGGAATTGTACAGAATGAAATATTTTTATAAGAAGGGTGTGACAGGGAAATTATTAGCAAAAGAAAAGAAGGGTTCCTTTGTAGTCCTGGACATCTTCTTTTTGGGGGAAGGGAAAGATGAGGGTTTTACTTGTTGTTTGTCCCCTGTTTCCCCGGGGGGTTGGGGGTGGAGAGGGCCCCTGTGACAGATTACCTCACTGGTGTGGACCAGAAAATTTTCAGTTGATTACGATTATGTTTCGGGGAGAGACTGAAACTGCAGTTCGCTCAGGTCTTAAATCTAGGTTTGGCATCACAGGCTTTTAGCATTAGTGGTGCCTTCTGGTGTCTGTGGTTTTCTCTTTAACAATTTCATACCCCATTCAAATATCCTCTATGATCTTGTCTTTTGCTATTGCACTGCCCACATTCCTATAAGAAGGGAAAATTATACTAAAAATGAAGGTCAACTAGCCATTGCAGAGCCATCCATAATATAAAATGTTCTTCTCATAGTGAAGAATCATAGATTCTTACAGTTACGAGAGGCTTTCAAGCTCATTCGGGGCCCAGAACAATGGATACAACTTTGTTGACATTAAGTAAAAAATTTTGAATGAATGGCTCTAGTGCCATGATTGCATTTTACAAACAATGTTTTTCAAACTGTGTCCCAGAAATACAAATGACTTTGTCAAGGTAACCTGGTATTGAATTAAAAAAATGTAGCTCTTTACTATAACACTATCCTGTGCAGATTTGAATTAAAGGCTAGCATTTAGAATATTAAAAATAATAACTTAAAATATGAACTTTGGAAACAAGCTGTCCAATTTCAAAACTTGCCTCTTCTGCCTGCAACTGTGTGGTCTGGGGTAAGTCTCCTAACCACCCTGAGCCTCAGTTTCTTCACTAAAATGAGTAGATAATGATAGTACCTATCTGTATAATAAGGAATTTAGTTGAAAGGTAGCTTCTAACTCCATGAAATGAAAACATCTCATTGATCCTTGGCCTGGATTCCTAGAAAGTAGCCTCTAAGTTCTTGGAACTTTTTGAGTCATAGGAGCATCTCTGCTGTTGGTGGGCCCTGATAACAATAGTTTATCCTAACGGGCTGACTCGGGGTCTACAGTTTAAGGAAACGACTCAGAAGAGAGGCTGCTCATGCCAGAAAGACCAACCATTCAATAAAAGGATTGAGGCTTTGAGCCACAGAGAAAAGTACTCTGCAGAATAAGTCACATGGTCAGTGATTTAATTAATTGTGCTTATGTAAAAATGAAGCCCAGTATGAACTATGGACACCCGATCCAAGGTGAGCTTCCCTGGTTGGTAATATTCTGTGTCCTGACTCCCCGAAAAGACAATGGGAGTTTCATGTTTGGAACCTTGCCTGACCTTGCTCTCTATGCCTTCTTTTTCAGATGGTTATGATTTGTATATTTTTGGCTGTAATGAAGCTGTAATCATAAGTATAGTGCTTTCCTGAGTTCTGTGAGTCAATCTAGAAAATTAGTGAACCTGAGGGGATAGTAGGAGTCTCCTAATTTGCAGCCAGTCACTCAGAAGTGAGAGTGGGTGGTGGACCCCTGAACTTGCAGCTGGTGTCTGGAATGAGGGCAGTGTTGTAGAGGACTGTGCCTTTAGTTGTGATGTTTGTCACAACTGTGGGCAGTTGGTGTCAAAAGTCATTTCAGTGTCTCAGAGTTATTAGAAGAATTGAATTCTTCAGTATGTAACATGCTGAAAATAGTTCATGGTGTGCAGTAAATTCTATATTAGTGTTAGCTATTAAAATTCCTGTTAAAAGTTTAGATGCTTCATGACTGATAAACAAAATGGCAATAATAATAAGCACTAGCCATTGTTAGTATATTTTTGTTTAACCTTGAGAATCATTCTATAACATGTTTCTATAACACCGTTTTTCAAATTGTCAAAAATATTTATATTTAGTAAGTGGTAAAAGATATTTTAAAAGTCTGTGTCCCTTATTATAATGCAATAATAGCTTTTCTCACTTATGCTAGCCTAAGGCTGGAATCTCCTCTTCCAGAATAAACTATTACAGAGATAATCACTTAAGAATTTTTTTGGACTGGTTTTCTGTTGTTGTTAGTAAAAGAAGAAAAATGGAAAGTTTACCTCTAGATTCTCTTATAATTGAGCTAACTGACTCAATTCTTGGCTTTCATAACAACAAAAAAAACCCAGAAAATATAATGATGCAAACTCCATAGTTGATTTTTAATAAATTTAATGAAATTAATTTTGATAGATTCCTGGGTGAATAAATACACCCATGGTGTTGTCTTGTAGTATGCAAGACACAAAGCTGCCAAAGTCTCTTAGTCTCCAAGTAATAGTTGCCAAGCTTTCTGGGGTGGCATCTCCCACTTGGTTAGACAGAGGTGGAGGAAGGGGAGGGGGAAATATAAAGCGTATATATGATTTAAGCCTAGAAGTAGTCCCAGCCTACATTCTATTGACCAGATTTCAGTCATATGGACATATCTAACTACAAGGAAGGCTGAGAAATATAGCTGCAGATGAAGAAATGTAAAGCTAGCAGGTTAGTATTTTATTGTTACTTTTTCGTTTTCTTTCTTAGCAGTCCTATTAGTCTTTGCAGAAAGTAGTCAGTAACTATTAAATGTTCATTGTTTACTTCATTAAAGTTCCTCCCTTCAATGAAATACCCTTCTTGCCTACTGCAACTTAAAAACATATATTTTTCACTGGCCCCTTTTGCCCAAAATTCTACCATAGAAATTTCAAGCTTTTGGTTTCATGGTAGAAATTTACCATAGACATTTCTGGCTTCATTGCCTATCAGAATGCAAATTACCTCATAAGGGATAAATGTTATCAGCCATTTATACCTTTGAATGAATAGTTTATCAGACACATTCCTACTGGTTCTAGTTCCTTAAAAGTGTATTTTCATTGGTGGGAGTGGAGAGAAGCATAAGTGGACAGGCCACAAAGTGAATTGGACAAATGCAAATAGACACACCTATTCTCTCCCAGCTGTGTCTAGAGCCAGCTGGGATTCATTTATAAATGTTCCATCATATGTGCTGGGTGCCTTACTGTACTTCTTAAAGGAGAATGAAATAGTAGTTCTGATTCCGGCATATTTAAATATTCATTTCTTTCCCTCAGTGAATGAAAAAGAAAATGTTTAAGGCTCTACCTGCTTTTTTTCTTGTCTTTTCTGCTTTTTATCTTAAACCCAAATATCTTCTCTTCTTTCCTCTTCTCTTGGCCTAAATCCTACTATTTCCTTGCTCTTGGCAAGGGAAAAAAAAAGGGTGGAGGGTCAGGGTTTGCCAGCCCCATTGAAATGGAAATATACAGTTGCAGGACCCGGGTTTCAGAAGGAAACCGCCGGTCTGATAGTGTGATGTGATCCAGCCCATTTTGTAACAGATCACTTAAGACTCTTACTACCCTCTCACTTGACATTTGCAGTCTTTTAGCTTCAAAATAATAGCTTGAAAAAATTAAAAGACCTAGCATTGCCCCATCACTGAATTTCCCAGACCACATCTTCTAGTTCATTGAGCAGCAGAGTATTTCACTGAATAATTCACACTCCTGCACATTTACTATGAAATCCTAGACAGTAGGCAAGCACAGGTTTTCTTAAAGTACTTACCTGGTGATGTCCAACTGACCTATGAAACTATGTATTTGTTATTGACAAACCTTGCTTATGGTTATAACACTTCTTTCTACCTTATAACATGCCTAGTAAATGAGCAGATATGGTCAGACTGAAATCCCTTTAAACAAAAACTTCACCACTCTTGGATTGTGGAAGGAAAGAATCAGTAAATTGTACACTTAGGGTGTCATGCTACCCGAACCCTTGCCACATGTGACTTATCCTGGGGTTCAGCATATTTTAGGCAGAATCAACATTTTAGGTAGCGTATGCCTAGGAACTCAACCTACAGATGTGGTTTAAAGGTGAAAACTAGGAAGGGACAGAGAAGAAGGGAGAGGTATTTTCTATCAGTGGTTTTTAGGAAGGTGGTTTATTCTGAGATGATGAAATGTAGACATTGTCATGGCTTTCTCAGAACACACTTTCAGTGGTGTTTAGAATAATCAATAGAACAAAAATTAATGGAAAGGCAGGTACATAAAAATATCAGGTAGGAATTTAAGGGACTGAAATTCTATATTGATATTTTTCCTCAAAGAAAGAGTATACCTTTTAGGTGTCTTGTTCTGTCACAGATGATCCCAAACTATTTCTTCCATTCCTTATGCTTTTATTTTGTTTCTCATTTAAAATTCTATATCTACATAAACATTTATATATATTTATATACACACACAGATATACACTGAAAAGCATATTTTCTTTCATAACAGGCTGTTCTCAACCAGAAATACAGATGGAAGGAAAGTTAAGAACCCATAGGAGAAAAACTGTATTTTTTTAAAGAATTTGAACTGAATAGATTCAGATCAGTTCAGAGAATATTCTTTTATGTTGTTTTATAGTCCAGCACTTTTATAAAACATATTGCTTTGTGTCTTCTATATTCTCGTTCATTTCAGCATTATTAATAAAAAACAACAACAAAGAAAAAATGATTTTGGGCTGCATGCCAGGAAAAAAAAAAAAAACCTGTTCAGAATCATGCAAGTGAACACAATACACCAGTCACATATGAGCAAGTTAAAATGGATGCACTCAGGTCAAGTATGGCTAATTTCAAGGCTGAGTGACCTGTGCCAGGTGGATGTTTGTCCTCGGGAAATTGTCTGCAAATTTCTAGGGACAAATGAGACTACAGATGATACAGGAAGCTTCAGATAACAGGGAATTGTCTTGAATGTTTTATACACAATGCAACTAAAGTAAACTGGTATGTGATAATTAAAAAGCATAAATTGTTTTGCCTCCAAAATTTATATCTTAGAAAATGTAATTTCCAAGAGGCATGCTGTAGAGTGTGAAGAACAAAAACTTTGGACTCATATGACCAAGTTCACATTCCAGCTCTGTCTTTTACTTGCTATGGAAACTTGGGAAATTTCTGAACCTCTCTGTGCTCTACTGATAGTTTGTTCATCATGAGGTTATTGTTTAAAGCATGTAGTCAAAGTGCTTGGCACATATAAGGGTTTAGTTAGTATTGGCTATTGGGATGATTGTTTACTTTCCATTGAAAAGCAAAAGATTTTACCCAGGTAATCAGAATGGGGGTGGGGGGAACCCCTGGCTTGCATTTGTAATAAACGAAAAAGACCGTGAGCCTCCCTACCTGCTCAGTTGGACTCCACTGCTCATTTCTGCCTGTCTTTTAGCTTATCGATGGAATTTAAGGAAAGGTAAAAATGGAACTCCTGCTTTCCTTGACTGTCCTGATGGACGAGGAAAGCCCTAATCACACCTGCCTCTTTAAACCACACATAACCCTGGTGTTAATCCATAAAATAGCATCCTAACATATCCTAGAGATTCAGCCTTGATTGATTATGTGGGAGAAAATTCCTAAATGGTCAAAATTATCATCCAAATTATTGCTATCAGCAAGTGTCACAGAATCTTATTAAACATTACTTAATTGATCGACAACTTTCCAGCAGCATGAGTTAGTGTCTTCTGAGAAGCAGATGCCAAATTGGGAAGAGCTGTGCAAAACACTAATTGGAGAAAATGCCTGTGAGGAAACAGAAGGGAGTCAGAAGAAACTAGGAGAGCTGTCAGGCCAAGATGCAGGTCTAATTCCCATGGAGAAGGAAAAGAAGCAAGGACCGTGGAGTAGGAAAAGTTTTGGCAAAGCCACTGAGGAGTCCTTGGGCTCAAGTCACCAGTCATAGAAGCCTCATGTCTCCCAGGAAATGGCCAGGCTTGACATCCCTGTTGTATTTGCCCATTGGCTGTTCACACCTGGGGTCTGCCCTCTAGAAGATAATTCTGGTTTTCTCTGGGGTCCCCCTCATATGTTTTGTTTATTGATGCTGCTTACATCTGAATGACAAACCAAACAAACATCCACATATCCTGAAATCTTTGAGAATCTATAAATGATACTCTTTTCCTTTAGATTCATTTTTGCTTTCATCACATTTACTAATTTAAACAGTGGTAAAAATCATAAAGAATGCTAATGATAAAGTCAATTACAAAACCAACTTTACAAAAGAGCATTAAACTTTAAGTCAGTGACAATAATCAATTTACCAAGCTTCCAAATTAACATAAGCCAAAGTTTTCTCATTAACATTTCAAAATATTTGGATGTGGTGGAATTTTGTAGGAATTTGTAAATGATTTGTGAAAAGAATTTGTAGTCAATCTCTGGCAAAGGAAAGGAAAAACTCAGATCCAATTTCATGGTGCTTTGCCATCCCTTTCATTAATTACATTTGCCCAAATAAGGTAAAGAATCCCACTTTTTCCCTATAGTTTCTGAGTTCGCTCAGTCTGCCATAACAAAATGCTGTAGATTGCGTGTTTTAGCACTATATGCTTACATGGCCTGTTTGCGCACACGTGGAGAGACAGGGAGAGCAAACTCTTTGGTGTCTTACCCATCCCGTCAAAAGGCCCCACTCTCATGACCTCATCGAACCCTCATTACCTCCCAAGGACTCCATCTCCAAATACCACCGCATAGGAGTTTAGGGGGTAGGGACACAAACATTCGGTCCATAAGAGATAGTCTCAGATCGCAACATAGCATAAACTCTCAGCCTGATCAAACGACAAGTCCTCCCAGGTTAACTGGAGGCATACTCTTTTCCTTTTGCCATTTCTTTGCAAATTCTATCATGAATTCTCAAGGTCCCTTACAAAGATTAGTATTTCATTCCTTTCTCATTTGTACCAAAAGTTATCTGCTGTGAAATTGGGTTTTCAGACATGCTTCCAAGAGTCATTTGCCACACTAGTGACCTGGCCAGCAGGTCATGGTTACACCCAGGGCTAAATCGGGATCTTAGAGTGACCTATTAAACTGTTGCAACATAAAGCGATGTCCCTCATGGTACAGAGTCGCTGCTGTCCTAGCGCCACCTCACTGCCTCTATAGTGCTGATGTGAGTCTCCACTGATTCTCCCAGGACTCCGTGAGTGACCCAGGTGTCCAGCTAAGTCAGTGAAGTTCTACAGCCAAACCTACTTGAGCACCAAGTATTGTAGCTCTTTGTCATCCAGATTGTCTAACACAAGCTGCACATACAAACACACACACAAGCACAGAGCTGTTTTCCCAACAAGCTGTCCAGGGGGGTATCGGTGGGTATGTACCACACACAACCCAAACTATCTCTGCATCAATATGTGGACAGTCGAGAGTACTAAACACAAATCCAGACTTTTCTTCACCTATGGTTAAATTTATCTCAGAGGCCTCATTGACTTTCTCTCTCTGCATTGCTTAGATTGGCTTCTCCTGTTTAATTTTATAAATTTCAATACACAAAGTTTCAGAGAGAAAGGTCAGAATCTCTTTACAACACTGGTCTGATGCCATATTCAGCCAGAAATTCTGGGTTTATCCTTCTCCATAATAAAATGGGTACATGCTTGACATCAAGATACATAGATAGATGCGGGTTTTTACTCTGACAATTTAATAACAGAAAAATATTATATCTGATGAACCAAAAAACTAACATGACAGTGCCCCACTGTAACCCTTAGTGCCTTAGAAAAATAGCTTTGATACTCTGTTTCTTTACCTGTGACTCCCACGTTCATGCTGTATTATGAAGTTGAAGAACAACAGAACAAATATAGAAATATGACATTTCTGCCATAACCAGGTGGCTCAGTTGGTTAGAGCATTGTCCTGTACACCAAAAGTCTGCAGGTTTGATTCCTGGTTGGGACACATACCTAGGTTGCAGGTTCAAACCCCAGTCGAGGTGCATCAGGAGGCGGCTGTTCAATGTTTCTCTCTTTCCCTCCCTTCCTTTCTCTCTCTAGAGTCAATGGGCATGTCCTCAGGTGAGGATTTTTTAAAAAACCCTAAAAAACAAGCATGACATTTTTAACGTGTGCTTACCATCAATTTGCTTCGAATACCTCCATCTTGAGATGCTGCAAATCTGCAAATCTGACAGTGGGTAGGTCAGACTTTAATGACAACTTTGGCTCAACTCAGGAGCTGGGAGGGGTGGAGTGGAGAGCAAACTGAGGTCTGTTGATGAGGGTGAGGCAGTGTACCAGAGGAGGCCACAGCGCCTTTGTCCCTGCCCCATGGGGCTCTAGGAGTCAGGCAGACAGGTCTAATCAGAGGACCACCCTTTGGTACTTACCACTTAAAATAAAATGTGGCAAGTCCCACCAGGCTCTTGTTATAAAGCCTCGTTAGTGCTGCATTTCTGTCTTTGATTTTATTTCCACCTCCTGAACAACTGGCATTTCTTTAACACCAATCAGGAGGTTGCTATGAACTTCCCTGTTTGAACTCAGTCAATGCCGAATGTATTTTCCAGGTAGTCTAATGTTATCATATAAAACTCGGCTCTGAAATCAAAGCTGGGTTATATCAAGTCTCCTGGGAATCTAACATTTGTGCCATGTAGACTGACTCAAGTTTTATTTCCAAATAGCAAGAAAAATTCAAGTCTTCAGGGATGAAAGAATGTACAACTTTGGGAATTCAACAACATATAGGCACAGCAGCAATATTCACAGTAGCAAATCTTTAGTTACAAAGGCATGAAATTTAACTGCTCATCACTCTCATAACATTTAGTCTGTCACTCTTGCTATTTGTCTTTGACTATCTTTCTGTCATGCCACACTAAGAACTGATTTTATGTTGACATGCCGGTCTCATTTCCAAAGCTGTAGCTTCCTCCAGGGCAGAGATTACATCCTCTTATTTAGAGTACCTAGCAAGTCCTTGGACATGGTGGGTGCTCCATCAATATTTTATATTACATTTTTAAAAAAAGATTACTAAACCTGCATTCAAACTTCTTTGCAGAGGTGACTTGATGTAGAATTACTAGTCTAGAGTGTCAGCATTTATCTGGGACTTCTCTGGTGATGTTGGACTGGCTGGTTCTGTGCCTCCGGCCCCAAAGAAGGAACCCAGTGCATGCCTACATCCCTCGTTACAGTGTTCAAAGGTAATTGAGGGGCATGGGCCTAGATGGCTCCCTTTCATTCCTAAAAGGAAGAAGTGTACTGCTTGTTATACATGTAATTGGGGATCTGATGGGGCTCTTACGTATTAGGAAGATGGTATAGCATGGGTAAATGGAGAGACTTCAGAGTCTGTTACCCTGAATATAAGTCCTCATCAATTTCCAGTTGTATTACTGTGAATATCTAACATTCTTGAATCTTAGCTTCCTGTCTGCAAAGTGGAAAAAATAAATGTTTTCTTTTCCTCTGGGTTGCCATGTATATGATCTGATCATAAAATGTTATTTATTCTGGTACTGGCATCAGAACAAACTCATAGATCAATGGAACAGAATAGAGAGCCCAGAAATAAACACAAGACTCTACGGTCAATTAATATCCTACAGAGGGGGCAGAAGCATAAAATGGAGTAAAAACAATCTCTTCAACAAATGGTGTTGGGAGATCTGACCAGCTATGTGCAAAGAAATGAAACTCAACCACTGATTTACACCATATACAAAAATAAGCTCAAGATGGATAAAAGACTTAAATATAAGTTGCGGCACCATAAAAGTCCTAGAGGAGAACATAGAGAGGAAAATCTCAGATATTCCATGTAGCTATATTTTTGCTGATATCTCCCTAGAGCAAAGGACGTAAATGAAAGAGTAAATAAATGGACTTCATCAACATAAAAAGCTTCTGCACAGCGAAAGAAAACACCAGCAAAATGAATAGGGAACCAACCATATGGGAAACTATATTTGCAAATGATACCTCAGACAAGGGTTTGATCTCAGAAATATATAAAGAACTCACATGACTCCACTCCAGAAAGGCAAATGATCCAATTAAAAAAATGGGCAAAGGGCCTGAACAAACACTTCTCCAAGGAGGACATACAGAGGACCCAGAGACATATGAAAGGATGCTCAGCATCACTAGCCATCAGAGAGATGTGAATTAAAACCACAATAAGATGCCACTTCTCATCAGTCAGAATGGCCATCATAACCAAATCAACAAACAACAGGTACTGTCAAGGTTGTGGAGAAAAGGGAACCCTAGTGCACTGTTGGTGGGAATGCAGACTGGTGCAGCCGCTATGGAAAATGGCATGGGATCTCCTCAGAAAACAAAAAATGGAACTGCCTTTTGACCCAGAAATTCCACTGCTGGGATTATACCCTAAGAATCCTGAAACACCAATCCAAAAGAACCTATGCACCCCAATGTTCATAGCAGCTCAATTTACAATAACCAAGTGTTGGAAGCAACCTAAGTGCCCACCAGTAAATGAGTAAATCAAAAAACTGTGGTACATTTACACAATGGAATTCTATGCAGCAGAAGAAAAGAAGGAGCTCCTACCCTTCACAACAGCATGGATGGAACTGGAGAGCATTATGCTAAATGAAGTAAGCCAGGTGGTAAAAGACAAATACCATATGAACTCAGCTATAAATGGAACCTAATCAACAAAACAAACAAGCAAGCAAAATATAACCAGAGACATTGAAATAAAGAACAAACTGACAGTAACCAGAGGGGAAGTAGGAGGGGATAATGGGGAGAAAATGGGGGAGTGTTGTCAAGGAACATGTATAAAGGACACATGGACAACAAAGCCAGAGGGGAAGTAGGCTTGAGGGTGGGAGGTGGGGATGGCAGGGTATGTGGGAGTGGTGAGGGAAAGATAGAGACAATTGTACTTGGACAACAATAAGAAAAAGAGAGGAAAAAAGATTTTAATACTATTTTATCTATAAAAAAATTATCAGTGGTAAGGCACCTGGAATTCTCCATCTGATACAAAGCAGGTTAACTAAGTGTAAATTACATGAGCTGAATAATTTTGTTGAAAATTGTGAAATAAAAAAAAAAACCTTTCTATTAACAGTTAGCGGTGGGTTACATATTGAGGTCCAGGTACAGGAGGCACTTTCAGTAAATGAGGCAGCATCAACACCCATGTCCAAACTACCTGATTGCAGCTGGAAATAGCAACAGTATGAAAGCAAATTCCTGCCAGCAAAAGTACGACCACTTACACTTATTAAGACTTAAGGGTTTTCAGGAACTACTATAAAGGACACATGGACGAAACCAGGGGGAGGGTGAAAGCAAGGGAGGGAGGTGGTTTTGCCTGGGGTGGGGGGAGGAGTGGTAGGGGGAAGATGCAGACAACTATAACTGAACAATAAAATAATTTGAAAAAAAAGACAAAAGCTCGTATTTTATCTTTATGTGAAGGAAAGCAAGAGTTGCAGTGGGGGGCAGTTCTAGCAATCGTGCTCCTCAGAAGCATTCAGGAGCCCCGGATGATCCTGAGAAAGGAACATGTACTAATGTGAAGCTGCAGTAGCCGTGAGCAGCCCCAGCCTGCTGATGCCCTGGAGCATCCTTCCCTTCTCCAGAGTCAGGCTGGCAGCTACAGCTGCTGTTGTTGCTGCAGCGAAGCTTTCTCAAGGCTCTCCCGACTTCCCTCCACACCTTGCCTTCCATAACAATGTTCACTCTGCCCCTTACCACATGCATCTTCTTTTTTCATGAAGAAAAGTCTGAGGGAATTATTCTTTGTAGTGAAACATTCTTTGCATTTACAAGTTTGCACAATTAACAGAATATAATATTAAAATGTACATGCCCAGTGGAATAGCTCAGTTGTGTTGACAAAAGGTAATAGCATAAACAGTTAAGTCCTAACAAGTCTTAGCTTTTTAGTTTAAATGCCGTATAATTTAGGCAGTGGAACCACATTAATTTCCCAGGACTAGAAACCTAAAAGTAAGCACAAGGCTCACTTCCAGCTTTGTTGAAAGGTGTTTTTCTGCAAATTAAACATATTGCTCAAATGCCTCTATCTTTGATGACAAAAATATTCTTCACAAATAAATTCATTCTGGGAGTCAAAATGTATATCCAATAAAGCATCCATAAATCTAGGCTTGTGATTAGCTTTCTCTCCAGTGGTGGCCTTCCTGAGCAGTGGAATTTAGGAGAGTCTTGTTCCTGCCTCAAACCCCATTGCATTTTTCAAGGACTAGCCCAGCTTTTCCCACCACAGATTCTGAAGCTGATTTCTCCATAGCATTTGGGTCCAGGCGTACATGTATTTTAGCTCTTCATTTTTTATTATTCAGGCATTCTCAAAGTACTATTACATTCTTGCCAAACGAATGTGCAGACAGGTAATAGAGAATTAAAATGAGATAAAAATTTGTATTCTTAAAGTTAAGGCCTTTGTTATCTAAAAGTCAAGAGAGCGGTCTGTTTTGCTGACCATCGTATCTCCAGAAAATAATAGGTTTGGCACATGGTGAGCCTTCAATGTTTATCAGCTGAATGAATAAAGAAGTAAATGAGCCATCATACTAGAAAATGGCATGTGAAGTATCTTAAGAGAAGAAAATGCTCCAGCTCCTGTGACCTTGACCACCCTTGTGGTGGACCGTAGGTGACACTGTGGGTAAACTATCTTTAATTAACACCCCCAAGCATGTCTGGAAAAATCCACAACCCAAAATTTACAACTTTCTTATTTTACGTATTATTTCCATCTTACATGCTATTTCTGAGGTAAAGTTACAAAAAGAAGTTATGTGTATTGAAACATAAAAGTAGTGATACATTATGAAGAGCATAAGAATATTAAGAATCTTAATAGACCATGTTCTCTTAAATGCAATCTTTATCGCTCATAGTCTTGGTAAAATCATGGTGACAAGAAGATCATTTTTCCTTCTGGTGTGCCCACGGATAAGCTTTGCTCTCTCCCCTGCTTCCCGGATACACGCTTGGCTTGTGCTTCGTTTACTGGACTCCATCTAGTGGACTGGGCACAACGTTAGCACTGGAAGAACCTGGACGAGTCCATACCTCTGATACCTCTCTATCGCTTCTTTTTATCGTTGTCTTTCCTCCAAGCTCCTTGCCTGATATTCACACAGAAAATTAAATCCAAATGCCCCCTTAGAGGGACTTTGCATAATTATTATTGAAGCCAAATCATATTAAATTCTGAAGATAGGACAGGTTTCTTAGTACAGAGATGGGGATCATTATAGTATAGAAAACATGTTCATGAGCAAACCCCTAAGGGGAACAAATGCACAGCACATTTATTGAAAGGTGAGAAACTTGTTTCAGTTTAGGGTTTGGGTTTTCAGTGAAAGAATTGGTGTCTGGAAGGCTAGGAATGGGCAAACAAGACTTCTTTCTATTCTTCTATTACAGAGCAGCTGTCCCGTATCAAGGGATGTAAAGGATATAAAATTCCTATCCTTAGAGATCCTCCCTCAACTACACAATGAAATTACCTCCTACGTCATCGCATAACGTTACCCTGTTTTATAGTCTTCGTACCACTGAGCAATACTTCATGCTTCTTCATGTTTGCCATCTGTCTGTGCCACATCATGTACACTCCTTCCAGTCACCCCTCTGCACTGTTCCATCTACAACACCTGGAGTAGCGACCTGGGCCTACTACCTAATGAACACACAGTAAAGGGCTTGAATGCCAGAACATATCAGGCAGACTGCGCTTTCTTGGAATTTCTTCAGCAGTGACAGGGCACATGTCCAGGATCATGCCTCAGAGAAATCATGCTGGCAACATGCAGTACTAATTGGAGAAAAGGAGATCCTGGTGCAGAGATTTTAGTAAGGACATTAGAATTTGCTCCTGTATGATGTGGCCACTATTGCTATAAGTTATATTTCATTGTATGATATAGTAGCATTTAGACTTGAAACTGGTTTTAAGCTAGAGAAAGTCTATTCTTTAAGACCTGTTAAATACCATACACCAGGGGTGTCAAACTCATTTTCACCAGGGGCCACATCAACCTCGAAGTTGCCTTCAAAGGGCCAAATGTAATTTTAGGAGTGTATAAATGTAACTATTTTTTAACAGTTAACGAGAGCTCAGTGCTGCCACCAGGTAGCAACAAGGTGTGGGGCCAGATAAAACAAGGTGGAGGGCTGGATTTGGCCAGTGGGCCTTGGTTTGCTACCTGTGCCATACATTATATATTCCTGTCCTGAAAAAGTCCATCCATGGTTAATACAAGGATGGTTAGAATGGTTTGCACAACATTGTTGTAACCTGACAACCAAGGAGGGTGGACTGGAATGTGCATGTGTGAACAATGATGACTTCACAATACTAGTCAGTGGGGGCAGTAGATACTGTCGAGTGAGCATGTGTACTGGGTGGCTGTCACATTCAAAAGGACTGAGCAAATAGAGCAATGAATCTGCATCAAATTTTACATGAAGCTTGAACATTCTTCCAGTGAAACTATTCGGATGATTCAGAAGGCTTTTGGGGATGATGCAACAGGTGCAGCACAAATAAAAGTGTGGCACAAATGCTTCAAAGATGATCGAGAATCTGTTGAAAGTGATCCACATTCTGGAAGGCCTGCAACAAGTAGAACACCTGAGAATGTCTACCATGTACAGGCTGCAGTCAGCAAGGATTGGCAACTGACGGAGTGAGAACTAGAAGCTGCTCTGGGGATGCCGAAATCTACTGTGTCCATGATTTCAACCATGATCTTGGCATGAAATGCGTCATGGCAAAATTCATTCCGCAGCTTCTGCTACCTGAGCAGAAGGAACATGTGCTCCAGTTGCTAATGACTTGATTCAAACTGCTACCAATGAACCAAATTTACTCAAAAAGGTCATAACTTTGAAGGGAACTGAGGCATGTTTGTCATGTGTACAATGTTTCTTGTATTTTGTATCTTCTTCAATAAATGTCTCTTTTTCATATCACATGGCTGGTATTAGTTGTGTGTGTGTTTACAATGTCTAATTTGGTTGCTTAAGGCTACCAACCAATCTCTATAAAAATGAAGACAAATATTAACCAAAGGACCTAAGAATTTTAACCTGGACAACATAAAGAGTCTTGGAATTCAGAATTTGCTGTAATTATTGCAGTAAAAAACAATCAGTGAAGACTATTTAAAAGCTTCCTGTCTTGAGATACTATGTCCTTGTATTCCAGAAACTTAATGAAGGATAATAACAATGATTACGATAATGATAACCTCATCAAAACCACACAAGTATGTTTAAAAAGCCTAAAATGAGTTTCCTGCTGAGGTGATAAAAAGGGTATTTTGAGGCCAAGTTCAGAGTTGGATTTCTACATACTCCAATTAACTTCACACAGAGGAGAAAAAAAAAAAAAAAAAAACCCACAACTATTATATGATTTCATGCCTTACCCTCGACCTGTGTAGCAACCACAACAAATCAATGATATAATTATTGAGCACCTAATGTGCTGATAATTGAAAACTATTGGCAAGTATATGTCACTAGCCAAACAGGACACTGGATAAAGTGTAGATGAGTTAATGCAAATATCACAACTATTGAAAAATGTTCGAAATAAAGTTGTTCAAAGTAAAATCATCTTTTTGGATATTCAAGATCTAAATGTTGCTTATATCTTTTGATCTCCTAGGACTTCTCTATATTAGCTTGTAATAAATATTAAGAAAAATTAATTTATTCTCATATTCTTTTTAATTATATGGCTCTCAAACCTCCCCTTCAATGTAGTAACTATTTAAAATACAGATCTGATTATGACATTTTTGTGCATATAACCTATTAATAACTACCCAGAATTGGTTTTAAAAAAGGCCAACCATCTAAGCATGGCATCTAAGTTCCTCCATTGCTGGTGCCTCACTCAATTCTCCAGCCAGTGCTTCTGAACTTTATACCTAGCAATGTATTAATAATTAATAACAAGCTGCTTCTTGTACCTGTGCAGTTTCACAACTGTTTCTTCTGGTCAAGCTGCCTGAAATGCCCATCTTTCCTACCCCACTTTCCTACTTTCTCTTCTACTAACTCTTACTCAACTTTCAAGTCTAAGTTAAAACATCATTTCCTTGAGAATACTTTCTTGTATCTCAGGCCTTAGTTAAGTGCCCTTTAATCTAGACCTCCATTGCACTCTGAGTACTTCTATCAAATACTTATCATTAACCTTACTAGTACCCACTTGCCTCATTCTACCTAATTCCTCAATAAATTTGCCCTTTCATTTCAAAAGTGCTTCCATTCTCATTACTTCTTTCACATGTCTTATGAAAGTACCACCAAGGTCATTCTTGATGCAAAATATAAATCACCACTTAACTGTTACCATATTGCTTGACTAGTTGCAATATTTGATATAGTTGATCCTGCCAAAAATTTCAGTAAATTACTTAAGTATATTCTATATAAATTCCATAAATCATTTATGTAAGATTAATAAAAATGTCTCTATATGGAGCATACCCATGTAATTATCACACAGTTAATATATCAAGGTATATAATATTTCTAGCACCAAAGAAACCTCATCTGAACTGCCTTTCATGATCACAAATTCCTATTAAAAATTCATTACCAAAGTTTGATTTTGTTGTATGTAAATGACTTCCCCACAACATATGTAGTCTTTTGTGTTTAAAATACTTCTCTGAAGTTTGGATTTGTGAGATTCACTCAACAGCCACCCACGTAGAAGCGGTTTGTCACTGCAGAGCTAGGTAGAAGTCTTTTGTATGGATATACCACAATTTGCTTTCATATCATTTATTTCATGATTATTATGGTTCCTTTCCAGTTTGTAGCTATTGACAATAACTTTTCTGTGAAATTCTTGTGCTTGTTTTTTTGGTGCCAGATGTGCGTGTTTATATTGTTTATATCAGTAGGGACAAAAAAGACAGGTCACATGGCTTGCATGTGTTCATCTTCAGTAGATACTGCCAAACAGTTTATCAGACTATTTGTATCAATTTAAATTCCCACAAGTACTATATGATAGTTCCTCTTGTTTTTTTAAATCTATAACAGTTATAATTTTGGCATTTATTTGTTTTTTTATTTATGCAGTTATTTTAATTGTGGTTTTAATTTACAATTCCATGGTGAAAAGTGACTTTTTGGGGTTTTTTTTCAGCTTTATTGATATATAATTGACATATAATATTGTGTAGGGGTGTCTAAGGCAGGGGTGTCAAACTCATTTTCACCAGGTGCCACATCAGCCTCGAGGTTGCCTTCAAAGGGCCGAATGTAATTTCAGGACCGTATAAATGTAACTACTCCTTAACAGTTAAGCGAGAGCTTGGCGCTGCCAGCAGGTAGAAACAAGGTGCCAGGCGGATAAAACAGCATGGAGGGCCAGATTCAGCCCAAGGGCCTTGTGTTTGCCACCTGTGCTCTAAGATATATAATGTTATAATTGAAAACAGGTATATATGGCAAAATGATTAGTAGAATAAGGTTCGCTAACACATACATCACGTCTTGCTTAAAATTCCTTTGTGTGTGGTGAGAACACTTAAGATCTACTCTCTTGGCAACTTTTATTATAATAAAGTTTTGTTAACCACAATTACCATGCTGAATATTAGGTCCCCAGAATGTATTCTTCTTACAGCTATAAGTTTCTACTCTTTGACTAACATCTCTCAATTTCCCCAACACCCCAGCCCCTGGAAACCGCCATTTTACTCTCGGTTCCTCTGAGTTGGGCCTTTTTGGGGTTTTGGGGGGGTTAGATTCCATGTATACATGAGATCATGCAGCATTTGTCTTTTTCTGTCTGACTTATTTCACTTAGCATAATACCCTCAAGGTCCATCCATGTTGTAGACGGTATGACTTCCTTCTTTTTTTAATGGCTGAACAATATTTATATATATTTAAGGTTATATTTTAGGTTGTTTTTAATCTCTTGGTAATTATGAATAATTCTGTAATAAACATGGGACTACAGATATCTCTTCAAGATGCTTTCATCTTCTTTAGATGAGTATATCCAGAAGTAGGATTGCTGGATCATATTGTAGTTCCATTTTTTATATTTTGAGCAATCACCATACTATTATCTGTAATGGCTGTGCCAATTTACATTCTCACCAACAGTGCACAAGGGTTCACTTTTTGTACATTTAATCAGATATATTTTTTGCCATTGAGTTATATGACTTCTTTATATATTTGTATATTAACTTCTTACCCAATATATGATTTTCAAATACTTTCTCCCATCCGTAGGGTACCCCTCCATTCTGTTCATTATTTATTTCACTGTACAAAAGATTTTCAGATTGATAAAGTCCCAATTGTTTATTTTTGCCTTTTCTTGCTGGTGCTTTGGTATTATTAAAAAAAAAAAAAAAGACTATACTTTCAGGGATCATTTCTATAGTTTCTTACTAAAGAAGTTTCTCTGAATGTGTAGAGCACCCGAAACCATGAGGAGGAGATGAAGTGTTCTCTCCTGAGCATGAAGCTGGTTCTTGGTGTTGTTTCAGTAACTGCCATATGCCATTGATGATCATTCTTCTTTCTCGTTGGAGGAAGTAAGAGGGAGAGAACATCATCTGAGTGGGGAGGAAAAAAAAGGCATTGCCAAGACCAATGCCAAAAGCTCTTTTACTATGTCCTTTTCTAGCAGTTTTATTGTCTCAAGTCTGACATTTAAGTTTTTAACCCATTTCAAGTTAGTTTTTGTATGTGGTCTAAGTTAGGGATCCAATTTCATTCTGTTGCAACGGAATATCCAGTTTCCCCAGCACCACTTATTGCAAAGACTGCTCTTAGATAGCACTGACAATCAAAGTTTGGAAGAGGATCCCGATGCTTTGCTTCTCAGAGTTTTGATTCCACTAGGAGAGAAATGAGGCAGTCAAAGTCCTCCTAGACTGGTATTTGGTGAGGAGGTGGTAAAGATACAATAAATTCTTATTTAATAGCTATAAGAAGTATAATTATTACCCAGAGACACCTTAAAGCTACAAGTGGAAGAGATTGAGTAGAACTTCAGTTGCAGGGCAGTGGTTGTCTAGTGCTAACACAGAAATAAGGAAGTGACCTGGTCTCCAGGCCTACAGCAGAGCCAGGTCACGTGACAGACAGCACCACACAATTTACCGCAGCTCTCCTAAGCACAGATTGCTCCACATACAATGTGTGCAGACTTCTTCCTTCTTCACTCCCCATCCCAAACACAAGGCCCAAATATTATAATCATCCTCACCTTCACACAGCAAGAATAAGTTCCTTGGCTTTCTGCCCACACTCTAGTTAAATACCAAAAGTTGTGATATAACTCTTTAGTACAATGGTTTCTACTGCTATCTTCAGAGAGCCTGAATGTAAACAAACTTTTTCTTTAAAAAAAAAAAAAAAGATATTAAGAAGATAAAATTAGAGTTTAAAGGGGAGTTAAAATTGACGCATCTCAGAAAGTTTTTGTTATTTCAACTCTGTGAGATACAAAAGCTGAAGAACCATCAGTAACATGTAAAGGAACTATGAAATCCATTTGATTTTTATAATACTGAGTGCTGGCTTGCTTAAAGTAAGCCTTCCTCTTTCTTGTAAATTACTTTTATCAGGGCTCCTTATAAAATAATGTGCCATTTACCAAAATCCTGTCTTGGTGTTCTGCTCTGTTAATGAATACCTTCCGATAAGGTTAGGCCAATTACTGGGTACAAGTGCTGGTTAAATTTTTTCTTCTGGTTGACACAAAGGTCAAATGTCTCAGAAACCTTGGTTTGGATAGATTGAGTTTTCTTCTTGTTCCAAATGAGACTATATACTATTTTTTCTTGGGATGTTCCTTATTCTTGGAGAAGACTTTTGAAGCTCATGACATTCATTCTGACAAGCCTCTTCAGGCCACAGCGGAGCACCTGATGGCTATGTTGCAAGGATTTTTGCATGAGATAGCAACTCCTCTAACTCTTGACACAGTACACAGTAGTAGCAAAGAGATTTTCCAGCAGAAATTGTTGGTTTCCCTTTAGTTTGCAAAATTAATTTAGGTGAAATAGTAGCTAGCTGAGGTTGATTTCTCAGCTTAGTTCAGAGCTAACAGCTTGATTTGTATTAATAGATTGTCATCTACTAGGACACTTAATCATGTAAGATTATGTTGCTTTGGATAAATCTTGGGTTAACATCTTCCTGAGCAGAACATTTTATAAAATTCAGATTAGATTTTTACATGGTGATTTCATGCACACTATTGAATACCAGATTTCTCTTCCTACTTGTATATTTGAACATCTTGAAATTATTAAATATCAAATTTTTATGAATTCTGAGAAGAAATAGGAGAAATAATGAATAAAAATACTGCATTCATTCACCACAGAACAACATTTAAGCCAACAGACCACATATAGATTGGTGGTCTCCTAGGATTACAATGGACTTCTGAGCTGAAAGTGGATCAGAAACTTTCCAGGAACTCTAAGAGGTAGGGAAGTGACAGTGGGACTCCATCCCTTCATGGTGGGGCTGGTGAGAGGTGACTACCCCCTGGGGGGGAGGGCAGAGCCTCTCCTTGCTGCCTTTGTAGTTGAGAAGGTGGAGAAGTGGCTATTGGCATGCTCACAGGGAAGCGGAGCCAGTGTGGGGGGGTAGCTGAGCTTCAGCTTGAGCCCACCATCTCACAGAAGATCCCACTGCTACAATGAAGGCCATTTGTGAGACAGAAGCCTCCCATGGACCTGCTGCCCAAAGAGGAGGTTCTCTATAAAAAGTGACCAATGAGATTTTTGCCACTCTGATGATTTTTTGAATGAACCATTCTGTGCAACAGTTTTCTGGTGTGATGTGAGGGGTAGACCTGGACTGACCTATCCAGAAGCACTCAAGTCAGAACAAAAGCAAGACAAAATCTTCAGAGTTTTCCAGAACCACTAATTATTCCAGGACCAACTTTACCTATCATTCACGCTTACATGAAATTCATCATGCTATTTTTGCACATTTCAAGGATCGATATTCTGACAAAGAAACTGTGGCGATCACTAGGAACAGTGAAGCAAGGTTACAGTGTAGGATTTTGGAAGTCCTCCCTCCATCACATCAAGATGATTTTGCTAATGTACATGTCAGCAGTGTAGATGGAGAAACTATTATCAGAGGTAGTGATGGTTCAGAAACACAAAACAGTTCTTTTCAAAATAGGAAGAGATGCAACTGATTCCTTATTGTTCAAGTACATAGTGCAACCTGCTAAAGAAGAATTATATGAGTGTGCTATTGTTAAAGCCACCCAAGTCAACCAGAGAAAACACCTGTTTTCTTGTGATAAAACTAAAGCTTCTTTCTAAAGTAACACTGTGAACCACAAGATGGAGCCATTAAAATTAAGGCATCATCTCTTCCAACATATAAAATGGCAGACCAAGATTTTTCTTAGTTTTTCCCTGACAATCCACCCACCTTTATCTTCAGTCTTGCTAACAGGAAAAGAGGAATACCATCCAAATAAGTATAAGGAACACAGTGTTGTTAAAAAACAGACTATTGCAAGCTATAGGAATAAAATACTAAAAAAAGGACAAACTTTACAAATAAGAAGAAATGAAGTCACTGGCTTTTGAAAAGGCTAAATTTAAAAGAGAGAGAGGGAGATGTCCTAAAAGCAAAGAGAAAAGAAAAAGATTAAAAAAGAGAATTGAAGAAAATTGTTGAAGAAGAGAAACTGAAGAAGAAAGAAGAAAAAGGCTTAAAATAGAAAGAAAAAAGAAAGGAAAGATGTTACATGAAGAAAAGCAAATATATATGGAACACTTAAAACATTGGTGAATACCTAGAGAAGATACGGAATGTAATGATCTTAAGGAACTTCCAGAAGCAACTTCAGTGAAAATTAGATTACCTCCTAAATTTTTTGATGATGCTCTGACAGTTTTAGAGTTCCTTAAAGCATTTGGGGAACGTTTTGATCTTCAGGATGAATTTCCCAAGGGAGTAATCCTAGAAGTGTTAGAGGAAGCTCTTGAAGGAAATAACAGTGAAGGACCAGTACAAGTGAAGCAAAGGCTGGAATGAGACCAAGCATTTTTCCATTTTCAGGCTCAAAAACTTGGACTTCACATCACACCTGGGAATGTGGATCAAGTGCAAAATTTTGAGGAAAGCAAATTGTTTGTAAAAATGCAACATTAACTCTTGCTCTAAAGCAGACGTATATATATAAAGCAATAACAACCGATTGACCACTTTGAAGTGTGGTCTACACTATAGTCTCATTTTTAATATTAACCCCTCAGGAGGATGTAAGAAAGATTCCTTTTGCTACAGTTTTGTTTAGGAGTGAATAAGTTTGATAGATATATTGAATATAGCACTGGTTTGCAGAGGCTTTTGTACATTTTGAGATCATTCATGTGTCCTAATATCTTGGAAAATATTTTTTTGTTTATGATTTATTTTATCATTGATGATTATTCTTAGACATGGTATTAAGGGAGATTTATTGATATAAATAAATCTGTTAGAGCACAGTTTAGAAAAAAACTGTTTGTAAATTTTTTAATGAGCATGTTCTTTCAACACTACATGTGAATGAATCCAGTTTTATATTCTTGAAGTACTGTACCATTGCTAGTTAGACATATTAAGTCTGAGTCTATTAACTAAATATTTATTTAGTATTAAAAATAATTTGTGAATTTTTGTATTTATAAAATTTGTAACTCAAATGTTCTTTAATTTTTAAAACATATTTTTGTGATTTTGTTTTACTTCTCTTATCTTCCTTGATGATGAGTCAGTAAAACAAATATCCCCCCTTTTCCCTGGCAGTCCTTCCGGTTTTACTGAACTGTGTTTCAGTTTCTACGTACAACTTTTTAAGTGTATAAATAAAGTGATATGTTTTTTCAAAAAAATGAAAATTAAAATGGAGCTGAATAATTTCTATCCCCTAGGAACGTCATATCCGTTGTAAAGTTGCACTGCAACAAATTACTCACGTATTTATGGCAATGCTGGCATAAACAAACCTACTGCACTGCCAATCACTGAAAGTGTAGCACATGCAGTGATAGTAGTGGGCTATACTGTTCAGGTTGTATAAGTGCACTCTGTGATGTTCACACGATGAAAACATTTCCTTAGGACACATTTCTCAGAATGTATCCCCATCTTAAGTGGTATCTGACTGTACTTTTAATATTCTTCCTTAGAGCTTAACGTTTCTATTGGGACATGATCCTCTATAGGTTAATATTGCCATTTTCATAAATATGAACTAGAACAGCAAGAACAGGGGCACAGTGAGTAAACCGCTACAGCTGGCTCTCATTACTGGTCTGCTTTTTTTACTCATTTGCATGCATACGAACTCAATGTTTCTGGCAGCAATGGATAGATACTTAATTACTTAATATGTTTTCATATTTAAATGTAAGCTAACGTGCCTGCCAATTTCTAAAAATAACTTTTAGAAGGCCCTTGAGAAATAAAATCTAAATACTGTCTACGAGTAAGATGTGATTTCAGTCAACTCTCCCTTCCCATTGCCAGAGTGACAGCAGAGTTCATGCTGAGCACAGGAATAATCCTGTGTCATGTAGATTTGACTTAAAGAATTTTGTATCTCCTAAAGCAGATTTATTTCTCTGGTTCAGATGGGTTGAGGCTGACATTCAGTGTGGTAATTTGCCTGAGAGAGTGGAACCTGAACTAGGCTGGTATCAGGGTAAATGAGCTGGCCGTTGCTACGTCTGTGGCTCACTGTCCGCAGATGGGTTGTATGCATCAATAAACGAGAGCAAACCATATCGTGTGGCCCTTCTAAATACATTAGATGACAACAATTTTCATCAGCCCCGTTGTTCTTAATGCATTTTAAAGCTCATTCAACATGATGTCAGTTGGACCTTTAAATAAATTGGTGAAAACTTAAATTTGACCATTAGAAAAGAAGAAACTTGTAAAAAAACTTTATAATAATGGCCATAAAACATCACATTTTTCTATATAATAATGCCACTTTTTTCATAAAGTGTATTCCAATGATTACATTAGTAATGATCACCAAATTATGTGGCCTTTAATATCTCATGTACTAAGAGAGTTTGTAGTATTTCTAGGTAGCTTGCCTCCGATCTTCTAATTGACCTAGAAGTTATTTTTAAATAAGGAAATACAATTAATTGATATGCAGCCCAATTTATAAGCCCATATACTTTCACTTCCTTGACTTCGGAATTGATTGCTGTTGCTTGATCTGCACATTAAAGCCTGTGTTGAACTTTTCCTTTTTGAGAAAAATGAATCCTGAAAAGGATTAATAAGGGCTTAGATTAGAATCTTCTTACAGGCCATGAAAAAAACAAGCAAACAGCATCTAGGAAAAAGTGGAACAATTTCTTCCATGCCATATAGGTTCAATAACACAAGGGGGATATAATTAGATTCTTCTAGTTACTTCTAATCTCTCACCTAGTCTTTCATGGTTATTCTCTAAATTTTAAATAATGTTCGGCTCTGTTAATATTTGCTTTGTGTTTTGAGGTGCTTTAATGTTTGTTGCATATATATTTACAGTCTTTATATCATCTTGGTGATATTATTATTATTATATTATTACCTTCTTTGTTCTTGTAGGGTCCGTGGTTGGTGATCCTGTTACCAGGGTCTCAGGTGGGCATGGATCCTGTCTGACACTGAATGGACTGGGCTGGCTTAATGACCTTGATAGTGTAGGTTTCCTGCTACAACAAGGGTGTGCTTCAATGTGCGGTGTTCAATCCACAGACTATGGACCTGTTACCAGGTGTGCATATGGGTGTGGCTTCTGCTTGGTGCGAGGAAGGCCTCCCACCAGATCACTAGGTGGGCCCATGGGCGGGTAAGACTGGCCTCAGACATCATGCAGAAGAAGCTGGAAAAGAGTCAGGGGACTGCCTCAGCGTTCAAAGTTGGGACCAAGGACTGTAGCCCTGACTCCAGGTTTCTGGGTGGGCAGAAATGTCCTCAGACCATAGAAAGTGGGGCTGGAGTCAGATAACAAGGTTGCTTCAGAATCTAGAGTCACTGAGCTCAGATCTTCAGAGATTGGAGAAGTGTGTCTTCCATCCAGTTCTGGGGTGGGCAGTACTGCACCCAGACCATGGTGGAGAGGGGGCTGTAGCTGCATACAGGGCCATTTCGGGATCCACTTGTTACCCAAGATCAGCAGGCCTGCCTACCAGGGCAATGGCAATGGGTGTGTCTTTCGCCCAGTTCCTGGACAGGCAAGACCACTTCCAGACTCCAGTTCAAAACAGCAGCTTCAAGATATGCAGTCAGAAAAAATTAGGCTGGCTTCAGGGGCATGGGCGTGCATATCTCCCACCTTGTTACTGGGCAGGCTGGCTTGCTCCTTGGCCACAGCTGAAGAGAAGGTACAGCTGGGGTCACAGGCCACTTCAGGGCCTAGAGTCAAGACAGAGGTTGATGGTCCTTTTACTATAGGCATAAACTAGCCTGATTCTTCCCAGGCCCCTTGGAAGATAATGCAGTATCAGGACCAGAGTCAAACAGGCTATTACTGAATACAATGGGGTCAAGGCTATTTTAGGGTCTATGACCAGGATCACCACCATCAGTGATCCTGCTTCCTTGACATGGGCTTACATTCTCAAAACGGCCTCTGCAGTCTTGGACTCCACTGGGGTTTTGCAATTAGAAACCCAGATTCTAAAGCACCCACAAAGACACTTTTGTCTGTTTGTAGCTGCCAAATTACTGTTACCGAGGGGATATACAAGTGAGAAACCTCCTATTCTGCCATCTTGCTAATGTTACTATTACTGTACAAGTATATGGGATTCTGCGGTCCATTGCCCATAAACTCCGGAGGTAGAGGTTTGGTTAAAAAGGAAAAGAGTCTTTTATTTAAAGACTATACAATTTTGGAAGAATAACAGGCTTCCACCTCAAATCCCATTCCCTTTAAAACACCCAAAGGCAAATAGCCCTTCCACCCTCTGCCAGATCAGCTCAAGGCTGTGCCTGGAATTCCTTCTCGCATTTAAAAATACCATCCTTTGGGAAATACAAGTGTTGTAGCATGATTGTCCAGGTGGCTGAGCTGGTTCCCGGTCACAGTCCAACTTCAGGAATCTCTAGAATCTGCCTGCACCTGTTTCATAGTCACAGCATGCTCCCCTTTTCTCTGGCCACGCCCTCTGGCCATGGCCCACTGGCACAGTACCTGCATCCTATCCTGCTGGCCATCAGCTCTCAGGTGTGTCCATGTGCCTACCTGAGCAGGGCTGCGCTGTGCAGCACCAGCGCTGTTCCTGCTTCTAGGGCAGGGAGGGAGGTGAGGCCTGCCACCTAGCCACACTGCCTCCAGGACTGGCCAGCCCTGGACACTAGGGCCCCTGACCGGGCTAGTGAGGGGAAAGAAAAAGAGTAAGTGTCCATGTGTGCTCTGTTTTTAAAGTCCTGGCCTAAAAATCCTGTGGGCTGTGGAAGCCTGTAGGAGGAGAGTCCTTACCCCTGTCCAAACATTTCACTAGCCAGGTGCATGTGTCTCTGTCAGCTTCCTTCTGCTGTATGACCCAGCACTACTCGGTTGCTGGGGCAATGCACGCTTGTGCACTAGCTGTTTACCTCTCCCTAGGGGTATGAATCACATGTAGCTGCTCCTTTAATCCCCTGCCTTGGTGTTTCCTCTGACCCCTCCCTTCTCTGAGGAGTGCAGCCTCTTGCACCGGACTGGGGTTCCACTGCTCCCCAACTATGTGGCGAGAGCCCTCATTACATTACTGCATGAATATTTCTGTTTTAATGCAATCTGATTTTTCCATTTCTTCCTTTGTTGTTAGTATCATGTGCGTACGTGAGTGTGTGTGTATCTGTGTTTTATTCTGAATGCTTTTAACATTTTCTCCTTGTTTTCCGTTTTCATAAATTTTCCTATGACATGTCTTAGTTTGTTTCCATCTGAATTTATTTTGGTTGTGTTTATGTAAGACTTCTTGTATATGTGTCTTAATGACTTGAGATTTGGTGGGGGGTGTTATTGGCCATTACTGTATTAAATCTTTCTTCTGGAACTCTAACTACATATAACATAACTATTCTTATTCATATTTTTATTCTGTTATTCATTAAGCTACAGCCTGAATATTTTCTGTGGACCTATCTTCCAGTCATTAATTCTAGTACTCTCATCTGTTGTGTAAACCACTATATTGAGTTGTTGATATCTTAATATCATTTATTGAATTTTTCTGTTCTAGAATATGTAATTTTAATATTAAAATAGATTCTATCTCTGTGGAGAAATTTTTAATATTGTTGTTTATTTTCTTGAGGATCACAACTATGTTTAGATTAAAACACAAAGCTAAAAACAGCAAACACTGGGGTATCGCTATATTGGCTAGTATTGTGTGCTTTTCTCTTGATAATATTTGCTGGATAAATGGAATTTTCATTTAATAATGGAAAACTATAAAGTGTTTTAGAAATTTGTTTAATTTATCTTTTTCCAGAACAAGGTAACTCCATTCTTCCTTTGGATGCCTAAGTTATCGAAAATCTGATTCACTTTAAACAGGATTGAGCTGTCTTGAGTGTGGTTTTTCCTGTTTACTTGTTAAGGATCCCAGTTGAATGTTTCTAGGACCCTTATTCTTGTCATGCCCTCAACTCAATTTATATATCCTCAACACCATATGCTACTTTAAAGAAACAAAATGAAGTGTAAAGGTACACTATAGGTAATAGTAAATCAAAGAATTTGATAATTTAGATGAAATGGAAAAATTCCTAGGAAGACACAATCTACCCAAAATTCACAGAGGAAGAAATATGAAATCTAGAAACCTATGTAGAAAACCTCAAAGGACCTGTAGTAAATAGATTCAGTTAGCAGTTTCAGAGCTGTCTCCCCCACCAAACACACACACACAAAGTCCAGGCTTCACTGTGTTCTGTGTGCACCAACACTAAAAGAATTAATACCAGTCCTTAAAATTTTTTTTCAAGAAGATAGAAGAGTGAAAAAACTGCCCAACTTATTCTATGAGGCTAGTACTACCGAGATTCTATAATAAGACAGACACCACAAGAAACTATAAACCAATGTGACACAAATACAGATAAAAATCCTCAACAAAATACTAGCAACCAGAATTAAATAAGGCATAAGAATTTGAAAGTAAGATCTAAAACCATTTTCATTTTCAACAGATTTGATTTTATAAATGTCAAATTCAAGAACGTCAACTAAAATATGCATTAGAAACAAAGTGATAGTTAAGTTCGTTAAATGGTTAGAAGATTAACTGCTATACTTAAGTCTACAGTTTTATTTTTCTAAAAATGAGATTAATTTACAATATATGATAAGTGTTATTTACATTGTTAAAAATATGGCCTCAGTATAAATCAAACAAAAATTTCAAAACCCATGTTAGAAAAAAATTAAAACTCTACCTAAGTACATTAAAGACACATAAGGATTTCCCAGGACCATTTGTTGAAGAGGCTATTTTTACTCCATTGTATGCTCATGCCCCCTTTGTCAAATATTAATTATTCATAAAGACATGGGTTTATTTCTGGGCTTTATTCTGTTCCATTGATCTATGTGTCTATTCTTATGCCAGTACCAGGCTGTTGTGATTACAGTGGGTAGTAAAGTTTGATATCAGGTATTGTGATCCCTCCTACTCTGTTCTTCCTTCTCTAGATTGCTGTGACTATTTGGGGTTGCTTTGGTTCTATATAAATTTTTGAAATATTTTATCTAAATCTGTGAAATATGTCATTAGTATTTTAATAGGGATTGTGTTGAATCTGTAGATTGCTTTGGGTAGTATGGACATTTTGATGGTGTTTATTCTTCCAATCTATGAACATGGTATATGCTTCCATTTATTTCTATCTTCCTTAATTTCTTTCTTCATTGTTCTGTAGCTTTCCAAGTATAGGTCTTGTAACTTGTTGGTTAAGTTTATTCCTAGTTACTTTATTTTTCTTGTTGCTAGTAAGTGGGATTTCCCCCCAGTATCTGTTTCTGATATTTCCTTGTTGTTGTAAAAAAATTCTTTCAATTTCTGAATATTGATTTTGTATTCCACTATTTTGCCAAAATAGTTCAAGGAGATCTGGAATAGTACATGCAAAAAAATTAAAATAGACCATCCACTTACACCATACACCAGAATAAATTCAAAATGGGTAAAAAGTTTAAACATAAGCCCTAACACCATAAAAGTCCTAGAGGAAAACATAGGCAGTAAAATTTTAGATATCCCACACAGCAATATTTTGCTGATACATCATGTAGGGCAAAGAAAATAAAGGAAAGAACAAACAAATGGGAGTACATCAAATTAAAAAACTTCTGCATACCTAAGGAAAATATTAGCAAAATGAAAAGGGAGCCAAACATATTGGAAAACATACTTGCCAGTGATACCTCGGACAAGGGTTTGGTCTCCAAAACATGTAAAGAACTCATGGGACTCAACACTAGAAAGACAAACAATCCAATTAAAAAATGGGCAAAGGATCTGAACAGACACTTCTCAAAGGAGGACGTAGAGAGGGCCCAGAGATATATAAAGGGATGCTCTGCATCAGTAGCCATCAGAGAGATGCAAATTAAAACTGCAGTGAGATACCACCCCACACTGGTCAGAATGGCCATCATTAACAAATCAACAAACAACAATGCTGGCCAGGAAGCAGAGAAAAGGGAACCCTAGTGCACTGTTAGTAGGAATGCAGACTGGTGCAGCCACTGTGGAAAACAGTATGGAATTTCCTCAAAAAACTGAAAATGGAATTGCCTTCTGACCCAGCAATTCCACTGTTGGGAATATATCCTAAGAATCCTGAAACACTAATTCAAAAGAACCTATGTACCCCAATGTTCATAGCAGTGTCATTCAAAAAAGCCAAGTGCTGGAAACAGCCTAAGTACCCAACAGTAAATGAGTAGATCAAAAAACTGGTACATTTACACAATGGGATGCTATGCAGCAGAGAGAAAGAAGGAGCTCCTGCCTTTTGCAACACCATGGATGGAACTGGAGAGTATTATGCTAAGTGAAATAATCCAGGTGGAAAAAGACACATACTGTATGATCTCACCTATAACAGGAACCTAATGAACAAAATAAACAAATGAGCAAAATAGAATCAGAGGCATGGAAACAAGGAACAAACTTACAGGGACCAGAGGGGAGCAGTGAGGGGGACAAGAGAGGAAAGAAGGGGAAGGACCTAGTTAAAGAACAAGTATAAATGACTCATGGACGTGGACAACAGGGTGGGGATTGAAAATAAATCAGGAAATTTATTTTCACCTCCAATCAATTAGCCAAAAGGTAATATTACCTTGAAAACTGATTACAACGTAGTTCTAGAATAACACTCACATGTGGAAATGCAAAAGATACTGTTAAAAAATCTGGTAATGATTATGGAAATTGGTAGGGTATAGTAACTCTACCTAGTATTAAATTATATGAAATTAAATTTCACTATATAAAGAAATTTGGTATAGAAAACTAGGCAGATCGTATGGTATGGCTCAAAATTACAATGCTACTTAACTAAATAAGTTGGTAGTATTTGATACTAGAGGAAAAATAATCATCACTCAACAAATTGTTTTGGGAGAATTACCTAGCTTCTTGGGAATTAATAACATAAGAGCATACTCCTAATACCTTTATAGATGTTATATATAAAACATATGGGTGAACCTAATATTGAGTTTCTCAGTGTAATTCAACACCCAGAAGCAAATAAATAAATAACTGGTTTAAATAGATACTATTGCAGACACAATTGCTAATAGGAAGTAAATATTACAATTTTCTGCAAAGAAAATATATCTTTCTCCTTCATAACTGAAACACTAATTCCAAAGAACATAAGTGAACCTATGTTCATAGCAGCGTTACCTACAATTACCAAGATGTGGAAACAGCTCAAGTGTCCATCAGTAGATGAGTGGATAAAACAACTATGGGACATTTATATAATGAAACACTTCTGAGCCATAAAAAAGAAGAAAATTTTACCCTTTACCTCCAGGATGGACCTGGAGAACATTATACTAAGCGAAATAAGCCAGTCTAAGAAAGACAAATACCGTATGATTTCACTCATATATGGAATCTAATGAACAAACTGAACCAACAAGCAAAATAGAGACTGACTCATAGATTGAGAGCAGGATCACAAGTAAGGGGGAGGTTAGAGTGTAGAGGAGTCAAGGAAAAAAGGAAAAGGACTCCTGGACATGGACGACAGTGTAGTATTTATGGGGAGGAGCATAAGGGGGATAAATGGTAATGGAAAATATACAGGTAAAAAATTGTATATCCTTTGTTGCTGAAGTTTCACTCTGGATATGAGTTTCACTCATTCATATCCTAGCATTAAGTGGAAAGGTTATGAACACGACTGCTCACTGAAAAATAATAAAATTTTAAATAAATAGTAAAATTATTTAATATAAATTTGCATTCATGAAGTTGCATATTATATTGTCATCAAAACTGAAGCGGGGTAGGATCAAGGGTGGGAAGTGGGGATGGCTGGGGTCGGGGACAGTGGTGGGGGGAAAATGGAGTCAACTTTACTTGAGCAATAAAAAAAATAAGTTGTTGATTGAAAAAGAAATGAAACTGAACTATGGGTAAAACCAAGAGATTCAGCAGTGTAGTTATATAGAAGTGAAACAAGGCAAGTTGCCAAAGAGCAACTAGTAATAGATATAAATGTATATACAGATGGCAAATATGTCCTCGTATGGTTATTTATTAATGCGTATAAAATATATTCCATTAATGATAATAATAGCAATCCTCAGAAAGTTTCATTCTTCTACTCTTCTCTAACACTCTTGTGATAATTACTAACTACACCTTCATCTCTTGATTTTTACCATAAATGATTTTTATGCCAACCTAAATTTGTGTGCATTTAAAAAATTGTCTTGATTATTCTTTACATATTATTTTAATTAATGTTACAGCTAGGTTGTGAGGTTCTATGGAACCCTGATTAATGGGATTTTGAAATGCATTCATTTGCATTTATAGCATAATGTAAAAGAATTGCCATCCACACAGCACTGACACTTTTATCCCCTGATGGCGTAATTCTAGATTTTAAGATTCCTTTTATCTTTCTATAAACATTCTTGGATTAGCTCCATAAAATTCTTGCATCACTTTTTATAAAATTTGTAATTTACTTTTTGTAAATGTAAAATACATTAGTCTTGTTGCTGTGATGACATCATTTTTCTAAGTTTTAATTGGTTGTACAGAGACAACAGAATTTTTAACTTAATGATGTACATAGTCATCTTGTTGAATTTTTACTTCTATGCATCTTAAATCTGTTGATTCATTTTGCTTCTGTTTGTAGAAAAATTATATTTTGTTTTATGGTCTTTGTCTATTTTAGGTGCTAGTACTGTGCCTTCAATAATTACAAAATCACTTGGTTAGTCACACCTCTTGTCCTTTGCTCTAAAACACTTTGAATAAGATGATTATCTTTTCCTTGAAAATTTTATAAAGATGTCTAAACTTTGGTAATTTTATGTATGTATGTTTCTTTTTTTATTTTAAGAAAAAATGTACAGTTTTCTGTCTTTTACTCCCATCCCAGCCCACTACTCCAGCCCTCCCCACCTCCCTCCCATTTCCACCCTGCCTAGTTTTTGTCCATGTGTCCTTTATACTTATTCCTGTAAAACCTTTCCCTTTTCCCCCTGAAATTCCCTCCCCTCTCCCCTCTAGTGGCTGTCAGCCTGTTCTCATTTTCAGTGTCAAAGTATATTTAAATGATATTTCAAATTTTTAAAATCATTTTGGTATTAATTTTCTAAAAATTTGCTTATATTATCATTTTATCCAGGCTTTCAATTTCATTATTTAGTTTACCAACATTGCTTTCATAATTTTTAGTTCTTCTTTCCACTGATACTTACTATTGTTTTTTCTTTGTAAATTCTGATATCTTTTCTCCCACTCAGTGATTAAATGTAAAATTGTCTGTAATTTTTTGTTTTTTTCAAACAACCTTTAATTTTCTGCTCTTTTTTTATTTTATCATTTCTATCCTGTTTATCATTTGTTTTGTATTTTGGTATTTCTTGCTTGCTTCTGAAATAATTTCTAGATTTGACCTTTTGGTTCAAGAATCTATTTTTAATTTAATTTAATTTTTAATTTTTTTGTTGTTGTTCACTTACAGATGTCCCCCCCAATACTCTTCCTTGCCCTACCTACCCCCCACCTTCCACTTTCAGTCCTCCACCCCCAACTTTGTCCATATCCATGAGTCCTTTATACAAGTTTCTTGACTTGACCCTTCCCCTTCTTTCCCGTGTTACCCACCCCTCCCTTCTGGTCATTGTCAGTTTGTTCTTTATTTCAAAGTCTCTGGTTCTATTTTGCTGGTTTGTTTGTTCTGTTGATTAGGTTCAACTTATAGGTGAGGTCATATGGTATTTGTCTGGTTCACTAATTTATTTCTTAAATGTGTATAATCTATTCCCTACTCATTTACTTTTTCCATATCAATAACTAAGTGTTCACTCATTAACTTTCTAATTTGTTTTCTTTTACGATTTTTCTTTTTGTTTTATAGTATCCTGTTTTAAGTTCAGTAGTGAGTATTTTTGTTGTCTCATATACTCATTTCAAAGTTCTTTTGTGATTTTTCTAGTAAGTCTAATTTCTTTCAATATAAGATAACTTTGTTGTGCCTCCATCATAATATTGGCTTTCATCAGATTGTTTTCCCCACAATTTCTGTGACAACATACCAGCCTGTCTTTTGGCAGCTGCGGCTATTTCACCTGTGACTACAGTGGGGTGACCTCCTAGAAGGGTTGATCTCAGGTTCCTGTATGGTACTGTGCCAATGTTGGGGTGGTCTCGCCTATGGTGAGCACTGGGCTCACCCCCGCAATGTCACTTCTCAGACATGCCATGTAGCTGTCAATCTCTCTTCCTCTTGTTCAGGAGTTTGCGTGCATATCACTAAACTTAATTTTCACATACTTTCTGTCATTTTTCAGGTTGCATGTAGGTGAGGGACATTCAAACATGAATTCACTCCCTGGAAATACAAAATTAATATATTACTTTTATAATGAAGATTTTTTTAAGTTTAAAGTATCCACACAGTGCTGAAAATATATTAATTTCTTTGTAAATGTCTGTTGAATTAAATTGAATTTTATAGTTCTAGGCAATTAAATTTAACAAGCACAGATCTTGCTACTTAATCAAATTCAATATTTTCAAAATCAAGCAAGCCTTTATTACTATTCGTTTCCAAAATATACACAATCATAATAAAACAAATTCATTTATACTTTATTGAATCACAGAATATGCTACAGTACAACTCTTCTAGGCCCAAAATCTAGATCTATTGCATGCCCTTTACAATGAAATTCTAATTAACATTCAGTCATACTACTTTCACAACTCATCTATCCTTTAGTATGTCTTTTTTCATTGATTTCCTCACAAATTATAATTAGATATTGTAAGTTAAAACAGGCATTTACTCAACAAAGGTGAAGTATTGTCGCTTATAATACTGTTTATGCTATAACCTGCAGTTTTATAGGTGTTCACACTCAGAAATTCACTTGACAACTTTTTCTGAAGATTGTACTTGACTTGCCTCTTGCTCTCTAAGTTCTATAAAAGACTTTGCACAAAAGCAAAACAATTTTACCTGAAGATATAAACTAAAGAATTTTGTTTTTGAGATGAACTCTAAAGTGAGCCTTCTTTAAAAGTGATTATTTCTAATGTATTTGAGCAATTGTGTATTTACTATAAAGTGGGCTTGCTCAAAGAAAGGCAGGTATTAATGCACCTCTCAGTTGTAGAAACTCCTCCCTCTATTTTGAACCACAGAGAATTTATATGGTGAGAAAAATATTAACCTGGTTTGAGAACCTTGAAATAATATTTTACAAACCTTGTCACATAATTCTTCCAGCTCACAAATTAGTTGCATTCTTTAAATTTGAGAGTTAATTCTTTCTCTAAATACTGTGCATTCTTTCAAATGCAGGCAACAGGCCAATGGCCAATATGCCCGCAGAATGATTCCAGATGACATGATGCCTTAACAAAAGTATATCCTAGTTACATATGACATAAAGAATTTTGGGAAATTGCGTAATACTGCAGTTAAATGTTAACATGTCATTTTTATTCTATTTTATACCAGGTAAACCACAACAGATAATGCTGCTACAATTTTAGACTTACATCTCTTTTCCTTTACTTCCATGGTTTCTGTGGGGAATTTATTGATTATAGAAAACATTTTTCCTACCACTAAGAAGTCCTTATTTATTTATTTGGTTGGTTTTCAAATAACTGAGAAGATGTTTGTTGGAATGAAAGCTGATGAGCTTAGTGTTATAATGCATGATAAGGGTGCCACTGTTTACTTTCAGGGGTGGATGTATTTGCCCTTTTAAATCCTCACTGTCTATAAGGGAGGTGATTTGGGAATTTGGAGAGGATATTTTGCAGGGGAAAAAAGTATGTTAGTGAAAGCTTTTGTATTTCCAGGTTAGTTTTGGCTGGACTTGTAAAAAAAATACTCAAAAGGGATTGTCTTGCCCTTATTACACAACTGCAGTTTTGAAATCCATTTGAAGAAAAGAGGCACCTTTTTTCCTGTCTGAATCTCATGTAAAGGTTCAATTTTGCTGTTATGTGCTGAGTAGCCAACATGGAGAAAACCATCCCGATGACTTTCTTTCATGGCAGGATTTGAAAGGCAGGGTCTGAAAGAGAATTGCCCAGGGAATGAAGTTGAATTCATAATTTATACCTTTCACTAGGATATAGTTTGTGTTGGTTAAGTATTTAAATGTAGAAAGTTAAAACATAAAACTATTGAAGGGAGCAGTGATTGTTTGTACAATCTTGTAATATGAACAATTACTCTAAGAATGTTAAAATTTGATGAATCATATAAGATAATATATTTGGATACTACATGAAAACCTAGAAGATAAATAGCAAACAGGAAAACATAGTTATGACATAAACAATGTCTAATTGTGTGTGTGTGTGTGTGTGTGTGTGTGTATCTGCAAATGGAATTGTCTTCTGGAAGGTGGGCCCCTTGAGATACAGGCTTCTCCCTCTCTAGGTTAAATATTCTAGGAACCCATCTGTATTAGTGTACCAGCTGGAAATGTGAGAGGCTGCGTTCAGCTTCAGTGAATTTTTTTTTGAAGATTCTTTCGATGTGTTTGCCCATTTCATGTTGGTGATTTGGGAGTGCACCTGTCCACACCACACTGAGCATTAATCAGTTTTTGACCAAGTGTTACAGAATGGACCCATGGAGGAGGGGTGACAAAATACTAACTTCGCTTCTTCTATGGTCCCCCTGTACTAGGTTTGCCTTGCCTGCCACCAGGGAATTATGGCTCTAATGTCAGAGATTGGTGAAAAGTAAAGGAACTATTTATTCAAAAGTCATACAGACTTAGGGTAATGACTTAAAGTCTTTGTTAAAATCCCAAAGTCCCTTAAAACACCCACAAATACACACAGTCCTCCCTTCCCCACTTTGCTCAGTCAGGGGTACCATACCTCAGAAAACAATAGAAGTCTGTGGCTCAGCTAGCCTCCAGTCCTTCCCAGTAATCTGTGCTTGGCTGGCAGGCCTCCTGTGGTTCCCAGCACCATCAGCTGTGTTGCTGTGACCTCTAGGTCTTAATCCAAACCCACATGGCACCTTCTCATGGCTCACCAGCAGGAGTCCTTTCACCCCTTTCCTTCACCACAAGGTCTTGCATTGTCCCCATCCCTCATCCTTCATTGTCCTTCCTGCTTCCTAAGCTGTGTAGCAAAGGGAGACCCAAAACTGCATGGTTCCACCAAAACTGCATAGTTCTTCCAAACCACATGGTTCCAACCCACATGGCTGCCCTGCCTGGGTTTAAATCCCAGTGCAAATCTTCTTCTGCATCCCCGTTTCCAACTCCTCCACAATTGGCTATACCTGCCAGCATTCCCGTATTTTTCTAGCTTTTTTGGGCTGCCATAGCAAGTCCAGGTGCCATGGTCCCGCGGCATGGAGCCAACCATCTCTAAGCTCTCAAGCAGGTACTGTAACCAGGGGGAGTTGCCTCCCACTTAGGTCCTCAGTTGGAGTCACTCCCATCCTCCTGGCTCAAAGCATGACCACAGCTACTTAACATATCTATTAAACTAACCAAAAGTTATAGATATGTTAAATAACCATTTTTGTGGTTATTTGCAAAACTGTTGATATGCAAAATAACTCTCAATGGCCCTGTTCCATGTGTTCCATCCCTCAGTTCAGACTTGTGGGGGTGAGGACATCCTATGTTTCATAATGCCTAGAAACCCTCAATTCTAGACCCCATTTCAAATCCCTCTTGGTCGGTGGCTCTGGTGGTACCCCTATACACAAGGACAGCATGACTCCTATGCCCCACCCTCCCTATTCACCCAGTCTTACCCTGAATGATTCCCCACACCCCAGCTCCGCTGAACAAAGTCTTCAAAGGCAAACATTTTGTCAGTGTGAAAGATGTAAAGCAAAAAACTGTAGAAGCACTAAAAGGCATCAAAATCAACGAGGACTGTGGGAACTGGGGGTAGGTGGGCTGGATGGAGGAGGTCAAAGGAGGGGAAAGTTGGGACAACTTTTTGTAATAGAATAAACAGGAATAAAAATGTAAATAAAACACTGTCTTGAACAGTGAAAAAAAATGTCTTGATAGGTGTATTGCATCAAATAGTACTTTGAAGGTGACTGAAGTTTAAACATGTAAGAATACAGAATTTTTTATAAATAAATTCCTTTTTGGGAGTCCCTACATATGTCAAGTTTTAGTATGTATATAAAGCAACTCAATAGAAAAAGGAGCAAAGACTACCCATGGAAAGTTAATTTAAAAATGCAAATGATCTTCTTAAGATATAAAAAAGAATATACCTTGAGTGGAAAGGAAATGGAAATTCATTCTGAATCTTCAAAAACAAAATAAAAAAGACAGACATGTTATATTTAACCAATAGAATTCTATACACAACATAAAAGAATAAATTACCAACATTTGCAGAAACATTGTATTGCATAAAGCAAAACCAAAAATGTTGATATTGCCCTGGCTGGTGTAGCTCAGTGGATTGAGCACGGGCCTGCGAAGCAAAGGATCACGGTTCGATTCCCAGTCAGGGCTCATGCCTGGGTTGCAGGCCAGTTCCCAGCATGGGACACACAAGAGGCAACTGTACATTGATATTTCTCTCCCTCTCCCCCTCTCCCCCTCTCCTACCCTTCCCCTCTAAAGATAAATAAATAAATAAATAAATCTTAAAAAAAAAAAAAAGAATAGAGTACTCTCTTTAAAAAAAAATGTTGATATTGTGTGATTATATTTATAGTCAATAATTTCTACTTATATTAAAAAATGCAAAATTATTGATGTAGAAGTCATAATCATTTTTATTCTGGGGAGGTTAGTTATTACCTGAATAAGCAAAAAAGAGATTCTAGGATAGTGGTTATCTTTTATGGCTTCATTTGGGTTGTGGTTACACAATGTATACATATGTAAAAATTCACAGAGATAAACTCTTTTATTATATATAAAATAACCTTCAATAAAAATGAAAATTGCAATGCAATATAATATTTTACCTTTTAGATTAGCAAAGATAAAACAACTTAATATTCATGTATATGTCTAATAATTATATAACCTAATAATGAAATATGTAGCTTTAGACATAATATTGGTTGATAGATACATATACGAGTATACACAGGTAAATAATGTGCTATTATGTTAGAAAGAAGGGGGAAACGCAGACTTGTACATTCATGGTCAGACAGTAAATTGATATATTCTTTGTAGAGTATAATTTAGCATTATCCATCAGAATTACAAATAGCATAAATGTAAACTGATCATATGAAGTACTGTTAATAATTCCCAAAGGATTAAAAAATCTAGCATTAATCAGTAGTTTGCTAAATAACATGTTCATGGGGTCAGAAACCACAAAAATGAGGAAGCTCTTTATGTACCACCATGGAATAACATCTAAGATAGATTAAAATAGAGAAAGCAAAGTACAGAACAACGTGCATAAAACAGTATACTTCATGTTAACAATGGGGTACACTACAAGACTATTTGCTTGTATACACACAAAATATTTTCACAAGACTGCACAAAAAGTGCAGCCTTTAATTAATTTCTCCTAGGGAGAGGAACTTATGTGACTGAGGGCAAGGGTAGGAGCAAAATAATATTTGTATATTTTTGTAACTTTGCAGTTTTGAATCACAGGAGTATACTATATACTCACAATATTACAATTAAAGACTAAAAATAAAATATTGTTAATTTCTGGATGGACAAGGTGTCTGAGAGCAGCAGTTGCCTCTGGAGTAGGGGATAAGTGTGGGGATAGCACAGGGGTGGGAAGAAAGCAATTCTTTGAGATATTTTGAGATTCATCTCTCTCTCTATATATAATATATATATATTAATGTTTCCTGTAAATAATCAGTGACAGATATTTTGCAGAACACGGGAGGAAGCAAATGACTTTGGAAACACAAATAATAACACAGTAACCTCTGAGTGGATTTAAAGCAAGTTTCTATGAAGTAATAGACAGGGACCCTGGCATAACACGTCTGTTCTCATGAGGCACAAGACACAAGAACAGTGTATAGGTCACTGAGAAAATAATCAAGGAAGATGAGGAACTGAACCTCTTTTAGACCCTTGTCTGGCATAAATAACTGCTCACCGTTCCATAGTAAACGGGTACTGGGAAATAACATCAGACCCTCCCTCCTAGCTGCAATTTAGTTGGTCATTTTTTAAAAAGAATTTTAAATTCAAGGGACAAAATATTCCTTTTTTTTTTTTTTTGAAGTGAACATATGCTCAAGATTTTATTGTCACATAATAAAACAAGATATGAAGCTTTCTGGCTCGCTTGGCCCTTTTCTTATCTCCTTCTGGTTCAAAATGCTGGCATCCCTTTGTAGCCAGTACTCTCTTACATCTGTGCTTGGGCTCAGCACATTCAAATCTCAGCCAACCTTTGCAGTTTTGCCCCCCTTCCCTGCTTTTTTTTTTTTTTTTTTTTGAAAATCGGCTTATTTGACCCACCACAGCCTCTCTTCCTGTCATAACGCTTTCCCTGTGCACACAGAGACTCCGTGCTCTTCTTGCACTGGTTTCTCTGTGGGACTGAGGCTTGCCACACTTCTTAAAGGAAGTCAGGTGAGTTTTAGGAATGTTCACCATGTTTGTGAGAGCACTGTCGGCAGAGAAAAACTAAATCTTACTCTTGAATAAGAAAAGAAAAGAAAAAAATATACAAAATACAAGGAGCTTTGAGTTAGGCTTCATAAAATTGGGATTGGGGCTGGCATTTTGTTCTTCTCTCACTGAATCCGAAAGAATTTCTTTCTCAGTTTCTCTGATTTTTCTCTTTTCTGTTCACATCTGCCTTGTAAATACAGCACACTATGGCCCCTCATGGTCATTACCACTCATGGTTTAGCAGCTCATAGAAAACTGACCAAATTTGTCAGTGTTTTCATTTATGGGTCTTTGAAGGGAAAGAATTATATTAATTCAGTCCATTTAATTCATTGGGGTTGCCCTTGGGTCAGAGGTCTATTTCAGTCATAGCTGTAAGCACCATGGTGTGGGATGTGAAGATTTCTTTGTAGAATTGTACCAGAAAGGGCTATGAGTAATGTAAGATTACTTTGTAATGGCAACAACCTGTATCCTGATATTATTCATTGTACTTTGTTGAGATCAAGCTGACTATATGTTTATGTGGAACCAACTCTCACTCTGACAGGTAATTTATTTATTTTGTAACTTACGTTGTTTTCTCCATAAAATTTCAGAATTTTGGAAACAATGGCAATAAAGCAACTACCCAAATACTGTTAGAGGGAAATTTTATTTGGGTGGACTTCACCTGTCCTGTAGTCAAGATATTGGTGCTTCAGATCAGTAAGGAAAACACATCTCTCACACCAAATGAAATGATATGTTCACTGAGCACTATTCTAGTGGAATGTGATGTACACATGTAGTTTTGAGAATGAGGAATATCGATTCTCAAGAACTCTTCCTGACATCATACCACTTAAAATACCCTAGAATGGAAACTAAGAGAAACAAAGAATCTAACAATTCTTTTACCACTTCCTATCAGTTTATATCAGTTAATCCGAGGAACAATCCAAGAGTGAATTTAACAGCTGTTGTACATTCAGAAGGTCTAATGAAAGATGGGTTAGGAAGTTACAATATCCGCAAGTCTTTCCACATGACCATGAGTACTAAATAAGAGAAAACACAGTAAGTGGTATTTCAAAGATCAATAAAGATTTTACTTTGCTCAGGTCTTTTGTGTTATTGATACTTACATTTTCTTCAGATTATGGTAACCACATGTGCATGTGGCAACACAGTGAACACGCAGTCAATATCCATTACGGCACCCAATAGTGGTCAGGATGGCTGAATAGAAATGTCCCTAAGCTATTCTTGCTTAGGGATGTTTAGTGATCTTACATCAGAAGTGTTTGGTGCTGGGCAATGGACCATCTGCATTCAGTCAGGACACTGACCCCAGATGGCTCTTCCTGCCAAAGGAGCAGAATCCGTTCCCCAATGATGTAGAGAGAGAGAACAGCCAGCAGTGAAACAGCCGATGGCGGCAGGCACCAAGATGAGGAGGATAAAACTCAGGAAAGCAATTACCTGTTTAAAAAAAAGCATATAACAAATATTTTGCAGAAAATGTTGAGGAAGGGCACGTATTTTTATGTAAATTAGTGAAAAACCACAAAGATGAAGAACTTGACTAAAAGGACTCTGGATCTTGGTCTTTCTGTGGGTCAATATTACTGCCCAGGATACACAGGAGAACATCATCAGATCTGTGATAACACCAGGAGTCTAACTAAGCGATCCATTGGGAAATGTGGACCAAGTATTAATTGGGATTTTGAAGACTGTAAATGCCTGTACCTCTTACTAGGACTGTTATTATAACCAACAGCACACATCTACCTTTCCATGGATGGTGATTATGAAACTGGCTAAATATTCACACTGATTTTTTAAAGAAACAGATTGTTACATTTTTCTCTCAAATTCTTAACACTCTTCTAGCATTATTGCAAGATACTGATGTAACAGTAATTGCTAAGTACTGTATTTAGCTTTGAAAATGAGAATTGAGTTAATTGTTGGGCAAGGATCACAAATGAAGTTCAATAGATGTTCAGAAAGGACTGTGCTGAGTCTCCAACAAAATTTCTCACAGCTAAATTATCATGCCATGTCCTCTATAATAACAATAGTAATAATAGAAATATCTCATATGTATTACATAATTTCAAGGCTCTATGCTAAATGCTGGTATTATTTCACTAACCCCCCGGGCAATCCTATAAAGTAAGTACCATTGTTATCCCCATTTTACAGATGAGAAAACTGGCTTAGAGAGGTTACCAGTCAAGACCCTGTCAGAAAACAATATTGAAAGAGGTAGTTGAAGGGACTTTTTAGAGAGATGTGGGAAAGATTAAGGAAACTAACAAGGTATAAGACTAGCAAAAGTGAAAAGCCATTATACCTCTAGGCTTGAATGGCAAGAAAAATGAGAAAGGTAACACTGTCATCTGAAATGAGCAAGAGCTGAAGTGGTGTAAGAAGGGCCACAGTGGTCTCCAACCAGAACTCTAGGTTCTTGATTCCCAAACTAGTTGCCTTTTCACTATGGCATGCAATTAAGCAGATGACAATCTTCAGACCAGCCCAGTGGCATAGCTTTAACAAAGAGGTAAAAGACAATCTGCAGGTTAGATATGATTAGTTGTCTCTGGGCTCGGCACTTCACCTTCCTACAGACAGTAGGATCTGGAGCACTAAGTGCAGGTGGGGTATAGTAACTAACACTGTGTGGGTGAGAGTGTTGTTTGCTCATAAAAATCAGCTGCACCATCCCAGTGGCGTTCCATTTATAAAGGTTCATGAAGAGGGAGTAGGAACACAAAGCAAGGAAAAATATAAGATAGTTGAAACAAAGACTATAGAAAAAGCTGCGTCAATGTTAGAAGATAATATTATAATAATTATTTAATAAATTTCTTTTAATATGAATTTACTTTAAAAAACAACACACTCTGTACCATACTGATTACTTTGGAATACTTTCTAGAAGCTTTATTTTTAAAGGGTTTTTGACCAAATATGTGTGTACAGAGAAATTCAGGTAGAAAATATGAGGTTCTGGAACACCTGTGCCCACTGAAAGAAATAGAAATATTTATTTAGAAAGGGGAAAAAAAGTCAGCGGGATCTTGTACCAGAATGAAACTTACCCTGTCTAATTACAATAGGCACAACTGGGACCATTAACCAAAACAATGATCAGAAAGCAACTTAATTTTGATACAAGAAAATACGGTTCCAATATAGTTGTAATAGCTAAATTCTGTCTAAAATTATAATAGGTTGCATTGCAAGGTAATGAGTTTCTTGTCACATGAGATATTCCAGTAGAATGTCATAAAAGAAATTCCTAAACTGGGAGATTAGACAAGGTGCTATCAAAGAAACCCTTGAAGCTTAACATTCCGTGCAATATCATTAAACTAAAATTTCAACTTCAGTAACCTTTTTGCAATCTCTGTGGTCTCTTATCTTACAGAAAGATAGTTGCCTAAACAATTCAGCTGGATGAAAATGAGTTCCTAGAAGTTTCCAGGAAAGCAATTTAAAGAATATGTTTGCTTCTTCTAAATTACATTTTTATGAATTCTAAGTAAATTAAAAAAACTCAATAGGATATTTCCAAAATTTATATTGCCTTATTGTTCTATTTTCACTGGATTACCTCTCTGCAGTGTACATTGACTCTCTGGCTAGAATTCAAAGAGAGTGCTAAGTTTAACATTTTCCTTCCATTAGCATTCTACAGTTAGTAGAGCTGAGCAAGTTAAATATCTGTTGGTGCACTGTGCTCTGCATAAGATCACAGAAATCTTCTGCATTGATAAAGTTCCTCAAGGTACAGAATATCACATCACTAATGTATTACAGTGTGACTGGAGTCTATTTCAGAGAATAATGAGAGAACCGATAGTCATGTGGGTTTGGAGCAGATAACACATAGATTTTGCTTGAACAAAAGGAATTACGCAATTAGCTAATGGATCGTAGGAATTCTAAAAATAAGAGATCTGATATGTCGTTTTCAAAGATGAAATTGGTGTATACAGATAGCCTAGCATAGACTAGTAAATTTCAGTGTGTTGCAAGACACTATCTTTTTCTTTAATGCCTTGGTGGCTCCCACTCTTAGGACTCTGATGGGAAAGCTTGCTCAGCAAGCCTCTGCTTCCTCACCAGAGAATTTCACAACTAGAATTGTGGGCTGTTGAGGGTCAAGGGCAGCATCCCTACAGCCAGAGACAATAGCCAAGTCTGGCTAAGGATCAGCACCCCCAAAATTTCATAAAGATCCTAGAAGGTATCCAAGAAAGAGAAAAATATTTTCCTGTCTTTCTGATTGGCACTCATCTCCTTTTTCCCCATATAACCCTAAAGTGTCCAGAAACGCTAAGATCTCTTTACCATTCTTTCTGAGGAAGGAAGCTGAGATATTTATATTTAAAAAGTACTCAAAGATTTAACCCAAATTATACCCACCCATGAACTCTCAAAAGGCCATTCAAGGTGCTTGTCAGGAGACCTCCTGGACGCAGGCCACACACCCAGAGGACTCTGAACATCAGCCCTGCTTGTGCATCTGCACCAGCTGCGGTATTTCCCAGGTTATGGAGATACAGAATATTAGTCCTTGAGGGAATCACAGCAAATTAATTCAAGTGTCTCAAATTGTAAATTAAATACAAAACCAAACAAAACAACAACTGGAAACCTGACACAAACTACAATTGTCCATTGTCAAGACAAATGACAAATCCAGCCTTCCCTATTTGTGTTGTGGGGAACATTCCCCACCTCTTCGATCATTCTTTGATAATCTACACTTCATTGTCACTTCTCAATATGTCAGTGTTACCTGAGTAACCTTTCTATGTAAGGAATTTTAAAGTAGAAAATGTGACTTCATAATATTCACCAGGTGATATCTAAAAGTTTATTATTTTTAGGGAAATATTTTGATGAGTGTGTATGTGTGTTTTTTGGGTAGGCATAGGAAACTAACATCTAAGGCTAAAGATATGAATTTTGTATGCCATTAAGTAAAACCCTATTTAAAAGATTATTGTATTGCAATGTATACATCTCAAAATAAGTGGACACATTTGTGTTATTGAGCTATTCTTATGGCAATAAAATGGCTAAGATAAAGACAGCTTTCAGTAGGACTTGCTCTAATCTAGCATGCCTGCATGCATGTACACACATTCAGCCAAAAATAATTCAACCAACTGTGTAACCAAAAACTGAGCCAGAATATAAAAGCATGGTCAAAATTAAAGAAGTATTTCTAATATTTCAACCACATTAACTAGTCTGTAAAGTATTGAAAATATTCTTCATCTTGGTTTAGTAGATGAAGCTTTCTTCTACAGATTCTACATATTCAACAAAATACAACTTTGCTTTCCCCCCAAATTTTACGGGTACTTGTATAAAACATGAACCTGCAAACATATTTCTTAGCAACTACTTTAAATGAACTCTCAAAAGTTTAAAATGGAACTATTAATAGATGTGAAATTTTTAATTTCCCCAAAGGTTCCAAAAATTATTCTTTATTACTCACCATAAGCAGAGAGGACATAATCACTGTGATCTCTGAATCAGAAGATGCCATATGATGCTCTTGTGTTGATCTCGCTTGGGAATGATATTGAAATAGTTAGACAAATTCTCAGATACAATTTCTCTTCATGTGGAAAATAATAACCACGTTTAAAAGTTCAAATGAAAAAGTGCCGAGAAAATAATAATTGTCATATGGAAAGACATTGAAGCTGCTGCATATGATCACTTTATTCCCACTACTGGAGATGAGCTCCCTGAGGAAAAAGGAAGGCAAGTGACCCATTCTACTTGCCTTTTAAACTTGATGGGACTTCCTTCCTGTCACATGGACTACTTGTGTTTGCAAAGAGAAGAGTCCTTATCTATGGAATGCTTTTGGTAGGATGTTTGCAGTTTAGGATTCCTTGTGATAACCAAATCTAGATTTGAAATCTGTAGATTCAGAAGCCTCCGCTTTACAGGAAAATGTCACATTAGCTTTATAACCATCTAGGTATAAAATGGATATGTCTTATAACTACATGTCTCACTGCTCCTTAAGGTACTTATATGAGGTCTATCTGGAAAAAAATCTAACCATTGTTAATATAACGAGAATGGTTTGCAAGGTATCAATGTTACCTGGAAGTCAAGGAGAGTGGACTGGAATGGGTATCAATAAACAACGACAGCATCACTGAACTAGTCAGGGGGCATGGTAGATGCCATTGAGTGAGCATGTGTACTGTGTGGGCATCACATTCAAAATGAATGAGTAGAGCAATGAATCTGCATCAGATTTAGAATTAAGCTTGAACGTTGCTGGGAGGAAACTATTTGGATGATTCAGAAGGCTGCAGCTACGGGCAACTGGTGATTGGCAGCTTTACCATGACAACGTGCCTGCTGGTGCATCAGGTCTGGTACAGACTTTTTTGATGAAACATCAAATCACCCAGGTGACTCAGCCCCACTACAGCCCAGACTTGGCACCCTACAACTTCTGCCTTTTCCCAAAACTGAAATAACCTTTGAAAAGGAAGAAATTTCAGATTGTTGATGGGATTCAGGAAAATAGGACAGGACAGCTGATGGTGATTGGGAGAACTGTGTGAGGTCCCGAGGTGCCTACTTTGAAGAGCACTGAGGTATTATTGTCCTGTGTACAGTGTTTCTTGTATCTTGTATCTTCTTCAATAATGACTCTATTTTCATTTTATGTATCTGGATACCACCTGGACAGACCTCATATATATATACCTCATTGCAGATCAAATCTGTTGCCTGGGCCAAAGTATAGGTCTAATATGAAAAGGAGTTGGAGAGACGTCTTTGATGTTCTAAACCTCTCGTTTGCTTTACTTTTGTGTGCTGATTCAATGTATCCTTGAATGGATGAGCAAATCATGTTTCTGGGCAATATCTTTTATTTATATGAGTCTGATTTGTTAATTTGATCTTTCTGATAGCTTGATCATTTATTCATATCCCCATTCTTGGAACATTGTAGTTAAACCTTCCAAACTCAGAGTCTCACCACCAGTGTCCTTTGATATATCTTAACAGGCCAGTGCCCAAAGCCCCCAATTCCCATGCCATTATTCTTCCATTCCCATGCCATAGAGTTGTAATACCAGTTTACCTCATCTCTTTATACCCTTTCTAAAATTTCTAACACTCCTACCATGTCCCTGAGTACTCAGAGATTGTAATCAACATAATCCTATGTTTCTTCATTATTTTTGGTATTTTATTTTATTATTATTATTTTATTGTTGTTCAAGTACAGTTGTCTCCATTTCTCCTCCCCAAGACCCCATCCCAGCCATCCACACTTTCCACCCTTGATCCTACCCCGCTTTGGGTCTCTCCATGTGCCCTTTATACATGTTCCTGAAAATCCTTCATTATTTCTCAAATATCTTAAGTGCAACCTGATTTCCTTCTGAGAATAATAAATCATGAAAGCTTTTTCACATAGAAGTTTTGTTTTTCCCATTTCTTGTCTCACTGAGTCTGAAGATAAATGTCTAGCTTGCCCTCATTGCCTTCATCTGTGTTGTTTCTCTACCACCCTTTTTTATTTTATTTTTTATTTTTCAATATATTTTATTGATTATGCTATTATAGTTGTCCCATTACCCCCCTTCACTCCCCTCCACCCTACATACCCCCTCCCACACACATTCCCCCCATTTCATTCATGTCCATGTGTCATAAGTTCTTTAGCTTCTACATTTCCCATACTATTCTTGCCCTCCTCCTGTCTATTTTCTACCCACCATCTATGCTACTTACTCTCTGTACCTTCCCCCCCCTCCTCCTCCCACTCCCCTGTTGCTAACCCTCCATATGATCTCCATTTCTGTGTTTCTGTTCCTGTTCTACTTGTTTGCTTAGTTTGCTTTTGTTTTAGGTGTGGTTGTTAATAGTTGTGAGTTTGCTGTCTTTTTACCATCATATTTGTTATCTTCTTTTTCTTAGATAAGTCCCTTTATCATTTCATATAATAAGGGCTTGGTGATGATGAACTCCTTTAACTTGAACTTATCTGAGAAGCACTTTACCTGCCCTTCCATTCTAAATGAAAGCTTTGCTGGGTAGAGCAATCTTGGATGTAGGTCCTTGCCTTTCATGACTTGGAATACTTGTTTCCAGCCCCTTCTTGCCTGGAAGGTCTCTTTTAAGAAATCAGCTGACAGTCTTATGGGCACTCCTTTATAGGTAACTGTCTCCTTATCTCTTGCTGCTTCTAGGATTCTCTCCTTCATTTTAATCTTGGCTAACGTAATTATGATGTGCCTTGGTGTGCTCCTCCTTGGGTCCATCTTCTTTGGGACTCTGAGCTTTCTGGACTTCCAGGAAGTCTATTTCCTTTGCCAGATTGGGGAAGTTCTCCTTTATTATTTGTTCAAATAACTTTTCCACTTGTTGTTCTTCCTCTTCCCCTTCTGGTACCTCTACAATTCAGATGTTGGAATGTTTAAAGATGTCCTGGAAGTTCCAAAGCCTCGCCTCATTTTTTTTGAATTCTTGTTTCTTCCTTCTTTTCTGTTTGGTTGTTTCTTTCTTCCTTCTGGTCCACTCCATTGATTTCAGTCCCAGTTTTCTTCCCATCACTGTTGATTCCCTAAACATTTCCCTTTATTTCAACTTATCATAGCCTTTATTTGTTCATCTAATTTATGACCAAATTCAACCAATTCTGTGAGCATCCTGATTACTAGTGTTTTTGAACTATGCATCTGATAGGTTGGCTATCTCTTCATCACTTAGTTGTATTATTTCTGGAGCTTTGATCTGTTCTTTCATTTGGGCCATTTTTTTTGTCTTGGTGCACCTGTTATGTAGTGAGGGGCAGAGCCTTAGGTGTTCATCAGGGTGGGGCAACCCAGTTGCTGGGCTGTGACACTGTAAGTGGGGGAGGGGTCCGAGGCGGAACAGTGGTGCTTGCTCCGCTCTCTGCCAGATTTCAGTCCCTTCCATTACTTCCCCCAAGCAAATTGGGCCCTCCTGGTGCTGATTCCTGGGTGGGTGGGCTTGTGTATGTTCTAGGATCCTGTGGGTATCTCCAAGGAACTCTCCTGTGAGGCTGGGAGTCTCACTCAGCACCTCAACCCCCACAGGTGTTTTCAATCAGTGTTTTGAGGCTTTATTTCCCCACTCTGGAAACCTGGGTTGCATGGTCTGTCTCGCTCCCCAGTTTCCCCTGGTTTATCTGTGTGTGAATGTGGGACTTCCTGCTCCACCAGCTGCCTTGTGCTCTGCACCCTGTTTCACAATCCTCCAACTTGCTGGGTGCTCCTACTGCTACCTCCACACCCTGGGTCCACCAACCACTGCCTATGTTCCTGGGGTCTGCCAGCTGCTGCTTTGCCTCGAGTCCTCTCCACCTGGTCACCCAACTCCACCCCTCCCACTGGTCTGGATGAATGTTTCTTCTTTAACTCCTTAGTTGTCAGACTTCCATACAGTTCAATTTTCTGTAAGTACTAGTGTTTTTTTGTTTTTTTTTTTTGTTTCTAAATTGTTGTCCTTCTTTTGGTTGTGACAGGAGGCACAGTGTGTCTACCTATGCTTCCATCTTGGGTGGACTCTACCACCCTTTAACTCTCATGCTGACGACCCACCTTGCTGCATTCTTCTACAAACCACTGATGATTCATTTCTTGGAGATTTTGGTTCTTTACTCATTGTAATTGGATCCATCTAGTTTAGCCGTTGCCAGTAGGCATACATGGCTATGAAAATTCCTACTTATTCATCCAGCAGCTTTTAAAATGGCAAGAGAGTCCAAGAATGCTCTCTCCTTCAGAACGTAGAGCCCTATTATCAAAGATACTTGCATCTTCTTGTCCATATCTTTTCCAGATTTGTTTAGGAGAGATTTCTAACAAGCTTGCTTCTTAGTTCCTTGGCCTCCTCTTCTCGAATGACCTTCATTTGAGGTCCATTTCAGCCACTCATTCCTATGTTTATAAATCAGATATTTAATTTCTAATACTTTCTCTAAAATCTTAATCTCTACCCTTATTTGTAAAACTTTCATATAGATGTACATAAACACACATATAAGTATACACAGATAAAAAAACACAGATATAGACATAGATAGATAGAGATTTAGAAGGAACATTTCAAGAACTTCCTCTCTAATCCATAATCAAGGAAACTGAGTACCTCTAAAGATTGTGTTGATTTAGTTTTTTACAAATACCAAAAGGATTCTTCAAACTTTCCCATATGATTGTTACGAAAACTTTTCCCTCTACTGATTTTTACTTCTTTATGCAATGATACTCATGTGGTATTTATTATAAAACATATTTTGAAATTTTAATATTAAATTTTTGCCTTTTTCTTCCAGACATTTGGTCCCCAACAGTTATTTTTAAATTATCTACTTATCATTTCTTATATTTGCCACATACCAAGTGTGTGTCTGGAAGAAGCCAGAAATCATAAATGTGTTTAAGACAACAGGGACTCCTGAAGAAGTGATTTTGTTAGCTAAATAGACTGCAGTTGATAAGGCAGAAGGATAAACAGGGAAAAATAATTAAAATTTTCTTTTTATAGGAGTATAATTTACCAAGATTAATTTGTGCAAGTATTAACTGTTCTGCTCAATTAGTTCTACAATCTTACATACCCATGTGGCCACCACCCTGAAGAAGATGGAGAACATTTCCATTATTTCAGAAAGGATTCTCATTCTCCTTTCTAGTCCAATCCCCCACCCACACCCTGCTCCCCAGAGTGTCCACTTGCTGACTTGTATCATCACAGATTCATTTTTCCTTTATCTGGGCCACAGAGAAATGGGATTAATATTATTATACTCATGGGAAGTTGAGAAAAAATATAATAAGGGAAAAAGTGTTCACTTATTGTTTCAAAAATAAATAAGATTAGGTTCATTTTAATCAACAAAACAAACAAACAAGCCAAATATAACCAAAGACACTGAAATAGAGAACAGGCTGACCAGAGTGGAGAGGGAATTTCAGGGGAAATGGGGAAGGGTTTACAGGAACAAGTGTAAAGGGCACATGGACAAAAACTAGGGGGGGGGCGGAAATGGGAGGGAGGTGGGGAGGGCTGGGTGGTGGGCTGAGATGGGCGTAAAAGACAGAAAACTGTACAGGAACAACAATTAAAATAAAAATTTAAAAAAATAAAATTAAGTGTAAAAGAAAGAAAGGAAGGGAAGGAAGGGAAGGAAGGGAAGGAAGGAAGGAAGGAGTCTTTTGGCCAGTAAGTATTAGTTTTTAGAGAGAAAGTTTGTATGGGTGGTTACAAATGAAGCATGTACAGTGAATGAAAAACTTTCTTTCTCACACACACAGCCATGCACACTCACATGTATGATATTACAAATACAATGGAAATGAGAAGAGCCTTAACATGTAGTAGAAAATATGGGGCAGGGCTGAAGAAAGTAAAGAAGCTCAGGCAGTGATCAAGGAGTTTCTGTAAAGCATAGAGTCATCGGTGATTTGTAAAACTGAATATAGAAGTCCTGAAAGGCTAAAAACTTTAATGAGCTACATAACAGCACTAATAAGCAGTGATGACTTAGTAAAATGTTGCTGGCCAGACACCAGCCTCCTATGCTCACAATATTATCCCACACCTAAATATTGATGCCACATTTACTCAAAAGGTTTTACCTTTATAAAAATATATTATGGCACCCACACCACAATGCAGTTTACTAGTACATGGATCAGAAAACAAGTGCTTACAGTAAAAACAGTAAAACACTTAGCTCCTAACAATTCCACCACATTATCTCATTCATCCTTGATTGTAATTCTTTTCTTCCCTAAAGATGGTCCATTGACCCAGCAATTCCATTGCTAGGACTATATCCTAAGAACCCTGAAACACCAATCCAAAAGAAACTATGCATCCCTATGTTTATAGCAGCACAATTTACAATAGCCAAGTGTTGGAAGCAACCTAGATGCCCATCAGTAAATGAATGGATCAAAAAACTGTGGTACATTTATACAATGGAATTCTATGCAGCAGAAAGAAAGAAGGAGCTCATACCCTATGCAACAGTATGGATGGAACTTGAGAGCATCATGCTAAGTGAAGTAAGCCAGGCAGTGAAAGACAAATACCATATGATCTCACCTTTAACAGGAAGCTAATCAACAAAACAAACAAACAAGCATAATATAAACAAAGACACTGAATTTGAGAACAGTCTGACAGTGTCCAGAGGGGAGAGGGGAGGGAATTTCAGGGGAAAAGGGGAAGGATTTATAGGAACAAGTATAAAGGACACATGAACAAAAACTATGGGGGGGGTGGAAATGGGAGGGAGGTGGGGAGGGCTGGGGTGGCGGGTTCGGGTGAGAATAAAAGACAGAAAACTGTACAAGATCAACAATTAAAATAAAAATTTAAAAAAAAACCCAATATGTGAGAATAAACAGTGTATCTTTAAATAAGTTAAAAAAAAAAAAAAGATGGTCCATTGAGACAAAACAGACTGGTCTTACCTGCCATAGACACTTTAGCACAATGCAGAATGAGATGCAGAATTTTCTAGAGTACATGCACTTTCTCTCCTAATTTTATTGGTTGCCATGCTGGGTCATGCCTGCAGTCTCTTGACCTTTTTGAAACAAGTGAAGGAAATCATCATTGCCTATAGCAGCTGAAATTGGCAATTCCTAAAATTGGTCCTCCTTTTTTAAAAGAGAAATTACTTTTAAAGGGTAGATATCAAAACAGAGCCTAACAAGATATTTTTCTTCTTTCTTGAGGTTAGAAAAGGTTTATTGGTAAATTTTGCAGTGGGTATCCACCATTCCACATATTCTCATATATTTAGAGAAAATTTTAAATCTAATTGCCAGAACTAGTAAAGTGAATATTAAAATAGTGTACTGAACTCTGTATTACTGAATAAACTATGGAAAGGGGCTCTCACCAGTGTAGTAGATAATTTGGAAGAAAATGCCAAAGGAAAATGTGTAACTGGTATTACATAACCAATCATTACTTAATTATCTTCCAGTTGTTTAAGCTAAAGACCTCAGAGTTATTCTTAATGCCTCCTTCCCTTACACATCAGATCCAGTCTGTCTGGGTGACTTCTCACTACCATGCCTACAATGTTAGTGTCAGGCATCTCCCAACTAATTGCACTCCTTCTGCCATGACTCTCTGAGAGCACTGCGCAAAACAGCAGCTATCCAATGTGTGCTTGTAAAACGTGTCAGATTACAGCACCCCTCCCTCATTTGTATGGTCTTTGGTTAAGCAAAGCCAAAGTCTTCCTGATGTCTTAGAAGCCCTACATACTCTGACCCAATGATACCCTATCATATCTCACCTTCTTCTCCCACTTCAGTTTGCTCCCGCTACTCTAATCATTTTGCTCTGCCTGGAGAGAACAGACCCACCACTACTAACTCAATGCATTTGCATTAGCTATTTGCTCAGCCTTCCCCCTAAACTCTCTTCATGTCCTTACTCAAATGCTGCTACTTGGGAAGGCCTTACGAAGGCACCCTATTTATCTCACTCTCAACCTCTACATAGCTGAGACTTCTTTCCTAATTCATTTTCCAGCTCTTGGTTTCCCTTATATTTAAAATGGAGGCAATAATTAATTGCACTGAGTTGTTGCAATGATTAAATAAGTTATATGAACTCATCTGGAGCATCATACAGGATCAATGAATGATTACTTTGTATTTTTTTATTAGAGAAAAGTAATATATCTCAGACGTGCATTTTATGATTTTCTAAAATGAGTATACCAATATTCAATTCTACTGGTAGTATATTATGAGTTCCCAGTATTCCATATACTGACCACAATTTTCTATATGTTTGTGTATAGTTATGTTCATATTGCATAAGATAGATGGCAGAATTTACTTTTTATATATATTGTTAAAAATTGTCTCAGAACCATTTATTATATAATCAATCATTTCCCCATTGATGTCCATTATGATACATCAAAATTCACTCAGTCACTTACCATTTCTATTGATTTTTTTACCCCAACATAACCTTCCCAGGACTTCTCTAGTTTCCTCATCTAAAACTGAACCTCACCTGAGCCTTCCCAAACACACACTCACACTTTGCCTGCCATCCTTGCTTAATGTCTCTCCATAGCACCAACACCTCTAATATACCATATGTTTTATTCATTCATCTCATGTGTTGCTTTCCCCTCAGCAATACCCAAGTTCCACCAGGACAGTTTTGTTTGCTCTATTAGTGTGGTGTCCCCAAACCTCACAACAAAATCAGAATACAATAAATGTAGACAGTACATTTCACTTAATAATTCACTTAAACTCATCAAGAAGATGACACCTAAAATAATGCTCACCAGCCCTGGCTAGTGTGACTCAGTGGATTGAGTGCCAGCCTGAGAACCAAAAGGTCACTACTTCGATTCCCAGTCAGGGCACATGCCTAGGCTGTAGGTCAGGCCAGGTCTCCAGTAGGGGGTGTGCAAGAGGCAACCAAATCCTTTGCCCATTTTTTAATTGGGTTGCTTGTCTTCTTAGAGTAGAGTCTTGTACAGAAGTTCCAAAGACACATGAAAAGATGCTCGATATCGCTAGCTATCAGAGAGAATTAAAACTACAATGAGAATTAAAACTACAACTGCTAATTAAAACTACAATGAGATACCACTTGACACCAGTCAGAATGGCCATCATAAACAAAGCAACAAACAGCAAGTGTTGGAGAGGTTGTGGAGAAAAGAGGACCCTAGTGCACTGTTGGTGGGAGTGCAGACTGGTACAACCACTATGGAAAACAGTATGGAATTTCCTAAAAAAGCTAAAAATGGATATACCTTTTGACCCAGCAATTCCACTGCTTGGATTATATCCGAAGAACCTTGAAACACCAGTCCAAAAGAACCTATGCACCCCTATGTTCATAGCAGCACAATTTACAATAGCCAAGTGCTAGAAGCAACTTAGGTGCCCATCAGTTAATGAATGGATCAAAAAACTGTGGCACATTTACACAATGGAATTCTATGCAGCAGAAAAAAAGAAGGAGCTCCTACCCTTTGCGACAGGATGGATGGAATTGGAGAGCATCATGCTAAGCGAAATAAGCCAGGCAGTGAAAGACAAATACCATATGATCTCACCTTTAACAGGAACCTAATCAACAAAACAAACAAACAAACAAGCATAATATAAACAAAGACACTAAATTTGAGAAGTCTGACAGTCACCAGAGGGGAGAGGGGAGGGAATTTCAGGGGAAAAGGGGAACAGTTTAGAGCAACAAGTATAGAGGACACATGGACAAAAACTAAGGGGGGGGTGGAAATGGGAGGAAGGTGGGGAGGGCTGGGGTGGTGGGCTGGGGGCAGGGTAAAAGAAAACTGTACAATATCAACAATTAAAAAAATACTGATAAAAAATAAAAAAAATTAATAAAAGAAAAAAAAGACCAGACATATTCTAATATCATTAAAAGTACATAAAATGGAAAAAAAAAAAAAAAAAGGCAACCACACAATGGTGTTTCTCTCCCTCTCTCCCTCCCTTCCCCTCTGTGTAAAATAAGTAAATAAAATCTAAAAAAAAAATTATGCTCACCAACAGAAACCCCAAACACATCCCTTTTCTAATTCTTTAACAGTACTTGGGATCCTCAGAACACTGAAAAAAAAAAAAAAAACAGCTACTGTTTACAACCCCAAAATTTTGTATATTCAGATTTCAGAATATTGCAACATCAAAGCAGAAAAATATTACCTGGAATGTGAACATGCTGTGTTCATTTTTGCACTTAGCAACTATTATGGAATGATTCCTGTGTGTCCAACTCTGTTCCAGGTTTCCAGGTGCCAGCATGTGGTGATGACATGGACATTCGCTTTGTGTATTTTTTTGTTGTTGTTGTTCTTGTTTTTGCTGGGCAACATATTTTGAATACTTTTTTTTATACCTAGGGGATTTCCTATAATAAAAAACACACTTCTCAGGTTAGAAGCCTAAAACTTGCTTTTCTTGCCAGCAGCACCCTGATCCAAGGCCCACCTGTGTAAGTAAAATGTGCTAATCAGATGCACTCACTCAAGCCCATGGTCCTGAAAGAAACTACAGGAAGCAAATACCAAAGGGGCTACTTTCCCAAATGGTTTACCTGTTAAATCAGAGCCTATAGCCAAGGAGTTGGGCTTCCAGGGATAGCGTGTCAACAGCATGTTGCCTGTGGTATCTGACTCAGATACAGTAGTGAGTGGTGGGGTTTTGGGAGCATCCCCACAGTGATGCTTCAGCAGTGCTCCTGATAGCTTTTCTTCCAAGCTTGGTAATCTTGTCCTCTGAGAGCCCATGAGCACCTACTAGCTTTTAAGATTTACTATTTTTTAAGATAACTATGGGTTCAATTCTTTTGCAATTGACAACCATGATTCATATAGATGAACAATGAAAAAAAGCCCCTGACCTTGGCATTCTAGGAGAGAGCACAGAAAAACTAGTAATCTGATCAGCATCAAATATAGAATAAGTCAAGGTTTCTTTTTTAAGGAACATAAGTAGAGGAAGAGGGGGTACTATTTTAGAAGACATGGCAGTAAGGTCAGAACTCCCAGAGAAGATGGCATTTAAACCTAAGTAAAATCTAACTGAAGAAAGGAAGGAAACTGTGGGAGTATCAGAGAAACCCTAAAAGCAAAGGTGCTGTGCTGAAACCTTGCTTTGAATATTTGATGAACAGAATAAAAAGTAGTGTGACTGACCTGAGTCAAGAGAAATATAGAAGAAATTGAGGTGAGTAATGGCCAGGGGCTAGAAGATGTGTTTGTAGACCCTTTTAAGGACTGAAAATGTTTTTGTGTGTGTGTGCATGTGTGTGTATTCATAAAATATGGAGAAATGTTTTTTGAATCTTTATTCAGCCCATTTCACAAAATCTTTAAAATAAACCTAATAATATCATGCCCATTAATCAATGCGATGGATTAGAAAGGTTAGTTTTTATACTTTTAATAAGTTAATAGAATTTTAAAATAGTTTTTACATTAAACAGATAATTACACAGTAAGATGCAATTTTGCATAAATTTTGAAGTTATAACAAGTGGCTGTAAAGAGAGTTTATGTTTGTGGACAGTTTAGAGTAAGTTTGCTGACTTCATTTGCTACAGGTCTCATGTTAATATCTTCCTCAGTTAGGTATAATGAGAAGGGAAAGTTTGAGAACTATACCAATAAATAATTCACACTCAAAAGAGTAAATGGGAATATAAATTAATGGGTTATTCACAAAGATTTACTTACCTTTTAAAAACAATGTGTTTTAGTAAAGAGTATAGACTTTCAAGTTATTCAATCCTGAACTTAAATTTTTCTCTGCCAGTTACTATGTGAAAATGGGAAAATTACTTTGATGCTCAGCAGTTAAATTTCCTTATTTGTCAAATTAGGGACAATAAATATATCACACAAAATTGTGATAAATATTAATTACATTAGGCAGCATCTCTAATGAACAAACTAAGATTCTTTCCATAAGTTTTCAAATTATACATGTTATTTTTAAAAATCCCTGTTCTTATTTGCTATCTACCTTGTTTCACAGCACAAGAGGTGCAAGAGAACTGCAAAGAGAAAAAGGTGCTTAGAATAGTATTTTATTCTAACAACAATAGGAAAAATGAAAGAGTTGTTTAACAAGAATCCTTTCTATGAGTTTCTATATCATAACATACATTGAGAGGTTCGTGCCTGTTGATAAAATCCATAGGTTTTGAGTGTGTGTTGAACTCGCCACCATCACCTTAGTGTTCCCTGTGTCTCCAAAGCACCTGGAGGTATAAAAGCTGATAGAACAAAATCAGCACACTTCTCTTCCCTGAATGTAGTATAGGAGTAAACTCAAGGTGTTGGTTTCTAATACAATTGGTATAACAGGCATTGTGAATTTTTAGAAATTTGAGCTCAGAGGTTTACATCAAGGACACACAATATTCCAGAATAAACTAGAAATTCCAATTTGAATATACAGGGTGGGGAAAATGTAGGCTTACAGTGGTTCATGTGGCAAATAAGACAATAATAAATAATAATGCAGGAATAAACTCTGTGTTTCAACTATTACAACTGTCAACCTACTTTTGCCCCACCCTGTGTTGTCCTTCCAGAACTGGACCCAACTAGAAATCAATACAAAGATACAACCATTAGGAATCTAAGGGATCCACAAAGATAAATGTAGAGAAGAGGTCATAATAAAAAAAACCCACAAAATTTAATTATATAATAAAACAATAGCAAATAGGTAACATACTACAGTACAGTAGGGGAAAGGTGAGGGACTATACATAAAGGGGACTTGGGTAAAACAGTGTGATTAGTAGGCTTTTCACAACAAACAGAGAATATTACTAGCACAAAGAGGACTTGGGGGAAAACATGGTCTTTGTTAATGAACCAGGTTTCTTGTTGCAAATAATCCTTAGCACAACACAGCACTAGGGAGCTATTAGTGGTGGGCTTGGGCAAATGTGTATGTGAACTTCCAGCAGGCATTGAAAATGTGTGTGGCATGAAGTTAGTGAAATGGAAGTAGTAACCTTATGTTGTAATGCAGAGTTCCCAATAATCTGGCATCATTACACGTGTGGGTTCAAATTCTGCCTCTTCCACTTAATTGATACATAGCTTTGGGCAAAGAGTCTTCATCTCTAAAGGGGACATAATAATTCCTCTCTCATAACACATATGAAAGAACTGGTTTATTTTGGGCGCATAGTACTAGGTATTTGAAATAATATCATTAGTGTAATTGATATTATTTTTAAAGGCCAATATGAACTTCTCTTCTTATAATCCTATATATTATCAAATATATATATCTCTGCAACTCTTTTGAAAACTTTAAAATAATATACATTGTCACAACATCATGGATGGAACTGGAGAGCATTATGCTAAGTGAAATAAACCAGGCAGTGAAAGACAAATACCACATGATCTCACCTATAAATGGAACCCAACCAACAAAACAAACAAGCAAGCAAAATACAACTAGTGACACTGAAATAAAGAACAAACTGACAGTTACCAGAGGGGAGAGGGAGAGGGATAATAGGGGATAATAGGGGAAGGTCCATCAAGGAACATGTATAAAGGACACATAGACAAAGACAAAGGGGTTAGGTTTGAGGGTGGGAGGTGGGGATGGGTGAGGTGGGGGGCTATGGTGGGGAGAAAATGAAGACAACTGTGCTTAAGCAATAAAAATAATATAAAAAATTAAAAATTAAAAAAGTGGGAGGAGGAGAGAGGGAGAAAAGGTACAGAGAATAAGTAGCATATGCAGTGGTTAGAAAATAGACGGGAGGGCGAGAATAGTGTAGGAAATGTAGAAGCTAAAGAACTTATGATACATGGACATGAACTAAAGGGGGAATGTGGGTGGAAGGGGGTATGCAGGGTGGAGGGGAATGATGGGGGAGAAATGGGACAACTGTGATAGCATAATCAATAAAACATATTTAAAAAAACTTAAAATAATATACATTGTTAGATGATACTGTATTCCTCTACCCATTTTTCAGGAATTAAATAATAAGTGAGGTGTTCAAGATTAATATATAACCATATTATTAGCTCTTTTTATTTCTAAGTAAAACATGAATCATCAAGAACATCAAACTATAAGGCCTAAGGAAAGGATGTAGTCTTAAGTCAAAAGAAGCAATTGCCATTGTTTCTGCATGATATACTGTTTTAAATTCGTTTCACTTAAGGTTTAAGTTAAGTACCATGTATTTTCTTTTCCATAAGCAGAGAGAAGCTATCTGGTGCCCTCATTGTCTAGCAGTACCCAGACATTTCAGGAGATAATCTAGACACAAAAGATCTTTACCTGAAGTTTAATTGGTCTCTGTTTAAAAAGTGAGTTCAAACCTGTCAAATTCAGAGGGAAGTTTCTCTCTGGAGAACTTAAAGGGTGGTGGTGCTAAAATGTTTAGTCTCTAAAAGGTTTCAGGCCTGCAATTTTTTCATCAGCTTTCTCAGAGCATAGTGGAATTTTATAATTTCATAGCTCTAGCTCAGGGTCACTCTCTCTAATATGTTCTGTGGGTCCCGTTTTCGATCCATCAACCTCCCTGTCAGTTTGTGCCCAGGCACTGAGGATCGCTGCTAGGTTGACCAATGTTCTCAAGATTTAAATTTGGAGAGAGTACACAGGTCCTAGATCCAGTTGCCTTTTCCTGCTCTTAATCAAATGCTAAAAAATAATATTTAGCTTATCAGTTTATATAGTTCATTAAATACTTTTTCTACCCTAATTGACTGGGGAAAAATCATATATTTTTTAAATTTTTTATTGTTGTTCGATTACAGTTGGCCCCATTTTCCCTGTATTACTCTCCCCTGCCCTGCACACCTCCACCTGCCACATTTAATCCTCCCCCTATTGTCTTTGTCCATGGGTCCTTTATACATGTTCCTTGATGACCCTTCCTCTTCTCCCCACCATTATCCTTGTCCCCCTCCCCTCTGGTTACTGTCAGTTCTCTAATTCCATGTCTCTGGTTCTGTTTTCCTCATTAGTCTATTTGTTCGTTAGATTCCACTTATAGGTGAGATCATATGTTATTTGTCTTTCACCACCTGGCTTATTACACTTAGCATAATGCTCTCCAGTTCCACCCACACTGTCAGGAAGGGTAGAATGTGAGTCTGGATTTAAAAAGTGGAGCCACCCTCCATATCGGTTTACTGAATATGCAGCAGGAATGGCAGCCCATGTGAAAACTGAACAACAAACAAACAGTGCAGTTGGTCAGCTTAATTCCACTGCCCACAACCATTTAAGCAAGTGAAGAAATGAAATTGTTTTTGCTGACACTGAGGCAACAATGGCAACTGGCAACGGTGTGAAAGCAGAGTCAGAATTCTGGCCTTTGAAAACTTGCTGGCATTTAGACATCCATTGAAAACAATTTCACTTTTCCATCAAAAGATGTTTCTTTCTAGAGCTACAAATGGCCCAAGGCTGGACAAAGTACTTTGTCCTAAAGGATTATTGCCCCGAACTGGAGAAATAACTATCATTTTGAGATCATTGGTGCAGTAGTAGTAGAGTTCTTTTGCAGAGGAAGAAAGTAACAAGAGCCGCAGGTAAAGAAAAAAGAACAGCCAGGGCAGCATTATTGGGCTGTGTCGACCCAGTTAGCACAAAGCAATAGTTTTAAAGGTGTTTTCTACTTGTTCAGGTAATCATCTTAACTCATCCAACTTGCAGATTGGACAGTTTTCATAACAAATTGCCATTTGAACAGCACTGCTTACAGGAAGAGCACAGTCAAGATGCTAAGGAATAGGGGGGAACTCAACTATTCAAACTGCTCCTCTGCCCACCTTTCTTGGGGCGTGTGGCCATGCTCTCTGCATTCTGAAGGCTGCCAAGTTGGGCAAGTCACAGTGCATGTTGCATTGTGTTAAAATTAGGTTAAAATGTTTGAAACTTCCTCAGCTTCATGGCCAAGGGAAAATGCACTTGACCATGAGAAACGAGATGGCATAGTTTGAATAAGCAGCCTACAAAAGTTAGGCAAAATATTCAAGATTCACAACCCACTAATCTCATGGGAATTATACAGCAGTGCTCATGGAAAGAAAAACCTAGTGTGAAACACTTTGCAATGCTTTTCACCTTGATTTGACATATATCTCCGGAAACAAACTCTGGGGGGTGGGGCAGGGGAAATAATTGAGGGAACTTGAAGAAACAGCCTAAAACCTTCATAAATAATCTACCCACTCTGAAAAATCAACAGGTTCTTGGTTTTAACGTTGGGCAATGTTCTTGTCTAGTGAATAGGTACATACTGATATACCTAATGGCTGAAAACTTTCTCAATCATCAGTTAATTATTAGTGCACAGTAGATGTGAGACCCATTTTGATGTTAGCTAGAAGCAGTGTTTACTCCTCAACATACTACCAAGAATTCCCCATTAAATTGCCCCTCATTTGCCTTTTATTTAAATATTCTGAATAAATGCTACAACAAAAGAAAAGTTGTTCATTCCCATTTTACCCTAATGGTGGCTGTTCAAGAACAGGTCAGAGTAGTTGCCAGGTCTCAGACTTCTGTGAAATCAACCTCTTGCTGTTTCTCATTTTATTTTTTAAATGAAGAATGGCAGCAAAAACGTGTGGCCTAAGCTTGATGAAGGCAGCAAGAGGGAGAAACAAAATCTTAATGCTGGGCGCTCGTCCTGACTCTCCATGATGTTTCTGGGCATCATTACGCTTTCACATAAAACATAATAATCTAGATTAAAAAGGGACCTAAAGTCCTTTCGAGCCATAAAATGTGATGAGTTTTTATTAAACTTTGATCACCTTTGTATGTATAGGAAACAATAATGTCTCGCATTTTGGAAGTTCTAGAGTTTTCAAAATTTTATTGATGTTCCCACAGTTCACCTTTATTTTAAAGATAACCATTTTTAAATTACACTAACATGGATTAATAGCTCACTTATACTCCAATAGAGAAAAAATCATAAAAAGGGGAAAAATTAAGAGAAATGCTTTGATATATATGTATATAGCAATGTATATATAGATATCATACAGTTCTATATATCTATACAGAGATAACTAAATCAGAATATACAGCCGATTAGAAAACAGGATGAAAATAATATTATAAAATTTCAAATGTACTAAATTATATAAAAGAAGAACTACTGACTTACAAGAAGTAAATGAAATTGTATGATGCATGAAACTGCATTCACCTAGCAGTGTCACCTATTTTTGCTGAGAGGCTCACATTGATTTAATATTGACCAGACCAATGCTGGAAGAAGAATATGTTGGCCTGATATTCACAGAACCTGAGGCAAAAAAAGTATGCCCTTATATTTTAATAAGGAGAGGTAAGGAACAGTCCCTGTAAGCAAAAGTGAATGATAAATGGAAGCTAGACTGTAATGGAAGGAGAGAAAATACAAATTGATTTGTTACTGTATAAGACACAATTTCAAGAGCAGCATAGTTGATGGCTCTATTATATGAGTTGTCTAAAGAGAAGCTGTAAGGAACTTTGGGCTTGGATCAATCTATTGGGGTTTGAAGTAGGGAGGAAAGGCTAGTGAATTACCTAGTGATTCATTTCTGTCCCTTAGTTTCCTTTGGTCCAAGCCTACTTCATGAGTTAATTTCCCCGTACTTCTAGGCTGTGTCACCCAGGCTCTCAGGACAACTATGGAGGAAATGAGGGCTTCCAGAGGTCCCGTCTACCTCAGGCTGGTTCGGGGCATTCCTCCAAGATTTTGTGTACGTGTGTGTTGGTGGAGGAGACTTGGTCTGTGACAGGTGTGGTGGCAATGAGGCAATGGCAATGACATAGGCTTTATGATCGAGGTAATAGAAAGAGTCATCCCTAAGACCATTTAGGCCAGGAAGCAGAGTAAACTGCCAAGACCTGAGGCCAGGTAAGTTCAAGTAGATTCAGAAGGCAGAAACTCATACTCACTACTCATCTGAGTATGAATATTCTTCATACTCATGAATGACCTTTAGATCTCACAGAACACTCCATTGAAATCTTCTGGGAAAAGAAGTGTAAATCCAATTCTTTACATGATAGTTCAGTCTCCTAAAGAGACTTAAAAAGGTTTAGAAAACAAAGCTGTATTCAAACTATTACAGGTGGTACAGAATCAATGTTTATTATCATCCTTCTTCATTTAAACTTTCAGGTCATCTCTTACCCTCTACCTGCACTTCAAGGCCATGGTTGCTTATTCTAGGTGCCAGCACAGCATTCATTCATAACAGGTTTGAGGCCTTAACTTACTTTTGTTGGATCATGGCTGCTTAAAAGTTTTATTGACAATTATCACTGGGCATAGAAGCATCAAAAGATGCACCAGTGACCCTCCCAGGGTACAGACATACTCCACTTTGCCTCCATTGTGTAAGGACAAATGTATCCAGCCTTACACTCCCGGCCCATAACCTTTAGTTAGGGTCCAATCCTACATTCTGTTCCCTGGTTCATGTTGTCATATATTAACCAGGTCTTTAATTTCTTTGACATGTATGACTTTTCTCCCCAGAGTGCAGCCTATTCAAGTCTTACAAACAAGCAAAACTCAAAAGTGATCCCAGAGTCAGCACTTTTTCAATGATCCTCAAACATAAAAATAAGATACTCATAAATAAGATAATTATAGTTGCTGCTTCAAAGAAATATCATCCTTATCTCCTTTTTGTCATGTAAAGCTTTTTTTATAACCCAGATAATTAGAACCATAATAATCGTTTGGAACTGCCCTGCCTGATTTCAGAAGTTGTAACCCCCCATGGCTAAGGCTGAGTAAAGAGACCTTGGGACCATAAACCACTAAGGAGACAAAGCTTATCTCCCTGCAGGGGCACTGCCTCTGCCCCCTTTCACTTCACCCTGCTTGCCCTGGGCAGATGACTGGTTAGCCAATGATGGGTAAGATTCCTCAAGGGAGGGATGATCTTTGACAGGCATGGTCACAAAGGGGCCCTCAGGGAAGGATTTGGGGGGGACTATAGAAAAAGTGGGTGATGGACCCTCACCCTTCAATTTTGACATAGCCTGAGTCCTCATTCTGTCTGTGAGAAGTTTCCTAATCTCTTGGCTGCTTACTTCCTCTGCCCAACTTAAGCCTGAAACAATGCCAGAGGTGGGTGTGCTGGAAGGAGTGGGTTCCCCGGGGGGATCAGGCCTAAGAAAGAATGCATAAAATCTGTGAAACCTGCTTTGCTAATACCCTCAATTTAAATAATAAGGGTCCAAGCATAGAATGAGTTTGTTGCCCCAAAGTTTTATGGTCCTTTAGTTATCTGAACCTAACTCAAAATAAACCCTCATAGTTCTTTGAATGTTATCTTTTGTTTGATCCTTACTGCCTGACAATGATTGATGAACTTTACCTGTATTCCTGTGCAAACTGAACCCAATAAAAGCCCATTGAGGAACAGGTTCCTGGCCCTTCTCCTTTGAGAGATTGGTCACCTTTCCTCCCCATGCAGATCAGCAGATCATGTCTTGGTAGAATTATTCTCATCCATGGCAGACGGGGGGCTGGAGGGGGAGGCTCTGTGGGCAGATTCCCCCCCCCAAATAATATATATTTTATCAAGAGTATAATTTTCTTCTACTTTAAAGTATAAAGCTGGTCAAACAAAACTGATAATATTAATCTCAGTTAAGTTAGTTATTTTAATATAGAAAGATGGAAAAGGGAGTCATTATTCATCACTTTAGTGAGTGATACACGCCATCTGTTATAACCACATAGGAATAGACTCTCAAGTGAAACATTTTCACATTTCTTCCAAAACCCAAGGTTCTTCGTATCCAATAGTTTGTTATCCTCACTTCCCTCTGGGTTACATAGTCAATTGACATTTAAGCATAATAGAAGAAAACACTAAAATTTGATTGTGAGTATTTTATTTATTTATTTATTTATTTATAATTGTTGTTCAAGTACAGTTGTCTCCATTTTCCCCACCACTCCCCCCACCTCCCCCATCCCTGCCTCCCATCCCAGATCCTACCCCCTTTGGCTTTGTCCAGGTGAATATTAAAGTGCAAGGTTTCCTGTGAATGGGGAGAGATTTCCTATAGAATGTCTATTCCTAATTCTAATCCCAACATACTATAAAAAAGAACACATTACTACTACTAAAACATGTACTTTCAGTAGAGAAAAAATAACCTTCTACATATTCAGGAAAAAGTAGTTACAATTCTAAAGTGGAAAAAGTAGGGTTTTTAAATAAAAGGTACCTAAATTTGAATCTTGTACTTTGCAGCCACAGCGAGTTACACAATCTCTCTAAACTTCAGCTTCCTTACCTTAAAATGGATATACTAATACTTAACTGGCAGGGTTGTTGAGGTATTTAATTTGATTCATCAATATAAAGACTATAAAATTGTAGATATTCAGTAAATAATAAACATAATTGTTATTAATATTTTAAAATCCTCATATATATTTGATCTTCATATATAATCTTCACACACATATATTTGTTTAAAAATAACCATTACAACTGGAAAATTGAAATGCATAGAGATCTGTTACTCTACTTCTAACTTTGTACATCTGTATAAACTGATTTTTCTGCTTGGAATAAAATTAAAAAGAGGAAGAGTATCAGAATGAAAAGGAAGAGAAGAAAGAAGAGAGAAGATGAAGATGGCTCAGCTTCAGAATATTTTATGTAACATGATATTTAAGCACCCCATTCAATCCCTTGAAGAGGCAGTCGGTAACTTCTGGTCTATGGCTTTTATTCATGCCTAGGCAAGTATGTATCTTGCCTGTATGCAGTGATAATTAAATTCAGTGATAATTATAATCAATAATAATTAAAGTTTGTTTTCAGGTTCCTCAGAACTCTATTTTTAAAAATTCTTTATTGGTGATACATTACAGATGTCCCCATTGTCCCCCACTTTGTCTCCAACTCACCCCCACCCCTCTTTCTTCTGGCCATCACCACACTCTGCTGTCTGTATCCATGAGTTATGCATGTGTGTTCTTTGGCTAATCCCTTTACTTTCTTTATTTTAGTGTTATTTCTTAATCCAGACTAGACCTCTCCCACCTATTCTCAGAATATTTAGGTCTTCTCCACTTAAATTCTGATCTCTTGAAAATACTACTAATGTTTATATATTACCATTCTCAGATATATTCATATTTGAGGTCTATTTCTAATTAGGGAATGTTGGGTTAGGGATATTATAAGGAATAGAATAAGGATATTACAATGAAGATATGAAAAAGTACGGGATCTCAACCATCAATCGGGAGGGGTGGGTGTGCTCCTGTGAGCAGAGCCCATCTCGTGGCCCTCCACCTGTATAGAACAACATCACAGAGATGCTTAGCACACTAAGAAAGTAGCCATTGGTAAATCTGGCTATGCAAGAGGGTATCTTTTTTGTTGAATACTTGTTTTCAGACTTCTTTACAAAATTAGGTATAAAGTTCAACACAAAAAATATCACTTTCTCAGTTTATTTCTTGAATCAGCAACAATTTGTGAATGTTTGGAAAGCATTTTAAAATGTGTTATTTATTGCAGATAAACTCATTAAACATTGACAGCAGGAAAAAAAAAAAAACGGCTTTAAAAATGTCTTCAAAAAACACAAACCACAAATACCGAATAGGCAAATCCATTCAGCTTGTATGTGGTAGCTCAAGACACGGCCCCTTCCACCACCTGTGATAAATGCTGGCCAGAAGGAATGTGTTTTGGAAATGGATTGTAACTCCCTCCTTATGTCATTTTGGGAGCAGCTTCTTGTCCTGTGACTGCTTCTGAACCTCTTCTTTCTGCAGGTACATACTAAGGCATGTAGTTTAGAGTCGCATGTAGGACACATGCCTCCTTTGTCTGGGACTCCTTAAAAGCAGGCAGTGCGGGCCTGCTTTGCTGACCTGCCACCTTTGGTGCCTCCGGTCATGTCGTAATAAAATGGCATGCCCACAGCTGCTCGTCCTCCGGATGATTTCCTTTTCAGAATATCACAAACACAAGTGCAGCATACTTACCCAGTTTGGAGCTCCTGTGTTAGAGCTTTCAAAACCCAACAATTTTTGAAATTTCTTTTTTGATGGTGCTGGTGATGGTGATGTTTATGTATCTGTGTGTGTGTTTTAAATTTTAACTAGCTTTGAAATTCTTGTACTTTTATGACAGAAAGTACAGTCTTTTCATGTGGAGTTTCATCAGTCTATGTGTAAAATACTAATGAGAGGGTAAAACAACTTTACAGGTTCCCAAGAAAAGGAAATCATGAAATAAATTCACTATTTGATTCTAAGAGGTACCGCAGCCTCGTTGAAATAACAAGGAAATTATACCTTTTCCAAAGAATAAAAAGCTTAAAGCGGCTTAAAAATAGCCCTGAGCATACATATGGCAACAAAGGTGAAGGAATGGAGGCTCAGTATCTCCCTTAGCGCTGGGCAATTTGCAGTCATTGGCCCCCACACACTTTGTTTCTCTAGTGGCTCCATGGAATCTAAAGATATCCTCCAAAGTGCCTGCTGTTTTCACACACGATCAAGCCTCCTCCTAAAATAAGCAATCATTTTCTTTTCTTAGCAAACATCACAAGGGCCCTCATGAATGTAAGCAATCATCTCAGGGGGACAAGAAAGGCTTTCAATTTGCCATGGGTGGGTTAAGCGAAAAGTTGCTGGAACTCCCAGTCCATTAAGCAGCTGTCTGTAGACTAAGGAGCAGGTCAATAGCAAAACCAAACCCCGTGCATATACAAACAAATTTACAAGTGCCAGTTGAGAGACATTTTCAAGGGAAATAATATCTTCTTTGGTCTTCTGGGAGAAGCTGAAAAGTAAACCAAGCATTTGAAACAAATATTCTGTACCAGAAAATAGAGAAAATGGCATAACATCTAGTTCATGATAGAATCTGTAATAAAATAATGACTGAAATAGTTTCTACCCTCCTCATATCCCACAAATACATATCCACATTTTCCCTCTCTCCCCCCTACCCTCCTCCCTTCTCTCCCTCTCATCGTTGATTTCAAATTTATTGGATGATTTTACTATCATAATTACCTTCCCAGCTGCATTTGGTAGTAATATAAGTATCAGAATGTACTCCCTGAATGCATACTGATTCTGTGAGCCTACTGTGAGACATGAGGCCTCTATTCTAAGAGGGCTGGGCAAAGGAGGACAAAGGGGAAAAATTGGGACAACCGTAATAGAATACGCAATAATGAAAACAAGAGATTTTGAAAATGGCAATTCTTTCTTAATTTTATTGTCAATTTCATGCAATTTTATATTTAATTTTGTTACACATATCTCTTTATACAATTATTTCAAAAGCCTATATATAAAAATAACTTATAAAGCCAAATTGAATTTCTAGTTTATCCATAGTGTCATTTTAGAGATGCTAAACTTCATTTTTAAAATCTTTCTTTAAATCAACTTTATTGAGGTAGGGTTTACATACAATTAAATACACTCATTTTAAGTATAAGGTTCAATACATTTTGACAAATTTACATACCCAAGTAGCCACTGCCACAGTCAAGGTACAAACATTTCTCTGACCACAAAATGTTCTCTTATGCTTTACTCCTGAAGCCCCTTCTCAACCCTAGTCTCAGGGAACATCTGATCTGGCATCTTAAATAATATATTAGATATCTCTTTTCCAGACGTTTATATGGGTAAATAACATAGTGTGTACTCTCCTGTACCTGACTACTTTGGTTCAACGTAATGACTGTGAGATGGATTCCTGTCATTGTTAACACTTCATTGTTCCTTTATGCTGAGTAAGCTTCTGTTGAGTCGTTTATATATTTTTCAGCTGATGGACATTGTTTGTTTTCATCATTTGCTATAATAAGCAACCTAGGTGCCCATCAGTTAATGAATGGATCAAAAAACTGTGGTACATTTACACAATGGAATTCTATGCAGCAGAAAGAAAGAAGGAGCTCCTACCCTTTGCTACAGCATGGAAGGAATTGGAGAGTATCATGCTAAGCGAAATAAGCCAGGCAGTGAAAGACAAATACCATATGATCTCACCTTTAACAGGAAGCTAATCAACAAAACAAACAAACAAGCATAATATAAACAAAGACACTGAATTTGAGAGCAGTCTGACAGTGTCCAAAGTGGGAGGGGAGGGAATTTCGGGGGAAAAGGGGAACGGTTTAGAGCAACAAGTATAAAGGACTCATGGACAAAAACTATGGGGGGTGGAAATGGGAGGAAGGTGGGGAGGGCTGGGGTGGTGGGCTGGGGCGGGGTAAAAGACAGAAAACTGTACAATATCAACAATTAAAAAATACTGATTAAAAAAAATTTTTTAAAAAAATAAAATGAGAACAAACAAAAAAAAATAAGTAAAGCTGTTATGAATGCTATGAACATTCGAGTACTCATCTTTGTGGAAACATGTTTTTTCATTTATATAGAGTTAATGAATACTTTCTCTGGTGATTTACGTTGTGACTTTGCCAAACATTTGAATTTTTCCACATAAATTTTTCCATATCTTGATTTGTAGTTTAATTCTATTATATTAATAGGAATCACTTTGTAGGATTTTAATTTTTACCATTTTTGAGGCTTGTTTTATGGCACAGAACATGATCAATCTCCTTACAAGCTCCATGTTTGCTTGGAAATAATTTGAATTCTGCTTTTATATAGGGAGTTTTCTATAAATATCAGTTTGAACGATTTGGTTGATACTGGCATTTAAATCTCTACTTTTAGAGATTTTTCAGTTTAGTTTTTTTATCCTATCTATTACTACTGTAAAAAGAGTGTTGAATTCTTCAAATATAACTATAGATTTGTCTATTTCTTCTTTTAGTTCTATCATATTTAATGCATTAAAAACCTCTATTATTGGTTCTATATATATTTAAAATTTTTATGTCTTCTATGAAATATTTATGAAATGTCCCTTTATCCCTTGCAGTAGTTTATTTTGAAGCATGCTTTATCTAATATTAATATAGTCCTCTAGCTCTTTTATTTAGTATATGGCATGGTATATAATTTTCTACTTTTTTGTGTTTAACCTTTTATACTTTTATGTTTCAAGTGGACTTATATTATTGACAGCTTATTTTGGGTCTTGCTTTTTTAAAAGTATATTTTATTAATTATGCTATTATTGTTGTTCCATTTTTTCTCCCCTTTATTCCTTCTCCTTGCATTTCCCCTCCCTCCAAATCCCTCCCACCTTAGTTCATATCCATGAGTCATACATACAAGTTCTTTGGCTTCTCCATTACCTATACTATTCTTAACTTCCCCCTGTATATTTTTGCACCTACTAATTATACTTCTTATTCCCTGTAACTTTTTCCCCATTCTCCTCCCACCCCACCCCACTTATGACCCTCCACATGATCTCCATTTCAGTGATTCTATTCCTGCTCTATTTGTTTTTTATCCAATATGACAATCCATATACCACTTCATCAGAATATTTAGACCATGTAAGTTTAAGGCAAAATGATAATGCTACAGGCTAGGCAAAATAACAGGCCCCCAGAGATGTCCACATCCTAATCCACAGGACCTGTGAATGTTAGGTTACATGACAAAGGAGATTAAGGTTGCAGGTAAAACTGGGTTATCAATGGATCATAAAATAAGATTAGCCTAGGTTATTTGGGTGGCCTTAATGTAATCACAGAGTTCTTAAGACTGGGAGAGGGAGGCAGAAGAGAGGAAGGCATCTGGCAGTATGAGGACCTGGCCCGATGTTGATAGAGGAAAGGAGCTGCAAGCGAAGGAATTTGGATAGCCTCTATAAGCTGGAAAAGGGAAGGATGTGGACCCTCCTCTAGAGTATCTAGACGGAGCTCAGCCCCTTAACTACTTTTATTTAGACCACTTCAACCCATTTCAGAGTTTTGATGTCTGGAATTGTAATAAATTTGTATTGTTTAAATCACTAAATTTATGGTGATTTATTATAGTGGTGAAAAGAAACTTTCATAGACAGTGCTCAGCAAACAGAATTTGTTGGGCCAGAACACTTTGTCATAACCAAGGGTATGTGGGAGGAAGTGATATAGGCCACTTCCAAGTCTTGCCATCTAGAACATCTCATGGCACCTTCCACCTCTCTCTACCTCTGTTGCTGGGACTTTTGTGGCCCTGTGTCTCAGATATCATAGTTACGGATAGAAGTGGCTTGGCTTCATGAACCACCATTTGCAGGATAACCATTTAGGATAGCTGCTTATCCAATGTAAGATGAGCAAGAAATAAACCTGGGTTTGGTAAGGCATTGACAAAGAGAAGTATATAACCTTATCCTATTCTTTTGTTTTGTTTTGTTTTGTTCTATTTTTATTTATTTATTTTTGGAGAGAAGGGAAGGGAGGGAGAAAGAGAGGGAGAGAAATGTCAATGTGTGGTTGCCTCTCATCTGGCCCCCACTAGGGACCTGGCCTGCAACCCAGGCATGTGCCCTGACTGAGAATCGAACCTGTGACCTGCTTCGCAGGTCCGTGCTCAACCCAACCTTATCCTATTCTTATCCTAGAAGTATATGTTCTTATTTTGTTAAATCAAAATGATCAACAATTGCAACTTTTATTATCTGTATTTGTATAATTCTGTCCAACTGTGTATATAAGTAAGAGTTTTTAAATAGTAATTTTTTAAAATTGTGCAATTTCTACTTTATTTGCTTAGGGCAGCTAGAATCCAAAACAACTTGCAGTTCATCCTGGGAAACCAAGCTAAAACTAAACAAAACATTTAGATAACAATCAAATTTAAAGGGGGGGTTAAAAATGAACAGTAGTGAGATAAAGTTTTTAGTTAAACAGATAAGAAATAATGTCTGCATTGGTGACCTGAACTCTGACTAAACCACTCAAAGCCTCAGTTTTCTTATGTATTAACTGAGATAATATTTGTATCATCCTCAAATTCCTAAGAAAATTTAAGATATAATGGATATAAAGTTCTTAGCATACAGTAAGCATCTCCACAAACAAGTGAAAGGGTAGTAGCCATCATTTTCTACCTTGTGTACTCTAGGAGAGTCGCAGAATTTCCATAGAAGTTAGGTCCTAATTTCTTAGCCACAAGGATCGAAATTTAAAGTAGTGACCATAGAATGGAGAAAGGTAGAACTCTAAAAGTAAGGGTGATATGTGTGTGTCAAGGGAAGGACATTGGAAGAAGTAAAAGAAAATATTAAAAGTAGATGCAAAGGTAGAAAGCATAAGCTTTGAAGCAAGAAAAACGTAGTTTCAAGTTATCTTCTGTGACTGTGGCCAGTTATTATTTATCTTCTCCAAGCCTCAAGTTTATTATCTGTAAGTGGGAATTATATCTGTTTTGGGATTCTTAGGATAATTAAAGTAGTACACACACACACACACACACACACATATATATGCATATATATGTATATTCTACTTTATATATAATTTATATGTAAATATATAAAATTATATATATTTATATATTTGTAAAATATAAATACATAAATATATTTATAAATTAAATATAAATATATTTACATATGTTAAATATAAATACATATTTATGTAAGTATATAAATATATATGAATACAAATTTATATTTATATAATATATATAATTTATATTTATAAATAAATATATATTTACACATTTATATATAAAGTAGTATATAAATATGGAATATATATACATGGAATACATGTTTGGAATATATACATATACAGTACATTTATATGTAAAGCAAAATATTGCACATAATCTAATATGTCTGTGCATGCTGGGTGCTCAGTGCTTTACATGGATTACTAGACATTTATAGATAAATGCTGTGCAAGGCCTTACAAACTAGGAAGAGAAATTAAATCCTATAATTTCAATGGGTAATTCTCATTTGTACAAATTGATTTGTCATATCATCATGGGGAACAACTTTATTATAGATAACAAAAAGGAGATTTTAGACAATTATACAAATAAAATGTGAATATTTATAATTGATAAATGAATATAATTCTGAGAAATAACATAGAAAAGTGAAAGTCAAAGTTGCAAAGATGAAACTTTTCATTTCATCATCTGGAATACACTCATGTACACACAAAGACATATAAATGCAACCACATGTTAGAACCTTCAATATGTAATTTGGCAGATTCAAAAGTATACAGATTATATTTAGTGGGCATGTGGACATGGTATGTAATAACCAAACTAGTTATAATACAAAGTAAACAATGATATTAAAATAAGCACAAATCAAATCATAGATAGAGAACAGGCTGACAACTCTGAGGGGGTGAGGGGGTGAAGGGATTGAGCACAATGAAAAAAAGAAACCAGAAAGAACCTTTGTTACTCGCCAGCAATATTCTGGAAAGAAGTCAATAAGGTGTGAGTTTATAAATGGGGTTAATGTACATCCCCCATTAATAATACACAATTAAGAGATGAATATAAGTAGGAGACCCAGTGTATTTCATCTTTGAAAACTTTTGCAACTGATACGTTTGTTCACCTGAATTTAAGATTTCTATGTTAACAAGCATGAGAACTTAGAAAATACTCTATTGCTCACTCCATGGACTTGCAAATGGAATATTGTATATGTAGAAATGTGAAATTATTCTTTAGAGTCTATTCCTTTGTGATTAAGTTTTACCTGGAAATTATGCCCCAACCTCAGGAGAAATATTAGAATCTTTATTAGGATCTAATAAAGACTTCAGAATCTTTAAGCATTATATTCCTATTATAATTTTACTTGACAAATCAATTAAGCATTGTTCACTTAATATGTACTATAGAAAGAGCCTATAATTTTTATTTTTCCTAATGGATTATTTGTAATAAAAATAATAAATTTTGTTTGAACAACATCATTATTTATTTGTATAATATAAAGAAGAAGTAAGTTGAAAGTTAAGTAATTATTTGCCATCAAACTTTTAGAGATCTCTCTACCTAAATTGTAGAATTCTTCATTCTTCAGGATGAGTAGCAAAGAGACCTTCATGAAGGGCAATTCCATTAGCTCTCTGGGTTATGACAGTGTTAATGGGGCCAGGGATATGATGCTAAGTTCCTAAGCCGTTTCTTCACAGACTTTTGGCATTGCCTCACAAACCACCACCTATTGAATTAAAAGTCTTTATTACTCCAAGAAGCACATATTTGTCACAGGGATAAGGAGAGCAAAATAATCCAGTAAAAATAGGAACTTTTCCTAAGAATCTAAATGCATTTCTTATAACTCATAGCAAGATACCATTCTTAAAATCTGGTTTTTCAATCATATACATTGTTGAGGGGAAAAAAACGGAGATTTCTGAGTTCAAAAAGCAGGACTTGGAACATCAAAAAGATATGGGCCAATAGGTAATACTTAGATGACAAAATAAAGATGTTTAATGATTCAAAATCTGGCTTTCCTTCCCTGCAGTGATAAAGTAGACTGGCTGGCGGGATGAGGGACAGCTGGGAGCTGAAGAGCAAGCGTGAAAGACTGTGCTGAAAAAGTTGAGAAATGATCTCATTACTACTTGATCCCACCAGTTCCATCTGTGACAAAACTTGATAACACCATGATTCAGAAAACAGAGCTCCCTGCAATGCACACTGTGAAAGATAACACATTCCACCAAGTTCTTTTCTGATAACATAGAGACAAGACTTTGAAAAGCAGCTGTGTGCAGACTTCTATGCTGATAGGCTAATGTCCATTGAACTTATTAAATTATTAATGAATTTAAAAACTAAAAGAAGACTTACAGCTGAATATACAGATTATGTATCATAGAAAGGTGCACCTGAAACCTATATGGTCATATGAAAATTAAATTAAATTAAATTAAATTAAATTAAATTAAATTAAATTAAATTAAAACATAAGGAAATGACTTATAGCTGATGACTTCATAGGCTGAAGAACTTCAAGTTTGGAAGAAAACTAAAAATCACTTCTCAATTATTTGTGTAATGTATGTCAACAGTAAAAGCTAGTTTTCAGCCCTTCTTTTCCAAAGATGAGACTAAAAGAGACATACAAGCTGCCCATTTGCTAACAAGGGGGCCGAGAAGAAGCAGTAAAATATAAAGGTGAAGTTTCCTCCTCCCAATGAAACTTATTTTATGGATGTGGTTTTCACATGTGGATTTTTGGTTGGAGAAAGATGATAAACACTTTTAGAATAAATACATTGCTGTGAAATCACTACCAACCACCACCCAGAACTTCAAGTCAGGGTGGAAAATGGAGCCAGAACGATGGCCCCCCAATCCTCCTAATCACACACGCAGTTTTGTGTTTGAGGAAGAAGGAGGAGGGAGTGGAAGGAAATCACAGGGAAAGAAGGAGAACCAAAGGGAGGAAAAGGAAAAGGAAAATGTGCAAAAACCAGAAAATGGGAGTTTGAGGCTGCGTTTGATGGCTGCCTCTGCTCCTCTGGTTGCACACACCCATCTCTTTCCTGGTCTCAGGAGTTCTAAAGATGCTAGATACAAGCAGCGATGAGATAATGCCAGACGATCATTTTGGTAATTCATCAGGCCTGTAACAAATCCCATTTTCAATATCATCATATTACCTTTTACACTCACTGTTGCCAACCTGGAGTGCAATGCAGATGGCAAGACCCTCTGAGAAAGCACTTTGTTCTGTGGCTTAATGTTTCAAAATGAACATGTATAATGAATCAGGCATAACACATAATTGCAGCTTATTTACTGTATTTAGCATTGAATAGTTCATAACCAGATGCAAGCCTCTGAAATAAACAGGAGAGCCTCATACTAGGCACACGTCTCTACAAGTGTTGACCTAAATTTACAAACCATAAGCACTTTTGAATAGAAATGCTATTAGATATTTGATTACAGTGACAAAAAAAATCATTGCTCTAATGAAATGTTTCAAAAGTTCCATCAGGCTAAAGCTAGACAAGACTAGGAATACAAAATTTTTCGGCTCTGGCTGTTTTATTTAATTATTTCTCATTAGAAAAAGGAGGAGTAAGAGTGGCAACACATTTCTGAAAGGTGTTTACAAAGCATACATCAGCAAAAGAGCTAACAAATTCTAATTACCTTGTAAAACATTAGAGGTTTGTATCTTACTCAACTGTTATTCAACATAAAACAATGTTCATAGTCAAAGGAAAAGTCATCCTTAAGCCTTTTATCAGAAATTCTCATACTGTCATTTAGACACACTGGCCAGCACGCCTTCTTAAGATTGCCTTACAAAGCAGATGCAAAATTCTAGGCTATCTTGAAACAGGGTTAAAAGTGATTTGGGTTTCATTCCAAAAACATATACCTCACGGAAATGGATTCCTGACTCTTGCCATATGTTTGAAAATAGCTAAACATGAGAATAATCCCATCACTTTCATCCACCTCACACTCATAAGGGAAAGAACAAATATTTCTAATTATTTGATGTTTGGGAGAGTGTTTGATAGACCCCTTTACTTTGTGGATATGGCACTTGAGTAATTTTGTGGATGTGGCATTTGAGCAAGTTTTCTATGTGTAAAGAAATTCTTTAAAAGAGGTTTACAGTATTTGCATTGCAACATATATATTTAAAGAAAATATATTTTTATATCTTCATTAAAAACTTTGTTTCCAATCCCCCAAACACACAAATGCAACGTGCACACACACCCCCTTACTTCCTGATAGTGTTTGTGAAGGAAGAAAAAAATCACAAAATAGCCAATCCTTTATTTTATTTTACTGAAAGAACTACTTAGGGATACAACAACCACTCAGGGCAACTTCAACATTGTCAAGAGTTCAACAAGTTGAACTGTATTAATTGTGGCCTTAAATCACATTTCCCTGGAGTTCCTGTTTCTTCGATGATGAATAGCCAGAATTTGAGTTTAAATTGTCAGCTTGAAGAAACCAAGGGTATATTTGGTTTCTGCTGGTTACAAGTCATATGGGAACCCAGAGGGGCAGGCTCGCATGTCATTCATTTATTTCTCTGACTTGACCCTAGCCTAGATTCCTGAGAAACTGATAATACACTTCTTCTCTATTACTTACTTTTGCACTTTATGAAAATACCTTATTGCCAGAATGTGTTTCTATTCACTATAAATGAATGTAACTCTATTCTCCCACATTGCATATATGGGGTGGGATTTGGAGAGAGGAGGGAAATGGGGTAGAAAATGAAAACCTCTCGAAATTATATAGTAATTAGTTTCTTTATTTGAAAGCCTAAGTTTCATTAAACAGCAATGATAACCAGCAGCAAAATGCCACCCCTGGGAGAGAGGAAAAATGTCAAATTTCATTCTGAAAATGCTTTTGCAAAAATACAGACACAGTCAATTCAGTTTTATTCTGAAGATTTATTTCATACCAGTCAAGCTACTCAAGATTAAGTCAAACCTGTCTCCCAGATGCAATGAGTGTGACAAACTACAACTTACTGTCATCTGATTTTGCAACATCCCACCATCTCTAAATATTGTATACAGATAGCAAAAACAATGTTATCCATAGTCTTTGTGAAGGAAGCTTTTGCTCAAGAAAATACATGCTGGTATAACATTGTATGTGTATCATATGTCAGAATGAGTGTGTATGTTTGCCTTCCCTTTTGAGTGATCTATTTGTATATCTACACATCTTTTCTTTATCACATAAGTATAATTAAATGGGAAAAAATTACCTTAGCTTTCTTAAGAGGAAGGTCTTCCTGCCATATGCTGTGTGAAACAATTTCACTCACCAGCAGAGAAGTGACATGTTTGAAAAATGATATAGCCTTCCTGTGAAACTACACTAAGGAGTTCCAGAATTAAATCAATGGATAATTAACTGTTTATGAAGCCAGATCACAACATGCATGTTGCAATTAAAATCATAAATAATCATTTCATTATACTGTCTGCCTTTTCCTTTGAACTGAGAAAAATCCACTGTAGAATACAGAATCAGAGAAACTAGCGTATACGTACTTTATGATATTTTTAGTATCTAATTCCTTCCTGGATAGATTTTAATAAAAATAGTTTAAACAGAAGTCAATATTCCCCAAAGAAGATACACAGATGGTAAAAAAGTGTATAAAAAGATGTTCCCCATCATATGTCATCAGAGAAATGCAATCTCAAACAACAGTGAGGTACTACTACACATCTATTAAAATGGCCAAAATCCAAACCCCAAGTGCTGATGAGGGTCTGGAAGAACAGGAATCCTCACTCATTGCTCGTGGGAATGCAAAATGGTGCAGACACTTTGCAAGAGTGTTTTGTGCAAAACTAAACAGATCCAGCAATTGTGCTAAGTGGCATTTACCCAGAGGATTTGAAAATGCATGACCACATGAAAATCTGCATGCAGATGCTTATAGCACCTTTGCTCATAATTCCCGAAACTTGGAAGCAAACAAAATGTCCTGTAGCAGGTGAATGGATAAAAAATGGTACATTCCGAAAATGGAATATTATTTAGTACTAAAAAGAAATGAGCTATTGAGCCATGAAAAGATATGGAGGAACCATAAATGCACATTACTAAGTGAAGGAGCCAATCCGAAAAGGCTACACACTGTGTGATTCTGACTATGGGATATTCTGGAAAAGCCAAAATTATGAAACAGTTAGAAGGTCAATGGTTGCCCGGGGCTGGAGGGAGCGGGATGAATAGGTGCAGCAAAAAGGAATGTAGGGCAGTGAACGCACACTGTATGACGATACAATGAGGACTACACATCATTAGACAGAATATACATACAACACAGGCAGCGAACCACAATGTAAACCATGGACTTTGGGTGATTACGATGTGACAATGTAGGTTTATTCTCAGGGAAAACTTACTGTTCTGGTATGTGATACTGATAATGGGGAGTCTATGGCTTCGAGGGCACTGGAGGCATATGGGAAATTTCTGTTTCCCCCCTTAATATTGCAGTGAACCTAAAACTGCCCTAAAAAATAAAGACTTTAAAAAGAGTCAATATTCTTTCTTGATTAAGGCAGGTACTGCTAATTCTGCTACTTGAGTTGATAAGATGCAAATTAGGAGCAAACACCAAAATCATGGAATGACATGATTTGCATAAGATTATAATAGATAATATTAATGATAGCTAATATGTATGGCTAATAATCATTTGAACTGACTCCTCTTGTCTCCCTCCTGTCCAATGACAAAAAACAAAACTTAATAAGCTTTTACTAGTGTCATTCATGGCACTGAGTATCTGGTAGTTATGCATAGAGAAGTATGTTCAAGTGAGTGTGAACCACTCTTACCTGGGGGTTTCAGAACATCCAAACTGAGACATTGGACACACTTGACCTTTAAAAAATATACTAAAATGTTAGTTCATTTCTTACTCACTTGTGTAGCAGCCACCTCTTTCTACCCTGCTCTGCCAAAAGTGAGACATCTTGCATGCCCCCTCTCTACTAGGAAAGGTTTGTCCATTCTTGGGATCAATGAACCTGATTCAGGAGTTGTAGCCTCAGCTCTCTGATGGGCTCAAGAAAACGTTATAGTTCTACAGACTATCTGGACTTTACTTGTTGCGAATGAAGAGGAGACTGTTTTTACAGTTTTCTACATCCTATGCAGAAATAACCTCATAAATGTTTATCCATTTATAGGTGTTATAAACATTTTCAACAGGTATATAATATTTCATTGCACCTATTTAGTTTACCATAATTTACTTGACTATTCTATGCATCTTATGGCTTTTTTTCTCCTGTTTTTAACCATTAAGAAAGAACATTGAAGTAAGTTTATTTTAATTCTAATTATTTCCTTAGGACATGTTCATAAATGCAAAATTACTTTGTTAAAAGAAGGTAGGGTCAAACTGCAAGCTGATGGGTTTGAATCGAGTTCTGCCATTGAATGCCTGTGTTACTTTCAGGTAGTTAATTAAACCCTCCAAGCATTTGTTAAAAAATATTTTTTTGTAAAACAAGAATAATAAAAGCATCTATCTTGTAACATTCCTATGGTAAGTAAATGAAGTGCCTAGGAGTAAATCACCAAAGGGTAAGCATACAGTTATTGCTAGTTATTATAAGACATCTAAGAATAGCTTTCACAGATGTCTCAAAGGCCTTTCCAAAAACGATTATAGTAATTCACGTTGCACTAATATATATAACAATGACTTCTTGTGATGCAGACACCAGCCAGCAGTGTGCACATCATAATGGATGAAATAAAACATTCACATGGACTACCGAGTCCGTTGGAGGAAAAAGGACAGCATGGCTTTTCTCTCAAGGGGATCAAAAGCTGCGGCCTCTGCCATGATAGGCCTTTATTTTGTTTCTGGTCACATTACATGAAGATTCTCACTCACTATGCACAGGTTCGCTATAGGTGGTTACCTTTTACAGAAAACAAAGGAGCCAGTGCCTCTAATCACATCACAGAAGAAGGATATTAGCAGATGAAAAGGGAAAAGTGGTTGAGCTGGTTACACTCCATACTGGGCAGTTTTAGCATGGATTTTAGGAAGTTACAATAAGCACTTGCTATCTCAATTCAGGGTGAGGGAGTTTCAGCAAAAGCAAGACTCAAAGTGACTTAGGCATGTTGCAAACCTGATTTCCCAGGAGAGAACCTATCTGTGGGCATGGGTCCTGTGCATCTCCAAGTGGGATCTGGGCCCACGCCACGCAGAAGGGTCTCCCACAGTCTTGCCTTTTTAAACATTTGATTTTTTATTTTATCCCGGAAACTGAATTCTCATGTATACTTTGTTTTAAAAATCACAAATGTAGTATGATACATTCAAAACGCCTTGGTTACATGTAAGGACAAATACACCTGGGTTGAATTCCCGGTTCTGTATTGACTACCAATTTGAATTTGAAAAATTTTTTAACTTCTCTGATTTTCAGATTTCTCATTCTTAAAATGGGAATAATAAGTATTTCTAGTTGTTGCAGGGATCAGAAATGACATGCACAAATAACTGAGTACAAAATAATGAGGTCCTCCTTTTTAATTTAATTTTTTGTATGGATGTGAAAGTTGACTTCCAGTTTAATTAAAAGCCAACATGTTTCCCCAGTGAGGGAGAAGAAGCCACCACGGCATTGCACTGCAGCAAAAAGGAAATGAAGACATTAAATTCATGTTAAAATTGCCTAGAGATCTGATATCCAGCTACTCTCCAGACTGATCTCATCAGAATCTCTGGGGGTGAACCCAAGGTTTTCGATGGCTGGGAATTACACCCTTATGCACGTTACATGGCTTAATAATAACTAAAATATATAAATAACTTTACAATCTACAAATCACTTTTATAACTGTGACTTTATTTTGACTACTACAGAAGCTTTGAAGCATTTTTATTAAAAAAATCCATAGTTTTGAAAAAGTTAGTGGATTCTGAGCTATGATGATTAACAATATGGACAAAATATGTATCAGGTTTAGTGAGTTGCATATACTGGCTAATACAATTGTCACAGAATCTGTTGACAAATCTCCTGATGCATTTATATTGTTTGTGATAACACCTCTAGCCCAAATTCTTCATACCGGAGCCAGGCAAATCCTTTCACAAAATCTTTGAAGATAATGCTCAGAATTTTATTTTGCTTCCTAGTCAATGACATTATCTTATACACACAGAATCCAGCAAGTTGCAAAGAAATACAGTCTCATCTATAAGTCTTACCCTTTCTTTGCTTATGAACACCAGAACCCTAGGTCTATAGACATTAAAAGCACTTTAAAATCTTGCAAAAACTAATTGCATAGGATTTTAGAAAAAGACACCTTCCTAAAGAATCCAAGAGAAAAAGACCCTGTTGATGAAAAGATGGTTTTCTGTATTTTGCCTTAATTCAGGGACCAGACTTATAAGCTCTTTGACATAACCTCACTTTTAACTGGAACCTAGTCAACAAAACAAATAAGCCAGGAAAATATAACCAGAGACATTGAAATTAAGAACAATCTGACAGTAACCAGAGGGGAGGTAGGATGGGGTAATGGGGGGAAGGGGGAAAGGTTTTCAGGAACAACTATAAAGGACACATGGACAAAACCAAGGGGAATGGAAGCAGGGGAGGAAGGTGAGGATGGCTGGGGTGGGGACGGAGTGGTGGGTGATAAATGCAGACAACTATAATTGAACAATAAAATAATTAAAAATAAATAAACATCTTGCCCCCCCCCAAAAAAAAGAATCAAAGAATGTTTCCTCTGCGCAAGTTAAATCTGCTTTTCCCTCTAAGCTACTATGTGCTATTCCACGTACCATCAAGGTAGCCAAGAGGAAGGGATTTGTAAGACAGCGTCTATGCCACTCCCCTGCACGACCTGAAAAGCTATAGTATGCTTTTCCTGGCCAGTCCATACATGGCCACTTGATTTAGAATTGCTCATATTGTCCCATAAGCTTTATAGCTCAGTTCTGAAATGAATTTTGTATAATAACCTCTTTCAAATTAAAAAGGTCTTTCTGGACTGCTGAAAAAATGCATTTTTGAGGCTTTTTCAAAGATATATGGTGTTCTAATGTACTTGTTAAAATAAGAGTATTGGTGGCATAATGCTATAATTTGAAAGGAAAACAATATACCTTTAAAAGAAACTATACTTTTAATAGAACAGAATACTAGCCAATTTTTAGGATCTATAATGTAAAACATTTAGCTTCATTTTGCCAACAGGTGTGACTATTTTAATTGGTCTCCATCATTCCTACCCCTAAGTGTTGTTGTATCCTATTTTTAGATGTAATTTTATAATAGATACCACAGGACATATGGGAAATAAAATTCTGCTGCTGATTCAGTTTCCTTTAAATCTTAACATGATACTAATGTCATTACTGAAAATTGTGACTCTGCACCCTATAGTATATATTTTAATTATACTTTTATAAACCTGAGGGAAATATACTTAAAATGCAGTCATTATAGAGCTACATATGAAAGATCTATTGTTAAGCAACATAATAGAAAATGTAATTGAATTTTTTACAAAACCAGGAACTTATCTGCAAAACCCAGAAAATTAGTTTATATGCTGGGTAGATTTATTAGTAGTTATTCATATCCTAGTCTAAGAATTGGGAGACGTAAATTTTTTTATAAGATGACACTATTACTAAATGTACAGTGATTCCACTTTCCACCTTTACAATTGTTTCTACTCATGTTCACTTAAGGAAAACTGCCTGATTGTTCTATTTATTTCAATATTTTGTTTTCACTCCATCTATCTCAAATGTACCTTGTGAGCATTGGCTGTGAAGTTTCATGCTGGCATATGGTAGCAAGATTATTTCTGTAGACCAAAAGGGAAAAAAAAAAAAAAAAACACAGAGTGCTCCGTGTGCCCCAGGACATGTCATTTCCAAAAACAACTTTTCCTTTAGCAGGAACCCAAAATGCTTCTTGTTATTGGGACTAAATTCTCCTGGATTAAAATAAGAACTCAGCCTGTATGCAACATCATCGGCAATTAGTTATTTAGAATGTATCTACACAAAGCAGTTTTTTAATCCCAGCAGTAAGATCACTTGCATGCTCTTTCTCTTTCACTCCGTCGTTGAATACCCAAAGAAGGATTAATAATCCACAGCAAAAGTATTATTGATAGGTCAGATAGCCTTGATTAAAATGAAGTTTTGATGAAATATTTAGTTTGATTTAATAGTAATAAAAGCCAAAGTGCATATACAGTTTTCTTTTTCTTACAAAAAATATATAACAATTATTTGATGTAAAAATCTGATCACTTTCAATTTGGGAATAAAGTAAGATGAAGCTGATTCTGTGCTCAAAATAGGTGTAATCATGAGGTTAGGTTGCTCATGAGATAGAAGTTGTTTAATAGGATTGTAACTTCTAAATCTATAAATATCTAGCTGGATAAATACATTAATCAAGTAGCCTGTTGCATTTTTCAGCATAGATATGATAGTTTACACTTGACACTTCCCAGTAGTATCAATGAAAACATTGCTGGTCAGCAGTTTCCAGGAATACTTTTTCCTTTCTAATCTCTGACAGTTATGATATTGGCTTTCCCCCAGAAATCTCATCTCCTCTGCAATGTCCGTCCCAGGGAATGCGGAGTGTGCCTTCAGTACACGATTTCTGTGATGTGGTTATTTGCAGAAAAACAGTTATGTGTGTGATTTAGTCATTTATGATAACAGTACAATAACTGGTCACTTTGTAGTCAGAATAGCAGCACAGGCTCCAAGATAGGTATTGTAATCTGGATGAATACTTGGTATTTTAGGAGCGTCTGGCCATCTGTGAGGAAATAAAAGCCAGTGAGGGGATGGCTAAGATCTCAGTGGTGAATTGGTAATCCCCAGAGACTCCCACAGGACATTTTCTCTACCCTCCAGTGTCTTGCAGAAGATGGAAGAGTATTATTTGTTAAAAAAAAATAGCAGTATGTCCTTTGTCAAGGTCGTAAGCATTTCAGCAATAAATGAACAAAATGGATGTACCACATTCTTAGCGTTTTCATGTGCTAGAGACACAGACATAATTTACTTGGCAATAATAGCAAGCTATCACAGACAGGGCAGAAGTACTTTAAGGGAGATTGAATCCATGCTCTGCACAATTAAGTTCTGCTATTCACCCAGTGAGGATGCTTTATAGCATCTCATATTTTCATACCAGCTGACTGTTTGGTAAATTTAAATGAAAGGTTTAGTGAATACAATAGTGACTGACATGGTAAATGAGATGTTAAGCCAAGGAAATATAGAAAGAGATGGAAGGAAGGAAGGAAGGAAGGAAGGAAGGAAGGAAGGAAGGAAGGAAGGAAGGAAGGGGAGAGAGGGAGGAAAAGAGGAGGGAAGGGAGGAAAGAAGACTTATTTAAACAAATTACAAATGCAGTAAGATATTGAGGCTTCCTAGTGGTTCAGTCTGATCCAAAGCTGTCCTTTGACTTATAAAAAAGGGGCAAAGTCTCTGAGATAAGCACAACAAATGTGTCCTATGGCTACTGGGATATAATATTGCAGTAGCTTTGCTATAGCTTCAAACTCAAAATGCACAGTATTGAGTTTTTAATTTATTGTTTCAATAGAATTTTAGCAAAATGCAAATTGAAAATATCCAGTAGCAATGACTGAACCATCATGAACACAAATTTTATAACTATGGTACAATATTAGCATATTAATATTGTAATTAAAGTACTTTCTTTTTCCCAAAAAAAGGCACTTTCTGTTGTAAGTGCATTTTTCAAATTAAAGAGTAAAAGGAAGAGAGGGAAACCAATAATACTTTTTTGAATGTTCTCTATGTGTCATGGCCCATGCTGTTGTTTATCTTCTTTAAATATCATGTTAATCTTTCACAGTAGGAATTAATATCCTCAGTTAATAGAAAACAAATTTTGGAGGAGATGTCTGACTTATCTACTGAGAGAAGTGGGGTATATTCTATAAACTTGGTTTTTTCAAGTATACTGAATAATGAATGGAATAGCTATCTATCTGGTCACCCCTCTAAGGTTAAACATAAATACATTATTGTATGCAAAATGTTTAGTGCAATACCTAAGTGAACTCTCTATAATCTTTTATGATCATCATCATCATATTACAATTCTTCTTTGCATCCAATTAGCACTCTGCTTCTGTCTCTATGATGTGCCTAACATCTCTCAGAGCAGTCCTTTCTTCAGCTCTCCATTGCTCAACCTTAATTCAAGCCCAGGTCATCTCTTTGCTTGATTATATTAGCAATGTTCAAATGATTTCTCATCTCTAGTTGTGCCACCTCTGCCCAAAGCCATTGCCATTCTTCATGTCATTGTCACTGTGATTTTTCTAAAATGAAATTTATGCCATACCCTACTGCTTAAGACCCTTCTATGCTTCCCAAGAGGAAAGTACGGATGCTTTCATGATGTAAATGGTCCTGTGCAATCTGTTCTATCTTTACCTATTAAACATTCTCTCTCACCACTTCCATTTCTCAAGAGAAAAGTCAAAATTCTTACCTGGTGTAAATGGTTCAGTGCCATCTGGCCATCTGCCTATGTTTACCTATTAAACAATATGTACGCATTGTCCCTCATGACTCTCATTCTATGCATAATCTGGGATCCTAAGGTCAAACTTTCAGTGCCTCGAATCTCTATATTGTTTCATGGTTTCATGTCTTACACTGATTTCATTCCCAGAAAAAATAACTATATCTATAGCTATATTTATATCTATTCTATATCTATATCATCAATATCTATATCTATCTGTCTGTCGATCCCTTCCTCCTGGTCTCATCCTTCTGGTACCCTTATGCTGCAGATATTGTTACACTTCATGTTGTCCTAGAGGTCCCTTAAACAATCCTCATTTAAACATTTTTTTTCTTTTTTTCTGCTCTGATTTGGTATCATTTTCTACCTTGTCTTCTAAAACATGGATTCAGTCCTCTGCTTCATTCATACTGTCTATTCCTTCCAGTTTATTCTTCATTTTAGATATTTTATTCTTCATTTCTGACTGATTCTTTTTATGGTTTCTATGTCTTTTTGCATGCTGTTGAGCATCCCTATATGTCATCAGCATATTAAAACACAAAGGAAGCAGATACAGATGTGGATCCTGAGTACAAATCTCCAAACTGTAATCTCGTTATCAGTTTGGAAATGTATGCATGTGTTTACAATAAAGAGATAATTTTTATCAAGTATATGAAAGGAAAAATTCTTCAATTTCCTGTCTACCCCCTGGAAAAATAAAAGACAAATTAAAAAAAAATTTTTTTTAAAGCAGACCATCTACGTATGAGTTAAAACTGTTTCAGATTATTGGCACAACATTCCTGGAGCTGAGACAGGTGTCATGCCACAGGTGTCCCACTAGGGCAACTGCAGCGACACGTGCGACCCAGCAGGAAGATGAAATGAACCTGGCAGGGGGCCAATGAAAAGGTGCAGACAACATGAGCTTTTAGCCAAGATGAATAAGTATGGACCAGTTTAACCTCCTGCCTCGAACAACTCAAAACCAGCGAGATATTTAAAGCAATGATGTTAAGATACTGAACAATAGGTAGTACAGAACAGTTATCCTGAGACAGCGGAAACAAGTGAGATGAGCCCTATGACTGGCCTAGTTTACTGCATCGAGAGGTTTCCTTCACATTAAGCTGAGACCCTCAAAGATCTTTACATTCACTGGGACAGCCAGGGCATAGGATACACATAATCTGAGCTACTGTTGATACTGAAAAACAATTTTGTGAAGAAGTTGTACAAATTTATACTCCCTGCAGAATATATGAGAGTATTTTTTCATTTTAACTATTTTTGGAATATAGCAGAATTTTATCATGATTTTGATTTGGATTTTTCTAATGACTAATGAATGTCTTTAAGAACTTTCTCAAATGTTTATTGGCTGTTTGGGTATCTTTTATTGTGAAGTGTCTCTAAGTCATATGTATGTGTGTGTATACATACACACACACACACATATGAATATATGTATATTCTTTCTTTTCATTTGACTGTTTTCTTTTTCCTAAAAAATTTGCAGGAATTTTGTGTATTCTAGATCTGAGTTATGTTCATTGTATTTCAAAATCTCCCACTCTCTGCCTTGTCTTTTCACTTTTTTAGTGTTATCTTTGACTGAAGTTTGTAGTTTTATTAACATCAAATTTTTCAGGTATGTTTTGCTTAAAGCATTTTAGGTTCTGTTCAAAGAACATTTGCCTATTCCCACAGTGAGGTATTTAAAAATGATCATTTCAGAAAGTAATAGCTCAACTAGAGGAGAAGGGTATTAGGGTCCATTTCCAAAATTAATTATTGCTTCTCAGAACAAAGACCTGTATTTCTTTGTATTTTTTACCTGTTTTTAACAAGGAAAGCAAGTACAGATATGTGGTCTCATTGTGAACCCCAAAACTGAAATTCAATTATCAGTTAGGAATTTATATTTCCTTTTGGCAGGAATGTAAACATGTACTGATATTAAAAAGATATTTTTATCAAGTGTATAGAGAAAAAACTTCTTCTCTGAGTTTAGAATCCATCAGGAGAGGAACAAGGCTAGCCAAAGCCCTCGTCAGCTATTCCTTGGTGAGATAGGCTGTGACATAGCAAATTGTCCATCTTTTCTACCTATAAGAAATCTAATCATTACCCAGAAATGCCTTAAAGCTACAAGTGATGGAAAATGAGTAGAACTTCAGTTGCAGTGATGGTTGTCTAGTGCTAACACAGAAATGAGGAAGTGTTTGAGCTGCAAAGCTGACCTGGTCTCCAGGCCTACAGCAGAGCCAGGTCACGTGACAGACAGCACCACACAATTTACCGCAGCTCTCCTAAGCACAGATTGCTCCACATACAATGTGTGCAGACTTCTTCCTTCTTCACTCCCCATCCCAAACACAAGGCCCAAATATTATAATCATCCTCACCTTCACACAGCAAGGTAAGAATAAGGCAACAATTAACTAGATTTTTGGTATTTAACTAGAGTGTGGGCAAAAGCCTTTTTGCCCACACTCTAGTTAAATACCAAAAGTTGTGAGATACTCTTTAGTACAATGGTTTCTACTGCTATCTTCAGAGAGCCTGAATGGAAACAAACTTTTTCTTAAAAAAAAGAAAAAGAAATTAAGAAGATAAAATTTGAGTTTAAAGGGGAGTTAAAATTGATGCATCTCAGAAAGTTTTTGTTATTTCAACTCTATGAAATACAAAAGCTGAAGAAGTATCAATAACATTTAAAGGAACTATGAAATCCGTTTAATTTTTACAATCCCAATTGCTGGCTTGCTTGAAGTAAGCCTTCCTCTTTCTTGTAAATTACCTTGATCAGGGCTCTTTAGAAATTAACGTGCCATTTACCAAAATTCTGTCTTGGTGTTCTGCTCTGTTAGTGAATACCTTCTCTGTTAATGAATAAGGTTAGGCCAATTACTGTGTACAAATGCTGGTTAAATTTTTTCTTCTGGTCAACACAAAGGTCAAATGTCTCAGAAACCTTGGTTTGGATGAATTGAGTTTTCTTCTTGTTCCAAATAAGACTCTATGCCAGTATTTATTGGGATGCTCTCAATTCTTGGAGAAGACTTTAGAACTCATGCATTCATTCTGACAACAGTTTTCAGGCTGTGAGTGACTGATTGATTAGTTGCAAGGATTTTTGCATGAGATGGCAACTCTTCTAACCAGTGCCACAGTGAATAGTGGCAAAGGGATTTTCCAGCACAAATTGTTGGTTTTCCTTTAGTTTTAAGATATTAATTTAGGAGAAGCAGTAATTAGTTAAAGTCCATCTCTTAGCTTACTACAGAGCTGACAGGTTAACTCCTATTAATGGATTTTCATGCAATTTCACACTGAATTCCATAAGATTCTGCTGCTTTTGACATTGCTTTGACATCTCTGGCCAAAATGTTCTACAGTATTCCAACAACATTTTTAGATGGTGATTTCATGCATTTTGACAAGTATCAGATTTTTATGTCCTACCTGGATACTAAGTTAAAAATCTTCAAATAATCAAATTTTATAAATCTTATCTGAGAGGACAAAAGGAAAATAATGAATAAAAGACAATACATTTAATATTCTTGACTGGAGGTCAATATTTCTATTGAGATGTGATCACCACTAGATTACCATTTACATTTCCATAAATGTAAATTACAGTAGAACAACAAGGGCAGGGACATATTCAGTAAACTACTACAGCAGGCTATTTCCCATTATCTATTTGTCTACATACAATCTTAATGTTCCTGTCAGCAATGGATAGTTAGATACTTAATTACTTAATACAGTTTCACATTTGAGTGTAAATTTACATACCTGCGAATTTCTAAAAATAACTTTTAGAAGGCCCTTAAGAAATATGATTTAAAATATGATTTATGGGCAAGATGTGATTTCAGTCAACTCCCCCCTTCCAACTGCTAGAGTGACAGCAAAATTAATCCTGAGCACAGGAAAAATCCTGCGTCATATAGATTTGGCTTGAAGAATTTTGTATCTCCTAAAGCAGTTTACTTTTCTGGTTCAGCTAAGTTGGGGCTAACATTCAAATGCACTGGTTTTCCTTGAAGAGTAAAACTTAAACCATTTTGGGCATCAGGGTACCCAAAATGAGCCAGTTATTGTTACGTCTATGTTTCACTGTCCACAGAATTAATGAGTGGTGTTTGTTCATAAGAGCAACGTATGTAAGTGTAGCTACTCTAAATAAATTAGATGATAACAATTTTTAATACTGTCCTTATTCTTAAAACATTTTAAAGCACTTTCAAAGTGATATCAGTGAAACTTCAATAAATAGGTGAGGATATACATTTGACCATTAAAAAAGCAATAATTTGAGAAAAATTTTGTATATACTAATGGCCATAAAACAGCACTGTTTTGTATACAATAATGCCACATTTTCTGTTAAGAGTTAATCCAACAATTATACTAATTACATGGCACTTTTATCATTCCAAGTGCTCTTAGTTTTATCATTTCCACTGCAATCCTGTCAACTCCCTGCTTGCCAGCATAAATGGAAGGATATCACTGTCAGATGCCCATCTGTCAAACTCCTAGGGGCATCATTTATTAGTTATCACCTAGCTAGCCCATTACAGTAGTTACAGCACCCTTGATTCTCACAGGTAAGCTTTGCCCCCACAGGCTGTGCCACCATCCCATTGTGCCCACAGATTTGAGGTACCCTAACATCATAGCGGCATCCTACTGCAGCAGATGACCATAACAGCTTCTCCAAGTTCAGATGTCTCCCATTTCAAGGCACTGCTTACCACCTTACTAAGAATATAAAAAGAACCCTGCTGGTTTATTTCATAAAAATAGAAAGATTGGTCGTACTTAGGTATTACAGAGTAAACTTTCGCAACTCCTTAAGGCTTCAGAGTTCTTTCTCAATATGATGCCAAATAAATGTATAGCATCTCTACCTCATTTGCTATAAACTTTTGTCATGCTTAGGCTTCAAGGAGCCATTCCATAAAATCAGACTTCTGGTCAAGATAGATGCATGGGAAACACAGCTTGCTTCCTCGCACAACCACAGCAAAAATTACAACTAGGCTACAAAACAATATCACTCAGAATTGTCAGAAGACTGAGCTCTATGGAAGTCTAACAACCGAGGAATTAAAGAAGCCACATTTATCTAGACAGATGGGGGGGCAGAGGCACAGAGATGCAGAGAGATGTGTAGAGAGGCATTGAGAGGTGCAGAGAAGTGAACAGGCAGTCCCACACCCACTTCTGGTGGATAAAAAATCAGGAGAGATACTTCAGGAGTGAGGGACCCCAGTGTCACATGAGACCACCCAGCCCAGGATTCTAGCACCAGTAAGATAAGTCCCCAAAACTCCTGGCAGTAAAAACCAGTGGGGATTGCGGTGGCAAAGGAAACTGCGGGATTCTCAGGAGTCTCCTCTTAAAGGGCCTACAACCAGCTTAGGACTTATGTACACTCATTCCCTCTGGGCTTCAGCACCAGGGCAACAGCTGGAAGGACACCAGTGGCATACAGAGAGAAATTGAAGTGATTGGCATCAGGGTGAGTGCCAGGAAACAGCTTATTCCTGACTAAAAATCCAGTGGCCAGGCAGTGGCATTGTCCTCTCTTCAAGTCCTCTTACACACACAGCCACAGAGCAGTGGCACAGGATATCAAACTCTGGCAATTACCTAAGGCTCTACCCCATACAACTTACAGCTGAGCTTTTCCACAATATCCCACACTACTAAGATAGGGAGTTAAAACAGCTCTTCCTAATACACAGAAACAAACACAGGGAGACTACCAAATTGAGGAAACAAAGAGATATGGCCCAAATGAAAGAACAGAACAAAACTCCAGAAAATGAACTAAACCAAGTGGAGTTAAGCAACCTATCAGATGCAGAGTTTGAAACATTGGTTATTAGGGTGATCAAAGAACTCATTAGATACTTCAACAGCATGAAAACCACCCAGGCAGAAATAAAGGTCACACCAAGTGAAATAAATAAAAATTTATGGGGCACCAACAGTGGAGGGGATGAAGCTGAGAATCAAGTCAATGATTTGGAACATTAGGAAGAAAAGGACATTCAATCAGGACAACAAGAAGAAAAAGGAATTCCAAAAAATGAGAATAGGCTAAGGAGCATCTTGATCATCTTCAAACATGTGAGTATCTGAATCATAGGGGTGCCAGAATGAGAAGAGAAAAAGCAAGAAAATGGAAATCTAGTTGAAAAAATAATGAAAGAAAACTTTCCTAATTTGGTGAAAGAAATAGACATACAAGCCCAGGAAGTACAGTGAGTCCCAAACAAGATGGATGCAAAGAGACCCATGCCAAGACATACCATCATTAAAATGCCAAAGTTTAAAGATAAAGAGAGACTCCTAAAAGCAGCAAGAGAAAAGCAGATAATTACCTACAAGGGAGTTCCCATGAGACTGTTAGCTGATTTCTCAAAAGAAACTTTACAGGCTAGAATTCTGGGACTGGCAGGAAGTATTCAAAGTGATGAAAAGCAAGGACACACAGCCTAGATTACTCTATCCCGCAAAGGTATCATTTAGAATTGAAAGGCAGATAAAGTACTTCCCAGATTAGGTGAAGCTAAAGGAGTTCCTCATCACCAAGCCATTATTATATGAAATGTTAAAGGGACTTATTTAAGAAAAAGATCAAAACATAAATATTAAAATGGCAATAAATTCACAGCTATCAACAATTGAATCTGAAAAACAAACTAAACACACAAGCAGAACAGAAGCAGATTCATAGATGTAAAGAACATTTGGAGGGTTATCAGTTGGGAGAAGGAAGCGGGGGATAGAGGAAAAGCTGCAGGGATTAAGAAATACAAATTGCTAGGTACAAAATAGACAGGGTTATGTTAAGAACAGTATAGGAAATGGAGTAGCAAAAGAGCTTATATGCCTGACCCATAGATATGAACTAAAGGTGGGGGATTGCTGGAGAGAAAGGGGATACCAGGTGGAGGGGAGCAAAGAGAGAAAAACTGGGATAACTGTAACAGCATAATCAATAACATGTATTTTAAAATTTAAAAAAATAAAATTATTAGGTCCAGCTACAAGTAGTTTTGCCATTTTAAGTCCTGGGTCACAGGTAATAGATCCTCATATGAATGAATTCTCTTCCATTTAACTTTACCTTTTGCAACTCCTGCTCTAACTAACACTTTAAAGGTTCATGACTATTCATATTCACTCATGCTTGCTCGTTCATATTTCCTCGTATATTCTTCCTTTCACATTTATAGAATTGCTTTCCAAACCACTAGGCTTATGCTAAAACTTGACTATAGTTATTAGCCTAGATGCATTGTGTGGTGGTAAATATGAAGAGAGCAGCAATATTTTACTAGACACCTGCTTCAGAGCAGGTCCATGCAAAGGGGAAGTTTCACTAAGCGGGAAGGGACTGCACGTGCCAGGCAGGAGAAGTAGAAGGAATTTGGTGATTTGACAGTCTTGGGCTTATCCATTCAAATTGTCTCATCCTATCAATTTTCCCATCCCGTCCCTTCAGGACGCCGAAGACTTTTGGAGCCTGCTAACTTAATTAATACCTTTAGAAACTCTGATATCCTCGCGATCATAACTTGAGCCTGACATTAATCATAATCTGCTTTGTGGCTCCAGCACATCGCAATTGCCTTTAAACCCTAGGGGGTCTCTGGCTTTTATAGCATCCTTAAGTTAGTTGCATTGATCCTATAATTTTTATTTTTCAAATTCTCTGATTTTATTAAAACAGATATACCAAACCATAGTCTTCATAGTTATCATTGTTTTCAAATTCATTGATTTATGTTCTTATCTTTTATTTTCCTCCTTCTACTTGGTTTAGATTTACTTTGTTCTTCTTTTCAATGTTCTTAAGAAGATTAGTTTTTTCCTCTTTTCTAATTTGTAAATTTAATACTATACATGTCCCACTCAATACTACTTGTGATGTGTCTTACAAATTTTGATATATTTTATTTTCGTTTATATTAAGTTCAACTTACTTAAAAATTTAATTAAATTTATTAGGGAAACATTGGTTAATAAAATTATATAGGATTCAAGTGTACAATTCTGTAATACATCATCTGTATATTGCATTGTGTGTTACCACCCAAAGTCAAATATCCTTCAGTCACCATATATTTGATCCTTTTTACCTTTTCCTCCCTCCAAACCCTGTTTCCCTTTGGTAACCACCATAGAGTTTTCTGTGTCTATAAGTTTTTGTTTGTCTACTTGTCTTGCTTGTTCATTTGTTGCTTTCAGTTTTATATCCCACATGTGAGTGAACTCATATGGCTCTAGACTTTTTCCATCTGACTTATTTTGCTTAGCATGATATTCTCCAGATTCATCTATGTTGTCATAGATGGTAGTATTTCATCCTTTCTGATGCTGAGTAGTAGTTGATTGTATATACATATGTATAATATCTTCTTTATCCAATCATCTATTGAAGGACACTTTGGTTGTTTCCATATCTTGGCCAAATAGTACTAGGAAAATTGGAAAGCTACATGCCAAAAAATGAAACTAGAGTGCTATTTGTCATGATACACAAAAATTAAAACAAAGTGAATCAAAGACCTAAATATAAGGCCTGGAACAATGAAATACATAGTAGAAAACATAGGCACTAAACTTATGGACCTTGGTCTTTAAAGAGGATTTTACGAGTTTGACTTCAATCCAAATAAGTAGAAGCAAAAGTAAATGAATGGCACTATATCAAACTAAGAAGCTTCTGCACAGCAAAAGAAACCATCAACAAAACAAAAGGCAACCATCCAAATGCAAGAAGATATTTGCAAACAACACATCTGACAAGGAGTTAATATCTAAAACATATAAAGAACTCATACATTTCAACACCAGACAATCTAATTCAAAAAATGGTCAGAGAACCTGAACAGACATTTCTCCCAAGAAGACATATAAATGGCGAACTATGGGACATCAAGTAATTATGCATATTTTTATTATACTGGATGGAATTGATCTGTTGCTACATTATAGTCCCATTAAAAATTTTTTAAAAAACACTACTAAATAAATATTCTTCCAGTAGCTATATCTGTGAGCAGTACACTTGGACATCTAGTTCATGTAGAAAGAAAATGATCATTGATATAGAGATATACTCCTGGGAAATAATGAATACTTTGGCTAGTTGGTCAGGAGCCTGAAAAAAAACAATATTGAAATATTAAAGGAACAGATATCTAGGAAGAAATGTGTGCATTTATACATATAAATCAGCACAAAGACTTCTGATCTTTATAGCCTATGTAGATGACTACCAGAAAGCAGCCACCATAGAGAGCCAGGTGGACAGATGACCCATACTTTGAAAATTATTCCTTGGCACCTTAGAGCTTATGTAATGGATCTATGGACAGAGTGATCATTTTGACATAGTCAGAAGCTATACATGGACCCAGTGACATGAATTCCCATACTTACATTTATCTAGCTAGCTACTGCTAATGATAAATACCCAAACCTCCCTTGACTTGGTGTAATTCCTCAATGAGACCAAATAGCTACTGGGTGGCAGGCTGATTACATTGGACCATTTCCACCAACGTTGGAGTGAACAACTTTCTTTATTGGAATTGATACATACTCCATCATCAGTGCCTCCACCAGCACCTGAAGCCAAGACTTCACAAAATAACAAATTTCTTTTTGTCATAATATCCTACCATACTGTTTCAGTTCAAGGGAACACTAGATGACCAGGTAGTTAATTAATTGATACATCACCAAAGGATTTACTAGAGAAGTAGCCAGGTGGATGGATGCTTGGAACTGCCTGTTGAAGACTCAGCAATTTCACCAGCTTAGCTTAAACACATAAGGTTTTGAATATCTTCCAGGGTGTGGTATATGATCTAAACCAGTGGCCAATATAGTGCCCTGTGTCTAGGATAGCTAGTATAGGTGAGCCTAAAACCTGTGGGTACAAGTAAGAGTGACCTCTTTACTATAGTAGCTAGTAACTTAAATTCAAAATGAAGTAAAATAGGAAAAGAAGTAAAATAAGGATAGTGAATTTATCAAACAAAATATGCATCTTATATTCCACATAAATATTAGAGGCATGTTTCCTAGAAGTTAACATAAAGAAACAAAATTCACACATAATTTACAAGTCCATAATGTAATGACAAACATAATGGTCAGGCACTGAAATTACTCTGCAAAGTGGACCACATTGGACAATCCCAGATTTCTTAAATCATATGGCATGCCCTGTCTTTTTCCATTTGTTTAAATTTGTGAGATCCAATATTACTTCGTGGTATCCCAGAAAGTCATCCATTATTTTCATGGACATTGGAAGATAATCCAGGAAGGATATTGTATGTAATAGAAAATAGGTTTCCGAAAACTTTTTAGTAATTTCTTTGTGCCAGGTGCTATAGTTCATCCTAAATTCAGTTTAAACAAATATACCTCACATCAAAAGCTTACAAACCAATGTATGCCTATACAAGTGTTTACATAGAAATTTTTAAAATAAAGTTTCTAACACAAGTATGCTAGGGGCTTAGAGTGGGCACAGAGAAGGGATTAATTAGTTCTATATGAAGGACAGCAGAAGAAAAGAAACAAACTTCACTGATGATGTGAATGTGAACTAAATAATGAAACTTGAAACCAACTAATCGGGGTATCATTAAACAGCCATAATAATTAAAAGTGACTCCCACAGAAACTTACTGAAGAACCTATATAGTTTAACTTCACCCCTTTGTTTAGCAAGGACTGACTGGAAAAGTGATGGAGTAGGTAAAGTTTAATTTTGGTTTATTCCCACTGACTTCAACTCTTCTTCCTCCTCTTACCTCTGACGTAGCAGCCTGCACCTTCACGTGCCTCTCCAGGATTCCCAGTTGTAGCTCCCAGAGCCAGAGAAGTTATCATTTTATAGTCTCACTTGCCTTGTTCTCTACAGTTGTTCAAGTCGTGCCTTGAACGACACAGGTTTGAACTTCATGGGTCCACATGTATGCAGAATTATTCAGTACATGTATTGTTTCCTTCTTATAGTTTTCTTAAGCTTACTTTATTGTGAGACTGTAGTATATAATGCATATAACATATAAAATATGTGTTAATCAACTGTTCATGTTATCAATATGGCTTCAGGTCAACAATGGCCTAATAGTAATTAAGTTTTTGGTGAGTCAAAAGTTGTACTTGGATTTTTAAATGTGTGTGTGTTTGGTGGGGGTTGGCACCTCTAACCCCCACATGGCTCAAGAGTTGGAACATGGATGGACCTGGAGAACATTATGATAAGTGAAATAAGCCAGTCAGAGTAGGACAAATACCGTATGATCTCATTTACTTGTCAAATCTAATGAACAAACTGAACTAACAAGCAAAATAGAGAGACATTCATAGATAGAGAGTAGGAGGACAGCTATGGGGGGTAGGGATTGAGCAAAAAAGAAAAAGAACTCATGGAAATGGACAACAGTGTGGCGATGGTAGGGGGTGGTAAGTGGAGGTGAAAGAAGGTATAGGGAAATAAATGGTAATGGAAAAAATACAATAAAAAATAAACAAAAAATAAAAACGTATATTGAATCTCATTACATAGTTAAATTTAAAGTTAGTTGCCACTAATGGTTTAATACGAGGTTGCCAACTTTTTCCGTAAAGACCAGATAGTAAATATTTTTAGTTTTTAGGCTATGTAATCTCTGTGGCACCTACTCACCTCTATAATTGTGTCACAAAAACAGACATTGGCAACATGCAAATAAACAGACATGGCTATGTGCCTTTAAAACTTGATCTACAAAAATAGGCAGTGGGCCAGATTTGGACAGTGGCCAAATAATAACTGCCGAACACTAGTATAATCACTCATCCGTATCAAAGGAGTATGTTTGAATTTTAACACAGACCTCTGGGAAATAATATCACTCAAACTTTAAAAGAAAGTTTAGCAGTGATAATTTCAGGTCCATTAATAGAACAGTAAGTCATATATATTTAAGCTATTTGGCATCTAGAGAAAATTGTATTATTAAATAGATAACATATGCATCTGAAGACCATCTCATGAACAAAACTGTGTATATTTACTATACACACTGTATGAGAGTTTAAAATCCACTGCAATTAAAGCAACACAATAAAAGGGCTAAGTTAATTTTTATTAAATTTCCAAAGCATGTCAGCTGATGACTAGTAGTTAAGAAAGGTTAAAAAATAACAGGAAGCATTCGGTGGACAGATATAGGAGTTTGGTAAATTATTTAGCCTCCCATTTAAAAGAAGTCTCATTGTCTTACAAAACAATTTTCCAATGTGAACAGGTAGTATCCATGCTGTCTGAATGAAGACATGACTTCTCAAAAAATATTCATATGAAATCCATACATAAGCTTTCAGTCTCAATGGATGGAAGAACACAAAAATGATTTCCTGTATTCTAACCCTGAGAAATAATTGTAATTTTCTCCCTAACAAAGGAACAGTTCTCTACTGGTTAGTGTTCTTGTATCTATGGCTACATTTACACTGTAGAATTGCATTTTTTTTTAAGTTTTGGTTTGTATAGATTAATTTTCCTTTGGAACTTGTCAGAAATACCATGGGTTTTCAAATAAGACTAAAACTATTTTACTAAAAAGTTATGTGATAGATTGACAGATACACTCAAAGGACAAATCCATGGTTCTGGATGACCTTTGGAATGAAATCAATCAGCCCATGTTTTCTGCATTCTGTCTCTTGTAGTTCTTTAAGTCTCTTTGTGTATGCAGCTTTGCAGTGAAGGATTCCAGCTGAGGTATGTATATTTGGCCATGTAACAACATTCTTTTCCTGACTAAATCCAGGTAACTTAATAAGCTTTTTGACATTACATATAACAATTTAAAGTATTATTAAGCCATTTAGAATATTTTTTTAAAAAGCATATTCAAAGATTACAGTGGTCACTCAGCAGGAACATTACTTTTCTTATGCCAGTAAGAATTCTATGAGCTTTTATGATACCAGGTAGGTCAGGATCTCAAGTAATTTTTCAAGTCATTTCACAGTAATTCTGTACTTATACATCTGTTCTTGAAATTAATAGCATGTCAGAAATCCTGACTTTCATTTTTGCTTAATAACTCATGCCTTCATTTATTCAACAAATGTATCTTGAACCTACTACATGCTAAGATTTGGAAAGTCAGAGATGAACACATTCGATATAATCTTTATTCTGATAAAATTGCCATTCAAGTTGGCAGAATCAGATCCTAAATGAGTATAAAAATGTACATAATGATTTCAGAAGATGATGAGTGCCCCAAAGGAAATGAACATGAGAAATTAAAGAGGGGGACAGCGTTCGGACCCAGTACCGCCCAACAAATGAGGAGCCAGCAATCCTTCTGCTAAGGAAAAGTACAAGACATGAGGCAGTATATGGTTGGTACTCTATTTTCCAATGTTTTCCTAAGGAACAGAGATTTCTGAAGAAATTAGGGATATTTCATCAGAGCAATTAGAGAACCAAAAAATATTTCAAGGTTTTAAGCTCACAAAGTGATTTATACTTTCAAAAAAAATTTAGTTTCTAAAGTTTCTCAGCTGTCTGATCCTATGGACACTCCAACATCAGTCCTTTATTCATATTCCAACTTTGAGCAATCCTGGGGCCACTCATCCCCAGGTTACTGTGAGAGGGCGGCTGTGGATCAGAGGGAGATGAGCTACATGAGACTTCTTCCCCACCCCCAAGATATGAAGTTTAAACAACCACCAAACTATTTCTTTGGGAATGTCACTCTTCTGAAATAGAGTCAATATTCAAGAAGTTCCTCTCACTTCTGACTTCATTACACTTCATAGTAGTCTACATGTGAAAATGGTGGGCACACTGGAAAGCCTGCTCTTGCTCTTCCTGTGCATATCTCAGTGCCTGCATGGCCGTGCGCCATCTGAATTATTAGCCTGTGAACAAGACACACCTCTGCAGGGCTTACAGCACAGAATAATACCTGTATCAACCGGATTGCATTTTTCTACAAATAACAGACAATCTGGAAAGTGGTGGCTGAAATTATTAACTCATTTTTTTTCTTCACAATAAGTTTGGCAGTCCACCTTTGGTCTCGTGGAGCCATCAAAATCTAGTTTCTTTGGTATGTTGCTTTCATTCTCAAGTTTTCCTATCATTTTTTTTTCCATTTCAAAATTTTACCCTGGCATTGAATAAAATGCCACCAACATTTCAGAAGACTCATTTTCAAAAAAGTAAAATGCTACTGTAGACTATAGTCACAAAACTTTCTAAAATGAGGTTTAAAATAGACAGCAAAGAGAGAAAGCATGTACTGCTGCTAGGTCTATACTCGACCTCAATGCTGCCTGGAACTTGACGAAGCATAGCACTGGCCACTGGGGAGCCAGAAAAGAGCCGTCAAAGCTTGGAGCGCCAGAGATGGAGGACAAAGACAGTCAGTGTGGGAGGAGAGGCTTCCTTTCAAAGCTTGTGATGGCAAAGAAGCATGGGAAGATGGTGGGAAGTAAGGGGGTCCACCCAGAGCTCTGTATACCCTCCCACCTGTCAGGAAGAGGGGCACCTCGATACTTCCAGAGGGCGGTGGACTTTTAGGATCCCCACATAGTCAACACTGATATGGCGAATGGTAGGGGAGCCTTATTATTGGCGGGCAGAAATGGAAGTACTGCCTCCCTACTTAACCTTCCCTGATACTAACACAAGGGTGATTGGGAGAACCTTCCACAGTTCCATGAGGGTGAACGTCTAGGCCAATCACTTCGCTTTTGCTGGGGTGAGTAGGGGTGAGGACACAGGTTGTGGGGTATTTTTTTCTGTGGTGTTTAGCTGGAGTAGAGTGGTTATTGTCTAAAAGTTTTCTGTGTTGCTGCACTGCCCTGGCCTGTTCCTTTGACTGAACAGAGAGACTTTTCTGGTGCTTTTCGGGTGCACACCCATTGGTATTTCCCGATTGCTGGCTTCTTTAGTTCCCACTCTAGGAAATGTGAGGCAAAAAGAAAACCCAGGAACATACCAGTATGTTATTTCTCAGATTGCAAGTTTCCTAGCCAATCTGCTGTGTTTTCTCTACCTTTTAACATCATTTAATAATTGTTTTATATGTAATGTCTAGGATTTTCTGTTGTATTAGTGGGAGGAATGGAGAAAAAGTACATCTTTTTCTATAAACTCTCAGAAATGGAAATTGTCTAGTCTTGCACATTTTTAGTTCTGGGAGGGTAGACTTATTAAATGTTGAAAAATTATTTTTTACTTTTTCTGTTATAAGTCCTTTTTATTTAACCCAACATATTAGAAAGCCATCAGAAATTCAAAATGCTATTAATTTTAAACATTTCTGCCAATATGACTTGCACTCTATGTAAGGGAAAAAAATTGTTATTACTGAATGGTAATACATCTTCCAGAGAGTTTTTTCTTTTTTAATTCCCTAAAGCTAAATAGCAAGTCCTGGAGATGAGTATTGAGAATGTCTGAAACAAATTACTTGCATTTAAATACATGAAAAACACATTTTTAGTATTAAGTATTTCTTGCATTATTTCTTGCTTTGCTCTCAAGTTGACCGCCCCAAAGAGGAATTCTTTGTCATTAGGGAGAGGATAGAAGAGGTGAAGTTAAGTTAACTAAAGGAAGTTTGCCATCATTTTTTTACATACTCATGCATTTCAGAATGTTTCATTGAGTACAAGAAATGATAAAAATGCCATGTAATTTGGTGATCATTACTAGTATAATAGTTGGATACTCTTGACTCTAGATAGGAGAGTATTTCCAAATTTCAAGCTTTGAATATGAAGAATTTTTTAGGAAAATCATAAATTATTTTACTTATATTTTATGCACAAAACTAATATGATAAAATTCCTGAAAACATCTTTTAAAAAGTATTGGGTTGGCCAAAAAGTCCATTCAGTATTTTCCATACAATAAAGAACACATTTTTTATTTCCACCAATAACTTTATTGATTTGGATATTTTGAGTATGTCAGCTATTTCCCACATGGTATAATATTTGTTGTTCATAATTAACATCTTTATTTGATTGCTATCAGCTTCAACTGGTCTACCTGACTGTGGAGCATCATCCAGTGAGAAATCTCTAGCACAAAACTTCACAAACCACTTTTGACATGCTCGATTAGTCACAGCACCTTCTCCCAAATCTTTCTTTTGTATTTCAGTTTCATTTGTCCCTTTCTTGAAATAATAAAACATAATCTGCCAAAAATGTAGCTTATTTTCTTCCATCTTCAATATTAAAATGGTCATATAAAAATTCACCAATTTTGATAAATTTTTAATGCATGCTGATATGACAGCTGTCACAATACAATCTAACAAAATTGTTTTGAATATAGTTAAAGATAACTGAGTGCTACTAGAGCCATCTTATGGGGAAAAAACAATATGAAGTAAAATTTTTGTGATAAAACACATAGTTCTACCGGCAATGTGGGGTTTTTCATGGTTCTTAATAAGAAACATTTTTATTGATAGCATTTTGGTTAGATATAGATACATAGATACAGATATGTAGATAGAGATATAGAAAGAGATAGATAGATGATAGATAGATAGATGATAGATTGATGTCTCTTATCTTGAACTGGCCTTGAATTATTATCAAGGAGTCTTCCCAGAAAACAATAGATCCCTTTGTCTGGAGTCTTCGAATTGTTTTGTATCCCAGGAAATATGTAAATAATGTGTCATATACTATATTATATATTTTATTAATATATATTTATATGTAAAATATTTATAAAATGTAGTGCAAGGATATTCCATTTTAGATACCAGCCATTTAAGTTACAAATATTAAAAGATCATTATCCCGGAGCAATTTTTTACTGAGTGAAGATACATGTTGAAGTCCCCAAAATGTTTTAGTGTTCAGCATTTTCTGCACATATCTGATCATGAAACATTTTTCCTGTAGGTCCTCTTACCCAGACACCTTGGAGCATGGTTTGGACATCAGTGCTCTCGCTTCTTTTATGTCACAGTGCCCTAGGTGTTTTCTGACTTCTTACAGAATGTAGTATTTAGCATGGTAACTGATTACATTTTGTTAACAGTTGATGGATGTATATCATTTTCTTCAACAGCTGCTACAAACTGTCGGTTATGTTAGAAAGTTTTAAATACATTTTTGTTAATACATAAACCTAGATTGCACAGCCATTGTTTAATAAATTCCCATCAAATGGAATCACATAGCTTCCTTTCCACAATGCCCCAGAGAGGCAAGCTGGCAATAGTTGGCTGGAGGTGAGGGCAGTCATTGCTGGGGCAGTTACACACAACACATTTTACACATCAGTCTTCTGTATTTATTACTTCATTAAGCCTGTAAGAAATCAGCCTTGTATCTAAAATGACCAGTAGAACAAGAATTCAAATTGAGTGCTTTTAAGTGTGTATCTCATGCATCAGATTCGATTACTATTCTCTTCAACTTCACACACAAATATCTATTTCTTTCCAAATTATATTGATTGTCATTATTTTAATCTAGTACTTTTTTCATGTTGTTAACATATTCTGAATCCTGTAGGAGACTTATTTTCTTCTGACATTCTCATTACACTATCATTTCATGTATTGAGAAAGAACAAGTATAACTAAAGAAACAGGTTGAACCATCCTCATTCCCAGGTGAACTTCTCTGTTAGCCACATGTCTATTTCCATCGGATCCAAATTCCCAGACAAGGGGATATTTTATTCTTGTAACAATTACCATAGACTCATTGCGGTGCCTGCTACATGCATGTTGAATAACAAAATGTAAATCTGACATAGTTATCAGAGAATCAGGAGGAGAGAAAGTGAGGATGTCTATCAGATGCTCTCCAGCATCAAAATTAAAACCTTCATACTCCAGGAAGGTTGAATGTGACTAGACAGGAAATGTTTTATGCAGGGAAATAGTCACCTCTTTGAAGTACTTTAAATGGTAAATTCTTTCTACATATACTTAAAAAATTATGCAAAGAATGCAAAATTATAAGTAATTCACTTTTTGTTATTATAAAAAAGATACACTTAGATTGTTACATTTAGACTTCTTCTCCCTCAAATAACAGTAAATTCATTATATAAAGTGTTTGGTTTATTCCCAGTCGCTAATTATGAGATTCAAGTTATCCAGCTATTTTTCTACAGTAGGTGAATAATCATTTAAAACACAGTGGAGTAGGTTAAACAAGGACAAATATACAGGAACCGAAGCCCTCAACTTTGTATTTGCATTGTTTCTCTGTCTCTCTCCCCTGCGTATTTCTATTCCCCACCTTTCTTTCAAGACTGTTTCATTATTCTTTTCTCAATGACAGGGGCCATTCTAGCCTTATTAAATGGAAACTTGACCGATAGCATTGAAAAGGTCACCTGTAATTCAGGTTACAAGTGATAAAAATTGAAGGGTTAAGATCAACAAGGACTGGGAGGAAAATTGAAAAAACAGAGATAAAGAATTATAGACACGAGGCTATTCAAAGAAGACCAAGTGCCATCAGTCACTGAGGAATCAAATTGATGACCAGAAAATAAGATCAGATTAAGAAGGAGGTTGGTAGGGCCTCCTCAGGCCCAGGCAGGGGACACTAAAATATATTTTTAGCCGATTATGAAGGGTCTGAAAATGGATAACTCTAAAATCCTTTTACACTACATCACAATCTGTCATATATTTCTTGAGAAACTCAATTACCAAATATCCCAGGCAACATGAGTGGCTCTTGTTGAAGTGAGAAAAACTTTGAAAGTGACATGAAATGCTAAATTGGCTTTCAGGGTTCAGGAAACCATTTTATAAGTAGACATAAACCCTGATTTTCTTCAGCACAAGAAGCTCTATCTGCAGCCAAGTAACCTGGGAAAGGTAACTAAGTAGATAAAAACAGGTGTAAGATTTTTCTGAGCCCTTAAATGAGCACAGACATGCATTTTATTTATAATTATTTAAGGCTTCTCTTCTTCAGCTTATCCTTTCTCAGCTTTAATTCACCTGGGAAAGGTGCTTAGGAACTAATCAAAAGTAAACAAGTACAGGGAGTATAAACAGGGTGGGACAAAAGTAGGTTTACAGTTGTTTGACTGGAAAATAGTACAATAGTTAATAAATAATAATACAAGAATGAACTCTGCTTTGCATACTTACAACTGTAAACCTACTTTTGCCCCACCATGTATACTGAAGGAATGGTTATGAAGGGGTGGAGGGATGAGTTTTCTTAAGAGGTGGAACAAGATAAAATTCTTTAAACAAGTATTATAGGAAAGAAAGTAATTCCTTCTAAGAATAACAATGTACTGGAATAAATTAACACACTAAATTTTAATCAAATTGCTTGAGATTCTCCATTGTCTTCTAGTATCCTTTCTCTTCAACTTGATTTAGATACACGACTAACAAAAATTAACAATATAATTAAATTCCCCAGGTTCCCTTGCATCTAGGCATGAGATCAAAGCTAAGTTCTGGTCGATAGATGAAAAAAGAAATAATGTACATAACTTCGAGAATCAGTTTTGCCTTGACTGGCGTGGCTCACTTGGTTGGAGCATCGTGCCATAAACCAAAATGTTGTGGGTTCTATTTCCAGTTAGGGCACATGCCTGGGTTGTGAGTTTGGTCCCCAGCTGGGGCACCTAGGAGAGGCAACTGATGAATGTTTTTCTCTCACATCGCTGTTTCTCTCCCTCTCTCTCTCTTTCCTTTCCTTCCCTCTCTCTAAAATCAATAAGCATGTCCTCAGGTGAGGATTAAAAAAAAGAATTAGTCTTTAAGAGGGATGATTTGCTCATTCTTTTCTTTTTTGTATCTTCGATAGCATCTTCATCCATCCTAGGCTACAGCACCTGCCAATGGACCCCTGTATCATGTTCCAGCTCCCAGTGCAGGGTTCCAGGTGCTTTCTGGCTCTGGCTTGATCACATGTCTTTCTTCTCTAGTCACTTTGGCTCTCAGGATGATAAATCTTCCCATCTTGAGATAATCTGGGTGCCTTGGAATATTTCATTGTTGTACCTCTGCATTAAAATATTGTAGTTTGAGCCATACTTTCCATGCAGAGACCCTAAGTGGTACAAAAATAATTGCTTCATAAGTTTGTTGTAAGGTTTAAGTAAGTTAATATGTACAAATTACATGGAATTGTTCCTAGTTTACAGTAAACCTTCCATAAGTGTTAGTAATTTTCCCATACAAAACACATAACAATGCATCCCTCATGAGGATCTTCTGTAGACTACACGTACAGTATCTATAAAGAGTTTTTCAGTGTTTCTGGCATACAGCTGGCACTCTGTGCTATTACTCTACCAAAGGATTCAATTGATTGTATGTACACAGTTTGCGTGAGCTTTGGCAAGATACTAATTCAAAGTAGAACAGTGAAGAGTTTGTTTCACCAAGCAAATATATTTTGGTTCCCGTGAACAGAATACCAATGACAACTTTCTGACGTGGCAAGCAGTGAAATTATACATACTAATTCTGCTCACAAATGACAGACTCATTTGCACGGGGTGGGCAGAAATGAGGAAAGGAAAAGTACAAATTGACCCTGGATCGAAGTGCAGAGAAGGGAGAGATAGTCAATCCGAAGGACTGACCATCCTTGATTTATCCTAAATCAGAAGGATATTGCAAGGGAAGGGGAATAGTACTTCTTGGTAGGTAGGGTCAGTTTATCAGAAAAATCCATATTCACATGATAAAAAGGCAGTCTCTGGGTCTGAGAGCAGAGGAGCTGCTTCAGGCAGGCCAGCTGCTGGGTTTCACTAGGCAGAGGGACCCCAAACTCAGGTGGGAAACGTGCTTACCTGGAGCTGAGGAAGCTGGGAGAATGAAATCTCAAGAGCAAAGGGCAGAGGACTGAGAGAAGCCAACCTGGTGATGAGAAACAGAGTAAGCAAAATGAAAAGGACAGGGAAGGGAGCCTTAGGATAATAGTTGGTCACTCTTGAATACATGCCAGGCAAAAGGGAATTAGTTTTTATATCTAGGTCTTGAAAGGCTCTGGACTTCACTTCCTCAGAGGTTAGAAGCATTAAAGGGCCCAACTTAAGTTGGGTCTTAGGTTGGAAGCTGTTATGCACTGAGTCATGTTCTTACAAATTTTATACCTTGAAATGCTAATCCCAGAATCTCAGAATGTGACAAGAATGTGATAAGGCTTTTATAGGGGTAATCAACTTAAAAACATCATTAGGCATTAGGATAGGCCCTGACCCAGTATAACAGGTGTCCTGATAAAAGAAGAAATTTGGAGGCAGAAACACAGGAAGAACAACATGTAAACATGAAGCAGAGATCAAAGTAATAGTTCTTCAAGCCAAGGAACACAAATGATTGACAGAAAATTAGAAATTAGGCAAGAGGCCTGGAACAAATTCCTCCTCATGGCCCTCAGAAATAACTGTTGACTTTAAGTAGCTAAATATTTCTCTAGCAAAATGTGTTTGTTCATGAACAACAAAGCATTGCAATTGGGGACATGTGGTTTAATGGTGAAATATGCACATATCCCAAAAAACAAAAGGGAAGAAACATGTATAAAAGAGAAGAGGAATTTGGAGGGGTTATTATGAACAGTTGTCTTCTTGGGATCTGGGAGTACAGTAGGGTGTGAGAGCTCCTTTCCTAGGCTCTCCCATCCCCACTTCAAATGAGGCTTCTGTCCATTAATCTTCATAGAACCCACCCTGCTGACACCTTGATCTTCCTTGACTTCTAGTCTCTAGAACTGTGAGCAATGTATTTCTGTTATTTAAGCTACCCAGTTTGTGGCGCTTTATTTTGGCAGATCTAGCAAACTGACAGCTCTGGCTGGTGTGGCTCAGTAGATTGAGCACCAGCCTGTGAACCAAAGGGCTGCTGGATTGACTCCCAGTCAGGGCACATGCCTGGGTTGTGGGCCAGGTCCCTAGTAGGGGGCATGTGAGAGGCAACCACACATTGATGTTTCTCTCCCTTTCTAAAAGTAAATAAATAAAATATTTTTTAAAAAAGAAACTGACAATAAAGTCCCTGTATTCATTGAGAGTATTTTAAGTAAAGATAGTCAAAACAATACAAAAACCTTTCTATTACCATAACCCAAAGTAGGAAATTTGTAAGATCAGGTAAATGAAAAGTCCAGAAATGTACAGGTTCTGAGAACATTTTCATTTGGGCAGTTAAACGATGCTCTCAGAAAGGTGACTTTAGGTCTCAGTGCCCTCCTTCAGTGTTGGCTTGGTTTCCTGATAACCTCTCTTCAAATGGTAGAGAGTATGGGACTTTACCTTTCCAGCTCAACAGAGCTTCAGCTGGTGAGCCAAGAAAGTTAGATAGCCTTTCTTTTCCAGAACTCATATCAATATACCTTTAATTTCCCTTATTTTCCTGCATTATTTAATTATTGTCTATTACTTTGCATGTAGTAGGCACTTTGAAAATTTATCAAAATGGTAAATGAATAAGAATATATGGAAAATTAATACTCATTCAGTGTTACTTCTCATTGTGTTCCTAGAAGTATTGCCCCCAATAAGAGGATGATTTTAGTGTGTAGATCCTCTTGTTGAGAGGTTAGAAATCCTAGATCTAGCCACCGAGATATTGGAAAAATGATTTAGTGTTTTGGGGACTCATTCTACTCATCTGTAAAAAAAATTGTTTCATGGACTGATAATAATATGCTATGATTTCTGTGACTTAGGTAGTATTGGACCCAAGCACTTGACACTGGCATAATTTTTGTAGTGTTTAGTTTTTTCCCAAATAATTTAAACTTCAAATAAAAATTTATATTTAAAGAACAGTAACTTGGTCATAACTTCTTGCATATTCATTACTGAATATTTTTAAGAAATTATAGAGAAAACAGTTAAAATGTTGACATTACTACAGTTCAGAGATAACTAGTGTTAATATTTTCATGTAGTCAATCTAAGCTATTTTTAAAGAACATACCTGTGAAATTTAGGAACAGGAGCTAATATTGGTTTATTATTTAACCATTGTTTTAATGTCTTTTAATTGTATTTTTTTTACAGTTGCAGCAATCACATTTGTAAGGAAACAGATAATTAAGAATAAATACATAAGGAGAATTCACTTGGAAAATGTATTTTGCAAAACCACCTTATCAGATTCAATTAAATGTACAAGTCACCTTCCCTTAGAGTGCTGCTTATCTTGTGTATTTCTGTAAGAAACTCATTCATGTGAATTAAATTATTTATTTCTAAAGGCCTCAGGGGGGAAAAGGTAAAATTCCTTATCAGTCATACAAAGATAATGGGAAACAGGTAAGGAAAGCGTACTTACAAGCAAAAATTGAAATTTTCCAGTCGAAGTCCCCACCAGAGCAGCGGGACTGCACATCTGCATCTGCACACAGACAAGCAGATGGTACTGCCAGACATTCCGCAACCACGGGATACAGCGAATGGCCAGGATGCCACAAAACAACCTCTCCTTGTAGCCACCGCTTCCTCTCTGAGGTAGAGCCTTTTGAACAGGGCACATCTATCCATATGTGAAAAGAGTATAACCATAATATAAATTAAATTTTATTGAAATTAATATTAGTTTCTCTTTCTGTATTTGAAAGCAGTGGCTAAATGATACTTCTTTCAAAGGGCACCCACGCACGCGTCCACACCCCTACACCCCCCTCAGGAATGCTGTAACACAAGAGACCATTAAAATTTAAGGTAAGTTAATTGGCAAGATTATGGATAGCAGTCATGGACTTTCACTGAAAATCTATTACATGCAAAAATAATCATAGATAGGGACAACCTATAATAGGTAAAGCCCTAAAAGATTACCTTTGAACATATAAGAGTTTACGTATTCTCTTCAGCCTCCTACTGGAATCTTCATTGCACTCGTATAGTAAACATCCAAAGAAAAAATGCTCAGTGGTCACTCACTATTTGTATAATGAACTTGAGTTTTGATGACAAAGCAATACATCACTGGCACTCTTCTTATAAAAAACAATCTATCTGAAATTTTTATGAACTTATAATCAACAAGTAGCTGGCCTGGCCATTGGGATGTGTATTGAAACACACTAGCATCTCTTCAAGTGAATAAGAAGGGAAAATTAGGGGAAAAGACTAACTTCTGTGGTAGTACACACAAGAAGCGGGTTGGGAGCTTTAACAAAAGCAATCCAAGCACGTGTGAGTCCTTAAAGAAGAGAAACTGGAAGGGGAAGGGTCGAGTTGAGGAACATGTATAAAGGACCCATGGTCAAGAACAGCAGAGGGGAGGATCGAATGTGGTGGGGGAGGGGGGCAGGGCAGGGGAGAGCAATGGGGGGAAATGGGGACAACTGTAATTGAATAACAATGAAAAATAAAAAAAGAAGAGAAACTGTAAAGAGAGATATTCACCATCAGTCTTCAGTAAAACCAGGCTGGCACTTGTATATGGGAACTAGGGCATTTCAAGGTTTCAAGATCAGAAAAAGCATTTCATATCATTAAATAACTTAACCCATATCACTTCCAGAACCCAGTATGTGCTCCCAAATTGTTCCTGAAATAAATCAGGAATGTATTTTATAGAGAAGGAGAGCACCCAAGATCTCTTAGGCTATAGGATCATACCAATACCAAGAAAGTATCATATTTCAATTTACACAGTGTGCCAAACCCACTGTCAAACGACTAAGGAATATGGATGCAAAAGTTAGCAGATAGTAGACTTTGTCTATTTCAACTTAAATTTTACACAAACATCCTTTTTTACAAAAATCAATCTCATACAGAACACGGATAATTAACAAAGCATTCTGAAACACTTTGCCTTCTCTCTGAATTCTCATAGCTCCCTGTCCATCATAGTGGTATCTGAAGATCTACTATCTAAAGATCATAATTTCCAAAGAAATGTCAAACCCAAGAATGCCCATGAACCACAACAGTAGTATTAACTGAGTAGCTTCTTCTTTAATGAGAAGGTATAAGGGGTAGAAGCAGGAAACTTCTCTTTATGTTTAACAGTTACAATCACTTTACATCATCCTTACAACTATGCTCTAAGCTAGTGAGATAAATGTTACCACCCTTTCAAAGATGAGGAAACTAAGACTGAGGTTCAATGAAAAATCAAGGCTAAAATTTTGTTAAATGGCAATACTATAACATCAAACAAGATTCAGCATTCTTGAGTGTTTGTATTATGCATTTTAGTGTAATCATACAAAACAGCTATAAATACTCCTTTCTACCTCTTGTGTTAAATGAAATTCATCAAGGCTATATTTTGTGGGTATGCAGTCATTTTCTATGGAAACTCAAGAGATATTACTCCTTTGTTTTTAGAATAACATTAGTGATTCAAGTCTAGTGCTTATTGATTACTTGTACAATTAATCAGGGGCATGTAATGTTTCTCTGGAAACATTTTGCAATCTTATTTTTTTATCTTTGTGCTCTATGAGTTCAGGAGTTTTTATCAATATGTGGGACTTTCTTCATTTATTCTACAGGCCCCTGGAGAGCTGTATAATCTAAAGATTGTTGCCTTTCTTTAACTATGAGGAATTCAGTTATTTCTCATAAAACATTAATCTCAATTTTTTTCCTATTTTTATTAACTGGATGTTCTGTCTCCTGAATTAATCTTTTGTATCTAAAATTCTATTCTATTTTTATTTAGTCTTTGCATTCTGCATTCTACCAGACTCCCTCCCTGCCTCTGTCTGTGTTCCTTAATTTCAAAGGCCTCTTTCCTGGTATCTTAATGTTACTTTTTCATAACATTTGATTCTTATTTTAGGAATTTGTGTATACCAATTAGAATTTCTAACATCGCTTCTTCTTGAATTACCTCTATAATTTTTGGTCTTTTGGGTCAGTGACTCTATTTTTTGTTGGTGTTTGTTGTCTTCTATGCTGTTGATTTTTCTCATTTGTCTAATTGTTCTTATTTTATTGTTGTTCAATTACACTTGTCCCCATTTTCCCCCCATTACTCTTCCCCAACCTACCCATCCCCACCTCCCACATTCAATCCTCCTCCCTCCCAATATCTCTGTCCATGGGTCCCTTGTACATGTTCCTTGATGACCTTTCTCCTTCTTTCCCTGGTTATCCCCCTTCCCTTCCCATCTGGTTACTGTCAGGTTGTTCTTTATTTTTTTTGTCTCTGGTTCTATTTTGCTCCCTTATTGTTTTGTTGATTAGGTTCCACTTAAAGTTGGGATCATATGGTATTTCTTTTTCACCATCTGACTTATTTCACTTAGCACAATGCTCTCCAGTTCCATCCATGCTCTTGCAAAGGATAGGAGCTCCTTTCTTTCTGCTGTGTAGTGTTCCATTGTGTAAATGTACCAGAGTTTATTTGATCCACTCATGTACTGATTATTTTTGAAAAATCATTTATATTTAGGAACTAGAAATTGGATTGAGCAAGGATAGCAGGTATTCATTTACACCACTGTTGTGGCGTACAGGTCTGTTTCCCTAATCAGTTGCACATTAAAATGTAAAGTTTGGCCAGACATGCTATAAAAATGGGTGTAGCTTGTCAACTGTTAGACTTTGCTTCTGGTCTAAGTGGTCAGCATATTAGTTGGAAAGCTGCAGATACCAGATTATGAACATTTTTAATTAAGGGTCACATCTACATTTCTATTTCTTCTTTGAATATGAGTTGAAACTTTAGTTAACGTTACAAACAGTTTTAAAATGACACATAATTACTTACAGCTGTAATAGACTTCCCATAGCTCTAATTCTGTACCCTCAGCTATTGGATGGGAGATACCTCACAAATGAGGAAATCTTTCAAATTCACTTCAGTAATTCTCTATAGTTTTATACATAATAGTTATGTCAGTAAAAAATGAGTGGACTTCAGAAAAGTGCCAGTGTTCTGGTAGAATTTGCTCAATTTCATAGGTTGGTTTTATGTAGGATTTTACGCACTTGTGTGAAGATTATTGCAAGAGCCTCAAGCTAGTCAGACTTAACCACATATCAAAGCCATGAATGCTCAGTGCAGTGGATTAAAACCAAAGAGTGATATTTAGGAAGAGAGAGTGATCTATATCCAAGAACAAAATGGAGGCCTTAGAGGAAGGAAAGCTTGAAGGAGAATTGTAGCACTTTCTGTGAAGGGATTCCAATGGTCTAATGGACGGTGTGCAATTGGGGAGGATGGTGTATGACAGGAATCATTGGAGGGGAGATGAGAGAAGATGAAGGTGGCAGTGAGCCTGGCAGAAAGAGGGGAGTAAATGCATAGCCTGCAGGGTAGCGCCATGGTGGCTAACTGGGGGCTGACCGTGGAAGTGCAATTTTGGCAACCACTTCACCAAGCTTCACATAGATTAGAACAAGGGTTTTCCTAAAATACTGACATGAATATCCCATCACTGACATAACCCACTTCATGGGGGGGGGGGACCATCAACCACAGGATGTGGTTGGGAGGGGCACAGGAGATGCAACAAGTTTTTTCATGACTTAAAATATATGTCATAGCAATACAACGTTAGTTGCTTTGAGAATGCGAATTAAAGAAATGTCTGAATAAAACAAATGTGAGGGCCCACCATCAAAAAAACTTTCTCAAAACAGTATTTTAAAAAGAAGAAATGTAAATCTCATTATTTGTGGGATTTACTAACCACAAGTGTGCCAACAGCTGGGTTTTTAGCTTTACACCATTTTGGGAAAAAGAGATATCTTCGTCAATTCATAGCAGAGAACCGCATGCTGAAGTCACTGCAGAATGGCATATGATAGAAAGAGCAGCTTGAAAGAATTTTATTCAGCGGTGAACCTACAAGATAGACTTTGATCATGAATCAAGACAAAAGTCTTCACAGTCCAAATCGTCTGGTAATGGCCCGAGTGCATAATCGCCAGAGAGAGATAAAGCCCCAAGTACCAGCCACCCTCTCTGAATGGCAATCACTGGACCCAGATGCCAGCCTTTGAAAGACCTTTTGCGAGCAGCAGGATCTGACTCACTAGCAGGCTTTTCAAATAGTTTCTCTGGCAGCTTTGAAGTTGCCTCTGAGCCAGTTATGTGATTAGACTCTTCAGAGGTCTGGGTGCGCTTATCTTCCTCTATGCTGTGTCTTTGGACAGTGTGGCTTCTCACAAGGGCAGGTAAATGTGCAGTTACTATCAACTGGGGCTGCTGGTTTTCAAGAGTGATTTCTATTTGGTTAAAGTAAATAAATGATCATAGTCAGTATTCCAGAATATACTATACTTTCCTAAGCAAAAATCCTGAGTGGCCAGAGAAAACAGATCCTTTATGTTTTGATTCTGGGTGCCTAGTCTTTCTTCCTTTCTTGTCCCTATCCTTATTTTAGGGTTCCAAAGACCCTTCATTTTTCCTTACTCTAAGTAACCTACCACTTCCTTTAAGATCCTTCTGACAGTAGTATATCTATGATAGAATTACCAAAGAAACAGAAGTTCAGAAGAGAAGGTAAAGGAAGATTAAGAATGGTTATTGGCACTGTCTTCCTACTTTATATCCTCATCGGTGTTTTACCGCCAATACACAACTTAGAGACAGATATGCCAAAATAAAAATGTTTGAATCACATAATATTAAGAAATCAACACCCCCAAATAATCTTTCTTAGTAAGCATAACAACCTATGAAATCAGGCCCCTGGGGCCTACACTTCCTTTGCCCTCATACCTGTACAGTTGGGAAATACATGCATTAGTATCAGAATGACACTGAGGTGCTCTGTGCATCACACAAGAACTGCATCCCCTTTCTATTTTGTTAGAACCGTAAACGACAGAGTTTGAGTTGTATTCTAGTAACTTGCCAGGGAGATGCCAAAGCAACCTAAACAGAAGGCCCTGACTAAATTAATATATTGGTCTCTGACTGAATTGTGAGATCACACACACACACACACACACACACACACACACACACACACACTGCACAACATATATATAAATTTTAGGGTGGATTCAGTAGCATGCATTTTATCATTTACCCAGGGCCCAGAGAGACCAAAATTACACATGTATTATTGTAATTCTGTTTAGTGAAAGTCTGATTCATCTTATTTTTAAGAGCTTAACGCTAAGGCAAATAATATGTTTTGGGTATGTTATATAGCTTCTTTTTGCATTGTTACAAATTCAAAATAATACACCAGGGCTGCATATAATAAACACCTACTTTAAAGTTTCACATTGATAACATATTTATCACTGACTTTTATTAGTAAACATGTTCTCCATTACCTCCAAAGAGTCTTTTTGTGTTTTAATGACCATGCACACTTATTTATTTAGTTTAACTTTATTTTTATTGTTGAAACTATTACAGATGTCCCCATTTCACCCTCCTTTGCTCACCTCCACCCAGCCCCTGCCCCTCTTCCCTCTGGCCATCACCACACTGCTGTCTGTGTCTGTGGGTTACACAGGTGTGCTTATTGGCTGATCCCTTCCCCTTCTTCCATCCCCCTCCCCTCTGACAATGTCAGTCTGTTCCATGTATCTGTGCCTCTCTTTCTGTTTTGTTCATCAGTTTATTTTGTTCATTAGATTCCACGTGTAAGTTAGATCATGTGGTGTTTGTCTTCTTCTGACTGACTTATTTCACTTAAGTGACTGTGCATATTTAATTTATTAAAATATTAGCTGCCATGAATTGAGAAATGAAATAATAATACTATGCATCTGTCTCCAGCTCTCCTCTGTGGTGATCCATAGCTTTTGTTATCTTTTTCCATATATTTTGCTTTCTATTCTCCTCTGGCAAAGATGTGGGCCTAGGGTTAGAGCAGAGGTTGTTTTCTCTGTGCCCAAGGGTAGAAGCAGGTATGTTCATCCTTAGCCAAGGGGACTGAGAAAATTACAAATAAGAGAAGACTTGATCTTCAGCCCAGGGAGACAGTGCTCATCAATCTTACCCATCAATCCATCCTCTGCTGCGATTTTTAGCGAGGCCAGATTGAGAGAAGGTTAAACAGAATTTTTCCACATCTTTTTTCCTGCTTTTATTATTGTTGCTGTTATTGTAAGAAACAGTAGGGAGGGGCTCTAAACAGCAGGTCTTTTATTCAGCAAATCTACTTTTAGACTCCTGAAGTAAAGCTTTGAGGTCTGTAATCGACTAAGAAAATTAACAGAGAGTATTGAATGTGTGAGCTCTACGCATAACTCATTTCTTTTGGAAAACCTTATTTTATCATTTTGCTGAAGTGGATATTTGGCATTTGTCTGCTTTGACAAGTACAGGGTACAGATACTGACCCCACATGTCAACATAGTATATTCTAGATTGACACTCAGAAACCTAAAGATTTAAACGTGAGATAGCAAAACAAGAGCAGAAATTTTATATTTTGGAAATATATGTTGGGGGAGATTTTTCTTCTAGTCTCACAAGCAAAATTCCATCTCATTTGGGTGATGATAACTTCAAAAACAAAAATATAAATAAAATCATGTTTATTTTCTTCCCTTTCCATCCTGTCTAATATGCTTTTACAAACTTCTATTATGGCTCCAATTTCTTGGTTGCATTCAAACTTTGATAAGTAAGTAAAAACCCAAATTATCTTTGGTATTGATATGAAAAATGTATACAACACTCTACCTTTTCATCTTTTAAAAACATCATGTCATTTGAACCTCACATAGGGTACCCAGGGACAAGGATTGTTATCTGCATTTTACAGATGTGCCAGTACAGGTTAAGAGGGATTAGATGACTTTCCCAAGCTTGTGATACCACCAGAACCTGCTACTCTTTAGACCTAAAGCCAGAGATCTCTAAGCAATGCGTTACCATATTTTGATCGCAGCCTTTAGATTGCCAGACAGAGTTTAGGTGCCACTAGTCAACCAGTTGCCTCCAGCTATAAGAAGTGTCACTCTTCACACCTGTGGGCCATACATAAGTTGTCACTTTTATGCGCCCCAGGATAGGAATATAGTAAGAAAGTATTGCTACTGGCTATCAGTGTTTCCTAGACACATTTACTAACATAGTTAAAATATTCTAAGATTGGATTATTAAATCTTATCATGTAGGCTCATATAAAATAAAGTTCTTTATTCAGAAGACATACACATTCCTGAACAGATATCTATTTTTCAAGAAGAGGACAAGTAAAATAATATGTTTCTATATATCATGGATGGATGGATAGGTATAGACAGATATGTGGAAACACAGATACATACATGCATGGATACAGCTGTAGATGTAAACTCTGATGCTCTGAATCTGAAGGTGCCATTTCCTTTTTAAGTCCAACATATCTCTGGAACCTATGACAATAATTGAGGTTCATCCCTGTTCAATAAAAGCAATAAAAATAGTTTTGAATTTTTTTTTTTTTGCTATTTGCAATTTACCACGTGCCTTTCTGTGTGTTTTCTCTTTTGTGAGATACGATTCTTTTTCTTTTTTTTTTAAATTTAATTGTTGTTCAAGTACAGTTTTCTTTACATCTCAGCTGAGAACTTCCCAAAAGTTCTGAGAAATGATCCTGACTCACTACGTCACATCTGCCAAACTGATTCTTCTACTAATATTTATCATTTGATTTCCTTTGCAATACCCATAAAACTCTTGACATATCTTTTCTCTTCTCTTTCTTTGACTGAGGTATCCTGAGAGGAAAGAAGTTACCTGTCTCCCAGGCTTGGGTCATTGGTTTCACTCATCGCCTTAAGCCTTCAGGGTTCTCACATCCATGTAAGATAGTTTTAAAATGGATTAGTTTTCCATGCAACGATAACAATATCATAGAACTATTAAGAAACATAATTTCTACCAAGGTCATTCCATTACCAAAAGTCTTCCTAATTGGTGTCTCTCTACTCGCAGTGCACTTGCTTTGCAGATATTGAGTGCAAAGCTCTGGAAAGGGAGCAAATGACATCAAGGGGGACCTGTGAGTCCAAAAATCACATGACCAGAATCCCAGACCTCTTCTACTGCAAGAATATCCTGACTTTCAGCAAAAATAGTAGTGTAATTTGCTCCACAGCCCCGATGTCACACTCAATCCCTGCTCTCACATAAATATTTCATATTAAAGAAACCTCTTTAGAGCCCCAGAGCTCACATAAGCTACTTTCAAAATGACAGATGCCCCTGTGCCCCACAGAGACAGATTTCACTGACTGCCTCGGAGTTAAGTTTCAGACAGAGTGCTCTGTGGTGAATTTCAGTAAAAACAGTTGTTCTGCTGCTCACAGCCCTAATAGCCAGGCAGCAGCAAGGAGTCTTGACACCAAATTCCTAGCCTTAGGTCCAGCCGTCTGGGCAGCAATCTACTTGAATGTCTGGTAAGACATCTTCCCTGCCTTGGTGCCGGATATGTGGCAGATCATTAACTTCAGAATTGCCAGGCTGATGGACAAGGGAAACGATCATCAAAAGAGTGCCTGAGATTTGAAATAGCTTGTCTTTAACGCTGGTGAGGCACTTTCAGGAGCATGTATTCTAACTGATCATTCTGAGGGGGATCCCCCCAAAACCCAGAATTATCTTCTGATCTCAAAACACCAAGTCTCAAGTCAGTTTTTTAATCAAAATGTCTCTATTTTTGAACAAAAGTTAAAAGTCTTTCATCTTCATAAGTCTATAAGTTGCTATTTTTTATTGTTGTTCAATTGCAGTTGTCCCCATTTTCCCCCATTACTCTCCCCTGCCCTACCCATTCCCTACCTCCCACATTCAATCCTCTCCCCCATTGTCTTTGTCCATGGGTCCTTTATACATGTTCCTTGACTTGACCCTTTCCCTTCTTTCCCCCATTATCCCCCTCCCCACTTCCCTCTGGTCACTGATAGTTTGTCCCTTATTTCCCCCAGGCTCAGTGTCAGACACACTTCCACTCCAGATTCCATCAGGCCCAACATCACAGGAAAGTAGTGGGAAAGGAGAACAATGAGTCAGTGTTCACAAACCATTTTCCTGTTTTATCCATCCACCCACCAATTCATTTATTCACTCAATTATCAGTATTTATTCAGCATCTACTGTGTCAGTCAGTGTTTCAGGCACTGGCTATAAAGTGGAAAGTAAGACAAAACCAAGTTCTAGTATCAATCATGAGTTATGAATCCTACATTCTAGTGGAGTCATAGGGAGTATGTGTGCATCTGCCTGTCATCTGTGTCTGTCTCTGTGAATATAAAAGTGCTAGGAAATAATACTAATAGGTCCATGAGCCAGGTAATGTGAGACTTTACTGGCCATAAAATAGAAATGCTTGTTCTTTTCCAAAGAAAGATATGATTTCACTTATATGTGGAATCTAAAGAAACAAAATAAACAAAATAGAAACAAACTCATAGAATATTTTGACAATTGCCATAAGGGAAGGGGTTTGGAGACAGGTATAAAAAGGGATATGATTAAGATGTGTAAGTAGCCAACTATAAATACAGTCACAGGAGCCCTAACCAACATGGTTTAGTTCGTTGGGCATCACCACACAAAGCAAAAGGTCACGGGTTCCATTCCTACATACCTGGTCAGCGGGCTCGGTCTCCGGAAGGGTTACGTATAAGAGGCAACTAATTGGTGTTCCTCTCCCTCTCTTCCCCCCTCCCTTCCCCTCTCTCTAAAAATAAATGCATAGAATCTTTAAAACAAACAATCACAGATATAAAGGACAGCACAGGGAATATAGTCATTAATATTGTAATGACTGTGTGTGGTGTCAGAAGATTATTGGATTTACCAAGTGATCACTTCATGAATTGTGTGGATATCAAATTGCTGTGTTATATACCTGAAATTGATGTGGTATTTTATGTCAAATGTAGTTGAATAATTAAAAATTATTTAAAAAGTAGTGTTCATCCTTTTCTATGTTTGATTGAAAGTTAACAAAGGGACTTGAGCAGAATAACATGATTATTAGGTTTGCCTTGTAGAAATACCCCTCTGATGACTTGTGGAGAACATGAGAAAGAACAGAAGCAGGTAGACCAGCCTAGAGCCCAAGGCAACAGTGCTTGAAAAAGTGGAGGGTACTTAGGACTAGAGTGAGAGTGGCAAAGGTGAGGAAGAGCTGACCACTTCTGAATCAGGTTTGAAAATAGACCTGAGAGGAGTGAAGTGGAGCGGGGAGGGGGAGAAAACAATGGTGGAAGGCTCTCAAGTTGTCGTTCTAAACTGCTGGACAGCTGGTGTCATAAGGAGCACTGGAACGAGGGGCATCAACCAAGAGTTCTGTATTAGACTTAGGATTATAAAATGACATTTAGACATCCAGTGGAATCATCACACTGGCAGTTGGAATATAGGTCAGAGAGAGTTTGGAACTGAATTTACAAATTGAACACTGATCCACCCACCATATAGGTGATATTTAAGGCAAAGGATCATGGACTAAGAGTGGCCAGAAAAGAGAGCTCTGAGAACTGAACCTTGGAGCCTTCCATCAGTCAGAAATAATGAAGGTGAGGATTCACCACCATAGGTGTTTCAGGCACGAATGAAGCAAAAGGACAACCAGGGATAGTGTGTTCCTTGTTCATATTCTTACTTGTTACAAGAATCATTGTGGGAGGAGCATAGCCCAATCGACACTGTTTGAAATCTACTGGAATTTAGAATGATGATTATACAACACAGCATGTACACAGGCAAGTTAGTAACAGTCATTCTCTCTCTCTCTCTCTCTCTCTCTCTCTCTCTCTCTCTCTCTCTCCCCCCCCCCACATATTAAGTAGTTAGTACACATTTGAACACTTTCTTGATTCTTGAGGATTGCATAATAAAAATTACTTTCTTTTTTTATTTTATTTTTAATCAGTATTTTTTAATTGTTGATATTGTACAGTTTTCTGTCTTTTACCTCGCCCCAGCCCACCACCCCAGCCCTCCCCACCTTCCCCCCATTTCCACCCCCCATAGTTTTTGTCCATGAGTCCTTTATACTTGTTACTCTAAACCGTTCCCCTTTTCCCCTGAAATTCCCTCCCCTCCCCCTCTGGACACTGTCAGACTGTTCTCAAATTCAGTGTCTTTGTTTATATTATGCTTGTTTGTTTGTTTTGTTGATTAGCTTCCTGTTAAAGGTGAGATCATATGGTATTTGTCTTTCACTGCCTGGCTTATTTCGCTTAGCATGATACTCTCCAATTCCTTCCATGCTGTCGCAAAGGGTAGGAGCTCCTTCTTTCTTTCTGCTGCATAGAATTCCATTGTGTAAATGTACCACAGTTTTTTGATCCATTCATTAACTGATGGGCACCTAGGTTGCTTCTAGCACTTGGCTGTTGCTTCTAGCACTTGGCTAAAGCTTCTGCACAGGTAAAGAAAACAGTATTAAAATAAAAAGAGAGCCAACTGTATGGGAAAACATATTTGGCAATGATACCTCAGACAAGGGATTAATCTCCAAAATATATAAAGAACTTACAAGACTCTACTCTAAGAAGACAAGCAACCCAATTAAAAAATGGGCAAAGGATTTGAACAGACACTTCTCCAAGGAGGACATACAGAGGATCCAGAGACACATGAAAAGATACTCGATATCTCTAGCTATCAGAGAGATGCAAATTAAAACTACAATGAGATACCACTTGACACCAGTCAGAATGGCCTTCATAAACAAAGCAACAAACAGCAAGTGTTGGAGAGGTTGTGGAGAAAAGGGGACCCTAGTGCACTGTTGGTGGGATTGCAGATTGGTACAACCACTATGGAAAACAGTATGGAATTTTCTAAGAAAACTAAAAATAGACATACCTTTTGACCCAGCAATTCCACTGCTTGGATTATATCCTAAGAATCCTGAAACACCAATCCAAAAGAATCTATGCACCCCTATGTTCATAGCAGCACAATTTACAAAAATTACTTTCTTAATATAAAATAATAGGAGACAAATGAATGAGTTTCTACTGTGATATTTGAGTAGCATATTCTAAAGTCACATAGCATATAATCTGTACGTTTCTCATTGCATGTAAAGTTTATAATCTCATAGTGAATATAATGTGCTCACATAACTATGCCCTGTGACAATTGATTCCTCTACCTATCAAGCAAATAAATTTAAATTATTCCTGTAAATTTCATAGCTATTGAATATTTTCAATTTGCTAGAAATAAAGGAAAACCATGGTCTTGAAAGAACACTAGTAAATGTTGATGGTAATTTTGTAACAGAGATTTATCTTCAAACATTTAAGAATTGATTTCCATACTAAAAATTGACACTGAAAATGAATTTAAATTATACAGCCATCCAAAGCTCTTCTGTAACTTGAAGTAGCAAAGAACTCATTATTTAACCAGAGAGTAGTGCATTGTCCTGTGCATGTAGTTGTTGTCATTGAGCGTCGCTCATACAGGAGTTGTTTCTGCACTGCAGCAAGCTGATATTAAATAATTTAAAATAATATCAAGATTAAATATTTTTAAAATTACCAGCAAACATTCTAGGTATATGGATATGGGGCATAACAATTTGTGCAACTTAATTCTTTTCTCAGTAACTTTTAAATTATGGTAAATGAATAGGTTACTGCTTGATTGGAACTGTCTTACAATGTTACTAAGGTTGTTTTCTTTAGTGTATTAAGTTATTCTGTTTTAAAGTCGGAGATGACCTATTATTCAAGCTTATCATTTTGTAAACAAATTGTTCAGTTGCAGTATTGAGCCAGAGATCAATTAAGCACAAGCCCCGTAATGGATTAAGGCACAAAGATTTTTTCCCCCCAATCCATCTGAATTTAGAATGAGACAGCCTTGTTTAACCTGTCTTCTGAAACACAAGGTCAGGAGTCTGGAGGATATCGGCTGCCACTCTTTTTGACATATTCAATCAATCAACCTTGATTGGCCATGCAGTTGGACTTTGGAATTAAGAAAAAGATGTTTCTATTTCCTCTAATGCTTGTGATGAAAGTAAAATGCATCTTGATTTCAAATTGTAAACAAATGGTGAAGTCAAATTTTCATGTATTACTCAGACCTTTTCTCTAAGATACATAAGCTCCTGAAGTTAAAAAGCATTTCAATGGAGAGCTAGATTGCTTTATTTTCCTTTGAAAATTGAATTAAATGTAAAACTAACTAATGCTAATATAACTTAAAAATATTACCTCAGAGAATTTCTTATTTTTCACCCAAGCATTATATTTATATTTAAAGGGAAAATGAATTCTTACTAATCAAATGAAATAGAAAAATAGCCTATAGTTTAAATTTCCCTAATGATTATGAAAACAATTTACATTTTAAGGATTGGAGAATATATATTTATTAGAAAGCAATAGGTTCAAATCAGACCCAGGAAATATGTGTACAAAGACAAAACCAAGCAGAACAATGGAAACAGAATCATCGGAACATTTGAGGTCATGCTCATAGGTCCAAAGGTAGAAACGGGCCACTTTGTTAAAGTTGGAGTGTGATTTAGGTCAAATGGAAAATAGGTAGGAAAACCAGAATTCAAACCCCTGTTATTGGATTCTTTTCACCACAACATACTGCATCATCAGCAAGAAAAATAAACAAACAAACAAACAAATAAATAAAAACCAGGCTTGGAGTCTCCCATGTTAGTGCATGATTACCTGAACCTATTACATAACTTGTCCCTGATAGTAATTTAAGAAGCATTCACTAAGATATTTTCACACTATTACACCTAACCATCACATGTTCTGTGTTCTGGCTTCTAATAAGAAAGTATGAGTCAAAAATATGTGTCCTTTTTCCTTCCAGAGTCACAATTAAATGTCATGAGTTCTGTTAAAAAAAATAAATAAAAGCATGGAATAGAGGAATAAGTCCCACATTCTGCAATGTTTCCAAAATCAGCAGTAGGCATGATATTATTTTTCAATAATATACTCATTATAATCATGTAATAGTATTTTATATAATTCACAGAAAAATCTCAATACTGAAATGGATTTGTGCTCTTTACTGAGTTTATTTACTCTATCTTTTTAAAATACACAGAATTTCAGAGGCTTTATTTGAGGTGGCAAACACACAATACAATATACAGATGATGCATTGTAGAATTGCATACCTGAAACCTATATAATTTTATTAATCAATGTCACCTCAATAAATTCAATGGAAAATAAATAAAATACACAGAATTTCTTTGGGTTTCTGAAAACAAATTGGGAGTTCTTAATCATAAGGATTAAATGATGCATGAGAAAGTGGCTAGCCCATTGTCTGGCATGTTTAGGTTATTAAATGTATGTTAATTCATCCATGCACATAATTTAATTACATTTCATTAATTGAAACAAATCAGCTGTGGGGTGTTCATTTAGGTAACAAAATGTTACCCCCTGCATGAATTCATCCCTCCCAAAGTGTGAATTTGTTTTCAGACAATACCTTACAGTGTAAGGTGCCAGGAGGCAGACTCGTTCTTAATTGGCCTTGTTAGGACAATGCAACAATAATAAGGAGACAAGTAAGGGTGCTCTTGACGGGGATTCCTAACTAATCTCCCTTTTTACCCTCTGCTCTTCAAATAAATAACTCTGATTACCTTTAATTTTTTTTTTTTTTGCTACCTATACTTCCTAACTTTCTGAGCATTTTTGTCTACTACTGACCATTCTCACAACCAGTGCTATTTTTGAAGATCAACAGGAATATTGTCGGTAAACAAAACTTAAAATGGTAAAATAATTATCAGATGCATTTTTGGTAATAAGATAGGTTTGTTAAAAATATGTTCTCTTAGGTCGGATTTCTTAAAAATAATGCATATTTGTGCAAATGGTTTTACTAAGGAAAAACCTGTAAGGAAGTGAAGCAGGACTCACAGGGTAGGAGAAGAATTGTGGTAAAAATTCGGAGTCAGCTGAAGCCTAGTCACAGACTGATCTCGCGTGGGTGTCCGAGAATGGATAGTACCCCATTCTATCAGATCGTCCTGATATGAGGCAAGGTGGCTGGACTTTTACACCTCATATCAGACTCTGGTGGGTATATCTCCCAGTAGTATTCGGGGGAGAGATACCTGTCAGTCTAGAGTGGTTGTTACAGTGTGTGGTCCCCAGACCAGTAGGATCCGCATCACCTGAGAACTTGTTAGAAATGTTGGTTTCTTAGGCCTTGGCCCAGATGCACTGAATCAGAAACTGTGCGTGTGGGGTCAAGCAGTTTGTGGTTTAACAAGCTCTTCAGGTGATTCTGATACACACTAAAGTTGAGAACCACTGGCTTACGGCAATTTTCCAGAAGAGACAGCTGTGTGCCCTTAGCTGCTGAGCCTCACGTTATTGTTGGTCTCACAGCCCTGTGAAGGGAGTCAGCGTACACCCCCAGCAGCACCCGCTACATATTTTAAATGCTTCCGTTGTACTACAGTAAGTCGTCCCTGTTGTAGTACTATGTTTTCAGCTCCTGTAAGCTTGGTAGTTTATAAGCTGCCCTGTATAATTATACTAGACATGCCCCATTGTGGAGAACCTAATAATATGTGTGAATCCCTTTGCCTTAGCATCCTTCCTTCTCCGTCACCCCACCCCCATTCTTGGGAGGGGTTCTCTTCCTGGGGACATAATTTTAAATACAAACCAATCAATTTAGGGTCTACTTTGCCAACAAATTGGGCTCTCAAATTCCAGGCACTACACACCTGCCCTATAAGGACCTTCAAGCCCAGGTACCAGACAACTAAAGACATTGAAATTTTTCAAACTAGCCAATCTTAAATCTGCTTACCCTGCCTCACCTGTTCCTGCCTGAGGAAACCGCTATAAAAACCATTACCCACAAGTCCTTTCCCTCTTCCTGCCTCCTGGCCAACCCTGGTGGCCTCCCGTGGTGTTGCACGCCTCCTCCTCTTGGAAACTGTGAGTAATAGTTTATTACTATTTTCCACAGCAATTGCTTTTCTGAACTATTGGCCTTAGTATACTTCAAATTTTCCATTAATATGCTATATTTTAAAACACCTCTGTGCCAAAATCCATTCCATAAAGGGTGCACAGAAGATTCAGAAGGTGGATTAAAGAGTCATGTCAAAGTGGATGTGAGACTAACTGGCAACTTATTTCCACTGACTGAAATTAAAATTTCAGCTTGGGGTGTTTAAGGGCAAACAGATGCCACATAAAATTCTACTTCACATAGTTCTCATAGTGTGAACCCCTTTCCCTTTTGAACAAACAGGCAAAGATCACCACAGACGTAGGGCAAATATTTGTGTCTTCCACATAAGACTTTTCCTGGAAAAGAAATTCGCTTTGTCCTCTCTGTCAGAACTTAAATAAACCTTTCTTTAGCACATCACACTTGGATTACAAACATTGCTTTCAAGCTCCTGTGCAAAGCAGTTGTAATTTTTATTATAAAAGCTGTAGTATATATCGTTTGGTCAGAACAAAATAACAACAAATAACTCACTGTGTGCTTTTACAGTAAGAATTCATTTGCCAAGGCGGAAACTTAGGGCAACAAATAATAATAAACATTAAATAAAAATACCAAATGTAAAAAGAATGTATTTGTAGAACGAAGCCATTTCCCTACAGTAAGTAATGTGACATGCATTCTTTGGCATTATTTTGCACTGAGTGTTGCTAATAAGAGTTGGAAATAAGACTTTATTATGTGTTGATTCTTGTTTATGAATGTATGTCTCAACTTTGAGTGAAGATATTTTGTTATCAAGGACTTAAATTCCAAAGTGTGAACACAATCCCTGCTCTGGTGACCTTGTTTTTCAGGTATTCTCTGGTGTGCCAAACTGTGAAAAGTGCAGGAGATACATTCATCTTCCACATGTGTTTGACAGCAGTTATTGAATTTTTAAAATTAAATAGTTTGCAGCCTATTTTAGAGTCCCAAATTTTCTGCCAAATTTTCTATCTTCTGCATGATTTATTTGTATGTCTAAAGCACCAAAGGCTGTAAAACTTTGGCCCCAAAGATTCTTGCACTAAGTACAGATTAAAAGGTTCATCTCACTCTAAGTCTTTGCACAGATGCCAAAACCCAACAATGTGTGACATGGCCACAAGGTTGTATATCCCCACTGTTCAGAGCTGGGCTGTACAGTGCTGTCCTCCTCAGTAAAATGTGTTGGGGGAAACAGAGTTTTCAGTTACATGAGCATTACAAATCACTACCAGCCCAATTCAAAACTTAATCCTGATTTTAGCAGGACAACAGGAAGAATAATGTTCGATGGTTTACAGGGCTGTTACCGTAATGTTTAACCTCAGGGAATGTCGCCAGGCAAGCCTATCCCACGCTGTGATGATGTAAAAGAAGCCTATACTCCAAGAGACATGGATTTGTTTATAAAATTTAGTATGTACTTGGGAAAAGAAAAAGATCAAGAAATATTATTCAAAACTCACAGCATTTAATTGCACCGTTCTCCCCAGCTTGTCAACTTTTTAAGCATAGAAAATTGCTTTCTGTATTAGTATCACCTGACTTAATTGTTCCATCACACGCCTAACAAATTCAGCTAAACATGATTGTGGTCAAACAAGGAGAATAGTAATTTTGAAAGTAATATTATCTGTATTTTCATAAATGTTTATAAGTGTCAGGCATTTTCCTAGGGTTTTGGCTATAAAAATTATCATAACTGTTAGAACAACCCTATTAAGTTGGTTTTCCGGATGAACCTGAGTTGAGCACCTGGTCCTATGTATGGGACTCTGTAACTGGACAGACTGGGTTCAAATCCACATTGTGCCACTAACAAAGTAGGTGACCTTGAGGGCATTGCTCAACCTCTGACACATTATTTGACCTTTAAGTGGTTGACTATTTAAAGGACCCTTAAAGAGAAACCTGTTTATAATGTGGCTAATACATCTAATACAGACTGTTAGCTTTATATTATTTACATTGTAATGTCACTTACTTGGTTTCCTCCTATACATACCTACAGTTATTCTGAGTTCTTGTCCTCAAAAGTTTCAGCTAGACAAAGTCCATTCTCTTCTGCCACCAGTGGTATTCCAAAGTCAACTATATACTGGCTCATGAGAACACAATTGTTAAATATTGAGGAATTCTGAAATGTAATTATTAAACCATTGGCAACATAAGAATCTTACACTGCTAGCAGAGGAATATTCAAAAACATACACCTAATCATTTTTGATATAACACTTGAGTCTTGGAACAAAAGAGGGGTTGAAAGTGGTTAAGGCTGCCTACCACTTGCACAGTTGAAAATTTGCATATCATTTTAGACTTTCTGAAACTTACCATATTTTTCAGACTGTAAAATGCACTCCCCCCAAATTTGGGAGGAAAATGGGGGTACATCTTATAGTCCGAACGTAACTTTACATGGGTGGAATATTATGTTATTTATATTATTAAATACTTTACCACATTTTTTTTCCTTCAAAATATTTTTTCCTATTTTCCTCCTCTAAAACCTAGGTGTGTCTTATGGTCCAAAAAATACAGTACATGTTCTTTAGTGTCTGCTGGTGATTGGCTCCAGAACCCTAAAGGATGCCAAAATCAGGAGATGCTTAAGCCCCTACTTGAAATGCTGTAAATCAATGCATACAGTCGACACTCTGCATCCACAGATTCCCAACTGAAAATAGAAAACAGTGTAGGTTTCATTGAAAATGACCCACATATGAGTGGAACTGCATAGTTTAAACCTGTGCTGTTCACAGGTCAACTCTACTACTCCCCAATTCCTAGAGACTAACCAATTTTAGGATCACTATTAATCATTTTCATAACTTGAAGTCAACCTTTCCGGCCACTCCAAATCTGGCTTTTTGGTTCACACAACATGTTGGTACTATGTTGCAGCAACTCTCGACCCCTTAGTCCACAAACGTATGAACTCCAGACTTCCTTATTGTAACTCATGCTGTTTTGTCTGCCTAGAATTCCCTTCATACGATGTATACTAGGCAAACTTTTAAATAAATTCTTAATGGTTCAGCTTTGTCTTCTAATCTGTGTAATTTCCTTGAAGCCCCTCCTACTCCAAGGGAGAAAAAAGCCTCGCTTAATTGTGTTTTATAGCACATCCATGTATGTGAACGTTGCACTTACCATGTTCATTTATGTTTCCTTAGTTACCCAGGTAGTAGATCAAGGTTTGGGGTTATGGCATACCACATCCAGTACAGTAGGTGTTTGTCCCAGAAAATTCCACCAGAGCGGGTTAAACAGGCAAGGAAGACTTTACTTAAGGCTATTGCAATAAGAGAGAAAGATCAATCTTAACACCCCTGATGCCAAAAATATGAGGTTTTTTAAGCGCCGGGGTGAGCTAGTGGAAAAGAGGGAGAGAGAGGGTGTTGGCCGAGCAGGATCGGTCAATGTCATCGCTGCCATGGATGTTCGCGAATTAGAGGTTGTCAAAGTTGGGCTGCTTCCCTCCCGTACGGACTGGGATACAGGGGCTCTGTCATTTGTGATGATTAAATTTCAAAGAGATCATTTCCTAGTCTTTTAGTTTTTCTTATTTTTTGCAGTTTTATTGAGCTATAATTGACATATAACATTTTATAAGTTTAAGGTGTATAACATAATGGCTTAACCGATACTGTAAAATGACCACCACAGTAAGTTTAGGTAACAGTTTACATTCAGCATCTCATCGCTACAGCTGTCTTTTTCCTTGTGATAAGAACTTTAAAGATGTACTCTCTCAGCAACTTTTAAATATACAATACAGAATTGTTAACTATAGTCATTAGGTTGTACATTACATCTCTAGAAATTATAACTGGAAATTTGTGCATTTTGACTACCTCCACCCATTTAACCCACCACCTTGCACCCCGCCCAACCTCTGACCACCCCAATTTGTTCTCTGTAGCTATGTGTTTGGGTTCCTTTTTTGTTTGTTTGGGTTTTGGATTATGCATGTGAGAAGTAAGATCATACATTATTTGTCTTATACTATCTGACTGACTTCACTTTGCATAAGGCCCTCAAGGTCTGTCCATGTTGTCACAAATGACATAATTTCCTTCATTTTTATGGCTGAATAGTATCAGTGTGTGTGTGTGCATTAATCAAATTTTCTTTATTCATTCCTCCACTGATGCATATGTAGGTTGTTTCCATATCTTGGCTGTTAGAAATAATACCTTAATGAACGTGGGGTGTCCAGATAACTCTGCAGCCTAGTGATTTCATTTCCTTCAGATTCCAGAAGTGAAATTGCTGGTTGTATTTCAGCTCTATTTTTAATTTTTGAGGAACTTTCATACTGTTTTCCACCATGGCTGCAACAATTCACATTCCCACCAATGCATACAAGGGTTCCCTTTTCTTCCTTGGACAACATTTATCTCCTATCTTTTTGATACAAGTGATTCTAATAGGTATGAGATAAGATCTTATTGTCATTTTGATTTGTATTTTCCTCGGGATTAGTGGTGTTGAGCACCTTGTAATTTACCTGTTGACCATTTGAATATCTTTGGAAAAATGTTTATTCAGCTCCATTTCTTTTTTTTTTTTTAATTGAATTATTGTGGGGGCATCTTTTGCTTTTGACTTGTATGAGTTTCTTGTATATTTTGTATATTAACCCTTCATATGTATGGTTCACAAATATTTTCTCTCACTCTGGAAAATTGTGAACATCCAATTTTCCCAAGAGCATATTAAAGAGACTCTCTTTTCCCCATTGAGTTCCCATTTTAAATATTAGTTGAACTTACATGCACTAGTTTATTTCTAGGCTTATTACTATAGTCAGGAAGACAACAGTCTAATGTCTACTCGAGCTGAAGGGAACATTAATGCCATCTTGGTCCTGTCCTGACTGGTGTGTCAGTTGCTTGGGTGTCAGTCTGCAAAGTGAAAGGTCACTGGTTCAGTTCCTGGTCAGGGCACAGGCCTGGGTTGCAGGGTCTGTCTCTGGTCAGGGCAGGTGCAAGAAGCAGTCAATCAATATTTTTCTCCCTCTTTTTAGTCCTCCTTTCCCTTCTAAATAAATAAATAAATAAATAAATGGTCATCTTGTTGATGCTTGATAATTTTTTTAAGGATTATTTGGCCAAAGATTTGAATCCTATTAATCAATGTGTTCTAACAATGTCTATAGCTAAAAGCAATGAATATGGTAACATTTTCAGTAATTTATACATTGGTTACTACCAATATTATTTTGGGGGTATTTTCCTATTGGTCTGCCTAAATAAATCTATGTTCCTAAAAATGTCTGTGCAAATAAATATTTTATAAATAAAATCATATTTAAAAAAATAGTAAAATAGTTGACTATTTAAAGGAGCCTTAAAGGGAAGGCTATTTATGTTGGTGATAACTTTTATAAGGTGGTATTAGGTGGAATTAGGTGGTATTTTTTCCTATATTGATCCCCCTTTAAAAGAACTGAGATACCTCTGATGTGCTGGGTGTATTTTATTTCTTGTTCTCTGTTCTGTTTATACAGATGTTTGTGAAAACCCATTGAACTACACCTTTATATGTGCACATTTATAAGTATATATTTTGTTTTAATCTGTGCATTTTTCTGGGTATTTTTATACTGAAGTGTAAAAATACGTGGAAGGAAATTATATGAATGTGGAGTTTCAGACTTTGGCTTATAGACTTAAGGTAAGTTGCTTAACCACTCTCTGCTGTCAGTTACTGGATCTGTAAGACAATTTCATTTACCTGACACTCTCACTGTTTAGATCAAAAGGGGCCATGTGTGTAATGTATATAAAACACAAGTTGAATATTCACATGACCCTGAAGTGAAAAATGATTAATATACTATACAACTTACTTATGATAGATTCATTAATTTTACTTTTCTTCTCATTAACAAACTTTTATCTCTTGGCCTTACCATAAGGATTTTATTTCACTTTTTGGGGAGGACATTTCTATTTTTTTCAAAATATTATATGAAAACTTCCTAACATAGAAAAAGCTGAAAAAATGTACAGTAAAATCTGTGTATCTACCGCCTAACTTTTCCCATTTCCTCTTTTTTAAATATATAATTTCTTTACATAGAGTAAAATTCACCTACAAGTGTGTCTTATATAGTAACAAAAATACATTTACACACCTGCCACCATAATCAAGATATATAACATTTCCATTAAGTCAAAAGGCTCTGAGTGGCAGTCTGTAGTCATTCCCTTACCTCACTCATAGTCGAGGGCAACCACTGGTAAATTCTGTTCCTAGAATTTTGCCTTTTACAGAATGCAATATAAATGGAATCTTACAGTACAAAGCCTTTTGTGTTTGACTTTTTTCACTTAAAATAATGCCATTGAGGTTCATCAGTGTGATCGCACATATTAGCAGTTATTGTTGAATATTTTGCTGTTATTTAGCTGTACTAAAATTTGTTTATCCATTCACCAGTGGTTAACATTTAGATTTTCTCTCATTTTTGGCAATTATGAATAAAGTTGCTATAAATGTTCACCAATAGGCTTTTGCATGAAAGTCTCATTTCATTTCTCTTGGAAAAAAAAGTTTTGTTGGAGAAGCATTATATTCCTAAAAGGGGGATTTCTGGAGCATATGATAGCATATGTATACCTTAATACAATATTGCAAAAGTACTTTCCAAGGTGCTTATATCATTTTGTGCTCTGAAAACAATGTCAGAGGGTTCTAATTGTACCCCATCCCTGCCAAAACTTGGAATTGTCAAGGGTTATTTTGTTTGTATAGCCAATCTAATAGATACATAGTGATATCTCATTATGGTTTTGTTTTTAGTTTCCATGAGTAATGGTAGACAGTATGTTCATTTGCTTCTTATCCATGTCTTTGCGGACATGTCTGTGCATGTTTTTGTTGTTTTTTTAATTGGATATTCATGTTCTCCTTGGCAAATTGTGAGAGTTTTTATATTTTCTGTCTACACATCTTTTATCAATGTCTTTGCACTATTTATTTATTTTTATATTCATATTTATACTCATGTTTGGTCCAATTTTTATTTCCTTCCTTCTTTTGGTTTTACCTTTATCTTCTTTACCTAATTTCTTAAGGTACAGAGTTAGATTTATTCTGAAATATTCATTTTTCTATTATAAGTGTATAATGTATAAAACTCTGATTTAGATGCTAGAGCTTCATTTCACACATTTTTACATGAATTTATTATTCACACATTTTTACATGTATTATTCAATTTTAAATGTTTACTAATTATACTTATTACTTTCTCTTTGACCCAATATTATTTACAAATGTGTTTTTATTTATTTATTTTTTACTATTTTACAAGCTTCTCTTTAAAGTTTTATTTTTCCTTTTTCACATTTTTTATTGTTGTTCAAGTACGGTTGTCTCCATTTCCCCCCACTTCTCCACTCCAACCGCAGCTATCCCCACTTCCCAACTTTGATCCTACCCTCCTTTGGTTTTGTCCATGTATCCTTTATACATTTTCCTGAAAATTGTTCCCCCTTTCCCCGCACCCACTATCCCTTCCAACCTCCCCTCTGGTTAATGCCAATTTGTTCTTCATCTCCATGTCTTTGGTTCTAATTTGCTCGCTTGTTTTTGTTAATTAGGTTCCACTTATAGGTGAGATCATGTGGTATTTGTCTTTCACTGCCTGGCTTACTTCACTTAGCATAATGCTCTCCAGTTCCATCCATGTCGTTGCAAAGGGTAGGAGCCCCTTCTTTCTCTCTGCTGTATAGAATTCCATTGTGTAAATGTACCACAGGTTTTTGATCCACTCATTTTCTGATGGGCACTTAGGTTGTTTCCAGCACTTGGCTGTTGTTAATTGTGCTGCTACGAACATTGGGGTGCATAGGTTCTTTTGGATTGGTGTTTCTTAGGATTCTTAGAGTGTAATCCCAGCAGTGGAAGTGTCAGGTCAAAAGGCAGTTCCATTGTTTATTAATTTGTTTATGATGGCCATTCCAACAGGAGTGAAGTGGTATCTCATTGTTTTAATTTGCATCTCTGATGGCTAGTGATACTGAGTATCTTTTCATATGTCTCTGGGCCCTTTGTATATCCTTTTTGGAAAAGTGTCTGTTCAAGTCCTTTGCCCATTTTGTAACTGGGTTGTTTGTCTCCCTGGAGTGGAGTTGTGGTAGTTCTTTATATACTTTGGAGATCAAACCCTTGCCTGAGGTATCATTTGCAAATACGGTTGATTCCCTTTTTGCTGATGTTTTCTTTAGCTGTGCAGAAACTTTTTATTTTGATGAGATCACATTTGTTTATTCTTTCCTTTATGTCCCTTGTTCTAGGGGACATATTGGTGAGAATATTGCTGCATGGAATATCTGAGATTTTCCTGCCTATGTTCTCCTCTAGGACTTTTATGATGTCACAACTTATATTTAAGTCTTTTGAAATGTGTTTTTAATATTCAAGTGTTTGGGGAATTTTCTAGACAACTTTTTTATTTTTGATTCTATTCAGTTTTTGTTCCTACTTTTTAAAATCTGTTAAAGTTTATTTTAATGTACAAAGAATGATTACCTGGTGAATGTTTCATAAGAGCTTGAAAATAATGTGTATTCTGCTGCTGTTTGTTGGAGTGTTCAATTAGGTCATATTGATTGATGGTATTGTTTAAGCCTTATATTTCCTTAATGTTTTCCTGTCTGTGGAAAAGAAGTGAAGTCTCTGTGTGTAATTGTAAACATATCTATTTTCCTTTCAGTTTTATAAGTTTCTTCATATATTTTGAAGGAGATGCACATATACAAATACATTTGTTATATCTTCTTAATGAATTGGTCTCTTTATTACCATATATTTTCCCTCTTTAACTCTGAAAATTTTTTTTGGAACTTAAAACATTCTGATTTTGTTATAACCAATCCATTTTTATAATTAATATTTATTTTAACATCTTTTCTGTCATGTTAATTTTAACATATCTAGTTTTATATATTGAAAGTAGATTTAAGCATTATAACTTCTTGATTTTTAAAGTCTAATTATCCAATCTTGTTTTTATTTTGTGTTTAGAATATGTGGCACAATAAAAATTATATAGTTTATTATATTAAGCTACAGTTGATATGATTCAATTTAAATCTATCCTGCTAGATTCTTCCCTTGTGTACTTTTTTCTTGTTATTCTGAAAAACAAAACATTTTTTATGATTGTATAGTTATACACTTAGCTTCTTTGATTTATTTTTTCTAAATTGTGGTTTCATTAACACTTAAACTATACAACATTAATATCATAATATAATTTTAAACAATATATCATTTTGCATAGTGTTTACACCTTGCAATGATATACTCCTTCATGCCATTCTTTTTGCTTTTTGTCACACATTTGAACTTTGCACATCCAATAAACACCTTAAGACAGTGTTATTTTGTTGTAGGTTGTCAGTTGTCTTTTCTGAGTAAAATTAGAAAACAGATACTCCATATTTACTTCCATTTTACTATTATTGAACACCCTTCTTCTATTTTTGTAGATTCATGTTTTCATCTGCTATCCTCCTCTTTCTAACTGAAGAATCTTCTTTAACATTTCGTTTTTCTGAGCATAAATTTTCTCAGCTTTTATTTGTCTAAAAGTATTTTGCATTTATTTTAAAGTATATTTTTGTTGATATAGAATTTTAGGCTGAAAGTTTTTCTTTGATGCCTTTATATCTCATTTACATAGCTTCTGATTAGAAATCTGATGGGATGCTTTATCTATCTTATGGGTTAATAATTATACATATGTTAAATTTAAATGGTTTTATATTGTCTCATGACCTTTGGACACTGTTTTTTTCCTTTGTTTCCAATCATTTTTATTGACACATGCAAATTTCCTGATTATTTGTCTATTATTCAGATAAACCTATTAAAGGAATTTTCCATGAATGATGTCATGCATTTCTCACATTTCCATTTGACATTTTTCTATGGTTTAAATCTCTACTGAAATCATTCATCATTAATGTTGTTCACTTTTTCCATTAAATCCTTTAACATATGAATCACAGTTATTCCAAAATCCTTGATTGATAGTTTCACCCTTTAACTTTTGGGCTGGTGATTATTTCTTTCTTTAAAAAAATATTTTTTAATTGTTGACACTATTACAGATGTCCCCCATTTCCCCCTACCACCGCACCAAGTGCTTGCCTGCCCCATCCCTCCTCACCTTCACAATATTGTTACCTATGTCCATGGGCTATGCATATATGTTCTACTAATCTCCTCCAGTGTCCCACACCCCCTCCCTTCTGAGATCTGTTAGTGTGTTCCATGTATCTATGCCACTGGTTTTATTGTTTGTCAGTTTATTTTGTTCATTAGATTCCACATTTGAGTGAGATCACATGGTATTTGTTTTCCTCTGACTGACTTATTTCACTTAGCATAATATTCTCCAGGTCCATCCATGCTGTTGCAAAAGGTGAGTTCCTTCTTTTTTATAGCCACATAGAATTCCACTGTGTAATGTACCACAGTTGTTGTTATTTTTTTTTTTAATCCATTCATCTACTCATAGGCACTTGGGCTGTTTCCAGACCTTAGCTATTGTAAATAACACCACTATGAACATTGGGGTGCGTAAGTTCTTTTGCATTAGCGTTTCAGGATTGTTAGAGTATAATTCCAGCAGTGGAATCTCTGGGTCAAAAGACAATTCCATTTTTAGGTTTGTTTGTTTGTTTGTTTGTTTTTGAGGAAACTCCGTATGTTTTCCACAGTAGCTACATGCATCAGTCTGCATTCCCAACAACACTGCAATCGGGTTCCCTTTTACCATATCTTCGCCAGGTCTTCTTGTTTGTCGATTTATTGATGATGGCCATTCTGGAAGGCATGAGGTGATATCTAATTGCAGCTTTAATTTGCATCTCTCTAATGATTAGTAACGTTGAGTATTTTACATATGTCTGTTGGCCACCTGCATGTCCTCTTTGGAGAAATGTCTATTTAGATCTTTTGCCCATATTCTAATTAGATTGTTTGTCTTCCTGATATGTTGTATAAATTCTTTATATATTTTGGAAATTAACCTCTTATCAGATGTATCTATCATTGACAAATATGTTCTTGCATACAGTGGGCTCCCTTTAAATTTTGTTGATTATTTCTTGACAATGGTTTATCATTTTTTTATTGGTGAAAGTGTCTCAGTATTTCATGGAGTACAGCAAAGAAGAGAAGGGCTGATAAAAATAGTTTATAGCCATTAAAGGGTACTTTTCTTCCATCAGGCATCAAGAACAACAGTCTATCTGGTCATTTGAGTTTGACCTAAGTTGACATTAAATTGCTCTAGGGGTAGGCTGCCTCTTACTTTGTTCTAATGTGTGCTTGGGGTACTAGAGAATTTTTCTCAACATTCATAGTTACTTTGAGCTTTCAGTAGTTCATTCACACTTTTTCTAAGCTAAGGGTCTCTACCCCCTTACCCATCATTTACTTAAGCAACTGGTGTTGCTTTTTAATTAATGCTAAAGTTTTTTTAATTTGGTTCAGTTTGGTGAAATAGTCTCAGTTTTAATCCAGCTTCTAAGGCAATTCTAAAATCCTGAACCCAGGGGATAAAGCATTTTCAGCATTCCTGGCCTTTCTTCTGGTATTTTTCAAGCTGAGCTTTGTATCTGTGGCTGGTCCTAGACAGGAGTTTTCTAATTCTACCCCAGTGGGGTGTTAATGTAGTTTTCTGGGCTAAAACTAATTTCATTCTTCTCCTCCAGATGGATCTTGCTTATTTGTCTCCCTTGGAATAATGGATTTTTTGCCTATGTCCTCATAGTGAAAAGTTCTACTGCTACTGCTCTTCGAGTTCAGTAACAATTTTTCTTTGTATGACAAATGAAGGTCCAGGAGAAAAGACAGTTTTGGATCTGTGTCTTCCATCCCTGACAACCACTTCTACAATTCTATCACTCTTTTTGAAATCCTGTTCTGTCTCAGATTTTACTGTGAATGCATGTTGGAGGCTACTGAAGATCTTGCAAATGACTTGCAAATCTTTTTTTTTATTTGACCAGGTGTTTGAAATTTGGCTTTTAATAACTCACCAGCTGTTTGAAACTTAGCCTTTAATACTTAACCTATACAATTGGTTAAAATCTTAGCTTATTTCTTTCATCTTATAGAGCAGCTACATCTCCCTCCCATTTCTGCCTCAGGTGAAAAAAAGGATTTGCCCTGTCTCCCCTTGGAAGGTTTTGTTCTTCACTAAAATTTAGCCTATTTATTTGCTCAAGTAAACTCAGAACTCCATAATGGGCTCAAGAAAATGACAAATACTTCAGCTTCCATAACATAGTATGTTCTCTGTTGATATTTGGAATTTTTAAATATTGATTAACATTACTGATGTCATTTCTAAATGACAATGATCAACATATTGGCAGATTCTTGTTAAGTAATTGAATTTCAAGATAAACTTTTTTTAAACAAAGGATAAAAATCAAGTTGTCCTCAGACTTCTCAATATCACCATACAATGTACAAAAATAATTGAATAATGTTCAATAAAATTATATACAGTCAAAGGGATTTAAGCTTCAACACAGTCATTCACAAACATTAAAAACTCAAGAACTGTAATAGCATTATGAACTATTTGGAGGGGAAGCTGTTTATTTTGCTTATTGAGTGTGACAGACCCTTCTGTATGGCGTGGGCCCAGCTCCCACTCAGATGCACAGGACCCATGCCCACAGATAGGTTCTCTCATAGGTAATCAGATTTGCAATATACCTAGGCTGCTTTGAGTCTCACTTTTTGCTGAAACTCCGTTACCCTTGATTGGGATAGCCAAATGCTTACTATAACTTCCTAAAATCTGTGCTAAACCTTGCAGGGACCAGTGTAACCGGCTCAACAACTTTTCCCCTTTTCATTTGCTAATATCCTCCTTCTGTGATGTGATTAGGGGCATTGGCTCCTTTGTTGTAACTTGAGATAGTGAGTGAGGACCATTTTGTAATGGGAGGAGATAAAGAATAAAGGTCTGTCATGGCAGGCACTGCAGCTTTTGCTCCCCTTGAGAGAAAAGCCATGATGTCCTTTTTCCTCCACCGGACTCGGTAGTCCATGTGTATGTTTTATTTCATCCATAATGATTCAGACACTGCTAGTGGGTGTCTGCATCAACTAAGCATTAAATCAGTTAAAATATAAAATCATATGGTTTTATAAAAATTGCAGATTTGGTGACCAGAGGGAAGCAGGGAAGGGGATGAAGGGGGAAAGAAGGGGAAGGGTCAAGTCTCAAGGAACATGTATAAAGGACCCAATGGACAAAGCCAATGGTGGGGGACTGAAAGTGGATGATGAGGGGTGGGTAGGGAAGAGTAATGGGGGTGGGAATGGGGACAACCATAATTGAAAAATTTTTTAAATTTAAAAATAAATGATTGCCAGTGCCATGTTTTTAAAGCTACAAAATATTTTAATATCTCTTTGTTCCTAAAGGAAAAGGAGTAAAAGTAGGGTCTAGAAATATAATTTTACTATTTCTTCATATTTTGTACCAATTCTCTAAAATTTAAATGAAGCTTTAAAAACACTTCTGTCAACATTTTTAATACCCAATTAATATTCACTTAATTTTAGAGACATTTAGACATAAACATTAATATATATTTTATCTAGTTAAAAAATTCCCTCTGTCTACATATCATTATTATCAGTCTAGCTATAGTAAATTATATTAACCTCTATTTTTCTCTATAAATGCATAGATATTTGCAATCAACAAAGTTCAGTTGTTCATAGATTGTGTAAATGGAATAACTTCACTAAATATATACTTTTTAGTATTACTGTAAATTTAAAATTATCATGTGTGCACTTGGTAAAACATGTTCCATTTTTTCAAAAGGAATTTTATCAAATTAAATAAATGCAATTCTCACGTGAGAACTGTTGCATTCACCGACTCGAGAAACAGATGTTCGGAAACTTTCAGGATTCAAAGGTGTTACTTTATTGGCCAAAACTTTTAACCTGCGCAGGGGCGAACTCTCAGAGTGTCCAGAGACAGATGCTCAGAAGAGCTGCAGACGAGAGTCGCACCTAATACATACAGCTAAGCCTTTTTATAGATGCAAGCAAGCAAGCATTTCACAGAAGCAGATGTGGCTGGTAGCTGTTGGCTATCTTTTGGCATGCGTGGGATCTATGCATTGCAGGGTTTGGGGAATGGGAAATTTAAACCTAAACATCTTCTTAAATGGTAATCTGCCTCCAGTTCTTTGTTCTCTGTTCCTGGACAGCCAAATCTCACAGGGACAGTCCTTTAGCTATTTTCCTGGTTCCAACAAGAACATTATCTCTTAGAATCATCTTCAGCTCACTTTTGTTGATGCTTTCTCTAGAATTTTAATAATTTCCTACAGGAAGGGTTTCTAAATTTATAACTAGTAAGTAATCTCACTTGGTTATATAAAGTCTGTTTTAAAAAACAGAAGAGTCTACACTTTTTCTGGACAAAGGAGACTGCAAACATGTTTTCTCCTTGATTATCTCTGACCAAGTTGCTTTATTTTCAGTATTCTGATTCTGTGTCTTCCATTTGGGCTGAGAAAGCTTACCTGGAAACCTCACTGATTCTCTGATTTCCTTCCTCTGTCTTGCTTTCCTATTCAGCACACACTTCCATCCATCTCCCCCGACAACTCAACTCCCCATGAATTTCACCCTGAGAGCTAGATACTAATCAGTCTACCTGTATTTTTTTATTGTTGTTCAATTAAAATTGTCCCCGTTTTTCCCCCATTACTCTCCACTGTCCTACCCACCTCCACCTCCCACATTCAATCCTCCTCCACGTTGTCTTTGTATATGGGCCCATTACACATATTCCTTGACCCTTCCCCTCTTTTCTCCATTATCCCTCCTGCCCCCTCCCCCTGGTCATTGTCACCTGTACTTTTTACTGTTTAGAACACTGTAGTATCTTAAGTTATCCTGAATAAATTTCTTTTTTTTTTTTTAAAGGTATTTTCCTACTTTTTTTTTTTTTTTTTTTTTTTTTTTAGATTTTATTTATTTATCTTTAGAGGGGAAGGGAAGGAGAGAGGGAGAGAAACATCAATGTGCGGTTGCCTCTTGTATGTCCCCTGCCGGGAACTGGCCTGGCAACCCAGGCATGTGCCCTGACTGGGAATCGAACCGCGATCCTTCTGTTCGCAGGCCCGCGCTCAATCCACTGAGCTACACCAGCCAGGGCCTGAATAAATTTCTTTTTGTGCTTCATTGCTTTGTTCTTCCTTGCCCCAGAACATTTTTTCAAGTTGCCCTCATTAGAGTCTCTGCCCGAAAAAAGGTGAAAAGTGCTTTTGATTTAGCAACACAGTGCTTTCTCATGAAACACATGAATATACATTGGTGTAATTAGTTTTTAAATATTCATCACTTTAAAGAACTATTTTTATAACATCCATAGTCCACTTTTACAAAAGTACTTTACAAGATGAGATTTATTCCCCTGGTAATACACAAAGAGTAGCTAACTATTCATTGACATCCACTCTGCCCCAGGAATTATTCTACATGCCTTATACTTATAGCTCATTTAAAATAGCCCCATAAAGCAGGTAGTGTTATGTCCATTTGAAATACAACGAAACTGAAGCATAAAAAGAAGTAATTTGCTTAAGGTCCTAGAGTATCACCAGGTGCCACCAGGAACACAGATTTAGGTAAATTTTACTTTTATGGTCATCTCGCCTTAATTTCATGAATGATTTTATTTGTCTTTTTATAAAATAAAATCACGGCAAATTTGCATATGATACGTTGAAAAATGTAAAACATTTTTACCGTTTACTGAATTTATGAAACTCTGGTTTGCTATAAGGCAAAATTTATTTTAAAAAGAATTTGGATATTAGAATAATAAGAATAATAAAGATTATCTAGAGAAAAGAAAATTCATGTCCCCTGTCTTTGAAAAGTTACTGAAAGCTACTGATAAATACTGTTGCTTTAAGAATTAAAATATGCAGCCTTGGCTAGTGTAGCTCAGTGGATTGAGCATGGGCCTCCAAACCAAAAAGTATTAAAATATGCATAGATTTACAAGTTTAATACAAATAGTAACAATGCTATGATTGCGTGAGCTAGCAATACTTGCCTCACTTTTAAATTCAATATATCTGAATGATTATAATTCAACTGAAAATCATGAGTTAATTCCCCTATTAACTATGAGTATCAATGCAAGAACCACTTGCGCAAAAAAATTGTCATATGTGGAAACTGAGAAAGAAGTCTTCTCAAAATGCCTAGCCACAAGAATGTGGCAAGAACAATGTTATCCTGCAAGAGAATACATAATCATGACTAATTTTTTTCTTGCCATAATTTTACACAAAATGACATAACTGGTGATATGGGTTTTCTCCTTTAAAAATATCACCATTAAAGTCCTAGAGGAGAACATAGGCAGGAAAATCTCAGATATTTCACGCAGCAACATTTTTACTGATATGTCCCCTAAAGCAAGGGACATAAAGGAAAGAATAAACAAATGGGATCTCATCAAAATAAAAAGCTTTTGCACAGCCAAAGAAAACAGTATTAAAATTAAAAGAGAACTGACTGTATGGGAAAACATATTTACCAATGATACCTCAGACAAGGGTTTAATCTCCAAAATATAGAAAGAACTTACACAACTCCACATTAGAAGACAAGCAACCCAATTAAAAAATGGGCAAAGGACTTGAACAGACACTTCTCCAAGGAGGACATACAGAGGATCCAGAGACACATGAAAAGATGCTCAATATCACTAGCTATCAGAGAGATGCAAATTAAAACCACAGTGAGATACCACTTGACACCAGTCAGAATGGCCATCATAAACAAAGCAACAAACAAGTGTTGGAGAGGTTGTGGAGAAAAGGGGACCCTAGTGCACTGTTGGTAGGAGTGAAGACTGGTACAACCACTGTAGAAAGCAGTATGGAATTTTCTAAGAAAACTAAAAATGGATCTACCTTTTGACCCAGCAATTCCACTGCTCGGATTATATCCTAAGAACCCTAAAACACCAATCCAAAAGACCCTATGCATCCCAATGTTCATAGCAGCACAATTTACAATAGCCAAGTGTTTGAAGCAACCTAGGTGCCCATCAGTAAATGAATGGGCAAATCAAAAAACCGTGGTACATTTACACAATGGAATTCTATGCAGCAGAAAGAAAGAAGGAGCTCCTACCCTTTGCCACAGCATGAATGGAACTGGAGAGCATTATGCTAAGCTAAATAAACCAGGCAATGAAGGACCAATACCATATGATCTCACCTTTAACAGGAACCTAATCAACAAAACAAACAAACAAGCAAAATATAACCAAAGACATTGAAATTGAGAACAGGCTGACAGACACCAGAGGGGAGAGGGGAGGGAATTTCAGGGGAAAAGGGGAAGGGATTAGAGCAACAAGTATAAAAGACACGTGGACAGAAACTATGGGGGGTGGAAATGGGAGGGTGGTGGGGAGGGCTGGGGCAGTGGGCCAGGATGGGAGTAGAAGACAGAAAGCTGTACAAGAACAATAATTAAAATAAAGAAAAAAAGACATATTCATGTACACAAAAATGTTCTATGCAGCTAAAAGTGATATCATAATTAAAATTTAAGAAAACTGAAAAAATAAAAATATCCAAAAGACTAAACAAACCTGATTAAAAATGATATATTTGCATTAATTTATTTTAAATTCTTGTATTCAAATAACATCTACCAGGTAGTAACAGTGACGACTGCAAAACACTGTACCATTTACTCTTTGTGTGTTTCCTTTTAGTTCATGTCAACACAAATCTGAAATGCAAGACCTGTCTCAGCTGTGATTTTCAGTGCATTAATCAGACTTGAAGAAATGGAGTTCCAGGGGAAAGATACCAATCTATTCTTAGAGGACATGCGAGATAGAATTTTTTATAATTTTGAAAACCAAGTAAAGTCAAGTGTTATCCCCTGACTCTTGAGAGAATTTTGTCAATCATTTGATATTTTAAAATTCTTCTTCCATCAAGAATGTCAGGACAAGTCATGACCATATTATTAGTCAGTCATTGTGTCCTATTGACTCTGTCTGCACTTCTCCCCTCTGCGGTGACACTGCCTAAGCTCTGAATTTTGTCTTTGTGATTTAAATTGTCTCCTGGCTCATATATCTGTCTTCATCTTTCTTTTGCACATCACAACCCCTCTCCCTAATACCAGTCTCTTTTTAGGATGGTCATAAGGAGCTTCTAAAGCTCATATCTGATGGAATCACTATTTGAAATCTTATACATGGAGACAAACTATATGGATGTGAATCCCACCTCTTTTATCTAGTATCTTCGGAACCTTGAGAAAGTCATTTAGCCACTTAGGGCCTCATGTTTCTCTCTTCCATGTATAAAATAGGGCTAATGATAGTAACTAACTCAGTAAGGTTGCCATGGTACAAGAACTAATACACATGAATTGTTAAGAATAATATTATCTAAAACAGAGGAGGCAGCATAGCCACTATTTCACATAATAATAAAACAAAAAACAAACACTATCACATAAACAAGAGTAGGCAGTTCCATTATGTTTAGTAACATTAATGAACCACCTACCATTGTTCAGTGTTTAATGAACAATGGGGCTGCCTACTCTTGTTTAAGTATGTCTGTGTTATATATGTGTATATATGTTATATACACCCTTGTATTTATATTATATAATACAGTATTATATAGTATAGGTATAGCATACTATATAGTATATTATAGTATACTATATAGTATAAATATACTTATATACACATTACACGTATATGTATAGAATATATGTAAACCTATACACACATATATGCATGTATGTAAATCAAGCAGCTGTTTTAGTGACTGTACTTACTTGGAGTTAGAAATTTTTACTCAGTACAAAAAGCCAGGACTAGAAGAAATCTAAAATTGTCAGAATGGTTCCAAAGAAACTTTAATAGCTGGTTTCAGGTAGATATTGAAATGAAAAAGCAAGCAAAGTAGACATAGACCAGAGTTGTATCAGTAGCAGGACCATTGTCTGGGATATATGGAACGGAGGATCTCTTGGAAAGGTATCAACCAATAACAATGTTCAGGTGAGGTTTGGGTTCTGAGCATCATCTAGAAGACAGTTTGACAGAATGGGACAGGAAGAGCAGATCTCTGTATAGGGCAGGTGGGCAGGGTACAGGGAGTCTGGCTAGGGTCAGAGAACCTAACAGGCATTTAACAGGTGTGTAACAGTGAGCAGGGGCCCATGTTAGCATCTCTGGAACTTGATTTCCATGGTATCTACTGCCTTGGATTTTAAGTTTTACTCCTGTGTAACTACAAATGTCAAAAAGAACTTTTGCCAGAAAGACATCTAATTCTTTCTATACAATCACTCTCTAGTTGTTGAAGCAATCAGAAGCAAACCTAACTCCATTGTTTCAGACCTAGTTCTCAGGTGGATAAGAGATGTAAGGCAGATGGGATTAAGCAGCAAGTTGCCAACCAGTACAGTGGTTCTTTAGACAATTTCTTCAACTTTGACCTCAGGCCACTTCCTCTGTAGTCATTTGACCATCCTGATTTTATACTTTAAATTATTACACATTACTTAATTGCTGCTCACTGTATGGACAGTAGAAATATCAGCATTTCGTTCTCTAGTTCTTAGTTTTGTTCTTTAGTTTTCCTTTGTGTTTTACTACTTGGTGTTTGCATTAAGCAATCTCCAGTCCTTTCAAATAAGCCCATACTGGAGCAGAGAAGACTCATTTCCATGGATGGTGGACTGGGCTGCACAGGTATGAGCAAGTTTTGGGGCATGGCCCTGATTACTCCAGGCAGAGGAGGAGATAATATCCTGTGTGCCTACTGTATTTACTCATATAATATAGATAATATATACATATAATGTTACGCGCACACACACCCCCCCTATGTAGCAATGATGGTGGTATTGTGCAGTATTTGGTATATTTGTGCATCTTTCCACCAGATTTTTAACTACTTTTGGCTAGAACAAATTTTTTATTTGTGTGTATTTATTCCAAGTGCCTATTTTGAAGTGAATAATATAGAATAAAAATAACTTCCTACATGAAGGAACTAGATGACAAAGGTATGAACTAATGATTGGCGGAGAAAGAGCAGAATCCACTTTTAGACAAATATTGGTAGGGAAGTTCTTTAAGTGTCTTTTATAAAATGAAGCATTTTCTTGAAATATTCTAAATATCCAAGATTTATTTATTTGCTATACTATCTTGTTCAAGTCTCCTCTTTGGATAGCAACAATATTGCTCTATCCATAGTTCTGAGTAAAAAAACAAGCAAGTTATAGAGAATACATTTTAATTTTTTTTCCTTTTTATTGAATTTATTGGGGTGGCATTGGTTAACAAAATTATACAAGTTTCCGATGTACAATTCTACACCACACCATCTGTGCACTGCATCGTGTGTTTATCACCCAAAGTGAAATCTCCCTTCCTCACCATTTATCCCCCTACATACTTCTCTTCCCCCACCCCTTTCCCTGGCAATCGCCACACTGTCTTCTGTGCCCATGAGTCTTTTCTCTTTTTTTCTTCTTTTTTTGCTCAATCCTTCCATTCCCTCCATCCAGTCCCCCAGTCCTTCCCCTTGAAAGCTGTCCACCTGCTCTCTACCTATGAGTCACTCTCTATTTTGCTTGATAGTACATTTTGTTCATTTGATTCCACATGCAGGTGAAATCATATGGTACTACAAATGGACCCCACAGGACACCTACTACCTAAGGCCACCCCATGAATACTTGGGAGTCTTTGTAGATCTATCTGATACATTAAAAAAAAAAATGACAAGGTGGCCAAAATAGGAAGAGAATACATTTTAAGCCATATTTATTGTCATTCACTTTAAAATGAATTCTTTATATATCAATTTTAAAAACTTAGAAAATTAAATACTTTGTCTCAAATGTACCTAAACTCATTAGAAGAAAAGTTCCCACAGACTGGAATTCCGATGATATCATCCTGACACTCTATAGTCCCTGTAAGGAACTGAGCTATTTCAATTGCTAGAAAGATGCGGCATTGGTGGTACAGTGGTGAGCATAGCTGCCTTTCAATTGCTAGAAAGGGATAACATGACATGGTCTTAAATGGGAAACATCCATGGGTAAGTATAGGGCCCAGCAGAACTAGGGCCCAGCAGAATTAGTGCCTGCTTGAGTGTGATTGGTAGGGTAATAAGTGTGTAATAATTTATAGTTTTAATTTGAACATTTCACCTAAAATGTCATACATAGTGGTTGAGTGTGATATTGTTATGTTATAGAATTACGTGCTTATGATTTTGTGATCAAAGCTTTTGTAATAAAAAAGGGTATTTTACAGGGGCAGACCATATAAAATGTGTGCTAAAGAACAAGAAAAACTAGTTCTAAAATAGTTTATTGCTTTCATTTACTACGATATACTGTGAAAGTTAAATGCGATGCCATCTTTTGTTACCAATATTTGAGTATCTTTGTGACTTAATATATTTACCATTTAGAATTTTCAAAAACCATGTACAGTTATTTTTCATGATGGGCAGCCCTCTTTATTCTGCTTGTTAAACTTTTCTTCAAAAGCTTATTGGTGTTTTTCTAAAGATGATTTAACAAAACCAATAAAACAAAATTTCCCTTTTTTCCATAGGTTATTCCACTAACTGCTACAGTAGAAGTAGAACATAAGTGTAAGCCTTTTCACTTTATTCATTAGTGGTAGCAAAGTGAAATTAGTTGAAATATTATGAAAAAGTATCACCAAGGGGGAAAAACCTGCTATATCTCTGTCCACTAGAATTTAGAATTTTTATATTAAGAATAGTTATAAAAACATACGTATCTATGAGTATGAAATTTCTCAAAATATAGTATATTCTTATATAAATCTACACTTCTTAATAATAACATTATTAGAAATAGGCAGAACATCAAAATTATAGAATATTACTTTGAAATGGCTACTTCTGCTTCTTCAAAATCAGAATTCTCAAGTTTCAAAAATATTATTACATGGTTATTAAAATAAACATAAGAATTTCTTCTCTCCTAAATTTTGCTTATTTCATGCCAATACATATACTTTAGTCAACTAATTTTTATGAAGGTATGTATTAACCTCCAAGGTTTTTAGGGCTCAAGATAGAGTTAAATAACAGACTAAATCCTTGTTCTCATGACATTTATATCCTGGGGGATGATGGAAGAGAAGGGGGAAAGGTGTCAAACATACAGAAAAAGATCTTTTTGGATTTTGAAAAGTGCTGTGAAGAAACCAAATTTAGTCAATAAAACAGTATGCATGAAAGCAGCCTTGGTTATGGTTATTAATTAGGTTGATGTGAATGATGAGAAGGACCAAAGGAAGGTCTTGAGGGAAGAGTATTTCAGGCAAAGGGAAGAGCAAATGTGAAAGTATGAGGCTAGAGGGACCAATAAGACACCAATACAGCTAAAAACAAATGGGAGGTGGTTAACCAATCAGGCAACATAATTTGGTAGGGGCCAAGTAATGAAATGATGTGTAGATCATGGTAATTATCTGGATTTTCTAAGTGCCATTAAAAAAAAAAGCTATGCAAAGATCTTCAACAAGGGCTGAAATTATTTAATTTTGACTTTGATTTTAAAAGGTTAGTTTGGTTGCTATCAATGATTGAATTTTACCTGACAAAATTCACTTAGGTGGGAAACTCTTTTATGATGTCAGTGATACAGCCCAGTGAGTGCGATGGTGTCTTAATAAGTGATCAAGTTTGGTGTGTATATTAGGGGTGGACCTGGCACCTAACATTGGTGTGCATGTGTAGGAAAAGAAAGAAAGGTATTAAAATGACTACAGGGTTCTCTTGACTTAAACAACTGAGTAAATGGTAATGTTCTTTATTGAGATAGGGGAAGATTGATGGAAAATCATGTTGTGGAAGGGGAGGCACAAATCAAAAAAGTTCTATTTTAGACTTGTGTAATTTGAGATGTCTATTAGTCATTCAGGTGACAGTTGGGTTTAGGAATTTGCAGCTCAGGGAAAAATTAGACACAAGAACATATGTTTGGAACTCATGGTTTAATTCATAGCATTTCAATTAATGCAACTGGGTGAGGTTATATAGGAAGAATTTTTAGAGAGCTAATATAATAGAGCTTTAACTAATTTAGCTTAAAACAAATTCCTCAGGTACTTCAATTTCAAAAGATTAGGTAGAAGAGAAAGAACCAAAAGAGAAACAAAGCCAAAAAGGTGTGGTATCAAAAATACTATGCAGCAGAAAGAAGGAGCTCCTACCCTTTGCAACAGCATGAATGGAACTCGAGAGCATTATGCTAAGCAAAGTGAGCCAGGCAGTGAAAGACAAATACCATATGATCTTACCTATAAGTGGAACCTAATCAATAAAACAAACAAGCAAGCAAATACAACCAGAGACACTGAAATAAAGAACACACTGACTGTAACCAGAGAAGAAAGGGGGGAGGAATAATAGGGGATAATAGAGGAAGGTCCATCAAAGAACATGTATAAAGGACACATGGACAAAGCCTAAGGGGGCAGGTTCGAGGGTGGGAGGTGGAAATGGGTGGGGTGGGGAGGGATGAAAATGAAGACAACTGCACTTGAACAACAATAAAAAAATTAATAAATCAGGAAAACACTGTGTTCATTGTGTTGAATTCTTCTGAGAAGCATACACATATGTAGTGAACTTAATGACAGCAATTTCACAAAGTAGAGAGAAAAACACTTGATCACAGATGTGAAAGAAAATGGGAGATGAGAATGAGAAGATAGCAACTACAGCTTACTTTTCAGTTACTGTGAAAGGGTATGATAAAAAGACAAATGCTGAAATGTAACATCACATAAAAGGTGGTATTATTAAATAAAAATTATTTTTATTGTGAAATTAGAAATACCAGAGTACATTGGTACCTTATTCAGTATAGCAAGCTAAGTTGAAAATGAGGAGAGATAGAAGATGAGTTCAGCATTTGAGAGTTGCTAGGGATTGTGAGAGATTTGAGGAAAGAAGAAATATGAGGCAGTTGTCCTAGGAATGGGAATTTTTACTTACCATGGAAATATAACAGAATTGTATGGGTAGCGTTGAATGTCAATTTGAGACCTGTGGTTGTGAATTCAAACGCAGTCCATTTAACATGATTGTATAATTTTTTTATTTTAATTGTTCAAGTACAGTTTTCTGTCTTTTACTCTCATCCCAGCCCACCCCCCAGCCCTCCCCACTTCCTTCCCATTTCCATCCCCTCCCCTAGTTTTTGTCCATGTGTCCTTTATACTTGTTCCTGTAAATCCCTCACCCTTTCCCCTGAAATTCCCTCCCCTTTCTCCTCTGGTCACTGTCAGCCTGTTCTCTATTTCAGTGTCTTTGGTTATATTTTGCTTGCTTGTTTTGTTGTTTAGGTTCCTGTTAAAGGTGAGATCATATGGTATTTGTCTTTCACCACCTGGTTTATTTCACTTAGCATAATGCTTTCCAGTTCCCATCCATGCTGTTGTGAAGGGTAGGAGCTCCTTCTTTCTTCTGCATAGAATTCCATTGTGTAAATGTAACACAGTTTTTTGATCCATTCATTTACTGATTGGCACCTAGGTGGCTTTCAACACTTGGCTATTGTAGATTGTGCTGCTATGAACATTGGGGTGCATAGGTTCTTTTGGATTGGTGTTTCAGGGTTCTTAGGATATAATCCAAGCACTGGAATTACTGGGTCAAAAGGTAGATCCATTTTTAGTTTTCTCAAATATTTTAGTTTTTAGGAAATTCCATACTGTTCTTCATGGTAGTTGTACCAGTCTGCAATCCCCCAACAGTGCACTAGGGTCACCTTTTCTCCACAATCTCTCCAATACTTGTTGTTTGTTACTTTGTTTATGATGGCCATTCTGACCAGTATGAAGTGGTATCTCATTGTGGTTTTAATTTGCATCTCTCTGATAGCTAGCAATGCTGAGCATCTTTTCATGTGTCTCTGGATCCTCTGTATGTCCTCCTTGGAGAAGTGTCTTTTCAAGTCCTTTACCCATTTTTTCACTGGGCTGCTGGTCTTCTTAGAGTGGAGTCATGTAAGTTTATATATTTTGGAAATTAAACCCTTGTCCGAGGTATCATTGGCAAATATGTTTTCCCATACAGTTGGTTCTCTTTTGATTTTAGTACTGTTTTCTTTAGTCATGCAGAAGCTTTTTATTTTGATGAGATCCCATTTGTTTATTCTTTCCTTTATGTCCCTTGCTCTAGGGGACATACATTGGTGAAAATATTGCTGCACAGAATATCTGAGATTTACCTGTGTATGTTCTGCTCTAGAACTTTAATGGTGTCACAGCTTGTATTTAAATCTTTTATCCACCTTGAATTTATTTTTGCATATGGTGTAAGTTGGTGCTCGAGTTTCTTTTTTTATTCTTTCTTTTTTTTTTGCACATAGCTGTCCAGTTCTCCCAACACCATTTGTTGAAGAGGCTATTTTTACTCCATTTTATGTTGCTGCCCCCTTTGTCAAATATTTATTGACCATAGAGACTTGGGTTTATTTCTGGGCTCTCTGTTCTGTTTCACTGGTCCATGGGCCTGATTTTATCCCAGTACCAGGCTGTCTTGATTACAGTGGCCTTGTAATGCAGTTTGGTATCAGGTATTGTGATCCCTTCCTACTTTGCTCTTCTTTCTCAAGATTGCTGCAGCTATTCGAGGTTCCATATAAATTTTTATGGTTTCATATATAAATTTCTGAAGTGTTTGTTCTATGTCTGTGAAATATGCCATTGATACTTTAATAGGTATTGCATTGAATCTGTAAATTGCTTTGAGTGGTATGGACATTTTGATGATGTTAATTCTTCCGATCCATGAACACGGTATATGCTTCCATTTGTTTGTGTCTTCCTTGATTTCTTTCTTCAGTGTTGTGTAGTTTTCTGCATATAGGTCTTTTACCTCCTTGGTTAGGGTTGTTCCTAGGTATTTTATTTTTCTTTTTGCTATATTGAATGGGATTTTTTTTTCTTGATTTCTGCTTCTGCTGTTTCATTGTTGGTGTACAAAAATGCCTTTGATTTCTGGATATAGCTTTTGCATCCTGCCATGTGGCCAAATTCATTTATTAGGTTGAGCAGTTTTTTGGCTCAGTCTATGGGATTTTCTATGTACACTATCATGTCATCCGCAAACAAAGACAGTTTTGTTTCCTCCTTTCTGATTTGGATGCCTTTTATTTCCTTTTCTTGTCTGATCACTGTGGCTAAAATTTCCAATACTATATTGAATAGAAGTGTTGAAAGTGGACAACCTTGTCTTGTTCCTGATCTTACTGGAAAAGGTTTTAGTTTTTGCCCATTGAGTATGACGTTGGCTGTAGGTCTCTCATATATGGCCTTTATTATGTTGAGAAATGCTCCCTCTATTCCCACTTTGCTGAGTATTTTTATCATAAATGGGTGCTGTACCTTATCAAATGCTTTTTCTGCATCTATTGATATGATCATGTGATTTTTGTCTTTGCTTTTGTGATCTATTGCATTACTGATTTGCAAATATTGAACCATCCTTGCATCCCTGGGATGAATCCCACTTGGTCATGGTGTATGATCTTTTTAATGTATTGTTGGATGCAGTTTGCCAATATTTTGTTGAGGATGTTAGCATCTATGCTCATCAGCAATATTGGCCTGAAGTTTTCTTTGTTGTGTATTTATCTGCTTTGGGGATTAGAATGATACTGGTTTCATAAAAAGAGTTTGGGAGCCTGCCATCACTTTGCATTTTTTGGAGTAGTCTGTGAAGGATAGGGGTTAGCTCTTCCTTAAATGCTTTGTAGAATTCTCCTGTGAAACGATCTGATCCAGGGCTTTTGTGTATCAGGAGTTTTTTTTTTTTTATTACTGCTTCAATTTCATCTGCTGTTATTGATCTGTTCAGGCTTTCTGCTTCATTCAGTTTTGGAAGATTATATTTTTCTAGAAACTTGTCCATTTCATCTAGGATTTCAAATTTCTTGGCATACAGTTCTTCATAGTAATTTCTTACATTCCTTTGTATTTCTGTGGTGTCAGTTGTAATCTCTCCTCTTTCATTTCCGATTGTTTTTATTTGAGTCCTCTCTCTTTTTTTTTTCTTGATGAGCCTGCTTAAAGGCTTGTCTATTTTATTTATCTTTTCAAAGACCAGCTCCTGGATTCATTGATCCTTAACAACTGTGCTTTTAGTCTCTGTGTCATTTAATTCTGCTCTGATCTTGGTTATTTCCTTCCTTCTGCTTGCTCTGGGCTGTCTTTGTTGTTGTTCCTTGAGTTCTTGTAGGCATAGGGTTAGGTTGTTTGTTTGAAATGTTTCTATCTTTTTTAGGTAGGCCTGTATCACTATGAACTTCTCTCTGAGGACTGACTTCACTGTGTCCCATACGTTTGGGGTTGTTGTGAGTTCATTTTCATTTGTTTCCAGAAACTTTCTGATTTCTTCCCTAATTTCATTCTTCACCCATTCATTGTTAAATACCATGTAATTCAATCTCCATGATTTTGAGGGTTTGGGGTTTTTTCCCCCTTGGGGTTGGTGTCTAGTTTCAGTCCCTTGTGGTCAGAGAAAATACTTGGTATGATTTCAGTTTTCTCGAATTTGTTGAGGCTTGTTTTGTGTCCTATCATGTGGTCTATCTTTGAAAATGTTCCATGTACATTTGAAAAAAATGTGTATTTAGCTTCTTTGGAATGAAGGACTCTCTCTCTCTCTCTCTCTCTCTCTCTCTCTCTCTATATATATATATATATATATATATATATATATAGATAGATAGATAGATATATAGATATATAGATATATAGATATATAGATATATAGATATATATAGATATAGATATAGATATAGATATATATATCAGTTAAGTCCATTTCATCTAGGGTATTGTTCAATGCCACAATATCTTTGTTGATATTTTGTTTGGAAGATCTATCCATTTTTTATAGTGGGATGTTAAAATCCCCTACTATAATTGTGTTGCTGTCAATATCTTTCTTGAAGTACTCTATGATTTTCTTGATGCATTTGGGTGCTCCTGTGTTGGGTGCATATATACTTACAATGTTTATGTCTTTTTGGTGGATTCTTCCCTTCAGTATTATGAAGCGACCTTCAGGATCTCTCTTTATGGCCCTTTTTTTGAAGTCTATTTTGTCTCATATGAGTATTGCTACCCTGGCTTTTTTTCCCTGTCTGTTTGCTTGGAAAATTTGTTTCTGGCCTTTCACTTTGAGTATGTGTAGGTCTTTTGTCCTGAGGTGGGTCTCTTGTAGGCAACATATGTGTGGGTCATGCTTTCTTATCCATTCAGCTATTCTATGTCTTTTGATTGGAGCATTTAATTCATTTATGTTTAAGGTTATTATTTATAGATACTTATTCATTGCCATTTTCATACCTGTGTTCCTCTCCCTCTCTCTTTTTTCCTTCCTTTCCTTAAAGCAGTCCCTTTAGCATCTCTTGCAGAGCTTGTTTGGTGAAGGTGTATTCTTTTAGATTCGTCTGGGAAGCTCCTTATTTGGCCTTCTATCTTGATTGAGAGCCTTTCTGGGTAAAGTAGTCTAGGTTGCAGGCCTTTGGTTCTCATTACCTGGAATATTTCTTGCCATTCTCTTCTGGCTTGGAGCATTTCCATTGAGAAGTCAGCTGCTAACCTTATCGGGATTCTCTTGTATGTTACTTCCTATTTCTCCCATGCTGCCTTTAAGATTCTCTCTTTGTCTTGGAATTTTGCCATTTTAATTATGATATGTCTTATACTGGGCCTCTTTGGGTTGCTCTTAATTGGGACTCTCTGTATTTCCTGGATTTTTCTCTGATCAAATTAAAGTTTTCCATCATTACTTTTTCAAATAGATTTTCTATCCCTTGCTCTTCTTCTTCTCCTTCTGGTATCCCTATTATACAGATATCATTACGTTTCATGTTGTCTTGCATTTCTCTTAATCCCTCTTCCTTCTTTCTGAGCCTCTTTTCTTTTTGTTGTTCTTTTGGGGTGTTTTTTTCCTACTTTGTCCTCCAGCTCACTGATCCAATCTTCTGCTTCATCGATCCTGCTTTTGATTCCTTCTACTGTGTTTTTCAGTTCAGAAATTGTATTCTTCATTTCCTCTTGGCCCTTGTTGATAGTTTCTATTTCCTTTTTCGTGTTGTTATAGTTTGCAGTGAGTTCATTGTAGTTTCCCTGTAGTTTCTGGTAATTCATTGTGAGCTCATTCAGCTTCCTCATAACTATTGCTTTGAACTCAATATCTGATAGTTGAGTTGCCTCTATTTCATTTAGCATTCTTTCTGAGGCTTCCTCCTTTCCTTTCATTTGGGGATTGTTTCTTTGTCTTCCCATTGTTTGTGAGGCTCTTCTTGTTAGCCTCAGCTTCTTAAATTTATCTGTTTTGGCTCCCTGGGTTCATGATGTGAACTTCTATGGTAGAATATCGGTGAGATTCAGTGGTGCAGTCTCCTTGATCTCCTGGTTCACTCCCGAACTCATTGGTCTCAGGCTGTCATTTAAGTTGGCTCTGTGTTTGTCTTTGGGTTTTGATTGTTGTTGGGTGTTTCTTTGGTGGGTCCTTCTCACCAGCTTTTTAACTGAGGGTCACTCTGTCCATCACCTCTTGTATTTTGTTGTGCTGGTGAGGGCAGGTTGTGTTGAAGCTGGTTCTTCCATGTGTACAAGGTTTTGAGGGTTCTCTCTTGCTCTTGTTCAGTTGTTTGTACTGGGTAGTTTCTCCACTATTTAGTTGTATTTCTAGATAGGTCCTGAATTAAGGTTTGTGTGGTTTTTGCTCCCTCCTTCACCTTCTTCTGTTGTTATCTGTTGGTTCCTTTGTTGTTGTGTTTCCTCTTCCAGTGGGTATCCTGGTGTTCACAGCTTCCACCTACTCTTTTTTGTGGATCATTTGGAGGGGTAAGGCAAAATGGTTTAAGACAGCAGGAGAGTATTCTATGATATTTACAGTAGCAGCTGGTAGAGAAGAGATAGGATATCCTTTGGTTATGTATAATGTTAACTGATCTTCCACCCAACTAGTCACTTTTTAGAAAGAATGGAAAGAAGATAAGACTCTTGTTGGGAAGGAAAGGGTTGTGAGTTGGATCTAGAAAGCAGTGAGGTTGTGGGAGGTCAGATTCTGAGGTAAGGTGAGAGTAAAGGATAGTAAATAGGTGTGGTGTGTGAGAGAATAGAGTTAACCAGTACAGTAATAGAGTTCAGGGAACCATGAAGTGGGCTAAGATCTGGGAGGGGTGTTGTGAAGTATTTACAATTGTATGGAACAGCTATTATTTACAATATTATTAGAGCAACAATCATGTGACAGAATCTATGTGATATGGATAACAAGAATAGGGAGTATAAGATCTTGAGTAGTGTGCTAATGGAACACAAGTGAAGTGAAGGACAGTAAATTAGCAATACACTATGAAAGAGAGAACAGGGGAGAACTGTCAAATGATACAATTTAACCAGCCAAGCAAAAAAGACCATACAGAAAGAAGAGGAATACAAAAATACTATTCAAATAAAAGATGTAACAATAATGAAAAAATAATAATACAAATATGCAATAACTTGCAGATTCTCTGTAATAGCAAAGTGAAATTTGTCTCACTGTCTCAGCTGTTCAGATGCCCCCTCTTTGGGTCCAACTCTGGTCTTTTCACAGATCCAGGATTTTTTGTCTCACTTGTGGATATTTTAAAAAAATAAAAGAAGGAAGGAAGAAGAGAGAAAATTGGAAAGCAAGGAAGGAATAAAACAAGAAAGAAGGAAAGAGAGGAAAAGGGAATTGAAAGATATAAAAAATAAAAATTAAGCCCTGGCTGGCGTAGCTCAGTGGATTGAGCGCGGGCTGTGAACCAAAGGGTCGCCGGTTCGATTCCCAGTCAGGGCACATGCCTGGGTTGCAGGCCAGGCCCCTAGTGGGGGCCACGTGAGAGGCAACCACACATTGATGTTTCTCTCCCTCTCTTTCACCCTCCCTTCCCCTCTCTAAAAATAAATAAATAAAAATTTTAAAAAATGTAACTTTAAATAAATAAATTAATTAATTAATTAAAAAAAAAACCCTGGCTGGTGTAGCTCAGTGGATTGAGCGCGGGCCTGCGAACCAAAGGATCGAGGTTCGATTCCCAGTCAGGGCACATGCCTGGGTTGCCAGGCCAGTTCCCGGCAGGGGACATACAAGAGGCAACCACACATTGATGTTTCTCTCCCTCTCTCCTTCCCTTCCCCTCTAAAGATAGAAAAATAAATAAATAAATAAAATATTTTAAAAAAAATTTAAAAATTACTGGAAAAAAGCCTCTTGTTGGTTTCAAACTGGCCAAACCAGTTTTTCTGGTCTTGCTGGCTGCAGCTGGCTGAGGGGTGATTGGTATTGCTTTTCTCCCTCCCACACTCAGTCAGCCTCATGCGCACTCTCCCCAGAGCTGGCACCTCTCCACAGTGCCCTGGGTATGGGGTCCAGGCCTTCCTCAGAGCACACTTTCCTGGGGGTTACCACTGTGGGCTGGGGTGTGGGTGCATGACTTGGCCAGGCTGCCTTGGTCCTGTGGGTTCAGGGGCACATCCTTCCCAGTGCTATGGTGGTGTGCAGGGCCTTCCATGCAACCTCAGGATAACTGCCCAGCTGGATGGGGAGGTAGCTGGAGTGGCTGTTGCAGGAGAATTTCCAAACAGTGTCTCTCTTTTCACTTTTTTTAATTTTTGGAAGATTCTTCCTATTCAAGACTGCTGCTCCATATCGTAGCCTGGCCTCTGGCATAGCCCAATTCTCCAGCCAGACCAGTGACTTATGGGGTCAGAGCCCATCACTGCAAGATTCTCAACTCTCCCCAACTGGTGTCCACAGAGTCCATGGGTGCTAACAGCTCCTATGTGTTTGCCACTTAGTCCTTATTCCCCTCTTTGCGACTTCAAGCAACCAGGTTTCTCCTGGTACTGCTCAAACCTTGTTTGGCCAGGGAGGGAGCAGTTGACCTAGCTCTCTCCCAAGGACCATGTGGCAGACCCGGTGGGTGCTGGGCTTGGGGTTGCAGCCGCCCTGGTCCCTACGCTAGTCCCTGGGACCTTATTGTCTTGAAGCACTCTCCTTACTGTCTGGTTTTTCAGTGTCCACTACAATTTTTGGTCTCTTATTTTCATATATGCTAGGGTACTGTTGGCTGTTTGCTCTGTTCCTCCATAGATCGGCTAGGTATTTCTCCCATGTGTAGGAGGTAGTGGAATCTGCTCCCTCCTACCTCGTCAACTGTATAATTTTCCACAGTAAAGTTAAGCTTCCCAGTTATAAGTATAGTATAAAAAAGGCATTAGATTCCTTAGATTCACAGTATATTTGGGTGAGAAAGGAGGAGGGAAGATACTAAAGGTAAGGATTTTTGCAAGTGAATGATTTTAATAATGAAACATAGATCCCAGACCTGAAAGTTAACTTCAAAGATGAAACTAATGATGGATCATGAAAAAAAATAGTAAAATAATCCAGCTAGACTGAAAAGAAGAACAGAAGATGGGGCTTCAAACTGGGTTTTTAGACATGGTCTATTAATGATCTCAACGTAAAGAAAAGTACAGGCACAGTAGTACATGATCATAGTAGAAGGGAGAACATTTCCACTGCAGATGAGGGCAAATAGCTTAACGTAAAAAAATCTGGTTTAGAAGAAATTTGAGTATCTCTATAATTTCACAACTCTTTTTCCCACTTCATAACTCTAGTAAGAAAATGAACAAGGAGTCTGTATTTTGCATTCTTTTTGTCAGGTCAGAATTATACAAAGTGCAGTCAATATTGTTCCTCAGAATAATTATTCTCAAGTAAATTAATATAATCCATTATGTGTTACTGATAAGAGTCCTTTAAACTATAATTTATAAAATTATTCTAAAAAAGGTACAGAATATCTAAAGGAACTGAGTAAGACTAAAAACAGTAACAAAGTTAGGAGGTTGTTGAAAGTAGACCAGAGAAGATAAAATGGTCTGGAACATTCCTTAATTCATTCAGAAAATATTTACCAAATGGTCATTTTATTTAAAGCAATATACTGAGTATACAATAGTGAATCACACAGGTGATAGAAATGTGTATTAAGAGTATTTCTAAAGCTTGGTAATTAATTTGAATCGGGTATGACAAAAGAGTAAATCAAGAGTGAATCCATTCAAGTAAATTGGTGGATTCAGAAAACAAAGAAGAAACAGTTAAGGTTGTGAGGTTAGGATGGAGGACGAGTTCAGTTTTGCTTATGCTGCATTTAAAGTGAAATGTCTAACAAGCAGGGACCTTAATGAACTGAACCTGTGAGAGATCTATGATAAAAGTAGAGATAGGTGTCACTAACTTCTACACTGTTACCAGAGCCTTTAGAGGTAGATGAGGTTACACAGGAAAGGTATGTACAGAGAACAAACAAGGACCTCAAATAGCTATGTGCAAAAATAATACACAGGGAATAATGAAGAAAGATAATTACAAAGAAACCTGGGAAGAAAAGGCCATGGATTCAGAATAAAAGTTCAGCTTTGGTTCCAGGAAGCCTAGGTAAGCACATGTTCCAAGGTGAGGAAGGATTGGTAAACATACATGAAACGTGCTTACCTCCATTGTCATCAACAGGAAAGACAAAGGAAAAATAAGAAAGCAACAGTCAAAATATTCTTACTGTTAGTCTGAAAGAATTCTTGTAATGTCTTTGACCCAACTCTTTCTTACTCAAGGATGTCTAGAAGCTCTCATTTCCCCTAAAACACACCAATCTTCATTATTTCATCCAAAATTGTAATACTTAGCTTTATTCAGATGTGTGTGTGTGTGTGTGTGCGCGCGCGTGCGTGTGTGTGTGTATGGAATGGAAGATGTTTCAATCACATCCATTGGCAGTCACCAACATTTACAAGTTGCTCTATTTTTTCTTTTAACAAATTTTGTGAATTTTCTATAAGTAACCAAATATGTATTTGGATAAATTAAGTGTAAAAATAACTGGGAAGGTGGCAACAGGCTCACAGAATTTCTTTTAAAAGCTATAGAACCAGGCTCAGAAATTATAGGAAACAGGAAAGCCTCTGAGATTCATTTACAGGAACTCATCTGTAATTTTCTCCCAGGCCTCTACTGCCAGGATTAATAAACTCCAAGTATGTCCTCCCCTTAAATCTCTTAAGAGTCAATGCTTGGGGCAATGGAGTCCACCAATTCTAGTGGAGTCATGTACCTCCACCTTAAAGGAGAGGCAGAATCACTTTGGGGCCACTCACAACGGGGACTAGTCAATTCCACACAGAAATTACTGTGCTGTTGCTAAGGAAGGCAGGAGTGACCTCTTGTTACTACAAAACAGTATTTTGTTCTTTATTGTGAAAGTAGACAAACTTTCTTATACTGGAATCTTAAAGTAAGTATACTAGAAGTACTATTTTGAACTTTGAATGGAATATAAACCCCATTTTTCCATTTTCACTTGTTTATGTCCTCTGATTTCCAACAGGTTTATTGAAATATACAGGGTAGGGCAAAAGTAAGTTTATGGTTGTTCATATGGAAAATAATACAAGGATAAACTGTGCCTCACATTCTCACAACTGTACCTTTGCCCCACCCTGTATGGACAAATGAACCGAACACATAAAAGTTTACAGTTTGATAAATTTGCATTTGCGCACACTTTGAAATACTTTCCATTAGTAAGACAAGAAATACATATGATGCCCCCTTCCCAGCTGCTTCATGCGCACTTGTAACCCCTACCTCCTGCAACGCTCCGCTCCAGCCCTGCCATCCCAGGGCAGCTGCTGATCTACCTTCTGCTAGTATACATTCTCTTTCATTGCCTAGAATTTTATTTAAGAGGAGTCATGCAAAACGTAGTCTCTTTTTGTCCAGATTTTCACCCAGCATAATTAAAGTTTTATCTGTATGATTGAGAATATCAATACTTTATTTTTATTGTATTTGTATAGACATGGGCTTTTATTTCTCATGGGTAAATACCTAGGACCCAAATGATAAAGTACCCAGAGAAATGTATATTTAACTTTAAACATGTCAGAACAGTTTTCCAAAAAGTTGTTTCATTTTACGTTTGACCAGCAGTGTTCCAAGTACAAATAATTAGGATAGGGAATTTGTAAACATTGCACAACTTGTTTGGTGTACAGTAAGATCTCATTGTGGTTTTAATTTCCATAATGACTGATAGTGAACATTTATTTGCCATTCCTATAGATTCTTTGGTGAATATTCAATTCTTCTGCCCTTTTTCTTTTTAATTCTTTTATTAAATTTTGAGACTTTATCTATCATAGATGCAAATTCTTTGAGATATGTAACTTGAAAGTATTTCCTCTCAGGCTATGGCTTGCTTTTCTTTCTTTTTTTTTTTTTTTAAGATTTTATTCTTAGAGGGGACAGGAGGGAGAAAGAGAAGGAGAGAAACATCGATCACTTGATTTTTTTTTCCACTTTTAGAAACATCATGTCCTAAACTTAGAATTTCCTTCTCTTCCATTTATTCTAAAAGCTAGCAAACTTTTTCTATGAAGAGCAAGATAGTAAATCTCTTGGACTTTGCAAACCAAATGTTTCCGTTACAACTGCTCAGCACAAAAGTAGCCGCAGAAAATACAAAAGTGAACAGGCATACAGGTGTTCCAAAAGAAGACTTCCATGTTAATGGACGGCTTGAAACTCTTCAGTTTAAAGTGGGGTCCAGGGGAAGAAGCTGTTTTGTAATTCCAGGTTTGGGTCACAAGTCCAAACTGTGGTGAAAGTTTCTCTGTCACTCAGGCCATGTGACCCAGACAATCCAATGGTACTAGCCTTATCTACAGTGTATAAGTTGCAGGCTGCAACCTCTAGGAAACCACACCAAAGGATGTACTGCATAGACCAGTAAGCATGGCCTCAGCTCAGAACCCACTAGATAGTTCTTGATTTCTGCTATGCATGAAACATTATGCACAAGCCCCTACAAGCATCCTGATCAGCACTTATGCATATGTTGTCAGGAAGTCCGGGTAATGAACACTTCCAGTACCAACCTTGATCCAAGTGGTCCAGAAATTGATCATCAACTGTTTTAGCCTTGCATCACCTGAGTAGATAGTTCCGAGAGGTATTTTATAAGACTTCCCAGAAGAAGAAACCATTAGAGAATAATAGATGCCCACAGTGATGTCCGGCTCATTTATGCAGGCTTCTGTTTGCTGACCCTTCTGCATTTTACTCTCTGCATCTAGCAATTTGACTTTCTGAGATTACTTCCCGGAAACACCACCGGTATTCAGATATTTGTTTCAGAGACTTACTTCAGGAGAATCCAATGTAAGATAACCTTTTAAAACTCTTTTTAAATGCAAAAGACAAAATTGCATTATTCTAATACGTCAAGATAAGCACAAAGAAGGATTTTTTTCTGCATGCGTTTATTTATGAAGAAAAATAATATCCCCCAAAAAACTAATTTAAAATACAAAAAATAGGGAATGATGAATCTCCTTTCTTTCTCATATAAATGAAGGGGATGATATATTTGAATATAGATTTAGAAATCAAATGTACTCAAACTAGTCTGTAAACTGAGCTGGTCAGCAATATTTGATATCATTTTGAGCTTCTTAAATGATGCCCCTGTAGCTCTGTGTAAAGAAATTAAATTCAAAAGCAATTTGGTTTTTATAGATGAAAACACAAATCAGATACTCCTTTGAGAATTTTTCTACTTCCTCTAATCTTTTCTGTGGCTTCTTTCTCTCTCTTTATTTGAAGGAAAGTTTTGGGCAAAATTGAGGTAGACAGATATTTAGTCAAGGGGTAACAGGAATGGATAGAGGGGCTCCTAACCCTGTTACTTTATTTACCTTGAATCATAGTTGGAGTCATAGCATATAGGTTTACCTTTATTTTAACTTGGGTATAGAGGAAAATATCAGATAAATGGTAGTCTTCCTTTCTCTGTCTGCATACGTTTTGTTCTCAAACTCCCTGGAGCAGAGATGTGCTGAGTGTAACGCAATATGTCACTCTTAAACGGGTTGCTACTTCTAGCTGTCACTTTTGATCAGAAGGGACACAGGTTTGGGGCATGAAACTTGCAAATAAAAATCAGGGAAATAAAAACAATTTCCATTTTCACTTAAAAATTCACCAACTGTGATGCTCTGAGCAGCATGTGGTGGTTAAGAAAACATGTCTTTCATTTGTCTCGCTTCTATTGAAAATATAATTTGGAGAAAGAGTGAAGAGCGAAAATGTTTCTTTCAGCTTCCTAACTACTTGGGAATACTGTGAAGATATCATTTTAATTAAATATAAGCTGTGAAGTCTGTTCCCCTCCTGTCTTAGGCCTAATGAGGCCAAAGAGGCTGTATGTGACATTTTAATTCACTGGTAGATAGAAACATTTTGTATTATTTGCCCAAATAGCCAAGATTTTCAAAATAAAACATGGCTCTTAAGTTCCCCATTGGTTCTTGACTGTAAATTGTTAAGTGTTTTCTTACAACAGCTGCAGCAGTGTTTGATATAACAGAACCTAAACAACATTGAACACTTAGCATAAAAAGATAACATCTAATTTCAGGTTTAGTTAAGTCTCAGCCTGCTTTCTGTGTCTGGAGAATCTTGTCAGCCACCACGACTCCTTCAAAAATCATATTATTGGTTTTCATTTTTTCTCTCTAGATCACAGTTTTTCACCTCTGTGTTGCTAGTAAAAGCTCCACAGGGCAGAAATTTTCACTTTTTATGACTACAAAGCCCCACAAGATAGAAAATTATATTGTGTATAAAATAATCATGGGCCTATCAATTTTACTTGTTTTGGGAAAATATTGTAAATTTTAATTTAAAAATGATATAACCCCCTTAATGCTGTACCATTATTTAGATCTGTTTCAGGCAAAGTACATGCCAAATCTGGTCAAATGAACCAAGTAAAAGGTTGAAATAATTTCTTAAAAGTCATTGTGCACCTATCAGAATGGCCAAAATCTGGAAAACTAACACCACCAAATGCTGGTGAGGATGTAAAACAACAGGGCATCTCATTCTCGTGCCCTGGCTGGTGTGGCTCAGTGGATTGAGCACCAGCCTGCAAATCAAAGGGTTTCCCAGTTCAATCCCCAGTCAGGGCTCATGCCTAGGTTGAGGGCCAGGTCTCCAGTAGGGGGCACATGTGAGGCAACCACACATTGTTTCTCTCCTCTTTCTCCCTCCCTTCCCCTTTCTAAAAATAATATTAAAAAAAAAAAAAAAAAAAGCTTATTCATTGCTGGTAGGAATGAAAAATAGTACAGTCACTTCGGAAGGCAGTTTGGTGGTTTCTTATAAAGTAAACATATTCTTACCTTATGATCCAACAATTGCATTCCCTGATGTTTACCCAAAGAAAAGTTAGGTCTACACAAAATCCTGCACAGAGATATTTATATCAGCTGTACTCATAACTGACAAAAATCTGGAAGCAGTCATGATGTCCTTCAGTAGGTAAATGGGTAAACACACTGTGGTACCGCCCAGCGATGGAGTGTTACTTGGTGCTAAAAGGAAATGAGCCATCATGCCATGAAAAGGTATGGAGCAACCTTACATACACATCACTAAGTAAAAGAAGACAATCTGAAAAGGCTATGATTCTGACTATATGACATTCTGAAAAAGCCAAAACTACTGGGAAAAGTTCAAGTGGTTGCCAAATTTGTTGACTGTCCAACATCAAGAGTAAACCCTAAAGTAAACTGTGGACTATGGGTGATTTTGATGTGTCAATATAGGTTCATCCTTGGCTTAAAAAAGTACCACTCCTGTGAGTGATGTTGATAATGGAGGAGGATATGCAAGTGTGATAGCAGAAAGTATATGTGAAATCTCTCTACTTTCCCCCAATTTTGTGATAAACCTAAAACTACTCTAAAAAATAGTTTCAAGTAGTGTGGACTGGACAAAAGTAAAGGTTGCTGAGGGAGTTTGCAGAGGCAAATAAGAAGTAAGAATTTGAAATTAAAAAATTCCAGATTCCAAGAACAAATCAAATCAGCGGGAATTAAGCCATGAAAAGGACCTTGCTTATGTTAATGACTTTTCTAATGCCTGTTCTTAATTAAATAAAATTATCAAGGAAAATATTACAGAATTATATACAAGGGGGAACCTCCCCAAATGGATATTATTTATAAAACATTGTGTATTTTTTTATTTATTTTTTTAATCAGTATTTTTTAATTGTTCATATTGTACAATTTTCTGTCTTTTACCCCGCCCCAGCCCACCACCCCAGCCCTCCCCACCTTCCTCCCATTTCCACCCCCCCATAGTTTTTGTCCATGAGTCCTTTATACTTGTTGCTCTAAACCGTTCCCCTTTTCCCCTGAAATTCCCTCCCCTCCCACTCTGGACACTGACAGACTGTTCTCAAATTCAGTGTCTTTGTTTATATTATGCTTGTTTGTTTGTTTTGTTGATTAGGTTCCTGTTAAAGGTGAGATCATATGGTATTTGTCTTTCACTGCCTGGCTTGTTTCGCTTAGCATGATACTCTCCAATTCCTTCCATGCTGTCGCAAAGGGTAGGAGCTCCTTCTTTCTTTCTGCTGCATAGAATTCCATTGTGTAAATGTACCACAGTTTTTTGATCCATTCATTAACTGATGGGCACCTAGGTTGCTTCCAACACTTGGCTATTGTAAATTGTGCTGCTATGAACATAGGGGTGCATAGATTCTTTTGGATTGGTGTTTCAGGATTCTTAGGATATACATTGTGTATTTATTCTTACATGTTTAAACTTCAGTCACCTTCAAAGGACTCTCCGTTTGACGTAATATACCATAGGTGACAAACACAAGGCCCGCAGGCGGAATCTGGCCCTCCACCTTGTTTTGTCTGGCCCAGCACCTTGTTTCTACCTGGTGGCAGCACCAAGCTCTCACTTAACTGTTAAGGAGTAGTTACATTTATACAGTCCTAAAATTACACTCGACTGTTTGAAGGCAACCTCGAGACTGATGTGGCCCCCAGTGAAAATGAGTTTGACACCCCTGCAATACACCTATGGAGATGTTTTTTTTCCACTGCTCAAAACTGTTTTTGAACTTGTCGATTTTGATGCCCTCTACCACTTCTGCCGTATTTTGTTTCTCCTCTTCCACATGGGCAAAAAGTTTCCCTTTAAGGACTATTTTCATCTGGGGAAACAAAAAAAAATAGTCACTCAGGGTGAGATTGTGAATGTGGAGGGTGGGGCAGAGGGGTTATTCATGCTGTTTTGGGTCAAAAACTGCCAAACACTCAGTACGGTGTGGGCAGGTGTGCTCATAAATCACCCATCATGAAATAGGCAAACACAGTGAAAAAAATTCACTGAAGCCAAATGGACCCTCTCACAACACCAACTGGTGCACTGATACAGATGGGTTCCTAGAACACTCCCCTGGAGGGAGAAGCCTGTTCTACAAGGGACCTATCCTCCAGAAGGTAATTCCTGTTTGGTTTGGTTTGGTTTGGTTTGGTTTGATTTGGTTTGATTTTGTTTTTTGAGCCCTCCCTCGAAAAGTAAAACGTAAGTCCCTTGTATCTTTTCTATCCCCATCCACTCTTAGCAATGGACACTATCGTGCTTTTGAATGTATCTGTTTGGGGTTTTCCTATGTCTTTACTAGCATGGCAATCAATGGCAATAAAATGAATAGTTAAGAACATACCATGCAACCAGCCAGACTGAGTTCAAATCCCTTTGCTCCTTAGCAGCTCTGCAAATGTGAGCATGTTACTTAAAACCTCCTAGCGGTAGTTTCTTCATTTCTGCAACTGGGCTGATAATTATATCTGCTTAATAGGTTGGTTGTAAGATTAAATGACACATATGGGGACCCTAGAATTGTGCTTAGCTGTAACTATCTTGCCTGGCTCTCACGTAGATGTGTGTACATCTAGTTTTTCACACACAAACTGCTATCACAATGTCTATTAATTGTGTGAATTTATTTTTCCGCAATCAACATCTCACATTTTCTGATTTCAATAAAACTTATCATCTTACTAAAATTGTATCAGACATACTTTTCATCTATAATCTCAAAGGAGAGCTTATTAGATATCTTTCACACCCCATCCAACAATTCTGTCACTTTAATGGTTATCCATTTTTCCCTTAGGGATCCAAAGGGTTGTCACTATACAGCAGCTTTTTTCAGAATTGTCTTTGACACAATCCCAAAAGCACCAGGATGTTTGACAAGTTGAGATCACAACTGTTCAGGCCACAGACAACAGCTGAGGTGCTCAGCAGTCAGGAGTGGTGACAGGAGAGCCAGCGTTGGGGGAAGGGAACAGAAAGACATGGAAAGGCTGTCCTTGAGTCTGGAGGTTGAGGGCAGTGGTTGAGTTGAAGACCGACTACCTGAGCAAAATCAGAACTGAAGTGTGAGCATGGGGGCTGATGACACTGGGAATCCGTGTGCTCAGGGAAGCCTGGCAGAGTAGCAGGAACGAACAGGCGAATCTCGAAGGCCTAAGAAGAAAGGCAGCAGGACTCAGAGACTTAATAATCATGGGGCCAGAATCCAGACTGGGAATGTACGCTATGAAAATAGACATGAACAATAGCAAAAACTTCACCCTCCTGATGCTGGGCCAAAACTCTGCTTCATTTAAGGACATTTCTAGGAAGGCAAGAACTAAACCCTAGACTGTGTGACCTGAGGGTGGCCAAAGAAATGGCCACACTTAGTTGGACTTGAAAGAGGAAGAGTCAGGTCCTGACAGCGGGACACTTAGAGCACGTGACCAGAGATGGCCCGCTGGCTGACCTTCAGGGTCCACAAGCAGCTGTAACCATTATGAAACTTAGTGATTGATCAATTTTACTGAATGACCATAATGTGAATCTCTCATAAGACAAAAGTAAACTTTATTGAAACAACATTCCATCAGGGATGTTTTTGCTCTTTTTAAGCACCAAATCTTTTCCATACTAGTAAGGAAGTGTGCTGTTCTCTCTATCCAGGAAGTGATTTAGGAAAATATGAGTCTTTAATGATAAGGTTTAGTGAAAATGAAACAAAAAATTACTTGTGGATCTTGACAGTAACCACATTGAGAAAAGAGAAAACTTAGCATTTTAAAATGTGACAACTTGAATATAGAATTACACTAACCAATTCCAAAGAGTTCTGACAATTGAAGGGGGAGAAATCTTTGGCCTAGATCAGGGTGTCCAACCTTTTGGCGTCTCTGGACCACACTGGAAGAACAGCTGTCTTTCATATTAAATACACAAACACTAATGAAAACTGATGAGCTAAAAAAGGTTTTACGTAAATTTATGATGTGGCATTGGGCCGCATTCATAGCCATCCCGGGCTGCATGCAGCCCACAGGCCTCAGGTTGGACACCCCTAAGCCAGTCACGTTCTTCTCTGGATTCTGAGGCTCTGGGTTGTGTTTGGGGAAGGTGGTCAATAGTTGCTCTATGGCACCTTCCCCACTCACACCGTAGTGTCTGGTAATGATGCCTCCCAGAGTTGTATGGCACACACACCCTGCACAGGCAAGTATGGCCACCCTGCTGCTCCTTTTTCTCTTTAAAGTTTGTTCTACAATCATCCGAACTACACTTGGCTCCTCTGGTGATTATATTTATATTCCCAGTCTCCAGTTTTGCAGTTGTTCAAAGCCAAATTTAAGAACAGACTTTTCCAGCTGATTTCTATGGCAGCTTTGATCCCTTCCACATTCTCTTAAAAATGTTTGATGGATGCTATGCCTTATGTCTTGTATACAGGATGTCTGCCCTACCAGCGGTAAGTTTCTTCAGTGTAGTTTAGCTTCTTTACTATAAAGAAAGAACTTTATTTTATTTCCTTAAGCAGAAAGTACCACTTTCCAATTAGTCTTAGCTAAATCTGTATCCTGACATGAAACTTTTTTTTTAAATCCTCACCCAAGGACATTCATTTCCATTGTCTTTAGAGAGAGAGGGGGAGAGAGAGAAATATTGATGTGCGAGAGAAACATCGATTGGTTGCCTCCTGTACATGCCCAGACCAAGATTGAACATACAACCTAGGTAGGTGCCCTGACTGGGAATCAAACCTGCAACCTTTTGGTTATGGGATGATGCTTCCAACCAACTGAGCCACACCAGCCAGAGCCTGACATGCAACTTCTTGATACTATTAGATGAATATTGGCAATGCTGTTTATATTATACTCAATATTTATAGACTACACATTGTTTTGTAACATATTGTATGCTACAATTATATGATATTAAAATGAATAAAAAGCAGTCTCCTAAAGTTGTTTACAGTCTTGTAAGCAAGGAGGACAAAGGCACAGAAAAATTAAAATTCTGTGTAAGTTCCTTAAGGAGAATATAATTTCAGTGGCTCATAAAGGACAAGTGCTCCTATTCTTTGTGCTCTCGGTCTCTAGTATTTATTATACTTTACTATTTACTGATTAAACAACTGCTATTTTAGCTTATGAATGAAAGGGCTATATTAGCCTGGCATGTGATGACAACTCTTATTGATTGGTTGAAATTGAGAAAGATTCCAAAAGAAAGACGGTTCACTTTCAGCCTTGAAAGATAAGAAACTGGTGGACAGAGAAGACACAAAAACATTCCTGGCATAGTGTGGGCAAAGCCATACGTACATACACGTTCTCTCTGCCTGGTATTCTCCTTCCCCCAGACACCATGCCTTATCCTCACTGTAATCAGAAGTCAGACGTCATCCTGCTGGAGACTCCTGCCCTGGTGACCTTTTCTAAGGAAGCTCTCTGTCACTCTCTCCTTGTTTCTTTGAAAATTTTCCTTCTTATCTATGTGTATATTTTACCTATTTTTTTAGTGTCTGTGTATCCCGATTTAAATATGAGCCCTACAGGACAGAGAAAGTAGTGTCTGTTTTGTCTGCTTTAGAAGCCTCAGATTCAAGGACAATACGTAATACAGAGGAGATATTTAATAGAGTTGTGGCCATTGTTGTTTTGGAGGATGTGTGGGAGGCAGAATGGAAGAAAATACAGTGGACCCCTAAACAATATAGTTTTGAACTGCACAGGTCCATTTGTACTTGGATTTTTTTCAACAAATACTGTAACTGTACTTCCCCTTTTTTGTGATTTTAATAACATTTTCTTTCCTCTAGCATACCTTATTGAAAGAACATGGTATATGACATACATAACATACAAAATACATATTATTCAACAATTCACGTTATTGGGAAGGTGGTCAACAGAAGACTGTTGGTAGTTTTATGCAGATTTCCAACTGCGGAGTTAGGTGCGGGGTATAGTCAAGCCACTAACCCTGACATTGTTCAAGGGTTCCCTGTATAACAGATCGGGAGGCATGATTATTAAGGATAGCTTGAACTAAGTGGTTTTCTCCCCCTGGTTCAGCTCAATGGCAAACAAGCCAACACTTAGTCACCATATCCTCCACTCAGGAGATTCCCTGGGTCACTCCCCCGTAGAAGTCCTCTCTGCTCCTTCCCTTCCCTTAAAGAACAGGAACTTCATTTTTCAATAAGTGGCCAATCCCATTAGATTAGCAAATTTAGTCACCTCCAGGCATCCTTTTGTACAGGCAGAGGGATGATCTTTGCAATAGAAATGGAAATGTACATGATTCTGGTTATCTGAATGAATGCCACCATGTGAAGCTGCCTTCCATGCTACCTGAAAATGCTACTTTGCAGTTTCATGACCTGTATATATAATCAGTAGTTCTGATAGGCTTTGTCTTCCTTACTGCTCTTCAATGTTCACATCTTTATTGTCCTTCTTAGGTATGACTTTTAGCAGAGCACATTTTACACCTCATTTCCCCCACATTTGCTCAAGCACAGGTGTTGATTTCATTGCCTTGAGTATCAGCATTCTGAACCCAGTCATGTGCTGCTTTGGTTAATATTAGTAAAATAATGCTAATCTTTTGTCTGGATCATCTGTCAGTCATTTTACTTTTACTTAAGACACAGTTTTAACGCATGCCTACTCCATCTTGAAACAGTATTGATGAATTTATTTTATACACTGAAGTTCAGTCTTGCAGGTTACCCAACTTCTGTAGTTATCAAAATAAACTATAAAGAACTAATTCCTTTTTTGGCATTCAATATCATTTGATATTAGTTACAGGTACACAGCATAGTGGTTGGACTGTCATATAATTTTGAAAAGTGATTTCCCAATATTTCAGATACCCACTTGGCACCATACATAGTTATTAAATACTCTTGACTATATTCCCTATTTTGTATTTTACATTCTCATGACTATTTTGTAACTACTAATTTGTACTTCTTAATCCCTTCATTTTCCCCCCAGCTTCCTCCCCTCTGACAACAAGTCTGTTCTCCATATCCATGAGTCCGTTCTGTTTTGTTCACTTATTTTGTTCTTTAGATTCCTTATATAGGTGAAATTACATGCTATATGCCTTTTTCTGACTTATTGCACTTAGTATAAATACTCTTTAGCTCAACCCATGCTGTTCAAATGGTAAGATTTCCTTCTTTTCTATGTGTGAGTAGTATTTCGCTTTCTATGTGTGCACAACCTTTTTATTCACTTGTTTATTGATAAACACTTGGCTTGCTTCTATATCTTGGCTATTGTAAATAATTCTTTAATGAACATAGGGGCACATATCTTTCTGAATTAGTGTTTGGGGTTTCTTCAAATGTATTTCCAGAATCTTTCCTTCCTAAGATATGGTGTATCATTCATAGCATCAAGGTGTAGCTCTTTTAAAATATACTTTAATAAACTTTTCAAATTAAAAAAGAAAAACAGTCCTGAGAGTTAGACATGGTTGAGGAGTGTGGCAAGGTCTTAAGAGCCGGTAAACAGAAATCTCAGCAGCAGAGCTCCTCATGTGCTCTCTGTGTGGAATCAAATTCTCACGTCTGTGCATCTGATTAGACAGTAGTGGAAACATCACTTTGTTCCTCACACGCTCAATGGAACATGATCTGTAGGCTCATAGTTTCAGGCTATAGTTACTGAAAACAGCCCTGAGAGGTTAAGGAATTCACCAAAATCAGATATTTAACTGGAGACAGTGTTATAAACCAGAACTCTTGTAACTTCAGCAAGCAATCCCAACACCCATGCCACTCATGGTTAATAAGTTTGTGTATTTCAGTGACTGAATAAACTAGTGAATCTAGACTTGTTCCACAAGTCAGTTAATTTTCAGTATGGGCTTCTGTAGATGTCTCAAGCATGGTATACAAAAATTTCTTTGGCCGCAAGAAGTTTAATACCAAATGTATGACAGAGATCTAGTGGCTTAAAAATAAGTCTAGACCATACAGCATGAAGTAACTGCTTAAATACAAGACCCTCAAACTTATCAACTAGTCCAAGTTTCTTGATCAATAGAGAACACTTTTATCCAGTTATTTATTGATAAGCCAATTTTAATAACTTCAACCGTATACAATCCATTTTATTATTCTGTTTATTCAAGTAGAATCCCTCCAACTACACTTTAAATCCCTGAGTGGAGAAATAGCATCAGGTTTAGAGCAGCCGGAACACTGCTATAGTAAGGTATAGTATGACTTACTATTCCTTTTATGATACACTTTTATACTTTCAGGATATAAAAAAACTTAAAGGATAGAAGCTTGACTCTCCAGATATGTTGGGAGAAGCGTTATTACATTCCTGCCCTGAGCTTTTGTTCATGTCTGGGAGAGCCCTCTGCTGTGTCCCTCTACCCTGCCGATCTAGAACACATCAATTTCGATATGATCACACATGGTTTAAAGAAGTCAGAAGTTAGTAGAATGCAAGGAAATCAAACAGTGTTGTATCTAGGGTGATGTGCACTTTTGGAGTTAGAAAAATAAGGGTTCAGACCACATCACATCTCTTTTACTTATTGTGTAAACGATCTTAGGCCAATTACTTAATCTCTTTGAGATGCAATGTGTTCCAATGTGCTGGAGATACATTGCTTTGAGGACTAAATTGCAATTTCTGTATATTTCCAGAATACTGTGAGGTTCAGTCCTATAACCACCAGCTACTTGAGGCTACTGAGCACTTTGAATGTGACTAGTCTGAATAATTATATGTTGTAAATATTATAAATAGTTGAAGACTTAGTGTCAAAAAGCAAAATGTGTCATTAATAATTTTATAATCATTGCATGTTGAAATAATATTTTAGATACATAGGGTTAAATAAAAGATAAACTTATGATTTTATTCTCTTTATTAATGTCGCTGCTAGAAAATTGAAAAATTTAAATATTTCTACTGCACAGCATTGCCCTATATACATATTTTGCTTTTTTCCTCCTAAAATCACCTTTAAAAAGAGGAGTTCTATTTTATCTTGTCTTAGTATCTAGTGAAAATTCTGACATGAATATATATAAAGTTTTCATTGAGTAAAATAGTTACTTTAATCAGGAGTGCTTAATGAAGTTTCCTAAAGAAGCATCAGGCAAGTTTATACCTATCTTTCTTGGTTTCCTTCCCCATTTATTAATTAGAATTCCAAGTAATATTAGTTGGGTCTCACTGCTTCATAGATTAAAGGAACTATTATGAGCAAAGTAGAAAAGATATTGAATTAAATGAAAGTTAAAACATAACATATTCAAATTTGAAGAATGTATTTTAATAAGTACCTAGAATAATGTATATAGCATTACATAGAAAAAATTCTAAAATAATTATGTAAACTTCCATACTAAAAACTAATAAGAGCAAATTAAACAGAAATTAAACAGAAAATGGGGATAATTTAAATGAACATATTAGTAAAATAAAAGCAAAAATAAAAGAAAATGAATGTACCCACAATTTTATTTTTAAAAAATCAGGAACCTGATAAACACCTAGTCTGAGTTCAGGGAAGAAGATTCTACAGATCCTATGTATGTTAAAGGCATAATAGGACTCATACAAATGAATGACTGTCAATAAATTCAACAACATAGGTGAAATTTTAAAATTCCAAACTATCAATGAACTAAATATAATAGATACCCTGAATCATTTGTATCTATTAACTTGATTGAATTGTAGCTTAATACAAAGAAAAGTTCACACCAATCTGGCTCCAATGATTAATTGTGTCAAAGAAGAAAAAATATCAATTCTATGCATATTTTTCCAAAATCAGAAGAGGAAATAAGTTAGGTGATGGGTATGTTAATTAACCTGATGGGGGAGAATCTTTACACAGTGTATAAGTATATCAAATTATCATGTTGTACATTTTAAATACTTATATTTTATGTGTTAATTATACCTCAAGAAAACTGGTAAAATTAAAAGCATATATCAATGCCTTTTATAAGCAAAGAAACAAAATTCCTTAAGAAAACTTCAGCAAGTTGAATCTAGAAATATATAAAAAATATAATACCCCATGACCAAGCCTACAGTTAAAAGATTTTTGATACCATGTTATGTTGCTGCCCCCTTTGTCGAATATTACTTGACTGTAGAGACTAGGGTTTATTTCTGGGCTCTCTGTTCTATTCCACTGGTCCACGTGCCTGTTTTTATGCTAGTACCAGGCTGTTTTGATTACAGTGGCCTTGTAATACATTTTGGTATCAGGTATTGTGATCCCTCCTGCTTTGCTCTTCATTCTCAAGATTGCTGCCGCTATTCTGGGTCGTTTATTGTTCCATATAAATTTTTGAAGATTTTGTTCTATATCTGTGAAATATGCCATTGGTACTTTAATAGGTATTGCATTGAATCTGTAGATCTCACCTTTAACAGGAAGCTAATCAACAAAACAAACAAACAAGCATAATATAACCAAAGACACAGAAATTGAGAACAGGCTGACAGTCACCAGAGGGGAGAAGGGAGGGAATTACAGGGGAAAAGGGGAAGGAATTACAGGAACAAGTACAAAGGACACTGGACAAAAACTATGGGGGGGTGGAAATGGGAGGAAGGAGGGGAGGGCTGGGGTGGTGGGTTCAGGTGAGAATAAAAGACAGAAAACTGTACAAGATCAACAGTTAAAATAAAAATTAAAAAAAAAAAGATTTTTGACAAACATGTGAATCCAGGAATTCAGGTTAGTTTAACATTACAAAAATTTAGAATAATTTACAATGTTAATAGATTATAAAAGCAAAGCCATAAACTTATCTTAATAGATACAAAAATTTTTTGTCAAAGTCCAGTACTCAGCTGAAGATAACACACATACACACACACACACACACACACACACACACTAATTTGTGGCAAGATAGCTACAAGTTACTGTATTTAACATTCAAAGACTAAGTATTTTCACCCAGGATAAAAACCAAAAGCCAAGTATACCCACTCTCAACACTTACTCACTGTTGTATTGGAGACCCTAGCCAGTAAGATAAGGGGAAAAAAAAACATACATATCGTGCAGGTGGAAAAGAAACATAAAAATTGTCTTTATTCATAAATGACATAATTCCAAGGAATTCATAAAGAAACAGTCAAAATAAGTCAGTTAAACAAAAAATTTATACATGATATGAACAGAAACTTAACTAAAGATAGCATATACATTGCTCTAAAAAACGCATAAAAAGAGCTCAGCATTATGAGTCATCAGATGCATATGCAAACCACAATAATACAGCACTAGGCATTCATTAGAATAGTTAAAATAAGAAAGACTACCTACACCAAGTTTTGGTGAATATGTATAGTAACAAAATCTTATACATTTTTGGTAAGAATTTAAGTAGTGCAACCACTTGGGGAAACAATTCTTGCAATTTTTGAACATCTTAAATGTGTATATACCATGTGACTCATCAATCCTACTCATAGGCATTTACCAAAGTGAAATAAAAGGCATATAGAGTGATATCTTGGTACTCATTGTTAATTCATTCCGGAATTCGTGACAATTGCCAAAACCAAGGAGTACCGAAGGATGAAGCATTTTCTCTTGCAGGACAGCACCATGACTCGTACAAGCGCTAGCAAGTGCAATGAGTCCCCAGCAAGCGCTGAGTGCTGAAATATTGTTTGTTGCATCGAAATGCAACAAATACAGGGTTTAACGAGTTCTGAAGCCTTCAAGTACCGAGGAATGACTATATAACTTATACATGCATACTTAGAATTTTATTTGTTAATATTAAAAAACTGGGAACGATCAAATGTCCAATAATAGTGGGTAAATATATTTTGATAATATTTATACAATGGATTATTAGTTAGCAATAAATTAGAATGAAGTACTAATACATGCAAGCACATGAATAGTTATCAAAGAACTGAGCAGTAGAAACCAAATAATAAAAATACTATATAAATCTACCTATATGGAATTCTAGAAAAGGCAAAACTAATCTACAGTGACTAAACGCACATCAGATTTTGCTTTGGATTCAGAGTGTGTGAAAGGCTGTGGAGGTGAAAGCAGATTTCACTGTAAGGATTAGGAGTAAAAATCTGTGGATCTGTTCTATATCTCAAATGTAATGGTAATTGTCAAAATTCATTGACACATAGAATGAGTACAGTTTCACGTTTGTAAATCATACTTCAATACAATAAATTTAAATTGTGAATACAATTTGGTTGCCAGGGAGAGGGGACAGGCATGGAAAATGTGAGCAGAAGCACCAAGGGAGGAAAGCGTACAGCATGTGTGGAAAGCAGCGGAGAGCTCTGCCTGACTGGAACAAAAGACAAGTTGTTGCCGCACAAAGTAGAAGGTTCAATAGAGTTAGAACGTGCACAGTCATAAATATCAGAATAAACGTCCCAAATATTATTTGTGAACCAATGATGGGACACCCATTGATTCTGTTTGCCTTCCTTCCCCTTTCCTTCCCTTTCCCTTCCCTCCCCTTCCCCCTTAACATTCGAAGTGACATCCTCAGACAAGTGGATAAGCGAGTCTCCAGGAAGCCATGGCAGGAACAGTGCCATGGTTTCTCCCAAAATGGTAGGATGTCTTTGGCCTCTGATTTGCATAAGTTCCCTGACCGTCAAATATCAGTGTTCATGCTCACAATTACCATCAGCACAACTCTTAAATATGTGATTTCCCACAACCAAAATTGAAGCATAGTGTTGGGTTCTAGGCATTTTGTGAAGAAAAAGAAAAGTGCATTGGGTAAAATCAAATACTTTCTCAAATATATATTTTAATCACTATTATTTTTGTCTTGATTTTCAAAATAATTCTCATAAGATCTGGATAAAAATATAAAGGCTTTGTTAACTATTTTTTCCTCAAGTCTCAAGGTTAAATTCCACTTGAGGAATTACAAGGATTCATCACATATACAGGAATATTGCAAAGGCTAAAGAATGGAGATTCTTTATAAACATATGAATCTGTAAAGTTCAATATTAGGTAAAATAATGTTGTTCTCTCCAGATGGCTAATTTGCATGGCTTCATTTAACACTTGACTTTTCCACCCTCATTGCTTATTGTAAAGACTCGTATAGGAAATACATTACCTCAAATTTTGAGAGAAAAATTACCCTGCAAACATCTGGCTGCCAGATTTGAACCTTGCTATTCACGTTTCTAAAATAAAGGGGAAAAGAGGTTTAAAGGATTTGGGGCTTTGAAAAGACATGGTTGCTTTTGCAGCCTGCAGTAAATTAGTCTCCTTTGGCATTAACAAGATTTTAAAGTTTCACATAGAGACACTCAATATAAAATTTTATAGGAAAAGGGTGAAGTCAAAATTCAAATCAAGTTTTCAGTATTAGTGTCATTCAATAGTTAAATTACTGTGTATAATAAAACTTGTTCAAAGGTTTTATAGGAATAATTTAAATTATAGGAATGTGTTGATATATTGATATGATATTGAATTATAACAATATATTAGTATAACTCATTTATTTTAGTGTCTCATCAATACCAGTATTTCCTATTTGTGTGTGGCATGACTGATGATTATTCTTATTATCTTATCACATTCTTATAATCCCATATACACCACTCATAACTGAGAACTGTACTTCATAAAATAACTCAGAAGCATTGTCTGAGGTAGATAGGAAGAAATGTCTAGACTGGGTCACTTCCATTCCCTCCTTCTGTGGTCTTTATTCTGCACTGTGGTGAATTTGCAAAATCATTCGACAGTTATCACCGCTGCTTTCTCCTAGCCAACGAAATTTAAAAAAACAAAAACGGGGATAGGACAAAAAACTTAACACTTGGAAACTGTAGAAATTCGTAAACAAAAGACATTTGGCAGAGGAAAAGACATTTCTCCTATTTTGTCATTATTTAGACTGAAGCCTGAGAGATTGAGACTGAGATTTGAATCCTGTGTCTCCAACTAAGTGCTGCTGGGGAGAATTTTATTCTTGACCTCAGTTTTGTCACCTACACAACGAAAAAGGCCTAACTATGCATGATACAATTTCATGAGGATAAAAATTCTATTAGAGCACTTTGTAAAGTTTTAAATTAAACATACTAACAACATCAACAAAAAGGCAATGTAGAGATTTGAATTTAAGTCCTGACTCCAGAATGTGTTAATTATGAGCTGGGCACGCTTTGCAAATTTCTCTAAGCCGCAATTTCATGATCACTAAACCGATAATAATCTCTATTTCATAGAGTAACTGTGAGGATTAAGTGATAATCTATTTATGTGCAAAGTGGCTGCATTTACCTCTGAGAGCAATTCTAAATATTGAACCAAATGCAGGTGACTCAGCCCCCCTATAACCTACCTTTGAAAGGGAAGAGATTTAAGACCAAAGAGAAGAGATTCAGGAAAATATGATGGGGCAGCTGATGGTGATTGGGAGAACTATATGAGGTCCCAAGGTGCCTGCTTCAAAGGGGACTGAAGCATCCTTGATTTGTGTGCAATTTATTTTGTGTCTTCCATAAATGTCTCTTTTTCATAGTGCATGGATGGATACTTTCTGGACAGAACTCGTACACTATATCATTCACACACTCTGTCTTACCATATAACTCTTTATAATGTATTTTATGTCTCAGAATATGATCTGTCATACAAACTATTTTGTATGCACTGGAAAAATATTTTTTTTTGCTGACATTTTGTTTGGTTATCTATAAATATCAATTTGTTATGGTGTTTTAAAAGTTCAAGTATTCTATATTCTTAGAGATTTCTGCCTACTTGTTACATAAACTATTAAAAGTATTAATTTATTCTTCTGTAGCTGTGAAGTATCTATTTCTATTTTTAGTTATACTAGTTTTTGATCCATAAGTTTGAATCCCTATGTAAGTTTTAAATAAATTCAGGATATTTATTTACTCTATGTAAATAGTTTTTCTTTGTTATTTTGTTATATCCCTAGCATCCTTGATTATATTGTTCTGAGGCTTACTTTACATGATGTTAACATTGCCACTTACCTTTCTTTGATTAACGTGTGTATGGTACATACAGGGTCCAGCAAAAGGACCCTTGAGTGTGGTTGGTAGGACAATAATATGGCTGTAATAATTTAGAGTTTCAATTTGAGTATTTCACCAATAATATGATACGGTGTGCTTGAGTGTGATATTGCTATATTACAGAATTACATGATTATGTTTTTGTAATAAAAAGGGGGTGCATTATTTGTGCCAGACCCTATATTTTTCTATCAGTTTAATCCATTTTTCTATTTAAAGTAAATTTCTTGTAGACAGCATATACTTGATTATTTTTGTGTTATAATTGTGCTTTGAAATGGAGTATTTAGCCAGTTTACATTTAATAAATTTTTTTGATATGGATATATTAAAATCTATCTTGCTATTTGTTATTTGTCCCATACTTGTCCTTTTTTCTCTTTGATGGGTTCTACCAATTTATTTTTATCTCTGTATTGGCTCTTAAACTGTTCCTCTTTGTTTTATTTGTAATAGTTGCTATAGATTATCTAAAATTCACTCTTAGTTTAGCACAGCGCATCTTCAAATACCAATCACACATAGTGGAAGCACATGGCAACACTGTTTGTACATCTTCCCGCTTAGTCTCGGTGTCATTATTGTCACGCACTTTACTTCTCTGTGCTACAAACACTATATATATTGTTACTATCTTGTTCTAAACAATTTTATTTTATACAACTTAATCATATGAAATATTGCATTTCAGATATGCTAATTTTTCCATTTATCTCACTCATTTTTTTGTGTGGATTTGGGTTTCTACCTGGTATTACATCTACCTGATGAACTTTCTTTAACATTTCTTATAATTCAGGTATTAGCAGTTGTTCATCTGAAAAAATGTTTATCTCCCCTTCACTTTTGGAAGATATTTCACTTCACATATAATTTGGGATTGATAGGTGTTTTACTTGTTTTTAATGATGTCATGCCATTGTCTTCTGGCCAGCATTGTGTTGAGACTTCTGTTGAGATTGTTATCTTTGTTCTTTATCCCAAGCACACCTTCAAGATTTTATCTTCTGTTTTCAGCATTTCAACTAATACATGTCTAGGTATAATAATTTTATTTTTCCCCTTTTGGGGATTTTCTGAGCCTCTTTGACTTGTATTTTGAATTTTCTTAATTTTGAAAAATTCTGGGCTATTATCTGGAAACCATCATTCTCTATCTCTATGAGTTTAATGATTTTACATTGAAAATATTAAGTGATACAATGCAGTATTTGTCTTTCTCTGTCTGGCTTATTTCACTTAGATGAAGCCCTCAAGGTCCACTGAAGTTGTTGGAAGAAGCAGCATTTCCTTCTTTCTCCTAGATGAATAATGTTCCTCTGTGTCTGTGTGTATATCACAACTTCTTTATTCATTGACAAATACTTAATTCGTTTCCACATCTTGGCTATGGTGAATAATGCTGCAATGAACATGGGGGTGCAGATAACCCTTTGAGACACTAATTTTGTTACCTTTGGACATATATACAGAAGTATAATTGCTGGATTATATGGTAGGTCTATTTGTTTATTTTTTTGAGGAACCCTCATATTGTTTTCCATAGTGGCTATACCAATTTTCATTCTTACCATCAGTGTAAAAATTTTTTTTCACACCCTCAACACTTGTCTTTTCTTATGAATGCCATTCTAACAGGTGTGAGGTAACGTGTTTTTGACTTGTGTTTTCCTGATGATTACTAATGTTGAACACTTTTTATGTACTAGTTGGCTATTTGAGTATCTTCATTGGAAAAAGATGTATTCAGTTCCTCTGCCATTGTATAGCACATTGTTAGTTTGGTTTATTGGGTTTTTTCTTTGCTATTGAATTGTATGAATTCTTTATATATTTGGATATTAACACCTTACCAGATATATGATTTGCCAATATTTTCTCTCATTCTGCAGGTTGCCATTTTGTTTCATGATGGTTTCTTTCTCTGTGCAGGAGCTTTTTAGTTTGATATAGTCTCACTTACTTGTTTTCCTTTTGTTGCTTCTGCTTTTGGTGTCATATTCAGGCAATTTCTGTCAAGCCCAATGGCAAGGAAGATTTTCCCTACGTTTTCTCCTAGGAGTCTTATGATTTCAGATTTTACATGTAAGCTTTTAATTCATATCAAGTCCATTTTTATGATTAATGTAAGGTAATGTAATAAAAAGGTCCAATTTCACTTTTCTACTTGTGGTTAGTCAGTTTTCCCAGTACCATTTATTGAAGAGACTATCTTTTCCCATTGAGTGTTCTGGGTTCCTTTGTGAAACATCAGTTGTATACGTTGGGGGTGATTTCTAGGCTCTCAATTCTGTTCCATCAGTCTTTGTATCTATGCTTATGTCAAAACAATTCTGTTTTGATTACTGTAGCTTTGTAGTATAGTTTGATACCAGAAAGTGCGATGCCATGCACTTTGTTCTTTCTCAGGGTTACTTTGACTATTTGGAGTTATTTGTGGTTCCATATAAATATTAAGATTGCTTCCTTAAAATTTCAGTAAAAAATGACATGGAAAAAAACTGTGTCCTGAAACTTTACTGAATTTGTTGGTTAGCTCTAGCTGTTTTATAATGGGGACTTTAGAATTTTCTATATATAAGATCATATCATTTGCAAGCATGGACAATTTTACTCTTTCTACATATTCAATTCTACATATAAATGAAATCATATGATACTTGTCTTTCTCTGACTGGCTTACTCACCTAGCATGGATGGACCTGGAGAGTATTATGTTATCACAAAAGCTAAGATTTTTTTTCTTTCTTACTGCCGAGTAATATTTCACTGTGTAATTGTACCACTGCTTTTTTATCCACTCATCTATTAATGGACACTTGGGTTGCTTCCAAGTCTTGGCTATTGTAAATAATGTTGCAGTGAATATGGGGGTGCATATATTATTTTGAATTAGTGTTTTGGGTACCTTTGGATATATTCCCAGGAGGAGAATTGCTAGGTCATAAGGCGGTTTCATTTTTAATCTTTTGAAGAAACTCCATACTATATTCCACAGTGGCTGCACAAATCTATATTCCCATCAACAGTACATGAAGTTGTCCCTTTTTACAACATCCTTGCCAACATTTTTTGTCTGCTAATTTATTTATGTTAGCCATTCTGAGAGGTATGAGGAGATATCTCATTTTTTAATGGTATTGTTTGGGATTTTTTTTTTTTTTTTTTTTTTTGGTGTTGAGTTGCATAAGTTCTTTATCTTCGTCTAGCTAAAGGTGTGTCAATTTTCTTATATTTTCAAAAATCAAATTTTAGTTTAATGATATTTACTGTAGTTTAATATTTTCTATAGTTTTTCATCTTTATTTCATTAATTTCTTCTGTAATATATATTTTTTTCTGGTACTAAATTTGGGCTTAATTTGTTGTTTTTCTAGTACCTTCAAGGGTAAGGGACATTGTTTGAGATTTTTCTTGTTTCTTATTATAGGTGTTTATTTTTATAAACTTAGAAACTGAGTAGCATCTCATAGGTTTTGATATACTGTGCTTCTGTTTCATTTGTTCCCAAATATTTCTTGATTTCCTTTTTGATATCTTGTTTAACCACTGGTTTTCAGGACAACATGCTTTAATCTCCACACACTTATGAATTTTCCAGATTGTGTCTTGTTATTGATTTCTAGTTTCACACCATTGTGGTCAGAAAAGATACTTGGTATGATTTCAATCTTCTTTTTTGCTAAGATATCTGGTAAACTATCATGTGGTTTACTCTGTATGATGCTGCCTGTGTTCCTGAGAAGCATGCATGGGCTGCTATTAGACGAAATGTTCTAAAACATTAGATCTATTTGGTCTAATGTATTTTTCAGCCCAATGTTTCTTCCCCGGTTTTGCTGAGTAATTGATACATTGCTAAAAGTGTGGTATTTGAGTCCCCTACTAGTATTGTGTTGATTCCTATTTATCCCTTTAGATCTGTTAGTAGGGGGTTAATATATTTAAGTGTTCCGATTTGGGGAGCATATCTATTTACACTGTTACACTGTTACATCTCCTTGACAAATTGCCCCCTTCACCATTACATAATGAACTTCTTCTTCTTTCTGCTTTTGGCTTAAAGTCTATTTGTCTGAATTAAGTAATGATTCCCTTGCTTTGTTTTGGTTTCCACTTGCATGAAATATCATTTTCCATTCTCTTATTTTGATTCTATATACGTCCTTAAAGCTGAAGTGAGTCTAGTGGGCAGCATATGGTTGGGCTTTGATTTTTGTTTGTTTTTTGACACATCTATGTACTTTACAACTTTTGATTGGAGAATTTTATACTTGAGTATTACTGATATTTACACTTTAGTAAATTCTTAAATAATAATATTCATGCCATATTGTTTCCTTTCTGTTTTGTAGTTTATCTTTCTTTCATTTTTTTCAGCCTGCTTTTGGCAAGTGATTTTCCATAGTAGTATGTTTTGATTCCCTTCTCTTTATCTTTTGTGTATAGATTTTGCTTTGTGGGTTTCTTGAAGCTTACAGGAAAAAATCATAATTAAATATATATGCTACATATTATATATTTATATATGTCTATGTCTTTGTCTATTTTACTCTAAACAGTTTAACTTTGCACATAAAACTCTTGTTTTAGATGTTTCCACATGTTTTTATTGTGTATCCATTAGTAAATTGTTTAAGCTAAAGCTATTTTTAATATTTTTGTTTTTAACTTTTATTCTAGAATTAAGCAGTAAGCAAATCACCATAAGACACTGAGGGTATTTTGAATCAGACAGTTATGCTCACCTTTACCAGTGTTTTATGTTTTCATGTTACTGAAATTATATAATTAATGATCTTTGGCTTCAGCTTGAAGAATCCCATCAACTATTTTTTTAAGGCAGGCTTAGTAGTGATGAATTCCCTCAGCTTTTGTTTATTAGGGAAAGTATTTACTTCTCCTTCAGTTCAGAAGGACATTTTTTTTTCCTTTATTTTAATTGTTCTTGTACAGTTTTCTGTCTTTTACTCCCATTCCAGCCCACCGCCCCAGCCCTCCCCACCTCCCTCCCATTTCCAACCCCCATAGTTTTTGTCCATATGTCTTTTATACTTGTTGCTCTAAACCCTTCCCCTTTTCCCCTGAAATTCCCTCCCCTCTGGTGTCTGTCAGCCTGTTCTCAATTTCAATGTCTCTGGTTATATTTTGCTTGTTTGTTTGTTTTGTTGATTAAGTTCCTGTTAAAGGTGAGATCATATGGTATTGGTCCTTCATTGCCTGGCTTATTTCGCTTAGCATAATGCTCTCCAGTTCCATCCATGCTGTCTTGAAGGGCAGGAGCTCCTTCTTTCTTCCTGCTGCATAGAATTCCATTGTGTAAATGTACCATACTTTTTTGATCCATTCATTTACTGATGGGCACCTAGGTTGCTTCAAACACTTGGCTATTGTAAATTCTGCTACTATGAACATTGGGGTGCATAGGTTCTTTTGGATTGGTGTTTCAGGGTTCTTAGGATATAATCCTAGCAGTGGAATTGCTGGGTCAAAAGGTAGATCCACTTTTAGTTTTCTTAGAAAATTCCATACTGCTTTCCACAGTGGTTGTACCAGTCTGCACTCCCACCAACAGTGCCCTAGGGTCCCCTTTTCTCCACAACCTCTCCAACACTTGTTGTTTGTTACTTTGTTTATGATGGCCATTTTGACTGGTGTCAAGTGGTATCTCACTGTGGTTTTAATTTGCACCTCTCCGATAGCTAGCGATATCGAGCATCTTTGCCTGTGTCTCTGGATCCTCTGTATGTCCTCCTTGGAGAAGCGTCTGTTCAAGTCTTTTGCCCATTTTTTAATTGGGTTGCTTGTCTTCTTAGAGTGAGGTCTTGTAAGTTCTTTCTATATTTTGGAGATTAAACCCTTGTCTGAGGTATCATTGGTAAATATGTTTTCCCATACAGTCGGTTCTCTTTTAATTTTAATACTGTTTTCTTTGGCCGTGCGGAAGCTTTTCATTTTGATGAGATCCCATATGTTTATTCTTTCCTTTATGTCCCTTGCTTTAGGGGACAAATCAGGAAAAATGTTGCTATGTGAAATATCTGAGATTTTCCTGCCTATGTTCTCCTCTAGGACTTTAATGGTGTCATGGCTTATACGTAAATCTTTTATCCAACTTGAATTTATTTTTGTGTGTGGTGTAAGTTGGTGCTCAAGTTTCATTTTTTTTTTTTTTTGCATGTAGCTGTCCAGTTCTCCCAACACCACTTGTTGAAGAGGCTATTTTTGCTCCATTTTATGTTGCTGCCCCCTTTGTCGAATATTAATTGACTGCAGAGACTTGGGTTTTTTCTGGGCTCTCTGTTCCATTCCACTGGTTCATGTGCCAGTTTCTATGCTAGTACCAAGCTGTTTTGATTACAGTGGCCTTGTAATACAGTTTGGTATCAGGTATTGTGATCCCTTCCTACTTTGCTCTTCTTTCTCAAGATTGCTGCAGCTATTCGAGGTTCCATATAAATTTTTATGGTTCCATATATAAATTTTTGAAGTGTTTGTTCTATGTCTGAAATATGCCATTGGTACTTTAATAGGTATTGCATTGAATCTACAAATTGCTTTGGAAAGTATGGACATTTTGATGATGTTAATTCTTCCGATCCATGAACACGGTATGTGTTTCCATTTGTTTGTGTCTTCCTTGATTTCTTTCTTCAGTGTTGTGTAGTTTTCTGCATACAGGTCTTTTACCTCCTTGGTTAGGATTATTCCTAGGTATTTTATTTTTCTTTTTGCCATATCGAATGGGATTTTTTCCTTGATTTCTGCTGTTTCATTGTTGGTATACAAAAATGCCTTTGATTTCTGGATAATGACTTTGTATCCCACTGTTTGGCCAAATTCATTTATTAGGTCGAGCAGTTTTTTGGCCGAGTCTATAGGATTTTCTATGTACACTATCATGTCATCTGCAAACAATAATAGTTTTGTTTCCTCCTTTCTGAGTTGGATGTCTTTTATTTCCTTTTCTTGTCTAATCGCTGTGGCTAAGACTTCCAATACTATATTGAATAGAAGTGGTGAAAGTGGATAACCTTGTCTTTTTCTTGATCTTAGTGGAAAAGATTTTAGTTTTTGCCTGTTGAATATGATGTTGGCTATAGGTTTCTCATATATGGCCTTTATTATGTTGAGGAATGCTCCCTCTATTCCCACTTTGCTGAGTGTTTTTATCATAAATGGGTGCTGACCTTATCAAATGCTTTTTCCGCATCTATTGATATGATCATGTGATTTTTTTTTAATTTTTATTTTCATTGTTGATCTTGTACAGTTTTCTGTCTTTTATTCTCACCCAAACCCGCCACCCCAGCCCTCCCCACCTCCCTCCCACTTCCACCCCCCCATAGTTTTTGTCCATGTGTCCTTTATACTTGTTCTTGTAAATCCTTCCCCTTTTCCCCTGAAATTCCCTCCCCTCTCCCCTCTGGTGACTTTCAGCATGTTCCCAATTTCCATGTCTTTGGTTATATTATGCTTGTTTGTTTGTTTTGTTGATTAGGTTCTTGTTAAAGGTGAGATCATATGGTATTTATCTTTCACTGCCTGGCTTACTTCGCTTAGCATGATGCTCTCAAGTTCCATCCATGCTGTTGCATATGGTATGAGCTCCTTCTTTCTTTCTGCTGCATAGAATTCCATTGTATAAATGTACCATGTTGTATTCAAGTAGCGAGTGAAAAGAATCTCTGAACACTGAGAGCAGTTTGATGGTAAATTTATTGGCCAAGTTTAACCTGCGCAGGGGCGTACTTCCCAAATGAGACCGTAGCCTCGCAGCTATGCAGAGCTGCCAAATGGAAGTCGCGCCTGGCTTACAGGCTAAGGGGCTTATATGGGTTGCCGAGAGCAAGCAAGCAAGCATTCTCCAAAAGCAGAGTTGGCGGTTAGCGATTGGCGCATTCAGTATCTGTTATAAAATGATTGGTCCTGGGGGCTGTTATTGGGCAAATTTCATTTTTCTTGGTTCACTCGCTCTGTCTATTCTTATCTGACCTATCCTTCTGGTAACTGCTAGCTAACGCCCCTTCATCGCATAATGTCAGCGAGTGCTTTTCTACTGATTAGGCTGATTACTTTACTCCTGCTGAAACTGCATGTCATCCTGTTGCACAGTTTCAGTACTTTTCCACTTCCTTATTCCAGAATTAAGCCTGCTTCAGGCGGTTTTCTAACTCTAACATACCACAGTTTTTTGATCCATTCATTTACTGATGGGCATCTAGGTTGCTTCCAGCACTTGGCTATTGTAAATTGTGCTGCTATAAACATAGGGATGCATAGTTTCTTTTGGATTGGTGTTTCAGGGTTCTTAGGATATAGTCCTAGCAATGGAATTGCTGGGTCAAAAGGTATATCCATTTTTAGTTTTTTTAGAAAATTCCATACTGTTTTCCATAGTCGTTGTACCAGCCTGCACTCCCACCAGCAGTACACTAGGGTCCCCTTTTCTCCACAGCCTCTCCAACACTTGCTGTTTGTTGCTTTGTTTATGAGGGCCATTCTGACTGGTGTCAAGTGGTATCTCATTGTGGTTTTAATTTGCATCTCTCTGATAGCTAGCGATATCGAGCATCTGTTCATGTGTCTCTGGATCCTCTGTATGTCCTCCTTGGAGAGGTGTCTGCCCAAGTCCTTTGCCCATTTTTTAATTGGGTTGCTTGTCTTCTTAGAGTGGAGTCGTGTAAGTTCTTTGTATATTTTGGAGATTAAACCCTTATCTGAGATATCATTGGCAAATATGTTTTCCCACACAGTCGGTTCTCTTTTTATTTTAATACTGTTTTCCTTGGCCATGCAGAAGCTTTTTATTTTGATGAGATCCCATTTGTTTATTCTTTCCTTTATGTCCCTTGCTTTAGGGGACATATCAGTAAAAATGTTGCTGCGTGTAATATCTGAGATTTTCCTGCCTATGTTCTCTTCTAGGATTTTAATGGTGTTACGGCTTATGTTTAAGTCTTTTATCCACCTTGAATTTATTTTTGTGTATGGTGTAAGTTGGTGCTCCAGTTTTATTTTCTTGCACGAAGCTGTCCAGTTCTCCCAACACCACTTGTTGAAGAGACTATTTTTACTCCATTTTATGTTGCTGCCCCCTTTGTCAAATATTAATTGACTATAGAGACTAGGGTTTATTTCTGGGCTCTCTATTCTATTCCACTGGTCCACGTGCCTGTTTTTATGCCAGTACCAGGCTGTTTTGATTACAGTGGCCTTGTAATACATTTTGGTATCAGGTATTGTGATCCCTCCTGTTTTGCTCTTCTTTCTCAAGATTGCTGCCGCTATTCTGGGTCGTTTATGGTTCCATATAAATTTTTGAAGAGTTTGTTCTATATCTGTGAAATATGCCATTGGTACTTTAATAGGTATTGCATTGAATCTGTAGATTGCTTTGGGAAGTATGGACATTTTGATGATGTTAATTCTTCCGATCCATGAACACGGTATGTGTTTCCATTTATTTGTGTCTTCCTTGATTTCCTTCTTCAGTGTTGTGTAGTTTTCTGCATACAGGTCTTTTACCTCCTTGGTTAGGTTAATTCCTAGGTACTTTATTTTTCTTTTTGCTATATCAAATGGTATTTTTTTCTTGATTTCTGCTTCTGTTGTTTCATTGTTGGTATACAAAAATGCCTTTGATTTCTGGATATTGACTTTGTATCCGGCTGTTTGGCTAAATTCATTTATTAGGTCGAGCAGTTTTTTGGCCGAGACTATAGGATTTTCTATTTATACTAACATGTCATCTGCAAACAATGATAGTTTTGTTTCCTCCTTTCCAAGTTGGATGCCTTTTATTTCCTTTTCTTGTCTAATCGCTGTGGCTAATACTTCCAATACTATGTTGAATAGAAGTGGAGAGAGTGGACAGCCTTGTCTTGTTCCTGATTTTAGTGGAAAAGAATTTAGTCTTTGCCCGTTGAGTATGATGCTGGCTGTAGGTTTCTCATATATAGCCTTTATTATGTTGAGGAATGCTCCCTCTATTCCCACTTTGCTGAGTGTTTTAATCATAAATGGGTGCTGTACCTTATCAAATGCTTTTTCCGCATCTATTGATATGATCATGTGATTTTTGTCTTTGCTTTTGTTTATGTGATGAATTACATTTACTGATTTGCGAATGTTGAACCATCCTTGCATCCTTGGGATGAAGCCCACTTGGTCATGGTGTATGATCTTTTTAATGTATTGTTGGATTCAGTTTGCCAATATTTTGTTGAAGATTTTAGCATCTATGTTCATCAGCGATATTGGCCTGAAGTTCTCCTTCTTTGTTGTGTCTTTATCTGGTTTTGGGATTAGGATGATGCTGGCTTCATAAAAAGAGTTTGGGAGTCTTCCATCTTTTTGGATTTTTTGGAATAGTCTGTGGAGAATAGGGGTTAGCTCTTCCTTAAATGTTTTGTAGAATTCTTCTGTGAAACCATCTGGTCCAGGGCTTTGTGTGTTGGGAGTTTTTTTGATTACTGCTTCAATTTCATCTGTTGTTGGTCTGTTCAGGCTTTCTGCTTCTTCTTCGTTGAGTTTTGGAAGATTATATTTTTCTAGAAACCTGTCCATTTCACCTAGGTTTTCAAATTTCTTGGCATACAGTTCTTCATAGTAATTTCTTACAATCCTTTGTATTTCTGCGGTGTCGGTTGTAATATCTCCTCTTTCATTTCTGATTGTGTTTATTTGAGTTCTCTCTTTTTCTTGATGAGCCTGCTTAAAGGCTTGTCTATTTTGCTTATCTTTTCAAAGAACCAGCTCCTGGATTCATTGATCTTTAGAATTGTGCTTTTAGTCTCTATGCCTTTTAATTCTTCTCTGATCTTGGTTATTTCCTTCCCTCTACTTGCTCTGGGCTGTCTTTGTTGTTGATCCTTGAGTTCTTGCAGGCGTAGGGTTAGGTTGTTTGTTTGAGATTTTTCTATCTTTTTTAGGTAGGCCTGTATCACTATAAACTTCCCTCTCAGGACTGCCTTCGCTGTGTCCATTAAGTTTTGGGTCGATGTGAGTTCATCATCATTTGTTTCCAGAAGCTTTTTGATTTCCTCCCTAATTTCATTCTTGACCCACTCATTGTTTAATAGCATGCTATTCAATCTCCATGATTTTGAGGGTTTTGGGTTTTTCCCCTTGGGGTTGGTTTCTCGTTTCAGTCCCTTGTGGTCAGAGAAAATGCTTGGTATGATTTCAATTTTCTTGAATTTGTTGAGGCTTGTTTTGTGTCCTATCATGTAGTCTATCTTTGAAAATGTTCCATATGCATTTGAAAAGAATGTATATTTAGTTTCTTTGGGATGAAGGGCTCTCTATATATCAGTTAAGTCCATTTCATCTACAGTGTTGTTGAATGCCACAATATCTTTGTTGATATTTTGTTAGAAGATCTGTCCATTTTTGACAGTGAGGTGTTAAAATCCCCTACTATAATTGTGTTGCTGTCAATATCTTCAAGTCCTCTAAGATTTTCTTAATGTATTTAGGTGCTCCTCCATTGGGTGCATATATATTTACAATGTTTGTCTTCTTGGTGGATTCTTCTCTTGAGTATTATGAAGTGACCTTCTGGGTCTCTCTTTATGGCTCTTCTGAAGTCTATTTTGTCTGATATGAGTATTGCTACCCCAGCTTTTTTTTTCCTGTCCATTTGCTTGGAAAATTTGTTTCCAGCCCTTCACTTTGAGTCTGTGTAGGTCTTTTGTCTTGAGGTGGGTCTCTTGTAGGCAGCATATGTGTGGGTCATGCTTTCTTATCCATTCAACTATTCTGTGTCTTTTGATTGGAGCATTTAATCCATTTACATTTAAGGTTATTACTGATAGGTATTTATTCATTGCCATTTTTGTACCTGTGTTCCTCCATCCCCCCCACCCCCCGTCTTTTCCTTCCTTTCCTTAAAGCAGTCCCTTTAGTATTTCTTGCAGAATTGGTTTGGTAGAGGTGTATTCTTTTAGACTTCTTTTGTCTGGAAAATTCCTTATTTGGCCTTCTGTCTTGATTGAAAGCCTTGCTGTATAAAGTAGTCTTGGTTGCAGACCTTTGGTTCTCATTGCTTGGAATATTTCTTTCTATTCTCTTCTGGCTTGGAGTGTTTCCATTGAGAAGTCAGCTGCTAACCTTATCGGGGCTCCATTGTATGTTACTTCCTATTTCTCCCATGCTGCCTTTAAGATTTTCTCTTTGTCTTGGAATTTTGCCATTTTAATTATGATGTGTCTTGAAGTGGACCTGTTTGGGTTCCTCTTGATTGGGACTCTGTGTTTCCTGGAATTATGTGACTTTTTCTCTCATCAAATTGGGGAAGTTTTCCATCATTACTTTTTCAAATAGGTTTTCTATCCTTTGCTCCTCCTCTTCTCCTTCTGGTATCCCTATTATACAGATGTTATTACGTTTCATGTTGTCTTGCATTTCTCTTAATCCCTCTTCATTCTTTCTGAGCCTCTTTTCCTTTTCTTGCTCTTTCTGGCAGAAGGACTATTTTAATGGTTATTTCGGGTGGGCAGTTTCCTTTAGCACTGTGATTATATCATCCCATTTTCTCCCGGCCTGCAAGGTCTCCACTCAGAAATCTGCTGATAATCTTATTAGGGTTCCTTTGTATAAGAAAATGTATTTTGTTTTTCTTGGCAGCTTTTAAAATTGTCTCCTTTGTCTTTAGTTTTTTTTTTTGGGGGGGGGCATTTTGTAGTTTTATTATTTGCCTTGGAGAAGAACATTTTTGCTTGAAATTTTAAGATTAACTTTTCCAAAAGATTTTATTTTTTATTTTAGAAAGAGGGGGAGGGAGAAAGAGGAACAGAAACATTGATTGGTTGCCCTTTGCATGGTCCCACCTGGGGTGGCCCTCAACCCAGGCATGTGCCCTGACCAGGAATTGAACTAGCGACATTTTAGTTGTGGGATGATACCCAACCCACTGAGCAACAGCAGGTAGGTTTTTAGGTAACCTTTTTGGCTTCATGAACTGGGATGCCTAAATCTTTTCTCAGATTTGGGAAGTTCTTGGTCATTATTTCTTTAAATAAGGTTTCTAATTCTTTCTCCCTCCCTCCTTCTTTTGGGATTTTAGTAATACATACATTATTTCTCTTGCGGTACCCTATAATTCCTGTAGGCTTTCTTCTCATTTTAATCATGCTTTCTGCTCATCAATTCCCCTTCTGCTTGTTCAAGACTGCTATTTATGCTCTGTTGAATTCTTCAGTCATTGTATTCCTAACTCCAAAACTATTTGATTTTTTTGTTTTTTATATCTTTGCTGAACTTATATTATTTCCTGATGTCATTAAATTATTCCTTTGTGTTTTCTAGCTCTATGAGCATCTATAGAACAATTATGTTCAATTCTTTGCATCCATTTCTTTGGGGTCAGTTACTAGAGATGTACTGTATTCCATTGATGTAGATATTTCCCCTCATTTCTTTGAGATTCCTGTAGTCATGAATATACACACACATTTAAAGAAGCAGTCACTTCTTCTAGACTTTATGGACTGATGTCAATAAGGGAAGCCTTTCACCTAGATGGGACACATCACATTGTAAGATAACCCTGGATCTAGTGCAGCATGCTGAATGCAGGGGTGGCACCCACTACAGAGAAAGTGTGATGTCTCTTTGACTCAGGCTGCCACTGGGGTCCACAGGATCAACAACTGTGTTGTCCTTGGTGAGCACTGCAGAGAGTTGACAGTGGCTACAATGGTTTCTGGGATCCTAAGTGGCCCCTCCAGTTCAGTAAGTAGGGACCAGGACAAGTAGCAGTGGTAGCTGGAGCCAGTGGTTGTCACACTGTCACTTGTGGGGTCCAACTGCAGGTGCTCATGGATTGCCATTCATAGCGATGCCAGGGAAGGTAGCAAGGGTGGGACTAGCCACAGAGGTGGGAGCTGCGGAGGCCTTGGCCATCAGTGCAGTCTCCTGTGGCTGTGCATTCCACCCCTGCCTGCATACAATGCAGGGTAGGCCAGTAATGGAGATCAAGCTGTGGAGATACAGGTGCATAGAGGAAGGGGCTAGTTATAAGTTGACAGGGTGCTGCCAGCCAGTGACAGATGGAAGAACACGTTCTGGACTTATGAACAGTGGCTGAGCCCTGACGTTGATGTGCTCTTCTGTGTTGCGCACTCTCCCTCTACATGTGCACATTGTCATTGAGGCCAGTAATGGGGACCTTACTGGGGGCCTGCAGCTGGGAGGGCAGAGAGATCTTCAGCAATGTGCTGGCTGGTGACTTTGTCAGTGGTGGAAGCTGCTGTATTTATCTGCAGAGCAGGTCTCTGTGAACCACAAGTATGCCGCCTGCATGTCTTCTAATTACAGCTGGGCTTTTCTTCCTTGCTCCTCTCCACTAGTCCAGGTTCAACTGGAGCAGGACCTTTGCACAGTGCTGCACTCTTCCTTTCCATGTGAGAGGAACTCTTACCAGCTGGGACATTTCTTCTGGGCAAAAATGAAATTATTTCCTCCTGTTCTTGTGTAATTATTCTGCTTTGTTTTGTGTTTTGGTTCTACAGCGTTGCTAAAATATCCTAAGTGGGCTCTAGAGGCCTTCTGAAGCTGCTGTTCTTTGTGGGTAGCTGTCCAGTCTCTGATCTGTGTGGGAGATGTGGAAGCTGGGTTCTTATACCTTGTCCTTTCTTCCACAACCAATTTCTTTTGTGTCTTGACAAACGTACAGCAAAATTACCCTGCAGCAAAATAAAGAGAATCATGACTTGAATATGTACAAATTCATTGCTTTTTCATGAAAGTTTTGCCTATGTTACAGTTATAACATACAATTATTTTTCTATGAGATGCCCTCACACAATTTCTTCCAATATTACATTTTCAATGAAGATGATCCCTGTGAATAAAGAGTAGAACCACCTGATACAGCATCTTATAGAAGCTTTAGGCATATGTTTCTAGTGTGGTACAAAAGTTTCATTGAACTACTAATGTATGACGTAGGTATGATTCAGTCATGCAGAACCAAACACCTCTATTTCCGTATGTTCCTGTATATTTCACCAAGTTGCAACCTCATGGATGAATTTCTTTTACTTAGAGGAGCATGATAACTTACCTAAAAAACTGGCTTTCCTGGAATACACTATTATCCAAGTGCTTGCTCCAAGGAGAAAGGATGGATACCTAACTTCACACAGGTACACTGACAAATGAGTAAACTTTAAACAACCAATCATTTCAAAGATGTTAAGGAAATAACAAATGTGACAAAATGTGACTTGCTAGTATATTTTGCTAAGATACTTTTTGTAAAAATAGGTCAGGCTGAATAGAAGGGGTGGTACAGTATAGCTAAATGAACCTTCGTCTCTCCGAGTGGGTCAGTGTCTAGATTCTTCAGAGAAATACACACAGGTCCCCTGACACAGTACATTCTTTCAGAAAATCACCTTTTGCCCTTTAAGAAATTAAAAGGCATGGAGATAGTCTAAAAATTTTTGCCTTGACTTTGGTATTAAAAAAAAAATTATATTCATGATAAACTCATTGAAGCTCAATGTGCAATCTCAATATTAAAATGACTTATACTTATTGCACATCTGAAACATACTTGATTGTAGCTGCCAATTTTAATTAGATTTTACTGTTAATTAGTTATTTAGATAAGAGTTAAAATATACAGTTGTAGAAAAAAGAACTCTGACATTCTGAACCATGAGATATGAAAAATTTATAAATGAGCCCTGGCTGGTGTAGCTCAGTGGATTGAGCGCGGGCCTGCGAACCAGAGGATCGCGGTTCGATTCCCAGTCAGGGCACATGCCTGGGTTGCAGGCCAGTTCCCAGCAGGGGACACACGAGAGACAACCCTACATTGATATTTCTCTCCCTCTCCCTTTCTCCTACCCTTCCCCTCTAAAGATAAATAAATAAAAATCTTTAAAAAAAAGAAACCTATATAATAAAAAAAAAAAAAAAAAAGAAAAATTTATAAATGATTGAACAGTAAAAAGAACATATTTATTTGGAAACATAGAAGCCTGGAGAAAATAAATAATTTAATGGGAAAATAAATGAATTAGAGAAATGTCATAAATAAAATATGTACAATCTACATTTTCAATCCTGTTGATACAGTCTAAATATTAACACAATGCTCTTGTGAGAAATCAAACTGAATTTTCAATAACCGGAAAGTTTCTGTGCTCTTGTGTTGACAGAAAACTGAAGTACTTTATTAATTTTGAAAAAAATTTTAAATCCTTTTAGTAGTTCGAGTTTATAAAATAGATTATAAGGAAATAAAGTAGTTAGAGATATAGAATCTTTTTATTACATTAATATGATTAAGAATATAATAAATAGCTCTTACCAGAGTAGCTTGGTTGGGTGCTTTTCAGCAAAGCAAAGGTCACTGGTTCAATTCTTGGTCAGGGCATATGCCTGGGTTGCCGGTACAGTCCCTGGTAGAAGAAGCAACTAATCGATGTTTCTCTCCCTTTCTTCTTCTCTTTCCCTCTCTTTAAGAATAAATAAATAAATAATCTTTTTTAAAAATAATTATATTAATAGGTCATTCTATTATTTTAGCTAAGAGTACCATTGAGTACTATTGAGCTGTTGCTTTGTCTTATATGGCATTTTTAATCGAGCTACAGTCCCTTTAAACCCAGTTTGTTGGTGACTGAGGAGGTAAAGGGGTATAAGGGAACTAAATGGTAATGAAGTTTTTTTTAAGCTTTTATCATTAAGCAATATATCCTTTCAAATGCTTTCTCTGAATCTATTGAAATGATTGTTTGATTTTTATCTTTCATTCTATTAATGTGGTATATTACATTTATGGACTTTCATATGTTGAATCATCCTGCATTCCAGGGATTGAGAATTATTGCATCTATGTTCATCAAGGATATTGGCCTACAGTTTTTTTGTACTGACCTTTTCTGGCTTTGATAATGGTGATACTTAGAATGATGGATATTAATTGCCAATGAAGCCAGCTGGTGCAGGGGTTTCTAATTTGGCAGGTTTTTTATTGCTAAATCTATATCCTTACTCACTATTAATCTATTCACAATTTATTCTTGATTATTTAATTTGTTGGCACGTAATTATTCTTAGTAGTTTATGATCATTTGTGTTTCTGTGGTATTGCTGGTAATGTCTTCAATTTATTTCTGAATTTGTAGTCTTTTTTTCCTAGTCTAGCTAAATGTTTACTGTATTTGTTTCTTTAAAAAAAAAAAAAACTCTTGATTTTTTAAAATTATTACCCTTTATTTCTGCTCTGATATTTCCTAGTTGCTTGAGAAAGTTTATTGATTTGAGATTTCTATTTTTAAATATGTGAATTTAGCACTATAAATTTCCCTCTTAGAATTGCTGGGATGGGAGTACAAGAACAATTAAAATAAAAAATTTTTAAAAAATTGGTTTTGTAGCACCCCACAGGTTTTTATATGTTCTGTATCCATTTCTATTTGTCTCAAGATATTTTCTTGCATTTCCTTCTGATTTTTTCATTGATTGGTCAGGAGTATGTTTTCTAATTTCCACATACTTGCGGACTTCCCAGTCTTCCTTTTTTTGTTATGGTTTCTAGTTTCATATTATTGTAATCAAAAAAGATACTCGGTATAATTTCAATATTCTCAAATATGTTAAGATGTGTTATTATATGGTCTATCCTAGGGAATTTTTCATGTGCAATTGAAAAGAATATGTATACCGCAACTGTTGAATGTTCTAAAATTTTGATAGGTCCATTTGGTCTAATATATGGTTCAATCCAACATTTCCTTGTTGATTTTATGCTGAATGATCTCTCCATTGCTAAAAGTGGTTATTGAAGTCCCCTATTATTGCCATATTGTCTATTTCTCCCTTCATATCTGTGAGAATTTGCTTTAAAATTTTAGGTGCTCTGATAGCGGGTACTTACATATTTACAATTATTATATCTTCCTGATGAATTGACCTATTTACATTACATAATGTTTTTATTTCTTGTTATAATTTTTGGTGTAGAGTCTACTTGTCTGCTATAGGTATACCTACCCTTATTTGTTTTCATTTCCACTTGTATTGAATATTTTTTCCATCCTTCACTATAAGCCTATGTATGTCTTAAAACTGTAGTGAGTCTCTTGCATGCAGCCCATATTTGGGTCTTCTTTTTTCATCGACCTAGCCACTCTATATCTTCTGATAGAAGAATTAAATCCACTACATTGAAAGTAATTATTGGTAGCTAAGGACTTACTAATGCCATCTTATTGATACCTGTTTAAGTTTTTTTCCCATTTCCATTGCTTATTTTCTGTGTTTCTGCCTACCATTGTAGACTGATGATCTTTTTGTGGTGGTATGCTCTGTTTGTTCATCTTTATCTTTTTTTTTGGCCTTATATTATTTAAGCCTTATAATAATTATATCTCATAGATAAAACAGTCAATTTTAAGCAGATAACTTAAATTGGATTGTCTCCAAAGTTTTATTCCTTTACTCCCCCCTCTTTTATATTTTTATGTCAATATTTATGTCTTTTTATATTGTGTATTTGTTAACTAATTATAGTAGCTATCATTATTTTTAAAAATCCTTGATTAAGGTGAGGACTCATTAGATAGAGGCTAAGAGGATGGAGAGAAACAAAATTTGGCATTCTCTTTTCAATTAAGGTTCTCTGACCTCTTATTTTAGCATCTACAAAAGTACTCTGACCAATAATTTATTTGTCAGAGACTTATAAATGTTCTTACCTGTCTTTTGTGCATAGGCTTTAGGCACATTTGTAGTAATCCATATATTTTCCAGAAAGTTGTTGTTCTTCGTAATCATAAAAAATATTCTTGGTATTCAGATCACTCATATTCTAAAGTATATATACATGATTTATAAAATACTTATTACACATTCTTAGTAAAACCCATTTGGCTTGTCATATGGCTTTTCAGCAATATATAAGCAATGCTGACTTATAATAGTTGATTAATGCTACTATAAAAGATTCACTTTGGTAGTTAACATATATTAAATTTTCCCTTTTCTACATTTGTTTAAAAAATATTCTTTTTATTCCTGGACTATTTCTAAGCTCTCAAGAATCAAAAACACAGATGGGTTCTTTTGTTTTGTACAAAATATTGATAAACCTGTAATTACATTAATAAAATTTAGTACTACAAGTATTTAATTTTTGTACAAATTCTGTAGACCCAGCAATGAATAAGATGCTGGGACTACTGTCAAGAATCTTAGGCAGTTGGTCAGACTTCTGGCCAAGATGGAGGTGTAAGTAGAAATGCTTCACTTCCTCACAAAACTAGAAGAAAGATAACAGCCAATTTAAAAACAAAAACAACAGAAGTGCCAGAACATCAAACTACATGGAAGTCCAACAACCAAGGAGTTACAGAAACATTCATCCAGACTGGTGCACCAAGACAAAAGAATATAGCCCAAATGAAAGAATAGATCAAAACTGCAGAAAAAGAACTAAGTGAAAGGAGATAGACAACCTATCAGATGCAGTGTTCAAAACACTGGTAATCAAGATGCTAACAGAATGATTGTGTTCGGTTACAAAATCAAGAAAGAAATAAAGGCTATACAAAGGGAAAATAAAGGAAAATATTCAGGGAACCAATAGTGAAGGGAAGGAAACTGGGACTCAGATCAATGATTTGGACCAGAAGGAAGAAATAAACATCCAACCAAAACAGAATGAAGAAAGGGTTAGGAACCTCCGGGACAACTTTAATCGTTCCAACATCCAAATCACAGGGGTGCCAGAAGGAGAAGAGGAAGAAAAACAAGTGGAAAACTTATTTGAACAAATAATAAAGGAGAACTTCCCCAATCTGGCAAAGGAAATAGACTTCCAGGAAGCCCAGGAAGCTCAGAGAGTCTCAAAGAAGTTGGACCCAAGGAGGAACACACCAAGGCACATCATAATTACATTACCCAAGATTCAAATGAAGGAGAGAATTCTAGAAGCAGCAAGAGATGAGGGGACAGTCACCTACCAAGGAGTTCCCATCAGACTGTCAGCTGATTTCTCAAAAGAGACCTTCCAGGCAAGAAGGGGCTGGAAAGAAGTATTCCAAGTCATGAAAGGCAAGGACCTATATCCAAGATTTTTCTATCCAGCAAAGCTTTCATTTAGAATGGAAGAGAAGATAAAGTGCTTCTCAGAAAATGTCAAGTTCAAAGAGTTCATCATCACCAAGCCCTTATTATAGGAAATGTTAAAGGGACTTACCTAAGAAAAAGAAGATAAAAAATATGACAGTAAAAAGACAGCAAAATCGCAGATATTAACAACCACACCTAAAATAAAAGCAAACAACTAGAACAGGAACACAACCACAGAAATGGAGATCATATGGAGGGTTAGCAACAGGGGAGCTGGAGGAGGAGAGAGGGGGAAAAGGTACAGAGAATGAGTAGCATAGATAGTGGGTAGAATAGACAGGGGGAAGGCAAGAATAGTATGGGAAATGTAAAAGCTAAAGAACTTATATGTACAACCCGTGGACATGAACTAAGGAGAAATGCTGGAGGGTTAGGGGTGTAGGGCAGGGGGTGATAAAGGGGAGAAAAAAAGTAGGACAACTGTAATAGCATAATCAATAAAATAACTTAAAAAAAAAAAAGAATCTCAGTCTACCACCCTGGCCAGGTGGCTCATTTGGTTGGAGCATCATCCCATGCACTAAAAAGGATGTGGGCTGGATCATGGTGAGGGCACATACCTAGGTTGTGGTTAAATGTCCGGTTGGGGCTGTGTTTGGGAGGCAATCAATCAATGTTTCTCTCTCTCTCAGGATAGTTATATGGAGAAGGCAGAGAAGGTGAAAGGAAAAGGCAGAGGAAGAAGACAAAGAGGGTAAAATGTTGGAGACACCAGATTCTAATTATGAAAGACACTGAACACCATATTGGGATTTAATTTCAATCTCTAGGAAATGGGGAACATAATATATATAATGGAGACTCATGAAAATACCAGTGTAAGATTTATGTATTTTGAAAACACATTGCTAAGATTCTGGAAAGTATATTTAATCAAGAAGCACTATAGTGTGGTACTTCAAAAAAACAATTTGACTTTCAAAATAGATTACATAAGAGATATTGTTTATCTGTACCAAGGTAGTGGTTTCAAAAAAGTGCAGGGCAGTGAGGAGAGGTTACATTTCCATATTTTGAGATAGTGCTATCAAAGGACTGGTTGGTCTTTCCGAGACTCTATAGTCAATCAGAGTCAAAAAAAAAAAAAAAAAAAAAAAGACTCTTTTATAGCTTTAGAGAATAAATGAAGGAAGATATAATAAAATACATGAGACAACAGAAAAGTTTCAGGAAAGACAATGAATTTTGTTTGAACATTATGCTAGAACCTTTGGTATAGGCCACAAAGCTAGCCACATGGTTAGTCTGCATTTCCCAGAGTCCCTCACAATTAAGCCACATAACTGAGCTTTATGAAAGGCAATATACACAGAGTGGTGTACCACTTCCAGATCTGGCCAAAATATCATGCTGTGCATATTTCTCATGATGCTGCCCTAGGAAGAGTAGACAATGTCTCAGTTTATCAAAGAGATATCTAAGAACCTTGGACTAACTTAAATGATCAATAAATAAACCTCTATTGATTTAGGAGCCCAGCCCAATTGAATACAGATTTATTGAGTTTAAAGTTCCTATAACCCAGTGCTTATTACACAAGAATAAGTAGTGTTCCACGAGAATGAAATAAGTAGGGCCCCAAGATTGTACTGAGAAGCACCTAACTCAGAATGAGAAGGCTGAGAAAACTTCACAGAAATTTATTTTGAGATTCAGAATTTGAGAGAAAAATTACTGGGAAAGGCACTCCTGAGAATAGAAGTCATACGAACATGAGTTTTAAGGCCAGCCTTTTTATGAATTGTTGTTCATTGCCATTCAATTCTTAAAGCAGAGACATTAATTAGTCTTATTAGAATGTGTTAGTTTGATTAAAGCTGATGTGGTCAAAAGGTAAGATTATAAGCTGGTTCTCCTGTCCATAGGATCAAGTAAGTCTTTACTTAAAGAATATAGACTTTAGCCCTGGCTGGCGTAGCTCAGTGGATTGAGCGCGGGCCTGCGAATCAAAGGATCGCGGTTCGATTCCCAGTCAGGGCACATGCCTGGGTTGCAGGCCAGTTCCCAGCATGGGACACACAAGAGGCAACCATACAGTGATATTTCTCTCCCTCTCTCCTACCATTCCCCTCTAAAGATAAATAAATAAAAATCTTAAAAAAAAAAAAAAAAGAATATAGACTTTAATGATATGGGTAAGCTTTAAATAGAGTTATTTCAGCCACTCATGCCCCCAGGCTAAGTAATAAAGCAAGGAAAAGGTGTCTAGACGGGGGGGGGGGGGGGGGGGGGGCGGGCGTGGAGTTCGCCACTCCATGAAGGAACTGAGAGGCTGTTGACAGAGAAGGTGGGGGGAGCATTTAGAAAACTATGGTGCCAAAGAAAATTGGGTTTTCCCTCATTTCATGAGGAAGGAAAATACTTTCAAGTGAATGCAAGAGTAAAAGCTCAAACCGAATTCATCTTATGATACCTGAAATTACACTCTTTTGCATTTTGTATAAATTTTAAGAGAAAATTTTTAATTTAAAAAAGGAAAACAAGTAGACATTTTATTGGTATTACATTAAAACCATTTATCAATTTATGTAGGACTGACATCTTTATAGTATCAAATCTTGCAATCAAACATCATAAGTTCCTATATTCAGGCTAACTTTAATAATTCTTGTTGACACTATGCCATTTCTTTTTTATATAGCAATGGTTCTCACTCAGGTAGTGTTACCTGCTGTTGTGAAAAAACTCTGAGGTATAGATATTGGATATATGTTACTAGATTTATTCCTAGAAGTTAGCTTGTGTAATCTATTGTAAGATGGTAACATTTCCCTACTTAGTTGATAACTTCTAAAGATGTCATTTCTAATTGCTTATTGCTGAAATATAGATATACAATTGATTTTTATATACTGATTTTTACCCATTGACCTTGCTAAATTCACTTATTAATTCTAAGATCATTTGTTCATTCTTTTGGCTTTTCGGTCATGGCATCTATTAACAGTGATGGAGCAGTATTTTTTTTAATTCTTATATAATTTATCTTTTTCATGTCTTATAAGACTGAGTAAGAACTTTAATATGGTATTTAATGGATGTGACACAAGCTGACAGCCTCATTCCCAATCATGAGGGGGAAGTTTGTAATATTAAGTGTAATATCTCCCAAATATTTTTTTACTTTAAATTTTTATTGTAATAAGTTACACATAACATATAATTTATTTTCACCATTTTAATTATACAATTCAGTGGCATTTAGTACACTTGCAGAGTTGTGTGACCATCAGCACTATCTAGTTTCAGAACAGTTTGTCACCCCAAAAGGAAACTCGATACCCATTAAGCAGTGTCCCTGGCTCCCAGGCCCTGGCAACAACTAATCTGGTATCCGTCTCTATGGATTTTCTTCTGGCTATTTCATGTAAATTAAATCATATAATATGTAGCCTTTCACATCTAGCTTACTTCACTCAGTGTAATGTTTTTAAAGTATATCCATGTTGAAGTCTATATCAATATTTCATTCTTTCTATGGTTGATAATGTTCCATTGTTTGTATATACCACATTTTGTTTATCCATTTATTGACAGACATGTGGTTGTTTCCACCTTTTGGCTATCATGAGTAATTCTGTTACGAACATTGGTGTACAGATATCTGTTCGAGTCCCTCCTTTTAATTCTTTTGTATGTATATTTAGGGGTGAAATTGCTGAATCGCATGGTAGTTCTATGCTTGACCATTTGAGAAACTTCCAAACTGTTTCCACAATGAACGTATCATTTTACATTCCCACTAGCAATGCACAAAGGCTCCAGTTTTTTATAGATACCACTTATCAAATTAAGAAAATTTTCTTATATTCCTAGTACATTAAGAGGTCTTTTTACTAATAAGTACTAACCCTTGTCAAATACTATTAATATATCTAACAATATGATCATACATTTCTCCTTTATTACCTTAATGTGCTTAGTGAGTGTGAATATTTACTTATATAAATTGATTTTTTCAGGCAATCAGATGTTACCTTTATTACCTTAATGTGCTTAGTAAATGTGTATATTTACTTATATAAATTGATTTTTTCAGGCAATCAGATGTTACATACTTATTTTTAAAATTAGAATTAAAACCCACTGAAATTTTTCACATGAAAGATTTTAATCTATGGTAGAAATTTTGGCTTCAAAATCACATAACAATGGAAATATTTTAAATACTAATTTTACAAATGCTTTCTCCTAAGGATGAGTTTCTCTCACATTTGCTTATTTGCTCATTTTTACATTTTTTTTAACAAGTATAGCTGTCTCCACTTTCTCCCCACCTTCCACCCTTCAGAATGTTAGCTTTCCAGATTGAGCATACAAAACTTTGATTATACATTTCCTTGACAAGTTTGATAAAGCTTATCATAAACTGACAGTAAATAAAAGTAGATTGATAGTACTGTTATGAAGGGCAATTTGTCTATATTGATAGAAATTACTAAGTGTATATATCCTTTGACCTAATAATTTCACTTTTAAGAATTTAAATACTAAGTCCACTTGCACATTTCCAAAATATGAGTAAGTCATTGAAGCATATTTATTACAGCAAAAGCTTGGAGATAACTCATGTATCAGGATAGGTGAGGTTATGTAGAAGTCATAAACAACACCAAAATCTTAATGATTTAAAACAGTCAAGTATTAGTCATCCTACATGCTCAGTGAGTGTTTTTGTATGGATACTGCTCAAAGAATAATTCTTACTAGAATCAAGTTTATGGGACAAGAACTGTCTGGAATATTGAAGGCTGCAGAGAAAAAAGAGAATGTCAAAGTATTCCTTATGCTTTAAAGATTTTGACTACATCCAATCTATTGATGTTTCTTTGGCCAAAGCAAGACATGTGGCCAACTTTGGTCCTAATGAGAGAAGGAATTCCAACATAATTCCATTCCATGATAGGGTATTGACTATTGGTAAATTGTAATTATATCTACCATAGTCTGCCCTTCAGATCAGCAAACCTTCAGTTCTCCCTCTCTCATTTATACCCCCACCTCTTCCCACGGAAAACTCCCCAAACATCCTGCCCATTAACTGCTTTGACCTCAAAGCCTTAGGTCCCAGTCAGTCCAAAAGTTTGTAACATCCAGAGACCCTCTGCCAGACCAAGCAGCATGCCTGCTATGAACACTTCCATTCAGTTGGAGAAACATATACTAATTACTCATATTTAGTAATGCCAATTTATACTGCACATATACAGAAATGAACTTCTATGCTTGCAGTGGGAAATAATTCTTGATAGGGCTCTGATTTGTTCTCCTAAGAGTATTCCCAGTCCATTGTTCTTCATGGTCCTTGAATCTAAACTCTGGGAATTAATTCTTTTGCCATTATCTTCCTAGGCTACAAATGAAGACTTTCAGTTGTAGCCTATTAGCAAATAGCTTTCTCAGCCCATTTGCTGCTCACAGAGAGTTGGAAGAACAATATTCTCTATTAGTCCAGGTTAGTGTTTTCCTTGATAATATAATCCTCTCAAATAATGTATTGGCCTCTTATTTATTTGATTTCAATCAGCATTAGTAAAATGGCCATGCTCACAACTTTTCTCAAGACATACCTATTTGAAGATGACTTGAGATGTCAGTTTTTTTTAAGAAAGTCTCATTCTTAATCTTTTTTCCCACTAAACCATTTTCCAATGAAAAGAATGCATTGCCTGTCACTTAATTTGTTTATATATTTTAGCAATTGTTACATGGTCCCATACCTTTATATAATCTTTGCTATATAAAGATATAGGTATAAGATTATATATTTATATAATATATAAATTATACCTTTATACCTTATGTACCTTTATATAATCTTTGCTACAAGGTTGATTCCAAAGACTTTTTCTCTTAATTTCACCTTTTACTGTTAGAAATCAAGGCAATTTTCTCTTGGAAATCTGAAGTCCTAACTTTTACAACTGTATCTCTTCCTTTTAGTTTCTCCTTTCAAAGTGGCAATTTCTGTCCTGAGCTTATCTCTTCCTGTAATTCCTTTTCTAGTATAGGCAACAGGAGAAAACTCAATATTAGTATTTTGTTTTCCAACCTATTTACCAAACTATAAAAGTCATTATTAACTTTCCAGGTTATTGCAGGAAACAGATAGTTGTATCACTATTTCTCTATCCTTCCCACTTTGATAATACTTTTCTTGCTACTCAATTCCTAACCAGGATTCCAATGACACATTAATTCCATTTATGGTAACACACAGATTCTGGTACTATATTTCAGATCAATCATAACTGTCTAGGCAATGCTATAACAACAAATGAAAAATGTATTCTTTATGGGTTTTAGCAATAACAGTGTATCTCAATTCCACAAGGTGATTAGTATGGGCCCTAATTACTGTACTCCTGCTAGATTGCAGATTGAAAAAGGAAGAAACATCTGGAATTGTAATGGTTTTATTGTGTGGTTAAGAAGGAAAAAGAAAGGGAGGAGGAAGGGGGAACATGGCAAAGTATTCACTGTCTCTTAAAATTTTTCCCATAGTCATTTAATATCATTGTCCCTCCTATTTAATTGGTCAAAATAAAATACACGGCCAGACCTTTCTTCACAAGGACACAAAAGTGTGATCTCTGAAGTGAGAAATGGATAGTGGTGGACACTGACACAGCCTACCCCAAATAATCACCAATAGAGAATTGTAAATTATGGCAAATTCATATAAAGGCATATCTAGCAGCCATTTTTTTAAAGACTATGTACTCTATATATTGATATAGAAAGATCTCCAAGACTAGTGTTATTTGAAAGAAATTAAAGTTTTGAGCAATGTATATAATAGGTTACTTTTGTGATAAAAGAGATAAGGAAATAAAAATACATATTCTTGTTTTTTCATGTAATTATGAAGAAAGCCTGGAAGAATACATAAGAGACTGGCTAGATGAAGGATAAGAAGTGAAAGTCGATTATTTACTTTATTGTACTTTTCTATTTTTACCTGTTAAACCACAAATGTATTTCCTATGCAAGTTCTTTTTAAAAGAATAAGCTATTATTTTGAAGGGACAGATAATTTTGCTTTTGAATTTAGAACTACCTACTAGAGAGCAAGCACAATAACAACAAAATACATCATCACAGAATATGTCAGCTTACTTAGAACACTTTAAAAAAATGTTCAACTTATCTTTAAATCTGCCAATTATTTTTATTTTCTTCATGGTAATATTCAGGTAGCCTTTTTAAGATAAAGTTTCAAAAATCATTCCCCATGTCATTATACAGTGTTTTAAAGATTTTACTATTAAAATTCTTGTTTTTATAAACCTAACCAGATTGATAATACTTTGGGCTTCCGTGTACAGGTCAATCTTGCTTTTCAAAAGTTCACTCCACACCACTTCACTTTTACAACAGAACTACATTGGTATCTGTTCTCACTAACTGAAAGGAAACTGGAGATAATTTTCACTTTTATGGAAAACGGCAAAAAGTGAAAACAATATTCAATGTTTGTTTCGCGGTGAGCCATTGGCACCCGGACCAGGAGTGGCGGTGCCAAGCTCCTTCCCTGGGAACCACACTCAGCATCAAGCCACCATAGCTTTGAACTGTGTCTGTGAGTATCTGGGCTTTATCCTGATTTATTCTCTGCATCCGCTAGCAAGATATGTCCTGTAATTGCTCCTCAACTTTATGCTCTTTCAGCTTCCAAAAGATGTCATAGAAATGCTCTACTTTCAGAAAGCAGGGGAAACCTATATTTGTTTCTGAAGTGATACAGGGAATGCATATCAGGGGCATAGTTATAACTGGAAACACTGTAGACTTCTTGTAAAAATTTACCTTAAAATATTTTGTTCTGAAAGAAAACATTCATTCTTAAATTGCCTATCTTCTCTAGTATTTTAGCATCCTATGAAAAAATTGTTACAAGTTTCATTATTAAAACAGTCTGTGTCACACAATTTGAAAATGGTTTTGAAACTCTGTCAATATTTTTCAACCAACTGAGTATAGTTGATTCTTGAACAACATGGGTTTAATTACATGGGTCTACTTAACAGCATTTTTTTTCAATAAATATATAGTTGGCCCTCCATCTCCTTAGTTTTGCATCTGCAGATTCAACCAACACCGCATTAAAAACAGTATATTTCATCAAATTAGAAAGCTTCCACTTGACTGAAGAAAACATCACCAAAATGAAAAGGGAACCAACTGTATGGGAAAGTATATTTGCCAATGGTACCTCGGACAAGGGTTTGATCTCCAAAATATACAAAGGACTCACATAACTCCATACCAGGAAGAGAAAAAAACCCAATTTAAAAAAATGGACAAAGGACCTAAACGGACACTTCCCCAAGGAGGACATACAGAGGGCCCAGAGACATATGAAAGGATGCTCAGCATCACTAGCCATCGGAGAGATGCATATTAAAACCATGAGATACCACTTCACACTAGTCAGAATGACCATCATAAACGAAGCAACAAACAGCAAGTGCTCATGAGTTTTTGGAGAAAAGGGAACCCTAGTACACTGTTTGTGGGAATGCAGACTGGTTCAGCTACTGTGGGAAACAGTATGGAATTTCCTTAGAAAACTACAAATGGAACTTCCTTTTGACCCGGTACTTCCAATGCTGGGACTGTACCGTAAGAATCCTGAAACACCAATCCAAAAGAACCTATGCACACCAATGTTCATAGCAATGCAATTTACAATAGCCAAGTGCTAGAAACAGCCTAAGTGCCCATCAGTAAATGAATGGATCTAAACACTGGTACATTTACACAATGGAATACTACACAGCAGAAAGAAAAAAAGGAACTCCTACCCTTTGCTTATGGAAGGAACTGGAGAGCATTATGCTAAGTGAAATAAGCTAGGCAGTGAAAGACAAATACCATATGATCTTACCTGTAAGTGGAACCTAAGCAAGCAAAGCATAACCAGAGACATAGAAATAAAGAACAAATAAAGTGCATTGACCAGAGCGGGTGGGAGGGTAGGGTGCGGGTGAGTAATGGAAGCAAAATGGGGACAAGTGTAATTGGACAACAGTAAAAAAAACTGTATGTTTCAATTTGAACAGTGCCAACTATATGCATTGTTAGATGCCATTTCATGTAAGGGACTTGAGCATCCATGGAATTTGGATCCATAGCAGTGGTGGGGGTGGGGCAGAAACCAATCCCCTGAAGATACCTAGGAATGACAAGTTTTGGGTATTCAAAAGTTATATATAGATTTTTGACTGAATGGGGGGGTAGTACCTGTAATCCCTGTATTGTTCAAAAGTCAACTGTATATTGTTAAAACATTGTTTTAAACACATTTAGTTCATACATTTGTTTCTTTAAATTTCAGAAATGTCACTTGTTTTCCAGCACTAGATGCTGACAAAGATATGCAACTAGTTAGGTGCCATAGTGTTTAATATAAATTTTTACAAATGCTTACTCAGCTGGAAAAAACAATATTTCTCCAATGGTATTTGATGTTTTAACTTTTACTACTAAAAAACCCTTCTAAATAGCATGCTAACATTATTTTCAATCCTTACCCAAGGACATATTTCCATTAACTTTATAGAGAGAGGAAGGGAAAGAGAGAGAGGAAAAAAAAAAAAAACACCGATCAGTTGCCTCTTATATGTGCCCTGACCTGGAATCCAACCGGCAACCTTTCAGTGCACAGAGCCACGCCCCAGCCATCTGAGCCATGTTTCCAGGGCACATGCTAGTCCTCTCATCAAGGTTAGTGAAATTATTCTAAAGCACACATTTTGTGCTGAATGAATTTTAGCTGTCCCAATTGAAATAAATTATAAAGTTCTGTCCTATATTTTTGATGTTTAGCTTTTTAAATTGTCGTTAGTTGTGATGACATCATACTGTCAGCATTCTGCACCAGTTTCATCATTATCACAGACTGCTAAAGAATCTTATTGTATTATTATTTTATCACTTTTTACCTCATCACATAGTCAAAAAGAGACTCTTCTAGATGAATCACCATGCCTGTTAGGGTTTTATTATTCACTACTGTTTACATTATTATCATATGTAAAGTATAATGTGAGGATAAATTTAGTTGTTAGTATCATGTAGAATTTCATGTATCTGCATGACAGAAACTACAAGGAAAGCCGCCCCTCTATACAATGAGAGACTCACTCTTTTCTTACACCTCAGGAGCTACATTAGCCCTAAACCTGTCTGATCTATAGGTAAAAGGATGGCACCACTGTTGATCTATACATTAAAATATAAAAGATTTAAATATCCAATATCTTATCTTAAAAATAGTTAAACTTTTTCTACCTACCAATGCCACCAGTCCATGCACTCCAATATCAATTCTATGAATATGAAATAAGGAGCCTATTATACTAGGAGGTCAGTTACATGTGTAAGAAACAGAATTTACTGTAGGTTGAGAGATTGTTGTAAGCATTTACATCACACCCCTGGAACGTCCTTTCTTGAACATGTAAAACATAATAGCCAAAATTTACCTATCAGCTAAAAGTAGAACAAAAATAACTCTCAACACTAGAAATGTTTGAGTGAAACATTTTTGTATAAACACAAAAAATGACCTGAAAACCACATCTGAGATTTCACTTTGAATAAACTTTCTATGTAGTGAAATTAGGTCTTTTCTCTCAGGGTATGTTTAAACTGTATTTTGGCACAACACTAATCCTGCCATATTATTTAGTTTTACTTATGTTCAGCTTTGTGAAAATAAGAACAGATTATAGTTAATCTTCTATAGGCTTATTTTTCTATTCAACATTATTTGTTTAAGATACATACGTGTTTTTATATAGGTCTAGTATTTTTTCACTGCTTTAAAGTATACAATTGAGTGGATATACTATAATTTATCAATCAGCATTGTTTCTGATGGCCACTTATTTGTCTTAAGCTTTTTTCCCAAGTACAATGCTGCTAAGAACATTCGTTCCATATGTCCTAATACATGAGTTATTTTTCTCTATGAGATGCTGTAATTGTCACATATACACATATTCAAGTTTCCTAGCTTGTTGTTCTTCCATACTAGTTTCGTTTGAGTTTGCATGGCACTCTATTGCCAAAATACTATTTTCAGACTTTAATTTTTGCTAACATGAAGGGTTTGAAATAGAATCTCAAAATATAATGTCTAATAAGTTGGCAAGGTTTTTATATGCTAAAAAGGTTAAATTTAAAAAGCAGTATTTAGTAGAGGAAGAAATCTGTGGGTGTCATCTGAATAATGTATTTAAAAAGTGAATTTTTAAAATAAAGAAATAGATTAACCTTTTTTAAAAGGAAGTTTTTACTATTATGCACATTCCGCTGACTTTGACACAATTCAGTGCTGTTCTTGGGGCTGACTGGAGCTTATTAGGCTTTGTACCCTTGTACTACATGGTCTCAGGTTACCTCACACAACTTCCCCTCCTCTCTCGGTAGCATTTGGTCAAGTTTCACTCTCCTCATATTGCACCAGTCTCAAGAACTGCCAGTGCCCTCTGAGTGGTGGTTTGCAATTGGCTGAGAGCTGGGCAGAGATAGCCAATCTTATTACCTTAAAATATGGATGGTTAGACGTAGATATCTGGTTCTGACTTATTTGGCCTCCTCCTTCTAATGAAGCTGGGCTTTTTGTTCATGAGTTTGAGTCAGGGATTGATGACTATTTTAGTTATCTAGAGGTAACTAATTTTTCCATCTTATTTTAGACATTAAGATATTTCCTAAAGATATGAAGTTGTTACTGACTCAACTCTGGAAAGTGCTTGAAAATTAATGCATTTTTTTAAATGTTTTCATGTCTGATAAAATAGAATTCAACACTTGATCTTTGGCAAAAGGTTGAGAAGAAAACAATTTTGATGATACTCTAAGTTTCCTTTTCTTCCCCAAAAGCCAAAAATTGTATTTTCTTTCATATTCTTTCTAAGGTATGAACAAGTTTTCCTCTTTTGTAGGAAAGCTTGTGTAATATGCCCATTTTTATTATTCTGAAACCCAAGGGCAAGTCCTTAATCAGAAAATAATTTTGTTTCATCTATCTCATACATGGAAGACATTATTTAAGAGTGAACTTATTAACATCTGAGTATAGAATAGCACAGAATTGGCTGAGGCTCAAAATATGGACTTCTATTCTCATGCCACAAGATAATGCAACCCAAGCAAAGTTCAGTAGATGGTACTGACAAAAGAAGCGAATATCTACTTAGCAATTGCTCTCATAGCCACATACATTAGTACCTGAGTTCCCTCTAAGTTCATTAAATGTGCATATATACACATTTTTTCAGAATCCTCAAAAAATGCACTCTGCTCAGAGAATAGATTATGCATGAGTTCATTAATTAATTATTGTATCAATTCCAAATATCCAAAAGTAGTTATCTACCATGTTGCCTACTGGTCAATTTTCATAAAAATCTTACATAGAATTTTCCAACTTTAATTTCCAGACCTATCTCATTGTAAATATTAGCAATAATGTCTCAATTTTATAATAAAATCATGTAAATAAAAATAAGTTATGCTTTGTAAAACTGTTACATCATATCTTCATCTGGATTATAATACTCTTCAGCTATGTCAATCAAAGTAAAAATACTATGATTTCCCTCAAGAATGTGAACACAAACTTCATAGGGAATTATAAAACATGGAAACTAAAGAAAGCTTTCCTTGTTCGGGTATTTTTCTAAACCATATTGAATAAAAATGAGTAATGTATGATACCTGTTAAATACATTAATTTCTTAGTATCTTTTAAAAATTTGGAGGAAATGAAAATTCATCATATTTACAAAAGTGGTATATTACAGAAAATTTTCAATCAGGATGAGTCTAACATTTATGCTTGTATATACAAGCATTTATTTCTCTGCTTCTGCAAAAAATGTAGTTTCCTGAAATACAGAATTCAGAATTGGAGAATAAACTCTCAAGAGCAATGTAATTCCTTTTCTTATATTGTGGATTTAAAAGGTAAAAGCTCTGTTTTAGCCCCCCCAAAAGATTGTCTTTTATTATATGCTTCTTGGACATATTATTGTAATTTAAAAAGAGATTCTGAAAATAGAAACCATAAAACTTTCTGATCTCATGCTGCAACATTCTCCCCACAAGATTTGGACCTGAACTTGCTCAACAGGCAGAGAGAACAACCTTGCCTCCTCAAAAACAAAGAGGGACTCACTCAGTAGGGGACAAAGCTCTAACAGCCTTCTCTAAAAGGGGCCCGTTGAGTGTGGCTCTGACTGCTGCTCCCATCAACTCTACTAACATCAGAATGTACAAAGAAGCAAAATACATGTGCATGTGATAGAAGAAGTTTAAAGCACAAACTAGCCTACCTGCCTCAAAAAAGTATCTTAAAAAGATAAGATCATTTGATTTGTACATTTTGTGGTCTGAAAGTCCAAAAGAGCCAGTGCTTAGCATATCAATATATTCTTCAGTCTGCTATAGATGAGACTGAAAATCAATTTTCTGTCTCCTTGAAGCAAGATTTAAGACTTGCTTAAACTTTGAGTCTAGGTTGGGGATGATGAGGGAGGGAACAGAAAGGTAGGGACATATTTCCTTCTCTTACTCAAGTTTTTTATAATAATAATGGATTCCTTTTAGCCTTCAATAAAAATTAGTTATTTTAACAAGAAATACACATTTTTGGTGTAGAGTTGTATAAGGTCTTTCTAAATTTTGGATATTGACCCCTTATAAGATGTATCATTGGCAAATATGTTCCCATTCAGTGGTTGTCTTTATTTTGTTGATGATTTCCTTTTCAGTGCAAAACTTTTTAGTTTGTTGTAATCCGATATGTTTATCTTTTCTTTTGTCTTGCTTGCCTGAGAAGATATATATAAAAAAAGTGTTATAAGAGATGTCTGTGATTTTACTGCCTGTTTTCTTCTAGGATTTTTATGGTTTTGTGTCTTACATTTAAGTCTTTAATTCATTTTAGTCTCTTCTTTTGTATGGTGTAAGTTGATGGTCTAAATTAAATTTTTTGCACATACATGTCCAGCTTTCCCAGCACCAATTATTGAAGAGACTGTCCTTACTCCATTGTATGCTCTTGCTTCCTATGTCAAATATTAATTGACCAAAAGGTCATGGGCTTATATCTGGTCTCTCTATCCTGTTCCATTAATCTGTAGCCTCTTCATATGCCAGTATCAGGCTCTTTTGATTACTATAGACCTGTGGTCTAGTGTGATAATGGGTGGCATGACCCTTGCAATTGTGTTCTTCTTTCTCTAGATTGCTGTGGTTATTTGGGGTCTTTTGTGGTTCCATATAAATTTTTGGAATATTTGTTCTAGTTCTCAGAAATAAGCCATTGGTATCTTGATAGGGATTGCACTGAATCTACAGATCACTTTGGATACTGTGGACATTTTAATAATGTTAATTCTTCATATCCATTAACATGGTAGAACTCACATAACTCAAAACCAAAAAAAAAAAAAATCCAATTTAAAAAAATGGGCATAGGACCTAAATAGACACTTCTCCAAAGAGGACAGACAGATGACCAATAAACACATGAAAAGATGCTCTATGTAACCTGTCATCAGAGAAATGCAAATCAAAACCGTAATGAGATATCATCTCACCTGTCAGAATGGCTATCATCAATAAATCAACAAAAAAGAGTTGGCAAGTGTGTGGAGAAAAGCGAGCCCTCATGGACTGTTGGTGGAAATGCAGACTGGTACAGCCACTTTGGAAAACAGTATGGAAATGCCTTATCACCCAGTGATTCCACTTTTTGGAATGTATCCAAAGGAACACTAATCCAAAAGAATGCAGGGATAGACAAAAGTAGGTTATACAGTTCATATAGAAAATAATACAATCCAATAATAATACAGAAATAAACTTTCATATACTCACAACTATAAACCTACTTTTGCTCACCCATGTAGATGCCCCCCTATGTTAACTGCAGAACTGTCCATAATAGCCAAGACTTGAAAGCAATCAGTATAGAAATGGATAAAAAGCTATGGTATATTTACACCATGGAATACTACTTGGCCATAAGAAAGAAATCTTACCTATCGCAATAGCATGAATGGACTTGTAGATTATTATGCTAAGTGAAATAAGCCATCAGTGAAAGACCAGTACCATGTGATTTCACTTATATGTAGAATTTAATGACCAAAATAGAAAGAGACTCAGAGATACAGAGGGCAGACGAACAGCTGTAAATGGGGAATTCAAAAGAATTTATATGTATGACCCATGGACATGAACTAAGGTGGGGAATGTGACAACTGTAATAGCATAGTCAATAAAATGTATTTTTAAAATACACAATTTAAAATTCTAATGAGACTTTCAAATCATAAACCTTTTAAATATTTGGTAAGCACTCTGCTAAAGTTCCATTTCAATATTTGTACTTTCAGATGTGAAGGTAACCAAAATAAAAAAGTCAATTAGCTCAAATTGAGAATATTTTTATGAATCTGTTATGTTTGTGTCTCCTTAAAATTCATATGTTGAAATCCAACTCCTGTTGTGATACTATTTGTAGGCAACCTTATAAGAAGAGGCCAGGGAGTTAGCTGGATCTTTCTGTGCCCAGCGAGAACACAAGGAGACCTGTGTGGTCTGCAGCTATGAGAGGACCCATGCCAGAGCCCACCACGTGGACAACCTGATCTCTGAGTTCCAGCCTCCAGAACTCTTGAGAGGTAACTTCTGTTCAGAAGCCACCCCTCAACCCAGGTCTTTTGTGACAGTCAAAACTGACTAAAACACCATTTGACCCAGGAACTACTTGCTTGAATTCTACAATATGAAGAGGAGGCTGTGAGGATATGAGGGGAGAAAAGTACGTTAAAGAGTTTAAATGGGCCCTGGCTGGTGTGGCTCAGTGGATGGAGTGCCAAACCAAAGAGTCACCAGTTCAATTCCCAGTCAGGGCACATGCCTGGGTTGAGGGCCAGGTCCCCAATAGGGGGTGCATAAGAGGCAACCCCACATTGATGTTTCCCTCCCTCTTTCTCTAAAAATAAATAATATCTTTAAATCACAGAATTAAAAAAATTTCAATGAATAAAATAACTAGCTAGGACAATCTAAATGTGAGGTTCCTCTGGAAAGGAGGGAGAAGTTGCATCAGAGTGGGGTATTTTGAATCACTACAGAACATAAAATGAACCCTCACAAGAGTCTTTTGAGTAGATAAAGCCATCATAAAAAATGGAAGACGTTCTTAGACCAACCCACCCAGAGGCAGGTTGGTTCAGTCTCCAGTGGAGAAAGGCAGATAGAGCGCTGACTCAGCCTTCACAAGTAATGCTATCAGACCATTCTGCAGGTCATCCTGCTGCTTCCCATGCCTGATGCCTACCAGCCAAAAACAAGACAATTCCCTCACCGCTTATACTGCACACTGCTAGCTTTCCACACAGAGCTTTCGGTTGGCCCTGATGATGAGACTTGCAGAATCTCTTCACACCCAGGCTACAGGCATTCAGAGAGCTGCTAGCTCCTACTTGCTTGTTGACCGTGGTGGCTATCTCATCATAGAATCACCAATGGCTGCCCAGGGTGGCCAGACAGCATCATATGAAAATGTTAAATGCCCTTTGGGGATAGCTTTAAGCAACAATGAATAGGAGACAAAAAGAATCCAAGAAATTCTTCTTTCTCCTAGCCCATAAAACCGTGTAACCAGCTGTATTTTCTAGTATGTACATTTTCTAGGATGTACATGCTCCACAATGTACTGTGTTCTCTCTCACCTTCTCTGCCTTACTCTTCTTTCAAGCACATTTTATTTTGGTATATTGTACCCAACACAGTCATACATTTAATAAAATGAGTATGCGTGTCTTACCTCCTGTTATTTTAGGAAGCCTGAATAATTGAGAAGGGGGATTGTTAGGAAAAATGGAAAATAACCTTTTCCTTTTTTTGCAGCTATTTCCTACAACATTGTATTGATGAAATTGCAAAATGGAACAAGTAAGCAATTATGCAAATAAAAAAACAAATAATAAAAACACTTCACTCAGTTATAAAGTTCAACTGTTGAGGCAGGAATAAAAATAATAATCCCTAAGTTGCCTCACTTTGCACCAGAGTTCCATAGCACAAGTTTGCAAACTTGATAGAGAATTAACTAAGGTTTCTTCATGAAGGTGCTCCAAGTTTCTAGGATTTTTGCGTATTATATATGAGAGCAACTAACTGTCAAGTAAATAAAATCTAGTTCCTTGCAATTATATTGCATGAACATGAGGAAATTAATAAGAAAAGACAAACTTTAAAACTAGTTGAACTCTTGTAAATAACACTGTACAATGCGTGTGGTAGTTTTAAAATCTATTTCTAACATCTTCAGATTTAAGGTGAACACTACACATACTCATGATAGTCTTACAAGCAAACCAGGATTTCTAGACTATTATTATCTATTGCCAAATAATTGTGCATGATATAGATTTCAACTTTCTGTTCTTCAGCTTCATTTTCTTCTTTATCACTTTGATATGAAACCCACGCTAGGACGCTTGGAAGCAGGCTTATGTATTTTCAGTGCAAAAAAAAAAAAAAGCATATGATATTTTTGACTGGAAATGCCAATATTGAAATAATTCAAAGTACTTTCTTAAAAGGTAGAGTGAAGTCACACACTCAATCAGCTGATCAGGAGGGAGAACTCTTCAAGAAAACATAAAATGCCTTAGGTAGATACGAAGCCAATTATTATTATTGCTTTGCAAGTTACTATATTTCTGACACTTCATTCCAGCTTTATTACAGGCCAGTGGCTATGATGCCCACAGAATAGAAAAGAAAAAAACAGAAGCATAAAGCATCATTTATTTGGAAAACACCTGACATATTGCCATAATTGAACAGACTCAAATATTCACAGGAATAAATAGCCACAAAATAGCCAGAAATCATCTGCTACTCTCAATATGCAGTTGTGGCAGAAGTACAGAAAACTTGAAAAACATAAAAGTTTCAGATAGGAAATCACTAATATTGGAAGTAGTGGGTGATAGCAAGAGTTATTCACTTCACCAACATAAATTCTGGAGGATACTTAGGATAAAATGTATAAACTTTTCAAGAAGAAATCTTTTTTTAAACCTAGCTTAGTTGAATGTACACATGATATGTATTAAGTGAGAGTCCACAAAATCTTCACTGTTAAAGAATGACTTTTTCATCCTTTGAGAGTGCGTTGTGTGAGAGCACCAGAAGAACAAGCGCTGTGTTTCCCTGTCCAGGTGCCCATGAGATTATGTATGAGGATTAGGAAGTTAGCCTCACCCAAATACCATACACTATTTAAGATTTGTGACTCTTAAACAATCCTTTCTCTAAAATGCAAGTGCCCCAACAGGATTACCTGCATGATAGTTATTAAAAAATCATGTGAAATCACTAAATTAAATTTTTTCCCTAATGCCAACTGAGTTTTCACCAAAGATACAGTGATTAGGTCTAGCAAAGGGGGAGAAAAGTGTGTACCAGGGTGAATAACCACACTAGGGGAATGCTAGGATATGGAAGCCATGTGGGAATAGTAAAAGTATAACGATAGTCTTTTAAAATGTTGTATATGTCTGACTTTGCCTACTTTTTTCCCTATCAACAACAAATTTAAGCTCCTTCTGAAAAATTTTCACTAAGAACACTGTGGTGGACATTTTATGTCATCTAATAACCAAGCAAAAGCTACCAGAATGGGTATAGAGCAATGACCTCAAAGCGTATTTGTTTGCCTCACCCCATCATTCTCCTTTTCCCTTTTCTATTTCTGTCTAATATGCTCGTATTCCCTTTGTACCCAGTGTTCCGTCCAAAGCCAGCAGCATTGATGTCACCTGGAAGCTTCTTAGAAACTCAGAATCTTGAGTCCCTTCTCAGATATTAAATCAGATTCAGCATATTAACAAATTCCCCAAGTGATTTATAAAGTTTCAGAAGCAAACTTCAATTTGTTTATAAATTTAAACTTTTTTCCATCCTTATTGAATGTTTCTCCTCCTTATTTGTTCTTAGATATCTTCATCTTCACTTTATGTGGCTTTTGTTTTGCTCTCTTTTCATTGCATTTTGAGAGGACTTTTCCTCAACAAGTCTCTAGCAGTGCTTTCCCAAATTTGCTCCTGGCCTCGGCCTAATGAGTTCATATTAAAGATGGATATAAAAGGCTATCATCTCATTGATTCCTTCTCAATGAAGTCATTGGTAACTTACTTTTGTAACTACCTTATCACACTTTCTTACATTAGCTATACTTCCTCTTATTACATTTTAAGTTATTAGAGGAATATGAATGAAATCCCTAAAGGTTGACATGCTCTAGGTGAGTCCTACCCAAATTTGGCAGAAATAGCCTATTACAACATTCAAAGGAGACTGGCAGAGCTCTGCTTGTTTTTGAATAAAATTTCTTCAGCTGGGATACCAAGTGCTGAAGTTTTTACAGATAGCACACAGAACTTCATGGTCCATATGAAAGCCCTTCCCATCAAATACATCACCAACTGCATAGGATAAATCCCAAGGGGAAGTTGATTTTCCTTCTCCTGAAAGACCAAGAAAACTAACTTCATCGTATCTTACATTGCTGGGTACCTCGGTCACTGCCAAAAATCGAAGCATCCCAGAAAGCCCATCACTACCAAGAGGCAAAACACAGCATACGCCTGTGCATCTCAACTCCATTTCCCCCCGGCTATAATTTCCAAAACACCATTCCCTTTATAATTCATGTTCTGATATCAGTACAATCTAGTATCTTCCACCTCTTCTCTGAAAGCTCTTTCATACTACAGGGTGGGGGCAAAAGCAGGTTTACAGTTGTTTGTATGGAAAGCAATACACTCAGCATTAAATACTACTACAAGAATTAACTATTTTAATAGTTTTTATTGTATCTTTCCATGACCATTTATCCCTCTTATACCCTCTTTCACCTCCACCAGCCTTTTCCCCCCAATTATCACCACACTGTTGTCTGTGTCCGTGAGTCCTTTTTGTCTTGCATACAGTTTACTCACAACTATAAACCTACTTTTGCCCCACCCTAATTAAAACCTTCCTAACCCCAAGACACTGCTTTTCTTAAATACTCTCAAAGTCATTCTTCTCCATTCTTGACATTCAGAAACTGTGAGTGGGATAGGTTCCTCATTGGTACTTCCAGCTTATAATTCTTGTATATTCACTCAAAAATACTCTCCTACTGAAGCTCTTTTTTAGTTATGCCATCATTTGACTTTATTAAGTATTTTACCCTTCCTCTCCGTAACTGCACCAAAATTTCTTGGAAATTTCAATACCTATAGGTATCATTTGTCTATTACGTCAGCCTTCACTTCCTTGACCTCCATATTTCTCACAGCAGGTTGTTCCACCTCAACTCAGTCATCTTTCATGAGGAAACATTTGATCTTGTCATAAAGATTATTGTGCCACCTCTGGTCACCACTTTCTGTCCCTCTAATTAAATCAATATGGCATTGTCATAGAAAGACAAATCAAGAAACACAGTAGCCCAGAAATAAACTTATGCATATAAGTTCAAATAATTTATGACAAGAGAGCCAAAAATATAAAATGGGGGAAGGACAGTCTCATTGATAAATATGCTGAGAAAATTGCACATTCCCATTCAAAAATAAAACTGACTGCTATATTAAACCATACACTCAGATTAAATTAATTCAAAATGGATTATAAAAGAATTGAACATAAGATACAAAGCTATAAAACTCCTAGAAAAAAACACGGCCAGTAAGCTTCTTGACATTGGTCTTGGCAATCATTTTTAATCTGACATCAAAAGCAACAAAGCAAAGATAAACAAGTAGGAATCAAACGAAAAAGCTTAGGTACAGCCAAGGAAACCAACAAAATGAAAAGGCAACCTACTAAAAAAGAGAGCATATTTGCAAATCATATAAGGAGCTAATATCCAAAATATTTAGAAAAAAATCATACAACTCCATAGAAAAAATACAACCTGATTTAAAAAGTGGCTAAGGATCTGACTAAATTTTTTCAAAGAAGGCATGTGGGTGGCTAACAGGCACATGAACAGATGCTCCACATATTTAACCATCAGGGAGATGCAAAACAAAACCACAATTAGATATCACCCCCACACCTGTTAGAATGGTTATTATCCAAGTGACTAAAAATAACAAGTGTTGGCAAAGATGTAGAAAAATGAGAACACTTGTGCATGTCTAGTGGGAACATGAATAGGTGTAGCCATCATGGAAAACATTATGGAGGTGCCTCAAAAAATTAAAAAATAAAATTATCATATGATCCAGCAATTCCACTTTTGGGTATTTAGCCAAACAAAATAAAAACACTAGCAAAAATATATGCACCCTCATGTTCTTTGCAGCATTATTTACAATAGCCAAGATATTATTCAGTGATCAAAAGAATGAACTCTTCTCATTAGTAACAAAATGAATGACCTCAAGGACATTATGCTAAGTGAAGACAATCAGACAGAGAAAGACAAATATTATATGATCTCTCTTACATGACATCTAAAATTAAATCAATAAATGTACAACAATCTTATAGACACAAAGAACAGATTGATGTTTGCCAGAGACAAGGGTGGAGGGTAGGAAAAATGGGTGAACAGTTTTTGTTTTCTTTTTTAGTTTAAATAAATTTTTTATAAAATGTTTACTTGGAAAGCCAAACCACCTGGAACAGACAACACAATACTGAAGAAGTTTGAAGACTCACACTACATAATTATTTGAAGACCTACTATAAAGTATGGTGATCAAGCTAGCATGATATTGGCTAAAGGAGATAAATGGAAAAATGGAATAGAAAACCCCAGAATAAACCTATGCAAATATAATCAACTGATTTTGATAAAGGAGGAAAAGCAATTACATGCAGAAAGCCTTTCATAAAACTGGGCATTTATATGCAAAATATAAAATTAAACTAGACCTTCTACCTTATATAAAATGGACTCAAAAGGTATCAATACTACTATAGTCTATAAATTAAAAACATAGCATATAAACAAAATGAAAAATTATTAAAATGTTTTAGAAAAACTTATGAGAAAGCCTGTGTCCTTGGTGTAGAGCTGTTAGACACAACATGAAAAGTACAATCCATGAATAAAAATATATATTGGACTTTCTTAAAATCTAAAATTCTGCTCTGTGAAAAACATTGATAAGAAAATATAAAGATAAGCCACAAACTAAGAAAAAATTTACACAATAGATATCTGATATAAATTGGTACCCAAAATATACAAACAGTTAAAGCTCAACAATAAGAACATAACCTAGTTTTAAAAAGCAGAAGACCAGAACAGACATATCACCAAAGAAATAGAGATGGTTAATAAGCATATGAAAATACATTCAATGTCATTTATTAGGAAAATGCTCATTAAAAATAACATGAGATACCACAATATACCTATTAGAATGGCCAAAATCCAAAAACCTAACAATAGCAATTGCTGATGAGAATTCAGAACAACAGTATCTTATATTCATTGCTGGTTAGTCACTTTGGAAGACAGTTGGAAGTTGTTACAAAGCTAAATCTAGTTTTACTATATGATCAAGCCATCACACTCCAAGGTATTTATCCAAACAAGATGAAAATTTACATCCACACAAAAACATGCACACAAAAGTTTACAGAAGCTTTATTAATCATCACCATAAACCAGAACTAAGATGTCCTTCAATAGGTAAATGCATAAGTGGAATGTAGTGTGTGATATAAAATGGAGTACATTCAGCAATAAGAAGGCACGGGCTATCAAGACATATAAAGACATGAATGAAGCTTAATTACACAATAAGTGGTGAAATAAGCAAGATTCCATACTGTATGATTCTATATACACAGCATTTGTGAAAAATAAAGCTATAGAGATAATAAACAGATCATCAGTGGCTAAAGGTTCAGAGTTGGAAGAGGTCTGGAACGTTGTGTAGGTGAAGCAAACACATTTTGTAGGATAGTTCTTTTACATAATACTTTATACATGAACTATGCACTTGTCAAACTATTAAAACTTTACAGCACAAAGAATGAGTCTTAAATATGAAAATATTTAGGAAGTTGAGGCTTCCGGGATGGAATGCAGACTATGAACCAAAAATCTAACTATAGCACAAAGATAAACTAAAGTGGGCTGGCCATGGGGAAAGATGCTAACGTGAGAAACTTTGGAAATGAGTGGACGCTCTAAGACTAGAGAGCTACAATAAGTTCTGCATTCTAGTTCATCAGTCCGCAACCTTTCTGACACCAAGGACCAATTTCATGGAAGATAATTTTTCCATGGATGGGGAGGGAGCAGGGTTTTGGGATGATTCGAGCTCACCTCCTGTGCAGCCCAGTTTCTAACAGGCTGGGACCGGTAACAGTCCAAGTCCCAGAGGTTCATGAGCCCTGCTCAAGCTGGCGAAGTTGTTCCCCAAGGAGGTATAAGTAAATAATTCAGAAACCACTATACATTTATACTGAAATCAAACAAGCAAATGAATAATGCATAATAGGAGCTGGATTTTTTTATTATTGGAGTTCAAGGGTACAGCAGAGGAAGGGGTGGAGACTAAATATATGTGGTAATGGATTAGAGTTGGAGACATGAGTAAGGAGTCATGTTTAACTCAAAATGATACAGTTGCATACATATAGAAATATTTATAGGTACTGTGCACATACACCATTTTATATACACATAAATTTCTTTGCTCTATCAGTAGAAGGGGCCTAGAGACAATGGCACCCCAGTAGCAATAAACATACCAAGCACTCAGATCTTTATTTCTAATACCATTCTCTAATAAAAGGAACTAAAGCTCCTGGGGAAAATAGCTAACTTGGGGGCTAGGGCATGCAGGGAACACACGAGAGAAGCATGGAGCATCTTATAATGCAAGAAAGTAAAGAAGTACTCTGGAATAAAACCCACAATAACGGGGTCAACCAAATGACACAGTAACCAACTTTAAGAGCTCCCAATTTTCCAGAGCTGGAAGAATTTGAGGGGAAAAAAAAGACATTAGAGTATAACTCAAAATATAAAATAAACATTGGTCTATACTGACATAAATTATTGAGTAAATAAATCGAGAACAGACGAATCTCCCTTGCAGAAGAACCCTACACAGTTTGTATAAATAATCCACTCTCAGAGAAGTGAAGTATACCTTTCCAGTACTTAAATTGGCCCTGTTCAACAGTGAATTCCTTCCAAAGAGGATGGGGGCAGGGGTAGGGGCAGTCAAAGTAACTTTATGGTGGAGAAACCTGACAAACAGTAACACCTTCGGTGATAAAGATCAACATCTGTAGTCATAAATCATGTTGATAGTGTGTGTCCTTGATGAGATGTGATTAGATGAGAATGGTACTTTTTTTTTTTTTAATTTTTAAAGAGAGGGGAAGGGAGGGAGAAAGACAGGGAGAGAAACATACATGTGTGGTTGCCTCTCATGCGCCCCCCACCGGGGACCCCACATGTGCCCCGACTGGGAATCAAACCAGTGACCCTTTGGTTTGCAGGCTGGTGCTCAATCTACCAGCCAGGGCAGAGAATGGTACTTAACATTTGTGGTCTCCTCCCTAAAAACCCATAATCCAAGTCTAATCATGAAAAACACGTCAGACAAATCTAAACTGAGAGATATTGTACTAAATATCTGACCAGTATTCATCAAAACTGTCAAGGTCATAAAAAAAAAAAGAAAAAAAAAAGGAAAGTCTGACATAATGTCGAAGCCACTTAAAGGCTTATGAGATGTGATGAATAAACGTAGTGTGATAGCCTGGATGGGATGATAAATGGGTAAGAACTAAGGAAATCTGAATAAAGCATGTACTTTACAATAATGTACAAATATTTTTCACTAATTGGGACAAATGTGCCATACCAATGAAAGACATTAATATAGGGAAAACTGGGCAGTGTGGTGTACCAGACTCTGTTATCTTCACAATGTTTCTGTAAATCCAAAACTCTTCTGAAACAAACAAACAAAAAAGCTATTGAAACAACCACATGGTCCTAACAAATATGTATTTCTAAGACATTGGCAGTGGTTCCACATTTCACTAAAAAAGTGTTCACTTACTTTCCAAAGACAGACAATCCAACATTACACCATAATCGCCCCCGAATTCAAGCCCAGGATTTTCAAGAGTACTTCTTTGCCTGTGGCACACTGTGGATGAGTAAGAACTCCCCAGCCTGGGTGATGATGGAATATGCAACATGGTTAAAAACACAATTTCCAGAATCAAACCCCCCACTGTGGATGCCATATTTACCACTTTTTAATTCCTTGACTTTGGTGTGGGTTAAAAATGGAAGATTACTGCATTGCGACCTTTCAAGGCTGGATAGGTTCTAGGATTTGAGCAGATGCAAGAATATACATGGAGCCATCAGGAATGCTTGATGTGGTTTATTCAAGGGCGGGAAAGCAATGCACGCTGCAAGCCACGTGTCCCTCTGCAGGTCACTGTGTGTTGCTGCATGGTGTGCAGTAGGAAGTCTCAACTCCCTCATATGCTACATGTACACAAAGCCGGCAGGGTGCCAAGATATTGTATAACAAAACGTGATTTTGCACATGCAGGCCCGTTCAAGGTTATGGGAACACTGCTTACCTTAGTTGCCCAAATGGCTGGGTGAGGGAGACAGACTGCCTCTGTTTACCCTACAATTACTTTTCAGGGATGGCCATACAGCATGAACAATCACAGTTCTTTTTTTCCATGCTTTCTTGCCAATACAACTTTTTTTTTTTTTAAATGTTTAGTTCAAGTAGGGGTGATTTGCATTTGGCCATGTTGAATTGCAGTTCCTATATCTATAGCTTAACCTGGAGATTGTTTTGGTTAGCAATAGGATAGGTGTTCTTGCCAACTCTTTACCTCACCTTATATCTCAATCAAGAACTCACCATACCCCAAAGTCAGATCCCTTTAGATGACTCCTTCCAACCTTTGTGATATTCAAGGCTCTTATGATAGGGAATATGCCACCAGGGAAGATTGAGAAGGATATGGTAGACAGAACAGTAAATAGATTGGTTCCTTGTAAAATACTGAAGCAATTACTAACCCTAAGAGGGAATAAGGTTCCGAAGGACTAGGACTGCACAAAGGCACCATCTCCAAAACCTGGGACACAGACCTCCACATCTGAAGTAAGTTATCTGGAAATGAATAAAAATGTGGATGCTCTTACAAGAAGATACTGAAATTAATGTAAACAGGCAAAAGCAGGTGATATCCACTACCATCCCCTTGCCTTATTATTGAAAGTTTTATTCAATATGAACTCCAAGCCTTGATTTCTTCATGGCTATTATTTTGGAAAAGACGCACTGAGAGGCCACCTTCTTCTGTTTACTCTGCTCAAGTTTATACTGCTACCATATATCTGAAAATAATAATTCGTTCACACAACTCCACCGACTCCCAGGAACAATATGAAAACTCATTGGGTTACATCTGTGACTCACATGTTGTATTAATGAGGGTAGTGTCATTTAAATATAATTTACAGTGTTATTCTTATTGAATAATTTTTATGTGACCTGTGTGCTAAAAATTTCCACTTGTTCTTCTTTATAGTTAATGATAAAATGTCATTCAAGCAGCATTTCAAAAAAGATTTATAGCAGATGATAACTAAATAGCTGTAAGACTGATTTTCTGAAATGACTGATAAAAAAAGAACAATATAAATAATTTGAGCATGGAACAAAAAGCATTGATATAAATTTGTAAAATAAATAATTTTTCAACAAAAATTGTAAAGTAGAAATATGTGTATTCTCATGCATAGCTCAGAGATGACATAAATGCCAAAAGAAATGACAGTTACTGAAATAAATGTGTTTTTTATGAAAAGCAAAGTAGTAAAACAAGCACAATAGATGCATAAAATGGGTAAATTTTCAGTGTATTAGTTATTGCTGCCTCAGGGCAGTTGTAAATTATAAACTTGTTTTTTACTTTTTTTTGGTATTCATGAATATATTCTGGACCTGTTATTTCTTCTGCAGCCCTTGTGATTTGACCCTTTGCTGATTTATAATCTTCTTTAAAGTTTATAAATCAAAGGGTAGCAGATATTTGTATAGAAAGATTTATATAAAAACTAAAATGTGATGGTGGATATGATACTAACTTTTAGAAATATCCTTGTAAAAATATAAAAATTAAAAAATTCAAATTAAATATAAGATTTTATTTCACCTCCCTTTAACACATAAAAACATTATTTTGTTTTTTTCTTTTAAAAAGGGACAATGCTACATAGAATGACTGATTCATCTGGTCATGTTGCTCAAGGTGATTAACTGCAGTGAACTCATTTGTGATGCGGTATAGAGAAAGATTGTAAATTAAAAATGCTTTTATAGCATGGCAATTAATCTTCATATACAAGTGTCATTTCATTGTCTTAAACAGAGGCCTACACATGTCACTCTCGTCCCTAGAGCTATGGAGAACAGGGCAGGGAAAATGCACCTCTAAATGGAGTTATATCCACTGAAATTCATTTATGCAATTGTAATTAGGAATTGAAATAAAAATAGTAAAAACTATTAAAATTTTTATCATCTTTTAAGTAGAAAATCAGTACCCAGGACTGAACTTTAAATAACTTCCAAAGGTACAAGTTATAATGGAGTAGTCATAGATAAAGTTGACTCTACAATTAATGCATACCTTCTCTTTTTCTTTTCAGGCATTTTGAGATATGACTGACAAATGAAAACTATATGCATTTGAGGTATTTTAGTAAAGGCATATACTATTAAGTGATTACCACAATTAAGCTAATTAATATTGAATATCTCCTTTACCTCACAGTTGGCTGTGTGTGTTGGTATATGTGTGTGTGGTGAGAACATTTAAGGTCTACTCTCATAGCAAATTTCCAAGTACAATATATTATTATTCACTACAGTCGCCATGCTTATATATTAGGCCTCTAGAACTTATTCGTTTTATAACTGAAAATATGTACTCTTTAATCAATATCTGCCTTTTACTCCCACCTCTTAGACTCTAATAGCCACCATTCTAGTCTTTGTTGCCATAAAGTTAACTTTTTTCCTTCTATTTCCTATATAAGTAAGATCACGCAGGGATCTCACTTTCAGTGCCTGACTTTTACTGTTAAAATAATGCCCTTCCTGTTCACTTATACTGTCACAAATGGCAGGATTTCATTATTTTTTAAGTCTAAACAATATTCCATCGTGTGGATGTGTGGATGGATGGATGGAGAGACAGACAGACAGACAATGAAAATAAGATTGTTTCCATATCTTAGCTATTGTGAGCAATGCTGCAAAGAACATGAAAGTGTAGACATCTCTGAGATATTAATTTTATTTCCTTAGAATATATAGCCAAAAATGAAATTGCTGGATAATATGGTAGCTCTATTTTTAATTTTGGTGGAGCTGCCATATTTTGTCCATGATGACTGTACCAATTTGTATTCCAAGAGTGTGCAAAGGCTCCCTTTTTTCATATCCTCTCTAATGCTTGTTAACTTTTGACTCTTTGATGATAGCCATCCTAACAAATATAAAGTAATATCTCCTTGTAGATTGCTTAAATATTTTATTTATTTTTAGAGAGAGGGGAAGGGAAGGAGAGAGAGGTAGAGAAACTCTGATGTGAAAAACATGAATCGGCTACCTCTTGTATATGCCCCAACCTGGGACCAAACCTGCAACCCAGGCATGTGCCTCACCAGGAATGGAACTGATGATCTTTAACTTTGTGGGATGATACTTAACTAACTGAGCCACACCAGCCAGGCTCACTGTGGTTTTGATTTGCAGTTCTTTTTTATGATCATTAATATTTACCATCTTTTCATTTACCTATAAGTCATTTGTGTCTTCTTTGAAAAAATGTCTATTCAGGACATTTGACCATGTTGTAATTGGGTTATTTGTTTTTGTTCTTTCTTTATATTTTGCTATTGATTTATACTAGTTCCTTATATATTTTATATTTTAAATATTAACCACTTATCAGATATTTGATTTGCAAATATTTTCTCTGATTATCTTTTCACTTTGTTGATTGTTTTCTATGCTGTGCAGTAATTTTTAGTTTGATGTAGTCTCATTTGTTTAATTTGCTTTTGCTGCCTTTCATTTTGGTGTCAAGTTGAAAAACTTACCGTTAAGGTCAATGTCAAGAAGCTTTTCCCTATGTTTTCTTCTAGGAGTTCTATGTTTCAGGTATCACATGTAAGTCTTTAATCTATTTTGAGTTAATTTTTGGTTTTGTGTAAGATGAAAGTCCAAGTTCAATCTTTTGCTTGCGCCTATCCAGTTTTCCCAGCATCATTTATGAAAAAATTCCCCCTTTCCCATTATGTATTCTTGACACATTGTTGACTGTATACATGAGGTTTATTTCTGGGCTCCTGATTCTATTCTATTGGTCTGTGTGTCTGTTTATGCCAATATTATACTGATATGATTACTAATATACTTTGAAATCAGGAGGTATTGTGTACATTTGAGGAATTATTTTCTCTTTCTGTGAAATACCATTGCAATCTTGATAGGAATTAGAATTTTTAGCGGGCTTTGGATGATGACAGAATATATCTACATTTACTTGTATCTTCTTCAATTTCTTTCATCAGTGTTTTATAATTTCCAGTGTAGAGATCTTTTACTTCCTTGGCTAAGTTTTTTTCTCATTATTTTATTCTTTTTGATGCTATTATAATGGGATTGGGTTTTAAATTTCTTTTTTGAATAACTTATTTTTAGTGTATAGATATACAACTGATTTTTATGTTGATTTTTCATCCTACGACTTTACTAAATTTGTTGATTAAATCTAACAGTTTTCTGATGATTGTTTAGAATTTTCTGTGTAAACAATGATATCATCTGCAAATATAGACAGTATTACTTCTTCCTCTAATTCTGATGCCATTGTTTATGGATTTAGCCTAATTACTCTGCCCAGGACTTACAGAATTACATTAAATAGATGTGGCAATAATGGGCACCTTCATCTTGTTCCTGATCTTAAAAGAAAAGCTTTCAACCTTTCACTATTGAGTATGAATGTTAACTTGGGGCTTGCCATAGATGGCTTTTGTTATGTCAAGGCCATTATCACCTTCTACAGCTGATTTGTTAAAATCTTTTAATCATGTATGGAAGTTGAATTTTGTTAAATGCTTATTTAGCATCTATTAAGATAATTATGTCACTTTTATCCTTCATTCTATTAATTGGATGGGTCAAACATGTTAATTTGCATATGTTGAACCATACATTGCATTGCAAGGATGAATTCCACCTGATCATGGTGTACAGTCATTGTAATGTGCTGCTCAACTTAATTTGCTAATGTTTTGCTGAGAATTTTTAAATCTATATTCATCAGGGATATTGCCCTATAACTTTATTTTCTTGTAGTGCCCTTACCTGCCTTGGTATTGGGGTAATACTGGCCCCAAAAAGTGAGATAGGGCATGTTTCTTCCTTCCAATTTCTTGGAAGACTTTGAGAAAAATTGGTTTTAATTCTTTATCAGTTTGGTAAAATTCATCAGTGTAGCCATTTGGTTCTAGGCTTGTTTGTTAGAGATTTTTTACATTTGGTTCAATATCCTTAACTCATTAGTGTTCTGTTCAGATTTTCTATTTCTTCCTGATTCAGTCTTTGCCAGTTACATATTTCTAGGGCATTATCCACTTTTTCTTGGTTATCCTGTTTTTCTTGGAGTATATTTGTTCATAGTAGTCTCTTATTATGCTTTGTATTTCTGTGCTATCAGCTGTAACATCTGTTCTTTGACTCATACCAGATATAGCAAACTACAATGAGATTTTCTATAAATATGTAGCCTCTCCACGTCATTTCATACTATTTTCCATGCTGGATAACACAGTTAAATTTTAATGAATTTGCTGATTTATCATCTTTTTAAAAGCACTTCTGAATTCTGAGCATGAAGTTAAGTACCTTTCAATTATGCAGAGTCAATGCTAATATCTTTGTTTTCTGTTAGCCATTACTTTCCAGTTTCTCATAAAACCATCCTTTATATTACCTCACCCGAAGATATGTTTATTGATTTTAGAGAGAAAAAGGAGTGGGGTAGGGAGGAAGAGAAAAACATTGATGTGAGAGAGAAACACTGATCAACTGTCTGTCATACATACCCTCAACCAGGGACAGAACCCACAACCTAGATATGTGCCCTGACTGAGGATCAAACCCACAACCCTTTGGTATACAGGATGATGCTCCAACCAACTGAGCTACCGGACTAGGGGAAAGCCATCCATTTTTTATGTTTAAATGCTACTGATAAAATTTTAACTGAATTTTTAATACTGGATTTGTGTTTATCTTCTTAGTTATGAGATACTGCTGACTCAAGACACAATCATCAAACTCTCTTTATGTTGGTCTTCTCCTAACTTCCTGACTTCTCCTAACTTCCTAACTTCTTCTAACTTCTTCCTGACTCTGTCCTTAATCTTTCTGTTCAAACTTGCGTATAGCAGCTAGGGTTATCTTTGCAGACCAGATCATCCTTCCCTGCTTAAAACCCTCCATTGGCTTCCCTTTCCTCACTGAACCCTACAGGGTGCTATAGGATTTTGTTCTGCCACTCACTTCCCTGCTGCTCCCTCATTCAGCACCCTTCACCACGTTGGCCTTCTAGCAGTCCTTCAAATGAGCCAACCCTGATGCCACCTCTGAGGCTTTGCATTTGCTCCTCTTGTTATCTAATTCTCTTCACTAAAATTTTAGTATGGCATTTTCATTATTCATGCTTCAACTTTGAGTTGATTCCTCAAAGCCAGCCTTCTTTACCCACCTCATTAAAGCAGCACCCCTGGTCAATCTGTGATATTCTCCCATTTTAACCTTTTAATATCACCCACCAGTTTTCAAAAATATTCTAGTTGGGTTAGTTAGTGATCCATTTAGTTAATATTAAGTCAAGAACAGAGATGGTCTAAAATTTCACCATACTTGCAAGTTAACAAGTTAGTCCATCATATCTTTATGGCTGCTTACAGAAGACAAGCATCCCTATGTCAAAGACAAAGCACATCAGTACTCTCAGCAGTAGTAAGTGTCAGTTATACAAACTCCAATGCCCTAGGGATAACTCAAAGAAAATAGAGTAAAACCTGAACACACAGTGAGTTGGGTGACAGAAAAGATATCATGAGCTTAGGCAAGTCCAGTGTAACTGGACTTGAAGTAAACCTCTTTGCTTCAAAGGAATATATTATATATAGACTATGTATTCTAAGATTGTACACTTTACATAATGGTCATCTTATTCTTCACCATCATGTGTGTGCTAGTTATTAATTTATTACCTTCCACCTCTAAATTCATCCTTCAACATATTTTCTCTCAGAACGGATAGAATTCCTTTAAGTATTCTCCTTTAAAGTGAGCACAATGTTAAGCTCTCTCACTAGAGAGTTTAATGAGATTCTCTATATGAAACCTCCCCCCTTAATCTATTATGTGTTTCTATCTCGTGATTGAATCCAGGCAGACACAAGGCACTTAACCAACCAATACTGTGAACATATATGATGTTTCTAATTTTTCACTATTATTAAGAAAACAATAAAGAACATCTTTGGTCATAAATCTTTACATGTTTTTGTGATTATTTCCTTAGAGAAATACCTAGAAGAAAAATTGCTACTTTGAAAATTATGTATATTTTTAAGTTTTTTCCAAAATATCCCCCAGAAAGGATGTAATGAAATATACTTCTAGAAAAATGTGAAATGCCTAAGTCACATTACCTTATAATAAGCATGGTTTATAGAAAAAAGAAAAATAAATGCACTAAGGTTGCCCAACAGCATCCCTATAGACCACAAAACACCTATCAAATGTGGGCAAACCCACTTGTCACAGTTTGTGTTAGGCTGTCAGAGGTTATTGCTTAAAGAAATAAAAATGGTATTTAAGGAAAAATTATTCCTAGGACCATCTTGACTTGTAAAGCCTCCACACCCCAGTGCTCTCCCCACTTTCACTTCTACCAGTAACTAGAACTTCTTCCCATTGGCATCTCTTCATTCACTAAAAACCTCAGAGGAACTCAGAAGGCTTGCAGCTGAGCCAAAGTATAACTTTAAAAGGCTTATCAGTCACCTTACTCTTTTCCTTTAAGAAATCTAATTTCCAAATATACTGCAGTAAGTCAAAAACAAAATAAAACATGTTTTTACTAATGAAGTACTAGACTTATTTATTTCCTTGGAGAGGAACATAATTAAATTCTGAGAATGAGGGACATTTGGTTTGCCACAGAAATTGAAAATCTGAAATTCCTGATTGTTGATCTGGAAGATATGGGTTATGATATGTACCAGGTTTAAGTCAATAGACATTCTTTAAAGTAATAAAAGTAATAATAACAGTCCTCTGAATTGTACTTGTACAGACAGTGGATCAAATTTTGATAAGCTGATAGTAAAATTTAAAATTAAAATAACTGGGAAAAGGCAATGAGTTGATATGACTATGGACTTGGAAATGAATTTACAAACCTCCCAGTAAACCTGAGTAATAGAGCTTCTGGCCCTTTCTCAATCATTAACTAGTAAGTCTAGAATCATATATATATATATATATATATATATATATATATATATATATATATATATGTTTTTTTGAAAACCATCTATATTTAACAAGAAATTAGAAAGAGGTGAATGTTTGTGTTCCAAGGTCTATTGCACTTCCCTGTTCTTAAATATCTGCTATTTACTCAAACACCTGCATTTTGGACCATAATTCTTTCAACACTCAGTAAGTGTGATACTCTTCATTCATCCCAGATTAATCAACTGTTTTGCCCAGGTACCCAAGGCCCCATAAGTTGTGCCCCAATGATTTGATAACTATGCTTAAACCTGCTCGATGACTCCCTCTGTCTTAAACATTTTCTAGACATGGTACTAAATGATCACCTATATACACACTAAAAAAATAGGAATAAATCTTTGGGCTGGTTGATTTGGCCACTTTTAGAGATGTAGCCCTCATTTTTTTCAAAATGATACGATAGTTTCCTTAAATTATTGCCAACTAAAGTTTGAAGATTAGTGTCTTAATGCTTTTAAATGCTTTTTTTTTTTTTTTTTTTTTTTTTTTTTTGGCATCCTCAAGGATAAGATCTTACTAAAAGGCATGGTGTCATTACAACTCCATTGTGTTACTTCATAATTGCACAAATGAGATGAAAAAGCTAGTAACCTAATTTCATTCTCATTACTCTCACGAATCAACTATAAACTCTTGGTCAGAGCTTTGACACCATCCTATTTATAGACTTGAAAAACCATGGAGAGAGAGAACATTCTTTTGAACTTGAACTCCTCCTTGACAAGAAATGAAAAGAGCTGTGTTTTCTTTGAGGAGTCTCTGCACTCAGCAACCCCAAAGCTGTGGCAGCTTCAAAGAGGTTCCCTGCAGAGTGATAGACTCCCTTCTGAGGAAAAAACGATGGGGATAAAAGTCCTTCTGGATCTCGGCACCACAGGATCCTGCACGTGGCAGTATTTCAAAGGCTCCCTTATCCCCTTCAGTGGGACAATGTCACTTTACTAAAATGCAACAATGAGGTAGAAAAGGAAAGTGCAATCATGAAGCTTTGTGTCTCCTACTCAGCACCCCCAATACTCTGTCATCTTCCTCTTAGGTGAGAAGATAAAAATGTCCAATCAAGTTTTGGGACCCAGAGAATTCAGAACCCACAATTTGACAATGTCATTTGCAGAACTGTGGCAGGCTGAAAAAACATCCCTAAATATGTCCACATCCTAATTTCTGAAACCTGTGAATATGCTACCTTACATAGTGAAGGTGATTCAGGTACAATTCAGTTAAGGACCTGGAGATTTGGAGATTATCCTGTATTAGCCAGGTGGGATGCAGTAACTAAAAGAGATCAAAATCACTGAAAGAAGATGTCACCAATGAACCATAAATTGGAGTGGTGAGCTTTGAAGATGCAGGCAGGGACCACAAGCAAATGCATGCAGGTGGCCTCTAGAAGCTGGTAAAGACAAGGAAACTGACTCTCCCCTGAAGTCCCAATAGGAATGCAGCCCTGCCAGCTCCTTTTAGACTTTTAAACTTTACTGCTATAAGAACATAATTTTTATTGTTTTATGCCACTAAATGTGTGGTAATTTGTTGCAGCACCCATAGGAAACTAAGACAAGAACCAATCAGCATGTATGAAGCACCTGTCATGAATTCAGGTTTGTAACTCAGGAAGACAATACCCATGATAAGGTAAGCTGTCACTAAAATCTCCTTAAACATAAGAAGGGAATAGCAAAGTGATACTAGGAGCTACATGGTAGCCTGAGCTAGAGGCCAGAATAGTTATGCTAAGAACCTAAAAAATGTCATCCTAAAATCTATCCTTTTGATAGGTCATATACCCACTTGAGAAGTCTTTGACCTACAGATTGCCTTTTAAATTTATTTCTTGAGCCTCATTCCTTCCTTGCACAGTGCATGCCAGATACATCCCTGAATACACTGCCCAGTGTGGACCCACTGGTTAGAATGGCTGACTTACATGGCATATGTCTAATTTTCCTTCAAGAGGTCCAGAGTAATCTCCTTTCCTAAAATGCCTTTCCTAAGTCTCTTAATTTCATCTCCTGAGCACCAAAACACTTTGTTTGATAAAAACAATATTGCAGATTTAATTCTATTATTACTGCAATGTATATTATGATATAATTTGTCTTTAAAAAAAAATCTGCCTGTCCCCATTTGATCATGTTATTATCAAGGATGAGGAGAATCCATTGATTCTTGATACTTAAAGTTTGGCACTCAAAAAATCAATAAATGAGTGGATGAGTAAAAAGACAAAAGAGAGCAAGTTTTGCAAGTACAGTATAGGGCACACACAATTTTCACGAAGGCCCTGCTGTGACCACCCATTTGAAGTAAATCTCTGTTATGGTCTCTCATATTCTTTTCCTAGATATCACACCTTGGAATCACATGACTGTTTGTTAAATGTGGCTCTGTCCCACTGAAATTAACTTCTACAAAGACAAAGGCCATGTCGGTTTCCCTCCCCACTACTGTACCCCTACACCTTACAAAGGCTGTATAGAATGTCAGCACTCAAAAGATATTTGTTGAATGGTGGATGGTTGTCGAAGGGTACATGCATGAGAAAACACATATGTGACTTCATGGTCACCGTTCCCTAACCAGAGATGGATACTCTGCTGCAGTTTTTGTCACAGAGAATCAGTTAAGTGAATATAAATTGATGAATGTAAATGTAAATGTACTACTCAGGCTGTAATAACCATTCATACCTCTCTCCTTTTTAATTCCACATTGCAGACACACTTGCTAGATATCATGGTAAAAAGATGCTGGTTTACACAGCAACTACAGCTGAGGAAAAGCAGGTCTGCCTACATAAATTCTATACAAACATCGAAGTTTTTGTTCAAGACAATAAAGTGAATTCCATCTGACACTAGAGTGCCCTCGGGAGGAGTAAATACTACTACTAATCTTAGGATCTCCCTCAGCCAAAAATTCAGAATATTATTGTTGGTTACTAATTTGTGTATAAATGTGTTTTCAAGAAATAGTTTGGTAGAAATTTTTTCAGTCACAATTTGCTTTCTGTTTCATTTGTGTTATTTGTCCCACATTACAGAGAAACAACTCTGTGGTATCCTATCGACTAACAGAAGAGTCCACCTTCTCAAAGCTCTGAGTTCTCCAGCCTGGAGTGATGGCTCCGACTAGTGCAGTCACCAGGCTAGTGTAGTCACCCTGATTTTATCAGATATAAGTAACAATTTTAGAGTATTTCTGAAAGGTTATTCTATCCATTGTAACTACTAAAAATCACCTCCAAGTTCTTAAAAATAGTTAATCTATTGTTGAGGCTCCTTGAATTTCTGTTTTTTTATTATTATTTTTATTTTATTTTTAATCAGTATTTAATTGTTGATATTGTACAGCTTTCTTTTACCCCGCCCCCGCCCACCACCCCAGCCCTCCCCACCTCCCTCCCATTTCCACCCCCCATAGTTTTTGTCCATGAGTCCTTTATACTTGTTGCTCTAAACCGTTCCCCTTTTCCCCTGAAATTCCCTCCCCTCCCACTCTGGACACTGTCAGGCTGTTCTCAAATTCAGTGTCTTTGTTTATATTATGCTTGTTTGTTTGTTTTGTTGATGAGGTTCCTGTTAAAGGTGAGATCATATGGTATTTGTCTTTCACTGCCTGGCTTATTTCGCTTAGCATGATACTCTCCAATTCCTTCCATGCTGTCGCACAGGGTAGGAGCTCCTGCTCTTTTCTAGTGCTAAGAGACTAAGAAGCACACACAGGGAAATGATAATAATTATAACACTTCCATGTCTTTTTGTAGTTTTTTTCCTCAAAGTACATGAGCACTTATTCTTACTTGAGGATCAGAATCACACTAAATGTGTTGTTTCTTCTCCATGCCCCCTTCTCACTATTTTATCATATAACAGCAAAACTTTAGCAGCATTATTCATAGGTATCTATATACATATGTTGGTTTCCAGCACCAACAAAAATTCTGGTTTATTCATCTGGATATCACTACTCCCTTACAACGCCCATCAGGCAAAATACCCCAGTAACATTTACTGAATTGGACAGACTGAAGTAGTGGTTTTAGATATTAAATATTTTTAGAAATTAGAATCCTAGGTCAATTGTGTAATCTATTTACAAAGTTCAAATGTGCAATCTATTTACAAGGTTCAAATGTGATGGGTAGTAAAATCAGGACTAGAAGTTAGTTACCTGAGACCCCGAGGAAAGCTCTTTCCACTAAATAGCATCTCTGAATGTTTTTTGACATGAAATAATATGTTTACATATTCCTAACATTAGAATTGGCAGGATTCATAAAGCAAATGACTTCAATTCAAAATAATATCATGTATAGGTATATAAAATATTGTTTCTTTAAATAGTAATAGGTTTTGAGTTCCTACAGTTGTTTAATCATAGGATAGACAGCTGTGTTTTAATAAGGACGGTGGAGGGAGAGCATGAGCGTGAAAAGGATAGCTGGGTAGGTAACAGTAGAAGCCCTTTTCCAGAGCGCATGTCCATGGCTCAATTTTTCCAGAGACTAGTACTTATAATAAAAAAAAATTTTAAAGCACCCCTTTATCTATTAATCTTTGTGATCACTAAAATTTAATTAGTGGAAAAACAGTAGATCGTAAGCCAAAAGTAGGTTTCTAATTCTGATACTGTTGACCTTGGAAAAGTAAAGGTAACACAGTGAAGTGTTTCAGAGTAAGAGGTGTGGAGTTATCCTTGCTGAGCTTAAGTCCTGACTCATCTTCTGTGTCCTAAGCACGTGGTTTAGCCTCTACAAGACTCAACTCTGCCTCGTCTATAAACTGAAGATAACACCACCATGAAGTTTGTATCAGGAGTGAGTGAAGTTACAGTTATAACATGCTTAGCAGAGTGCCTGGCCAGGAATATAGCATACTCACATTATAATAAATGTCAAAAATCTCTCCTACCCTGGTTCCTTGGAGGGAAAACAAAAAATGGTACTGGGTCAGAAATATCAAATAAGATAGTAAGGGCACTACCACTCACACATACAGCACATGTTTCCAAGTAATTAATTGCCTAGAAATTACTACACAGAATCCTGAGCAACCAGTGTGGTTATGAGAATCCTAGCCATCAGCAGTTGATTGAAGGTGGTGGAGGAATTAAAACCACTTGTGCTATCTAGATCATTTGTGATTCTTTAGAACAAAGTAGCAATCCAATCTACCTGAAACAGGGTCACAGCATGGCAGTCATTTATCTTATGAACATTTTTTAAAATATATTAACATGCACACACACACAATCACAATGTGTTCTAATGAATCCAGTTCTATCCCTTCTCCATGTTAGAAAAAGAAGCACTTTCCCTTTTTCACAATCCCCATCTTCCCAAAGTCAAGGTGAGAATACTCCAGGGAGTATGGGCCAATGTTGGAACGAGGAAGAAAACTCTAAGCCTACAGCATCAATTACAGCACATACACAGTACACACATCTCACAACCATCTCACAACCATGCAGTGTCAAACACATAGTGTGAATAGTTATTTAGGGGCAGAACTAAAAGTATTGAATACCATTTTGTTGGTGGTTTCTTTTGCTGTGCAGAAGCATTTTGGTTTAAAATAGTTACATTAATTTATTTTTGCCTTTATTGCCCTTGCCTTTAGGGTCAAATTTACATCACCCAAAGCAATATACAGGTTTAATGCAATTACAGAATTAAAACAAAACCAATCATCAGATTTGTATGCAACCACAAAAGACCCCAAATAGCCAAAGTAATACTGAGAAAAAAGAACAAAGCCAAAGGTATCACAGCCCCTGACTTCAAATTACACTACAAAGTGACATCAACCAAAACAGCATGTTATTGGCAGAAAAACAGACACACAGACCAATGGAACAGAACTCAGAGCCCAGAAATAAACCCACATGTACCTGGACAAATGACTTTTGACAAAGAGTCAAAAACATACAATGTAGAAAAGAAAGTTTCTTCACTACATGGTGCTGGGAAAATTGGTAAGCCAGATGCAAAAAATGAAACTAGGCTACTGTTTCTCCCCATATAAAAAACGTAACTCAAAATGGATCAAAGTCACAAATATAAGACCTGAAACAATAAATTACATAGAGAAAAATAGGTATTGGACTTTCGGAACTTGGTCTTAGAGAGGATTTTAAAACTGTAATTTTTTTATTGTTGTTCAAGTACAGTTGTCTTCATTTTCCCACCATAAAACTGTAATTTTTAATGAATAAAAAAATTAGGCCATACATGTGAGAAATATGATGTTCATACTCCCCCCCAAATGTTACAATTCTCTAATTATTAAGTCATTCATTCTTAATTATATCTTAATATGTTGTATGTGTATAAGGAATAATTGAAAGGATTTGTAAAGTTTAAAATACCAGCAATGTTATACTTGTCCTTTAAGAGGCACAGCTTTCTTTCTTTCTTTAGTTTGTTCATGTTTTCTCCAAGAAAGGGGTTTTTTTAAAAAAAGAGATCATCAAATCTATAAGAGGAAAAAGTCTTTTTTTTATTATGCTTCAAAAACCTTGAACAGTAAGTTGAAATTTTTCCTATTACAATCCATGATGTCCCTGCTACTCATTACTCTTTGTGTAATGCAAAAAAGAAGGGGAAAAAAAACCCTAAATTTCAGCAAGTGAGAAAGACACACAAAATGAGAGCAGGGCCATGACTTTCTATCCTGGAGGTCAGATACAGGCATCATTAGGTCAGAATTGATGTGGCAACACCAGAAAAATCAGAGAAAAACATCTCATGAGGGAAACATCTTGAGCTAAAGAGCAAATGAAATCTTAGAGTGCTTAACAGAAGTAGAGATAAGAAGTAAGAAGTAATGCAACCTGGAATCACAGTCTCAGGGAAACAGTTGACAAGAGAAACATACCTAAGACTCTGGAACGTCTGGAGTCTCTACCTAATCATTATCTCTCTGCCTTGCCTTACCTTCACTTATCCACTCCCTTCCCATTCATTCTCTTTAATTCTGGGAATGTACTTGCACAGTTTTGTCCCCTGAGTCTGAGTCTGTCTGTACAGTTTGAGCTACCCTCCTCCAACGTTAATGTCAAATTTATATTCTTTCCTTTCCTTTTCCCCTTATTATACATATAATCTCCTTCTTAAGGAACTATATTGTGAACCTCAAAGACAACATTAATATCTTGTACTTTTGAGACTAACACTTCATTTTTTTTTATTTATATAAACAAAATATCACCTCTGGTTTAAGAATTTCTAAATAAACTAATTTGCCTTTCACTTTCATTCAGCTACCATTGTGTAGCACAATGTCAGGCAATAGAAAAAGTTTCCCTACTTGGATGTATCTTAACAAAATATATGTTGGCATAATTAAATATCATGGCAAGAGTGTGAACCTGAGAACTTTGTCAGTTTGAAATACCTTGCTACGTAATTTATTTATGAAATTTGTATATACCTTTGTAGTCACAGAAATAAATCAGGTAGAAAAAATAGCTATAACTAATATTGTATTTTAAAAAAAGAGAATTTTTCTGTCCTGCAAATAGTGACCTCGTTCCCCTTTCCATCATTTGTCTCCTAATCATCTTCACAAGCAGACAGTGATCTGATTTCTATAGCTATAGATTATTGTCTTGTTCCAAAGCTCTCTATATAAATGCACAATATGCACTCTTTTCACCTGGCTTCTTTTGCTTAGCACGATATTCTAGAGTTTGTCTACATTCTATCTGTAGTGTATTCTTTTTTATTTCTGAGTAATATATTACTTGGTATATTGCCACAATCAGATAGAAAACTGAAGAACACTCTTTTCTTGCATTTGTAGTGGAGGACTTAGTGAGGTGGGGTTTTTGTTTGTTTGGGGATTTTCATATTTTTCAATTTTTATTACTTCAGTGGCAAAATTCAGCAGATGCCTTGTGGCTCTCCTCCCTCAGAATCTTCTCCGCCTCGTGCAAGTGGTGCTACCGTGTGTTTCCTCTTTACTCTCACCTCTTCGATTTTTAATGGGGTTGAACAGAGTTCTAGTGAAAAAGCCTAAACACTCATTTCAATTTCATTAAAAAAATGCAGTTTGGGATTTTGACCCACTCCATCAACTTTGGAGACTTCTGTACTGCCCCTTTTTTTCTCTAAGATTTATAGTCATGAGGTCCTCTGTAGATATCTTCCCTTTCCGTTTTAGATCTCCACTTCCTTAAGAGGTTTTTCTCTGTTACTTACAACAAAAATTATGAAAGAAGAGCATCAATTTTACTCTGACACCCTAATACGAGAACAATACAATAAGTAATAATAAAATACAATTCCACGTAGCTTACAAAACTTTCATAGATTTGTGCACACCGTCAGTTATAACAATGTTATATATATTTTCTTAACACTTCTTCCAAGAGAAAAATAATCACATATTCTTAATCTCACTCTATCTATTACCATGTAGTTCTATGAAAACCAAAAGGCAAAGAAAAGAAAATTATGTCAGTTCTACTGTTGTTTCCTCATTAATATACTTGAATCTATCAATTGGTTATTTGTGTATTTATTTAAAATTACCAAAATACCACTAAGTCATGTAACTAGATTAGGGTTATGGATGAATAACCTGATTACTTCTCAGAGTAAAAAATGGTCTAAAAATAAAGACAATTCCATAAATGTTAAAATAGATATGTATATAAAGATGCAATGGGAATACAAATAAGGGAAGACCTAAACCAGAGCTGTATCAATTTATAGATAAATTATAAAAATGTAGCATTAAAAATCAAGATAATATGTCCACTATTTAAATATTAAAATTTGTTTTCTGATGGTCTGAAGTTTATTGGTAAAGAGCAAAGGTTAGAAACTGAGCTGAAGCTGCCCTAAGGATATTTAAGCTAAAACTACATACCTATTACTCTAAAGAATCTGATGAATGAGTGAACATAAGTAACAATGGATAAATTAGAGTATCAGATTTAGAGGGGGGAAAAAATCCTACTTAGATGCTTCTGAGGAGGGGTTTAAAGGGGGTGTAAATGATTTAAACCTGAGTAATTTCTACAAATATCATCACCAATTCTAGTTAAGTAATGGTTCCAAATGCCAATTATGTGTATGCATAATTATTTTTAACTCATTCTTTCAGACTTTACTTAAAATACAAAATTTTCTTCCCCTTCCTCTTTCCCACACATTCCACAGTTTATCTTGATGGTTTTCCACCAAAGAAAGCAATAGTCTTTGTTGACATATCTACATTTTAAAGCCCCAAACATCACATATAAAATAAATTTATAGCAACGGAAACCCTCAAAATTGACCCATTCAATCAAATTTTCATTCCTTGGAATAAATCTGGAAAATGAGTATTTGGAGTAAATCACATAATTTTTAAGCCACATATAAATATAGCTGAAGCATTTCTCAGGTGAATTCATGAGCATACACACAGGTTTTACAGCCATAACTCCAGACACACAGGTTTTTCATCTGAGAATTTTTGAATTAGATTTATTCATATTTTGTACATCTAAATTTTAATAATACCCAGCATACAGGAATAAAATTTTGTTGACTAAACTTTATAATAACCGATAAATCAGTTTGATTGTATATAGCTAACTATTATAAGTAAATTTCAAGGGATAGTCATTGAAAGGCAGGGTCTCTTTGATTTATTATCATTTTCAAATAAATTGTTTTTCACCTGTTCTAACTTTATAAGAGGTTTTAAAGGAATATCACTTTCTCAGACATAGGTAGTCTACCAACTTCCATCTCCCAAGCCGCTTTTCCTTTACTGACAAGTTTTTTGAAGAGGTAGCTTATTGCAATCCTCACTTCCTCATTTCACATCCACTTCTCAATTTATTACATTTTGTCTCTGCCTCTATTACAGAAACTGGTCTCATTAACAACCTCCAAATTGGGATTCCAAAGACACTTCCAATCCTGATTTGAACTTTGCGTAGCCTGAGATAATGTTTTCCTCATTCAACTCACTGAAGTTTTCTTTTTTTGACTTCAGTAACCCTCTCTTTCCCTGATTTTATTCCATCCTTTATTTTCATTCTTAGGGTTATTTCTTAATCATTAGTGTTTTTCAAACTACTCTCATTGTCTCCTTTCCCTTTACCCACTCTCACTGAGTAATGCCATCCAACCCTATTAACCTAAACACTACATATAGGAGATTTTATTTTTTATTCAGAATGCTCTCTATCTTTTCCACAATCCTCTCTTCGTAGAGTATACATCCTGGTCCTTTTGAAGGTGGGTTTGGCCACCTGATTTGTTTGGGTCAATGGGGTATGAGCATAGGGCAATTTGCTAGGTGCGCACTGAGGCCTCAAGAGACAACATGAGCTTTTGCTAGCACTTCTTGCATCTTTGTCATCCACCAGGAGAACACCCCTTGGAAAACCTTTAGTCCCAGAATAAGGAGACACATGAAGCAGTACTGAGATGTACTGCAGCCTGAGGACAAGGGCAACCTAGTCCAGCCAAACCACATCTAATCCACAAATTCAGGATTGAAAAATACATATTTGTTATAAACCACTGAGCTTTTATGCAGTTTCATTTAATAGTCTACCATCATTTTTTTAATGTCTCTCAAACAATTCTCCTGAATTTTAAACAAATATATTTAAAACTCTCATTTTAATGTCCCCACCTTGAGGATTCATTGATACCTCTAATTCAATGCACACAAAAATGAACTTGCCTTCTTTCCGCGTAAGCTAATTTTCCCATGTTATTTTCTATTTCTGTAAAGAATTACATTTGTCTGTTCTCCAGGGCCCCCCAAAATCATTATTTTCTCTTCTTCTCTTTTTGGGGGGTCCAATTGCTAATTCACTAATTACTAATACTGTTGATAGTAATAGAATTCTATGAGCTACTATATTTTTGTTGCATTTTATATCACCATAAGCACCTTAAATTTTTCATGAAACAAGGCAGCATAGACACAACATCTTGCTGATTTGTTGCTGCTATCACATTGATTGAGATACTCATTATTTCTTACAGGAATATTACATTATATTTAACTTCCTCCAAGTTACTTATTCTCAATACACTCTCTACTCTTCTTTCAATGCCCCTTTTAACATGAAAATTTGATCTACTTACAATCCTCATTGGCTAGCTACTTTCAGGATAAATACAGAGAAGAGCATATAAACCCAACTTGCTATCCAGATATATTAACACACTGCACATCTGTGAACACAGAAATCTCTCATGCCTTTGTGTGTTTTTAAAAAGCAGTCCCCTTCTTGTGACATTGTCCCTTGCCTTCTCCCCATAATCCATCTCCTCAGCTGACTTCTGGTCATCCTTCCAGCCCCATTTCAGCTGTTAGCTCATCTGGTGATGTTACTAAAACCACTTTATACATCTCCTCCACAACTAGGCTGAGTTAACCCCACCTTGAGAACTTGTTCATAAATATATAACATCTCACAATGTCAACTGATGACCCTGCCTTCTGCTTTAGCTATTAAATATTTCACAGAGAATATAGAAATTATATTTTTATAGCTAGTTTATAAAGGAGTTATCTATATTTATATTTTCGACACACATAACAAAATTTGAGACCCAAGTGAAAGAAAATTTGGATAAATAATTAAGGACTGGATACTGATTTATTTCAATAATTTAGGATTCTATGTCCTCAAATAAAGTTAAAACCCAGCAGAAACTCATGAAACTAGTTTTCATTTAAGACACAAATTCAAGAAAAGCCACTCTGGGAAGTCTTCGTCAAACTGCCAAGGCAAGAGTTGGATATCCCACACTGGTTTAGCCCTTTTTACAAACTTTAATCATCACACCATATTGTTACGATTTGTTTCCAAATCTGACTTTCCCAGTAGACTGTGAAATCCCAAAGACTGAGTGCCAATCTCATTATGCCATGCAGTCCTAACACAGTTAAATCCCAAAACTAAATTCTGTTATGTTATATGGTACTGGTCTATGCTTGTTGAACCAGGTCATTTATTCCTTCATAATAACAGAGCTTTATTATGTGCCACACACAAATCCTGGGAATCAAGCAGAGGGGTAACAGGACAATCACCTACACCATTTACTATGGAAACTTTGAGTATGAAATTCAAAAGAAGGAAAGATGGCTCGTTATATTCTTTCTACAATTGCCATATGTTCAAAAATTAACTATAGGATTGGATCTGTAGCAATGACTTCAAGAAACGAGGAGAGTTGAATTGTCCCCAAATAAGCCAATAGTCCCTGTTATACTAATACCATTTGAAATAATATATAATTGCACGTAAGTTTTATATTGGTCTCAATTCAATGTGGTCTATTACATTAATATACCAGCAACTCTCATTTTACAGGATCATTACTAATATAACTGAGTTTTATTATATTTTATTGCTTTAGCTGGTCTTTTCCTGAGCTCTGCAGTGTTGCTGTTTTTAATGTGCATCTATATTTTGTTTATCTGTGTTCAAGCTCCTCCTATGAAACTATTATGTTTGGGAGATGGCCTGATTTTAACAATTGCATTTTGCTGTTCTCATAATGTAGAGCACCATAATATTAAGTACTTTTAATGACTGCTTAAAAAGTGAAAGTGCTGCTGGGTGACATCCCGAGTGCCTACCTTATACCGAAAACTGAAAATATTTTATTATAATTTTTGAAGAGCTCTGAAAATCAGTAAACTAGTCATATAAGAGTTCCTTTTAATTCTTTATGAATTTACCATCAAAATTACATTTCAAAAACACATATTACTACAAATGTTTAATAATAAAACTCTGCTTTGGGGATATAAGGATGTAAATTAATAATATTCTTCTACAATAGGATAAAACTCAATGATATTCAACACATATATTTTCATGCATTTTACTTTCTTCTACAATTAAACTGGCTAAATAATAACAAATATTCAGAATAAAAATAGTGGCTTTGTTTCTACCAATTTGAGGCATAAAGATTATTTGAGTAACAGCTGTGGCTACCAATACCATTGGGCTGTCATACATTCTTACTTTGTACTTCCTGAAACCAAAATTTGAGGAAAATTAAAATTCTAGGTTTGTTTTCATAAATTACATCTTCTCACTTTATATTTTTCATTCGGATTACAGTCAAAAGTATTTATGTCACTGGAAAAATGAACTTTAAGGACATTTGAAGACCTCGAAATCAATGATTCTAAGAGAGCCCTTCCCCTTCACTGCCTCCTAAGAGCATCAGAGTGAGTCATGCTAGAATGACTGAGTTTCCCTTTACACCACTGTCTCCTAAGCCAGGTGGAGAGGACACAGCACTAACAAAAATATTAATCTTAACCACAAGCTCTCCAATGGCACATGTCTAGGATGCACTCAACTTTAATAAACTTCATTAGAAGAGTTGACCAGGACTGCTTAGTCATGGTCATCTCTTCCATTTGTGAAGATCACTTTGCAATTATGTCCAACTTTCCAAACTATTCACCATAACTCATTTGAAATAGTCTGTAAACTTGATGATCAAAGCCTTTATTCTAGCATTTAGTCACTGAAGAAAGATTTTTATATTCCAAACTTGATTGCCATATGTCCCTAGAGTTGACAGTGATCCATTGTTCCAGTGCTCATGTTGAAGGGAAATGTTAAAGCTCTGTACAATATCAAGATGGATTATGACTACTTTTAAAGTCTGTCATTCTTTCAAAAGAGAAATTACTAAAAGGTTGACTTTAAATTCCTGATTTCAGTAAGGGATCCTGAATACCACACTGAAACGTGATTAGGCAGTTTATAGACATTTTCTAGCAGTACATGAAAATAGCTGCTTAAAATATTTTTGATTTCTCAGCTCTTCTTATCAATTATTCAACATTCTTCTGTTGACTTAGAATACTACTAATCTGAATGTTGCTAATTAATTGGTCTAGCAGTCATGGGTTTTAAAATTGAGGTGGTAATTACTTTCAAAAATTTCTATTGAAGTTAAAATTATGGCAATAATGCCAAAACTCTGGGAAAGCATGATAACTGCTTCCATATCTTCTGGCCAGTCTAGAATATATTAGGTTACTAGGATACACTTTTGAATAAAATTGCCGATATTATTTTTTTTAAATGTCACATGTTCATGGCATTCTGGTCCCTGCTTCCAAGTTGAGAAATTTCTTTTCAAACACTATCATTATTATACAATATATTTCAGACCACTTCACTATCAAAGAATGTTAGAGCTATAACAGCCATTATGGACCAATTAATTGAAATTAGTTAACATGCAAGGAAATTAAATGGCAGAATACCCATATTGAGGATTGGAAAGTTAGGTTGGGACAGAATAGGAACAGAATCCAAACTTTGATTCCCAGTCTTGTGTTTTTTTCTAATCAGTGATACCATGTGAGGAAAGGGAGAGGATGCAGTTGAGCCCCAGTATAAAAGAACCTATGGGGAGATTTTGGCAAGGTCCATCTATAGAATCCTGCTTTTAAAAGTCTTACAGTATTGAGGATTGAAAGGAAAAAAGATGAGACATCTAATGAAAATCTAATTCTTGCATTTGGGAGGGGGTGATATTTTCTCTTTGTACATTTGCATGATTCTCTCTTAATCATTAAAACTAAGAACATCTACTAAAATATATCCAAATATGGGTCCTTTTTTCCTTTAATCTTTCCTAGCTCCCAGAGAAGAACATCTTCAATCTAAAAACTCTTGCCCTTTAACAGGTAAATACATTTTTTTTTTAGTCTGGATTTGTTGTATTAGTTCCTTCATTGTTTTATAAATAATGTAACAGTTGATTTTTGTTCATTTAAAAATTTTTTCAATTACAGTTTATATTCAATATTATTCTGTATTAGTTTCATCTCTACAGCATAGTGGTTAGACAATCTTACATTTTACAAAGTGGTCCCTAGATAATTCAAGCACCCACCTGGCACCATATATAGTATTATAATATTATTGATTATATTTCCTGTGCTGTACTTTATATCCCTGTGACTATTTTGTAACTACGAATTTGTACTTCTTAATCCTTTCATCTTTTTCACTCAGCCCATCAACATCTTCCTCTCTGGATCAGTCTTCCTCTCAACCATCAGTCTGTTCTCTGCATCTATAAGTCTGTTTCTGATTACATTGTTTGTTTACTTTATTCTTTAAATTTCACATATAAGTAAAGCTTATATGGTATTTGCACTTCTCAGTCTGATTTATTTCACTTAGCATAATACCCTCTAGGTTCATCCATGTTGTCCCAAAAGGTAAGATTTGGTTCTTTTTGATGGCCAGCTAATATTCCATTGTATATGTATATACCACAGCTTTTTTATCTACTTGTCTATTGATAGGCACTTGGGTTGCTTCCATATCTTAGGTATTGTAAATAGGGCTGCAATTAACATAGGGGTGTGTATATTCTTTCAAATTAGTGTTTTGGTCTATCAGTTTTTTTCATTGTTATTTATCCCCACTGCCCCTTTTTGAATATTACTGTTGTTTAACACTTCTGAAACTCACTCTCTCTCACTTTCAGCAAACCTAAAAAATGCTATCAACAATAAGATTAACTCAATTTCATAGATATTATAGTGTAAAACAAACAAGACAATGGGGAATGTAATATAATATTAAATCGTTAGACACAACCTACTTCCAGACCATTTAATATGTTTAAAAAAAAAAAAAGAAAGAAAGAAATTGCTCCTGAAAATCAATAAGTAAAATTCTAGGATTTTAAAAAATTTACTGTCATTGTCCTTTCTTATAATTGCAAACCTTTTTATTCTAAATTCTGTGAGCATATCTAAAGCTCACTTCCCAAGCATGAAATCAATACAATAGGGAACATACTGTCACTATAGACTGAATTTACATGAAATGAATCTTTTTAATTTTAATAATTATTAATTTCCAAAATACTTTAGTTCACTTTTTATTTGGAATATCTTAGTGTTGTTTATAATCCCTAAATGTTACTGTCATTATCTAATAGAATATTTTAAAACTTCTTATTTAAAGTTATTTAAGTGCTCAGATATCCACACTGTTGAACTTCAGTTGGATTTAAACTCATTTAAAATTGGAGATCATTAGCTCTCTCAGCAATTTCTTACCCTCTGTTAGCTCTGTTGCAATTTCTTACAACAGCCACAATAAACTAAAGCAAGGAATAACTGAAATATTTATTAAATCTGGACTGGTTAGTTTCATGATGGCAATTAACTGAATGCGGTTTCTTGCTATCTAAGGTCTAAAGAGTTAAAAGAGATGTCGTAGCCACCAGTTTGTTCTCAGCATTTTTTAGTTCTTTTCTGATTTTTTGTTCATTTATTTTGCTTTTTAGATCCCATATATAAAAAATAAATAATAATAAATGGAATATAGTAAACTAGAATTTCTATGGATTCAGTATAGAAAAGTCTCTTTTCTTTATTTAGATTTCACCAGAAAGAACCTTAACAGGCAACTCGTTGCTCTTGTTCCAACTCAGTAGTCCTGCTTATCAATATTTATCTAATCACAATACACAACAAACACACAGAAAATTGGCACCACTCACCACTCTTTCCTCTAGATTAGTGTCTTCTAGGTTATAATGTTTGCCTTCTACTTCCCCATATAATTTGTCTGCCACCCCACCATTCACCTGTCACTGTGTTTTCATCATGAAAGCTTCCTAGGACATTTACCTTTTCTTCTTCTTTACTCTCATATTATATAATTTTCATATATTCCATGTTTTCATATGATTTGATCCTTTTACTGCTTCCTACTCCACCTTCTCTCTGGTTTCCTGACACTTTTATGAAGTACTAGATTTTGCAACATTTCCCTTGCTGATTTTTATCCATCATATTTTAAGCTACTTCTATGAACTCTTTCAAATATTTTAGCATTACAGCAAACTGCTACATCCCATTTACTGTAACAGAGTTGTATAGCATCATTTTTTCAATACGATTTCATTTCTGAAAATGTAAGAGAGGTGCAATGCATTTATTTATAACAATCATCACTTTGCTGATGTACCACATTCTGTGAGTCTGTGCCAGCATACTTTTATTTAAATTGAGCTGACACAGCTTTTGAAGTAATTGTTGAAGGACCTTAATATCTTATAATTCCCATTTTACATCCTGTGCATCCAATTACTGTCTAACTTAAAGAAAGAAGGCACCAGAGTAGAATCTTTATCAGCCAGTCCAAGTCATGATTTGTCTAATGCAATGTCTGGGGATTGCCATTGGCATCTACTGACAATAGCCTAACAGTCAAGGTGATGACTTAGCGTTCCAGTTCACCCAGTTCACTTCAGTTTAGGAGGACTGATGCCTGAGCCTCAGAAAATCAAGTCGGAGCTCTCTGCCTACCTGAAATTCATGAGTGGCTCCTGTAAACCACCTACCTGAATGTTATTCATATATTTGCTTATTCAGACCCTGGTTAGTTTTTTTTGTTTGTTTGTTTGTTTTTTTTTTAACTTAAGGCAGCTTACAGAGATAAAATATATTAAAATAGGGTAAGAACAAAATAGGAAAAGAACATTAATTGTAATGCCATACATGTGTTAAGGTGGGTCACGAATTAAGCACCAAGATTTCTAAGCAGTGAAGGAGGGCAAATAATTATAAGGCAGTTCAGTGAGCTAAGCTCTTTTTCACCTGGAAAATAGAAAAAAAATTATCTCCCATAAGTCCTCAAGAAAAAGATGCTGCATAGGAAATAAAGACTTCCCTTACGCGCCATACCACAAACTTCCACAGGACTATTTACAGTGCCTAGAAATATGTCTTTGGTGTCAAAATTAAGTATTACTCAATAAAATGCTACTTTAAGGGAAGGTAAAAGTTTGGTTGATGCAATTCATCTATGCTCTCAAGTATCCCACAAGTCTGGGCTTGTCATGTCATCTCATCCAAAAAAAATCAGGCAAACAAAAACATTCATTTTCTCGACTGATAATAGAATATGGTTCAAATTTCTTACAATTGCATTTAAGAAGCCCTATAATCTGAGCTAAACAATTTCTCAATAATCTCCCATCAAGGGCTTCTTGCTCTAGGCAGGAGTGTCCAAACTTCTGGTGTCTCTGGGCCACACTGGAAGAAGAAGAGTTGTCTTGAGCCACACATTTAGTACATTGCCAGATATAATCACACCAAAAAAACCTTATATTTTAAGTAAACTTATGATTTTGTGTTGGGCTGCACTCATAGCCATCCTGGGCTGCATGCGGCCCTTGGGCCACAAGTTGGATACCCTGCCTAGACCAACACTGTCCAATATAACGTTCTGTGATGATGCAAATGTTCCACATCTGTTCAGTCCAATATAGCAGCTGTTGACTCTGTGTGCCTACTGAGCACCTGAAGTGTGGCTAATGCAACAGAGGAATTGAAATTCTGATTTTGTTTAATTAAAATTACATTACATAGCAACAGGTGCCTAGTGGCTACCATACTGAACAACTCAGCTCTAGAGTAGAGCTTCTCAAATTGTATCATGGGTCAGGGTCACCTAGAGGGCTGTGGAAACATACGACTGGACTCCATTCCAGAGTTTTTGTATTTGCAGTCTGAGATGAGGCCCAAGAATTCACATTTCCAAAAAATTCCGCAAATAATACTGATACTTCTGGTTGGTCCAGGGTACAAGTTTAAGAACTAGTGTCCCAGATAAGTTTAAGCCCTGTTGTCTCTTGAACAGATCTAGCACATGTGTTTACATCTGCACAGGCTGCTCTTTATAACCACATCGTCTTGCTTTACATTTACTGGCATGTCTATTATCTCCTTCGTAAATCTTATGTCTTATTTGTATTTGCTAGACATAAAATGTCTCATTCAGTTATATAGACATAATAAACATACAGTACGGGTTGTTAGATTGAATTAGAAACCAGTTGTTCATTCAAAAGATTAAGCATTTCAAAGTGATCTTATTCATTCTAATTTAAATTTTGGTTGGGTGGAAGAGTTAGTTATAAACTACATAGAACATTTCAAAGTCAATTTTAGAATTTGATTACATAAATTTGAGATTCTCATAGTTTTCCAAAAATATAGTCATATAATAATACTCCAATGGTACTGGTAATTGTATTTATGAAGTAAAAGTAATAAACATCACAGAGATATTAGAGAGAGTGGCTAATGTCAGAAAGTTTTATTAAATGTTTAAAAAATAACAATATAAATCTACCTCTCTGAGCATATTTTTATAACAACTGAGAAACTACTTAGAGAAGCTTCAAACTCTATATACTCTTTAAAAAATGTGAAAATAGCTCACAATTTCTGTTGAAATGAGGCTCTAAAAAAAAGAACAAGCCATCATTAAAATTAAGCTCAAGATGATACAGACACTAGGAGAAGAAACGCTTCCCAGATCTCTTACAGCAGTGAGCCTAGTTAATACCAGGCAATTAGCTCCTTACTGTGATCAGCCACCTTCAAACCTGCAATTTGAAAGAAGCCCCCTATAGAGAAATCACTTCCACTTCTTCTTACATTGTAGTAAGTCACCACCAGATTATGTTTCTTCAGATTATCAAAGGAGTTTACTCAGCACTGTTTTAAACAAACTCACTTTGTATTAAAGGCTTAATAATTTGTAGCTGTTTCTTTGGCCAAATCATTCTTTTTTTTTTTTTTTTTAATTTTCCACACTAATATGGGTCTTTATGTGAACATCAAAGAAGTATGGTTAATGAATGATTACTCAAAATCATAGCACAGAGAAAAGCCTAGATGGCATCATCTGGCTTTAGCTCAACATTATTTGTTGCTAGGTAACCAAAAATAATAAAAGGGAGGTCTGAAGCAAGCCAGACAAAGAAAACAAGCCTTGACTGATCTTTAACATCAGCCCTACTGCCACCATTGATTTGTCAGATACTCAAAATCAAAATACAGCACCAAACTTGGGAGAAGTCAAATTGCCTTTACCTTGTGATCTAATACCCACATGATTTCTTTTTAATTTTTACTTTATTGATGAAAGAGATGCCATGGCTGGTATGGCTCAGTGGATTGAGTGCTGGCTTGTGAACCAAAGGGTCACAGGTTCAATTCCCAATCAGAGCACATGCCTGCGTTGCAGGCTGGGTCCCTGGTGGGGGGCATGCAAGAGGCAATCACACATTGATGTTCCTCTCCCTGTCTCTCCCAGGGGATGTTCCTTCCCCCTCTCTAAATATAAATATTTCAAAAAAGAAACATGGACTTGTTGTTCCACTTATTTATGCATTCATTAGTTGATTCTTGTATGTGCTCTGACAGGGGATTGAACCTACAACCTTGGTGTATCAAGATGACACTCTAACCAACTGAGTACCCAGTTAGGGCTGCCCACCTTTGTACAACAATAAAAAGTTTGGCTCACAAGGAATTTCTCTAAGGAAAAAAAAGTAATCCAGTTTGGTTATAATCAATGCCCCTTTAAATATGAGAGTCATTTCTAATGTTCTAAGACAGCCATTCACATATTCATTCAGTAAATATCTGAAAGCTTGAAATACATTCTGGAAGTATCTTTGGGGTGGTCATTTTGGTTGATAGTATTTTTGTTATTTTTCCATTTTCTGTTATTTTTGTTATTTCTTATTATTTCTAATATTCTAAGACAGCCATTCAAATATTCATTCAGTAAATATCTGAATCACAAATCATGATGGCAACCCTCTGAAACAGATTCTATTATATCAATTTTATAGATAAGTATAAACAGATGGATGACTGGAGGGATGGACAGATGGACAGATAGATGGAAAGTATACTGAGATTAAGGTGTTTAAAATTAGCCTAAAGTCACACAGTCAAAATCTGGATTTTTCTGATATGTAAATTCAAGTGCCTAACTACATTTTATATTCCCTCCACAAATATTGGGGGACAGGAGAGTGATACTGGGTAAGTAAAATTAAGATAAATTATCATAATTCAAATTTCATTTGATGATTCCAGAATAAAAGATAGTAATATTGAAACCATCATAAAAAATAATTTTGCAACCTAGTCAGGCTGCCAATTTTAATTTTGAAGTTTCTGGGATTTCATATGCTTGACATGCAAGTTCCATGAGCCATTTAGCTCACTTATCCCTTCCTTCCATAAAATATACCCAAGGGTATACCCAAGAATAGATTATTAAAATTACAAAAATAAAACTGTGGAGTACTTAAATCATCAGAATGCTTTTAATCAATGTTATTATAAATGTCTTTAAGCAAAGTTGGCTTAATGACATTATCCCCCTATTGAAATAGTCATTAGAGGAGTAGTTTTTAGAGAAGCCTAAGAGGATTGCCCAAATAGCTTCCAAGGTCATTTAATTAACATGAACTTGGTAATCTGTTTTTGTTTTTTTTTTTTTTTAATCTGTTCAACAGCCAAAGGACCAAGTCAACACAATTGTTCAGCTTTACTCAAATGCAGATAAAAAAACAATGTTGTTATTAACAGTTTTAAAAGAACTGAGGAATGCAGTTCCAATGTGTTAGTTTATTTTAATCAATTGGTATTTCATAAGAAGTTCTATTTGAATTCAATTGGTAGAAAATTTTAAATGGCTTGTTTTACTGTGTCAAAACCATTTCTAGACAACTATGTATCCTCTGGGTAAAAAGTAGGAGTCTTGTCTTGTTCATCTTAACTTTTACTCACTTTCTACTTATATTCTACTACCTCTAATCTCAGCATTCACTCCTGCAGGATTGCTAATGAAAAGATGTGCACATAATTCCCATTGCCAATTCAATTTGCTCAGGCAGAGGCTTTTCATCACTCAGAAACACCAGGTTTTATACTGGAAACCTGAATCTTCGGTGGTGAGAGGCAATTCAGTATCTCTGAAATAGGGATGTGAACATTTTTTTATGTTCACAAAAGGAATAATAGGTTAAAAACAATTAAGAAACACCTCTATCTATCAGTACCGAACATTTTTCTTTCCATCTTGGCTGATTTGGCAACTACCATTCTTTCTACTTGAAATTTCTGTCTCTGTCTTCTCATAGTCAATGTCCATACATCCTTTAAAACCAAGCCCACCTATGAACATCAGACTGGATTTCCATGACGGTCCCCCACTTAGACTGTAAAATATTTCAATACAGAGGCTGTACACCATTCCTCTTTGGATCATAAGTACCTGAAAAGATTCTTGTCACATAAGACATGCTCAGATAATGCGAGATGGACTGAAATAAAGTGGATTTTCAATTTAAGTAAGTGATCCTACCTCTGATCTTATTAATAAGCCTGAGAAAGAAAAATCTTTTGCTGCAATGCTGTGTGTCTCTTTGACATCACACTCTGCTCTCTTGCAAAGGTTTGTTCTTCAGTCTACACTTATTTTACCTTCTTTCTCTCTCACAGAGGAACAAGCTTGTCCTATTTTCCAAGGACACCTATGTTCCCTGTGAGCTTATTAATAATCATAACCTTTCTGTTGCAAAGCCTCACTCTTCTCTTAATTCATTTCTTTTGCCTAAAGACACACTCTATTTACTTAGTCTAAAAATCTTGAGAGACCTCATTATCTCCTTGAAATATAATTCTCATTCTCTTTTTTCACTCACAGATTTTCCTAAATAAATCTGCAGGCAGGTAAACAATCAAAATTCTTCATAAATAAATGAGGAACAGAAAAAGGAGAAGATACTGAGAAGCTGATTTTCAACTGAGAAGAGGTGTGCTAGTAAAATGTTGCTTAATAAGCTCTACTTCCTCACCAAATCCCAGACATTAATAACAAAGATCACTCATCATCCATGAGCCATTTGCCTAAAAATTTCAAGTTCTGAAGCTTGTTTGGTATATGTCCTAATTTTATGTTAGAAACCTTAATTTGTCTGGTATATGTCTTAACTTTGTTAGAAACCTTAATTTTGAAGTGTAGGTATACAAAATGTGTGTTATATGTAAACCCCTGAAAATACTTGATCTACATTTTTGTGGAAGTTTAAAGATTTTAATTTTATTCTTTGTTGGTTTGTTGATTTATGTAGTTCATGTCATGTCGAAAGAAACACATCAGGTATGATTTAAGTGTTTGAGGGGTTAATAAAGGAGAATGGTAGGGAGAGAAGATTCAAGCTTTCTAATTCCAAACAATATGGAGACATGTGTCACCAGGAAATTTCTGCAGCAGAAGGTTACCAAGCAGATAAATTCTTGTGGCATCAAGCTAATAAATTCCAAATTAAAATAGGCTCTGTTGATATTCTGTGTTTTAACTATTTTATTGTCAACTAAGAGATTACTTAAAGGAAATGATCCGATAAAACCTCTCTGTGGTAGATTCTTGCAGTTACAGTGCAAGTCTTACTCATGCCAACCTGTGCCCTCACCTTTGGCAATGCCTGATCACACTGACCATGGGCTTGGTCATAGGTCTTCACTTGGCTGATGGGATATCATATGCTATAATGGGGTATAACATGATGCTAGCAGAGATCTGAAATATGCTGGTACCTTGGTTCTTGTGTACCAGCTGCTGTTGAAATGAGTCTGCATGTGAACAAGCCTGGGCTGGGCTGCAGGACTGAGCCATTGAGCTGGGGCTGTCTTACTCTGAGAACTCCCAGGTGGCTGGAGATGTATGAAGAAGCTTAGGTGATACCAGAATTGCTTGGCTAAGTCCAGCCTAATTAATAACTAATAAATAATTTATTCTGGTATTTTTTATTCCATAATAATTGCAACTTTCCAGTAATCACACCACCCTGTCAGAGGTAAATTAATTGTATTAATGCATTTATGGTAAATACAAAGTTTAGTAGTAATATATGAACTATGAATGTTTAAGTGGAGCAGTGAAGGGCTAAAGTCAATAAAGTACATTTATTGATTTTGTACTGGAAGTTCTTTACTAATGTTAAAATTCCAAATAAGGTAAATTCTGAAGAGTAAAATATTTCTATTGTTGCTCTTTGGTAAATATGTCTTACTAAGAAATACAGATATATATTTTATTTCCTACAGTCTCCTATGAATATTTGCCATACAGAAATATAAGTACTGATTACTTAATTCACTACACTTTTTTATTCTCAGATTTCAAATGTATGATACATCTTAATATTCTTGAACTTTTGAAGCTATATGTAATATCTGTGCTTATAATAAACTAATAACTATAAGAAATAGAAATTTCTAAATCCAGAAATCTTTGAGTATGCATGAAATCAATAAAATCCAATAATAATTCATGGGCTTATGTAATAAAGTTTTATTGCACTTTGTAAATACCCTGTTCCTTAAAGAAAAAAAAATCTACTTAAAATTCAGCTGCCTTAATTTGGTATCTTACTGAATATGTTATGCATTTATTCATTTATAAAATATAATAATTTCTCTAAAGCAGAGTTCACATCTATAAAACTGTAATTCCAGGTTACAATGATTGCATAGCTACACAAACTAGGACATTTATTTATATTAAATCCAAGGTTCATATACTGGCAAGTTGTTCCTGGCTAAGCCATTACTGCTCTTTTGCATCAGAAAAATGTTGAGCTTTAGCAACCTAAATGCAAAGATACTGCAACATATTCAGTTCATGTTCATATTCCCTGATCAGCAAAACATTCTTGCAAAATAAGTAAATAAATAAATGTGGAAACTTATGAAGCTGTCATAAGGCTTGTAAAAATCTTATTTATACAGATGGAAAGCAGATTTCATCAGATGCTCAAGTGATTAAAAACTATTTTTCTATCAAAAATAGATCTAATTTTTATATTGTTTGAATTAATGTTTCTTTATGTTTTCTCCATTCCTGAGAGGAGTGTGTGGGATACAGTTATGAGAAATGCATAGGAATGAAGCTGAGTGCCCAAAGCCAAAAACAGAGAAGAAAAACAGAGTCAAGACAAAGTGCAGGTGAATTCTAGAAGTTAGAATATGGTCAGAAATCAAAAACATATGTTAGAATTAGAGTTTATTTAAGCAGTAATGTTATGGGTGAACAATGAGCCACAGCTCAATAAATATTTCATAATTGGTTGCGAAGGAAGAGAAAGAACTATCATTTGCTGAGCATCTACTACATGCTAGATAATTTATTTATGCTTAGCCTAGATTACCTCACTTAATCCTTACCACAACCTTATGAAGTAAGTATTATTGATTTTATTTTATCAATGAAAAAACTGGGACACAGATGAATTATCACTTGCCTATTATCACTTAATTTAAGTGGCTTAAATTGAATAGAAACCTAGGCATGTCTGAGTCCAAAGTCTCTGCTCTACATTTGGAATTAGTGTCAAGACAACAGGAGACTGATTGCTGGGTTCAATGTCTGCCTCAGCCCCAGGATTATTTGCTGAAATTCCCAGTCTTATAAGCAGTCTGTTTACTAACAGTCCACTCTTCAAAATAGCCGTTGCTGCTCCATGTCCCTGGCTGTGGTTTGCAACTTACCTGTGGAGTGGTGGTTTCTTTCTAATGCAGGAGTGTTCAACCCATGGCCCACGGACCATATGCGGCCCAGGATAGATACAAATGCAGCCCACCAGAAAATCGTACACTTACTTAAACCTTTTTTTGCTCATCAGTTTTCATTAATGTTTCTGTATTTAATGTGTGGCCCAGAGTTGCCAAAAGGAGTCTAATGTAACTCCCTAGTAGCCTTGGATCATTTTATACAACCCATCTATTTATACGACAGGATAAAATTAATATTTATTGAGCTATCCTTGTGTAATGGATTTTTATTCTTATAAGAAAGTATAATGATATGACACAATCATTGCCTTGTAGGAGATTAAACTTATAAGGTATATACAAATGGCTTCTGTATACATGGTTCCCCAAGAGCAAAGCAAAATATTCTAAACTCCTTATCCTGATATATATGAACTAAAAAACACCCTGATATATATATGAACTAAAAAAAACACTTCATCTCAGTAATAGCAAGTCTAGGTAATCAATATGTTTATCCATATTTAAGGCAGAGAACTGCCACAACTTGGGATCAAAGGTGAGATACAATTAGTAGGTTTAGCAAAACACCTCAACATAGTGATGACTCAATGAACATTCACTGCTTTAACATCACAGTGAGTACCAAATTGCAAGGGAAGAAGTATTTCCCATTTAAGGGGGACTTCCCACTTCTTATATGAAAGGAAAACATTATGTATGTCTTTTACTTTCAGGAGAGACCAAGAAAAGAACAGTATATGCTGTGACAAGTGTTTGTTTATTATAATAGAATGATAAAGTAATGCAATGAAGATTATCCTATTGTTTAAACTTTGTGTTATATTATGCATATATCCCATGACCTTAAATCATTTTCTAAGAGAGCATTCTAATGGCTTTATTGTTGTGAATTACTATTTTTTAAAATATTGGATATCTTTACTGCTTTTGTGCTTTCTGCCATTTTGAAAGATGGTTTTTGTAACTTTAAATTATTAATAAAAATAAAGAAATAGCATATTTTGCCATATATAATGCACTCACATTTTTGGCCCTTTCAAGAAAAAAATACTTCATTTTAATTTTTTAATTCAATTTTTGTTTATATTTAGAAACAAAACCAATTATCATAATCCAGGATATTACTTTACATATGGATATCATCATTGCTTTCTAGAGTTACACTTTTAACATATAAGCATATATAAAAGAATTAAAAACGTTTATATAGATACAGAATTAGTACTACCCATGTATAATGCACACCCTTATTTTTCCCTCAAAAATTTAGGCAAAAAGTGTACATTATACATGGCAAAATACAGTACTTAAGTTTCTATTATAGTTAAGCTCCATTTAGCGATAGAGATCATCTTCATCATTGTTTCTCAAATTTGATCTTTTTTTAGCGTATGTTTTTTCTAACAATAAAAAACCTAAGCTTTTTCAAAATTTTGTGGATCACAATCTTTTTCTGATTAGGGCATGTCATTTCAGGGCTAAAATTTCCTACTTTTTATGGCCTAAGTAGTACATCTTCCTTTGTCCCAGAGCGGGCTCGGTAACTGCAGCCTGCACACCAAATCTAGTCCACTTCCTATTTCTAGCCCACTTCCTATTGTGGAAATAAGCCACGTTCATTAGTTTTTTGTCTATGGTAGCTTTCCCACTAACATGACAGAGTTGAGTAGTTATGACAAAGACTGTTTAGCCTGCAGATCTGATAGTATTTACTCTCTGGCACTTCACAGGAAAAGTTTGCCAAATACTGCCATAGGCAATTGAAAACAAAATAAAAAAAATAGACTTAATGGGCAAGTAATAATTTTATTGCAGGTGAAGACCAGAAGGATCATCATGGTATGAGGTTTAAATAAAAGTAACTAACAGAAAAATGGGGTCACAATGAGGCTCGATGGCAAATGCAAGGCAAACTCGGATCAGTGAAGCACTTACAACATCAGGAACAAGTTAGTATCTAGAAGATAATACAATGCTATATTAATATTTATTCTACCCAGGCTTAATTTAGCTTCTTATATCTATAATTTAATGATTTTCATTAAATTTTGGACCATTGAAACCACTATTAGTTCAAATATATTTTTCTGCGCTTTTGCTTTTTCTTCTGCTGGAACAGTCTTTAATGGAGATAAATACTGAACATCGCCCCATGTGTGATTTGAACACAGGAGGTTCTGTTCATCTTTCGTCTTTTTTCTCTCTGTTCTTTAGCCCAGGTAATTTCTATTCATCTATCTTCAAGGTTACTTTTTCTTTTGTCTGCCAACTCACATTTAATGTTGAGTCTGGAACTATGCAGAAAATTCATTTCTTTAATATGAACTTTTCTCCTTTCTTTCCTTTTGATTTAAACTGGCCTCATCTAAAGCCATGACTCACCCACATCCCTCCTTCCTTGGGCATTCACCTCCTCAATATTAAGCCCTCAAGACAATGGGTCTGATCAGCATTTTAAAAAATCTTAGAAACAAAGCTTCAGGTCTGTTGACCACAGATACAGAGATTTGGGTCAAACTAAAGATAACATCTAAGCTTCCGTTGGGTTTCAGCTCCAGACTCCAAAAAAGCAGAACAACCCACCAACCACACCCTTAAGAAGCCAGACAGAATAATGCCATGGCTGGTATCAGGACCAGCTGCAATGACCAACTACCCCCTACCCTAGTGCCAACCAGTTAATGGAGACAAGAACCCCAACTCCCTCAGTCACCATGATTAGTGATTTTTCCCTACATAACCTGTTCCCTAGAAAGTTGCAGGAGCCAGATCTTAGCCAATGGCTCTCCTGTGACCTGGGGTTTGGCACCATTTCCTTAGGAGAATCATAGAAGGATTGTTGTTTTACATCAGTAAGTTTGAGGTGATCTGTTAACAGTAATGAACAACCAGATGAATTCATGTGTCGATGTATGAAAACCCTGATATGCTCAGAAAGAACACGGTTAACTCTGCACTACTACTGTTGTCCTGAGGTGTCCATCACCCGAATTTCCGTTTGCTGTGAGAATACTTTCTTTCTCACTTTAAATTGGTGTTCATTATTATTGAATTACTGGATGGGAATTTTGGGCATTCCTACAATGTATAGTAGAATCTTATGCATATTTTAGCCCATTATTTTCTAATTAGATAATAAAACATGAGTGTATCATGGCTTATTTGTGAGTCATACATTGTGTTATGGCTGATGCTGGTATGTATATAATTCTACCAATATAACTTCCACAGTAGAACTTTATTCATGCTATACTTCTTAATAAGCATTTTTGCCATTTAAATGAATTGCAACATACCATTGACACATGTGTTAATTTTATATGACAATATTTTATAATATTAAATCATGGGTATACAGTCATGTTCTCTTATAAACTAAATAAATATTTTTCTACTAAATGTGAGATAATCAGGGATTGTCTTTCCTGGTCAAGTGAGTTTAAGTTAAAAAAAAAAAAATTTAATTAGCTTTACACTAGTTGCCTCTATACCCACTTATAAATTGACCAAACCTTCACTTAAGAGTAACATTTCACAACATATGATTCTTTCTTATCTATAAGGAATATTTGTTAGATGCCTGCTTTACATTAAGATGTATAAAGCCTGAGAATTAGCACATTCGTCAGCCTAACTACCCTTTTAGAAAGAATAGCCAGGTAATTTGGCAGAATTTGAACTTACTGAAGATGTTAGCTAATGGTTAGTATTTCCTTTTCTAAGTAAACTCAAGCCATTTGTTTAATAATTCATCCTAAAGTGTTAACATGCATTAACACCAAGCTCTTAGTTCTTAGCTTCTGAAATCCAATTTACTCCCATTTGGAAAATCTTTACATTTATCCATCTCTGTTCATATGGTACCCTTTCAGACATTTTCAATAACAAATATGATGCCCATTTAACCAGGTATCATACCAGTAATAGAAAATGCTCTGAATATTTTTTGTTGCTTATAAATTCCAGTTACCTATTTTTATCAATTACTACTCTACAAAATCCAAAACTCGAAAAGTCAACTTTCAGGGTTTTTTTTTTTTTTTTTCTGAATATGATCCAGTCCCAAAAATATTACCAATTCATTTTGCTACTTAATTCTTAACTTTCTACTGCCTCACACCCTACTTCACACTAAAATTTTTTTAAAAGCTCATCATCCCATTGCTTCTTTTTTAAAATTAGTATGTTGTTTATTTTAGACTTTCCTACATCTGCTTGCTAGTGGGTTCAAATTATAGTTTAATTCTTGGTTACACTGACTGCGGTATTTCATTCCATTAGGTATTTCTGATGGAGTTCTATACAACTGGGGAAAATACAGTAGAAAATTTACATGTTTCATTTTCTATTCATTGTGTCCTTATTTTTATCCTTAAGTAGAGTTTAGTTCAATTTAATAGAACTGAAAAAATATATAAGTAAAAGTAAAATTTTAAAAGTAAATTCCTCTGGCTCTTCTTAAGCTTTTACTCTAATGAGTAAGTTTGCTTCCTATAGAGGTATATTTTTTAAAGAAGAAAAGAAAAAACTTTTAAAGAAACCAACCCTTTCTTTATATTCAATTTTCAACTATTAGATAGCTTTTCTTTCCAATCTCTTTACTATTTATGGAGGGAAGTGTAATAGTGAAGGTAAATCTACTGCTGTAATTCACAAAATATCTCAACAAAAGAAGTACAAAATGGGATTTTCCATTAAGAAGTGGCTCTCTTCTAAGTGGAAAACCAGCACTTTCTATATTTTGGTTTCAACATTTGATGTCCCAGGTTACTGTGCACATTTGCATCAAGACAATATGATCCGAGAGAATGTAGAACTCCCAGTGAGTTCAACACATGGGCCATGGCTTGAACTGGTACACATCACATTTCCCAGTTTCACCTGCTCACATAGTCACTCATATGGCAAACCCTAGCTGCAAGGAAGGCAAGAAAATGTAGTCTGGGAAGTACCAAAGAAGCGAGAAACTGACATAAAGAACAGCCAGCCATTCTCTGATATAAGAAACCAAACACTGAAGGTTCCAAGAAATAATGGGAAATTAGATATGAATCATATTATATAATTGTCCTTTATGTGAATTATTCAGATTTGCTGCTAGTATCTCAAGTGAAGCAAAACCTTGGGTGATTCTCAGGTCATATTTGTTGTTAGGTTAAATTTTTGCATTAGTAAAGAAAATTAATTTCTAAGAAAATTCCAACTCCATATCCTTAGCACATATCAATATTCATTATAATAATAATAATATAATAATTCAATGTAAAGAATGTAGCCCTGACTGGTGTGGTTCAGTAGATTGAGTGCTGGCCTGTGAACCAAAAGGTTGCCAATTAGATTTCCAGTCAGGGCACATGCCTGAGTTGCAGACCAAGTCCCCCGTGAGAGACATGCGAGAGGTAACCACACTGATGTTTCTCTCTCTCTCTCTCTCTCTAATATAAATATGTTAAATGGAAAATATAAAAATGTTAAATGGAATCTCTGAGGGAAATGATGCTTATGTCTTTTGATCACTGATGTACCTCAAATGTCCAGAAAAGGGTATGGTACAGAGTTGAAACTCAATGAATAATGTTTGGATGGTCTAAATGAATGAATTTTGTACATATTTTCTCATATAAAAATGTAAATAGTGCTGTAATTCTTTGAGTTGGTGTACGGTAGTGCTTTAATACGGTATAGAGGAGACAAGCTGGGGGTTTTTCAACTGACTTTTTATCTGTCTGAAAAACTTGTATTTTTATACAGTGTTATAACCTTGGATACATTCTTTTTTTTTTAAGGAGAAATAAAAGGTTGTAGCTGTCAAAAAATCTGATATTCATTCTTTCAAGTCCATACTTGAAAATTGACAAATTCATGAAATGACATTTAACAGCTTTTTTCTTTTGTTTATCTAAATAGATATATTTCTTTGAATGGTTGTTTTAAAGATTTTTTTCCATGACAGATATCAGTTAAGTTCCATATAATTTACTGCAACACAGGCTTCCAAATATCTACAGAACAAAATTTTCCCCTTGTGTAATCATGATAAAAACTATGCACCACTTGTTGCCAAAATTGAGGATTTTTTTTTAAGTAAGTGCACAATGGTACCAAAAGACATTTTTATATATATTAAATTGCTAAAATATATTGCAAAACTGTATGTATAAAATAAGCTACTCTTGTTCATCAAAAAGTTAAACATATGACCCAGCAATTCCAATCCTAGTTATAGGCCCTAAAGAATTAAAATTATGTACTAAGCAAAGACATGCACACACATTTGCCAAAAAAGCAGAAACAGCCCAAATAGCCATCAGCTGATGAATAGATAAAACCACTGTGCTACATCCATGTAATGGAATATTATTTGTCCTTCCAAAGGAATGAAATACTGATACATGCTATATCGTGGATCAACCTTTAAAACATGACGCTGAGTGAAAGAGGCCAGACACACCAAGTACGTGTTTCATGATCTCATTAATATAAACTACCTGAAATAAATAAACCCCTACTGATAGAACACATATTAGTGGTTGCCAGGGGCTAGGGGGAGAGGGGATTGAGAAAAATGAGCTTAATGCATACAGCAATTTCAATGGCAGTCGGTATGTTCACAGGTATGTTCACTCTGAGGGTCTAGGAACTAGATGGAAGTGGTTTTTGTACAACATTGTGAACATACCGACTGCCATTGAAATTGCTCTCCTCAAAATGGTTAATTTTATGTCATATGAGTTTCACCTTGATAAATAAAAATGTAAATCTTGTTAAAATATTTAACTATATCTATATGTAAATCTATATGTTAATATATGCATGAGAAGAAACACCCAGAGAAATTTATGCAAAATTTTAACTATGGTTATCACTGGATTTGGAATTACAGCTTCTTTTTCTCTTTTTCAGTTACTATTTCAGTAATTTTATAAAGAGCATATATTATTTTTATCACCCACCCTCAAAAAATCATATATAGGGCTGATACAGACATACATTTTAATTTTGGACTAAGAAATATATTAGGTAGAACAGTTGTTATTGTTCCTTAAATGTGCAAAATATACTGAGGTTGTTGGGAGTAATATATTCGGTCTTAGACTGCATTTATAACAAGAGTGAACTAGGAAGAAAAACCTGAAATGGGTATAAAAGTTATGACCCTGTATCTAGAATACTTCTATATCAAATGGAGCTTGTATGTATTTACTTCTAATTATGCAGTAAAATTACATATACAGGAAATTTTACAGTAAAGTGTATATGTAGTAAACCATGTGGTTTTCTTGAAAATCATAATAGCATTGCCTTAACATTCTTGAGGTTTGTAACCAAGGACCCAGATTAACAAATGCAACTATATCTACTCTTCTTTGGGGGAATATTTTTTCAAAAATATAGAGAGATTTTGTAAATTCTATGACATAACTGCACACTGAATTCAAAAATAGCATTTTAAATGCAGATACTGGGCTGTGAACTAGGATTACTATGATCGATAGACGGTCTCCCAGAATGGTCTTGTCCACATCTATGAAACTCATGAAAACACAGAAAATGTTCCCTCCACTTCCATGTGCCTAACTCAGCCTCTCTGCCAATAACATCACTAATTAATCTGCAGTGGAAAGAGTATCTGTACACTGAATTTCTGTACACAGCAAGATATGACCAAATGTCACAATAGCTACTACAAAAATTCAACAACTAACAAATGAGAACTATGGGCAAAAATGTGAGAATGAAGACATGACTGGAATGCTTCCTGACCCATAGTCACTGAGTGAATTAAAGTATCTGTCTAAAACCATCACTCCGTAATTTTATCACAGCACATGTTAAGAAGGGCCTGAAAGAAGAGATACAGGCACATAAAATGGTGACAGTTCATGTACGTCAAACAAGCCCAAGTGGATTTGGAAAAACAACCGTGGCCTCCCCTGCAGAGGTGCCCTTTATTGAGGGTCAGAGAGGACTCACCAGTCCTCACCAGGGCATGGATAGCATCCTCCAAAATGATGCACCTCCTTTTCCTGTCGTCCCTTACATATGATAAGCTTCCACTCTGATTTGCAAAAGGGTGCATATATTGAAAGGTCCAAGAATTCTGATCAGTAGAAATAAGTATTCCCAATTTTAAATTAATATCGTGAACTTGTGTAAAAAGGTAAACAGAGCCACTTCAATATGGATTCGGAGCTGCTATCCCAGAGTAACTACCTTTTGCATCTACTCCTCAAACTTTGGAATGTTAAAACTGGGACAAATACCTTCGAACTGTGTTTAAGGCAGCTCTGCATCCCAAACAACTGTTAGCAAAGCTAATAGGAAAGCATACAGTATGATGACCTAACAGAAAATTAAAGACATCAGAATTAGCATGACTATGTTAGCTTATTTGCATCTATGAAAATTAACATTTCTTCTTTAGCTTATCAACATCCATAGAAATTCCTTCAGTCTATTCATGCAATCATTCTCCTTCCCTTTCTCATCAATACCCCTTGCTTTCATGTCCTAATCAGAATACTAGTGGGTTTCTGCATGAGTCAGTGCTTCCAGAATAGCTATTCTCTGGATTGAAAATAAACGTTCATTACCTCTCACTTTGGCCTTTTATGTTTAGGTTAACATTTGATTAATATGAATCAGTTATATGAGTTCAACTAATTCTGGGTGCCTTAGAAAACTGAATTTCTCAACCTGTGCTCCATACTCTGGACCAAGCTGATTATCTTTGATTATCATCATACTGTAAGATGCCCCTGTGCAGCCAGTCAGACACTCATATAATTTCTTTATCACATCACTTGTGTTATAAATTTAACATCTCATTCTTAAGATTTCTTAACATGCAAACTACCAAGAGTAGACCAAAAGCATAATAAAGCCTTATGAACACATTTTCCAGTATTGTCAATTCTAAACTCATAGTCAGTCTTATTTTATATACACCTGTGGATGAAAAACAAACCACATACTAAACCTGACAAACTCAAGGGAGGCCTGTCTGGTGGGCCTTACAAATCCAGAGACTGCAAGTAACCACATAGGATGGTCTGAAATTAAAACTTGTTAAGTAAAAGCAAGTCATGACAGGTAATCGTGTCCTGGAGCAGTATCTTCCTGAACAAAGGTCAATTTTTACCTTAATTGAGCCTGTTGTCTTTTTACATCTATGATAATATGCCTTTGGAATGTCAGAGTAATCCCCTTCTTTCCAGACCCCTCAGGGCACAATCTCCCACCAGAAGAGAACACCTCAGAACCCCTCACTGTTTTCTTGTTGCCCAAACACCATCTCCCTGTGCTGGAAATGTTCACTGCTAGCTCTCCTGTACCCACCAATGTGAAAGAAGTATTTGTCTCTTCGATTTACTCTTTATCCAACCTCAAAGATTTCCCTGCTTTGCTTTCTCCCACCTCCCTCATCTACCACCAATGAATATTGTATAACCCTCGTTATGCCTCCTTTTGATTGTAATGTATAAAATAAACTGCAAAACTGCTATTCTCTGAAGCAGTTGGAACATTGTCTCAATCCATTGAAATTTTGCTTTCCAGCAACTGTTATCCGCTTTGCTCAAATAAACTCATAAAAATTCTCTACAGGTTTGGATATTTCTTATGTCGACAATCCCAACCCACTTCATCATCCCCAGCACACACACACACACACACACACACACACACACACGAAGGCTGCTTGAAACAAATCATAGACATTGCACAGTTTCAGTGGACAATTTTTCAGTGTGTCACCCTAAAAGATAAGGACATTTTAAAAAACATAACCATGTGATCACTATCATACCTAAAACAATGACCATAATTCCTTAAAATGATCAAATATTTGTTAGGTGGTCATACTTCTCCATCTGACATTTTCTTCTTTTTAGTTAGTTTGTTTGAATCAGGATCCGACAAGATACCAGCACTGCATGCAGAACTTCTGAGCATCTCAGGTTAGAGGACTCTGAGATCTTTGTTATCCCCTACAGGGGGCACTGCCTACAAAAGCTTATCTCCAATACTCCATTTACCCTACTTTGAAGCAGGTACATATAGAATATTTGCATTTCAAAAGTAAGCACTGAGAGAAAGTTGCTTGCAACTTGGGATTTTCAGTGCCTTCATAAAAATATTAACTTTCACACCCAAAATGCATGTGGTAGCATCATCCTTTGACATGTAAACACAAAGTGTACTCTTTCTGCTGAGTAAGCTGTTTCAGAAAAATGCAGAATGTTATTTTAATCTAGACTTCCTGAAAGAATGCAAGGAATTATGATTTATTTCTGAAGCAAATGACTGAAAAAATTTACTAGAGTTTGACAACTGCCTTCTACCTCCAAGACCAACATGTCGGTTCAAATTACCATCACCTGTTTGCATGATTACTGCATTTTTCTTCTAATCTGTCTCCCTAAATCTGACCTTGCTCTCCTGCACTTTGACTTCCACACAGAGTAATTCTGTCAAAACATTATATGATCATATCTATTTTCTCTACAAAACCCTCAAATGCCTTCCCGTCTTACTTCTAGTGAAATCCAAGTCCTTCCTGTGATTTACAAAGTCTTTCTCACCCCTCCTTCCACTTCTCCAGCCTTAAGGCTGTGGGGAGCATTGAAGGATTTGGCAGTACTTTTGTAAACTTGGGTCCACAGGGCCTCTTCCTGCCCTTACCCTTAACTGAGCTGCCTCCTCAGGCCACTGCTCTGCCACCAGACATTTGACTGATGTGGCGTGTGACTCATCTTTCGATGGCTTTGTCTGTCATTAAGAATTGACAAGTACACCAAAGGAAGCATACGGGGCAACTTCATACTCCTCTCAACTCATTTATCACCAATGTTTTTACTAGCTTTCCAATTTTCTTCTCTCCCCTACCAACCTGATTCTCTCTCAACTGAATTGCTGAGTTGGTGACTCGCTGACATCTACAGAATCACCCTGGCCGCCCTCCAACTATTCTTCACCTCAGAACTTCTCCTTAAAGAATACACCAAATTATGTCACTTCTCTTACCATGAATGATTTCACTATATGCTGAGAATAGAACTGAGACTACCCAGCTGACCCACAGAACCCTGCTAGACAAGATCACTGCCTACCTCACTGAGCTCTTCTGCAGTTTGTGCCTTTAGTCACTGCAATAGTGAACCTGACCTTCCTTTCATTCTGCAACCACAAATTTCTCTTCAGATTCTGTCTCCTGTCTCAAATGCTTTATGTTTGCCTCTTACCAGCCTGGTTCCTTCTCATTCTTCACACCTCACTCTGATCATTTACCTTTTACAGCATTTATCACAATATAGCATTATATGCATATTCTGATATCAATTTTTAATGTCTTCTCACTCTGCCCTAAAATCCATTAAGCTCCATGAGAATGGGGATCATACCTTTATTCAAAATGTACTTAACTTAGGCAAAAAGTACTCAATAAACATTTGTTGAAAGAATATATGTATCCATGCATTCATGCAAAAATGAAAAGCTAAAGGATTATTTACTTAATCAACTAAATCAGACACTTTGCATAATCCGAGGGACCAGGTTGCTGATAGGAAGAGGAGATGATAAACATATGTCTCAGAGACTGTTTACTTTTATAATTGGATAGAAGAACTGAACATTGAGAAGAAATCTGGCTCCAAGACAAAACCAGGGAGGGAAATCAGCAACACAATGGCCTGCTCAGAAGTTGTTCCTGAGGCTGAGTAACAAGGGCTTAAAAAAAATCTGCATTCTGTTGATCGTTTATCGAGCAGAGTTAAAGCCAAGTATCTCTCTAGGCTGGGACAGGATTTGTAGAAACCCTTTGACACAAATGGACCTTCATTCCCACAGTTCAACTAGCCATTAATATATCCACTTAAAATCTCATCCCACAGAAATAATACTCTAGCAACCTATGTGTGACAAAGATGGCTGCAAAAATATCTTCTACTCACCGTGCTTTTCATAATGTGTTTTGATTAGTGCCCGATTAAGAGAGGGAGTCTAATTTCCTTGAATTTCAACTGGTTCTACTGACTCACTTGTAGCCAACAGAATGGGATGGAAGCTGCTCCAGTGACTTCTGAGGCTATGTCCAAAGAAGCCTTTCCCCCACAATGCCCTTCATGACTTCCCTCCCTGTGCATCATCTCGGTCTGCTTAGACACTTGGAAATACTAGGCGCTCATTGTTCCCTTGCTAGATGTTCCTTCTCAGAATCCAAACGCCATACAGCCTGTGTATAAGCACTCTGATAGGTAGTCCTAGCTCAGCCAGCCTTTGAGTCAGCCCAGGCCAGCAATCAGATATGAGTGAAGAAACCTCCAGATGATTCTAGCTTCTAGTCATTCAAGTCACTCCAGCCATTCATCTTCCCAGCAGAGATGCTAAACATCATTCTATCTTCCCATGCCCTATCTAAATTTCTGACCACCAAATTCATAATCATAATAAGGTTGCTGTGGTTTTATGTCACTAAGTGCAGAGTGGTCTGTCACACAGGAATAGGTAGCCAGAACACCAGAGATGCCAAAACATGTAGAAGCACCTGCTGTTACTGTGTGTTAACTACAACTGTCCTTTGCAGACATATATATTCACTGTGGCATCACCTATAACAGGAAATTAGATTTAAGCTTAAGGTTAAATCAGCCAGAAATGATTTATTTATGCATTAATAAAATGGACAATTATTGTGCAGCCACTAAATGGTATGAAACACATGGCAATCAGGAAAATGTGCACACTCTAAAGTTAAGCTAAAAATAAAAAGCAAAACACTAAATGGTGCAAAAATAATAATACCTTTGTTTTAAGAAATGTATGCTTGTAGACATCACTAAAAGTGGAATACAAGAGGGAAAACTTCTACTGACATTAGGTATTCAGTGTATGACCAAAGATGCACCCAATTTTCTTGAACATTTTGCAGTTACTTTTTTCTATAAGTATATATAATGCACAGGTAGTCCTATATATCATGGGTAGTCAGGGAATAAATTCTTTCCAACTGGGTGGAGCAGCAGGAGAAACAAAGAGAGGTTCTCTCTTGGACGCTGAAGAATGTTACTGCTTCGGCTCTAGGGGATACAAGTTATTTCCGTTTAGCTCCACAGCACACACATGCAGCTTCATTCAAAGGCTGCATTTGGGTCAGAAACATCAACTCTTTCTTGAGTTCAAACACAAATGTTTAGGTCAGACTTAGGTTATTTTTTTCTTAAGACTTACTTGAGTCATTGAAAAATTAAAAGCAGTTTATTTTATTGTTGTCAGTATTTTTCTCTTCCCAAAAATGAAGGCCAAAAAAATAGAGAATGCTACTACCTAAGAAGCTAGCAACATAGAATACTAAGGAAAACATTCCTGACTGTACTGCCAAAGATGATTTAGAAACACAGGAAATCTAAAGTTTATGTTTAAAACTCTATGGAATTTGATATTTCTCTGGTCTGGATCAAGATAGAAATGTTGCTAGTTTGTCGATGCTTATTAAAACATGGTTCTGCTTTCATGTTCCGAATAGAAAACAACTCCTGGAAAGGAGTAACCCACAGGTGCCATCGATGTTCAGGGAAAACCTGGCTAGGATCAGCCACGACCACTGAGGACTGACGATTAACAGAGCCTCATTTTCACTGATAAAAATGCTCCATGAAAATACATTCAAAGTATTGAATTCAAAACTCTGTCTTTATTTTTATATCACTTTAGGGTTATAAACCTTTACTTAACATGTAGGTATAAAAGTACACTTTTGGATAGCAAGGAAAGTTAGAGTATAACAAATTAATATAACGGTTTATATTTTATTCACTTCCTTTATAGGTGGTCATATCACACAAACACTAAACCAGTCCTGGAATCTTTCATTTTAAACTCCTCCTATGTCTCAGTGCATTCTCTATCATCAGCAGCACATCCTCTATTAAAGGAAGTCTCTGCTCTGCAGAAAATTCTGAATTCTGTGATTTAATGAGCTTGTCTTTCCTAGGAGTGTTTACAAAACCAAAGACACTGCTTTGTTGTCCTGCTAGAGGTAACTGCTTTTTATTTGTCAGAACTTGTCTGCAAATCCTGCTTGTATCTGTCAGTTCAGACATCTAATGATCGCTTGCAAGTTCATAGTGAACTAAATTTAAATATGAGAGTATGAGACTGACACCATACAGCCCCTTTCTCATGCACAAGAAGCTGCTGGCACCAAGAGAGTTTTGCAAGTAAATGCCATCAGTCTGATTCAATATCAAATTTGCCAGAAATACATTTTTGATAAAGAATCTCCTGATAGTATGTTGACTACCATCATCTGGCAAGACTTGGAAACATGCCCTTGGGACAAAAGAGCTACTCTCTGAATTAGGTATAATACGCTAATCTCTGAAGTAGGTCCACATGCTGAGCTGTGCCTGCAGGTCTCATGTAAAGGTGCCAGGTGGAGAAGGTTCACACCTGTGCATCGTACAGGTGTGTGAGAGAGTGGCACGAGAAACTGCACATGACTGGTTGGCTCCCACAACAGTCCCTCCCATGATGCACTAGGAGAGTTGATGAGCTGGAGAAGGCACTTGAAATGGAAGTGTTATGTAACAAATTCTATTTAAAGTTATTTAGTATATTGTCCCTTACTCAACTTTGTAGTAATAATTAGAGATTTTATTTTTTAGATCATATCTATTATTTAACATTCAAGAATTAATGTCTTCATTTGATTGTAGACCCAAAAGCTTAAAGGTATGCAAAAAAGAGCAATTCAGCTACAAGGAAAAAACAAGTAGAATAACGTAGGTATGTAGAGGGAAATTACCACTATAAATTTTTAAAACCTATTATTTTATTCAATGGCGTTGCTGCTCAGATAACATATCTCTAGGATGGCATCAGATGCCTACTAAATTTCATGCGTGGAGCCCACTGAATTAGCTTCATCTCATCTCAAATACTTAATGTATAATGAGAGTCCTTAAATTTTACAATCACGATACATATATTTAACTTCTATAATGCACATTTGTTTTAATTTCAGAATTTCTGTGTAAGATGCAGAAACTTGAATGATCAAAAGTGAAAACACATGACTTTTTCTCTTATTTACCATGATTTGTCAGAAATACCATTTCCTATCATTATTCTATCTATATTCAGAAAATTTTTAAATTAAGATTTGTCTCTACAATCACCTAAATAACCCAAAAAGCCAGTTACACAAACAATAGTAATGTAAAGTATTTGCTATAGATAAGCGTCCTACTTCTATAAGCTATTTTTGTTCTCTTGGGTGCCCAGTGAGACATTCAATGTAAGATGTGTAGTCATCCTTCTTTCCCGAAAATCTGAGACAAAGTTCCCCAGGTGGAGCTTTAGAAAACCCCTGGATGAGCTAGTGCCTGCTCTATGTATGTCAGAGGAATAAAAATAATTACCAGACTCACAGGAAAGTTAAATTTTCTCTTAAGTATTTTTGGTTTGGAAATGGTAATAGCTGCTGACCTTCTTTTAATTTAACACAGTTTACCAAGCTCTTTTATATGTACTGTCCTATTTTCCCCTTACATTCTTTGAGTGATAGGTTTTCCAGGGCTTTTTATTTCCCACATTTTCTACATGGACAAACAGAAACTCGGGAGAGTTACTTCTGGCAGTCACGTGGTTCACCGCCACTGGAGCGAATGAGGCAGGTTTGATACCATGTAACTGCCCTCTATATGTTAAACAGCATGGCTACTGTGTTGACCTCTCACCCATGCACCGAGACAAAGATCCCTAAAAATAAGGTCTTCCAATTCTGCACATACCACTCTAATTCTCACCTTGCCCTAACAGCTGGCACCTGAGTTAAAAAGAGTAATGAAATATCTGAAAGGGTTTAAAATTTATAACTTTCAAGAAACCAACAACATTAGAATACAAATTTCAACAAAGTTACAAATAAAGCTAAAGCTCACATTTAGAACTAATAGCTTTATTTCCATAAATGGGGGAAATCCATAAAAAATTGTGATAAAATGCTGACTTTAGCATACTTAAAAATCAATAAAAACATTCAGTTTTCAGGACTTGGGAATATTTTGATGATATCAGCTTCATTACTTCCACAGATTCAAATGTGCGAGACTGAGGAAGAAATGACATTTCATGATGACAAAGAGTCCTTCACTCCAACGATACGCTGAATGCCATGGTATGTAGACATTGAGTGCTTATAGAGTCTCAAACAAATAATGCCTTTAAAGGGAAATCTCATTTCTAGAAAAAGGACACATTTCTTATTTAAATATAGACTCCTCACATGAGGCTTGTGAGTTCTGTTTTAATCTGCACTATCCTAATTAAAATATCCAACTTGTTCTTTTTTGTATGTGTGATTATCACTGTTTCTATGGTGTCATTAGCCATGCTGACAGCAATTACAGACAGCACTTGAAAACTTATAGCCATTCCAGTTTTAACCATGTAGGCTTCTTGCTTAATAACTATACCACAACAAGGAAGGTGTGTAATACTTTTTTTGTATTTGTATACAAAAAAAGTATACTATATTTTTATACTTATACAAATATAGTGTAAGACTCACTATAAAAGTGAATAAAAACAATAATCAACGTAACAGCTTAAAGGCATTTGACTGCTCGTACAACATACAAACACACATACATGAAATACCAAGGACTGTTGGAAGAGGTCAATCAGAATATTTTAGTTACTTAACTTCAAACATCCCAATGTGGATTGCTATGGCATGCTTCCCAAGAGCCTGGTTTAAATACTAATTAGATGTTTGCAATTAGTCCACTAATAAGTCCACTAACTTATAACGTGAATATTTTCCTTACTTTCACTTAGTATTGATTTCATAATAATATAAGCATACAAAAAGAGAAAAAAGAAGTATTGCTTATATTATCAAATAATGCCAAAAAAAAAAAGTAGGGCTCAGTGTTGGGAAGTTGAGAATTATTCTGGATCAGCAGAAAGAAACGGGTGCAAATTACATTGAAAATATCTGTTCATTTGGCACCTCTTCCTCAATCTTTTTGATAGGGAGAACAATTATCTACCACAGTGTTGGCCTGGCTCTGACTTACCTAAGGGGCCGCTACCTACCAAGGCTCTGCTATTTGTGCTTATCTCTCTGAGTCGATCCAGAGTAGACCATTAAAGAGTCATTCTTTAGTTTCATAAACTACAGTTCAACAAATCTTCCTGTCTTAGACTCAGATTCAGCATGTTCTAGGCACATAGTATGAAAATCAAACCTTTGGAAGTATTGGATCACAGAATTAATAACAGTCGACTCAAACATTCTATCGGTGGCTTTGGCTTCAGAAAAAATCCACAGTGAGCTTCTGTGAAAACAGCAAGAGCAAAAGCGCTCCTGGAAGCGGCATACAGTTAGGTTTATCTCCTGCCTCAGCTGGTTTCTATGCCAGAGGCAGAGATAACTATTTGATATTTAAACCCAATGCTCTCCTCATACTCCCAACTCTAACTGGTGCCATGATAGGCCAGGGGGAAGTTAAACAGCTGCGTTAATTATTTAAAGATGGACCCCAGATAGTTTCAGTCTTATTAATGTCACTGCTCCACAGGAGCTCTGTAGCTATCAGTATTATTGAGGAACTTAGCTCAGCTCTATTTAAGAAGAATAACATATCTGGAAGATGCTGAAGACATGGTTACATGCCTAATTGTTTTTGGAAAAACTGAATATATGAGTAGAATGTCCATGTATTATTTGCACATAAAATAATTTTGATAGTAAGTGCCTACATATTTATTTAAAAGTACTAAATAAAGATAAAGTATCAATTACTTGGAAGAAAATAGCTTTACCCACTGTGCTACTGAAGTAGGAGATATATATATATTTTTTTAATTTATTATTTATTTATCTTTTTAGAGGGGAAGGGTAGGAGAGAAGGAGAGGGAGAGAAATATCAATGTACGGTTGCCTCTCAGTTGCCTCTCGTGTGTCCCCTGCCGGGAACTGGCCCGCAACCCAGGCATGTGCCCTGACTGGGAATCGAACCGCGATCCTCTGGTTCGCAGGCCCGCGCTCAATCCACTGAGCCACACCAGCCAGGGCGAGATATATTTTTAAAAAATATATACTTAATACGTTTCTGTATTTTTACATTATGAGTTAAGTATGTTCAGAGTATTAAGTAATTCAGCTTTTATTTTGTTCTTTTAGGACAGAATTTAGAATAAGTTACAAATTCTTAGGGTTATATAATGATATAGTAATGGCTAATTTTTTGCTTCAGTATTAGTAATAAAGTGGATTGATCACTGGACCATGTGATAAATAAATAAACAAATAGGTAAATCTCAAGTTCACTTGTGATGTTAATTCCCAAGTGAGCAGAAAATCCTGAATAGTTATGTATGCCCTGTATAATGTAATCAAGTGCTGTATGAATGAAGAGAATAAAAATTCTCTCATCATAGTGACTGCTTGTCTCCTCAACTAAAAGCAGTTTGAGTCTGTCACTCCTAAATGTTGTGTCATGTGCTCATGCAATAGCTAAATACTGTGTTTTCATTAGGTCTTTACGGATTGCAACTAGCAAAAAATTCCTCAATTAGATTATACTAAAGAGAGACAGTATTTTTAAAATATAAAAATGTGTTGTGGGGCCTACAGGGTCCACAACACATGATACAGTCAGGCCTCAGAAGTAAACTAGTAACCTCGGCCACCAATGCCGACAGAACACTCCCCATCCCTCCCCTCCGCCTTTCAGCGGACTGCATCATGATGCTAGCTCGTGGAACAACACCTGTCCTTACTACAAGTCCCCACGCTGACCCCATCTCTGCAGTGTATAGGTCCCCTGTTGTCTAGATGAGCTGTGCTTAACCAGTTTCATGTCCCTGTAAGGAAATTCTTTTTTTATTGTATTTTTTCATTAGCATTTATCCCCCTTATACCCTCTCCCACCTCCACCCACCTCGCCCCCCGCCCCCGTTGCAATCACCAACTTGATGTCCATGTCCATGGGTCCTTTTTCTTTTTTGTTTGATCCTTCTACCCCATAACCACCCCCCACCCAGAGCTGTCAGCCTGCTCTCTATGAGTCTGTCTCTATCTTGTTTGTTCAGTTTGTTCACTAGATTCCACATATGGGTGAATAAAGAAATTCCGATTGAGCCCATTTGTTTAATTGCCCAACCCTAAGCCTTGGGCAGAGTGAGGTTTTATAAGTATATTTATGGGGAGTGATTTCTAGCATGGCAGTAGAGCGATTATGTAGACAAAAAGAGTGATAATGATGATGGTGATGATGATGATAATGATAGGACCAAAAGTTATATGACACTGTTCTGGCTGGGCCTGCAAAAGAAAAGATGTAGGCCATCATTCCTGCTTGCGTGACTCATCAAGTCACACACCGAAGAAGTGGTTGAATCTCTGTGTTGTAAGATTCCGCCTTCTTTAGAAATGGCTGTGACTTTACATTGTTTTTCAAAATCATACATTTGAAAATGATATAGTATGAAAATCGTAAGGAGATGGTGCTTTGCTATTCATTTGTTTATCTAAGCATTGACACTTCCTAAGAGCCACAAAAGAACTGATTATTATTACAAGGAGTAAAAGGAGAACCAGATTTATATGGGGTTGTGTAGTGGTTAGAAAAGGCCATTTTGAGAAAATGACATTCAGACTAAGATCTGAGAATGGGGAGCAATTAACTGGACAGGGTGGAGGAAAGAGAGAGGTAAGCAGAGGGCGTATTAAATGTAAAATTCAACAAAACAAACAACAGTAAAAGCTGTTAATATCAACTCCAAATTAAAACGATCAACCAGAGAGCATATTGAAGCACATAGCAAAGGTAGGAAAATTGATACATTATCCTGTACCAAATGGTTGTTTAATTTTTACTTACATTAAATTACCACAAATATTTAATTAGTCACAGGTGGTGATGCACTATCTTTTTTTTTTTTTTTTTTTTTTTTTGGTTCCCACTTCCAAAATATTATGTGTTTGTTGCCTGCAGACTATATGTACAAATACATATTCATAGTATGCTAGTGAGTGTAGATTTAGCAGCCTGAAAGCAAGCTTTCCAGGAATAAAAACATTCTGATATTGATAAACAACTGCCTGAGTCACAGTTTCCAGTCCTGTGTGCAGACCAGCTGTGCTGCTAGTTATAACTTCTGGCATGTGCACAAATCTTAGCTTTATTCCATCCCCAGAGATTCTCTACTTATCCAGATAAGTTCACAAATACATGTTCTGAATTCTGGGAAGATGGCAATAGTGGCGGGGTATCTGAATCTCCCCGCATCCCCCACAAAAAGAGACAGAATAACTAGAATGGAAAAATCAAAATGCACTGACAATATCATCGAGAAAAATAAGTAGAGATGTATGTTACCCCACAGATATGAGCAGGTATGGACAAACCATGACAATGAACAGACCTGTGTTCTATCAGCAGCTGTGCAGGAGGAAGTAAGAGCATCTCAACAGTCCGTTGGCCCTCAGAGGAAAGGACAAGCTGGTGTGAGAACCTCAGCTGAAACTCCAGTGAAGGAATAATGCAAGGGGTCCGCTGAAGTGGCTAAAGGGGTTGGAGCCATCAGAATGCCTTGAGCTTTCAAAACTGACAGTTTGAAAATGCCCTGTAGACTAAATCCTCGCATTAAAGAGACTCAGCTTCAAACAAAATTCAAATAAAGCATGACCTCAAAAGTATGGATAAATGGGGGAAAAAAGGTCCAAAAAAAGCAGGGGAGGAAAATAGAGCCACGAGAGCTCCGAAATAAGAGGTTGTAGAGCTGAACATTATACAAAACAACAGATCAGGAGCCATGTCTTTCCTACTTACTCCTGTGGCTCCAATGCCTTGCATAATTCCTAGCCGATATGGAAATTGGTATAAAAACTAAAGTAGTTTGTAAGAGTGGTCATTATAATGCCGTTTTGTCATCTTGAATGTACTTTGGCTCCATTAACTTCTGCCTTTAAAAGGGAGTATCTATTTCAACATCTGAGTAACATTTTTTAAATTATATAATTTTGTCAGGTAAAAGGTATGATTCTAAAAATAACTAAATGTGGCACAGAAGTTTCAATTAAATAATTGGTTAAACATAATAGGGAAAAATTTCACTCTAGGACTAATGCAAAAACACAGTCTACAAAAGAGATGAATCAAATATTCCATACTTTTGCTATAGACCTAATGAATATTTCAAACCAAATATTCAAAAAAATATATTCCATATTGAAATTCTTCTTGGAAAGGACTCCCTTCGCTATTCTAGAAGTGGCCTGATAAGAAGAGGCCCAGTATCTTCTAGACACTCACATTTCTACAATCCCTTATACATGGGTTGAATTTCACAAGCCTAAAATTTCAGACACCCTTCTGATATGCAATTATTTTCCCTGCAGTTATTACTCAAAGAAGTAGTGGCTGAATTGGAATCAGAGAATTTAATTTCTCAAGTTGCTGTGGTTTTATTGGACTAAAGGTAGCAGTGATTGTACTAAATAGATTTTTTAAAAAGCTCTTTTCTGAGTACCCTTCTCGTAGTAGAAATGCTATTACCTTCATACAATTTTAGGGCAACGCTTGGATTGTAATAGCCTTTGGACACCCATACATTGTAGTGTGAGATGTAGTGCATTATTGTTTGTGACACCCCCCAAATGCCAATTTTGCTAGACTGCAGATTGCTCCCTGTGCTCGATAAATCTTTACAAGCCCGTCTAAAGTGGCTGTGCTACACTTTTCTCCCCATTCCCCCATTCATTTTGTGCAGTAGTTCTCTGAAGTGGTTATTATATTACAGTTTCTATTAATCTGAAATCAATACCTTATGATACTTGAGAAATATTATACAGTTCACACTCATTTATCCCATTGTCATAGTAATTATACTATCAATTCATTATGATCACTTTATATTTGGGCAGTACTTTACGAATTTCACATACACAGATGTGTTTTATATTGGTTTAATCCTCTCAAAATCTCCATGGGGTAGAGAGAGCAAATGACATACATATTTCATAAAAGGAACAATGGCTAGAAATTTTCATGATTACCCACAGGCATACACAGTAAACAGTGGAATCTGAATTTGAACCCACATCTGCTGCTACTTCCTCCAGAAAAATGACATAAGCCATATTAATTAGATGACCTTCTTAGCGTGAATATTTTAATTTAGTTGAGGAATAGTTTTTCTGGCTTGAGAAGGAAGACAAGAGGTTATTGCGGTAATCCAGTAGAGAAGCAATGATTTGAAAGGGAGTGATAGTGGTGGAGGAGTTTCTATAAATATTTGTAAACTACAGCTAATAGGATCGGCTGATATGAGGAAAAAGAAGACAGATGATAACATCATAACATCTAAGCAACTAGAAGAGTGCGGTTGCCATTTGTTCAGACGGAGAGAGTTGTGAGAAGAATTTGTGCTGGGTGTTAATATTCAAGAGCTTAGGTTTGAGCTTGCTAAGTCTGAGATGTCAGACATCCAGAGGAGTATGTTAAATAGATGGATGGGTGGATGAGTTCGAAGTTTGGATGAGATGCCTGGGCTGGAGATACACTTTGAGATTCATAAATGTATAGATATTATTTAAAGCAGTAACACTGTATCAAGTTGTGAAGTTAACATGGTTTTCTAAAATCCAGAGGAAGAAAGTGTTTCAGAAAAAAAACCAAGAGTGATTATCTGTGTCAAAGATTGCTAATACATTGAGAAAACTGAAGGCCTAGAATTGAACATTGCCTTTCCCAACAGAAAAGTCCTCCATGTGGATCGGAAGAATTAACATCATCAAAATGTCCATACTACCCAAAGCAATTTACAGATTCAATGCAATATCTATTAAAGTACCAATGGCATATTTCACAGACATAGAACAAACACTTCAAAAATTTATATGGAACCATAAACGACCTCGAATAGCTGCTATAATTTTGAGAAAGAAGAGCAAAGTAGGAGGGATCACAATACCTGATACCAAACTGTATTACAAGGCCACGGTAATCAAAACATCCTGGTACTGGCATAAAAACAGGCACATGGACCAGTGGAATAGAACAGAGAGCCCAGAAATAAACCCAAGTCTCTACGGTCAATTAATACTCAACAAAGGGGGCAGCAACATAAAATGGAGTAAAAATAGCCTCTTCAACAAGTGGTGCTGGGAGAACTGGACAGCTATGTGCAAAAAAATGAAACTTGAGCACCAACTTACACCATACACAAAAACAAATTCAAGGTGGATAAAAGATTTAAATATAAGCCGTGACACCGTTAAAGTCCTAGAGGAGAACATAGGCAGGAAAATCTCAGATATTTCACACAGCCACATTTTTACTGATATGTCTCCTAAAGCAAGGGACGTAAAGGAAAGAATAAACAAATGGGATCTCAACAAAATAAAAAGCTTCTGCACAGTGAAAGAAAACAGTATTAAAATAAAAAGAGAACCAACTGTATGGGAAAACATGTTTACCAATGATACCTCAGACAAGGATTTAATTTGCAAAATATATAAAGAACTTACACGACTCCACTCTAAGAAAAGCAACTCAATTAAAAAATGGGCAAAGGACTTGAACACTTCTCCAAGGAGGACATACAGAGGATCCAGAGACACATGAAAAGATGCTCGATATCACTAGCTATCACAGAGGTGAAAATTAAAACCACAATGAGATACCCTTTCACACCAGTCAGAATGGCCATCATAAACAAAGCAACAAACAGCAAGTGTCGGAGAGGTTGTGGAGAAAAGGAGACCTTAGTGCACTGTTGGTGGGATAGCAGACTGGTACAACCACTATGGAAAACAGTATGGAATTTTCTAAGAAAACCAAAAATGGATCTACCTTTTCACCCAACAATTTCACTGCTTAGATTATATCCGAAGAACCTTGAAACACCAGTCCAAAAGAACCTATGCACCCTTATGTTCATAGCAGCACAATTTACAATAGCCAAGTGTTGGAAGCAACCTAGGTGCCCATCAGTAAATGAATGGATCAAAAAACTGTGGTACATTTATACAATGGAATTCTATGCAGCAGAAAGAAAGAAGGAGCTCCTACCCTTTGCGACAGCATGGATGGAACTGGAGAGTATCATGCTAAGTGAGATAAGTCAGGCAGTGAAAGACAGATACCATATGATCTCACCTTTAACAGGAACCTAATCAACAAAACAAACAAACAAGCATAATATAACCAAAGACACTGAAATTGAGAGCAGGCTGACAGTGACCAGAGGGGAGAGGGGAGGGAATTTCAGGGGAAAAGGGGAAGGGTTTAGAGCTACAAGTATAAAGGACACATGGACAAAAACTAGGAGGGTGGAAATGGGAGGGAGGTGGGGAGGGCTGGGGTGGTGGGCTGGGATGGGAGTAAAAGACAGAAAACTGTACAAGAACAACAATTAAAATTAAAATTAAAAAAAAAGGTCCTCCATGTGTTTGACAAGAGCTATTTTGATGGAGTAGTTGGTACCAAAGACTGCAGTGATTTCTAGAAATAATGAGAAGTGAAGTGAATGAATACAGAAATTTCTTCAAGAAAGAAAAATAGGATAGAAGCTGAAAGAAAACAAGTGGCCAAGGCAGACTTTTATTTTCCTTCTTTTAAACTAAGAAAAATAATTAACAGTTGTATACTGATAGATAATCCAGTGGAGAAGAAAAGAAAAGTAATGCTGGAGAGAGAAGAGGTCATCATTAAAGCAGTTTTTGAACATGCAAAAGCAGATAGGATCCACTATTTAAAAGGGGGATTGGCATTGAATAAGAACATGAGCTGTTTGTTTATCTATAGTTAGAGAGGGGACAAAGAGTCTGGATACAGATGTAGACAGGTAGACTTATGTAGTGGCAAGATCATCTGGAAATTCTCTTCTAATTGTCTTAGTTTTTTTCAATGAAATAAGAAACAAGGATGTTATCTAAGAGTGAGGATGCCAGAACCATACTAAGTCAGTTACAATAGCTCCACAGCCTGTGTCCCCAATCTTTTTAGCTTTCCTAAAAATTCCTTGTTTTATTTTCTTACCACAGTTCTTGGATATTTTAATACATTATTCTTTCAGATGAGCTGCAATATCAGCTCTTCAGGTTCTAACAACAACAACAAAATAGTGTCAACTAGGATTGGAAATAAATATATAAATTTGGACATAACTGGGATCTTAATGATGTCATGTCTTTCAGAAAACTGGCAGGTCTCTTCATTTATTCCAGTCTTCTTTTATATTCTCTGATTAATCCTGTTACTAGTCTTGTTCTTTTTGTCAAATTCAACCCTGAATATTTTATTGTGTTTTGGTTTTGGTTTTGGGGGGTTCTCTCTTTCTTCCTTCCTTCCTTCCTTCCTTCCTTCCTTCCTTCCTTCCTTCCTTCCTTCCTTCCTTCCTTTTTTGGAATGCGAATTACCCTCCTCTTACCCCAACCTATTTCATTTAAAACTGTTAATTGAAGGTTCTGGTAAAGATGGCAGCATAGGTAAACACAGCTTGCCTCCTCACATGACCACATCAAAATTACAACTAAAATGTAGAACAACCATCACTCAGAATGATCAGAAATCAAGTGAAATAGAAGTGTAACAACTGTGAAATTAAAGAAACCACATCCATCCAGACTGGTCAAAGGGGTGGTGATGCAGAATAGTCTAGTCCCACATCCACATGTGGTAGATAAAAATTTGGGAGGATGTCTCAGGAGTGAGGAGTCTCAGCCCCACACCAGGCTTCCCATCCCAGTGTTCCAGTACCAGGAAGATAAGTCCCTGCACCTTCTGGCTGTAAACACCAGTGGGGATTGAGTCAATGGAAGAAACTTCTGGAATCCCAAGCAGTTCCTCTTAAAGAACCCACACATGGACTTACTCAGACTCATTCCCTCTGAGCTCCAGCACTGGGGTAGCAGCTTGAAAGGCACCAGTGGCAAGAGATGGGGAACAGCTTTCCCCCAGTCAGAAAAGCAGGCAGAGCCCATTGTTCATTTTCTGAACTCTCCCCGCACAGGAACACAGAACCACAGAACTAGTAGGGTGGTACCATATCTGAGACTCCATCAATCTGGCTAACACTGTTTGACCTGCCTTGGAGATCCTCAGAGACTCCAACCTACCCAACTTATGGGCCCACCCAAGCTGCTTTTTCAGCCATGAATGGCTGGTCTTGGCTCATGTTTCGCAACTTCCTAAATCCTCTCAACCAAGCAACAGCCCACCTCAGTGAGCCCCAAGCCCCAAACCTCTTGCTAAGAGGCCCCAGGCCTGGCACTAGCAGCAACAAGCCTAGATTCACAGCTTGGCTTCACCTGGGAATCTCCAAGCCCAGCACAAGTAGCAGCCATCTCACAGTGCTTTATAGCTCAGGCAGGGTGGTCCTGGCAAAACACAGGTGGAGGCTATAAAGTCCAGTATAGGAAATGGAGTAGCCAAAACCTATGCATGACCCATGGACATGAACAGTGGTGTGGTGATTGCCTGAGGGTCCTGGGTGGAGGGGCTCAAAGGGGCAAAAATTGGGACAATTGTAATAGTGTAATCAAAATATAATTAGAAAATATAAATAAACACTGCATTAAACCTGTTTATTACTTACATGAAGGAAAGCTAACTCAATTTCTGCAAACTAGTATTTTTATAATTTTGAGCAAGTCATTTAATCCTACATATCTGTTTCTGCAGCTAAAAAAGAAACTAAGTGACTAAAAACATGTAAAGATATTAACATTATTTCTATTTTACTCAATTAGCCAACTGAGTCTCAGAAAGTAGAATTTACCCAAAATCATTCTGTGGATAATGACAAAAATTTTCCCGGTTTGGGTAATTACAAATGCACTTTCTAGCAAACACTGCTTGGTTATCTGGTACTGAGGAAACGAACCACTCCAAAAATTAGTGGCTTAAAACAAAAACCCTTTATCTGCATGTAATTGTTGGCAATTTAGGCAGAGCTCAAAGAGGGAAAGTTGTCTTTGCTGCACTGTTGAGTTGACTTACTCATGCAGATGCAGTCAGTTAGCAGGCAGGTCAGCTGGAGGTTGGCTGATATCCAGTGGCCACACCCTAAAGGCGGGCAGGTAGCTGTTGATCAGAGTGCCTGGGTTTTTCTCTTTCTTACCTATGAAAGAGGCTATATTGGGCATCCTGGGGTTCAAGAGGGGAAACACAATGCACAAGACAAGCTTCTACTTGTGTTCATATGGCTGATGACCATTGGCCAAAGCAAGTCACATGACCAGGGCTATAGTGATAATGGAAGAGGACTATATAGGAAGATGGATAACAAGATGGATAACAAGAGGTATGACTCATTTGTAATTACTAATGTAAATGATTTACCAATAGTTCAGCAGACCATCACTTTCCAGAACCAGTACACAAAGCTTCATTAGTTCAAAGTGTAGGAAGTATGCAGTTTTGATTAAAGCACATTTCGATTTAAAATCTCCCAAATCTCTCACATCCCTAATTTTTCTGAAACTGTATTAATCTACCACAGATGTCTGAATTTTCACCATTAGATTGTGAATCATGTGTGTTAAGAATTTGTTTCATATAAGTTGACATATATCTCTATGAAATAATTCCACATAAATTTATCAGAAAACTTCCAATGGGAACACTGGCCTTCAGCAGCTGTATTTGGAATAATAAGGATTTCCTACTCTATTTAATGGAAAGGACAGAGAATGATCATTTTATGCATAAGACTGCTATTCTGAGAAGGTGGATCTGTGTTCAACACTTTAGAAGTCCCTGGAAAGTCAATGGAGTACAAGGGAAGGGAACAACCTTTAAAGACTCATTTTATTTATGTTTCACAGTGAATCCCAGAGCTGAAGTTTGAATGCAGATAATGATAATCCTTCAGCAACCTTACCTTTAACTCCTATAAACTTGTCTCCTATGCATTTGACATCACATGTACCTTAATAAATTTTCTCTGAACGAAAATGCTATTTCTCGCCATATTTTGGCTTTCAAATAATGACAACTTTTGATGAGAAATATATTCTAAAGAACAGTTTCTAACAGTGGTATTCAGACTTTGTAGACCCACAGAATTTTTCTACTTTACAACTTCATTTCTAGAAAAAGAAAATAAAATTAGTTCTACCCATCCTCATGTAAAAGCTATGAGGGTGAAGCTTATAATATTCTAAAAGTGCCTCAGACTTCTGAATAAGGTGGTATTGCATGATCACATTATTTTTATTTCTGCATATTAATAGAAATAGAATCATGACCCAATACAAAGAGCCAAATAACAAATTCATAAATTAGGGCCAGGCTAACCTTCTAACATTGAGGCTTAGCACTTCTTTTAAATAAGATGTTACCACTAATTTAAGTCCCTGTTGTGTATTATAGTTCCTATAAATGTTTTAGTCTCTATGAGTATATTTTATTTCCTTGTAGCGTTGATGCAGATATGGTCAGTACTTTCAGAGACAACATATACGTGCAATCAACATATTAGTTCTTAACAATTATCTGTAATTGCTAAAAATTAATTAGAAAACTAAACAAATTATTATTCACTTAATTACTTACATTCTCCTTGGTAGGCATTAGTTAATGGCCTTTCACCCTATTCTGCAGAAGAGAGATAGGAAGAAACACATGAGAAGCAGCTGAAGTTTTGAAAAGGTATAAACTGATTGTTGTCTCCCTCCCTCCCATTCTCCTATCTTCCTTCCTTTCTCTTCGGCAGTGGGAAATTAAATCTTTGATAAGACAAGAGGAAGAAAATCAGTCATTTTGGCACCCTGAAAGCAATTAGAGGAAGTAGCCAAAACTAGAAAAGCAGCTTGCAAGGTTCGATGGAACAGAAAAGGCAATATAGGAAGGCAAACGTCAATTACCGGAATAGTCAGCTGAGAAAAGACTAAAAATAGGTAGACAAGGGAAAGTTTCAAGGAAAGCTTGTTGGGCTGAGCTATGTCTAATGTGAGATTTTTCTAGGAAAGTGTGAAATGGGAGACAACTGAAGTGCTAGGTAGGTGAGTGAGGGGAACTAGTGGGGTTTCATCCCTGATTAGTTGGATTTAGTTGCTTTAATGGATCGGCCTACGGATGACCCCAGGCCTCCAGTTGTTCATTCCAGCTGGGAGGAAGCTGAAGGGCTCCAAGGAAACATCGCCATGACCCATGGTGTCATGGGTCGCTCAGGCTAGGATCTCCTGAGACAGGTGTTGGAGAGAGAATAGAGAAAAATATGGTACTTTTAAAATCACTAAAACAACCATTTGAGAGCTATTTTTTTTTAAATACCAAGAAGAAAAGAACTTAACAGCTTCCTGCCTGCCTATAGGAATTAATAGTCACCAACTTTCAGAAATAATGTCCCAGGGAGAAGCACCGGCCCAGCACTCCTGGGAGTTTACCAAACAATCAACTTCACTTTTTAAAACATTGGTGTGTCCTCCAGGTGAACAAAACAAAACAAAACCCCTGAAATTGTTCTTTCAATATTAATCTATTAATAACTTGACTATTTAAGATGTGACTTTTAGTTCTGAGAGACCACAAATAAGGTTGGGGAAAAAGTCAGCATGAATGAGAAAACAAAGGCGTTCACGTAAAAGACTTCATATTCAGTCTCTGAATATGTCCCAAGTCATCTCCTATGGAAACCACGTTTATGCAACACACTTGCACCATCATTTTGAATGAAGTTTCCTGAGTAAAGGCTTGGATTGCTGGTGAGATGATCCCAATGGTGAGAATATCCAGGGGTGGGTTTGTAAAGATAATCCCCCATACTGTAAAAGGTAAACCCCTACAGTTACAAAGTCACCTCTCAGGCTCTCAGTCCAAGGGACAGGTGTTCTCAGTAACCTAGAGAGATCAGTCTGCCTGTGATGAAGTCCTGTTAACTGGCTTTGCACAAGACTAATCGATGTACTTCCCACCACAATAACTCAATGACCATTCATTTAAAACAGGAGTCACAGCATTTGAATGATTAAGTACCTATACTCCCCCTTCTGAGGCTTCCCCTGTCCCAGATTCAACAAGGCAGTGTTTTAGAATATTCGAGAACTCAGACTTGGAGTTGACACTGCCCCAGGGTGACTCCCGGCTGACTATCAATTTGTTCTTGAGCAAATTTCTTAGCCTCTGTGGAATCAATTCCTCATTTGTACAATGGGGCTAATAATGGCTTCCACTTCAGAGTGTCTTTATAAGAATTAAATGAACTAATCATATAAAGCACCCGGAACAGTGTCTGGCACACAGTAATGATCAAGTACATTGAGACCTTTTTAGCGAGATTATTGAAAACCCACACTTTTTCAACAGATGGTTGCTTGGTAATTGTGAAGTGGAAGATCCAGAGCAGTGAAGTGGTGGAAGTATAGCATTTAATTTCTAGTGCAGCTAAATTAACAAGTTTGCTTTTTATCTCCCAAATGCAGAGGCTTCCTTAGTGGAGCAGTACTCACTAAAAAAAGAAAAAGAAAAAAAAATGGCAGATCTTCACTTTCTGAATCTCAGTTTTTTAGGCTTTCCACTTTTCTCCATCAAAATCATTCTGTCTTTATATGTGTTGCTATCACTGATTAAATGTCATTCAAACATGATTTCCTTGGGGCTTAGAGACATTATATATTGATTGAATTAATCTAACTGTCAGAGTTTTAGAAGCACAGGTACAGCCTACATCACACCCTTTCAGATGTTGGGGTTGACAGCTAGAGCAAACCCTGTCCACATCGGGCTCCATATCACCTTCGCCCACCTGTCTTTCCTGGAAATAGGCAATTTCTGGCACTTTGCATGTATCCCTGCATTGCTCTTCTCCCTTTACCTGAATGCTTAAAATAATTACACTTTAAGGTCATTGTTGGAACTGTGCCAATAGACAATAGAGGAATAAGTGATTACCTTGCTATGTCACTGGGTCCAATCAGACTAATCATAGGCAAAGCCATATATGAACCTTCCAAATCTTCCTTTTGGCCACAGCCTTCTCACTCTTCTCAGTACCAGTCCCCAGACACCAACCCATTTTAACTTGTCTCAATCCTCAGGTCAGACATGGTTTTGAATAGTAATGGTTTAAAACAGTTGTCTCTAAGCATTAACATTATGTATCTACTCAGTAAAAAACTAAGCATACTATTAGAATGTATGCACTATTATATCATTTAATTTAAATATAGATAACAGATGTTTGAAAAGATGAGATGACTGAATGCTAATAGAAATACTAACCTCTTAGTTCTACATCCTAATGAATCATTTTATACATACCAGGGTGAACACATCTTGATTTAGAGAGCATTGATTAAGGTATATGGCGCATATAATACCACAACTACTAAACTTAAAATCCAAAAAGAGCTGAAGATGCACCTTGGTGAAAACCATGATAAGGCACCCCCCATTACTACCCGGCTTCTCCAGTTAGCCTCTGTTGACACCCAAGATGGGGTCCCTCATCACTGCTGGGTGGGCATGAAAGTTCCGCCTTCCCACAAGGTGTCCACTCACCTCCCTGGTTGCAACAGGTAGGAGGGCCTGGTTATTGCTCCCCACCTGGCCTTTCCTGACACCACAGGGGCAGAGGACAGCTTTGTCATGACTGTGTGGTGGTAAAAGCTCTGACCCTCCACTCAGTCTCTATTCCGTCCCAGTGATGAGAGGAAGGGTTGCCTCATTCTTACCTGATACAGATCAAAGTCTATTTTCCTACTCAGCATTCTCTAACACCACCCTGGTGGGGAGATGGCAGCTCCTCACTACAGCCGGGCAAGGGCTGAAGTCTGGGCTCCTCACTTGGCTTTTGCCAGCCCAAGTCAGGATGGGACCACTGTGCTTTTTTTTTTTTTTCCTATGGTGTTTTGATGTAGTAAAGTGGCTATTATTTAAAATTTTTGTCTTGCAGGCTGCCTCTTGGTTGGTCCCCTGACTTGAAAGCACAAGCTTTAGTCTGGACTATTTTTATCTACATCTGTTGGCATTTACCAGTGGCCTACATATTAATGCCATGTTTGAGATATGTGAGCCAACAAAAATCCAGGAAACTCACCATCACGTGGTTCTTAGCTTCCAAAGTTGACAGTCACCTTAAGTTGTTTGATATATATCAATAGAAAATAGTACATATTTCCAGAAGTGGAAGTAGGATTCATTTTAAGTTAGATGTTTAACCTCCCAGAGTCAGTTTTCTCATTGATACAATGACAATAACTATATTGACCTTGCAGAGTTGTGGGCACAATTAAAGATAATATTTTTTAAGTTAGCCTGGCATATTATACACTCTCTATGGACAATTCCATAAAAGTTGTTTCTAAGAGTGCTAGTTGCATGAATGCATCAGGACAGTGCTGGTTCTGTGAAATGCTATGCGTGATCACTCTGGGCTGCCTGACGTATACTCTCTAAAGACACACGTATAGACGATGCTTCTAAGGGTACTTGTTCCACAAATTAACTTGTATGTTATTTAAAGAAAAAGTTAGCATGGCACATTCTAGTTAAAATATTTTTTGAAAAGACAGCTATTATTATTACATAGTAATAGCATCAGTGTTTTTTTTTTTTTTGAATTTTGACTGTATTAATAATGTAACTGTCTAAAGCAGTTGAAAAAGCACATTGGTGAAATGGGACAACACTAACAATACAAAGAGTTTCTGTGAAGACCAAAGAAATTAAGGCATATTAAAATATGATCTATAAACTAAAATGTAGATAAAAAGAAAATTTCTGTGATTATATTTATTATTAGCACTCATAGTAATATTACAAAAGATTTGTAAACCATATTAGTTAGGCCTTTTCTTAAACTTTAGGATAAATTGCAACCCAGAAACCTTAGTCTGGTTCCTAAAATTACTTAAAAATCCGTTAAATCCTTAATGGAATCTCAAGAAAACACTAACAAGATCGCATTTATAATAAAAAAAAAATTGAAAACTTAAAACTCCTCCTTGCCCTCTGCATGTCTTACATACCTCAACTGCCCCCGGAGTGCCCTGTTCAACCCTTGTTGTATATTCATCTCCACAAAGAAAACCCAGGCTTAATTGCTTTCATTTCCAATTCCCCTCAGGGCAGACCTGTAAGGTAAAGTAGAGGCAGTAAATTCCCCTCTGTTAACTTAGTATTTCCCTTTACATCACCTCATGCAAACCTCACAGCTTCTCAATGCTGGAGCTATGAGTAAGAAACAAATGTAAATTTCTTCCCACAATGAGGCAAAAACCTCACTGCATTTGAGGAGAGTTTTAAAGGGGGGCAGGGTAGATGCAGGTGTAGTGTAATGTATATGAACATAAACTTTGGGACAAGACTGAGCTGAGTTCAAATTCTACCTTTACTACTATTAGCTTTGTGCCTTGGGTGTTTTTCGTAAATGTTCTCTGTCTCATCGACTTCTCTGTTAAACAGGGAAAATAATGAAATAGAAGTGTTGAAGGATCAAATGAGGTAGTATACGTACATAACTATCTTTCACATGGGAAGTGCTAATAAACATATCTGTTATAATGTTTATTAAATACTTGATTTAATTATACTGATCTAATCATGCACTGTTTCTCCATTTTTCACTGACAAAGGAAACCAAACAAATTGGAAATTGTGGTTGTATTTGAAAAACCCCCATGTCAAGGATTTATTTTTCAGTTGTTGAGATTGGAGACCTGAGTGAAAGGAAACATTTACGCCTAAGAAAATAATCCCTAGTCAATGAAAAGATAAAAATATTAGACCAGGAGGTACACTGGCTTATTCCATAAGACAAAGGCATCCTCCCAAAAACTACTGTGACAGATTGTATAACATATAGAATTCCATTCAACCTCAAGAGTCCAATGGCCTATTATTTATTCTTAGACAGCTTACACACATCATTGATTTAAAAAATAAAGATGCTAGAAGACCGGGTTTCACAACTATTTGGAAGTTGGTCAGCTGCAAGCAATTGAACCATATTCAAAAGCCATGAAAATGGCTTGGAATCAGTCTGTTTATGAGCAATCAGACTGATCTGGTCACCTCGACAAATTAATAAAAAATTGATTTGACTTATTTAGGATGACTGAATTAGATAAATCTATAGCTGCAACATCATACAGTTAGAACTTTAAAAGTAAAAAAATATGATCAATGATGATATTATCATGATGATGACAATAACAATCTGAGACATGTCATGAATATATTTGAGGTGTAACTGCTTATATAACTAAGTTAACCTTACAACTTGGTGGGTGTTTTGCCTATGAACTAATTCACACACCGTATTGAATGTCTTACCTTATACAGTAGAATGGCCACTGACAAGAACTGAAAAATGAGGTCATCACAGGGCAGCTGACTGCAAAGCCAGGCTGTGAGTAGGGAGAGGAGACCTTGTTCTGTCGCCTCCTCTGCTCTCCCACATGGCAAAATGGTGAACACCGCTATCACATACAGCACCGGGGGTCCAGGTTACCAGATATGATTCAAGGGTACCTCTGTACAGCAAAACATAAAATTGTAGTTTCTTGCCAATATGATGGTGTGAGATAATAATTTCATTTCAGTCTATTTACTTTTTAATTGTCTACAGACTCAGATATAACCTCCTGCACAAGAAGCCAAACCCAAAGGAGCCGGCAGGCAGCAAGGTTTCTCACAGTTGTTCTCAGCAGTGCTCAGTCGCTCAAGTGAATTACAGGAAACAATGGATACTGAGAATAAAAGAAAAGTGATTGGAGAGAATAGAAGTTGATAGCATTGAAATAAAAACCTTCCAGTGGGGCAGACCTGCGTGGAACTGTGTGTGTTTGCATATTTCCCCAAGGAGAGGAGTAAAGAATGGTTCTGGCTGCAAGATGCATTTTAAAACTGTAAAATGTATCAACCTAAATGGTGTTGGCTTAGAGTTGTATTACATCTTTGCATGATTTTGCATTCTCCACAATATTATTCATACTTATTCATTTAACTTAACTATTCCTCCCATAACATCTCTTCTCCTAAGGCAGAGAGGTAGATAAATTATTTGTTGGTGCTGACTCAATAGAAAATAAATGTATATTTCTAATCACTTAAAGTCCTTAATGAGTTCTGAAAATAACTGTAAAATATTTGTACTAATTATCATGATTTCTGAAATTTTTTTTAATTTAGAGTGTGCTGCATTATTCTTGAACCATTCACTCCAAGTGTCTTTTGACCAATGACCCAGTATTTTCACAAGTTCATTTGTTATTGTCAGGACACAAGTACAAGCTACTTACACTGGCATGCGCACAAGGAATCCACGCCAACAGAAAGTTGGTGCCTCTATTCCCAGCACACCATTACTGGTTATGACTATTCAAGACTTAAACATGGAAAGAGCATGGGCACAGGTAACATTGTACAATGAACTCTCTTTATGTGAATAGCACAGTGTTAGAAAGATGAATGGGGGTTGAAGGTAGGACACTGGTAAATAAGAAAACAAGTAATTTTTAAATAAAATCCTTGGCTTACACAAGAACATAAGTGGTAATCACAGGAGAAGATGTATCCTAAGGAACACATTTTGCTCTAGAACTTTTTTTGCACTCTGAGAAGGCAAGCCCCAAGTTTTAAAAGCTGTTTTTAACAGTCGTAGCTGACTGGTATAAGATTCTCATCAAGTCCCAAAATGACTGTATCTGAGGTGGGTATACCGCTCACCTCAGAGTTTCCACTTGCTGTGGTGTCACATCATGCCCTAGTATTATGAAAAATTAGTCATAAGTATAAAATAGAAGGTAGTTTTTGAAATTATGAACTCTTTTTCATTACTTAGTAGATACTATTTGAATCAGGAATATTACCAGCAGTTCATTGCTTTTCTAAAGCACATTCCATTTTCAAGAATTTAAGAGGTTGTCTATTTTGGTATAAGGTCCATGATGGTAAATAGTTAGGGCCATTCCGAAAAGAGAAACGAATGCCTTCCAAATATCTACTGGCTTAGAAAAAGTTTTCTACCCAATTTCTTGTTATGCAACAATCTGTAACCACTGCTTACTGATTTGAAATGGTAATGTCACTTGGGATCCCAGAACTCTTTAAGAATGAGGGACTGCATCTTAGATAAACTGCATATTCTTTTTAAAAATATACCCCCCAAGAAGATACTCCTGTCCTTTCCGATAACTTCTAAACAGGTGCCAACCAAGTCCATCTCTTTCTGAGTCATCTGCCTTCCCGAGCTCCACCACTGTTTATGCATCCCTTCAGCATTTGTATCCAGGAAGATTCAAAGTTCTCATTCCGATTATTTTGCTGCATGATTAATAAGAATAAATGCATATAGAAGATTTATTTCATTACAGGCACTGTTCTAAATGCTTTATATATGTGAAGTCACTTAATCTTCTGAGGTAAGTAATATTATCATTCTCATAAAACAGATGAGGAAGCAGAAGTGTAGAAGGCCATATATGCAACCAGGAGTCACTCAGCCAGGAAGAGGTGAAGCCAGCATTTGAAATTAGGAAGTCTGTGGTCAGAGTCCACTTTTAAGCTTTACTCTGCTACCTCGGGACTGGGATGGCCAGAAAAAACATGGGACACCCAGTTAATATTTAGTACTAGATAAACAATCAGGCATCTTTAGTGTAAGCATGTCCCAAATATTAAATGGAACATATTTACACTAAAAAATCATTTTTTACCTGATGTTCAAATGGAACTGGGTGCCATCTATTTTTTATTTAGTGAATTTGGCAACCCTACTAAGGACTGTCACTTAGCCTGGCTTTTGTGAATAATGCCCTTTTTTTTTTTTTTTTTTTTTTGCAAGGTCTGCATGACCTTCAGCAGTGGCTTGGCAATTATCAAGGTTTTCTCCTAAGCCATCACCACAAGCGGCCTTAGCTGCCTGCTCAATGGCAATTTCTTAGAGAAAGTTCTCAACATTATATCAAGGGTTAGCAAACTTTTTCTGAAAAGGATCAGGTAATTAATGTTTTAGGCATCAGAGGTCTTACAGTCTCTGACTCAACTATTCAACTCTGCTGGACAACCGTGGACAATACATAAACAAATGAGTGTGGCTATGTTCCAATAAAATGTTATGTACAGGAACAGACAATATGCCATATTCGGGCCGTGAGCACTCATTTGCTGATCCCTGTCATGGAGTCTTCTAGCAGATTCGGTGAGGTGAGTTCTTCATCTGCAAACAATCAGCCCAACCAAAAGACACCAAAGAAACATAAGGTCTCTTTGCAAGTTATCTACTGTTTAGAGAAAGAAAACTTCTGTGAGGAATTGCTCCTCTATGTCTTCCAAAGTAGGGTCAGACTTTACCTTATAAGGAGAGTGGTCTAACAAGATGACAACATAAAGGAATGAAGGTCCTGGGTCTAGTAGCAGGTGAGATGTGCCCCTGAGATGGGAAAGTCTAGAATTACCCTTTCCAATTACTATTTCCTCCACACCAATCAAAGAAGCCTCTCTACTGGTATCTTTCATTTCCTCTCTCTCTTCAATGGTGTGCAGTTATAGCTCTTTGCTCTGTTTTATTTCCCTTATTTCCATTGCATTTTAATCCTTAAATGTACACCCATTACCCTCTTTGTCCCAAAGATCTCAAGGTTCACCAAATCCTTAGTACCAAATCCAGAAACTTTCCTCTGTTCCATATACTACTTGATCACTAACAGTAATCTAAAACTTTGCATTGTTTCCTTCTCAAATTACTATCCTTCCTTGGAATCAGATTTTACATGGAGTCCATTTTCCCTCCCTAAAATTTTTGCTGGCCCTGTGATTTTTATTGACCAACAGAACAAAGAAGTGACACTGTGTCAGCTGCAGGCCCAGAACTTCAGAGGCCTGGCGGCTTCTACTCTTACTCTCTGAGAGCCCAGAGATACCATGATTGCTGTCAAGGGATACTTACATGTCACAATGTCCTAAAAATAAAGCAAACTCAATCTACCCTGTTATGGGCTGAAATGTGTTTCTCCCTCCCACTCCCCACCCCCTCCCACCACCCCAGCCTGAATCGTATGTTGAAATCCAACACCCCAGTACTTCAGAATGTGATTGTATTTGCAGTTATAACCTTTAAAGAGGTGATTAAGTTAAAATGGGAGTTAGGGTGGGGCTTGATCCTATCTGACTGGTGTTCTTATAAGTAGAGGAAATTTTGACTTCCAGCCAAAATGGAGGTATAAATATGCACCCTGTGCCTCCTCACACAACCAAAAGAAGGCCAATAACAAATTAAAAAAAAAAAAAAAAAACAGAACTGCCAGAAAATCAAACTGTTTGGAAGTCTGACAACCAAGGAAATAAAGAAACATTCATCCAAACTAGAAGGAGCAGCGGAGACAGGGAGGACTCATGGCAAGGTGGTGGCTACAGGACAAGGGCAGGTAAGGCAGCAGCTGGCAGAGTGGGTGGTCCCATCTTTGCATGCAGATAAGCTGGGAGGAACAACTGGGAAGCAAGATAGATGACGCAACCCAGGGCTCCAGTGCAGGGTAATAAAAGCCTCAAAACCTCCGACTGAAAAAACTTGTGAGGATTGCAGAGGTGGGAGAAACTCCCAGCCTAACAGGAGAGTCCATTGGAGAGACCCACAGGTCCTAGAAGATACACAAACCTACTACCCAGGGAATCAGCACCAAAAGGGCCCCATTTGCTTGTGGATAGTGGAGGAAGTGACTCAAAGCTGGCCAAGAGCCAAGCAAGTGCATTGGTCCCTCTCAGACCCCTCTGCCACATGCAACACCACAACACAGTGCCATGGGTTGCCCAGTCCTGGTGAATACCTAAGGCTCTGCCCTTGCTAAGAAAGAGGTGTGCCAAGACAAAAAAAAAAAAAAAAAAAAAAAAAAAAAAAAAAAAAAAGGCCCAAATGAAAGAACAGATCAAAGCTCCAAAAAAAAAAAAAAAAAAAAAAAAAAAAAATACAACTAAGTGATGAAAAGATAGGCAACCTACCAGCTGCAAAGTTCAAAAACTGGTAATCAGGATGCTCACAGAAATGGTTGAGTATGGTCACAAAATAGAGGAAATAGTGAAAGTTATGCAAAGTGAAATTTAAAAAAAAATGTATCGGGAACCAACAGTGAAGGGAAGGAAACCAGGACTCATATCAGTGATTTGGAGCAAAAAGAAGAAATGAATTTTCAACCAGAACAGAATGAAGAAACAAGAATTCAAAAACGTGAGGAGAGGCTGAGAAACTTCCAGGACAACTTTAAATGCTCCAACATCCGAATCATAGGGGTGCCAGAAGGAGAAGAGGAAGAGCAAGAAATTGAAAACTTATCTGAACAAATAATGAAGGAAAACTTCCCCAATCTGGCAAAGGAAACAGACTTCCAGGAAGTCCAGGAAGCTCAGAGAGTCCCAAAGAAGTTGGACCCAAGGAGGAACACACCAAGGCACATCATAATTACATTATCCAAGATTAAAGATAAAGAGAGACTCTTAAAAGCAGAAAGAGAAAAGGAGGCAGTTACCTAGAAAGGAGTTCCCATAAGGCTATCAACTGATTTCTCAAAAGAAACCTTGCAGGTGAGAAGGGGCTGGAAAGAAGTATTCAAAGTCATGAAAGGCAAGGACCTACATCCAAGATTACTCTATCCAGGGAAACTACCATTTAGAATGGAAGGGCAGATAAAGTGCTTCCCAGATAAAGTCAAGTTAAAGGAGTTCATCATCACCAAGCCCTCATTATATGAAATGTTAAAAGGATTTATCTAAGAAAAAGAAGATGATCAAAACTATGAACAGTAAAGTGACAACTCACAGTTATCAACAACCAAACCTAAAAAAATGGTACAAAACAAACTAAGCAAACAACTAGAACAGGAACAGAATCACAGAAATGGAGATCACATGGAGGGTTATCAGTGGGGAGGGGGAAGGGCAGGAATGGGGGAAAGGTACAGAGAAAAAGAAGCATAAATGGTAGGTACAAAATAGACAGGGGGAGGTTAAGAATAGTATAGGAAATGGAGAAGCCAAGGAAGTTATATGTACAACCCATGGACATGAACTAGCAGGGGATGATGTTGGGAGGGAGGTGCAGGGCAGAGGGGAATAAAGGGGGGAATATTAGACAACTGTAATAGCATAATCAATAAAATATATTTAAAAAAAATTTTTTTTAAAAAGAACAGGAAATTTGGACACACAGACACACCAAGGATGTACATGTACAGAGGATGGACCGTATGAAGATACAGGGAAAGAATGGTCATCTGCAAGCCAAGGAGAGAGGTGTCAGAAGAACCCACACCTGCCAACACCTTGATCTTACACTTCTAGCCTGCAAAACTGTAAGAAAATTCTGTTATTGAAGCACCCAGCCTGTGGTATATTGTTGCCTTAGAAAACCAACACATATCCCAAATCTTGCCAACCAACCCTAAAAAGCACAACCTACTTTGCAATCTGTGTCTCCCCCAATGTTCTCGTACCAGCAACACTAGGACGCCAGCCCACTGTGGTGCTATCTGTTCTCCATTTAAACTCCAGCCACTCCACTGTACTTGTAATATACATGAATATGAATTAAATGTGGATTAACAATCAAAATGTGAAAAGCTAAAATTTTAAACTAAGTTTAACTTAAATTTAAATTAAAAAATAAATTTAAACTAAATTTAAGCTAAAATTTTAGAAGAAATACAGAATATATTTTATCACTCCTGTATAAAGAAGAATTTCTAAATTAAGTCACAAATAACACAAACTGTAATAAAAATTATGAGTAAAATAAAATGTTTCAGTATAAAAACATTTACCATAAACAAAGTGAAAAAATCACATGGTTGAGAAAAATATCATTAACATGTACAACTGATAAAATAATATTTGGGTGATATTAAAAATCATACAAATATATAACAAGAATGAAAAAAATCCAACTAAAACTAAGCACAACAAATAAATGGAAAGTTGACAGTAATACACACATGGATGATCAAAGAAAATATCTCACTACTAATCTAGGAAATACAAAATTCAAAACCACATGATATACCTTCCCAATTACATTACAGCTAAACAAACAAATATAAAGAGAGACAAATCAAAGTATTAGGATATATGGGTAGTTTAACTAAAACATACATACATTGTTAAAGGGAAAAACAGTTGTCAATAAATACAACAAATTTGAAAATATGTATATTCTGCTAACATTGTCCAAGAAGTTATATGTTTGTTTTATTTTTAATACTAGTACCTAACTCCTGCCCAGAACACATTAACAACAATCTCTCCGGGTTAAGGCTCACTCAAGCATGGAGGCATAGCCGTCTCCAGCCATTGTTGAGACCACTGCCACAGGTAATATTTCATACAGGTGAACAAGGTGGTACCTATAAAAATGCTCCCTGCAATACAAACTAACATAGCCAACAACCCGAAACAAACCAAATCATCTTCACCATGAAAATGAATTGATAACTTGTGGCATAGTCATACAATGGAGCATTAGAGAGAAGTTAAAATTAACAAGCTATAGCTGCAAAAATCAATATGAATAAACCCCAAACACAGTTTTGAGTAAAAATGCATACTTCTGAACTATCTGTGTAATAATGCTAGGAATTTTTAAACATGTAATCAGTACTCTATATTTTTATACCTACTTAAGATAAAGCAAAAATTGTAAAACTTTTTTGGGAATGATAAACACCAAGATCATAGAGTATAACTGTAATTCTGAAGAGACAGTAAAGGAGAAAAGATTGGGAGGGATATGAAGAAGTTCTTAGCTCTATTTCCTCAAAATGATATTTAAAGTCAAAACTAAAGGGGTGTGGCAAAATGCTGACATTCAATTAAACTGGCTAGTGGTGTTATATCCTGTATTTGAGATAGTTCAAAAGGCAGAAGGAAAGAGAAGGGAGGGGAATGGAGGGAAACACTTCGAAGGAGGCTAATCTTCGGAAATTGGGCCAAAGAGTGTACTTATACCACAAAACTTGGACATAAAGTCAGTTTAATTTTATTTTTTAATATATTTGTATTTTTTTAAAGTTCTCATTTGATTTTGGGCTCATTCTGAGTGGAGAACCATAGTAAGTCATTGAACAAAATGCCCTGAAAATGGCCATTTGTGGATCTTTTCATCCTAACTCACCAGGTTCCTGCAAATCAGTGACTATACTTGCGGCCTATGCTTGCTGATCTGCGAGAGGGACACAGAGGGAGAGAGGGAGGGAAGTGATACTTTGCAGTTAACATATCTATGAAAATCAAGAGTGTTTGTTCATTGGTACTTTGGTCTAAGCCTTCTACTTTTAGGTCACATTTAGGTAGCAAAGTTATGCACTGACTTCTAACATAATCATAATGGTACTTGGTTATTCTAGCTATTCAGCATCTCATGGTCTTTATGTCCCATCTGCCTTTCCACCAGTAATGTTGACTCTTCAACAAAAGCTACTTGCTTTCCCAAGGTGGGGTGGATAGGTGCCTCTTCCTGAATGATACGCAAGGTTGATCGTATATTTGACACAGAACTTGCAATCTTGTAGTGTAACCGTTGCTTGCATCATGGCTTCCTCAACTAACCTGTAAGCTCTCTGGGGGCAAGATCCATGAGTCCTCCCTTTGCATACTCCCTTTGTCTACTCCAGACAGTCTGAATTTTAAGAAGCACCCTGTGTATCTCCCATTAAATTATTAATTTTCACATTAGTTTATTCATCCATTTAGGGCAGCTTACTATGTTTTGGCCAGTTCTCCTTGTTCTTTATGTGTATGAGTGTGTGTATTTGTGTGGCTTTACCTATTTCTTATTCCATAATTTAAACTCTAATTTCTACAATAACCTCTCCCTCCTCTAAATTTCTATAGAACATATTCATAATCTTGGATTTGGCTGCTTTTTTTGGAGGACAGAACCCTTCTCTTTTCCCTCTTCAATCCTCAGTGGACCAGGATTCCTCAGTGTCACCCTGACCACTTGTATTGAAAAGAACCTGGAGGTACCTTTCATAAAATATATTTTTTAGTCCAAAATCTCTGGGTCCAGGATCTTAAATTTGTATGTTATCAAGTAAACTAGAAGATTCTTACAGGAGAAAACAGCTTACAGGTTAGAAAAGAATGAGGAATTAACATATAAAGTATCATTTTTTCACCAAGAGATTTGCATATTTTAACAAATTCAATCCTAATAACTTTTAAAAAGTATTACTACCTTTATAGAGAATAAATTAAAAATTAAAGAGTACAAAGCAGCAATTTTCAATCTTTTTCATCTCATGGTACACAAAAACTAAGTACTGAAATTCTGCAGACAGCAAAAAAATATTTTTTGATAATCTGACAAAAATAGGTATAATTTTTATTATTTACAAAAAAATAATAATAGTAACTGCCTATGCTTTTTGCTCCAAAATGTCTTTTATTTATCAATTTTATTCATTTTTATTGTTGACACTATTACATATATCCCCCTTTCCCTCCCCCTTTGATGTCTTTTAAACATATCAGGTGCCTATACTTGTAATAAGGATTTCTGGCACCAAGAATTAACCAATCAATGGTTAACCGATCGTGACGTGACCAATAAGATGCAACTCTATTATATTACCAATATATATTTATGGTTTAAGACAGGGCATTCACACCAGACGGCTAGTGTTCCATTGGCTGTTGTCATTTTCTTCTTAACATTCTAAGGGAAAAGAGGTCAGTGTCCCTGAATAGTCAGGTATTGCATGTTTTAAAAATTCTTATGGCATACCTGTTGAAAATTGCTCTTGTAGAACAATTTTTGAAGTCAGGCTGACAGGGTTCAATTCTCAACTTGATTACTTAATAGCTAAGAGATTTAGGAGCAAGTTTTTAACATTACCATGCTTCAATTTCTTCTCTTAAAATATGCATAAAATGACAGCTATCTCATGAAAGTTTCGTGAGGGCAAAATGAGATAAGTAGAACTATGAGAAAAAGGCTAGACACACACAATAGTCTTCAGCAAATCTGAGCCTGTGAGATCACTGAATCCCAGATTAAGCAATAGACGAACTGGAGTTTATCTTAGACCAGGGCTCAGAAACTTCTTGATTGAGGGCCCAAGAGTAAATATATTAGGCTCTGCAGAACACACATTCTGTTTCAACTACTCAGCTCTGCTCTTGGATCGGGAAAGCAGCCATTAACAAATGGAAAATCAAATGGGTTAAAAATCCTTGTATGAACAGTGAAATTTCAATTTCATATCATTTTCATATATCACTAAATAGTTCCCTGATTTTATATTAAGCATTAAATAATACAAAAACCTTTCTTAGCCACCTAAAATTGTGCAAAAACAGGTAGTGGCCAGACTTGGCCAGGGTACTATAGCTTGTGGGCCTCGGCCTGTAACTACCAGATTTCAGAGCTTCCATACACCACAACTGCCTAACTGAACTTTGACTACAACGGCTACTTAGTATTTATTTGGTTAAAACAACATAATTTCCAAGGTCTCTGCTTCAATACTTAATGCTGGTCTAAGAAGAAAGTAAAATGGAATTCCTTTTCATACCTTGGTTTTATATCCTTTGAAGCCATTTGCACTCTATCTGAACACCTTTAAATGTGTTAATCCCCTCTTCTCAAATTTATCCTGTTCTCTTCCCACTTCTCAGGCCTCTTTTCCTGGTATGTGGAAATCCAGATCCAAAATCAATATTGTATCATGATGACCTGTGTGACCTTGGCACTCACTTCTTCTTCCTTGTATTGCTCTCCCCTTCAGTTAATACAAAATGTCCTTTAAAAAGGAGTGCTATTGGAGACTAAGTCTGCATACCCCATCAGGCTGAAATACGTTTGCTTAGGCTTATTGATTGCACAATATGCCCCACGCCTTTCAGAGATTTTCTACTGAATTCTAGGCAAGGCAATAAAAGCAGAATCTGCTGGCAACCCTTACTGGTTGAAACCAGCAAACCTGAATAAAAAGTTTATAAATTGACTCAATTCTACTACATAGCCCATACTGGGATTTTGACAGAAAGAGCAATAGAGCATTAACATGACAAATGGTTCCTAGAGCAGCGTTCAGCTGCCATGAATCTAATATCTAAATTAGTATTTAGATAATTCTAATATCTAGGTAACTCATAACTAAGTTAACAGTGGATGCAGGTATGTCTGAACACTTGAATGTAAGAGTATACAAAAGATTATAGTTAATTCTGTGGCAGAAAACAAATACAGCAAAATCTTAAGACAGATATGACACACGTTTTAAAAATAAACTTTGAACTAGACAGAATTTTTAAACTGAAGCTCAGCATTTCCTCTTGCTGTAGAGGAAAGACAAAGCCTTCACATGCTCAGGAAAAATCTGACAGAATCCCTTGACTTCCTGGGAGCACTGTGCTGTTCATTTCATCAGTGCCATTACAATCCATTAGCTGGTCTTTTGATTAAAGTGCTGTACCTGCAAATCCCCAGAGCCACCATCCAAAGGCCAAAAGCCAGGGTGATTTTATACCTCTGCAATAGCTGGATTTTGTTTGCACAGAATATTTCAACATGGTTGCACACTGAATACTAGGGCCTCAGTGCAGAGTTATCATAAATACACAAAAGTCTCCTTCTTTACATTTCTATACAGTATGAATAAGGAACTACCAAGAATGATAAAAATGGCATTAAAAAATCTCCTTTCCATAACTTTTCATGTTGTGGGCTACGCCCAAGGCCTAATTAAAAAATCACTGTTCCATCTCTTGTTGGGACCTTAATTACCTATCTTTCACTGTACAGAGTGGTGATCAACTTTAAGTGTTATTACTGACATTTTAAGATATTATGTGATGTCTTTATTAAGTGCATTATCTTAACATATAAAGTAGTGGTTCCTTATTCCTTTTACTTATCATGCTACTTACCCGTAAACAATTTTCTACACTCACTTAACTTTCCATCCTTCTGTCTAATCAAAGAGCAAAGAAAGGAATCTCTGTGTGATACTACTTAGAAAGGAAACCAGTACATTTAGGCTATTAAATGTAAAAAAAGGTTATAAGCAAAGTCTATTATTCCTCTGGCCTGGCTAAGTGCCAGCTGGGTTGAGACTGAAGAATTGAAACAATAAATGAGTCAACAAAGTCTCCAAACCTCCCTGCAGAGGGTTTCTCTGAAATCCCTTATGTTGAACGGCAGTGTTTCATCCTCTAGATACAGGCGTGCTGTGCCTCGACTCACCCTGCTAAGTTAGCCAGGCATCTGACTCCAGCAGGTTCAGTTTAAACTCAGTACCTTGGATTATAGTTTAATCAACCATAATCTGTGAAACCCTTAAAGGCAAGCATTATCTGCTTCATCTTTATATCCACAGCACATTGCTTTGTTACCATCAGTATTTAGCTATTTAGAAAGAAAGGGAAGCAAAGGCACTTAGATTTTGAGCTTAATAAAGTGGGGAGCATAAACCAGCTTGCTAACCAGGAAGCTACAGCTTCCCATTCCAGGCAATTACAGCACTGGCCTCCAACTAGAGGGTTAACACTCCTTCCTTCCCCTTCCAGCACCTGCATTGTTTGGGGTGCAGGTGGAAGTGCTGGACCATAAAGAACTGTCAGTCTACCTAAGGAATGTAAACCCATCCAAAGCCCTCAAAGACTGGGAAAGTTCATTGGCCAATTTCTGGTCTTTTCCAAGCCCAAGCTAATATAATCCCAGGGAAATAAAGAAGCTCACTCTCCTCTCCCCCACCCCACCTAGTGATGCACTTGCCCTGTTCGTTTGTGTGCTCTCTCACCCAGGAGCACAGAACCATGTGGCTCTAACAGCTTTCAGAGCCCATAGTGATGGCATGGGATCCAAAAGGACTGAGCTCTCTCTCTTGCTCATGACCTGCACTCACACCATGAAGCTGCACCTCCTCTCTCTGTGGCCATGTGGCTCATGACCATGCAAACTCCACATGTGGGCTCTAGGAAGGAGCCTGAATAACACAGCACAGCAAAGGACTGCAGCTGGGAATACATGCTAAAGCTAGCCAGAATGCTAGACTGGACTGGACCTTAATATGAAGCAGAAACTCTGGGCCCTGGCTTTTGTGTTGTCCCTACTGAAGACAAGATTGGACATTTTCTTTGGCAGGATGGACAGAGATGAGATATTGGAAAGTCAGGAGAGGAGCCCCCCCCTTAATTTTACAACATCAGTAAAGATTACCATGGAGCCCCATCCTCCTGTACAGGTCCCAGGAAATTATTTTCCTTTAGACACTACAAGAACTTGTTTTCTACCGATAACAATTTGACATATAATTGATGCAAAAAAAAAAAAAGAAGGAAAAAAAGCTTGCTGGTGGACTAAACATTACTTAACCTATTCAGACAAATAAGAACTATTTGACTAATTTGTGACTTGACTGAACTGTCCAGTTAACCAAATTGATTTTCCCCTCATCAAGTCAGACAAAATGTTTGGATCTAATATGCATGCTTAAAGATAGATTTGGGACATTCCAGACCACACCTAACACTTGAGTCTGCCCCCCTTAAATCCATATTCCTTACCAATATCACAAAGTTATTAAAGGGAATAAAAAATTCAGATCACTAAATTTCTTACAGGCATAACAAAGGTGCTTATTTTCACGCCTGTAAAAGGCTAATTTCTATTCTAATGTTCTTCCAAGTTCCTCAAATGTATCATAGGTTTTACTTTATTTGTTTTTGATTTCCTTATTACAAAGTGCTTCAGTAGCATAGGATGGAATAAAATTTGCCCAGGGACAAACAAGACGGCATTAGAACTTGGATGCCTTGGCTTCTGGTTCAGTGCTTCATCGTACTTTAAAAACAACAGAAATCTTTTTCTCATTTTTTTCTAGAATCACAAATGCCTGAAATAAAAGTTGTTTTTATAAACAAATATGTATATAAGTTAAGAAACTATTATACATAGGGGCTTTCAATTTCTTCAAATCTCAAAATTATTCTTGGTATCTCAGTATTTTTATAATGGAGATGATGGTTAATCTTCTTTGCCTTTGAAATGTGACATACCAAGACTGTGGCAGGGTACGGGGGAGGTTGCAGGGAACACTCCCAGCATCTTCCCTGAAGACTGAACAGGCCCCCCAGGGTGACCCAGGGATTCCACCATCCTGATCACACCGAGGCCCACTCAGGAGGCAGGTGGAAGTGGTACTGGCAGCGCTCTCGGACATTAGATGAACCACTCCTGGGCCTTGTGCTGATGGAAAGCCAGCAGGGCAGAGCAGTGGGGACTAGCCAGGCCTGAAGGAGATAGCCACAGATGTGGATCACTTACAGTCTCAAACAGACTGCCTAGGCCCAGACTAGGATACCATCTGACAGTACCAGGGACAGATCCAGAAAGAGAAGACAGTGGCAAACATTAGACTCTGCTGAGACAAATTCCCCCGTGGTCTTCTTCATTATTTGCATGATTTTTTCTACTTCATAGCTTTTTAAAAATATATATTTTATTGATTATGCTGTTACAGTTGTCCCAATTTTCCCCTTTGCCCCCGCCTTGACCCAGCACCCCCATTTCCTCCAGCAATTCCCCCACTTTAGTTCATGTTCATGGGTCATGCGTATAAGTTCTTTGGCTTCTCCATTTCCTATACTGTTCTTAACCTCCCCCATGTATTTTGTAACTAATTTGTACTTCTTAATCCCTGCACCTTTTCCGGCATTCTCCCCTTTCCCCCTCCCAGCTGATAACCCTCCAAATGATCTCTATATCTACGATTCTGTTCCTCTTCTGTTCATCATTTAGTTTGTTTTTTAGACTCAGTTGTTGGTAGTTGTGAATTTATTGCCATTTTAAAATTCAAGTTTTGATCTTTTTCTTAACATTTCCTGTATTAATGGCTTGTTGATGATGAACTGTTTTAGCCTTAGCTTATCTTGGAAACACTTTATCTGTCCTTAAATTCTAAATGATAGCTTTGCTGGATAGAGTAAACTAGGTTGTAGGTCCTTGCTTTTCATCACTTTGAATATTTCTTGTCAGTTCCTTCTAGCCTGCAGAGGTTCTTATGAGAAATCAGTTAACAGTCTTATGGGAATTCCTTTAGGTAAATACTGCTTTTCTCTTGCTACTTTTAAGGTTTTCTCTTTATCTAACCTTTGGCATTTCAGTTATGATGTGTCTCACTATGCTCCTCTTCAGGTCCATCTTGTATGGGACTTTCTGTGCTTCCTGGACTTGTATCTATTGCCTTCACCAAATTATGGAAGCTTTCTTTCATTATTTTCTGAAATAGGTATTCAATTTCTTGTTCTTCCTCTTCTCCTTCTGGTATCCCTATGGTTCAGATGTTGGTACATTTGAAGTTATCCCAGATGTTCCTTAGTCAGTCCTCAGTTTTTTTAATGCTTTTTTCTTCTTGGTGTTCTGATTGAATGCTTTTTGTCTTCCTTATGTTCCAAATTGTTGATTTGAATCTCAGCTTCATCCCCACCTCCCACCACTGTTGGTTCCTGTAGATTTTTCTTCATTTCACTTAAATAACTTTCACTTCTGCCTGGGTCTTTTTTATGCTGTGGAAGCACCTAATGAGTTCTTTGAGCATCTTGATAACCAGTGTTTTGAATTCTGATAGGTTATCTCCATTTTGTTTAGTTCTTTTTCTAGTGTTTTGCTCTGTTCTTTCATGTGGGCCATATTTCTGTCTCCTCAATTTGGCAGCCTCCCTGTGTTTGTTTCTGTGTACTAAGTAGAGTTGTTCTGACTCCCTGTCTTAGTAGTGTAGCCTATTGTAGAAAAGTGCACCTGACTGGATGAATGTAGCTTCTTTAAATCCTTGGTTATTGGACTTCCATATAGCTCAATTTTCTAACAAATTTGGGTGATATTAGTTTTGTAGTCTAGTTTAAATTTTGTTGTAGTTGTGGGAGCATGCAAAGCATGTTTACATGTGCCTCCATCTTGACTGGAAGTCTGTATAGCTTTCTAACACTTTCTATTTTTCTTCAAGTTTGTTCCTATTATTTCATGACTTTTTATTTTACTTTATTTCAAATCTCATATTTTACTCCTTCCTTGAGGAGGAAGGAGTAAAATATGAGATTTGAAATAAAGTATTTTGTCTTCTTTCTTCCTCTTGTTACTTTTAAGTTTTTCCCCCTTTATAAGACTTGTTTCTATTCTGCATTCTTACTATTTCTCCTCACTTTGCCTCTCAAAACCATTTTTCTTGCCATTAGTCATCTCACATTCTTTTTCCCTTTCTCATACTATCCTTATCCTCTCTCCACCTTTATTAATCTTTGCTCATTGGTTGTTGAATGATAGTTGTGGTTGCATTTCTTGAATTTTATTTCTAGATGTTCACTATTTTTGTATTTCAAATATCCAGTTTCACTCTTACCATCTCCCACTCCATCTTGCCATCCTTCTGTCCTTTCATTTTGTCATTTTAAATTTAATTTTTCTCTTAGTCTGGTTTTCATTCCTCGCTCTTATTGTTTCTTCTCCCTCACTTCTCTCAAAATCACTTTTCCTTCCTTTAGACATCTCAATTTTTTTCTGTCTTTATTCTTTCTTAATCTCTTCCAGCTGTATTAATCATTGCTCACTTGTCAAGATTGCTGTGGTAGATATTTTCCTTCAATTTTGTTCCTATTTTTTTCACTGCTTTCTTTCTTATTTTTAAGCCACATATTATACTCCTCATTTTTCTTACTCCATTTTGCCTTCTCCCCTCCCTTTTTTATTTAGGATGTAAGTTTCATTTTCTTTCTTTGCCTTGTTTCTATTCCCTATTCTTATTATTTCTCCTCTGTCTACCCTCTCAAAATCAGTTTTCTTTCTGTTAGTTATTTCATGTTCACTTTTCCTTTTGTTACAATAGTCCATCTCTTTCTACCTTTATTAATCTTTGCTTATTTGTTGTTGATCACATGGTTGTAGGGGCATTTGGTTTTGCAGGTGTGGCTTTTGTTTCTGGGGTTGTTTTGTTTTGTTCTGGCAGCACCTGAACAACAGCATAAAAGATATTGTGGGTGACAGGACTCTCAGTCAACCAGCAAGAGAGAAGAAACCACCAAAGAATGACTCTACAACAAGCAAATTACAACAAGAGAGCCCACATAAGCTGCATAAAGGGCATTCCAAAAACATCCAGCTCGGGAGCTCAAGGAGACTGCTACTGGGTCCCACAGGTCTCCTGCCACTGAGGCCACCTCTCAAAGACAGGGAGTCAAAGCAGATCAATCCAATACTCAGAAACAAACAAAAAGAGTCACGTAAAATGGGGAGACAGAGAAACAAACCCCAAACAAAAGGAAAGGAGAAATCCCCAGAAAGAGCGCTAAGTGAAATTGAAGCCAGCCATAATGGTTATAAGGTTGCTCAAGGAGCTCAGTGAGAACTACGAGGAACTCTATGGAAGCTACAAGGATCTTACTGGGAACTATATCAGCATGAAAAAGGACATAGAAACTATGAATAAGCACCAGGAGAAAATGAAAGATACAATATCTGAAATGTAGAATACACTAGAAGGAATTAAAATGGTTAGAGGAGGCAGAGAATCAAATCAGGAAGTTAGAGGACAAAGTAGGGAAAAAAACAAGACAGAACAACAAAATGAAAAAAGACTTGAAAGGAATGAAAATACTTTAAGGGAGATGCAGGACAAAATGAAACATAATAATATTTTTATCATAGGGATACCAAAAGGAAAAGAAAAGGAGCAAGGGATAGAAAACCTGCTGGAAAAAGTAATGAGAGAAAACTTCCTTAACTTGGTGATGGATAAAGTCACACAAGTCCAGGAAGTACAGAGGGTCTCGATCATGAGAAACCCAAAGAAGCCCACTCCAAGATACACCATAATTAAAACATCAAAATTTAAAGATGAAGAGATAATCTTAAATGCAAAAAGGGAGAAACATACAAGGGAGCTCTAATACAGCTATCAGCTGATTTCTCAACAGAAACACTGTATGCCAGAAAGGAATGGCACAAAATATTCGAAGTAATGAAAAGCAAAGGCCTGCAACCAAGACTACTCTACCCAGCAAAGCTGTCAATTAAAATTGAAGGTGAAATGAGGAGCTACCCAAACAAAAAAAGGCTAAAGTCTACATCTCCACCAAACAACATTGCAAAGGATGCTAAAGGGACTGATTTAAGATGATGAAAGAGAGAGGGGGGGACACAGGAACAAAGGAGAAAATGGCAATGATTAAGTATCAATAATAATATTAAATATAAATGGATTAAATGCTCTGATTAAAAGATATAGGGTAGCTGAATGGATAAGAAAACGTGACCCACACCTATAGGATACCCACCTTAGAACAAAAAATCTATACAGGCTGGAAGTGAAAGGATAGAAAAGTATTTCAAACAAACAAAAATAAAAATAAAAAATAAGTGGGGTAACAATACTTATAGCAGACAAAATAGACTTCAAAACAAAGATCATAACAAGATACAAAGAAGGTCACTACATTATATTTAAGGGAATAGTCCACAAAGAGGATACAATCCTCTTAAACATATGTACTTAACATAGGAATACCTAAATATATAAAGAAAATCCTGGAGGACTTCAAGACAGCAACACAGTCATTGTAGGAAATTTTACCATCATGCTGTCAACAATGGGTAGCTCTTCTAAACAAAAAATCAACAAGAATACTGTGACTTTGAACAACACTCTTGGTAAAATGGACTTCATTGATATATACAGAACTTTTCACCCCCAGAAAGCAAAATATACATTCTTTTCAATGCACATGGAACATTTTCAAATATAGACTACATGGTAGGACGCAAGACAAGGCTCGAAAAATTCAAAGATAATTGAAATCATATCAAACATCTTCTGGTATCACAGTGACTTGAGACTAGAAACCACCCTCAAGAAAAAAAAACTCAAAAATATTCAAATACATGGAAACTGAATAACATCTTATTAAATAAAGAATTGGTTAACAATGAGATCTAGGAAAAGATCAATAAGTATCTGAAAACAAATAAAAATGAACACACAACAACCTAAAAACTATGGGACACATCAAAGGCAGGCCATACTGACAGGGAAGTTCATAGCAATACAGGTCTGCCTAAAAAACATAGAAAACACTCAAATAAACAACCTAACCCTACATCTACAAGAACTAGAACAACAACAACAAACGAGCCCAGAGTGAGTAAAAAAAAAAGGAGATAATTAAGATCAGGGCAGAATTAAATGACATAGAAACTGAAAAAAATTAAAAACATCAATGAATCCAGGAGCTGGCTCTTTGATAAGATAAACAAAACTGATGAACCTTTAACCAGACTCATCAAGAAAAAAGGAAAGAGGACCCAAGTAAACAAAATTATAAAGAAGAGAAATTACAACTGATACCACAGAAATACAAAGGATTGTAAGAAACTACTATGAACAACTATATGCCAAGAAATTGGACAACCTGAGTGAAATGGACAAATTTCTAGAAACATACAATCTTCCAAAACTGAACCAAGAAGCAGCAGAAAGGATGAATAGACTGATAACTAGTGAAATTGAAGCAGTAATCAAAAAACTCCTGGCACACAAAAGCCCTGGACCAGGTGGCTTCTTGGAGAATTTTACAGAACATTTAAAGAAGAAATAACTCCTACCCTTCTCAAACTATTACAAAAATTCAAGAAGAGGAAAGACTCCCAAACTCTTTTTACGAGGCCAGTCTTATCCTAAGTATAAAACCAGGTAAAGACACAACAAAGAAAGAAAACTACAGGCCAATATTCCTGATGTACATAGATGCTAAAATCCTCAACAAAATAATGGCAATCCAAATCCAGCAATATATTAAAAAGATCATACACCATGATCCGTGGGATTCACCCCAGGGATGCAAGGATAGCACAATATTGCAAATCAATAAATGTAATACATCACATAAAAATATGGAGGACAAAAATCACATGATCATATCAGTAGATACTGGAAAAACATTTGATAAAATCCAACCCCATTTATAACAAAAACATTCAGCAAAATAGTTATAGAGGGAGCATACCTCAACATAATAAAGGCCATATATGAAAAGCTTATAGAAAACATCATATTCAACAAGCAAAAACTAAAAGCTTTCCCCTTAAAATCAGGAACAAAACAAGAGTGTATGCTTTCCTCTCTCTTATTCAACAGAGTACTGGAAGTTCTGGTCACAGTAATCCGACAAGAAAAAGAAATAAAAGGCATCCAGATTGGAAAGGATGAAGTAAAACTGTCATTATTCACAGATGACATGACAGTATATATAGAAAACCCCATAGTTTCCACAAAAAAACTACTCAACCTAATAAGTGAATCTGCAAAAATAGTGGGATACAAAGTCAATATTCAGAAATTGAGGGCATTTTTGTACACTAACAATGAACTATCAGAGAGAGAAATGAGGAAAAAATCCCATTTCTTACAGCAATAAGACAAATAAAGTACCTAGGATAAATTTAACCAAGATGGTAAAAGACCTATACTTGGAAAATTACAAAACACTGAAGAAAGAAATTAAGGAAGATGCAAATAAATGGAAGCATATAAGGTGTTCATGGCTTGGAAGCATTAAGATCATTAAAATGTCCATACTACCCAAAGCAATCTACATATTCCACACAATTCCTATCAAAATACCAATGGTATATTTCACAGATCTAGGACAAATATTTCAAAAATTTATATGGAATCACAAAAAGACCCCAAATAACCTCAGTATTCTTGAGAAAGAAGAACGAAGGAGGAGGGATCACCATACCTGACTGACATCAAACTATGTTACAAGGCCATGCTAATCAAAGGAGTCTGGTACTGGCATAAGAACAGACACATAGACCGATGGAACAGAACAGAGAGCTCAGAAATAAACCCATTTCTGTTTGGTCAATTAATATTTGACCAAGGGGCATGAGCATACAATGGAGTAAAAACAGCCTCTTCAGTAAATGGTGTTGGGAGACCTGGACAGCTACATGCAAAAAAATAAAACTACACCACCAACTTACACCATACACCAGAATAAACTCAAATGAATAAAAAAATAAATAAACATAAGCTGTAACACCATAAAAGTCCTAAAGCCAAAAATATGCAGGAAAATTTCAGATATCCTATGTAGCAATATTTCTGCCAATATGTCGCCTCAGGCAAGGGAAATAAAGGAAAAAATGAACAAATGGAACTACAACAAATTAAAAAGCTTCTGCATAGCTAAAGAAACCGTCATCAAAATGAAAAGGGAACCAACGATATGGGAGAACATATTTACCAGTGATACATCAGACAAGGGTTTGATCTCAAAATTTTATAAAGAAATCATATGACTCAACATCAGGAAGACAAACCATCCAATTAAAAAATGGGCAAAGGACCTGAACAGACACTTCTGTGAGAAGGACACACATGTGGCCCAGAGACGTATGAAAAATGCTCATCATCACTAGCCATCAGAGAGATGCAAATTAAAACCATGAGATACCACTTCACATCTGTCTGAATGTCCATAATTAATAAATCAACAAACAACAAATGCTGACAGGTTATGGAGAAAAGGGAACCTTAGTGCACTGTGGGTAGGAATGCAGACTGGTACAGCCACTGTGGAAAACACTATGGAATTTCCTCAGAAAACTAAAAATGGAATTGCTTTTTGACCCAGCCATTCCCCAGGCAGGAATATACCCTAAGAATCCCAAATCACCAATTCATAATAACAATGCACCCCTATGTTTACAGCAGTATTATTTACAATAGCCAAGTGCTGGAAACAGCCTAAGTGCCCGTCAGTAACTGAGTGGATCAAAAAACTGTGGTACATTTACACAGTGGAGTACACTATGCATGGACAGCAGTAAGGGGACTGAATGTTGGGGCGGCGGTGGGCAGAGGAGGGCAAGTGGGGAAATACTGAGACAACTGTAATAGAATAACAATAAAAATGTAAAAAACAAAAACAAAAACAAAAAAAGATGATCTCTTTTAAGAAAGTATATGACCCTGTTTAGAAAAAGAGAAATCCATAATAATCAATTAATACTAACATTTTGATTATGCATAGAACTTTGCTCTTTGTAAGTAAAACAAAACTATTAAACATCATGGTATAGATACCGTGGCAAAGAGAACCACAAACACATAACACAGTCCTATGGACAGGACAAATGTGACATAAAATATAAACCAAAATGCTCTTTTGAGCCATGTCTTTCTCTGATATACACCAGAGTTGACAAATACCCAAGTTTATTCACAATCTTCGTCTTGCTTCCAAAAAGCAAAATAAAATCTTTAAAATGGTATATTGCCATGCTTTCAAAAACTGCATGTTAAAACTGCAATCTATATATTAACAACTCACTGTTTTATAAGTGCTCTATTTACTAAGAAATGGTTTACATGCATTTTGGGGACCTGCAACCCCTCCTACGACAGCTTGTGAATTGCCATACTCCTAGCTCTAGGAATACATCTTGTTTCAACAATGCAGACCTGAAGAGGACAACTTGATATTCTGCCTCACTCTACCTTATTTCATTTTTTTCCCATTAAATGTTCTTCAGAAATGCTAACCACAAATATACACTTAAAAAGCATTAGTATTAACTAAGAAATATGCCTTAACAGGGGGAAAAAATTGCGTGAGGGTTATCAGCCATTAAGGACTTCTCTCAGGCTGATGAAGTCCCTGAAACCTGGAACCAGCCATGAACCAATCACATGAATCCAGGCAGATCCAGTTTACAAAGGCACCGTTTGGTTCTTAACACTTTCTCAGCAATGACAACTCTCTATATCCCCTCTCTGGAGTTAGTGAGTAAATTCTGGATGCAAATCAGATTAAAGAGAAATTGTATTTTTTTGCCTCAAGCAGAAGCAAATTCAGTGGGAAGTGAAAAGGCATTCCGACACACCAAGGTATTAGAACTTATCAAGCTTTTATTAAAATACCCTGGGTACCCGCCTCTGGTTGGAATTTGTTGTGTGGCCTTGGACTGGTAATGTAATTGATCTCAGTTTCTACACCTCTTATCCTACCGATAATAATCCTTCCTCACCTTGCTTACAGCATTATGGCATTGACTAAATGAAGTAATGCAGGCAAAACTTCACTGAAGGGTCAAAGGAATTGTGTTATTCAAACATAAGATGATTGTTCCTTATAGAACACAGGGTCTAGTTTCCATACTTACCCCTGAAAAGGAAGCAATGGAGTCACAGTAATTGAGGATGCTGTGATAATTTTGTATCACCTAGTTTAACACATATCTTTCATAGATAAAGAAATGGAGATTCAGAATGGTTAAATTCTTTATCTAAGATATAGTGGTATCACTGATGTCAAAATCCACATCATCTGATGCTTAGATTAATGCTTGCATTAGTTAGGTCATTTTAGCATCACATCCCAGAACACTGTATTGAAATTACAGTGTTGAGACACCAAAGAAAAAAGAGGTAAAAAGGGAGGTTTAAAAATTTATCAAAATAGAAGCACTATTGCATCAATTATTAGAGATGCAGCACAAAAGATCAGTTCAAAGAAAGGCTTCTCTATAAGTTGTAGCCAACAGACAACATATACATATTCCTTTCCTATAATAAAAATTTATTAATTCAGGCGATGAAAAGAGAGATCCCTACTGGATGGAAGGAAGGCGATCGTCACCTTCATAGTTCTGTAAGTCTCTGCTCAGACACTTATGGCCCTCCACACATACATAGGATTATAGGGAGGGATGAAGAACGGGGGAAGAGATTTACAGGTCAGCTATCCCAAGAGACTCTACCTCCTGTGTCTCTAGCAGTAAGTAAAACATAGAATTCTCTGATGTCTATTTGTAAAGAAAAAGACACCTAGAGAAATTTACAGAAAGAGTTTGTCTTATTGAAGACATTTTTTCCTTCGGTGGCTTCAGATCAATAATTTTTTAAAGTTATTTTTTTACTTTCTCTGTTCCCATCTTCTGTACAATGATGTGATTTTATACCTTAAAAAGTAGGAATTATGCCATGTGGTCTTTAATTATATTTGTCACAACAGTGCTAATAACACTCAGGCAAGAGATGTTCAAACAGTCCCATGCTGCCAATATAAGCACAGGAAATCATATGCTCTCTCAATTGATTTAGCCAGGAACAGAATGTAAAAGTATAAGTAAATCACACTGGGAGTTTTGAAGCCGAGATCTTGATTATCAATACATCCTAGAAAAAACAATTTTCACATCATCTATTAAAATATCATGTAAACTGTAGTGAAAATAAATATTGTACAGCCTACCTATGTCCAAACAACAAAAGCAAAGCATATTTTTGTAGATCTTTAAAGCATTCTTTAATATGTTGTATAACAAGCAAGACTAAAGTACAGTTGTGCACTGCATGATGACATTTCCATCAAGGATGGACCAATACATGATGGTGACCCTGTAAGATTAAGTGGAACTGAGAAATTAGCACACTGCATTACTGCTTTGCGAAGGTCTCAGTCTATTGCTGGTAAATGCTGTTGCCTAGAAAGGCCTGGGGCACTCACCTGGGCTCGGAAGCTTTCCACTGACACCCCCACTTTCCAAACCAGTGTTACAGCTGGAAATGACTTTTATGGTTCTTACTACAATTGCAAGATGCCCCTCAGAGGTAACCATTATGAAACTTGGAGGATGAAGTTTGTTACTTACAGGCCCTAGGCATAACAAGATGTGCCAGGAGGCAAAGAGGGAGGTCACCCATAGTGGTAGAGGGAGTGCCTGGGGCTTGGGATTCTATTTTTATTGGAGTTGAGGGTGGGTCCTAGGGTTTTGCAGGCTCACTCTTTATTGGTGAATTTAAAATATAAAGCAAGAAATTAAAGTACAAGAAAAGAAGAAAACAAGTGGCCCAATGGTCAGTTCCTAAAATTGACCAAAATCTCTAAAACAAAGGAGCCTCCTGAGGGGAAGGGCCTGGCTCCTTACCTAGTGTGGTGGCTACAATGTGTTTATTTGAGATAGTCTTCCTCAAATTGGATGCCTCCAGGATCAAAGCTTAAGTCAGGCACTCACATTACAAAAAGAAAAGCCAACTGTTGGGGCTTACGCTACAATTAATCCTGTGTTTGCGATGATGCTGGTATAAACGAACCTACTAAACTGCCAGTCCTATGACAGCATGGCAGGTACAATTACGGGAGCAGGCTATACTACCTTGGGTGGCGTAAGTGCACTCTGTGATGCTCACACAATGACCAAGTCCCCTAACAACACACTTCTCAGAGAGGAACCCCATCGTGAAGTGGAGCATGACTGTATTTCAGTTCATTTAAAGCACGTTATCACAAATTTAGCACTTGCATGTTAAACAAAGAAAGAGGTTAATGTCTTTGTTTACTTATACAAGATGTGACTTAATTCAAACAAATTGAAAAATGTATATTTTAATATCATCAGTGTTTTCAGATGGTTTCATTTCTAATATCTTTCTCAGTGACATCATTGTTACTTTGCCTTGCTAGTCATCTGCATACGCATCTCAGACATGATACCCTAGCATTAGCAGACAGTGCACAGGCTGGGAAAAGACAGATCTTTGTTAATTTATGGCCCCAACACACTTACTGTGTTACCAGAGGCATGTTAATCTCGGTGAGCCTCAGTTTCACACCTTTAACTAGGGACACACTACGAACGTTCAAGATGTGTTGTGAGAATGAAGTGGTAAAAGCAATGACCAGTATCTGACATAACCTAATTAGCAGGTACTCAGCAGTGGTTTACCTGAATACAATTAAGCTTGTCAGCCCAAGGAGTTAAAGCACAGAGAACTCATATTAAGAAAAAGATATGGTCAAACAGAATAGAGGAATGAACACAAATAATCAAGAGAGAAAATACTACTTACTAATGATACCAAAAAATTAAAATACAAACTTGCTAAAAATCAAAGATAAGCAAAATAAGCCAGTTTGGGTATAGTGGTTTTGACCATTGATTCAATAGATTTTCTCAATTCCAATGCACAGAAGTACAACTATGACAGAAAGTGGATGCAGACATAAGACTGCTGGCATTTGGTTAAGCCTTCTAAAAAAAATAAGAGCTACTATCTAATATTTGAAATTATTTTCTAAGCTTTTTCTTAAGTCTTATTCCTAAAATTTGCAAACTTTTATACTCATGGAAGATATCCCTGAATGCATAAATTACAATAACATGAAAGTGGAATAAATTATGTCCAACAAAGGAAGAATGCTACAGTGCATTTTTCTTTCCTCAACATGCATTTACTTACAGGTGCCACACTCTGTTTACAGGCTGGGTGTACAGTGGTGGGTAAGACAGAGAAGCTCTTGCTGTTATGGTACAGACTCTATTTTAATAGAGGAAAGACAGAGATTAAATGAATAAATATGCAAAATTATTTACTATAGGAATAACTGCTACGGAAATAATTCTGTGAAGGATAATGTGATTGAAAATTGGGAGAGAAAGTGGGCTAATACAGGTTGAATGATCCCATAAGGTGGTATTTGGGACTTGAATGATAAGACTGAACTAGACAGCTATGGGAACATCTGCAGAATATTCTATAATTATAGAAAATCATAGAAAAATGCAGAGAACAAAGTACAGTTGCATAAGCAGTCATTGTAACTAAAAAAATCATGATTATATAGAAGAAATGCATTGAAATGGCAATGGTAGTAGCATCAATATGAAGGAGATATGGGTGTTTTCCCTCTACTTGTACTTTTTAGTTTAAAATTATATTATTTTTATGCTTAAAATGGAAAAATGTAAATAGAATTAAACATGCCAGACTCAAGGTCATGTGTCTCATCTATCAATACTTGTCATTTCAGAGCACCTAGCACAGTATTTCAGATAAACATGCTTATTACATGTTGTTTTAATTGTAATGACTTTAATATACAAAGAAACAAATAATAATAAATGGACTTATCAACCATCCTTTTGTCATTATTAATCTTTGGCTAGCTGGTTTCTCTGCTCTTGCTACTCCTTTCAAATCTTCCCCACAACCATTTTCTAAGATACAAACAACAAATCCATCATAATTTTTATCCTGGACTCCTTAATTTTTTTATCAACATCACCTCTGGAAGTGGACATCTTGCAAGAAAGCAGTAAGGGGATTTTCAAAATGATCTCTCCCACTCATATGTCATTTCACATCCACCCCTCATTCCTCTCTTGCTCCTATAACCAAAAATAACGGAAATAAAAATGTAAGAGTTCTTTGAACATTCATATGCGTACATGGCATGTCTGTCAGAATAGCTGCACTTATAGGTTACAGGCTGTCTAATGTCTGTTCAAAAAATGTAATTAGTTTCTAGGGGTCCAAAGTCAAATACATTGTCTTAGAAAATAGTATTAGAGCAAGCCACAAAGCTCTCTACTTGGTAATTTAAATGACTGACCGCTCAATTTATGGGCATTCCCAGCAATAAAATTCAGCCTGAACTTAATAATAGCACATTTTATGTGACAACGATGACAATTACAATCTATAGTTACTGCAGTCGCCCTTTGGTCTAGGGGGAAAAAAATGACAGTATTAATTATACACACTTGCCATTTATCAGACTTAACTTGGCAGGCGATTGAGCTCAGGACCATCTCCAACTTGACTTCTACATTTACCATTTTCTAATCCACTGAAACGAAAATAATTAGAATGGAGAAAAATGTGTGGCTCCTTCTTCTACTGCCTTTATATCTGATCTCATGTACAGTATAGTTGCTGAATCACATTAAATTTTTACCACTTGGTTTAAAAGCCTGCCACTGTTTGCTTTCTAAACTCCATAGCAAAGGGAATAATATTTCCTGGTGTGTTAGAGCATGAGATTTTGGCTGCATGCAACTTTTACTTTTGTGTTTTTTTATCTTATTTTTATATTTGGACTATTTGGGGATCTGAGGACCTTGTTATCATTCCTGGTTGTTCATATTATTGATATATTAAGATCTAAAATTATTTGAAAACATAAAAAACTATCTTAAGGGTTTTTAAAGTTCATAAAAGGACACAAAAATGGGTCTCAAATAGTCTTCTTTTCAGTCAATTATTTGTTATCATTCTTATTCAATGTACCTGCCTCATTCAATATTTACTTTGAGGGGCAGGGCAAGGGTTCTCTGTGCTCTGCATATCCACAGTAGTCATCTAAGATTTAAGAGAGTTATAAAATTGTGCTTATTTGCTTCTGTGTTCACAGCTCTATACCTCTTCTTAGAAAGCTTGGAGAATTCTAATTTACTAACTTCCTATTTTGGTTTAACTCTCATTCCCTCATGAGTCATTACAAAACCTTGAGAAATATTGTCCCTGTTTTTAAAATAAAGATATTTTGAAGTTTAGAAGCTTAAGTTTAAATGACATGTAAAATTAGAAATTCTGAGATAAGCCTCCAAAACAAGGTGTGGTTAGAAGTATCTTGAAGGTATAAATAACTGTATCAACTTCGGCTGGTCTTTCCTGGTTCTGTCATTGTTTGCCCAAAGCACTTGTCAAGAAGATCCCTTATTTAACAGCCTCGATCCAGGGAACATCAGATAGGTTGAAACACAACTGAACAGATAGAAGTCACAAGAGATTTTCCAGTATGTCAAATCAAATGCTGAAAAACAGATTGTAAAGAAGAATCAAGAAAGCTGGAACTAGCACTAACTCTGCAGATACTACTCACAAGATTTTTGGAAAGCTACTTAACTTCTTGTGTCTCGATTTCAAATCATCTGTAAAAATGATGGGACTGAGTTATATATCCTATAAAGTCCCTTCATCTCTAGAGTTCTCCATGATTATAAAATCTGGAGTGGCTGTCCAGACAGGGCGTGCATCCTAGGAAATATTAGCCATATTTGCACCAGAGCCCTATGGCTACATTACAGTTGCCAGCACAGTGCTCCTCATGTGAGATGTAGAGACCAGACCTTAAATCCTTAACAGTAGGAAAACTGCCACGGGAGATAAAGAAATGATCTTAAACCATCCCCACATTCTAGAGGTAAAACTGAATCTCTTTTGAGGACTGGCTCTGCCATTTTTCAAGAAAGGACCAATCATGTGAATGTTTTTGGTTACGCATATGCAAGTAAGTCTTTACCCAATTTTTTGAAGGACATATAAACCAGTGAAGTAGGCGACTACAGATAAATTCTGTCTAGTAATCTGAATTGTACACAGGCAGATATTCTGCTTTTGATGAGTATAGATTTAGATAGAATTGTCCCTGAATATATTGCTTGCTCCTCAGAATAACACATGCCTTTTGTGACTAGATTGGACTAGATTGACTCGCAAACATGTGTGAGCTCAGACAGAGACAAGGAGACTTCAAGGCTTCTTTTTCTCCTTAGTTCACATCACAGCACAAGCAAAAGGTCAAGTTAATGTACTATGTTTCTCAACTTTTAGGTGAAGAGCAAAGTCTTTGGTAAAGTCCTATTGTTTTTGCCTAGAACTCGGAGAACAGAATCTAGTACTCCCAACATCCCTACAATACACATACTAACGTCCCCCCAAAGATATCCACATTCGAATCCCTGAAACCTGTGATTGTGTCACAGGGCAAAAGACAGTTTGCAGATAAGGTTTCATATCTCTTACGTAGGGGACATCATCCTGGCTCTGAGGTCAGAGATAACAGGTTTTGGGAATGAAAATGAGAGACATCAGAATTACAGGCTCCAATCCAGGGGGACATGGAGCAACCCTAAAACAGAGCCTCAGGCCAGAGTCTAAGTGCTGATGTTCTTTACTGGACCCTCCCAGCTCCAAAGATTGCAGTAAAGTTTTATAAAACACTAGGAGGAAATGAAACAAACAAATTTCATAAATACACTGTGGGGAAAGGGTAAAATATTTCTAAGTGATTCTGGAAATATCCAGAAAATAGTTCATAAAATGCCTTAGTTTATATGGAGATAATGGCGACTTCAGTATATGTCAGAAATATTTCGGAGTCTATCTGGAAATACGTTTATTTCTTTTTATTTAGGGCCTAGTTTGTAAATGTTATGTATCCTTGTTTATGAGTTATATCTAATATAAGCTTAATTTTCTGAGATGTTACAAGTTCTAGCCTAGGACCACCAGCATAGACTTACTATTTTAAAACACTATGAAATTTATTTGGAAGAAAGGAAGAACAATTATTAAGTCATAAAATAGGGCCTAAAGACATTTAGAAAAAAATTCTTAAGTGAATTATGCAGGGAAACCCCACAAATGGAATTTATAAAAAATTGTGTATTTACTTTTACATGTTTAAACTCCAGTCATCTTCAAAGAACTCTCCATTTGATGTAATACACCTGTCAAGATGTTTTTTCCACTGCTCTAAACAGTTTTGAGCTCATTGAATTTGAGGCCCTTTAGTGCTTCTGCTGTTTTCTGTTTCACCTCTTCCACATTGGCAGAACATTTCCCTTTGAGGACTTTTTTCATCCAGGGAAACAAAAAAAAAAAAAAAGTTGTTCTGGGAAAGATCAGATGAATAGGGAAGGTGGGGCATGGGGGTTGTGCACTTTTTCTCAAAACTGCTGAATACTCATAAATCACACATCATGAAATGGGCAAATGCATAGAGTCTTCCCAAAAAATTCACTGAAGCTGAATGCAGCCTCTCACAAGAACACCAGCTGGTACACTGATACAGGTGGATTCCTAGAACATTCACCTACTGGGGGAAGCCTGTACAATAAGGGGCCCACCCTCCAGAAGCTCATTTTGTTTTTTTCTGGGGGGAGCGTTCCTCTATCATATGTATTATTATTAGGTTTTTAATATTTTTCTGTATAATTTTATCATGAATGTGTTCACAAAATATTCTGGATTATAAACAGAGTCTTTAACTTAATGCCTCACAGTAAATAATAAATGTGTCCTCCCCAATTCCTCCTAGTCCTCAATGCTAGGGCAATATTGTGAGAGCCAGGTCAATTTTCCTACATGGGTAATATGGATACCAAGAAAGAAGATACCAACTAAAAATGGCTCCCGGTGGCTAACTGGGCTACATTTTTAAAAACAGAGCCCAGCAGTCATTTCTACACAGTGGTCTCTCACACTAACTGCATTTCAGGGAGAAGCTTGCACAGAACTACCTGCCTGCACTGAGCTTCCTTCTTGCACTGTGTTTTTGCCACCTGAGGCTGCCCTATAAAGGAGTTCCTGGAATCCAATTTCAGCCAATAGGACTGAGGATTTCCTAATACAGTTGGAGCTGCACAGCTAAATCCCCATCAATTTCTTCATCAATCAATCAGAGCAGCTCCATTCTGACCAATCAGGACAGTGCCATTTGGAACAATCAAACTGCAAGGATTTGGAATCCTCATTTGCATGAGGACAAATCAATCAGGGACCAGGGGCAGGGACCTCTGCCTATACAGGTCAGCTCCAGGGAGGGCACTTTCCCTTTCCATTCAGAACTGTGGACCGCATTTCCCTGGCTGAGCTGAACCACCAGAATATGTTGTGGTGGAGCAACTAGCACAGGCCAGAGCAGACTGGCATGGAATGGAGCAGACCAGAATGCGGGACAGAGCAGTGCAGTCCAAAGCAGACCAGCAAGGAGCAGAGCAGAGCTGTGCAGCCATAGAGGCGCCTGGCCCCAGGGCTGTTCCACAGCAATGCTGTATCACAATTGAGCTGTTTTGAACCAAATAAAGTTTGCTTCTTCACCTCACCCCAAATTGGGAGATCCTGGTGCCAAATTGACAGTAGCTAGACACTCCACAGACGATAGGTGAGAAAAAATGTTTCTGTACTTACAAACGGGAAAGGAGGCAGCTTTTCACTTCCTTTCCAGAATGGCCTTCTTGGAAACAAAGTGAGCCCGATAATTTATTCCAGCCCTTTGAAATGTAAATAAATCTCTCCAGGAGCCAAAACTCCCGGTGTCTCAGCTTTTGTGACCTAAAATATCTCTAAGTTCTGGGGTTTCATTCCCCTGGATATATGAATACCTGGGAGATAGCCCGCAGACTGCCCAGTACCCTACGGCTCACCTCAGGGGCCTGTTTCAGGCTGTCACCGGTTAGCCCTTGGGAAGATACACAAAAGTTCTATTACTCTTTGACATTAGAGCAATTTACTAGACTAATGGCTACAGATCTAATTCCTATGGCATGTGAAGAATGAGACAATTCTGACGGCAATAAAAAGCAGACATTCCCTATCTTTATATAAATGGTTTGACTTACTTTTTTTTTTAACTTTACAATATGAAAGCAATACATATCCAGAAGAAACCAGTGTTTCAAATTTTGAATTTTGATCCTGGCCCAGACCAGTAATATGTAGTATGACACTCTCCCGTGATTCTGGGCAGCAGCAGTGAACCGCAGCAGCTCCCAGTCAGCCATGTGATCAAGAGAGCAAACAACCAATAGCCTACAGTGTACTTTGTTGCATCTTTTGGATATTGTGTTTTTTGTTTTTGTATCCCACCATGGCTACAAAATGCCCACCTGTGTCTCTTGCTTCTAATGAGAAGAGGAAGACAAATACTCTTGAGATGAAATGCAAGATAATTGCCCAACTGAAGGCTAATGTAAGTGCTCTGAGCACATTTAAGGTAGACTAGGCTAATCTACAATGTTCAGTAGGTTGGGTGTTTTAAATGCATTTCACCTTACAATATTTTCAGCATACAGTGGGTTTATTGGGATGTAACCCCATCATAAACTGAAGAGTATCTGTATTACATGAACATCCACATCTGGGAAGGCTAGTGTGTTTTGCAAGAGCACTGAGAAATATGGCCGAATTTTATTTCCTCATCACTTATTACCCTTCATCTGCATCAGAATCACCTGGAAGATGGTTAAAATTCAGATTGCTGGTTCCCCTACTTCAAAAATTTCTGATTTAGTCATTTAGAGTTAGAGCTTGAAAACTTAGATTTCTAACAATTTCCTAGGTTATGCTAATGCTGCTGATCACAGACCACACTTTGAAAACTACTGAGTTATTTGAATCATAAGTGGCTTCAGATTTATGGAGCCTAGAACTTATAAAAACTTAAGGGCCATAATTTTTTATAAATGCAAGATTAGATATGGTCTGGAATGGGCATTAAATTCATTACTTCACAGTACATTAATCTGACAGTGATCGAATATGATAGAAAGTTAACAGTTCTCTAATTTATATCAACTGTTTAGATACACCTGGGATTTATTTTGGCATCATAATTGTAAAATAATCACATGCATGGAATAACCACTTATTGAGCTGGAGAATTTTGTTTTAATGACTAATGAAGATCTTCTTTCCCTTCACTGAACTAATGGCAGACAGACTTTTATCTGTAGTCAATAGAATTTACCTGACTCTGCAGTGCCTAAAAATACTTACACACTATTGGCTAGAAAATTGTTACCATGGTATAAAAGAACTTGAGGAGCCAGTGGCTCACATGAGGGCATTTGAACCTCATTCCTAGTATCAGGTTGCCCGAGGTATTACCCTTGTATAAAGCTTTATTTCTTTTCACTATACCCAGGCTCAAGTCCTATTTTAGAAAAACATTATTAATCACAGTGTTTGAGTTTGCAATTTACCAGTATGAGCCTCAAACATAACTCCATTTCCTGAAATTGAAGGATGAAAAGAAAATGTATATTCAATTTTGTCCCATAACAATCTCCTGTATACAAGAAAAGAGAAATTGTGTCATAAGTCATTTATGTTTTTATTATTATAGAGGTCAGTTCAAACTGAAAGAAAAGGTATTTAAATATGCAGTGGTTTTCATATCATTTTACAAAGAATATTTAACATGCCATATCTTCTAACACATCCCACAAATTCCACCAAAGACTCCTGTGGTACTTGAGGATGAGTCACCTCAAATGTATCTCTGAAGATTATTTTGAGCTAAAGGCAACCAAGACGCTGTAAGCTCAAGAGAAACTTCAGCACCCCCACCTCCTAACTACCTAGAGAAATTTGAATTAGGGAACTTATTCATAATAAGACAACAGAGATAACTTTTTGATATATCTATACGGCAGGGCAAACTACTAGTAACTAAATATCTGCAATGACCCTCCGATGCCCCAAAGGTACCTTACTTCCTCAGCTCAGAATGTCCTATGTACTTCATTTTCCCTTTTTGTCTCTGATTCTCTCCTGTAAATATGTGGGGTTTCCTGTGCACACAAAATTAAATTTGAATTTCTCTTGACAATCTGTTTCATGTGGCTTTGATTATTCAACAAACCAGAGGAACCAAAGAAGGGAAGAGGAAATGTCTCCCTTTCCTCACACTTCAAAATGTCTTTTTTATCTCTGTAAAAATATCTCCTGAGGAAGCTGCTTTTCTCTTGCCCCGGTCTCAAAAAAAAAAAAAAAAAAAAAATGTTTCACCAACAACAAGCTAACCTCACTTCTTCAGACATTTCCTGCCAACCCCCCTGATTTCACTGAGGGCCCTTGGGTTTGGAGAATAAAAGCAGCTCAGATGGTTTTGAAAAGTAGAACTGGGAGCTGACTTTTAAGTGTCTAAATTAGATGAGCCAGATGCACCCTACCCTCTACACTGAACAAAGAGGAAAAAACATAAGCGTTTCATGAAACTTCAAAGGTCTGCCACTGTCTCGCAAGTTACAGGTTTTCCCACTGCAGGATAAAAGCCACATGTATCCAGTTATGGCAGAGTTCTAGAACAATCAATTTATTGAACATCTTGACCCAACTTTGAAGTGCAATATAGCTTGAGAATCTTAGCACAAATCTTTAATGCAGGTTTCTTATCCGCCTACAAATTGTCTTTGGCTGTAATATGGAGCAAAAAGGGAAGGGATCAGGGTTAGTAATTATCCCACTGGTTTGAGCTACACAGATGTCCCAGATTTTAATTCAAATCAGAGATGAGTTACTTTTTTTTTATCTGATCATCCTGCTCATGAAAACTAAGATAGATACACCCTGGTGGTCATTTTCAACACTGCCTGCTAAGATTACGTGGTTTTAGAAGTCCTTTTGTAGCAGAAATTGCAGGGACCGGCAGTCACCGCAAATACTCGGAATGCAAGCTTCCGCACCAGACTCACGCCTCCTTAGAGGCTGGTGTTGTATTTTAATCATCTGTTTAAAGGGCCTAGAAGTACTTGGCACAGATGTGGTGGTCAGTAATTATTTAAAGCATGAATAAGTAGTTACATGAAATATTGAATAAATTAGAATGAAAAAAATAACCTATGTATATAATATAAAATTGAAGCATTTCAGGAATTGCATTTTTCAATACGGCTTCAAATATAAGATCCAGAACACTGGAAGATAGGATAAGTTCTCTAGTCTCTGATTTTTATTATTTTTATCATCAATGTCAGGCCCCTTTAATTGTAGTCTAGGCCCAGGAAAAAGAAAAGGGAAGTATGAATTCATATGCCACTGGAATGTAACAAAAACAACTTCTTTTTTAGTCCTTGGAAGCATTCCTTAAGCCCAGACATCTCTGTGGAATCATCTTAAAGTAGGTGTGCAGTACACTTTTTACCTATCTTGAACCCAAAAATACCCTGTAAATGTCCTTGTTGGGATTGTCAAATTCACTCCCCCAGAAGAAAAATTAGATGTCCGTGTGCTTGCGCACATACACACACACATCAGAGGGAAAGGGATAAACTTTAAAGGGAAATGGAACAGCAAGAGCCCAGAAAATGGGATTTTGAAAACTAGGAAATGTTCAAAGATTCAGAAGGAAAGTTGCCATTATTATAAATTTTACTTTAAAGATAATAAAAATATTTTAATCTATAGGGTTTATAATTCAATATTATTAAAAAATAAACAGAGGTATATAGTTGGATACCCATAAAAAATGCAGTATCAGTGTTCTCTAGAGTAGTCTGTGATTAAAAACAACTCTGGACTTGTGTTTCTAAGATTGTTATGAAAGTCAAAAACATTAAGAAGTATTCTGTTGCTCTGACACCAACTAATTTTCTTAGTTGATACATCTGAGATCTATTTATTTATTTTGCTGCTTACTGCTATGTATATTTGAATAAAATAACTCCGAATATTTACAGAGATAAGCAATTGAGATTTGTCTCATGTTTTACTCTTTACTAAATATACTGAGGTATTAATAAAATATTAGACTATTAGCTGGTACAAAGGAATGTAATTGACATTTACTGAGGATTTGATGGCTATCGAGCCCAGAGGGTGTGTCTCACTTTGTGTCATGGTGTGTGCCCATGACATTCTGGAGCTTTGGCATACAGGAAGAGTAGGTGGCCACCTAATCAGTATGTCAGTCTTCCACAGGGGAAATGAACAGGGCTTGGGCTTCCTCTCTTACTTAAAAGAAAATTTAAGCCTTGGCTGGTGTGGCTCAGTGGATTGAATACCAGCCTGTGAGCCAAAGGGTCACCAGTTCAATTCCTAGTCAGGGCACACGCCTGGGTTGTGGACCAGGTCCCAGTAGGGGTGCCGAAGAGGCCACCACACATGGATGTTTTCTCCCTCTTTCTCCCTCCTTTCCCCTCTCTAAAAATAAATAAATAAAATCTTTTTAAAAAAGAAAAAAAAATTTAAGCATTATTTGTAGTCATTTGCACACTTTGATATAATATGCATGTAGCATTTTAATAGAATTTAATGTTTGTTTTTAAAGCATTTTAATTTTTTTAATATCTTAAGTTATATTACAAAGTATGTATTTTGGGAGAATCATAATTAAAAGTTTAAGGCACAATCATGACCAAAATATTTTTCTGGTATGGGAACATAACGGGGTACAGAGTGTAACCCCCACAATTATTGACTGGGGGGAGGGAAGAGTGGATGTTACGGCATTTGAGATACACTGCATAGCAATGGCAAGATTATAGCTGTGCCTTCCTGCCTCTCAGAACCTTCAGGGACGCGTGACATGGAGGGGGTGGGAGGGGGTGCTCACACAGTGCCTGTGTGAGAGACAAGGGGCAAATGCCCACCCCGGATGCCCCTGTGTCACTGGGAACTCCTGCCCTGACTCAAGATGACAACAGAAAGAAGGTAAAAGATACTGGGGAACTGGCAAAAATGGAAGACATTAACACACCATAGGAAGGGCTGGATACAAAGTCACACGGGAAGTTGCAGCTGAGGATTTAAATTAGGGGAGGCTAAAAGCGAGGAGAAAGCAGTGAGGTTTGGGAGTGAAAGAGCAGGTCTGTGGGGAGGTCTGAAAGTCAGGGAGAGAGCCCCGAGGCAGCAGAGCTGATGGAGCTGCAGGGGACCTGCCTGGCCACCCAGATTCAAGAGGGATGCTTGGAGCTGAACTATGACGGGGAACACAGAGCTGCGGACTTCCACTTTTCTGAAAGACCATACCTCTGAGTGGCGAATTCTGAAACTGGCCTGGTTTGGCAAAGGGAGGCAGCATTATGTGTTTGGGGGTGTTTTAAAAGGAAGTGGGACTTATCGGCAGAAATCTGCCCTTATTCCAAATCTGTATTACCTTTAAATAAACAACCCTTTTTCTTTTTCACCAAACTCTTGCATTGGAGTCATGCTTCTTGGCGGTGGGCAGTCAAACCCCACAGCTGTTCCAGAACAGCATTGGTGGGCTTCTGTAACAAGAAGAGTACCGGATACAAATTGAAGAAAAAAGTACAAGAGGAAATGCCCAATTTTTTTTTTTTTTCTAAACCCATGTAGCTTTCTAAGGGGAGTAGGCCTTAGTACCAGAAAGGTTTTCTACTTGCTGAACACAGGGTTGAAGAGAAGCATTTGGAAAAAGGAGCTAGCGAGGAGCTGAACTGTCCTCTACAACGAGAGAGAAAGAGGAATTTCCAAGGCCCAGAGAGAAGCCAAGAGGCAAATACTGAAGCCCAGGGTGCTGGGACACCATGCTACCACATGGGCTACCTTATCTCCTCTGCCTCCCTGCCTACCTCACACATAACAGGAGGAGGCAAAAAAGACTTTGAAAAGAAAAGGTTAAGCAGGGATGCCAAGCCATTTTCTGTGTGATGTATGGCATAAGCCTTCTCCTCCTTTTCCTTCTCATCAGGAATTCTAAACTGCTCACTTAAGGTTCCTAATTTATTGGTTTCTCCTGTGGTATCTCAGAGAGAGGAGATAGTCAATGACTTTTAAGTTTTATGGTGTTACGGGGAAACCCTTATTTGACTTTTATTAAAAGAAACTGGTTGTGAAAGACTGAGATATGAACACATGCAAATAGGCTAAGCCTTGACATGCATTTAATTGAGTATTGTGAAGATATACTAATATACTCAAATGTACACAAACCAAATATCTTGAAAAGACCAATGCAAACTGAGAAGCTTCATAATTTACGTCACATTTAAAAGAAGTTCAATTATATGCACACGAATAGCAGGAGAAATTTCATTCCAAGGTCTGGGCAATGTCAAGCTAATCTGTGAGAACTGGCCAATATTTTGGTGGTTTTCAACATGTTAAAATACAATGTTTCAATTTTGTGTCTCTATTTTAAAACCACTCTTGAGACAGTTGAATTGCTTTTTCAAATGCAATTCAGTGGTTTTACAGAGCCCCTCAAACACGGATTTTCAAAACCCAGAATTTGAAGACAACTTTGGCGGGCGAGAGGGAGCAGAGTGGGGCAGCACAGGACGTGTGTCCTCCCTCGCTCGTGGATTTGTAGAACCGACAAGTCTAATGATCACAAATGTGGTTCTGAGGACAGAAGGCTTTGGTTCAAGTCTCAGTTCTGTTTCTAATTAGACATGTGATCTTGGGCAAGTTTCTCAGCTTCCCCATGCTGTAGTTTCCTCATCTATAGAAAGGGGTTTAAAATAAGACTTATTTCATAGGGTTGTTGTATGATTCGATGAATTAACATATAGTGAACACTTAGAATAGAGCCTGGCACAGTTTAAGTACTGTAAGTACAGTATTTCATTGATTAAATAGTCACGGTCACTAGCTTCAGGTTCTATAGAGACACTATTTCTCTTTTCCCTTCTCCCTGGCCTAGAACTCCAGTCTGCAGGATGAACTCTTGGTGAACTCAGTCCCACAGAAAGACAGCAGTTACAGGGACTCATCAGTCTCAGTCTTATGTAATTTACATTAACTAGTTCTTTAGGGAATAAAACTGTCCAATGTTAAAAGACAAAAGAAAGAGCAGTTTATTTCACAAAGCTCCAGAGTCAACTCACCCTACTGGGGAATTAGTATTAGAAGTATAGACTATGAACATTAGAGTATCCCTCTGATTTCACATATATGATATGTCCTCAAATCATATATTCACTGCCCATTGGCCGTAGGCTGTTGTTCATGCAGAATGTGTTATTTGGGGTGAGCGTGTGACCCCATACTGACCAAGCACAGTGATACACTCAGAATTGGGTATATGACACAAAGCTTTTCAAACAGGTTCCTCTCTGGGGCTTTACAGGCACACTTTCCATAAATCTCCCCAATTATCTCTGGCTTGCCTTCCTCCATCTTAACTATGGGTGGAAGGACTTGAAACAGCCAACAATCATCTTTTCCAACAAACTAGAAAAACTTTCTTCAGAATGAAATTAGTGCACAGACGAATGCATTGTGAAAACATGGTGGGGGGAAGGTACGGGAGAGAGGGAACTGACATTGCTTGAGCCCCTGGACTCATCCATATCTGAAGATAGAAGAACCCCTGAATTTTTCAGGTACAATACATCCCAGTTTTTAAAGAGACAACTTTGAGTTGTGTTTCTGCAGCATGCAACTAAGAATCTGTCTAAGATAGATGCCCATCTGGAAAACCCTAATGTGGTCAACAATTTAACTAATGAATAAATGATTGCTGCCTGTTATGCTTCAATACCATAACAGTTCTCTAATGGATCATTACCTCCACATGCCTTCCCCTGGCTGGCTCGAAAAGATGGCTAGGGAGAAAAATCCTTGGAAGAATCCTCTTTGTTCTTTCCCTGATCCTCACCTGCTCCCACATTACTGTGATGACAGACCCTCAATGCTCTCAGCACCACCAAGAGGACTGGAGCCCTGCCGCCCCACTGCTGCTTGTGCTTCCGTGTCCAGAACAAGGCTGCTCCACAGTAAACTCTACCCTTGATGGGAGCTGGGTGCGGGGTATATACAGCCTATAAGGATCTGGCGTGCTGGGAGTCTGGGAAGGTGAAGGTGTCTCACTAGGCATCCCTACGCTCTTGGCTGACCTGCTCTCACCACCATTAGCCAACACTCCACCCACTTTCTCTTAGGAAGCCCACCAGCTCTCCTTTTTCCCTCCTTACAGCCAAGTATTTGTTTCTTCCTTTGATGGTTTACTATGGAATAGCTGTGAGAAGCCTGGGCCTCAAGCTTCAAGTCCCAGGTAGAGTTGAGACTCTTTTCTCGTCTATTATTTCTCTTCTACCCAATGCCAGATCATAAAATTTAGCCCTTTCATTTTTCTCAAGAGATCATTACCCTCTTTTCTGGTCCATACATTTAGATCCTAATCAGTTGCATGCAAAAATTATATCAACCTATTTTCTTTAGAGATTTTTCTTATATATTACTAGAAATATCTACTGTATCCAGCAATTAGTGATATAAAGAAATCTAAAGTATATAAATGATTTCTGTTTTCAATTCATGGTATAACTTTTAAAAATGAAAACAGAAAACAATTACTAAATTACAAGCCATGAGTTGTAAGAACAATTAGATTTTATGTAAGAACATGTTTAATCTACACTAGTTCCTTAAATTTTAAGATGACTATCTCCAGATCTTTAATATCCCCAAATTCTCATACATTTTTATGGCAGGAGCAGTAGGTAGTATGACTGATTACTTTACTCACCAAATGGCTGAGAACATTGACCTCACAGCATGCAACTCAAAGGTGATCTTGTCAAGGTGTAAATTCTCCATGTTATGCAGAATTAGAATACCTCCAGTTGTTGTAATGGTTAATTTTAAGTGTCAGTTTGAAGAGGATAATTTTGGATGAGATTAACATTTGAATCAGTGAATTCGAGTAAGCAGGCCAGTCTCCACAATGCAAGTGAGCTTCATAAAATCAGTTGAAGGTTTCAATAGAACAAAAAGACCGGCTTCCTCAAGCGAGAGAGGATTCTTCAGCAGACTGCCTTTGAACTCTGTCTACACCACTAGCTTTCCTAGGTATCTCCACTTGCCTGCCTTCAGATGCCATGTGCACCAGTGGCAATTTTGGGTCTCCAGGTTGACGGCCTTCAGACTGGAATGCGACCATCAGCTCTCCTGGGTTTTCTCCTGCCAGCCCACACTATAAATTTATGCTTGCCAGCTTCCATAATCATGTAAGCCAATTTCTTGGCTTACATAATAAATCTTTCTATATGTTTTAGTCAGTTTGGGCTTTTATGACAAAAATACTACAGACTAGGCAGCTTGAACAACAGAAATTTATTTCTCACAGTTCTGGAGACTTAGAAGTCCAAGATGAAGATACTGGCAGATTGGGTTCCTGGAGAAGGCCCACTTCCTAGTTTGCAGGTGGTCACTTTCTTGCCACATGCTCACATGTTGAACAGAGAGAATGAACTATGATCTCTTTTTCTTCTTATAAGGGCACTAATCCCATAATGAAGCCCCGACTCTCATGAGCTCATCTAAACCTTATTACCTCCCAAAGGCCCATCATGCAAATATTATCACATTGGAGAACAGGGCTTCAACATATGAATTGGGGGGGCACAAGCATTCAATCTAGAGCTATACACACAAACGCACTATCAGTTCTGTTACTCCAAACTGTCAAATCGTAAGTTTAATTTTGCGCATGCTGTGGGTTTGCAGTTGTTAGAGAGATTAAAGGTAACCAAGCTTCAGCAAAGACATAAAGAGAGAAATTAATATGACATCTTTTAAATTAAACATGTATCAAGCACCTATTCATTATGAAGCACCAAGCTAAATTCTGGGAATACACACATAAATAAAACACATTCATTTTTTGTACATAATTATATATTTTTCCTTTTAAATATATTTTATTGATTATGCTATTACAGTTGTCCCAATGGTTTCCACTTTGCTCCCCTCCACTTGGTACCCCCATTCCTTCCATCAATCCCCTCTTAGTTCATGTCCATAGGTCATGCATATAAGTTCTTTGGCTATTCCATTTCCTGTATTGTTTTAACATCTCCCTGTTTTGTACCTAACAGTTTGTGCTTCTTAATCCCTGCAACTTTCTCTCCATTTTCCCTTTTCCCTCTCCCAAGTGATAACCCTGCACATGATCTCCATATTTATGATTCTGTTCCTCTTCTGCTTGTTTTCCTAGTTTGTTATTTGGATTCAATTATTGATAGTTGTGAATATATTGTCATTTTAATATACATCATTTTGATCTGTTCTTATATAATTCCCTTTAGAATTTCATATAATAAGGGCTTGGTGATGATGAACTCCTTTGGCTTTACCTTGTCTGGGAAGCACTTTATCTGCCCTTCCATTCTAAATGATAGCTTTGCTGGGTAGATGTAGGCCCTTGCCTTTCATGACTTTGAATACTTCCTTCCAGCCCCTTCCTGCCTTCAAGGGTTTTTTGTTGGGTTTTTGTTTTTTTGTGGTTTTTTTGTTTTGTTTTGTTTTGTTTTGTTTTTTTTGAGAAATCAGCTGATAGTTTTGTGGGAATTCCTTTTTAGGTAACTGTCTCTCCTTTTCTCTTGCTGCTTGCTCCTTTTCTTTATCCTGAACCTTTGGCATTTTAATTATGGTGTGTCTCGGAGTGGGCCTCTTTGCATACATCTTCCTTGGGGCTCTCTGTGCTTCCTGGACTTATGTGTCTATTTCCTTCACGAAATTAGGGAAGTTTTCTTTCATTACTTTTTCAAATAAGTTTTCAACTTCTTGCTCCTCTTCTTCTCCTTGTGGCACCCCTATGACTCTGATGTTGGTATGTTTAAAGTTGTCCTAGAGGTTCCTCAGCCTATCTTTGTTTTTTCCCAACTCTTTGTTCTTCCTGCTATTCTGATTGAATGTTTTTTTTTTCTTCCTTGTACTCCAAGTTATTGATTTGATTCTCAGCTTCATCCTCTCCACAGTTGGTTTCCTGTAGATTTTTCTATATTTCACTTAATGCAACCTTCATTTCTCTCTGGGTCTCTTTTATGCTGTTGAAGTACCCAATGAGTTCCTGGAACATCATGATAACCAGTGTTTTAAATTGTGTGTCTGATAGGTTGTTTATCTCCATTTCATTTAATTCTTTTTCTGGAGTTCTGTTCTTTCATTTGTGCCATATTTCAGCACTCTAGACAGAAGCAGCAGCATATGCAAATAAATAGGTAAGAATGTGTGGCACATTTAGAAAACTGGAGGAATATACACACACACATATACATACAACTGAAGTATTAGCTGCTTATAAGAAGTCACTGGAAACTTCTCAAAGATAGCCTCAAGCCAATCATAAAAGTCTTAGCTACAGATGTAACTGCATGTTAGGAAATAGCTTACAATAGCAATGGATGAATAAAGTAGGATTATGCTGTGAGAACCTTAAAAATAAGATGTGCTTGGAAGGTTAACATTATATTTTGGTATTTTAAGTTGGGTCCAAGAGTGAGATGCATAATGAATTGGAGTGGGGGGAGAGGGGATTGCTGTTGAGATCTGAAATCCTCTAGGAGTACACACGTGAAAAAGAAAAGTCCTGAATTTTGGTGATGTCTGTGGAGGAAGGAAGGAAGGGAATCTAGGAGATGTTTCTTTCTTCTTCTTTTTTAAATGATAGGTCTTAACTATTGATCACGTATTTATAATAAAGGAGAAAAAGATGTCAAGGATAGCTTCAAGACTTTTAGCACTGGACACTAAAGTGATGACAAACAATACAGAGAAGAATACCATCATTAAAAAAGGGGAAGCAACTTAGGCAGGTGATAATTCAATTATGAGGTGATAAGTATGAGTATGAGGTGATAGCAGCATTTATGCAGGGAAATGGTGTCTATATGATAGGAATCAGTCACAGCTTGACCTAAGAGAGTCAGTTGTACATGCACAACATAAAATATAACTGATAATGTAAAATTTTCATAACATTTAGGAAGAGGAGTAATGATAAATTTTAGTAATGTTTTCTGCCCTTAAAATGGGGTCTTGAAGCTACTAATGCAATATTCAGCGCAAAGCAATAATGTGGATTTTTAATAGAAATCACCATGTGCAGATATTTGATGAATACATAAACTATTTAATATAGATTGTATTGTGATGTGATAAATTTATTTTGTATCAGTGCTAAAGAAACTACACCCAGAGAGAAGAAATAGATCTCTTACGTGAATTGGGAGTCAGATCACAGAATGTACATTGAAACTTTGCTCCACTACCTGAAATTCATAGAGATCAGCCATAAAGAAGAGATTTCAAAAAACTATTAGTGTAATTGTCCGAACCTAGACTTTAAAAAATATTAACATCAAGGTCGCTAAATGCAAGAAGACTTTATCTATATCCTCTTATTAAATGCATTCCAGATTTCTCTATTTCATCACTTCAAGCTTTTTAAGAAATATATTCTTAATTTAATACTATTTAAAATATAATACAAATACAATATGATAATTCATATATATTTAAATTATCATGGAATCAAAATATATAAAGAAATATTCATTTCATACTTTACCTGCACCATTGGTTCTTTTGAGGCTCTGCCTCATAAATAAATAAATTATGTATTATATATACACAAATATATATACACTCATATATGAGTTACATATACATATATATGAGTTACAGATTGATCTATACTCTTATTTTTTAAAAAGCTTGCAAGGATTATCATAGATTACAGATGCATCTCAATTTTCTGCAGTTTTTATATATGATAATTGATATTCTCATTGCTTTAATTTTCTGTAAAATCAGGACTGATGTAATTAGTCAGGCAAACATTATTGTTGTTAGTATATTTTAGTCTGGCCATTGATATTCTATGCATTCAATAGCATATTCTTCCATTAAAAGCAGAAATTGTATCTTGAATCAAGGGACATATACAATAATCGCTAAAAGAATCATCTACATCCCAGGATTTCAAAGTTTCAGTTCATTAGCTCCCATGCTCAATCTGCTCTATGTTATGGTGTGATTATGACAATAGCTAAACAACAGACTTTTTTAATTGAGACTTTATAATAAAACTTTACACAAATGAGTAGTAAAATGTGATGAACAAAACTAACCTGGAAGTTTGTAACTTGATTAAAAGTTACATCTTTTCACTTACAAGATCTGTAACTCTGTAAATTTTAAAATAATTAAAATTTTCAAAGCCTCAATTTGCTTCTCTGTAAAATGGGGAGATAATGCTTACCTGGACAAACTCACAAGGTTGCTAAGGAAATTACATTGAGACCACACACACACATATACATGTATATACATGAAAATACTTAGTATGCTAAGTATCCCATATGTGTGAGGCATCCCCATGTTACCCAGAACATAATGATATATAGTAGTGATAACTCTTTGCTTATACAAATGTACAAGAGAAGTTATCAGTAGGATGGACAGTCCTAAAATTGTTATGGTCTTATATACTTTGCTCCACAAGTTGTGTTCTGCCTTCCCTCAGGAAGTCCATTGGTCAGTATTTCCTATGTCATCACTGATAATCTTCTCTAGAAAGAGGTGAGAATATACTACATTAAAAATATAATGTACATATATTTGCTATTTCCTATATACTTCCTTTTCATTTGTATTTGAGTATTATCACTTTTTAAAATATATTTTGATTATGTTATTACAGTTGTCCCATTTCTTCCCCATCATTCCCCTCCACCCTGCACACCCCCTCCCACCCACATTCCCCACTTTAGTTCATGTCCATGTGTCATAAGTTCTTTAGCTTCTACATTTCCCACACTATTCTTGCCCTCCCCCTGTCTACTTTCTACCCACTATCTATGCTACTCATTCTCTGTACCTTTTCCCCCTCTCTCCTCCTCCCATGACCCTGTTGCTAACCCTCCATATGATCTCCATTTCTGTGGTTCTGTTCCTGTTCTAGCTGTTTGTTTAGTTTGCTTTTGTTTTAGGTGTGGTTCTTAATAGCTGTGAGTTTGCTGTCTTTTCACTGTCATATTTTTGATCTTCTTTTTCTTAGATAAGTCCCTTTAACATTTCATATAATAAGGGCTTGGTGATGATGAACTCCTTGAACTTGACCTTATCTGGGAAGCGCTTTATCTGTCCATCCATTCTAACTAACAGCTTTGCTGGATAGAGCAATTTTGGATGTAGGTCCCTGCTTTTCAAGACTTCAAATATTTCTTTCCAGCCCCTTCTTGCCTGGAAGGTCTCTTTTGAGAAATCAGCTGACTTTTTAAAATGCCTTTATTCCCTTTTTGCAGTGACGAAATTAATATTTTTAAGGTTTTATATACAGTTTTTTAAGTAAAATATGTAGGTAAAAATAAAGGGCATATTGGTTAAGAATTATTTTATTTATCACATTATATTAAACATCATTACAATAAATGCTTCTGTAATAAAACCAAAATGTTTTCCTGAAACAATATTTTGGCCATCTGGTTGTTACATCCTTTTATAAATTCTCTTTCCCCTCAGATATATTGAATAATATATTAAAACTCAGTCTATAAGCTAGCAGAAATCCTTCCAAATCCACAGAACCTGAAGAGTAAAAGAAATAACAGAACTAAATAGTCACAGCCTCATATCATGCTCTTATGGTTAACAATCTCTCTGGAGGACTGGAAGCTTAGTGAGGGTAACCTTTTATCTATTCCTCATTGCTCTATAAGATCTAGCACCATGCCTTGTAAACAAGCTGTGTTCAAGATTCATTGATAAATAGAATAACAATTTGTTTTTGTGAGTTTTTTATTTTTAATTCATACAACTAAAGACACACCTCATTATTGAGCAGATAAACATAAAATTCACCTGTTTCTTCAAAAAAATTATACCCCAGTGAGGGAAGTGTGTTGGGGAGTGGGCAGAAAGAACATTGGGTAGGGTCCCAAAATGTGAGTTTTTACGTTCTCTCCCAATTACTATATATCCTATGCAAGTCACTTAGCTTCCCATAGTCTTCCATTTTATTATCTGTCACGTAAGGTCAATGCCTGCCTTACCTACTTCACAGGGCTATTATGCCTGTTTGCACAAGACATAAGTGAAATCATTTTTGCTATAGGACCTCGTAACTTGCAACACGCAGTGACAACTGGAAATGAGTATAAATCTTCATCCAGCCTCTAAATGAGAACAAATGTGACTTGTCACAAGCAAAGACCTATTATTATATGGAATGTTTTTTGATAGATTGAGAACACCTTTTTCTCTTTTTTTCTAAAATCAGTAGAGGTTATCCAGGTTCTCTCGCTGTACCCTAAAACACTTGAGCACCCAGAAGCTTGATTTATAATTCTATGTAGTAATGGAGTTGCATTGTCTCACATAACTCAGGGCTGCCATGGGAGTTTAGGATGCATCCTCTCTTGGTATTCACCCATTTTATATTTATATCCTGTTATGTGTAGCAAGAGGAGTACCAGGCAAGTTAAAGTAAATTGGAGCTCTGAACAAAATATTGGTCTGTAATATGCTGCTGAATGTTGGGGGGAAAAGGTTTCAGAGAGCTGTTTTTGTTGGTTTAACTACACAGCACCCATCATTCTGCTTTCTCTCTATGTTCCGGTCTTTCTGGCTTTCTAGTCAAGTATCTAGGGAGCAGCAAATAAGAATGGTCCCTATAGTAGGTACAAGTGCATCCAGCTGTATCAACTACTTCTTTGCTCTTGTAACAGCAGCTCTCAGGAAGTTTCTCTGGAAATCTCTAAACTAGACATCAGGGTTTTCACATCTGTTAACATCTATCTACCAGACGCCAGACACTGTACTAAGTGTGAGAAGACAGAGATATAATGTGACATGACATATGCCTTAAACTGTACAACTAGTCAGGCTGTTACAATGTGCAATGACGATCAGGGCCAATATTTATTAAGCATCTGTTAAGTGAGACATTGTTCTAAGCTCTTTACATGTACGAACTTTTTTAAATCCTTTCTACAATCCCACGAAATAGATACTATTATTATTCCCACTTTACAGGTAAGAAAAACAAGAGGCAGAAGCATAACTTAGCAATTATCACATTGTTAGTAAGAGTTGGAGCTGGATTTCAACCAGATACTCTGGGAACAGAGGGCACACTCAACCTCCAAACCCCGTACACTGGAATCATGCCTCCCTTCTGGCAATGTCCAAGCTCGGTGCTCAGGAGAATTTGGCCACAGCTCATAATTCCTCTTTATGACTCTCATGGTGCACAAAGGGACACATGTCAATCAAGAGAAGGGAAGTAACATTTTGAGTGCCTTTTGAGAGCTTTAGATAAAACAACCCTGCCATCTTGGTATCATTTTCCCTACTTGACAAATCAGGGAGCAGAGGTTCATAGAAACCTGGGCCGATCTGAGTCTAACAATTAGACCCTCTGCAGCACTACAACATGATGCCTCTTTCAAAACCCCAGAGGAGCCAGGAACAATGATGTAAATGAAATTCTAATGACAAACCTTCAGTGACTCATAGAAAAGGACTGGCCATATTGTTCAAATTGCCACTTCTACATCAGAGCTAAAAGATGCTTTAGAACTGAGTTACGCAGTCACGCACTTGCTGCTTGGCACTTGAGCAGAAAAATATGTCACAAATCAAGGTCAAGTGATTAAATTCAATTTTGATCATCTTTGTGGTTTTTCTACTCCTTGTGTATGTAATGGTCCTCAAGGAATCTGTCCATACTGACACTGTCCACCAGTCTCTGGTACTGCTGCTTGTTCATGGACTGGCTAGGAGTGTGTCAAGCTTCAGCAAAAAAGCAGTCAGACCTCTAATCCAAGATGCCTCATACCCACGATGCTAGTGCCCAACCTCTCCAGGCCCTGCTCCAATTAGGACTCCAGAAGGAGTCAGAACATTATGCAAATAACTCAATTAAAAATGGCTCATTGAAAGAAATATTTGTAGAGATGCGATCAAGACTAAAGGAACCCACAGGCAGGTTGACGGCCCAGAGGCTAACAACAAGAGGAAGCCAGTATGAACCCTAAGCCAATAGGAGCAAAAGTAGGAGACAGTTTTGTAGGAGCCCAGTGTGGCTGTGTTCTCCTAGCCAGACTGGTAGGAGGACACAGCCACAGCTATGCACCCAGCACCAAAAGAGGAAGGTATCCGGGAAGAATACTTGGACATCTCTCTCCTCACGTCTTCTCATCTTCCATTGCCTCTCATTACCTGAACTAGAAAGCCAGCTGGCGACAGAACCCAAGAACAACACAAAATTTAGAGGGAGGCAGCAAATAGAGCATAACGAGTGTAGGTCCCGTTGGAGTTTCCACCATTCTCAGAATACTTCCCACAGGACCTGGTTATTAGACTCCCTCAGCTTGCATCCTGTCCTTCTAGTCCCACCCCGTGTAGTCTCCAACCTCGGCCTGAAAATTCCACCCTTCACCTTTGCAGGGAACAGCTAGTTTCTCTCCTAAGGACCTATGTCTTCCTGAGGGTTGGCTCCTAAACCAAATAAATTGTTAGTTCCCCAGGGTACAAGGAATCTTGGAACTGAAACACCTGTTCTTTTGTCCTAGTGAGTATGTAAATCTGAGGTGTTTGGATTGGGATTGAATGATAAATGCCTTTCCCCCCATAGGAGTGAGAGTAAGACAAAATAGTGTTTCTCAGTATGTTAAAATTGTCTTGCAGAGGAAGATTTGCTGAGAGCTCTATTTACATAAGGGTAAACAGCTAAATGCACACACCAGGCAAGAAGCTCACTTCACACACGAGGAAGGATTGCACAGTACATGCTCTCCAGGAGCTTCCTAAAGTTGTTAAAATATAAACATCCATTTCACACAGCTCTCAAATACCTCAAGAGTTTTGTTGATTAACTCTCTTGAAGCTCCCACATTTTTGTACAGGCTTTGTAACAACCTTTATGTGTTTTCCCTTCCAATCAATTGGTTTGGGCTAGTATTTTGAAAAGTACCAAACTCCTATCCAAACACTTTTTAAAGGTTTTTCTTTGCAGACTTGCATACAGAAGCGGGATGTCATGGTCCAAGTATAAGTGGCATTTGAGACTAAAGTACTGAATTCCAAATTAGGAATGAGTATAAGAGAAAAAAAGAGTTTCCAAGGACTGTCACTAATACCAGGACTAAATTTCCCATAATTTTAAGAATTAATGACTTAAGAATTAAGAATTGAATGGTTGCAAGACTTTTAAATGCAAATATATGCTTAAAACTAAAATTATAAATCATGCTTCCATTTACAAAAAGCAATGTTTCTTGTGACCTCTTCTCTTCAATTATAATACATCAATATATTGGATACTTTATTATATACTGGTATACTAATGTTGAATATTATATGCTAGTATATATTAACTATTATATAGCAATAATAGTGTTCCAATTGTATTACTACAATGGTCTCTTATGCCATCTGTAACAAGTTTTTAATAATATAAATGATTTATAAATTTATAAATGATTAACATGCACACTTATCTTTTACAAGTGTCCAAACGCAAAATACCAATTTAGGATGAGAGCCATCATATATAAAGTAATGATTTTAAATCTCTCTATATAAAATATCTTGCCAATTTTAATTAAAGGAAAAGAGCAAGTGTGTCAAATTTTATGAGATTGCTATTCATCTACCTCTTATTAATGAGCTGACCAAAAGCTCATACAACTGAATTTGTGAGCTGTGTTTTTTTTATTGTTTTTCACTTGTATTTCTTTTATTACAAATATCATTCCATCCTCTGTTTCTGTGTGGGAATATCTTTTAAGCTAGTTTCCCATATCCGTGAGGGTGAAAGTGCTATAAAATGATATGTAAGTCCATTTAATCAGATACACATAGGCTTCGATACGTCATCAAATGCTGACTGGCTGAACATGGGCATCACTGCCAACCATGAACTCCTGGGCACACAGACCAAGGGAAAATGGCAGCTTTCACACATATCTCAAAAGTTAACATACTTTGTGATTACACATACAGTCAATCCCTGATATTCTTTGTAGCTACATCCTATAATGTCACCACAAACACTGAATTAGCAAATACTGAGCCATTGCTCCTAGGAGAAATGCAGGGTGAGGTTTCTGCAAGCCTCTGATCACAACATTTTGATCAACCAGTTACTACATCACCTTGTTCTACGTATATGTCTGTTTAAAGACCCTAACACATATGGATTCATTAACATCAACCTCACAGCCAACAGCATTGTAACTCTTGCCTGAATGAAGCTCACATTTTTCTCCATAGGGGAAATCATAGCCTTCCTGTGCTTAGAAACACGAGATACTATTTCATCACTAATGGTGGGTGCCATTTTAAACAGTGAAATCACCAGCAAAAATGTAAAAAAAATATGGCACTTAATGGACCGAAAAACAAAAAATAAACAAAAAAAGAAACTTGCTTATAGTATGAGAGCTGAAGTGAGGAGGAAGAATCACCTTGTTTGAGTGACCGCGGGAACATATACATTGGGCAACTCATTTTTTTCTACTCTGTGCATGTCTAAGCCTGGTGAAAGATTTATAATATTTATTATCTCCGTGTTATAAAGAAATGTTAGTGAGTAGGCAAATTCTCAAAATATAGAATCCATGACTGAAGATCAACTGTAGAAACTGAACTTTTTATGCCTGATGTAATTTTGCTCCACTTTCAAAATGTCTGCACTACTGTTCGTGGGCAACAGGTGAGTGGAAGAGGACGTGGATATTGTTGCTGCACACCACACCGCCCTGCTCCCTTCGTGTAGCATGTGGTTCCTCATACCGATACACATAACAGTGTTCGCTGCATCCCCTGGAAGAGGAGAAATTTCAGTTGGATGAGGAGAGCAGAAGGGAGAGTGAAGAGGTTCCGTGGATTGTATAACATTGATTTTATACAGGGGATATGTTTGGCCTTGTTTGTGTACAAAATAGGGTCTTCTGGGAGGGATGGTAATAGTATTTTCCAGGAAAGACTGTGCAAGGGAACGCACTGGGCAAAGACTGATGACTAGAAGCAGAGTTTTCCAGAGAGATTTGTGAGACTGTAGGTACAGAGCCGGGTGGCCCAAATGCTGTAGCATTTGGAGAAGAGGCCATTTTCCCTGTTCTGGTTATTCCTGCAGAAACTAAACAGCACATCTGCACCCTGAGAAATGGTTGTTTATCAGCATCTGGAATCAGCACCTCTGAACAAGCATGAGTTTTCTCCAGGCAGAAGGGAGTGAAGAGAGGCTTCGCTGAGGCTACGCTCTGATGAGCGAGAGAGAGGACAAGTGAGAAAGATTGGAAAAGGGGCAAAGAAGTAAATTCTCGTTTTCTAAGTTCCTCCCTGGAAAGACAATCCTTTGGGAATAAATAACTGGGAATGTTCTAAGCTGATATTCTGACAAGCAGGCAGTGGGAGTCTGCACCTCCCTAACTCGGCCCTTCAAGTCCATAAATAATAGTCTGCTGCCTGTGTGACACACCGAGAAGGCTGTCCCTGGAGTGTGATGAAGTCGGATCAGGGCTGAGAACAGGTCATTAGATGTGTCAAAGAGAACCTCTCTTGTTCAATATTGAGGGAGCCCTATTGATGGATGTTAGATCAGGCAGTAGCAAATCAGACTGCTGAGAAAATGGAGCCAGCAAATGGGATTATTTCAAAAAAATTGGCAAAGCCAAAAGATACACTTATTGGCCAATGAGAACTCATACTCAAAGGGACATTTTTTTAAAAATTAAAAGTAGGAGTATTTATCTATGTTTCTGTGTGACAAACAGCAAGTGGTTGATAGAGAAGGAAAGGTCAAAAATATCAGAAAAGAGAATAAACAAAATAATTATTGGATTGCCTTATTTTGTACATTCGGTACAATTATATGAGGATGGGTCCCTTCATTTATGTTATGAGAAAGATTGTGTAACCTATAACCTGGACAAAGGTAGGAGAGAGGAAGGCATGGAGAAAGGAGAAGGGGTCTCTGGGTAGCAAATTTGCAGGTTAGAGGGGTGAGGCCAAGTTGTACTAGAAAACCAAGACAGCTGGAACATCTGGGAGGAAGAAGTCCAGGACTGATGGGGAGACATGAGTTGGGAAGAGAAGCGAGGGTCATTTGAGGTCTTGTAAATTGTGTTAAGAAGTATGGATGCCATTTAAAGAGCAATGGGAAACTGTGGGTTTTAAATAGGGAAGTAACATAAGCAGATTTGAGGTTTAGAAAGGCCATTGTAGGCAATTTTATCACTACAGGTTTCTAGTTAGAGACTTTTGTTGAAAGCGATCCTTTATTTGAAAGCTGTTCATGTCAGAAGAATATTCTAGTTTAGTACGCAGCTCATTAGTAACTCCTCCCCATCAACGCTTAAAGAGTGTTTTGGGAAAGTAAAGAAACAAAGCCAAGGAGACACGAGTGATTAGGAAAACAGTCTCAATAAATCCCAAGGTTGCCACACACTACAGAAGAGTCCAATGTGGATAAATTTTCCTGATAGAGTGCTACAATAAAGCATTTTTTTCCCTTTTTCAGAGTAGTGATGCCAAGTTTTGTAAATTTCTGTTGGATGACCCTGATCTCAAAGTCAGGTCCTTGAGAATGAAAGAATATATTGCAGAGAAGCCAAAATTTTACAATCTACCTGCCGTCAATGGATCTTTATGAAAAAAACAATACCCTTTCGGAGGTGAGGTCTTTAGGATAGTTGCCCTCCTGGGACCCTGGCCAAGGTCCTTGCAGGTTGTTCCCCGTTGTCTTATCTGTGACATCCTCCATGTTCTGCTTTTCTTTTTTCCATGTTCATTGTTTGAACTGTGGATATCAGTGTGGGCAGCTCACATACTTTCATAAAGCAACAGTACTTGCTGGAATTTTTCATAAGGATTCAAACTTGCCAATTAGTTCTGCATCCTCCTGCAGAAAGCTGCTGAGGAGATCATGTTACTTAGGGAACATGCACATGTTTGATGTGCTGTGGATGCGTGGCTTCGACTTCTTACCTGCGGTTATGCTGTGATTCTCTCCCTGTACATCACCTGACCTGCTTTTCCTGCAATGTCATTACCACACACGCGTGCATGAAATACACACGGTCACATGAAAAATCATTTCTACAGAGAAATCACGAGAGTGTGAAGTTAAAGTATTTCTATGGTACTCCACTTCAGATTATCTGACTGTAATGAAGTTAAGGAACAAAACTACTTTTAAATCTTTGAACCCTAATTGTTTCTTCTACCTCCATACTGAAGATTGCTAGCCACAGAGGTGCATGAAGCCAATAAAAATTTGGATATGGAGAATTAGGGCTAAGCAACCTCCTTTGGCTGTGTTTTGTGTATCTACTTCCTCTAACATCCTGACCATCCACAGTATGTTTTATGTGTACTTCATTTAATTTTTAGAATGGATTTTGCTATTTGTCACATTATGAATATATGTAATTTTTCTTTAAGCCTGGAAACTTTTAGTTATATGTATTATCTAAAGAGAAATTACCCTAATTGCTCTTCAACTTCAATAACTATTGTATTTCCCTGAAGAGATATAAGCAACATTTTTAAAAGGTCCCTTTTGTCTTAAAGAAGTAGATAAAGAGCTGGTAGCTATGTAATAAAATTTAAATAAGCTCTGTGGAGGCACAATTTTATTACATTTCAGTTTATGTTTTAATTGATGAAAACAGCTGACAAACTAAACTGCTGCCAAAACCATTAATGGGACTACCGCTCTTAGATGAAATTTCATTCAGGTGTTTTTTGTTTTTGTTTTTTTTCCTACAGTGTACTACTTCGCCCTTTCACTTCCATAAGACATGAGTGATATCCCATAAAGGTCAGATTGGAATAATAGTAATCACCACCCTAACCATAGGCGTGATGTTAACCATGTGCCAATCCATTTTTCACCTGTTTATATACAAATCCAAGTTCCTTTTCATAACCCACAGGCCATGCCTAACATGATCCGGACAATCTCACTTCCTGGCACACCTCAGGCCAGAAGACTTTTTCCCTGGTCAGGAACACTCTCCCTAACAAACTGAGAATATGAGGCTGAGGGTGAAAGGCTATTTTTAACCTGCTAGGTTTCAATTTAAAGGTTCATCAGCCTGATCATGCCATGTGATATAAGGTACCATAGTTACTATCTATAACCACATCCTGACATTACTTTCTCTTCAGAGCTATTGAAACGATTTATAATGCCACTGCTTATTTGCTTTTTCACTTGTGTTTGTGTGTTTGTTCCCAATGAGATTGTAAGCTCTACTGCTGTATCCAAGCCTGGTAGTTAATGGGCAGCAGAGCTGGTATGGGGGGTGAGGGCACAGATTTCTCTGCTCGAAAGCCTGTGCTCCTCTGACTCAACCAGAGCACCTCTACGGAGGAAAGCCTTCAGTGACAGCCTGGGGAGAGAGGGCTTGGCAGGAATACTCTGCAGCTGGATTTTGAGCTCTCCTGTCTAGTCTGTCACTATTTCACGCTGAAAATTCCCACTGCAGTTTCATTGTGGACCCTATTCTATATTCAGCCATGGAAACAGGGCTCTTGACCATCTCTTTACCCAATTCCACATCCTTGCTGACCTCCTCTGGCAATTTCACTTTCCACTGAGGCTGAAGCAGTGGTGGAGCTAGCCAGGCCCTTGGTACGAGTCACCCCAAGGGACAGAAGCAGGTGGAGGAAGAGGACATCCTAACTGCTATGCATTGACATCCCTGATTTAAGTGATAAATATCGCTTATTTACCAATTTCCAAATGGTGTTTATATAAGAAATTAAATTATCTTCTTTCTCATTTTCACATTCCTGCCTTCTCTGATATTTAACGCATGGTCCATGGGCATCATCAAAGGCAAACACAGCCCTGTAAGTACAACACGATGGGGCCAGGGGTCAGAGCTGTTTATTAGTAATGTGTAATCTTGTGGATTGTGAACATAATGATATTTGACAGATATGTGTTAAGTTATTCTCAAGCTTAGCTGCATCAAGTAAAACCAGAGCTAGAAAGTACAGCTGTAAAAATATATTTCACAACCAGGAACTATTACAATAAGGGGAAAAACGCCTCATTTTAGAACCGCGCTCAATTCCTATATAGCATGGACAAGTGGGGATTTATAAGCAAGTGGCAAAGTAAAGATCGGTGGACGAAAAATTCCTAAAGGAGAACTTCAGGGGTTGGGGGGATTCTTGCTGAAGGCACATCAGGGTGGTCAGATACCAAGGATAGGAGTTGAGAGATTCAATCAGCTATGGAGGCAGAACACTGTGGAGGGAGGGGAGTCCTGCTACACTGACGCAGTGGGATTCTTGCTGGAACTGAGTGATGCAAAGACAAGCACAGAAGCCCAAAGATGGAGGCCTAGTTGGAAAGAGAGGTCGAAGGAGCCTAACTTTGGTCATGGAGAGTCTTTGTCACCTCGCTTGTGGTGCAACATCTTCTAATGCAACTTGCTGTCGCAACAGGAGAGTTTTTCTCATCATAATTTCCAATAGTCTTGATTCTATACTTTGTCTTTCTTAATTTATATAAATATAATAAAATGTTTGGCATATTCCATATGTTTGGGCACTGTGCTATTTTAAACATAGCAAACTTAGCTCAATGGTCGTTTGGAATTTATTGAAAACTTTAATTGCTATAATCTAAATAATTTTACAGGTAAATTGTAAATCTTATGCATAAACAGCAATTGAAATCGGGTCTCCTAACGAACTCTTGGGATGATCCCAAGTTACCAGCATAGAAATTCTTTCTTCAAAGAGATTTTATTTATGGAACGCTCCTCTATCCCTTGGGCAAGTTAGGAACATCAGATTTACCCTGGTTCATATCTCTAACCACAAGCCCTGTGGAAAGGGAGCTGGGATATTTGTTTTTCCCCTCTCAGAAGATGCCAAAACTACTTTATTCCAGCTCTCTCCTCCCAGATGCTTAAATCTTAAATGCTTAAAAGAGAGGAATCTTATCAAACCCCACAAGATAAATGTCCAATTCTTTCTTCTTCGCATGACCAAAAATGTCTACTCGACAGAAACTTTTCGCAACCAATGAAACCACACTAGGGACCTTTCTCAGGACAGAGACTCTCTGCTCTGAGGTGCAAGTGGCAATAGCACTTTAAACTAGTCCCATATTATATTTTTTAAAAATGCTCATATTGAATACACAAGCAAGGCTTAAAGGAGTCCAAAATTATTTCTTCACAGGAAAAAAAAAACCCTCATCTTAAATGGAACAACTACTTACTAATTTTTATATTCAATAAAAGCTGAATATCCTCTTTTTAAATTATAAGGCAAGGCAAACCAGTAGTCATCCAAAAAGCAAAGAACTACAAAAATGGAGACAACCGTATTTGAACAATTAAAAAGAAAAAAGAAAAAGAAAAGAACTAAAGGCAAAATCTTATCGATTAAATCAAGTTATCTCTGGATGAAAGAAGGAGAAGGGATTAGGCAAAGAACATATCTGAGTAACCCATAGACACAGACAACAGGGTGTTGATGGCAGAGGGAAGCCGGGGCAGGGGCTGGGTGGAGGTGGGCAAAGGGGGAAGGATACGACATCTGTAGTAGCATAAACCACAGGTGGCAAACGCAAGGGTCGTGGGCTGAATCGGTCCTTCCCCTTGTTTTATCCAGCCCAGCACCTTGTTTCTGCCCGGGGGCAGCGCCAAGCTCCTTGCCCCTAGTTAAGGGGTAGTTACATTTATACAGTCCTAAAATTACATTCTGTCCTTTGAAGGCAACCGAAGGTCTGATGTGGCCCCCAGTGAAAATGAGTTTGACACCCCGTTTTACACTGTAAACAATCAAAATAAAGTTAAAAAAGTTATCTCTCATCATAAAAGGAGCTATTAAAAAGGATTCAAGACTACTCCAGAGATCAGTATCCAAGTCCTCTAAGTTCAGATATGCCCCCAGCAGGAGAATGACAAAACCCCACCTTAAATTTTGAATTTGCACCCACTCAAATGCCTAACACAGAGTGTCATGGCTAACAAGGTAGTATAAACTGTCCCAAACTCCTGACTGTTGTCTGAAAGAAATCGATAAAAATGTGAATTTTGTTTGAGTGTAAACTAAAGGTATTTCCAATAAAGTTCTTCTCAAGTCTAATGTCCTTAATGTTACAAAAAATTAATCCTATTATTTTTATAACTTCTAGATAATAGTAAATATTAAATATTCAATTTTCTATATCTTATAAAGATAAAAATTAAACAAACAATTATCTAAAATACTTAATACAGCATAGAGAATATAGTCAATAATTTTCTAATAACTATGTGTGGTGTCAGATGGGTACTAGACTTATCAGGGTCACCAATTTATAAGTTACATAAATGTCTAAACACTATGTTATATACCTGAAACTAATATAATATTGTAAGTCAACTGTAATTTAAAAATAATTTTAAGTATCTTTAGTATTCCTTCTGTAGGGAAGATAATAAAGTACTTAAACAGAGAGAGAAAATACTGTTTTTGACTTTTCCAGAACATTACTAAGAATTACCCTACCTGAAAGAAAATGTTAATTTGTAGATGGCCCTCCAAAATAATCTCACAATATTTCAGTTACATGCCATCGAAAAAGTGGAAACATATGCTTAGTGTTGCTCAGAGTTTAATAGCTTGAAATTAGACTTCAGAATGTCAATGAACATGTCACTGCATGGAATTGGTTTCTGGGTAGATAACGATTTCATACTACAAAGTGCATGCTGAATCCTACTAATCTCATGTTCCTTTTAAGCTTTCTGAGACTCTCTCCCAGGACTGTATTTTGAAAAGGAAATGGGAAGTAGACTCGGAATCATTAAAACAATACAGAGGCTCAGCGCAGAGCAGCACCGAAGAGGCAGGTAATTGCAAATTTACTACAGATCCCTCTCAGGTATACTACAGTCGACAACATGGATTTGTCAAAGTCCCAATGGCAAAGTGCCACTAATCAGTGGGCTCCTGGACTGTACACTCAGCCCGTACCCCTGCCTACATCACAGAATTAATTACTGCAGATATGTAGCTAATATTAATAGATAATGTATACATAGCCCACACTGTGTGGTGAGAACAATTTTAAATCTTTTAATTGTTGTTCAATTACAGTTGTCCCCATTTTTCCCCCATTACTCTCCCCACCCCCACCTCCCACATTCAATCCTCCTCCCACCTCCCCCGTTGTCTTTGTCCATGAGTCTTTGTACAGGTTCCTTGGCGACTCTTGCCCTTCTTTGCCCTGTTCCTCCCGTCCTCCCTCCCCTCTAGTTACTGTTAGTTTGCTCTTTATGTCCACGTCTCTGGTTCTATTTTGCTTGCTTGTTTGTTTTGTTGATTAGTTTCCATTTATAGGTGAGATCATATGGTATTTGTCTTTCACTGCCTCATTCATAGGACCCTCTTAACTATGAGATAAGGTTACTAGTAAGCCCATTTTCTACTTGAGTAGACTAAAGCACTGAAATGTTAAGCAACTTGCTTAAATCTGCTAACAGGTGGCAGAGGAAGTGTTTCAGCCTGGTCAGTCTGGCTCTAGGGCCCAAGCTCTCAACCAGTATATCCGTGTCCTTCCTGATCTGGCCTTTCTAACTCTTGTTCCCCACCACCAATCCCATAGGCACCTTCTGGTAACAAACCCTCTGTCCCTGGCTTGCTCTTTCCATTTTGTCAAATTTATACTTGAAAACCCATCTGTTCACGATCTGTTATGACAAAGGTCATCATGCCTCCTGTTTATCCAGGATATTCAGAGTTTATCTCTGTTGTACTGGCAAAATAATTAATAGCACAATTTGCACCCCACACCCTCCCCGCAACTAAATCTCAAAAGTGTCCCCGGGTGATGATAAATGATATGACTATTTTAGTCATGATTGACTTGAACACTCTATTAAGATGCTTTGACAGGAAAATGCCTACTCCATGCTTTATAATGGAGGTGGCAAACCACCACCCACTCCCAGGGCCCTGCAATATTGCCAGCAGTACCCTTGACCATGGGCATATGATAGTTACCCCTCTTACCTAGGAAAATGGGATCATAAGTCAAGAGAGAAAAGTGGGGCTATAATATGCTATTCAATCTAACCTTTATACCTAAAAAGCCAAAATTAGGTAAATGGACCGAGTTCCAGTGAGCATGCGTGAGTGCACATGTCCCACCCCCCCACCTGCAGGAAGAGAAGAAGACAGTACTATCGTAGTATTCAAAACCTTAGACTTCCACAAACAGCTGTTACAACTAATAAAAAAGTCCAACATGTTTGAACAACACAAGAACAATAAACAAAAAAATAGCTGTATTTTGATACCTGAGCAATAAACAATCTAAAAATTGAGAAGCAATTCTATTTATAATAGCAGCAAAAATAATAAATACTTAGAAATAAATTTAACCAATGAAATATAAGGCTTGTTGTACACAGAAAATTGCAATATATCATTATAAAAAAGCAAACAAATGTAAGAACATTTACTTGGTATTCATGAATTGAAAGACAATATTGAAATGCCAATACTACCTAAATAGATCTACAGATTCAATTAATGACTATCAAAATTCCACCTTTGTTTTTGCAAAAATTAAAACCTGATTATAAAATTCATATGGAGTTTGAAGCCTAGAATAGGCCAAACAATACAGAAAAAAAGAACAAATTTGGAGGACTTACACTTTCCAATTTCAAAACTTAGTACAAAGCAATAGTAATCAATACAGTGTGGTACTGGATTAAAGACAGATGTATAAATAAATCAATTGAGAGTCCAAAAATAAACCCTTACACTTACAATTACTTGATTTTTGAGAAAGGTGTCAAGACCACTTAATAGGGAAAGAATATATTTTTAAATGATACTAAGAATCCATATTTTTATATTTTATGGAAAATCCATATATGAAAAATAAAGTTAGATCCCTTTCTCAAATCACAAACAAAAAATAACTCAAAATGTGTTACAGACTTAACTGTAGATCTAAAACAGGTAAAACACACCAGTAAATCAAAATTTCCTTGGATTTGTTATTGGTTTCTTAGAAATACCCAAATCATAAGCAACAAAAGAAAAAAAAATAAATTATACTTCATCAAAATTAAACTATTTTGTACTTCAAATGACCCCCTCAGGAAAGTGAAAAGATAATCCATAGAATAAAATATCTGCAAAGTATATATCTGATAAGGGGCTAGTATCCTGAACATGTAAAGAACGCTTACAACTCTAACTCAACGATAGACAATCCAAATAAAAATAGTCAAAGAATCTGAATAGAAATGTTTTCAAAGATATACAAATGACCAATAAGCACATGGAAAATGTTCAAAATCATTATCTATTATTGAAATGCAAATCAAAATCAGAATGAGGTATCAACAGTAAGTGGTGAGAACACAGAGAAATTAGAACCTTCATACATTGCTGGTGGGAATGTGCAATTGTGCAACCACTTTGGAAAATATTTTAGCAGTTTCGAAACAGAATTACTACATGACTCAGCAATTGAATGTGTAAGTACTACCCAAGAGAACTGAAAACATAAGTCTGAAGAAAAATCCACACATGAATGTGCATAGTAGCATTCTTCATAATCGCCCCATTGTAGAAGCAACTCAAAAGTCCATAAATTGATGAATGCAAAATGTGGCACATCTATAGAATGGAATATCATTTAGCCCTAACAAGCAAAGAAGTACTGATACTTGCTAAAATATGGGTGAACTTTGAAACATTGTGCTAAATGAAAAAAGCCAGACAAAATGTGCTCTATATTATATGATTTTATTTAAATGAAATGCCTGAATAGGCAAAATCATAGACATTGGAAGTAGATTAGTACTTACCAGGGGCCAGTGGGAGAGAAAAATGGGGAGTAACTGCTAATGGGTATGGGGTTTCTTTCTGGAGTGGTGAAAATGTTCTCAAATTAGTAGTGGTGGTTGCACAAATTATACTAAAATTCAGTGAATTGTCAAAAATAAACTAATAAATTTTAAAAAAATAAAAATGAGCTTTAACTTCCACAGTAAACTGTCACTTAGGATCCAGGAAGACCACATTAAAGGAGCAAGTGACACTAAGTTTCAGTTGTTGACAACTCTGTTCAGCCAACTCTTAAAAAGGTGATTTTCCCTAAAAAGGCTGGTAAAGTGAAAAACTAGTGAATTCAGAGGAATGGATCCCAGGGGCCACTCTCATGAGAAGAGGCTTCCGCAATTTTAACTGATAGCGTCCTCCTCTGCTTTGGACATCGGGCCACAGAGGACTCCTCCTCGCTGTGGGGTCTTTAGCAATAACATTTTCGATTTTTAATTTGGAAATCTACTCATTCAGGAGACTATTTTTTTATTTTCTTAGGGGAATCATTTTATTAATCTAAAATCTTATTAGATCATTGCTTTCCTTGGTAGCCTGAATGTTAAAAAACAGAAAGTTAATTCTAGAAGCACAAAACAGTGATAGTTTCTTTAATTATATTTTGGCTACAAAAGCATTTTACTTCTCCCTTTCTGAGAGAACTATGTGGCTTAATATACTTTTGGTGGATGAGTCATCACAACCAAATTACTCACCATTCATTATTAGTTAGTACACACTCGCATTTACAAACACACTTAAATTTACATAAAAGGCACAAAAGGAACATATTGAAAAAAATCTATCTCCCAGTCCTGCTCTTTCATTACTCAGTTTGCCACACTGGAGGCAAAAAAGTTTTAGGTAATTTCTTGAAAGCAAAATTATTTTTCAATTTCAGCCTAGCATTTGGAGATCTAGAGATACAAAACATCTGTAGAAGAAGATTCTTAAAGATGACTGATAGAAAAAAAAGACATTTTTATTTACCTTAAATGTGTATGATTTGCCCAGCTAGCAGAGCCATTAAAAAGCTGTTAACACTTCCCTTGATAACCAAGTGGGTCATGGTGCTGGCAAAAGAGCCCAGGCCCTATAATTTTGTAAATAATTTTTCTTTTGGTTGTGACGCTAAATGCATTGAGATTTGCTGATTCATTTTCAAGAGTGTTTACTTCAGAAAGTTTTATCAACCTTTAAAATATTTCTTTTGTTAGTTTTATAAATTGGTTAAAGTTTTTCATGTCCAAGTTGACTATGAAAAGGAAGGACACCTCTAAACCACGTTCGTAGTCAGTCACCTCGGAACCACATTCATACACTGACCTACACTATATTTGAGACTGACCAGAAGATTCAAACACATTTATAAACGGCCCCTGGGCATGACTGCCAGTCAGGCAATGACTGATGGAAATGTCGGGTCTTTGGCCTACTACACAATTGGAATATGTGAAATACAGCTACCATTCATATAATTTCATAAATGCTAGAAACGTGATCCATTTAAGACATTCTTAAAGTTGCAGTTTTAAAACATTTAGAAGAATAATTCCACTCTAATTTTTAGAATAATCAACTTTTCTAATTTCTACATTGAAAAGTTTTCATGTGAATAAATAAAATACACAATTCTCCATCACATTTTTTAAAACCTCACCTGAGGACACGTTTAGAGAGAGCAGGAGGAAGAGAGAGAGAAAAAGAGAAACATTGATGCAAGAGAGAAACATTGATCTGTTGCCTCTGTAGGCACCCCATCGGGACGGAACAGCAACCTAGGCATGTGCCTTGACAAGGAATGGAATCCACGACCTTTTGGTTTACTGGATGATGCTCCAACCAACTGAGCCACACCAGCCAATGCTCCATCCCACTTTAAATGAGAATGTCATTTTCAGCTAAACCATGGCATATGGAAATTAATTTAGAAAAGATTAAATTGCTCAGAAGTTACTGTGTGACACCTCTATAATAAGACTATAATCGCTGTATTTCTCCAGAAGATTAAGGAATTGCATATATCATTTAGTGATGTCCTTCAGGCCAAAGTAGGCATCAATGAATTCAGAAAATTAAACACACCTAAGGCCCTGGCTGGTGTAGCTCAGTGGATTGAGCGCGGGCCTGCGAACCAGAGGATCGAGGTTCGATTCCCAGTCAGGGCACATGCCTGGGTTGCAGGCCAGTTCCCGGCAGGGGACACACGAGAGGCAACCGTACATTGATATTTCTCTCCCTCTCCTTCTCTCCTACCCTTCCCCTCTAAAAGATAAATAAATAATAAATAAAATCTTAAAAAAAAAAAAAAAAAAAACACACCTAAGAAGCAAACACTGATCATCCTAGAGAACCTACAATGTTACTTAAATCATTAGGATTTGTGTTAGACACAGACATCAAATCTAAAACCAGTAGTTCAGTGCAGAAACCAAAGAAATTCTGAAATTATATAGATCCAGGTACCTTGACAAACAATTTATTGTACATATAAGGAATTTAAGTCAAGAAAGCTAACTGATTTAATCAAGGTCAAGTAACTACTTTGTGGCTAAATCAGGTGATTTAAATAAATAAAGTCAACAAAGCAACTGTATAAAACCTTAGGTTTTCAGAGGTATGGTATGCATACCAGGGGAGATCCACCAAAAAAAAAAAAAAAAAAAAAACCAAAAAAAACCAGAATTAGCTGCTGGAGGGTGGGCCACTTATTAGAGGCTCCCTCCATTAGGTGAGTGTTCTAGGAACCCATATGTATCAGTGTAACAGCTGGTAGTGTTATGAGAGGCTGCATTCGACCTCAGTGAATTTTTTTGGAAGAGTCTTTCTATGTGTGTGCCCATTTCATAATAGATGATTATTAGCACACCTACCCACAATGCACTGAGTGTTTGACAAAAACTGCATGCCCCCATTACCCACCCTCCCTAACCACCTGATCTCCCAGAACTTTTTTTTTTGTTTCCCAGGATGAAAAAAGTCCTCAAAGGGAAACGTTGGGGACTTCCCTCAAAGGGAAATGTGGAAGAGGTGAAACAAAAGCACAGCAGAGGTACTAAAAGGCATCGAAAATGATGAGTTCAAAATTGTTTTGAGCAGTAGAAAAATAACATCTTGATAGGTGTATTGCATCGAATGAAGAGTATTTTGAAGGTGTCTAAAATTTTAACTATGTAAGAATAAATACAAAGGTTTTTATAACTACATTCAAGTTTTTTGAGGTCCCCCCTCATACATATAATTATTTTGATCCTATCTTGTCAAAAAAATGTTTTTTAATCTTAATGAAAACATATACACCTTTAAAAACCACTTCTGCACAGTAAAAATTACCTTTAATATTAGGAAAATTCATTTGTCTTCCAGACTTTACTATTTGGAACAGTACCTAAAACACAGTGGAGACAATAAGAGTTCATTGAATGAAGAAATGCAACCTTTTAACAAATCCAGTCTTCGGGATTCTGATTATAAACTACTTTCCCTACCTTGAATGGAATTATAAAAATGCCATACAACATAAATATTTTTGTTAGCTTAATGTGAGAAAAGTATCACAAGAGAACAAGTCTCTATTTCTAAAAAACACAATTTGATACAAATGAAATGTTAAAAGACTATACAACTTGAAACCCAACACGAAAGTGCTACAGGGGATCGGCAATGGGGAAGCAAAGCATTTGTGAAGTATACTCAAAAAGCAGACAAATCATGAATTTTTGCACTCACAAAGTACATAAAGGCCCGAAGTTACATTTTCTTTGCACTTCCAAGGGTTCCACACTGTGGAAAACAGAGTTCAGGCTTTTAATTTAGTACATTGTCTCTGTTCTTTTCTGTTATCAGTTTGTGATATATACAGAGGTTCCATTAAGTAAATGGTATTTAAATAACAGGATATCTCTTCACTGAAATTGCAATATGTTTGCTAATCAATACAATGGACGTGTGAAAAGGCTTGATAATACAAAGCTCACTCAGAAGTGGTAGTATCTCTCTTACTACAATTTAACTTAACATACTGGCTTCGAAACTTTAAGATCTCTTGGCTTTCATAGAAGCCAGATTATAGATAGATAGATAGATAGATAGATAGATAGATAGATAGATAGATGATACTTAAAACATCTTCACTTAAACCTGTTGAATTACCAAAGTTGTATGATCTCCAGTATTTTTTAACAAAAATACAAATGTTTCACAGCCATATGAGATCATGGGATGTTTGTCACTAAAACACCAATAGTGGCATAAATTTTCATAGACATTTTCATCAGGAGTCATTAGACTCAACAGACATCTCTCAGAGAATAAGCCCTTTGCTGTTCCCTAGGAGTAAGCTCCTTAGAGGTTTCATGTAAAAGGCAAGTATGTTTCCACATTAGATGCAGGAGGTAAGTCCTCCCAAAATGAAGGGATCATTGACCACTAAGTTGATGGCAACTGTCTTTTAAATTGCCTTCAAAGACTACAGTTCTGCCTCTAAGTGAGCATTATAATAATGACCTTAAGACATATGAAGGATATAAATCAGGAAACACACCAGCAAAAATAATTAATTTCAGATCTCAAGAAACTAAATACTCAGGATTTTATTTTGTTCTGTGTAACTGGTTCTAATATTAAAATCTCAAGACTACCTTAAGATAAACTCTCTCTCATTACATTAACTATATAAATTTCATTTCATTGTTCTCTTTTTGTTTTAAAAACACACCTACATTATCTAATATTTTGCAAATGTGTATTTTTATGTTTTTAAAAAACCTTAAAAAATGATGATTTTATTTAAGAAATTAAATTTCCTTAAATTTACCTAACAGTAACTTTATCCAACAGAAGAAATAAGGAATTATCATATTTATAATAAGTCTCAGTTTGAAAATGTAATGTGATTTTGAGAATATTTTAATTTCATAGGGAAATTACATTACAAATTAAAATATCCCAGGATATGATTTCAAGTATTTGAAAAACCTCCCAGTGCATATTAGGAAATACAACGAAGACATATCAGACATGTCGGCTCTAGACGCTTTACTATCACATAACTAATTATCAATTCTCCAGCATCCCTAGGTGATATTCAGAATGGAAGAAAAGCAGAGAATGACAAGCCACACCTTATTGATTTTCTCTCACTTTTCAGAGTGTGTTAAATATTGCAATGAGACACCATTTAATGAGCTTTCATCTAGCAAGTACCTTATTTCCTTTCAAGGACACAGTACAAAATTCCCTAGAAGCTAAAATTATAAGAGCTATTAATAGGTAAAAGGTTTCCATGAACATAAGCTTCTAAATGACCAAAGACAAAGGTTATGGTCGTGCAGTGGAAACTTCAAAAAAATAGAAAAGAAGTATATGGAAGCTAGCTAAAGAATATCTTTTGTGTTGTTGCTCTAATTTGCTGTTTTATTTTGAAAGATTTTAAACTCACGACTTCAAACACAGAGCAATGAATTCCTAATATGCTTTGACCAACTGTTAGCATCTCTCCGCATCTCACTTCCTGTCTCTCTTCCCTCTCCCGCCCAACCCCTCTCTACGCATACCTATATATTCACATAGGCACATACATATATTTTCACATATACACACACTTATATATGTACATACACACATATACACACATATATATCTACAAAGAAACAGAAAGAGATCCAACCATTACTCCAAACCATCCCAAAGTAGGTTATAGGCACTGCGACTGTAATTCCAGAATACTTACCCATAAACTCTCAAGAACAATGGCATTCTTCTATACAACCATGATACTATTATCACCTAGGAAAATCAGTATTACTATCATACACAAAAAAATCTACACTGTAAATTTTCCCTATTATTTCAAAAACATCTTTGCATCTCATTTTTTTCCCATCTTCGATCTAATCAATATTTACACTTCAGATTTGGCCATTACACCTCCCTCCTTTGTCTCCTTGAATCTAGAAAACCTCCCCTCTCCCTCTCTGTGGTGTCTATTCTTAATACCACAAAATTCTTTGAAGAGTTCGGGTCAGTTGTTCTACAGAAGAATCGACATTACTGATTCATCTTGTATTGAGCTTCAGGTCCAAGTTTTCTAGGGAAAACGCACCAGCACGCTGGTGACCGTGTGTGCCACTGCATCGCGTCAGAAGGCTGTCCCACCATGGGCAACAGAAAGTTAAAGTTTTTGCCATAAAGGCAAATTTACCTTTTGTAATCATGGAGAAATTTGCGAGGGGCGTAAATCAATCATCTATGTGGGAATCAAATTGGGGGTTATAACAAAATAGTGATTTCCAAATTTTGTCTTCCTTTCTATTTTTATGAGTTGGCACTCTTCTGTAAAGAAAAGCTTGCCACCTTCTCTTTTTTTACTCAATCGTTCCTGTTAAATTTTTTTTCAGAATCACTATGTACTCATGTTTCTTTTTCATGTATTCAATATGTTGTAATTCATTACCATCATTATTCTTTTTGCAGCTCATTTATGCCAAATATGGATGGCTTCAAGCTGGCTCCTACATTCTTTTGACGTGACTCTGAGTATTTTCAAGCGCTCTGTCACAACAAAATGTTCCAGACTCAATTTTTACTTTCCTTTGCCCAGATACAAAATCAGTCATTTTCTCAGAGTCCAGATTCCTCTTAGTGGGAGTACTATTTAGAAATCAAGATGCATCACCAGATTGTATTAGTAATTGCACATTGCAATGAAATGGTCATTACATTTAGGGACTTTCAGAAACAGAGCTAGGAGCACAAACACACACAGTTGAATTACAGTGTATATACATATGTATAGCTGAATTTTACATATATGAGTATTGGATTATATATATTTGTTGAAATATAAAGATCACATAAATAGGCATATATAGGAATATATACCTAAAACTACACATATATTTCTTTTTATTGAATTTATTGGGGTGACATTGGTTAATAAAATTATACAGGTCTCAGGTGTCCAATTCTACAACACATCATCTGTATATTGTGTATTCACCACCCTAAGTCAAGTCTCCTTCCATCACCATTTATCCTTGAGTACTGTGTTCAACACTTCGTTGAATTAATTATTTATTCTGGTTTTCATTATCATTATGAGTACATTGGTTTTTATGTATTTCTAGAATTGTTTAGATGCTTTTTTACTAAGATAAGTTTTAATATGCGAGACATGTTTGTGTTTCATCTGTCAAACTGTAGGCCTACTCAGAGACACCTCAACTCTGTCCTTACACAGTCTGGCACATTCCCACCCATCTCCATGTGTCACCATTTCCTTTCGTTTCTGGTTAGCATTCCTGTGTTTCTCTATGCAAAAATAAGTAAATATGTGTATCGACTCACCTTTTTGTAGAACAAAGGTAGCATATTACATACATTATATATACTTTTTTAAACCTTGTTTTCGTTTTTGTTTTTGTTTTACTTAGATCCTGGAATCACTTCATACGAGTTCATAAACAGCATCTTCATTTCTTGTTATTGCTGCATCACAATCAGTTTGGCAAATGTGAATTGCAATAAAGAGGTATTTAAGTTGTGGCCAATATTTTTATGTTACCAGCAATACAACAGTAATTAACGCTTTGCCTATGTTGCTAAATATTTGTGGAGTTGACCATCAGGTAAATTCCTAGAGATAGAATTGCTTGACAAAGCGAGTGCATGTGCAGAAAATTCACAAAGGTAGTGTAGTTTTATAGTTTTAGTTACTCGGTTTTTCTCCTAAACATCTTATGTGAATATGGTACATTTGTGACAATTAATGAAGCATTACTGATACATTATTATTAACTAAATCCCATACTTCATTCAGATTTCCTTAGTTTTAACTTAATGTCCTTTTTCTGATCTAGAATTCTATCAGGTTACTACATTTAGTTGTCACATCTTCTTAAGTTCCTCTTGGTTATTAGTAATTTGTTTCTTTGACTTATTTGGTTTTTGTTTTTGTTTTTACTCTCAGGTTTCAGACAGTCTTTCTTTTTAGTACATTTTCTCTTTACTGGGATTTGTCTGATTTTTTCTTTTTCAGGCTCAGGCTGGGATTATGGGTTTGAGAGGGGAAGACTTCAGACACCAATGCCATGTCATATCACATCAGGTAAAGGCTACGTTATCAGTAGGACTTATCTTGGACATAACCTTGACCACTGAAGTGGTGTTTATCAGGTTTCACCACTGGAAAGGTACTCTTCCCACAAAGTCTCTTTTAATATCATGTTCATCCTTTGTCAGCTCACAAAAGTGTTACCCTTGCCTCAAAAAATAAGTTGGAAGTTTTCTTTCTGCTATTTACTGGACTAATTTAAGTAGAATTGGGATCTAGTTTTTGGTGGTTTCTTGAATTCCCCCATGAGATTTTTGTGACATAGATCTTTATTACCTTTTTTCTTTATTCCATAGAAGTTTGGTCTGTTAAACTTTCAACCTCAATTGTGGTCAGTTTGGAGATTTTATTTTCCTGGTAAATCATACTATTTATATAGAATCTCAAATATAATTTGAAAGGTGTTTGAAATTTCCTCTTTCCATTGGTGTTTCCCCTCATACGTTATTTTGTATATTTATGACCCTCGTTTTTTAACTAGCTGAGGCAGGGCTTTGTCTATATTGTTGGGGGTTTTTCTTGAAGAGCCAGCACTTTGATTTATTTCTTGCTCTAATGTTTTTTATTTTCTATCTCATTGTGTTCTTATGCTCATTCTGTTCTTTACCTTTCCTTTATTTTCTAGCTGTTTGAGGTAGGAATACATCTTATGTGTGTCCTTCTTCCATTTTTCTTGCTAAAAGAAGTTTGAGCTAACAATTTTCTTCTGATCACTGCTTTAAGTTGTAACCTAGGGATAATAATCTATAAAGTTTTATTATTTTTGTTCAGAAATTCTGAAAATTTAGCTTTTATTTTCCTTTTATCTATGTTCAATAGAGAGTTTTTCAATTTTAAAGTTTAAGAGACTTGATTTTTATTTTATTATTAATTTCTAATTTACTGCAGTATGATGAGAGAATACATTTTACATGTTTTCTGTTGTATAGAATTTATTGTGGTCAATTTTGGTCAATGTTCCATGTAGTCTTAATAAGTTTGATGCACATCTCCAAGATCCACCTTATACATTATGCTGTTTTGACCTCTATATACTTAATCATTTTGATCTACTTACACTGTATTAGACTAAGAAAGTTATTTTAAAGTGTATTTACTATCATTTTATGCTTATCTATTTTCTTTTTTAAAAAGATTTTTACTTAATTTTAGAGAGAGAGGAAGGGAGAGAGAAAGAGGGAGAGAAACATCAATGTGTGGTTGCCTCTCACATGCCCTCTACTGGGGGCCTGGCCTGCAACCCAGGCATGTGCCCTGACTGGGAATCGAACTGTGACCCTTTGGTTGCAGGCCAGCACTCAATCCACTGAACCACACCAGGCAGGGCTATTTTATTTTCTGCATTAGGAAGTTCTAGCTCCCTGTTTGGTGCAACAAGATCCATACTGTTTGGTCATGAATGCAAATTTTAGCTTTTATTTTATAGTTTCCTTCTGCCTCTCATTTGTTACCTTTGGCCTAATTTCTACTTCTTCTGAAACACTGCTTTCTTACTGTTTATATTTACCTGTTGTACCCCTGTGCATTACTTAGTTTTCAGCCACCCTCTATCATTTTATTTTAGCATTTAACTTTATTTTGTGAGCCAATGTGAAAATACTTCCATTTTAATAAGTGAGCTAAGCCCATGTATACTTGTTGATATAACTGATATTTGGGGCTTACTTTGTTTCATTAACTGTGTGTCCTTTGTTATATTTACTGTTTCTAATTTATGTTTTTTCTTTGCAGTTTTATTCCTTTCATATTTAATAAATTTTTGTTACTGCTTTATTAATCATTATACTTGTACTTTTTATAATGTCTTAGGTCCTCTCTTTTCCTAATTAGGCATTTAATACTAGGGTAAACTAACTTTAAATAATATTCTTTCACATCTTTTTATTAACTATGTAGTGACTAATGAGCCCATGCTACACTTTTCTTTCTCCTTTTTATTTATCTCAAAATTTTTATTAGTGTTTTTCTATTTATTACAACTATGACATTGACATCCTGGCATCCAACACTTGTCCTTACCTTCACTTCATTTTTGCATCTCCACTTAAATAAACTGAGTGATTACCACCAGTCCTTTTGTTCAAGTTCCCCAGCCATGTTTTGGATAAATGGAGTGCTTCATCTCTAGATGAGTCCTCATGTGTACAGTTTTCCCTGATTTTTTTTACATAGTTATGGCATTTTATGTAGCCAACATACATTAAAGACACCATGACAGAGATAACCATTAACTCAAACTTCTTTAATTTCTTAAAAGTGTAGCACCACAGTTACCTGCAAAGAACTGCAAAAATCTGAGGTTTTATCTATGAGGAAATAAGCTAGACAACTACTGTGCTGTAAATGCTTGGAGAAGACATGAGACCCCTGGGCCCAAGACAAAGAACTTTATTACTTGTGGCACAGCAAGAAGCCTGAGCATTAGCATATTTGCATGACTTCTTGTCTCAAGTCCTATAGGGATGATGCAGAGAGGCCCAGAGTAAATGTCTGAATACAAAGTAGTTTGTATTATAGCAGAGAAATCCTGAACTTATGGAACCTACATTTTTTACAGTAAATGGTAAGCATGTTTATCCTTCGCTCCAGGGGGAGATACTACCTCTGTCTTCCAAGGGTGTTCATTATATAAACCTACTGGGAAATGTAGAACAAAAGACAGTCAGTGTCTCTGTTTCAGGACATACCAACACACAAAAGATTCATAGAGAATTATCTCCCAATATTACCTTGATATGTACACTGCCAACCAAATTCATTGATATACAGAATTCTTAGTACATTGCCAATAAAACTTTGCTGGTATTCAATAGAATTTTACTAATGTAATGTTTCTTATGTAGTCATAAGCTATCAGGCTATTATTCTGTAGTATGGATTAAGTAAGACCATTTTAGAAAAAGCTCATATGAGTGACAAATATTCTTCCACTGTAACAGTTAAGAATTTTTCTTGTTTCCCTTTTCTCTTGACCCCATAAGACTCAGGGTCTTTTATGTCATGACAAACAGTAGCAACATCATCATGATAGCTGATTGGGTTAATTCCCTAGAACCTGCATCTTAGCTTCCTCTTGTAAGTGCTCATCAGATGACCAGAATATACCCGAGAACAATTTGTAAACCCTGGGTCTGGGATCCAGATGGCAGGACACTTTAAAGCCTGCCAGGGGATCCCAAAGTGCAGCCAAGGTTGACCCTGAGCCCTGGTGTCAGCTCACAGATAAAAACCTAACTCCCCTAGGAATCAAATCTGAGGGTCACAGACGGTCATAGGAGATAATGTTTATTTTAGAAGACTTTTTAATGCCCTTCTTTCTCCTTCATAAAGTATAAACATTAATACTTGCCTCCAAATGTGTAATAAGAACCTGAGAACAAAAGGATTATTGTTTTCTTATTTAATACACTTTCAGATATTACAGGCAAATTCTCTAGTAGTTTCGTGACAGAGATAACAGTATGTACCTTTTCATGTGGGTGAGAAAAGGGAAATATTTTAAACTTCAAAATAAATATGATTTTCCCTGGAAGTCACAGCAGTTGCAAAGCACTTAATTTCATATAGCTAGCCTATCAGATCACTTGGTTGGCTAAATATTCCTCACCCTACAATTTGGGGTGGGGGATGAGGTAGGTATTTCAAGATATGGAATTCACACCCTTTGGCTTTTAGATGTAAGTGAATGGTTACATTTCTTTCTCTTAAAAAAAAAAAAAAAGTTTTCTGTGTGCTTCAAGTACATAGAAAACTTCCCACTGTAACAACTAAGAATTTACAGTCTCTGACAGGATACCGGCCAACTTACTTTGGCAGAGATACATGCAGTTAAAATTGCTTCCCTCTTGCTAATACTATGCATTCAGCATTTTCCTGATAGGCATACTCTTGGACAAAACCTTCAGACATATTATATTTAGTCTCCTTAGAGCCCTCAAACACAGTCTTGACTTATGGACTCCAAAACTGCTGACTCTCCACAGTTCACGCCAGCAGTCTTCCCAGATAGTCTTACCTTTTAATGATAAGTAAAGCACTTAGCTACCCCTGGAAGACTATTAGAACTGCCACTGGATGTATAAAATATCTTTTAGGAAGCATCAGTAAAAATCCTGCAAAGCCCACCGAAGAAGTATATCCAGACAATCAAATTTCATTGAAAGGGTATTGACAAAGAATCCTTACAAAGTAAAATAAAATCCATTAGTCTCATTTGAGAAATGGCTATATTTAAACACTGTACCAAGGCTACCAAATTTACATGACAGCAAAAATTAAAGTTATCTTGAATTGCATTTATATGCCATTTTCCCCCAAAGAATTCAAAACATTTTAAGGATCATCAAACTCTGTGAAAACGGAAATGGTACTAACCCAATGTTTTAAAGAGAAGATCGTTGGATATTGGTTGATGGCCCTAATGGACTATGACAACAGCCAGCCAAACATTTATTATACACTGATGCCAGGTGATTTGACAAAGGCAGCTAAGTAATTTGTATAGTAAAAATAAGGAATATATACAGTACACATATTTGTTGACAAAAATCTGCCAAGTCATTACCATCTACACAGGAAAATGTTAGATAAAGAGTTAATATTCGAGAATTCTTAGTGAACTGTCTTTTCTCTATGCCCTCTTATTTGTCTTTGGACTAAGAGAGACCATCAGAGAGCTGCTCACAGACCTGCTGTTACGAAACAATACTTTGCTTCTATCACTTTTCAGCAAAGCTAATATTGCTAAGCCCATATCCCCAACGCACAGAGTTCATACTCTATAAAAAACACATTCTAAAACCAATCATGTTCCTAATGGACTACATTGTTTTCATTTTAAAGACAATTGTCAATATTTCTTCTTCTGCATCAGATCTTTTTTGGTCTAAATTTTGAATTTATCTTAATCATTTTATATTGTTATTCTGTTACAGTTGTCCCAATTTTTCCTTCTTTGCCCTCCTCCACCAAGTCCACACTTCCCATGCTCCCACACTGTTGTCCATGTCTGTGGGTCATTCATACACGATCTTGTCTAGTCCCTTCCCCTTCTTTCTACCATCATCCCCACCCAGTCACTGTCAGTCTGTTCCATGTTTCCATGCCTGTGATTCTAGTTTGCTCATTAGTTTATTTTGTTCATTAGATTCCTCTCATAGGTGAGATCATATGGTATTTGTCTTTCACTGACTGGTTTATTTCACTTAGCATAATATTATCCAGTTCCATCCATGCTGTGGCAGAAAAGGTAGGAGCTCCTTCTTTCTTTCTGCTGCATAGTATTCCATTGTGTATATATACCAGTTTTTTTTTTTTAATCTACTCATTTACTGATGGATTTTTACCTGTTGAGTATAATGTTGGCTGTAGATTTCTCATATACAGTTTTTATTATGTTGAGGTAAGCTCCCTCTATTCCTACTTTTCTGAGTATTTTTATCATAAATGGGTACTGGATTTTATCAGGTGCTTTTTCAGCATCTATTGATTTGATCATGTGATTTTTATGCTTCATTTTGTTTATGTGATGCATTACATTTATTGATTTGTGTATATTGTACCATTCTTGCATCCCTGGGATGAATTTCACTTGTTTGTGGTGTATGATCTTTTTAATGTATTTCTGGATCTTGATTGCCAACACTTTGTTCGAGATTTTAGCAGCTATGTTCATCAGAGATATTGGCCTGTAGTTTTCTTTATTTGTTGTGCCTTTACCTGATTTGGGAATTAGGATGATATCGGCCTCATAAAAAGAGTTTGGGAGTCTTCCCTCTTCTTGACTTTTTTGTAATAGTTTGAGAAGGATAGAAGTTAGTTATTCCTTAAATGATCAGTAAAATTCACATGTGAAGCCATCCATTCCAGGGCTTATGAGTGTTCAGAGTTTTTTTGACTACTGCTTCATTGTTACTAGTTATTATCAGTCTATTTAGGGTTTCTGCTTCTTCTTGATTCAGTTTTGGAAGATTGAATGTTTCTACAAATTTGTCCATTTTGCCTAGGTCATCCAATTTCTTGGCATATAGTTGTTCATAGTAATTTCTTACACTCCTTTATGTTTCTGTGGTACCAGTTGTAACTTCTCCTCTTTTATTTCTGATTTTACTTAGTTGGGTCCTCTTTTTTTCCTGATTAGTCTGGTTAAAGTTTTGCCAATTTTGTCTATCTTTTCAAGAACCAGTTCCTAGATTTATTGATCCTTTCGATTGTTCTTTTAGTCTCTATGTCATTTAATTCTTCTTGGATCTTGATTATTTCATTTCTTCTCCTCCCTCTGGGCTTTATTTGTTGTCATTCTTCTAGCTCTTGTACATGTAGGGTTAGGTTGTTTACTTGAAAATTTTCTATCTTCTTTAGGTAGGCCTGTATTGCTATGACTTTCCCTCTCAGTATTGCATTTGCTGTGTCCCACAGGTTTTGGGTTGTTGTGTGTTCATTTTCAATTCTTTCCAAGTACTCTTTGATTCCTTCCTTGATCCCATTGTTGACTTCTTTATTATTTTATAACATGTTATTCAGTCTCCATGTATTTGAATATTTTTTAGCTTTTTCCTTGAGGTTGGTTTTTAGTTTCAATCCATTATGATCTGAGTACATGATTAAAATGATTTCAATTATTTTGAATCTTTGAGGCTTGTTTTCTATTCTACCATGTGGTCTATCTTTGAAAATGTTCCTTATGCATTTGAAAAGAATGTATATTTTACGTTGGGGGGTGAAAGGTTCTGTATATATCAATTAAGTCCATTTGATCTAGGCAGGGGTGTCCAACCTGTGACCCATGGGCCTAAGGTGGCTCAGCATGGCTATAAATGCAGCCCAACACAAAATCATAAATTTACATAAAACATTGTGAGATTTTTTTGTGTGTGATTATGTGTTGCAATGTATTTAATGTGTGGCCCAAGACAACTCTTCTTTTTCCAGTGTGGCCCAGAGACTCCACAAGCTTGGACACCCCTGAGTGTCATTCAGTGCCACAGTATCTTTGCTGACTCTTTGTTTGGAAGATCCATCCATTGACAACAGTGGGGTATTAAAAATCCCCTTGGTGACTGTGTTGTTTTCACTATCTTTCTGAAGTCTTTCAAGATTTTCTTTATATATTTAGGTGCTCCTATGTTGGGTACATATACGTTTACAAGGGTTATATCCTCCTGTTGGATTATTCCCTTCAGTATTATGTAGTGACTTTCTCTGTCTCTTCTTATGGCTTTTGTTTTAAAGTCTATTTTGTCTGATATAAATATTCATAGCCCAGCTTTTTGTGTGTGTCCATTTGCTTGGAATATTTTTTACCATCCTTTCACTTTCAACCTGTGTAGATCTTTTGTTCCGAGGTGGATCTCCTGTAGACAGCACATATGTGGGTCATGTTTTGTATCAGGTCTTGAAAGGTACAGAACATGTGACCAGTACCCCTGAATCCTTTTCCTCATGTCTTGTTCTACCACAGTCATAATAATTTTTCTATTTTAAATATAAAATTAATGTAAAACTTGCAAAGTCTAAGAAGACAAATATATAAAACTCATATTTGTTTTTATATATGAAGTCTAAGAAACTTACAAGAATATATCTTGGTATTGGCTATGCTGTAATCTAAAAGGTAATATATATTTTAAATTTATAGATGTAAGTTTATTTTATGTCTACAAAGTTATTGCTCAGTTATTTATCTCCTTCCTTGTTTTATACTACACATATATTGAATCTCCTTGCCTCTATTCCAACCCTATCATTTTGTCTCTAATACCTTTTAACTCCTCACTTCTATTATCATTTGCTTGTTTTTTTCTCATTCATCTTACTTTGTTTTTAATATTATCTATTTCTCCTTGTACTTATTACAACTTGTTCTTCATTTCTGTGACATTCCAAATTTTTATTTTCTTCCTTGAAGTCAATAAGCTCTCCTCTCTTATCCTTTCTATATTTCTTATATCTTCTCCCTAAACCCACATGGATCTAAATTTTGCTCTTCTTTTAAAGAAACAATTGGGTTTTTTTTAATTCCTCTAAAAATTTTTAGTCACAATATTATTTTGCTCCATGGACATTTATTTCTCTAGGAAAGTTTTTTATTTGCTATGGGTTTCTTTCACTATTTACTAATTTTTCTTTTAGGATGTTTTTACTCAGCTTCTGTTTCTTTCTTCTTGTGTATTTGTGTGTGTGAGAGGAAGGAAAGGAGTCTCTATTCAAAAGCTACACAGTTTTGAAATAACAGCTTTCCACATGTATTAGTCACTTAAGACCATCAATGAAGGCTAAAATCTTTAACTCTTTAGGTATATTTTATTGATTATTCCATTACACTTGTCTGAATTTTTTCCTCTTTGTCCCCCTCCACTCGGTACCCCATTCCCTCCAGCAATCCCTCCCCCTTAGTTCATGTCTATGGGTCATGTATAGAAGTTCTTTGGCTTCTCCATTTCCTATGCTATTCCTAACTTTCCCCTATTTTGTTTCTACTAATTATGCTTCTTAATCCCTGCACCATATCCCCATTCTCTTCCTTCCCCCACCCAGCTGATAACCCTTCCAAATGATCTCCATATCTATGATTCTGTTACTGTTCTCTGTTTTGGATGTTTGCTTAGTTGTTTTTGTTTTTATTAGATGCAGTTGTTGATAGTTGTCAATTTGTTGCCTTTTTAATGTTCATGGTTTTGATCTACTTTTTTAAAAATAAGTCCCTTTAACATTTCCTCTAATAATGACTTGGTGGTGATGAACTCCTTTAGCTTTACCCTGTCTGGGAAGCACTTCACCTGCCCTTCCATTCTAAATGATAGCTTTACTGGATAGAGTAATCTAAGTTGTAGGTCCTTGCTTGTCATCACCTTGAATACTTCTTACCAGTCCCTCCTTGCCTACAAAGTTTCTTTTGAGAAATCAGCAGATAGTCTTATGGGAACTCCTTTGTAGGTAACTTTCTGCTTTTCTCTTGCTGCTTTTAAGATTCTCTCTTTATCTTTAACCTTTGGCATTTTTCATTATGATGTATCTTAGTGTGTTTCTCTTTGGGCCCAATTTGTTTGGGACTCTGTGCTTCCTCGACTTGCATGACTGTTTCCTTTGCCAAATTAGGGAAGTTTTCTTTCATTAGTTTTTAAAATAAGTTTTCAATTTCTTACTCTTCCGTTTCTCCTTCTGGCACCCCTGTGGTTTGGATGTTTGCACGTTTGGAGATGTCCCAGAGGTTCCTAAGCCTATCTTCATTTTTTTTTTTTAATTCTTCTTTCTCCTTTTTGTTCTGGTTGAATTATCTCTTCCTTATGTTCCAAATCATTGGTTTGAATCCCATCTTCCTTCTTTTCTCTGTTGGTTTCCTGTGGATTATTTCTTATTTCACTTACTATGACATTCATTTCTTCCCTTATTTTTGTTGCCATACTCAAGGAGTTCTCTGAGCTTCCTGATAACCAGTATTTTGAACTCTGTACCTGATAGGTTAGCAATCTCCATTTCACTTAGTTCTTTTTCTGGGGGTTTGTTCTGTTCATTCATATGCATCTTTTTTCTTTCCTCAATTTAGTAGCCTCCTTGTGTTTGTTTCTATGTAATAGGTAGGGCTGTTTTAACTCCCTATCCTAGCAGTGTGGCCTACTGTAGAAACAACACCTGTAAATTGTGTGGGGTGGAGCCTTAGGTGATTTCCAGGGCAGGGCAACCCACTTCGCTGCTCTGTGGCTATGTGGGACAGCCACAAAGAAAGGACAATTCTCTTCAAGAGTGGACAATTCTGCCACCTGGTTTCTGACAGTTCACCTGGCACTCACCCAATTTCTAGTCACCTCACCCACTTCCTGTGTGCTTCTGGTGCACTTCCAGCTGCTGTCTGGTGGTGAACCTGAAATGGGTGGGTTTGTATACATTCTAAGACTGTGCTGGCCCTTTAAACAGCAAAAATTCAGCAGTTTCTTCTGCTACCCCAATCCCTACTGGTTTTTACAGCAGGAGATGATGAAGATCTATCTTCCTGGTTTTGGAACCTTGGGCTGTGCAGTCTGGTCTGGGGCTGGGATTGCTCAATTCCAAGATTTCCCTCCCATCCTTTCTGCTGCCTTTTCACACCACATCACCTCTCAGCCCATGTCCACAACTCTGCCCCTCCTACCTATCTGGATGAATGTGTCTTCTTTTAATCCTTGGTTGTTGGACTTCCATGCAGCTCAATTTTCTGATATTTCTGTGTTTTACTAGTTTTGAGATTTGGCTGTAATTCTCTTTATAGTTGCACGAGGAGGTGAAGCATGTCTACCTACACCTCCATATTGACCAAGAAGTCTATGTTTCTTTTTTATTATGAATTTTTCAATAAGAGGGGTGAACTTTTCCCAGAACCATTATGTTGAGAAACTTCTATAAATAAAGGCCAGAGCTTATATTTAAGTCAGTAGAAATTTTTCCTATGACACAGGTTGTGTATTTGAGTTTTAAGCTATTTCATGTCTACACAAAAGAGAGTGCACTTATAAGAGTTATTTATAATAAAGAATCTAACTCATTTACCTTGCATCCACAAAATAGGACTTCCAATAAATACAATTTTTTGGTGTTACTCTTTATTTAGCTCCATATATTTCATATATTTTAAGGTGTTTTACTATACATTTATCCCTTAATTTGTTTCCTTCTTTACCTAGTATAATAAGGCATGACCTTCTTCCTAAATAGTAAGTTAATTATTTCAGCTTCCTTTGGCAAAAAAAAAAAAAAAAAAAAAAAAAAATTCATATTTGCCCCACTGGTTTAAAATAACAAATTTATCTTTAACAAATAAAAGTATTTATAGTATTTTCTTTTTTAGGTATATTTTATTGATTGTGCTAGTACAGTTGTCCCAATTTTTTCTCCTCTTTAAGACCCCTCTGCCATGCACTCCACCACCCCCCAGCATAGTCCACCCACTTCCATGGGTTGTACATATAAGTTCTTTGGCTTCTCTATTTCCTGTAGTATTAACCTCCCCCTGTCTATTTTATACTTACCACTTATGCTTCTTATTTTCTGTACCTTTTCCCCCCATTCTCCCTCTCCACCTCCCCACTGACGACCCTCCATATGATCTCCATTTCTGTGATTAAGTTCCTGTTCTACTTGTTTGCTTAGTTTTGGAGGGTTTTTTGTTTGTTTGTTTGTTTGTTTTTTTACACTGTTTATGCCCTTTCTAGCTTTCTGTTGATTTTGGTAGAAGATGTACTCACATATTTTTTCAGCAGTTATTTTATTTTTTATTTTTAAATCCTTCTAAAGCATTTATTATCACAGATAAACCTAAAAAATAAATTCTTAAGGTAAGATAATACCTTCAAGGTTTTATTTAGAGTTTCGTGAACTGTTTAAGTATATATAAGGGTAACTTGTTCATACAACGATTCATCTCCTATAAGACCATATATTTTCTTGCTTACTTGCTTATTACCTATTTAACCATCACTCACCATTATCACTAGAATGTAAACCCCTTCAAGGCAAGAACAAATGCTTAGAATAGTGCTTTCATATTGTAAACCTTTAAAAAATATTTCATGAATGGATGAATGGTTAAATTTTGGGTTTAGAAATATCATACAATTATAATATTGAGATCAGGAGAAAATACTAGTTGGTTGTTGAGGTAACCCAGAAAGATGATTTAAGATATTTTAAGGGAATAGAAATAAGATTCAAGATTAATTATTTTAAAAGCCATGTAGATAATAGAGTCAATAGAATTTGTGAGAGTTTTCTTTTATAACTTTTAAGACAGGCAGAAATCAGGAGCCAAATTTCTCATCTCTCTGCTCCCCTAAATACAAACCAAGAGTGACAGGTATTTAATTTCAGTTCTGGAAACATAGGGCTCGACTTTAAAGAAACTGAACTAACTGCTTAGATAAAACTAGGTTAGACTGGTCCTTCGCATCTAGGAAAAAAGGTCTCCTTTTTTGGTCACTAGCGGATTTCTGATTAATTGTTAACTGTCATTTCACTCACCCCAAAAAAGAAATCTGTCAGTTGTCATGGTAAACCAATTCTCATGTGAAATAACTAATACATGCATTTATTCTAAAACATAAATAGACTACATAGGATTTCAGGATATATGAAGAAAAACAGTACCATGAAGAAATTGATAGACCATGATAAATAGAAAATTAATCCAGAGTAGAGGAAACTGGGAGAAATCAAGCACCAGAGAATCACTGGATTCCTAGTACTTATAATCCAGGAAATATAAGTACTAGGAGTTCTATTTTAAAAGGAGGATGGAACACAGGGGCAATCAGCAGGAGAATAAGAGAAGGGGTTTTCTCCAAGGTGAAGAGTAACCTGAGTCTTTCAACTGAAAACTGGTACCTAGTAAGGAATAGAATCAATAAGAAAGAGAGAGAGAGAGAGAGAGAGAAAGAGAGAGAGAGGAAGGAAGGAAGGAAGGAAGGAAGGAAGGAAGGAAGGAAGGAGAAAAGAAAAGAAAAAAGAAAAGAAAAGAAGAACCCAACTAGAGTTGATCATGATTCTTCATCATGAAATGTTAAGAACACTTGTGATAAGAATACAATAAAACTTCTGGAGAAAAGAACAGGACAGACAGATGATTTACAAATGATTAAAAGTGAGACTAGCAACACCTTCTTTTCATACTATAAGACAGTGAAACAGCATCATCAGAATTCTGAAGAAAATTGTTTTGACTATACAATTATATGTCCTATATTTAGCCAAACTATGAATTAGGTATAAGGAAAAAATGAAGATATTTCCAGACATGAAAGAAACCAAAAAGTTTACCTCCCAAGTACTCTTTTTAAAGATATTGTTCAAACAATTACTCTAACAAAACAAAAGGGGGAAATGGTGAGAAAAATACATGGAATACCATAAACAATGATGCAAATGTCATAGCACACTGAAAAAAATATTATCAGGACTACAGTTGTGCAGCATAATCTAGAAAGCAATTATATTTCTAAGGATGTCATCAAGAAAAAATGGAATAGAATAATTCCATTAAATGATCATTTTAACCATTTATTTTATAAAATATATGTTAGGATATCACAAATGCTATTACTCTCTCTGTAGCCTCAATAACCAAACCACAAGATTAGTTATTTGTAATTAATCATTTTCTGATACCACCTTCTAAAAGAAGACCAGAACATCTTTCTCCTGTGAACCTGTCAGGCCCAGTAAAAATCTGAGTTGTTTTCCCATCCTGCATATCTATATATCTACCCTGTTCCCCTACTTCTGACACCATGTTCTCTGGAATCTAGAAGAAGGGGACAGCATATATCCCAACTCCAGTTCTAATTTCAGCCCCACACCACACAGAGCTCAGAAGTCATGCAGCAGTCACTGACATGGAATCAACCAGAGATGCTCTAGAGTTTTCACTTTGCTTCCCCAAATCCTGAGGGAACCTAGCTCCTTTAAGCTCTCCAGACAGCCCTTCCTCAGGACATATGCTTCCAAATGGCAGATTTTACTCATATCTGCTTCCAAGGCAACAGGATAGAGGAAGGAACACAGACTAAGAAAAGGGTATAACCTTGTTGTCTTAAAAAACCATCAAACACCACTTCTGCTTACACTTCATTGATAAGAATTAAGTTACACCTCACACCTAAGTGTAAAGGAGTTGGGGAAATGGAGCGTCAATGCCAATGGATTGATTATGCACCTACCTAAAAATAGGGGTTTCTATTATCTTGGAACAGAAGGAAAATGGATATCGTGGGACAAATTGACACTGTTATCACAGAAGAAATTTAAGGTACATTTCTAACCTTTTGAATTTGTCAAAAACAATGGACTGTGAGATTACAAAATAATGAAAACAAGAGAAATGTAACAATAAATTTCAAGAAAGGTTCTTACAAGTATCACTGTTCTATCTAGTGGGGGATATTCAACACATGAATACAATCGTTCAGATAATAGATCCACAAGTGTTTAACATACTTAGAATATCTTTGAAGTTCATAAAATATAATAGACATGTTAGAAGAAACTTGACACTGAAAGCATTGTAACTGAGTACCTCTGCTCTGTACAGCAAAGATAGTGGAACTCCATAGGGCTATGTCTTCACAAGAACTAAACACATAATATGGATAAAGAGTACCTGATAAACATGTTAATTATGTAGTCTTGTTGAGTCTGGAAAATGTTTGCCCACTACATCAAGAAGCTGTGATGGGAGACTAATGCAGGATTAGAGTGGGAAATATTGGCAGAGTAGAAAACAAAGAGAAAGGTCAATGCTGCAGCCACCATCAGACTTCTGTATTACTTCTCCATGAATTGTGACACAGTTAAAATATACACCAGGAATTTGAGATATCATTCTTGCAGCAGGCAAGTAATTCTGCAAGAGTACTATCAAAGCAATTATGCTGCCAGCATGGGGTAGCAGGAGCCTTTTGCAAATCCATTTGCACCCGCCTTACTCTCTTCAGGGATGCACAGAGGACATAAATGATTCTTTTCTCCTCTCTGAATTTCAAGGTTGTCTATATGATGATGAGTAAGGACTGAGCCTTCCCAAGCCTCGTTATTATTCCCTTATACAATTGGAAAAATGTGGACAGCAGGAATATTAAAAATCCTATCTGCTCTTACAATTTAATTTCCTATGAATAATCTTTCAGATTTGGCTGAAAAGTCGAGCACGAAGTGCATCACATCTGTTGGATGCAGTTCATGACGTTACCACCCTCCTCTGCATGCAGGCTTTATGGCCAAGGCCAGGGCCTCTTCCAGCAGGAACAGTGGAAAGGATTATGTTCTACTGTTTTATAAACTCATTGCGTGGAGAAAAGGACAATTAATCTGGCTCTGTTCTCATCATTTCTGATGGCACAGGCAAGTGATTCAAAGATAAAGGCACCTCTGCAATGGATTTTTATGGTGATGCAAATATTATAATTTTTAATAGAAAATTATATTTTACTACGAGGTCATTTTTTTCTACTGGGATAATGATCATTTTCATCTATTCCATTCTAATTTGGAATTCAATGCAGTGTAAATAACTATACAGTATTTGGTTATTAGTATCATCAAGACCATAGAAGCAAAGATGATTAGTGCCAATTTTGTCATTTTTGAGTTAATGTGGTGTACGGGCATTTTAGTGTTTCTGTTAAGTGTCAAAGAAAGAAATGAATATGAACATATCTGTTTAAATCTGCTATTTTTGTGTGTATTGTACAAAAGCCATTTAACCCATATCCAATATAGTTTACTATAAAACTGTAGATAACCAATCTTGCTAGTTTCGAAAGAGGTATACAAGGACTGCCCAGAAAAAGTCCAACCATTGTTAACATAATGAGAATGGTTTGCGTGACATCAATGTAACCTGATATCCAAACAGAGTGGACTGGAATGGGCATGTGTGAACAATGATGACTTCACTGTACTCTAGTCGGTGGGGGGTGGTAGATGCTGTTGAGTGAGCACATGCACTGTGTGGCTGTCACATTCAAAATGACTGAGTGAGTAGAGCAATGAATCTGCATCAAATTTTGCGTGAAGCTTGAACATTCCTCCATGGAAACTATTCCAATGACTGGCAGCTTTACCAAGACAATGCACCTGCTCATGCATCTCATCTCATGCAGAGTTTTTTGGTGAAACATCAAATGACCCAGGCGACTCAGCCCCGCTACAGCCCAGTTTTGGCTCCCTGTGATGTCTGGCTTTTCCCAAAAACTAAAATCACCTTTGAAATGGAAGAGATTTCAGACCGTCAATGAGATTCAAGAAAATATGGGACAGCTGATAGGGACTGGGAGAACTGTGTGATGTCCCAAGGTGCCTACTTTGAAGGGGACTGAGGTGTCATTGTACTATGTTCGATGTTTTTTGTATCTTGAATCTTCTTCAATAAATGTCTATTTCATATTACATGACTGGACACCTTCTGGACAGATGTCACATTTTAATGTGGTCAATACCACTTGATTTTTTTATAAGACTGTCTCTCTCCTTCTACATTATAGAATTTGACTCAATAGTTCATTTGTTTTCATGTCTCAGGTAAATTAGAAATATCCAAATGTTACATGTAAGTAATATTTGCAAGGACTATACAAACAGGCCTTGTAACAGATTGACTTAAAGGGTAGGAAGAGGAAGATATTTCTTAACACTTAGAAAAAATGATTGGCTCTTGCAAACAGAAGCATAGACAGTAGAAACAGAGAATGAAAGAACATTACTTCCAGGAAGGTTTGCATTATCTCATGAGTTTGGAAGGCATCAAATGTTATCATGGCACAGAGCAGCTTTTGCTAAAATTGTTTTGGGCAATTATGCATCATTTCTCAAAGCTGTTATGAAATGCTTTCTTTACTAGCCCAGAGACAATTACATTACTTGACCATGAGGATGCTATGATATGAATATTGAATGCATTATCCTGACAAAACAATGTTGCTTTATAATTTTTGTATTAGTTTATGGGCTACAGAAGCTATGCTGCATTTAGTTACTTCTATGTGCTGATTGTCTGTTATTGAGCTAGCCTAGATTCTAATTTATTACACAATACTTTCTATTTGTAAAATGAACCAAATAGGATATATCACAATGATATTCTTCTCCTTAGACAGGAGACAGTATTCTGTTATGACAAATAGTTTTCTTAGATCAAAAAAAGTTCAAAAATACTATATGCTTAAACCACAATAAAGATTTGTATTAACCCTGAATAGAGAACCAATAAAATCTGTCAGCATGTCTGATAATTAAGGCTTTTAAAAAAAAGCAAAGCAATGTTCTTCAAGATGAGTTTGGAGCCTGTGAGATGATCTTGCATGGAGAAGACAAAGTGAATAAGCAACAGAGCTACTGAAAATGTCAGAGCTCGATCCTGTGTCCTCTAGTACCCCTCCCAGACTCTGCCAAATAATTGTTCCGAAACGTGCCCGCTGTAGATGTGGATCTAAAATCATAAGCTTGAGAATGAGATTAGTTGGAGATTTATTATCTGGCATAGAAAGGAGGGCTAGATAACTCAGCAGCAGCTATCCTTTCACCCGTGGAGATCTGTATTTACAACCTGGCTCAAGCAGAATGTGAAAATAAGTTTGATGATCGCCTTCTCTTCCCCAAATCAATCTCCTTACTGACTCTACCTCTGCTTGGAAGAGGCCAAAGCCTGAGCTAGTATTATGCAAAAACCTAACATGAAGAATATTGACACAGAGATGATGAGAATCATTATATTCATATAACATTAATAATCATAACTAATACTAAAGTATAGGGAACAGAAAATAATCATTGTTCTCCCCCATAACCTTCAGTGTTATTACATCCAATTAAATAGACAACTAACAAACACTCCATCTGCACAACTATTTTTGTGACAAACTGAGTTATATAAAAAATATGTATAACAGAAGACTAATACGACTCATCATAAGAAAAGAACTGAGTTGAAGAGGATGTTCTGAGATGTTAAGCTGTTCCATTCCTAGGGCTTACCCAGCACTGCGTGTGGTGGCATTAACAGAACTAGAGCACTGAATGGGTGACTGAATTTACGGCCAAGGGAACTGTTCCCAGTGTGGGCAGGGGCCACTGAAATGTACTTCAGCACACAAGGAGCCTCTCAGAAATGCAAAAATAGCCCATCTGAGACAAACAGCATCCTGACTGGATCTACAGTCAGTAGTTCATGAACCTGGTTGCACTGCACAATCAAGAAGGGAGTTGTTTAAAAAGAAAGATTCTCAGTCTCCACCTCAGTTCTTTCAAATCAGCATTTTTGAGTATGAGGCCCATGAAATGCATATTGTGTTAAGGAGAACCACTCTACTAGACAGCTGTGGATCCTTCAGCATCTTCTAGAAAAGACCTAGGAAAGGCCAACTGAGTTGACTTCCCTACCCCATGGACAGCAGTGGAGAGAAGAGTCTGGCAGTTTGCATTATCTCTGGGAACAGTCATCAGAGTCTACTTGACCCCAGACTGGCACCTCACAGCACTGGTCTGGACTCTAGTGGGTCACAATGGTATTGCTCTTTGAACAGTTCTAAGAAGTAAGCATTTTGAGGATTAACTGTGGGGTTTCTGTGCCATTCCCTGTCAAAAGCATCATATGTCACCAAAGTTTAAGTGAATGTCACTGAGAAAACCCACAGTAAACTACCGAATTTTTCAGACTGTGAGATGCACCAGACCATAAGACGCACCTAGGTTTTAGAGGAGGAAAATAGGAAAAACAATTTTGAAGCAAAAAATGTGGTAAAATATTTAATAACATAAATAGCATAGGCTGCCACCCCCCCACACAGTGAGCCAGGTAAGCTACATTCGGACTATAAGATGAATGTAGTCCTTTTCCTCCCAAATCCTGGGGGGGGGGTGTCTTATAGTCCAAAATGTGGTATGTTTGATTGAGCGAGGAAAACCAGACCTCACAGAAAAGCAGCTCCTGAGACATTAAATCTGTAGATAATGTTTCTCCTTGCTCTATGAGAAAGGTCCACTGTCCTCAGCTGAACTCACTGAGGGTGAGTTAACTCACTTTAAGATACCTTGCATCACTTGAGGATAGCTATTATTAAAAGGTTGTGGATTGTTGATTTGCCCCATTTTCCATAGAAAGAGACTTGTAACGAGAATATCCATATCCCAAAGAAAAGTTGAGGACAGAACTATTGGCAGAGTGTTTGAAGATCTTCAAAGTGGTGGATATAGAACCAAACATTGCTACTAAGCACCAGTCAAAGCCGAAATCCTGCCTCATCTACACTTCAACCCTTAGCTATTCCGCATGCTGTAAGTGAGCACTGGCTTCAAGCTGAACTAGATCATTGTACCTGAGCTGGTGTCATAGTCAAGGCTTCATCTATTGCTCTGGACTGCTCAATGTATTAAACAATAAGGGGGATAAAGAAAAGGATGTATGTCCAATTTTTAGGTGATACAAAAGGGAAGGATACCAGAGGTAACTGGCTTACTTTCAGAATTCAGTAAGATCTGAGTGGCTTAGAATGTTGTGCCAAAGATAGCAAGATAAATTTAACATGTTAAAAAGAAGATCCTGTGTGTATAGGAAAATAACATAACTTGAAGGGATTCAGAAGTACAGATGCGTAGAACAAAATAGTCATAGGAATTTAAAGTACAGCACAGGAAACATAGTAAATAATATTGTAATAACTATGTATGATGCCAGTTGGGGGCTGGAAATATCAGGGGGAACACTTTATAAAGTTTCATTATTTAACCACTATGCTGTACATCTGAAACTAATACAAAATAAGATTGAATATAAAGAAGAAAATCCTACCATTTGTGACAACATAGATGAACCTAGAGGACACTATGCTAAGTAAAATAAGCCAGACACAGAAGAACAAATACCACATGATATTACTTATATGAGGAATCTAAAATAGTCAAATGCATAGAAGCAGAGACTAGAATGGTAGTTGCCAGGGGAAGTTGTCAGGGAAGGGATTAATAGGGGAGCTATTAGCCAAGGGGTACAAAGTTTTAGCTGTGCAGGACCAAGAGACTATATAGCTAATTGTCCATCATTAACATTACTGTATTGTTATACTTAAATATTTGCTAAGGGGTTATATCTTCTGTTATCATCATCATCATAAGTAAAATGGGCAGTAGGAAACGGTTGGAGATAAAGGGTATGTTTATGCAATAGATGGTGGTCTCAAGCATACACACGTAACTGCAAACTCAAGTCACATATATTAAATGTGTATAGCTTTTTGTTATATCAATTATATCTAGATAAAGTGGTTTAAAATTATATTATAAATCATTTTAAATATTGATTACATGCTGAATTGATTCTATTTTGGAGATATTGGTTTAAATAAGAAACATTATTAAAATTTTAAAAATTAAAAAAAAAAATAACATCATCAGAGTGGACCTCAGAGGTTTGGATTAGTAGCACCACCTAAATGATCACAGAGGAAGTTTAATCAACAATGTCAACCTTAAGTCAAGAGTTTGATGTGGGCAACCAAAAATTCAAACGTGATCTCAAGACTAATAGTGTGGTATTTCCTCCGTAGGAAATGACAGGAGAAAATTCCTGCAGCTTTGGTCACAGTAAGTAACAGCATAGCTGGGCAGCCTCGGCCTCAGCATGGAACTCGGTGCCCTGGAAGCAAGAGCAACGTCCCCCGCAAACACTGATGGTTGTCATATTTGATACCAGAGTAGAATCAAGAAATACTGCAACTAAGAAATGGAACAGAACATAAGAAGGTGTTAAATGTATATGGAAGCCGAGAGGACTGCGAGGAAGTGAGACCCTCTTTGAAGACTCCTGGAACTGTCTGGACAAAAGCAGAAGGGCGCTGAAAGACAGTCCACGCACACCGTGGCCTCCTGAGGTGTTGTGGCGGCAATCAGTCTGGCTCACGGCACACAAGGAAAAGACAGTGCATTATCCCAAATCAGGTCAAAGAATTACACTGTAATGGAAGTTTATGGAGGTTGTTTGTTTCATGTTACAATAGCTTTCCCATCCCCTTTGCAGTTCAGCTTCCTGCCTTCACCCTAATAACACACATCTGATGAGAAGCAGTGTGGTTAATATGAAGAGAGGGGAGGAGGGAGTGTGAGCCCGACAACAGAGCATCTTCCCAGTGTGAGCATGAGTTCTGTGATCTTGTGGGGATTTCAAGGACTCTCATATGTACTAGCAGATTGGAAGTGAACCTGACATCCCTTGGTACCAGAGCTACATTAAAGAACTATGAAATCTATCCCGGCATCTTCCATGAAAAGAACAGGCCTAGAGAATAAATCCAATGAAGAAAAACTTATAGTAAATTAAAAAATGTGTTCAAAAATGGAAAATCCAGCTAACCAACCTATTTTAATTTCCGCAACAGGCTGTGCTCTTTCTGGCTTGCAGGCTACCACACACACTGCTTCCTCTTTCCCCTGAGATCAGCCATCACATTCCAAGGAAAGATTTCTGTGTCTTCCTAACCAGATCTTGCAACACTGCTAGTCAGTGTTTAATGCCTTGATCACGTTGCTCCCCTGAGCTCCTCGTGCCCCTTCTGCCCTAGCATTCATTCCCCTTCATCAGTTATCTGTTAATATGTCTTTATCTTCCACCAGTCTATAGGTTATCTGAGCATCCTGAACGTGGGGACTATGCTGTCCTGTTGATAATTACTTCCTAGCACTTGACCCATAGTGAGGGCTGAGGAAATATTTCACAAATGAATCAGATAATTGATTTTTTTTTTCTTTTCACACTCTAGGTCACAAAGACATAGCCTTTCGAGAGGGAAAAAAACTAGAAAATGGCACATTTCTGTTAATTTATAGGAGTGCTTAGGGAAGAAATTGCAACATCATCTACAACTTTCTTAACCTCTATTCATTTACATTGCTTTCTAATTTCTCCACAATTTATTATTTTTGAAGAGTCAGCTGTTGCCTTTGAACAGATATATTGACTTGATCTGTATTAATTGAATCCCTACTTCTCTCATTTACTTAAAAACAACAAAAAATTATTTTTGGCAAGAAATTAAAGACAAGTAATTCCTAACCATTGCCAGTTACCAGTCACAATTAGTAGCTAAAGGTCATACAAAGTCGCCAAAAAAGTATTTTATTTGATGCTTGTATCCAGTTGAAGTACCATTTGTCTTCTATATCTCTGTAATATAGCCCTTCTAAAATTGGCTTGCCCTTCTTAGATATAATGCTTTACTGGAAATTCCAGGAAAAAAGGAAGACATTAACATTTAAGTTATGAGGAAAAGATTTTTTTATTCTAATTATCACTTTTCTACTCAGAAGCAGCCCTGAGTAATACATTCATTATAAACCAGCAGCTCTAGGTCTTCCTTAGTCACTTTATAACACTGACAGAATTATTAGTTAAAATTAGACTTCCATTTTAATATCAGGGGAGACATCAACATTAGTTTCTATATTAAACGTAACAGTTATTCATACAGTCTGGGAACTGTAGAAAGCATTTTAAATGGATTTAAGGTGATGGATGCAGATTGTCTGAACATTTGCTTAATAGAAATTATGATTAGCTACCAAATTATACTTTGAAAAGGCAATCATTTCTTCACTGCAATGCAGTAATACAGTTTCTAGTCTACAAAAAATGTTGTGCATAAAAAGTGTTTTACAATACTTTTATAGTTCTACAGAGTACCGCATTACTACTTGTCAACTAACAATTGCATCATAACTCAGCCTGCCGCAACTATAAAATTGTATCTTAACTTGATTAAACAAAAGACACCACAAGTATATGCATTGTACGTATATATGTGCATGCAGCAACACCGGGGATGAAAAGAATGAAATATTTAGCACCCAAACAAAATAGGGTCTGAACAATGAGAAGAGAGCAGAACACCCAATTGAAAACCAAATAGATTCTGCCTTTAATGTTCTATTCCACTGGATGTAGGTTTTCTGAGGAATATTTGCCTATAGAAAAAAAGCAGTTAATTTATTGCACAGAGGCGATTATATTTTCATCATCTGATACAGCAAAGGCTGAGGGGCTGAGGGAGAGAGAAATACTCTCCTAAAAATGCTTCCCTATTTTAGGTCATGGTCTTCATAGAAAAGAAGAAGATATATCTGTGCTATTTCTTAGGATCCATGGTGCCTGGACTTTAGGGTGTGGTTGCCCCAGATCCTACTGGTCTGGCCTGAAGGGTCCTTCTGACCCAGGGTTGAAGGGTCACTGTCTCAATGCATGAGTTACCATTTATGACACATGGATTGGGAAGCTCTGGCTTAGGAAATATTGGGATTCATAGAGGTAAACAAAGCAGTTCATAGTTTTAAATTACAGATCAAGGAGAATGTCCCAGATCCAAATGATAGCAAATATTTTTGGATGACTGATATGATTATATAAACAAAGTCTGAAACACCAAGGGGTGGGGAAGCTTAATGGTTACAAGGGAGAGTTTTGCCATAGAGATGCCTTAGTTCAAAGCACAATTCCATCACTTACTCACCATATAAACATGAGGAGTTATCTGACTTCTCTGCACTTTGGTTTCCCAGCCTGTACCATAGGGATGGTAATAGTACCTACTCATAGGGTTATTGTAAGGATTGAATGAGAGGAGTAGTCAACAGATATTAGCTTTAACTTTAACATGTATGAATACAATAGAATTAAAATATGTTTTTATTATAAAATGATTAATAATCATAGAAAGGATGCAGTAAAATAGAAAAGTTGTTTTTTCTTCAACCTATTGAGAACAAGTTGCCATCCTGATATCCTATTAAACTGAATAGTGTATTTAGAGTATTTTAAACACTTAAAGACTATTTTACTGTATTTTCTTGAAAATAAGAGATTCTGCTTTAAAGCCATAATACAACCATCAAAATCAGAAAAGTAACAAGTATATACTGCTGCCATCGAATCCTCAGACCTCACTCACGGGTCAGCATTTGTCCCAATAATGTTCTTTATAGCAAAAGCATCTATTTCAGAATCACATGTGCACTTTTGAATATTATGGTCCAATTATTTTGTAAAATGTTCCTCAATTTGGCTTGGTCTGACATTCCTCAAAATTAGAGTTCAGGTTATGAATCTTTAGCAGGAATATCACAGAATTGATACTGTGTTCTCATTGCACCCTATAAGTTTGTATACATTTTGATTTGTTTTAATTGGTGGTATTGGTAACTATTTTATCAGGTGCTGTCTACCAGGATTCTTGACTAAAAAGTTACTCTTTTTTCCCTTTTTAGTTAATAAGTACTTGATTGCGGGGGTGGGGAGCATTACTATAAAACTATATAAATATCTCATCCCTAAATAAACTTTCAATTCATTCATTTACACACACACACACACACACACACACACACACACACACAATCAATAGTTTGTTGTTAGTGTACAGAAATGCAACAGATTTTATATGTTGATTTTTGTAAATTGCAACTTTACTAAATTAGTTCCAACAGTTTTCTGGTGGAGTCTTTAGGATGTTTTTACATATAATATCATGTCATCCACAAATAGTGAAAGTTTCACTTCTTCCTTTCCAATTTAGATACCTTTTATTTCTTTTCCTTGCCTACTTGCTCTGGGTAGAACTTCTAACACAATGTTTACTAAAAGTGGTGAGATGAGAGTGGGCATCTTGGTCTTACTCCTGATCTCAAAAGAAAAGCTTTCAGCTTTCACCACTGAGTACGATGTTAGCTGTTAACTTGTTAGAAGAGCTATTCTTTTTTCTTTATTCTTCAAGCTATTACATGCTTTTTTTACTTTATCTGATATTCCAAGACTCTGTGATCCTTAAAATTTGTATACATCTACAAATATGACTCTTAATTACTCCATCGCATAGATTTTTATTGTTTACCTGGATATTTCCCTTATGATTCTCAAATCAAAATATCCATATTATACTTAATTATAATTTTTCCTGAATATTTATAATGTGTGCCAACCATTGTGTTAAACACTGGTTATATGGTAGTTAATCTCTACGACAACCTATAAAAAATGTTATTTTTACAAAAGAGAGCTAAAGATTGTGAAGATTTTTTATCTTCCTTTTTTTAGATAAGTCCCTTTAACATTTTATATAATAAGGACTTAGTGATGATGAACTCCTTTAACTTAAAAAGACAGCAAACTCACAAATATTAACCACCACACATAAAACAAAAGCAAATAAGCAAACAACTAGAACAGGAACACAGAAATGGAGATCACATGGAAGGTTAACAACAGGGGCGTGGGTGGAGGATAGAGGGGGAAAGATACAGAGAATAAGTAGCATAGATGGTGGGTAGAAAATAGACGGGGGAGGGCAAGAATAGTATGGGAAATGTAGAAGGTAAAGAACTTATGACACATGGACATGAACTAAAGGGGGGTATGTGGGTGGGAGGGGTTGTGCAGGGTGGAGGGGAATGATGGAGGAGAAATGGGACAACCATAATAGCATAATCAATAAAATATACTTAAAAAACAAAACAAAAAAAAAAAGATTGTGGAGATTTATGGTACAAACCAAAGAAAAAGAAAAAGACCCAGACTGAGAAAATGTAAAAACCACAGAGCTAGAAAAATCAAGACCTACTACAAAGCTAGTATGTTCTAGGTAGGCCAAAAAATATATATATATCAAGTAAATGGGCAGCAAACATGGGACAGGCCCATTGTGAATTTTGATAGTCTGAGGAGAGAATCCTCAAAAGAGGAAAATGTTTATCCAAAATATTTAGGTTTATTTGAGCTGAATTCACTCTTGAGAAAAAAAAAAACAACTAAAGAAATGTATATTTTAGGTGCTACTCTAAACAAAATGGCTAAACTGCTTTCCAACTTTGACAGCAAATAGTCCCGGATAAGGGTGTTAGCTAAGAGGCAGAATAAGGAAATAAGAAAAGGTTTAGCTCTGGAAGGAAAAAGAAGAATATTGAATGGATCGGCTTTCACACCTTTTTGGATGGCCAGATAAGACAATGTTTGTTGCAAAACCAGCAAACGTGGAAATGCAAACCTTTCCGAGCCTCTCTAGGCTGAAGCAGCTCTACACCCTTTGTGCCAAGCTGCTGTAAGATCACAGTTAAGTGACCATCAAGACTGAACTTTGTTTCACAAGTCCCAAAAACTTTCACTGGAATTTTAAATAATATGCAACACAAAATATAAAACTATAAGGATACAACTTATAAAATACCTCAATGTTTTCAAAATATTTTATTTATCAAATTCTTGCAAAAAAGGAGTACTTTACTTATTTTCTTAGATAATAAGTTTGCATTTTTACTGAATTTAATGAATATATATTAATCAATAAATAGTACTTAATAAAAATACATAATAGATAATATATTAAAATATATATCAACATATAATATTTATAAGAGGCCTAGGGGATCATAAAATGCTTACAATTTCCTTATTAGTTACAAGAGAAAAGATTCAATGTCTATATAGATAATCATAGCACATTAGAACATGATTTTATTTATCTTTGTGACACTTATTAAAGTTTAATGTTAATGTTTGTTTATATAACAACCCTATTTAATGCTTTGCTTATACTCTATGGTTATCCCTCATACCCCACCACTACCCAGAAGTTTAGCTTAAAATAATAAACTCTACATAAGCATATGGCCCTATGACATATCAATAAAATCTTACACCATCAATGGCTTTCTTACTAATTTTTGAAGCCTTGGCTTATAAGAAAAATCTTCTTAACACTATATTAAACATAGTCATTAATATTATCTTTGTAAAACCAAGCATCATTTAGACAATCAATCAACTTCATAGGAAAACTTCAACAACCATCATCCCTAGAATAAAAAAGTCATTTAAGCACCTAATCATGCATGAAGCTCTCTCAGTGCAGAGAAAATTAATTGAATAGCTCTGAACTCTGACCAGTAGTCATTTCACAACCTGAAACAGACAATGGATAGAGCCATGCCTACATAGGTCATGTGATCAACAAAAAAGTAACAGTAGTTTTCAAGCTTTTTAGACATTCAAATGTGGTGATTTCACGGAGAAAAATTAAGATACGCACCCATAAGTCCATTAGATAGTCCCTCACTTTCTTCTTTAGAAATGAAATACCTAAACCCCATGTCACAAGAAAGTTCTGTTTTCAGTGTAATCATGTGATACCACAGACAAAGGCAACTTGACTTTCTCTAGTATGGAGATTTCTCAGTAGTAGGTGTAGCATCATAAGCAATGATACACAATCTTTCACAGATTTACTCCACAATCACCTACACCCATCCCCTGTAACCCTTTCATGGAATTGATCACTATTGCAATTAATTCATGGAGTTCTTGCCTCATTGCATGTTTAGTGTCTGTTTCCCTCCCAGACCACAGACTCCATGATCCCCACAGCCTACTTGCAAAGTCTAGCACATGGTAGTTTTTCTATAAATGTTTCTGAAAAGAAGGAAAGGGTTTCTTTTGTTTCTAGAAAGAAAAGAGGAGAACTGTGTCCATAAACATTAAGTAGAATTAACAGAAGAAACTCTAACACATTTCACAAACACTAAGTAGTTAATCAAACCCATAAGAATTTGAAAATCTCTGTTGGCAAACTTACCTCAAACCTTAACTACTGATATTTCTGTATTTTCTGAGAAGGAATTTAAAACATTGAAATCCTTGGCCTGCTACAGAGCCTGAAAACACCCAGAAACTCCTTTTCTGCTCTATGATGTTAAATTTGCATCCTTTCTCTGGTGTGACTCTGCTCCTTGTTTCTTGGGTGGTGACCTTCTTACTCCCTACTTTCTGGGAATCATTTCACTAAGTTAAAATGATTGCATGTATAAAATAATCTCCACTGCCATAACAAAGGCCATCTTGTCAGCAGTTGCCTTTCTGGCTTTTTATTCACTGATAACTTCTTATTTCTTATCCAGGGTTGCATCTCATCCCACTGGAGAGCCCACTCATCTCGGCTCCTCAGGGTCTAGGTGTCCCTTATGCCAGTGCTGTTCAAATCATGATCACTGAGCCAGAACTGGCACAAATCTTTGATCCTAATCTCTTGAAGCAGAATATCTGACAGTGGAGCCCAGGAATGTGTATTTTAACAAATTCTTCAGCTGATTCCTGTGTATGCTGAACTTTGAGAAGCACAGCCCTACAAATTGCTGCTTTCCTGACCTACAGCATAGACAGCGGTTCTTCATGCTTCTTAGGTAGAGTTTGCCTTTGAAAAATCTGAAACAGCTGACTTAGATATTCCAGTGCTATCTGCCCCTGTGCTCCATTCTCACCATCCCCCAAGTGGAAGTGGTTAAATTAAGAGCATGCATCCCAGACTTGGGTTGCAAGGGTTGGAGTCCCAGCTCTTCCATTCTGCAGCCAGGTGACCTCAGGTAACGTATTTAACTTCTTTGCCTCAGTTTTCTCCCTATTAAAAATAGTATCCATCTCACACAGTTGTGGAAAGGATTGAGTAAGTTTGTATTCAAGAGTTTAGAAAATATGTGGCATATAATAAGATCTGTATCTGTTTCTTATATGATAGATTAAACGCATGCAGTCCTCTTTTTCTCTCCAGAGAGTGTGATTACTTCTTTCGCCTATCATCTTTTCTCCAGAATATAAATCCATGCTGAATTCCCCATGCGAGCTAAATCTAGGTCTCCATGATGGAGCTAAGGGTTAGCCTCTTTGAAAGTATTTTCCTAGTTTGAAGTGTGATGCAGCACTATAAGGGAAAAATTACACCAATGTATCTCTTTTCATTGAGGAAATATCTTTCTTAACAAATGACTTGCAAACACTCTTTATCAGCCTTGCAGTGTTGATGATACACATGGACAGAATTGGCTTTCCCAGGTATCCTCTTGTGAGAGCAGAATATGTAAATTAAATTGGCAGGTGGTTTCCAAAGAGGAAGGAGAAAGGAACTACTAGCCAGTTGCTTACATTTTCAATAGAATACAAATATGGATAAGATCCCATTATAATAAACTCCACTGGCCTTGTGATTGGCTTTTACTTTAATTAAATTTTGTTATTGTAAATACAGAGCTAGAAATCATATCCCTAATCACAAGAGCTAGAGCTGACACCTTGCTGATGGGTAGCCATTCTGGATGAATTAACAAGTGAACAGGAATGTTCTAAACCCAACTGGGAAGAAGAAACGTATAATGAGCTCACTGCCCTGTACTTTTTTCTCTCGTTACTGCTGGAACCCGGTTTAGCCTGAGAAGGGGTTCTAGGTCCCACACGGATGGGCGTGTAGATGTGCCGGATTTGCTTGGGTCTTAGTTTCTATTCTTTGAGTAATCAGAAGACCTTTCAGTTACACAGCTATAGAAAGAAAATTTAATATTGTTACTTAATCTTGTCAACATAAAACATTTATTAGAAACTTTAACTCGTTTGTTTCACTTTTGTTTTATTTCCCTTCTTTCAATGAAAGCACTGTATTTGGACATGACTGGTAAACAGCCATGAAATTATTGAGTAGGATTATTGTTTTAGAGAATTATTTGTAACAAGAATGAGACTCTGGGGGCTGAGCCACAAGGCACTACAAAGAAAGTTCCTGGTCCTTTGGAATGCTTATTTATGATGAAATGTTTATGCATGAAAGATTGACTAATTCTATGATATCCAAATCTGTATCTTGAATCCCCTATTTAGATTTATTTTTTCACATATTCAAGATACTGTAAAGCAATATAGTTAACATCAGATTTTTGCATGTATATGTAATATATATACATATATGAACACACATTTTATATTTATATTTATGGTAGTTTTATTCTCAGTGATAGATTGTCTTGAGTTTTACATTTCATTGATATTATACTGTTAAAATAAAATAGGTAAGTAAAATGTTTTATGTTCACTCCATTTCACCTAGATATTTAACTTCTAGAACTAGATCCTAAGAAAATAATTTACAATGAACATGAGCATTCCCCCTCTTGATAATATTTATGAGTAAAAAGTTAATACAAAATGAATGTTCAACAATTAAGAAATGATTAAGGTTAATAATAAACACATCATAAACGTTCACAATAATTAAAAATTACGTTTATAAATACCTTGAACTAACATGTAAGGCAAATTATGCTGTAAATATAAAGAAAAACTGGAATCCACAAAGTAAAACTATAAAATAAAAAGACATGTATGAAAAAGATAAAAATGAGATTAAAAATGGTATGATGATGACTTTTTTTGTATTTGAAACTTCATTTAGCTTTTATGACCAAAAAAAGTTTTTATTTCAGTATAACCCATATATGAAGGCAATTTTTGTTTGACCTACAATCTTACTAACTTAAATACCACTGGAAATTATTAAATTAATAAGGCTTAAATATTTTAATAGAAATTTTCATTACTCTAAATGAAATTTTATCTTAAGAGGATTTGGCTTAAGAGATTTTTAAATGACAAGTATACATTTGTACAATTTTTTACAATGATATTATACTATGTTACATCACATAGAATAGCCTACAAATTATGAGGTATGTTACAACACATATAAATATATTGTGTTTACTCTTAATAATCATTGAGTGTCATAGAAGAAAATCAGTTTGTTCAGATGAGATTATAAGAATGTAGTTTAGATCTACCTGACAAGACATTTACACCAAGTCAACAAAAATACTTGAACCACACCTAAAACAAAAGCAAACTAAGCAAACAGCTAGAACAGGAACAGAACCACAGAAATGGAGATCACAGGGAGGGTTAGCAACAGGGGAGTGGGAGGAGGAGAGAGGAGGAAAAGGTACAGAGAATAAGTAGCATAGATAGTGGGTAGAAAATAGATAGGGGGAGGGTAAGAATAGTATGGGAAATGTAGAAGCTAAAGAACTTATGACACATGGACATGAACTAAAGGCGGGGAATGTGGGTGGGAGGGGGTGTGCAGGGTGGAGGGGAATGATGGGGGAGAAATGGGACAACTGTAATAGCATAATCAATAAAATATATTAAAAAATACTCTCATCTAGTCTATATTTTGATTTCCTGAATGCTTTTTCATTCAAATTATTATATATCTTGGATTATAAGCCACAGTGAAATTCTCTTTTATAAGCAATGGCTTTATGAGTTTAACAAGAGATTTTTATTTAGGGTTTGGTTTCCTGTCTGATTGAACTCATCAACTTCCACCTCAATGATATTAACAGATAGAAGGATGCTAATAGGACTACATAGTCTTTCTATTTGCTCTTCCCTGACGATTGGGTTTTATTTTAATGTAAGTATAAAAAATGGAATTAACAAAATTGGGCAATTTATTTTCGTATAACTTAATGCTAGTAATGCAAGTTTTTCTCATATAAGAGATCATCATGCTTGGACAGAATCCCTTACAAATGCAAATCCATTTTCTCCAAGTAGGGACACTTCTGAAATTTAAATGAATGGCCCCCATCCCATAGTAACTTTCTCCAAAACATTTCCCAAGTGATTCTTGGCACCAACAGGTACTCCCTGTCTTCTGACAAACATTGACTTTTTTTTTTTTTTTTTTTGCCATGCCTGAATGTTCCTACAATAAAATCTTTCTTTGTATTTCATGAAGAAAGACATTTATATAACATGTGCTTATAATCAATTTTAAGAATGTACCAGAATTCAATTCCCAGTAAGTCCTATTTTTACTTATTACCTGGTGATTTGGGGCAAATTGACTCTTCCTCTCTGTGCTTTAATTTCCTCATGGAAAAATGAGATAATAATAACTCTTGTGCCATTGCATTGTTGCCAATAGTAAGGAAAATATATTTAACATGCATTGCATACAGCTGTAACTTCACAGATGGTAGTTATGATTCTCTTTCACATCTACCAGCATTTGGGATACTGTTAATATTCAGTGACTGGGTGAATGATTAGATAGACAAACAAATACACATATGAATGGATAACTTAACTTCTAATGTAAAATCAAACAAGTTTTAGGATGCTCTGCTTCTAGGCCCTTAGACCAGAAAGACACAGTTCAATGTATTATTACTCCTTCTCAATTTCTTACTACACTCTCATATGAAGAGTCTCTGCTTATGCCTCTTCCATATGGCAAAACAAAACCTCCGTTCAGAAGGATGCTGGGCAGGATTCAAAAGAGGCCCGAGTGCCTGGAAAGAGAAGACCTTCATTAAAAATGCCACCATATTTAACTAGTCTCATTTTTGGACTAGAAGGATACTTTGTTTTGATGCCTTTTGATGTGAATTCTCGTATTTCCCCAGTAAGTGGCATTTCAAAGCTGACAGCTCCAGCTGTCCATTCTTCTTCCCTCTTCTTAGTCCTGCCCAACAGATGGTGCAAATAGCCTGGCACAGTTTCCCTGGATCGGTGCTGGGGGAAAGCCTTGCCAGACCGCTGATGGTTTCTTTGAAGTCGTCCATCCTGGCGACCATGGATGGCTGATAGCTTAGCCTTGGCTGACCAAAACAATATAAAAATAAAGTATGAAAGAAATTTTGGAATATGGGGCTTCATATCTTTGAGAGTGCTGGCAATTATGTTCTACTGGTAGTATATTTGTCTTATTAATATGATGTGTTTTGGCTATGTCATTCTTTCATTCGAGATTTACAATGCCTGAAATTAAAATAAACCCATTAGTGGCAGTCAGATGACAGGAAAGAACACTAGGTTGGAGGTTAGTACACCCAGATTCTGCCCTCACTCCTCCCTTTAAACTTCCAGGGTAATTTCAGCCAAGAAATTGATGTGCTTTGACTTTTAGATCCGGCATCTTTTAAAACAGATGAAAATAGCTTTCTTGCTTATTTCACATGGTGATTTTGAGGAACATAAAATAATGAATGTACAGGTGTAGGTAGTGTTATAAAATGTTATGAGTTTATACATGTTCTGAAGACTATCAAACCGACCCTCCACAAGCAGATATTAACTCTTAAGTGAACATGGGTTTACACAGATAAAAGCTCTCACCCCCCTCAATGGCCACTGTGAGACTTGGCCAGGACCGATGGCAGTGGGCACCGTGAAACCAGTGACTCTCACCAGCCCATACTTATTACCGAGGAGCACACTTTAGAACCATATTAATTGCACAGTCCTACATAATCTGCTTTAATCTTGAATTGATCTAAAAGGTTTTCTAATCATCACCTGAGGATCTGTTTACTGATTTAGAGAGAAGGGGTAGTGGGAAGGAGAGGGAGAGAGAGAGAAACATGGATCGGTTGCCTTCCTTATGTACCCCGACCAGAGATCAAACCTGCAACCTAAGTATGTACCCTGGCTGGGAATTGAACCCACAACACCTTTTTTTGGTGTGCAGGGCAACATTCCAATCAACTGAAACACCCGGCCATGACGGACCTAAAAATTCTTGCATAATGTAAATAATTTTAGGCAATTCAGTGGTATTTAAAAAAGATATTTTTGAAATTATGATACCATCAAAAACAGTCAGTACCATTCCAAATAATAGGCCCTAAACAAATTCTCATAAATATGATACTAAAATCTACAACTAAACTTAATTTTCCCCCATGAGACTCAGAGTATTTTCCAGAGTCAGAGATTTTAACCAATTCATCTCTGTCCCCTGGACTCTGGCAGAACATCCACCTGCCTGGCACAGCTGTGGTCCAGACAGCCAGTTCAAGGGCACACTCCACACAGCCTTTCCTACACTGACCAATTCCTAATTGCACCTGATGATCTGAGAAGTAGAACTATTGGAATCATTTCTTTTTGTTTTAATCCTATGTATCTGTATTTCTCAGAAAACTTTCTAGAATGTTTTATTTGTGTTCCCAAGCCACAGCATCCAAAAATGCATCAAAATATCATTGTTTACCAAAACTAAGTGTCTCAAATTAATTATTAGGCTTTTTCCTTTTCATTAAAAATTTGTGGGAAGGTGGGGGATACTGACATCAAATGCCTTATTAACCAGAAACACTATTTTCAATAATTTATTCAAATAATCACCAGATTTTACCATATATAGGATATTAAAAAAAGACTGTTTAAAATTGAAAGTGATAAGTTGTTAGCTTTCCTTTTCTCTCAAAATAATTTGATTATACACACCAGACTTAGGTTTAGTTTGCTGTCTCAGGTAAAATCAATTCTGCCCACAAATATGCAGAATAAATTTATATCTAGACTTAATTTAACTCTTGTTTTTATGACCAAGGGCAATTTAGGATGTATCTCTTTAAAACATTTAACCTCTCTTGCTAGTTAACAGGCACCTACTGACTTGGGGCACAAAGATTTAAACAAGTTTAAATACTTCTCGGGGACTTCAATTAACCAGTATCAATTAGTTGCTCCTAGACCTAACCTTCAGGAAAAAAAAAAAAAAATACTTAAAAGCAATTTAGCAAGAACTGTCCATTCACTGCCTGATGCCATCTGGAAACTTAATGGCTCAGCCCTGTCACCCTCAGATGAATGGAGCAAGCTGACTGGTTATAAAGAGCACTTCGATTACCTCTGATACTTTCATTATGGATTTCTTTGTGGCAGAACTCATTTGCAATAATACATATGTGATTTTGTAAATAGGATCGGAAAATCTGGGATCTTAATGATATTCCTTTGCGAGGAGAAGTGCTGAATATGCAAAAAAAATTAAAGGCAAGCCAATCCTATTCCTCAATTTTTTCAATCTTTGACAATGAAAGTAAAACTTTCTATTTTTTTCAACAATGTTAAAAATACATAACTCAAATAAAATTAAAGAAATTTAATGAGATGAGAATCACTAGTAAGGTAGTCTTATGCTCCTTAAGTATTACGAGATGTGAAACACACATTGTAAAATGTCCTCAAGAGTTTGCATACTCTTTGACTTAAAATTAAATCAATGTAAAAACTCATGAAATCGCTAACACAAGTACTACTCTTTTTGTTTGGAATTTTCCATATATAAATATTGCACACAAAATTCTTAAATTATCTCAGTGTAGGAGAAAAGCAACAGGGCTGACTCACTAGGAAAGGGCTTTCACTGGATGCCTCTTGGAATGATCAAAGTATATGATGAACCACACTTAGGCTAAAGCCCAAATCACCATCTTTGAAGTAATAAGTCATGGGGTTTATACATCAGAATTGAAAAGTTTATCTCTGATGTGGATGGGGGATTTCAAAATGAACTATTTTAAATGTTGGTTTTTATATTCAATATTCCATATTTTAGAAATTTTAAATTGATTTTTATTTTAAAATGCAATGGTGTTAATCTGGATGTACTTCAGTCATATTTTCAATGAATTTGTAACAGGGTGGCCTTATTTTGCACATTTTATAGAAATGTATGCTCCAAGGATTTCAATATTACTTCTAGGATCTTATGAGGTCAGTAAATAATACCCCTTTCTTCTTATTAGGTTCAGAAACAATTAAAAATACAGCACAGGAGCAAGGCAGGTGGAGATTTAAGTGACAGCTGTATTATTATTGATAAGGCTTAGAGAAGGTGGCTTTAAACCTGCACTTAAAGGACTTCCCAACACTCCATCCCTGACACAGACAAATTCATTCATGCAGTGACAGACAGGACTGCAGGCTTTTCCCATTCCTGGGAGTTCATCTGAGTACAAGAGAAAGAAGAACAAAAGTAGAGGAAGCTACTCCTTAAAATGGAAAGAGAACTGAACTGGCTTTCTCCATTCTCTCCCCCCCAGCCTGCAGTCGGTGGGGAGGAGTGAGTGACATGTCAGCAGGGAAGCCAGTAGTACTGTGGCAGCGTAGCCCCTCTGCATGGAAGTAGGAGGAGGAAAATAATCCTCTCTAGCTCCTTGAAGCCACATCGAAATAAGAATCAGTGAGGCTGTATGACTTGTAGGTTAGAAGTCTACATTCATTCTCCTTCACTTATTAAATATGTCTGTGTCTTCCTGCAAATAGTATGCACAAATAATTTGCATTCCATTTTCAGAAAATCTCTACCTCTTTTTCTCATTTTAGCATTCTGTGGCTCATGGATAATAAAGGCACATAAGCCTATTTTCTCTGAAATATTTTCATCCAATACTAAGAATGGATGTCTGAACATAGATATAGACAAAAACACAGCTTCAAGAAAATATTGCATTTGTGCTAATCATCTTATGTAGCGTAAATTTAAAAAAAGAGTATACTCATAAAATACAAACAGAAGTACTTATGAAGTAATTGTTCACCTGAATTATACTGGTTACTTGCTCACTTTATATTGCTTCATGTGTCACAACATATTGCCAGCCTTGGAGGCAGAAATGGTTTTCTATACCCTTTGGGAGCTGCTATTTTCTCCCTATTTCACCTGGTCATGCATTTTGGTTGTGCCATCACTGTGAATAATTGAACTCACATGAGACTGCTAGCACAGGGATATTGGATTTTTACACTTGTAAAATTCTACAATAGTCACAATTAAGTATTTGGGAGAAATGAAAACTAATTTTCAATAACCATTTTGTGATGGGGGAGGCTCTCTACCATAACAGTTTTAGGAAATGCAAAATAAGTTATCTAAGCTCCTTAATTGTGTAAAGGGTATTTTTAAATACCTTTTTTAAATACCTTCAAAGGGTATTTAAAAATTAAATTTTTAATGATTACAAATTAACATCAAGTTTTCATTATATAATCACTATTTAGTCATTGTTCATAGCTACTAATCCTTTCAACTCAAATTCAAGTTGAAAAAATGACCTAGACTTGCCGTGTAGCCTAGACATTCTTCAGGGGCAATGATCATGTCATAGTCCAAGAAAATGGTTAGAAGGAATAAAATTAATAATGGAATTTTCCTGCTTACTTCCCTTAATATTCATACAAGGGTAATGTCATAAAGAACTGTTATCTAACATAGACAAAGATCTCTTAAAATTCAACAATAAGAATACAAACAATCCAATTTAAAAATGGGCCAAAATCTTAACAGACACATCCATCACCAAAGAAGATATATAGACAGTAATAGGCATTATTGAAAAATGCTCCATGTCATATGTCATCAGAAAAATACAAATTAAAACAGCAGTGAGATAGCAGTACACGCCTGTGAGAATGTGCAAAATCTTGAACACTAACACCACCAAATGCTGGCAAATATGTGGAACAACGTGAACTCTCACTCTGCTAGTGGGAATGCAAAAGGCTACAGCCACTTGGGAAGACAATCTGACAGTTTCTTACAAAGTTATACATACTCTTCCTAAATCTAGCAATTGCACTTCTTGGTATTACCCAAGGAGAAGAAAATTTATGTCCACACAAAAACTGGCATGTGGATGATTATAGTGCCTTTATTATAATTGCCAAAACATGGAAGCAACCAAGATGTTCTTCCCTGGGTGAATGGATAAATAGACTGGTATATCTAGACAATGGAATATTATCCAGAGCTAAAAAGAAATTAGCTCTCAAGCCATGAAAAGACAAGGAGGAAATTTGAATACATATTACTACCTAAAAGAAGCCAATCTGAAAAGGCTACATATTGTTTGATTCCAGCTATATGGCATTCTTAAAAAGGCAAAACTATGGAGATAATAAAAAGATTAGGGGTTAAGAGGAGAGAGGTGAATAGGTAGAGCACAGAGGATTTTTAAGGCACTGAAAATACTCTCTATGACATTAGAGTGGTGGACATAATGTCATTGTACTTAGAATGTTACAATTCCAAATGTGAGTCCTAAGGTAAACTGTGGAGTTTAGGTGATTTGGGTGATTTATTTCTCACAGACCTGCCTGGAGTCTGGGAAGTCTGAGGTCCGGGTGCCAGCATGGCCAGGTTCTACAGAGAGGCCTCTTCTGGTGTGCAGATGGCTGTCTTCTTGCTGTGTCCTCATGTGGCAGAGAGCGCAGAGAGGCAATCTCTCTGGTTCTCTTCTTACAAGGGCACTAATCCCATCAAAAGGGCTCCCTCCTTGTGACCTAATAACCTCCAAAAGGCCCAACCTGTGGGGCATTAAGGGGATTAGGCTTTCAACATATTGATTTGGGGGGCACAAATATGCAATTCATAATAAGTGGCATCCGTGTTCAGTGATGAGGTGCTTCTGGTGACTGAAATAAGAGCAGACCTGTCACTGTGAACAGAAAGAAACTAGATCATGTCCCATGCAAAGGCCCATTTTCATCTTCGGCTTCCCCCAACCAGCAGACAGGCTAGAAAGTGAAGCATTGCATGTCTACTCCCCAAACTGCCACAAGCGCCTTCCTAGATCTGTCAGGAGAGACACACCTGATACAGGGCAGGGGGGAGGGACTTGCCAAAGAAGTCAAACAAGGTGAAGAGTATGAAAGCCCTCCTTAAGAGAGTGGAAAAACAGTAGGAGAATAGGAGCTAGAAGAGAAAGAATAGAGTTATTGCTAATGTCTCATTAAAAAAAACATTCTCTAGAGCTGACCAAGGAAAGTTGGTAGGAAGCAGCGTATTTATAATGCAAAACGATGTTGGATTAGGAGTCAGACAGCTCCTACTTCATTATGACGTTGGCAAAGTTCTTTAGTCCTCAGCTTTCTCAACTGAAGAGTGTAGTAATAACAGTTTTGTGATTATGGTGAAAAAGAAATGGAATTATTAATGTGTACTGCCAGGGATGCCAAAATAGTACAGTAAACACTCCGTGTTATTGTTTTTGCCATGTTGTTTTTATCAGTAATAGGGGAAATCAAGAGCTTCCAAGTCTTTAAATTTAGCAGTGAACTATGCATATTCAGCCCTGCTTCCACCGCCAAGAACTATGTAAATGAGATACAGAGGAAGCAATGGTGTACCGGTGGGAGGGGCCTTTGATACAGTAAGGGGTGTTTTAACACCAACATTACTTAGAATTGCCTGTGTCGTGTAGTTTTTTTGAAAAACTAAATTTTAGTTTAAATTCTGTACAGATGATGGACACCCTCATAGCCTGTGCCCAATGGAATCTTCCAGTCACCACTCCCTGTCCCATGAATCACTGCTGTTCTCTTTGTATTACAAAGAAGTTGGAGACTCACAAAATACAAGCCAAAGTTTCGCAACTTCATTTTCATGTTTCTATTTTTATAATTTACATTTCTCACATCTTTCCAGAATATTTGCTTCCGCTAACTTCTTCTGATTCAGGTGTCTAATTCTGGTCTTTAGTTTGATTTTCTTCCAAAATTTAAACTAACACAAAATCCATTCTCCTTTACAAGTCCTAACTGGGTGGGGCGGTGAGGGAGGTAACAAATCTGGTACATTCACTTTGCCAGATTTTTATTATTTCTGTTTCTGCTTCATAGTTAATACTCATGGTTTGTCTAGTCTTCAGAGGTTCTGTTGACAATTCTTGTAATGTAGTAAAATGTTTGCCCAGGATAATATGACAGGGTAGGGTAGAGCCATATTTGTGTCATGTAATATTTTTTAATGATTTTATTTATTTTTCTTTATTTTTAGAGAGAGGGGATGAGCGGGAGAGAAACATCAACATTAGAGAGAACCATCAATCAGTTGCCACTTGTGTGTGCCCCAACTGGGGACTGAACCCACAATCCAGGCACATACCCTGACCAGGAATCAAACCAGCAACCTTTTGCTTTTCAAAATAATGCCCAAACAGCTGAGCCACAATAGTCAGGGCATCATGTCATATTTTAAAAGCATTCTCTTTCCTAATTCTTCCCAAAAGGAAAAAATAGCAGTGATAGCTTTCTTCCAGTCTGCTATGGGGGTGTGTGGATAAACAATGATGGAATTTCTTCTAGACCCCATTTCTCCTTCAGTGTAACTGTTGTGAGATATGTCTTTCCGTGTGTATTAAGAATCCATTCTTCTACATCAAGTCATATAACTTGCCACTACCCACCAACTAAATAAAAGGACAGAAATGGAACAAATGGCACATACCTCCACTGCTGCCACACCTAGGAGCCTTCCCACTGCCCAGCAGAAGGCTGTCTCTTTGGTGCCACAGAGGAATATTCTGCTAATGAATTATGCACATGGAACACGGTTGTTTATGCAACTCAAAAAGAAATCAAGTCATATAGTTGACTGTTCACAGTTTTTACTGTCAAAAATCAACATTGTCTTTTGTGCCCTGATTGTCCTAAATTAATAAACACCATTTTTGAGTTAAAGACAAAATGAGCAATCTCTCAAGGAAAGTATTCTCTTTCATCAAAAAGATTTTATTAAATCCAAAAAGCTGTTATTACTTCCCCATTCTTGGCCAATACTGAGAGAAAATCCATGGCAACCAAATTCAAGCCACCCAAATAAGGATGTCCTCACAGAAATCCTACAGCAGATTTTATCTCTTTCCAAAACTGCAATTACCTCCATAATTATACTATAAAACAGACCCTCTACCATAGGCACAACACATAAAACACATACTAAAATTTAGGACTCAAGATTTAAAGGGCCTGAAACTTTTTTTTTTTTTTTTTTTGGCTCAGCACTGTTTATTTTCTGCAATTATTTTCCTGTAAATAACTGTATCCGTAAGAGCACCAATTGTTTCTCCTCAGAACAGCATGATAATGCCAACAATTATTTGCCTCAAGGCAAAAGGACATATATTTAATAAAATTAGTTGGGAAAACTTCCTCGTAAATAAATATAGGGAGCCTAGAGAGGACCATTAAAATGCTCATTTCACACTCTATGCCAGAGTGTACTAATAATTTGACTAAATGATAAGTGGTTCTGCAACAAAAAAAGCAATGTAATAATACACCTTCTAAATGAGCCCATACTGAAGCCAACTGAAACATTGAGGGTGAAAAGGTTTCTTTATAACTGTTAAAATCTAAAGCTTGAAGGGATAGGAACCAAAACATTTGACCAGCATCAGGTAAAAGAATCTGAAAGGAAATGTTCCTTATTCAGGAGATTTCCAGGGACAGACACTGTAGCCAGCAAAGATCTGAGGGCCCAGAAACCATGTGAGTAAGAGGAAATGGAGCAGTGGGGAGTCCATCTGAAATGCACAGCCATGTCCTTCCCAGGGCATCAATTTGGACTAAAGTTAGGCCAACGGTGATAGAAAATCACTATCACTGGGTACCCAATTCTTTAGCTGTGTCTGCTTATGGATGGAAGAAAGGTATTTGAGGTGTGGGCTTGTTAAATACTGTTTTTATCCCAGGCATCAGATGCTAATTGGTTAATCTAGAACTGCCAGGACCAACATCGTTTCTTTTCACTTCCATTGGCTAGACTGATAGTTGGAAAATGAACCAGAATCCAACCATCTGTTTCATTTCAGACAAAAAGTAGATAAAGAAAAATAACATGATATGCATTAGAATTAACGTTTTGCTGGGAAAATAAAAAAAATAACAAAATATTAGCAAACCGGATCCAGCAATACATTTAAAATGACCATACACCATGATCAAGTGGGATTTATTTTGGTCATGCAAGGTTGGTACAATATTTGCAAATCAATAAATGCATTACATCACCTAAACAAATTGAAAGACAAAAACCACATGATCATATCAACAGATGCAGAAAAGGCATTTAATAAAAGCCAGCACCCATTTGATTAAAAAAAAAAAAAAAAAACTCTCAGCAAAGTTGGAATAGAGGGATCATACCTCAATGTAATAGAGCCTATACAGCCAAGATCATACTCAATGGGCAGAAACTAAAAGTGTTTCCCTTAAGATCAGGAACAATACAGAGATATCCACTTTCACTACTATTATTCAAGAAGAAGGAATAAAAGGTATTCAGGTTGGAAACGAGGAAGTAAAACTCTCATTATTTGCAGATGGCAGGATAGCAGTGTACATAGAAAAGCATAAAGACTCCATCAAAGAACTACTAAATCTAATAAATGAATTTGGCAAAGTAGCAGAATGCAAAATTAATATTCCTAAATCAGTGGCATTGTTATACACCAATAATGAACTATCAGGAAGGGAAACTAAGAAAACAATACCATTTACTATAGCAACAAAAATCCTTAGTGTATAAAGATTTTCTAAATAAGGGGAAAAGGTCTAATTTATACTTTAAAAATGTGTTAGTTATTCTCTATGGGAGAAATTAATCAAGAAAGAAAGATAAACTAATTACCCCCATCCCCTATGCTCTCCTAGATTACTGAGCACCAACCTTGTCCAGCTTTATCGGGCTCACCAATTCAAGAACTTGGTGTGTTTATGATGTTTCTTGTCAGCTGAATACTTCACAATATACACTTTAACAAAGACAAAAATCTCACAGCGGCCAGAAAGTTTCCTCCCAACAGTTAATATCTTTTTACATTATGAAAAGAGAGTATTATATTATGTAAATAAGAGAATTTTACTTAAAGGAATTAATAAAAAAGAAAAATGGAATCATTGTACAGTATCTCTAAAACAATTGTTTTACAATACAGGGGTGGGCAAAAGTAGGTTTAGAGTTGCAGTACGATACAAACAAATAATACAATAATAAATAAAAATACAAAACTAAAATGTGTAAACCTACTTTTAGTCATGCCTGTATGATGCTTCCCTCAAATATTATGAAAATTACAAACTGAACTCATGTCATATTCACTGAGCAGTTCTATTAGGCAGTTTACAACCAGAAATTCTCAATGCGAGATTCAAAGTATCTTATTTCTTAATCCCTCCAAATTGTTATCTCTGGTTTCTTTTAAAAAGCATTGTAAAAATTTTTAATATATAAAACCAATGAAAAAAACTTTGTTTTGACAAATAAACAATCATCTAGGAGTACGTCTTCCAACTACAAAGGCTGCAGATTTACCCATTCATTTTTCAAAGTTAATTGGTTTGAAACATTTCTTCACCCAAAAGCAATGTGCCACACTTCCACAGTGCTTTGTAGACACTACAGAAGTAGTAGAGTTGATATATAGGTTACAACTTTTGGTTTTAACACCACACATGGATCAGTTACAGCTCCACTGCACAAGATTATGTGTGTGACCTGGAGGCTCAATGTTATCACAGGTAACTGGGACAAAAGTAGTATCTTGTATGTGTGCTGCAGAAATTAAATAATGCTCTGTGTCTGCATATTGTAAATGGTGAAGACATGTTAGCTATTATAACTGAGATCAATATAAACGAGGTTGTGATATCAGCAACATGGCAGACCAGAAGTCCCAGCACTCTTCCTGCTGCAGAAACTCCACATTAACATTCACCATGGATGAAAGTACCTTCATGAAAGCTCCAGAATCTAGGTGAGAAATTGCACTATCCTGGAAGAACGTAGATATGAGGATGGGGGGCAAGGAAGACACTGCAAAGGTTAGGAAGAAAAGTTCATTTTATCTGCCCTGCATCACCCCTCCCCTCAACCTGGCAAAGCACAGTTCTGAAGACATCCCCTCAGAACATGACAGATCCCCTCAGAGCAGGAAAGGTAATTACATGATGTAGCAACGATGTTAGCTAATGCTCTGGTGATAATCACTTTGCAATATATAAGTGCATCAAATCAACACATTTTACACCTTAAACTTACACAAGGTCATATGTCAATAATATTTCAATAAAGTTGGAAAAAATACCACCATACACTTTGAAAACTGGACTAAACAAAGACACTGAAATTGAGAACAGGCTGACAGTCACTGGAGGGGAGGGAATTTCAGGGGGAAAGGGGAAGGGTTTAGAGCAACAAGTATAAAGGACACAGGGACAAAAACTGGGGGGGGGGGCGCGGTGGAAATGGGAGGGAGGTGGGGAGGGCTGGGGCAGTGGGCTGGGATGGGTGTAAAAGACAGAAAACTGTACAAGATCAACAATTAAAATTTTAAAAAAATAAAAAGTGGAGGAGATAAAGAAAAAAAAGACTTCAGGACAAGACTTGAAACCATAAACAAGGAGAAAAGTTCTTGACATTGGCTAATCTCTTCAATAAAGGATGCTGGGGAAACTGGATAGCCTGACACAAAAGAAAAAATTGGGCCCTTATCTCAGTTATGCACAAAAATGAACTCAAAATGGATTACAGATCTGAACACAAGACCTGAAACCATAAAAGTCCTGAAACTAATATAGTATGGTATGTCAACTGTAATTGAAAATAAAGCTATTAAAAGCTAAACAAAACAAAAGGTAACTAGCTTTGGTGAGGATGTTTAGAAAAGAGAACCTTTTTACACTACAGATGGGAATGCAATCACTATGAAAACAGTATAGAAGTTCCTCAAAAAATTAAAAATGGAACTATCATGTGATCCAGGAACCCATTTCTAGATATATATCCAAAAGAATTGCAATCAGGGTGTCAAAAAAGATCTGCACTCCTAAGCCTATTGATTTATAATAGTCAAGACATTGAAACAACCTAAATATCCATCGACTGCTGAATAGACTTTTTAAAATGTGTTATAACATACAATGTAACACTATTCATTCACGAGAAAGAAGGAAACCCTACCATTTGCAACAACATGGATAAACCTAGAGGACATTCTGCTAACTGAATTAAGCTGGACAAAGAACGCCAAATACTACATAATACCACTGAGATGATAAATATAACAGTCAAATTCACAGAAGCGGAAGGTAGGATGGTGGTTTCCACAGGCTTAGGAAAGAGGGAAACAATCAAAGGGTAGGAAGTTTCAGCTATGCCAAAAGAGTATGTTCTAGGGATCTACTGTTTACAATAGTGACTGTGGTTTATAATGCTGTGTCGTAGACTTCAAATTTTGCTAAGAGAGTAAATATTATGTTAAGTATTCTCATCACAAAATCATAATTGTTATAATTATTAATAAATAAATAGGGCAGGAGGAAACTTTTGGAGGTGATGAATATGTTTGTGGCACAGTGGGTTTGTGGAGATATGCTTATCTCCGAACTCATCAAGTTGTGCAGATCAAATGTGTACAGCTTTCTGTATGTCAGTAGAACGGTTAAAAAGGAAACAGACTGAAAAAAATAACTATATTTAACATGTTCAAAGAAACAAAAGAGAAATTTAACAACTTGACAAGGACCAAGAGACTATAAAAAATAAACATGCAGATTTGAAAAGGAACTAAATACAACTTCAAGAAATAAATACTATACCAACTAAAATTAAGAAGTCAATACATAAATTTAGCTGCAGAGATAAATTGTGAACTGGAACAGATATCTAGAAAAGTCTATCTAGAAAAGTCTAGAGCAGGCATGACAAACTCATTTTCACCCAGGGCTACATCAGCCTCTCCGTTGCCTTCAAAGGGCTGAATGTAATTTTAAGACTGTGTAAATGTAACTACTCCTGAACAGTTAAGAGAGAACTCAGTGCTGCCGCCAGGTAGAAACAAGGTGTTGGGCCAGATAAAACAAGGTGGAGGGCCGGATTCAGCCCACAGACCTTGTGTTTGCCACCTGTGCTCTAGAGAGACAGACTGAAGAAAAAGAAAGAGGTTAAAGGACACAGCTAGAAACAGGGTAACTGTAACCGATATTTAATTGTACCTTCAGAAGGAAATAGTAGGAAAAAAAGTGAGAGGCAATCATAGAAAAAGATATTAGTTGAAAACGTTCTGGAATTACTGATGCACACTAATCATCAGTTCAAAAAATACTTATGAATACCAAGAAGAGTAAATAACTAAACCTATGAGATAACATATAATAGGTCAGTGGTGAAACAGGAAAAGAAAACTAAGGAAAAAAAGACATCAGATTACCTAACAAAGAGAAGGCAATTACTGCAATGACTAACTTCCCAACGGCAACAAGAATAAAAGTCCTGAATGTTAAATATACTTATTTTCTAGAAATAAATGAAACCAAAATATACAAATGTCCTATGAATTGATTAGGAAAAGACAAATACCTAAATAGGAAAAAATTGGCAAGAAAGACTTTACAGAGAAGGAAACACATAATCCCTATATAAACATATGAAAAAATATTCGGTTCGTTAGTAATCAAGAAAATAAAAATTAATATTACAATTAAATACCTGTTTATACCCTCAAGAGCTGCAAAACTTAAGATGAGAGATGATATCAGGTACTAGTAAGGAGGTGCATTAATGAACATTTTTTTCCACTCTAGTAGGAGGATAAGTTAGAATGGCTCCTTGGGAAAGCCTGGCATCATCTAATAAAGTAAAACATGAGCAAACCCTAGCATCAGCAGTAGTGTGTGTGTGTGTGTGTGTGTGTGTGTGTGTGAGAGAGAGAGAGAGAGAGAGAGAGAGAGAGAGAGAGAGAGATGGAGAAGCAGTGTAAGATTCAAGCAACCGAGTGCCATGGGTAAGAGCACAAACTATGTAGCCAGTTTCTCAGCCTGGAAATCTCATCTCTACTACTTTCTCTCCTTTTTTTAATTTAAATTATTTTATTGTTATTCAATTACAGTTGTCTGTACTTTCTTCCTACCCCCTCCAAACCCACCTCCCTCCCTTGCTTCCACCCTCCCCCTTGGTTTTGTCCATGCATCCTTTATAGTAGTTCCTGAAAACCCTTCTCCCCAAAGTCCCCTCCCCCCTCCCCTCTGGTTATTGTTAGATTGTTCTAAAAATTTCAATGTCTCTGGTTATATTTTGTTTGCTTTTTTCTTTTGTTGATTATGTTCCAGTTAAAGGTGAGATCATATGGTATTTGTCCCTAACTGTATGGTTTATTTCACTTAGCATAATGCTCTCCAGTTCCATCCATGCTGTAGCAAAGAGTGGGAGCTTCTCCTTTCTTTCTGCTGCATAGAATTCCACTGTGTAAATGTACCATAGTTTTTTAATCCATTCATTTATTAATGGGCACTTAGGTTGCTTCCAGCACTTGGCTATTGTAAATTGTGCTGCTATGAACATAGGGGTGCATAGGTTCTTTTGGATTGGTGTTTCAGGATTCTTAGGGTATAATCCCAGCAGTGGAATTGCTGGGTCAAAAGGCAGATCCATTTTTAGTTTTCTTAGAAAATTCCAAACTGTTTTCCATAGTGGCTGCACCAGTCTGCATTCCCACCAACAGTGCACTAGGATTCCCTTTTCTCTGCATCCTCTCCAACACTTGTTTGTTGATTTGTTTATGATGGCCATTCTGACCGGGGTAAGGTATATCTCATTGTGGTTTTAATTTGCATCTCTCTGATGGTTAGTGATGCTGAACATCTTTTCATGTGTCTCTGGGCCCTCTTTATGTACTCCTTTAAGAAGTGTCTATTCAAGTCTTTTCCCCATTTTTTAATTGGGTTTTTTGTCTTCCTAGAGTGGAGTCACGTGAGTTCTTTATATATTTTGGAGATCAAACCCTTGTCCAAGGTGTCATTGGCAACTATACAACACTGAAGAAAGAAATTAAGGAAGACACAAACAAATGGAAACATGTACCATGCTCATGGATTAGAAGAATTAACATCATCGAAATGGCCATACTAGCCAAAGTGATTTATAGATGCAATCCCTATTTAAATACCCATGATATTTCACAGATATGGAACATTTCAGAAATTTATATGGAACCATAAACGACCCCAAATAGCTGCAGTGATTTTGAGAAAGAAGAACAAAGCAGGAGGGATCACAAGACCTGATATCAAACTGCATTACAAGGCCACTATAATCTACTACTTTCTAATTTAGTTAATTTATTATTTTTATGCTTTAATCTCCTTATCGGTAATTTGATAATGATAGCACTTAGCTCATAGGCAAGTGTTAATATAATATTTAAGTGAGTTGATTCACATAAAATGTTTGGGAGAGTACCTGGCATGTAGTAAACACTGTAGCTTAAGCTGCTATTATTTAGTGTAGCGTATGTCATAACAAAGAAAACCCCAAAAACACCGCAAATGGTCATCATTATTGGAATGGATAAACAACCCATCATGGTGTGTATGCATATGAAACTATATGTATACACACATAAGAATAGTTGTGTATATGCAGATAAAGAATGGAACACTATATAATATTGAAAATAAATGGACTATCATTAATAGGAACAGAATAAGTGACCCACAGACAGATACATGTGATTTCATTATATGATTCTTTTTAAAGACAAAAATGGTATGTTGCTTAGGGAGACATTTTTTCACAAAATTAGAAAGAAAAGTGAGAGAATGAATAGCACGAATTTAGAATTTCAAAATGATCATGCCCTCTTGGAAGCTGAGAGGGGGTGGAAACTAGGAGAGCCATCCAGGGGCTTGCTCCGATGCTAACAGTGTCCTATTTCTTAGCCTTGGTGATGGAAAAATAGGGATTTATTTAGTCTTCAAACTATACGTGTGCCTGTTACACTTCTTATCTTCTATATTTTACAAAAGCTTCTTTTTTGAATAAAATACTCTGCAAACTTGAGGTATAAATATGGCTTCTTTGCTTTCACTTTTAAATTGATTGCTTTAGCCCTGGCTGGTGTAGCTCAGTGGATTGAGCGCGGGCCTGCGAACCAGAGGATCGCGGTTCGATTCCCAGTCAGGGCACATGCCTGGGTTGCAGGCCAGTTCCTGGCAGGGGACACACGAGAGGCAACCGTACATTGATATTTCTCTCCCTCTCCTTCTCTCCTACCCTTTCCCTCTAAAAAGATAAATAAATAATAAAAAAAAAGAACATCTTATTAAAAAAATAAAAATAAAAAAAAATAAAATAAATTGATTGCTTTATCGTTTTCCTTATTAACAAGAAAGTTATTTCTTCCCTCAAACAGTACCTTGTTTTGAAATGTTGTTCCAAACATGGGAACTAAGATATGAGAGTCCTGGATGTTATCTGTCTCTCATTTCCACTATTTTTCACAATTGTAAAGCAACGCTAACAGCTGATTCTACACAATCTCACTGATGATGAGGATGCAGACTGACCTAGACAGATCAATCACAGCGCCCTCATCTCTTCTTGGCAACAACAGTTTCTGAAATGAAGCTGGAGCAGCAGCAGGAATACAAAAAGGAAAGAGAAGGGAATACAAAAAGGAAAGAGAAGGAAATGAAAAATGGAATTATGAGCAATACAAAAACATTTACCCTTGAAGGGTCAAATAGCAAGACCAAGCCAGCCTCAAAAAGATTTTACCTGTCCTTTATGATAATAATTACTAAAACCATATTTCCTGAAACAGAAAATAAACTCTGGTAACATTAAGGCTGGAGCGTTTCTTTTAAATTTCCTGGTTTTTCCATGCAGAGTAATGTTTCTTATCAGCCACCTGTAGAGGGCCGCTTAGATCTGTTCATGATACGCAAAGTGAGTTACTAGGCTGCGAGGATGTCAGAATAAAAATGAGGAAAAAAAGAGGAAAATGGAATTTTTTAAGTGCTTAGTTGGTGTAACATATAAAAGTGTATGACAAAGTATTTTTTAAGATTTTATATATTTATTTTTAGATGGGAAGGGAGAGGGAGAGAAGCATCCATGTTTGGTTGCCTGTCACATGCCCTACACTGGGGACCTGGCCCACAACCCTGGCATGCACCCTGACTGGGAATTGAATCAGCTACCCTTTGCTTCTCAGGCTGGCACTCAATCCACTGAGGCACATCAGCCAGGGCTGTATGACAAAAATTTTACTGACAATTCCAGGGTTAAAAATGCTAAGCAGGACTACACAGAAATGATAAGGCACTGATTTATGTATAAGTAGAGAGGACAACAACTTTTTTGGTTATACTATTCTATCACACATTATAAAATGGCTTTTCCTTTCTACTGTTTAGTTCAATAAATCTTAATGTCTACTAATCTGTAAATTGCTGGCTCAAGCTACAGGCCATGATTTTCTCACTGAAATTAAGTCTATAGGAGAGGCCCCTGGCATGAAGCAAAATCTCATATTCAGCACATAATTTTTCTATCCCCTGCAAACCCACTGCAAGAAGATTTTACTGAGTTTACTTACTAAAACACTAGCAAAATTTCCAGTAATGTTTAAAGTAGCAATAACCTCCGGAAGAACCTGAAGTTCTTTAAAACCTTTTAAATATTTTGCATACCACAAATTAATTACTCTTCCCCTCATGACAGATACAAGAAGAACAAAATGGAAATATTAAAAAGCAGTCTAGATAAAACAATTATGATTATAGTGACTAATTTGTGGAGTTAAAAAAGGAAGTAATTAGTATTGGCTAACAACAGTAACTGATGAAGCAAGGATTGGAAATACAGGGCTCTAATGTCCTAAAATTCTACAGTGAAGGCTTTGGAAGCTCGGAATTAGAGCAGCTATACTCCAGAGGACAATGTGTTAAAAGTTGAGTCAGTGCTTCACAGTCAGAGAAGCAGGGAATCACAATGGGTGGACTGGCCCAGAGGTGTGGAGGCAGGGAGCAGCAAGGAAGCCCTTAGGGCAAATCTTCTAGCAACAGTTTTGGAATGTTGACTCTTAACAAGAAGTTGAGTCTTTGCTATCTGCTCTGAGCTCCAAACCCTTCAGAAGCAGAAAGATCCTATAGGGTGGACTTGCAAATTTTCCAGAGAGAAAAATCCATGCATAACTTTACAAAAACTGCCACTTGCGTAAAAAAGTGAGCTACTCCTCTCTAAAGTACAGCATAGGAAATTTAGCAAAATTATTGGAGTAACTATGTAGGGGAAACAGTTCATAAAGTATATGGTTGTCTAATCACTATGCCATATCCCTGAAACTAATATAACATAATATTGAATATAAACTGTAATTGAAAAAAATTTTTTAAAAAGTAAGCCACTTTGAGTCAAATCCAGCAAAAACAAGAAATAACAAATTAATAAAAAGTTAATACCAGCAAGGCTTGAAGATTTCAAAATTATTAGTCCCAGTATTCAGAAGATGCACGCATAAAATGTTTAAATGAACAAACTGGGCAATGGCAAAAAACAAGCACAAATCAACAAGCTCTCAGACATGCAAAATTGAAAAAACAGAAATTATAGAATGCAAAGTAAATATCCAATGAAGGTCCAAAACAGTGGGACAGATGCAGAAGAAAAAGAGAATTGGTGAGCTAGAAGATACAAATCATTTATCCAGAATAAAACAAGATACAAAGAGATGAAAACATGAAAGACATTAGGAGGCAGAGCAGATACACCTGAGAGAGAGTCTAATCAGAGAAACTGCTAGGTCAAAAATTAAAGGCATGCATAATTTTACTAGACATTGCAAAGCTTCTCCTGTTCACAAAATAGTTGACCCATTTTTTTTTCCTTCCAGCAATATGCTAGAGCACCTGTTCCCCCACAGGCTTGATGTTGATCGCACAGCATGCTGTCAAATTGGAACTTCCACTGGTGTAATAGAAATAATGTCTCCTGGTCTCAATTTGCCTTTTCCTTTTTTGGAAATGATGGTGAGAAACTCTTCCTATGTTTAAGAGTCATTGGCCCCTCTCTTTCTATGAAGTGATCATTTTTCTCAGAAATTATAGTAATTTCCCCCTTTTAGAAGCTCTGTAATAAAGTACAAGTGGTTTTCCTAGTTTATCATTTATCTTTGACTTTGTTTATAATTCTGTTGCTAGTCAGTTTTTTAAAGTAGTCAGATATACCAGTCTTTCCTCTTCTGTATTTTAATCATAGTTAAAGTTTTCTCTGCTCCCAGGTTATACAGGATCATAGGTTTCCTTGTAAGATTTGTACATATTTTTCTAAAATTGACATTTCTAATCTTTTTGTAATTTATCTTGATGTGTGGTATGCAAATGTAATTTTATTTTTTTATGTCTATCTGGTTAACCTAACATTTGTCATTAAAAATATATATCTTTTTCCCCTCTGATTTGATTTTCTGACTGTATAACAAAATTCACAAGTATTAGAATCTATTTACAGATTTTCTTATTCTCTTCTCTTGGCCTGAATGTCTATTTAGCTTTCAATACTACACTATTTTAATCTTTATATATTTTAATATCTAATAGAGGTAGTTCACTCTGCATTCTGCTACTCCTCTCATCAGAACATTCATGGCTATACTTGCAAATAAAATGATGAATCAACATGTTTACACCCAGAGGGGAAAAAAACTAATAATCCCATTGAGATTGCATTAAATTTACTAATTTGGAAATTATTAATATCTATATGATGTTAAATATTTCTATGAAGGAATATGGTATATAAACATATAAAAATCAATTAGAAGACATTATTAAAGCAGTAATAAATATTTATTTATAAGCTTAGAAATATTCAAAACTGAGATATAAGGAAAGCCATAAAATGCCCCTAAAAGGCACAAAAGCATCTATAACAGAAGGAAGATGAATTATATTTTTGCATACATGATTCCATATCACACGAATGTTAACCAATGCTTGCACAGTCTTAGCAGCATGACTAGACAATTATAACCTCTTAACTATTCAGCCCTGAGCAACTTGGGAATTATTTGAGGAAGTAATAGCATCCTGCTTAGGATCTGAAATCCTTCTGTTGACATTTTATGAAAGTAACATGAAAAGCTCAATGTCAAAACATACTGGATGGATATCATAAGCTTGAAAGAAAATTGCAGAGTATACAGTAGAGCATCCTTTAAAGAAATGCTGTATCATTCATGCTATTGACAATACAGACTATAAGTCTGTACAGAAAAAGGTATAAAAAAAACCCTACATCTAAAAGAGCTGGACTCTCAATGCAAAAAAAAAAAAAAAAATTGAGAACACTTCAACAAAGAAGTTCTCAAGGAGTTCCCAAGTCCTTTAGGCGTGTTCAAGGTCAAACCTATTTTGATCATTGTTAAGGTATTATCTGCCTTCTTTTACTCAATTAACGTTTCGTTTGCACTAACAGTTCAGAGCAATGTGGGTAAATGGCCGCACCTTCAAATGGATCAAGTGATACCACCACACACTCGGATTACCAAAATATAAGGGGGAAAGGCCCGCTTCACTTAGAAGCAGCAGTAAAGATTATTAATATTATTAAATCTCAACTCCCTGGTACACACCTTTTAAATATTCTGTTCGACAAGGCAGAATTATACAGAAAGTACTTTGCTGCATTCTGAAGTATGACAGTTACCTTCAGGAAAAGCACTCCTGCAATTGTTTGAGCTGTGAGCTAAATTAGTTACTTTTTCACAGAACACTATTTTTATTTGAAAGAATGACAGACAAACAAATCAGTTATTCAGATTGGAGATATTTGGTGGAACATTTCTTACAAGGAACAGAATGAGCCTGTCACTTCAAGGAAAAGAACTGACTACATTTGTTGCCAATGATAAAGCTGGAGCTTCCAAGTGAAAAATCAGAGTTTTGGAAAACTTCACCTAGCATAATGCTTTCCAGGTCCATCCATACTGTTGCAAAGGGTAGGAGCTCCTTCTATCTGCCACCATGCATGTTTCCCAACTTCAAAACTTTTCTGATGAGTTTTGTGGCGATATTATAAGCAGTATTTTTGATGCTATATAATAAATGCATCAATATTTGGAAGATCTCCGTAACTCAGTGAATGAGTATTTTCTAAATGACTAATGCCTGATGGTATAATAATATGCATAATAAAGACCTTTCATATTGCAACGTAAACCAATGAGTTTTAATGCAGTTAAGTAAGAAGAAGCCATTGATTGATATATGCAATGGGTTGAGTGATAGCCCCAATAAAACACATCCATTTCTTAATTCCCAGAACCTGTACCTTATGTGATAAAATAGTGAATCACATGCCAAAGGGAAAAAAATGTAATTACATTAAGGATTTTGAGAGAAGCTAATCCTGGCTTATCCTGGAGGAGGCTGCTAATTCAAATGACAACTGTCCTTGTATGAGTTGGGCAGAGACAGAAGAGGAGAAGGCCACATGACCACAGAGGCAGAGATTGGGGTGATGAGGTTATAAATCAAGGAATGGCAACAGCCACCAGAAGACAGAGGCACAGAACAGAATCTCTCCTAGAGCCTCTAGAGAGAGGACAGCCAAATTGGCACCTCAGTTGCAGTTTTGGCCTCCAGAATTGTGAGAGAATAATTTCTGCTATAAGTCACTCAGCTCATTGTGGCAACAATAGGAAGCTAATACGATATAGTTTCAGATTCAACATTGCAACTTGACCTTTAACAGGCTACCATCTACTGAGATTCAGCATAATATTAAAAAAAATTTCACAATGATTTGAAAAGGCCAGGAAAATACTTCTCCATTTTCCCACTAAATATGTATGGAAACTGATATTTTTCCTACGTTTGTACCGAAACAATATACAGCAGAAGACTGATGCTGAATAGACATAAGACAGCTGGCTTCTACTAAGCCAGACATTAAAGCAAGGTTTACAAATGTAAAACAATGCCACTCTGATAAATATTTTTTATTTTGGACAAATATAGTTAATTTTCATAATAGTTCTTATGTTAAAAATAATAGTTTTAGTATTTTTAATGAATATAGAAAGTTTTAAATTTTCTCAGTTGTGATTTTTGATACATCTAAAACCTGAAAGCTGTAACTCACATAAACAAAAGTTCTTTGGGATCCTCAATAATTTTTAGGAGTATACAAGGGCCCTGAGATCAAAAACAGAATTATTATATTAACCAAGTTATTACATTTATAATGTCCTATTTTATGCTTTCATTACAGCAATATCAGACAAATCTCTATCCCTATGAATTCAAAAGAATTCCTTAATTAAAAATAAGAGACCTGGGACTCAGAGTTCTCTGTGAAGAGTGTCTTTAAAAGAAGCTACATTTCAGTATATAATTGTGTTTCTCGAAGGTCTGTAACTTCTAAATAAAAAGATAAATATTATTTGGCCTTTCAATCAGTGATATAGAAAAATAGAGAACTTAAAAAAAGCTGTATAAATGTCACAGTCGGAATCTTTCTTTGCATCTCTCCCACCTTTTAAAGGATTACATAAATACTTCTTCAAATTCTTATGAAATTTCCCATCTAAGTCCTTCACACACAAAATTACTTCTATTTCTTCTCTCCAAACTCCCCCCAAACTCCTTCCCAGCTGCGACACATTTCTTGACTTTATCACTCTTCTTTCCTCCAGGTTCTATATCACAAAGCTCCCAAACCAGCTCGGGCCACCCTGGAACACCATCAGGGAGAGGAGGAGGGAGAGAAATCCCCTGGGCAAAGCCAGACCAACATGTAAAGGTGAAGGTGGGAGCGAGAAAGAGATTCTCAAAACATTGATTTTTTTATTCTGTTACATAGGCCTATATTTTCTTTTTCCATGGACCAAGTATTACTATTTAACATAATTACATATTATAAATGCTGTTTATGGGTTTTCAGGTTTTGAATCAACTATATGCAAAGAACAGAAAGCATAGTTATAACACAAAGAGAAAGATGTAATTTCGCAAACACCGACAATGTAAAAGTAATGACACGGCTGACAAAAGTTGACGTGGAAAAGGAATGAAGAGTACACAGAAGCACAGATCCACAGACGTCTTCATTGTGTACAAGTGATTCAACAAATAGTATCGAAAGCATCGGTTCTCAAAATGAGGACCCTGAACAAACAACTATCAGCATCACCCGGGGTTTAGAAATGCATGTTCTCAAGCCTCACCCTAGACCTGCTGTTAACTAAACCGCTTCAGGTATTGCTGTCTCAGCATTCATTTTTTGTGGCCAAGCAAGGGCCTTGAACTGACACGAACCCCTCCCTGAGCAAATGCCCTTGGTAACAGCCCACAGAGTCACAAGTAAATGTAAGTTCCTGATACAACTCTCCCAATGGCCCATGTGATAAGCATTCTCCCTTACCTACCCAGGCCTTCTCCTAAGCAACCCCCTTAGATAAAAACCCAAAATGCTTCCCCAAACCCTCACTCCTTTTGGTTTGACTTAACAAATCCCACCTTAGCCCAGGAATCCCCAAAGCATTCCACCCGTGAAACTTAACAAAGCCAAGTGCCCACTGGCCTGCTGGGCCCTCTCTGCTTGCACCCTGCTTGACCTCCCTTTGCAGTCTTTCCAGGTATACCATGTACTTCCACCACCTTCCCACAGCCCAATGGCCCAGCCCATGGCTCTGCCTAACAAACGTTAACTTAACAACAGTCACATTCTAGGGCCTAGCAGCCTGCCTTTTAACAAGCCCTCTCCGTGATTTCGATGCACGCCAAAGTCTGAGAGCCACTAATCAGTACCTGTCAGATTAAAATACAGAGGTGTAAACATCATTCTAAGTGAAAAATGCAACCGCTAGAGAGAGGAGAAAAGCATTTATATGCATTAGTTGCCTTAACTTTTAGGGGAACTAGTTAACAAATACTACCAAAGGGTTGAGAATTGAAGAACTATTAATGTAAGTGTATTATTTGGCATTATAGTAACAAGAGTTCAGACAAGCAGTTACAACGGGCTGCATCTGAGAAGTGGAACCAGGGAGGAGACAAGGGGACATGTACATTATTCTTTTCACACCTTCCTGTGAAGTTTGCTTTTTTCCCAACCAAATTATTACTTTATCACTTTGAAATAATGTCCAGCATTCAATGTCATACATCAACCTACACCTAAATGTTTGGGCATTTTATTTGTGTGCCTCTCATTGCATCAAACAAGTTGGATTAAGAAGATTCCATCTAAATTCTATCTTCATTAAGATTGACAAGCAAGGGCAGCTGGCATTAGGATTTCACAGCAAAAACTGTACCAAAGTTACACAGACAAAGAAGGCTTTGCTCAGCTTATTGCAATAGGAGAGAAAGATTAATTCAGCTCTGCTGAAACAAAAGATAGGGTTTTCAAGTGATGAATTGAGCTAGTGAAACATACTAGGGGATGTTAGGGAGTAGAGGTTGATCAGTGGAATGTGTGGAATATATTGGGTTATTCCTGAGATTCCAGATGTTTTTTGCGGAGATTAGGGCATCTGAGTTTGCTAGTTGGTAGCCATCAAAGCTCAGCTCCTAGCCTCTCACAGAGATTGGGAGACAAGCATGTTCTCTCCTTTCAAAGACATGGGTTCCTGATCCTTAAGAAAGACATTTTCTGGATTGTCAAGCTTCCAAGACGCTAGAAGAAGCTTCACATATATTTCAAAGGGGCAGGGAAAGAATGTACAATTCCAAGCCTTCTAAACTAAATGCTAAAAAAACCTGAGATCTGGGTCCTATCCTAAGGAAGAAACCCATCTGAAGTTTAGCTAAGCTGAGGGGAGTGTGAAAGCCATCTTGGTCATCAGCAGCAATAGTGCATATGCTGAAGTGCTGCCTGTGACTGCAAGTTAGAACACTGGCACGCACTCTCATTTCTTCATCACATCCCGAAGAGCGCTCGGACAAGAACTCTGTTATTGGAACTCATGGATGCAACAACCACGTGAGACAGTGAGGGCGAATATGCACTCTTGTTCTTCTATCTTTTCTCTGACACCCAGCTCATGCTTGCCTGTAGCAACAACATTTGACTGCAAGCTACTTGAGGAAGGACTTGTTCTGGTTATCCTTTTTGCCCTTAGCAGTCTTCATACAGTGCACTAGAGATGGATTATGATCAAACAATATGGATCAATGCAATAAATAAATGAATATTCCCTCCTTGAAGACATGTATCAAAGAACCTAAAGCAGAATCTAAGAACCTGTACAGGGTCAAACCAATTCAAAAAACCAAATCTATGTAATGTTATCTTTACCATAATCAACAGCCTTTATTATGTCAAATGTCAAGGATACCTTTTATAACACAGCCACCGGTCCCAAAGTACATTTGACCTTTGAGTGGCAAAGAGGACCTACAGAGGTCATAGCTCTTCGATGCCATGAGAAGTACAGGTGGGTTTAAAAAAGTGGTGTGGCGTGGGCAATCTCTGCACACACAAAAAAAAATATGGAGATAACTGAAGGTAAACTACTAGTCTCATTACAGAGTGTTACATATGCATTTAATGAATCACTTAGCAGGTCCTAACCTTTGTGAGGGATGATATGATGTTAACGTTTTCACTACTTATCTTGAAAAGTGCAACCATCACAGAAAATAACTTATCATGAGTAAGTAGATTATCTACTAGCCTACTTAGGTAAAAACATAAATGTGTAAGTTTGTAAACATATAGAGGATTTAGTAAATTGAACTGATTTTATGTGAATTATTTCAGGCACTCATGTCTTCATCTCAGCATCGAATGAGTCTACAGGCCGCTTTTGCTTTCAGAAAATGATCTCTCCAGGTCTATTTTAGTACCCTGAATTTTCCAGCAACTCAGAGCTTAACCCTGCAATTTTCTCATTCATATTTGCATCTTGAATCCTTCCAATACCCATAAAGACCTTAAAATATTTAGGTTTCTACCAGCCAAAAACAAAAGCAAATGAAAAATAAACACACACAAAAGAAAATATTTAAAGAAATCTGTACTAGTTATCAAACATCACACAACAAATTAAAACTTAGTAGCTTAAAACAATAAACTTTCATTATTTCACAGTTTCTATGGGTCAGGAATTCAGGTGTTTGCTCACCTGGGAGATAGGAGATTATAGTCAGGATGTCAGCCATGTCTGCAGAAATCTGAAGGCCTGCTTGACCTAGCAGATCTGTTTCTAAGGTAACTCACTGACCTGGTGCCGACCATTTGAAGGGTGCCTCAGCTCCTCCTGGGGTGCTGCTTGAGTCTCTTGATGACAGGATGGCTGGATTGCCGCAGCAGGAGCAATCTATGGGAGAACACAGCAGAGCCACAGTGTCTTGTATAACCTTGCCTTAAAAGTCACACACCATCACTTTTGCAACGCACTATTGGTTACGTGAATCAGCACCATTTCATGTGAGGGGAACTAAGCAAGGGAACCAGCAGGAGGTGAAGATCACTGGGCGCCATCTTGGATGCCAGCTATTATAACATTCTTCTTTTCATTCCTGCCTATCTGCTCTACTTGTTAATGCCCTTCTCTGGTTTCGCCAAACTTCAGATATTTGAACTATGTCTTTCCTCCCCTCTTTTTAACTTTACAAATTCCTTCTTATTCCCTTTCCCATCTACTTCAATGCATACCACTACCAGAAACTCGTTCCTTGAAGATTACCAGTGATCTCTTCCTGCTCACTTGTTGGCCCTGGCCTTTCTCAGACAGGTGCTTCAACATCTTACAATGTTTGTTACAAACCCCTCACTCAGGAAATTCTCTCATCCTCTGGCATCTTTGGGATGTTATCAAAAGGGCTTCTCTGTCTCTCTGATGCCACTTCTCTCCTGTTCTCCACTAGGTTTTTAAGTGTGGAGTGTTCTTGAAGCTCATCCGTCTGGTTTTCTCGCTACAGTATGACTGGGCCCATACACACTCACTACTTCAGCTGTGTCATCTATTACCTGGCCACTAACGAATCAGCAGCATTTCCTTCCCTACTTTAGTCATAGCTGCCTTTCCAGCTGCCTGCAGGCATCTCCATGCTCAATTCCCAAGCAAGGCTCCTTGTTTCTCCATTCAGTGCCTCTTAGGAGAATCTGCCTTACGTCATTGACTCCAATCATTACTCTAGTCCAAGCCCTCCCTGTTTCACAACCAGAATAACACAGCAATATTTAGCTTCTATACCTACTTTACTCAAACATCCTTCCTGCTTCTACGAGAATCCAGTTGTCGTGTGTTGATGATAAATATCTCAGAACTTTATCTTTTCATTTTCTAGCACAAGAGGATTTATTATCATCTACTGCTTTCAAATCTAAACTCCTAAAACTAGCTTTTAAGGCAGTCCTTGTATTCGCATGTGGCTAGCATACCTAATTTCTTATTCCTCTAATTTCCTTTATTTCTGTTCAGTGAGGTTAATCCATCATCACTATCCCCAAATACACAAGTTTCCTCATTGACCTTCTTAATTCTATCCTCTCCACAAAGTCAAAAATAAATGTTCTTATTCATCTTTTCTATCTTACCAATTTGTGTAGGCCTAGCTCAAATTCCACAGTCTCAGTGAAATTTCTCTAACTACTTTAGTTCATGATGGGCTGTTTGACTTTTGAGTTTCTGGTATTCAATTAGGCATCCACATCTCTGATTCCTTGTGTATTAGACTTCTATCCATGGCCCAGTTGCAAGTTCCCAAAGATGGAAATTGTATTTTCTTTTATTTTTTTCAAATATCTAAAATGGTGGGCCATGCGTAGATTTTCATTGCTAAACCAAATAAAGAAAATAACTAGAAAAATCTCATGTCATTTGGCAGAATGACTATGGGCAAAAGACTACCTTCCAAAATATATTATCTAAAAGTACATTTTTCTCAGGTATCAATGAAAAAATGACTTTCTTCTAGCTTACCCAAACTTAGCTCTTAAAACATGTGTTAACACCTGAAATGCAAACTAATATTGAATGCAAACTATAATTAAATTTTAAAAAATCATGTGTAAAATCCAAAAACAGAATGGTTAAAGACACAGCTGTTTAAATCAAAAGAGAGCTACAAAATAATTGCTTCATTTAGCAAGTACAGAGATAACCAGATCACATTCCAAAAGTAACTTGATAATTCTGGCAGTTCAAGAAAAATTAAAAGGAAAGAAAAATTAAGCAGTATAACTGTTGTCTTAGATTTTTTAAGGGAAAGGAAATTGCTATAAAAATCAAAGAGAGAAAAACGTGTGACTTATGAGTAATGATGTAATAAAAATTAATGACTATTAAAAGTAACTATGACCTATCTTCCAAAAAAAAACCATATTTGAATTTCACCCCCCCCCCAAAACTCACACCTATGTCTTCCTTTGGATGCAGTGTTATGTTTTCGAAATGACATGAGTTTCTGCAGCCAGAAGCACCTGCATTATTACTAGCTGTGTAACCTTAGGCAAGTTCCTGAACTTCAGGAAACCTACGAACCTCACGGGCTGGTTGTGTAAATTAGTTACATATCTGATAGAAGCCGGCATGCTGTCCAACACATGCTAGTGGACACATCTTACTGTCTTTCCATTCTGCTCAGCAGAGATAAAGAGAACAGGAGGCTGAGCACCACTAGACTAGGAGAGAGAAACCAGGAATTATTTCCCAGCTCAGCGTCTAGTTAGATATTGTGGCAGGAACGGGGAACTGTTTTCCAGTTTTGATCAACCTCTTCATTTCAGTAGTAGACCCCTGAGTAGGCAGACAGAGCCAAATACCTTTTGGCTTCACAAGGTTAATTTTGAGCGCCTTTTAGTAGACCAACTTCACTTTGCTACTATTCCCCACTCACTTCTGCCTTAACTGACCCTAGTCCCAACAGTCATGACTCCTTCCTGACACCTACGGGCTCTTCTGGGTATGGCCCTGAACCAGAGGGTCCCTAAGGAATCTCCCAACATTCAGTGGTTCTGGGGAAACACATGGAATAACATTCATTCCTCTGGCAGTCAAAATTATAATTACTCAGTAGATTTTTCTCTTTTTTTCTAAAAATTTAAAAGGAAATTTGAGATGTTCTAAGTTCTAAAATTCTCAGGTCTCTTGTGTATGTTAGGCCTATCATTTTTATTTAGGAGATAGATGTTATATTAGTTTCCTGTAGTCATTGTAACAAATTACCACAAACCTGCTGGCTAAAAACAACAGAAATTTATTCTTCCACAGCTCTGGAGGCCAAAAGTCTAAAATCAAGGTGTCCACTGTAACAAATCACCACAAACCTGATAGCTTAAAACAACATAAATTTATTCCTCCTCTGCTCTGGAGGCCAAAAGTCTGAAATCAAGGTGTCCACACACAAGGCCGCACTCCCTCTGAAGGCACTAGGGTGGAATCATTCCTTGCCTTTTCCATTTTCTTGTGGCTTCAGCCTTCATCTGGCTTGTGGCTGCATCATTTCCATCTCTGCATCCATCTTCATATGGCCTTCTCCTTGGAGTTAATGTCTTCTCTTCCATTTATACAATCTGCCTCTATCTAACTGTTTTAGGAATATTTGTCCTTGCATTTAGGGCCTCCCTGGCTAATCCAAGATGATGTCATCTCAAAGTCTTTAAGGTACATCTCTATTTTCAAATAAGATCACATGCACAGGGTCTGGGGATTAGGACTTGCATATGTCTTTGGGGGAGCCACCGCTGAACCCACTACAGATGGCTATGTAAACAATCACTGTCTTATAAAACATAGGTCGTATGGATGCCTCGTACTCTGAAAAGGGAATAAATATCAAACTTTTTAACTGTTTGAAAAGAACAGAATTTCAATGAAAACCCTGTTTTAGAGTGTTTTAATATGCCTTGTGAAGCTGTACGTTTAAACAGCAAATGTTTCAGTCTATCAATATCTTCTATACCATCATTTAATTTTCATTATTGTTAACCATGCTCTAATTCGGGCATTCACTACTTCTTAAATCAATCACAATTACTGAAAGAATCATGTAGAATGACTAATTTTCCCTGCTATTTTCTTACACACACACATATAAAAATCTCAAAGTTCAACACAAAATTACAGAGGAAAAAGTTGTTTTTCTTCAATACTCCTTGACCAGTGTCTTTCTCAAATAACAGGTTAAAATTCCCTTCAGAAGTTGCGGTGCATGTGGAAAGGGTAGTTACTGGCCTTCTCTGTTTACATAAAGGAAATTGCACTACACATATTTTCAAGGCATATTGATACACGGAAAGTGCAATTCACCAAGCCATATCTTTTTACATACAGATCTATACCATTATTTGTTATCACACAATATTTGATAATTCATTGATGGACATTTAAGTTGCTTCCAAAGTTTTGATGTTACAAAAATGCTACAATGGTCATATCTCTCTAAACAGCTGTCAGAGGGGAGGGGGCTGGGGGGCTTGCTGAAAATGGTGAAGGGATTAAGAAAAAATACATATTTTTAACCCATATATATATACATGTAGCCACTTAGCACTGGTTAGATAAATTAAGGGAAAAGCCACTTACACCCATATCCTTCCTATCTAACCCTCACAGGCTGAGCGCCAGCCACTCCAGAGAGAGAAAAGGGAGCTGCTTTAGGGTATAGTGAACAGAAAAAGTGGCACCTGTCAAGCTTTTTGACCCAGTGCCATTGTCCCAGGGCAGAACATTCTCCCAGACCAGGAATTCTTCTTCAGAATGGATGAGGCTCCCAAGCATCTGACTGGTACACACTCAGTCAACGTAGGAGCTCGAGCCACCATGGCATCAGAACTTACTGGGCTTTTTTTCTCAAAAGTTCCAGCAAGAAAAATTTCGCTAAAAGCTATATGTAACTTGAATTCCAAAGTCATCTGATTAAAATAAGCACAGCACCGCAAATTATGTATTTAGATGCTTTTCAGCCAAGCTAGGAGAGGGAGAATATGTTTATCATCAGACTCCAGGCTGAGCTAGAGTGACAGCAGGATGAAAAACCTCGCTGAGGTGCCTCAGTAGCTGTCACTCCTGCCTTCAGCACTTGGCATAATTATAATAAGATAGTAATAAAAATCATTCCGAAGCATTTGAACAACTGTATGCTCTTAAGCAAAGCTGGCAACTAGGGATGTGCATATTTCGAAGGCAGTAGATCTTAGTTCCTTAAAATGTAGCAGAACCTGTGTTTCTAAATTAGAAGAGCACAAAAATTATTTATCAACCCATTATAGAAATTTACAGTCAGAGAATGTATTGTGTTCATTGAGTAAAAAACTTCCTTCTATGAGGCTTTTTATTTTTCAGGGACTCAAATACACTTCATCCAACCTGGCTGAAGTCCAGTACATACCCACTTTCTGCCTTCTAAACACCCCCATATATATCCTTATCACATATTTAGCAAAATAAGGTGCTAAATTATAAAAACTTGATGACTTGAAAGCCTTCCAAGTAATGGCTTTCTGATGAAAATGTAAGATGCATAGAATGCTGGGTTGTTGCAGCATTTGTCTTATTTACAGCAAAGAAAAGAAATGTTAGTAACTTAGACATGAAATTGGCTGTGCTAAAGATTGGAATACACTGGAGATTAGAGACGCCATTCAGGATGACCACCCTTAGGCAGGGTGGCACATTTCAGGACAAAAGGATTTTGTATGGGAAGATGACTCTCTTCTGCTGACAAGCAACTAGAACCACCGGTTATTTTTTGTTCTTGGTCTGTTGTTCTTTGAATAACCCTTTCACCACTCATTTGTTTTCAACTGTTGCTCATTTCTTTTTAACCAATGACTTTATACTTTTTTCTCTACTAGTTTTCACATTTTTACTGGGATATAATTGACACTCAATAAAATGCACAAGCTTTAAATGTTTAGTTCCATGAGTTTTGACAGTCCTATCAACCGAGTAACCATCATTCAAAACATGTATAGAACAAATGTCCCCTTATGCTCTTTTCCAGTCAATTCTTCCCCACCCCAATTATTTGGGGATTTCTATCAATATGGATGACTTTTGCCTGCATTTGGATTTCATATGAAATCCTACAGTGTGTTTTCTTCTGCATATAGCTTCTTTGGCTTAATGTAAGGTTAATATTCACATCTGTATTCTGTATATCAGTAATGTCTTATCGCTAATTGCCTGTAGTATTCAATTTTATAAACATACTACAACTTATCTATCAAGTCTATTGTTTGGCTATGGAGCTGTTTTCAGTATACGGCTATCATAAACGTAGCTGCTATAGGCATCCTTCTACAAGTCACGGTAAGTAAATATGAGTTGTATTCCTGGGTCACAGGGGAGATTTATGCTCATAAGAAATTGTCAAACAGTTTTCCTAAGCCAGTTTTATTACTTTACACTTCTATAACCAATGTAAGAGTTCCTGTCACTCCACATCTTCACCAGTATTTGATGTTTTCGGTCTCTTTAAACCATTCCAGGGCGTGTATAGCAGCATCCCATTGTTTCAGTTTGCATAGTCTGATAACTAATGACATTGAGCACTTTTTTAATGTCTGTGCTTTGTGAAGTAGATGCTCAGGTCCACTGCACACATTTTAATTTGATTATTTGTATTTTTATAGCTGCTTGGTAGGAATTCTTTAATGTATTTTGTATACAAGCCCTTTCTCAGAGACTTCAAATTTTTTCCAGTTTGTGGTTTATTTATTTTTAATGGAGTCTTTTGATGAGCAAAATTTTTAAGTCTTTGCCTGACCTGAGATACAAAGGTATTTTTCTATTTTCTTCTAGAAATTTGAATCTGGTTTATGTTTAAATATATGATCCATCTGAAATTAATTTTTGTATATGGTCTAAAATGAGAGTCAAGATACATATTCTTTCATATGGATACCATGTTCTTCCAATAACATTTGTTGAAAAGAATTTCCCCCCAAAATTGTTTTGGTATTTTCATTAAAAATCAGTTGACTGAATATATGTGGGTCTATTTCTAGACTCTATTTTGTTTCATTGTCTTCTTTTCTATACTGATACTAATAGCATACCACTCTGATTACTGTATATTTATAGTAAATTTTGTAATAGGTAGTTTAAGTTTTCCAACTTGTCCTTTTTTCAAGATAGTTTTAGCTATCCTATTTTCCCTGCATTTCTATATATAATTCAGAAACATCTTGTCTACTTCTTCAGAATAGCCTGCTGACATTTTGATAAAAATTGCATTGAATACACACACACACATAAATTTAGGAAGTATCGATATCTCAGCAATATTTCATTCTGCAATCCAGGAACATGTTCTATCTCTTTTATTTAGGTCTTATTTCTCTAATATATTGTTGTTTTCAATGTGGAGATATTAGATATCTTTTATTAGATTTTGTCTTACCTAATTTTTGTTATGTTTTTGTAAATTTTTGTATGTCACTTTCTAATTAGTGGTAAGTGGAGACTTGTTCTATGGCTGGGATCACTTGTAGTCCTTACCACTTAACAAGAGCCCATGCACAGCTATTAACCATGCACTAGAGTTTCCAATGGTTCTTCTCTCTTATCAGCAGTGAATATTTCTTCCAGTGATGAGGGAAGTGCTTCAGTCACTATCCTATAAACAGCTCCTCACACTCTGATGTTTTGTTTCGGTGTCTTTATTGGCTCAGTTTAACTATTATTTTTATAGGATATCTGGCTTGTTTTCATTATTAGAGACTGATGGTCTCCTGTGACTTTTCATGTGCAAACTAGAAATCGATCAGTGATATATTTTTTTAATACTTGCAAGACAATCTTCCTTTTCACTGTGTCTGAAACAGCAAAAAGGAAAAGTGTAAAATAGCACCAGGTGTCCAAGCAATCATAATAAAAACTAATGCTTACTCAGCACTTGCTATGTGCTAGGACCTAGATTTACAATACAACTCATTCAGTCCTTAGAATAACCCTATGCAGTAGGTATGATGATCATTACCCCCATTTTATAGATGAATAAAATGAAATACAGGTACTTAAGTTGTTTGTCTAGTGAAACACAGTTGTTAAAAGGTAGAAATGGGTTCGAAGACAAGGAGTTTGTATTCCAAACCTACATTTTCCTCTACTTCCTCACAATAACTCTTCCAAATCTGAGCACTCCTATCTTTACCTTGATTTCCCAAAAATAATAGCTATCTGCTTTTTCATTATAAATGTTCATTTCTTTGAGTTGCACCATACCTACATTTTTTCATCTGAATAATCTATTCACTTAACATTTTGATATAATAAAAGTAGATATAATTTATTAAGTGCTCACATAAAAGTGTTAGTAGTTTGGCATATATTATTTACAAATCTCATAAAAGTTCTGATAGATGACATTATTCCCATTCTACTCTGGAGGGAACTGAGAGTCAAAGAAAGCAATTTCCCTCATTTAAATAAAAACCAGTGAAGGAGTAAGCCTGGAATCTTGCCTGTCTGGAATCCAAAGCCCATGATGCAATCTTTCATGAATGAATGATTGCCTAAAGTTGTCTTTAATGCATGCTTTTTTACCCAAATTTTTGAGGGAAAAATAAGGGTGCCCTTATACATGGGTAGTACCTGAAATACCTTGTATCTCTTGTGTTTTGTAATTATTTCTTACATAAAATTTTTGTATCATAATATGTTCAAAAATAAGTGCTAAAATTCCCTTATAATACCAAAAAAAAAAACAAGTATCTAAATATAAATGAATAAAATATTGAATTAAAAAATTAAAATGAAAGAATTTTTCCTGAAAGTTTGGGCAAAAAATGTTGGTGAGCATTATACACGGCAAAACATTGAATCTTTTTTTTCCTGATATCTAAATCCATTTGTTTAAAGTTAATGACTCTGTTGATGTCAAATCAGGTCTCTTTTGGAGGCTGTTTTAAACAGGGAAACTTAGATAAAGAACATTCGGAGGAAACAACCATTAAAGGAAAAGAGAAGTTAGTCAACCAAGCAGCCTTTCCGCTGTGTGCAGTAGATTGAGGCCTGGGGCTCTACCCTGGGTTGGGAGAAAAATGTAGAATCTCTCTGCTGATGGGCAAAACATCAGAAGCTGCTTATAACCCCAAATCACCACTATCAATATTCCTTTCCAACAGATCCTCTGTGACCTACTTTATTTACCTCCCATTACCTTCTGTGTCCATTTCCAGTTGGATTCAACAGGAGAAAAGGAGTGCAAAAAGGCCCCAACCTCCTCAAGGCTGACTCTGGGACTCACATCCACTGTTGTTATGGCCTAGAAAATGTATCCCTTTCTGGCCTCATAAACCAAAAATCTGATGCATAGTCTCTATAGTTACTTGAGTCATATAGAAGACAGAAGAAAAATTCCATAATAAGAGCTTGCAGTCAGAGGGACTGCCGCTTGATCTGCTAATACTCGAATTATGGTAGTCCGTATGCAAAAAAAATCTATACTCCATAATTTTTGGCTTATTTCTGAAATGTAATGGTTGTTAAGATTCAAGAAGACTTAACACTTATCTTCATTCTCAGTAGAGAAACTCTTCAGAGGAAAAAAATGCATTATTCCCTTAGGACTGAATCTCATTTCAGACACACGTTCCTTATTATAGTCCGTGTGTAATTATTTAAATGTCATGAAATCCTGAAAATGTGTTTGATAAAGTAATTGAAATCACTTCATGTAATTTATTTTACTTTCAACAGTGGAAATGTGTGCACACAAATTTCGCTGCACTGTCAATGCAGTTAATGGCAGCTGAGTTCACTCTTTGAGGACTCCTCATCAGCGGGGATTTGACCTTCCAAGTACATAACATTTCTCTCTCTGGCACAATCCCAGACTGAGGCACTGATTAGTATACAAGGTCTGTCCAGAAACTATCCAGCCATGCACTATGAAAAATGGAGACATTTATTGAAGATTAAAGATACAAGAAACATTGTACATGGGAGAATGACATCTCAGTCCCCTTCAAAGTAGGCACCTTGGGACCTCGCACAGTTCTCCCAGTCTCCATCAGCTATTCCATCATGTTTTCCTGAATCTCATCAACAGTCTGAAATCTCTTCCCTTTCAAATGTGATTTCAGTTCTAATAAAAGCCAGAAGTCTCAGGGTGCCATATCTGGGCTGTAGGGGGACTGAGTCACCTGGGTGACTTGATGTTTTGCCAAAAATCTTTGCCTAAGACATGATATATGAGTGGGTGCATTGTTGTGATGAAGCTGTCAATCACCAGTTGCCCAAAGTTTCAGGCTTCTGAATCATCTGAATAGTTTCTGCTGAGGAATGACTTAATGCAAAATTTGATGCAGATTCATTGCTCTACTCATTCAGTAATTTTGAATGTGACAGCCACACAGTACTCATGCTCTCTCATAGGCGTCTATTGCCCCCAAAGACAAGTACAATAAAGTCAACATTGTTCACACAAGCACTTTCCAGTCCACTTTCCTTGGCTGCCAGGTTACATCGATGTTGCACAAACCTTTCTCATTATATTAAAAATGGTTGAGAACAGGCTGAAAGTCACCAGAGGGGAGAGGGGAGGGAATTTCAGGGGAAAAGGGGAAGGAATTACAGGAACAAGTATAAAGGACACATGGACAAAAACTATGGTGGAGGGAAATGGGAGGGAGGAGGGGAGGGCTGGGGTGGTGGGTTCGAGTGAGAATAAAAGACAGAAAACTGTACAAGATCAACAATTAAAATAAAAATTAAAAAAAAATGGTTGGACTTTTTCCAGACAAGCCTGGTGTGTTATTAATAAGAAATCCTCCATTCAATCTTCTAACCACAGAGTTGAGGCCAGGACTTTATTGAAACCAAATTCCTACTCTAGCGTGATCCGTGTGATACTTTCACAAATTGAACAAGTGGTGCTTTAAAACCAGAATGCAGCAACGAGGAGTGCAGTCTTTCGGGACCGATTTCTGCATGCCTGGGGCAGATGCTACACCTTATTGTCAATAAGCACTACTGTATGGCAAAGCTGATACAGGGAAAATTATCTAGTATTTCACCCAGAATGGTATTTTACAAAGAGTTCTATGCCTCAGGATCTCACTCCATACAGTTTAGTTTCACACATTTTCCTATACATTTGTACAGGTGAAATTGCAACCTGCCTTTCCTTGTGGAATCTCCCCTTCTGCCTTCTTACCAAGCACAGCAGTAGAGAGAGACTCTGGCTGACCTGATGGAAAGCTGATTTTGCCTTTGTTACTTGTAAAGCACACTGGTTTAATAAGGGATCTGCCTTTCAAATAAGCATATTAAATGTGGTTTGATAAAACACCAGCAGTGAAAGAAGACTAAATCTTTGACTACACACTTGTAATAAAAATTTGAGCTTGACGTGGAATACAACACTCCTCAGGTGATCTGGGCAAATATTTCTCTCAGACTGATAAGGCAACAGTGGTGATAAAATATTCTGGCAAAATTAAAAACAAAACAAACAAACAAACAAAATAACCCCACAAGATGTGGCCTCTCCCCATGGTGTAACCCTAGAAGGAATATTGTTATATTCCCTATTTCAGAATCGCAGGCAGGTAAAAAATTGATAAATTATTCTTAGTTATTTTATGACGTACTTAGGTTTGAAGACAAATGAATCAAATACCTAATTTAATGTAGAGTCATTGAATTCTTCTAGTTACTTATTCTCACCCATGGAATCCACCTTGTATTACACACCAAGTCTATCTTCTCAGCAGATTAATACCTAAACCACTAGAAAAAGTTTTTCGTAGGTAAAATATTAGATATGCTCATGCATAAAAACTTGCATTTTGTAAAAACTGCAAATGCCAAATAACTTAAAGATAACAGGAAATCGTGCGGAAATTTGCCTTTTCAATCTTAAGTAAAGCTTCCACTGCACAAAATCACAGAAGTATATTTACTGTCAAAATAAAAGTGCCCTAAATACCATCATTTATAACATGTATTAGCACCATTCATGCTTTCCTTGGTAAGGACTTTTACTTCTAAAATATCTGCATGTGAATAAACAGGCAGAGCTTCTGCTTTCTGTTTGGACTGCAGAAACTGCAGAGGTTAAACTTTCATGGCAATGCTACCATCACGCAAAGTAAATGAGACTAAATCTCTGGGCTGGACTCAGCAGGATGACCCAGGCAAGAGGGGCACTGCCCTGAGCCAGTGTGTTAGCAGTCTGCTGTTGCCCTCCTCCAGGTGTGTCCCTCCACAGAAACATCCTGCAGGGTCAAGGTTTTAGGGACTTGGGACCCGAGGGACTTAGGAGCTAGCTACCTAAACAGCATAAGATGCTTCCAGGGCTTGCACAGGCCTCGCACCTGCTGTATCCTCCAGAGGGTGAGCTAAGCCACCATGGCAGAGCTGCAAAGTGGCCCAAATGATGTTTGTTCAAGGAAGCAGCTACATATGAAGCTTGCCTATGGGGACTGGTGTACACACGTGTGTACACAAGGCATTGGGGTGAATGAGAAACCACAGGCCGCATCCGGCTCTCCCTGAGAAACTCTAAGTATTCCAAGAATTTCAAAACCTAAATGGTCTTGCAATTCATTATAAAAGCATATTCAGAGGAGGAAGATAGCACATATTTTATTATAATTTTTAGCTTGATTTATAACTTTTATGTCTTTAGATATATGTAAATATTTCACATGTACAGGGTGGGGCAAATGTAGGTTTACAGTTATGAATCGCAAAACAGTTTCTTCTTGTATTGTTATTTATTAATTATGGCATTATTTTCCATGTGAACTGTAACCTTACTTTTGCCCCACCCTGTATGCAAAAATTATATATATATAAATCTCTTTTTAATTGTACCTCCAGACAACTTAAATTATGCCCAAGACCAAGCTTGTCTTTTAATAATGGCCCTAACGCCCCTAAACATGACTATCATTCTATTTCATTTCAGCATGATTTGATCATAGGCTCACGATTTGATTTGATCGTTTAGGTATTATTCTGAAAGAATAAACAGAACTGCTTACACATAATACATCACAGGAGCTACAATATACATGCAAAAGGCACACATGCTGCATACATGTATTATCAGATGAAATGCAGCAAAGAACATCATTCACACATTAAATGCAATGATTACCTAATATCTCTAAGGTTACATTATTTCCTACCCATGGATATAAGATGATTAATTTCTTTAAATGCGTGGAATGTCACTTCACCAGCTTCACTACATAAATAATAACTTCAACAGGAGCCATGAAGAAAAACAACAGGCTAAAAAATTGACAATGAAAGACAAATACCATATGATCTCACCTTTAACAGGAACCTAATCAACAAAATAAACAAATAAGCAAAATATAACCAAAGACACTGAAATTCAGAACAGGCTGACAGTGACCAGAGGGGAGAGGGGAGGGAATTTCAGGGGAAAGGGGAAGGGTTTAGAGCAACAAGTATAAAGGACACATGGACAAACACTAGGGGGGTGGAAATGGGAGGGAGGTGGGGAGGGCTGGGGCAGTAGGCCGGGATGGGAGTAAAAGACAGAAAACTGTACAAGAACAATTAAAATTTTAAAAAAATTTAAAAATAAAAATTTTTAAAAATTGACTTTTCTCAATTTCAAAAATAGACTTGCAGTTATGTTTTCCTTTTTATTAAAATATATATAAAAACCAAAGGATGTATAGAAAAAAATACACAGCTATAATAACTCCAGAAAGTTCATTGAGAGGGAGTTTACAATTTAAAGTTTTTGCCATAATTTTCTCTTCAAAATGCTTCAGAGAACCCTTTATGGCAAAGTGAATCAAAGGGACTGTGGTAGACTAATAACAGAGGCAGAGTCTACTTGTGCTAGGACAGGGCATGTGTTAGGGAACCGACTTTTAATTTTTAAGTATATATGTACCAGATTTTAGGTCTAGAAGAGAATTGCTTAATTCAAAGATTAAGAAATCTAATGTTGATAAGAATTAAACATTCATTTTAGCTGGTACCCAAAGTCTTACGCCCAAATGGCTCAGTAAAGTAACATGAAAATGATACTTTAAATGTAAAATACCTGAAGATTCAGAAAAATCATTAAAGATTGTGCTGACCTTAAATTTTATCATAATGAACAGTAACTTGGCTACCAACAGAAAAAAATGCAGCCTTCTTACGTATTATCTGCCCTTTTGGAAGGAATTATAGACTCAAAGATAATTTAATATCAACCCTTCTTACACAATATGAAGAACCTACTTATTTGGTTATTTATATTTATTTAACAAATATCATACAGTACATACTATGTGTCAGAAGCTGTTGAAGACACTTTATAAATACTAATATGATCAATCACCACAATAACCTTCTGAAGTAGGTACTGCAATTACATCTATTTCACAGGCAAAGAACCAGAGGAACAAAGGTTAAGTGACTCAGTCAAGGTCACACAGCTGCAAGGGCAGAGCTGACATTCAAACCCAGGCCAACTGCTCCAGAGTCTGAATTCTTTACCTCGATGCTGTACTGACCATATTTTGTACTACTCAGAACTACATTAATACAAGTAAAAGAAACAAACTTAATTCTAGCAACAAAAAAACAAACTAACCAACCAACCCTGCAACAACTGCTTTCTTACTAATTTTATAAAAAGCACTAAGGGCTATATTGGCATATGTAACTACGAAATCCAGGGATTATTGGGTGGATTTGATCCAGGTTTCAAATGATGCCACTGGAATGACCACTCTACTTTCCTCTTTCAATGAGTGGCAAAGATAGTCCCAGAAATTCCAGAATTAATGATTTTTTATACCTGTAGTTTCAGGCAAGGAGTGTCTCTCTTTTAGAATTCCAAAATGCCCCCTGAAAAGCTCTCTGCCGGCACCGTGCGCTCATCTCTGAGAGAATCACTGTAGCTGATAAGGAGGCCAATACAATGCTCTGGTGGGCTAGACCTGGGGCGTGTGTCCAAGCTGTGGTTGCTGGGAGTCAGTAACCTTCACCGCAATCATAGGAAGTTTCTCTCCTGAAAGAAACTATCTTACCACAAGAATGGGAAAGGACACTGGGCAGAAAGAAATCATGCATGATATAAATAAAGGCTTCTTTCATTACAAAGATTTCAGCAGATGTACCAACCATACATAATTTAAGCTACTTTAAATTATTCTGTTATTAAAATATTCTATTATTAAAAATACTACTTCATGAAACAGAATATGTAACCACATATTTTCTGAACACATTAATTTCAATATTTTCAAATATAATTTTCCCTAAACCCATAGACTTACATTTTTAAATTTTTACTGTGATCATATAACTGCAATGAACAGACACTTAGTTTGCTTCCAACTGTCACCACCACACCCTGCAACATCTATTGTCTGAAACATCCAAATTTAGGGGCAGGAATATGTATTAGTGAAAACTGTAGTGCTTTTATTTGAAATTTGGAATCTTGTCTTTTTCTTATATTTTTTTAAAAATGGTTAGTAATGTAAGGACAGTTCTTACAGATGCTTTTCAGAAAAGAAAAACTAAAGATAGACTTCAAAATAAATGAAAATCATAATCAGTGTTCAATAAAGATTTTTGCAAGTCTACATGCCTGAGAAAAGTTATTTTTTAGTTAGTTTGAACTCTTCCATGTGGTATATTTGATTATCTGTACTAAACTGCATAAGAAACAAGATTTTAAAATAGGAGGGAGGACGCAGGCTGGGGAGCTCAGCTGGTTGAAGACTGCCCCGTGGGTTCGATCTCGGTCAGGGCACACGCAGGAAGCAGACGATGAATGCATGTATGAGCAGATGGAACAACACATGGATCGCACATGCTCGATCTCTCGCTTTCTCTCTCTCTTTCTCTCTCTCTCTCTCTCAAATCATTAAGTCAATAAATAAAATTTTTAAAATAAGAGGGAGGGAGTATTGAAAGGAAGGAATGAAATATCAGAGTAGAAAAATAAAAGTAGCATCCTGCAGAAAGGCATTTTGGGCAACATCCTTCTCAGGTTCATTTAAGAGCGTCCATCGATGAGGAAGACAGAATGTGCTACAGTCAAATGAAGTCTCCAGTTCCACAGAATCACAACGGTATAGGAAAAAGTTTTAAATTTCAGGAAAAGTAGTTTACCTTCGAATGCAAAGAAATTCTTGAACAGATAACACTCTGCACCAAGACTTTCAAAAGGAAGCGCTCACTCTTTGTGTACATAAATTTCTCACTAGCAAAACGAGATCCTTCTCCTGACTCATTATGTGATCTGTTGTGATCTAGTGGAGCCTTTCTCAAGGGCTTCAGCATCAGCCAAGGAGCTGAGATTGTGTGGAACTAATGGTTTTTTGGGTTTTTTGTTTTGTTTTTTGTTTTTGTTTTTTTTTTTGCTAACAGAGACTTCTATTACTTAATCATTTACAAGATAATGTATCATTTCTCTTTCTCTCTAGATCAATTTTCCTTCCTGAAGCAAATTTCAAACATAATTCTATTTGCCTTCTGCATAAATATAGAACTGCTAAAGATTCAAAGCACTTTTTAAAGACTAAACATACATTCCTTTTCACACATAATTAAAAGATGGCAGAAAAGATTTCACTCACATTTTACTCAGATTAGTAAAAGACTTTACTAAAGATTTTTTAAAGTTTTTTTTTTTATTTTAAAAACAACCTCAACTGAAACCCCAAAATGTCAAACAAATATTACTTCACTTTCCATGGGATTTCCTTAAAAAGATATTTTCAGTATTCCTTAGGTATTCTCAACCTCCCCTTAGATATGAGGAAGAGGAGGAAAAAAACTAATGTCATAGAGGGTTAAGAATCCAAAAGTAATGATAGAGAATAAAAATTAAAAAAACAAGAATATTCCCACTTATTAATGAATTGTTCTTCTGGGTATCTATTCTGTTTTTATAACTAGTCTACCTATCATGTAGGTATAAACAAAGAATCCAAGTAAATGTTTAAGAAGCAGGAAATAATAGTTGACTACATAGTGAATGGTTTTGTAATGTGTATGTGTTTGTGTATGTGGCTGTGTGGCATACATGCATCAGGAGAATCATATGGAAAAGATGTTACAAAATATAAGTTAAACAAGAAATTTAAGAAAGTGGAAGTTTGCAAACACTTCATCTTAGAAGTTGATAGTTATTGAAGCTGATATCTTAAGTACTACAGAATCCAGAAAGTTTTTTTTTTTTAAGTCCTAAAATCAAAAAGGGAAAAATATCAAAGGAACTCCAGCTAGAAAAGAAAACAAAGAGATAAAGAGCATAAAAAAGGTTCCAATATCACTAAGAGACAAATTCAATTTTAAAGCAAAAGCTTCAAAGGAACAAAGAATGTTACTTTCATAGATAAAAGGACAATGCTCAAAGGTTGTAACTGTCACCAACTTTCTTGCACCAAATAAAGCATGAAACATAAAGAAGAAAAGGGAGTTGAAAACAAAAGTTGACATTAACAAAACATAACAATGCAGTAAGAACTCTTAACTGACTCTAGATTAACTGACAATTTCTATTTTTCTCCAAAATATGATGACATATCCATAGCAGTCTGAATGCTGGCCACTAAGAGGTTGCTCCCACTGCGTGCTCATACCATCCAACTCCCAAAAATTCAGCTGGATTCTTACCACCACTCAATCATATGTGTTCCCAAACATGCTTACATCTTTTGTGCTTACTATTGATATGGGGCCTAATATATTTTATTTAGTGCATTTTACTTAATATACATCTGAAAATAGAGTTTATACTTAAAGTTTGTAAAGCCTCAAAAGCCATGTGCTAAAAAAGTCCTGTCAAATTAAGTATAGTGACAAAAATGTAAGTTACTGAGAGATTTTAACTCTAAAAGCTGAGACATATTATTCCACATTTAGATACCTTTTAAAAATGTCTCGAAACTGTCGCTCCACTTTAAAATCCACAATTAATAATACTTTACCTAATGAGCATGATTTAAACCAGACAAACAGAACTCCAATGTAGGGCCCCTACTCTAAGACAGACTTTGGCCCTGCATCAAAAAATTAGCAAGTAAGTGTATATCCATGTTTTAAGCCAAAATAAAAGGTTCTTAATATGTAAAAGTATTTTTCTTTCTCCCTTGTCTTACCAGGCATTTGGATTAATTGATCCATGCCTGTCACGATCATGTTAGATAGTGTTTACTATTGTGAAATATTTTAATACTCCTTTCTCAGTATTTGATGGATTAAGTTGTCAAAAGTAAAGTGGTACTATAGAAATGACTACTAATAAATAATAAATTTGGTTCAGAGGCATTTGCAAAACTAAGAGGTGATATGTAGCTTGGACCATGAAGGTAGCAGTAAAGGGGATTTAAATTTTCTGAATTCAATAGATAATTTTTAAAGTTGAGCCTGCTTAATATTCAGCCAGAGTGATGCACACTGAAAGGGAAAAAGAGGGGTCAAGGGTGAGTCTAAGTTATTTCAGAGAAGTAAATGAAAGGATAAAATTGATTTTGAGATGGGGATGACAGGAGGAGGAGGTTGGGTTGAGACATGTTAATTTTGAATTGTCTATAAGGAATCCAAATAATGAGTCAGCATTTTAAATATATGATGATGAAGTAAAGAATGAGGTCTTATCCCACAATATAAATTTGAGAGCTGTCAGTACACAGACAGCATTTAAAGCAGGGAAGCAGGATGAGATCACCGAGGGACTACATGTTGATAGAGAAGAGGTCAAACAACTTAGCTCTGGAAGTTGAAGTAGCAAAGGAGTCACAAAAGGAGCAGTCACTGAGGTCTGAGGTAAACAAAATATAAACTATCTTGGAAACCAAGGCATGAAAATATTCCAAGAATGAGGAAGTAATCAACTGCTTCAAATCCTATAGATAGGCCAGGTAAGATAAAGACTGGGAAATGCCCCTGGATTTAGCCACCTGCTGCCCACTGGGGATCATGGGTGTAAAGTCTCATTGTAGTAGGTTCAGTCCAAAGGAGAAAAGAGGACTTGGAGTCAATGCCCAGAACCAAATCTTTTCAGGGGCTTTGCTATAAATGAAAGGAGAGAGATGGGAGTAGTAGCTGAAAAAGTAGAGGCAGTTTGTTAAGAAAAGAAAAATCACTATATGCTCATGGGAAGGTTTGATGGAGAGAGAGAATTAATGATGCAAGAAAGAAAGAATTGCTAAGATGACATTCTTAAAAGGGTAAGGGAATGAGACATCATGTACAACTACAGGAGTTTTGTTTTGTTTTGTTTTTTTTTTTTGATAGGAATTTAGACAGTTTGTTTATATAAAAGAATTAAGGCAGAACATATGAGTATTGGTATATGTAGCCAGAGATGTGAAGATTGGCAAACTGAGGCACGTTTTCTTCTGATTGCTTTCATTTTATCATCAGCAGCAGAGAATGAGGATGAGGAAATGTTAGAGGAAAGAAAAACAGTTTTGGGGATGAGTTTCTTATCTAAGGAAGTTCTTTCAAAGTGAAGTTAATGGCATTGTGGAGTTAGGGCCCAACTTGGCTATAAGTGGCATAGAAACAACCCAGAAATTCTCACATGCCCTACAGAGAACTGTGGCAGGTAATCAATGCCATGTCTGATAATTGATGGGATGACTAGCAGAGGGTCAACACTGGTACCTGATGACTGCAGACCATGGAGGCTGGAGATACAAAGGGAATTACAGGCAGACCTCAGTGGCAGCCACTGAACTTGGAAGAGCTGAGGTGCAGTTAAGACAGCATGTAGGACCACAGGTCCTGTCCAAGCCAAGAGAGGGGGCACCCAGTTTCTTCAGCCTCAAACTTTAGAAGACAAATCAAGTTATGACAGGCTAATGAGGAATAGCACTTCTATAGAATCCAGGAAAGATCCAGAGAGCAGTACAAGGGCATGAGAAGATTGTGGCCCTTTCTCTGAAGCCAAGGAGGAGAGTGAAGTCCTTTATACAATCAGAATCCATCTTGGGCAGAAATATGAAAAGGAGGTACTGAAGATATACATGAAAAGGACTTTAACCCAGTCCATAGCTTGTCATAAAGATCATATTTATAAGAAATGAACAAGCTGTTTCTTTATATAGCCAAATCTAAAGACCTTTGTAACACATACATTGAGCACTTAATCAAAAAATAAAAGTAAAATAAAGACCTATCTTTATAGATAGCTTTAGACTCCTTTATAGAGAGACGACTCCACATTAGTTTCCACCCAGCTAGGAAATCAGTCTCAAATGTTGAATTAAACACTGAGTTCTAACATTATGGTCTGTTTTGAAGAGGATTTAGGTCAGTGGTATGAAACAGATGAAACCACACTGCAGCAATGAGCGTCAAACATGAAGTAATCACAGCATTGCTGAGAATAATCAGATCAAATGGTAGAGCATTACAATGCTGCAATTCTAGGTCAGTGGCAAAAGGCCACCTCTTCTTCTATGAATTGGGTCCTATCTGGGCCAAGGGTCCAGGCTCATGCTGGTTCAATGGCTAAAAATGTGTTGGGGATAAGGGTGGAGATAGAGCAAGTCCATTGCCTTCTGTGCTGGTGCATCCAACAAGCCCAGCTTCCCTGAGACAGTGGTGCTTAATGATCAGGGTGACAGAGAACCAAGAGATCATGTTGTTTTTTGTTTTTTGTTTTTTATCTGCTGGTCTTATACTACTCAAGAAGTTAAGCTTTTAACATAGCAAAGAAAACCATATTTATAAATGAAAAGAACAGAAATACAGCCTAAAAATGAACCCTCAAATCTTTGTGAGACTTCTACAGAGTAAAATGTCAAACTGGTAAGAACAATCATTTAAACCGTCTTAAAATTAATAAGTGTTCTTCATCCAGTTTCCCATTGTCTTTGTTAATATGACTAATGATCCTATTAAATAAGAGTGAATATCTATGAGCATTTACAATATTTATGATTATCTGCTACAATTCTTACAACAGTCTTGTGAGGAAAGTATTGGTTTTATCCTCATTTTACAGATAAAACTGAGGTTTAGAAAAGTTAAGTGATTTGTCACATGCACACTAAATAAGTTATGAAACAGCAATGCAAGCCCAGTTTCATTCCAGAACCCAGGTAACTTCATTAGTGGATAATAATACTTCCCACATGATTAGCATTTATGCAAGACTTTGAGTTTACAGAAGGCATTTTTGCATCTCTCACCTAGTATGCCTTAAAACAACTCTGAAGTATTATCCTCATTTTATTTTCTTGCAGGACAAAAGTAAGGTTAAAAGAAGTATTGAGCCCAAGATCGTTTCCAGCATTAGAGAAATGGTGAATAAAGTTTTAAAAAAGAATTTAAGCTAGTTGATCAGAGTGGAAACTCACTCATCATTTGGAGGTAATTTATTAATGTATAATTTTACAGAACACTAACTTCTATGTGCATCCAAACAAAAATATACCTTCTAGATTAGCCAAATAATTATCTAATGACTATATCACTGATCCTTTCTCTTCAAGTGATTAAGAATCTGAATATATGCTGTAATACATTACATATTGTTTTGGTAGTATAACTTCCCATAAACCCATCTTCTTCCCCAACTGCCGCTGTCAAACTTCAGAAGTCTTTTTATGCAGAGAGAAAAATCACCCAATTCTTCTCTTACAAAGGGCTTCAAAGGCTATTTAAAAGGAAGAAAAACCAAGAAGTATATCAGGTAAGGACCACACATCTTGAAGCTCAGGAGTAGCCAGGTGTATATACCTGTTATCCCAGTGGCCTGTCCTGTTCAGCATTTCTCCACAACAAATGCATCAAAACAGGTAGGATATAGTGTATCGTCACCCAAATCATAAGTGAGAAAAGGCCTGGTTTCTCTCCTTTATGGGCCCCTCAATTTTGGGAGGTGGTCAGTCACATCTGTACTACACCTGTGACCCAGGCAGCCTAGCTGAAGTCCAGGCCAGGATGAGGGAGAAGGTGCAGGAGGAAAAAGGCAGGAAGGAAACACAGCATTTGGGGACTAAGTTCTCATTCCCAAGGCTCCGTGTGCAACCCAGACTGTCCAAATCTATTTCCCTACATCTTCTGGATATTTAAGTTTATATATTTAAAATGAATTCAAAAGAGAAAACAAATGTATAGGTAAACACTTTATTTTAAAATTTTTTACAGAGATCCAAGATGGTGGAGGAGCAAATAGAAGCTACACTAACCTCCTTGCAGGACCAATCTGGAATTACAACTAAATTGTAGAACAGGGGTATCCAACTTTTTGGCATCTCTGGGCCACAATGGAAAAAGAAGACTTGTCTTCAGCCACACATTAAATACATTGCAACACCTAATCACAAAAAAGCCTCAAAATGTTTTAAGTAAATTTATGATTTTGTGTTGGGCCACATTCATAGCAATCCTGGTCACAGGTTGGAGACCCCCGTGAGAAATCATGCTGAATAGCCAACCGAACACTAGCTGGAGAGAAACCTTATATACAAGGACAGAGAGAAGAAAGCACTTCATCACAATAAGGTAGGGCAGAGGTTACATGAGAAGGCTGGCTGGATTCCCACAGGTGGCAGTTGAAGTTCTGGAGAGATATTTCAGCAGCTGGGGGGGTTTCCCCAGAGAAGTATGGTATCTAAACCCTAGACTGTGCTCCCCAGCCTACAGCAACAGAGCCAGAAGAAACCCAGATGACCTCCAGCTATGAAAAGCAAAACAATTTCTGTCTGCCAGAGAAAAATGACTAGAGACTCAGAGAGCCTCTTAAAGGTCCAGCACACAAAATTTCTTTTGCAGCAACTTACCCTGGGCTCTAGCAGAGGGAGGGCAGAGTGGACTAGTGGATCAGTTTAGCAACTAAAGCAGAAAATACAAAGAAGCACACAAAATTCGAAAACAAAGAAACTGACCCCAAATGAAAGAACAAGAGAACTCTCCAGAAGAACTAGATGAAATGGAGGCAAGCAATTTATCGGATAGACAATTTAAAGTGATGACTATAAGGATACTCAACAACATGAGAAAAAAGACATATAAACCATAAAAAAGGAGACTTCCGGCCAAGATGGAGGTGTAGGCAGACACACTGTGCCTCCTCTCACAACCAAAATTAAGGACAACAAATATTTAGAAACAAGAAAACAACCAGAACTTATAGAAAATTGAACTGTACAGAAGTCCAACAACCATTCATCCAGACCAGTAAGAGGGGTGGAGTCGCGGCAGGAGAAAGTGGAGGTGCAGACCTGGGAATGCAAGCAGCAGCGACTGGCAGTTCCCAGGTGCACAGGTGACCGCTGGCAGTCCCTGGGCCCACAGGCAGCAGCTGGCAGACCCCGGGCACAGGGAGGCAACTGTGCAGACCCAGTGAGGCCACACAGGGTGGCTGGCTGATCAGGTGGTCCCACGTTCACGCGAGCAGATGGTCCAGGCAGAGGGGAAGTGGCGGAGGGGACTGAATCCAGGAGAGAGTGGAGCAGGCGCCATTGTTCCCTCTCAGACCCCGCCCCCACATAGAGCATCACAACCCAGAGACTGGGCTGCCCTGCCCTGAGGAACACCTACGGCTCCACCCCTCACTACGTAATAGCTGCGACCAGACTAAAACCAAAACAAAACAAAAAAAGCCCCACCAAAAATGGCTCAAACCAGAGAACAAATAAAATCCCCAGAGCCAATTCCTCTAAGCCGTGAAGAGATAGCCAACCTATCAGATGCACAGTTCAAAGCACTGGTCATCAAAATGCTCACAGAATTGGTTGATTTTGCTCACAAATTAGATGAAAAAATGCAGGCTACAATACGTGAAATGAAGGAAGATGCATGGGGAACCGATAGAGATGGAAGGAAAACTGGGACTCAAAACAATGGAGTGGACCAGAGGGAAGAAACAAACAACCAAACAGAAAAGAAGGAAGAAACAAGAATTCAAAAAAATGAGGAGAGGCTTAGGAACCTCCAGGACATCGTTAAACATCCCAACATCCAAATTATAGGGCTACCAGAAGGGGAAGAGGAAGACCAACAAGTGGAAAACTTATTTCAACAAATAATAAAGGAAAACTTCCCCAATCTGGCAAAGGAAATAGACTACCAGGACGTCCAGGAAGCTCGGAGAGTCCCAAAGAAGTTGGACCCAAGGAGGAACACACCAAGGCACATCATCATTACATTAGCCAAGATTCAAATGAAGGAGAGAATTCTAGAAGCAGCAAGGGATAAGGGGACAGTCACCTACAAAGGAGTTCCCATCAGACTGTCAGCTGATTTCTCAAAAGAGACCTTCCAGGCAAGAAGGGGCTGGAAAGAAGTATCTGAAGTCTTGAAAGGCAGGGACCTACATCCAAGAGTCCTCTATCCAGCAAAGCTGTCATTTAGAATGGGAGGACAGATAAAGCACTTCTCAGATAAGGTCAAGTTCAAGGAGTTCATCATCACCAAGCCCTTATTATATGAAATGTTAAAGGGACTTATCTAAGAAAAAGAAGATAAAAAATATGACAGTGAAAAGTCAGCAAACTCACAGCTATTAAGAACCACACCTAAAACAAAAGCAAACTAAGCAAACAGCTAGAACAGGAACAGAACCACAGAAATGGAGATCATATGGAGGGTTAGCAACAGGGGCGTGAGAGGAGGAGAGGGGGAAAAGGTACAGAGGATGAGTAGCATAGATAGTGGGTAGAAAATAGACAGGGGGAGGGCAAGAATAGTATGGGAAATGTAGAAGCTAAAGAACTTATGACACATGGACATGAACTAAGGGGGGCAATGTGGGTGGGAGAGGGTGTGTAGGGTGGAGGGGAATGATGGGGGAGAAATAGGACAACTGTAATAGCATAATCAATAAAATATATTTAAAAATAAAAATAAAAAAAGAAGCCCAAATTAAAAAAAAAAAACATAAAAAAGGACCAATCTGAAATAAACAATGCACTATCTGAAATAAATAATCCATGGGGAGGAATAAACAGAAAGTTAAATGAAGTAGGGGATCCTATCAGTGATTTGGAAGGCAAGGTAGGAAAAACACCCAGGCAGAGCAACAAAAAGAAAAAAAGAATTTTAAAAAATGAGGAGAGTTTAAGTAACATTTTAGACAACATGAAGCATAACAACATCCATATCATGGGAATACCAGAAGGACAAGAGAGTGAGCAAGGGATCGAGAACCCATTTGAAGAAATAATAACTGAAAACTTCCCTAACCTGGTGAAAGAAAAAGTCATACAGCCCAGGAAGCTCAGAGAGTCCCAAACAAGTTGGACCCAAAGAGGACTACACTGAGACACATCGTAATTAAAAGGACAAGGCTTAAAGAAAAGAAGAGAATCATAAAAGCTTTGAGAGAAAAGCAGGTAGAAACCTACAAGGGAGCACCAATTAGTCTATCATCTGGTTACTCAACAGAAACATTTCAGGAGAGGGGGAGTGGTGTGAAATATTCAAGGTGATGGAAAGCAAGAACCTGCAGCCAAGGCTACTTTACCCAGCAAAGCCATCATTTAACATGGAAGGAGAAACAGGAAGCTTCCCAGACAAGAAAAAGCTAAAGGAGTTTCTTAAAACCAAACCAGTACTGAAACAAATGTTAAAGGGCTTACTTTAAAAAGAAGAAAAAAAAGAGAGAAAGAAAAAAATACAGAGCAAAACAGTCTAACAATAAAATGCCATTACATACCTATCAATAATCACCTTAAATGTAAATAGCTTAAATGCCCCAACAAAAGACCTAGGTTAGCTGAATGAATAAGAATGGATAAGAAAATGGATAATGGAAAATATCTATGCTGCCTCCAAGAGACACTGCTCAAAATGAGATACACACAGACTAAAAGTAAAGGGCCGGAAAAAGATATTTCATGCAAAAGAAAAAAAAAAAAGCTAGTGTAGCAGTACTTATATCTGACAAAATAGATTTTAAAACCAAGGTTATAGTAAGAGACAAAGAAGAATAAAACAAAATGATAAAAGGAAAAATCCTACAAGAGTATATAACCCTAGTAAATGTGTATGCACCCAACATAGGCACACCTAAATATGCAAAGCAAATCTTGATGGACACAAAGGGAAAGACATGTAGCTATACAGACATACAGTTATAGTTGGGGATTTTAACACCCCATTGATTTCGATGGATAGGTCTTCCAGGAAGAAAATCAACAAGGAAACAGTGGCCTTAAATGACACTAAACCAAATGGATTTAGTGGACACACTAAATCAAATTGATATCTTCAGAGCATTTCACCCCAAAGCACCAGAATACACATACTTTTGAAGGGCACATGGAACATTTTCTAGGACAGACCACATGTTAGGACACAGAACAAGTCTCAATAAATTTAAGACTGAAATCCTTTCAAACATCCTCTCTGACTACAATGCTATGAAACTAGAAATCAATCACAATAACACTGAAATACATGTAGAGACATGGGAGCTAAATTACATGTTATTAAACAACAAATGAGTCAACAATGAGATCAAGGAAGAAATCAAAAGACACCTTGAAACAAATGAAAATGAGAACACAACAACCCAAAATCTGTAGGACACTGGGAAAGCAATCCTAAGAGGAAAAATCATAGCATCAGAGGCCTATCTCAAAAAACAAGAAAAAGCTCAAATAAACAATCGAATGTTACACTTAAAGGAACTTGAAAAAGAATAACAAAGCCCAAAGTGAATAGAAAAAAGGGAAATAATAAAGATCAGAGCAGAAATAAAGAAATGGAATCTAAAAAAAATACAAAACATCAATGAATCTAAGAGCTGGTTGTTTGAAGAAATGAGATTGACAAACCATTAACCAGACTCATCAAGAAAAAGAAAAAAAAACCCAAATAAATAAAATCAAACAGAAGAGGAAAAATAACAACTGACACCAAAGAAATACAAAGGATTGTAAGAAAATATTATGAACAGTTATATACAAACTGGACAACTCAGACAAAATGGATAAATTCCTAGAAACATAAAATCTTCCAAGAATAAATCAGAAAGAATCAATCTAAATACACTGATTACACCTAACAAAATTTATGTAATCAAAAAACTCCCAAAAAACATGCCCTGGTGTGGCTCAGTGGATTGAGTGTCAGCCTTTCAACCAAAGAGTTGCTGGTTTGATTCCCAGTCAGGGCACATGCCTGGGTTGCAGGTCAAGTCCCCAGTAGAGGGTGTGTGAGAGGTAACCACACATTGATGTTTCACTCCTCCTCTTTCTCCCTCCCTTCCCCTCTCTCTAAAAATAAATAAAATCTTTATTTAAAAAAAGAATCTTAAGAAAAAAAAAAATCCTCCCAACAAACAAAAGCCCTGGACTAGATGACTTCACAAGTGAATTTTACCAAACATTCTGAGAAGAACTAACACCTCTTCTCAAACTATTTCACAAAGTTCAAGAGGAGGGAAGTCTCCTAAGCTCAATTAACAAGGCCTGCATTCTTCTAATTCCAAAACCAGATAAATATATTACAAAGAAAATTATAGGCCAATTTTCCTAATAAACATGGATGCTAAAATCCTCACAAATATTAGCAAATCATACGCAGCAATGCATTAAAAAGATCATCCACCATGATCAAGTGGGATTTATTCTGGGAATGCAAGGTTGGTACATTTATTCTCAAATAAATGTGATTCACCACATAAACAAAATGAAGGATAAAAACAATATAGTCATATCAATAGATGCAGAAAAAGCTTTTGGTAAAATCCAGCACCCATTTATGATAAAAACTCTCAGCAAAATCAGAATAGAAAGAACACACCTAAACATAATAAAGACCATATATGACAAACCCACTGTCAGCATCATACTCAACAAGAAAAAATCGCAATGTTCCCCTAAAACTGGGAACAAGAAAGGGATGTCTACTTTCACCTCTCTTTTTCAACATAGTACTGGAAGTCCTAGCCACAGCAATCAGATAAGAAGAAGCAATAAAGGGCATCCAAATTGGAAAGGAACAACTAAAACTGTTTTTATTTGCGGATAACATGGTACTATACATAGAGAATCCCAAAAGCTCCACCAAGAAAATACTAGAACTGATAAATGAATTCAACAAAGTAGCAAGATACAAAATTAATATGTGGGAATCAGTCACATTCTTATATTCCAATAAGTAACAGAAGGGGAAATTAAGAATACAATCCCATTCACGATTGCCTCAAAAAGAACAAAATACCTAGGAATAAACATAACCAAGGATGTAAAAAACCTATACACGGAAAATTATAAGACACTGAAGAAAGAAATTGAAGAAGATACAAATAAGTGGAAGCACAGACTGTGTGCATGGATAGGAAGAAATAGCATCATGAAAATGTCCATATAACCCAAAGCAATCTATAGATTCAAAACAATTCCTATCAAGTTTACAATGACATACTTCACAGAACTATAACAAATTTTTCAAAAATTTGTATGGAACCACAAAAGTCCCTGCCTAGCAACAGCAATTCTGAGAAAGAAGAAAGTTGGAGGAATCATGCTACCTAATATCAAACTATACTACAAAGCTATAGTAATCAAAACAGTCTAATACTGGTATAAAAACAGACATATAGATGACTGGAACAGAATAGAGAATCCAGAAATAAACCCACACCTTTATAGTCAAGTAATATTTGACAGAGGAAGCAAGCCCATACAATGGGCTAAAAATAGTTTATTCAATAAATGGTGTTGGGAAAATTGCACAGGTAATTCAGAAAAATGAAACAACCACCAGTTTATACCACACAGAAGTATAAATTCAAAATGGATAAAAGATTTAAATGTTAGACCCAAAACCATAAAAGTCCTTGAAAAAAAAGGCAGCAAAATCTTGGACATTGCTCACAGCAATTTTTTATACCTCACCAGTCAGGGGAAACTAAAGAAAACATAAACAAATGGGGCTATGTCAAACTAAAAAGTTTTTGCACAGCAAGGAAATCATCAACAAAATAAAGACAACCCATGGAATGTGAGAACCTATTCACCAATGATACATCTGATAAGGGGTTAATATCCAAAATTTACAAAGTACTTACAAATCTCAACAACAAAATAACAACCCAATTAAAAAAAAAAAATGGGCAAAGGACCTGAATAGACCCTTCTCCAAAGAGGATATACAGAGGGCCAACAGACATATGAAAAGATGCTCAATGTCACTGATCATCAGAGAAGTGCAAGTTAAAACCACAATGAGATGCCATTTCACATCTGTCAGAATGACTGTCATCAATAAATCAACAAACAAGCGCTGGGGAGGATGTGGAGAAAGGGGAACCATTTGCACTGTTGGTGGGAATGCAGACTGGCACAGCCACTGTGGAAAGCAGTATGGAGATACCTCAAAAAATTAAAAATGGGTCTGCCTTTTGACCCAGCAATCCCACTTCTGGGAATATACCTAAAGGAACCCAAAACACTAATTTGAAAGAACATAAGCACCCCAATATTCATTGCAGCATTATTTACAATCGCTAGATATGGAAGCAGCCCAAGTGTCCATCAATAGATGAGTGGGTAAAAAAAACTATGGGATGTTTACACAATGGAATACTATTCAGCTGTAAAAAAAAGAAAATTTTACCCTTTGCAACAGTATAGATGGACCTGTAGAGCACTACGCTAAGTGAAATAAGCCAGTCAGAGAAAAACAAATTCCGTATGATTTCACTTATATGTTGAATCTAATGAACAAATTGAACTAACAAGCAAAACAGAGACAGACTCATTGATGGAGAACAGGTGACAGCTAGTGTTGGGGGCAGGTTAGAGGGTGGAGGGATTGAGCAAAAAGGAAAAAGGACTCACGGACATAGACAAGAGTATGATGATTGCTGGAGGGAGGGGGTTGTAAGGTGACTAAATGGTAATGCAAAAAAATAAGAAGAAGATTAAATTTTAAAAAACAAATTTTAGAATTCACTGCTTTAATTATGAGAAATATTTATATTCATAATTTAATACAGGGAGATTGCTACTATACCTACTGAGAAATAGACAAAATCTATGGTAATAGGTTCTCAAAACACTGTTTTCTTCTTTTATTAAATATTTAAGTAATAATAAATATTACATGCAGAATGGATGCTCCAGATTTTAAAGCTATTTTTATTTTTATACAATTTATATTTAATTTCATCTGTTCCATACAGCATCTGTAGATAACAGGGAAGATAAAATCTAAGATTAATGATATATTTTTAAAATTGCATCTTTGACTTAGTCTCAGTAATTGGTTCAGGGTTTCTTTTGTGGGTAATGAAAATGTTCTAAAATTGATTACACAAAGGTTGAAAAATTGGTTACATGCTAAAAATCATTTACTTGTGCACTTTAGATAGATAAATTGTTTATTTCAGTCATACCTCAATAAGGCCATTTTAAAATATCTAACAGAGTAGATTACTGTGAGTTAAAAATGACCAGAGTTCTTAGATATTCTTGCCATTAAGAATCAGGGACTATTTTTCTTGCCCTTGAGTCTGACCTGGCCTGTGACTACTTTAAATAATTGAGTAGGTGAAAGTAACACTGGGCCATTTCCAGGCCTAGTCCTTAGGAGAGCGGGATGTTCCACTGTGGTCCTTTGGAGACTTTAGCTGTCATGTAAGAATTTCAAATACCTTGATGTCACTCTAGTCTGAGAAAGCCTGTGTCAGCCAAGTGGAGTGAGACAGGGAAGAGAGAACGATGCAAGCCCCTGATGTTCCAACTCTAATCACTCAAGTCATCTCACCTGAGCCTACAACATGGTGAAACAAAGACAAGACACCCATACTGCGCCGTGCCTGAATCCATGGCCCAGAAATATGAGATACAATAATAATGAATTATTGTTTACAGGCAATAAGCTCTGGGCACATTTGTTTTGCAGCAACGAACAGAATAGATTGCAAAACAAGGTGATAAATTACCCCATAAATCTGAGGATAAGAGCAAGTACAGTTAAAACACTGACAGCAGCAAGATCCCAGGAAGAAGAGCTGATATGCAGGAATAAACAAAGAGGACACAAAGGGAATTCTGGTGGACTCAAACAGCCAAGAAAGCCAAGAATTGCCAAAAACTATTTATTTCCAAAAAAGAAAGTTGCTACTTGGAGGGGCAGACTCGAACAGCAAAACTTAGAACAGTCACAGTTAGTGGGAGACACCTCAGGTTCCGATTTGTACCTGAGTACAAGGGAGCTGCAGAGAAGTCTGAGGGGGCTGGGCAGCCTGGGCCCTCTGGGATTTCGATCACAGTCAAAACCCCACGAGGAAGAGAATTTGGTCAAAACAGAGAACTACTTGTTCCGGTGAAAACTTCTAGGTGTTAAAGAGAAGAGATTTAGATTTTAATGAAAGAGGAAAGCAGAAGACATGGATCTCAGAAAGTATTAGAGACATAAGTACACAAAATAATATCTTTTTCAAAACATATCAATCACAGTGAAACCAAAGAGGAAACCTAGAAACTAGAAAAGCAGATCTTCACCATCATTTCTGCTAAACAGGAACTTTCTCTTGAAATATAGGAAACTCCTTCTGACTTAAAATGAAAAATTAAAATAATTGTAGTTAGACCCAGTTAAAATACTGTAAGATAAACAATGATAAATAAAATCTAAATTACATCATATGGAAATAAAGACACATATGGCTACAGAACAAAAATTTCAAAGCTCATATTACAAAAAAACTACAGAAAATTATAGAAGCTGCCAAAATAAATATAAATATAAATTTTAAAACATCAAAAATGTTAATACATTAAAGGATGGTTGAGCATCAGATGTAAACGAAAGAAATAAATTGAAGACTAAGCTACAATACAAGAATCGAAACTATAGAATGAACAATTACAAAAAAAGAAAAAATTTAAAATAGGAATGAATATAAATTTTTGGAGAAAGTTTTAAATATAGAAGACAAAAACAATCCAACATAAATATATAGTTGTTAAAAGAAAACCAAATCAGTGGGACAAATACTGAAAATTATAATACAAGAAAATTGTGCTGGTACTAACAATGAAACAGCAGAAGCAGAAATCAAGACAAAAATCCCATTCAATATAGCAAAAAGAAAAATAAAATACCTAGGAATAAACATAACCAAGGAGGTAAAAGAACTGTATGCAGAAAACTACACAACACTGAAGAAAGAAATCAAGGAAGACACAAACAAATGGAAACACATACCGTGTTCATGGATCGGAAGAATTAACATCATCAAAATGTCCATACTTCCCAAAGCAATTTACAGATTCAATGCAATATCTATTAAAGTACCAATGGCATATTTCACAGACATAGAACAAACACTTCAAAAATTTATATGGAATCATAAACGACCCTGAATAGCTGCAGCAATTTGGAGAAAGAAGAGTAAAGTAGGAGGGATCACAATACCTGATACCAAACTGTATTACAAGACCACGGTAATCAAAACAGCCTGGTACTGGCATAAAAACAGGCACATGGACCAGTGGAACAGAACAGAGAGCCCAGAAATAAACCCAAGTCTCTACAATCAATTAATATTCGACAAAGGGGACAGCAACATAAAATGGAGCAAAAATAGCCTCTTCAACAAGTGGTGCTGGGAGAACTGGACAGCTACGTGCAAAAAAATGAAACTTGAGCACCAACTTACACCATACACAAAAATAAATTCAAGGTGGATAAAAGACTTAAATATAAGCCATGACACAATTAAAATCCTAGAGGATAACATAGGCAGGAAAATCTCAGATATTTCACGCAGCAACATTTTTACTGATTTGTCCCCTAAAGCAAGGGACATAAAGGAAAGAATAAATGGAATCTCATCAAAATAAAAAGCTTCTGCATGTCTAAAGAAAATAGTATTAAAATAAAAAGAGAACCAACTGTATGGGAAAACATATTTGCCAATGATACCTCAGACAAGGGTTTGATCTCCAAAATATACAAAGAACTTACACGACTCCACTCTAAGAAGATAAGCAACCCAATTAAAAAATGGGCAAAGGACTTGAACAGACACTTCTCCAAGGAGGACATACAAAGGATCCAGAGACACATGAAAAGATGCTGATATCACTAGCTATCAGAGAGATGTAAATTAAAACCATAATGAGATGCCACTTGACACCAGTCAGAATGGCCATCATCAACAAAACAACAAACAGCAAGTGTTGGAGAGGTTGTGGAGAAAAGGCGACCCTAGTGCACTCTTGGTGGGAGTGTAGACTGGTACAACCACTGTGGAAAGCAGTATGGAATTTTCTGAGAAAACTAAAAATGGATCTACCTTTTGACCCAGCAATTCCACTGCTTGGATTATATCCTAAGAACCCTGAAACACCAATCTGTTGTGGACCGTTCAGCCTGGTTTCAGGAGTTGTAACCCTCACCCCATGGTAGGCTGTGTAAGAGCCAAAGGACCCGCTTCATCTGGGTCTGTTCCGTCAAGAGGACCTGAGCCACTAAGGAGACAAAGCTTATCTCCCTGGCAGGAGTGCCACTTCTGCCTCATCCATCTCTGGCCCCAATGCTTGGTTGGTTAGTCAATGACGGGTAAGACTCCTCATGGGAGGGGCAACCTAAGCCAGACACAACCACTTGGGAGGCCCTTATGGAAAGAATCGGGGGCTGCAGCAAAGAGGATGTGATGGACCCTCAGCACCGCCCCCCCCTGCCCCCGGCTATTCTGACATAGCCTGAGTCCTCATTTCTGTCTGGGAGATGTCTTCTGCTTCCTAATCGGTTTAAAGTCTGAAACTATGAGGGCAAGAGGTGCAGCCCTGTGCCGGCCAGGATAGTTCCCTGGGTGATCAGGCATAAGAAAGAATTCCTAAAGTCCTGTGAAACCTGCTTTGCTAAGAGTGCACTCATTTAAATGATAAGGGTCCGAGGAGGAAATGACCATGTCTCCCAAAGTTTGGTAACCCCCTTTCCTGACAGACACTGACTCAGATTAAGCCCTCGGATTTCTTTGAAATGTTAACCATTGTTTGATCCTTGCCACCTGACATACCTGTATTCCTGTGTATTTGAACCCAATAAAAGCCTAGTGAGGAAGGTGCTCTGGGTCATTCTCCTCTGAGATTTTGACCACCTTTCCTCCCCAAGCAGATCATGTCTTGGTAGCTTTATTTTCATCCATGACGGAGGGTTGGGGCTCTGCTGGTGGAGCCCCCCCCCCCCACCAATCCAAAAGAACCTATGCACCCCTATGTTCATAGCAGCACAATTTACAATAGCCAAGTGTTGGAAGCAACCTAGATGCCCACCAGTAAATGAATGAATCAAAAAACTGTGGTACATTTACACAGCGTAATTCTATGCAGCAGAAAGAAGGAGCTCCTACCCTTTGTGACAGCATGGATGGAACTGGAGAGCATCATGCTAGGCAAAATAAGCCAGGCAATGAAAGATAAATACCATAGGATCTCACCTTTAACAGGAACCTAATAAACAAAACTAACAAACAAGCATAATATAACCAAAAATACTGAAATTGAGAACAGGCTGATAGTCACCAGAGGGAAGAGGGGAGGGAATTTCAGGGGAAAAGGGGAAGGGTTTAGAGCAACAAGTATAAAGGACACATGGACAAAAACTATGGGGGGTGGAAATGGGAGGGAGGTGGGGAGGGCTGGGGTGGTGGGCTAGGGTGGGAGTAAAAGACAGAAAACTGTACAAGATCAACAATTAAAATAAAATTTTAAAAAATGAACAAAGGAACGAATAGACATTTTTTCCAAAGAAGACACACAAATGGTCAATAAGTACATAAAAAAATGCTCAACATCACTATTCATCAGTGAACATGCAAACCACATGAAATATAACCTTACACCTGTCAGAGTGGCCATCATCAAAAAGATAAAAGGTAAGTGTGGACAAGGATTTGGAAAAAGGAAACACTTGTGCACTATTAATGGGAATGTAATTTGGTACAGTCATTACAGAAAGAGAATAGAAATTCCTCCAAAAATTAGAAATAGAGCCCTGGCCGGGCGGCTCAGCTGGATGGAGCATTGTCCAGATACATTGCTCCCCACGGGGATGTGTACTCTCCCCATCCTTATCTAACACAGTACTGGAAATTCTAGCCAGTGCAAATGAGCCAAGGGGAAAAATAAAGTAGGTAAGTGATAAAGGGGGAAAAAAACTGTCCCTATTTGCAAATGGCGTGAATGCCTATGTAGAAAAACCCAACGGATCAACAAGAAAAAATATTCTAGAAATAATAAGTGAGTTCAACAAGGTCAAAGAATACTAGACAAATGTAGAAAAATCAATTATATTTCTATAAACTAATAATAAATACTGAAATTAAAATACAACAGTATTTATAATTGCCCCCCAAAATAGATTTAAAGAGACAACACATGTAGGATTCGTATGCTGAAAACTACAAAACACTGATAAAAGAATTAGAAGAGCTAAATAAATAGAAAAGCATATGAGTTCATGGATTATAAGACTGAACATAGCATAAATGTGAATTTTCCCCCAAATTTATATGCAGGTGTAATGCAATTTGTATCAAAATTTCTGTAATACTTTTTCAGGGTCCAGAGAAATTTGAAAAGATGCTCAGTATCATTAGCCATCAGAGAGATGCAAATTAAAACCACAGTGAGATACCTCTTCACACTGTTGAGCATGGGCATCATAAACAAAGCAACAAACAATAAGTGTGGGACAGATTGTGGCAAAAAGGGAACCCTAGGGCACTGTTGGTGGTATTGCAGACCGGTGCAACCACTATGGAAAACAGTATGGAATTTCCTTAGAAAACTAAAAATGGAGCTGCCTTTTGACCTGGCAATTCCACTGCTAAGGTTATATCCTAAGACCCTGAAACACCAATCCAAAAGAACCTATGCACCCTTATGTTCATAGCAGCACAATCTACAATAGCCAAGTGCTGGAAGCTACCTTAGGTGCCCATCAGTAAATGAATGGATCAAAAAACTATGGTGCATTCACACAATGGAATTCTACACAGCAGAAGAAAGAAGGAGCTCCTACCCTTTGTGATAGCATAGATGGAACTGGAGAGCATTATGTTAAGTGAAATAAGCCAGGCAGTGAAAGACAAATACCATATGATCTCACCTTTTACTGGAACCTAATCAACAAAACAAACAAGCAAGCAAAGTATAGCCAAAGACACTAAAATTGAGAACAGGCTGACAGTGACCAGAGGGGAGAGGGGAGGGGATAATGGGGGAAGGTGAAGGGTTTACAGGAACAATTATAAAGGACACATGGAAAATAAAGAAGGGTGGGAGGAAACAGGGGAAGGAGGTAGGGAGGGCTAGGGTGGTGGGGAGTGGTGGGGGGAAAAGGCAGAGAACTGTACCTAAGCAACAATAAAAAAAAGTTTAAAAAAAAGAAATTTTTTAAAAATCCCTGTAAGACTTTTTGTAAATGTAGACAAGATTAGTTTGAATTTATATGGAAAGGATAAAGAATAGCTACAACAATTTCAAAGAAGGAACAGTGTTAGGAGTCAGTCTATCTGACTTCAGGGCTTATTATATAGCTACAGAAACAAACAATGTGGTATGAAGCAAAGAATAGATACACAGACCAAAGGAATGGAAGAAAGAACCCAGGAATGCATGCGTATAAATATTCACAACTATTTTTTGACAAAAGTGCTAAAGTAATTCAGTAGAGGAAAGATAGCCTCTCAACAAATGGTTCTGGAGTAAGTAGACATCTACAGAAAAAAAAAAAAAGAAAAGGAAAAACTATACCTAAGTCACACATCCTATGAAAAAGAATTAACTCAAAATGGATCATAGACCAATCTAAAATATAAAGATGTTTAGAGAAAAAATATATAAGAGAAATTGGGGATCTAGTGCTAAGTACAGTTTTCTTTTTATATGTGACACCAAAAGTACAATCCATAAAAGGAAAACTTCCCTTCATCAAAATTAACTTTCACTCTGCAAAATGTTCTGTTAAGATGATAAAAAGACAAGCCACAGAATGAGAAAGTATTTGCAAAATACACATCACACAAAGACTAGAGGCTGCAATATACAAAGAATACTTAAAAGAGTAAAAAACAAGATTTAGAAAATGGGCAAAAGACATGAACAGAGCTGGCAATAGCAGTGAAACTTCCTGAATAATTAGAGCTTAAACCTCGCAATGAGATTTCTTTGAAAAATTTCTCACTATTAAATGACAAGGGGTATTCTATAGAAAACAAATACAATTAAACAAGTGGCTAAGTTCAAGATCTAATGTGTACATTTTAGCTATGTAAATAAACATTTTACCACTATCTTTTTTAAATGACATGAACAGATAGTTATATATACATATGGCAAGTGCTATGGTCTGAATGTTTTGTCCCCCACTCCAAAATTCGCATGTTGAAATCCTAATGTCCAATGTAATGGTATTAGAAGATAGGGCCTTTGGAAGGTGTTTAGGTGACAAAGATGAAATCCTGATAAATAGAACTAGTGTTATTACAGAGACCTCGTAGAGCTCCCTGGCCCTTCTACCATGTGATAAGGTACCAGCTATGAACCAGGAAGAGGGCTCTTACCAGAATGTGACTATGCTGGCACCTTGATCTTGGACTCCCAGCCTCCTGTGACAAACTTCTCTGTTTATAAGCTACTCAGTTGTGGTATTTTGTTACAGCAGCCTACGACAGCAGGTAAGCACATGAAAAGATGTTGAACATCATTAGCCATTAGGGAAATGCGTATTGACACCACGATGAAATATTACTGTGCATCTTTCGGAATGGCTAAAACAAAAACAGTGATTATTTTGATGTAGAAAAAATAGATCAGAGGAGAGCCCCCAAGGAGAGAGGAAGGAATAAATCAGAGGAGAGCCCCCAAGGAGGGAAGGAGAGGGAGAGAGGGAGTTAAAATTTACCACCACATCTGCCGCGGAAGCCAGGAAATGATAGTGCTTAAAAAGGAGACTTCTGCCTGAGCTCTGCACCCAGAATTTGGAGACTGCCTCCTCTGGGACCACATGTGTAATAAAGAGTCATGCTTTGCCAACTCCCTGTGTTTGGATCATTTCATTTCTCCGTAACAATTTTAAATGCTAAGGAGGATGCCGAGAAACTGGATCACTCATATATTGCTGGTGGAAATACACAAAAGGTACAACCATTCCAAAAAACAGTTTATTTCCTTAAGAATTAAATATGCAACTACAGTATAACCCTGCAGTTGTACTCATGGAAATTTATCACAAAGAAATAAAAAATCATCTTCACAAAAAAACCTGAGTGTTTTTTAGAAGCTTTATTTATAAATAGCCAAAACTGAAAACAACCCAAGTATTTCCAATGGGTGAATGGTTAAACCACTGAATGTGGTACATCCATATCATGGAATATCACTCAGCAATTAAAAAAATAATGAACTGATATGCAAATCTAGATGAACCTCCAGATAATTATACTGAGTGGAAGAAAGCCCGTCCCAAAAGATTACATATTGCATGATTTAATTTATATAACATTTTTAACTGCCAAAATTATAGAAATAGAGAACAGATTAGTGATTGCTAGGGGTGAAGTAGAGGTTAGGGGCAGGAGGGAAGTCAGTGTGGCTATAACGGTGCCACTGGAGGAACCCTCGTACTGATGGTAATACCCTGTGTCAATGCCAGCGGTCTTGCTGTCTCATCGTCCCACGGTGTCACTGGATGTTCTCACTGGGAGAAACTGAATAAAGGGTGCATGGGGTCTCTCTGTCTTCTTTCTCACAAATAGCAGTAATCAATGATGATCTCAAAATAAAAGGTTTAATTCTTCAAAATACACGACACAACTTTGTAAAAAGTGGCAAGAATAGATGCACAAACAGATTTGCCTATGTTTTCAATAACACTACAACTAGAGGGAGACGGAGAGTGTGGGGGAGGGCAAAGGCGGAAACTAGGGCTCTCTAAATGCTCCCTGTTTTACAGAATTAAGTTTCAGACCATGAAAATGTTCTATGTGATTTTTAAGACATTTAGTGAAACAATTGTTACCAAACATGGGGGGAAATCTACCTGAATAAAAATCTATTAATCTAGTTCTTTATGGTGTTAATGGCATAATCACAAGTAGATGAATAATTGCAAATGATTTTAAGACACAGAATTTTGATTGAACATTCTAAAGACCATATATACACTTGAACACAGAAAGTTTAATAAAATGTATTAGTTTTGTTATTGGTAGTATTGTGGGCATTTTATCATGAAAGCACTATAAAATATCAAATTAAAGCACATGCAAAATTGTGTTAATGTAGTTAGGAACCATGATTCTCAGAATAAAAGATTATTAAAAAAATCAAAATAGTTGAATAAAAACTTTGTAATACAGAGGGGAGGGGAATAAGGGAGAAAGAAGGGGAAGGGTCAAGTCAAGGAACATGTATGAAGGACCCATAGACATGGCCAATGTTGGGGGGGGACTGACTGTGGGGGAGGGGGGCAGGGCAGGGAAGAGCAACAGGGGAAATATTGGGACAACTGTAATTGAACAATAAAAAATAAAAATAAAAGGTTCATTAAAAACATGTAATCCATTTAAATTAGAAATATAAATATGCTTTCACAATGTATTATCTTATAATAAAATGTGTATTCCCTAGTTCTGTCCACTTAAAGGGCCTAGAAGCAATGCTATCGCACCATAGAACCTAGATTATCATTTCTAATACCATTCTTATGTTTAAGGGAAGTAGAGATCCTTAGAAAAATCAGTGATTTCAGGTTGGGGGCAAGTTATTTTGCTATATCTGAAAGCAAGGATGCTAGGTAAGACTTCTGAAGACATGTCAAAAGGATTCAGGAGCACCCTGAATAGTTCCCACAGGCCAAAACTAATTCAACTAGACTATCATAAAGAATAATGATTGCAATTGAACTAAACACATTAAATACATAAAATTCCATGAGGTCAAAATCATGTCCAAAATAATGGTACTGATCACCTTTACAGATGTGTAGAGCTCCACGCCATCATGGTGAAAATTTACAAAAGAAAGGTTCCTGCATGCATTCTTCCTTTCCGTTAACAACTATATTTTAAGGCAACCAAATAATTGATAAGGAAAAGATCCTCTTTGTACAATGACCACAGGTAACAAATGCAAAGACGTGGTAGAATTATAAAATCATCATTTTGCAACTCCTAATGAAATAATGGCTCAAGGTAACGGTTATTCATGGCTGCTAAGACATAAGAAGGAATGCTCTTTGAAATTAAGAGTTTAGAAACACATTAGCAAAATGCAATATATAGAATTTTGTGGGGAGGATCCTAATGCAACCTAACCAATAATTCAAAGATATTTTGGAAACAATTGGGGAAAACTAAATATGGAATGGGGGTTACATAATAAAAAGGCATTACTGTCAATTTTTTTCATTATAGTTATGTTTAAGCTAATCCCTGATCTATTCATGATACCTGATTCATTTATGAATAAAATAATACAATGTCTGGGATTTGCTTTAAAATATTCTATCAAAAAAAAAAAAAAAAAGAGCAGAGCATAGATGAAACAAAATAGCAGTGTGTTGCTGACTGAAGCTAGGTTTGGGTGATATAATGAATCCCTGCACGAGCCTCTCTACTTTTGCGTGTTTCACATTTTCCACAGTAAGTTTTTTAAAAAGCTCGTGTAAGTTTCTGCATTTATTCATTTATTTGATAAATTGAACACACAGTCTTGCAGACCAAAATAAGTAAAACACAATCCTTTTTCCCAAGGAGCTCACAATCCAGTAGTGTCAGAATTAAGAGCAAACATCAATGAAGTATTACAGTTGCTTAAATCAGCACATAGCAGTTACAGTGGGGCTGTGCAGGAAGGGAAAAGACATCCCCCAGAGAGGTGCATAGTGTCCCCCAGAGGAGGGGACACTAGATCTGCCTTTACGAATTTACACGAGTTCACTCAGTTGACAAGGAAGGCGTCATTCAGAGTGACTGTAATAAGTCATGTTTATATAGCACTTTCTATATTTTAAGCATTGTTCTATGCTACACATATTTAAAACATTACATACTCAGAACAAACCTGTGAGAGGTGTATTAAATTTAGGACACATTCCCATTATACAGATAAAGCAACTGGGGCATAATAAAAGATTAAGTAATCTGACCAAGATCACATACTTGTAAGTGACAGTGATGGTTGGCCCTTCAACACTACAGACTTCCTCTTCAGTAGAGGGGAGACATGTGTCCAGAGGCGAAGAGGGAGGACTTGTAACAGTGTACTAGGAAACTGTCAATGTTGCAGCGATACATGGTGTGAGGTGGAAAAATCAGGAGGGTACGCCAGGAAATGAAAGAAGATGGATGGGTAGTCAAAAGACACACCGTGAAGGACTTCACATATCAAGTAAAGGGTTTATACCATTTTCAAGTAAGAAACTGCAAACTAGCAAAGGGTTTGCAACAGTGGAGTGGCATGTATTGATTCATACAGTACGAAAATAACTTAGCTGTGGTGAGCAGAATGGACAGGAGGGGAATCAATAAAGGAGGCTGAGAATTCAGTTTCAAAGCAAGTGTATTGGCTCAAGAGATAGATTTCAAGGGTCAGAGTTAGGGCACTGCTGATAGGTTTAAATGAAAAAACAGATTCCAAAGAGATTCAAGAGGAAGAAGCCACAGAGTTTGGAGAGCAGTTCCAGATGGGAAGCGATGGGATGGGAAGGGAGAGAAAATAGTATCTCTCAGGTTGCAGACTTGGGGGCTGGGGATAGATGCCAATGATGGTGACTGGGACACTGAAGGCGGGAGGGCTTCGCAACGAACCAGAGCTCACGTCTGACCAGGCGAGCCTATGGACACTCTAACGTTCATGTAATGACTCTGAATCTCAGAAGACAGACGTGGACTTGGGAGACTTCAGTATACTGGCAATATTTAAAGCCATAAAAACCAAATGAGATTCACTCAAGACACCCCCTGCCCCCCCCCAAAAAAAAAACCACAAAAGTTTAGTGTTTTGCAAATTTATTCATCTACCACCTTCAGGACTTTTACCATGTTAGGGTATCCCATGTACCATTGTTTAATAGTTTTCTTTGAACTGACATATTTTTTTACTTAAAAAAAATTTATATCACTACCATAAAAAGACAACTAATATTATTTGGCATACTAAATTAAAAAATGACCATAAAGATAAAATTTAATGATGTGTCAGTGAAGGTTCATAGAGTGGAACGAATGTACCGCTCTGGTGGGGGAGGCTGTGCACATTTGTGGTGGGCTAGAGGTATTTTGCTATGAACCTAAAACTGGTCTAAAAATAGCCTTTAAATAAAATAAAATGAATACAATTTTAAATGTTTATATTTATTTTCCAATACTATTACCTGTCATATTCCAGCACATGCTTCAGCTCCTAAGAGTTGTTCTTCCTTAGCGATATTATGAATATAAATTGCCACTATCTAAAATAATACAAATTAAAGATGCAATTGAATTTTCATCATGTGATGGGATATTATTTGATGCACAGTCTAGGAGTCACCTAAAGTCATCTGCTATGCTACCTTTAGGACATGACCCACAATTTGGGAAAATTCTGTTTTACAGGAGAGGCAAAGGAAGTGGGGCCAGGTGGATGTTCCAAGGTGAACTGTACAAAAGGAAAAGAACTGAATCAGTGGCCACAGAGTAGAAAGTGTCCAATTATCCAAAATAGTGTCACAGTACAGGAAGGTTAATTCTGGGTTTTATGGAGGCACATTGAGGATGGTCCTGAAGAGTCTAGATTGTAATTAAAGGAAGAAGCAAAGAGTCACTTGCTCCCTTGCTTTATACAGATAACTACAGGAGCTCAGTGAAGCTAAAAGACCTATAGTTGCTGCTGCTTAAATTAGCGTAAGTTAGCTAATTTGAACCTAGACCTAGCATTCTTTCTCCCCCAACACTTAGTCCTCTCCTCCCTGTACCCTGAACCAAGCCCACCATCCTCTTGCTGTGCCTAATGCCACAGTAAAGAATGCACCATGAATGCACAGTGTCAGATCCCTTATCTGTGGGGACTATTTGCGATTGACCAAATTTTTTCAACCAACAGCTGTCTCCTGCAAGAAGGGCACATGCCCAGACCCATTCCCAGTCATCAGGAGCCAGAGGCAAGGCAGGCAGCAGAAAACATGACAGTGAAGTGAAAAATCATGGGGCAGATAATTAAAATGAAATACAGAGGCTTTAACTTACTATGACTCCACACTATTCTGCTTACTTCAAATAAAAACTGAGAGCCTTAAATCACTATGCAGACTCTGCTACGGGTATGCATTTGCATAAAATGTTAGGTTCCTCTACTGTTCCAAAGGGTGATGGATCAGCTTCCACCCCATCAGTTCTTCATACCTGACTCCTTTTAATATGGGGACAAAATGATTCTTGTTTGTCATGTGTGGTTGACAAGTAACACTAGGCAAAAGAAAAAAAAAGTTTAGCAAATCTAAGACTTCATTTGTATTTTTCTCACTACTCTCTTGACAAAGTAATATTTTGTTTATTGCTAAATCCATTAGACCATATGTTTCACCTACATTAAGTGTCCTAAATATACACAATACCTTTCAAATACATATACTTACATAACTGGTTTAGAAATCAACTTGTGTAGAATCTCGGGGGAGTTATAATTTCTTAGACTCAACAGCTTTTATTCTAAATAGGCTTTAGTATTTTTAAGTTTCCCTCCCACTAAAAACATCCCCAACTTAATATATAAAATATAGGATAAACAGATGTGAATTGAGCAACTAGAATTCTGCAAAGCACCATATCTCCCTAATGTCCAAACTTCAGTTTAAATCTTAAACACAAATACGGACAGCTATTTCCACAAAGAGTTGAGCATTGTGCATAATCAACAAGGGATAAGAACTTTTGTTCTACCAACTACACAGAGGAAAGTGACATTGAAATGAAATGCAATGCCCATTCCAGTATAGAGCAGAATCTCTACATAGTTGTAGGACATAATGGCATTTTTATAATCTAAAGCGAAGAGTTTAGCCCAACCAGCATGAAGTTAGTATATTTCTAAGTAACAACATAATTATAAGAATATGAAAAGCACCACTGCCCTGAACAACGAGAGAGACAGAGACAGAAAGAGCGGGGAGGAGAAGAAAGGAAAATGGGAGGGAGTGGGGAGGGAAGGGGGAAGGAAGGCTTCAAGCTGTAGCTCTGTCATTGGGCTCTGTGTGTATTCCTCCACTGTCTTCCCTTCTCACCATTGCATCTTGACACAACCATTATTGGTTCTGGGAGGAAGGGGTTATATCGTCTTCTCCCTACACGATGAGTTACTCGGAAGCAGGGACTCTATCACTTTTATGTCACCTATATGTGGCATCTAGCATGAACAAGATGCTCAACTAATGTTTGTTGCATGGCTAATATGACCTTTTACTTATTTGGGGGCAAAAGCATATTGCCTCCAGCATTAAAGATATCATCTTCTGATAAGTCATTCTTTGGCTACAAGTGAGCATGATCCTTGAAATTAATAGAGGAAACAGCATTCACTGCTGTTCTTTATCTAAGCGGCTGCCTTAGTTTGGGTTCCAAAAGCAGGTCCTGAGAAGGATATTTGTGTGCAGGAAGTCCATCGGGGAATGTTCTAAGGGAACAACAGTGATGGAGTAAGGGCAGCCGGATTGCACAGAAGGAGAGTTGAATAGCATTACTGCTGCCACAGAGGCCTCAGCTGGTCCCCATAGGAACTCTGGAGTGGAGATGGTCCTTTCGAGTCGGACCCTCGGACCCCTTCCCAGCGCAATCACTGGGAATGGGCTGGGGGAAAGGAGAGGGGTGAAGTGATGCTGGTGGAAGCAGCTCCCTTCTGGAGAGGAACCCAGCTGTGAGCCCTGAAGAGCCAACAGCTCTGGGAATGACCAGACTGACTCAAAAAGGGACCTGGGTGATGCCGCACAGCAGCCAAGACCATGAAGTTCAGACACACACTCAGAAGTTCAAACCTCAGTATGTGAGAATAATATACAGACCTGGGACTCCAGCAGTGATCTTTCTAATAGAGGCTAAATATATACAAAGGCATTGACAGGGTGCAAACCCATGTAATCAGGCCTCTTGACCGCAGCTGTCAATCTGTCACAGTCTGTCACTTCAGTCACTTAAAGTAAAATTACTGCAGACAGGAGAAATTGGCCTCCCATTGAACTATGGGAAAGCTCAATTGGTAACAGTCATTTAGTCCAAATTGTCAGATTTCTCATAACTTGCACAGTCTAAAGCTTATTGGGTTCGCTTAGAAAAAGGATGCCTAGCAGGAGTGATTAAAAAGCATTCATTCAGAAAGCATTCCCGGACTCATCACCATCTGGTCAGATCTGATTCTTATACAGTCAAGGAAACTCCGGCTGGAGACTCCACAGGGAGAATTCTTCTGAGGCTGCCAGTTAGCATTTGTAACGGCAGTGGGGAGTAAGTGTGATATATGACAGGCACCTTGGGCCAGGTACCCAAGCATCAGACCCAGTCTGGTTACTCTCCTCCCATCAAATCCAGACAGATGGGAAGATGCATCATGGCGTTTGAAAGCTCCTCCGTGATAAAAGGGAGAATGTGGGGGGGGTGGGCGGTTTAAGGGGAAAAACGAAAGGAAAAAAAAGGACTTGAATGCTGAGCAGCATGCCCGCTTCATTCTGCACTGGTGGGCAGTGTCCTCTCTCCAGCTAGGAATGCCAAGGCTATTTTTCAAACATCCCAGATGCCTCCCTGCATGTGAGACTTCCTAACCAATTTTTCAAATTAAGCGCAACCCTGAAATTTGGCTGCTCTCTCAATCTGCCTTGAAAAGATGTCAGCAGTTTTGATATCTGCCACATTTTATTAGCTGCAGGGTTAGAATTCCCACAGAACAAAGCTACAAATAAAAGCTAAAGAGAATTAGGAAGGAGAGAGCCTGCTTTGCCAGGGCAGTAACTCCACAGAACTCACCATGGAGGATGAGAAGACCTGCTGCGGTGAGACTCTTGGAGAAAAGAAACAACAAATCTCCCCAAAAAATCCCAACTACAGCTCTGAAAAGCTTTCCAACCCGGTATTTCATACTGGTAACAAGTCAAAACATCAATTACATTTACATTAAAGAGACTGAGCATTAAGAGAGCTGAGTAAATTAAAATGCCTTCCTGCACTTTTCCAACCTTCAAAGATTTTATTCAAGACATTTAGGAAACTCCAAACAAGATGATAGGTGAAACAGGCTAATTTGACAATTCTTTGGCATTTGTTAGTACTCATGGATAGTACACAGGTAATCTTCCTACGGAAAGATTTTCTATGGGGTATAAATGTCCAGAGTTGAGAAAGAATTGGCCTTTTGTTTTTTTATCTTCCTTCCCAGTTTTGGTGGGTGATTGAAAGACTTGTCAAGTATTTAACGACAGCACCTGGCTACAACACAGCCGTCATCAGCAAAGCCAGCTATTCGCAGCTTTCAAATCAAATCCTCCTTACCTAATATGTAATTTGTATAGCACATATCCTTGACTATGTTTTCATGTTAAAAGCCCTTAGTCTGCAGACCAAGTATATGTTGCAGGGGATAGCCATGATTCAAAGCAGTGGTTCTCAACCAGGGGCAATTCTGTCCCCATGGGATATTTGGCAATGTCTGGGGTTAATGCTGGCTGTCACAACTGGGGGAGGGAAGCTGGGGGTGCTAACGGCACCCAGTGGGTAGAGTCCAGGTGTGCTGCTTCCATCCTACAATGCACAGGACCGCTCCTACGACAAATTATCAACAGTGTCCACAGCTCTGATTTAGACCTCGCAAAGCAGCTCAGCTACGCAAAATACACAAATAAAAGGCAAGAGGGCTTTTCTTCACTTGAAATCTGCTGAGCGGGTCTATTTTAAGATCCCGTACTATACATCAGCATCTGCATTATCCTGTAATGCAAAATATAAAGAATTAAAGTGCCTGTGTTTCTACTTTCCCTGATCCCTGCCCAGGAAACTGTTTCACAGAAACCCTGAACCCTCACCCCCAATTTAGTAACTGGTTCATGCTTTTTGCTTTGCCTTGTTTCATAGATGTGCTGTAAACAGAGGACAGAGATGACTTTCCACCATTCAAAAATGTGTCTACATGTCTGAAGAAGAGGGACTCTAGAAGATTGATACTGCACCCTTCCTTACCTGGGGAGCCCCTTCATTCTGACTTAAATACCTTCACCTTAATCTGTGTTACCAATCTGTCTTTAGGTATTTTCCCCTAGGTATCTTTCCACCTTCATAAAGTCATAATGGCCATAAATGGTCATGACTGAGTTATTTGCTAAAAACAGCTGTTTTCCTCAACATCATTTCCTCTTTCACTGCTGTCAGTCAGATCAACATTTACACCTTCTTTCCTTCAGTTCCTGTATTTAGTCACTTATCAGGTTCTGTGTGTTTTCACGTTGAAGCGCCTCTTCCACTCCCCCTTCCACTCCACTGATGACATTATACTGTGTCTCTAGGACGCCTGGACCTTCTCTGATGTTCCTTTCCTTCCTACACCATCCCAACCGCACCTTCTATATACTCTTCTTCATTAAACTTCACTCATTTCAGTCTATTTGTATTCTACTCACATAAGACTTAAGGAGGTGGGGCCGTATAGTGGATTGAATAATTGAATAGGCTACTCCAGAAATTCACGTCCACCCCAAACCTCAGATTGTGACCTGCTTGAAAATAGGGTCTTTGCAGATGTCATTAGCTAAGATGAAGTCAAGGTAGATTGGGGTGGGCCCTAAATCAAATGACTTTTGTTCTCATAAATGGGTGAGAGGACACTCAGACACACACACAAAGAGGAAGGCAGTGTGAAGACAGGGCCAGAAGTTAGAACACAGGAGGCAAACACAAGGCCTGCGGGCCAAATCCAGCCCTCCATCTTGTTGAATCCAGCCCTGCACCTTATTTCTACCCAGCAGCGCCGAGCTCCTTGCCCCTAGTTAAGGAGCACATTTATCCAGTCCTAAAATTACAGTCAGCCCTTTGAAGGCAACCACAAGGCTAACATGGCCCCCAGTGAAAATGAGTTTGACACCCCTGGGTTAGAAGTACGCATCTATAAGCCAAGAAATACAAAAGTTGCTGGCAATCACAAGAAGCCAGGAAAGAAGCATGGTTTTTTCCCTCAGAGCCTCTAGAAGGAAACATCCTTGCCAACATCTTGATTTTAGATTTCTCATCTCCTGAGAAGAGAATAAACATCTCTTGTTTCGAGTCTCCCAGTTTGTGGTCATTTGGTACAGCAGTCCTGGGAAGCACAGGTAGCCATGAGAATGTGCCCCACAGTTCTCCAGCGACAGGTGGCATAACTGACCGAAGACCCCAGCTGCTGCATTCTGATATTCAGAGTGGAATTCACCCGAAGGCCATGCTCCCAACAGGGTGCTCCCATCAGTGACTGAGCATGGCAAACGAACAAAGTAGCCCAATGCCTTTGACTTGAAGACTCTGCCACAGCCTTGCCACACTGCCCTTGGACCGACCATGGCCTAGGGCCCTAACACCCAACCTTCTTTCCCTTTTTTTTTTTTTTTTTTTTTTGGAATCAGCTTTATCTGGAATCAGCCATCATATCCCAACAGCCCTCTAATCTTCCCCAACTCCCTTCCTATTTCTTCTTACAAGTGTTTTCTTGATAAAATCTGCATACATTTAATTGTATCTTGGTATCTACCCCTTGGGTAACCAGGATAACTTACAAAAATCTGATTTCCATTTTAAATAGATGTCTCTGCCTGGTTTCTGCAGAATAGGTTCAAATTTGGCAAGACAGGAATATAAAGGCCAAGTAAGAAGCTAAGGTAGTAGCTAAAGGAGACAGACTGTGGCTTGCAGTACATCAGTGGTGGCCGCGGATGCAGGGGTCAAATCCAAGATATTCTTTGGCCAGAAGTTATAAGACTTGGTGATGGATTTATGTGAGGATGTGGGAGAAACTGGAATCAAAATTGATTCCTTGATTTCCAGAAAAGTGAAGGCAAGGATATTGGTGGAATTCACTGAGATGCAAAAGTCTGGGGGAAGAGTAAACCCAAAACTAAAAGATTAAAAGTTCAGTTTTAGATCTAAACAGAGATGTCAAAAGAGGAGTTAGCTATAAAAGTATGAAGCTCAGAAGACTTCTGTATGAATTTGGGAGATATCAGAATATAATGTTGAAAGCTAAGGAAGTAACTGGAATCATGTAGGAAAAAATGCACAAGGGTAGTCATGAGGCCTTCTGAAATGTAAAGATCAAGAAGACAAAGAAAAACTGACAGTGGCTAGTAAGAAGGAATGACAAGAGAAATAGAAAGAAAAGCGTGAACATGATGTCCGTAAGCTAACGGAAGGGGGCATTTTGAGGAGGAGGGGAAGGTCAGCTGGTCGAATGCTGCCAGGACTACGAAGGGAGAGGATTTTCAAATGTTCTTTGGCTTTGCAGACAGGGAGTCATTGGTGATTTGCCTTCTAGTGGGGTGCTGAGAATGGACGCAAAATAGGGGTGGTCTGACTCAGGGAGCCTGAGACCTCAGGTTAAGATGACTCTGACCTGAGGAATCTTTTTGCCCAAACACATAGCACTGGAAAAAAAAAAAAAAAAAACAACATTAATTTCACAATTAAAAAAAGATATAATCAAGGGGATTTCCATTTAGTTTAGTAGTTAATTTATACTTTAAGCACTTTCACAACTCTGCCTTAAAAGTTTCAAAAATATCATTATAACCATAACAAAAAACAAGATAAACTTCTGTGTGGACCAGAAGGCCAACAGAAACATACAATAACAACGGAGACTGAAACAATGCATATATTGGCTCAGGAAACAGAAGAAACCAAGGCAGGGCAGAGGCATAAGCCCTGTGAATACACCACGTTCTGAGCTCTCGGCACTGAAAGCAAGTACTTACTACAAGAAGGCGGGGCTACTGTTTAGTTGGCATTCATTGTAGTGACCCTACCCACTTTTGTAATATGGAAATACTCTGTACTACTCAGTAAACAGCTTCTATCCCAAGTCCACCACTGATGCTGTTTTAAGTATTTTTATATAAAAGAATGAGGATAAGTGAACAAATTCTTAAATCATCATCATCTCATCTCTTTGAACATCTCTCTCATTTTACTACATTCTTTAGCCCATTCTGGTAAAACCCAGCTCTCCATTTTCCTTCCAAAACCACCGGCACAGCCTCTCCAACTTCATTACAAACAACATTATTTACCATGTTTAGGTTCCTGTCAATCCCTGCCCATAATCTTAGTCTCTACTGCCACCTCACTTGGAAATGGATGGCCCTTTTACAAGAGAAAAGAGATTATTAGGGTTTCTTAGACATAAGAAATAAAGACTATCAGTCTACTTTAGCCTAAAGGAGATTATATTCAGGTATAAAGCCCATGAAAGTTTTAAAATATTAATATGATGTTCAAATTAAAAAACTCTATATAATAAAGTTACTCTCTAGAAACAAGGGACTAAAAATAAAATATAATCTAAAGTTTATCTGGAACACCACCTTGTACTGTATGAGTAAAAAAAATTATCAAGAAAATACATTGTCATTTTTTTAATTTGTGTAAAATCTATAAACACATGCCTCTACATCACAACCAATACAGAATTCTGTGTATTCAGACACTGGACCTAAAATACACGTTAAATGATTCTGGAGGTACTCTCCCCAAATGAAACCTGAGCAAAGAAGCATCAAAGCACTATCACCGTGAATTCTACTGTGACCACCTAATATACCAATTGTCATCGAGAGGTTTGGGGATCCATACAAAGGCATGGGTTACTCTGACGCACAAAGAGAGCACTGGACATTTCTGTTCACAGGAATGAAGTATTTCAGACACAGTGCATATTGCAGAACTACTCCAGCCACCTGAAGAAAGGACATGCAGACCACAGAGAAATACATTTTAATATAAATAATAACTCTACCTTAATAAAATACCAAGGGCCAAGCAGCTTTCAGGTCAGGGTTTAAGATATCAATGAGGGCCATCTATACCTACCACAGCTAAATCAATCTTCAGAATGTTCAAAAGGTGCATATTCTATTTTAGGCAAACAAAATAGGGAAGAAGGATTTTTCACCTGGACCTCAGAGGCACCTGGGCTGCCAGCAAATCAGGGTAATGATGGCCCAACCCCACACATGCTCTGAGCTCTGTACACTGGACAGGCATTTGTTGGGGTGCAAATTATTTACAGTGGCCTCCAAGGGCTCTGGAAAATTGGTGTATTTCCTTAAACATAAAATAAAGAAATCCTGGAACATGTATTATATAAAATAGGAGCTAAGTAAAGGTATATTCTGAATAGTAAAGGGTGCTTTAATTGGGAAACACACTCCCCCACAGGTGCGTTCTTGCCAACACCAAACGAAACACCAGATTCTAATTATCCAGTTCTCTAGTTATTCCTCGTTACTTTAGACTCTAAGAACATGAATAGCAACGTTTAAATGTAAACACTGAAAATAGACGATGGTGAAGGCCTCATCATTTTCATATATCTTCACTAAGTGATGAGACACCCAAGAAATCCATAATTAAATAACTACTCTGTATCGACTCCATCTTCTAAAGACTCTGGAAACTATTAAAAACTTTCAAAGAGAGACGATGCAGCCACTGTAGCTCCTCACTGAAACTCAGTTGTAAGAAAGCACTACAGTGACCTTGGCATTGTTTCAGAGCAAGAGAAAAGGAAACCAATGATCTATATCAACCCGTGAATCAGTGGTGAGAATGCTTTCCACAGCAAGTAATGCAATACTTGTTCATTCGAAGCTTAAATAATAAAGTTTATCTCACTTCATGTGACAAGAAGTTTGAAGTAGCAATTCTAAGATTGGTTCAATAGTGCAAATATGCCCAGGCCACTGGTTCCGAGAGATTCATTTGCTTACCCTTCTCCTTACAGCCTCAAGGTGCTGGCTGCCATCTCCCAGAGAGTTGAGGTGTGAGCACGTGGGCTCCCTTTGGGAGCATGGGGCAGGGAACGGGCTTCAGATTGTGGTGCTCAGAACAAAAAGTGAGATGGGCAGAAAAGTCCTCTTCCGCATGCAACTCTCCCTCTTATAAAGGAGACAAGTCTTTTCCTTAAATCCTCTGCAACAGAATTCCCATCACTTCTCATTGGTTAGAAGTAAACCACGTGCTCACCCTTAGGCCAATCCGGGGCTCAGAGACTGGCATTGCCACACTGGATTAGCAAACCAGCTTCACCTGGGGCTGGTTAATTGCTGCCTGAACGGAATCAGGGTATCATTAACGAAGAAGGGGGAATGTTGGTACGAAACAAAAAGTGTCTGCCACAACTCTGCTTTTTATACCAAAGGTCAAAACATTTGGCTCAATTGGACATTTTTTAAAGAGTCGTTGCTTTTTTTTTCCCAAAGTAATGCTGAGTTTCCGTTTTGCAGTTATAAACAGAAACTCCCTGGCTGAGCTCCACGCTGGCATAATAAAGCTAAGAGACAGGTGCTTGTGAGTGTTCCAATGTTCTGAGATCCCCAGTCACACGAGACCCCGTGGATTCCAGTCGGCACCCTGAACTTCCCCAGAAAGGCTAAGCAATCACTGCAGACTCTGGAACACTGTGTTAGGGTGAAAAATGCAGCTAACCAGAACACGTGGAGATTAGTTAAGTCTAATTCTGAGCAGTTTTCTAGAGTAAGCACAACCTGTTGCTATAATCTGATCAAGAGGTATTGAAGGTGAAGCTAACTATAGCAAAGAATTTCTGTGCTGACAAGTTAAACACTAATTGTTCCCCAAAATGGAATGTCTGGTGTAGGTTACAAAGAATTAATAAATATCATCCCCTAGGACTCAAAACCTGAAGCAGGAATAACTGGAGGTAAGATTTAAGAGATTTATTCTACCTTTTGTCACACTGATTTTCTTATTTCAAGTTGACTTGAATGTTCTGTGAGTAGCCCTATTATGAGAATTCAGTAGTGTTATTTCCAGCAGGTCCCGAGGTTTTAAATTTGAAATTCTAAGCACAGGTCTGATTTTTCTGTAATATGAGCTAATTCATTCATAGATACTGACCTAGAGTCAATCATTTCAGGTGCCTAAGATAAGAGATAAATGAAAGCGGTCTTCCAAGCCTATGAAGGACACAGGGATGCAAACAATTACCAGTGATGTTCAAGAAGAAACAGTTTGGAAAAGAGAGAGCATAACACATAGCACTCTATACTCAACATGGGCTTTGGAAGCACACAGGGGTGGTTCGGATCCAGGCTGGGCCACTTACTAGCCGGGTGACAGTATATACATTGCTTTCTTTCTCTAAACCTTAAGAAAATGAGACATTTTCCACCTACAAGGGAGGTTTTAAGAATTAAATAAGATGGCAAATGAGAAGTACCTGGTATAATAACCTATACAGAAAAGAAGCTAGATAAACGTTCTTCCCCTCTCCTTTTGCCCCTCTCCCTTCTGCACGCAGAGAGCAGGTCAGGCTGTCCTGGAGGGTACAAAGCTCCAGAACCAGGCACAGTGCACCAGGGCTCAACTAGTGCTGGAATTAGTGCTGGAAAAGACTTCTTTACTCCCATGTTCATTGCAGCGTCATTACAACAGCCAGCACATGGAAACAGCTTAAATGTTTATCTGTGGATGAATGGATTAAAAAAGTGTTGTATATATGCACACACACAAATACAATAAAATACTATTCCATCATAAAAAAGAATGAGTATTGCTTTGGCTGGTGTGTGGCTCGGTTGGTTGGAGCAACATTCACACACCTAAAGGTTGCAGGTGTGATTTGTGGTCAGTGCTCCTACCTAATTTGTGGGTTCAGTCCCCTATTGGGGCAAGCACAGTAGGCAACCAATAGGTAGTTCTCTCTCACATTGATGTTTTTCTCTGTTTCACTCTTTATGTTCTCTCTCTCTCTCTCTCTCTCTCTCTCTCTCTCTCTCTCTCTCTCTGTGTGTGTGTGTGTGTGTGTGTGTGTTTCACTCTTTATGTTTCTCTCTCTCTCAGCAATGAAAAATATCCTCGAGGGTTAAAAAAATGATATATTGCCATTTGCAACAACACGCATGGACCTGAAGAGCATTGTACTAAGTGAACTAAGTCAAAGAGAGGAAGACAAATACCATATAATTTCACTTATATGTGGAGCAAACAAACAAAATGAAACCAAGCTCATAGATACAGATTTTCCAGGGTGCTTACATTTCCTAGGCACTTGGTTATCACGTCAGCATGTCCCCAAGCACATGTGGTTTGGAGCCACACACTGCACAGCAGAGGGCAATGGGAAACCTTTATCAAATGAGCACATTAAGCCTGAAACACTGCTGGAGACAATGATGGAACTGAAGCTGTTCTATTCTGAGTACATCATGAGAGTGCAGGGTTCTTTGGAACAGACAATGATGCTGGGAAACTAGAAGGCAGCAGGAAAACAAGAAGACCAAACGTGAGATGGGGTGACTCCATAAGAGAAGCCATAGGCATGAGCCTGCAGGAGCTGAGCAGAGCTGCTGAGGACAGGGCTTTGTGGACATCACTCATTCATAGACTTGTCAGGAGCCTGAGCCAACGCAACAGCATATAACATAACATACATAGATACAGGGAACAGATTGGTGGTTGCCAGGGAGAGGGGGGTAAAATAGGTAAATGGAGTGAAATAGTACAAACTTGCAGGTATAAAATAAAAAGTGATGGGTTGTAATGAACAGCATGGTAACCATAGTCAGTAATACTGCATTGATATTTGGAAGTAGCCAAAAGAGTTGATATTGAAAGTCCTCTTCACAAGAAAAAAAATTTATTAACTGTGTGAGGTGAGAGATGTTAACTAGACTTACTGTGGTGATCCCTTCACAATGCACACAAATATTGAATCATACTGTGTACCTGAAACTAATGTTGTATGTCAATTATACCTCAATATTTAAAAATTAAAAATACAGATGAAAAAGAAAAACTATTTTAATTTATATATATATACACATGTGTGTGATATATATTTAACCACTATATAGATAGATAGATAGATAGATAGATAGATAGATAGATATAAATTCTGTTGCCCATTGTTTAGAGATGTAAAGCTTCTACTGCCCAACTATCTGTTAGAAGATTCCCCAAGGCACCGCCCTGAAGGAGAACCTTGGCTGGCCTAATTCCATCTCAGCCAACATCCCCACAATGGTGTGTGGTCTTCCATTCAGGAACGCACCTGAGGTAAACGTCTCGCTTTTTACAATAAGATCTCAGCCTTGCCCCCAGTGTAGCTCATGCACATGAGGGGCAATGCCTAAATAACACATCATTCCGGTGCCTGTCAGGAGCATAGCCCTAAATTCTCAGCTCCCAAAAGCTATCAAAAGGTTGAACAGAAAACAATATTTATGGAGCATTGCCTGAAGCATGTGCCACCTAACCTCTCCTCGGGGTTCCTTAAGGTTTATCCTGAAGTACCTTAGACCGCTCAAGAGAGCAGCCTGCCTGCACACCACCACTGTGGCCTCTGCAAACCTTTGAGACTGAGTTGACATTGAAGACCTAGATTGAGGGAGGTTGTAAGAAAGAGCTCAATGAAGCTCATTGTTTCTGTCAAGGACATGGTTCACTTTGGTGCACTGTGTCTCTTTTCTCAGTAAAATTCACAGCTGTGTCCCTCTGGTCAACATTTATAACACAGAAACGAAGGCTGGCACGACAGCCATATTTTTTATTCACTGCTAGATGTTTTAAAGATGAGTCCAGCGCAGCGTTAGAAATACTGTGAGCAGGACTAGAGGGTCCATTTCATGAACAGACCTCCCTGTGGTCACGTGACTTTCCTTCCTTTATTTTTATGATGTATCATTTTTCTTATCCTTGTTAATATATCTCATCTTACTGTTTATATTATTGCTACTTTTGAAAAGATGAGATATAAATAAATTCAAAACTGCATACACATCTGTGCATTACTGATTGGTTTCCTTATGGGGCATATAAAGCAAATGTGCTCCTTGTCCTCTGGCCAATGCAAAGTTCTAGCTGAAGCATGCAGAAAAGCGTGAGACAGACAGCCACTTCAGGCCACAGTCTCACTATCACCCTATACAATTTTTGCCAAAATTACAGGTCTCAAAAATAGAGATTTCTTTTTAAAATCTGTTTTTTTCTATGAGTGTTCAGACTATTAATTTTTCTTTTGGTTTACTTGCAATGGAAGAAAAATCACAATTTTGAATCCAAGAAAACTACTGGGAGATACTGAGACCGGAGAGTAAGAAGCTAGGAAAACTCCTTGTCAAGTGGACTAGGGAAACTGAGAGAGAGAGCTGAACACACTGACAGAGCAATTTACAGCCAGGTGCAGATGGTCGCCAGGGCAGAAGGTCCTGAGTGCCTGGCAGGGGGCAAAACTGGGAACACAAGGACTTCACCCACAGGGTAATCTTCCCTCCCCTGGCCTTTCCTCCCTGGGGAGAGCATCTGGGCCTCAATTGTATTTCAGCTCCAGGCCCAGAAAAGCAGCAAAAGCAGGTGGGCAAGCCCAGAACCAACTGCAATGGCTAAAGACACCCTGCCCTAGCACTGACCAATCAGCAGAGACCGTTACCCTAAAAGGACACATCCGGAGAACTGATGAACGTTCAACTGAAACTCTCCCCTGAGACCTCCCCTAAGATTCCCCCTTCAAGAAAGAGATAAAAGCCTCAACACAAAGGAACAGGCCCGCACTCTCCTTCTGGGGAGCAGCCTGGGCCATTCCCTTTTCCTTGTTCCTCCACTTCTTTCCCCACAGGTACGTGTATCCTAAGGTAAGGAGCAGCTGGCAGCTTGTCCCAGGCTAATCCCCTGAACCTGTCCCCAAAGCCCCCTTTTCTCTGACTTCCCAGTGAGCTAGTGCAGCCCAGTCCAGCTTCTTCTATTGTTTTCTCTATGCCAATCCCTTCATTTCACTGTCCCCAGCTTCAAAAAAGTGCATCCTCATAATCTCCTGGGCTCACATTGTGAAATCTTTCCTACACGAATTCAAAAATGTGCACACTACAGCTGGCCCTGGGCAGACCCGCTCAGGGCCAGGCCCCTGCCTGGTGACAGTGCTGTCACTACAATAAAATCCAAGGGAGTTTTTAAGACTAAAAAAAAATCAAACATGCAAAATAGAGCACAGCCATATTTTAACATGGCTACAACATGCAAGAATATACAACCCAGGAACTAATACCATTACATTTTTTCCTCCTGCTGGCCATGACAGGTGCCATGGTATTTACTCCTTATAATACGTTGCAAACTAGAGAAATTCAAATGTAGCTTTGTAACATGGTCTAAAGTACTTCTCATCCATAATTTTGCTTTTGCAAGGCAGGGATCACAGTAGAAAGAAAGCTTAAGTGAGTAGTCAGAAATTTATTTCAGGAGACCTAGATTCTAGTCCTGACTCTTCTAGGTCATCCTGACTAGGTCACAACCTCTGTGGGCCTCAGCTCTCTCCTGTGCCAGCAGATAACAGTGACCCCAAGCATAAACAAGGGCCCCGGAACTAAAAGTATTCCCACGTGCCATGAATAAATATTGAGCACCTGCCATGCTTCTGGTAGGCACTGAAACTGTTATAAACACAGGTTCTGTCTTCACGGGTCTATCAGGATATCATCTACCTGGCTAGTAGGTGATATGTCTGTTTATAGTGTTGTCTAAATTCCTGCAAATATTGTGTTAGATGTCAAATGTTAAACGTGTTATTGGAAGCGTATAAAAATTCTCCAGATTCTAGCTAAGTGTTATTGAAAGGCAATATTTAAAATAAAAAAAAATTGTGCACTAACACCCAATTTTATTTACTTCAGTGACTCTTATCATGGAAGGGGCTTTCCAACTCTAAAATTCTGTCTTTCCTTCCCCAACACACTTTCTGTCCTATGGTTTTTCTTCCCTTTTTTCAGGAAATAAGGACAAATTCTCATTACTTGGGTTAACACCTCCCTCCAACTCTGCAGTCATCCGTATCTTTTAGAGAGGATGCAGTAAACAGCACACTTATCTTTTCCTCCATGCATACATGATTCGACATTCAAGAAAAGAGCCTATATGAAGATTTCTTAATGCTTGCTTTTGAGAAAAAAATGTGTGTGTGTATGTACAAGTAAAATAAAGAGAATCCAGGTGTCAAATGTTTGTAATAAAAATCAGTTGGCCTGTTATTAAAAAAAAAAAAAAGAGTGACTGTTTGAATATAAATACAGCTACAAGAAACTAATTCATACACTATTAAGGCTGAAATGGAGAGAAAATGGAACAAGATTTTCATTTCCCTCTCATTATTTTGGGAGCTTGAAAAGATAACCAGGGAACAAGAATCTGTCCAGGGATACAACCAGGTTTTCACAGTAAGCCCACACAGGATAAAGTCTAACATCTGCAATTTGAAAAATGATTTTTATCATTTCTGTAATGTATATTTTAGCACGTGAGGAGACACCTTTTTATGTCTCTGCAATGCATAGCCTTATGCTGTCCTCCAAAGCCGTGATTTCCCCTGGAATGACCTGACAGCTCCCTGAAAGGACGAGATGGTCTGCCTGACTGATTATACCCTGGGAATATTTATGTAACGTCTTGATGGCAGCACAATCCTAAAAAGGATGCGGGAGGAAAAGTAATGGAAGCTGGCCTGACTTAAGCCTCGTGTAATCCCTGCCATCTCCTGAATCACAAGGGAAGATTAGTCCGCGAGAAAAATTCTTTGCTGTTTGAAAGCCTGCATTTTCCTTCTGAGTGAAATGTCAAATTTGGAGAATTTATGATCTGACCTATCAAAGATATTACTTTCAAGTCCTAAACCAAGTTAATTACAGACAACTGTTACCGAGGTTTGTTTTGTTTTACTGTGATAGTTTTTTAGCTGAGTTCCAGTCCAGCGGGGTTCCATGGTGAATGGCTGAGGGCTACACCAAATGGTAGTTACATCTCATCGGGCCAGAGCTCAACAAACGCTTCTCCTCTTTACTTCCGACTTCTGAGCGACTTCCATTCCAAATGTGAAAGGGAGGCATTTTTCTTTCCTGTAAGGGTGGCAAACATGAGGCGTTCCCCGGCCCCTGCAAATTGTCTTCATTTTTACCTTTGAAGAAATATGAGATCTTTTACCTTTTTTCTTCAGAAAAGAAATATTATATAAAGCTTTATGCAATATGATACGATTTTAAATGAACAGGTACGATCCACAGTGATATTCAGAGAACATAAAGCACAGGGGTGTTATGCAAATATTTCATTACAATAAGCTGCTTTGATATAAAATTGATCATCAATAGGACCCGTGCATCGTAACATTTATTTACCAACAAAGTCTATGTAGCCCAATTCTTTATTGCCACGTAATGTGGATATACTAGCCTGAAGTCAAAAGTGGATTTTGCTGTGATGAATCTGCCTGGATTCTCTCTCCAGGACCCAAATAGTTTTATATATTAGATTTCTTCCTCAGTGAAAGATACAGCTTTACTCTCTGTTAAATTTAAGAAGCATGTAATGTAACCTATCAAATCTACCAGAGATAAAAGCATGGAGAAATTCTCTCTTCGTTTCTTTTACTAACATGTGGCCCACAGCCTAGCAAAATTACTGTGCCCCCAGAACAGTGAAATGCACGTGCGTAGGAGCACCGCTGACACTTAAATACGTATGACATTTCAGGCACAAAAAAGCCACTGCAGCAAAGCTGACACTTTCTCCCCATGAACCAGGGACTCAAGGTCAACCCTCAAAAAAAAAGCCACATGCACAGGAGTTAATTCGTTGACCCAAAAGTCAACAATATAACTAAAAAGGCAAATGATAACCCACAGTTGGCTCCAGGGAGTGAGAATTAAAGACAAACATCCTATTTCTATTTGAATTTTGTTCAGAATGATCTGTTTTGATTCAGCAGGTGGGAAATGGAAAAAAAAAAAAAAACAGTAAAAACCCAATTTGAAACTCACAGTTAAAAATGTTGAACATTTCCTTAAAGCCAATAAAATTTTATTCAACTGAACCAAAATTCTATTATAATACTCAAAACATCCATTTTTATAGTTTAAATATAGATCTAGAAAAATTACACTGTAACAACAGTGGCAACATAGTCAATGTTAACGTTAATGATTAGAATGACTGCTGTATCAGTGTTCCAGCAACCTGAGAGTTATGAATTAAGGTATTTATAGTAGATATTAGACTTTATCCAGCTGTGGTAGGAGATCGGGAGGTGTAAGTCCAGAAGGCAAAGACTGGAGGATCAGCTGCACTGAACAAGAGGTTGACCTGATGAAGAAATCTATGACCATTGACTCTGCGTTTGTTGGTGAACCCAGAGTTGCTGTAGGTCAGCAGGGCCCACAGCGAGGAAGAAAAGCTGGATGAGGAAAGGAATAATAGAACAAGACAGACTGAAATCAGCAAAGATACAGTTAATTCAATGAAGACAATGAATGTGTGTCTGCCTCTCAGCACATCCAACCCTGATGATACTGGTGACCTACAGATGAAGCTGGCACCATTCATCACAGATGCCTGAACTTGGACCCAGAGAAGCTCAAAGAGGAGATATGGAGAAAATGCTGGCACAGATAATGCCTGACCAACAAGATGGGAGAGCAAACCAGCATCATACTCCTTATTTGAAGTCCTGCAGTGTAGATAAATCATGTATGAATACATCTGATGTGGGAAAGGAATGAAGGAGATGAAATGGAAAAGACTTGATTAAAATAGATATTACAGTTTATACATATACAAATAAATTTATATCAAAATAAGAAAGTATCATAATGATTACAGTTCTCATTTCTAATTGATCATGCAGCTCTAGCTGGTATTTATACCTTCCACCTTCCGCTTCCCATTACACATTCCCTTTGCCTCTCATACAATTTGACTGCTCGAGTATCTATACCTGGTGAGGTAACCAAACCTTCATTCTTGAAGTGTTTCGGCCACTTGTATTAGATTATTATAGTTTTTTCATTAACTCTTATCACAGGTGACAGAAGTACTGACAGGTGTCCCAAGAATGCCTGCATTCCAGACATACTTCTCCCAACCCCCAACAGCATAGCAGTAATTCAATTATTCTCTTGAAAATCAAGATAAGCAACCCAGCCAGTATAGCTCTCCCTTCTTTGCCTGTTGACTCACTAGTATGAGAAACCTGCAGTGACCATCTCAATTTCCAGATTAAGGAAACCAGTACTGTGGGAACTGTTCCCCTGGTGGGAACATTATTCCCTTGGGACCTGAGACCTCTAAACCAAGAGAGCCTAAAATCACTGGGTCCAGAAGCCAACATTTTGCTAATGGATCACTAGGAGAACTGTGAGAGGATCCACTCCTATTTTCACTCCTGAATCTGGAACCCATGAACCTGGCCTTGGGAGAAATAGGACCATGTATTAGACACGGATGTGGAGCATATACCACATCCTGGGGAATCCTGTCTCAGCACTGCAGTGTGTTATTATCTAGCTGGTGCCGTGATAAAGTCTTCAAAAACGAGATTTCACCACTCTATCTGGTCTCTACCAGTTATTATAGAGGTTTAAAAAGAACAAAAGCATGTTCCAGGTAAATAGTTACATAACAAGTTATAAGAACATCAGTGCACTCCAAAAACAAAACTTCGTCTGGAACAGCAGCTAGACCTGGAGTTAACAGCCAATCAAGAGCATATTAATCCTCTGACATTCTCCAAGACCCAGCCCTCTGCTGCCAATATGCAAGTTGGGCGAGGGCATGAGTCACCATTTGTCAAGTGCATAATAGTGGCCACATTCTCTACAATCACTTCAAATGTGTGCTATTCTCTTTAATTTACTATTATGGTAGATGGAAGGTTTAGGGGCTACTGGTTGGCCTTTCTTATCAAAACAGTCACCATTGCATCAGTCAGCGAACAAATTTGGAGACTCTACCAGTTGCTGAGTATGCCTGTTCTGACTAGGCACTCCCAAGCTAGGGAAATAATCACAGAATAGATTCAAGGACCCATTGGCCCCCTCATACCCAAATCAAAACTCCATTCATTGGCCTGCATTCATGAGCCCTTTCTCTGACTGGACCACAATGGCATTTGGGATTTCTTGGAACATGTCAGTTATGGGACCAGTATCCAGTAATTGCCATTAGCACTGGTTATTCCCCTTCTTCAATTTACCACCTTCATAAATTGCAATAGGTCCTTTGAAGAATGTTGAGATTTTGAACATAAAATGTTGGCTATGTCAAGGGCGCCAGGCCTCCCACTCATACAAGGGACTGTGGGTCTAGAAACTGGCTCACGTTCTGGAATTGACTGAGAGAATATGACTCTATTGTTATTCAGGTCAGACTTTTGTTTCCAGACCTACAATTTGCCACTTAAACAATTCAAGTAAGATTATAGGAAGCTGTAAAAAAAATGTCAGTTTTACAGATACCATGATCATCAAAGATCTTTTTCTCTCTCTGCAGGTCAAATTCTGATTACTGCTTTAGCTCTGTTGTCCAATACAGTTAACTATACCCACCTTGCTTCTGGCAATTAAATGCCACCTTTTCATCCCTGCTGCCCAGGAATCTTCTCATCCCCCTTGAACTCAAGGAGTCCAGTTTGATGACAGTTTTCCTACTGTCAGTCTTGGCCTATAGAGAAAAGCCACCACAGGGCTTTCCAAGGACACTGGGCTCCTTTAAAAATATATTTCTTAGAGCTTAAATGAAGGGAGTATTCTCTGGACCCTCTTGTGGGACATAGTTCAGAGTTGAGTGTGCAGGTCTTACATTACAAATCCACTTTTGCATTACAATCCCCCTATGCAGGGGGCTCCGCCCGTAGAACCCCCCTCCCCGTTCATCACAGATGAAAATAAAAACTACCAAGACATGACTGCTTAGGGAGGAAAGGTGGTCAAACTCTCAGAGGAGGATGACCCAGAGCCCCATCCTCACTAGGCTTTTATTGGGCTCAAATACACCGGAATACAGGTTTAACATGTTGAAGAAATCTGAGGGCTTAATCTAAGTCAGGTTTGTCTGGAAAGGGGGTTGCCAAACTTCGGGAGACATACTCATTTCCTCCTGGGACACTTATCACCTAAGTAAGAGCACTCTTAGCAAAGCAGGTTTCACAGGGCTTTAGGAATTCTTTCTTATGCCTGATCACCCAGGGAGTCGTCCTGGCCGGTACAGGGCTGCACCGCTCGCCCCCACAGTTTCAGGCTTTGAGCCGATTAGGAAGCAGGAGACATCTCCCAGATGGAAATGAGGACTCAGGCTATGTCAGAATAGCCGGGGGGGCGAGGGTCCATCACCTCCTCTTTGCTGCAGCCCCCCCCCCCTAAGTCCTTCCATGAGGCCTCCCAAGTGGTTGTGTCTGGCTTAGGTTGCCCCTCCCATGAGGAGTCTTACCCGTCATTGACTGTCAACCAAGCACTGGGGCCAGAGATGGATGAGGCGGAAGCAGCACTCCTGCCAGGGAGATAAGCTTTGTCTCCTTAGTAGGTCACGTCCTTGTGACAGAACGGACCCAGATGAAGTGGGTCCCTAGGCTCTTACACAGCCCACCATGGGTGAGGGTTACAACTCCTGAAACCAGGCTGAACGGTCCACAACACCCCTAAGCCTTTACTATCTTCCTCTACAGTACATCAAGGAACTCCTAAAATTTTAACTACAGTTAGGGTCAACTTTGGACCCATGTCTCAGTAAATTAGCACAGCATATTCTCAGAGCCATCCTAGCTGCTTAAGCTAAAACATTAAATCCAGAACTTATGCTACTTCATCCATATCAACAAATTCACCTCATTCCAAGATTATATTTCTCCTTCATCATTCCAACTTCTTTAGGATTCATTCCCCACATGTCCCCCAGGATTCTGTTCATATAAGCTGGTAAAGTCTTGCAACTATCTTGGCATGCATGGCATGATGCCCTGTGTCCATATCATGTACCTAATCCCCAGAGTTAGCCCCAGGGTTTTAGTCTGGTTAAGATCTAGAAGATATTAGGTCAAGGTAGGTCCGGAGAGGGATCAGCAATGCTTTGTAAGGCTTTCACCTCAGAGGAGGCTTTATGTTCTTCAAAGAAGTGGAGACTATCCTCCGCAGACAATGAATCAAGAGCCTCCTCTTCTGGCAAAGGAGGTTCAGCAGAATTTAGGAGTCCAACATCTTTAGCTTTATCAGGATCTGTTCATGTGTCCCCGTATCATTTTTTGGGTTTCCACTTCTTCCAAATCCATGTAATCAACATCATAAGAAATTCTGCAAGGTTATAAATTTATTTCATTGAAATTCAGGCAACTTCAGGACTAGATTTGAATTTGTTTTTCAGAAACCTCAGCCTTGTGTTTCCAGTACATTCAAGTTTATTTTAGGGCAGTCATCAATGCATTCTAGTCCATTCCCTGAATCTTGAGATGTGAAACCACCATTTTCTTTCTTCCGGTCCCCCCATACACTTAGAAATAGCTCAATGTCTAGCAGAACACTGTGCACCAGTTACCAGTCCCAGGTGGGGACTCCACGCCCTTCTGCCCATTGCATCTCGGTATTGGAGCACCCATGGAAAACACAACACAGTCGAGCACTAGACAGAACAATGCTTTACTCACATAGAGAGGAGACAGAGTGAGACCAGCTCCAATAGTCAGCGTTGGTCCCCCATGGCCAGCGGGTCTCTCCTGTCAGGCAACACAGGGCAGTTCACTCACACACACACGCCTCTTATGCCTCTGTGGAAGGATCCCAGTTGTTCCTCTCAAAAGACAGCTATAGCAGTGGGGTTGGCCAGGTTCCAGAAGTCGTTTGCTCTTAAGCAGAACAAAAGAGCATACAATGGGCTTACAACAAAGAAAGATGATAAGCTTCAGAAGGGGCTGTGTGAGTGCATTGTGTCCCTAAAAGGAAGTGTCCCAGGCCCAAGGCCCATTCCTACAAGACTAAGTGTGTGTAAGGGGGAGGGGGAACAGGGTGGCGGGAGGGAGGAGCAGGCGAAGCAGTCACAGGACTGCATGTACCAAGCTGCCTTTTCCAGCACTGAGCATCAGCCTTTTGCTGTAGGGTGTTGTGGACTACAAACATCTCATTTATCATTGGCCACAGTGTCCCAAATACTGCTAAAGTTCATTAAATTAGAAAAATAGTTTTAGCTAATTCAAAACTAATACAGAGACCCCATCCTCAAGGTTCTAGTCCTGTGGAAGCTCAAAAAAACAGGCCACCATTGGCAACACTGAGCGAGAATTAAAGAGGAAAGCCTGCTTCTATTTTGAGTTTCATTCAAAAGAATCCATTTCACTTATCAGGAAAGGGTTAAAAAACAGAAATTAATTTAAACCACAAAGTATAGATGTTGAGCACATTCCTAAAGCTGACAAGTCTATTCAATTAAACACAAATGTAAACAATATTCAAAAGCTCCAAAGTTGTTTTTAGTATGTTTCAAGTTTAGAAAGAACAAGAAAATGACAGTTTTCAATATATTAAATATTACTATTACTGATTAGCTTGCAAGCCTAGACCAAATCCTAAAAAGAAAATAAATGAAAGGTGGGCACACGAGGTTTATCAGGGAAAGCAAATTTCACAAGGCAATGCATTTGATGAAGCAGAGCATATGGTCTGGATGGCAATTAATACCAGCCTGTGGTGTAATATTTGCCTGTATGCATGCAACAAAACTTCCTTTCTCACATCATCCTATTACAGTAAAGTGCATTTGCAGCAGAAGTTAAGTGCATTGTCAGCCAGCAAAAGCCAATGATTGGTATCTTTGCGTCTCTATCAGTATGGAAAAGATTTCTTCTTCTTCTCAAGCTTTTAGAGGCAAAGAAAAAAAACACCACACACAGCAGAAAAATCCTCTTTGAGATTGCTTTTAATCTGATTGGCTGACACATAATCATTAGTAGATATTGCACTAAAAAGTGATTAGGCATATACAGGCATTTCTTTCAGGTCCTGAAAACCTCTACCTTCAAAACCAATTCTAAAAGGACTTCAAGTAGAGAACGGAGATGAGTGTGGTTATCTAAATGATGTTCTCCTTAATGTTTCACATAGCGCTAGCATTCAATTCATCCCTTCAAGTGCCCTGCTCACGGTGCCAAGCGAATGCTGGCAGGTCCTTCTAAGCTCACTGTTTGTAGGTAGAGATCCATCAACTAGTGCCAATGTATTCACTGTGAGTACACAGTGAATACACTGTGTACACTGGCTCCACATAAATGCTGTCTTTTGATGCGCTGTATTCGGCAACAAATGAACGTCCCAGCGAATCATGTCTGTAATGTCAATTCCTTTGGTGGGGGCCACTAGTATATTCCAGAATGTGTTCCAGTTACACTAGTTTAGTCTTTAAGGTCCTTTCAAGCTTTTCAAAAATTAACTTTCATCAAAGTAGAGTTATATTTTAAGACTGCAGGATTAGTAAAGTGCAAAGTCTCTTATGATCTCACCTATAAGTGGAACCTAATCAACAAAACAAAAAAGCAAGCAAAATATAACCAGAAACATTGAAATTAAGAACAAACTGACAATAACCAGAGGGGAGGTGTGGGGGGGGCGGGTAATGGGGGGAAAAGGGGGAAGGGTTTTCAGGAACAACTATAAAAGGGGGAAGGGTTTTCAGGAACAACTATAAAGGACACATGGACAAAACCAAGGCGGGGGATATCAGGGGTGGGAGGTGGGGCTGGCTGGGTTGGGGGGAGTTTGGCAGAGTGGAGAAATGGAGACATCAATTTTTAAAAAAAGCAAAATGTCTCAAACTTACTGATTTCTCTGCTCTTTGGGTGACCTTACACATGCCCCGTTTCCCTCTCGCCAAGTCAAAGACCCATCTCACTTCCATAAGCGCCTCAATCCCCCCAGGTCCAATGCAAACAGAGAGGGAAAGACTTTCATCTAAGTAACCTCATCACAACAGAACAGACATCTGAGGTCAGACAGCAAAGATGTCCAAATGTTCATAATCACCGGCACTGTCCTGCAGCTATCGAATCAGAGAGAGGCATTGTCAGTGCCCTGAATTTTTAAGTCTCTTTAGTCTCTTTTGCTCTAGAATAAGTGTATCCACTTTGTTGTATATGCAAGTATAAAATACATACAGAAAAGTGCGGAAATCATGGATTTAGGACTTGATAAACTCTCAAAACCCTAATACACTTGTGATCATTATCCAGATCAAGACACAGAATGTTACCAGAACCTTATAACCAGTTTCCCCTTATTTTGAACCATCAGAGCCATGCTGGCTGCCAAGGAGCTGGTGCCAGGATATTTCAGAGACTTGAGTTTATAGAAACTACTTGTTGCAGACCAACCAGTGGCAAAATATTTCACATACTTGAGTTATATAAACTACTTATTGCACAATAGAATAGTTCACATACTTCACTTATATAAACTACTTGTTGCAGACCAGCAGGCAGACCTAAGGAATGTAAATTATACATCACTGAGCTCAAAACACATCAAAACTTTCACCATTTCTTGCCACCCCAAACTGCTACTGCTTCATGCCTGGAATTTTATAATAACCCAACAACTGATAATCCTTGCTCTCTTCTTTCCCCTTCAGAACAGTCTTGAACTAGTAGATAAAGTGAACGTTTTTTAATGGACATCCCAACATGCCTCTCAGGTTACATTATCCCACCCCTAACAGCGATGTTTCCTAGTTTTTGTTTGCACATTGAGTGACTTGAAAACTACAAATGCCTGCATTCATTCCCCAGATATTCTAATGTATTTGGTCCAGGATGTGTCCTGAGCTCCCAAGGTGATCCTAATATATACAGACTGATGATGACCTCAAGGCCCAAAGTGTGGCCTACATGACCTCCCTGATTGCGTCTCTTACTACACTTCCTCACTCACACCATCCTAGACAGACTGCTCCTTGAAGACAACAGACAAGCTCCCACCTCTTTCTCTCCGTCTTTCTGGGTTGTTCCCCCAGAGATAGGTAGCTCCTTCAGCTGCTTTAGGTCCTTAAATAAAAGTTCACATCTCAGTGATCCTTCACCAGCCACCCTGACATTTTATACCTCCTTTCCCCAAATTATGTTCTGAGCAATAATTGCTAGCCAACATATACTTGCAGTTTACTTACTTTATTTTGCTCCACAAGGACAGGGCTTTCTGCCTGTTTGTTCGGTGCAGTACCCCAACTCGTGGAACAGGGAGTACCTGCCACATAGCCAGAGCTTGAGAAATGTTTATTAAATGAATGTTTCAAGTAATGAAAATCCTGTTAAAGAGCCTGTAGTCAGCATCTAACAGCCAATAATGGAACATCAGTTGTGGCCATAAGCATTAAGTGCATTCTAAACTAAAACTGGTTAAATGAAAGCAACCCAGATAAGAAGATATAATTTACAGCAAAATAGTGATATCCCTTCTGCAGCTTATGCTTCAGACAAAAGAAATCTTTAGGAAAAAGTCACATCTTCTTTCAAGAAGCACTTAGAGCTTTCAGGACTGTCAGATATATAAAAGCCTCCAGAAATTATATATATATATATAAAATTACTAATACAGAGAGAATGGTTTGCACAACATCAATGTAAGGAGAGTGGACTGGAATACACATATGTGAACAATGATGACATCACTGTACTGGTCAGTGAGGGCGGTAGACACCATTGAGTGAGCATGTGTACTGTGCGGCTGTCACATTCAAAAGGACTGAGCAAGTAAAGCAAAAAATCTATATCAAATTTTATGTTAAGCTTAAACATTCCTCTGCAGAAACTATCCAGATGATTCAGAAGGCTACAGCTATGAGCAACTGGTGACTGGCAACTTCATCACGACGACATGCCTCCTCACGCATCACATCTCATGCAGAGTTTTTTGGCAAAACATCAAATCACCCAGGTGACTCAGCACTCACTACAGCCCAGACCTGGCACCCTGAGACTTCTGCCTTTTCTCAAAACTTTTGGGAAATCACCTTTGAAAGGGAAGAGATTTCAGACCATCAGTGGGATCCAGGAAAGTTCGACAGGACAGCTGATGGTGATTGGAGAACTAACTGCGTGAGATCTCAGGGTGCCTACTTTGAGGGGGACTGAGGCATCATTGTCCTGTGTACAATGTTTCTTGTATCTTGTAACTTCTTTAATTAATGTCTCTATTTTTCATATTACATGGCTGGAAACCTTCTGGACAGACCTTGTATACATACATGGAACAGGGAATAGATTGGCTTCAATCTCCCTCTGACATACATATATATATATATACACACATACACATATACACACATATACGCCTATGGGGATGGGCAACATAGGTTAGTAATAATAGATAATACAATAATTAATAAATAAAAAAATACAAGAATGAACTCTTTTGCATACTCACAACTATAAACCTACTTTTGCCCACCCCTGTATATTTTTTTGTAATTCACTCATTTTCAGTATTAGAAACCACTTACCATGTGATTATGAAAGTGCACTCATTTGGAAGGGTTGTGTTGAAGCACTTGGCATGACATCTGCCAACCCCTAACTCTCAGCTGCCTCAGCAGGACTTTCCTTGAGAAATACAACACCCTGATTTCATTTATATTTCCCCAAGAAATAAATTTTGACATAAGAGCTCCTGAGCTAAAATATTAGGCTAAAATATTTTCTGAAGTACCAAGCCGGTGAGAAAGAGAGAGAGAAACTCATTAGCACAGCAGAAAAAGAACAGATCAGCAAATACAAGGTCATTTCCAATTGAATACATAAACATCACTGATAAGAACTAAGTCACAATTCCACTGGGCCCTAGCTTTCCCCTTGCTCAAAGGAGCTAACCCATTTTCATCCCAGTTGCCTCACAGTCAGTGAAATTCCTGAGGGTTATATTCAAAAGAATTGTTACAGTCTCTTGATATTTCAGTGTTTTTGTTATCACTGTTAATAATAAAAAACAAACTCTGATGCTTTGCAGTTCTGATGCCCACACTAATATAATAGCCAATCTACCTAAATACTGTAAAATTCCTATTAATCTCAATACATATGTGATTCAATAACATAACTCACAGTTCTGAATTTGTTTCTACTTCCTGCACATTCATCTTCATATAGGAGTTTCTGATTATAAAAATAACATTAAAAGAGGCTTCTAAAATTTGGATTTCCATATAAATTCTGTTTTAATGATAAAATTTCATTCTACTAAGCTATATACCCTACAATTTGTTTTGTTTCATATTTCTCATCTTCCCAATAAAAATCTTATTTTCTGGTACTCCATCAGTTAGCATGTTCTAATAAATAAATAATTTACAGAACAAAAATAACCAAAAGTTCTTCATTTTGGTGAAAAATAGCCAAGAGTTCACCATTTAAAATTCATCATTAGAGATAACAAATATTGGTTAGGATGGAGAGAAAAGGAACCCCTTGTGCCCTGTTGGTTGAGACATAAACTGCTGCAATCGCTGTGGAAAACAGTATGGGGGTTCCTCTAGAAGTTAAAAATAGAACTTACATATGATCCAGCAATTAGACTCTGGGTATGTACAGGGAAGCAAAACTGTGATCTCAGAGATACCTGCACCCCCATGCTCATAGCAGCGTTATTCACGGTAGTCAATGCATGAAAGAACCTAAGTGGCCATCAACAAATGAATGGGTAAAGAAAATATGGTGTATATACGTATATGACAATGGAATATTACTCAGCCTTAGAAAATCTGTCCTTTGCAACAACATAGATGAACCTGGAAGATATTGTGCTAAGTGAAATCAGCCAGACAAAGAAAGATACAGCGTGGTATCACTTAAATGTGGAACCTTTACAAATAAGTAAATAAACGAAATATTTTTAAAATCCAAACTTGTAGAAACAGCAGAAAAGTGGTTGCCATGGGGAAAGAGTTGGGGCAAATAGGGAGAGGGTGATATAAGGATACAAACTTTCTGTTATGAGACGGAGGAGGTCCGAGGATATACACACAGCATGGTTACTACAACATAGTGACAGCACTGTATTGCCTCATTGAAATTTGTTAAATGACTAGGACCTAGATGCTGTCACCAGAAACAAAAAAGGTGAGGTGCTGAACGTGCTAATAAACTGGATGGGAGGAATCCTCTCATAATGTCTATGTATACCAAATCATTAAGGCGTACACCTAAAATATCTGACAATTTTATTTGTCAACTATGCCTCAATAAATGTGGGAAAATAAAATAAAACAAATAACATTCATCGATCAAGTACACTGTCTGATACAGGTGTGGTTCATAGCACCCCAAAATAATTACAATATTATCAGAGATCACTGGTCACAGATCACTATAAAAATAAAGTAATAATAAAAACTTTAAAGCATTGTGAGAATTAAGACTATACTTTCAGGGATCATTTCTATAGTTCATTAAAGTATTGTGAAGATTACCAAAATGTGCCACAGAGACATGAAGTGAGCAAATGCTGTGGAAAAATCATAGCACTGGCAGATTTGCTACCGGATTGCCACAAACCATCACTTTGTTAAAAAAAAAAAAAGAAAGAAAAAGAAAAAAGAAAAAGGAAGAAAGCAAATGCAATTTATCTGCAAAGTTCAATAAAGCAAATGCAATTAAATGAGGTAAATCTGTATTATGTACACAGAACATACTTTGAGAAATAATAGTTCATTAATGTATTTATTCAAAAAGTATTTAATAAAGACCTACCACATTGCAGCCCCTATTCTGAATTCCAGGGACATGATGAGTGATGAGTAGTGTTCCTGCCCTAGAGAAAGAGTATCTAGACAGTACGGGAGAATGATACCCATAAATTCAATTGCTACATGGTACGAATGCTATTCTAGATATACGTGCAATTAATATGGTAGCACACAGGAGGATGAATTTTGAGTTGGGATTAATTCTTTGAAAATGGTAATCACTATAAAACATATTCCAAGACAATTATTTTTTAAAAAACAGAATTATAAATTTTAAAAACTGAATGAGACCTTAGCTCAAGTTGCTCATTTGCACATAAGAGAAAACTGATGCTCAGGTAAAGCACTTTATTTACATAAATTAGTGACAGAATCAAGACAAAACCTCTTGACCTCCACTCCAGTCCTGAGGGCATTTTATAATCCTCTCACCGATTATATGGTACCGATATTGATGATATGATTCTTTACATTGCTTCAAGACACTGAAAGATATTTTTCATTTCTTAGCTAAAGACTCCCACATTCTTTGGCTACATTTCCAATCAACCAGCCCCAGGAAGCATTGAATAAATAAGGGGAACCAGGAAACTGCAGAAGCAAGAAGTTTGTAACAGCAGCTTTGCCACCTCTTCCTTCTGGTAGGATTGGGAATTCACCAGGAACATTGTATTTTACCTGAAGAGATGGTTCATGAAAAATATTTACCTAGTGCATTAGTTTGCTAGGACTGCCTTAACAAAATACCACAGACTGGTGGCTAACACACACACACAAAAATGTCCTTTCTCAGAGTTCTGGTGGCTAGAAGTCCAAGTTCAAGGTCCCAACAGGGATGGTTTATGGTGAGGCCTCCCTCCTTGGCCTGCAGATGACCTTTTCTTTGTGAGCATGCACCCCTAAAGGTCTCTTTTTCTTCTTAGAGGGTCATCAGTCACATAGAATTAAGGCCCCACCTATATTATTTTATTTAACCTTTATTACCTCTTTAAAGGCTCTATCTCCAAAAACAGGCTCATTGGTGATTAGTGTTTCACCATGAATTTTGGGGAATACGATTTAGCCTATAACACCTAGGGCCCTGCACACCCTAGGGACAGCCTTGCTAAAAACACTCTTTTTATATCAAATAAAAACACCTCACCATTACCTAATAATCGTAATTTGGCAGCATAGAGGTATTTCCAGGGTATCTCTAGGAATTAAAAACAAAAAACCCCCACAGATTTTCCCAGTTAAAAGAGCATCTGAACAGCAAGCTAAAAATGGTCTCCACCAACAATTCAGCAATCAGCATCACGAAGTGTGAGCAAACACTCAAACACAAAAGTATGCTGATGGGAATCTATAGGATCAAATGCACGGTGAGATTCTCATGATTGGAGCTGAAGTTTAAAAAATAAAATAAAAATTATAGAAAAAAGGAGCAGAATCAAAGAGAAATCTTTATTTGTGAATTTGTTTAAAATTCTTCGAACACATATTTTCTGTAACCCGTCATGTTTTTCAGCAAGTACCGGATGGACATATCTTTCCACAGGACCGAAAACAAAAACAAAACAAAATTACAGTTCTCAAAGCACCACGATACCTCTTCATCCTGTGCCAGAGATATCATTACTTCACTCAGCCCCTCAGTGCACTCAAACAGCCCCCTGACCTGGACAAATTCAGACAACTTGAAATTTGCAGAGTAGTTCAAGAACTCTAAGAATTTTAACCGGTTGAAAGGTAGAATGAAAGCATTATCGGTCTGAGGAAAAGCTTATATTTAGGATTGACCTTAAAACCTCTGATCTAAGATCAGATTTCTGATCTGTCAGAATACCTACTTACGGAATAAATACCTTTACTACCAAATAAGTGATATTGCAAGGCTGTTATTGAAAGTATTGAGAATAATCTGAGATCATACAAGATCAAAAAACTTTTTCAAGAGGACATGATAGCCTCAGGGACATCCAATCTCAAAAGAGAAACAACACTTTAATCTGAATATTGAATTTCATGTTCGTTATGATTCTTAGAAGAAACATAAATATTTGATAGATTAGGAAAGAGAAACTACGGTTTTTATTAAAATAATTTTCTATTCATTTATCTGAAGCATTCATTTATAATAAAGCTCACTGAATAGATGAGTAGGAGAGTAAATCTTTAGAACATAAAAAATAGTTATCTCTACATTACCAAATGAACAAGTGAAAATTCAAATTTGGTATGTTTCTACTATATAGTCCCATTTAATATGGACCACTCAAGACTTCTGCTGAACTCTGGCTCTATAAAACAGGGTGGAAGGGAATGATGGGGGAGAAATGGGACAACTGTAATAGCATAATCAATAAAATATATTTTTTAAAAAATCAGTAAACATATTCTCAGGTGAGAACTTAAATAAATACGTAAATAAATAAGATACAGTGAAAAAAAACATAAAATAGCAGCGATCTTCAGGCTCTATTTCCACAGATACCTGCCTTCACCTGTCCTCCATTAAGAAAAAAAAAAAAAACCCTAATTTTAAAAGTACCTTATATTCATTTGGCATCTATATTAGGGTTCTTCAGAAAAACAAAGCCCATATATCCATACAGAGAGAGATTGATTACATGAAATGGGTTCATATAATATGGAATCTGAGAAGTCCAAGATCTGCACTCAGTAACCTGGAGGCCCAGGAGAATCAGTGGTGCAGCTCCAGTCCATATCCAGGTCTGGAGGCTGAGAACCAGGAAGGCCTGCGATGGAGGTGCCAGTCTAAAATGCGTCAGGCTGCGAACTCGTGAGGAGCCAATGTTTCAGCTGGAATCTGAAAGCAGGAAGAGACCAGGAGGGCTGCTTCAGCGATCAGGCAGGCGTTCTCCCTGACTCCAAGAAGGGCCAGCCTTGTCGGCTCAGGCCTTCAACTGATTGGATGAGATCAACCCATACTAGGCAAGGCAACCTGCATTAATCAGTCTATCTATTGATCTTTACTTTTTTTTCCATTTGATATTTTTAATTTAAATATTTTAATGTGTATATTACTATAGTTGCCCCATCTAAATGTTAATTTCTGCCAGAAACACTCTTGCAGTCACACCCAGAATAATGTTTGACCAAATAAATGTCTGAGCAACCCATGGCCCAGTCAAGTTGATACATAAAATTAACCATGACAGCCTCTTTTCAAAAAATATATATGACTTTTTAATTTTTATGAATAAATTAATGCTTCAGTTGTAGTGTTAGAAATTAATACTTTTCCTGGTGTTAAAAATAGAAAGAGAAAATTATTAACTTTGAGATTCAGAGAAAGAGTAGAGAGGTACATTTTTTTAAAAAATCAAAAGAACAAAAGAATATTTTTTAATTTTAGAGAAGTCCTCAGCAGAGAGAAAGAAGGAGCTCCTACCCTTTGCAACAGCATGGATGGAACTGGAGAGCATTATGCTAAGTGAAATAAACCAGGCAGTGAAAGACAAATACCATACATCTCACCTTTAACAGGAACCTCATCAACAAAACAAACAAACAAGCAAAATATAACCAAAGACACTGAAATTGAGAACAGGCTGAAAGTCACCAGAGGGGAGAGGGGAGGGAATTTCAGGGGAAAAGGGGAAGGGTTTGCAGGAACAAGTACAAAGGACACATGGACAAAAACTATGGGGGGTGGAAATGGGAGGGAGGTAGGGAGGGCTGGGGTGGGAGTAAAAGACAGAAAACTGTACAAGATCAACAATTAAAATAAAAATTAAAAAAAAGAAAGAAAGAAGCCAGCCAGTGAGGGACAATCTCACCTTCAACTGGAACATAATCAACAAAAGAAAAAAGCAAGCAAAATATAGCCAGAGACACTGAAAGTAAGAACAAGCTGACAGTAACCAGAGGGGAGGTGGGAGGGGATAATGGGGGGAAGGGTTTTCAGGATCTACCATAAAGGACACATGGACAAAACCAAGGGGGAGGGTGGAAGCAAGGGAGGGAGGGTGGTTTGGCTGGTGTGGTGGGGGAGTGGTGAGGGGAAAATGCAGACAACTGTAATTGAGCAATAAAATAATTTTTAAAAAAAGAAGTCCTCAAATGTTTTATTTTATTTTATTAAAGATTTTATTTACTTTTTATTTACTCTTTATTGTATCTTTTCCATTACTACTTAGTCCCCTTATACCCCTCCCCCCTGCAATCACCACACTGTCGTCCATGTCCATGAGTCCTTTTTCCTTTTCACTTGATCCCTCCCCACTTCCCCCTTCCACTAGCTGTTATCCGTTCTCCATCTATGAGTCTGTCCCCATTTGCCTTGTTAGTTCAGTTTGCTCATAAGATTTCCACATATGAGTGAAATCATCTTTTAAATATTCTACAAAAGTACTTTTGTAGATTCTTTAAGACTCATGTCAGATGTTATATATCAAATTTATTTTTATAGTAAATTTCTTGATTGAAGAGGGCTTATCTTGAAGGAACAAAACAAACAACTTTCTTCCAATTCTTTGTCCATAAACATCAAGGACAGAAGCAACTAAGAAATCTATGATCTTTCAAAAACAGAACAGTAAATAACCTAGCTAAGAGCACAAAATCATGTTTGGAAGAACATTATCAAAGGCATAGAAAAAGTCCTTTGATTTAAGCTCCATAATGCTCTGTTAGCAAAACATGAGCTCAGACCCGCTGGTTCAATTGGTTGGAACATCATCCCACACACCAAAACGTTGCAGCTTCCATCCCTAGTGAGGGCACATGCCTAGGTTGTGGGTTTGATCCCTGGCCAGGCATGTACAGGAGGCAACCAATCGATGTTTCTCTCTCATTAATGTTTCCCTCTCTATCTCTCTCTCCCCTTTCCTCTCTCTCTAAAAAAGTCAATAAACATATCCTCAAGTGAGAATTTTTTAAAAAGAAATAACTAAATACGATGCTATACAGAATATATAATATTATAGTATTAAAGTAAAATATTATATTGTAAAAATTTTACTATATTTTAGCAGACTATATCTTGTGCAAATCTATGTAATTAGATCATTCTTGTAGATCTTAAGTTTAATATATATTTCTGTTGACAAACAATAAGTAAAAGGAAAAAGTCTTTAAATACTAAATTGTTCTTTAATTTATTCAAATTTCTACCATACACCTGCCTCATATGGTTCTTGTTGAGGAATATTTGTGCTCTTCTTTCCAGGTTGTTTTAATTTGTAAGCAAAACTAGAAACTCATTGTGTGTACATGTGTGCCTAAATGTGCGTGTATGTGCATGTACATGAAAACTATTTAAATGATAAGTTTAATCAAATTTTAAAAGCACAATCAACTAAAACACATTTATAGTCTAAATGTGACCCCAGAGTGCTACTTTCCCCACGTTGGGTTATATCATCATTTCTCTCCCAGTTCTATGCACCTTTTAACTGCCTGGCAATTCTCTCATACAACAGACGTTCATGGTTCAGATCACCATCTTCCTCCATATGCCAAGCATTGCCACCATTCCTGTGGACTTCAATAAGGAATGAATTTCTTACCCATCACTTTAATCCCATCATTTCCTAACATCCCAGTTCCAGTGACGTCTGCTTCACCTTGACTTTTTTCTTGGTCCAGTTTCACTAAGTAGGTTCTGATCCACCACAAGCTTCCTAAACTAAAGCATGAACCTCTCTGACTACAGCCTTCTTTCCTCCAAGACCTTTCACCCAATCATTTCCACAGAATCTGTTGTTTTGACTTGATTGAGACACTAGTCTTTGATCCCTTCAATAAGGGCCTACTTCTTATCTTCCGCCTTTACTTCTTTATTTTCTCTGACTTCACAGTTCATCACATCAACAACCTCTTGCCATTATCTGTAATATTTATTTTCTGTTTTCCTTCATCAGTCATTCCTAACTAAACACCAATACACGATCAATCCAACTTCTTGTCTTCTCTGTGCTTACATCCAGGCTGGTAAACATTTCAGGCAAAATCACACAAATATACACACTGGTTATCACAACACATTTTAGATCTCCAATATTGACAAAGTGCTCCTAGCTGCTTGCCAAACTTTTTGATGTTTTCTTTCTTAGCTTTCTCATTTCCTCTGCAAAGCATGTAGTTCAAATTTCTCCATTACTCTCAAACTCCAGTGAGTCCTTCATCATTCAGTAAATGCCCTTTCTTCCTCCTGTCCAGAGAAAAATAAAAGCCAGTGGAGGGAAACTACCTCAGCACTTCGCAACCACACCTGCTGTTTCCTTTCTTCCATTCACAGAGAAGAGGTGTCAACTTCCTGGGACTAATGTCTCCTCCCAGTGCCCTGGATCCATCCACAGGTACCTCCTTGGGGACCTCTTACTTTTTATCTCCTCTCTCCTTTCTCTATAATAGTTTTTCTCTTGTTCTGTCATTCACCCAAAGAAAATGTAAGCATGCTTATATTTCTGCTACCTCAGGAAGAGATTCTATATCTCCTTCCACAACTGCCCTCTCTCTCACTTACCATCATTTTTTCAAAAATAGGCACATACTACAGGGCAACAACCATTCTTTGAGTTGTCTGCTTTTTTGGTCTCAGCTTCATCACCTCTTATCTACTTCTCAGTTCACCTATATCAGGTTTCTACCATCAGTTCACCTACAGCTCTAACTGCTATGATAGGTGACCTCTATATTGGTAAATCCAATAGACACTGAGCAGTTCTAATTTGAGGTCTCTACAGCATGTAACATATTAAGGGTACCCTTACATAAAACTCTTCCCACGATGTAGGTGGTACCACAATTTCTTAATGATATTAGCTACATTTTTCAGATGGAACAGACCAAGGATTGGCCTTTTCTGGTCATTGCTTAAATGTTGATAGTCTCCTTCCCTCTCTGTTTAGTCTAGAAACTCCCTAAATCATCTCATTCATTTTCTAGAGCATAATTATCATCACCAGCTCAGTATCCTAAGTTCCCAAAAAGTTATGCAATTGCAAGAACATTTATCCACTTAAATGTCTCAAGCTCCACTTATGTAAAAATGAACCAGTAACTGCTCCCACAAATGTATTCTTCCTTCTGTGTTTCCTAGCCCCATGAAAAGCATAATCCTGCTAACTAAAACCTCCCTATATTTTCATCCCAGGAAAAAGTTACAAAATTCCCCCTAGCTGATCAAGCCAAAAAACCTGTATGTTTTTAAATAATTTTTCTTCTTCCTCATCTGGATGACTCTATCTCCTCAAACTTTTGCCTAAACTGACAGACACGTCCATTTGTTTCTGCTGCTATGTTCAAAGTGCAGTTCTCCCTTGTGCGATCACTCCAACCGCTTCCTACATGACCTCTTCACTTCCTCTGTCACCACTCACATCACCACCCATTTCATTCTCACACTGTCGCCTGAGTGACTTTTCAAAAGCATGGCTCTCATTGTGTGACTCTCTTGTTTAAAATCTCTCAACATCTAATAATTTTTCCCTGAATAAAGCCTAAGATAATATAAAAACTTTAAAACAAAAACAAAAACAAAAACAAAAAAAAAAACTGAAGAATTTACACAGGTGAATGCTTTTCCTGTAACAACTTTGCAAAGGAGTTCTAGGAAATAGTTAAAGGCCATAAAGCTCTAACTCCTATAATCTGCCCCAAAATAATAATAATACTTAACATTATATAGCACTTCTATTTATAAAGCACTTCCATATGCATTCCTTCATTTGTCAGTTTCACAAGTACTTGAGATAAAAATTATCCCCATTTTTTGGATGAGAAAATGAGAAATCCATGATTAAGTGGCTTAATCAAGACCAATGATTCACTAAATGATGTGATAGTACTCAAATTTAAATAAAACTAAATCACTTTAAAAAAGAGACTGATTTAAAGTATCTTTTGGGAATTTCAATAAACTCTTTAGAATGGGTCATCTTTAGAGTCATCTTGTGTTGAATGGTGCTAAATGATAAATAGATGAATACATAGATACATAAAGTTTATAAGGAGACTCCAGTGTGGAATTAAAGTGAACGTTTAAAAACAGAACTCTGATCCACAGCACTTTAAAAGAAGTATACACTCTGACTGAGTGAGATTCTTCCTTGCAATGAAAGGACGATTCAACATATGCAAATCAAATCATATGATACACCACTTTAACAGAATAGAAGATAAAACTGCATGATCATCTCAATAGATGAAGAAAAGCACTTGACATCTATTCATCTAAAAACTCTTAAAAAATAGGTATAGAAGGAACTTATTTCAATGCAATAAAGGCCATATATAAAAAAGCTTACAACTAACAGCATAATCAATAAGAATGCAAAGCTTTTTCTCTGTGACCTGGTACAAGCTAAGGATGTCACTCATACCACTTTCATTCAGTATAGTATTGGAAATCCTAGTCAGAATATTTAGACAAGAAAATGAAATAAAAGGCATTTAAATAATAAAGGAAGAAGAAAAATTACCTGTTGGCAAATAACAATTATATATATCAACAGTCCTAAAGACTCAACAAAAAACTGTTAGAACTAATAAAGTAATTCAGTGAAGTTGCAGGATATTAAATAAGCATTAAAAATAAATGGTGTTCTGACACAGTAACAACAAACTATCCAAAAATGAAAAAATTTTAAAGTTCTCATTTACAATAGCAACAAAGAGAACAAAATACCTACGAAGTACTTAAAGTGGTGAAAGACTTGTACACTAAAAATTATAAAACATTGATAAAGAAAATTAATGAAGACAGATAAATGTTTATAGATTACAAAAACTAATATTATAAAAAAGTTCATACTATCCAAAATGATATGTAGATCCCATGGAATCCCTACCAAAAATCCCAGTGGCAACCTTCCCCAAAATAGAAAAAAAAAAATCCTCAATCCTAAAATTCATATGATAACACAAAAGATTCCTTACAGCCAAAGCAATCTTGAGCAAGAAGGAAAAAGCTGCAGGCATCACATTTCCTGATTTCAGAAAATATTACAAAACTACAGAAATCAAAACAATATGATGCTGGCATAAATACAGACATGTAGGCCAATAAAACAAAATGAAGAAATCACATCCTGGCCAACACTTGTTGTTTGTTGATAGCCATTCTGGCAGGTGTGAGGTGATTTAACTCATTGTGGTTTCAATTTGCATCTCTCTGATGATTAGTGATGTTGAGCATCTTTTCAAATGTCTATGGGTCATCTGTATGCCCTACTTCGAGAAGCATCTATTCAGCCCATTTTTTAATTGGATTGCTTGTCTTCCTGGTGTTGAGTCATATAAGTTCTTTATATATTTTGAAAATTAAACCCTTATCAGTTGTATCATTGGCAAATATGTTCTCCCATTCTATCGGTTCTCTTTTTTCATTTTGATGATGGTTTTTTTAGCTCTGCAGAAGCTTTTTAATTTGATGTATTCTCATTTTTTTCTTTGTTTCCCCTGCCCTAGGAGATATGTTGGCAAAAATATTGTTACGTGAGATATCTGAAATTTTACTGCTTATGCTTTTCTCTAGGATTTTAGGGTATTGCAACCTACATTTGTCTTTTATACATTTTTAGTTTATCCTGGTATATGGTCTGGGGATTGCTTGAGGTAGTGGAGGGGAGGATGGAGGGGAGCAAAGGGGGAGACATTGGAACAAATGTAATAGCATAACAATAAATTTAGTTTACATTTAAAAAAATAGAGAATTCAGAAATAAAACTACATAGCTTCCCTGACTGGTGTGGCTCAGTGAGGTGACCATCATCATCCCACAAACTGAAAGGTCACCAGTTTTACTGAGCATATTAGCATATATGTGCATCAGCAATATTGGCCTCTAGTTTTCTTCCTTTGTTATGTCTTTACCTGGTTTTGGAATTAGGATAATACTGGCCTCATAAAAAAAGTTGGGGATCTATTCAGACTTTCTGCTTCTTCTTGATTCAATTTTGAAGGATTATATGTTTATAGAAATTCATCCATTTCACCTAGGTTTTCAAATTTCTTGGCATATACTTGTTCATAATTTGATCTCCAAAATATATAAAGAACTCACATGATTCCACACCAGGAAGACAATCCAATTAAAAAATGGGCAAATAACCTGAACAGACACTTCTCCAAAAAGGACATTCAGAGGGCCCATAGACACAAGAAAAAATGCTCAACATCACTAGCCATCAGAAAGATGCAAATTAAAACAATGAGATACCACTTCATACTGGTCCAAATGGCCATCATAAACAAATCAGCAAACAACAAGCGCTGGTGAGGTTGTGGAGAAAAGGGAATTTAGTATACTATTGGTGGGAATGCAGACTGGTGCAGCCATATTGAAAACAGTATGGAATTTCTTAAAAAAACTAAAGGTGGAACTGCCTTTTGATCCAGCGATCCCACTACTGGGACTACCCTGAAAATCCTGAATCACCAATTCAGAAGAACCAATGCACCTTGATGTTCATAGCAGCATTATTTACTACAGCAAAGTGCTGGAAATAGCCTAAGTGCCCATCAGTAAATGAGTGGATCAAAAAATTGTGCTACATTTACACAATGGAATACTACACAACAAAAAGAAAGAAGGAACTTCTACACTTCATGACAGCATGGATGGAACTGGAGAGTATTATGCTAAGTGAAATAAGCCAGGCAGTGAAAGACAAATACCATATGGTCTCACCTATAAGTGGGACCTAATTAACAAAACAAACAAATGAGCAAAATATAACCACGGACTTGGAAATAAAGAACAAACTCACAGTGACCAGAGGGGAGGGGGAAGGGAGATAACAGGGGAAAGAAGGGGAAGGGCAAGCAAAGGAACATGAACAGAGAATTCATGGGCACAACAATGGGGGCATTGGCTATGGGAGTAGGGGGGACTGGGTTGGAGTGAGCAAGGTGGGGAAAGGCGGGACAACTGTAACTGAACAACAATAAAAAAAGATAAGAAAGAAAGAAAGTATGATTGTTGGTCAGGGCACGTGCCTGGATTGAGGGCCATGTTCCCAGATGGGGGCATGCAAGAGGCAATAGATTGATGTTTCTCTTGCACATCAGTATTTCTCTCCCTCACTTTACCTCCCTTCCTCTCTCTCTCAAAATAAATAAATAAATAAATAAATAAATAAATAAATAATTTTTTTGAAACTATATACATAGCTAAAACTATATACATAAGTGATCTTCAACAAGAGTGTCAAGAAACACAATGGGAAAAGAATAATCTCTCAAGTTTTAGAAAAATTGGATAGCTACCCAGAGAAGAATGAAATTGTACCCTTATTTTATACCATATTAAAAAATAAACTTAAAATGGATTAAAGACTTAAACATAAGACCCAAAACTGTAAAACTTCTACAAGAAATTATAGAAGCAAATATTTTTACATTTCTCTTGGCAACAACTTTTTAAATATGAAACTAAAAGTACAAGCAAAAAAAAAAAATAAGTAGGCAAGTCAGATCGCATCAAACTAAAAAGCTTCTGCCCAGCAAAAGAAGCAATCAGCAGAGTCAAAGGCAACCTATTGAATGGGAGAAAATAATTTGCAAACCATGTATCTGATAAGAGGTAACATTCAAAATATATAAGAAACTCATACAACTCAATAGCAAATAAAATAAAATAAAATAACTTGATTTTAAAATGGCCTAAAGACCTGAAGAGACATCTCTCCCAAGAAACCATGCACATGGCCAACAGGTACATGAAAAGGTGCAGAACATTACTAATCATCTGAGAAATTCAAATCAAAACCACAAGGAAATAATACTTCATCTATTAGAATGGCTATTATCAAAACAATAAAAGTGCTGGCAAGAATGTACAGATAAGGAAACTCTTGTGCACTGTTAGTGAGAATGTGAATGTATAGCCATTATGGAAAACAGTATGGAGACTCCTCGGAAAAATTAAAAATAGAACTACCATATGATCCAGCAATTCCACTTCTGGGTATATATCCAAAGGAAATGAAATCACTATCTTGAAGACACATCTGCACCCCCATGCTGATTTCAGCATTATTCATAATTTCCAAGACATGGAAACAATTAAGTATCCACCAACAAATGAATACATTAAAAATGTGATACACACACACACACACACACACACACACAATGTAATGTTATTCAACCATGACAAAGAAGGAGATCCTGCCACTGGTGATAACATAGATGAACCAGGAGTACATTAAGCTAAGTGAAGTGAGCTTGACACAAAAAAGAGAAATATTGCATTCTTATTTACATGTGGAATCTAAAATAGTCAAACTCTTAAAAGCAGAAAGTAGATTGGTGGTTGCCAGGGACTGGGGAGGGAAATACAGAGAGATGTAGGTCAAAGGATACAAAGTTTCAGTTATGTAAAATGAATAAGTTCTGGAGACGAGCACCATAGTCAATAATACTGTTTTGTATATTTGTATACTTGAAAATTGCTGAGAAGTTAGGTTGTAAGTGCTTTCACAAAAAGAAAGAGAGAGAGAGAGAGGGAGGGAGGGAGGGAGGAAGGAAGGAAGAAAAGCAATGAAGAAAGGAAGGGAAGAAGGGAGATGATGGATATGTTAATTAGCTTGATTGTGGTGATCATTTTACAATGTATCAAAACATCAAGTTGTACATTTTTAACATATACAATTTTTATTTGACAATTTTACCTCAGTAAAATGGAAAAATATCTGATATTTAGAAGAAATATTATCTTCTAATATTTCCTCTATTAAATAACTCTAGAAAGAGTTATTTTCTAGCTTAATTTTATTTTGTCAGAGACTAAGTCTGTTACTAAATTTATGTATACAAAAGATGTCAGAAAGTATGAAAAATTAACTAATTGAGGCTTTATCTTGTTTTAATTATTTCCACACCAGTTGACTTTCAGAACTGAAATTTTTTAAAGCAGTCCTGCTATAAAATGTCCCAGTTGCCACTAAAATAGAAGGTTTGCTGAACTAAAGAGAAGGTTGGCTGAAGAGTAGCTGAACAGATAAAAGAGATTCAGCATTGTCTTCGGAAGATATGAGCGCCGCACCACAACTCCGCATGAGGAACTCTGCCAAGAACAAAATGAATGCCCACATCCAAGACCATCTGACAGAGGGAGTCACAGGAGCACGCGTGAAACAAAGCACAGAGAACAGGGCCAATTCACGTCAACGAGGCCTAATGAAAGACCAGATGAGAGCAGGGAGGGAAGCCAGCCAAGTAAAAATGGCTGTCTAGTTAACAGCAAATGAAAGAACCCACTAAAATTAACTATGAACAAAAGGTTGTCCTCCCAGGTCAGCCCTCCAAGTGATTAAAATGCAAATGCTCTGTAGAAAAGCAGTCCTCTCCAAGTAGTAGAGAGAAAATCCAAAATGAAACTTTTCATGATATCGCCATTTTTAGAGGGAAAAAAATGTGATCTTGAAACTTATTTTGGCTTAAGAAGAAATTTTCTAATATGCTCCTAGATCCCTGGATTTAGTGAAAAGCTTTGGAAAGAAGTTATAATGGTAGTTGCTGCTCTTTTTCCAATAATTAAATAAAAGCAAAAAGAACAATAAAAGAAAAAAAAAACCTCCCTGGAATGAAGAACTGCATTATGACTACACAACCATCCAGAACCAGATTCTCCCCTGAAGCTAAGCGTGGATAACAAAGCTATTCAAAGACCCTCCAATTTTGAACGAAAGATTGTATGCCTAATTTGAATAATAAAATAAATAAAAACCATGATGTAAAATAAATTTTTGTAAATCTTTATTTCATTGCTGTAATAAGTATAATGAGAGTTATTCTTATTTTATTAAACATTTTGTCAAGAAAAGAAAGTATATCAACCATTAATAGCTATAATAAACAATTCCCATTGCAATAAAAGTTTAAAAATACTAATAAATAAAAGTGAACTGGCTAGAAAATAGTTCAAAAATCATAGCAACATCAAGGAAAATTTCTCTTACAACTCACTGAAGACACATTTAAGTCTGTCTTGATGCTCCCAAGAACACAAGCTGCACACGCATCCGACCAATGGCTTAGATATGCATGCATCTACCAGTTTTGAATGACGCCAGAGATAAATTCTTGAATTCAGTTTTCAGATTCTCTGGACCCTCAAAACTCTTCCATGGTTTTGCAAAGGAAAGGCTATTGCTTTCCTTTTTATTAATTTTCTTTCCAAAATTCTCACCAAACAGGTAACACTTGCTCACACCTCTAAGTTTGCTATCATACATCATCAGAAACTGCTTCTAATAAAAAGCCAGTTCTGGTAGAAGTGTGAGGAAGGAGTCACTCTTAGACATGACTGTAGGAGTGTAAACTACCTACTCCCTTTTATAGCGCACTTTGGCAAAATCACCAAAATTTAAAACGTATCTACCCTTTGACCCAGCAATTCAACTTCTGGGAATTTATTCTGTGTCATACTTCCTAAAAGTTACATCCTTGAGTAATTTGGGCAGCATTATTCATACTAGCAAAAAAAAAAAGCTAAGTATGCATCAATAAGAGAGTGGTTAAATAAATTGTCCATCTATATTAAAATTAGTATACACTGATTGAAAAGACTGAAGTAGATCTATATTCATTGCTCAGGAAAGCTCTCCAGGATGAACTAAATTTAAAAAATCAGGTTTAACATACTGTGATACGATCCTTCTTTTCATAAACAAGTTCTAAAGCATATTTTCCAATTGATATATGAGGATGTATTTAGTCACCTACACATATAATCAGGCACAAAAATGTCTTCGTGGACGCATGCACCAAGAAAGTTTCAAAGGTGGCAAACTTTACCTTTAGAACCTGAATGGGAATGGGACTATGTTTTTAGTTTTCATTTCACATTTACCCTGCCATCAAACTTTTCTGATCATGTGCATTTACAACATTTCCCAAATGTCTACAGGATTTATCCTAGCAGCTGGAATTAAAGACCACTTTCCAGTTTTTTTTTGTTGTTGTTTATTACTGATAAAAGTAATTTTTTTAAGTCAGCAAGAACCATCAAGAATGAAAGAAAAGCATCGGGTTAGCCATAGTAGGGTTCTTTGCTCAAAATGAAGCAGAAACAAATACTTAAACCTATCCCTTCTCATATCCCTAGTACTGGTTCACATCATCACATTCTCTTCCTCACTCCAGAGCAAGCATGTTCGATGAGGCACTAGTGTTTAATTCAGCACAATTTTCAAAAGCTGCATCAGGCCCCACTAGACATATAAATGTAATATACTTAGCACCATAAACTTTGCTAATAATACACATCCATAAGGTAAAAGTCTTTTTATAGCAGGGTATTAGGTTAGCTAGAAACCAATTTATGAAAAACCTCCTGTATATTCTCATTGGTAAGCAATAATGCATTTCAATTCCATCCTGACATGAAATCTCTCAGGTTCTTTTATGTTTTTTTAAATAAGTATCATAAAACATTAATAGAAGTGCTCTTCTAGGTCTCTATTCAAATATTTCTTGATTTGCAGATTTCATTAACAATATCAAGAAAATTTTCTTTTGCCAATATTACAGACTGGGACAAAGTTACTAGCACTTGCTTTGTGCAAACTAGCATAATGGCATTTAAAAACATCTTTGTGTGGCAGAGTTGTCAAAAACAGAAATGATCTCTTCTCAGGACCAGGCCTATTTTCTCTTTTTAATAAACAATAAGATATATGTTTCAGCACACCAGGAGGCTGAAACTGGCCAGAGCATTAGTCTGCTGTTCAGTTTATTCCTTCCCCTGGGGCAATGCTTTAAAAAAAATCAACTATAATGCATATTGAATTGCATTTCAGCCCTCTCCTGATGAAGGAAAATTCTAAGCAACCCTAGGACCTTCTCCAGTCCCAACTCTGAGTTGGCATGGCCCCTTGGTCTCGGGAGGCAGACAGAGAGGATTGCACAACCTACAACTTCATTCGAGGGTCAGACAGGACTTCTTCAAAGGCAAAAGACATTCTGATCCCTTTATTACATGCTCTGGAGCAGAACTGGGAACAGTGATCATAACCAACCATAACTCACTTCCTCATTGAGGCAGGTTCAGGGGACAAGTCTCCCTCTCTTCCAAGGGCAATATTAAACAGCAATCAAGACTAATTTCCCAAAGAGCATTTCTCATAGGACTTTTTACAAGTACTACATGTTCTGTTCGTTAGAATACATGTTGTTTTCCAGGCAAATTACACACAGATAATAGCTTGATTGTAACACTAGCTTATGAACAATAAATACGTGTTCCCCCAGCACTGTTTGTTCTCAAGTTAGTGCATGTAGAAAGATTTTAGGCCAATAAAAAATCTTTGAACACATGCCTTTCAGAATGATGCTAAATAGAACCACTGAAGAAAAAAATTTCACATTTCTACCAAAACAAAAATTCAAGTTTTTGCCCATATACTGACTCCTAATTCACCTTACCAGACAGAAATAACAGCAGGTTGTAGAAAACTTTGAGTTATGAAACTACATGCTGAATGGAAAGCAATGTCTTTGTCTTGCAATCTCAAGACACTTCATGTCTGAGAGAGAGAGCTACACACCGCAGAGAGCCTTGTATTTTAATGATATGTAACAATTCTAATTAACACACTTATCAGTATTGTCTACCCACAGAGTATTTTTTACATGTTTAAAAATAGTCTTGTGGTCTTAACTGTTGCATTATATAACTTCTATACGGTTTATACTATTTACTCACAAATATTACAGCTCAAGAGGCTACCTTCAGAATAAGGAGTGTACTAATATTTTCTTTGTTTAAATAGTGAAAATAGAAATTGAGAAAGAATGAGTTCTTAGGATCACACAATAGGTTTATAACTTGAGATGGGTATTTCTGACTCCAAATCCCATGCCATTGTATAAATACCTTATTTACAAGCAATTAAATGATACATACTATTAGAAATAATATGGTTTATATGAAATATACTTTATATAAATTTGAACTATAGAATACGATTCCTATTTTTAAATAACATACCTATTGGGCCATAAAGGACATACATAGTGTCAATCAGCTAACAGATATTTATTGGGTGCCTTCTGTGTGCCAGGAATGGTATGTCAGACTGTAACAGTGAATGTCAAGAATCCTCCCTCTTAATGAGCTGACATTATAGGAAGAGAGGAGCAAAAAATAAACATAATGTGATAATTTAAGATACCGCTAATTGTGGAGAAGATATGTTAGTATGACGTGATAGAAGGTGACCAGTATGGCAGGCTGTTTAGGATAAGGGAATCAGGAAAGGCCTTTTTAAGGAAATGGCATTTGAGTTGATAATCCAATTGAAGAGAAGGAAGAAATCATATTTCTATCTGAAGGGAAGATCTGTCCAAGTAGAAGGATAGCAAGTGTGAAGGTTCTGATTTGTATGAATTCATGAGTTAGAAAGAAATCCAGAGTAATTGGGGCCTACGGAGAAAGGAAAGATCTAAATTGAAATGAGGTTGAGGAGATGGGCAGAAGCTGAACCACATGGGGACTATTACTGGAGCTTAACAAGTAAAGCTTTGTTTCTTACATAGGTCATATCCCAATGAGTCAGCTGGGCTGGGTGGTTTCCACCACAGAGACACTGAAGATCCCACCCTCCTTTAACCTCATGGGAATACCATCTTTAACATATGGCCTGAACTTTGCTACACAAATAGGAAGAGAGAGAGTAGAGGATCCCACACGGGAAACTTCCACAGACCAGGCCTAGAAGTCACATCCACCGTTCTGCCGACATTTCATTGTCCAAACTCAGTCCCTCTCCACAAGGGAGGTGGGAAATGTAATTTAGCTGTATTCCCAAGAAGAGAAGGAGAAACTAGAATATTGATGAGTGCTAGCATTCTTTGGCACTGGCTTTGCACACATAGTTTAAAAAATGCACAATGTGAAACCTTTCCAAGGTTTTAATTAGAAAAGTAAAAGGAAGCTATTATAGAAATCAGGGTGAGGAGTTATGGTTTTCTGAACTGGTTGTGACCAGGTAAATAGAGAGAAGAGATCAGATTTGGAATATAATTATTTTAAAAGTGGGAGTAGAGCTTACTGACTTACTGGATATAAGTGTGAAAGAAAGAAAAGGGTCAGATATGGCTTCTTAATTTCTTTTTCTTCTTTTATTGTTTATACCATTACAGTTGTCCCAACTTTTCTCCCTTTGCCCCCTCCCCCAAGCCCACCCCCAATTCCCACGCTGTTGTCCATGTCCAGGGGTCATTCATACATATTCTTTGTCTAATCCTTTCACCTTCTTTCAACCTTTTGACTGGGCTATTGGCATAATTTATTGAAAAATAATGTTCTGGAGGAAATTAAATTAGGGATTGAGGTGGGAGAGACTGGAGAGTCTATACTTCTATTTAGAAACATTAAGGTTGAAATAACTATTAGAATTCATTCCAAATGAAGATATCAAATGCACGTGTGAATTTGGAGCTCAGGAAGTAACTCAGTGTAGAGATACAAATTTGAGATCATCAGTGAACAGACAAGATACAAATTTCGGAAATATTATGTTTTAATGCTTGTAAGGAACTAGAAAGAAATGTCACTTCCAATACTTGCAAGAAACTAGAAAAACAACACAGATACATATTTAAATGAATATTTTTAAATATAAAAACAGATAAAATTCTTCATTTTCTAGGAAAACTATATTTTGGAGAAGAATAAATTAACAAATCACACTATGAATTTATATCAGGATATGGATATAATTTCTTGTTTGCAAATAATACAAACATGCTGAGTTGGGCTGTAATAGTTAAATAGCCTTTCTGTAATTCTTCTTGTACATGGATATATGGCACTGTACAGACAAACGATGTATTTTCTGATTTTAGCTCTCAGAAAAACTGAAGGCCGTGGCTCAAACTTTTAAGTGACGTACAGAAAACCAAGATTGTTCATATTATCCACTGAAGCCTAAATACGTTAGGTGTTATTAGAACCAGACCCAATCACAGCTAAAAGAATTCTTTGGTCGTCAAAAGATTTATTCCATTTTGGAAATTTGATTCTATTGCAAAAGTGCTCCACTCAATAAAATGTTTCAGGTTTTATTTGAAGTTCAAAATGGCCCGGGTATATATTTCTAATTACTTTATTCAGTGCATGAATAAAAGTTAAAAAGCTTCAGTATCTGACATCCTTCTTTATTAAAAAAGGCTGCATCGAAATATTTTAAGAGTATCTTTTTAGCTTGAACTCACCACAAGCACAGAAGCGTTTGCCAACATTTGGGCTGTTTTTTCAGTCCCAGTTTGGTTCTTCCCCACTGTCCTGGGGTTATACATCATCTTGTTTCCAGTTTTCACTTGTATTCTTTGAGGAATGGGATGGTTCTGCTTTCGTTTCTTTGCTAGGAATTGCTAACCCTGAAAGTCTCATGGGAATATAAGGCAAAGGCAAAAACCAAGGGCAACTACTAAAATGGAAAGGAAGAAAAACAAGGCTAGTTTAATAGACACACCACAGATTTGCTTTTTATATAAGGGACTACCAAGCCCATTTTACCTGCATTAACTAATCAACCAAATAGCCACTCAAAAAAAAAAAAAAAAAAAAAAGGATTTTAATGATTTGTCTCTTAAAGTCAGTAGTTGGTCAATACAGTCACTGTTTAGAAAAAGAAAAGAGCACTACCAAAGATTTAGGTAAAAAAAAAGTGAAAATAGTATAAACTTCACCGATATTAAAGATGAGTTATTGAAAAATATAAAATTCTTATGAAGTTTAAAATTGTGTTATTAATAATTTCTAATAACATTCTTCTTGGTGCATATATACATTATCTTTAATTAAAATCCCAGTAAGGGGTCTGTATAGCACTATTGATCTCTTCTTCAATGACTATTTTAAGGAATCTATATCTGAAGTAAAAACAAGAGCATCGAATCACACAAATACAGAGAAATTTCTAAACTCACTATGCATGAGCATATAAACAAAAGCTGCCTGGAACATCACAATCTAGAGCAATTTAGTCAAAATCAGACTCATTCAAAAAGCTTACATGGAGATGCCACATTTCTTCAACCAAGGAAGAAAATAAATGCATTATAAGGTCATATCTAATTCCATCCCTCACAACCACAGCAAGTCCCCATAAACAGGAAACAGTTTTAAGGAAACAACGCAATCCTCACGTGGGAACCGCAGCCCCCCTGGATTCACACTGTAAATCTCTGCGCATCCCCCACAAATCCCTTGTGTGCGCCGTGTATCAATCAGACTGCACAACTCCTTGTTCTCCCAATCATGGCTTTACCTGCATCTTATTCCATTTTATATTTACTTTTTCAAATATTACACATACTAAAACGGGGACAACTGTAACTGAACAACAATAAAAAAGGACATTTAAGCCTTGGCTGGCATAGCTCAGTGGATTGAGGGTAGGCTGCAAACCAAAGGGTCACCGGTTTGATTCCCAGTCAGGGCACATGCCTGGGTTGGGGGCCAGATCCCCAGGAGGGGGCACACGAGAGGCAACCACACATTAATGTTTCCCTCTCTTTCTCCTTCCCTCCCTTCTCTCTAAAAATAAATAAATATTTTTAAAAAAAAAAAGAAAAAATATTACACATACTGAGACCTATTTCTTAGGATATATTTTTCTCGTAAATGTCGATAACCGTCTTACACGTTTTGCTTTGCACAAGCACTCAGACACACACACACACACACACACGATGCCACACTCTTTATATTTCCACTGCATTGCCACACTTCTACAGAGCCCTTAGCATGTTATAATTATAAAATTGTTCCAGGTTCACTTTATCCATCCTGAGTAGGTAAGAAGCTTCTTGAAGGTTAGCACAATGCCTTGCTCAGAGAGTAAAGTGGTAGTTGAGAATACACTGGAATAGAAGTTAGGAGATTTGAGTTTGAAACCCACTTCCACCTGCTTAACCTTTTCCTGTCTCTAAACTTCCCTTTATTCATCTCTAAAATGCATGTATCAGAAATTACTGTGTGCTATGATTATGAGACTTAAATTGATAATGCATGAGGATCCTACTACAAGCAAAGCATAAACAAACATATAGCACTATTGTTCATCTAAAATGCACCTGTTTTATGGCACATGTTCAAAAGATATTTTTCAATTCTTATCATATGGAAGAAAAGAAGACACGAAATATAAAACAAGAGTAAATCTACAGTCAGTCCAGACCCAATCAGAGACCAGACAAATAGGACAAAGACCTAGAAGGTACACAGTTGGTTGGCGTCAATAAACTAAATGCCACTGCACCACTTTACCCATCCTGCCTGGATGTCAAAATGGCACAAAAGAATACCCTAGGTTGGGAAATGATACAAATCATTCTTCTGATGTGGAGGCTCATATAAAGAGCCTCGAGCCCTTAGAAGTGAAGGTGGTACACTGCCTCGATTCTCCGCGCTGCGTTTGCCACCAACGAGGAGGGGCCGTTCCATCCAAAATGATTAGAGCGGACAGCTGGAGAAAGTGTCGTTTTATTATAAAGATGGAAATGTGGGTCACAGAGGGGAATATGACACTTGCAAGTCTATTATCAAGAAAAGAAGCTGAAGAAAATGAACTTGGAGAGAATGTTCGCATAGAGCAAATAACTTAGGTACCTTCCTATGTACTATATTATATAGCATAACATTATAAATGACATTCATAATAATGATCCTGAATCATCAACAGCTTTAAGTATTCTCTGTAGTCTTTAATTGGCCAGAGAGGCTTATAATACTTGACAGAAATATTTCATACAAAACTATGTAAAAATGAAGTTTTGATGCTTTCATTATCTGGAAAACTGTTGTAAAAAAGATATAATTTGCAATAATAATAGATAATTGACATGTTGCATTAATTAAATAGAAAATTTCTTGTAACTCAATGTAAATGTACTAGGAGTTTAAAGAGAGCATTCAAAAAGTGCTAGTTATCAGGGAAGATTTCAAGAGCTGGTAGTGTCTGCATTCTACTTGGACTAGTTAGGAGTAAGAAGAGGAGATGGAATTGCTGGACAAAGGGACACTGTCGTTAAAAATGTAGGGGAATGAACATATGGCATGTTCATGAACCATAAAGAGATCAGTTTAGAAAAAATAAATTTGATAATGTAGATATAAGAAATGTCCATACGTGGAGAGAATTTTTATGAATTTTTTTGAGTCAAACTGATGACATTTGCCAGGAAGCACAATCTCAATGGATTAAGAAACTATTCCATAGAATGGCAGTTTTCCCACTTATTTATACATTAGAATAAAAGGAGGAGACAAAAGGAGAGTTTCATGAAATCCATTGGTGATAAACTAAGGGAGCAGGAGAAAGCAAAGTGAAAAAATCTCTGGGATCAGATAAAAACTAAAATGAAGAGACACATACTTCTTTTACATCAGTGGGTACAGGATAGTTGATAATTAACACATACAGCACACAGAGATGGTATGTGGGGGAACGAGATAACAATTTGGGACGCTGTGGTCTTATTCGGTGGTGCCCTGGGTATGCCCTGTGGGGTCTGAAGAGAGGACGACTTTCACATTCCAAAGGTCTGTCATGTTCAAGGCAAAAAGAAAATAGGTTCACTTAAGGTAAAGATTGACCGTTAGTTTTTTTGGTTGTTTGTTTGGGTTTTTTTAAATATATTTTATTGATTATGCTATTACGGTTGTCCCAATTTTTCCCCCTTTGCCCCCTCTAACCAGTACTCCCCATTCCCTCCAGCAGTCTCCTCACCTTAGTTCATGCCCATGGGTTGTGCATATAAATTCTTTGACCTTTGTCAAGAAAGGTAGAGGCCTGGCACAAGACTATCTGCTTCTACCTGCTTTTAGTTAGAAATTTTTTACGTTCAGACCATCCTATGTGGTTACTCTCAGTCTCTGACTTTGTAGAGCCTGCCATGCAGGCCTCCCCTGAGCTTGTCTGACTTAGTATGTGGCCCCTTTTCCTTGTCCACAGTATCTAGTAATGTAGCCAGAATGTAGGAAGAAAAAAAAACTTAAAAGCCACGCAGAGAAATCTGGTTCTAAGAGAACATGAAATAGAGTCATTAAAAGCTTCTGAGTTGGAAACAATTTGATAAAAAGCACTATTTAAGCAAGGCTATTTTTATTTGTGGGGTTTTTTGTTTGTTTGTTTTTCTGTTTTTGGTTTGTTTTGCTTATTTGTTTCATCACTTGTGTTTAAGAACACACTGTATCAGTAAGACTGGAGACCAGGAAACCATTTATGGAATTCTGGAACATGACTAGAAAATGATCCTCCCTTCCTTCCTTCCTTCTTTCTTCCTTCTTTTCTTTTTCTCCCTCCCTTCCTTCCTTTAAGTGCACCAATACATGAAGTAATCCTATGAAAAGGGTTTTATCATCTAAACAGTATTAAAATGTATATAAATGAATATTTAATTATTAATGTAGCATTGTTCCCAGCACCCCCCCCCCATGTGCCCATAAAGAAAATTCTAGCTTAGCTCACTCTGTGTCTGTCTTATCCTGCCGACTGTAATTGGGGGGTCTGGAAGGTTGTTAAGGGTCTTTTTAATTTTAAAAAAAAAATAGGAAGAAGGGGCAAAAGTCTGTGGCTAGGGAAGAGGTCTTTGTGGGAATTCAGAAGAGTTTAGAGAATAAAGCATGAGGATGGAAAAGCAAAAATTATGCTGTACAAAGTTAAACAGGCAAAGAATTAAAGACACCCCCCACCATACACAGAGAATGGGAGGTAGTGGTGGAATGCTACTGAGGATTCCGCATCACAGCACAGTTAGCTCCTAGGCCCTTGAGAAAAACAGTCCCGGGCTGTGAAACTGGCCTTAGAAACGGTTTACATCTCAAAGGACAGAGAAAGAATTTATAAGTTTTCTAAAGTAAATGCTCTAAGAAAAGAGGACTCAGGGACCCAGAGGCAGGAAGAGGCCTGTCTGAAGCCTGGTAAGCTGAAGGAATCATTAAGGGCTGGCCTGGTCAGGAGCAACGTGCTCTGTAAGAGAAAACTGAAAGAAAAAATAGTTCAAGGGTTATTACTAGTCTGAGTAAAATTAGTGCCTTTCATGGTATTTGAGAGATATGAGGAAATAACTTGAATTTCCATGAAATTATTTTTGGGTTTTAGCTTTTTAATCACCACACTACTCTGAGATGAAATGTTAAGGGTTTTGGAGCATTACAAAATAGTATTAAAATACCAGCTTCCAGAATAAAAACCAGCAATATCACGTTACATTTTGATTAGCCTCCTAGAAAGATTTCTAACAGAAAATCATTCTCTAAAGGAAGGAATATATCCTGATCTGAGATAACGTTGACAAAGGAAGTCTTCATATTAAAATTTTTCCTGAAAATCAAGAAAACGACATTTTATAAATAGTAATGATGTCATACCCACATAGAGAAAACACACACATACTGACAACTTCCTATGTCTGTGGCCAGTAAAATAGTTGGTGAGATGACTCGTTTAAACAACAGCCCACACCAACGTCCCTGTTTAATGTGTAATATTTGAGATATAGCTATTTCACGAAGATATTGTTAAGTTCTTTGGGGGGGGAGAAGTTGCATAAGACTATGTATAATAAATTATTTTTCTAGTGAAGTTGGCTTTACACTTGTAGAGTTATATATTAAGTTTCAAGAAAAAGACTAAAGACAACTCTAACACAATTATTTCCTCTTTTTCCCCTAGTTGGCTACCTGCTTGCATGAATAGATAAAATACCAAAAGCTTCCCCAACCTCGGCCTAACTGCCAAAGAAAAAGTGACTGAAGCAACAAAGTACTAAAGACGCTTTTTCTCCCAGCACTTCATGTGACAGCCCTAACCTGCAAAGGTTCTAACCTCTGAACTTCCCACGTCCATTGCTCCTCAATGTCAAGATCATAGGTCGGCCTTTGCACATCAATGTGGGAAAGGTAGGAGGAGCTATTAAGAGAAGGTACCCTCAAAGCATTCAAGTACCTAAATACTCTCATTAAAATCTTTATTTGTAAACTATAACCCCCTCAACAGAAATCACTGACCATTTGTTGGGCTTAATGAACTGCCAGTAGAAACTAGTTTGATTTTGATTGGACCTCAGTGTGAATGTTTCTCGGGAATAAACAAATTACAAGTTTCTCTAAATGCCAATTTTCCCCATTGTTGCCTTTTCAGTGACTTTTCATTAAACCTCAAATACTGAACTGTCAAATCAGTGATGCATAACAGGCTCCCTAATGCCTCTCATTCGCTCATTCCTTTCTTCCATGTATTTGATTGTTGGCAAACGGGGATTTTCTGAAACATGTTGGACATAAAGTTCCTTGAAGTTTCTCCCTACCCCCAATGAAAAAAAAAATTAACTTTTGTCTTTTTACTCCCACTGAAGAAAATGTAACAGAGAAAAAGATTGTTCATCTTTTCTTCTAATGGTGGGAATTTAGAAAATAGACTGGAGTAAAATTTATTTATGCTAATATTGTTATCATTACAACTCTGTTTTGAGGAAAATCAAAAGCTGATCTGTCCACTCAATTTAATCTGTCAAAGATTCATGGAGTGTCTTTAGATAAAATATATTCTGCTAAACACTGTGCAAGATGTAGAAAATAGTGTCATACATTTCTGTTCTAATAGTAGCAATTGAGACATGTTTACCAAAAACAATTTATTTCTAGTCTGAATGTGTTAAGAGAGACATCAAAAAATCATAACGATGATTCAAAAAGTAAATGGCTTCCAAAACAAAAAGTAAATGGCCACCTCCATTTGAAAAGAACCAGAAATTAACATCTCCTGTCACTATAGTTTTTGTCTTAAGACATGTTACTCATGATTGGTTTCTTTAACCGGAGAACACTAACAATAATAATAACTATAACAAGGGTCTATTAATTATTAATAATTTATTATTTGAGAGCAATAGCTAGAGAACTTTGATCATGAAACAGGACACCTTTTTCTTCAATTACAGTTGACATTCAATATTACAATAGTTTCAGGCAGCAAGTTTTCATATGGCTCTAAAGTAGAGAGGAAAAGTTTGGATCTTAAAAATCATAGAAGGCCAGTTTAAAGTGTTATTGTGGTGAATACTGAGCACTGATGGATATAGCTTAAAATGATATAAAAGGTTAAATTGTAAAATTAGATTCACAAACATCAGGGATGTTACCCAGAATAAAACCCTACCAACAATTTCAAGGAGACAGGAAATCAGAAGAGAAGGGAAAGACGCAGGGGTCTGGGAGAGCCGTGTCACTCCCCAGGCCCTTCTGTGCAGCGTTGGCACTGCTCCAGTCTGGCTTTGACATTTGAGCTTTCGGGATGCCTGCAGAAGCATCACATAAAAAGAAGAAATTCTGTTGCAAAACATCTCCATTTTCTTCCACATAGATGGTTATATAGCTTATGTGATATTTTCCAGGTAGCTATGCCTCATAAGTTCACATATTTCCAAGTTTAATACAAGCAATCCTAGACAAAATAGATATATGTACTAAAATTTTTCTATGTATTAGAATTCTCTCGCTAGTAAATACCACCACTGTGTTTGCCAGGAGTTCTATCTTTAGGAAGTTCACAAGAGGTTTTTATGTACCTTTCCTTCTAGGCACATCCCACAGCAAAAGAAGGAAATGACTTGCAGGTCTCCAACTACCATTTTCCTTTCCAGTCCACACTCTGACTTCAGTCAATGTACCTCCCTGACATAATTTTCCTTGGTATCTTTTCATTATTTGTCTTACAATATTTTGTATAGAAGAATAAGCCTACATACATCCTGACAACTACCATGATTTGAGCCCATCCAATGGTAAATAAAAATATCTTCCACAAAGCATGTTAATTGTGACCATATCCTTTCAAGAGTCTTTTCATATTCTCTTACAAGTTTGATTACTCTTTTTTTCCTCTGTCACCTATAGTCATTTGAATCATTTATGTGTTTTGATGAAGGTATTTGGGTACCCAATTATTTCTAAAATAATCAGAAATAAGTACATACACATAGTTCTGGCCAATTGGTATTCATACATATCATCTGTGGGCTTCAAATCAACCTCCCCAAACATTTTCTAACCATTGTGTAATCCTATCAATTAACTAGCCATTTGTCACACTATATCACTTTGGAAGAAAGATTAAAGTAACATTTAACACACCAGGAAATTAGTTCTAATTATAGTGTCACTCTCCATTCCTTCCCAACAGAAATGACACATTCCTGTATATCACAATCCCCCAGTGACTGGGATGGTGACTTAGAAGGTATTGTTCAGGACACTCGAGATTCCTGTGCTTTTGACACAACCATATTCCAGATATCAGTGGACAGGTATTTACAGATGCAGGTTCCCATGTATCATGTGCTGCTACCACCCCTCTGGCTCCCACAGGTACATGGTATTATGATCTGTCTTCCCCAAACCAATTACACAGGGGAGACACGTTCATTTTGTACCCATGATACCTAAGTCATTAGAACACACTAATAAAAGTCTCACTTTCCAGTGAGAGCCTGACATAATGCAGGATGAGCATTTTGTTCCCATAAGTTTACCCTGTCAGCCTAGCCTTTCAACACTCCTGGCCACGGGCCTTTAAAAGCATTAAATTCAGAAGTTACTAGAACATCTAAGTCCTTCTTTAGTGAGGGTACAGGATTTCTCCTAGTGTGGTCAGTGATTATGGTGTTCCAGTAGAATAATTATTAATTGTTGAATAGGTCATTTACTTAGAGCTTGATTAGCCTCGCTTCAGTGATTTCTGAAAGAGAGTTCCCTCTAACGTCACTGGCTGGGTTAACGTCTTTCACATCATAATCACCATCATGCAGGAACATTATTTCAAAGCAGCTCAATACCCAAAATCATCTCCTACAGTCTCCACAGGTAATATGGAGTGGCAAGGCCATTGCTTATTAAGATACCACGTATGTTACTGCCATTTAACGTGTATGGGATTTGTGCAATTTGGAAATACAATCTACAGTGAAAAATACTTTGTTCCACCCTGACTGGTGTGGCTCAGTGGGTTGAGTGCTGTCCCACAAACTGAAAGATCACCGGTTTGATTCCCAGTCAGGGTACATGACTGGGTTGCAGGCCAGGTCCCCAATTGGGGGCATGGGAGAGGCAAGCCATTGATGTTTCTCTCCCTCTCTTTCTCCTTCCCTTTCCCACTTCCTAAAAATAAATAAATAAAATCTTTTAAAAAATTGATTTTCCTAAAAAAAATACTGTGCTCCACATGAATCTGTCAATCAGATCCATTTTACCCTCAAATACAGCTAGCTCTGAGTACACCATAATGCTTCTTATAAACATCCCTTGTGTACCTCCAGAAGAGACTTACTGCTAATTGTGGGTCACTGGGTTCCATTTCAACTTCCTTTAAATGCATTCCATGCACATTTACATTTGATACACTCAAAGGGACAAACCAAGCTCTGATATATTTGGCAGATAACAGCAATCTGCTCTCCATCATATCCAGGCAGCTGTTGCAGCAATGCATCACCATAACTTATGCCCACATGGAATGCTGAAGCTCTGCTGTTTGGCTTCTCTACCCAATAAGATTCATCGGTAGTGTTTCTCTCAAGTCAACTGAGAAATGATCAGAATGGTAAATACTACAGCTTATAAACAATGAAGTCAGTGAGAGCTGTAGTTAGGCACAGTAAGCTGTTTCATGAGAGTATGCTGCATTACTTCTTTTCTCAAATTGTCCAGATGGAGTCCAATTCCCCTTCTTTAGGAAAAAGAGTTCAAGGCAGGGGTTGCAGGGAAGAATATAGCAGCCAAGTAGGTGGAAGCTGAGTCCACTTGCTCTTGTCCCCAACTCAGATTTGCGGCTGATCTGATAATTAACCTCAACAGTTAATGGAATCTTAGCTGATATGAAGTTTATGAAGCCAAGGAGTACAGAAGTTGCTTTGCACCATCCAGTGAGATTTTACAAGTTAAAGGGGAAATACCCTTAGCGTGAGGCACCTACAGGAGCAGAGGGACCAGAGAGAAATCGCAGCTTTGGAGCTTCCTGCACTCTCAGATCAGGGGGCCCCAGTCCTGCATAGGGATCCCCAGCCCTAATCAGGACTGACTTGGGAGAATATACAGAGTCTAGGAGACCCAGGCTACACACATGTAGCAAGCCGCACATCCATAGCTGTAGTGCCAACCTGGAGAGTTCCAGATAGGGACTCAATTTCCTAAAACAAGCAGGTTGCCACACCTGGGTCTGTCAGAGGCCCCTGCAGGCTGCAGACAGCCATGACCTTGAGAGCATTTTGCTTTGGGGGGAGTTGGTATACACAAAACATCAGACAGTAATTCAGCGCTGTAGTACAGGTACCACATGGAGACTTTTTAAAGAAGAGCTGAAACATGGCTGGGCAAAGACCCCACACAAAGCTGCTCTACCAGCAGAGACCAGATTGAAAGTGCAGTTGTGGAGAGAAATCTAGCAAAGCAAGAGAAGTGCTTCTCTTGAACCCATTCTGAACCTCTCTCAGCTGTGCCAAGACACACTGGATCTACAGGTTCTTTCCCACTGAGACCAGCTGGGCAGAGAGATCAGGGACTGGTGCAACACACAGGGGAGGTCAGAAAAGAGATGTTGTTGAGTAGACTGGGGAAGAAAACACGTTTTCCCAGGCTCAAGGCTGTGAGAGGCGCCCCACCAGCCACCCCTCAGCATGAGCTAATCAGTTGCTGTTGATGTGGCTGTGGAGAGGAACCTTGCAGAAAGGGAAAATTGCCTTTTGACCTGTTCTGAAATTATCTCAGCTGCACCAACCCAACTAGACCTCTGAGGCCCTTCCCACTGAATCCAACTGTGCAGAAAGATCAGAAAACTGAGCAACAAGGGATTTGCTGGGCCCTGCCCAGTTTGGCTGGCAAGCAACCCTGGGTCTGTGCAGAACAGATCAGTCTGGATTATGTCTCATGCAAAGGCAGTGGGCTGCAAGTAGATGGGCAAGTGTTGAGTGCTTGAGATTTTTTGCAGCCAGGTAGACACTCATTGCCCTGCAGAGTACAAACCTCTGGGAAGGGAAAGGTATGCCCACCCTCCTCGTTCAGAATTGCAAATACCACATCCAATGGGGAAACTGCATAAAAGACCTGCCAGGCTCAAGATACACCTGCTAGATGCATTTCTGCAGGAGGAAGAAAGAGAAATTCCAAAAGGGGCCTTTCTGAACTTTTCTGAGCCCTACAAGCCATGCTGGTTCCCCTGAAACCAGCTGGGCAGAGAGAGCAAAAACTGGTGCAACAAGTAGTATTCAGAACCCCTCCCAGCCGTGGCTCTTATACAGAGCTGCCATCAGCACCAAGAAGAAAAGAACTGACCCTTTTACACAGATCGACCCCGTACATGAAAAGGACATCTAACTCATCAGAAACTATACATTACCAGAACTAATCTGAGACAGACCAAGATGTATGGCACAGGGGTAGTGGAAATCACCCAACATCTTCCCTCAAGTCTGAACAGCACCTCTCAGAGGAGATCCAGGGGCCCCATCCTCCCAATCACACCAAAAGATCTCTTGAAAACAGGTCAGCAGCAAGGCTAAGACTAACAGCAGGACTGCAGATAGAGGCAGGCGGAGGTGGTACTTTTGGTGCTTTCCAACATTTGATGACCCACCCCTAGGCCTTTTGCTGATAAAAAGCCTGTAGTGCAGAGCAGTGAGGTACATTTGGATGCAGCCAAGCCTGAAGGAGACAGCCACAGACTATGGAACATTTGTAGCCTCGAACAGGCTGCCTAGAGCTAGACAAGGACAGCATCTGACATTATCAGCGATGTATCCAGGAGAAGCTAGCAGGCAAGCACTAAGCTCTGCTGAGATAAATTCCACCTTGTTCTTTTTCATTATTTGCAGTATTTTTTCTTTTGCATAGCTTTTAACATGTTTTCTTCTTCTTCAGTTCCATTCCTATTTTCACTATTTTTTATCTCAAATCTCATATTTTACTCTTCCCTTTTCTTACTCAATTTTGCCTTCTTCCTTCCCCTTTTTATTTTCATTTTAAATTTTGTTTTTTTCCTTTTCTTCACCTTGTAGAAACAAAATTCCTTACTCTTATTACTTCTCCTCCCTCTCAATATCATTTTTCTTTCCTTTAGCCATTTCATATTCTTTTTCTCTTTCTCATAATATTGTTATTTCTTTCCACCTTTATTAATTTTTGCTCATTTGTTGATATTGCTATTGTTTTTCTTCAATTTTGTTTCCAATTTTTTACTATTTTTTTATTTCAAATCTCATAGTTTACTCTTCCCTTGTCTTACTCCATTTTACTTTCTTCCTTCCCTTTCCTATTCTTGTTTTAAAATACGTTTTGCCCTCTGTTTGCCTTGCTTCTATTCCTTACTCTTATTATCTCTACTCCTTCTATCCTTTCAAAATCATTTTCCCTTCCTTTAGACATCTCATATTCTTTTTTCTTTGTATAATATTCTCTTTTCACCTTTATTAATCTTTGCCCATTTGTCATTGATATTGTTTGTCTTCAATTTTGTTTCTATTTTTCACTATTTTTTAATTTCAAATCTCATACTTCACTCTCCCCTTTTCTTATTCCATCTCGCCTTCTTCCTTCCCTTTTTTATTTACACATGGACACATGTCCTCCCTTTCAAATCTGATTAATCCAGATATCCTTGTTCTAACTGCAAGTGGTTTACTGTGATTTATTTTTGGAAATTGCTAATGAAAAAGAAAATGTTAACTTTAAAATATCTGTGTCCTAGGAAAATGAAATATAACTTTTATGGAGGATGAAATATAACTTTTATTTGAGAATTCTATCCCAAGCTGGTGTATTTACAGCTTTCTACACTGCTGTGAAATTTTTCTGAATATCCACCTCTCATAGGAAAACTTTTAAAATAAGATCATCTAATTAACACCAAAACCTAAATATGTGTACTAGGGAAAAATAATTTTTCAACTTAACTTATAAACACCTGATATATAACAAATTGTTTATGTTTATAAATTTTCTATGTATGTATACATACATATTTATGTATATATTTACATGCATACAGAAAAATTATAAAACTTTTTAAAAACTTGATTAATGTACCATATTTCCACCAGATAAAACTAATAAATAAGCTGAAGCAAGAAAGAAAATACATTGTTTTTGATATTAAAAATATGATATAATGCATCTATTGGCATTGAGAAAAATAAGATTGGTAAGAAGAAATGGTAATTCTGATGTCATCCTCTTTGGAATTACTAAAGCATTTTGTAATTGATTCCCACATCATCCCTGTGAAATAGGTATTACATACATTATATTATAAGTAGTTATTGAAGCAGAAATACCAGAAAATTACTTACTTTGGCTTATTGAAAAAAATTCACCTTAACTACATGTAGAAAGATTATCTAAAAAATTAAACTAGGATTTAACAATATCCTTGTAAAATTTCATGAATACAGACAAAAAACAAAACAGACTGTGAAGAATCTATCTAGATCCTTCACTGTTCCTCGGTGACTTTACAGATAGTTCAAAGCAAGTCCAGTGGAGAAATAAGGCCTGTTTTTCTGTAAACATATCAGGAAAGGTATGAATATGAAATCTACTATGCATATTATAAAATAAAACCCATCCCAGCTCACAATCCATCCCTATGATTTTTCCTGTCTCTCCTGGGCCACATGGACTAGCTCAGTGCTGCCTCTGTATCCCTGAGGGATGCTGATGGAAAAGACTTCTTTCACACACCTCTGGCCAGTCACCTGTGCCTCTCACTTCTACCTGACAGCAAGGCCCAGCAACCTCAAACCCTTCGGGACTCAAGAACAGCTGGGTAAAAAGTAAATTTCCTGGCATTGTAAAAAAATTATTTTTTTCATAAGTCATAATTTTTCTACCTTCAGATATGACAAATTGAGTCAGGCAATTTCAGGATCTAGTGTCAAACCTGTCTTAACTCTGCTGATCATTTTATGTAGGTCAAAATATTAAGGAGGAGGACAGCAACTCTCTTTAATTTGTATGAAAACACCACTGGGGTTTGGGGGGTTTTGCACCTGTTGAGGAAACTTTCTATACTTGTCAGTAAAACCAGTTTATAGTGCACACATTTTGGTGTTTTTTCACTTAGCAGATTTTTTTAGTGTGGAAATATGGTGAGAAAGTATGATTTTGTTTCCAGTTTGGCTACCTTGAAATTTCTTTCCAATTAGAATGAAAAAATAAATGCTTTAAATTTAATTATCAATGTTTACATTAAGGAATTCGTATAATAGCCATCTCCCCTGACAAAAAATAAGGCTCTTGTTTTGTTTTTCTCTTTTATCATATAATTATGGAAGTACATCCATGTATTTCAATCAAGTTGAACATTTTTTCTGTCAAAGATGACATTGCCCCACCTTTGGCCAAGGAGCTCTTGGCCCCTGTACTGTTTCGACAAGACTTCGCCAGCCCTCGACAGCCGCTTTGCCTCCCGGCCCAGCGTCTCTCTGGCTCACCTTTCCCATTACCTGCTTCATACCAGGAAAACGCCACTGTTCTAATGAAGCTTGTTCTTTGCAGCGAATCATACTTAGAGCCCAAAATTAGAGTGCTGAAAAGGCTCGTTGCTAGGGGTAGCATTTTCTCGGTTTCACGAAAAAATCTAGGAAATATAGTTTGTAATTAGAAAAAAATATACAAGTTCATATGGTTATTTCCAACTCACATTGAACATTTCAAGGTTTTTCTTTAGAGTATTTGATTTTATATTGATTTCACTCGCCAACATAAAAAAAGTTAAACAATACTATTAAAATTAAAACAACTAAGTAGTATACTGTATGAAAAAATATTGTAGTTTTTTAATCTTTAGAATATATCACTCCAAGGTATAATAATTGAAACAAAATGGTGACAATTCAGAATTGTTAAATACAGATCAATGAAAGAAAATTAAGTTTTCTGAAAGAAATTTTCAAAGGCACTTCAGATCAGTAGTGTCTTTGCTTGCTTGTGATGCTATAACAGAATACTAGAAATAGGGTAGCTTATAAACCACAGCAATTTATTTCTCAGAGTTCTGGAGGTTAAAAGTCCAAGATTAAGACATTGGCAGATTTCAGTGTCTGGTGAAGCCCTGCTTCCTTGTTCACAGGTAGTCATCTTTTCACTATAACCTCACATGGAAGGGGGGCAAGAAAGTTCTCTGGGCTGTATCTTATAAAGGCACTGATCTAATTCACAAGGGCTATGACCTCATCACCTAATCACCTTCTGAAGGCCATTGAAATACATATGTATTACATGCAGCCCCTCTTGTCTATTCTGGCTGCCACCACCCTCACTCCAGAGGCCTCATCTCTTACCTGCATGCTGGCAGAGGGATGCCTACTCACTATTCTGGCTTCCTGTCTCTACCCATTCCACTCCATTCTATGTGAAGATTCTAGGTGAATGTTTCAGTCATGGTTCTAGATTGTAAACCACCAAAACCAATGTGGGCTAACTTATGCAAAAAGGAATTATACACAGAATATCAGGAAGTCCTCAAAATCAAATGAAAGGCTACACAACCAAGTTTAGGAAATTGGACAGAATCAAAGGCCAAAAAGTGGAAAACACAGTCAAGGTCAAGTTGCAAGAAGAGTCAGAGGAGGACACAGTCACTTCTGCCACTGTCACTGGACACACTCTACCATCCCAGCTACATTGTTAATGTGGTAGGTTGCTGTATATCACTACCTTATTGTATTGATCTCTCAAGTTAAAGAATTGCAAAGCAGTTTCTAATTGGCTGAGTGAAAGCCATGTATCCAGCTTCAAGTGAGGAGAAGTGTGTGCCTCTTCTTTGGTTTCCATAGTGTAAGACAGATCTCAATCTCCAACTAATACTTCATAATAGAGAATTCCCCCCAAATAGGAATGGTGATTAGATTCTGGGTAGCCAAACAAATAATCCTGTTAACTACAATCTTCTTTAAAGGAACCCCATATCTTTGAATTTGCACTACTAAACATAGAATCAGGACAATCATCTATACCCCAGACTCCCTTTCCAGCACTTTCTTCTCTTTTTTTCCTTTGAATTAATTATTCACTGACCATTCCCCAGTCCCACTATACCTCTCAGATAGTTCTTTCTGCTGGTAACTATCCTTTCTTACTTCTATCTGCACAAAAGTTACACCAACCCTGGCTGACGGGGCTCAGTGAATTGAGTGCTGACCTGTGAACCAAAGGGTCACCAGTTCGATTCCCAGTCAGGGCACGTGCCTGGGTTACAGACCAGGTCCCCAGTAAAGGGTGCGTGAGAGGCAACCACACATTGATGTTTCTCTCCCTCTCTTCCTCCCTTCCACTCTCTAAAAACAAATAAATAAAATCTTTTTTTTAAATTTTTTTAAAAGTTACACCATCTTCAAGACTTCTCCTCAAATCAGCCTCCTCATACAATCTTTCATATTCCCAATCTCCCCTTTTGGGAGGTCCCAATTTGTAATACTTAACTTCTTCCCCATTTATATTTTCATTATTTGCACGCTTTTTATCTCTTCCTCTAGATTATAATCTTATTAAGAATACAGTATGATTTTTTTTTATTTTTCACATTTTACAAATATCTTTAACATAGGTGACAAATAAATGCCAAACTGATCGTGCAAATGTAGTACTCAAAAGCCGATATAAAACACAGAAAGTCACGCATAGAAACTGATGACAGCGTTGCTGTGGAACAAAAAGTCAAGGGCGATATAGTAATAGAAATGCCCTCTACTTTAAGAAAGCTCTATGTAAACATAAAAAGCTGAATTTAAGAAATCATCTCTCCCCATACATTTACCTAACAAAAGTACACATTTTCAAAAAGTGTAATAACCTTAAAAATGTAAACTTGCTAGCAGTATTAAAATATGTGCTTTGCAAAATATGTTTTTTTAAAGATTTCTTGTATAAAGAAATTTACGTATATATACATAAATACAAAGGATGAAATCCTTTCATCAAACTACCCCTCCAAAAATATCCTCTCTGGCTCTATGATCTACAAGTAAGCAGAAAGAAAAGAAAGAGCTGGTTTAGTGGAAAGCTACAAATGGTGATTGAAGGGTATGGAAAAAGATCTGTTAAAGAAGGTTAAGAAAATGGATATTATTCAGCATGAAGTTTAAAGGCTGATTTCAGACAATTTGATAACAATCTACAAGTACATGAAGAGCTTTCACACAGGGAATAATCACCAGCTTCTCTCCGACTTCAATTTGGACTGGAACAAGAGAAGAATTATGTTAGATAAAAGGAAGAATTGTTGAGTAGGGATTACTTAATACTAAAATAGAGAGTAAGGAGAGCTGTGAATTCCTCTTCCCTGTGGAAGGGCTTTAAAATGTAGTTCAAAAAACACAACCTGCCTGGAGATACAGAAATGCACTAGATAACTTCTCAGTTTCTTTCAATGTCTAGAGTCAGAAGTTTTCTGGGGTTATTTTGCTGGTAAATTTTTGTTTTCAAAAAAAATTTTATTGTTGTTCAATTACAGTTGTTCCCATTTTTCTGTTTCTCTCCCCTGTCCAGCCCACCCTCCTCACCCACATCCAATCCTCCCACCACCCCTATTGTCCTTGTCTGTGGGTCTTTTATATACATGTTCCTTGACTTGACCCTTCCTCTTCTTTCCCCCGTTATTCCCCTCCCCACTCCCCTCTGGTTACTGTCAGTTTGTTCTTTATTTCCATGTCTCTGGTTCTATTTTGCCCACTTGTTCGTTTTGTTAAGTTCCACATATAGGTGAGATCATACGGTATTTGTCTTTCACCACCTGGCTTATTTCACTTTGCATAATGCTCTCCAGATCCATCCATGCTGTCCCAAAGGGTAGGAGCTCCTTCTTTCTTTCTGCTGCGTAGTATTCCATTGTGTAAATGTGCCAGTTTTTTGATCCACTCATTTACTGATGGGCACTTATGTCGCTTCCAGCACTTGGTTATTGTGCTGCTATGAACATTGGGGTGCATAGAGTCTTTTGAGTTGGTGTTTCAGGATTCTTAGGGTATAATCCCAGCAGTGAAATTGCTGGGTCAAAAGGCAGTTCCATTTTCAGCTTTTTGAGGAAATTCCACACTGTTTTCCACAGTGGCTGCACCAGTCTGCATTCCCACCAACAGTGTAACAGGATTCCCTTTTCTCCACAACCTCATCAGCACTTGTTTGTTGATTTATTTTTGATGGCCATCTGACCAGTGTTAAGTAGTATCTCATTGTGGTTTTAATTTGCATCTCTCTGATGGCTAGTGATGCTGAGCATCCTTTCATATGCCTATACGTCCTCTGTATGTCCTCCTTGGAGAAGTATCTGTTCAGGTCCTTTGCCCATTTTTTAATTGGATTGTTTGTCTTCCTGGTGTGGAATTGTGTGAGTTCTTTATATATTTTGGAGATCAAACCCTTGTCAGATGTATCATTGGCCAATATATTTTCCCATACAGTTGGTTCCCTCTTCATTTTGCTGATGTTTTCTATAGCCATACAGAAGCTTTTTAACTTGATGAAGTCCCATTTGTTCATTCTCTCCTTTATGGCCCTTGCTCTAGCGGACATATCAGTGAAAAATATTGCTGCATGGAATAGCTGAGATTTTCCTGCCTGTATTCTCCTCTAAGATGTTTAGGTGGACACATTTTTCTTAATAAATCAGATAGTAAATGTTTTGGTGTTGAAAGCTGTAATCTTTGTAACAACTACTCAAATTTGCCATTGAGTGGAATCTGCCAAGGACAACATGGAAATGAATGGGCGTGGCTGTGTTCTGATAACACTTTATTTACAAAAACTGGCAGTGCTCTGTAAGATCCAGTTTGTCAGCTCTTGCTTAGATCCTTCTAAATGTAAATTTGTGTGTGTGTACATGCATTTTCTTTTAGCAAAATTTAACTAACATTGAATTCAAAAAAATTAACTAAATTTGACTAAAAGAAAATATTGGTCTTTTGATCAGATAGGAGAGAAGATAAAAATTGGTTTGTATCAGTAGCCAAGCTTACCTCAAATTACTGTCAAATTCTGAGTCTACTACAAGAGTCACAAATTTTGTGATGGAGTTTAATGCACACAGTCACAACTAATTTTGTCTATTTACTTGGTTTGGGGATGATATGTTTTGAATTTTATCTCAATAAAACAAAAAAGTGAATAATAGTTATCCTGATTAATGTTTTCCATTAATAGTTTTTTCAAATATTAGTTATTCAACTAATTTGAAGATGAAATACCTGTAAAACATTTAATAATAATGAAGTTGTATTTTTCCATTACTGAATTTTAATATTCTTTCAGTCAGTAAAAAATTTTGTGGGAGGAAAATGTCAGGAGGAAGCTAATCATCAATTTGCTACAGCAAAAACCTGCACAGCTGGTGGATGAGTGTTTCAATGTACTTCCAGATTAAGCAAGGCAGTTTAAAGAAAACATCATGCAAAAATTCAATCTGCTATGGGTTTAAAATAAAGTCTTCATCTGCGTCGCTGCAGAAAGAATAGTCACTTTACATTTTGTCATATTGTAGTGGATTAGCTTTAATGAAGTATGTATCCCCCAAAGCATTATTGTGATATTTTGTGTTTGTCTTGGTCTATACCAAGGCAAGGGTTTAGGTTTAGTGAACAGAAGAATGGATTTTATACTCTTAGTAATTCCTCGGAAGGTTTTCTTTTCTAGAATTTAAAAGAAAGCAGTGCCCACACACTTAAAAGGAGACTTTTTTGCAGCTGATTTCTGTGGGCTCTCAAGGTGGTGATAATGCTGGCTTGGTCTCTGAAAAATGACAAGAGACCCTCACAAAAAAAATTCTTTAGAATGTATTTCTTTAAAACTTATTAATTAATGTCACCCCAATAAATTTACTAAAATAAAATGTTTAAAAATTTCAAAACAAACAAATAAACAAAAACTAGAGCGTAGTATGGTTTAGCTTGAAAGGGAGAAAGACTGTGTCTAGTCATTCATCCATCCATATATTCGTCTATCATCATCTCCCTTTATATACAGGGTCCGGCACAAAGAACGTCCCTTCATTCTTTATTACAAAATCTTAAGCATGTAATTCTTTAACATAACAACATCACACTCAAGCACACCATGTGACATTTTAGGTGAAATATTCAAATTGCTGTCCATCTCATGCAAGACATTCATGTACCCTACCAACCACACTCAAGCAAGCACTACTTCTGCTGGACCCTTCATATCTACCTATGCATCCATTATCTGTTACTGTCTGTCACTCATGCATCCATCCATCCATCCATTTAACTGCCTGCTTACTTACCTACCTAACACATCTACCTATTCAGCCCAGTCATCGACTTTCTGAACTGTGGGAGATTTCTTGCTTTATCTCAATGCATAGATGCCAGCTTTTTGGGTCATTGGGAATTCTCTTTTCTCTTAATTTCCACCCTCCACTTTCTGTACCTAAGGATTTCTCTACTCTTTGTTCCCTCTCTCACCCTCGTAGTGCTTAATTTACTCACATCCTTCTGCAGCCTGCTGCCTTGCCCTTGGAGTAGGCCCTGTGCATCTCTCTCCGCCCCCACCCCCGACTTTCCACAGTACTTGGCATTTGATCCTGTGCACTCAGCGAAGATCCGTGGGAGAGGAAGCTCATGGGGCAGACTCACTTTGTTTGGTTTTCCTAGTGATTCTAACTTATTATACCTGCCCATGCATAGCCGTTTGATAAAAGTTTGGCTGTTTTTTCCATATTCTATATGGAATGGATTTCTCTATCCCACAGCTCCCTCAGGAAGAAACAAAGCTGTGAATCTCTTCTCTCCTAGGAAGAGCTCATAACTTTCTAGAATTTATTGTTTTACATCGCTTTGCATCTTCAGCTCTCTGATAACATTTAAAAAATTATAGTTAATCTGCTGCATTATCATTGGGAGGGTCAGAGCAATGGTCTCTGTGTTAGTTTGCTATGTCTTCCACAACAAAAGGCACAGACTGAATGGCTTCAATACAGAAACTTATTTTCTTACTGTTCTGGAACATAGAAGTCCAATATGCTGATGGGATTGGTTTCTTCTGAGGCTGTTCTCCTTGGCTTTCAGAGGGTGTTTTCCCCATAACTTCACATGGTCTCGCTCTGGTGTGTGTCTGTGTCCTAATTCTTTCTTCTTATAATACACTTGTCATATCAGATTAGGGCCTACCCAAATGGCTCATAGCTACCTCTCGAAAGACTCTTCAAATACAATCACATTCTGGGGGTTTGGGGGTTAGGATTTCAACAAATGAATTTTAGGTGTAACATTGTTCAGCCCATAAGACTCTCTTTGCAAACTTCTACCCATATTTTAATGTTAACCTTTCCAAATCACTTTGTTTTAGGTGGTTCTCTTATGTACATCATAACACTGGATTTTACTTTGAGTGCTTATATGATAATATTTTTATTTTGTAGATGAGCTAACCATATTTACATTTGTTGATAAGACCGATAAATTTGATCCTTGGTTTATATCATACATATATCATACATATGTTATGCATATTAGTAAATACATAAATATATATGTATAAGAAGGAAGTACCTTTCACAATCACAATGTTATTTGTTGTCCTTTTTCTTCCATCTATCAAGTTTTTGGATATTTTAGAAGGTTTGTATTTTTGTTCTAGTACTTACTTTTATCTTAATACTTTTCTAAAAATCTTTTTAAGAGAGAGGGAATGGGAGGAAGAAAGAGAGGGAGGTAAACATGGGTTGCCTCTTGCATGACTCTGGCCCCGACCGGGGACCTGGCCTGCAACCCAGGCATGTGCCCTGACTAGGAATCGAACCCATGACCTTTTGTTTTGTGGGATGATACCCAACCCACTGAGCCACACTAGTCAGGGCTATATCAATACTTTCAAATAATATAAGTAGTGCCTTCTTATTTACTCTGTGTCTATGATAAACAGTAAATTTAGACTAGAAAGTTTTTCTTCCTTTTTTTCTCTCCTACAATCTAGTTTTAGTTGATGGTACTAACTTACTTAGTGTTGATATTTTGTACTTTCAAATATACTGAAGCTTTGTCAATTTAAATAAAATTTTATTCCAAACCATAACTTATGAGACAACCAAAGAACTTATTTTGTTTTCTTCCTCTATCTCCTTTCACTCAACAATTTATTTTGATATATTTTTAAAGATTTTTAAATTATTTAGTTTTTGGAATACAAAACCCTGTATATAATTAATGTGTACAACTTGATGAGTTTGGAGATAAGTACAAACCCATGAAATCATCATCACAATTTATGCTATAAAACTATCCATTATCTGTAAAATTTTCCTCCTGTTCTCTTATATGTTGTTTTTATTATTGTTGTTATTATTTTCAGAGAAGGATACTGTATGTAAGATCTAAACTTTCAGGAAATTTTTAAGTATACAATATAACATTGTTAACTATTAGGGGCCATAGATCTGTATCCTACAGATCTCTAGGACTTCCTGATTTTGTATAACAAAAACTTTGTAACCTTCCACTATGTCTCCCAGTTTTCCACTCCTCCCAGACGATGGCAACCACTATTCTATTCTCTGTTTCCATGGGTTTAACTATTTCAGAACCACTACGCAAGTGATATCACACAGTATTTGTCCTGTGTCTGGCTTATTTCACCTAGCATGATGTCACAAATGGCAGGGTTTTCTTAAGACTATATAGTATTTGATGGTATCTATATACCACATTTTTTATTCATTTATCTGTCAATGGATATTTAGGATGCTTTCATTACTTGACTATTGTTAATAATGCTGCAATGAATATAGGAGTGCAGATGCTTCTTTGAGATACCAATATCAATTCCTACGGCTATATACCCAAAGGTAAGATTACTGAATCATGACACAAGTCTATTTAAAAATTTTGACCTCCATACTCTTTTCCATAGTGACTGTACCAATTTATATTTCCATCAACAATATAAGGGTTCCTTTTTCCCACATCCTTGCCAAAATTTTCTCTTATCTTTTGATAATAGCTATCCTACTAGGTGTGAGTTGATATCTCATTATGGTTTTAATTTTCATTTCCCTGATTGTTATTGATCTTGAGCATCTTTTCATATACGAGATGTCTATTTTTATGTTCTTCAAAAAAATGTTATTTCAGGTCCTTTGCCCATTTTAAAAATCAAGTTATTATTTATTTTCCTGTTGAGTCATAGGAGTTCCTTATGTATTCGGTTATTAATTCTTTATGAGCATATAGTTTCCAAATATTTCCTCTCATTTCTTAGGTTATCTTTCTTATTTTGTTGATTTTCTTCTTTGCTGTGCAGAAGCTTTTTAGTTTGATATAATCCCACTGGTCTCATTTTGCTTTTGTTTCATATGTTTTTGGTGTTGTATCCAAGAAATAATTGCCAAAGTCAATGTCAAGAAATATTTGCCATATATTTTCTTTTAGGAGTCTTACAGCCTCAAGACTTACATTGAAGGATTCAATACATTTTGAGCTTATGGTCCAATGGATGCAGACATCCACTTAATAAAGAGATCCTCTTTCCATTGTGTGTTCTTGGTGCCCTTGTCAAAGATTAGTTGACTATCTCTGCATGGGTTTCTTTCACAGCTCTCTATTCTTTTCTACAAACCCATATATATTTTATGTCTGTATATATATTAATTTATTTTGATTACTATAGTTTTGTAATTTTAAAATCAGGAAGGAAGATGCCATCAAGATCTGTTCTTGCTAAAAATTGCTTTGGCTATTTTGGAGTCTCTTTTGATTCCATATGAATTATAGGAATTTTTAAATATCTATTAAAAATGCCATTAGATTTTGATAGGGATTCCATTGAATCTGCATTGAGCATGATGTTAGCTGTGGGCTTCTCTCATCTGGCCTCCATTGTGTTGAGGTAAGTTCTTTCTGTACTGAAGTTGTTGTGAGTTTTTATTGTGAAAGGATGCTGAATTTTGTCAAATGCGTTTGCTGCATCTATTGAGATGATCACATGGTTTTTATCTTTCATTCTTTAATGTTGTTTATTGCATTGATTAATTTGTGTATGTTGAGCCATCCCTGCATCCCAGGGGTAAATCCCACTTGGTTTTGATTCAGGCTTTGTGAATTGTAAGTTTCTAAGAACTCATTCATTTCTTCTAGATTGTCCAATTTGTTGGTGTATAATTGTTCACAACAGTCCCTCTGATCTTTTTTATTTGTGCCATCAGTTGTAATGTCTGGTTTCTCATTTTTCTTTTTTTTTTTTTTGAAGGAAAAATATAGTATTTATTCCAAGATTGATTTAGTAGGATTTTTAAAGTGCTCTGTCTTCTGTAGATCTCCAGAGTGGTGATAATGTGTGAGGGGCTACTGTGTTTCCCTGGCATGAGCTCTCATCCTCCAATAGTCACGAGAAGGATAGTGGATTGGACCAGGAGCCTCATGAAGGAAAGAAGTGGCCTCACAGGATTGTGGCAGTCCTATACCCCAACTCAGAAGCCACCACTGTCTCTGGATGCTCCCAGGATGGTGATTTTCCTGGGTCCCAGCATCTGCCACAGGCAGAGCTAGGAGAATGCAGAATTCTCCATTCTGTGCCAGACATGTTTTAAAGAAAACCCGTATATCTGAATGACCAAAGAAACAATGGGAAGGAATGCAAAATGTGTGCCAGGCAATTCAGTGTTTCACTGGTGCCTGGGACTTCAGCATGTGTTTTAAGAAGACTGAAGTGTGACACACCTGTAGTAAACTGCCAAATGTCTGTCAGACCTGCCTCTGGATCTAGATTATCTGAGCCTTCTCTCTTTTTCCTTAGTCTAGTTGGAGTTTATTGGTCTGTCAATTTTACTTATCTTTTTTTTAATTTTTTTTAAAGATATTTACTTTTAGATAGAGGGAAAGGAAAGGAGAAAGAGGGGAAGAGAAACATCAATGTGTGGTTGCTTCTCGCACACTCCCTACTGGGAACCTGGCCTGCAACCCAGGCATGTGTCTGGACTGGGAATCGAACCAGCGACTCTTTAGTTTGCAGGCCTGTGCTCATTCCACTGAGCTACACCAGCCAGGGCAATTTTGCTGACTTTTCTAAAGACACAACTCTTAGTTTTATCATCTTTTCTTTTGTTTTCTATTCTCTACTTCAGTTTATTTCTTCTCTACACTCTATTAATTCTTCCCCTTTGCTTACTGTGGGCTTAATTTGTTCTTTTTCTAATTCCTTGAAATCTAATTTAAGGTTGTTTATTTCACATCTTTTTTCTTTTCAATTGTAGGTATTTAATGCTATAAAATCCTTTCAATGCTGCTTTTTGCTCTATCTCATATGTGTTGGTCTTTTTTTGTCATTTTCTTTTGAGATAGAAAAAGACTAGCTTTTCTTTTTTCCTTTACCCAGTGATTGTTCAAGAGTGTTGTTTAATTTCTATATAGTTATGCTTTTATCTTTTTTGTTGATTTTTAGTTTCATTCCATTGTGTTTAGAAAGAATATTTGGAATGATTTTAATCTTCCTAAATTTGTTAAGACTTGTCTTGTGACTTTGACGTGATTTATACTGGAGTAAGTGACATGTGTGCTTGAGAAGAATGTGTGTCCTGCTGCCATTGGATGGAACATTTTGTGTATGTCTATCAGGCTGGTTTGGTCTGTAGTGTTGGTCAGGTCTCCTGTTTGCTTTCTGATCTATGTCTTGATGATCTGTCTGTTAGTGAGTGAGGTACTGAAGTCTCCTACTGTTATTATATTGCTATTTCTCCTTTCACAACCATCAATATTTGCTTTATACACTTAGGTGCTCTTATGTTGGAAAGATATACACATATAAACTATTATGCCTTCCTGGTGGACTGACACTTTTATTATTATAAAGTCTTTATTAGACTTTATTATAAAGTCTATTTTGTCTGATATATGTATAGTCATCCCTACTTTTTGGGGGGGAGGGTCACTGTATGTATGGAATATCTTTTTAAATTTCTTTACTTTTAGCTTTTCTGTGCTCTTTAATTTAAAGTGGGTCTCTTGTAGGTAGCATTTATTTGGATTTGGGGGAATTTTTGCTTTTTTGGAAAAGTCCATTCAGCCACTCAATGTCTTTGACTGATTAGTTTAATCCATTTATATTTAAAGTAATTATTGATATGTAAGGAGTTATTTTTGTCCTTTTGTTAATTATTTTTGTCTGTTTTACAGTTCTTCCTTTCTGATATCATTTGTGATTTAATGATTTGATTTTTTTCTCTTTACCATTTTGGTGTCTACTATAGGTTTTTTCTTTGTGCTTATCATGAGTCTTGCATAAAACTTCTTATTCTTATAGTGTCTAATTTAAGCTGATAACAACTTAACTTCAATCGTATACAAAAACTCTACATACTCTCTCAAACAGAAAATCCATTTATCCAATGTGTGGCCTCTTTGTTCAGCTGACAACTTACATACCTACACCTTAGTCCTGTGAGTAAAACAGGATTGAAGGTTAAAAACCGTAAAGTGGAGTGAGTGAAAGGAGAACGCATGTATTGGTGTCATCTGATACATAAAATGTAGATGAGCTTTCTGTTTATTTGTCTTTAAAAAATACCTACACATTTACTCCTCCCCACATTTTATGTTTTTGATGTCAGAATTTACTTCTTTCTAATTGTGTATCCCTTAGCCAATTGTTGTGGTCATAGGTATTTGTAATAATTTTGTCTTTTAACTTTTATACTAAGGTTACAAGTACTTTGTTTACAACTCTTACAGTATTAAATTATTCTGTATTTGTCTACATATTCACCTCTACCAGTGAGATTTATACTTGTACTGTAATGTTTCTGTTTACAGTACTTTTGTTTCGACTAGAAGAACTCACTCTAACCTTTCTTATAAGGCAACTCTAATGGTGATGAACTCCTTCAGTTTTTGCTTTTCTGGGAAAGCCTTTATCCCTCCCTTATTTTTTAAAGGGTACTTTCTTTTCTGGGTATAGTATTCTTGGTTGGAAGTTTTCTCCTTTCCATACTTTGATATTATTTCACCCTTTTCATGTTCTGTAAGGTTTCTGCTGAGAAAACCACTGATACTGTTATGGGAGTTTCCTTGTACGTGATGAGTCACTTTTTCTAATTTCAAAACTCTCAGCCTTTGACTTTTGATAATTTAATTTGAATGTGTGACGTTGTAGATTTCTTTAGAAGCCAGTTTCTGACAAATGGAGTATTTTAAATGACTTGTTCTGTTTGTGATCCTACGCCTGCCCTCAAGGTACTGAACGGAAAAAGGAGTTTTGGGGACTGTTTCTATTTCAATCTCATAAGAGAATTTCTGATAGGAAAGCAGGGATATTTTTGGTGGTAACTTGAGATAGATTGTCAAGCTATTATAGTTTAGTTTAAGGATTAAACTATGTATATCAAAGTTAGGCAGTGTGTGTTGATAGTATAAATTATTTATATTAAAGGGGAAACTCTTCGTGTTAATTCTCTTGCAGTTGCCACTGGAGCTCTAGTTATACCTTTGTTCTAAAATATCAATGCAACTTTTTAAATGTAAGATTGAAGAAGGTAGTCACACTGACATTAATTTTATAGAGGAAGAAAGATCACGAAGGATGAATGACTTTCTTGGACCACTTCATGTATGTAATTGCTCCTTATTGGGACCATTGTTTTCATAAATTGACATGGTTTTTTAAAAAATTGGTTGAATGTGCCTTTTATTGTGGCTTATTGAAAGATATTTGAACCATGATCCATGTGGTCTTGTCCTGGTGGAATGAGTAAAATTGTATGACTTAAAGTAAGTCAGCTTCTTTGGGTCTTTGTTTTATCATCTGCAAAATGGAAAGATTGTATCAGATGATTCATTAATTCATTTAGCACATGTCTTGGTTATCGATTATCTGCCCAGACCTGTATGTGTTGGATATAAGTAATGCAAAGCAAAATGTCCTCAGTTACTTAAAATGAAGCTATTGTTGGGATTAAACTAATAAACGAGCTAGCAGATATAAAATATTGAGTGGTAATAAACACTCTAAATGAGATGAATGTAAAGTCTGGGATGGCAAGGACTTTGTGTACCTTTGCCATTTCTGTATCCCTAGTGCCTAGAACAGTGCCAGGTTATAGAACTGCTCAATAAATATTTGTTGACTAAATCAATAAATACACAAATCAAATTATTTTCAAATCATCTATACCTATGATCAAGGGTGATTGAAGACATTCAGGAATTCAGAACAAATAAATCAATTTAGAAAAACCCACTTCCTAAGTCTAAGAACAAGGAACCCAATTGTAATAGTTAAACTTTATGAATCAACTTAGCTAGGCTACGTGCCCAACTGTTTGGTCAAACATTAGTCCAGAAGTTGCTGTAAAGGTATTTTGTAGATGTAACCAGTGCCTACAATCAGGTGACTTTCCTTAAGAATATACAGTGACATTTTCTGAAAAATAAGGAATTGTGCCCCAAAATTACAATACATTAATACTGCCTGAATTTCCAGCCAGCTAGCCTGCCTACAAATTTGGGACTATATGATCTCACCTTTAACAGGAACCTAATCAATAAAACAAACAAACAAGCATAATATAAACAAAGACAGTGAATTTGAGAACAGTCTGACAGTGACCAGAGGGGGAGGGGAGGGAATTTCAGGGGAAAAGGGGAACAGTTTAGAGCAACAAGTATAAAGGACTCATGGACAAAAACTATGGGGGGTGGAAATGGGAAGAAGGTGGGGAGGGCTGGGGTGGTGGGCTGGGGGCGGGGTAAAAGACAGAAAACTGTACAATATCAACAATTAAAAAATACTGATAAAAAAATAAATTAATATACAGATAAAAAAAGATTGCAATATCAGCTCTTACATGAGGTGCAAGCCAGCTGATTAGCTATACAGATTTGCCAACCCACATAATCTTGTGAGCCAATTCCTTAAAATCTTGGTGTCTCTCTCTCTCTCTGCATATACCTTATTGGTTCTGCTTTTTCTTAAGAACTCTGTCTGACTCATCAGTAAAAATTTTTTTAACAACTCTTTAACTTTCTGTAATTGAATGTATTGCTAGTGTACAAAGGTTTTTTAGAAAAAATCCATTTTTTAGAAAAAAATCAAAAAATCAAATCCTGAGACTTTCAGTACACTTGGTTAGTTTCCTCTGCTAATTTGGAGATGGTGGGAAATAAATACAAATTTTAATGTAAGATGAAACATGGTTAATCTTGAAGCTAATTGTGTCATGGCTATCTTCACGCTGATTTTATCTCTCCTTTTATTAATTTTCTTTACCTATATTAGTATTACAGACAAGTTTGTGGGAAGTAACAACAGAGGCAGAAGGAATAATTTGACCCAACTATAAACCAGCTTTGGGGCATGGGAGACGACAGAGCTTTGGAAGTGGAGTCATGCTTTCCTAGAAACCTCTTGGCTATAAAGAAGGTGAGCAAGAATATATGCAATGTAAACTTTGAAATATATTATAGCTAGCTTATTTTAGCAAGAAACTATATGTAAAAGAAGTTAACTAAATTTCAAAAATTATATTGCATATGCTTTCCTTTTCCTTATGCTTACACTCTAATAGATGCCACAAAGTACTCATCAAAATGGCAGAACTTTAAGATGGATGTGGGAGGCAACTGAAATATAACCAGATCAAAAATTATTGATTCAACAGTTTTTCATAGGCAAAACAGGGAATCCAAAAAATAGTAAAATTTTCTAAAAGACAAATGCACTGAAAACTTCTGACTGTAATTTCTCATGCAGTAATATTTTCACCAATACATCCCCCAGAACAAGGGACATAAAGGAGAGAATAAACAAATGGGAATACATCCAATTAAAAAGCTTCTGCATGGCTAAAGAAAACATCACCAAAATGAAGAGGGAACCAACTGTATGGGAAAATATACTTGCCAATGATACCTCCAACAAGGGTTTGATCTCCAAAATATATAAAGAACTCACACAATTCCACACCGGGAAGACAAACAATCCAATTAAAGAATGGGCAAAGGACCTGAACAGATACTTCTCCAAGGAGGATATACAGAGGGCCCATAGATATATGAAAGGATGCTCAGTATCACTAGCCATTAGAGAGATGCAAATTAAAACCACAATGAAATACCACTTCACACTGGTCAGAATGGCCACCAAAAACAATCAACAAACAACTGCTGGTGAAGTTGTGGAGAAAAAGGAACCCTAGTACACTGTTGGTTGGAATGCAGACTGGTGCATCGTCAGTGGAAAATAGTATGGAATTTCCTCAAAAAGCTAAAAATGCAACTGCCTTTTGACCCAGCAATTCCACTGCTAGGATTATACCCTACAAATCCTGAAACACCAACTCAAAAGAACCTATGCACCCCAATGTTCATAGCAGCACAATTTATAATAGCCAAGTTCTGGAAACAGTCTAAGTGCCCATCAGTAAATGAGTGGATCAAAAAACTGGTACATTTACACAATGGAATTCTATGCAGCAGAAAGAAAGAGGAGCTCCTACCCTTTGCAATAGCATGGATGGAACTGGAGAGCATTATGCTAAGTGAAGTAAGCTAGGCCATGAAAGACAAATACCATATGATTTCACCTATAAGTGGAACCTAATTGACAAAAACAGGTGAGCAAAATATAACCAAAGACATGGCAATGAAGAACAAATTGAGAGTAATCATAGGGAAGCGGGGATCCGGATAAGGGTGAAAAGAAGGGAAACAGTCAAATCAAGGAACATGTATAAAGGACCTATGGGCATGGACAATGGGGAGGAGGGTTGAATGTGGGGGTGTGGGCAGGGCAGGGGAGAGTAGTGGGGGGTGGGAAATGGGGACAACTATAATTGAACAACAATAAAAAATTACAAAAAAAATACTTAACGACCAAGGTTTAAGGTTACAGGCAACTGGGCCTGCCATGCACAGCTGGTGAGAACATAGCTGGGACAATCAGTCAGATCTGAAGGTCCCTTTGGAATTAAATATCACAATCTTTATAGGTTTTCATATCAAATCTATTGTGTATGGGTACACAAGACGATTGGCTTGGACTGAAAAAATTGTATTACTTTTTCTGTTTACATAATTTATATATATTTATTATAAATAATATATATAATATAGACTAACAAAAAGGAAAAGAAATAAGTGTCCAATTCCTGATCTAAATAAAAAGTTTCAAAATGTCTCTCACCTCCATCCCATCAACATATTTTGTATATCCTTGAGGAAAAGAAAAAAATTATAAAAATAACTAAAAAACGACATGGTCTCTAAATTGAACCAATTACATTAAAATCAGGAAAACTTTTAAAAACACTGACCTCATCAGTCATTGTTTCACTTGCCCCTGTGCCTGACCCACGCATGGCGGGAGTTCTCTTCTTAGCCCAAAGTGTCACAATATGCACCCTTTTCACTTAGGGTATCTCACACCTAAACGTGTTTTCATTCATGTTATTTTGTATTTCCTAAACTTTGTAATAATCTGTACCAGATAAAAAGAAAGTTAATGAATTCCGACGCCTTCAAAGTCTGGGAGGTTAAAGGTTCTGAGCGCAATTCCAATATATGGAAGCGTTCCACCCCCGTCACTGGGTCTCCTGCAAATCAAATCAACTCTGACACTGCCCAGAGACAGAGGCATATCCCACACACTGAGAGCTCAGTCCCCTACGACTGCCCCCTCCAACACACACTTCACACGCACATACACACAGGGTGTAGCTTGTGCTTCTTCTGACTGACCAGCTACAGATGGAAGGTTCCCACGACCCCCTCCTTGAATTTCAAACATGAGTCACAAGTTTGGGTTTCCATAACCCCCTCCCTGGTGGAAGAAATGCGGAGGGCAAAGTATGAGGAAAAAGTATGGAGCTTCCATGTGGAGCTTCCATGCCCTCACCAGGTGTGCTACTGTCCCTGAATTTCCATGTGCTCACCAACTTGAAACCTCTCCAAACAGTTCCTTTGGGGTTTTATGGAGGCTTCATTACACAGGCCTAACGGACTAAATCACTAGCCACTGGCAACTTGTTCAACCTCCAGCCCCCTCCCCTCTCTGTTTCTATGGTAACCAATCCCCATGCTTAGACACAGTCCAAAAGTCACCTCGCTAATATAACAAAAGACACTTTTTTATCACTCTTATCACTTATGAAATTCCAAGGCTTTGAGGAGCTCTGTGCCAGAAACAGGGGTGAAGGGACATCATATATATTTCTTATTATAAATCACAAACAGGGACAAAATATATATTTCTTATTATAAATCACAATATCACAAACACCAAATTACCTAACATCTAACACATTTAGATTAAAATTTTTCTTAGATCATTTATGGTCAAAAGATATTACCTTATAGAATTTTACAAGCCTGTATGAGCAGGGAGTCACAAGTGGTCTCATAAACTGAATATGTCCTAATTGGTAGAACCTATTTGTTTATGAAATCCTGTATGTGCTGAGCACCAACTTCATGAAGAAGACCGAAAATCTTTGGGTTATCTTCTAAACTTCAATTGAAAGAATATTATAACTAAGTACCCATAACTATCATGAGATAGCAGATAAGCTAATGCCACACATTAGAAACATTTTCTACTTTCCATTTGACAATAAAATTAAAGAACAAAAGCCCAGAGAAGTAAATCCAAATTCACAAAATCCCTAAGAGTAATTTTTTAGGGAAGTCTAGTTCTGTGGGTTTTAAATTGTTCCTGCACATGAGCACCTAGGAAGCATATTGCAAAATAAAAGGTAATATTGTGGGTGCTCGAGATTATGACTCAGTAGGTCTGTTGGGGTATCCAAGATTACATAGATTGAATAAACACCACATGCCTTTTTGATGCAGTGGAGGCATGGACAGATGTTTGGGAAGTGACATAGTTGGTATTAGTACAAGGTATCAGAAGAATGACAATCTGGATCAGCGATTTTCAACAGGTGTGCTGCAAGAAATTTTAAAACATGCAATACCTGACTATTTAGTCAGGGGTACTGGACTCTTTTCCCTTAGATTGTCAAATTAAAAAAATGACAACAGCCAACACAACAATAGCCCTCCAGTATGAAAGATTATACCTATTTTTTTGGTCAGGTGGGCAAAAATATATATGTTGGTGTGCCACAGAACTCTAGCAATTACTTTATGTGTGCCACGAGATTAAAAGGTCAAAAACTGCTGATCTAGATCCATTTTTCATTACTGTGTTTCTTCAGTAACTATCTTTTTTTGCAATCAGTGTGGAAAAGAGGTAAATCATTCTCAAAAGTCCATAATTCCTTATTCATATCCAGTTTTTTCACTGTCAAACCCTGTGATAGTAGACAATTCTGTCAGAGCGTGTACGCTTCATGTTAGCCTTCTGATAAAAAGCCAAAGTGAGAGGCTACAAGCATTTATTTGAGATTTTTTAAAAAAGAATTGAAATCAGGGGCATGGATTCAGGCAAAAGCTCAAATTATGTACATATTTATAGGGTGAAGGCAAGGAATTTTTAAGAGGAAAGAAAGGGAAAAAATTACATGAATACAAGAAAGGAATTTCTATTGGTAAGAATAAGCTAGGTTACTTTTTAGCTATAAATGGCTGGCTACTGATTCTAAAGAATGTCCATAATCATCCATCCCCGTGGTCTGATGGCTGCTTTTCCAGTATCTTTTCACCCAGTTGTTTGTAAGACAATGTTGGCTTGGCCCAGTTCCAACATTCTAAAGGTTCAAGGAGTAAGACATTCTAAGCAGTTCCTCTGGAGTGGCTGTTGCAGCACTGTTTTAAAATGGCTCCACTTACGTCAACTTTTCACATTCTGTTTTCCTACCTATTAAGTGATAAGGACACCTGTCTGTCTACCTCACAGAAATATGGGAGTATATGCCAGCATACTTTGAAGAAAGTATACATATAACACCAGGGACACCAGCGTACATATGGTAAATAGGACCCACTAACAACTCCACTCTCCTAAGTGACAATCATGAAGTTAAAAGTGCATTTAAAGGAATTATACCATGAAAGCAAAGGGAATGGGAAAGGTAAGTATACCAACAATTTTTCTTATTTATTGAATTTATTGGGGTGACATTCCTAATTAAATTACATAGTTTTCAGGTGTACAGTTCTGTAACACATCATCTGTATGTTGTATTTTGTTCACCACCCCAAGTCAAGTCTCCTTACATCCCCATTTCTCCCCCTTTACTTTCCTCCACCTCCCCCACCCCCTTCCCCTTCTAGTGATCACCATGCTATTGTCTGTGTCTATGAGCTACGCCAACAAAATTTAAACAGAGGTGAGTGGTAAGTGACTTAGCATGCCCGAGGCAAGCCAAATCCTGAATGAGCATTATGGAAAATTGACATGCATCCTAATTTGTACAACAGAACCCTCAATTTATACTCCACTTGTTCAACACAAAGTGGAGGTAGAGGAAAAATTGGGGCTGTAAACAAACAAACAAACAAATAAAAACAATGGAATAGTTGAAAGTTTAAGATGTAATTAGGCCTGTTCTCTATCTCAGTGTCTTTGGTTATATTTTACTTGTTTGTTTCTTTTGTTGATTAGGTTCCTGTTAAAGGTGAGATCATATGGTATTTGTCTTCTACCGCCTGGCTTACTTCCCTTAGCATAATGCTTTCCAGTTCCATCCATGCTGTCTGTCGCAAAGGGTAGGAGCTCCTTCTTTCTTTCTGCTGCATAGAATTCCATTGTGTAAATGTACCACAGTTTTTTGATCCATTCATATACTGATGGGCACCTAGGTTGCTTCCAACACTTGGCTATTGTAAATTGTGCTGCTATAAACATTGGGGTGCATAGGTTCTTTGGATTGGTGTTTCAGTGTTCTTAGGATATAATCCTAGCAGTGGAATTGCTGGGTCAAAAGGCAGTTCCCTTTTTAGTTTTTTGAGGAAATTCCATACTGTTTTCCACAGTGCATTCCCACCAGTCTACATTCCCACCAACAGTGCACTAGGGTTCCCTTTTCTCCACAACCTCTCCAACACTTGTTGTTTGTTGCTTTGTTTATGATGGCTATTCTGACTGGTGTGAAGCAGTGTCTCATACAGGCTGACAGTGACCAGAGGGGAGAGGGGAGGGAATTTCAGGGTAAAAGGGGAAGGGTTTACAGGACGCATGGACAAAAACTGGGAAGAGGGGGGTGAAACTGGGAGGGAAGTGAGGAGGGCTGGGGGGTGGGCTGGGATGGGAGTAAAAGACAGAAAACTGTATATGAACAACAATTAAAATAAAATTTAAAAAATATAAATAACATCAGAAAAATGAGTAAAGAATATCAACAGACAATTCATATAAAAATACAAGTAAAGCCCTGGTGTGATTCAGTGGATCGAGAGCCAATCTGCAAACCGAAAGGTCACCCATTTGATTACAGGTCAGGGTACATGTCAAAAAAAAAAAAGATGTAATTAGGTCCCAGAATGCACCTAACTGGATAACCACCACTCCCCTCGTCCAGCAGAAAAATGAAGTTCTATTTTCTGGAGAGAGCCAAAAAGAGGATCAAGGATTTGGGAGGCGCTAGGTGTGAGTGATGGTGAGGTTACCACATAAAATCAGGGAGATTCAGGGAACATTCCACATCAGATATTGGAAGTCCCTGCTCTATTCTTTAAATCGGCTCCCTAAACACTGCCAGGCAGGCTTATACATTTCAGGCAGGCTAATGGTTCTTCTTACTAAATCTGATCAGATCAAGAGAAAAGACCACAAGTGGTTCCCGAATCAAAGAGCCAACCAAGTATCCTATGGTTCACACACACTCTCCCAACCTCTCAAGTGTACAGAGCTTACGGTCAGCACAGACACCTGTGGACAGCCTCCAAAACAAAAGCCAAAGTGCCAAAGAGTAAACGACTCTAGGAAGAACCAGTATTTATGCAGAAAAATGGAGAGTTTTCAAAATTGTAATTAGGTCCATAATGTATGTGTACATGGAATTTGTTTATCTAATTACATTTCTGACTAACTTGCATCATAATTTCAGAAAACAAAATTTTAATTTCTGAGCCACAAAAACATTCTTCTCAAAACATAATAAAGTAACATAATACCATTTACTGTAATTTATCCCTTGGTAAACCCAGCAGTATCTATGTACTTAATTATACTAAACGAACCCAAGACTGTGCTGATTGGTTAATTTAAAAAATCATAAAAAGTTGTAAACACAGTGTTTTCTGTCATAATCAAGGCTAATTTCAATTGGGCATACATTTATTTCATGTCTATGTACATAGATATAGTATATGAAGTATCCTCAAAGAGCTCTGTGTGCTTCTATGCTTGTCCACCCCCACAGTCTTTTTTCAACTCAGCAACCAGAATAATCCTGCTGCAACAAAATCCTGAATCATGTCACCGCTCTGCTTAAAACTTTCCTATCTCATTCAGAATAAAAGCCATAAACTTCACAACAGCCTACAAAGCCATACCTTCCCCCGGCCCACTCCCTTCTCTGAGCACCCTGCTCCCCCTGCACTGCTCAGCAGCCTCCAGCCTCCTTGCTGTTTCCTTAAGAGCACATGGCCACATGGAGCCTTTGCACTGGCTGTCAGTCAGCTTGGAACCCTGTTCCCACAGACATCCATGTAACTCGTTTCTTCAACTCTATTTTTATTGAAAATGTCACCTTTTCAATAAAGCCTCCCTGGATCATGCTATTTCAAGCTGTAACTCACTACTCTTCAAATAATGTCAATCGATTCTACTCTCCTTTATATTTTACACGGAACTTACTGCCATCTATCATGCTATATACTTAGTCATTAATTATCCTAATTGTTTATTGTCTTTCTCTCCTTGCTAGACCATAAGCCCCATTATAAAAAGTCCGTAGAACCTTGGCCAGGTGGCTCAGTTGGTTGAGCAACATCCAGTACACTTAAAAAAAAAAAAAAAAAAAAAAAAAAAAAAAAAAAGCTGCAGGTTCAGTCCCAGTCAGGGCATATATTTAGGTTGTGAGTTCAGTTCCCAGTTGGGGCACATACAAGAGGCAATCAATCAATATATTTATTTCATATCAATGTGTCTCTCTCTTTCTCTCCCTGAACGAATCCTCAGGGAAGCTGGGTGGAAAAGGTGAAGAGATTAAGAAATATAAATTAGTTGTTATAGAATAGTCATGAGGATATAAAGTACAGCATAAGGAATATAGTCAATGTTATTCTAATAATTACCTATTGCATCATGGGTGCAAAATTCATTGAGATGATCACTTAATAAGTTACATAATGTCTAATCACTGGGGTGTACAGATGAAACTGATATAATAACATGTGTTAACTGTAATTGAAAATTTTTAAATGATTTAAAAAATAAACCAAGAAGTTGATCAAGAAAAAAACTGCAAAACTTATTCTCTAAGGCATTTGAGATCTTGTTTCCCAGCATATGCCCTCAGTTTGGCTCAAATAAACTCTTACAAATTTTACTTTTAAAAAGAAAGAAAGAAAGAAAATTAAGCTCCAAATAGATACTCAAAAAAATTTAAAACAAAATAAATTCCAAATGGATAACTATATCAATGCAATTTTTAAAAACTTAGCATGCTTTGAAAAAATTATGATATACAGTAATAGGAAAAGATTTCCATTTGAAATGGGAATAATAAAATTTTTCCTAAACAAGCCACCCCAAAAATAAAGGAGATAAAATTTGGCTATATCAAAGTTACATATATTTTTCAGGCAAAATATATGATAAATAAAGTTCAATAACAAGCTATAGACCAAGAGAAAATATATACAATACATAAAAGTTTAGTATCCATGATATAAAATGAATACCTGTAAAGCATTTTTAAAAAAAATAGAATAAAGGCAAAGGCTATACAGAGGCAATTTACAGAAAGAGAATCCACAATGGCAAAAAGCATATAAAAAGATACTCAACAGCACTACTCATCAGTGAGATTATATCCACATAGCATTCCATATTCATGAGACTGGCAAAAACAAGACTTTGATCACATATGTCTTGGCAGGGATATGACAAAAGAAGTTCTACAGGGAAAGTAAATTAGAACCATTTTATAGAATAACTGGACAACTATCCCAGCAATATCTAGCAAAAGTTGAAAAATATTCATGCACCATTATTTAGCTATTTCCCTTCAAAGTATTTCCTCTAGAGAAATTGACACGTGGAGAGAATTAAAAATCATTCACCACATATTTTTATGAGTAAAATACTAAAAGCCTATGAATAGAGACTGAATTGATAAACTAATTGTGCCTTATTCATACAATAGGTTATGCATCAGAAAAGTGAAGAACTAGATTTGCATGTAATATCTTGATAATCTTAAATATGTAATAATGACTGCCAAAGGAAAGCTACAAACTCTTACACACAATGCCACAGCACTTATGCATATTTTAAGACACACAAAACAATAAGAACACAAAAGGGCAAATATACATAAATATGGTAGGAAATGGACCATGGAATTGGGGAGTATTACAAAAGGAACTTCACCAATATCTATACTTGCCAGGAGAAACAAATGCTCTGAAGCAAGTGTTATACAATCATAAAATAAATTATGTTGGTGTACTATGTTAATTTCCTGGTTTCTTAAATACTTTATTCTACTTAATTAAAATAGAAACATATTTGCTCTAATACATGAAACAAAATTGATAGAAGAGAAAACAAGACATCAGCACTACTATCTCAGCAATTTGTAGAAATACTAGACAAAAATTTAGCAAAAAACAGAATATTTAAATAATCCTATTGAGTACTTTGACCTAATTGATATTTAGAGAGCAGTGTACATAGCAACTGCAAAATACACACACACTCTCTTCAAATATACATGGTATGTTAACCACCACATTTAAAAATTTCAATAAAGGTTTGAACTCATAGTGATTATGTTCTCTGACCACAATAAAATTAAATTAAAAATCAGTAAAATAAAATGTTAACTATGTTCAAAGATGTGTAGGAGAAACTGCAGCACTTTGGCAGAAAACTGGAAACTGCTTGTTTTTTTAAAAAGAACCAAGTAAACTTTTAGATCTAAAAAATTAAATAATGGTGCTAAGAATACAGTGAATGAAAAGAGCTGAAAAGAATGTGTGAAATTAAGTAGAGGCCAGAAGTAAATGTCAGCGTGAATTACAAAGAGACAAAAGACACAGACAATGGCGCTAAATGACAAAGAGCAAACAGTGAAGAGAGAGATCATAGATGCCTGAGAAGTTCCGGGAAAGGACAAAAGAAAGAATGGGGTAGAAACAATAACTAAAGAGACAATAGCTGAGGATTTTCCAAAACTGCTATTTAAAAAATCAAGCTGCAGAGTCAAAAACATTATAAAACACAACAAGATAAAGTAAATAAAACTGATGAAATCAAAAACTAAAAATGGATATACCTTTTGACCCAGCAATTCCACTGCTAGGACTATATCCTAAGAACCCTGAAACACCAATCCAAAAGAACCTATGCACCCCTATGTTTGTAGCAGCACAATTTACAATAGCCAAGTGTTGGAAGCAACCTAGATGCCCATCAGTAAATGAATGGATCAAAAAACTGTGGTACATTTACACAATGGAATTCTATGCAGCAGAAAGAAAGAAGGAGCTCCGACCCTTTGCGACAGACAGCATGGATGGAACTGGAAAGCATTATGCTAAGGGAAGTAAGCCAGGCGGTAGAAGACAAATACCGTATGATCTCACCTTTAACAGGAACCTAATCAACAAAACAAACAAACAAGCAAAATATAACCAAAGACATGGAAACTGAGAACAGGCTAAAAGTCACCAGAGGGGAGAGGGGAGGGAATTTCAGGGGAAAAGGGGAAGGATTTACAGGAACAAGTATAAAGGACACATGGACAAAAACTATGGGGGGGGGTGGAATTGGGAGGGAGGTGGGGAGGGCTGGGGTGGTGGGTTGGGGTGAGAATAAAAGACAGAAAACTGTACAAGATCAACAATTAAAATAAAAATTTAAAAAAATAAAAATAAAACTGATTTGGGGATTCTGAGCTTAAAAAAAAACAAAAAGAGAAGTCTTAAAAACAATCAGAGAACAAATGCATTGCATTCAAAGAAGCAAATATTAATAACAGCAGACTTTTCAATAGAAATAACTGAAGAATAGAAATGGTGGAATCCTATTTAATATTACATATTTAATACTTTAAATATATTTTAAAGTGTTAATATTCATAAAGTTATCTTAGAATTTTATACCCACAGAAGATATTATTCAACCATAAGATAAAATACATTTTTAAGAAAAACAAAAACTGAGAGACCATGTTTTCAGAAGACATGCACAAAAGGAAATAACACGGAGTTCTTGAGAAAATAATCCCAGATGAAACTCAAAAGTGCAGGAAAAAATGAAAAGCAATGGGAAAAGATTAAAAGACAGACAGAGGTAGGTAGAGACAGACACAGATACTCATGTTTATTCACACATGGTATTCATATATGGTAAATATATATTTACCATGTATTTATATATGTATATTATATGTATATATGTAATATATATTTACCATATATAAATACATAAATATATATGAAGATGTAGTAACTATATAGTAACTATGTAAAAACAATATTATATATTTGAATAGAAGTAAAATATATGACAACATAGTTGGAAGATATGCAAATGGTTTAGAGTACCTAAGTGCCCTTGCATTTTCTAGGAAGAGGGAGAAGATCCTAATTAATATCAGACATTGCTAAGTGAATGGTACCTGTGTTATCACTCAGAAAACCATTAGAAGAATAGAAGGGTTTAATTTCCACACCAGTAAAGTGAAATAAATATTGAGAGAAAATAAATAAATATGGAGAAAAATATTGAACAGCATGGAAATATAAAACTTTTAATAAGCTAATGAATTTAACAAAATTAAGTAAGTGATTACATCAAATGTCAATGAGACCACTGTTCCCAACAAAAACATGGACAGGAGTGTGCTGGGGAGGGAGGATGTGTGTGTGTGCATGTGTGCATGTGACAGGGAGAGAAAGAGAGAGATTAAAACTTGACATTTGGCCCTGGCTGGTGTAGCTCAGTGGACTGAGCATGGGCTGTGAACCAAAAGGGTCACCAGTTCGATTCTCAGTCAGGGCACACACCTGGGTTGCAGGCCAGGTCCCCAGTGGGGGACCACATGAGAGGCAACCACACATTGATGTTTCTCTCCCCCTCTTTCTCCCTCCCTTCTCCTCTCTCTAAAAATAAATAAAATATTTTTTAAAAAAACTAGACATTTGACATTTTCAAGTGTATTCTAAAAATTTATATATAAATGTAAATGGCCAAAGCCCAAGAGTAGCCGAAACAGTTTTGAGGAAGATGAGAGGATTTCTTTCCTAGATTTTAAAACTTATTATTAAGCAATGGTAATTAAAACAATGAGGTACTGCCTCAAAGAAACACAAATATATCAATGAAACATATCAGTCGAAAGGATAGTGTGGATACATGATTTACAACAAAGGTTGTATCATTATGACCCCAAGGTAGGGTAGGACTTCTTTAAAAAGACACAGAAAGTATTAACCATAAAGGAAAAGGCTGACAAACTGAACTACATTAAAATTGAAAACTACTGCCCATCAAAATATACCATTATCAACATAAAAAGGCAAGTTCAAAGAAGAAATATTTGTAACATATAAATCCAAAAGAAGATTCATATCCAGATTATTATATAAAGTACTCCTCTAAGTCAATTTCTCAACAGACAACTAAATGAAAACTAATAAAGAGATTTGAACAAACAATTGACAAGAACGTATTCAATTGGCTATAAACTTACTAGTCACCAAGAAGATGCAAATGAAAAACACAATGAAATGCAAGTACACATTCCTCAGAATAGATAAAATTAAAAGATTGCAAGGAAATGGGAAACTGTGCATCATCATCCATTGCTGATGGGAATATAAATTGGTATAATTTCTTTGTAAACAGTTTGCTACCATATACTTAAATTAAAAAATATGCATAACCAATGACTAAGAAAATCCATTCCTAAATAAATATCCAACTATCTGGTGGAAGGTATGACTTCTTATTTGTAGTACTTACTGATTTTCATGAAGTAAACATCCCTACAATGGCTGATTGCAAGCTACCAATAAAATGTCACTGCACTTGGAGTTGGAAAGAGATGAGTACAATTAGTTCTTGTGAGCTAGTAGGAGTCAGCTTCAATATACAGCTGTGAATATTGAATAGAAATGTATCCCCATATCCAAGAAGAAACATTAGTAACAATGTTTACTACAGTTTTATTAGCATTCGCCAAAAACTAAAAACAATCTAAATGCTCTTCAATGATATAATGGGTAAATAAATTGAAGTGTATTAATACAATACAATATTACACAGGAACAAAAATGAACAAACTGTGATTACATAGAATAAATTTGATGCATGTTAAAAACAAAATATTGAAAGAAAAAGACCCAAAATAATAAATACAGTAAAGTTACATTTATTTTTAAAAGTACTAAAAAACTTGTAAAATTAAACTGTACATGTTTTGCACAATTAGGTGATAAAAGAATACAGAAAAGCACTGAAATGGTTTTTATAAAAATCAGAAGGATGCTCACATCGGGGGGTTGACCATGGTAATGATTAGGAGAGGGCTGGGAGGTGGAGCGTCTCCGGGATGCTCGCGGTGTTCTCTCGCTTGTCCGAGATGTTCACTTTGTGATGACCACGAGCTGTGTGTTCACACTGTGTGCCTTCTTATGTGTTGCTATACTTCATTTTTTTTTTTTATTTTTTAAGTAAGCAGGAACCTATGAGAAAATTTATTTTTCCTTGTAAAAAGGGACATATGTGGCTGGTGCAACCCGTTCCTGTCCTTTTCTTTGTCTTGAATACAGGGAGTGATGGAACTACCTCCTGCAGACATGAAGGAAAAGCCAAGAGATTTGCAAAAAAATTAGCCCTGACTTGTCGAGTTGCTGAACCAACCAATCAGCAATTGCCTGCCTCTGGACTTCTTGTTATGTGATAAAAATAAATCACCATTTTTTTAAGAAAGAGGAAGATGGGGGTGAGGTAGTGTGATAAAACTTAGTTGCTTTTGATAAGATGTCTAAGTTTCTAACTATGTCAGTTTTCTCACAAGGGTAAAATAAGAATAATAATAATAATTGACTTCTGCAGTCATTACATGGATTAAATAAGAAATGTAAGTAAAACACACAGCATATGATAGGTACTAAAAATTATTAATTTCTGTTACTCTAAAACACTTATGTTGAAGAAAGGGGGCCTTCAGTGTCAGTCATTCACACACATAATATTGGCTATATTCCTGGGTTTTTGCTTTTGTTTTAGTAGACTTTGTGTTGGCGACTATAGCTCTGTGTGTGCATGTGCATGTGTGGTGAAAATACTTAGTTAGATTTTAGGTCATATACTTCACATCAGGGATCTAGGCTCTATCCATCTTACTTGTGCTGAATTGTGATAGAAAAGAGTTAAACATTAAACCTAAGTGCACTACACAGACTTCTTAATAAATTTCCAAATTATTAATTTCCTATTTGTCTTACCTTTAATGCAATCTGTTGTAGCACTGATGAATGAACATAAAGCTGATACAGTCTGCCTCAGTTTTTATATGTTTTGTTTTAACAGTTCTGTTGATTTTGGATGTTCTTATTTTTAAAAATGTGAGGAATTTCTGCTAATTGAAAGCCAGGCGTTAATGACTATGAAAACAGAACTGCTTAAGTTTCTTACCAACTGGAGTCTCTCGACCTATGAAGGAAAAGCGTGATTTTACTGAATGGTTTGGCCATAGTTGGGTTAAGTACGGACGATTTCCATATCCTCTCTGTTTTCAAGTGTTTCTTCTGCCTCCTATCAACGTCACCTTCCTTGGAGTATCTGGACTGACAGCAGCTGAAGGAGGGACTAGAACCTCGTCCTCACTTGTGTTTCACACACACAATGAGAAGTAACCGTGAGGACAGATGTTCAAGTGGAAGTTCAGTGCAGTTGTACTGAAGGAGAACTCGGTGGATCAAAATCACCACTCCCTCCATGAGTCTTTGATATTCCCCACTCTACCGTATTGGTGAATGCTGGGTGACTCCCAAATGTGCCCTCAGATCCCCGCTGCCCTTTCAGTTTCTAATGGTATTGTAAAGCCCTCTAGGGGAACTTGACTTCGTGCTTCTGTCAGACTGACTCTCTTTATGAATTCATGTTCATGCATATCACAGCACAGTAGACACTATTAAATAGCCCAGCTGACATATCAGAGAGACATTTTAAAAGGATTGTTAAAGGTAAGAGATATTATTATACACATAAGAAGAGAGAATTCCATTGATCCACAGGACAGAAGTTCTCTAGAAAGCCAACTAAACCATGAATGTGTTCTAACATTTAAAACTCAAAAGTTAACCTCATGGAAAATGTTAAAATTGAGAAAATTTGATGGTGAAAAATGAGTGGGCCTGCTTTCACAGACCCCAGCAGATGTGTGAGCCAGATTACACAGTCTATGGGGTGAACACAGACACACAGGCACACACCCCTACTGCTCTCTACTTTCCACAAATTAGATTCTGAAAAGCTATTCATTAAGAAATTCTTTGTTTAGACTTCCGGCCAAGATGGAGGTGTAGGCGGACACGCTGTGCCTCCTCTAACAACCAAAATTAAGGACAACAAATATTTAGAAACAAGAAAACAACCAGAACTTATAGAAAACTGAACTGTACGGAAGTCCAACAACCATTCATCCAGACCGGTAAGAGGGGTGGAGTCGTGGCAGGAGAAAGTGGAGGTACGGACCGCAAGCAGCATCTGCAGGCAGTTCCCAGGTGCACAGGTGGCGGCTGGCGGTCCCCGGGCCCACAGGCAGCAGCTAGTGGACCCCAGGCACAGGGGGGCAACTGTGCAGACCCAGTGAGGCCACACAAGGTGGCTGGCTGACCAGGTGATCCCATATTCGCGCGTGGAGACGGTCGGGGAAGTGGCGGAAGGGACTGAATCCAGAGAGAGTGGAGCAGGCGCCATTGTTCCCTCTCAGACCCCGCCCCCACATACAGCGTCACAACCCAGCGACTGGGCTGCCCCACACTGGGGAGCGTCAGAGGCTCCACTCTTCACTACGTAACAGCACGCGCGCATGCGCAAATAATCCAGGGGAAGCGGCGGAAAGGGCCGGAGTCCAGGAGAGAGCGGAACAGGCACCATTGTTCCCTCTCAGACCCCGCCCCCATATACAGCGTCACAACCCGGGGACTGGGCTGCCCCGCCCTGACGAACACCTAAGGCTCCACCCCTCACTACGTAATAGCTGCGACCAGACTAAAACCAAAACAACAACAACAACAAAAATCCCACCAAAAATGGCTCAAACCGGAAAACAAATAAAAGCCCCAGAGCCAATTCCTCTAAGCAGTGAAGAGATAGCCAACCTATCAGATGCACAGTTCAAAGCACTGGTCATCAAAATGCTCACAGAATTGGTTGATTTTGCTCACAAACTAGATGAAAAAATGCAGGCTACAATCCGTGAAATGAAGGAAGATGCATGGGGAACTGATAGAGATGGAAGGAAAACTGGGACTCAAATCAATGGAGTGGACCAGAAGGAAGAAACTAACAACCAAACAGAAGACGAGGAAGAAACAAGAATTCAAAAAAATGAGGAGAGGCTTAGGGACCTCTGGGACATCGTTAAACGTCCCAACATCCGAATTATAGGGGTCCCAGAAGGGGAAGAAGAAGAGCAACAAGTGGAAAACTTATTGGAACACATAATAAAGGAGAACTTCCCCAATCTGGCAAAGGAAATAGACTACCAGGACGTCCAGGAAGCTCAGAGAGTCCCAAAGAAGTTGGACCCGAGGAGGAACACACCAAGGCACAACATAATTACATTACCCAAGATTAAAATGAAGGAGAAAATTCTAGAAACAGCAAGGAATAAGGGGACAGTCACCTACAAAGGAGTTCCCATCAGACTGTCAGCTGATTTCTCAAAAGAGACCTTACAGGCAAGAAAGGGCTGGAAAGAAGTATTTGAAGTCTTGAAAAGCAGGGACCTACATCCAAAATTGCTCTATCCAGCAAAGCTGTCATTTAGAATGGATGGACAGATAAAGCGCTTCTCAGATAAGGTCAAGTTGAAGGAGTTCATCATCACCCAGCTCTTATTATACGAAATGTTAAAGGGACTTATCTAAGAAAAAGAAGATAAAATATGACAGTGAAAAGACAGCAAACTCACAGCTATTAAGAACCACACCTAAAACAAAAGCAAACTAAGCAAACAGCTAGAACAGGAACAGAACCACAGAAATGGAGATCATATGGAGGGTTAGCAACAGGGGCGTGGGAGGAGGAGAGAGGGGAAAGGTACAGAGAATGAGTAGCATAGATAGTGGGTAGAAAATAGACGGGGGGGGGGAGGGCAAGAATAGTATGGGAAATGTAGAAACTAAAGAACTATGACACATGGACATGAACTAAAGAGGGGGAATGTGGGTGGAAGAGGGTGTGTAGGGTGGAGGGGAATGATGGGGGAGAAATGGGACAACTGTAATAGCATAATCAATAAAATATATTAAAAAAATAAAAATAAAATAAAATAAAAAATAAAAAATAAAAAAAAAAGAAATTCTTTGTTTAACCCTGACCAGTGTGGCTCAGCTGGTTGGGCATCATCCCACGAAGTGAAAGGTCGCTGGTTTGATTCCTGGTCAGGGCACTTGCCTGGGTTGTGGGTCCAATCCCAGTTGGGGCATGTACAAGAGGCAACTGATTGATGTTTCTCTCTCACATGAATGTTTGTCTCTCTCTCTTTCTTCTTCCCTACCCCATCTCTCTAAAAATAAATAAAAAATTTTTTTGAAAAAAAAAAACCTTGTTTTTAAAATTCAAAGTAACAACACTCTTCAAGGGACTTTTGAAAATATTAGGAAGCAGATTTGCTAATTTACTGTGAGATTCAACTGCACTGCAATAGTGGAAAGACCCTAACTATATGAACTTCTATTATACTGTCATAACATATCGTAACGGAGGCGGGGACTTGTCTATTTACAGCAGTGGAAGATGACTTCCGGTTTCCTGACCCCTCATTTGTCCATCACACCATTCAAGTACTACACATTCCTTCAGGACTGGAATGGTCATACCCTATTCTCAGCACCCACTGCCGAGAGACAAATACCCCTGGCTCTTAGCAAAGCAAAAATAGCCATTTAAAAGTATCTAGTCTGAGGGGGAGTCACGAAATGCAGCCAATCACACAAGCACAGGTGTAGTCTGCTAAAACAGAACAAATGGGCTACTACTCAGGGCCTCCCCTAGGCAAAGCCTTGAGTAGTGGTAAAGTCAAATTCGATCTTGGAGTTATCACATCTTGAAGTGATTTCATACTTTCGAAAGAAAATTCCGTAAGAATCTTAAACATGAAGGAAAATGGGAGGGAAAACATGGCATGCACCGAATAATATACAGCAGATTAAAAAAATGCCCCAAATATTCCTGGCACTTGAGTTGTCATAAATTCTACAGACATCTCTAATTAAAAGCACTTTTTCATGAGTGGCACCCAGAAAATTTCCACAAATGGTATTTAACTTTGTTGCAATTTGAAGCTTTTGTAAAATAATATAAATTTTATATAGAGTTGTAAGATTTTTAAAAATTTAACCTAAGGACATTTGCATGTTTACTGGTTCCTTTAATTTAGTTTAAGACCAAAACTAATATATATACTCACATGATTTTTTTAAAAAGCAAAGCATCAAAATTACTGATGGTTTAATTTTAATTTCTAAAAATGTTACAGATACAAATAATATGTTCTGCAGGTACACAAAAGAGACCTCCGCCCTGGCTGGGTGGGTCAGATCATTGGAGCACACCCCGTGTACCCAATGGTTGTGGGTTTGACCCCCAGTCGGGGTGTGTGCAGGAGACAACCAACGATGTTTCTCTGACATCGATGTTTCTCTCTCTCGCACTCTCACTCTCTCTCTTACATCAATAAGTATACCCTCAGGTAAGGATTAAAAAAAAATAAAGAAAAAAAGAAACTGCCAATAGCAGACTCTAATAATGACCATTAAACAGAGAATAATTGCTAACGACTCACAGGAGCCAGAATGACAATGCTTAAAAATTTACAGTGTTTTGCAGGAAAAGCATAAGATAGATAGATGCTCCGCATCACATGTCACCAGGGAAATGCACTTAAAACCACTATTAATACCACTGCACGCCCACCAGCGCGGCCAGAATCTGAAACACTGACAGCACCAAATGCTGTCAAAGATGCGCAGCAACAGGAACTCTCGTTCACTGTTGAGGTGAATGTGAAATGGAACAGCCACATTGGAAGACAGTTTGGTGGTTTCTCATAAAACTGAGTATATTCCTACCACACAACCTAGCTATCATGTAAATACCTTGGTATTTACATAAAGGAGTTAAAACTGATGTTCACACAAACATCTTCACATACATGTTTGCCCCAACTTCTTTTATAAGTCCCTAACCTGGAAGCAGCCCAGATGTCATCCAGCAGCTGAATGGATGAACCAGTAAATTCAGACAATAGGCTATTATCCAAGCTGAAAAGAAGTAAGCCACCAAGCCATAACAAGACACAGAGAAAATGTAAATGCATAGTACTCGGTGAAAGAAGCCAATCTGAAAAAGCGCAGCTACAGAGACAAAAAGATCAAAGGTTGCCGGGGACCAGGGCCAGAGGGAAGGGGTGCACACAGGCAGTGCACAGAGGATATGCCGAGCAGTGCACACGCTCTGTATGCCACGACGGTGGTCAACACAGGCACGCTGTGCACTGAGGGTGGGCGACACCAAGAGTGAACCGCAGACATTGTGTCCTCATGATGTGTCAATGCGGGTTCGTCGATCACCGCACGAAATCTACCGCTCCGGACGGCCGTGTTGGTCATGGGGGCCACCGCCTGTGTGCGCACTGGAATATTTAAGAAATCGCTTCCCCTTTCTGTCAATTTTGCAATGAATCTAAAACTGCTCTTAAAAAGTCTTTATTTTAAAAAAAATTGAAGGCAGAAGTTCAAAAAATCAAGTAGAGCCCGTCTAAATGTCTGCAAAACTCTGATACTTTTTAATGAAGGTAAAAAGCATGGAATTTTTTTTTTGAGAGGATACAATACAGCAACAGCACTACATAAGGATGTGGATGTGCGCCTCAGCCAGAGCCTGCCTCCCCACCAGCACGCTGGGGGGCTGGTTGTGGGCTCCTCGGCCCCCCTCTGGAAGGTGCACTTTCTCTCTTGGATCAGGAAACACCAATATGCTCATGGAACACACTGGAACCAGAAAGACTAAAACGGAGTCTCAGCTGGGTTGCTTATTTGTTTTTTTGAATTTTTCTGTATGGAGGTATAATTCTACTACATAATCGGGCTCAACACTAGAGCCCTCCCACGGTCTCACTGAGGAGAGCAAGTACAAATCATCCATCGCACCGTAACTAACAAACAATGCTGACTAGATGATAAAAACCACCCCCAAACTCCTGGTCCATGTTTACAAAGTAACACTTGGTCTGTATGTTTCCTGCCTTGACCCCAGAGTCTGTGTAATGCAGGTACATTTCTTATTTCAGAAGGAAACCTCAGGCTAATTCCAGACCTACTGACTGAGCCCTCATAGCACAAGCAATTTCTTGGCAGAAGGAATCAAGGATATTGACCAGTGGAATGATTTTGCTTTTCTTTTTTATACTTTCTTCCTGCACTGAGCTCTAGCACTTTGAGGAAGTATCTTCTTTCCCAGAGACTGTGGCTGTGTGCATTAGCAGATACCAACTACTCTCAGTGAAACTGGAAATAATTGTTGTGAACAAAATTCATGCACAATTGTCATGAAAAGACTTGCCAATAGAAGGCAGGACTCCTTTGTACTTGGTGACCTCCAGAATAATTAAAGATTCCATTTGATCAACATTTAACTTCAGTCTTCTGTTTTAGAAAAATCATTCTCCACACATCAGTGGAGCATGGAAGCACTTTATAGCAGATCATTTAACCCAGAATGAGATGAGAAATCTCTAAAAAAAGCTTATTCACTCCAAACACTAAGCTTCTGTACATAAGAATAATTAAGACCGGATCAAAACTCTGGCACTGCCACCACTCAATTTTTTCTTCATCCATAAACCAAAGCTCAAATTTAAAGTTGTAAACCCCATTATTAATGATAATGTTGCATAGTGAGGAGAATGACATGCCCCAGTCTCCACCTCAGAGATGTGGGGGGCATTCAGAAGGAACAGTTAAAGCTGAGTAAGAAATAATAACAGAAGGGATACAGAAAGACTACCCTCATTCTTACCGCGTGAGTACCACCTATAACTTATAGCCGAGAGGTGGAGCTAAGCAGTGATCATGAATTCAGCCAACTGTAACAGAGTGAATTTTTGAGTCAGTTAACAGACATTTATTGAGCACGTGCAAGGGCCCAGCAGTATCTCATCCTTTGCTTTCAAGGGGTGTGCAAGCAAGCAATGCCATCCAGGAACTTTAACGTGCCCTGTGCTTGCCTTGTACTTCACACATGAGTGGGAGTCACCTGAAACCCAGGTTTCAACTGGGGTCTCACACTGAACGAAATCCTGACTCAGCCAGTAGAGTATTTTGATAGTCTACTGTCATTGTTCTAGAAAACTTAAAGTTGGTTTGTGATTTATTTTTGTCTCTTAGTTTGTTTCCTTTTTATTACTATGATTTGTAGCTGAGTAAAAACATAATGGCAGTTTAATTAGTTTAAGTTCCAGCTGGGGGTTTTTTGGGTTTTGGTTTTTGTTTTTTAGTTTAGGGTTCATAGTTTGGCTCCCAGTCCTTCTTAATTCATTATATTGTTTTAAATAAGCAAAACACGAGATTCCCAAAAAAAATGCTCTTTTGAAATATTGACCTAGTGACATCACTTTTTAAAGCAAATTAGTCTTCTTAGAATGTCTGTAAAGAAGAAAATAAAATTCTGAAACTACATGCTTGGTGAACAAAGAAATTTTCTACATAAAATGAGAAGTGGGGGGAACTATTAAATAGCTCAGGGAACAATTAGAAAACTTTTCTTCAGTCAATAACACTTACTCCCACGCAGGACATTACCTATTCTTAGTGTTAAAACTTTCACTCCATCTCTTTAATTCCCACCAAAGAGAGTGAATAATAATATAACTAGTAATAATAATAACAATAACACTAGTGAACGAGTGGCATTACTAGGGACACTAACTCCATTCTAATTGTATAAGTAAATCAACTACAAATTTTAATACAACAATAATTAATAGTAACATTATTTGCAACACGCCTTGCATCTTGTCAAAACGCACCAGGTCAAGACACCTTGGGTGAGAGCTGCAGAAGGTATAGTATCATCCCGGGGCCGAGCATGCCTTAGGAATTAAGCAGAATCTAAGAACCTCTATGAGGCATTTGATGGGATGTTTTGTATTGTTTTTAAGGTAGGGTGCTGACAGGAATAAACCAGTAGAGTAAAGGGAGTCGATAATATAAGAGAAAGGAGGGAGAACCATAGAGGCAAAGTTTTGAGAAGACAAAAAGAAATGGGATCACCCAGGGAACAAAGAGTGTGGTGTCCCTGACTTTGGTAGGGACACGGACACTCCAGGTAACAGTAAAGCAAAAAACAAACAAACAAAAACAGTGCAAATAATGCATGTGAGTGGACAGAGCTTCACATGTGAGTATAAAACAGTTCTAATCTGATGACTCTGTGAAGTATCAGGGGCAACTGTCAGCCCAGAATGAGACAGAAAGGGGCAGCAAGTAAACATTCAAGGGGAACGTGGAGGGATTATTCGGCAGCATTGAGCACCTGTTTGAGATTTGAGTCCTCCACCCTCTGTTCAGAGGTTCCTGCCCATAGATTAATGTGCCATTGGATAGTCCAGCAGTGCTGAAGGCTTAGCAATGAACCCTTTCTATTCGTCAGCCTGCTTGCTAGAGCGGACGTTTTCTTGCCTTCTGTTCTTCTCCTTCTTCCTTTCCGAGTTCCCCTCTGCCTCCCCACTCCCACCTCTACTGATCTTTAAAACTCTTTGAAAGAAGAAAACAAAAAACTATCCTTAGCAAACACACATTAAAAATTTTCTGGTTCAGTGCTCCTCCTTCTATTGTTCCTCCATTTCTTTTCCCTGCATACCACTCCCTCCCCTTCCGAGAATTCAGGAATAAAACAGTGGGGTGGGACAGAGCAAGGGAGGCGTCTGTGTGAGAAGTCGGCATGAGTGGCAAAGCCTCAGCAAGCTGAGGAGGGCGTTCACATCAGGGACGGTGGGCACAAATTCTCCTGAAAATTTACATTTCTAATAAGTTTAAGTTTTTTAGATACCATGGGGTGAACGTAAAATGAAAGAGAGATAAAATCATGGGAGAAAGCACAAATTCTATGGGGGGTCCTGACTAGCATGATGACAAAAAGAACTTTCGGAGAAAATGATGCTAAGACTAGCTAACATATAGAGCCATAGGGCCATACATTCCAGGATACCCCAGCAGGTATTGGGAATCCGGGCTCCCTGGGTACCTGAAAAGATCCCCAAAGAGCCAGAGTTTTCATTTAAGTCCTCCTCCCCTGTGGAGAGATGCTAGAGAACTGCAGTGGTGCTGCAGCCCTGCACCTTCCTAAATATAGGCACTGGGGGCAAGAGGCAAATGGTCCAGGCCAAGTTACCCAGTTAGCACAAAAGGCATGTTCTGAGACTCCATGCAAGGAGTGATCGTATGCTGGACCACTGTGCAAAGGTGAGGGGCAGCATGAGAGAACAGGAAAGCATCTATCCTGAGATGTCAATAGGAAATCTCTTTTACTAAAAGAAGTCGCCATTCAAGATGAAACATAACTGGAATACATCAAACTGCCCATTCTGGTATAATAGCTTGCCAGGGGTATAATTTTCTCAAATTGCATCCATTTTTATGACTAAGTGGGGCACCTGGAAGCAGCTCTGATTCCAAGACTGAGCAGAGCTGCTGTTCCTTTTGTGTGAAAGCCTCCTCATTCTGTGCAGCCACCACCATGTCCTGATGATGTCATAGCATCCCTCCATCCACCCTCACCCCCTACAGTAGGCCCTGAAGGCCCCAGGAACCTTATACCTCAATGCTGGAAATGTTGCTTCTCCACCTCAAAGGTCCAGCAGCCAAGTCACTTGAGCAGTTAGCCCAACACTCCACTCTCCTCTCCATAAACAAGCAGCATCCCTTCCCCAGCAGTCTGCCTTTCCCTCGCTCCACGTGAATTAAACAAGGCTTCAGAAAGAAAACAAGACAATGCATTACGGTTAAAATGACTTAGATCATCTTGTTATTTTTCATTGATATGTAATGTGACCATGTTTGAGATGGCTATAAAACTATGGACTCTCAGCTCCAAACCTACCCCCTCTGTACACTCAGCTTTGTCGTGCTGTGTCTGGGCCTCTGCAAACGTCTTTCCCCTCTGCCAGCCAAGTCTCTTAGAGACTTCACACTTACAGTAGCAGATACTACAGGGAGACTAGAGGCTGGAGGAGAGAGAAGAGACTTACTCCAGGTTACCTGGTGGACTCTGAATGCCATATGATCACCAAGCACTGATTGGATTGCCGCAGGCCCAGGGCAAACAACGCCAAGGGATATCAACAGCCTCTAGAGCTGAAGAAGCAAGGAAAGGATTCACCCCCAGAGTGTTCAGAGGGAGCGTGGCCCTGGCAACGACTTCGCTTCAGATTCTGGTCTCCAGAACTGTGCAGAGTGCCCTGCCCTTGTTTCAAGCCATCAAGTTTGTAGTAATTAGTTATGGCAGCCCTAGGAAACTAATTTGGTTCCCCAAAGATAGCAACATAACACAATTGCAAAACAGTGTTCTGACAACATTGTTAAATAAATCCAGATTTTGGGGAAAAATAGCAGCCATAAGACGTGTATTTTTTGCCTCCAGGTAGGAAAAGGACTAGAGCAAGTATAGACTCATTTGTCCTATTTCAAAATAGTTTTTAAAGTACAAAAGTTATTGTTCAGTTGGGGTTTCCTTTTAAACCCAAAACCAAGTTACTTGAGTTTCAAGAACTACAAAGCCCTTCAAAATTAGTAAATCATTAAATTTATGTAGCTAACCAGTGCCTTTTAACAATGACTGTTTTTCAAAAAACAAAAATCTGCAGCTGCATTGACATCCACTTGCATGACGTGCTACTAACCATTACAGAATGCCAGCCTCGAGCAATTCAAATAATCCCAATGGTGTTTTTTGTTCACTACCTATAGGTTTTCACCCTGAAATCTTTCAAATCAGACAGTGTTATTACAAAATAAGTGAAAGATGCTGAACTACAACTGTCTCCTTAATAAAAGAAAGGAGAGAATTTTCTAGCATTTATCGCAATGTGTATAATTTAAAACCCTCTGAAACTGTTTTTTCTTTTATTCATCAAGCACATGAAAAGTAATTTTCCTAAAAGTCAAGAAAAATTGTGAAAGAAATAGCAATTGACTTTATAGCCTCTTTCAAGTTATGATACCTTTATGTTTCAAAACTTGTAAAGGGTCTAGATGTTATCATTCAGAGTTGGATCTGGAGATCATCTAAAGACTCGGTTTTCTGCCTTTCATCGGTTTTAAAAAATATCTGTGCTGATCTCAACTTTGAAGCATTCTAACATTTCAGAGACATCTTGGTTTGTTAACCAATTATATCTGTCAACTAAAGAAGTAAATAACCTAATTTTTGCTTTTTATTTTTTTAATGCTTGGTGCTTCAAATATGATATCAGATAGGAATGAGTTAACTTAATATTGAGAAAAATATTTTTATGTAATGACAAATTACACTCTAACATTCCCAAACATCATTGGCTTCCAAGGCCAAGACTAACTAGAAGCTCTGAGAAACCTTCCTGTTCTGCTACTACCAGACCTCGTGCATCTGGCACTCTGGTCTCACGGGAAGTAGAAAAGCTCGCAAGGTAGCCTCCTATGCAACACATACACAAACTGGCCTGAGCATCCAGACCTGAGCTTTAAACAGCAAATGGTGGGAACAGGTTAATTAGGAGCCCAAAGACTAAACCAAACTGCCCAAGGTCATGGCTGAAAAGACCAGGCAACTGCCAGAAGTGGGGAGGTAGCACCTGAGCTGCTGGGTACAAGTACACGGGGACCAGAACAGCAGACAGCCACAGTGTGCCAGCAGACTAGGAAAGGACAAAGCTACCCACAGATGCCACAGACCCAGGAATACAGCTATACACTAATCCCTGAGCAGGGTAAGATGAATCTGAGACTTACTCTGATACCAAACACTTGAGGGGAAAGGTATTTGTGAGGTCTTCATGTCTGCTCACAGATATTTATTAGTTCCAAGGAGTGGAGGAAAGGTGTAAGTTTAGTGTGGATAAATCAAGTAAAAAAAAAATTTATCCCCACCCATGAGGTAGAGGTGGGTGTGTATGATCCCTGTGTGTGATACCATGAGAAAAATATAACAGAGCAGAGAATTAGAAAATGTTTTTAAGACAGTATTTAAAATAGCACCAGATGCCATGGCTGGTGTAGCTCAGTGGATTGAGCACAGGCTGTGAACCAAAGGGTCGCCAGTTCAATTCCCAGTCAGGGCACATGCCTGGGTTGCGGGCCAGGTCCCCAGTGGGGGCCAGGTGAGAGGCAATCGCATTGATGTTTCTGTCTCTCTTTCTCCCTCCCTTCCCGCTCTCTAAAAATAAATAAATAAAATATTTTAAAAAATAAAATAGCACCAGAAACTACAATATATACATTACAAATGATGTGTTATAAAACTTTAATAAAAACTTTGAAGTAGACTTAAATAAGTGGAGCTCTATCCCCATGTTCATGGATGGGAAGTCTTCATAGCATAAAAATGCCAGTTCTCTTCAAATTGATTTATAAAGTTAAAGTATCTCCCATCAAAATGCCAACAGGGCTTTTTATAAAATTTTAAAAATTGGTTCTGAAATTTCTATGGAAGAGCAGAGAGCCAAGAATAACACTTCAGGAGAAAGGAGATGCACCCCGCCATGTACACAGACTCATCAGAATGCTACAAAGGCAACCGGATGTTAGCGTAAGGAAAGAAAACCTGACCAATGGAAAAGAGCAGAACCCAGAAATAAGAGACTACACACGAAATCTTGATGGGTGGTAGAGGTGTGAGACTACTCAGTGGAAAGAGGAAGGATTGTGTTAACAAAAAGAGCTTTAAAAATATATTATCCATATAAAAATAAATAGAGTTTTTAACCTCACCCCAAACATAAAAGTCAGCTCCAGATATATTAAAATATTAATGTTCAAAGCAAGCCTTTAAAAAACTAGAAGAAAATTGTAGTTAATATTTTTCTGTCCTTGAGGTATGGAAGGACAGAGAGAAAATTCTTCCTCTCAAAAAAATAAAACATGATGAAATTGATTATATTAATATCAAACTCTTTTATTCACCAAAGACACTTTAATAAAAGTCAAATGTCAAGCTGAAACTTAGAGAAAATATCAACAGCACATAAAACTGACAGAGGATTAATCAGTATTAAAATATATAAAGATTCCCCAGAAACCAATAAGGAAAAGCACAAAATATGTATTGTTCAGTTTACTTTGTTTTTTAACCTAATAAAAGAGTTTATGACTTTATAACTCCATATAGTATTCTGGGACATGCCATTTTGGCTTTCCATTGTGTTATTCATTCATGTTGTTGCTTATAGCCAATATTTGTTCATTATCACTCTCTTATCCCATTATATTATGATATACAAGGCCTGTCCAGGAAGTATCCAGCCACGTATTATGAAAAATAGAGACATTTACTAAAGATGCAAGACACAAGAAACATTGTACACAGGACAATGACGCCTCAGTCCCCTTCAAAGTAGGCAACTTGGGACCTCACACAGTTCTCCCAATCGCCATCAGTTGCCCTGTTGTATTTTCCTCAATCTCATCAACAGTCTGAAATCTCTTCCCTTTCAAACACGATTTTAGTTTTGGAAAGAGTCAGAAGTCAAAGGCCACCATATCTGGGCTGTAGCAGGGCTGAGTCACCTGGGTGACTTGATGTTTCCCCAAAAAACTCTGCAGGAGACACGACGCATGAGCAGGCGTGTTGTCATGATAAAGCTGCCAGTCACCAGTTGCCAACAGCTGCAGCCTTCTGAATCATCCAAGGAGGAAAGTTCAAGCTTAATGCAAAATGTGACACAGGTTTGTTGCTCTACTCATTCAGTCATTTTGAATGTGACAGCCAAACAGTACACATGCTCTCTCAATGGCATTTACTGCCCCCACTGACTAGTACAGTGAAGTCATCATTGTTCACACACACACATCCCAGTCCACTCTCCTGGGCTGCCGGGTTACATCAGTGTCGCACAAACCATTTTCATTATGTCAACAATGGTTGGACATTTCATCTATTTTTTGATGGGTATTTACATTTTTTGCAGTACTTACGGGGTATGAACACAGTGATCGTGCATATTAGTCCACATTTCTCAAGTGAGAAGTTCTGTAACGTTGGAGCAGTTACTGGGTTATAGAGTGTGTTTATATGAAGCTTTACAAGAAAAAGCCATACTCTTTTTGCAAAGTTGCCATGCCACCAGAAATATAAAGAAATCACATTCATTTCCTTTGTTATCAATATTTCACATCTCCAGATTTCTTGTTTTGTTCTTCCCCCAAATTATTTGAGAATTATATTTTATGTTTCTGATTTGAATTTTCCAAATTACCAGTACTGTTGAGCATTTCTTCCTATGTTTATTCTTAATAGATGCTCTTCCATAAAACATCTATTTATAACCTTTGACTGTAAACAGGGTAGGGCAAAAGCAGGTTTACAGTTGCTCATATGGAAAATAATGCAGTAATTAATAAACAGTAATACAAGGATAAACTCTGTGTTTTCCATACTCACAACTGTGAACCTACTTTGCCCCACCCTGTATACTGTGTCTGGCCAATGCCTCCAAGTCTGCATGCGGTAGGGATAAGAGTGTTCAAGATCAGGGTAGCCCGGCTGCTGTGAATCTCAGTAACTTCAAAGACCGTGCCAAGCTGGGAGAGGTGAGGAGGGGAAGGAAATTGCAGGAACAGAAAGCGTTCCTCACTCTGTGTCACCTTTTCACATTGCTCCCTTGTGTGTTCTCGTCAGCCTAAAATGCTTGTTGTTGGATGTGGTATAACTGGCGAGACGTGAGGTGTAGGCTGTTAGATTTAGTCAACTCTAGGCATTTACCAGGACATTGTAGGGCCATTTGAAAAAGTTCAAATTCTTAGCCCATCATGTAGCCATGAATTTGCTGGCAAGGACTGCCAGCTGCGTTGTGCGGGATCCAGCTGTGGGCTCTCTCACTCTATCACAGTGTTTCTCAAAATGTACAGACTCACCTGGGGGCTTGTTGAAAACGTGGTTTCCCTAACTCCACATCAGGTCTACTGAATTCAGATCTTTTTTTTTCAAACACTTTGAATGATTCTTATGCATACTACAATTTGAGAAGTACTACACATACTATTCCAATTTACATCTGAACGAAATTATGAACCTTCCTGAGCTTGTTTGCAAAGAGATGCAGTTACAAATGTAATAAATGAAAATGCCCGGGCTCTAATAACTGCTCTTCTGTCCACGACAGGAGCAGCAGAGAAGACTTGGAGACGCCTCTTTTCACTGGCCCACTGGCTCTCCATTCTCTTTCTTCTTCCCCTTACCAACATACAACAAACATGAACTCTAAAAGAAATCGGAAAAAAGCAAAAGACTCTTTGGAAACAGCCTGTCTTGTGTTGAATAGTACCCTGAATGTTGTGAAAACCTGAAGACATAAAAAAAAAATCTCAGATGAACAGAGTTTTATTGATCACAGCAGTCCTTGGTTGGTGACGCATATCATCACTAGGCTATGCAAGAAAATCACTTCAAATGGAAGAACTAGAAATTTATTAATAACTTACATTTCCTTCTGCGTGCTTCTCCTATTCTATTTCCATAAACCTCCCCCCAGATGTATACACTATTCTAAATTTTGTCATCCTTTGTTTTTTTTTGTTTTTGTTTTTTTTTTGCAAAGTACTACGCCATGTATTTATATACCAAATAATATTCAGGGTGAGGTAAAAGTAGGTTTACAATTGTGAGTATGCAAAACACAGTTCATTCTTGTATTATTAATTACTGTATTATTTTTCATGTGAACAACTGTAAATCCACTTCTGCCCCACCCTGTGCACTGACAGACTATTACCTTCCATCAGGCAGTGACACCACCCAAGCAGTCCCAGCACTGGCCTTGGCCATGGCTCCTGACTTTGCACTTAATGGTGTCTAGGAATGAAAAGGCAGATACATTGTGGCTACACCATATAGCTGGCACCCATCCTTATAGCCATAAAATCTCTAAGAAGCAAGCCTTGCTGATCATTTCTTGTAAAAACACACCAGAATAATGTTTTCAGGGAATAAACCACATCTGGTACATCGCACTTTTTATAAACAGCAGAGTAAGACATGCTTTCTACTTCTGTAACTGCGCGTTGAACCTCTTACACTCCTCATCACCACAATTGACTGTTCCTTTAATCAGTCATATTCTTAAAGCTTTAATTGAATCTGGCTGGCATTCTTATAAGAAAAGATTTGGACACAGTAATGCGTGCAGAAAAAGACTACAGCAAGGAGTCAGCCATCTGCGAGCCGAGGAGAGAGACCTCAGAGAAACCAAACCTGCCAACACCTGAACTTCTAGCTTCCAGAACTGTGAGAAAATAAATTTGTTATTAAAGTCTGTGCTGTTTTGTTACAACAGCCCTAGGAAAGGAACACTCTGCCAGGAAAATCCTCTTGGCTCTCCTGTGAAGAAGTCACTTTTCCTAGGCAACTTCTCCAACACCAGCTCTTAATACTAACCCCAACCTCAACACACCTGCAGCTTCTAATCCTCCTTCATCCTACTTTTCCACTCTTTCCTCAGTTTCTTAGGGCTGCCGTAACAAAATAAAACAAAAGGGTTGACTTAAAACAGGGAAATCTTTTCTTTCACAGTTCCGCAGGTCAGAAGTCCAAGGTCAAGGTGTCATCGGGTGACACTCCCTTTGAGACTCTAAGTAGCACACTTCCTTGCCGCTTCCTTGTTGGTCCTTGGCACTCCTTGGCTCACAGCCACATCACCTGGGTACCTCTGTCATCACATGGAGTTTTCCCTGTGCTTCTCTGTCTTATGTCTCTGTCTCTCTTTGTATATGGGCACCAGTCATATTGGATTCAGGACCAGCCTAATGACCTCATCTTAACTTGGTTGCATTTACAAAAAGCCTGTTTCCAAATAAGGTCACATTCGCAGGTACCAGGAGTTAAACACTTCTGCAGATCTTTTTGGAGGATGCAGTTTAATCTATAACACTACCCAACTCAGGAAAGATTTAGATTTTCAGTATCAAAAATTCCATCTCTTTGGATGGTTCTAAGCAAAATGCTTTGTTCTATGAATTTCCTGCCTCCTGCCTCTTCTGCAACAGTCCCTCTATTTTTTTTAATGTTTTGAGAACTTCTAAAAGTAGTAGCCTTCTCTAAGTGTGTCAGAGCAGGGTTTGCTTTATATTCCATTTGGTTCAGCTCAGTATCCCCCGCACCCAGAACAGTGCCGGGTGCTTAGAAGGGCCCATGATATTCCTTGAATAAATGAATGACTACAAATGCCTGTGGGGAACTGTACTTTCTGACTTGTCCCAAACCTGGTAATTAACACATTAAAATAAATTATTGCCTTTATTGTTTTAAAGTTAGATAGGAACTTAAAATGTGTGATAGATCATACAATATTCAAACTTAGAGGCCTTTGGGGAAATCATTAGAGAAATTAACTAGATACTTCTGCATACCAGAAGCTGACATCCTGAAACATGTCAGCCTACAATAAAGACATATATTGAACATCGCAATAATCTAACTCAGCAGTGGGATTTTGCATGTACTGAAGCTTCGAACTGGGAAACATAGAATAATCTTATTGTCAAAAACCACTTTAGCAGGCATAGTGTCAAATTAAAGATGTTGAGGGTGTTAACAAAAAATACAGAAAAATCTCCAGCTTCAAGGAACAAACAACACAAGCTCTTCCTTCAACGGCAGAGAATCCTGACAAGCCTGCCCTCCCCCAGGGGCATGGTCTTCCTTCCCAAGGTTTTCAGTCTCACCCAGGTTCCTCACTACTACCACCTCTATTCACTGTCAGAATTAGAAATTATCCCACGCTGTGTATTTCTCTATGTATTCGTCTGTCACTAGAATAAGCATCTGGATGTTAGGAACTCTGTCTTTTTCACAGTTGAATGTTTAATACCTTAAATCACAACTAACACATAGTAGTTGCTCAATAAATCCTTGACAACTGATTGACTACAAGATTCAGTAGAATGTTTCTAAACAAGAAATTCATAGGACCCAAAAGAAATTGACAGCATTGTAAGAGAATCCCTTCCAAACGAACAATGAAAATCTGCACTGCGTGCAGACAGTTGGCAACAGGTTGAATGATCAATAAAGTGAGGTGTAGTTCAGAGAATAATTTGAACCCAGTATTATTTGAAAAAAAATTGCAGTGCTTAGTGGGACAAGGGTACTGTGCAGCCTTTAGAGTTTCACAGGGAAAAGTCTTATATTTCAAATATTGAAAGGTCTATACTAAAATATTTGCATGTACCCAAGTCATTACATTTATCTTCTTTATATAACAGCAATAACAACAAACACTGCAGGTTTTATGGAGTACAGTGAATGCTAATATGATTGCCATTTTACAGATGAGGAAACTCAAGTCTTAGAAAGGACACAAAATTCCTTGAAGTCACAAACTAGCAAGTAAAAGGACTGGACTTTGGACCCAGAAGATATCAGGAATATTAGTTAAGATCTCAAAGCCACTCCATGGTCAATTCTGGCTCTCGTGTTTGATACAGTCAATATGTTTTAACAGCAAATCTTCTCACTTCTCCTACCACATGAACTTGGGTCTGGGCATATTACCAATTATAAATCCCATAAATCTCATAATTGCTCACACTTTTTTTGGCTTTTTTGTGTAGAAGATCTCAGAGCACTTTTAGTAATTGTGATAATCAAACTGTTAATACTTATACTTGCTATCAGATTACAAATCAGTTTAATATCATTAACTACATCATCATTGAAAAGTTACATTATACATCATTGAATAGTATCTTTCACTTGGTACTTTCTAATGCAAGCAGTGGACTTTTTTCTTGCTGTGGTACAGTATACTGTTGGTTTCTAAAAGACCAGAAGGATAAAAGGACATGTTATCCCACCCTAGAAAAATAAAAGTAAAAATAAAATAAAATTTAAATAAAAAGAAAAGTTGTGGGTGAAACGAATATACCAAGTAGGCATAAGGAGAAGGAGAAAATAACTTTTCTCAGGTTACATAGCAAAGAGCAGCTAATAAGAATGGAATATGCTCAGCATCACTAGCCATCAGAGAGAGGCAAATTAAAACCACAATGAGATACTACTTCACACCAGTCAGAATGGCCATCATAAACAAAGCAACAAACAACAAGTGTTGGAAAAGATGTGGAGAAAAGGGAACCCTAATGCACTGTTGGTAGGAATGCAGACTGATGCAGCCACTGTGGAAAACAGGATGGAATTTCCTCGGAAAACTAAAAATAGAACTGCCTTTTGACCCAGTAATCCTGCTGCTGGGATTATACCCTACGAATCCTGAAACACCAATCCAAAGAACCTATGCACCTCTATGTCCATAGCAGCACCATTTACAATAGCCAAGTGCTGGAAGCACCCTAAGTGCCCATCAGTAAATGAGTGGATCAAAAACTATGGTACATTTACACAATGGAATTCTATGCAGCAGAAAGAAAGAAGGAGCTCCTCCATTTTGGGACAGTATGGATGGAACTGGAGAGCATGATGCTAAGTGAAGTAAGTCAGGCAGTAAAAGACAAATACCATATGATCTTACTTATAAGTGGAACCTAATGAACAAAACAAGCAAGCAAGCAAAATAGAACCAGAGGCATAGAAATAAAGAACAAACTGACAGTCACCAGAGGGGAGGAGGAGGGCGACAACGAGGGAAAGAAGGGGAAGGGTCAAGTCAAGGAACGTGTATAAAGGAACGTGTATAATGGACAAAGCCAAACCAGGGAAGGATTGAGGGTGGCGAAGGGGAAAGTAGTGGCAGGAAAACAGAAGCAAATGTACTTGAACAACAATAAAAAAAGAAAAAAAATTTCTAAAAAATAAAAAGAATGGAATATACTGATATTAGATACATGAAATACATAGCCTCAGATTCTCCACATCTTACCTGCCTTCTGGACTATTCAGCGTGTTCCACCAAGTCCTCACCTCATAGGCTAATTCTAAGCCCAAAAGGCTGTGTGGGCTTAGCCATCTACAGCTGGCACAACCTGTAATTGTTACCAAACAGAAAGTAGGTTTCAGCTGCCAGCTGCCCATAGGCAAATTCCGAAGGCAGAGGTTTGCTGAAAAAGGTTAGAGTTCTTTTGTTCAAAAACTACACAATATGGAAGAATGGCAGGCTTCTGTCTCAGAGCCCACCCCTCCAAAACAGCCGGAGGAAAAGCCTCACCACACTGCCAGACCAGTCCCAGGCTGCACCCAGAGTTCCTTCTTCCATTTAAAAATACCATCCTTTCGGAACTGCAGGCAGCAGCAGCATGACCATCCCAGCAGCTCATCTACTTCCCCGGCCACTGTCAGACCTCAGGCTACTTCCTGGAGTCTGCATGCCCATGCACGACCAGTGTTGCCACACTGCCAGTGAGCTTCCCCTGCCAGGGGCCTGGGTCCACTACCAACTGCAACAGCTGGCTTGCCGGTGCTCTATCATGCTGACCATGGGGCACAGTGCCTGCTGCCTGGCCACGTGGCTTCCAGGGCCCACCAGGTCGCACAAGCACTCCGACCTGCACATCCGAGCCATGGACCCAAGAGGAAGACAGCAAATCTCTGCCTTCCCTCCACTTAAATCTCCTGACCCAAACTTCTGTGCACTTCAAAAGGGTTCAGCTCCCCCAGCCAATCCTGTCCTCTTCCCAGGTGAAACTGACAGGCCGGGACCTCCCCTTGTAGCCATGTTGACCTTCAGGGTACACGTGCTGCTGTGTCCTGTGGTTTCCCCTTCAGTCAGGAACCAGAAGGGGGTAGGAGGGCTTTTCCCTCTGTCTACGGCTCTCACTAGCTTCGCACAGCTTCGGTGCAGTGACTTCCTTCTGCCACATCTCTGCCCAGGAGCATGCAATCTGTCCACACCTGCCCTGCTGGGTTGGTTGCCCAGGCAATGCCATGCTGCCACGCCAGCGTTTCCTGTGGCCTCTCCCTCACACCAGACACCACACCGGCCAATGCACCAGTATCATAATCTTTGTGTCTTCCCACCACTTCCTGACTCAGGTGAAGAATGTGAAGCATCCAGCCACTGGACATAGGGTCTGGACTCCTTGCTGCACAACCTGGTGACATAAGCCAAAAACGTGGGGTGTCAACTCCCTATGGAGTTTACTTTGACCAGTGAGACACTGAAGTTGGGAGGCAGCCCACAGATACATTTGCTTTGCATTCCCCACCCCCACCTAGAGTGGACCAGTTAGGAGCAAGGTGCTTCCAAACATCCTGGGAGGAGACCTCTCGTGGCTGGAAAACCACTTCTGCGAGACAAAAGACTGCCGCTCAGCAACGTACCACCTCACCTTTGTTTCCTTCCTTGTTCCCCAAGTCCCTTTCCTGTCACTCTCACTGCCCTGGGACTGCATAAACCAATAAAGCATTAGCTCCTAAATTCTACCCCAGTCTCTGTTTTCCAAGGACTCTAAATATAGTCTATGTAATATTTGGTGTAAAACCAGATGTAGAATAAGCCTTCTGATTAATAGAAAAGGTAAACATTTTGGTGATAAACAGGCATCATGCTGCTTATTCAAAAAATCCCAGAACAGTTTCTGTGCTCAATACATAAGTCAATTACAAACTCTCATCAACATTAGCATTTTTAGCAGTGTAGTAGGGTGAGGAAAAGTATGTTTACATGAGGCTATTTTTCCCACTTGAAAGAAAATAACACAATTAATCACAAGTCCATTTTACACAGACTTTTTTCTTATGAGGAAAAAAATAATAATAAAAAAATCCAAGGTACCTATGTAACCTTTAATTACCGTAACCAAATAAAATCTAGGAAAACAGCATCAGGAACTATTAAACATATCTTAAAATCCACCAGCACACAGCAAACCCTGAACTTCATCCAGCTGCCTCCTGTGCCTAGTTCCCACCCTTCAAACTGTGAACAGCCAGCTGAATTTTGAAATGGAATTATGCAAGTGTGATTTCCTCTGCTTGCCTCTCATGGAAAGACATAAAAATGAAAATGGATTGGTAGAGATGGTAGGAACAGTCAGGTGAACGCAAAATGCTGCCATCAATTTCATTGTTCTAGGAAGCAATGGGCATGGCGGGCACAATCAGGCTGAACAGAGAAGAAAAATTATTTCAGCTGTGGCCACCATGAAAAATGAGATATCAAGGAACAAGGCAGCAATTTTGCACAAGGAAATGAATGTACTTTCTTTATAAACAAATCTCCAGGAGAATCGAAATTTTAAGTAAAAGGACTAAGAGAAGAGATGCTTAGAGAAGCCCTTGACTTTTCTCTAACCGCAGAATCTCACCACAGCAAACTCTTCAGGCTGTGAAGCTTACGCACCATGATGGCTGCCTGTGATAAGAGCCGCTTCAATAAATCATTTTGCTGATTATTTTGAAAATTAAAAAAAAAAACAAGAAAATGAAAATATTGTTCATGTGACATAAACTGTTTATGAGTTTTAAATTCTCCCTCTTTGATGCGTTTTGGCCAGTATCACTGAAAACGAAATGTGGGTTAACAACCCAAGAGATAAATAAGTATATATCTTGAAAAATTAGAAAGTATAGTCAGCATTGAACCCTGGGATTGTCTCTGGGAGTTAAAAGGTGGAATCCTTCCTATTAAGAGTGTCCACAATTATTTATACAAGATAGTAAATAAACTGTTAAAGTCCAAAAAAAAAGCTGTTACTGTTCAACTTCATTTACTTTTATTAGTACTTGGAGCTACAGTCTCTTTAGTTCTGAATCAGACATTCTGTTCTCAATTTGGGTGATTCCTTGTCTTTAAGGCTGTTTGTTCAATATCACTTTTACTGTGCTCTAACCAGACATCCTATCTGTGAACTTCTCTCAGGATAAAATGATCCTTTTCCCCGCCCTGGAGAGAGAGAGAGCAAGGGCGGGGACATCAATTTGTTGCACTCACTGATGCATTCGTTGATTTATTGTATGTGCCCTAACCAGGAACAACCCCACAATCTTGGCATATCTGGATGATGCCCTAACCAGCTGAGCCACCGGCCAGAGACAGGATAAAGTTATTTTAAATAAGCTGCACCTATCCCTACCCTCATGGTAACCCTAGCAATGGAATACAAGCCAGGATCTGTAAGAATTTTCAACCATCTCAGAGAGCTAATTATTTTAAAGATAGTACCATTCCAAGATCTTTCTCTTTCTTCATCAGAACTGAAATATTTTGTTGTATTTCTATTTGAGGTCTTGCCTCATTTCCAGCTACAATGGATTATGATAGATGAAATAAATTTTTATGTAATTCTAGCTAATGTCTTACCTTTACTGAAAAAAATAATAGCCTAACAATTTAAAAGACCAATTTTCATCATCATGGAATACAAGTGGTAGGAAATTTTTGGTCAGAGGCCCCTTTCTGTTCCCCAATTATAAAACTTGGAAGGTTGCCCAGCTGACCAATGAACAGTGCCAGTCCTGGGTTAGGGAAACAATTTAATTAAAAGCATGGGCCAATATAACAGCAATTTAAACAACCAGGGAATGGGTTTCAAGGGTTAGACTCTGGACCTCCAGTATCCTCCAGTTATAAAAGCAAACAACTGTACAGTCCCTGTATTGCTGCTTTGATTGCCAAGGTTGTTGTACGTAAATATATTTCAATACTTATTTTGTCCCCCTCAAATTGCCATCACGTTGCTAAATAGCAAGAACATTCAGACCAGAAAATTGAGTTATTTTTTATAAGTAAAGTTAAATGGACAGCTGCTGCAGGATTAATACATTCCCTTGATTTATTTTTTATTTACAGATGCACATTTTCATTAGCTGGGATTTGAACAGAATGGATTTTTACAACAAAAGCAAAAAGCAGCCCAATTCTGGCTTTTATACACAGATGGGCTTCTCTCTGTCTCCTTGGGCAGTTTTGAGTGTATCTTCTTCCAACACACCCTAGATGCATCTATTTGTAACGTTCAGCTTGCAGCCTCAAGGCAGGGTACATAATTTCCCTCCCTAATCTGCAGAGCAAATCTCAGATTCAATGTGTTTTCTCTGTAGATGCAAGAGTCTCAGAGAATTAGGCTGGAAATGCAGAGCATTTTCCCCCTTCTCCTATGTAAATTAAGGCATTTCATGCCTCTATGATGATTTCTTCAGTTATCTGTCTATATTTGCTACAACGATTTCCTGAATGGCTTTAGGATGTATTACTTCCTCTTGCCTTAGAAACCAGTTAATAAACTATCCTCTAATGCTCTGAAATGTTGACTCTCTTAGACTTCTAACCACAATAGTTATAAATAACCACAGATTCTCAAAATGCCTTATATGTGGTATATATTCTCACTGTCCTGTCTTATTTGTTTTGGGGCCCAAGAAATGTTTGATAACTGAACAAATGCACCGTAGATGTGGCAGAGAACTTGGAAGTCTCTACCCAGCCCTTCCTTAGCTTTGGGTATGGTGCTGCCAGGATACCTTCAGGAGTTCTGGTTGAGAATTTTACTCAGATTTCTAACTGTTAGGGTAACAATGCAGTATTCCATACTGTTTAAAAATTTGTAGGAGGCAGTGCCACTGGCCAGGCTGACAGTCAATGGGCATCAGAATGATTGAAGGTAAATACCTGGAGCACTGGCTGGAGGCCAGAGCCCCCAGGGTCTTTGTGGTTACAGGGTTACAGGTTGCAGAAGACACCTGAGCCCCGACCCCAGGTTTGTGCACTCTGCCTCTTTCTTGTTCTTACCCCTCACCAGGCAGGCAGAACTGGGATGGCAGGTAAGCCCTGCCCACTCCACACTTTTAATCATACCTATGTACCTAAAAGAGAACAAGGAACATGGTTGAAAAGTAAGACAGGAACTAAACCATTAGCAAAGCCACTAGGACATGGTCCCTGGTCACTCTCACCCTTGGACGCTTCCTACCCCATCATCTCAAGCACAGATTTTTGCTTTCACCTGGCACATGCTTGTCCATATTTACGGGGGAGTGAGTTACCACTAAGTAAAGACAAATTAGTTTTAAATCTGAAACTATAAAATGTTTGTTGGATTACATTTCTCAGTTGTTTTACCAAAAAGGTGGTAAGTGAGATTTTTACCCTAAAACAGTCAGTCAGAGTGCCGGGGAGTCTCCCACACTGGCCACAGAGGCAGCAGGGGGAGGTTCTAACACAGAGCCCGAAGCAGAAAGCTAGAGATATCACGGGATAGAGCAGGAGCAAGCCTGAGAAGCTAGTAAGATACTGGAATTAAAAAAGCCCTCCCCTCCCTATCCTTGCTGGGGGCAGAAAGAGGAGGTGGTCTTTGAGAGTGGAGTCCACCATTCTCCCAGGTCACGTGGCATCTGAACAAAACCTCTTTCCTCTTACACCAGCATCTGCCTCACAAGTTTGGCTTTTGTAGCGACAGGTAGCCAAACTTCTGTTTTTGTTTGGTTACAGGATGACTTAGGAAAGTAAAACAGCATCAGCACTTTCCAGGCCAAATGCAGAAAAAGACTTTAAATGATGCTCCCAAGCACTGATGGTGGCCCTGACTCCAGCAAACACGAAGAGCACTAACCTTTCAAATATCAGTGGGAAGAAAGAAAACTCGGTTCCCCATTGAAAATGTATTACCCAGCTAGAAGCCCCATCGCCTCATGTTTCACGAATGCTTCCAGGCCTGCACTCCAAGTTTCAACCCAGAGTGTACTTTCTAAGAATTCATCTGATTTTTTTGACATCTTACATACCATATTGTCACACTCAGTTTTGAGAAAGTAAATGGTTAAGTCACAATTTAAAGGTGCCTTCTTATCAACTCCTGTAGAAGAAATCCTCTTTGAACTTACCTTCATTGTAGATGCAACATTTGTTGTGAGGAATTTATAGACAGTGATTGTGCTTAGGTTTTATCTGTCCAATTTTTTAACTTAGCATGAGCTCTGAGATTCACCTCTGCTTAGCTAAAGCAATCAGAGAATAAAAGCAAATACATAAATAAAAAGGATTTTTTTCAGAGTAATACCGACACAGCCTTAACTGGAGTGGAGGGAGTCATGCAGCCATAATAATAAAAGTAGCAAACATTAGCAATCTGCTTCATAGCATGAAATAAAATGTATTTTAGTAAAAACATGAGCACTACTGCAACAGTGATCTTTCACATAGCTGTGATAAAAGAACAATAAAAGTGATAAGGCATAACAATTCCTGAGTAAACACACGTATAAAATGAAGTGGAAGTTCAAATCTAAAGTGTTCTGTTTTACTTGCAGACTCTAAACATACCATGGCTGGTGCTTTAATATTTTTTAACAACTATCAATTTTGTTCACTTGTACCATTTAATGGATGCTAGAAGCTTCTAAAAAATATGTTGCATTAGGAGATGCTTTCCCTTAGCCTATGCATTTGACATCTTGTCACTTTGTAACATTATACACCTTGAATAGATATCCTATCTATTGCCTTTTGATAAGGAAAAAAAAAAAAAACAGCAAAAGCAGTACCAATGAATCTTTCCTATGTGGGAAAAAAAACCACTTCATTCCCTTAGAAATTATGTGATTCTGTCTCTGCCTTTTAAAAACCTGAGCCTTTCCCAAGATAATAGAACACCTCTTTAATCATTATAACATGTGGATGTTTATCCAGCAACAGGAACAATTACTTTATAAATTAGAAACATACCTTCTAAAATGTATTTTGGTCAAACAAGTGATTTTTAAAGCACCTAACTGATAAAATGTACTTTTAAAAAGATGACTATATACTTTCATAAGTATTTATCAAACCTCTGTAGAATAATCTGTGACCTTTGGATCAAGACTTGGTTAAAGAGCACAGAGGAACCCCAAATTGATCATTTCTCCCTGAGGAGCAAACAGCTACCCTACCACCCATGTGAAGTTTGTGAACTATTACATCCAGGAGCCATAAAATGCACACTCTCACTTGCTAATTGCCTTTACCCTTGACCTGATACACGATTTTTATTCAGTTGTTCTTTTTTCAACAAACATATATAAAGCTCCTCCTGTTGGAGGCGCTGTCACAGCCTGAATCAATGCGGCAGAGGCACCTGTTCACCGAAGATCTGGGTCCCTAGCCCACACTGTCTAGGAAAGTGTCATCTACTCAGTGGCTGTATTTCCTGGTCTGCCTTTGCACCCTGCTGTGACCCGGGGACTAGGAACTGCAAGCCGAAGAGCAGTGAACCCTTTTGAGCCCAGCTGGTTAAGACGAACCTGTGCTGTCTCTACACTCTCATGCTTACATGGGCTCCTCGGGAGCCACATAGGCTTTGGGTTTTGGTTTTGGTGTTTTTGAATTAGAATCAACATACAATATTATATTAGTCACAGGTGTGCATCGTAGGAATTCCATATTTGCATATTTTAAGATGCGAACGCCACTCCGTCTGCGCTGCTGATGACAGTTCCCCGAGATGGAAAGAGCCCGGTCGCTGTGTCACCGTCCACAAGGCTGCCAGTCAGAGAACACACTGAAGTGTTCGGAGACCGAGAATGAACTCCAGCTGTTTTAAACTATTATGATTTGGGGATTTATGTTATGATAACTAACACAATCATATATTAATAATCTTGTTCTCAGGAGCTTACCTCTAACGAGAGAGAGAACTACTTAAAAACTTTTGAGGGACAAAATCAGATGTATTTGTACAGGATAATAAGAATGATAGGCAGATAACAAAAAAATATAGGTTAGTGGTATACATGCATCCCAGCATGGCTATAAAAGCAGCCCAACACAAAATCGTAAATATACTTAAAACGCTGTGGGATTTTTGTGATTGTGTGTTGCGGTGTGTTTAATGTGTGGCCCAAAACAGCTCTTCTTCCAGTGTGGCCCAGAGATGCCAAAAGGTTGGACACCCCTGGTTTAGAAATCATCAACATAGTAAAATTAAGAGATCAGGATTTCAAAGGAGGACAGGATGACTTAAATCCAGACTTAGTAGAAAAGTCTTCGTGGAGACAGAGCTCTTTTAACTTGATTTCAAAGGACGGGCAGCATGGTGACAAGTAAGGAACGAAGCTGAAAGGCATTTCAGGCAGAGGAACTATGTGATTGAGCAGGAAGGAAATAAAGCGTCATTATTTGGGAATGGTGTGTGGTCTGCCTAAAGGACTACAGCTAACCCAAAATAACCATGAAGCAGTTCAAAAGAACCTCCTGAGTTGCTACAGTTCCACACTTAACTAATAACCTGACAGGTGAATTATAAAGCCACAGTTTTAACATTGTGAAGGGATCCAGACATATTAAAGGAGAGTCATTTCATCTTAAAAGTTTTCCTCCTCTTCCCAAAATCCCAGGAGTGACAATATCTCTCCCTGTTGTAAGGAATGAGAGAGCAATACCAGGATCTCAAAGATCTGAGAGGTCCCAGAATAGAGAGCAACAAAGTGCACATCCAGTTAGCGCCAATGTAAAAAACAGAAGGAAATGACTGCCCTAGACATTGACAGTCCTCAAGAGACAGAAACCCTCCAGTCCCCAAAATGCATGGGTATGCGCAGTTGTCAGCAAGGACAAGGCAGTTAGTGCAACACGGATTGATTGCAAAGCCTTCTTCAACTTTATGCAGGAAACCAAAAACTCTGGCCTTCATATTCAAAGATCTAATACATCAGCATTCTTTCAGAGATTGGAATGTTTCACCAAGGGTGACTAGGAACCAAGATGGTGACAGATGGGGACAATATGGCTAAGGAGTTCCTCAACCTTGTTTAGAAAAGATTGAAAATTAAAATGAGAACCCCACAATACAGTTATTCTTAAATATCCCTCTTTGCTTCAGTTAGTAATTTATAAAATTATTAATACTTTTTATTCCATAGTATAAATGCTCATTTTTAAAGAATGATTCTTTAAGGAATTCTTTAACTGACACATAATGGATTATTTAAAAATGACATTTATCTAGAAAGTAAATATGCATTGCATTTTAGTTTACATGTAGTATTGCCCATTTATTTAAAAAATGTCCACTGGCAAATAATTCTGCTTCTCTGCAAAAGGCCAGAAAGGCCTTGCTTACAAAAGAGAGAATATTCTTTACGCAAGGTTCATCTTTGTCAAGGGTGCAGAAGAGACCTACTGCTATGAACTTAATGTTTATTGTCCCCCAAATTCATATGTTGAACCCTTACCCACTAGGTGTTGGAGGTGAGGTCTTTGGTAGATTAAGATTAGAAAGGTCCTGGGGGTGCAGCACCCATGGGTGGGTTAGTGGTTTTACAAGCATCTGAGGAAAGCGGGCTCCCTCTCTCTGCTCTCTGCCACACGAGGGCATGACGAGAAGTCAGGAGTGTGCAGCCGAAGAAGGGCTCTCACTAGCCCTGCAGCGTGCTCACACTCAGATCTCCGACCTCCAGCCTCAGGAACTGTGAGAAATTTCTCGTTTATCAGCCGTCCAACCTTTGTTTTATTTTGTCAGAGCAGCCCACGCTAAGACACCTACCCAAACATAAACCAGTTCCTACTACCTCGTTTTTAGACATCTGAATCCGTATAAAGAAAAATATTTCCTTGCTTTTGTTTGCCTTTGTAAAGACAGACACAGTTTTCAATTTCTTTTGCTGACATTTGGTGTCTTAGCGTTCTGTTATTTGTTCAGCCTCTCTTGGGCTAGGCAAAAGAAGTTAGGGGCTCATTGCCAAGTGTTGTGTGAAAACTGTGAAACGAAGGTGTGGAGTGAGCAAATACAGCAACCCTAACAGCTTCCTTGAGCAGCTTGGCAGCAGCTTTTTACACCCAGGACTAACCATGCCAACCCTGGCGCTAATCACCCAGTGCATTCTTCCCCAGGGTCCCCAGATCTTGTGTTCTTATTGCACTTCTCTCACCATGTGCTACAATAACTTACAAGAAAATAAGGGGAGAGCAGTGGGGGAGGGGGGCGTTGGGACAGCTATAACTGAACAACAATAAAAAAAGAAAGAAAATAAGTTTCGGATAAATGTATGTAATGCTCTAAAAAGAACTTTTCATTTAAATTGATGCAAATGATGAGGAAGACAAAAATATCCCCTTTCTACACAGATCAGTGGCTCTTTCCTGTCTCATGTATTTTTCCAGAGAATCTAAAATACGTGAGGCTGAAGATTCTTTTAGATAGCAAAGAAAAGAGATGTACTCTGAACATGAAAAATCATTTTTTGGAAACCTTAATTCTTTCTAAAATGGAAGACTATTGGAAATCAAACTAGCACGAAGCATTTTCTTAAGAACATCTCCATGAAAAAGAATAACAATAATCGGACTCAGAGACCTAAACCTGAACAAACTTTTCTCTTGGATAATCTGTTACTCCACAAGCTTCCCTGGGTCTTCTCTCCTTTCTGAACCACCTTCCCCCAGTTTACCCTCCAGAGAGTCGTGAGACCAGGCTACCTGAAAGTACAGCCCTCCTGGCACCACTCTCCAGTGAAATTAACTCAGCAGCTACTTAATGCTAGCTGAGGACAAAGCATGTAAGTCACCACATAATCTCTTTTTTTAACACACCAACCTCATTTCCTATCTCTCCCACTTTCTTACACTGCAGTAATAATGACTTAACTTTGATTCTTATTTACATACCATACAAACTAATGGGGGGCAATATTTCATGCTCCTCTCTAATTGTTCACTGTGTTTGCTTTGAGTGGGTTGGACCTTTCTTCCTTTGTTCATTGGGTGCGCTCCTATTCATCTTCCAAACCTCTGCATCAGAGAGCAAGGTGGAAAACAAAAGCCCCTCTGGATGTGCCTGAAGGGAAGGCATTTAAAGCAGGAAATGAAGCACCAGCAAAACTGTTGAAAGGGTTAAAGGTGCATGAGTCAGGGGCCACCAGTAAGCTTGCAGGTCATGACACTGCAGGTATAATCCAAAAATGGAGAGCTGCTGCTGAGACTCGGAGGTCAGAAAGCTACAAAAACCACCACCAATGTTGCAGCTGCCCCTGCAGCAAGGCCGATGCCTTGGCAGTGAAACAGGGGGTCCAAGCACCTTCAAAGCCAATGTTTGCTGGGTCCTTGTATGTCATCACTGCTAAAGAAAAATTTATTCTCCCCTGCTTTGCAAACTTTTCACTACAGCATCTCATAACAGTTTTTAACCTTCTAACCTCTGTAAAGGTAGAGGGGCATTAAAGAGAAGACACGTGCTAAGTGTCCATACCATTAGGCATTATATCCTCTGTTAAGCTCCTCTCTGGACTGTTCACCCCTAAGAGTCTTGGTTAATTACTCCCTCTGCCATATCACCTCTTTACTGAGCATAGTCATCTATTACCTTGGTAGGCCTACCTGCTGTAATATGTGTGGATACATGTACAGTTCATGTGTTATAAAGACCTGGTTATTACTGTATCATCTATGTTTAATCCCCCATGCCTAGCACAGTCTCTGGCACACAATATGCCTTGCACATTTTATTTCACCACATATTATTAAGCAGTACTTTAATTTGTAAAAAAAAATATCAACTTTCAGCCCTGGCTGGTGTGGCTCAGCGGACTGAACACCAGACTGAAAAGCAAAGGGCCGCCAATTCAATTCCCAGTCCGGGCAGGTGCCTCGGTTGCAGGCCAGCTCCCCAGTAGCGGGTGCACGAGGAGCAACCACACATTGATGTTTCTCTCCCTCCCTCCCTTCTCCTCTCTCTAAAAATAAATAAAAATCTTTAAAAAAAATGTATCAACTTTCAAAAGTGAAGTTTTCTTTCAGTGCATTAAAACATATGGAGTTGATAAGTGGTGACATTCAACTCTATTTAGAATTCAGTAAATTCTCCTTTTCTTAGAAGAGCTCTTAGGATGTCATTCAATTAAAAATGCAAATTTAATGACTCTTTGGTTCTAGTAGATATTCTACTCATTGTACTCTCTAGTGATCAATTTGCTCATCCCAATACAGAATAGAAAATCAGGCATTTTATTGCACTTATGTAAATTATACTTCATTTATACATTGTGTTAAATAACCTCTAGGCACACTTATAAGCCTCACAAGTAAAAACACAGTAATTTGAATTTATGTTCTAATATAAACTAAGTGTCAAAAGAATGTTGAAATAAGATTCAGAATATATTTTATGTTCCACTTACAGTAATTCCTTCATTACATACAATAGGCAAAGAATATCTATATCTAGCTTCTTACATGCCTGGAGTAGGCTGATCTACTTTCCCAACGCAGCCTAGGTATAGTCCTGTGATTCTGAACCACCAAGTCATATTTTAAAAAAGAAAAAAAGTCTAAAGACACACAATATTCCTCTGGACTCCATACAAACACCCAGTCAACCAATGGAAGCTTGATTAGATGGAAAACTAAGATATACTCAAATGAGCTATGCCTTTTTAAATACTGAGCTAGAAATGTTTTATGTAAAACTATGCCATGTACTACAAGAATATTGTATGACTAAAGAAGAATTTACTTTTCAGTTTCACTTAATTTCAGTAATAAGAATTAAAAGTAAAATCAGCCCTGGCCAGTGTAGCTCAGTGGATTGAGCATGGGCCTGCAACCAAAGGGTCACAGGTTTGATTTCTAGTCAGGGCACATGCCTGGGTTGCAGGCCAGATCCCCAGTAGGGGGTGCATGAGAGGCAACCACACACAGTTGTTTCTCTCCCTCTCCTTCTCCTTCCCTTCCCCTCTCTCTAAAAATAAATAAATGAAATCTTTTTTTAAAAAAAGTAAAATCAGACTAGAAAAAAATTAAGACATTGCAGTTACCAGTAAAGAAGTTAACTACAGAGCATATAACTTATCATTAGCTCTCAAGTGCTTTTAAATATTTCTTTTGATTTTTACAAATCAAGAAAATGAGGTACCTAGATCTTATGGTGAGAATATCAAAGAAGTAGAATTCTTCAGTGTTATAGACTAAATGTTGTATCCTCCCAAAATCAGAAACCTTAACCCCCAGTATAAGCATATTTGGAGATGGAGCCTCTAATGAGGTAATTAAAGTTTAATGAGGTCAAGGAGCCATTTGGGTGGGGTTAATGGAGAACTGATCTGACAGGATTAGTGTCCTTATAAGCGGAGATACCAGAGAACTCTCTCTCTTCTGGAGTGAAAGAGGAAAGGCCACGTGAGAACACAGTGAGAAGAGAGCCATCTGCAAGCCAGGAAGAGAGCCCTCATCGGAAACAGCAATCTTGGCACCACGGTCTCAGACTTCTGGCCTCCAGAACTGTGAGAAAACACATTTCTGTTGTTTGAACCACCAGTGGCATTCTGTTATGGCAGCCCAAGCTGACTAACATAATCAGCAAGCCAACCAAGATTCTCCCCCACTCCTGCTCTCATCCAGATGCTCGCCACGCCTTTACCAAAAAGCTGACAGCATAGGAAGCAGCACATGGAAGACAGGCAAAAAGTACTAAAGCTCTTATGCACTTCTGTTAAGGAGAATTCCATACACATATTGGGTTGACCAAAAAGTTTGTTTCGTTTTTTTCTGTAAGAGGGCTATAGTAGAGCTTAGTTGTCTTTAGCTTCATTTGAAACAATTTTGTTAGATTGTATTGTGACAGCTGTCATATCAGCATGCATTTACAAAAAATCAAAATTGGTGAATTCTTGTATAGCCATTTTAATATTGAAGATGGACGAAAATAAGCAACATTTGCAGCATATCATGCTTTATCATTTCAAGAAAGAAAAATGCCACTGAAATGCAAAAAAAAATGTTTGTGCAATGTATAGAGAAGATGCTATGACTGATCAAACGTGTTAAAAGTGGTTTGCAAAGTTTTGTGCTGGACATTTGTCGCAGACAATGCTCCATCATTGGGTAGTAGACCAGTTGAAGTTGATAACAGCCAAATCGAGACATTAATTGAGAACAATTGATGTTATACCACATGGGAGATAGCTGACATACTCAAAATATCTAAATCAATAAAGTTATTGCTGAAAATGAAAAATGTGTCCTTTATTTTATGGAAAAAACTAATATATTTTTTACCAACTCAATACTTTGTCCCTTGGAGATTTCTTACACTTAAGGCTACTCCTGATACAGCTATTTATACAGATAAAATTATTGTTACACAGATTTCACGTGCATAAGAATACTGTGGACAAAAATATTCATATTTCTCAAGTGTGGTGGAAAAGAAAGATGGCCCTAGCAGCATCTTTTCCATCACCATTTTCGTCTTCCACTTCTGCTCACACATGATGGCTGTGCTCCCAACCCACCGCTGCTCCACAAAGAACACAAAGCTTCCTCCAGCAGTCTTCCTCCAGTTTCCTTTTTCTTCCTAATTTTCCATCACCAAAATCTCAAGTATTGACTTGTCCAACATACCCCACTTTGGAAAGCCTAGGCAGGGAAGAGACTAAGAATGGCAGGCCAGACTGCATTTTGAATTTCAAATGAGTAAAGAAATTCAAGAAATTTGAATTTGATACCAGGTAATTTACATTCTGCTGTGCTGGTTAACCCCGTATGGGCTGGATGGTGCTACAGCTCTCTGCCCCTGTAGGCTGAAGCTTCCCAGTGTCTCTCTTCTTTTTGACTGTGGGATCCTCTCAGCAGAGCCAATGGGGCTATTGAACTTATTTTTGTGAAGAAAGGTACATCTGTTTAGGTTGGTAGCTTTCGTCTGTGTGGCTCTATGGCGCCTCTATGTGCCACTATAACTTTTGTTATATTTCCAGGCAGTAAGTCACTAGAGATACTACCACCGATTCATTTCATACTTAGCACCCTGTGAGTCATATAAGCTCAAATACAGAGTCTTAAGAATCAGGAGCCAAAATTATAATTCATATTTTGGCAACAAACATGATAATTTATGGGAAACATAATATTTGTGTTCAGTTTCACTATCAAGATAGAAAAAGGAAAAAATGCTTCTTCTGCCTTTCACTAAATCATATGTGTAAAGTATCTAAAATATATACCGCATGAGAAACATTGTACACAAACATTAAGTAGTCACAGGTTTCTTGCTTGAAATATAAGGCAAAGTATATGGAACTTAAAGTATGTAGAAATAGCAAAATTCATAGCTTTGAGGAGAAATAAGCAACATTAGTCCCAAGAGAAATGGACATGTCAAATAACCAAGGAAGAGGGAAAAGAAATTATTACAGCAAAAATAAAAGAGAAATTACTGTAGCAAGAATAAAAAAGAAATAGCTGAAACTAAAATTGTGAATACAGACACCTAGGAATAATAAGGAAGAACAGGGCTTAATGTTAATGAATCCATCTGTCCATCCCAGCTGGCTTTGCCAGAGAAGGAGGTTTAATAGCCTTTTGGCACTTTACCATTGACTTTATATTGAATTACCAACAAAAAGCTCTCACCCCAAGACAGATTCAAAAATAATTTATATGAACATCAAAATCATGACAATCCTATACACCCTACTCAAATTCTGACATCCAGTCTCTTTCTGTTAAAAAGAAAACACCACACATCACAGTCCTTTTGATAATCTCATACATTTGGCCGTTTTTCTTTTATTTTGTGTATTTGTATTGTGCTTTATTTTCATGTGGAAGTCCCTCACCAAAAATTAATCATAGGGTGTTGTCCAGGTATGTTTTGGTTCTCCCTGAAGAGATAAATAGCTAGCCCACAGTAATCTGTTCAAGGCCTAGCAGCCGCTAGAAATGCGATGGCACACCTTGGAAGGCAGCCTCAATCCTTATCGTTGCTCACAGACAGCAATAAAGTACAAACACACTGCTATCTCGGTAACAGCTCGTGACCTCATCGCTCTTTAACGAAGAATGTCATCCTTCATCTGGGTCAGTCCCAAAACAACTGCTCAGAATACAGTCCCAGTTACGAGCCCCCTGTTGCCTTTTGTTTCAACGTACTATGACCACGATGTTGGTTTGCTCCTCAACCTCAATTTGCAGGAAAAGAGCTACAAAGATCACTTGGAAAGCTCACCTGACACACAACTACTTGGAAAGCATATCTTTAATATTAATGTAGTGTCAATGAAAATGACACTGAAAAATCTGCTCACTTGAGGACAAAAAAGACTCTCAAGAGCAAGATTCAAGTACAATAGAAAGGTTGAACAACTGAAATTCTTTTGTAGACAACCTGAGGGATAAAGGAGAAGTACTAATAAATTGGGCCTTAGGAAACTGTTAGCCCAGGAACCTCCCCACTCTCTCACAGTGCATGAGTATGAAGTGCTTATTTTTAAAAAGAAAAATAAAAGTATGAAAGGTTGCTAATGTCAGGAGTAGGCAATAATGATACTTGGAAATTTAACAAGCCAAAGGCAAATCCAGGACTTGCAATCCGTTCCAGGCTACAATGATCAGTTGGTTAAGAAAGATATCATCAATGTTCTAGACCCGTGTGAGAGGGACACAGAATAGGGATATCCCTTTCTTCAATTGCCACTCTCTCCAAATCCTTCCATAATTCCTTTTGCAGCCTGTGCCACAGTTTGAGGTTCCTGTTGGTTTCAGCAGGATTGTTTTTGAGTCATGTGAATTTCATACAGGAGCTCCCTACAGACTGATATTGCTGGAGAACACCATTTTTCTTCAGTTAAGAGTTGGGGGGCGGGGGGAAGGATGCTATCGTTCATTCTGCATGACGCCAAACAAGAAACAGAGTGATACTGAATCCAAGAAACTTTGTAATTGACCAGAATACCATGGCCGACAAATTTTTGAAATCTGAATTCTCATCTTTCTCTCTTTTCTTCCCTTTTCCTTTCCCAGCTCAAAGAAAAAGTCAACCCTGTGATTCTTTCCGTAACTCAGGGAAGATACTAGGATCAATGGAGCCAAAGCAAAGCTTAAAGAATGAGGTAGAACTTTCCCTGAAACTAACAAAAGTGGTTCTCCAAACTAGGAAAAAAGAAGTCTGTGGATGTCCTCAGAGATAAAAACCTGTTCACTGCTCAGTCATGTGGCAGGACCTCAGAGAGAAAGGCCAGCTGGTACGTACTGTGGGGTGGCGTGCCATACTCAAGAACATTGTACCCCAAGGGGGCCACCGAGGCAGGAGAGAGGTGGGGGGAAAGGCAGGAAGGACTGGGCAGACGAAGATATCAGGCTCTTTGCCAGCACACAAGGTGAAAAACTGATTTAGTCACAGTTATCGTTCACCATGCTTGAACTGCCCGTTAGATGCAGTCTCCCAACAGTCTCTTGTTAAATCCCAACATCAGCTTTCTTCCACATTGGAACAGATCATTACTTCTGCCAGTCGACCCCAGATTAGGTACTTGGAATGTGGTAAGGGGTAATGCTGTACAAAAACAAACAGACAAACAAACCGCCAGAAGCACACTCAGTTGGTCCAGACGCTCGCCCCTGGGCAGCTGAAGCTGAAACGTGCAGCCGCAGAGACGAACTTTCCCATCAGGGCCCCTCCCGGCATTACCTTCCTGAGTTCCCTGTGGGTGAGGACAATTCTCTGATGGGCTTTCTCACTTTTTCTCTGACAACAGAGAGATGAATTTCACTGAATCACATAATCAAGAATCCAGCTTGATTAAAAGATAAATACAATAAGCAAGAACCTCTGAGGGGAGAAAGTTTCCCTAATAATCTATGTTATTATGTGGTTATCATGTGATATTCGGGATTATAGGTTATGTTGGTGTGTGCAAAGTAGAACAGAGGGTTTGGGATTTGACTACTCAAAAATAGAGTATTTTCCTACTCGGCTGTAAGAAAGAAGAAAATTTTACCCTTTGTGACAGCATGGATGGACCTGGAAAAGATCACACTAAGCGAAATGAGCCAGGCAGAGAAAGACAAACACCATATGATCTCACTCATATGTGGAATCTAATGAACAAACAAGCAAAACAGAGACAGACTCAGACAGAGAGCAGATGACAGCTAAGGAGGGGGAGAGGTTACTGGTGGAGGGATCGAGGAAAAAGGACTCATGGACATGGACAACAGTGTGGGGATTGCCAGTGAGAAGAGGGAGTAAAAGAGGTATAAATGGTAATGGAAAAAATACAATTTAAAAATGCTTTAAAACAGTATTTTTATTAAGAAGAAAATGATATGCTCAATATCCATCCATGCTGTCACAAAATGGCAGGGTAAGAGAGGGAGAGTAGAAAACTTTGGGGGGTGAGCACACGATGTTATGTACAGGTGGTGTATTATTGAATTGTATACTTGAAACTTATATGATGTCATCACAATAAATTTAATTTGAAAAAGAAAATGAAATGATCTTTAGCTCTAGTTGACGCACGTAAGGTGAACTGGTAGGTCTCGATTTTCCTGCGTATTCTGCATGTGTCCGGCCAGGTACTGCATCTCTTTGTTCTTCACTCACCTTACCTGTGAAAAAGAAATAATGTCCAAATTTGAAAATGCACGCGAAGTGTGTGCCCCAGTCTGTCCCCTGGAATTGGTGGGGGGTTTTCCTCCACACTCCTTTCCCCGCAGCCCCTATTCCTGCTGTTGCCATTCTTTTTTTTTTTTATTGAAATTCAGAGAATGTCATTTTAATTTTCTACTGCTTACTATAACGCTTGCAATGGATTAAGCTCCATGTGACATTTACAAAATCTTGTTATACTTTCAAATCTTTTCATACCAAAAATTTTAATCATTTTCTTCAAAAACTTCTCAAAACCTTTTAGCTATTAACTATAAAGCAAATAAGATGGGGATGGAAGAAAGAAAATTAATAAAAATTGGATTTACTCTTAAAAAAGAAAGGTTTTAATCTTCCTTAATTGGTCCTTTGAGGTGGACAATTTTCAAGAGCAGAGCATTTTATAGACTAAAAGATCATGTTAAAGTCTTCCTTTATAGTAATCAAGATTTGGTGATTCTTTAGAAAAACAGGAATGATTAAAAACAAGAAAGAGAAGGAAGTTATTAGATGTGGAAGAGGAAAGTCTCCAATATATTAAAACAAACAATACAGGCCTGAAAATTCTAGCAAGATAACATTTTCACTGCACATTTCTTTAAAAGAAGATAAAGAGCATTGAATCAATATATCACTGAAGAGATTATTATTTTGTACAAGCTGAAGGTTGGTGCAGGTCATTCCCTCTAAAGCAAACAGAATTTGTTAATTTAATCCAACAGACTTGGCAGTGAAACCAAACAGGAATTTAATCAGCAGCAGAAGGTGGGAAGCATCTCTGAAAATTGAAAAGTCTCTGTGCAAACAGTAAATATTATTATGGAAGAGTGAGGAAATAAAAAGGGTGTTCTTTTCATAATTTTCCTTGAGTTCACCAAACATATTAAACGATTCCAAATAAACCATTTCTAAGACTGCAACAATGACTTAATGTTACTTGTGCTGGAAAGTTAAAATTGATAAAGTTATTCAGTCTCTTGCCTTTCTTAAATACTTTTCCTAAGAACTGCAAGGGTACAAAGTGAAGCATTAAATGTGGTATTCTAAGTAAAGCCAGTAGCTGACTTTTTAGCTCCTCCTTCAAACATAATGCTCTAGTCGTCTGGTGCTAAGTTGAAGGCTTTTTAAATGTAAACTAACAGAGACAAAAGGCTAAGTGGTAAGGAGATACAAAGTCAAACAGTAATTGTTTTAATCACCTTCAAAACTAAGCATTTTTAAAGCATGTAAATTGTTGCAAGAGGATAATAAATCTTAGGCCCCTCTCCCGGCCAGTAATGGAATTACCATACCCTTAAAGCATATTTAGCACCTTTTCCACTTCCTGTTACCACACAGTTTTAAACTTGGCTTTGCCCTTGTTTCTTTCCTCCTCATTTCATCCTCTTACAAAAACTCTACCTCATTTGCAAGATCTACTCATCTCCAATCTAGTCTCTTTGAAACCCTCGTTATAACAGCACAACCCTTTGGAAGCCTCATGTAGAACAGGGGGTGTAAGCGTGCAGTATGTCTAAAAACAGACTTGCTCAATCGTGTTTTTTTCTCTAGCTAGGAAAACATAGTGTTATCATTAAACTATTAATTCATTATCCCATAGACCTTCAATAAACAAGTGTCAACTGGTGTTTCCCAAGAGTGACCTACAAAAATAAATCATGTAATAAGTGGCAAAAAACCATATCCTTACTTCATAGTCTCATAGAAGATGTTTTTAATGTTCAGTTATTCAAAGTAAAAGGTAAGCTTTTTTTGAAATTGCAAAAAGAAAGCTGTCTAGCATCATAAAAAACTAGACCAAGAGATGAAGAGATCATGAAGAAATGTATTACATTAAGCTATTAAAAAGCAAGAAAATAATCAGGAAAATCAGCAGCTACTATTTTAAAGGTATATACTCAGAGACTAGATTGCAAATCCTAGCTTCAGGAAGAACAAGGAGACACTTTTCCATCAATTTTCTGTCTGAAAATGGACAGTAACATACATGCTCATTTGTTTCTAGCCCAGTTTTGATCTTCCTATTTCATTTCCCAAAGTAACAACATGGTCTCTTTTTTTAACATGTATAAAGTTGTACCATCTTCTCTTTGGTTATCAAAAAAGGGTAGAATATTCTGTAGAATTTTAGTTAATTTAAGAGTTTAAATATCCTGTTAAGTGTTTATGGTACTTTATTTACAAAGGAAGCCACAAAAATTTTTTTCTACTCCTATATGCATATCATCCTTTACAATGTGACTTTGCAGCTTCTTTCATCAAGAAGTAGACAATATTGCCCTGGCTGGTGTGGCTCAATGGATTGAGTGCCAGCCTGTGAACCAAAGAGTCACTGGTTCGATTACCAGAGAGAGCACATGCCTGGGTTGCAGGCCAGGTCCCCAGATGGGGGCACGCAAGAGGCAACCACACATTGATGCTTCTCTCCATCTCTTTCTCCCTCCATTCCCCTCTCTCTAAGAATAAATAAATAAAATCTTTAAAAAATAAAAAAATAAATAAATCCCTTCACCTTTTAAAAAAAAGAAGAAGGCCCTGGCTGGTGTAGCTCAGTGGATTGAGCGCGGGCCTGCGAACCAGAGGATCGCGGTTCGATTCCCAGTCAGGGCACATGCCTGGGTTGCAGGCCAGTTCCCAGCGGGGGACACACGAGAGGCAACCGTACATTGATATTTCTCTCCCTCTCCCTCTCTCCTACCCTTCCCCTCTAAAGATAGATAAATAAATAAATAAATAAATAAATATCTTAAAAAAAAAAAAAGAAGAAGAAGAAGAAGAAATAGACAATATTTCCCCAGACCTTGAATCTGAGTTGTCCCTGTCACTTGCTTGGACCAATAGAATATGGTAGAAATGGTGGTTGGGACTTCCAAATCTAGGCCTCAAGAAACCTTTCAGGAAACCCTCTTGGAGTGTTGCATTGAAACTACCATGGGAAGTAGACCAGACTCTAGGAAAGGAGACTACATGACTAAGCCATCCAGATCAACCAGCCAATAGACAGTCAACAGCTACCAGATATGTGAGTGAGACCACCTCAGATCATCCAGCCCTGAAAGTGGGGTTACACAAAACCTAGAACATTTGGCATTGGCTTTGGGACAAGGAAGTACATAGAGTCTAAAAAGTGATGAGGAAAATTGTACCCTAAATGTAGTGAAGAAAACACTATTAGAGTTTGGAAAAAGAGCAACCCTTGTCATACAATGGCAAATGACATAAATTTTAATTGTAATAGTGATACCATACTGTAACTGGGTACAAAGCATGGGTTCCCTGAAAAAGGGGGAATCACCCTCAATCCTGCAAAAGGCAGGCCGGGGGCAGGGAACAGCATAAAGTGCAGCCTTTGAGGAACATTACATAACAAAGGCAGATTAACAGCACATGCTTTCCTGAAGATCTGTGGAAGTTGCAAATTGTGTTTGGGACTGGGAGACCCTGCACCAGCAGAGTGACTCATGACAGTGCCAGGAGGGGAGCTCATGCAGCACCTGTGTGAGCTTCAGGGGCAGATAGATGCTCACCCCAGTTCCCAGTACGTCACTGGGAACTCTTGCCCTGACTAAGGATGGCAGCTGAAAGAGGGTTAAAGACACTGGGGAGATGACAAAAATGGGAGACACTAACATACCATAGGAAGAGGCAGATGAGGGTCATGCAGGAAGTTCTGAGCTGAGTATTTAAATTAGAGGGGGCCTATTAAGTCCTAAGAGGTCTGAAAGGAAGTCTGCTACAAGGTTGGGAGGTCTGATCTCTGGAGGTGAGAAGACAGTGACAAATCTGGCTAAGCTGTGGGGACCTGACTGGCCAAACACGCAGACACATGGAAGATGACTAAAGCTGAACTGTGACCTGGAATGCTAAGCTGGAGACTTCTGCTTTTCTAAAAGATGTACAGACAAGTTGCTCCCTTTGTACACGGGCTTTTGGTATGGGACTTCAAAGCTTGGTGCAAGCTTTCTCCCCTTGGGCTTTTGGCCTTTGGGCATTCTAGGCCTCTGGCTCTGCTCCCCACACAGACAGGAGTGCTCATTGGACCAGGAGATGCAGGGCCCACCAGAGGCTTAGACCCCACAGAGCATGGGAGCGCAGTCCTGGAGCCAGGGTCCCACACTGAGACGTGTGCCTCCCTGGGCTCCAGTCTCTGGGACAGTGTAGGATGGCGCCCAATGCCAGGACTGCTACAGGGAAACTGAGAACAGTGTACCCCAAATCTTGAAGGAGAAAGCTACTATAAGAAAAGGGAGAATTCTGAAACCCACAAGTGCATCCTGGAGAGAGGATGGAGGTCTGTTTGTGTGACCCACTGATGGACAGATAAAGATATGGGGAACCTCTGGGTATGGTTTTGGCTCATAACCTTTTTGGGAGCAAGGGAAGCTCTGGGTCCCTTGGGAAAAAAGTAACCCAAGCAGAACTTCAGCACCCCCAAGGTTGGAACCCTGCTAATAAACACCTGTTCCCTCCAGTATGAATCATTGGGTCATGTAGATTCAAGGCACCAAGTGGCTGAGCCCCAGTTTGCATGATTACAATACTATTGCATAATTAAAAACACAATAACATGAAAATTAGAAAATGTGCCTAGTGAACCAGTCCACTGGTTAAACTCATCTCTAATCAAGGAGCATTCTTGGCCCCTAGAATAGAAAAACCTGGCAACATGTGCCTGGTTAGATTTCAGAATTTCCATGGGCAGGTGACAGCTGCGTGCTCCCATTCTTCTCTTTTTTTGAATGCGAATGTGTTTTGCAGTTATCATGGTCCAGTCTTACCACTGTATGCCGTGCATAGACTAAAAAACTAATATCCACTTCATTCACAGGCTTCCGGATCAAGAAAAGCCAGAGCCAAGGAGCTGCACGGAAAGAACCAGACTCGCATCTGGACCTGGTTTAGATGATGGAATCCTAGACTTCAAGGATCATTGTGTATGAGTATAAGACTTTTGTGGGAGGGATGAGTGCATTTTTATGTGGAAGACGTATAAACCGTTGTTGCTAGAGGGCAGACTTTGGTAGGCTGTATGCAAAGATGGCTACAAAAATTACTCAAACCTCTGATGCATGTAACGTAACTCCCAGCTAGGGAAGGGTTTATACCTCCAGCTCATGAATCTGGTCAAGCCTAGTGTTGTAGGAGCTCCAGGTCCTAAACATCAAAAGATCTTGTCCTCTTGGAATGCTGCCCTGAGATTGCCCTAAAGCCCAGTGCAGTCAATCAGAAGATAAGAGACTATATGGAGCAGCGATGAGTCATCCCAAATAAGACCCCTAGACAAACAGCCGAAAGCCAGTGTTAACTGCCAGACGTATCAGTGAGGCCATCTTATACTATCCACTCCCACTAGAGAGGTAGGATACAGCCATGTGAGTGAACCCAAGAGAGACTGGCAGAAGAAACACCCAGCGGAGCCCAGCGCAAGTTATTCACCCACAAGGGGAGAAAATGACTATTGTTTCAGGTAGATTCCTATACAGTAATAAATAACTGATGCAGTTGAAGTACCGCATTTTCTAATTTTCCAACATGTTCTGTCCTGTTATATCAAATAAAGACCATTATCTTTGTTGGAAATACGGTCCTATAAGAAAGCAAGCACCGAAATGTGTACTGTAATGATGGTTGACCGGATTAACATTGCTCACCTTCTAGAAAGTGAATTATTATTTTCTAATACTAAAATGAAGTCATTTTAATCCTGAACACAGCTAGTTTTCCTTCCAAAGATGCAAATCAAAAGGGGAAGTGTCACAGGTGGGCACATGTAATCAGGCTCTTGGTGATCATGAACAAAGAATTGAACTGAACACACAGAGTTTATAGCAGAGAGAAAGAGCAAATCTATTACAATAGTATACAGAGTATGGGAGTGGACCAACTCCGAGCAGAAATTGGCCCTCAGCAGCCAGAGGGATTCTATTCTTATAGGGAGGACATTTCCTAGTTAGTTTGGGTGGGCTTTAATTGCACATGTGTGAGTAGTTATGTTACTTAAGCTACTGTACACTCAGTCTTCCATTATTTTCTTTGATTGCCCACTGTGGGGGCGGGGGGGGGGGCGGTTGACCTCAATGCTAATTTATTATAACACTCACAGAAGCATACTCTGTGCAGGTACAGTTATGAGTCATCATGATTCAGCACTTACCTGGGAAGCATGACGACCAGTTTTAGAACTGGGTATATTTCGATATCAACGTCCTTTGTCCCAGTCCTGAGGCACCTCTGGTGTGTCCTCATTCCTAACTATGCCCTGCCTCAGAAGGGGGACAATAAAATTCAAATGGCTTCCATTTGCAGAGGTAATGTAGGTACTACTTAGGGACATTTAAGTCCAATAAACTCCTTGAACATTCTTGCCCAGGTGTAATTGTCTCATAACTTCTTTCTGGTGCACACACCCACAGAAAAACACAGACATGTAAAAGACAAAGTGAGGAGAGGAGTGAGAAAGTTGTGGCTTAAGAGGCAAAGATGAATGGTGGTTACAATGACACAAGTGAACAATCACTGTTCTATAATACACTTTTGTTTGAATTGCTTCCCAGCTAGACCTCTCCTCTGGGACTTGCTGTGTAATTTCTCTGGTTATGGGATAGAACCAAGATGAAAGATAACTCACAGGCTCCTGTGGCTTAAAATATAATGGCTGAAATTGGTGGGTTATTTTTAAAGATTTTCATCCTTCTGTTTGACAAGGAAAGGCAGACCAATACTTACCAATCCCACCCCCCACCCCCGTCCTTCTCCAAAATAAAGGTCAAATTGCTTCTTTTTTGTTTCTAAAGACATTTTGTTTCTAAAAAAAAAAAAGTTTGATGCAAATGTATAGTGAGTGTTAATTTAATGGGCCAAATAGCACCCTCCTCCACTCCTTTTCTACAACGAAAACCAAAAGATCTAACACTTTTTAAAATTAAGTATATTCAGATCTTGAAGAAGAAACCAACTTCAAAAATCCGCTATAATTGAATATCTATAATTGCAAAAATTGTCACTGTAATATTATACACCTCATGAAAGTTATTAGGATTATGTGATCATTTATTTTAACTACCACTGTTCTTGGAACAGATAAAATTCAAAAACTTATATATCCAGAACCTCATCTCTAAGGATTCTATCAAAGTTAGAACTTATTTAAATATTTATTATAAATTAAAATTAAGTTTTTTTAAATCTCCTAGACTAAATTAGCACTGGTAGTGCCCCTGTTCAAACACACAAAATTATTTGAGGTTATTTTTTTTTTTTACTACATAAGCTAGACATGTAAAGATTCTTTTCTCTAGCAAAAAACTAAAATCGTAGACTCAGCACTAAAAGGGGCCATAATTAAACTACTTAACTTTATATATGAGGAAACTAAAGGTCAGAGAGTTGAAACGATGCTCCTCAAAGTAGCAGGGCTTATTAGTGGTGATGCTAGTTTAAGAATCTGATTTCCTGGACTCTCAGGCCAGTGACTTCCCCACTTTACCATGTGGTCTCAAACAGGAGTGTATGTCTGCTGTGGAAAGGAGTCACTGGCTTCTCTCAGCCCTGAACCAGGAACTGCCATGCCTAAGTACAGAATTTTGATAATACTTCGGCCACAGCCCTGTCCCTGATGTATTAATTCAGAGTCTCCGGGAAGGGGCAGAGCACTGGTAATGCTGCTAAGCACCCCAGGAGATTCTAACATCCCTTAGATGGTTCTCACTCTCCCTCCCTATTGGCTTAGGCTATCAGACTGGCAGTCACAGCCTCACTGCCCAGAGCTTCCAGCTCTCTTTAGCTCTTTGATACCCTAGACATGAAGAACTTAATTCTGAGAACCTAGACTCTTGGAAAAATGAATAAATAAATAAGGGAAGATAGAGAACATTAGAGTGCATCGTCTTAGAGGCATGTGTGGTCAGTGGAACTTCTGACAACCCGTGTCCAGGGGGACATGTGCAAACTAACAGGAGACAACCATGAACTGGAAACTCAGTTTGGCTGTATTAAGTAGTAGTACTTACAGGCATTTGTTTAAATAGCTAACCAACTTTGCAATAAAATGTTTCAGACTATTTATTGTTTCATTTTATTACATCATTCAATTGCGCATATAAAGCTATGGCCACCTTGATCAGAAGCTTATGAAATTAGAGGCTGCACAGCTTAGACAGATTCTTAGACATTGTGACAATGGAGAGAAACAGAGGGGAAAAAAATTCTTATGAAAAAAGGCCTAAATCTGCCGAAGTCCATTTTAACTATATCACAACAGGTAGCAATCCAAAGGTGAACCTAAACATACCAACTGACCCTCCATTCTAACCCAATCCTCAAGAAGCAAAGCTACATCTGGTTTATTTTGAACCTCAGAGGTGAGAAAGAAAAACTTACTTGTTGGAATAAGATTTTAAGCAAAGATGGCCTCCTTGCCTCTTGCAACTCATGCTTAACTCTGGCAGCTTCATTAGAAAAACTGATAATTCTGTGAACTGAGCCTGTAAGTCCTTTACATTTCCAGGGGAAGCATAAACGCAGCTTGGTCTGCAATACTGCCACGTATGTCAGTCTGCCTCCTTGCACAAGCAGAATTTCTTGGATCAAATATTAATTTAAATCCTATTTAATACCAAATATTCTAAATCTGAACTACCTAATCAAGAAGGGCCATGTCTGTGAAGTGGAGAATGGCCCCACACTCCAGAAACAAGTATGTTCCTTAAGCCTTAAAAAGACTAAAAAGGAAAAAGTTTGTCTGGTTTTACCTTCATGTTCTAGCTGAAGGCATATTTTACAAAACTGATTGTTTTGTTTTTCTGCCTCTGTCACCAATTCTTCTCCACTGTAATAGATCCCACACATGGCACACATGAGTTAATTAAGTGTTCTATTACAGAGTATTAATATAAATGTCTCAGCTGTTTCTCCTTAAACCTCTGCGGTATAATTACTTTTGCCTGGAAGGAGAAACGAATTTACATTGTTCACAGAAATACTTAGAAACAAACATATTTAAATGTTTAGCCATAGGTTCTAAAAGAACAGATTCAAGGAAGCGATAGTTAAATTTAAATGAAAACATTTAACATTTAGATAGTCCAGCAGGGTAATGTGAAAAAATCTACACCTCTCCCCATTTCTGTCAGACTGAAAGAGTTTTTCAAATAACCTCATTCGCTTTCCCTCCAAGAACCAAATATGAATGTTGTCGATATCTCCCCTTACCTTCTTCCAGGCTAATCATGAATATCATGAAGTCAGCATTCCTTCCAGGTCATCAAGCTCCCTCACTTCTATAGATGAGGACAACTTCACACGCACTCACGAGCAGAGCAGAGGAAAACAATATTGGGTCGCAATCACATGGTTCCATCTTTCAGCTATTACATGGTTCATCCTCCACCGCCAACATAATCATTTAAATCAGTGGTTCGCAGCCTTGGCTGCACGTGGAAATCATCCGAGAAGCTTTTTAAAATTCCACTGCTCAGCCCCAAGCCACAGACGTTCTGATTTAATTGGTCTGGAGATAGCCTGAGTATCAGGAGTTTCAGAAGCCCTCCAGGTGATTTTAACGGGCAGCCAAGTGTCAAAGCCTATCAAAGACCACCAAGAAAACACCTGTAGTAAGAAAAGTTAGGTTTCCCTAGCTTGCTGCAGCCTGGGAGAACCTAGGGGAATCTCAGGGGCCTCTCTGTAAGGGAGAGTTTGGAAAAGCTTTAAAAAGCTGGGTGGTTTTAGGACAACTGAAGGAAGCAGGAGACAGCCTGGTTTGGATGACATCAAGAAATGGGGAAAATTCCGACACTGGGTAACTCGGTATCTTCATCCAAAAGGCAGAAAGATAACAGTGGAGCTATCATTGATAAAGAAACAAGATCACTCTGAGACAAGGTTATTAGCGATGAGAACGGGGCGTCAATCCCTCTTGTAGTTAAGGTGTGCCCTAATCATTTTCCTGCCCCAAACATGGTGGGTTTATGTTCTTCAACAAACACTGTAGACTGGTTTTGTAGCGAGGCAAGTTTTCCTTTCTCTTTATTTAATAGGACTCATAATCTCACAAGGTTGAGAACCACTGATTTTAAACAAACTCAAATACCTAGTTGAATGAGTGTGATATGGTTGTGACATCTGTCATTCTTTTGAGTTCCAGGGCAAAAATAGCTGATCTAGCTAATGCAACATAATTGATTTTTCCCCAATTATTTCTAATGAAACCTTTCCAAAGCCGGACCTTTTCAGGTAAAACTCTCCATTCTCATTTCCTAGATAAAATACCCATTAATAATCACAAGTCTAATTTGCAAGAGAATACATGCTACATTGTAAAGAAAAATCTTCTGTGCAATAGCCCCTTTTGGTAACATCACCATTAAAACATCAGTTCGGCTGTATTACAAAGTCATGTTCTACTTACTCTGTTCTCAGAGGAAGCCACCATTGATTTTTCATAATTATTCACTCAGAGCTACCTTGGTATAGCACCACACATGAAGGGTGGGGATTCTTTATAGAAATGTTTTTGACACTGTTTTGCTGATTTACCTCATACTCTGTTCTATGAGAAAGTAAAATGTTGGTGACCATTCATGCTTTAATCCAGGGGTGTCCAATCTGTGGCCCGTGGGCCACATGCAGCCCAGGATGGCTGTGAATGTGGCCCAACACAAAATCATAAATTTACTTAAAACATTATTAGATTTTTTTGTGATTACACACCAGAGTGTATTTAATGTGTGGCCCAAGACAACTCTTCTTGTGGCGCAGAGACGCCAAAAGTTTGGACGCCCCTGCACTAAGCCACTAACGAGTATGTGTAGTCAATAGAACTTGGGGCTAATTGCCCTTTAGTAATTTGTAATATCTGTTTGCTCTCTTAGGAAATCTAGTAATCATAAACCATATCGCATGTCTCTCTGAATATTAGGATCTTTCGGTGTTTTATATGTATTGATACAGAAAGTCATATTTTCATTTACTTATAAGAATAAGAAAATATATTGACCTCTGACGATATATCCAGAGTGCCACTTACTCAGAGAGAACTCTACTCAGGGTCACCTGGCATCATTTGTATTATCTACTCCTGTAAGCCACACAGAGATGGAAAAACATTTTCCTCACCTAGACTGTTATTTCCACTGCTGGAAACTAAGGGAGTCCAAAAATGGCACCATTACTTCCCTACTTGAGTTCTGAGCCAGCTTTGAAAACCAAAAATTAAGGCAGAAATATATTTAGTGTTTATAACCAAAAGAAGCCACATCGCAAGCTGGGTTCTCCAGATGCAGACACTGAAACAGAGCTTGAGTTCAAGATGTACATACAGGATCTCGGAAGGGGAGGAAGCAGGACTGAGCAGAAGTCCAAGTCACACTGTGATGCACACCCAGAAAAGCCTTGGCTGAGCCAGCAGGAAGCTCTGGAGTGAGGCTTGCCCATGAGATTGAGCCCCTGGTGACTTGAAATGCCTGGGCTTTTAAACCTCCTCCTAGCTCACTCACCAAGTGTGGCTGCCCTGGGAAGGGCGTGACTTTGAGCAAGGCAGCGCTTTGAAGCTGAGGCAGACCCTAAAGGAAGAGGCAGCTGGAGACGCTCTGCCCACCACCCCCTTCATCTTGAAGGGGCCTGGGGAGCGCATCTTCATGTCTGCCACAGACCAACTTAGAGAACATGGCTAAGGTGTTCCATGGGTTATCCAGTATGACAGCAACACTGTGACACCCAGACCCAGGCAGCGCTAAGTAATCGCAAACCTCATTTACAGAGATGGGCCATTGAAAACTTAAAGCATAGAGATGCTGACCATGCATAAGTAGCTTTTACTAACTCTGGCTCTTAAAGAAGAAAACAAATGAAGAGACTAAGATCAATATGCCCAAATTCCTACTTTCACACTCAACACGTAAACACACGCGCTCGCGTGCACACGAAGTCACTCCATGAGAGGGAGTGTGGGAAGAAGATGTGGACACAGGGCAGAAGTGATATGCTAATGTGACCCTCCTCATGGAAGAAAACACCAGGAATGGAAGATAAGTGGTCCCCTCTGTCCTCCACCAACTGAGTCACAGAGCCTAACAGGCAGCTAAATGCAGGGCAATTAGGCTTATTAATATTTTTAGGTCTCTAGATTATAGTAAAAACTCAGAAAGTTCATGTATACCATAATCGTTGATCTACATGCATATTACTCCATTTAAAAGTTTGGTTTCTGGGGAGTTGGTTCATTTGGTTGGTTGGGGAGTAGAAGTTTGAATTTTGATGCTTGTAGTTGCATGTAAAAGAATAGATTTATTTACCAAGTCCTAAGTAACATGAACTTTTTTTTTTTAGCTCATCCATACATTTTCTGTCTTAATGCAAATGTCACAGAAGGGATTTTACTGACTCAGTGGCAAAGTGGTATATACTGCAAAATGGCAATTCAGCAGCCAGATTTTTCACCTTTATTGCCTCTTCAGCCACACACCTCTTGACACCATCTAATAGTATGTTGCCACAGCAGGGAAGCTGTCTTGGCAGATACTTAGGATAAGGGAGCAGGGAGAAACTCAGATCTGGGAGTAGAAGACTCAGAAAGCACAAGAAGCAAATGAAACCATGGAGATGCCTGCTTCCGCCTCGACATTTTGAGCGTGACTCCAAGAGTAACCACAAGAAGCAAATCACAGATTTTTTTTAATTTTTAATATATTTTATTGATTATGCTATTACAGTTGTCCCATTTCTCCCCCATCATTCCCCCCACCCTGCACACCCTCTCCCACCTACATTCCCCCCTTTAGTTCATGTCCTTGTGTCATAAGTTCTTTAGCTTCTACATTTCCCATACTATTCTTACCCTGCCCCTGTCTATTTTCTACCCACTATCTATGCTACTCATTCTCTGTACCTTCCCCCCCCCACCTCCTCCCACGCCCCTGTTGTTAACCCTCCATATGATCTTCATTTCTGTGGTTCTGTTCCTGTTCTAGCTGTTGGCTTAGTTTGCTTTTGTTTTAGGTGTGGTTCTTAATAGCTGTGAGTTTGCTGTCTTTTCATTGTCATATTTTTGATCTTTTTCTTAGATAAGTCCCTTTAACATTTCATATAATAAGAGCTTGGTGATGATGAACTCCTTGAACTTGACCTTATCTGAGAAGCGCTTTATCTGTCCTTCCATTCTAAATGACAGCTTTGCTGGAAAGAGCAATTTTGGATGTAGGTCCCTGCTTTTCAAGATTTCAAATATTTCTTTCCAGCCCCTTCTTGCCTGGAAGGTCTCTTTGGAGAAATCAGCTGACAGTCTGATGGGAACTCCTTTGTAGGTGACTGGCCCCTTATCCCTTGCTGCTTCTAGAATTCTCTGCTTCATTTTAATCTTGGCTAATGTAATTATAATGTGCCTTGGGGTGTTCCTCCTTGGGTCCAACTTCTTTGGGACTCTCTGAGCTTCCTGGACGTCCTGGTAGTCTATTTCCTTTGCCATATTGGGGAAGTTCTCCTTTATTATTTGTTCAAATAAGTTTTCTACTTGTTGCTCTTCTTCCCCTTCTGGGACCCCTATAATTCGGATGTTGGGACGTTTAACGATGTCCCGGAGGTTCCTAAGCCTCTCCTCATTTTTTTGAATTCTTGTTTCTTCCTCGTTTTCTGTTTGGTTGTTAGTTTCTTCCTTCTGGTCCACTCCATTGATTTGAGTCCCAGTTTTCCTTCCATCTCTATCGGTTCCCCATGCGTCTTCCTTCATTTCACGTATTGTAGCCTGCATTTTCTCATCTAATTTATGAGCAAAATCAACCAATTCTGTGAGCATTTTGATGACCAGTGCTTTGAACTGTGCATCTGATAGGTTGGCTATCTCTTCGTTGCTTAGAGGAATTGACTCTGGGGTTTTCATTTTTTCTCCGGTTTGAGCCATTTTTGGTGGGGTTTTTTGTTTTGTTTTGTTTTGGTTTTAGTCTGGTCGCAGCTATTACGTATGGGGGGTGGAGCCTTAGGTGTTCCTCAGGGCGGGGCAGCCCAGTCGCTGGGTTGTGACGCTGTATGTGGGGGTGGGGCCTGAGAGGGAACAATGGCGCCTGCCCCACTCTCTCCTGGATTTAGTCCCTTCCGCCACTTCCCCTCTGCCTGGACCGTCTGTGTGCGCGAATGTGGGACCCCCTGGTCAGCCAGCCACCTTGTGCGTCCTCACTGGGTCTGCACAGTTGCCCCCCTGTGCCCGGGGTCCGCCAGCTGCCGCCTGTGCACCCAAGGACCGCCAGCCACCGCCCATGCACCTGGGAACTGCGAGCCGCTGCTGCTTGCGTTCCTGGGTCCACACCTCCACTTTCTCCTGCCTCGACTCCGCCCCTCTTACCGGTCTGGATGAATGGTTGTTGGACTTCCGTACAGTTCAATTTTCTATAAGTTTTGATTGTTTTCTTGTTTCTAAATATTTGTTGTCTTTAATTTTGGTTGTGAGAGGAGGCACAGTGTGTCCACCTATGCCTCCATCTTGGCCGGAAGTCCCAAATCACAGATTTTTAAAGAAGCATCATCAAACTGTCAAAGGCAGGTGTGGGGTAGCTCAGGACATGACCACTCTACTACCTCAGAGTACAGGTGGCTGCCTGGCCAGCAGCCATAAGCAGTGAAGAAAATAGCCTGTATCTGGAGCCCCAGCCTTCACAAGGCCCCTGTGTTTGTCACAACCCTGCAGCATTTTCTCACACTAGCACAGCTCCCGCCCTAACCCCATAAGTAGCACCGAGGCTGGAGGCGGGATGCAGCACTTCGGCCCCATGGGCAGCCATGGCTGCCTCCCCTGCACTGTGAGTAATAAACGGCATGTCCATGGCATGTTCACGTCTGCTGGTCCTCCAGGTGGTTTTTTTTTTCCCAGAATATCACGCACATACATGCAGTTCAGCCCCCTGGTTTGGAGCTCCTGCATTATAGCACATCAGTTTTTGTTTTGTAAGCCAGCCAAAGAAACTTCCTTTTAAGGAATCAGCTAGTCCTTCCTCCATAAAGGCAGGGTAATGAAATGTTGCTAAGAAATTTTATTGTTACAATAATGGTCAACTGCTTAATCAGGTAAGATCTAATGCCCAGGAGACTTACTCAAGATAATGTATGACCTGCTGTTAACTTCTGCAATTGAGATAAGACAGTCTTCTAAAACTCATTCTAGACTGATGATCTAAAGACTGCCATAAGAGCGTTTCCTAAAATATTTACTAGAATGTCTGCCTGAAATAGATAGAACGTAGCCAAATTAAAGAGGGCACAGACCCAAGTTGGATCTGCCTGTCTTCCTGAACCTTTAACAGTGTATTACGAACTGTGATCCTATGACCAGCTGTTACACAAACACTCAAGCCCTTGCTAACAATGCAGATGGCTAGACCCCACCTAGTGAATGAGAATATCTGGGGATGTAGCCCAACAGTCTGGTTGTTCAACAAGTGCCCCGGGTGATTTGAAAGCACACCAGGGTTTGAGAAACTTGTTAAAATTTAGGCTAGAACAAGGTTAGACACAAAGTTCAGGATTCAAGCTCAAAAAACAAAAATCTACAAAATTCATTTGACATTTATTTGGAAACATTATTTTTCACAAGAGAAAACTAAGACTCTTATTTTATTGTGTTCCTGCCACATCTAGACACGTGGGCAACAGTGTGGTGACTGGGGGTGGGGACATATAAGGGGACTAAATGGTAATGGAAAAAATACAATAAAAATAAAAAAATAAAATAAAGCAAAATGCAAAGAAGCTTGTAAAAACAGGCCTAGCAGTACCACAAATTATAACTCTGAATTTCACACTGAATTCAGATCCTAGGGCATGCATATCACTAAGAATTCAAATGAGAATTAAGAAAAAAAAATTAACCTCTGCTGAAGTGGAACTACCCAAAGGAAAGAAAAACATTAAACAGTATAAATAGGATATTAAGTGAATCTACTTCTCCCTAGGGAAGATAGAGGTGTGGAGAGTGGACAGACCAGCATATGACTTTTAAAATAAAAAAGAACTCTTGAACTAAGAGATCAGAGCTTAGAGATGATTCTCTTCCCAACCAGAGTCAGTTCTTTATATTAGAATCAGAGTCGATGAACTTTTGATCTATCCTTTCTTTCTCTAGAAGCATAGATTTAAAAGCTGTTGTCAAACAGGGTTGTGAAGAGAGGATGAAAGGATAATATATAAATCATTACTGATTTTTCATAAAGTACCCATGAACCCTGCTTAAAGAAACTCCAGGCATTAACCCACTCCACATATACTACCTGCATGGTCTAAGTGTGTGTGTGTGTCCCCTCAAATGTCACAGGCTGAAATTCTAATGCCCAATGTGATGTTATTAGTAGACAGAGTCTTGGTGGGGGGGATGATAGGGTCATGAGAGCAGGGTCCTTATGAATGAGACTGACACCCTAATAAAAGGGACCCTAAAGAGCTTCCTTGCATGCTTCCACTATGTGAGGACACATCGAGAAGTCTATGAACCAGGAAGAGGACCCTCAATCAATCATGCTGGCATCTCCCTCTTGGACTTTCCAGCTTCCAGAACTGTGATAAATTTCTGTTGTTCAGAAGCTAAGGAACATTGTTATTGCAACCCACAAAGACTAGACACTATCACAACCCACGAGAAACATCTTTGCTTGCTAGAATAAGCTATACTTGCTCAAGATTAGGCACGTGACATGGTTTCTGTAGAGCTTTACACAAATATGGTTATGGTATGAGAAGCAACTTGCGCCTAACTCCAGCTGACCCTCATCGTTTTTGTTTATAAAAAAATTTTACGAAGTATTCTTATATATAATTTTGCCCTATTATCAAATAAAATCTAATTAGACAGTTTTATCAACATTTTACCAAAATCGAAATACAGAAAAGCATGCATTAAAAAATAAGAAAAAACATTGTGTTAAAATTAAATGGTGGAACTATGATTGATTTTCCTATATTTCCTAAATACTGGATAATAAGAATACCTCACTTTCTAATGAAAACATTTAAAATTATTTTCTTAGGAAGTTTTTTTAATAACAATAGAATTTTTGAGTAAAACTAAATTTCCAATAGTCTTCCATGGTCACTGTTTCTTTTTACCTTATTTCTTTTCTTCTTTTCTAAAAGTGTGTTTCACCCTGCAGGCCAGATTGTTCTATTCTTTCAAACATTTATAAGCTTCAACATTTTTGCTAGAACAAAAAGTTCTGCCTTTCCTTTTTCTCATCTTTTTTATTACAACCCCATAAATTCTAACCACAGCTGTCCAGACTACCTCCCATTATTCTCAATAATCCTGACTAACTGACTTTGAAAGCATATTGCTCTAGCACATTAACTTTGGCTGGGGCACCTTCTTCCCACACCTGACTCTCCTACCCTGCAATTTTACACCCACTCTAACAGTTTTCTAGGTAATAAATTATACATGACATCTGTCTTGTTCTGGCTTTCAAAATCCCCAATAGTGTCTAAAAAGTCTTTTTAATGTTCTCATCCTTAAGTCCAGGCCACCTCTGGTATTTCCTTTATGTAATAATTTCTGCTCCTCTTTTCTTCAGTTTTTGCCTTTATGCCATACTGCACTATCTTCCTCAGCATTTCTTTCCCTTTTTTTTAATCCCTGATTTTTTTGTTTGTTTGTTTTTTAAATGTTTTCCTGGCTCACTCCACCCGCCTCAGGCTAGTAAAATATAAATGCTTCCCAGGCTCCACCAAAATTGTGCCCCTTCTGCCTACCTAAGATAGAAATACGATTATACTAAACTGGGCCTGAATTTACAATGCATCAGGCCCAGTTCCCACTATGAATAAAGGGCCACGCCCACCTGGGGGCCTCAGAACATTGCCTGGATAGGGACACTTTCTACACCATACTGTCATTTCTCCATTTTTTCACCTACTTTCAGCCTCTAGTCTTTATGAATCCAAATGGCAGAAACTGAGGTCTCTTTGTGCTTGTACCATCAATATATATCATAGCAACTAGCACTTGGCAAATGTGTGATAATTATCTCTTAGATAAACAGAGGATCCACTTTTGGCAACACACTAATTCAGACACAGATATGGGACCCCAGCTGCAGTCTACTAAGCCAGACATTTAAAAAAAAAATTGGTAAAATGTAAAACAATGACACTCTTTCTCACTAAATACTTGACATTGTAATATCATTTAAAATTGTTTTATGTATGCCAATATGTGGTGAATTTATTATAGTTATATGAGGTAAATGTATAAATAAATATTTTTTCAGTTCAATTTCTAATATAGTACTTAATAATAAATGATAACTCACATAAAGTAATGCTCTTTGGGATTCTCGATAGTTTTTAAGACTATGAAGGCATCCTGAGACCAAAAATTTAAGAATTATTATTCTAAATAATCTAGATAACCATGATTATCAACACCTGTTAGTGTCTTTCCAAATCTTCCCAGCCTCATTTTTCTCTGGAGATTTTGGCCACTTGCTCCAGCCACATCTCTAGTGACAGTTCTGTGTGGGGTCAGACTAAGCTCACCAGGTGAGACCTGGTATCGCCTCACCTCTTGCCTGCACAGTGCACCTCTCACCTTCCGCACAGGGCTCACCAGTTAAGCTAAGTCAGTCATTTTTCAAACTCTTTTTAGTGAAGAGTCATTTTTCTCCAATTCATTGCTTAGGGGCGCTGTAAAATATCCTTTAAAAAGACTTGCTAAAAAAAATAAACTGAAAAAATAGACAAAAGAATACAAAAAGACAAGCCCAATGTTTTTTACAATTAGATTCAACAGACATAAGATTACTCCATCCAAAAGTTTCTAAGCACTTTGAATTTCTGTGCTTGTCTGGAACGAGTGACAGTTTGCCACACGTGGACCACATTTGGAGCAGGGCTGTGTTATGACATAGGACAGCCCATGACATAGCCTCCATCCATCCATCCATGCAGAACCTAGAAATGTAGGAAAAGTTGAACACCTCATGGGGTAACCTTCAATCACTACAGGATAAGAGCTGCAAAATAAGGTCCTGAAACAGGACTTTTGCCAATAGTGCCACAGGTGAAGTGACAGCCACCCATAGCCATGGCTAATTTCATCATGCATCCTCCTCCTTCTTTGCTGACCCACTGCCTCTTACTCCTACTTCCTAGGATGATGCTCCACATTAAAGGACTCAAACTTCAGCTTTTGCCTCAATCTCTGCTTCCTGAGGAGCCCAGGAAACAAAAGTTAGCCTGCTCTTTGTATCTCACTGGAGCAAGGGGAAAGAGGGGCACAGGACACCCCAAATTCTATTATTCTCCCTCTAATGCTGCACATGGCTTGTGTTTTAATTGCTTTGCTTTGTTTCTACCTCATTGTCAGCCTGCTGCAGCTGCTGCTAATGTAATCATCATATCTATGGGAGATGCCTCTATTTCCCCTCAAGTCCAAGCACCATGATTTTTAATCTTAACATAAAGTATTCAGTCACAGGCAAGGCTCATTTCATCCTTACAACAACCCTTAGAATTGGCTAGTGTGGTGAATAAGACATTGATCACAATCCTTGTAGGTAGGGAAACAGAAACAAAAAAAGTTAAGTGAATTTTCCATGAACATTCAATAATTTGGTGACAGAGCAATGAATAAACCTTAAATACTGCTGTTTTATTTTGTTTTCTCATCACTTTATATTCTAACTAAAGCAGACATACTTGTGTGGTCAGGATGGCCAACTGCATAGGGCTATGACTCCCATGGCTAATATTTTAACAGATAAACTGCAGTAAAATGAAATGTGTGTGTGAAAATAGCAGTTACTTGCAGAGAGAGCTCATGAATTCTCCCTTAGAAAATGCATTACTTTGAACACAGTAGGTACCCCATAAATGTATGATAAATGAAATAACAAATAAGTGGCTAATCCATCTAAACATGGGTTTTTCACAATCTACAAGACTTTAAAAATGTTTTGTTAGAATAAAAACCACACATACAGACACCTGGGATCTTCTGGATCAAAGGAAATGGTTTTAATTTAAAGATAGTACAAAGTTTAACACACACACACACACACACACACACACACCCTCAGTCAACAACCAACCTGACAGGTAGATTAGACTCATTTCAAAGAATAAGAGTATAAACATACAAATTAAATTCCACACCAAATCTCCAACAGTTCATGTGCATTCATTGTAAGTAAATATATCAAGAGGCCTGAAGTCCTGAGAAATGCCATCTCTAAAAATTATCTAACACTGGCCTTTTAAATTCTTCTGGCAAATTCTGAGTATGCAGAACATATAAGTGAACCAGGCAAACATGCACACAGCCAGATCAGGAGCATAACTAGTCATCTAGTCAGTAGACTAAAATGTCATTCCCTCATATAAGTGGCTTCACGGGCAGCTGATAATCTACGCCAGCTCTATGAACGCATTTTCAGGCAACTCGAAGGCCCCAAAACTATAAGGCAAAGAACACTGTGCTGCTTGAACAAGGGTGTGATCATTCTGACTTGAAATTACTTAAAAGAAAAAGTAGATATTACATACCAAATAAGTTATTTAAATACTATAAAATTAAAAGCTTTCTAGGAAAGCAAAAGTGGAGCTTTTCAGAATTATAGCAAACCATTCAAACCTGCACTGTCCAGTATTATAGTTACCAATCCCATGTGGGTATTTGAAATATGGTTATTGAAAGTAAGAAACTAAATGTTTGGTTTTACTTAATTTTAATTAATTTAAATTTACATGTAATTCTAATTAATTTTAAATTACATTGAACTTAATTGTGATTAACTTAATTTAAATATATAAACCGATCCTCAACACAATTAGGAGACTTTTAAATATATTTGGAACAATTTGGGTATATAAATCTACTTTCTCAACTGTACAGTCTATGAAACATAAATAAATACTGAATGTTTTTCTGGTGAAAATAAAGTGTCCAAATTAAGCTGTACTGATCCACTTAGTTGTTAGCTATTTGCAAAAAAATCAAAGGCAAATAAATAATAGTTTTCTCAAGCATAGCACACCCTGCTAAATACTTACTAAAGACTCAAAAATAATTAAAACCATGACAATTAAATAACTGCATGAAAATTTCCCCCAAAAAATAACAAAACAATATAGATTTTTAAAAAAGAATATCTTGAAAGAAACTAGCTATATGTTTTGTGCTCTTGGATTAGATATCTGAATGAATATCAAAATATCACAAAATCACCTAAAGGCTTTCAATACCCTTCATATTGTCTCATAATTATACTGAACATGAGTTCAAAATGCAGCAAGCCAAGTCATAATAACATAACAATCAACCACCCCATTAACCAAAATCTTCAAACACATTTCCAGGACTTGAGAAGGGATATTAGTTGTAGATGGTTATTTATAATACCTACTTGGCATTATAAATCAAAGGTACATGTATTCAGGCTAAAACAAAACAGAGCAAATGGTAGAAAAGTTGAATAAAATTTTGCTTCGTTTTTAAAATACAAAAATCTTGAAAAGATTTCACTTTCTTTTTAAGATCTCACTTTAAATATCCCTCAAAACTATTTATAGGATAATACGCAAGGTTCTAGACATAATTACAAACTACAAGGCAACTCTTGGCAGCTGCCACAAAGCCCGGAAGGAAAATCGAGATATAGACTTAAAAGTATTGTCCAGAAAGTATAATCTAGATTCATAAATACCATAATAAATAAATATGATTTGGAATATTCTTTGAATACATGGAGTGGGCATTATGCAGCTGAAACTCACACATGTTGAGCATCATCATGAAAGTTTAAAAGCAAAACCTTTGTACAGAATAGCAGCATACCCAAGCCTGGAATAATGCATTCAATTTTGCCTGTTTAGACATATCGAGACAGATGAAAGAAACTGAAAACAGATGAGAAGTTGAACCAACATAGCCAAAACTAAAGGGAAACAGCAGAGTTTCAACATCTCCCAGATTTTTAAGAAAATGAGATTGATTAGAATGTTTCAAAGTCTATTTTTAAAATACTAATAAACAACAGAACACAAAAATATTTTAGAAGAAAGCATGGTCATCCAGTCTGGAAACATATTAATTTTTTGTATTTGAATATACTATCAATAAATGTGTATATTGCCTGTGTCTCCAGACTTTAAGTGCTACGGCACCACTAGGAAGGATGTATCCAGTTCTTGAACAGGAAAAGAGGAGAAATGTCAGGGAATATTTTACAAAGGTAATAATGCTTGAACTTGGGAGGATGATGGAAGAGTTCAGGAAACAGACAATGGAGGGAACATTTCCTGGTTGAAAGGATGATAAAATGGAGATAAAAGAATGCACCAAGCACCTGGGAAGGAGCTACAAGTTCTTCTGGATGGCTCGAACAGAGTGAGTACCCTGAAACTTCCTGCCTGCTGTCTTTAGTCAAAGAGCAGTTTCTTTTTTGTGTGGAATTTTGTTCCCACTAAACTTAAAGGTGTAGAAAATAGAAAAAAATAATAAAATAAAGAAAAACATATTAATTACTCATAATTTTACCACCCAGAAGAAAACAGTTTTGGTTACTTTTCTATGAATACAAATATTTTATGGATGGAAATATATATGTAGATATATAACTGTATACATGACAATCTACTTTTCATATTTCATTTAACAAAAACATCTTTTGTATTCAAAATTATTGACAAATATAATTTTACACTGTGGAGCTTTACTGATATATAATTGACAAATAAGAATTATACATATTTAAGGTATACAAGGTGATGCTTTGATAGACATCAAATCGTTATGAACATTATGTAACAATTACCTAGATAAAGCTAATTAACATATCAATGGCCTCAAATAGTTAATATTTTTTTGTGTGTGAGGTGAGAACAAAATCTACTTGATATGCTTCCAACTACACTATTCTCAAGTATACAAGAGAGTACTGTTAACTTAGTGTGCTTGCTGTACATTAGATCCCCAGAACTTACCTGTGCAACTGAGACTTCTTGCCCTTTGGCTCCTCCTTCCTCCCACCGCCTGCAAAGACATTGTTGTAAATGGCTGTGTAGTAATCAGATGAATAGAAACATTTCATTATTGCCATTCATTTAGACACTTTACAAAGCTTCTTTACTATAAATAATGTTGTGATGAATATCTTTTATATATCACACTTTGTCAGAATTAAAGATTATTTCCTCCTTGGAGACTAAGTAAAATTACTAGACAAGGAACATTTTTAAATTGTAATGTATATTATTGATACAATACTTACCAGAAGAGTTGTACCGATTACACTGCAAACAAACTCAGTATACATATGTACCTATCTCCTTATACTCTCATCTCTATGATGATTGTTTAATTAGGCAAAAATATGCACTCAAATTATTTCCCATTAACCCTATAATGAAATTTTTAATACATTTATCAGGGTTTATTTTTACTTTTTAAAATGTTCATATAAATCATCCATTTACATGTTAGGGTGTTGATTTACTTTATGTAATTTAGGCTATTATACCTTGTTATCTTTATTTCAAACAAAACATTTGCTCTCGAATTTTGAATATGATGGTCAGAGACACAGAAGTTTCAACTTTTATATAATCAAATGTATTATATTTGTTCTATAATTTCATATCTTGCCCAATATTTGCCTGTTTTTTTCTTTTTATGGTGTTATCTTTACTTTTAACTTTCTAAGCTTTTATTTTGATACTGTTTAAGGTGAGTCTCTCTGTTTCTTGATAATTTTTTCAGAGTTGGCCAGTGTCCCCAGCACTACTTACTGAGTTATGCAACCCTACTTTGTTAAGGGTGATCCTTCCGTTCTTAAATATTAAGTTCTATAAAGGACTCGGGCAAAGATGTGGCTACTTAAGAACAAGTTTATGATACCTCACCCTTCCCCTCCCAGAAGCCCACTAATATTACTTGGCTAACATTTAATTGTCTGTGCCACACACTATTCCAAGCACTTGACATGCATTATTTCACCTACCTTAGGCAATAGGTCCCATTAACCATTTTTCAAAGAGAGGAGTAACAGAGAGTTTATGTAACTTTCCCAAGATCACACAGTTAGTACTTGGTAGAGACCCCGTTAGAAGCTGACCAAACTCTGGAGTCCCATTTTATCTCTTGCCTTCCCCAGGTCTGTATGCTTCGGGCGCATCGGCCAACTTTTCCTTCCTGGACTATCCCCGGGACATCACCACCCAGAGTCTTAGAACCTGCTCTGCTCTCAGCCTAGACCAATTTTTTAACAGATCATAGAAATGAAGATCCTGAGTTTCAGTATCACACAGACTTGGATCAATATCTCGGTCCTGCTATCTACTAGTTTGTTGCCATGTAGAAGGTGCAAATGTTTTGCCCAAATTTTTTTTTTATTTTTTATTTTATTTATTTTTTTATTTTTTTTAACATCAATGTGTGGTTGCCTCTCACATGGCCCCCACTAGGGGCCTGGCCTGCAACCCAGGCATGTGCCCTGACTGGGAATCGAACCTGCGACCCTTTGGTTCGCAGCCCGCGCTCAATCCATAATTCTGTATCTATATAAATGTTTTTAATTCTTTTATTTATGCTTCTGCATTAAAAGTATAACTCTAGAAAGCAACAGTGATATCTGTATGCTAAATAATACCCTAGAATAAAACAATCCATTTTGTTTCTAAATATAAATAAATAAATAATTGAATTTTAAAAATTAAAATGAAAGGATTTTTTTCCCTGAAACTTTGGGCTGAAACCATGGTGTGCATTATACACAACAAAATATAGTATGTGATTGTCATGGTCAGTTTTATGTGTCAGCTGAGCCAAACTATTGAATGAAGCATGAACCCAGGAGTTGCTGTAAAGGTATATTGCAGATGTGATTAAAGTCTATAATCGGTTGGCTTTAATAAAGGAGATTGTCCTGAATAGTCTGGGTGAGCCAGATTCAATCAGTTGGAAGACCTTAGAGTAGAGCTGAGGTTTCCTCAAAAGTAGGAATTTGGCCTGCGGACTGCAGCCCCGGCCTGCCCTTCCTGATAGTCTGGCCTGAAGAGATGTCAGTCAACCTTGCCCGCCAGCCCCACAATCGTGTAAGCCAACTCTTTGCATGCATTCATCCCCCTCCCTACCTATATCTACATATGAACATCCATATATACACATATAAACCCTATCAGATTTGTTTTTCTGGTGAAACTCTAACCTGAGACAAATTATCTGAGTCTCATTTCCCTCTTATGGAAAGTGGGGATAGAATTAGTACATAGCTCATACAGTAGCTTTAAGAATTAAATGAGATATTATTTTTTAAAAGATTTTACTTATTTTTAGAGAGAGGGGAAGGGAAGGAGAAAGAGAGAGAGATATCAATGTGTGGCTGCCTGTCACACACCCCCTACTAGGGATCTGGCCCGCAACCAAGGCATGTACCCTGAACTGGGAATCGAACTGGCAACCTTTGCTTTGCAGCCCACGCTCAGTCCACTGAGCTACACCAGCCAGGGCTAAATGAGATATTATGTTTAAACACTTAGTTCAGTGCCTGAAGTGTGATAAATTAATTTTTCATCAATGTCACCATCAAATGTATACTAATATTTGTAATTTTACTGTTATTGAGTTTTTATAAAAGGGTCATATCAAATAAGTTTTATATTTTTTTCATGTAAGCTGAAGAAACTTTCTTAAATATTAACAAGGACATTTATCACAAAGACCTTTCTATGCAACAGAGCATGATTCAATTCTATTCTCATGAAAACAAGAACAAATGTTCATCCAAGGAGAATGGAAAAACCACAGGACTACCCTTTTGGTATAGTTGAAAAGCGGAATACTGTACAGCAATGAGAATAAACATACTGCTGCTGACAACAACATGGATGAATTGCACATACTGAGTGAAAGAAGATTCTACACTCAGAATCTTCTTTATTCATATGAAGTGTAAAAATAGCCAAAGGTAATGTATGGTAAAGGAAGTCAGCACAGTGGTTAGTTGGGGAGGTCAGAAGAGAATTGACTGGGAGGGAACAGAAGGAGGGCTGCTGAGATGCTGGGAGAGTCTGTGTCTTAATCTGAAAGCTTTTCACACAGGTGTCTTCACTTTGAGAAAATTAATATGGACACAAGATGCATACACGTTACCTGAGGTATGTTATTCATCAATAAAGATGTGTTCTCTTTGCGTATTTATTTCCAAAGGAGAAACTATTTCTTTGTAATTTGAAAAAGAAGCTGTCCTTAGAATAAAGAAACCAGGTAATTGGCTAAGCTTTGTGATTTTATGAACTAGAAGCTTTTGTGACTGACAGTAGCAACTACAGGGTTGATCTCTAGGATAGAAATTAGGGTCATTATCTGATACACCCCCGCCAAAATAAGGATGCATTCATTTATTCTACCAACATCCCTTTCTCCCCAACCCCACTGCCCGCTGCCACAGTCCACACCGCCGTCTCCACATCCCCCGAGTGTCCTGGCTGTCTCCCTGCTTTGGCTCTAGACCCCTCCACCATTTTCAGCAGATCCTCCCTAGTGATCTTTTTTTCTATGACAATTAGATCATGTCACCTCTGCATAAACCACATCAATGGCTTTTGGTTGCATTCAGAGTAAAGTCCACTCTCTCACGGACCTACAATGTCCTGCCAACCTCTCCACTTTCGAGCTCTGCTCACCCTCTCCTTGCCCATGGAGTCTGGTCACAGCTCTTTAGTCAGTACCCAGACCACTGAGCTCTCTGGCCAGCTCAGAGCCTTTGCTCTCCTCTGGCCTCTGCAGAACGTTCCTCCCTGGGCTTCCAGGTAGCTGGCTCCAGCCCATCTTTTGGAGCTCAGTTTAAATGTCACTTTCCCAGAGAGGCTTTCCTGCCCCCCTGGGTTTTAAAGTATTTGGCCTTTCTCTGCTTATTTCCCTCATATTATTGACCACGATCTGTAAGCATTGTGGTTTGTTGTCTTTGTTTATGTCATGAATTATGCTCGCCCATAACAGTTGCTCAAAAACTGGTATATAGTGAATAAAAGAATATATTTCATTCAACCCATAAACACCACTGAGATAAGGAAGTGGTAATATTTTTTTAATAATTTTATGACTCCCATCTCAAAGTTTTTATGGATATTAATTTTTACCAGAATTTATTTGCGGGGTGTGGTAAAGGGTGCTAGAGGCAAACAATATTGTTCTTCTTAACTATATACTTGTCAATCCTTAACCAATCCTGAGAATAGCCAGGATTACAGGTCAGGTCTCCTGCCCTTATTACACTCTGATCTTTAGAAAGGGTGGTGGGGTGTAAACAACACCTTGCCTGAGTAATTTGGATGCCAAAAAGTATCCAGCATCCTTCCTTTACTATGCAGACTATGTCTGGGCATAATAAACATTAACAGGTGATAAACAGAAAATTTTGTGGTGCAGTAAAGAGACAAAGAGCCATATTTCCTGAGTTGGAATCTTCCTGCTCTGCTCCTTATCAGCTGTTCCCTTGAAAAACATAATAACAATAAAGTGAAGTTAATATAGTTTATTTATGCATTTCTCAGAGATGTTATGGAAAGCAGATGAGCAAATCTATGTGAAAAGCACTCTGTAAACTTTCTACACTCTGTGCACTGTAAGTTGTCATAATCATTTCAATGTAAGCTTTTCCCCTTGCCTAAGTATAATTTGTACCCCTCATTTCTGCTTGGAATGCAAACATTGTAGCAAGCTAGATAAATGGGAAAGTTTAATCACCACATAATGGTGCACATCTATGTGATAAGGATGATTACGCTTGCACAGTTACTGTGCCTTATGTCAGTTTGGTCTCAGTGCCAGTCAGGCCTTTTATGTACTTGCCTGTGTGTCTGCATGTGTTTTATAAATTTATGTTTTATACCACTAAATACTATTTGCTAAATGAAACAGACTGAGAAATTTATTTCTGGGATATCTAATTATTCATACTTGTGAACTGTTTTTCAGTCTCAAAATATTTTCATATATTTAATAAATGACAAAGATTGGGTCTTTATCTACACTATCTGCTCATATCCCAGCAGAAATTTGAATTAATCTGAGTTCTTCTCAGCTATGGCTTTGGCTCTAGGAGGAATTTTGTCTGGAAGATTCTCTGCTCACCTTTTTCCTTTGATTATAATACAATAAGCACCTAGAATAGAAATACATTGCTTAATTGGTCTGAAACCACATACGTTGTAAAGAATTATCAATTAAATATTGTAATATAATTAAATGTTAATTATAAGCCATAGTCAAATTTTGAGGTTTAGTATTTTACCTCTATAACATAATTTACATACCTATAGAATTTATTCCATTTCTAACAGAAATTTTATTTACTTGAGGGAATTTTTATATCTATATATGATTTGGCTTTACCAGAAAAAAATTCTAAACCTCCAGAAAAGCATAACACTTTCTGATAAAGGCAAAGGACACTCCAATTTAAAACAGGAAATCAGTGGTTTCAAAGAAAAGAAAATAATTGATTCTGAAAAGTATAGGGAATAATTAAGAAGCTAGAAGACATTAGCCATATGGTAAAGAAGACACATGCTTTTTCATCCATCAGGGGAAAAGTCAAAGTCAGTTTCTCCAGGAATAATAATAAAAGTGATATAAGCAACATAGTTCAAATATGAAACCTATTGAAATGTGACATGATTTTGAGCAGCCAGTAAAATGTATGACAGGAGAATGTAAATGCCATCTATCTTGACTATGCAAAACTAAAAGTGCAACTTCCAGAAACTAGAAAACGGAGGTGGAAGGAAGGCTACATAAGCATCCTTATCTTGTAACTTGGGAGGGAAGAGGAACTGTTTATAATGGATGAAGGCAGAAGATTTAAGCAACTTATTTAAATTTATAAGTGTACTTAGAAATTTTTTTAGGATTTAACTATTGAGAGGAGATGGGAAGAAAGATGGAGATTGGGGGTAAATGGACTGAAGCCTCATGTAGCAATATATAATTCAGAAGTTGATAAAATAAGAGAGAGCAATAAAGCATCATATTTGAAGATACAACGGCAGAAACCACTAAAGGAACTAAACAGGAATTTAAAATGTTTATCTCTAAAGAGATGGACTGAGGGTGAGGTAGATCAAGAAAATATCACCTATTCCTAAGGCCCTCTGTGCTGTTTAGCTTTAAAATTGTGTGCACAAACCGTGTCTGTGAGCCGCCTAGAAGGCACGGTCTCCCGGATGTCCCACAGCTTCCTCACACTTAAAGTCCACATGTTGAATTCCTCATCAGCATTCTCCAGCGAGCATTTGACTCCTACTGCATTCTTTCCATCGTTCGATCTCATTTATTTATTTATTCATTCATTCAAAACGTGAATGCCCGCTGTGCTGACTGCGGGAAGTACAGTGGTGGCGAGATAGACACAGCTCATTTGCTCATCAAGTCTATACTCTCGTAGGGGAGACAGATCACATATACATACATGTGCAGATTAACTGGCAATTAAAATTATTTCAAGTTGCCATTGTGCTTAAAAAAATAAAAATAAACAAGGGCCTGCCAGGGAGTGGAATACTAGGAATGGTGTACCTTAACTAGGATGTGCAAGGAGGCATCCCAGAAGTGGCATTCTAGCTGAGATTTAAAAAATAAGAAGGGTTAGCCATGGGTAATGGATATTTGTCATATTTGGGGCTATTTGGTATCTTTTGAACACTCTTCCTGTGTTTGGGGCATTTTTTATTCCATAAGTAAAGAAATGAACACTCGGTCCTCCTGAAGAACAATATAGCATTCTGCAAGAATCCATTGAGCCTGGCTGGGTAGCTCAGTTGGTTGGAGTATTTCCACATACACCAAAAGGCTGTGAGTTCAATCCCCGGTCAGGGCACATACAGGCATATGGGAGGCAACCAACCGAAGTTTCTCTCTCACATCAATGTTTCTCTCTCTCTCTCTCCCCCCCCCCACCCTTTCCCCTCTCTCTAAAATTATTAAATAAATCCTTAGGCAAGGACTTTTAAAAATTACATTAAATTAAAATAAAAAAGGAATCCATTGCAATTAAGCAACAGAAGCCAGTCACAAAAGACCACATACTGTATTATTTCATTTATATGAAATGTTCATGATAGGTGGATCTATAGAGAAATAAAGTTCTTTGACGGTTGCCTATGGCACTAGGAGATGGTGGGGAAGGGAGAAAAGGAACAAGGAATGATCACTAACAGGTACAGGAATTCTCTTCGTGGTCATGAAAATGTTCTGTACTTAAAATGAGGTGATGGTTGCGAAACTCTCGGAATACACTAAATCTGAGACATTGGTGAAAGCAAACCCCACAAGCCCTTGTAGCTTTATTGATGTGGGCATTGTTGGCTTAAAGAATATAGGGTGAGAGTTGGGGAAAAGAATTTCCCTGGGAAAGGAACAGTGTTAATCATGTGATTAGCTGTTTCAGATTAAGGATGATGCTGTGCCTCTGTTGGGCACCAGAGCCAATTAACAAAGGCATCCTTGTGCACCAGAATACATTGGTTGTGACACACAGAGGCCTCCACAATGCAAGGCCAGGTGCAGAGCCCCAGTTGCCTAACCAAGGTGGTGACAGGGGCCATAAAGAGAAGTGAACAGACTCTAGGATTATTGTAGAGCTAGACTAGTCAGATATGGAAAGATGAGGCAAAAGCTATTGATACCTACTGAATTCTGAATCTCCTCATATCTTAGGAGGGGTAGGAAGAAGGGAGGAAGAGGGAAGAGAAGAAGGAAAAGGAGGAAGAGGAGGAAAAGAGATGTAGAAGGGGAATTATTTTTTTTTGACAATTGCATCTTTGTATATATTTTATTTTTATTTTTTTTCTTTTTTAAAAATATATTTTACTGATTATGCTATTACAGTTGTCCCGTTTCTCCCCCATCATTCCCCCCACCCTGCACACCCTCTCCCACCCACATCCCCCCCTTTAGTTCATGTCCTTGTGTCATAAGTTCTTTAGCTTCTACATTTCCCATACTATTCTTACCCTGCCCCTGTCTATTTTCTACCCACTATCTATGCTACTCATTCTCTGTACCTTCCCCCCCCTCCTCCTCCCACGCCCCTGTTGCTAACCCTCCATATGATCTCCATTTCTGTGGTTCTGTTCCTGTTCTAGCTGTTTGCTTAGTTTGCTTTTGTTTTAGGTATGGTTGTTAATAGCTGTGAGTTTGCTGTCTTTTCACTCTCATATTTCTTATCTTCTTTTTCTTAGATAAGTCCCTTTAACATTTCATATAATAAGAGCTTGGTGATGATGAACTCCTTGAACTTGACCTTTTCTGAGAAGCGCTTTATCTGACCTTCCATTCTAAATGACAGCTTTGCTGGAAAGAGCAATTTTGGATGTAGGTCCCTGCTTTTCAAGATTTCAAATATTTCTTTCCAGCCCCTTCTTGCCTGGAAGGTCTCTTTGGAGAAATCAGCTGACAGTCTGATGGGAACTCCTTTGTAGGTGACTGGCCCCTTATCCCTTGCTGCTTCTAGAATTCTCTGCTTCATTTTAATCTTGGCTAATGTAATTCTGATGTGCCTTGATGTGTTCCTCCTTGGGTCCAACTTCTTTGGGACTCTCTGAGCTTCCTGGATGTCCTGGTAGTCTATTTCCTTTGCCATATTGGGGAAGTTCTTCTTTATTATTTGTTCAAATAAGTTTTCTACTTGTTGCTCTTCTTCCCCTTCTGGGACCCCTATAATTCGGATGTTGGGACGTTTAACGATGTCCCGGAGGTTCCTAAGCCTCTCCTCATTTTTTTGAATTCTTGTTTCTTCCTCATTTTCTGTTTGGTTGTTAGTTTCTTCCTTCTGGTCCACTCCATTGATTTGAGTCCCAGTTTTCCTTCCATCTCTATCGGTTCCCCATGCGTCTTCCTTCATTTCACGTATTGTAGCCTGCATTTTCTCATCTAATTTATGAGCAAAATCAACCAATTCTGTGAGCATTTTGATGACCAGTGCTTTGAACTGTGCATCTGATAGGTTGGCTATCTCTTCGTTGCTTAGAGGAATTGACTCTGGGGTTTTCATTTTTTCTCCGGTTTGAGCCATTTTTGGTGGGGTTTTTTGTTTTGTTTTGTTTTGGTTTTAGTCTGGTCGCAGCTATTACGTATGGGGGGTGGAGCCTTAGGTGTTCCTCAGGGCGGGGCAGCCCAGTCGCTGGGTTGTGATGCTATACGTGGGGGCGGGGTCCGAGAGAGAAGAATGGCGCCTGTTCCGCTCTCTCCTGGACTCCGGTTCCTTCCGCTGCTTCCCCTTCGCCTGGATTATATGCGCACGCGCGCGTGCTGTTACGTAGTGAGGGGTGGAGCTTCAGGCGCTCCCCAGTGTGGGGCAGCCCAGTCACTGGGTTGTGACGCTGTATGTGGGGGCGGGGTCTGAGAGGGAACAATGGCACCTGCTCCGCTCTCTCCTGGACTCAGTCCCTTCCGCCACTTCCCCTCTGCCTGGACCGTCTGTGTGCGCGAATGTGGGACCCCCCTGGTCAGCCAGCCACCTTGTGCGTCCTCACTGGGTCTGCACAGTTGCCCCCCTGTGCCCGGGGTCCGCCAGCTGCCGCCTGTGCGCCCGAGGACCGCCAGCCACCGCCCGTGCACCTGGGAACTGCGAGCCGCTGCTACTTGCGTTCCTGGGTCCGCACCTCCACTTTTTCCTACCGCGACTCCGCCCCTCTTACCGGTCTGGATGAGTGGTTGTTGGACTTCCGTACAGTTCAATTTTCTATAGGTTCTGGTTGTTTTCTTGTTTCTAAATATTTGTTGTCCTTAATTTTGGTTGTGAGAGGAGGCACAGTGTGTCCACCTACGCCTCCATCTTGGCCGGAAGTGAGATGTAGAAGGGGAATTAAATTAGAATTAAAATTTTCTTGACTGTTTGAGCAGCCATTTGCTTCACGATGATTTCCCAAACCTCAGTGGCTCCACAATGACTTGTCTAAATCAATCAGTTACCCCACGCACATGGCCAGGGGGACTGATTTAGGTATGAATGTACATTATAGCCTTGACCAAAAATATGTAAGAGAATATTTCTGGGGATAGTGTCTGCTGCGATCTTCCTTATCATAAAGGAGACAGAAAACAAGTACTTTGCCAGGGAAACTGTTCTTATCTAGATAAGATCAATTACTTTCCCTTTATGTCTTCAGGTCCTATATTCATATATCTACTACAGCTCATTTAGCACTTAACCAATTTACATATTTGACTCTTTCTGTTAAACTTTAAACCCCCCCAATGCATAGCTGATATATTGTTTGTCTTAATTAATTGGCTTCCTGCACAGTGCCTGGTTCAGAGTAGCTCCTATGAAATGTTATTAAATATTTGTTGGAAAATGTGGCATAAGGCTTAAAATTAAGACCCAGTATTATATGCTACCTTGATATCTATTGAAAACAGGAGGGATTCAAAGGCCTAACCACAAGTTCCCCTTCACACTCTGTTCCTGTGTGTAAGCTTCCCTAGCTAAACTCTCTTTATCAAATGGACCAGGTGCAGTTCTCGTTTATCCCTAAGAGGAGTTCAGTTCTCTGCCAGTCTGTGGAATAATTCAGACCAACCAATGACACCCTCCTACTGCAACCAGGAGGCACTCCATCCTGATACTACAAAGCTTGCCTCCCACAACCCCTGGTTGTTCACTCCGGGCCTGAGCACAATGCCCGTGAGGCCCTGTGGTGTCCTTCTCCAGCAGGCTGTGAGTAAATGTGTACCCACCCATCTGGCTGCCACTGCTAGCTTTCCTCTGAGCCTCACTCTCTCTGTGCTCTTTCATCGACTAGTCCAGGCTTCCTTGTGATGCAGCACTAATTCTAAGCACAGACAATATCATCTGTCCCATGCTGGGTATTCGGCCATCCCTCTAAACTGAGAGCAGGAATCCTTCCCTCACCAACAGGGTGAATGGGAGGTGATTCTACTCTCTACCCCAGCTTTTAGTCAGATTATGTGGCTAAAGAACACTAACAGAAAATGTGTACATTTTAGCAATGGGCAAAGTTCAGTGAAGCTCACTACAGAAATAAAGCCTTTTCTACAGCTCTTGGTTAACGAGGCTATTAACCACCCCAATCCTTTTGATCTTACTTCAGTTTCATTTTGGAAAGAATCACTACACTGATCTCAACCAAGTCAGTTTAATTCCAGCTTGATTTATCATCAAAAATGAAAATGAATCACACAAATCTCCTGCTGTGCCGAAAACTGGAGGTATCCAGTAACTCTTTTTGACTGGGCATGGAGCTTGCCCACAGCAGCTAAGATGCCTTGAGCCTGGAGATCCCCAGCAGGCTCCCGCAAAAACCATTTGCGCAGAAACAGTACTAAGCGGTTCACACTTCTGATTAAAATACACACTACAGGAAGGGTTTCCCTTTCTTTTAAAAATGCAGCTTCTTCGTAAACTTGGAAATTATTTTTTCTCCCCACTTCTGGGTTTAATAATGCCACCCACAGACTAAGGAGTCTTAAGATTAGTGCATTTAAAAAATAAAGGTAGAAAAGTGACGCTCGCTGCAAGCTGTCAGCATGGATCTTTCATCAGCGAGAAGGGTTAAGCACCAAAGCTGACCCAGCAAAACTTAAAAGAAGTCATAGGTTTTAATGAAATTATCTGATTCTAGAAAACTGGAAAGTCTTTATAAAAGTACCTCTTTGGCTTTAAATTATAATTCTCCACCTTGTGATTCTGCTCTTATTTAATTCTGTCATTTAGTAGTTGGCAACCTTCTTGTGTTCTACCTTCCTCTATATTTTGATCCCCCAAACTTGCTTCCACGTATTGAGTGCAGATGAACACACATTATTAGCAGTAATGCAGGTGAATAAGCCATTACAGGTGCTGTGAGGTAAGCTTTTCAGGAAAGATAATAACAATAAAGTACAAAGTCAGAGTTTAACTTCTACAGCACTCAGGCCATGTCTTCTCTCCTGCCCTAATTTATTAATAACTCAGACGATAATTACAACAGCTGACACCATTGAACATGAACATCATGCCAGATACTGTGCTAAGTACTTTTTTTACATCTCAGTTCATTTAAACTTTCCAGCAGCCCTGCAAGGGGAACATTGTCCCAACACAGTGTCAGGAAAGGAAACTTTTCTCCTACTTGAATTCCATTTCTGAATTTCTGTACCAGCATGGTTGACAATAAATGCAGTGACCACATTTAAATCTTCACCCCTGACAAACAAGTGACTTAATTATGAAAAGCAGATATAGAAGGAAGTTTTGCCTTTACCAAAAAAATTATCAAAAATTTTAATAAAATTAAACATACATTTGCCACTTGACTTAAGAATTCTTCTCTTAAGTATTTATCCTAAAAAATTAACACATATTCACACAAGAACCTGGACACAAATGTTCACGGCAGCATTATTTGTAATAGCCCAAAACTGGAAAGACCCCTATCAATGCTAACAATTCTATGAACAGGTGAATGAATGAGCAAACTGGTACATTCAAACAAAACCACTCAGAGATAAAAAAAAGAAAAAGAAACTACTGATATATGTAAACCATGGATGATTCTCAAACAACATTATGCAGAGCAGAGAAAATCAGATATAAAGTTGTAGTATATATTCTATGAGCCAGTTTACATGAAATTCTAAAATAAGTAAACTAACTTATCATGAAAGAAAGCAGATCAGTGGTAGCTGGGTACACGATGTAAAGGGGAATGATTACAAAAGAGCACAAAGAAACTTTTGGGAGCTCTGGAAATATTCTGCTGGACACGTCCTGACAGTGATACAAGTGGTTGCCCATGTGCGCACAAGTATTAAAACTTGTACTGGACACAATTAAAATGGTCCTGTCATTGTATGTAAGACGAAACTCAATAAATTAATTAAATATAAAAGACTGTCTGAAGATTTCATTTAAATAGTAACTGCCTTTCCCCTGGTCTACATATTTCATATTTTTAATTACTCGGTGAGGGGTGAGACAAAGTAAAAACCATTCTGATCTAAAATGGAGACAGCTTCTGAATTATGCACAATTTTCATTTAATTCAAAAACCGTATATTCAACATTATACATATATATTTATTTATCACATTTCTACTTCAAAGGAATGAAACTTTGTGTCACTACTATAGACTAGTTTAGAAGAAATGAGGTATTTTCCTTCTTTCACAGGAAGTGCAGTCTCTGTTCTTGAGACTTGGACCCCTGCCCTGGGTAGGGTATTGAAAGTGACAGGGGGATAATATTAACAGAGATTTTTATGTTTTTCAAAGAGATGTTGTCTGGACATTTGTTCACTTGTTTCTAAACTGACCTTCATTTCTGAGCTATAGGCCAGGAATCGCAAATTCAAACACATACAATGGCCAGGCCGATCATGTGAAGGAGTGAAACAGAGTCCCGTAAGATGGTCAGAATGATGAAGATGGTAAAGAACTGGACAGCGTGCACCACATTTTAGTCATTCGTTCATTTATTTGCTCATCCATTCAACAAATATTCAGTGAAGACCTACTCTTTGCCAGGCGGCACTCTAGGCACTGAAATATAAACATGAACAGAACAGACAAGACCCTATTTAAAAAGTAGTTTACATTCTAGGGGAGATAAAGCTAACAACAAATAAGTGGACAACTACACAAAAACATCTAATATGTCAATGCTATTGTATGGGTGAAAGGGATCGGGATGAAAGGAGCAGAAGTTTTCTATTCTCAATAAGGTCATTGGGAAGTCATCTTTGGTAAAGTGACATTTAAACAGAGACCTGAGGAAAAAGCGAGCATGTAGAAATGAGGGTAAGAGTGAGCACATTCCAAGAGGGGAAACAAGAGGTTCCAGGGCAGAAGCATAGTTAGAACATTAAAGAAACTGCTAGGCTACTTGCAGGTGCTGGAAGGCAGTGATGAAGGAAACTGGGACAGGATAGGGGGCAGGGAGAGGCAAGATGACCTGCTGTGCAGGATGTTTAGCCTCTATTATGGCCTTGAAACCTTGGTTTTCACTGTGAGTGGGATGACAAGCCACCAGAGGATTTAAAGCAGCGAAGTGGCACGATCTAACTATTGCCGCTGTTTGAAAAAACAGACTTGGAGGAGGCTAGGAAACTTATGTGCAGATTTTGGCAATAAGTCAGGAGATATGGTGGCTTAGAAAAGAATAGTGTCTGTAGAACTGGTAAGAAGTATCTGAATATATTTTGGAAGACTGAGCCAACCAGGTACATTGATGGCTTGGGGGTGAGGTGAGACAGAAAGAGAGGAGTTAAGGAGGTTCACCCTAAAAAGTCCCTGGGTAAAAATTTGACAAGAGATATCCCTCACACAAATGAGGACCATTTGAGACAAACTGAGAAAAATGCTACCTTCTCATTCAGCAGCAGCATTTTGCATCAGTTCAAAGATCATGAGGATGCAATTCATGGTAAATATTAACTGTAAGATTCCCATCCTGAAATAATTTACCTGAAGAATCAACTGGGCTGCTATCATCAGGGGTCATCGCTGTTGATGCCTGTTCTCCCCACATCGGGGTAAGTGTTCTCTAAGTTGGTACACTCACTTTCATTCAAGATTGTATCAACCTGTCATAGGAGGAAGCCTGTTATCCTGAAGACAAAGGGACCATGGTAAAGCATCTAGTGTCTCTGTTGACCAGAGGAGGATTTGTTATAAGAGAGCTACTCCACATGTACCTTTGCAGCCAAATAATAACCAGAATCAGAGCAACTTTCTTTCCTAAACAAGTATAGGCAAGGATCAAAGGTGAAGCCAAGGGGGACCATCCAAAAGAGCCTCCAGCAGGGCTTTTGGATACATTTTCTACAACAGTCAAGCCCCAAAGAGACCCTGACAGTAGATTGTACATGGTGCCCCAAGAGAGAACACCCATCTGGCAGAGCCAGTTCTCTTTGGACACATGGGCACCTTGTATGCCAGGAAAAAGTTCCTTTGTGTGGTACTTAATTATAAGCTATATGAGCATGTGGGAAACTCGGATTGTAGAATTGGGTAATGTAGTGCAGACTCAAAGAGCTGACATAATTGGAGGCTTACCCAACAAACAACCTTATGATGGTGGTGTTCCATAATTAGTGTTAGACTATAGGAATGTCTGTAGATTCTGAGCAAATGTGGATATATTCTCAGGTTGAGGAACAAAGTGGGCATGTGACACCCCCAAAGAGGAAGAGAAGCATGAGTCCTATAAGAGGGAAACTGACTAACCTGGCAGGCTCTGTCCTTCCAGCTGACCTGGGAAACAAGGTTATTCTTGACCCCAGAGGGTCACTAGATTGTACATGGTGCCCCAAGAGAGAACACCCATCTGGCAGAGCCAGTTCTCTTTGGACACATGGGCACCTTGTGTGCCAGGTGCCTCCCTCCCATTTTCCACCCATTCTGGGTTTCCAGGACCTACAGTTATAGTTTCTCTCTTTCTCAGGCCCCCATCAGGGGGACAGTAGGATGTTGATACTAGTGGGACCTGGGATCCTCTTACCTCTAACTCACAGCATAAGATTTCCCATCCCTTTGCCTAGAACACAGGCTGGGGAATAGTATTGGCTGGACAATGCTTCCATTGTAAAGGTGTATAGCCCATGGTTATGCAGTAGTGAGGTACCTTCCTCACTGTAATCAAGGTTAATAACCACTGTGACCATCATCAAGCTCTGTTTAACGAATCCAAAGCTTATTTCAACCTGTCTGACAACTTTGGAAAAAATTAATTTTAAACTCTGGAGGTAAATATTTGTATCTGCATTGCATTGCAAAGAACTGGGCCCACATCCAGGGCAACAACAGCTAACCTGCTGTGCTCACTGTGTAAGTCGCTGTTGGGACAACGAAGCCTTGGTGTCCCGTGCTGCTGTGTCCACTGCATCTGCCGGCCTATCCCCTCTTCCTAGAGGTGATGTCTCAGTTTTTTAGACTCCCAAGATGGCTTCAGCCAGGAACATGGCCCTACTTTTGTAACATTGGCCTGTGACTTTTTAGTTGAACTTTTAACATTCCATGTACCATTTAGACATCTGTTTTCTGAATACAATAAAGTTGATAGGAAAACCCTGGAGATATTTTGTCTTTTTGCCCAGGCCTGAATTTCTTTGGTCATGGCACGAGTCCCCTTAGTCACTCGTTACAAGTGCTGGAGTACACACTTGTGCTTGGCTAGAGAGCTAATAGTGCTACCTACATCATAAGTTGGCATCCATGGTGACCAAGATGTAACACTCACTAAGGCTAAGGGATAAGGGTCCAACACAGTTCACTTGGCAATTGTTTGCTGCACAATTGTTTGTGCACAAGTGTTTGTGTTCCCCATACTGCTGTCATAGAAGACGGTGGCCTTGTAGCATGTAGGGATGTTGCCACGATAATTTTAATTTTTAATCAAACCTATTTTATAAATTGATAGTTTAACTTATCAGCTAAATGATAAAAGTACAATAGTCAAGCTAGTATTGTTTATTTTACATCCTACTTAAAAAATGGCCAAAGAAACTTTGTCACTGGATTTTTTTTCTTTTTGGTCCAGGAAGAGATTCACCTTTTCTGAATGGGTTGGTAAGAGTAAACTAAATGGTATGATAGTTTTACTCAGAAGTATGATTCTTCATGTATTAAATTCAGTTTTGTACTTTCATTTTTATGTTTTGTATGTAAATGCAGCTTAAGTTTTGATGGCTTCACTGCTTCATTAACCACAGCATCGCTGCGAAATAGCACATTGTGGGTTTTGCACTCTCCCTCATCAGCGATTTCAGGCTCACATCACCACAAACTTCCAGCATCGCTTCTGATTGGAGCCCCTGGAATGTTTACTAAGTCTCCGTTAAATTGTCTCTCTTCTCATTTTTAAATTGTGTCAAGTAACCACTATAAGCATCCTAACGTAGCACTGATACTATTATTTCAAACAATAGTGGGGCATTTTCTTATTTAAATAGAGTAATTGAAAGAGAACTCTAGTGTGGGAGACTTCATAACCTGAAGTCCTTACTATTTATAAATTCCAAAAAGACTGCTGCCTTACTTCTGAGCACTGACTTTAAGGGAATCTCACTCATCTTTAGATATACAGAATTTAAGTTTTGATGCCCAACCATTCGGCAGAATCTAAAACAAGCAAAAGCGCGGTCCCTATCGCCTCACATAGGGACTATCCGAGCAGGAGCCAGGGGCACACCTGTGCAGGAGTCGCTCCTTGGCTTTTTGGCCCCAGCTTCACTCTGGCAGAATTCCAGCCCAGAACAACTGACATGTCGGCCTCCTGCCAATGGCAGGTACTAGGAAAAAATACCACCCATTATTCAAAATAGAACATTTTTCTTTTTCTCATCCCCAGTTGGCTGCCAAAAGTTTTGGCTTATAGCTGGCATTTGAGAGTATTTTCAAGTTCTAAATATACAGAGAACAGAGCTTCACCTCATGAGAAGTTATTTAAAGAACTGAACAGGTATTGAATAATTCAATCTGTCTCTTTGTCCTTTGCAGAGTGCTTCCTATCCTCTACCATGACCCTTCCAATCCTTTTCCGAAGGGAAAAGAGTGCCTCATCCATCTGGATATCCTTGTGGTTCTTGCAGTGTTTGCCGCACCTTTCTATCAGACACTGTTTAGGTAAACTTCATCTTCGTCAGCTTCCCAGCAAACTGTCGACAGAGTTCACAACACAATCAATCTAATTTTTTAGTAGGACAATATAGGTGTTTTCATGACTAAGATAAAAAGACTAAAGAGGACAAGGCACATTTTCAAGATTAAATAAAAGCCATGTAGTGTCACAAAGAGTAGAACCATAAAACATTTTCAAAACTTTTATATAAAAAGGCAGTTAAAATTATGTCATGTGGAATTGATGATTTGTTAAAGCTCTTAGAATTCACATCTTGAGAATGCTGCATGAAACTTATGACACTAACTACTGGTTAAAGGGAAACAAAGTAAATAAAAGTATTACAAGGCAATTGTTTTTTAACTGCATTTTTTCCTTTACCATTTATTCCCAATACCCTCTTCTACCTCTACCCACCCCCTCAACCCCCACGAACACCACACTGTTGTCCTTGTTCATGAACCCTTTTTCCTTTTTGTTAAACACCTCCACTTCCCAAGCCCACCCCCACCGAAGTTGTCATCCTGTTCTCTGAGTCTGACCCAATTTTCCTTGTTAGTTCAGTTTATTCATTAGATTCCACATATGAGTGAAATCATATAGTATTTGTCTTTCTCTAACTGGCTTACTTCACTTAGCATAATGTTCTCCAGGTCCATCCATACTGTCACAGAGGGTAAAATTTTCTCCTTTTTTATGGCCAAGTAGTGTACCATTGTGTAAATGTCCCATAGCTGTTTTAGCCACTCATCTACTGGTAGACACTTGGGCCACTTCCAAATCTGGGTGATTGTAAATAATGCTGCAATGAACATAGGAGTGCACAATTGTATTTTTTTCATTGAAAACTGTCCTCTGCAAATACACACTGAGGACCCAGGACGATGCCCAACTTACACAGCCTTCAGTTTGGAGCGTGAGTTATCCAAGCACACCACAGATAAGAAGCTTTGTTGAGGCATTTCTGCACACCACTGAGTTAGGAAATGCTATACACTTTGACCATCATTTCCTCAGAGATCTGTCTGAAATCATTATTTATTTGGAATCCATATATACATATTTATATGTATCACTGCCACCTTGTGGTTAAAATGCTTGTTTCCTCTCTCTCTCCTTTACGAATGTGTGTTTGTATGCGGCCATCATTTCGAGAAAATGTAAACTTCTGCTCCAGATTAACTTTCAGGGATACCACCCATATCTCCAATAATAACCATTTTAAATCAAATGACCCTTTTCATTTCTAAACTAAATTATGATTCTTTAGCGAACCATGTTTTCAAACACAGACTTGCTTATCTATGTTTTTACAAGGTTCCCTCTAAACTCTGACATTACTCCACAAGATAATCCTAGAATGAGTAGAACATAACTCTGGATCTAGATATACATGCAAAGACAGAAAAAAAGATCAAGGCCATTATTCACATAGCTTAGAGGAGAAAAATGACAACTTAAAGACTAGTAAGAGTCTTCAGCCGTATTTAAATGCTGTGGAGAGTGGATTCCCACTATTAGTAAGACCCGCAACAAAGACCAGAGGCAAAAGTAAAGAAACAGACACAAGAGGCAGATAGTCAAAATCTCTAGTAGCTAGCTTCTTCCCACTTATGTGAACCCCAAACCACACTTCAGCAGCATCTGAGAGCTTGTTAGAAATTGGAGTCTTGGAGCCCATTCCCAACCTATGACTCATAATATCTGCCTTTGGACAAGATTCCCAGGTGGTTCTTATGCCCAGCATAGCTTAGAAGCATTGCTGTACTCCTTGTGCTCACAATAAGATGTTGCTTAGATTGACTGAAACTATTACTTCCAAAGGTCTAACAGATGTAGTCCATAAACTTTATGTGGCCTAAAGGCTGCTTCAGGATGTGGTCATGATAACTAACTTGGTCAGCTTTTGAAATTTCCTACCCGTTTTTGCAAAGAATTGGCCATATAGGAGCCTATGTTCAAAGACTGCCTACAAAAGACTATCAGAAATAGCAATCTTTGTTATAGTAAGTAAATTAACACCTAAGGCAAGAAAAGGGCATATGATGATGCTGGCTTTCAATTTTCTTTAGTTCCACCCCACCCTTTTTTTTAGGAGAGGAAAGAGATTTTTAATTTACAAAGGGCAATGGAACAGTGAAAATTTTCAACTAAGAGAGTCAGGACTTCCAGTCAAGATGGAGGCATAAGTAAATATGGCTTGCCTCCTCACACAACCACAGCAAAAGTTACAACTAATCTACAAAACAACTATCACACAGAATTGTCAGAAAATCAAGCTGCATGAAAGGCCAAAACCCAAAGAATTAAAGAAGTCACTTTCATCCAGACAGGTAGGAAGGATGAAGACAAAGAGATGCGCAGAGAAGCATGGAGACATGGAGATGTGAAACAAGCAGTCCAACACCCATGTGTGATAGATAAAAATTGAGAGTGATACCTCTGGAGTGAGGGATCCCAGCCCCACACGAGGCCACCCAGCCCAGGGTTCCAGTGCCAAGAAATAAGTCCCCAAAACTACAGGCTGTAAAAACCAGCAGGTGTTGTGACAGCAGAGGAAACTGCAGGATTCTCAGGAGTCTCCTCTTAAAGGGCCCACAATAAACTTAGGACTTAATGCAGATACACTCCCTCAAAGCTCCAGCACTGGGGCAGCAGCTAGAAGGGTACCAGTGGCATACCTGAAGAAGGTAAAGCATCTGGCATCAGGGTGAGTGCCAGGGGACAGCTTCCTCCTGGACAAAACTCCAGAGGCCAGGCAGCAGCATTGTCCCCTTTCTGAGCCCTGCCCCACACAGAGCCACAGAGTAGCAACACCATATCAGAGACTCCATCAACCTAGTTCACACAGGTTGCCCCACCCTGGAGATTACTCAAGGCTCCACCCCATCCAATGTACCAGTGTGCTTTTCTACAATAGGCCACAATACTAAGACAAAAAGTCATAGCAGCTCTACCTAATACATAGAAATAAACACAGGGAGGGGCCAAAATGAGGAGACAAAGAAACATGGCCCAAATGAAAGAACAGAACAAAATTCCAGAAAAAGAACTAAACAAAAGGGAGATAAGCAAACCCTCAGATGCAGAGTTCAAAATACTGGTTATAAAGATGGTCAAGGAATTCAGTGGGTACTTCAACAGCATAAAAAAAGATCCAGGAAGAAATGAAGATTATGCTAAGTAAAATAAAGAAAAAGTTATAGGGAACCAACAGTGGAGTAGATTAAGCTGAAAATCAAATCAAAGATTTAGAAGAAAAAGAAAATCAAAATGATGAACGTAAAAATGGCAATGAATTCATAACTATCAACAATTATATCTAAAACTAAGCAAACTAATAGAACAGAAACAGAATCATAGATATGTAGATCATTTGGAGGGTTATCAGTTGGGAGGGGGAAGGAAGAAAAAGGAAGAAAAGGTGCAAAGATTAAAAAGTACAAATTGGCAGGTACAGAATAGACAGGGGCATGTTAAGAACAGTATAGGAAATGGAGTAACCAAAAAACTTACATGACCCATGGATGTGCACTAAGCGGTGGGGGGATTGCTGGAGGGCATGGGGGCACCAGTGAAGGAAGGAAATGGAGGAAATTGGAACAACTATAATAGCATAATCAATAAAATATATTTAAAAAAGAAAATTTTCAATTACTAGCAGGCTTTGTATACTTACTGCAAAATGAAGTCAGAACGTTTTCCTAAACTATCAGGTATTCACTCACCACCTCAAGAACATTTATTGCCCCCTTCATTCATATCAGGCACCATACCAAACATTTTCCAAATCCATTGCATGGTAAATGCAATAGATTCGCAACTGTGTTCTAGTCCTGTCTCTGCCCTGACTGGTGCTTTACTAGTCAGTGTTCTCCAGAGAAACAGAACCAATAGGACTTACAAAAATATATAAAGATATTTATGATAAGGAGTCAGCTAACATTATTATAGAGGCTGGGAAGTCCCACAATAGGCCATTTGCCAGATGGAGACACAAGAACACAGAGGGTGTCCTTCCAGTCCAAACGTGTTAATGATGTGTTAGTGATGTGAACCAGGAGTGTTAATGATGTGAGTCCCAGTCCAACAGCAGGAGAAGATACGTGTCCCAGCTCAGCAGTTGAGCGGAGAGAAAATTCTCCCTTCCTCTGCCTTTTTGTTCTGTTCGTGCCCTCAATGGACTGGATGGTGTCTCCCCACACTGGGGAGAACTATCTCTTCTATTTCGTCTACTGATTCAAATGCTGGTCTCATCTAGAAACACTCTCACAGACACGCCCAGAAATAATGTTTAGCCAATTATCTGTATACCCCATAATTCAGTTAGGTTGACACATAAAATCAACAATCACACTGTTTCTTCTGAGCAAGTCACTTTATGTGTCTCTGGGACTACAAACCTTTATAAAATTAGCAGAGGGAATCCATGGTATTTGATAAGCATAAAAACAATTTTAAAGATCTGTGTTTCTATTGTCATTAGCTCTGTTCCTGCCCAACAGTAACCTAATCAAGTCAACAGAGCATATATGTTTATACTTGAGAATCAAGCTCAGAAAATAAGCATTATAGTCAGCCTAAAAAGCAAGTGTAGAGAATGGAACTATTGTGAAGAATCAGCCACCAAATATTGCCTCTTCTTAACACTCCACACGCCAAATGGAGTAGCACCTCCAAACATGTAAAAAATCAGAGTTCTAAGTCTCCTGACACTTCATAAATGTAGATCAAAGCTAACAGCATGCATTATAATATATCACACATTACAGATTTTGATCTGCAACAGTTCTCTATATCCAAACTGCAACCAAAAAGCAATACTTGAATGTCAATGTCAATATAAAAGATTTTCTGTTTCAAGAGCAACGCTTTAACTTCCACAGTTTTTGAACCCAGACAATACCTATATCCTTCTCCAAAAATCAAGGGTTCTAAGAACTAAATAACATTGTGTTGGACTTAAAATTATTGAATTCCTGGTTGAGCTACTTACTCCAAGGAAGAATTGCATTATATATCTAGTTAGCAGGGGAATTATGAAACAAATCTAACTAGAAAGTTGTATATGAATACCTCAACTCTGTCACTAAACATGAGAAATATTTATATTAAAAATTAAGTCAGTTTGCTACTATTCAAGTGTATATGAGCTATATTTATACATGTGAGCCAGTTTACTTGAATTAATATTTTAAAGCTCAGTTTAGCAAACAAAAAGAATTTGTTCATGTCTCCACGGTATCAAAATTTGTTCAATTGAATTTTCATTTTTTTAACTAGTTGTATTATCACTATGTAGACAGTCAGATACAACTTCAATTTTTCCTTGATGTTTTGCTTGTTATATTTGTTTACAATGTTGTATAAATGTTGAACTTGCTATTGAAAGACATTTCCTGTTATATTGTTGTTATATCATTTTTGTCTATCATAAGACACCAGAATTTGTCTCTACCAAAGGTCTTGAATGATATTTTGCAAGAAAAATTTCCTTTACAATTCTATAGTTTAATATTTTATGAACTGAAGTCTGATCTTATGACCTAGAGCGTAAAATTCTTAAGTAACTTGCTTTACTATATAAATGCTACTTGTTATAAAATTTTCCCAATCTCATTTTGAATCCAGGTATTATAACTGACTTGATGACCTCCTATGGTAATAAATTCTACAGACTGAACAAATGCAATCTCAGAAATACTTCTGTCTACTTTATTACTTTGACTTACTAAGGCTGACATGAGCAAGGGAGAGAATAATAGAGGCTCAAGTTTTCTAAAGTAGAAAGTTGGAATAATTATTTCCCAGTGACTGTAACTGATAACTGTAGAATGCCATATGCAATATCATTCTCTATGTTTTGTATTCATTGAGAAAATTCATTACTTAAATAAGGAAGACTGTAAGTTAATATTCTATGTTAATTACAATACTCCTTTTCAAAAACACGTATTACAAAATATCAAGTGCATTTTTAGCATGCATTTTTAACTCGGGATTTTGGGCATTGTGTTAGGATGCACACGTATCTCTCCATTTGTCCACCTGCTTTGGTTTTTACCTTGGCACACAAGCATCAGATATGCAGCTCACAAAATGTTCTGTTTTGTTTACTATGTAATGCTTTTTCCAATATTGCTTGTTTAAAATATAATTTAAAAAATATTCAGTCTTATACCTAGAAAAGAATCGAGGATTTGCTCTTGATCTTTCATCAATAAAAGCAAAATTGTAAGAATAGTTTCAATTCAAAATCCTTCTACTAAAGAAGGAAATAACATAGGTCATCCTTAGTTAATTTAATTTCTTCTCTAGATTGATCAAAATCACAGAAAATATTATTGATTTCTGTTCTGATTGCCCTTGTTGACACTTTAAAAAATTATTAAAAATCTCTCTCCTTACTCTACTCTTTGATCTCCAATGAGAAAAATAAAAATACCTTATAAATCTGATAAATTTCTATTCTCTGTAACTTGAGATATTTCACAGAATCACCTCATCAAAGCTAACCACATAACTTTGGGTAAATAATGGAAAAACATCAACATGTGCATTCATGGACACATGTTACAGCACAGAAAAGTTCATGTGCAGGAAGTCGAGCAATCAGTCAGCCTGAACCACCTGCATTGTCTTCTGTCCCCTAAGGCCTCAAATTCCACATTCCCTACTCCAGCCTCACTGCTCCCTGCCTGCACCTGGGGAAGCAGGTCTCTCCTGTGCTTCAGAAACCTTAGCAATTGTATGGTTCAACTTTGGTTTTCACTTTAGCATTGTGCTTTTTCTTTCAATATTTGTATTGCTAGGTGTTTGGGTGGGAGGTGATTTTTTTTAACTATAAACTGTGAGTTTTTCACTTCTAAAAAATGTTTTGCAATAGTGCTCTCTTGACCCATCAATGAATCAAAGAAGTACTTTGCTTTCTTCTATATTTAGTTTATACCAATGCAAAACAGTATGGAATTTAGCCATTTTGGAATGTCTGTCATAGCTCAGGTTCTTTTATTTTGTGGCTATTTCTTAAATAGATACTACTTGAATAGAATTATAGCAGGTACTAAATTTTGGAATATAGTGAAGGAAGAAAATATTTTAGACTCTTACTATATTAGAAGGAGTCAGAAGAGGCTACCTGGAGAGTACTGGGAAAGACGTTTGAATAAACGGGGGTTTGGAGAGGAGGGAACACATTACAAATGACCTTAATGAGTGAAAGGAGTTCCAACTTGATTGGTGAGTTTGGACAGAAAGTTAAATTCCCTACCCTTCCTGCACAAAATGCTAACCCTCAGTTACCTTCATTATTTCTCTGATAACCTATAAGGGTAGAATGTTTACTGTATTGCTGCATAACATTGTTTATAATAAAAATTATCCCTGGGCCATCAGGCAATATAAATAAACTATATAAAGAACTGACACAGATCCATACTTTGGACTTCCCTATATGTGGTGACTCTTGCAACTGGGATGTCCTTGCAAGGACCCCAGAAGCTATGCCTGTGGGCTGTTACAAGAGCAACTTGCACGGGTAAGGCATAAGATTTCTAAACCAAACAGTTTCCTTGCCCCTGAACTTTTGGACTGCTACAACTGCCTCCGAAAAAGACACGATGCCTCCTGTGGCAATCTGCATGTCTTGCCTCTTGCAAGTGGGCTAGTGTTAGTGCAGCTTTTGATAGTCAAAGTGAGTCTGAATATTTAGCTGGGCCTAAGAAGACCACGGTGGCTATGGTGTCATAACCAATGCAGACCAACCATAGTTTCTTTTATGGGAGGATGACAAGAGCACTTCAGTATGAGTTGGATGTTGGAGCCAAAATGGTGGTAGGATTCATGGTACATTGAAAAGAGAGTGTTTGGATGCATGGTTGATTAAAGAGAATAAATACTGGTGGCATGGAATAAAGTCAGGTAGCTCTTAAAATGACAAGGGCCTCCATTAGGGTGGTGATCTTTAAAAAATACAACAAAAAGGATAAACGTAAAAGGTAGCTTGAAGAAAAATAATTTTAACATGTAAAATCAAAAAATAAAAACAGAAGATATGAAAAGAATTCCAATATTTCTTTTTTTTTTTAAAGATTTTTTTTTTATTTATTTATCTTTAGAGGGGAAGGGTAGGAGAGAGGGAGAGGGAGAGAAATATCAATGTACGGTTGCCTCTCATGTGTCCCCTGCTGGGAACTGGCCTGCAACCCAGGCATGTGCCCTGACTGGGAATCGAACCACGATCCTCTGGTTCGCAGGCCCGCGCTCAATCCACTGAGCTACACCAGCCAGGGCGAATTCCAATATTTCTAACCCAAGAAATGAGCATAATGGAGAGGTCACTGACAAAGACAAATAAGAAAGAATTACTTATGAAGAATCCATTGGCTTCCGTTTCTGTCTTTTTGTAAAACAATGACAGAAGCTTCAGCTATAGCTATGGTATGGAATGATCTTGGTTACAGCCATCTTCATAAACAATAGTTAAAATTCATGAAGGTGGAGGAGGTCTTCAAGATGGTGACTGCACAGAGAAAAGAACCAAGGCTTAAGCATTTAATATTGCAGGACTATTGAGAATTAAGGGATAGTAAAAGGAAGAACTAGCAATAAAATGTAGAAGCAGGGAAAGAGCAGTAATACACACAGGAACTAAAGGAGGGAAAGACTGGAGTAGTAGTGGTCAAAGTTATCAGAGAGGTCAAAAAAGATAGAGAGAAAGAGGTCAATAGGGACCTTTGAAAAAGAAAAGCCAAAACTATAGAATAGAAGTAGTATATCAAGGAATTAGGAGGTCAGGGGGAACAAAATGAAACCACATATATAGATCATTCCCCAAGTTATTGGCAGAAAAAAAGGGATACAGAAATAAGACAGAAGCTAGGAGACTCAGCAGGATAGGGCAAAGTCTGGTCGTGTTTGAAGGCTGATTCACGGAAATAAATTATCAGTGAGGGACTGAGGCATCATCAATTGAGCATCCAGAAAAAAAAATTATTGAGGAATACTGTAAATCAAGCTATGTTCTAGATGCTGGATGCACACAAATATGACAACATTACCTCCCCAAATACCTCGTTGCCAGATGGGAAGATAGGCGATAAATTAGACATCATGTGGCAAGTGCTACCCATGAAAGAGGCAACCTAGACTAGAGGGTTTGCATAGCAGATGAAATGAAAAGTGAGCTCATAAGCATAGGTAGGAGTCAGACAGATGAATGAAAGGGGGCTAGGTAAGTGGGGGATACAGTATACGCAAAAGAACAAGGTTATGGGAAAGCTGGCAATTTGAAAAACAGAAAAAGTTTTATACGTGGCACATATGATAAAAACTAAGGAGTCAGAAAAGTTGAGACCCAGAATTAAAATTAAAATCAAATGACCAAAGTCCCTATCGTCAAATAATAGAGCTTGATTTTGTTCTGAAAGCAGTGCAGAGTCTTTACAGGATGCATGGCAGAAGAACAGCGTGGGCCTCAATTAAAGGAAGCATTCGGTGAGCACCGCATCTGTTTCCTCTCGGTGCTATAACAAATTATATTAAACTACGTGGTCTAAACAACGCAAATCTCTCATCTAGTTCTGGCCGTCAGAAATCTAGGGTGATGGCAGGGCTCTGTTCCTCTCTGGAGGCCTCAGGGGAGCACCTGATTTTCTTGCCTTTCCTTATTTCTAGGGGTCTCCCCGTTCCTTGGCTTGTCATCTCTCTCTGCCTTCAAAACCATGGATGTCCTATTGCCTTTTTCTCACAACTCCTCACTCGGACATTTACACTGCTACCTCGCTCTTCCATATTTAAGGACCCTTGTGATTACATTGGGCCCGATCCACATAATCCAAAATGATCTTCCCATCTCAAAATCCTTAGTTTAACCACATCTGCAAAGTCCCTTTTGCCTCATAAAGTAACATATGCACAGATTCCAAAGATTAGGATGTGAACATTTTGAGGCACCTATTTTTTTTTTGCCTATCACAAGAGGCATTGTATTACATTTTTTATTTCCTTTAATATCTGGCTTAACCAAAGGCAACTGGATTCTTATATCTCTTTCTGCATTTATTCTGCTGCAACATCATGCATCAAGCAGCCTCTGTAAAACTCCACTGAGAACTTTAAGAGAATGGAAATAGCAAAGGTAAATGTTTAAGTATTATATTAAATATAATTTTGATCTCATTTTTGCCTGAAAGCATCTCAAGAACCCAGGGATCCCAAACCACACTTTGAAAACCAGTTCTACTAGCACTTTAAAGACTGTGAGAATCCTAAAATAATTTAGCTGAGTAATTCACAGAATTGTTACAGTAAAGTAAAATACATTATTATTTTTCTCTGAGAATGAGCTCTTTTTGCTTTGAATATAAAGTTAAAGTTATAAATATTTAACTGCTCATCACCATTGGCTACTTATTTTGATATATATATATTTGATCATCATCATTGGCTACTTATTTTAATATATATGTTCAGATATATATATTTAAATATATATATATATTTTTAAAATCTATTACAGGAATGTCCCATTTGTACCAATCAGGAAATATCTAAATATCTGCCTCCTGAATCCTATATGTATTTTCTCAATTCCTTGCAAAGTAATTTGCAGAGAAAGGCTTTTGAGGAATATACAGTCTTGAAACTGGTATAAATAAGTGCACCATTGTATAAGAAAACAACTAAAATCACAGCTATTCTTAAGGGTTTTTTAGATTACTTAATCCAGAAAACATGAGTGAATCTCAGAAGGTGAAGTTTTGGATGAGAAAGAGAATGCAAAACAAAACAAAAGCAGGATGTTTCGATGCAATATGCATTTGCCAGTGATAACGAAAAACCAAAGGCGACTACTATTTTTCCCAAATCTAAAGATCTAACACAAGAGGAAAGAACAATTCAGAAACTTTCAGTCTCAAGGACCCCTTCGCTCTAACGTATGAAATGGTATAAGCATAAGATTCCCAGGAGAATATATATTAGCCAAAATATAACATCTGGAAAACAAAGCATTATTTGTCAAACTACTGGAGATTCTAATTAAAAATGGCACCTAGCTTTCATTCCATGATGTAATCTATTATAATTATAAAACAAAAATAAATAAAAATATGAAAACAAACAAAAATTAACACCGATAGTTAACCTATTGCCAGAAACCAAGAGAACTTTTCCATAGCAATCCCTTACCAATATCACTGATCAAACTTACTTAGAAATATAACTTATGACTCCTGAATACTTGCCAACTAGAGACAATAAACTTCCCATCCAAAAAAATAGTGTATCTTCCCTACACTACTACTGATGGTATAGGAAAGATATATTATCAGTTACTCATTCAAAAATGTGGGAGCTCTACAAACTAAGTAATACTGAGTAGCCACCTGACACTGAGTGGACATTGTATTTTGAAGCAGCTACAGTTGTATACATTAGCTCTCCCTTCAAGCATCATATTAAGCATTTTTTTTCACACTATGATAGGAAACTATAAATCAATCACAAGAAAAAAACTGTACAACACACAAAGACATGGAGGCTAAATAACATGTTACTGAATAACAAATGGGTTCTCAGCAAGCTCAAGGAAGAAATCAAAAGATACCTTGAACCAAATGAAAATGAGAACACAACTCAAAAATCTATGGGACACAGCAAAAGTAGTCCTAAAAGGGAAATTCACAGCATTATAAGTATATTTCAAGAAACAAATGGAAAAAATCCACAATAAACTATCTAACTTTACACTTGAAGGAACTACAAAAAAACAACAGGGGCCAAAACTGAATAGAAAAAAGGAAATAATAAAGATCAGAGGAGAAATAAACAAAATAGAGTCTAAAGAATAGAAAAGATCAATGAAACCGAGAACTGGTTCTTTAAAAAGATAAACAAGATTGACAAACTTTTAACCAGACTCATCAGAAAAAAGACAGATGACTCAAATAAATAAAATCAGAAATGGAAGAGAAGTAACAACTGACACCAAAAGAAATACAAAGGATAGTAAGAAAATACTGCAAACAACTGTGTGCCATCAGTTGGACAATGTGTAAGAAAAGGATAAATTCCTAGAAAACATACAATGTTCCAAAATTAAATCAGGAAGAATTGGATAATCTGAACAGACAGATTACAACTAGTGAAACTGAAGCAGTAATTTAAAAAAATAAAACTCCCAGTCCTGGACTGGATGGCTTCACAAAGCAAATTTTACTAAACACTCGAAGAAAAATAACACCTATTCTTCTCAAACTATTCCAAAAATTTCAAGAGAAGGTAAGACTTCCAAGCTCATTTTACAAGGTCATCTTTATCTTAATTCTAAAACCAGATAAAGACTCTACAAAGAAAGAAAATTATAAGCCAATATCCCTGATGAACAAAGATGCTAAAATCCTCAACAAAATATTTGCAAACAGGATCTAACAATACATTAAAAATATCATACACCATGATCAAGTGAGATTTATTCTGGGGATGCAAGGTTGGTACAATATCCACAAATCAATAAACATGATACACCACATAAACAAAATGTAGGACAAAAACACATGATCATATCAATAAATGTAAAAATGCATTTAATGAAATCTGATGTGCACTTATGATTAAAACTCAGCAAAGTGGGAATAGAAGAAACATAACTCAACATTATAAAGGTCATATATGACAAACATACAACTAATATCATATTCAACAGAGAAAAACTAATAGTGTTTCCCTTATGATTAGGAACAAGACAGGGATGTCTATTTTCACCACTGTTATTCAACACAGTATAGGAAGTTCTAATTACAGCAATCAGACAACAAGAGGAAGTAAAAGGTATCCAAAATGAAAAGGAAGAAGTAAAACTGTCATTTACAGATAACATAATACTGTATATACAAATCCCTAAAGATTCCACCAAAAAACTACTAGAACTGATAAATGAATTCAGTAAAGTAGCAGGATACAAAATAAATATTCATAAATCAGTTGCATTTTTATATACCAATAACAAAATATCAGAAAGAGAAATTAAGAAAACAATCCCATTTACAACTGCATAAAAAAATGAGATATCATGAAATAAATTTAACCAAGGAGGTAAAAAACCTGTACTTAAAAAACTATAAGACACTGTGTAAAGAAACTGAAGATGATACAAATAAATGGAAGCACATACTGTGCTCATGGGTAGAAAGAATCAATGTCATTAAGATGCCCATACTACCCAAAGCAATCTATAGATTCAATGCAATTTCTGTCAAAATATCAATGGCATTTTTCACAGAAATAGAATAATGCAAAAATGTATATGAAACTGCAAAAGACCCCGAATAGCCACAGAAATCTTGAGAATGATGAACAAAGTAGGAGGTATCACGCTACCTGATATCAAACTATAGCATCGATATGAGACTATAGTATCAGTGTGAGGTAGTAATCAAAACAGCATGGCACTGGCATAAAAACAGACATATAGATCAATGAAACGGAATGGCCCAGAAATAAACCCACTCCTACATGGTCAATTAATGTTTGACAAAGGAGGCAATGGGGTAAAGACAATCTATTCAATAAATGGTGTTGGGAAAATTGGACATCTCCATGCTAAGAAAATGAAGCAAGACCACCTTCTTACACCATGCACAAGAATAAACTCAAAATGGGTTACAGACTTAAAGGTAAGACTCAAAACCATAAAACTCCTAGAAAAGTACATTGGCAGTAAAATCTCTAACATTTCTTTTAGTGATATTTTTTCTGATATATACCCTCAGGCAAAAGAAAAAAAATAAACCAGGACTACATCAAACTAAAAAGTTTTTGCACAGCAACAAAATAAAAAGACAAAGGAGACCATCAACAAAATAAAAAGACAACCCATTGAATGGCAGAACATATTCACCAATGATACATCTGATAAAGGTTAATACACAAAATTTATAAAGAACTCATAACTCAATACCAAAAAAATAAACAATCCAATTAAAAATGGCAGAGGACCTAAATAGGCACTTCTCCAAAGAGGACATACAGATGGTTGATAGACAGACAGAAGAATAAACTCTGCATCACCAACCATGAGACAAATGCCAGGTAAAACCACAATTAGATATCACATCACACCCATCAGAACAGTTCTCATCAATATATCAACAATTAAGTGTTGGTAAAGGATGTGGAGAAAATTTTAGATATCAAATTTTTGTATTTGATAATTTTATAAAAATACAATTTATTTCCTTTTGATTTTCTAAGGTTGGTCATATTTCACCTTATTAGTTATTTATATTTTGTTTTGAAAGTTGTCCTTAATTTTATTAACTTGTAGCTGCCATTTTTAATGTCCTTTGGCATCATTTTCAGAGGCTGATGCTATATCTTCAACTCAAACTTTACCATTCAAAAGTAGCACATTGTATAAAATGTTCTTTAAAACATTTCAGCTTGGCCCTAAACTTTTCTATTTCCTGATGTTTCCTATAGATTCTTTAACTATCCCAATTCTCCAATTCATCATTGTGTACTATTTAATTTGCTAACAAAGTCATTTTTTTTTTATTTTTTTATTGACTGATTTTGGAGAAAGAGGAAAAGAGAGAGAGATTTGTAGTTCCACTTACTTATGCATTCCTTGATTGATTCCTTTATGTGCCCTGATTGGGGCTTGAACCTGCAACCCTGGCTTATCATGACAACACTCTAACCAACCAGAGTCAAAATCAAATTTTTTTAGAGGCTGGCTTCATATTGTTGTAAGACTGTACCTGGGGTTAAAAGCCTTCCACAAAGTAAATCCAGCCTCTCTTTTTCCTAGTTTATATCTTACCATATATAGATTTTATTGTATTAGTATTACAGGTGTGAGGTGATATCTCATTGTGGTTTTAATTTGCATTTCTACCAGAAACACTAATTTGAAAGAATATATGCACACTTATGTTCATTGTAGCGTTATTTACAGTAGCCAAGATTTGAAAGCAACCCAAGCGCCCATCAGTAGATGAGTGGATAAAAAAGCTGCAGTGCATTTACACTGTGGAATATTATTTGGCTGTAAAAAAAAAAGAAGGAAATCTTTACTTTTGCATCAGCGTGGATGAACCTGAAGAGTATTATACTCAGTGAAATAAGCCAGTCAGAGAAAAACAAATAACATATAATTTCACTTATATATGGAATCTAATGAACAAAATAAACTAACAATGTAGAAATATACTCATAGAGACTTCTGGTCAAGATGGAGGCATAGGTGGACACACTGTGCCTCCTCTCACAACCAAAATTAAGGACAACAAATATTTAGAAACAAGAAAACAACAGAACTTATAGAAAATTGAACTGTACGGAAGTCCAACAACCATTCATCCAGACCGGTAAGAGGGGCGGAGTCTCGGCAGGAGAAAGTGGAGGTGAGGACCAGGAACACAAGCAGCAGCGGCTTGCAGTTCCCAGGTGCACAGGCGGTGGCTGGCACTCCCCGGGCCCACAGGCAGCAGCTGGCGGACCCCGGGCACAGGGGGGCAACTGTGCAGAACCAGTGAGGCCACACAGGGCAGCTGGCTGACCAGGTGGTCCCACATTCCCTCGAGCAGACGGTCCAGGCAGAGGGGAAGTGGCGGAAGGGACTGAACCCAGGAGAGAGCGGAGCAGGCGCCATTGTTCCCTCTCAGACCCCGCCCCCACATACAGCGTCACAACCCAGCGACTGAGCTGCCCCACATTGGGGAGCGCCAGAGGCTCCACTCCTCACTACGTAACAGCACGTGCGCGTGCCCAGATAATCCAGGTGAAGGGGGAGCAGCAGAAAGGGCCGGAGTTCAGGAGAGAGCGGAGCAGGCGCCATTGTTCCCTCTCAGACCCTGCCCCCACATACAGCGTCACAACCAGGCTACTGGGCTGCCCCGCCCTGAGGAACACCTAAGGCTCCACCCCCTCCTACGTAATAGCCGCGACCAGACTAAAACCAAAACAAAAAAAAAAACACCAAAAATGGCTCAAACCGGAAAACAAATAAAATCCCCAGAGCCAATTCCTCTAAGCAGTGAAGAGATAGCCAACCTGTCAGATGCACAGTTCAAAGCACTGGTCATCAGAATGCTCACAGAATTGGTTGATTTTGCTCACAAACTAGATGAAAAAATGCAGGCTACAATACGTGAAATGAAGGAAGATGCATGGGGAACTGATAGAGATGGAAGGAAAACTGGGACTCAAATCAATGGAGTGGACCAGAAGGAAGAAACTAACAACCAAACAGAAAAGAAGGAAGAAACAAGAATTCAAAAAAATGAGGAGAGGCTTAGGAACCTCCGGGACATCGTTAAACGTCCCAACATCCGAATTATAGGGGTCCCAGAAGGGGAAGAAGAAAAGCAACAAGTGGAAAACGTATTTGAACAAATAATAAAGGAGAAATTCCCTAATCTGGCAAAGGAAATAGACTACCAGGATGTCCAGGAAGCTCAGAGAGTCCCAAAGAAGTTGGACCCAAGGAGGAACACACCAAGGCACATCGTAATTACATTAACCAAGATTAAAATGAAGCAGAGAATTCTAGAAGCAGCAAGGGATAAGGGAACAGTCACCTACAAAGGAGTTCCCATCACACTGTCAGCTGATTTCTCAAAAGATACCTTCCAGGCAAGAAGGGGCTGGAAAGAAATATTTGAAATCTTGAAAAGCAGGGACCTACATCCAAAATTGCTCTATACAGCAAAGCTGTCATTTAGAATGGATGGACAGATAAAGTGCTTCTCAGATAAGGTCAAGTTGAAGGAGTTCATCATCACCAAGCCCTTATTATATGAAATGTTAAAGGGACTTATCTAAGAAAAAGAAGATAAAAATATGACAGTGAAAAGACAGCAAACTCACAGCTATTAACAACCACACCTAAAACAAAAGCAAACTAAACAAACAGCTAGAACAGGAACAGAACCACAGAAATGGAGATCATATGGAGGGTTAGCAACAGGGGTGTGGGAGGAGGAGAGAGGGGGAAAAGGTACAGAGAATGAGTAGCATAGATAGTGGGTAGAAAATAGACGGGGGAGGGCAAGAATAGTGTGGGAAATGTAGAAGCTAAAGAACTTATGACACAAGGACATGAACTGAAGGGGGGGATGTGGGTGGGAGAGGGTGTGTAGGGTGGAGGGGAATGATGGGGGAAAATGGGACAACTGTAATAGCATAATCAATAAAATATATTTAAAAAAATAAAAATAAAAAAGAAATATACTCATAGATACAGAGAACAGACTGACAGCTGTCAGAGGGGAGAAGTTTGGGGGGGCTGGGTGAGAAAGGTGAAGGCATTAAACAAAAACAAAAAAGCCTCCTAGATACAGACAACAGCATGATGGTTACCTGAGGAAGGGGATGGGGGGAGGTAAGAGAGGATAAAGGGGGCGTAGATCATAATGGAAGGAGACTTGACTTGGGGTGGTGAACACACAATACAATATACAGATGATGTGTGATAGAATTATGCACCTGAAAACTATATAATTTTATTAAACAGTGTCACCTTGACAAATTCTATTTAAAAAGAGGTATTTAGATCTGTAAAAATATTGATTAAATGGTTAAAATTAGACGAATTTTCACTTTAATAGGAAAAACATCTACACATGGTCATCAAAATAGCCGTATATTATGGGATTCATTTAAGCTTGAGAGTTTTACAAGCATCTTCCCATTTTTTCAGCTTGCCCTAAATTCACAAGCAAATTATCCTAAGCCATAAGGATATGATGACATTGTGCTCATTTCTTCAGAGAGCTTTAGGTAACATGCTCCAGTCACCCCAGTTTTGTGTTACACATTTGTATTAGTCAGGGTTCTCCAGGGAAACAAAATCAATAGAGTGTGTGTGTGTGTGTGTGTGTGTGTGTGTGTTTCTCTTTCTTTTTACAGAGAGAGAGAGAGAAATTTAAATTTATTTTAAGGAATTGGTTCACATAACTATAGAACCTTGCAAGTCCAAAATTAGCAGGGTTGGTTGGCGGTCTGGAGACCCAGAGAAGATTTAATGTTGTAACACAAATCTGAAGGCAGCCTGCTGCCGGAATTCACTTCTTAAAGAGACATCAGTCTTTCAATGAACATAGGGGTCCAAATCTCTTTTGGAGTTAGTGTTTTCATTTCCATGCTGTTTTCCATAGTGGCTGCACCAATTTAGAATCCCACTAGCAATGCATGAGGGTTCTCTTCTCTCCACAGCCTCGCCAACATCTGTTATTTGCTAACTGTTTGATTATTTACAATAGCTAAGCTATGGAAGCAACCTAGCCCACTGATAGATGAACGGATACAGAAGTAGTATATATACACAATGGAATATTACTTAGCCAGAAAACAATAATAAAGTCTTGTCAATTGCAACAACATGGATGGACCTACAGGGTATTATTCTGAGTGAAATAAGTCAGATAGACAAAGACAAATACCATATGTTTTCACTTATATGTGGACTCTAATAAAATAAAAACAAACAGAAAAACAAAACAGAATCAGACTCATAGATACAGGGGGAAAAAACAAACAAACAAACCCGATGTCTGCCAAAAGGGAGAGAAGTGGGGATGGAGGATGTGAAAAAAGGTGAAGGGGACTAGAGTTACCTACCTCTCGTTATAAAATAAATGAGCCATGAGGACGTAGTATGCAGCACAGGGAACATAGCCAATAATACTGTAATAACTTCACTCAGTGACAAATGGTGACTACATTTCCGATAGTAACTACATTGTTAGATATACATATATATGTATGTATGTATATAATCACTGTTGCAACATAAAAGTAATACAATATTGCATGTCAATTCTACTTCTAAAACAAATTTTTAAATAAGTAATCGCAAATTATATGGTTAAAATAATGACAGAAAATAGGTGAGTTCTGTGAAATAAAGAAACTACAAAGCTCCAAAATAGTCTACAGCTCTTAGCATAATTATTCCATTTAAATAATTTCTCAATAAAAATGCTTTCATTTCAGAAATACAAGCAGTAACATCTAAAGGCAGTTCAGAATACTTCATATCTGTTGCACTGTTCATACAATGCTTTTGAAGGAAAGTGTTCTCCTTTAAGGAGCCCCGGAGTATATATTTTAATTACTTCGAAGTAATCAAAGGTATATTTTGTTTATTTTTCCTCCTGCTTCTTAACACCCACATTTATGCATTTTTACTTGTTTCTGTCAAGTTTACAAACGATATTGTCTTGTATCTCATTATATGAATGTTGAACTTTTAACTTTCCTTAGATTATGTACTACATTAATTGTCATAGAACCTTATGTCTTTCGTTTTCATTCCAGTATGCTTGAAATAGATATCTTTAAATAGCTCAGTAAAGAAAAAATTAAGTTTTCTTTTGGGAGTACTTTTCAAAACCATAAATTAATAAAACCTAGAGTTCAATTTTAACTACACAGAAACTACTTGGAATAAAACCTATAAAGTGATGTCAAAAGCATTGCTATGAAAGAGCGACTTTCTCATTTAGGGACTTACTATTACCTTTCATTTCCTATCAGAGCAAACTCTTCATCCCAGGGGTGGTAACAAATCCCCCTTCTCTGAAGCTGTCCTTCCGCATTCTCGACTATTCAGAAACATTCTCGACATGGTGATTTATGAATTCAGATAAATCAGCCCTTATCTCTGTGGAAGTTTAAACATATCTCTGCTTTCCTCTCACACATCAAATGTTCTCATTTTCCCCCTCTTCACTTAAAAATAATCTGCCTGTTAACTGAAGGATTATTTCCAGTAAGTGCTCCAAAAAGTATGCCTTGATCATTCCCAATGTTTTCTTCTCATCTTCCCAACGCTGCATAGAGATTATTTTTTAAAATATATTTTGAACTTGACTATATTGAAATTTATAGTTCTTTGACTTGCTTTTAAGAATTCTATATTACTTTTTACATGTACCTGTTGCCCTCAACAAGAGTATAATTTCTCAGAGTCAGATATTATGTCGTATGCAATGTTTGTGTCTGGTATAGATTTTAGCAAATCCCAAGATTAAGTCATCAAAAACTCCAATTAGTTTAGGAATTAACCTGTTCATGTAAAATGACAGATGAACTAGAATCATTTGGCTGGGAAAAATTAAAATACAAATTTTTAAATGAAAGTACCCCTCTATGGTTTAAAGGAAATAAAAGAAAATAGACTTAAGTAATGATATGAAATATGAGTGATAAAAAAAAAGAAGGACTGAGTCTCTGGAAGTCAGGGATTTTAAAGAGTTTATGGAAACTCCTTTGTGAGTTTTTAAAAGGAAGGTATATTTTACGTCCTAAAATTATTTCCATGTGCTTCTCTTGCAGGGGTAGGGTATTTATTAGTGGTTCCTCCAGGTCTGTTTTATTCCTACGATTACATGCTTTCCAGGGGTATTCAACCTGCAGCCCGCAGGCCACATGCAAGTCAGGATGGCTACGAATGCAGCCCAACACAATATCGTAAATTTACTTAAAACAATATAAGATTTTTTTGTTATTACATGTCACAATGTCTTTAATGTATGGCCCAAGACAACTCTTCTCCCAGTGTGGCCCAGAGATGCCAAAGGATTGGACATCCCTGTACCAACTGCTGGTCACTCTTATATTTGTAGAAAATTGAAAGGAGCTGAATTTCAAATGGTCTCGACGATAACTCTCCGTGTCACGTGTTTCAATCCGGAAAGCACTGCCCAGGATGGTTTTACATGAGGCACGTGGCACGCACCCTGACTCAGAGAAGGCCCACACACAGCTCATCAGTTACCACACCATCCGTCTGTGCTTCATCCTTAAAGCATAATTAACTTGAAAGTATCAATTTAAAAACTAATTGTTCCTAGCAATGAGTGTTCAGTAATATATTTTCTATTTGAATACAATAAAGAAAAAAACCAAATTCAAATAATCCTTCAGAGTTTTTAGAGATTTAATGACCTTACTTTCTGCCCTCTCTTGAAACAGTTACAGTGCCTTCTAAATTGAATATTCTGACACATGATATTTGATCAAAATACACACACATGCAGTGTGATCCCATACACATGAACGTATGTGGAATATGTGGAAAGCTGGTAGGCTACTTTATTATTTGTGGCTAATTGAACTGCAAAAAGGTTATCATGGCAAAATCTGGTGTTTATCTAGCTTGTCACAAGAAACACATGTGGAAAGCTCGCTGGCGTTCTGTCGGGGCAAAGTGTGTATGCGGTTGGGCACCGTTTAGGTGGCATGACACACCGCATTGAATCAGACAAAGTGAAAGCGCTCTGCAAGACGGCTGCTTTCAGATCTGATAGCTCCTACCACTCTTGAATGACTGTAATCCAATTTATTAGAGTTTTGCCAGTATAAAACCCTTCTGCTTTTAACAGTCTGAATACTTATAAACTACGTATTAGCAGTTGGAGTAAATATCCACTGTTCATTCGAAAACTAAGACTGCTAATGATGGGTGACAAGGTACCTGGAAAAAGATCAGAAGTAAAGCATTGGTCAGTATTTGACAGCAATGCCTACAAGAAGCTGGAAATTTTTAAGAGAAATCGGAAAAAATTATTTTAGTGTCTGACTATGGGGGTGGCTTTAATGCAATTACAGGTAAAGAAAGCTAGAAATGAGACCATAAATGGTAATCTCCTCTGTACTACTTTTGCGGAATAAAATGTTCTCCTGAATATCTTATTAGATACAAAATGAAGGAGCACTAGTCTGGAGTTCCCGACTGGTGCAGACCATTTTGTGTGGGAAAACACTCCGTCTTTGTGGGAAGAAGTCAGGGACGGGCCAGTTTCGCTTTACAGTACACGGCCTCCCCTTAGACACACACGCTTGAATCAGCGTGGACATGTAATCTGGGGCAATTCAATTTTATGCAAGGAAGCAGGAGCAAACTGATTCTATCTCAGAAAATTGTATTAAGAAACTCATACTCCAACTGGGAGCCCCTGAATGCGTCTGGAAAGGTGATGTCAGGGCTGGAGTGGTCATATTTGACCATGTGCACAGTGCTGATAGAAAAATGATTCTTCAAGGAAAATCAGTGCATTAAAAATATTTGTAAAGTAGTCCTGGCCTAAAAGAAATATGAAAAAATAGCTTTTTAATTATTCATATGTCTTGTATCCCTCATAGAACCTACTATAGAGTTATATGCCTGTCATAGGGATTCAAACATTTTATTACATAAATTCACTGATACTTTATAGGGACAGTATATTGTCTATTTATTTCCTGAAAAGCCTTATGCTTAAGAAATTCATGTAAACTTTTAAGAGATATTTGCAAATATTTTTCATGAAATGATATGATATATTCACTATTTAATATCTTTTATTGGGTTGGCCAAACAAAAAATTCATTTAGTTTTTCCTGTGCAATGGCTCTATTAGTGCTTAAGTGTCTTTAACTTCATTCAAAACAATTTTGTTTAATTTTATTGTGACGGCTGTCATATTGCCATGCATTAAAAAAAACTGGAGAGCATCATGTTAAGCGAAATAAGCCAGGCAGTGAAAGACAAATACCATATGATCTCACCTTTAACAGGAACCTCATCAACAAAACAAACAAACAAACAAGCATAATATAACCAAAGACACTGAAATTGGCAACAGGCTGACAGTGACCAGAGGGGAGAGGGGAGGGAATTTCAGGGGAAAAGGGGAAGGGTTTATAGGAACAAGTATAAAGGACTCATGGACAAAAACTATGGGGGGTGCAACTGGGAGGGAGGTGGGGAGGGCTGGGGTGGGAGTAAAAGACAGAGAACTGTACAAGATCAACAATAAAATAAAAAATTTTAAAAAAGTAACTAATTTGTGGATATTTATTTTGTATCCTGCTACTTTGCTAAATCAGCTTATCAGTTCTAGTAGTTTCTTGATGGAATCTTTGGGATTCTCTATGTATAGTACCATATCATCTGCAAATAAAAACAGTTTTACTTCTTCCTTTCCAAAAAAAAAAAAAATTAAAGACTGGAGAATTTTTGTGCAACCATTTTAGCATTGAAGGTGGAAGAAATGTAAGATTTTCAGTATATTATACTTTATTATTTCAAGAAAGGCAAAAACACAACCAAAATACAAAAAAAAAAAAAAAAAAAAAAGATTTTTGCTGTGCATGGAGAAAGTGCTGTGACTGATCAAACATGTCAAAAGTGGTTTACAAAGTTTCTTGGGACTATTGACATTGTGGCCAAATGATTCTTTGCTGTGGGGCTTTCTCATGCAACGGAAGATGTGTAGCAGCACCCCTGGCCTCTACCCACTAGAAGCCAATAGCGGGAGACAGCTGATATATGCAAATACACAAATTGATAAAGTCATCGATGAAAATGAAAAATGTGTCTTTTATTTTACAGAAAAAACTAAACAGACTTTTTGGGCAACCCAATACTATACTTTTACTATATATGTGCTTATATATATATACCTATTTCTATATAATTAAACTTACTATAAATAAGATACATTATATATAAGCCATATATTATATATATCACATATACATATATTATTTATACATATGTATCCTAAATATTTTATTCAGTCTTTCAGCCCTATGTCACCTATTGTGTTTGGTCCTTTTTATTTATTTTTTTTAATTTTTTATTTTTAATCAGTATTTTTTAATTGTTGATATTGTACAGTTTTCTGTCTTTTACCCCGCCCCAGCCCACCACCCCAGCCCTCCCCACCTTCCTCCCATTTTCACCCCCCATAGTTTTTGTCCATGAGTCCTTTATACTTGTTGCTCTAAACCGTTCCCCTTTTCCCCTGAAATTCCCTCTCCTCCCCCTCTGGTCACTGTCAGATTGTTCTCCAATTCAGTGTCTTTGTTTATATTATGCTTGTTTCTTTGTTTTGTTGATTAGCTTCCTGTTAAAGGTGAGATCATTTGGTAGTTGTCTTTCACTGCCTGGCTTATTTCGCTTAGCATGATACTCTCCAATTCCTTCCATGCTGTCGCAAAGGGTAGGAGCTCCTTCTTTCTTTCTGCTGCATAGAATTCCATTGTGTAAATGTACCACAGTTTTTTGATCCATTCATTAACTGATGGGCACCTAGGTTGCTTCCAGCACTTGGCTATTGTAAATTGTGCTGCTATGAACATAGGGGTGCATAGATTCTTTTGGATTGGTGTTTCAGGGTTCTTAGGATATAATCCAAGCAGTGGAATTGCTGGGTCAAAAGGTATGTCCATTTTTAGTTTTCTTAGAAAATTCCATACTGTTTTCCATAGTGGTTGTACCAATCTGCAATCCCACCAACAGTGCACTAGGGTCCCCTTTTCTCCACAACCTCTCCAACACTTGCTGTTTGTTGCTTTGTTTATGAAGGCCATTCTGACTGGTGTCAAGTGGTATCTCATTGTAGTTTTAATTTGCATCTCTCTGATAGCTAGAGATATCGAGCATCTTTTCATGTGTCTCTGGATCCTCTGTATGTCCTCCTTGGAGAAGTGTCTGTTCAAATCCTTTGCCCATTTTTTAATTGGGTTGCTTGTCTTCTTAGAGTAGAGTCTTGTAAGTTCTTTATATATTTTGGAGATTAATCCCTTGTCAGAGGTATCATTGTCAAATATGTTTTCCCATACAGTTGGTTCTCTTTTTATTTTAATACTGTTTTCTTTAGCTGTGCAGAAGCTTTTTATTTGGTCCTTTTTAAAATTTCAGTTTAGTGCCTTAAGCTTTTGCACTGTCTTTCAATCTGCCACATGCGAGTGTGTGGTGTTCCTTCACACAACACACAGACTCAGGGGATCTTTTTCTCTGGTACGTACAAGCACCAAGGTTTCACAGACGCATTTCTCTATGTCCGCCAGCCAAAACAGAAGCCTCCAGGTTTCACGGTTTTAATTTCCCTGCTGCTTCACGACTGCTCACCTTCTGTGAAAATCTATTTTTAAAAAGGCCTAGGAAACAAACTGTGGCAATTACTGATCCAAGTTTTGACTTGCCTGAATAATCTGCCTCTTTATGTTGACACTACAGAATTCTCAGGCAGTAACCTTTTATAAAAAATAAAACTGCTAATTTTATCCATAAATTTTTAGCTACTATAATCAGGAAAACATCCTCTAATGGAGCAATGCCACCATACCAGAAGCAGAAATGCAGCGTTCCTCTGTAAGATCTTATCAGCACATTTAGTTTTATGGTGTATCTTTAAAGTTAACTAGCTACATCACTGAGCATATACTTTAAAATTCTTGTCCTGAAAGAATATTACATCATTTTACACTCCCCTCAACACTTTATACAATTTGTTTTCCTACATTTTCATCAATGCCGGGTATTAGCAAACTTTATCACTTTTGTCAGTTTAAGAGAAGGAAACCAATAGCTACCATTGCTTTACATTCTATTTCCTGATTACATGTGATACAGCTGTTTGCATTAATTCTGATCAAATTGTCTGGTCATGGTGTTCTGTTCTTTGTATTTTCTGTAAACCTATGACACAGCGAGGTTATTTGTAAATATTTCTCAATCCATGGAAAAATATAACTAATGTTGTGAGCAAGTCCCTTCTCATTTTTTTATTTTAATTGTTGTTCAAGTACAGTTTTCTGCCTTTTACTCCCATCCTAGCCCACCCCTCCAGCCAACCTCACCTCCCTTCTGTCACCACCCCCACCCTTGTTTTTGTCCATGTGTCCTTTATACTTGTTCCTGTAAACCCTTCTCCTTTTCCCCTGAAATTCCCTCCCCTCTTCCCTCTGGTCACTGTCATTTTATTTTTTATTTCAATTTCACTATTTCTTTTTCTCCCTGGATCTCTGTTGCCAACTCCTTGTTTGATTCTTCAGAGATTCCATGCCAATGTTTAGTGAATGAAGTTAAGTGTGGGTATTTTATTTAAAAAAAAAAAAAATATATATATATATATATATATAATGCAGCTTTGGATTATCTGTATTAAAATTTATGTAAGAACTATTACGTTATAGCTCTCACTGATTTCCTAATGTTTTGAGTCAATGGACTTTTAAACTAGATCGATGATGCTGGATGTACCTTGAGCTGGTTGTGTCTGATGGTGGCATTGTATCCCACTGAGCAGCTCACTGTACTGTACTGATGGCGTATGCTTGTGCATTTCATTTACCTAACTACTGACAAATTGTTCTCTAGAATGACTTTAATTTTATACTCTAGCATAATAATATAATTTTACCCATTAATTTACTTTTGATTTTGTTTTTCCTTCACCCATGACATTTTTAGCCTCCTGAGAACAAAAGCATTATGTAGTTTTGTTGGTCTTTGTTTCCATAGCAGTAACCCCACAGCATCAGAGATAGGAAACATACTCAGTAAGTATTTGTAGAAAGAACAAATAATTATAATTTCTGATTATAATTCAAAAAGATATTTGCTGTTTTCTTCAAAATTGCCTTAGATCATTTCTTCTAAAAGCATGAATTTAATGCTGGAAATACACTAGAAGTTTCAAGATTGATCTATCTTGTCAGAACACATTTGTTTGCATCTGAAGAATCACAGTAACATCGAATGCTAGAGAGGATGGGGGGCAACTCTCATGCATTGTTAGTGGAAATGTCAAATGGTACAGCCACGTGGGAAGACAACTGGATAGGTTTTTTTATAAATAAACATAATTTTTTAGTTATAATTTAGCCACTGTGCTCCTTGGTTTTTACATAAAGGAGTCAAAAATTTATGTCCAATGAAAACCTGCACAAAGATGTTTAGCAGCTTTCTTCATAATTACTGAAGTATGAAAGCAACCAAGATGCACTTCAGTAGGTGATTAGATAAATAAATCATTGCGCATCTAGACAATGGATGATTACTCAGTGCTGAAAAGAAATGAGCTATCAAGCCATGAAGAGACATGGAGAAATTGTAAACATATATTACCAGATGAAAGCAGTGAATCTGAAAGGCTACATATTGCATGATGCCAGGTATATGGCATTCTGGAAAAGGTAAAACTGTATATACAGTTAAGATCAGTAGTTTGCAGAAGTTGGGGGAATAGGTGTGTATACGTGGAGTACAGAGGATTTTTACGGCAATGAAAATGCTCTGTATGATATTATAATGATGGACACATTTGTCCAGACCCACAGAATGTACAATTTCAAGAGTGAAATGTAAAATAAACTATGGACTTTGGGTGATTATAATGTGTTGGTGTAGGTTCATCAATTGTAAGAAACATCCCACTCCAGTGGGGACATCGATAAGAAAGGCCATGCACGCGTAGGGCCAGGTATATAGGGGAAATCTCTGTGCTTTTCTCTCATTCTTGCTGCAGAAACTAAACTGCTGTAAAAAAATAAAATAAAATCTTAATTTAAAAAAATAGCAGGCTTCTATAAAAAATATAAGCATGGAATAAGTAGCATAGACAGTGGGTAGAAAATAGACAGGGGGAGGGCAAGAATAGTGAGGGAAATGTAGAAGCTAAAGAACTTATGACATGTGGACATGAACTAAAGGGGGGGAATGTGGGTGGGAGAGGGTGTGCAGGGTGGAGGGGAATGATGGGGGAGAAATGGGACAACTGTAATAGCATAATCAATAAAATATATTTAAAAATATATATATAAGCATGGGAAATTTCTCTATAAGTATCACTATGGAGTTTCTTATTGTAAATTCCCCTAATTAGCTTAAGAGAGTGTTGAAAACATAATTTTTGGGTAGAGTGTTTGGGAACTAAAGAGAAAAATTGGTGCAGAAATATAGTGACTTACAAAGATAAAATGTCTTTTGACATATGTCACCACAAGAAATAATTTTATTTACAAATTAAGTAGTTTACCCACTAACCACAAACATATCTAGAACAGAGAATGAGAAGTCTTTACATTTTACAATATTTCTGAGAACAACCAAGAGCATTCGCGGGTTGTGGGGAGGAGCAGCCATCCATGGGGCAGACTGCTAACATCAGTGGGATCATAGCAAGGTGCACGGGTGTCTGAGGTTGAACTTTTTCATTTGTAAGGACAGATTTTCTTTGGAAATTGTTCCAAAGGAGAGATTTTGTTTTCAATACAAATATAAATAATGATTCTAAATTTATGTTCTATAAAGAACATAATTGTCTCTATTATCTTACAGGTTGTCATAATCTAAGGAAGACCCTGAACAAAAGCAGTTGTAGCACAGGAAACAGGGACACAGAGCTACTTAGCTCACTTTTTGTTTCACAGGATTCATTTTAGAAAGACAATAGTTTGAAGGACAAGGATGTTGTTTCGGCGGGAGCTCTTCATTAGCAAGAAATGCAGTTTGCACTGTACAGCATAAATAGGTGGAGCACAGGACTTTTTTGTTTCATTTTCAAGTGTATGACTTGATGGACACATTGCAGAGGTTCTAGTCATTCACTTATTGTTCTCATAAATGAATTGCAAATATTACATCCCACAAATCATAACTGATTTTTAAACCACTGCTTACAGAATTTTATTATAAACTGCCTTCCTTCTCTAATTATAAATCAAATCATGCTAGCATTGAAAATTACTCTCATCAAAGAAAATGTATGAGTTTAGCACCCTATAATTAATAGAATAATTAATACACGTGGAGGAATGCACTTATTAGAGTTAGGAGTAGATGACTGGAGGTAGAGCAAGTTTGACACTGAAAGCTCATTTTAGACTGCTATCTGAGGATTTTTTTTGGATTTTCACCTGTACAGTTTGAGTTTTAATAACAGTTCTAGACATCTCTTAATCAATTGCATCATCAAATGACATTGAAAAGAGTGGCTCTCATCGTCGACAGCCTGGCTTTAGTGACTAAGGACGTCATTCACAAAGAGAGTCTTGAAAACACAACATGTATCTATGTCAGCTGCTCTGCTTTTAGTCACCCAGGATATGGAAGTGTGAATACACACCTACGGTGAGCATGATTGTGTGTGTACAGACAGTCTTCATGTTGGTGATGAGCATGTGAGAGTGCTCATGTGCATAGGTGTTCTTTCCAGGTGGTACTTCTCTTGTTAATCACCATTATTATTTTCCTGTTGGAAATACCACATCTTAAATCCTTAGTTTAGTTCAAGAAAAGTTGAAATCTTGAGTATTATATCTGCTAATGCCAAAGTTGGAGGTTTTTCTATGAAAACATTGGATGCTAAAATCAACAGGTACTTTCAGTTCAAGAAAACAGACTAGGGAAACATGTACTTTGTTTTTGTAGAAACCATACTGAAATAAAAGTACAGAAATATAAAAGATAGTAAACCAATAAAAGCTAAAAAATTATGGAATTTGTTAACCACAGAAAGATTTTGCTACATAGCTGGAAAGCAAAGAAAAAGAAAGAGAGAAAAGGAGCTTAAAACAAGGAGAAAAAATATTTTAGGAAAAACATTCATTTAATAAACTCCAGAGATCACTTGGTATACCCTCACATTAACTCTGTATGATTACAATGGATTGTTGGTAAGCAAGTCAAGAAAACAGGGAGTGAGAATGTTCAACCACAGGTTGTCAGCTATGGTTTATTGTCACCACTACAAATTCCATCTGATGCTGCCCAACCCTAGGTTCTATCTGCTATGACCAGATATTGGTGTTTTAAAAATTGTGAAATTATAAATAATCTCTTCTGGCAATTATAAATTGTTATTATTACAATATTTTATTAACTATTAAATTTATTATTTAAAAAGTACCCTGTCTTTACAAATTCTGTCTCAACTTGCTTGCTTCTTCCAAGCCAAATTCTCTCAGAATTACCACTTGCCAACTAAAGTTATTTTGCCTTATCAAAGACAAGGAAGATGATATTCTGTATCTCAAACAGGCTTCCTGCTTGTTTATCCCCATTTGACAGGAAACATCAAGAGGTGGATTTTTCTGGATTATCCTTGTCTGAATTTTCTTTTATTGTCCTGAAATACTAAAATGAATCATATGTGAATGAAATTTTTTCTCTTTGGGGAAAAAAGGATAAAAATAACTATAATTTATTATTTTCAAATAAGTCTGACATGTGATTATCTTTTTCAGACTTCCTATAAGAAATCTGCCCCAAATTTTTACCAGAAAATTTTTTGTTCAAACAAAAAAAAAAAAAGAGATTATTCCTTATTGATCTCCTCAAATGATATAAAAGAAATATGGTTAAATATCATAAGTCATTTCTGCTCTAGAGATGTGAGAAAGGATTTATAATATTTCTCCTTTTTACAAACAGAATTTTGACCTGAGCAAAACCTTTTTTGTCCCACCAACCTCAAAGTTTGCTGGGAATGAAAGTCTAAATTTGCTCTGACATGGTACAAAAGGAATCTCATGAGTAGATAGCCAAGTCTAATTTTATAATTTATGAACTATGTCCAATACTATCTTAAATAGCTTTTTTCATTGCAAACCAATGTTTATTATTTGTCTCAGACACAAGTTTAATATAATTTTTGTGGTTTATGATATTCTTAATACACTTGAACTTTAAATGAAAATTTCACAAAGTGTCACTGCCTTCAAATATTTAAAACTTGCCACATGGAAGAGGAATGAGGCTCAGAACACAAGATAGGATATAAGAGAAAAAAGTGTACAGGAATGGATCACAGCTTCAGTGTCAGAAACACATTAAAGACATCCTAAGTGGAGTAACAACCTTTTTCAGCGGCTCTGCGACTGGGTTGGATTAAATAGCTTTTTAACTAAAAATATGTTTTCAAGTATTTTCCTGACCTATATGATTCTTGGCTCTGGAACTCCTGCATGTCATACGAGTGATACACAACATGAGCCCCATAAAGAGAGAAAACACTCCAGTGAAGTAAGCCAAGGAAACACCATCCAAACTAGATATAACCATGCGCAGGCCAGGATTTTTCAAATCTTTCTTGTTGTGCTGAAGCTTCTAGCTCCTGGAAAATAACATGTTTCCCTTTTTCTGGACACCCAAGGGTAGGCCTCCTCTCTTGGGTATAATAATATGAAGTTGCATTTAGACACCAATAATGTGCAGTGAAGAGTGGATCCAGCTAGCATACTCACAATGATCAAACTGTGTTGGCCTTACTTTCATCCAATACATTGTTCCATTATTAACTTGCAATAAATAATGCATTTTCTTTCTAGACATGAATGTCTTTGCAGACACATTCCGGGAAAGCCAGAGAAAGTGGCTTCTAATCCATGTGGAATAACCCATTGGTGAATTTCTCTCAGAATAGATGAAAATTTATCTAGAATATAATCTTTACATATTTGGATGCTTCAAACTAGACAAAAAAAAATATGGACTGCAAGATTCCATTGACGGTCCTTGACCTCCTACATCTTCTGGCACTAGAACCCAGTATGGCCTATGATTGAGCAATGCATGTACCTATTATAGGTATGGTATGGTACTAAGTACCCTAAGGACTACAAAAGAAAAAGAAAGAAAGAAAAGAAAGAAAGAAGAAAGAAAGGAAGGAAGGAGGAAGGAAGGAAGGAAGGAAGGAAGGAAGGAAGGAAGGAAGGAAGGAAGGAAGGAAAGAGGGAGGGAGGGAGGGAGGGAGGGAGGGAAGGAAGGAAGGAAGGAAGGAAGGAAGGAAGGAAGGAAGGAAGGAAGGAAGGAAGGGAAAATGATAGCATGTGATGAATATACAATAAGAACACACCACAGTCTAGAGGAGAAACTCTGTGATCACAAATGCTGGGTTCAAATTCTGGCCAAGCCACTATCAGCAGTATGAGCTGAGGAAAGGTCTAAGGTTTTAAATGTTTTACCAAGTTTTCTAAAAGAGAGTGAAGAAAGAGATGAATGAATAAAACAAAAACAGACTCATCGATACAGAGGACAGACTGATGGTGGTAGGGTGGGTGGAGGGACTGTGTGAAAAAGGTAAAGGGATTCAGAAGTACAGATTGGTAGTCAAAAAATAGTTACAGGAATGTAAAGTGCAGCATAGGAAATATAGTCAATAATATTGTAATAACTATGTATAGGGCCAGGTGGGTACTGAAAATATTAAGGGGAATGCTTTGTAAAGTATATGATTATCTCACCGCTTGCTATACATCTGAAATTAATACAAAAATAATATTGAATGAAACCTGTAATTTAAATTTTTTTAAATAAGAAAAATAATTTTGTAAAAAAGTAAAGAAAGAACTTGCTTGCCAGGAAGGGATAACATGGGGTGAAGCACCCAGTCAGGTCAAAGCTCCATGTCCCGCCTCAGAAACTTTCACACCAGGCTGGTGACACTAGTGGCCAGGGCAGCCATGGAGAAAGTGCACCTGGCTCACAGAGAAGCTGAGGAGGTCCCCAGCAGAGGTGGGCCACATCCAGGCAGGATTTATGTGGCTCCAGCCCTCAGCTTTGGGCAGACTCTGGCCTCTGGGACCCAGGGAAAGTGCCAGAGGGCCTGCAGACCTGGTGCCCAGGCAGTGTGAGCTCTAACAGTTGGGCTTCTAAGGTCCTGAACAGTCCCCATGTGGTGGCCCAGCTGGTGAAAAACACCTGCAACCCACTGGCAATCACAGGTGCTAAGAAGCCTAGAAGGGGTTAGCCAGCCATTGAGGATTCACCCATTGCCCTCGGCACCCTTTGCCATTCTCTCTTCACAAGCATTGGACTTGCAGCACCCCATATCCTCACCCCCACTCCCTCACACACATGACCCAGCCACCCCCAGCTTTCTCTGTGACATCACAAGCACCTGGATGAAGTTAGTTCAGTGCGTGCTAGACTTTGAGAGACATGGAAAGCTAAAGAAAAGCTCTCCTAGTTTCTACTATATTCTCAGGTTCGTTTGGTGCAATAGCAGCTCTAGGTAGGCAATTTGCTTTCTCCGTTTCTTCTGTAATTCCACCAACACTGTCCCTTGCTTCTCCCTGACTACTGTAATAATGCCCCCACCCCCTGCCAGCTGAAACCACACTGCTGCTCCCACACCTGCCCTTGGCCCTGGTCATAGGCTGTTCCACCAGGATCATGTGTCTTGACATCAGGCCAAGAGGCAGTATTCCCACCCACAGACCAGCTGTTCTCCTCTGAGGATCCTCCCCTTGGGGAACTGGAAGGACCCTCCAAAGAAGCCTGTACTGTCTGCTTGTAATTCCATGATGTGTGGACAGTCGAGAACAATCAGTATTCCTCCTCCAGGGCACAGATTTTCTCTCCTGCATTCATTCACCACCTAAGCAGGTAGTCAAGCTTGTGAAGCCAGAGCCATCCACTACCAGCCCACTTTCTTGCCCAAAGGAGATGAGTGAAGGTCCAAGAAGATCCCCCAAAAGGGATGGCGAAGAATGAAGATAACAATGCACATGACAATCAGAACAATCTGCACAGCAGTGGGAATCTACCACTGACATCTAGGCCCCTGAGGACCAAGGAAATCCTCACTTTTTGCATTCTTTGGCCTCTGGACCTCAGTCCCAAGTACCCACAAGACAACTTGAATGGAAATGCCCAAATGTCTCCCAAGGGCTCCTCCTAAGGCCAGGGGGCCACAAGCTCATACTGCCCTGCAGGAGGTGTCCTGCCTCCTCTGAAGCCTGAGTCAGAAGCAGCAGCGCTCTCTGACCCAACCCCATGCTGCTCCCTGCTGCGTGAGGACCATCACCCAGCTGTCCAGGTTCACCACCTTTGTGTGAGGAGATGCTCTGCCCACCAAGGAGCAATTCTCCACTGGAATCCTCCAGCAGGAAGCCCTGCAAACAAAAATTTTCCACATCACTTTTGCCACCACTGTTGTGGGAGTGTGGTGAGCTGCCCCCACTCCTAAGCTGCCTTGGCTTGCCTTGCTATTGACAAAAACCTGGGCATTTTGGGGAACACCTTAAAGGACAAAAGAGAGGTCAAGGCTGACTACAATGCCACTCCATGCTTCCTTCTCACTACCTGGTTTGGTGATTGCAGACACTCTGCCCCTGGCCACTCAAACTGGGCGGGTCCCGACAACCATCACAGCCAGGACACGAGCAGATTTAACCTCTCAGATGAAACTGAAATGGATTGAGATTGAAATGGATGAAATTGAGACAGATGCCATTCCCCTTCCTGTGCTGTCATCACCTCTCCAAATTTCAATATGTCTGTTGACACCAAGACTACAGACACCACTCCCCTTTCCCACCACTCCCCTTTCCCCTTCTGCCCTTATGTCCAGGGAGGATGGCACTGAGGCTATGGACCCCACTCCTTTTTCTCTACCCATTTGCTTCAACAGGCACTTATCTTTGCCCCACTATTAAATAAAACCTTAATGCTGTTAACCTGCCTCTGCCCCGGCGTCTTTACTCTCTAACTCAGCTGTAGAGGAAGAACTGACATGGGAATGTTGATGTGTTGAGCCAGACCTAACCATGAAAAATTTTCTGTGCCCCAGTGACTGAAACATAGAAGTAGCCACAGTTTAGGCCTGTACTGACTCCTGAAATCTTTATTTTGAGTATAAGGGATAATAGCCCAGGAGGAAGTAAGGTCCAAAGGAGGGAGAGGTGAGGTGACTCACTCTTGCCCTCTTCCCTCTATGTGTCTCTTTTCTCACCCGCCCCTCTCACATCGATAGAGGCTAGATCATCTCTGGCGGTTATAGGAAACTACACTTTAGGGTTTTAGTTTTTTTAATGTTTAAATGGTTTTGTGAATGTGTATGTGTGTCTTATTTAATTTAGACATAGGCCAGGCATGCTCACGCATTCCCACTTCACACAGAGAGGATGAATTCGGCATCTAGGTTCTTTGGTCTGGAGGAACAAAGTAAAAAAAGAGCTCATGCCTACTCTATAATTATTGAAAATTTATGTTTTGGGTTGCTTCAGGTATATTTGAAAGAATATATGCACCCCTATCTTCATTGCAGCATTATTTACAATACCCAAGAATGGAAGCAGCCAAAGTGTCCATCAGCAGATGAGTGGAAAAACAGCTATTGTACATTTATGCAACGGAATACTATTCTGCCATTAAAAAGAAGAAAAGTTTACCCTTTGCAACAGCAAGGATGGAGCTGGAGAACATGATGTCAAGTGAAATAAGCCACTCAGAGAAAAGTAAATACCATATGATTTCACTCATACGTGAAATTTAATGAGCAAACTGAACTAAGAAGCAAAATACAGACAGACTCATGGATAGAGAGCAAACTGACAGCTCCGGGGGTGAGGGGTATGGAGGGACTGAGCAAAAAAGAAAACAAGAGAAGAACTCATAGACATGGACAACAGTGTGGTGATTGTTGGGAGGGAGGTAGAAGAGGTAATAGGGAAGATAACTGGTAATGGAAAATATACAATAAAATTTTTTAAATATATTTTATTGATTATGCTATTACAGTTGTCCCACTTTCCCCCTTCACTCCCCTCCACCCTGCACACCCTCTCCCACCCACATTCCCCCACTTTATTTCATATCCATGTGTCATACTTACAAGTTCTTTACCTTCTACATTTCCCACACTATTCTTACCCTATTTTCTACCTACTATCTATGCTACTTATTCTCTGTACCTTTTCCCCCTCTCTCCTCCTCCCACTCCCCTGTTGCTGACCCTCCATATGATCTCCATTTCTGTGGTTCTGTTCTTTTTCTACTTTTTTGCTTAGTTTGTTTTTTGTTTTTGTTTTAGGTGTGGTTGTTAATAGCTGTGAGTTTGTTGTCATTTTACTGTTCATATTTTAGATCTTCTTTTTCTTAGATAAGTCCCTTTAACATTTCATATAATGAGGGCTTGGTGATGATGAACTCCTTGAACTTGACCTTATCTGAGAAGCACTTTATCTGCCCCTCCATTCTAAATGACAGCTTTGCTGGAGAGAGCAATCTTGGATGTAGGTCCTTGACTTTCATGACTTGAAATACTTCTTTCCAGCCCCTTCTTGCCTGGAAGGTCTCTTTGGAGAAATCAGCTGACAGTCTGATGGGAACTCCTTTGTAGGTGACTGTCCCCTTATCCCTTGCTGCTTCTAGACTTGGCTAGTGCAATTATGAGGTGCCTTGGTGTGTTCCTCCTTGGGTCCAACTTCTTTGGGACTCTCTGAGCTTCCTGGACTTCCTGGTAGTCTATTTCCTTTGCCAGATTGGGGAAGTTCTCCTTTATTATTTGTTCAAATAACTCTTCCACTTGCTCTTCCTCTTCTCCTTCTGGTACCCCTATAATTTGGATGTTGGAACATTTAAAGATGCCGTGGAGGTTCCTAAGCCTCTCCCCATTTTTTTGAATTCTTGTCTCTTCCTTGTTTTCTGTTTGGTTGTTTATTTCTTCCTTCTGGTCCACTCCATTGATTTGAGTCCCAGTTTCCTTCCCATCACTATTGGTTCCCTGTACATTTTCCCTTATTTCACTTAGCTTAGCCTTCATTTTTTCATCTAATTTGCAACCAAATTCAACCAATTCTGTGAGCATCCTGATTATCAGTGTTTTGAACTGTGCATTGATAGGTTGGCTATCTCTTTGTCACTTAGTTGTATTTTTTCTGGAGCTTTGATCTGTTCTTTCATTTGGGCCTTTTTTTTTTTTTTTTTTTTTTTTTGTCTTGATGCACCTCTTACATAGTGAGGGGCGGAACCTTAGGTGTTAACCAGGGTGGGGCAACCCAGTCACTGTGCTGTGGCACTGTATGTAGGGGAGGGGTCCAAGAGGGAACAATGGCACTTGCTCCACTGTCGGATTTCAGTCACTTCTGCCACTTCCCCCAAGCAAACTGGGCCCTTCTGGTGCTGATTCCCAGGTGGGTGGGCTTGTGTATATTCTAGGACCCTGTGGATCTCTCCAACGAACTCTCCAGTGAGGCTGGGAGTCTCTCCCATCACCTCAACCCCCACAGGTGTTTTCAATAGGTGTTTTGAGGCTTTATTTCCCTGAGCTGGGACCCTGGGTTGCATGGTCTGTCCCGCTCCCCAGTTTTGCCTGGTTCATCTGTGTGCGAATGTGGGACTAGACGGTTTGCCAGCCTCCTTGTGCACTACACCCCTCCACAATCCCTGCCTCGCTGGGTCCGCCTGCTGCCGCCTGCACCAGCTGCCGCTTTTTTTTTGCCGGGACCCCTCTCTACCTGGCCACCTGATTCCACCCCTCCTACCGGTCTGGATGAAAGTGTCTACTTTAACTTTTTGGTTGTCGGACTTCCATACAGTTCAATTTTCTGTCAGTACTGGTTGGCTTTTTTTGTTTCTAAATCTTTGTTGTCTTTACTTTGGTTGTGCAAGGAGGCACAGCGTGTCTACCTATGCCTCCATCTTGGCCAGAAGTCCTACAATAAAATTTTTAAAAACTTTAATTTATGTTTACTTAGAATTTACTATGCTGCTTAAAAATATCAGAGAAGATCCTCTTTAATAACCAGCCTGGCTCTAATCTAAACTGCTAACATATTACTTCATACAAGTTAAAATTGCACCCAATTCTGGCTGACCCTACAGTTCTGCAGGGTCCACTGGACTTGATAAAGGCAAAATTCCAGACTTTGTGGAGCTTACATTCTGGTTGGAGGGGGAGAAAAGAAACAGCAAACACATGTAAATTATCTACCAGGTTAGCTAGTAACAAATGCTATGGAGAATAAAGCAATATACAGAGGACTGAAATTGTTGGGGGAGAGAAGCAGTGTTTTCAGTGTAACCAGTGGGCTGGATAAGCCGCACTGGGAAGGTGGGACTTGAATGGTCTAGAATGAGGCAGCTGAGTCAGACACCTGTGGGAAAAGCATTCCAGATGGTGGAAACAGTCCCTGCAAAAGCCCAGAGGAAGAATGCCTCCTGTCCTCAGGGAGCAGTCAGTAAACAAACACGGCTGGGACAGAGTCAAGTGAGAGGGAGGAGAGGACACAGATATGTGTTGAATTCCTTGTATCACCCTTTATTTGCTGGTAATCACAGATGACTCACCCTCCAAATATCTCAGTAAATTCGGTGCTTTTTCTGTGGCCTATTTACACTGCAAGATTTTTGGAAGGATAAAATAAAATAATGTAGGGAAGTGATTTATAAGCCACCTTGTTACCGTTCTATACATAGGGAAAGATATGTAGAACATCTAGAAAATACAGACAGGTAATAAATAGGAAGGTAGGTAGGTAGATAGGTAGATGGATAGAAGTTAGAGTTCTAACTGAATTCCCTCCCTAAAATAATTCAGATGTCGAAGCCCTGACCCCAATGCGATGGTATTTGGAGATGGGGCCTTAGAGAGGCAATTATGTTCAGAAGAGGTTGTGAGAGTGGAGCTGTCACGATGGGATTAGTGCTGTTAAAAGAAGAGAAAATGACACAAGGCTTTCTCCCTCCACCATGTGAGGACACAGCAAGAAGGTGGCTGGCTGAAAGCCAGAAGAAGAAACCTCACTAGGAAATGGATCTGCCTTAACCTTGGATTTCTCAGCCTCCAGAACTGTGAGACATGGAAGTCTGTTGTTCAAGTCCCCCAGTCTATGATAATTTCTTACAGCAGCCTGAGCAGACTAAACCAGGTAGGTAGGTAGGTAGACAGACAGACAGCTAGATGATAAATACGCAGAAACACAGATGATGGAGACAGAGCATGTGCATGCATAGTGTGTACGCTGAACGAGAGCCTGAAGCAGCGGTGCTTTGATTGCCGTCACTAGGCAATTCAAATAGGAGATCCGCATCTTAAAGGGAACATAAGTGTTTGTTTTTATGAAGTAAAAACTTGGAAAAATATGACAACTGTGCCTAAACATGCACAGCTCTACGTTTAGTGCAACATTTATGAGATTAGACCTGTAAAAACAAACAAACAAAAAAAAACCACCATTACAGAGACACTGCAGACTCCTCCAGGGACCCTGACGCTGATTCACGCACTCTGAGTTGTTTATTACAGCCCAGAGGATCAGAGCACCTGCACACTGGCTTCAGAGAATAGGCTACCTTTGTAGTCAGAACTGCCTCTCAGAAGTAGGGGTGAAACCCAACTTTGCTTCTAATAGTTCCACACCCTATCTATGCCATGCCTGGAAATATTACCAGGGACACATTCTTAAAATCCATACTTCTTGCCCTGGCTGGGTGGCTCAGTTGGTTGGAGCATCATCCCACACACCAAAGGGCTGTGGCTTCAATTACTGGTTAAGGCACATACCTAGCTAGGTTGTGGGTTCAACCTCTGTTTGGGGCATCCAATCAATGTTTCTCTCTCACAGTTCTCTCTCTCTCTCTCTCTCTCTCTCTCTCTCTCCGCCCTCCCTCCTTCCCTTTCTCTCTCTCTAAAATCAATAACCATATCTTCGGGTGAGGATTAAAAAGAAATCCATATTTTTATTAATTTATTTTAATAGTTTATTGTTATGGTATTTTTTCTTTTACCATTTATGCCCCTAAGGCCCTCTTTCACCTCCACACGCTCCCTCCCCACCCAACAATCACCGCACTGTTGTCTGAGTTCATGAGTTCTACCTCTTTTTTGCTCTATCTTCCCATCCCCCACCCTCTCCAGTGCTGTCAGCCTGCTCTCTATCCATGAGTCTGTCTCTATTTGCTTGTTAGTTCAGTGTGTTCATTAGATTCCCCATATGAGTGAAATCATATGGTATCCATCTTTCTCTGACTGGCTTATTTCACTTGGCTTAATGTTCTCAAGGTCCATCCACGCTGTTGCAAAGGGTAACATTTTTTACCTTTTTAAAGGGGGTGAGGGGACAGAGAGACATCTATTTGTTGTTCCACCTATTAATATATTCATTGGTTGATTTGTATATGTATTCTGACCAAGGATGGAACCCACAACCGTGGCTTATCAGCATGATGCTCTAACCAACTGAGCTGCCTGGCCAGAGCCAAAATCCATACTTCTTGATGTTTCTTTTTAAAAGGGCTTCAGGCTAAAATTAAAGATCCTGATAAGGTAAATATTTAACAAATGCATAAGAGATATCAAAATAATTTTAATTTCATGTTTTGATGTGATTACACAGTTGAAGATATTTCTAAATAAATATAAATAATCTGGGGGTGGGCTGGGATGGGAATAAAAGGCAGAAAACTGTACTTGAACAATTAAAATAAAAATAAATAAATAATATTTTATTTTTTTATAAAAATAATACATAAACATGATGGCAACTCAGATAATTCAATGCTTCTTACCCCAGTTCTCTTCTCCAGAGATAATCTTTCAGTGCTTTGTGCTTACCCTCATAATTCTAAACATGCTTATCCTGCTATATCATGACATGTCCACTGTAGACGTTTTTACCTCATTAACATAGAGAGGAAGAAAAAATCCACTACTTTTCCTCCATATCCTTTACAATATGTCATGTTCACTTCACTAATTTGCTGCTTCTCTTTAAGAACTTCATGCAGTTTTGCTAGACTATTGATAAGGGAAGTGATAGCACAGTGGCTAGAAGCACTGCGTCTGGAGATGGACCACCTGGGCTGAAATCCTTGTTCTTGAGCTTATTAGCTCCATACCCCTCCTCGGTTTCTTCATATGTGCCTCAGTTTCTTAATCTGTAAACCAGGAGAAAGGATAATACCTACCTTATGGGGTTGCTTGTGACAATGCAAATAATAATGCATTTGAAAGGGGGTTACTATCCAAAATGTATAACTAACTCGTACAACTCAACACCAAAAAGACAAACAACCCAATTAGAAAGTGGGCAGAGAACCTGACTAGATACTTCTCCAAAGAAGACATACAGATAGCCAATAGACACACAGAAAGATGCTTGGCATCACTAATCATCAGAGAAATGAAAATTAAAACCACAGGGAGATATCCCCCCACACCTGTCAGAAAGGCTATAATCAATAAATTGACAAACAGCAAGTGTATGTGAGGAGGTAGAGAAAGGGGAACCCTCTGCACTGTTGGTGGGAATGTAGACTGGTGCAGCCACTGTGGAAACAGTACAGAGGATCCTGAAAAAAATTAAAAATGGAACTGTCTTATGACCTGGTGATTCCACTTTGGGATACATATTTGAAGAATCCCGAAACAATAATTCAAAAGAACATATGAACTCCTATGTTCATTATAGCATTACCTGCAATAGCCAAGCTATGGAAGCAACCCAAGTGTTTTTCAATAGAAGAGTGGATTTAAAAAAGTGGATTTTTCAAAAAGCTGTAGTATATATATACAATGGAATATTACTCAGCCATAAAGAGTGAAATCTTACCATTTGCATCAGCCTGGATGGACCTAGAGGATATTAGTGAAATAAATCAGAGAAAGATAATTACCATGTGATTTTACTTGTACATGGAATCTAAAGAGAAAATAAATGAACAAACAAACTTGAAACATACTCATAGATAAAGAGAATAAACTGCTAGTTACCAGATGGGAGAAGGTTGGGAGGTTGAGTGAAAAAGATGAAGGGATTAGAAGTACAGATTGGTAGTTACAGAATAGTCATGGGGATGTAAAGTGCAGCATAGGGAATATAGTCAATAATACTGGAATAACTGTGCATGCAGTCAGGTGGGTGCTAGAAATATCAGAGGGAACACTCAGAAAGTGTAGGATTGTCTGACCACTATGCTGTACACCTGAAACTAATACAAAATGATATTGAATGTAAACTGTAATTGAAAAATATAATTTTTAAAAAGCGGGAAGCAAGCACTTGCCATGACTATCCCACCAGGGCTCATGGCAGGGGGAGCAAGCAGAACAACTACCTCCCAGTCTTTGGCTGAAAAGGTCTATTTACATACTTCAGAAGCTGCTGCCTGAGGGTTAGGTATCTAGTTTACCAGGAATCTAGTTGCTGACTGTGATCCTCCCCATTGGAACAAAGGTTTGAGAGACAACCAGGGCCAAAGGCCAAGATGCTTGACAAGATTCATCTTTTATACAAAACCACTTTATTGAGACAGGGAAAAGTGGCTGTTTTAAAATAATGCACAGAAAACAACACAGAGAATCCAAGAAAGTGAAAAAATAAAGGAATATGTTCCAAACAATAAGATAAAATAAAACTCCTGAAACAGAGTTTAATGAAGCAGAGATACGTGATTTACCTGACCGAGTTAAAAATAGTAACTACAGAGGTACCCACCAAGGTCAGGAGAATGATGTTTGGGCAAAGTAAAAATTTCAGTGAAAAGAAAACATTTTAAAGGTACCAAACAAATCATAGGGCTGAGGAACAGAATAATTGAACTTTAAAATTCAATGGAGGGGTTCAACAGCAAGCTAGATCTAACAAAAGGATCAGCAAACTCAGACAAGTCAGCAGAACTCATCCAAACAGTGAACAAAATTAAAAATGGAAAAAAAAAGAAGAAGATAGCTTAAGGGACTTATGGGACACCATCAAAAGGACCAAAATATGCATTATAGAGTTCCAGGGAAGAATTGAGAGAGAAAGGGTCAGAAGGATTATTCAAAGAAATAATGGTGGAAAACTTTCCTTAGCTAAGGAAAGAAACAGAGATCCATATTCAAGAATTCCAGAGAGTAGCAATAAAATTAAACCAACAAGACCAGCCCCCAGACACATTATAATCAAATTATAGAAAATTAAAGACAAAGAGAAAATCTTAAAAGCAGCAAGAGAAAAACAGATCGTAACATACAAGGGAACCCCCACAGATTTTTCATTGCTAACTTTGCAGGCAAGAAGGAAGTGGCGTGGCATATTCAAAGTACTTACAGACAACCTGCCAACCAAGAATATACCGCCTAGCAAAACTGTCCTTCAGAATTAAAGGAGAGACAGTGTTTTACAGATAAGCAAAAGCTGAAATAGCTCATTACCACCAGAAATGTTAAAGGGAGTTCTTCAAGCTGACAATTTAGGACACTAATTAATAAGAGAAAAACATATAAAAGTATAAAAGCATTGGTAAAAGCAAAGATATAGTTAAAATCAGAATATTCTTTTTTTATGTTTTTATTTTTTATTTATTTTTTTAATTTTTATTTTGATTTTTTATTGTTGTTCAAGTACAGTTGTCTCCACTTTCCCCCCACCACTCCCTTCACCCCAGCCATCCTCGCCTCCCACCCTCGATCCTATCCCCCTTTGGTTTTGTCCATGTGTCCTTTATAGATGTCCCTGAAAACCTTCCCTCCTTTTTCCCACATTATCCCCTCCTACCTCCCCTCTGGTTACTATCAGTTTGTTCTTTTTTGTTTTTTTTTTTATTTTAATTGTTGTTCTTGTACAGTTTTCTGTCTTTTACTCTCATCACAGCCCACCACCCTATCAGGTTATTCTTAATTTCAATGTTCTAATATAATGGTGATGGGTAAATCACCTGTAATTCTAGTACAAAAATTATAAAATAAAAGTATTAAAAATAATTACAATAATTTATTAATGGATACACAAATTAAAGAGATGTAATTGTAATATCAAAAATATAAAATGAGGGGAGCAGGTAGAGAATAAAAGTGTAGAGCTTTTATATGCCTTTAAAGTTTTGTTGTTATCAGATCAAAATAAACTATTATAAATCTAAGATTTTTAGTAAACCATGATAACTACAAGCAAAAACCTATAGTAGATACAGAAAAGATAAAGAGACTCTAAGCATACCATTACAAAAAATCATGAAATCACTAAAGATCAACAAAGAAAGGATCAAAGGAATTGCAAAACAATAAGAACTTAATTAACAAAATGGCAAGAGTAATTCCATACCTATCAGTAATTACTTTAAATGTGAATAGACTACATTCTCTAATCAAAAGACAGAGTGGATGAATGAATGAAAAAAGTACCAACTATATGCTTCCTAGAAGATACTTCATCTTTAAGGACACACAGAGGCTGAGAGTGAAGGGATGGAGAAAAGATATTCCATACAGATGAAAAACCAAAAGAAACCATGGGTAACTATACTTATACCACACAAAACAGACATTAAACCAAAGACTCTAACAATGGACAGCAAATCCATCCTGCTAAGTATTCAGCCCAAAACCTTACAGTCATATTTGACTGCTTTCTTTCCCTCACATGCAAAATTAAAACTATCAGCAAATCCTGTTGGCTCTGCCTTTAAAATATATTTAGAATATACCTTTCTCATTATCTTCACTGCTAGCATCCTAGTCTGCCAATATCATCTCTCACCTGGACTACTACAATAACTTCCCAGCAGGTGTCTCTGCTTCTTCTTCCACCTTCCTACCATCTATTTTTCAACACAACATCCAGAGTGATCTTTTCAAAACATAGGTCAGAACGTATCACTCTTCTGCTTAAAAACCTGAAAGATGTCCACTTTATTCAGAATAAAAGCCTACATTTTTGAAATAATTCATAAAACCTCTCACAGTCTGGCTGCTCTTTTCCTTTCTGACCTTATCACCTCCTGTCTCAGTCCATTTGGATCCATTTGTAAGAAAAATATCATAGACTGGGTGCCTTATAAACAACAAAAATATATTTCTCACAATTCTAGAAACTAGAAAGTTCAACAACAAGGTGCCAGAAGATTAAGTGTCTACTGAGGGCCCAATTCCTAATTCATACATGGCCATCTTCTTGCAGGAGAGGGACATCTCTGAGGTCTCTTTTATAATGGCTCTCACTCTATTCATGAGGGCTCCACCCTCATGACCTTATCACCTCCCATGGGACCCACCATTAATGTAAATGCCATTACATTGGGAGATTAAATATTAAATATTAAAATTTAACTTAATGAATTTGGGAACAACAGAAATATTCAGTCTATAGCATTTCACCTCCAAAATTCAGGTCCTTCTCACACGTAAAATATATTCACTCTACCCCAACAGGTCCTTCTCACATGCAAAATATATTCATTCTACCCCAATAGCCCCAAGTCTTAACTCATTCCAACAGCAACTCTAAAGTCCAAAATCTCACATAGATATCATTTAAATCCAATATGGATGTGACTAAAGCCACAGTTCGTCCTGAGGCATACTGCTCTCTGCTTATGAACCTGTGAAATCAAATGAGTTACATAGTTCTAAAATATAACGGTGGGACATAGAATAGACATTCCCATTTCAAAAGGGAGGAATCAGAAAAAAGAAAGGAGTGACAGGTCCTGAGCAAGTCTAAAACCCAACAGGGCAAATTCCATTAGACACTAAGGCTCAAGAATAATCCTCTTTGGATCAATGATCTGCCTTCCAGGTCCACTGCTATGGATGCTCTGCTTTCCAGACACATCAGAGCAGGGGACCCTACCTTTGGCCAACTGGGGCAGTGGTCCAGATCCTGCATCAGTGGGAGGCCCTGGCCCCATGGCAGATCTCTGCCCTGGCACCTCCCCCCCACCTCCCACTCTTTGAGACTGAGGTTCCAAGTCCACGGCTTTGTCAGGAGGCCCTGTTCTTTGAAATCTAGGTAGAGTTAGCCATATCTTCATGGCTCTGCTGGGTACAGCCCATGATGCTCTGGGGTCTGCCACAGTAGCACTTGGGGCAGCCAAGAACTTGCAGCACTGTGTAGGGAGTAGAACCCTGAGATGTCAGGTGGTGCCAGGCCACATGCACCAAGGTCCCAAAGGTGCCAGCAGTGGCTCCTTTGAAAATACTCTGCCTCCCAGGCCTTTGGAGACCCTGCCCCACAGAAACCACCACCCTTGCTCCCACCCTGGACCTGTGGTGGGAGTTGTGGGAGTGAAAGCTCTGATGATCCCTGAACAGCCTTCAGGATCCTTCTTCCACTTTTCTTCCACAAGCTGTTGTCCAAGCTTTCTTGGACAACAGCTTCTAGCTTCTGTTACAATGGCTCATCTGCACTAATCTAATCAAATGGTCATTTAACCACAGACTTAGTGTTCTCTTCCAACCACATTTTCTAATTTTTTTATATAAACAGGCTGAGAATTTTCCAAATCTTTAAATTCTGTTTCCCTTTAAATTATTTCTCTCTTCTCACATTTTACTATAGCCAGTCAAGAGGAGCCAGTCAATGCTATCAATACCGAAAACTATTAAAAATAGTTTCAGCTAAACACCCAATTTCATCACTTCCAAGTTCTGCCTTCCACAAAACACTAGAACAATAACACAGTCCAGCCAGATTCTTTGTCACTTTGTCACAAGGATGGCCTCTTTCCTCCAATGGCCGATAACACATTCCTCATTTCTACCACAGACCACATCCCAAGGTCTTTATCACCCGTATTTCTGCCAACATTCCATTCCAGATGACTTAGGGATTCTCTAAGAAGATTTATGCTTTCATTATAGCTCTCCTCTTTTCTTTCTGAGCTCTCGCCAGACTTGCCCTTAATGATCCATCTACAGCAATGTAAGCTTTTTCTAGTATGCACTTTGAAACTCTTCCAGCCTCTAATCATTAGACTTAGGTTGCTTCTTCATGAACAAAATAGTTAATACAAACTTCCTAACATTACTCCTATACTATATTTCAAATTATAAAAAATACATTGTGTTAAGCTAATTTGAAACATTCTGACAAACATTTTGTATCAACAGTAATTATGACTTGTAACGGCATCATCTTAAACATAATTGTTAAGATCTTTAGGTAACTTAAAACCTTGAGTCAATATTAAAGTGAGTTAATTAACAGATAATTTTTGGATACCTACATGATTTCTAAATAAGAAAAAATATTGCCCTGGCCAGTGTGGCTCAGTTGTTTGGAGCATTGTTCCATAACCAGAGGGTTGTGGGTTTGGTTCCCTGTCAGGGCACATGCCTAAGCTGCAGGTTTGATTCCTGGTCTGGGCATGTACAATCCCTGGTCTATATACATGCAGCCCCATATGGGAGTCAGCCAATTGATGCTTCTCTCTCACAGCAATGTTTCTCTCTCCCTTCCTCTTTCGCTTCTTCTTTCTCTATAAAGCAATGAAAAGATGTCCTTGGGTGAGTATAAGTATATATATATTTAATTTATATATATAAATGTATATAATTAAATATTTATATATAATATATATAAAGTAGTTACCATAATTTTGTTATATACTATTAAATTTTATTTCTACATGCTGTAGAGTGACTCAATCATAGTGTCATACTTACATAATAAACATGTTCACTTTTGGTACTTTAATGTAAAAAATATTGTGTGTGGCTAAGAAAGTTGTGTCATGTGTATACATAGTGATAGTCTGCTAAAATGCTTGTGTATGACAGTTTTCAGTTGTGTATCTCAGCTTTTTCTACATAATATAAGTTAAAATCTTTGATTAAAAGTTAAAATATTATATGTGGTTGAGAATATAGAAGGCAATAGCAATAGAGAACTACAACTGAGTATGTGTTCCTACTTTTCAACAGAAGAAAAAAAGGAATAATTTTGTCCTAACATAAAGTATCAGTTTGTCCCAGAATATGAAATGACATACTAAAGGACAAAAGTTGAAGCAGGTGAATTTTATTTGCTTGGTGTATAATATCTGAGTCTGAAAAAAAAAAGTCTATAAAATATATTCAACTTTTAGCAAATTTTACTCAGCTTTGCTTAGCTTATTTCCTAGCACCTTCATCTACAATTTGAAAGATGATTTTTTTACCCTTTATATATGTCTAGATAGCAGAGATTCTGTTTCTTACCAGAATCATTTTCTGTTCTTTATGTTGGTTGACACATATACCTGATTAATAACATTTTTAAAATTTTTTAAACCACTAAGAACAAAAGTTTTCTACCTGTGAAGGAGTTAAGTTTCCTTATGCTTCAGGTACTTTCTTTTATATTTATATATTTTATTTTCACATTGATTAAATAGAGAACCAACTGTTGTTTCCCAGGAACTCACAATCCTATCTTGTTTTAATTTTCTTTTTAACTTCTTGATTTTAGAGAGAGAAAGGATGGGAGAGAGAGAAAGAAACATTGGCTTGTTGTTCCCCTTACTGATACATTCATTGGTTGATCCTTGACGTGCCCTGACCAGGGATTGCACCCGCAACCTGGACATGTCGGGTCAGTGCTCCAACCAACTGAGCTACCAGGCCAGGGCCGCGATCCTGCATTTAAAAACTGACAAAATTCTCCTCTGAAAACTCTTGAATTTGCTTTCGCAATATCATATCTTACATTTAGAAAAAAAATTTTTTTAATCACAGGATATCTTTTACAACTAAAATTATCTTTGGCTTTTCCCAGAGCACCCCTGAAAAAATTTTTTAATTGTTCTTTCATCTACTAAAAAGAGGGATGCTATTGACCAAGATGGCCTTAACACACCCCTCAGCTTGACTAAACTTCACGTGGGTTTCATCCTGACTTTAGAGCTCTAACCCCCCTTTCTTAGACATTTACTTTAGAAAACTTGTGCTTGTCAATTTTTTCTCTGCCTCTTCAGGATGAGAATCCTTTTCTAGCCTCTTCCCAGTTTTACAGGACTGCTTTTTGCAAAGACCTTAGAGCCATCCCTTTGAAATGTGTAATCATCAAGGGAGATAGCACCCCTATCTCTCATTCTCCATGGGAGGAGAGGAACCTAACTTCCCGGGTGCTTTGCTCCAGATTGTAAAACTGCCTCCTGTCATGAAGATACAAGAAGGTTGACTTTTTCTGTTGGTAAGACCAGTTAGCAAACACAGGTGGCTTCCCATGTCCCCACCCCAGCTCTTAAAAAGCTCTGACCTTTGTTTTAACACAGCGATTTTCAACCTTCTTCACCTCATGGCACACATAAACTAATTACTAAAATTCTGTGGCACACCAAAGAATATAGTGTTTGCCAATCTGACAAAAAAAAAATAGGTATAATTTTGATTGATTCACACCAGATGGCTATTGTGTTGGCTGGTATCATTTTTTTTTATTACAATCTAAGGGAAAAGAGGTTAGTGGCCCTGACTAAACAGTCAGGTATTGCATGTTTTAAAAATTCTTGAGGCACATCAGTTGAAAATTACTCTTTCAACAAAATTCAAATAAGTTAAGACTTTAGTTCTGGCCTCTCTCTTCTGTTACAATAGCCTTGAGTAAATTGTTTCTTGCCTGTTTGACTTTGTCAGATACAATTATTGCTTTGATGCTATAAATAATTAGGTTCATTTACTGTGTTCTATATGGATCTTAATTAAACCCAATAGAGGAAAAGCTGCAGAGGAAGCATTGTCAGATCAAAGGGACACTCAACTTTCTTCAGATTGAAGTAAAAATGACGCCAACTGATGCAGACCCCAGCTCATGGGGTTTGAGACATTGTGGATGAGACGCGAGACAAATTCACATGGACTATCGAGTCCTGTGGAGGAAAAGGGATACCTCGGCCACTCCCTCAAGAGGAGAGCACCTGGACCTTTGCCTTGACAAGCTTTTATTGCTTTTCTGGGCACATTATATGATGGTCTTCATTTACTATGCACAGGTCACTTTAGGTGGTTGCCTTTTACAGAAAACAAAGGAGAGGATGCTGTTAACCACATCACAGAAGAAGGATATTTGCAAATGCAAAGGGAAAAGTGGTTGAACTGGTTACACTCGTCCTTGGAAGGTTTAGTATAGATTTTAGGAAGTTACTTTAAAGATACACGGTAAACTTTTGCTGCCTCAATTAAGGGTGAGGGAGTTTTAGCAAAAAGCAAGTCTCAAAACGGCCTATGTAAAATGCAGGCCTGATTCCACACAGTAAAACCTGTCTGTGGGCATGGGTCCTGTCTGGGCCCACACCATGCAGAACAGTCTCCTATACCAATATAAATGTTTCAGAAAGTCTACATTTTATAAAAAGGCCCTGTAGATTTGTCAATGCCTCCACTGTCCATGACTTGTTTTTAGCCTCAGAGGAAGCACTGATGAAACTTTTATAAAATAATACATACTATACTCTAATAAAGAATTTTCCTCTCTTCCATCCCAATATTATTGGTTATAACGGAATAAATTGATGACAACTACTCAGTTTCTGGTATCTACAGATAGTTTGTTTTACTTTGGTGCTTGCCCAAAAGCTCTGCTCTAAGGTCCTGTTCAGAGTCTGTATCTTCAACAAAGGACACTCTCATGTGAAGACAGCCTCATGAAGAGGACTATAAACTGCAATATTCTTCACACTATGGATACTAAAGAAAATAGGTTCTTGGGCACAGCGTTCTAAAATGATGTCACTGAAACAACTCTCAGAGAGTGCCTGAGGACTGAGTCAGAATTCCCAGGACTCTTAATCTAGAAGCAAATTTTTTTTTCACAAAAACACCTACTGATCCAAGTTCCAAAACACAAAAATTAATACAAAGAATTAAATAATGCACTGATAAGGGAAATTTAAGTATGCTACTTATTTAGAATATTATTAGTATTATTTTAATTTTCTATGTATGTGGTATTTCACTTTTTTTGTTTGGTTGGTTGGTTTCTTTTTTATTGTATTTTTTTCATTACCATTTAGTTCTTTCGTCCCCTTCCTCCACAAACACCACACAGTTATCGATGTCCACGAGTCCTTTTCCCTTTTTGCTCAATCCCTCCACCACTCAACCTCCACCCCCCAGGGCTGTCAGCCTGCTCTCTATCCATGAGTCTGTCTATTTTGCTTGTTAGTTCAGTTTGTTCATTAGATTCCACATATGAGTGAGATCATATGGTGTTTGTCTTTCTCTGACTGGCTTATTTCACTTAGCATAATGTTCTCCCAGTCCATCCATACTGTCGCAAAGGGTAAAATTTCCTTGTTTTTTACAGCCAAGTATTATTCCATTGTGTAAACATCCCGTAGTTGTTTTATCCACTCACCTACTGATGGACACTTAGGCTGTTTCCATATCTTGGCAATTGTAAATAATGGTGCAATTTTCTTAAGCTATTTCTAACTCTCAATTTAGTAAACTCTACTTCTGAAAATTGGTATGAAATATTTCTAAATGGAATTGAATTCTTACTGGACTCCCCTCCCCTAAGTTCACAATTACTCTTATTGAGCCCTCTTAGTTTTTAATGCAACATGGTCATTTGCATAGTTTCATAAAAAAATCTATTTCCCTTTTACCACAACATAATTGGATGAATCAATGTTGTGTCTGGAATACTGTATTTGAGAATGAGTCTAATTTAATTAGGCATGACGAGCCACTATTAATGGATAAGTTTTGACTTTACACATGGATTCAATGCCTACAAAGTCCTCCCAGGAAAACTGGCCCCAGAGAGGGAAAGGCAGATCAGTTGCTGGTTTGCCAGGAACCTTAGCAAACTCTGGGGACCTCAAGAGAAAATTCACCTGAATTTATAGGTACTGCAGGTGAAGGCTGGTGGAGAGTTTCTTGGACTTTGTTTCCTAACCTTGGGAGAGAATAACGAATAACAAAGCCTTTTAAAAGTTCAAGATTTTAACTCCAAAAATGAAAGTTAACTCCTCGGCCTTTGTATTTCCATATTATTGTCTGGCTCTAGATTTGCAAAGCAAACTCAAGAAGGCCTACATGGATATGTAATAGCCTTCCAACGCCCTGTTTTAAAAATCAGGCAAAAAATAAGACTAGCCTTTTGGTGATCAAAATAAAATTTGGAGATTATTTTATCACCACAAATAGAGGAGGATTAAACTGTCATGAAAATTGCAAAGACCTGAAAAAATAGCATGAGATTACTGGGTGTTGGTCATTTGTCTGGTAAATTATTCAGAAATATCCAATTCTATACAGACATAAAACTTTGATTGTCTGATTGGCTAGATTATTGAACAAACTCTTTAGGGATACAAATTAATTTTAGAAAACTAAATAGTAATGTAAATGTTGCCAGTCAATAGCAATTCAAATTGTGGAGATGCAAATAAATCTTCTCTGGTAGACAATATAAACTCTGTAAATCAAACTCTGTTTTGAATCAGTTTTAACACCTTACTGGTTCCCTCATTAATTAAAGAATTCATTTAAATCTTTAGCAGGTGTTTATTTTATATTTCTATGAGATGTGAATTTATCTTCTTAAAAATTATACTTTATCCCCATGAACTCAGAATTCATATAAATAAAAAACAATGTGAGAAATATATTTTAATTGAATTTAATTATGTGCTAGCAATCATAATAATTGCTACAATTTGTTAAAAGCCTAATGTGTACCAAATACGATGCTGATGCCAATACTATAGTTAATCTTTCCAATGACCCTAATGGCATTATGACCATCGCTACTTTTCAGATGAGAAAACATGTTTATAACTATTGAGTTCCCTGACATCACAGAACTAGTCACTAAAATCTAGGATTCAAACCCAGGTCTGGCTGATGTCAAATCTATTTCCACTAGTCGTACTAGAAGCCAATCTCTTAGTCTCTCTGCACATTGGTCTTCCACCTGTTATGGAATGGCAGCCTTTTAAGGTCCTCCGTGTGTTTAATTGCAGCACACTTCCCAGATACAAGCCTTCATGCACTTTAGTTTTCCTGCACGTGGATTCAATACACCAAAAGGTAAACTTTTAATTTGAGGAGTCAAGAGATAAAAATATTACAACACAGTACTAATTAAAGTAATTGAAGAAAGGCATCTAAAGTAATTAATAAAGTATCCAGTCAAAACACTTAGTTAGGTTCCCCATTGTGAATGGGGCACATTTCTAACAGGAAATAAATGTGCAGGAGCCACAATAAAAGAAATTAATGAGCCTTTTTAACATTATAAGTGGTAAATTGAAGCTCAGGTAAAACAGAAATGCAAATCAAGTGTAAAGAGTATAATGAGTTAGAAATGAAGGTGGTACAAAAACAAGGTAGGCAAGAACAAAAAGGTGAGAATCTGAAATCCAGAGAAGGCCTGCTTCGGTGGCAGTGAGAGAGAGCTTCTGGACAAAGGTCTTTATGAGACAGGATAGTAAGAAGCTCGGAAAATTCCTTGGCAAGTGAAATGGGAAAACTGAGACAGATAGCTAAACAAGGCCAAGCAATTTAAGCCAGATAATAAATCACAAGGTCCTATGTTCCCTAACCAAGGACACTTAGGAGCAAATGGTTTATTCATTCCAGATAATTCAGGGGCAGACCCACTTTGGCCTGGTCCCAAACCCAATTCAGTAACATTCTTTGAAGGTGAAACTGACCTGAGAATGACCCTGACCCCTCCATATGCTGATTTTGACACACCTGGAAAGCTGATGAATATTCTATTGAAATCTTCCCCTGAGACCTCCCCTAAAATTCCTGCCTTTAGAAAACACATAAAAACCCTTAGAACAAAGGATCTAGTGCATAGTCTCCCTGGAACACACCCATGCCTCCCCGCTCTTCTTTCCTCAAGCATATATCTTTGCTCTCTTTCCCCTTAAGCTCTAAGGGTTCCCATGAGACTTGCAACCATGGAAGCAACAGGCAGCCGCAGCTCGCCTGGGGCTGGCCCATGAACCTGTCTCCAACGACCTTCCTTTTACCTCTGAAGTTTTTTCCTGAGTCCATGCAGCCCAACTGGCTCACTTCTGCCTCCGTGACTTGCTTTCTAAAAGGCCAAGGCAGTCACTCCTAGGCTCAACTCTGCCTCACGTTTCCAAAGGGCCAAGGCAGCTCCATCTAGGTTCACCACTGTTGCTATGATCTTGCCTCTTCTATCTTACGCCCTTCCTTTGTTTCTCTGTCCCTAGCTTTAATAAACATATCTCAATATCACCTGGACTTGTATTGTGAGATCTTTCCTACACAAAGTTAAGAATGCACACATTCCAACCATGCTGGGGCAGACCCATCTTGGTCTTGATCCCTTTCTGCTGATACTTAGACTGTGTCTCCACAAAGTGATACGAAGGACAGAGGAAAACTACCCCAAGAATTTGGGTCTTCCAACCCATTATCACGGAACTGCCCAATTCACCACTTCATTATGCCTACACAACACAGCCAGAAATTATGACACACACCAGGTGTCAGCTGCAGCTAAACATCAGAGGGGAAAGACACGCATACACAAGGAAAGGCATGGTAATGATACTTAAAACTTCTAGGTAGGTAATCCCTTAAATTATCTAAATTGAATAAGCCATTAAAGCAATACTTTCTTTGGTTTCCTTTTCATCAGAAACTTAGATATAACCTTAACCTGACTTTATTTTTTCTGAAGCTGCTCCAATTTCAGGTGTCAGAAAGAAAGAGCCTCGCTATTTGCATCACCCCTGAGGCCATATGCTAGAGCTTGGAACTTCAAGTCAGAGATAGCTGAGTTTAACTCTGGATTCACCTACCAGCTCTATGACCTTGGACAAATTACTTATGTACTCTGAATCCTGGTTAAAGTGAAGTAAAAGAGCAAAATAAAACCTAACTCACTAGGTTGTAGTGAGAACTAAATGTAACAATGCTAGTGCAAAATGGCACCAAAACATTACTGACAATTGAACCTTGGTTCAACAACCTTGGTACTTGAGTTCTGGCTAAGAAAGAATTCAGAGTCAAGACTCAATTACAAGCAAAAGTTTATTTAGAAAGTCACAGAGGTAGAAGAAATGAGCTGTGGAAAAAGTGAGCCAGTGAGGGTACATAGGCTCAGGAAACAAGTTACAGGGGCAAAAAGAAGAGCCTTTAGAGTTTAGGAAAAAGAAAGGCAGTGAGACTGCACCTGGGGGACGGAGAGTGGGAAAGGCATGGGCATGCTCAATAGAGAGAAGGAGCATGCTGAGTCCTTCGTCTTAAGAGGTTTTATCTGCTTCCCAAAGGCAGGGATTTTAGGGAAATCTCAGGGGAGGATCTCAAAAGAATATTCATCAGCTTTCCGATTTGTCTTCTCAGAGTCATGGTCTCCATTGATGGGTTGATGCCAAGGTAGGGGGTCATTAGTCATCACAGCTGGTGGTGATGTCAGCTGTGGCATCTTGCTGACTGGCCTTGCTACTACTCTGGGCCTGGAGCTGAAACACAACTGAGGCCTAGACATCATCTCTAGGGCTTAATGCTTAAGGGAGTGGCTGTGCAAGGGAGTCACATGACACTATTCTCTGTTTTCTTTTTCTTCCGCTGAGGGAGTCTAACACATGACTAGAGAAGGAGGAGAGGTCAGAGAAGAGTGTAAACCACATGACCAGTGATATGAAAGGCCAGGGAGTCTAAACCACGTGACCAGTGATATGCTAGGGGAGGAAAAGTCACCCTGGGGGTGAGGTCCCACCCTACTATATTTGTGTCCCCAGTTTTTCCCATCTCTAGGTACACAGGGCTTTCTACCCTGGTGACCTTCCATACCTGGCTTATCATTCCTCCTTTTCCCATAACTGTCTAACTGCTTACTACAACATCATACTAAGTTCCTGGCATGTGTCTGCCACAAAGAACATGCTCAGAAAATATTCTCATGTATTTATCTTCTTGTTGCAGAGTGTAACTGTTTGGGTTGAAAGGGGTTTTGGGGGGGATTCTATACCTTATTTTCAATATTCTATTATAAAGGCAAGTTACTCCTACCCAGTTTTTTCCCAATTTGATTAAATAATTGGAAATCTAAAGTCCTATAGAATTGAGTGCATCTTCAACTTTTTCATATCATGGCATATTTCAAAAGTAATAATATTTATATGGCACATTGGAATACAGAAAGACAAGACTGTAGGGGCAGAAAAATTTTCTCTAACCTCTGGGTTCTTTGGCTGGTCTAATAATTAAATTGACATAAGGCAAATTAACAGGACAAAAACAAACATAATTTCATATATACAGGAACCCATAAAAATATTAGACCCAAAAGGCAGGTAGTTGAAACTTATATAATATCCTAAGCTAAGAAAAGAGCTAGGGGCCTAGAGATATAAAGGGAAGGAAAGTCTTTATATCTCGCAGGAAGGGAGAAGGGGTGTTTGGAAAACAAAGACTGCCAGGTTGTGCAGTTAAGTTTCTTAGATAAAAAGGCGACAGCATGGATGGAATTGGAGAGTATCATGCTAAGCGAAATAAGCCAGGCAGTGAAAGAAAAATACCATATGATCTCACCTTTAACAGGAAGCTAATCCACAAAACAAACAAACAAGCATAATATAACCAAAGACACTGAATTTGAGAACAGTATGACAGTAACCAGAGGGGAGAGGGGAGGGAATTTCAGGGGAAAAGGGGAACGGTTTAGAGCAACGAGTATAAAGGACACATGGACAAAAACTATGGGGGGTGGAAATGAAAGGAAGGTGGGGAGGGCTGGGGTGGTGAGCTGGGGCGGGGTAAAAGACAGAAAACTGTACAATATCAACAATTAAAAAATACTGATTAAAAAAATAATTAAAAAAATTTTAAAAAGGTATCTCTATTAATAGCTCTCTAATAGCTATCTTCCTGATACAGGCCCCTGTTTCAATGTACATTTAGGCAGTTGAGGGGGAGGTAAAAAGCATTACCTAAATCTGTAGGGTTTTAATTGCCTTTAGCTCAAAATAATCCTTTTGCCAAAGAGACATATTTTGGAGTAGTAAAATCTGTCCTTCCTCAAGAGGCTTATGGCTCTGACCTTTCTACAACTCACTTGCTACCCCTCAACTCACTTTGAGGCATACAAGTGAGTCACAGGTCACCTACTCAAACACTAATAGTGGTTCTCAAAATGTGGTTCCCACACCAGCAACAGGAGGCACCTGGGAACCTGTTAGAAATGCAGTCTCTTGCCCACTCCAGGTCTACCGAATCACAAATTCTAGGATTGGAGTTTAGCGATCTGTTTTAACAAACCCCCGCAAGTGATTCCGATGCACACTTAAGTTTGAGCACAACTACTCTTAAATAAAATAGAACCCATTTTAAATTACATTTATTGGGGGGACATCGGTTAATAAAATTATATGTTTCAAGTGTACATTTCTACATCATCTGTATATTGCATTATGTTCACCACCCAAAGTCAAATCTGTTATCACCATGTATTTTACCACTTTGGCCCTTTACTATCTGCTCTACCTCCCTTTCCCTGCAGTGCCCACCATAATCTCGTCTGCATCTATGAGGTTCTGTGTGTTGTCTTGCTGTGCAAAGAACCCTTCACATTCTATTGAATGTATAGTCATACACTGTGTAACAATGATTTGATCACAGATATGACACTGAACCCATAAGATAATAACAGAGCTGAAAAACTGCTATCACCTAGTGAAGTCATCTTACCAAAAGACATTACTCACCGCTGTTAATATAAAATAAGGATATAAAGAAAAATATTGTACAGCTGTACAATGTGTTCATATTTTAAGCTGTGTTATTACAGGAGTCAAAAAGTTAAGTTAAAAGTTTATGAAGTAAAAAGTTACAGTAAGCTAAAGTTAATTTATTATTGAAGAAGGAAAACCAATTTGTAGAAATTTAATGTAGCCTAAGTGCACAGAGTTTATAAAGTCCACAGTCGTGGACAGTGATGTCCTAGGCCTTCGCACGCACTTGCCACTCACTCACCAACTCACACAGAGGGACTTCCAGTCCTGCAAGCTCCATTCATGTTAAATGCCATATATAGGTGTGTTACCAGACCCCTTCCACACCAAGGGCTGGCTCTGCCTTGGCATGGTTTGGGACTTTTGGAGTATCAGGTGACCTTCAGGTCCTTGACTAGATTGAGAAAATTTTCAAGGACAAATCAGAGTAAACATAAAGCAAGTTTTATTCAGGTAGAGAAAAAGAAAGTGGCCAGGGTGTGAGTCCCACTGTGGAAGAAGTGAAAAGTATGCAACTCAGTGGGTGTGGGTAACTCAAGAAAAAGTTGCTCATGAGGACAAGTCAGTTAGTTCTTAGGATTTTATGTGTTTCCAAGGGAGAGAGAGGTATCTGCAAACTTTGTGGCACCAAATTCTGACTCTGCCTCTGGTTGGGAGAGAGCCTTGTCCCTAATATGATCTGTTCTGGAAGTGTCATGGCAGCTGTCCCTCTGGGCCCCACTTCTACCTGTGGAGTCAGTTTTCATTATGAGCCTTGCGTGGGTCTCGGGTCCATTTTCCCCCATCTTGGAGTGATCTGCTTCTAACCAGTCCTTGTGGGGGTTGACCTCTACAACAACCACAGGAATTTTCCTGCCATAAAGGGTTTTCTCTGTGATTATGCCCAGAGGTGGGGACTCTGGTGAAAGAATGTTGGCTCCTCCATCCTCATTCCACTTGCCAGGATTTTCCCCTAACTTGTTTCTATCCTGCCTCAAGTATACCTTTTTGGATCTTTTATACCATATTTTTATTGTACCTTTTTAGTGTTTAGATGTGTTTAGATACATAAACACTTACTATTATATTACATTTACAATTGTCTACAGTACTCGGTACAGTAACATGCTGTGAAGGCTTATAGCCTAGGAGCAATACACTACATACCATACCTTCTAGGTGTGCAGTAGGTTATGCCATCTAATTTTGTGTAAGTTCGCTCTGTGATGTTTGCATAACAATGAAATCTCCTAATGACACATCTTTCCATCATTAAGCCACCCAGGACTATACTGAAACCAAAATCTGATTTGATATGTGACTATAGCTTTAGAAGGCATTTTTTTCTCTTCTCTCTGCACACCTCAAGACCTTAACCTTTTCCTTTCTTTAATCACTAACCCCTGAAGCAACAGAAGACCATAGCCTGGTCCAGTTTGAGCCTCTGGCAGGATAAAGATAGCACCTTGACCTAGGTTATGTTTCAGCTCTTGAGCCCTAAAGCAGAATGACCCCCTCAGCTACCTCTCTATAAGACCAAACAGAGAGATGTGGAGCCGACCCCACAGCTGTCCTCAAGACCTGAAGAAATGATATACCACCCTTACTCACCACCGACCCATCAACTCCTAACATGACACCCAAACCCCTAATCCATGGTGTCATGATTTTGCCCTATATAACCTGTTAGTCACCTGACATCAGAGAGCCAGGTCTTTTAAGGCACAAGGTCACCTAAACTCTGGGTTGGCACCAATCTTATAAACTACTTCCTTTTTTCCACTGCGACGTCCTGCTCATTCCTCTTTTGGCCACAATGTGCAGGTGGACAGACTCACATATTGGGGGTCAATAACTAACAATTTTTTTAATATTTTCACTTTAGTGATACATGTGACCATAAGGTAGGACCCATTCTCTGACTTTGAAGAGAAACAGAATTTGTCTCCCTAAAATATGCTTTTTTGGCATAAGGATTATTTAGGCTGATAATTTTAGGGGGGAAAACAACAGCAGACAAGATACAAGCCCTAAAACCCAAGTAGAAGTCACTCTTTTGTAAGACAAATTTATACTTCTCAGGGAAATCTCCATTTGTAAGGGTGATTTCCTCTCTGTACCAGGAAGAGGAGAAGGACCAAATCTAAAGCAACTTCTATCACTGGAGAAGGTGTGGATTTGAAACTGCATAGGAACCTCATTCTGGATTACTACGCTTTTCCTAAAAACCTGTCTTTCCTCCACCAAACACCTTTTGTTTTTAGCTAGAGATGATGTTTTTAAGGTGATGGTTAGACCATTTTACAGTTACTCAGTTTTCCTGGATCTTTCCCATATATACAGAGGATATACATGTTAGTACTTCTGTTTGCTTTTCTCCTGTGAATCCTTTAATCTTTTATTATGATTGGTGGAGGGGCTTAGCCAAGAACCTGGAAAGATGGAGGGAAAATTATTTTTCCTCCCATACAACCTCTCCCCACACAGGCATGATGTGCTTCCAGACTGACTGGTGGAGTTCTGTCAGCCCTTCAGCCCAGCAGTAAGATGTTGTCTCATGGGCTGGGAGGCTAGTATTTGCCAGGGAAAGAGATAAGAAAAATAAAAAAGAGTGGAAAATATTTAATTCTTGGAAAACCTTTCCAAAGGGATATAGGTCCTCTGCTGTACCCTAGAACCTATTTCCTTGAGTACTTATGTAATTTGATCTTCTGTTAAAGCCACTCTTGCCTAGAAGATGAATGCAATTTCCCACTTGGTTTTTAGGAGGTGAGCAGTTGACCTTTCCCACTCCATTTCATTATGAAGATTAAAGTTAAATAGCCTAATGGAGGAGAGGGGAATTTATCTCATATTAAATAATTAAAGTCATCAAGATGATCAAGATGATCAATTGAAACTGCGCAGTGTATTAGGTAGCAAATGTGAAAAAGAATTGTTCTCCAGATTAGTGTCATCTCTCTTACACAGGAAGCATTTTTAAAAGGAGCTTTTATAATTCAAACAGCATCTCTCGAATCCCCCCCCCCCCCCCCCCCCACATGGTCACAAAAAGGAGCGACTTGTCCTTTTGTTGTGACTAATTTCCAAGTGAAAGAGCCATGGGAGGGGTGAGAATCCCACTGCTCCGAAAGAACTTAACAGAGAAGATTGATCCATCTTTTGACATTTTGGTTTCTCGTGTATTTATTAAAAATTATACCATTTTAGTGGAATAGGTTTTAACAAATGTCAACCTCAAGCATTTTCACATTTTTAGAAAACCAATTCCACACGTTGGCTGATTCCTTATTCACACCCCAGTCCTGCTACAGCCAGAGGAGTGCGCGCTTAGGTGTCACCGGTCTCCACTGCACTTTCCTCACAGAGGATTTAATGTCTCTCAGCGCCCAGGTTAAAGATTTCCCTTTGCTTTTATACACCTTTATATGTTGTGGGGTATTTCTTCCCACAAATGAATGGTATTCATTTCTATTTTCACTTCTGCTATTTTATACTTAATTAGATTTCTACAATATTTATTTCTGAAACATGTCTCCTAAATCATCATGTTCTCTACCAATACTCGTTAAGTTAGCCACAATCAATAAGCAATTTACTCTCCAAAATTTTTGCAGGGTGTAGTCATCTGAAAAGAGCTTTATTTAATCCAAATGTGAAACTAAAATTTTATGGTGTTTTTTATATCTCTGTCATTCATCTGCAAAATGATGTCATTATCACTGGATATCAAAAGATATAATTTATGCATTTACTGTATTTAAAAGTTACGTTTTTACTTCCCTTTTTTTTGTTTCTGTGTTTTCAGTTTGCTTCTTCCTCATCTGTATGTTAATGGCCACCTCAAACAAATGATTTTTAAATGCCGATAGGTGCTTACCTTACAATTCTACAGAATTTTGTAGTTTATCAGAATAAACAAAAATGGTAGCCTTCTTTCCTGATGTTACTGAAAAGTTCTAATTTGCATAGTAGCAGGCAGTAAAGTGGAGTGGTTTTGAAATTAGAGATTCCTGGCTTCTAATTTCTAGCTCTACCTCTTACACAAGGTGAATGACAATGAGAAAAATGTTTGCTTTTCAGTGTGTGGCATATAGTAAGCCTGTTAACAACTAAAAATATAGTTTTAGGAGGTTTGGCTCAAACACATCAACCACTGACCTGCACAGGGATTCAGTGGCTCTGACTGGCAGACAACTGTCCCATTGTTTCCTCACCATGCGGAAGATGCACTCTACATTAAAACAAGAGAAAGTAAAACTATATCTTTTCCAATTAAAAAAACTATTTTTGAATCACTATAAGAGTAGCTATGTTTCATTATCAAAAGGATGGTAATATAAGAACTGAGATAATATAGTTTCAACAGTGGAGAATACTTATTTTCATAAGTATTTTTAGAATCAATTTCTTAAAGAAATACACAAAAGACTTCGTTTTTAAATTAGCACAGGACTATAAGCACAGATTTTAAAATTATAATTAGACTTCCGGCCAAGATGGAGGCGTAGGCGGACACACTGTGCCTCCTCTCACAACCAAAATTAAGGACAACAAATATTTAGAAATAAGAAAACAACCAGAACTAATAGAAAATTGAACTGTATGGAAGTCCAACAACCATTCATCCAGACCGGTAAGAGGGGCGGAGTCGCAGCAGGAGAAAGTGGAGGTGCGGACCCAGGAACGCAAGCAGCAGCGGCTGACAGTTCCCAGGTGCACAGGCGGCGGCTGGCGGTCCCCGGGCCCACAGGCAGCAGCTGGCGGACCCCAGGCACAGGGGGGCAACTGTGCAGACCCAGTGAGGCCACACAAGGCGGCTGGCTGACTGACCAGGTGGTCTCACATTCGAGCGCACAGACGGTCCAGGCGGAGGGGAAGTGGCGGAGGGGACTGAATCCAGGAGAGAGCGGAGCAGGCACCATTGCTCCCTCTCAGGCCCCACCCCCACATACAGCGTCACAACCCAGCGACTGGGCTGCCCCGCACTGGGGAGCGCAGAGGCTCCACTCTTCACTACGTAACAGCACGCGCGCGTGTGCAGATAATCCAGGTGAAGGGGAAACAGCGGAAAGGGCCGGAGTCCAGGAGAGAGCGGAGCGGGCGCCATCGCTCCTTCTCAGACCCCGCCCCCACCTATAGCATCACAACCCAGCGACTGGGCTGCCCGCCCTGAGGAACACCTAAGGCTCCACCCCCTCACTACGTAATAGCCGCGACCAGACTAAAACCAAAACAACAACAACAAAAAAACCCCACCAAAAATGGCTCAAACCGGAAAACAAATAAAAGCCCCAGAGCCAATTCCTCTAAGCAGTGAAGAGATAGCCAACCTGTCAGATGCACAGTTCAAAGCACTGGTCATCAAAATGCTCACAGAATTGGTTGATTTTGCTCACAAACTAGATGAAAAAATGCAGGCTACAATACGTGAAATGAAGGAAGATGCATGGGGAACTGATAGAGATGGAAGGAAAACTGGGTCTCAAATCAATGGAGTGGACCAGAAGGAAGAAACCAACAACCAAACAGAAGACGAGGAAGAAACAAGAATTCAAAAAAATGAGGAGAGGCTTAGGAACCTCCGGGACATCTTTAAACGTCCCAACATCCGAATTATACGGGTCCCAGAAGGGGAAGAAGAACAGCAACAAGTGGAAAACTTATTTGAACAAATAATAAAGGAGAACTTCCCCAATCTGGCAAAGGAAATAGACTACCAGGAAGTCCAGGAAGCTCAGAGAGTCCCAAAGAAGTTGGACCCAAGGAGGAACACACCAAGGCACATTGTAATTACATTAACCAAGACTAAAATGAAGCAGAGAATTCTAGAAGCAGCAAGGGATAAGGGGACAGTCACCTACAGGGGAGTTCCCATCAGACTGTCAGCTGATTTCTCAAAAGAGACCTTCCAGGAAAGAAGGGCTGGAAAGAAATATTTGAAATCTTGAAAAGCAGGGACCTACATCCAAAATTGCTCTATCCAGCAAAGCTGTCATTTAGAATGGAAGGGCAGATAAAGTGCTTCTCAGATAACGTCAAGTTCAAGGAGTTCATCATCACCAAGCCCTTATTATATGAAATGTTAAAGGGACTTATCTAAGAAAAAGAAGATAAAACTATGACAGTGAAAAAACAGCAAACTCATAGCTATCAAGAACCACACCTAAAACAAAAGCAAACTAGGCAAACAGCTAGAACAGGAACAGAACCACAGAAATGGAGATCATATGGAGGGTTAGCAACAGGGGCGTGGGAGGAGGAGAGAGGGGGAAAAGGTACAGAGAATGAGTAGCATAGATAATGGGAAAAAAATAGACAGGGGGAGGGCAAGAATAGTATGGGAAATGTAGAAGCTAGAAAACTTATGACCCATGGACATGAACTAAAGGGGGGAATGTGGGTGGGAGAGGGTGGGTAGGGTGGAGGGGAATGATGGGGGAGAAATGGGACAACTGTAATAGCATAATCAATAAAATATATTTAAAAAAATAAAAAAAAATAAAATTATAATTAAATACAAATTTCTTGAAAGAGAAAAATCAAAACAAAAAATTAAAAGAACACTGTGTGAAGTATATGATTGCCTAACCACTAAGTTGTACACATGAAACAAATAAAAAATAAAATTAAAATTAAAATTAAGGAACAAGGGATAGAAGGAGAAAAAAATGAGGAAGAAACAACAACTTAGAAGTCTTTGATTTAAAGCATCAATTTGCAACCTTCTTCATCCCATAGCAAGTATAAACTAATTACTAAAATTTTGTGGCACACCAAAACAAAATATTTTTTGCCAATCTGACAAAAAATTGGTATAATTTTTATTGATTTACGCAAAAATTAATAAAATGATAGCAATTACTTACCCTTTTTGCTCCAAAGTGACTTTTTAAAGAAACAGGTGCTGCTCTGGCTGGTGTGACTCAGTAGGTTGAGTGCCAGCCTGCGAACTGAAAGGTCACTGGTTCAATTCCTGGTCAGAGCACATGCCTTGGTTGCAGGGCAGGTATCCAGTTTGGGGATCATACGAGAGGCAACTGACTGATGTTTCTCTCCCACTTGTTCTCCTTCCCCTCCCCTTTCTCTGAAAATAAATAAATAAAAACTTTAAAAAAACTTAAAAAAAAGAATTAGGTGCCTATATTTGTATATAAGGATTTCTGGTACCAAAAATTAACCAATCAGTAGGATCTAAGATGGCAGAGGAGTAAGTGAAGGCTACACTAACTTTCTCCCAGGACTAATCTGGAATTACAACTAAATTGTAGAGAAATCACCGTAAATAACTGAACACTAGCTCAAGAGAAGCCTTATATGCAAGGACAGAGAGAAGAAACCACTTCACCACAATGAGACTTGTAGGGAACGTGGAGGAGATGCCAGAGGGCTGGCTGGGCTCCCACGTGTGCCAGCGGAAGTGCCGGAGGGATATTTCAGCAGCCAGGGCTTTTTTCCCTGAGAAGTGTGGGGTCTAAACCCCAAGCTGGGCTCCCAAGCCTACATACAGCACCAGCCAGAAAGGAACCCAGATAACATCCAGCTGTGAAAAGCAGTAAGGGTTCTGTCAGCCAGTGAGAGACAGCTGGAGATGCAGAAATACTCTTAAAATCTCAATGCACAAAATTTTATTTGCAGCCACAGGTACCCTGGGCTCCAGCAGAGGGAGGGCAGAGTGGACTAAAGACACTTGAGGAGAGTCTGGGGCTGGTGGCTCTAGGGAGAGAACTGAAGGAACAGCCACCAAAATCCCTGTGCTGAGTCATTCCCCATACTGCAGAAGACATCTTTCTCAGGCAGACCACTCCTACAAATAGCATCAGCCTGAGCAGAAGCAAGAGCCTCACCCACAAAAATCACCCTGCCCCACCCTCTGGAACTTCAGCCTGGCTGCTGATTATAGTTTGAGGCTATATCACTAATTAGTTTAACAACTACAGCAGATCTCTGGGAGGTCTCTGAAAATTCAATTGATGTACCCTTGGCCAGGTGCTGATAGAAGCCAGCCTTCCTGCGCAGCTGGGTTCTTTCTGCACACAAAGAGGCCCAGCAGAGGGAGCCACATACTGTGGATCACTACTAACTCAAAACAGGTTGCCTGGTGCAGTTCACAAGCAGCATCCAATGAAGGCATAGACCAGAGTCTTTGTGTATCTACCTAAGGCATAGAAACAAATACAAAAAAGTGGCCAAAATGAGAAGACAGAGAAATAAGCCCTGAAAGAAATAACAAGAGTATTATCCAGAAGAAGAGCTAAATGAAATGGAGGCTAGCAATTTATCAGATAGAGAGTTTAGAGTAATGATTATAAGGATATTAAAGAGCATGAAAAAAACCATAGAAATCACAAAATAGGACCAGTTAGAAATAAACAATGCAATACCTGAAATAAATAATACACTGTAAGAAATAAACAATAGGTTAGATAAAGCAGAGGATCCGATCAGTGATTTGGAAGGCAAGGTAGAAAAAAGCACCCAAACAGAGCAGCAAAAAGAACAATAAATTTTTAAAAAATGAGGAGACCTTAAAAAACATTTGGGACAACATGAAGCATACCAACATCCTCATAATGAAAATACCAGAAGGAGAAGAGAGTGAACAAGGCATTGAGAACCTATTTTAAAAAATGACTGAAAACTTCCTTAATCTGCTGAAAGAAAAAGACACACAAGTCCAGGAGGCTCAGAGAGTCCCAAACAAGTTGGGCCCAAAGAGGCCCACACCAAGATACATCATAATAAAAATGACAGGGTTGAAAGACAAGGAGAGAATCCTAAAAGCTGCGAGAGAGAACCAGGTAGTTATATACAAGAAAGCACCATTTAGATTGTCATCTGATTTCTCAACAGAAACACTTTCCACCAGAAGGAGTGGCGTGAAATATTTAAGGTAATGAAAAAGCAAGAACCTACAACCCAGGCTATTTTACCCAGCAAAGGCATCATTTAAAATTGAAGGAGAAATAGGAAGCTTCCCAGATGCGAAAAGACTAAAGGAGTTTGTTAACACCAAACCAGTACTGCAACAAATGGTAAAGGGCTAGCTTGAAGAAGGAGGAGGAAGTGGAGGAGGGGAATGAGAAGGGGAGGAAAAAGGAAAAAAATCAGAGGAAAATAGTCTAACAATAAAATGGCACTAAATACATATGTATCAATAATCATTTTAAATGTAAATGGCTTAAATTCCCCAAGCAAACAACATAGTGTCACTGAATGGATAAGAAAACAAGACCCATACATATGAGGCCTCCAAGAGACACATCTCAGATTGAAAGATGCACACAGACTTGTAAAGGGATGGAAACCGGTATTTTAAGCAAATGGAAAGGGGAAAAAAGCTGGAGTAGCAGTACTTATACATGACAAAATAGATTTTAAAACCAAGGCTATAGTAAGAGACAAAGAAGGACACTACAAAATGATGAAGGGAAGAATCTAACAAGAGAATATAATCCTAGTAAACATTTACACACCCAACACCTAAATATGTCAAGGAAATCTTGATAGACATACAAGGAGAAATTAACAGAAAGGCAGTCATAATTGGGGATTTTAACACCCTACTGACTTCAATGAATAGATCTTCAAGGCAGAAAATCAACGAGAGAGGCCTTAAATGACTCACTAGATCAAATGATTTTAATTGATATCTTCAGATCATTTCATCCCAGAGCAGAACATACATACTTTTCAAGTGCACATGGAATGTTGTCTAGGATAGAGCACATCCTAGGACACAAAATAAGTCTCAATAAGTTTAAGAGGACTGAAATCATTATAGGCATTTTCTCTGACCACAGTGCTATGAAACTAGAAATCAATCACAAGAACACTGGACTTCCAGCCAAGATGGAGGTATAGGCGGACACACTGTGCCTCCTCGCACAACCAAAATTAAGGACAACAAAGATTTAGAAACAAGAAAACGACCAGAACTAAAAATTAAACTGTACAGAAGTCCGACAACCATTCATCCAGATGGGTAAGAAGGGCAGAATCGTGGCAGGAAAAAAGAGAGGTTGGTGGACCCGGGAGTACAGGCAGTGGCTGGCAGATCCCAGGCGTACAGGCAGCGGCTAGCGGACCCTAGGCACTGGGTGGCAACGGGCAGACCCAGTGAGGCTGTGCAAGGCAGCTGGCTGACCAGGCAGTCCCACATTCATGCACAGATAATCCAGGTGAAAATGGGGAGCAAGACAGACCTCGCAACCCAGGGCCTCAGCGCCAGGAAATAAAACCTAAAAACACCAATTAAAAACACCTGTGGGGGTTGAGGTGCCAGGAGAGACTCCCAGCCTCACAGGAGAGTTCGTTGGAGAGACCCAAAGGGTCCTAGAACTTCCCACACAGAAATCAGCACCAGAAGGGCCCAATTTGCTTGCGGGAAGCAGTGGAAGGAACTAGAATCCGAGAGAGAGTGGAGTAAGAGCCATCGTTCCTCTCGGACCCCACCCCTATATACAGCATCACTACTCAGTACTGGGCTGCCCCACTCTGGGGAACACCTAAGGCTCCGCCCCTCATATGTAACAGCCGCAACTAGACCAAAAATAAATAAATAAATAAAAATGGCTCAAACCAGAGAACAGATCAAAGCCCCAGAGCTAATTCATCTAAGCGAGCAAGAGATAGCCAACCTATCAGATGCACAGTTCAAAGCACTGCTGATCAGGATGCTCACAGAATTGGTTGACTTTGCTCACAAATTATATGAACAAATGAAAGCTACACAAAGTGAAATGAAGGAAAACACACAGGGAACCAGTAGTGATGGGAGGAAAACTGGGACTCAAATCAATGGAATGGACCAGAAAAAAGAAAGAAACAACCAAACAGAAAACAAAGAAGAAACAAGAATTCAAAAAAATGAGGAGAGGCTTAGGAACCTCCAGGACATCTTTAAACATCCCAACATCCAAATTATAGGGGTACTAGAAGGGGAAGAGGAAGAACAACAAGTGGAAAACTTATCGGAACAAATAATATAGGAGAACTTCCCCAATCTGGCAAAGGAAATAGACTTCCAGGACGTCCAGGAAGCTCAGAGAGTCCCAAAGAAGTTGGACCAAAGGAAGAACACACCAAGGCACATCAGAATTACATTAGCCAAGATTCAAATGAAGGAGAGAATTCTAGAAGCAGCAAGGGATAAGGGGACAGTCACCTACAAGGGAGTTCCCATCAGACTGTCAGCTGATTTCTCAAAAGAGACCTTCCAGGCAAGAAGGGGCTGGAAAGAAATATTTGAAATCTTGAAAAGCAGGGACCTACATCCAAAATTGCTCTATCCAGCAAAGCTGTCATTTAGAATGGAAGGGCAGATAAAGTGCTTCTCAGATAAGGTCAAGTTCAAGGAGTTCATCATCACCAAGCCCTTATATGAAATGTTAAAGGGACTTAACTAAGAAAAAGAAGATAAAAATATGACAGTAAAAAGACAGCAAACTCACAGCTATTAAGAACTACACCTAAAATAAAAGCAAACTAAGCAAACAACTACAATAGGAACAGAAACACAGAAATGGAGATCATATGGAGGGTAAGCAATAAGGGAGTGGGAGAAGGAGAGAGGGAGAAAAGGTACAGAGAATAAGTAGCATAGATGGTGGGTAGAAAATAGATGGGGGGGCAAGAATAGTGTGGGAAATGTAGAAGCTAAAGAACTTATGACACATGGACATGAACTAAAGGGGGAAATGTGGGTGGGAGAGGGTGTGCAGGGTGGAGGGAATGAAGGGGGAGAAATGGGACAACTCTAATAGCATAATCAATAAAATATGCTAAAAAAAGAGGAACACTGAAAAACATAATAACATGTTATTTAACACTAACACATTATTAAACAAAGAATGGGTCAATAACAAGATCATGGAAGAAATCAAAAGATACCTTGAAACAAATGAAGACAAGGACACAACCGTCCAAAATCTGCGAGACACTAAGAGACAATCCTAGGAGAGAAATTTAAACAATCTAACTTTGCGCTTTGCAGTTAAAGGAACTTTAAAAAGAACAACAAACAAAGCCCAAAGGGAATAGAAGGAAGGAAATAATAAAGATCACAGAAAAAGAAAAGATAAAGAAAAACTAAGGAAAATAGAGTCTTAAAATAAACAACACAAAAGATCAATGAATCCAAGAGCTGGTTCTTTGAAAAGATAAACAAGATTGACAAACCTTTAACCAGACTCATCAAGAAAAAAAGAGAGAGGACCCAAATAAATAAAATCAGAAATGAAAGAAAAGATTAACAATTGACATCAAAGAAATACAAAGGATTGTAAGAAAATATTGTCATCAACAAACTGGACAGCCTGGGAGAATGGATAAATTCCTAGAAACATACAATCTTCCAAAACTAAATCAGGAAGAATCAGAAAATCTGATGAGACAGATTACATCTAGTGAAACTGAAGCAGTAATCAAAAGCCCTGGACTGGATGGCTTCACAAGTGAATTTTACCAAACTCTCTGAGAAGAACTAACACCTCTCCTAAAACTATTTCATAAAATTCAAGAGGAGGGAAGGCTCCCAAACTCATTTTATGAAGCCAGTATTATCCTAAATCCAAAACCAGATAAAGACACTACAAAAAAAGAAAAATGTAGGCCAGTATAACTGATTAACAAAATGCTAAAATCCTCCAAAAAATATTAACAAACCAAATACAGCAATGCATCAAAAAGATCATACACCATGATCAAGTGGGATTTATTCCAGGAATGCAAGATTGGTACAACATTCTCAAATCAATTAATGTGATTCACCACATAAGCAAAATGAAAGATAAAACCCACATGATTATATCAGTAGATGCAAAAAAAAACTTTTGATAAAATTCAATACCCATTTATGATAAAAACTCTCAGCAAAGTGGGAATAGAGGGAACATACCTAAACATAATAAAGGCCATGAAAAAGGTCTGTCCAGAAGATATCCAGCCATGTAATATGGAAAATACAGACATTTATTTTTTTAAATATATTTTATTGATTATGCTATTACAGCTGTCCCATTTCTCACCCATCATTCCCCTCCACCCTACACACCTTCTCCCACCCACATTCCCCCCTTTAGTTCATGTGTCATAAGTTCTTTAGCTTCTACATTTCCCATACTATTCTTGCCCTCCCCCGTCTATTTTCTACCCACTATCTATGCTACTCATTCTCTGTACCTTTTCCCCCCTCTCTCCTCCTCCCACTCCCCTGTTGCTAACCCTCCATATGATCTCCATTTCTGTGGTTCTGTTCCTGTTCTAGCTGTTGGCTTAGTTTGCTTTTATTTTAGGTGTGGTTCTTAATAGCTGTGAGTTTGCTGTCTTTTCACTGTCATATTTTTATCTTCTTTTTCTTAGATAAGTCCCTTTAACATTTCATATAGTAAGGGCTTGGTGATGATGAACTCCTTGAACTTGACGTTATCTGAGAAGCACTTTATCTGCCCTTCCATTCTAAATGACAGCTTTGCTGGATAGAGCAATTTTGGATGTAGGTCCCTGCTTTTCAAGATTTCAAATATTTCTTTCCAGCCCCTTCTTGCCTGGAAGGTCTCTTTTGAGAAATCAGCTGACAGTCTGATGGGAACTCCCTTGTAGGTGACTATCCCCTTATACCTTGCTGTTTCTAGAATTCTCTTCTTCATTTGAATCTTGGCTAATGTAATTCTGATGTGCCTTGGTGTGTTCTTCCTTTGGTCCAACTTCTTTGGGACTCTCTGAGCTTCCTGGACGTCCTGGAAGTCTATTTCCTTTGCCAGATTGGGGAAGTTCTCCTTTATTATTTGTTCCAATAAGTTTTCCACTTGTTGCTCTTCTTCTTCCCCTTCTGGGACCCCTATAATTCGGATGTTGGGATGTTTAAAGATGTCCTGGAGGTTCCTAAGCCTCTCCTCATTTTTTTGAATTCTTGTTTCTTCCTCGTCTTCTGTTTGGTTGTTAGTTTCTTCCTTCTGGTCCACTCCATTGATTTGAGTCCCAGTTTTCCTTCCATCTCTATCAGTTCCCCATGCATCTTCCTTCATTTCACGTATTGTAGCCTGCATTTTTCATCTAGTTTGTGAGCAAAGTCAACCAATTCTGTGAGCATCTTGATGACCAGTGCTTTGAAGTGTGCATCTGATAGGTTGGCTATCTCTTCACTGCTTAGAGGAATTGGCTCTGGGGCTTTTATTTGTTTTCCGGTTTGAGCCATTTTTGGTGGGGTTTTTTTGTTTGGTTTGGTTTTGGTTTTAGTCTGGTCGCGGTTATTACGTATGAGGGGTGGAGCCGTAGGCGTTCCTCAGGGCGGGGCAGCCCAGTCGCCTGGTTGTGACACTGTATGTGGGGGCGGGGTCTGAGAGGGAAGAATGGCACCTGCTCCGCTCTCTCCTGGACTACAGCCCTTTCTGCTGCTCCCCCTTCACCTGGATTATCTGGGCACGCGTGCGTGCTGTTACCTAGTGAAGAGTGGAGCCTCTGGCGCTCCCCAGTGGGGGACAGCCCAGTCGCTGGGTTGTGACGCTGTATGTGGGGGCGGGGTCTGAGAGGGAACAATGGTGCCTGCTCCGCTCTCTCCTGGATTCAGTCCCTTCCTCCACTTCCCCTCTGCCTGGACCGTCTGCGTGCACGAATGTGAGACCACCTGGTCAGCCAGCCACCTTGTGTGGCCTCACTGGTTCTGCACAGTTGCCCCCTGTGCCTGGGGTCCCCCAGCCGCCGCCTGTGCACCTGGGAACTGCAAGCCGCTGCTGTTTGCGTTCCCGAGTCCGCACCTCCACTTTCTCCTGCCGCGACTCCGCCCCTCTTACCGGTCTGGATGAATGGTTGTTGGACTTCCGTACAGTTCAATTTTCTATAGGTTCTGGTTGTTTTCTTGTTTCTAAATATTTGTTGTCCTTAATTTTGGTTGTGAGAGGAGGCACAGTGTGTCCGCCTATACCTCCATCTTGGCCGAAAGTCCCAGACATTTATTAAAACAGATACAAGAAACATTGTATATAGGACAATGACATCTCAGTCCCCTTCAAAGTAGGCACCATAGGACCTCACACAGTTGTCCCAATCACCATCAGCTGCCCTATTGTATTTTTCTGAGTCTCATCAATGGTCTGAAATTTCTCCCATTTCAAAAGTGATTTTAGTTTTAGGAAAAGCCAGAAGTCACAGGGAATCAAATCTGGGCTTTAGGGTGGCTGAGTCACCTGGGTGATTTGACGCTTTACCAAAAATCTCTGCACAAGATGTGATGCACAAGCAGGCCCATTGTCATGATAAAACTGCCAATCACCAGTTGCCTATACTGGTGGCCTTCTGAATTATCTGCAAAGTTTCCACAGAGGATTTTCAAGCTTAACAAGAATTTAATACAGAAATGTTGCTCTACTCAATCATTTTGAATGCCACAAACACACAGTGCTCATGCTCATTGAATGGCATCTACCACCCATATTGACTTTTGTAGTGAAACCATCACTGTTCACACATGCATGTTCCACTCTACTCTCCTTGGCTTCCAGGCTACATCAATGTTGTGCAAACCATTGTCGTATTCACAATGGCTGGACATTTTTTCTGGACAGACCTTGTATGACAAAACCACTGCCAACATCACACTCAACAGGCAAATACTACAAGCTTTTCCCTTAAGGTTGGAAACAAGGCAGGAGTGTCTGCTTTCATCTCTCTTATTCAACATAGTACTGAAAGTCCTAGCCACAGCAGACAAGAAAAAGAAACAAAGGCATCCAAATTGAAAAAGAGGAAATAAAACTGTCATTATTTGCAGATGACATGATATTGTACCTACAGAACCCAAAAAAATTCCACCAAGAAACTATTAGAACTGATAAATAATTCAGCAAAGCAGTAGGATACAAAATTAATATCCAGAAATCAGTAGCATTCTTATATGCCAATAATGAACTATCAGAAAGGGAAACAGAAAGCAATGTCATTTACAGTTGCATCAAAAAAAGTACCCAGAAATAAATTTAACCAAAGATATAAAAGACCTATATTTGGAAACTTATAAGACACCAAAGAAAGAAATTGAAAAAGATACAAATAAGTGGAAGCACATACCATGTTCATGGATAGGAAGAATTAACATCATTAAAATGCCCATACTAACCAAAGCAATCTATAGATTCAATGAAATTTCAATCAAGATTCCAGTGACATATTTCACAGAACTAGAACAAATATTTCAAAAATTTATATGGAACCACGAAAGGCTATTCAGAGCAATGGTGATCCTGAGAAAGAAGAACAAAGTTGGAGGAATCACACTACCTAATATCAAAACATACTATACTAGTAATTGTACTAGTAATCAAAACAGCATGGTACTGGCATAAAAACAGACACATAGATCAATGGAATAGAACAGAGAGGCCAGAAATAGATCCACACCTTTATAGTCTATTGATATTTGACAGAGGAAGCAAGCACATACAATGGGCTAAAAACAGTTTATTCTATAAATGATGTGGGGGAAATTGGACAGATACGTGTAGAAAATGAAACTAGATCATCTTCTTACACCACACAAAAATACATTCAAAATGAATCAAAGATTTAAATGTTAGACCTGAAACCATAAAATCATAGAAGAAAATATAGGCAGTAAAATCTTGAACATTGTTCATAGAAATTTTTTAACAGATATATATCCCCAGGCAAGGGAAACAAAAGAAAAAACAAACAAATGAGACTACATCAAGCTAAAAAGTTTTTGCACAGCAAAGGAGACCTTCAACAAAATAAAAAGACAACCCACAGAATGGGAGAATATATTCACTGATATATCCGATAAGGAATTAATATCCAAAATTTAGAAAGAACTTACAAAACTCAACATCAAAAAAACCTAACAATCCAATTTAAAAATGGGCAGAAGACCTGAATAGACACTTCTCCAATGAAGACATACAGATGGCCCAGAGACATATGTAAAGATGCTCAACATCACTAATCGTCAGAGAAATACAAATTAAAACCATAGTGAGATACCATCTTACACCTGTCAGAATGGCTATCATCAATAAATCAACAAATAAATTCTGGCAAGGAAGTAGAGAAAGGGGAACCATTTTGCACTGTTGGTGGGAATGCAGATTGGTGCAGCCACTGTGAAAAGTAGGATGGAGGTACCTCAAAAAATTAAAAATGGATCTGCCTTTTGACCCTGTGATTCCACTTCTAGGAATATATCTGAAGGAAACCAAAACACTAATTCAAAAGTACATATGCACCCTGATGTTCATTGCAGCATTATTTACAATCACTGCAATATGGAAACAGCCCAAGTGTCCATCAATAAAAGAGTGGATAAAACAGCTATGGGACATTTATATAATAGAATTCTCCTTGGCTGTAAAAAGAAGAAAATTTTACCCTTTCAACGGTATGGATAGACCTAGGGCACATTATGCTAAGTGAAATAAGCCAGAGAAAGACAAATACCATATGATCTCACTCGTATGTGGAATCTAATAAACAAACAGAACTAACAAACAAAATAGAGAGAGACTCATACAGAGCAGGATGACAGCTAAGGCAGGTGGAGCTAAGGCAGCTGGAGGGATTGAGTAAAAAAGAAAAAAGACTTATGACCATGGACAACAGTGTGGTGATTTCAGGGTGTAAGAGGGTGTGAGGGGACTAAATGGTAATGGAAAAACATACAATGAAGATTAAATCAAAAAAGAATTAACCAATTAGATGCTGCTTTATTATGCAACGTGACCAACAAAATGCAGCTCTCTTATATGACCTATATATTTATGGTTCAAGACAGGGCATTCACACTGGACAGTATTATGTTAGTGGTTGTCTTTTTTTGGGGGGATGCAATCTAATGAAAAAGAGGTCAGTCCCCCTGACTAAATAGTCAGGTACTGCATGTTTTAAAATTTTTGTGGCACACCAGTTGAAAATCGCTTATTTAAAAGAACCAAAATTAAGATCTGATATTTAAAACAAATTAAATCAATGTTTCCAGAACACCATGATTAATCCTGCATACTAGCACAGTAAAGGATCCAAGAAGTCTTGCGATAAAGAATACTGTCTAGATTGTTTTAGATTAGGATTTCCAAAACTTCTTTCATCATGGAGGCTTTTTTCCTTGGAATACCTCTAAACACTTTGCTGAACTAACTTTCTAAGTCAGATAATTTGAAAACTGCTAATCTAAACTAATCACTGGGTACTTAAAAACCTAAGGCCAGGTCTTTAAACACCTGAGTTCCCAGACATCTATCACACTTTGGGCCTCATTATCCATCTTCATATGTTATAGCCCAAACAGATTCTATGCCATTGACTGATTAGGTTAGATATTTGCACATTTTTGTTTACATGGTCTCTTGTATTAATCAACTCCTTGTCATCCCAAATACTTTACCTAATCCTTCTGGGTAAAATTGATTTTATTTTCTAGGATTCCACAATACTGTGAAGTTTTAACTTTATTACAGACTTTATTTGACCCCTAAACTCTCTTTTTAAAATTAGATCATAAGTATATGGAATTAAATACAATAACATATCTCTAATATCATATTGCCTTGCATATAATCACATATAATTTGCCTCCAAAACTAGTTTAAAGTCTTTTTGAATCTTTAAGTCTTCTATTCAGTTCTACAGAATGCTTTACATAGAATAGATACTCAAATATATTTTCTACTTGAGTTGAATGATGACCCAGAATTGTGACAAATTATTTGAAACTAAGTGCAGAAAAGAGAAATTGAGTTTGTTTACAACATTCCAATTATCTCCCATGTAGACCCACATTTACTAGACTAAACTTATTATGACAAGAAGATAGCATATTTTACATTCTAACATTAAAATATCATGGAGAAACATTCATCTGTAATTTAATGATTTCTGAGAACTAGGTCATGTGCATCTTATTACCACATAATTTGGGCATTTCAGTACAACCAGAGTGAAGATTGTAGTGATGCTAACAAATGTATTCAAATAAATGTAAAAGGCAATGTGCATAATTCAAATGCAAAATATATTAAGAGCAGGCTTTATTGGCCTGGGTCATCAGGAGAATTTCCTCTCCATCTAGCTTACTTGCATTGGCACAGTTTTAGGGACATGAACATACAAATACTGCCTTACTTTAAATTGAGCCATGGGAAGAATCCTATATTTCTCACTTATTTCCTTCATTGTCCTAAGTTCCATTTAGGGGAAAAAAATTCCCAATAAACTGAAGATAAACTTTGGTGAGACGGGAATCTAACCAAAGAGCTTCTTCAACTGTAGAGCCTTCCAATAGACACACAAATGCCAGGAACTGGAGAGTTCTCCTGACTTCTTGAAGAACTCCAGCCTTTCACCCCCTCCCACTGCTGGCCACACTCCTAGTCCTCAACAAACTCTCCAGTCTGTAGGGATTCTCTAGTGTCCCTCTGCAGCTCCTAAAATTGTGGCTCCTTCTTGCTTTTGTCTAAATTTTATTAGATATACTAGAATTAAGCTATATTTTACTCTTTTAGGTGCCAATTTTGTACTTTATACTTAAGGAATAACTTAAACCTCAAAATTCCTTATGCATGAGATTTTTACACCTAGTGTTTTAAACCTATATATCAGGTTCATTAACAAAGAATTAATTGGGATTGAGCAAAAAAGAAAAAGAATTTATGGACATGGTCAACAGGGCAGCAATTTCTGGAGAGAAGGTGTATAAGGGGACTAAATGGTAATAAAAAATATAATAAAGATTCTACTTGACCCTTCATTTTATCTGATCTATCACCACATACTTTGGACATGAATAAATCAAATAAAAACTACAAAAGCTTACATTTTCACGTTGAACTTTAACAAAATTATTTCTGTAAAATAAGTAAATAAATAGCCTTAAGGGAATGAGAAAATTTTTTAAAAAGATTCTAAAAAATGATAAAACTTTAAAAAAGAATGAATTAAGAATTAAGGGAAATATATATCCATATGTCCATTCTTAATATCCTTTTCCATAGGCACAGGGAAAATAATGTAAACAACAGATGTATTAGTAATGGTAGTTAACATTTATAGATTCTGTTCTCAGTTCTTTGTATGAAAGAGTTCATTTAACCCTCACAACAATCTCACCAGGCAGGTACTATTATTATCCCTATTTTATAGTTGAGGAAATTGAGGCACATGATGTTAGTTAACTTGCTCCAGACTAAATGGTTAGTGAGTGACAGACATGGTGTTTGAATTCAAGTAGTCTGGCTCCAGATTCTATGTTTTCCATTATTATACAATATTTCCCCTTTTGAAGGCATGAGCAAGAAAATAAATCATCTGAAATGCCATCATTGAGGGATGGTACAATTAATATCTTGTTAAATATCATTTCAAGCATGTCTTTAGAAATATACTCACTTCCAAGATGGCTTTCTCACTCACGAGTCCGGCACTCAGTCCTCTAGGGCCTCAAAGGTGTCAGACTTCTCACATGGCGACTCACAGCTCCAGAAGGAAGTGTTCCAAAAGAAGGAAGTGGATGCTGCCCTCTCGTTAGGCCTAACCTTGGAAACTGATGGAGCTCCAGTTTGGCTATATTCTGTTGGTCAAAGCAGTTTGTAGAGCATGTCCCCCACCCCCCAAGGGGAGGGCTCCTAGATGTCTATCTCTAAACGGGAAGGGTGTCAAGAAATTCTTGGCCATCTTTTATCTTCCATGCCACAATTAATAAATTTTAAGCATCCTTTCAGGCATGTTTTTTTTTTTATTTATCTTTTCTGAAAATTAAACACCTTTATTATATGAGCTTTTTATTTTGCTTTGTTTTTTTTAACATGAGGTTTCAACAAAGGAGGGAAGAGGATTTATTTGCCTTTCTGGACCTTAATTTTCCTCAGCTAGAGCTCCAGCTCTTGGCCCTCTGGCACATGGCCATCTGTGTGGCCCCACTGGCCTGGTCTTTTTTTTTTTTTTTTTTCTTTCCTTTTTTGGCCCTAACATTTCCTCCTAGCTTTATCTCCTGTATTTTCCTTCTGACACTCGGTGATTCATCCTAACTGTTCCTCATTCTTGACACTGGCCTGGTCTTGAAGTGATACATGCAAGAAGCTCACCCTGCTAGAACAGCTCCTCTAAAACACCCCTGATTTTGGCATTCTTTTTCCTTTCACTGTATTTCTTCTGAATTTTTTTTTATTGTTCTTTGTTTAAAATCTCTTCCTCTTCAGGAGTCAGCTTGGCCCCCGTCCTGCGGCCCATGGGCAGTGCCTAGTGGGACTTGTACCACTCTGTCGGTACAGTGTGCTGTCAATGAGCACGATGCAGTTCTTTACTAGAGTCTTGGTCCAGACCAGTTTGTTGTTGGATGCATTGTAATGACATCAATAATCCTTGTTTTGCACATACAACACTCTGAGCCCGAGGAGAAATTGCCCACGTCCGGCCTCAAGGCTCGGTACTTCTGGTTGCCTCACCGCACACAAACTGTGTACGCAGCAGGGAGCCAATCTTAGTATTGGCAGCAGGGCGCCCCAGCTCATATTTCCGCTTCTTGTGGTGGGGGTTTCTCTTGTTTCCAGTCTTGCGGCACTTGTGCCAGTTGTCCTGAGAGATGCTCATGCCTTGTTGCTGGCTGGAAAGAGCCATGCTTATATATACATATATAAAATCTGAAATAAATGGAATCATAGTAGTGCCCCGTTATCCACATTACATACATACCTAATTTATAAAGCTTAATTTAGGATTAGGCACAGTAAGAGATTAACAACAGTAACTAACAATACAGTAAAATAATTATAAATCAATTGTAATAAAAATTATCTGAATGTCTCATTCTCTCTCTCAAAAAAAGTCAATTGTAATAAAAATTATCTGAATGTCTCTTTCTCTCTCTCAAAAAATCTTATTGTTTTGAACTCACTTTTTCACTTAAAGGAAGCACTTGACAGCTTCCGTTGACATGTTCCAATTGCCAATATCACTACTTCTGTGCTTGGGGGCCATTTCTAAAGTACAATAAGAATACTTGAACACAAGCACTGTGATACTGCAACAGTCAACCTAATAACTGAGATGCCCTCTAAGTGACAGGTAGCATGTTCAGCACAGATACATTGAACAAAGGGATGATTCGAGTGCTGGGCAGGATAGATCAGGATGATGAGAGATTTCATCTGGCTACTCAGAACAGCCCCCAACTTAAAGTTTATGAATTATTTACTTCTGAAATTCCCACTTAATATTTTTGAACTGAGGTTGACCACAGGTAACCAAAACTGTAGAAAGCAAATGTGCAAATAATAGGGGACTACTATGTGTGACAAATGCTATTTTTATGTCGTTTACATTTATTTTACTTTTCTCTGCTCCTTCTGTTTCCAAACACATCCCTTCTCTCCCTAGTCAAGTAACCAATATTAATATCTTTTTCTGCAGTAATATAGTCATATATTTTACACACACACACAAACACACACCCTTTATTTAGTCATTTGACAGTTATCAAAGACTTTGATAACTTGATCCTTAATCAAAGTTTAGTTAGGCTCCTCTAAGCCCTTTTCTCAACTAGGTTTCAACCTTGAACTTCAGTGTCTGTCTGCCAGACCTGCAACACCCAATTCTAGCAAGAATCTTATGCCAGGTCAGGCCAAATTCACACCTTTGATATTTGATTCCTGTGATATAAAATCAAATTCTTCATCCTTCATCCTAAATATCCGATCAACCTGGTCTGTCTTCAGCAAGAATCCTGTTAAGTTGGTTTAGCCAGAATCTCCCCATGCCCCTAATGTTTCCTTTTAGTAATTTTCCACCCACTGATTCCCACCCTGCTCCTTGGCTCTAACTTCCAACTGGTTAATGCTGTATTTAGAATAGAGCCCGGTGCAACACTAAGGTTTTTTTCCCCATGCAACACTAAGGTGCAACACTCAGAAGCAACACTTCTTGTTGCAGAAGTCCAAGCTGTGTAACAAGGAGGTAACATTCTCTTTATTGGATCCATATTTATGCCTTTTCATTTATCAAAATGTATTCAACATTCCCTCTAAAGATGGAAAGTGATATTCAAGAAAATTATAAAAAGAAAAGTATTAATGGGAAAAAAGATGGGAATTAAACACATCCATTTACTCCTGCTCTTTCCTAAAGGCTTGCTAAAATGCATGCATGTTCTTATTGTAAGTCACAAACCCACAATGACAGGAAGAATGGAAGAGTGCATAACAGACACAAAATTTTGGAAGATAGAAAGCAGATGTATGTTTTGTAAATTATGTACCAGACCTGAAACAACAAAGCCCTGTCAGTGTTGAAGAAGGGCAAGAACAAATCAATTTACACTGTAAATTCCCCCAAAGGATCAGAATTAGTGATAACAGGTATCTCTTGGAGGAAGAGTTGAATGAGAGAGTAGATTAAAGTAGATCGGTTGAAATTTTATTTAAGAAACAGTCATGGGAGGTGACAACATTAAGATGGTGACATAGGTCATTCACAAGTTTAGTCTGCCTCACAAGAAGACCATCTACCAACTATCCATAAATGAGACATCATTGTCAAATTCCCAGAACATGGGGCAAGACTGGAGCATACCTCTGGGCTACCAAGATGGAGAAGGGACATATTAGAAAGGTAAGACAACTGGTTTAGCTGTGACCACACTGCCCCTTCCCCAGGCCAGCAGAGCACCACAATGAGAGGGCCCCTTGGAACCTACAGTTTCTCAGTGGGAAAGGAAAAAAAAGAGCCCAGGTATGTTGCGGACCATTCAGCCTGGTTTCAGGAGTTGTAACCCTCACCCCATGGTGGGCTGTGTAAGAGCCCAAGGGACCCACTTCATCTGGGTCTGTTCTGTCACAGGGATGTGGCCTACGGGGGAGACAGGGCTTGTCTCCCTGGCAGGAGCACTGCTTCTGCCTTACCCATCTCTGGCCCCATAGCTTGGTTGGCAGTCAATGACGGGTAAGACTCCTCATGGGAGGGGCAACCTAAGCCAGATGCGACCACTTGGGAGGCCTCATGGAAGGACTCGGGGGGTTGCAGCAAAGAGGATGTGATGGACCCTCGCCCTCCCCCCCCCGCCCCCGGCTATTCTGACATAGCCCAAGTCCTCATTTCCGTCTGGGAGATGTCTCCTGCTTCCTAATTGCCTTAAAGCCTGAAACTGTGGGGGTGAGTGGTGCAGCCCTGTGCTGGGCAGGACGGCTCCGTGGGTGATCAGACATAAGAAAGAATTCCTAAAGCCCTGTGAAACCTGCTTTGCTAAGAGTGCTCTTCCTGAGGTGACAAGTGGCCCAGGAGGAAATGAGCATGTCTCCCAAAGTCTGGCAACCCCCCTTCCTGACAAACACTGACTCAGATTAAGCCCTCAGATTGCTTTGAAATGTTAACCATTGTTTGATCCTTGTCACCTGACATACCTGTATTCCTGTGTATTTGAGCCCAACAAAAGCCTAGTGAGGATGGGGCTCTAGGTCATTCTCCTCTGACAGTTTGACCCCTTTCCTCCCCAAGCAGAAGATGTCTTGGTAGTTTTTACTTTCATCCGTGACAGAGGGATGGGGCTCTGCGGGCGGAGCCCCCCCACATCTGGCGCTCAGGCCAGGGTCCCCCGCACAAGTAGACATCCAGCTGCAAGCATTGCAAGCATTGTGGGAGCTTCTCAGGAGGCCTACTTGGGTCTTGCCTCCTAGGGCTCACCAAGAGAATCTGCAGGGCTGGACCACTGGGGATCAGGTACAGACAGAGAATGGGGACAGAGCTAATAGCAACCAGGGCTCAGATCCCAGAGGACCACATTCCTTCACACAGCTGTGCCTGAGCAGAGATCCCAGCCAGGGAAAGCCTAAGAATTATGTTTAGGGAAAATCTATGTGAGTAGTAACCAACATAAGATGTTTATTAAAAGTAACAGATTAAAACCTATCAAAATTTTGATGGAATTGACAAAAAAAAAAAAAAAACCCTTGGTTTGGAAAAGTCTTAATACAACCCTCAGGAAAGAAGGGACGATGGCAAAGAAGGCATACTCACCAAAGTCTATGTCTGATGTGAGCATAAGGGTAATGGATGAAGAAGAATTTTTCAGGAGAGTCAAGGACCATGAGGAACAAGGATCAAAGAAATTTCTCTCCAAAATCAGAATCAGTGTCAAGCAAAGAATTTCTCCCACCCCCAGATTACAAAGAAGCCCTTATAATGCTTGCTCAACAGAATTTCAGAATCTATGGACCACAGATGGCTGCATGTCCCCCATCCTTTTCTTCTCTGAATAGAGTATTTGTGTTTATCCTGTCCCTGCTCCACCGTCACCCTGGTAATAGGAACAGGACATAAATTTTGTTCGTTCTTCACATGTCAATGGTCCACAAGAGTGACTTTCAACCCTCACAGAAGGATGGAATATTACCCAGGAATCCCAAACTTGGAACTGGATGCAGTAACCAGATGAGTTGTCTGCCTTGGGGAGAAGAAAGGGGTAATATGTTTTATATGTAGGAGGAATATAAAATAAATCTTAAGTGGCCAGCAGAGCAAACAATCACAGAAGTCTCTTTATGTTCATAAAACCCTTCTTTCCTTCTTTTGGGCACATGCTAGACTTATTATTCCAACTTTCCTTACATTTAGATGTGGCCATATGTAACTGAGTTTTGCCAGTAAGAAATGAATGTAATAATGTATACCAGTTCTAGGCCTGGCCCAGAAGTCTCCCAACGTAATCCTCCCTCTCCATTCCTATTTACTAGTCAGATTCAGAGATCCAGAGGAGGAGTCTAAGGCCCTCAAGGATGGCAGAGCCATAGGATGAAACCCACAAACAACAAAAAGCCTGGGTCCTTGTAGGACCATGAAAGGACAAGAAAAGAGTGAGGAGGGGACCACCAGCTTAGGATGGAGAAAATCTTTTAGAATGAAAGGATACGAGCTGTACCAAAGCAAAAATTGTACCAGACAAAGTTAAACAGGCAAAAAAAGACTTTATCCAGGTTATTGCAATAGGGGAGAGAGGCCAACACTAAGTCTAGCTCAACTCCATTGAAACAGTGGGTGGGAGAAGCTTCGGACACTTGTGTTTTCTAATTGACCTTACCCAAAGCAACAGTAAATTTTCTTATTTCTTTATTACAGGAGATAATTTTATAACTTGGAGCAAACTGCCTACAAAGTTAGGCACCAGCCCTCCCACACAGAATGGGAGATAGGATCATCATCTTTCTCGAAGATCGTATTTCAAAGTGTGGTTCCCAGTTCCTGATAAAGACAATCCAGGAATGTGAAGCTGGCAGGAGGCTTTAAAAAACACTTACGTGTCAAAGCATCATTAAAAGAATTTACAATTCCAAGTTTTCTAAAGTAAATGCTCTAAGAAAAAGGAAGTGAGAGGCCTAGAGAAAAGGTCTAACTGAAATTTAGTCATGCTGAAGGCAGTTTTCAAGCTGAGGGCCTTCTGGTAAGTTGCCATATTGGAAATGTCTAACAACATCTTAGAACACTGGATAAAAATAGGCCCACAAGAAGTCACATAATTATGAAATTTAAGAATATGAGGAGTAATCAAGGACCAAGAAGTTTCTACAGAGAAAAAGCAGGTCACATACAAAACATAAGGAATTTGGATGACTTTGGACTTATCAAAGCAATACCAAAAGCTAGAAAATAATGGAGCAATGCTTTCAAAATTCTGAAGTAAAATAATATCCAACCTAGAATTCCATAGGCAGCCAAACTATGACTCAAGTGTGACAATAAAATTAAGTTTTTTTATGCAAATTGTCAATTTGACCCTCCTTTGGAGGTCATTTTCAAATTCAACAAATTAGTTAACCAAGAAAGAAAAAAACTGGCAATACAGGAATGAGGAGATTAAATACAGGAGAGAGAAAATAACAAAGTCTCCAGGTGGTGGTGAAGGGAGATCACCAGAGGACATTTGTGCATCAAACAGAGGGGCAACCACAGAGACTGCAGCAATCAGAAAACATTTGGCTTCTTTCAAGATTAACAAAACAGCTGATGCATCAGAACATTTTGGGAGATTTAGACAACTGGTACCAACATTGAAAGTGAATTAACAGTAACTATACAAAAAACTGAGCAATCAACAAACAAAAATCAGATCCCTGTTAATTCCTGAGAAAGTAAGTTACATGAAAAAGGAAAGGCAATCATAGTGTGCTCAAGACCGCGGCTGTGAATACAGTTATGGACTTACAGTAATACAGTGAATATTTATCTAACCCAAACAACATGCATCTCACTTGAGGGGACAAGGAGATAGATAGAGTCCATGTGTGGTAGAAAGAGGGAACAAAAGAAAGCTAAATCTTCATCTGCCATAATGTACATCAATGTGGAATTCTCAGTGAAATAAGAATCTCTTAAGTTATTTAATTATTGGCCCTGACAGAGGAAAGAGGTCAGGGGAACCAACAAGAACACCTGGTTTTTGAAAGGGATAAAAGAGCCTTATAAAATTATTATAACTTTAAACTGTGTGCATGTATATAGTCTGATAAATCCAAAGGTATAATAAAATGAAAAGAGACTAGGAGAGGATTTTCCTTACCAGATATTAAAGCATGCTAATAAGCCATCGTATTTTAATCAATTTGTCACTGGTATAGTAAAGGATGATTAATTAGTGAAATATAAAAATACTAAACCCAGAGACATCCAGCCAAGATGGAGGCATAGGTGGACACTGTATGACGCTGAGGTTGTGCCTCCTCTCACAACCAAAATGAAGGACAACAAAGATTTAGAAACAAGAAAACAATCAGAACCAACCGAAAATTGAACTGTATGGAAGTCCGACAACCATTCTTCCAGACCGGTAAGAGGGGCGGAGTCCTGGCAGGACAAAACTTCGGCTAGCGGACCCGGGTGTGGGGTGCCAACGGGCAGACCCAGTGAGGCCCCACAAGGGGTAGCTGAGCAGGCGGTCTCATATTCGCACGCAGATAATCCAGGTGAAAATGGGGAGGGAGACAGACCTCGCAACCCAGAGCCCCAAAGCCAGGAAATAAAACCTAAAAACACCAATTGAAAACACTTGTGGGGGTTGAGGCGCTGGGAGAGACTCCCAGCCTCACAGGAGAGTTCGTTGGAGAGACCCACAGCGTCCTAGAACGTACACAAACCCACCCAGCCAGGAATCAGCACCAGAAGGGCCCAATTTGCTTGGGGAAAGTGGCAGAAGGGACTGAAATATGAGAGAGAGAGGAGCAAGCGCCATTGTTCCCCCTCAGACCCCACCCCCACCTATAGCTTCACAACCCAGAGACTGGGCTGCCCTGCCCTGGGGAACACCTAAGGCTCCACCCTTCACTATGTAACAGCCACGACCAGACCCCCCCCCCCCAAAAAATGGCTCAAACAGGAGAACAGATCAAAGCTCCAGAGCTAATTCATCTAAGCGACCAAGAGATAGCCAGCCTATCAGATGCACAGTTCAAAGCACTGGTGATCAGGATGCTCACAGAATTGGTTGATTTTGCTCACAAATTAGATGAGCAAATGAAGGCTACAATAAGTGAAATGAAGGAAAATGCACAGGGAACCAATAGTGATGGGAGGAAAACTGGGACTCAAATCAATGGAGCGGACCAGAAAGAAGAAACAAACAACCAAACAGAAAAGAATGAAGAAGCAAGAGTTCAAAAAATGAGGAGAGGCTTAGGAACCTCCAGGACATCTTTAAACATCCCAACATCCAAAGTATAGGGGTACCAGAAGGAGAAGAGGAAGACCAACAAGTTGAAAACTTATTTGAACAAATAATAAAGGAGAACTTCTCCAATCTGGCAAAGGAAACAGACTTCCAGGAAGTCCAGGAAGCTCAGAGAGTCCCAAAGAAGTTGGACCCAAGGAGGAACACACCAAGGCACATCAGAATTACATTAGCCAAGATTCAAATGCAGGAGAGAATTCTAGAAGCAGCAAGGGATAAGGGGACAGTCACCTACAAAGGAGTTCCCATCAGACTGTCAGCTGATTTCTCAAAAGAGACCTCACAGGCAAGAAGGGGCTGGAAAGAAGTATTCCAAGTCATGAAAGGCAAGGACCTACATCCAAGATTGCTCTCTCCAGTGAAGCTGTCATTTAGAATGAAAGGGAAGATAAAGTGCTTCTCAGATAAGGTCAAGTTCAAGGAGTTCATCATCATCAAGCCCTTATTACACGAAATGTTAAAGAGACTTATCTAAGAAAAAGAAGATCAAAAATATGACAGTAAAAAGACAGCACACTCACAGATATTAACAACCACACCTAAAACAAAAGCAAACTAAGCAAACAACTAGAACAGGAACAGAAACATAGAAATGGAGATCACATGGAGGGTTAGCAACAGGGGAGTGAGAGGAGAAGAGGGGGAAGGTACAGAGAATAAGTAGCATAGACGGTGGGTAGAAAATAGAGAGGGGGAGGGCAAGAATAGTGTGGGAAATGTAGAAGCTAAAGAACTTATAACATATGGACATGAACTAAAGGGGGGAATGTGGGTGGGAGGGGGTGTGCAGGGTGGAGGGGAGTGAAGGGGGGAATGGGACAGCTGCACTAGCACAATCAATAAAATATATTAAAAATAAATAAATAAATAAATAAACTAAACCCAAATAGATCCCACTATACATGGGGACTCGAATATGAAAAAGTTATAAATTATGTAGGGAAAAAAGGTTGGCACAAATGACCACTCATCTGAAAGGAAACTATATCCTTATCTCCCACAATATATAAAAATTAATTCAAATGGATTAAATATTTTTAACTACACAATTAAGCAATTTAAAAAATTAGGAAAAATCTGGTAGACTAGGTACAAGTATAAATAACCATTTTTAAAAAATAGATTTATTTGACCCTATAAAAACAAATTGTTATATTGGCAAAAGATACCCTAACAAACTCAGTAAAGTAATAACAAGTGATCTATGAAGATAAGCTTGAATTTGCAAGTAAAGAAAAGTAAATTAAAGTAGCCCTATTGTGAATACATATGTGTGTGTACACCTATAGATAGCTAGATCTCAGATTAGCAATTTTCTTGTTTAGCAAAGCCTGCTATTGGTGAAGCTGTCAGGAGAAGGCATTGCTAACAGAAATTGGAATTGTTAAGAGTGTTTTTAAGAAGCAGTCTGTCATTATCAATTTAATTTAGAATTCATACTGCCTCCAACCCAGCAATCTCATGCTTGGATATCTATCACGGGAAAATAAACGTGTCAGTGAGTAAGGATTTCAGTACAAGGATGTTTAATGTAGCGTTGTTTGAAGAGGCAAAAACTGGCAACCTAGAGGATTTTTTAATGGCACCATTTATGAAAACAGCTTTTTCAACAGGTTAAACCACAAAAACTGAATCAGCACACTCAGTTCCATTTAAACGCTATCCTTGACTCACCACAAAAGCTGGGATTTTTCTTCCCCCTCCTTTGTTCCACCCTGGCTCTTACTTTTGTCCATCCAAACACTTTTAAATCTCTGAACCCCATGTCCAAAGCTTTTTAACAGAAAGAATTCAGTCAACTTCTGCTTTCTACACTCACCAGTGTTTCCCATTAAACTACACCTCCTTTTAATAAGGCATTGCTTTGAGATTCCAAGAAACTGAGTAATGATTATATGGGTAAAAAGCAGCAGTCTCCAGTGTAATCCTGTTGATATGTAGCACTATGTACATAACTGATGTCTACCAGTTAGATACCTCTCTAACTAATCTTTCTCTGGAAAGGCAAACGCCAATTTCTCTAGAGGTTAACTCCATTTGGTTGATGAAATTACCATTCATCCTTATTTTCTTCTTTCTGTTCTACAATTTCCACATTTTATCCAATAAATATGTACCTTTGTCATTGGAAGCCACAACAAATGTCTTAAAATAGCATTATCATAGTTCCAATCTTTGTCTTCACCCATGTCAATCAGTATATATGAGAGTGGGAAGGAAGAGACAATCTTTCTAAAAAGATACTTATTTGAATAGTGAAATGAAAAACCTCATCAGCAACATATAAAAATTAACCAAGAAAATGGTAGAGCTACTCTCTGTCGGGGACGACAAGGGAAATTTTTTGCTGTAATTGGAAAGGCAATGACCCTGCCCTTCGGGCAGCCTCCGAAACGTGAGGAACCAGCCAATGCACGGCTTCTTCCCTTTGTCCGGCAGCCCTGTGTATAAGAGATAGGCGCTAATATGCTGACAGAAGTAAGATTTTTCTCTAAGGAAGGCTCAGAAAGTATAACTCTATTGAAAATATATTAGCCCATGAAATCAAGTTACTGCTATTCATATTTGGGAGCTTACTGAGAAATAAGTCTCTATAGATTATATCATAAGTAAAGATAATAGGAAGCATCTTGAAGAGGTCACACACAAAAGAAGCCATAATTCTCTCATAATGGAGAAAAAATCACATTACATGTAGCTTTTCTAGGAAGAAATGTACTGAATGCGCCATGAACTTGAAGATACTATGCCAAGGAGAACTCAGTCTCCATGTAAGTTGTCATTTTGATTTAAAGTTATAACACCTTGCTCTCCCTCAATTCCATATGACATTACATTTTAGCAACTCAATGCTCTAAAGTGAGTTCATATAATACAAAAACTACTTCAGTCTCATACTTGCAAATATCCTGATTAACATAAAGCGATGTGAATAGTGGGGGATGGGACCACCAGAAATAGTCAAGAGTCCTAGACTCTAGCCCTGGAGCTGCCACTAGCTGACCTTGACCTTAAGTCCCAGAACTCATTTTTCTTTCAAGTAACATAGTTAAAAGCAGATGATCTCTAAGTCTCCTGCCAGAAAGCCTATGACTCTGTGGCTGGTTATAATCAGGACTGAGGAACTAACAGCGTTTCCAGTCTGTGAACGCAACCGAGAGCCTCCTCTCCCACGCCTCTCAGTCCCTCAGAATATCTGGTCTTCCCTCTTTTCTATTGTCTTTTTTTCCTCCTCTGACACTTCCTTGCTTTCTTTCAACATTACCATCCATTATTCTCCAGTAATAATAGTAACATTTATTGAACAGTTTCTATGTGCCATAAATTTCACATTCATCATCTCATTTAATCCTGACAACTACCTTAGTAAACAGGTGACATTATTTTCTCATTTTCTAGACCATGAGGCTGAGACTTGGACGGTTCTCCTTCCTCTACCTCCAACTGCTATAGTCCAGTGTATACAATAGCACAGTCACTAAGCTCCTTGTGTGAACTCTCAGCCATGGGACAAGGACAAAAGGCTTGCATGAGTGATCTTCCCACAGTGTCTCTCAGCTCATGATTTTTTAAAAATTTAAGTATAGTTGGTATACAATATTATATTGGTTATATTAGGTTGAGGTGTACAATATAGTGATTTGACATTATTATACCTTACAATGTGATCACCACACTAATCCTAGTAATCATCTGTCATTGTGCTAACTTATCACAATATTATTGGCTATATTCCCCTTCTTCTTTTCACCCATACTCCCAGTCCTGCCATTCTGGTAACCATGCCTTTGGTCTCTATTTGTATAAGACTATTTCTGGTGGGGTTTTTTTAACAGTATATTTTATTCTCATTCAAGCAAGTGGGGAAAGGGGAGAGAGACAGACAGAAACAGTAATGTGAGAGAGACACACTGATCAGTTGCCTCTTGCACACACCCCCACTAGGGATGGAGCTCTCAAGCTAGGCATGTGCCCCAACCAGGAATCGAACCAGCGACCTTTCAGTTACAGGACGACACTCCAACCAATTGAGCCATGCTGGCCATGGCTATAAGTCTATTTTTGTTTGTTTATGCATTTGTTTGTTTTGTTTTAGATTCCACATATAAGGGAAACTATGTGGCATTTGTCTTTCTCTGCCTAACTCACTTCATTTAGCATAATACCCTCTAGATCCATCCATGTTGTCAAAAATGTCATTCTCTTTTATGTCAGCTTATGACGTAAATGTACTTAAGCGAACCACTTAAGTAAGGTCTGGAGTGTACGTGGGGCCATCCAAGCTGCTTGAGGAAGCAGCCTTCCCACAGCGACCGGCATAGATCACCGCTGGGCTCCAGCAATAATGGGAGCTGGGGCCTGACATGTCCACCTTGAGCAAGGGCAAGATTCCCAGGCTCACAAAAACTAGTAATCAACCAGTCAGGAACCAGAGACAAACATCTTAGCCCCTCCCTTTCTAATCTATATCTATAAACTGCTCTTCTTTCTGCATATATTTTAAGCTCACAAAGCTGTTGTGAAGGTTAAAAGAACTATAAGGGCCATTATACTGTGGTTCTAAAAAGCAAAAAGGCTTTATATCTGTCCTTGAGCAGGATGCTTATCCTCTCTAAGCCTCAATTTCCTCATTTGCAAAATGATAAAAGTACCTATTTTCAAGGACTTTTATATGGATTAAATAAGATAATTTATATCGCCTCACACCTATTAGAAGGACTGTTATCAAAAAGACAAGAAATAGCAAGTGTTGGCAAGGATGTGGAGAAAAGGGAACCCTTGGGCACTGTTGGTAGGAATGCAGACTGAAGCAACCACTGTGCAAAACAGTGTGGAGATTCCTCAAAAAATTAAAAATGGAACTACCATAGGATCCAGCAATTCTACTGCTGGGTACCTGTCTGAAGAAAATGAAAACACTAATTCAGAAAGGTATATGCACCCCCATGTTCACCGAAGCATTATTTATGACAGTCAAGATGCGGAAACAACCTGTGTTCACCAACAGATAAATAATAAAGAAAACGTGGAATATATATAAAATGGAATATTATTCAGCCATAAAAAGATTGAAATCTTGCCATTTTCAGCAACATGGATGGACTTTGAAGGCATTGTGCTAAGTGAAATAAGTCAGACAGAGAAAAATAGTATATGATCACATTTATATGTGGAATCTAAAAACAAAACAAAAACAAAAAAGTAAAATCTGAGCTCAGACACAGAGATCAAATTGGTGGTTGCCAGAGGCAGGCATAATGGGTGAAAGGGATCAAAAGGCCCCAAAAATAAATAAGCCATGGAGACGTAATGCACGGCATGGTGATTCTTTATATTTAAACGTTGCTGAGAGAACAGATCTTAAAATTTCTTAACACACATACACACAAGTTTTTTGTTACTGTATATGATAAAAGTGCCTATTTTCAAGGGTTTTATATAAGGATCGAGTAAGATAATATATATCACCTCACATGTTAACTAGGCATATTATGGTTTCATTTCCCAATATATGTAAATATTGAATCATTATGCTGCGCACCTGAAACTGATGTGTCATTATACCTCAATTTTTAAAAAATAAGATAATATAATCCTGCTTTCAGTGCATAAAAAAACAATGTATGTGAAATTCTTGAAATGGTAAGCACTTAGTAAATATTAGCTACAGATGTAAATATAGACAATCAGGGATTTTATATAAAGATACACGCACGTACATGCAAACACACAGATGATAGAACACACACACAGAAGTGAGTCTGAACATACAGAATCTGATGCTTACTCTAGACCTTGTGAAAGTTGTTTAGACCCTGCAATATGCTCAAATACCGCATAGCAACACAACCACAAAGAATGTCATCTTTCTCTTTTTCTCAAAGAGTTTGAGAAAGTCAGGTAAAACAATGTACGCGGATGGATAGCAGCAGCACCAGAGGTCCTGGCGGACGTTCATTTTTACTGCAAAGGTCTCTGGAGCCACCTTGTGGCCGTATCGTGCAGTATCCCATCAGGGACAAGCTCCACAGAAGCGGTGAAGTCTGAGCTTTCCAAAGGCCCCCTCGGATATTGAGATGAATCGTTTTCCTTCACTGAAAAAAACACCTTATCCTGTCTCAGATGAAAACAGTGCATAAAGCTTTCTCCATCACTCACAAACATATCTCGGTGTTTTTTATTGAATTATCCCCACTACACACTCTCCCTGAGAAGCGCATGGTAGGTCCTTAAGGATTCTGTAGCTGCCTGTCAACAGGGGAGAGAGGCATGTTGCAGGACTGACAAGTGCATGATTGGAAAGAGCTTTAATAGAGGTGTATAAACAGAAATAAGGCTTTGGGGGGAAGCTACCAGAATACAGAAACAGAACTAAGGACAGGACAGTAGCCAGAGCTGAGTGGAAGAATTCAATTCAATAAATTTTTTTGAGCTCTGGCAACTGTGGGTCATGCTCCCTGCTGAGGGCTAGGGACCTGAGCAAGGCTAACTTCTTAAGAAGCTCACCTAAGAGAGATCTTCAGGAAGTACTAAGTAATTACCACTAATACACTATGTTAGAAACCCTCTGGGTAGCCCAGACAAGCAGTGGTCTAGGGAAGGAAACCCCTTAAGTTTATAAAGCTCATTCTTGGACATAAACATGTTGTTAGACCAAATGAAAATTTAATCCATGTATGCCATTTCTGCTTTGGAAAGAAAAGAGAAACCTTTCCCTATCTTTTCCCCAATGAAAAATCTTTCACTTTTTTGAGGCCAAGTTTAACGCATCAAGTCCTCCATGATATCTTCCCCAACCAACTAAATCTCGAATCATTCCTCCATGGTTTCTGTAATTTAGGGCACCCGGAGCCCCTTATTTTATTACTTCGTACTTTGCATTTTCTCCCAGTAAACTCAGTTATTCATATATCTTATCTCCCCATTTCACCTCAGTAAATGTTTTACACTTTGAAGGCAGGGAACGAGTCCTCAATTTCTGCGGTTTCAAAATCCCAAGCCTCCCTCCCCTTCCTCTGGTCTTAACTCCCATCAGGCATAAGCTCACTCATTGTTCTTTCACCCTCCCCACATCTAAACTCACATTTCTCTTTTCTCTTCTAATCCCTGAGAAAGAACTGTCCCTGATTCTGCTTAAAGATAACTTTCCATCATGTTCTGATTTTCATCTCTGTTCCCTTTTCCCAAACACCAAACTCCATCAATCAATCTCTCCTTCTCATATATCTACAATCTCTCTGTGGTTCTCTGATTCTCAGCCTGTGTGAAGAATCTAATCTCTTGCCCTTAAAAGACTGTTGGCCAGCTGCTACCCCAACTCTCTCCTTCATTTCCTACCCAACTTTATTAACAGTCTGTAGTCAGGGTCCTCACTCTCTCCTTCCCCAGTTCCTGCTTGATGCACTCAGTCTGCTTCCACCCTCAATGACTTGTTCTCATTCGGTTAGCAAAGTCCTCGCAAATGCTGGACCCAACAGACTTTTTTATTTCCTATCTTATTTGACTTTTTGTAGCACTTGATCCTGTTGTCCAAATTCTCCCCAAGGTACGCTTCATTCCATAAGTATTTACGAACTCTTCACTATATACCATGCTCGTTCCTAAGCCTGAGGCAACAAATGGAAAGAAATGACCCCTGGCCCCCAAGAGTTCACAGTCTGGCACAGAAGGCTGAGTAGGAGGTAAGGGGAGTGCAGAAGAATCCAAGTCTTCCGGTTCCCATAACAAACCTTGGCATGTCCCCTTTCCCTACCAAAGATTTCCCCAATTTTTGATTGCACACCTTATCCATGTATACATCTCCAATATACTTGTAAATATAGGCATATATAGTATTGTTGGCATTATCTCAATATAATAAGGTGATATGTGTCCTTATCATCCAGTAAAGGATTAATAAAGAAAAAATGATATATATGTCAAATACTATTCCAATAATAATGGAATATTATTCAGCCATAAAGAAGGAACATCTACCATTTTATTTATGACAAAATGGGTGAGCCTTGAGGGCATTATGTGAAATGAGTCAGACAGACAAATGAAAATATTGTATGACCTCAGTTATATGGGGAATCTGAAAACCATAAAGCCTCAGGGCCTTCCCCTGGGTGTGTAGGTACAAACAAAGGTAGGTAAAAGAATGTTCCTTATAAAACAAATTCAAAGAGGATGTGTGCCCACCGTTTGGATACATGATGTCCAAACTTTCATCGGCTCCATATTCGTGTGCCCTCCACAATTTTACTGAGACTCAAGGCTAAAATTACATTCCACAAACACTCACCATGCATCTGTTACATCACTTGCTGAGTTACAAGAGACACAAAGGTAAAAATAGCGACATCTCTGCTCTCTTAAAGCTCACAATATAATGAAGATAACAGAAACATGTGTAAAAATTCCCAGAACAGGCAGACTCTGTAAAGCACTATAATATAATATACCAAAGAAACTAGGGTATGGGCTAAACTACTCTAACAAAGAGGATGGAGCTAGAGTCATTTAAAGAAGAGAGTTTATTTCGTTATCGTGTATCATTTGATATGGAGCTGTGGAGAAAGGAAAAATTCCCTAGTTGAAGCAATATTGTGGAGATGGTAAAATCTGTCCTCTTGGCCCAATGCATCTTTACTCTTCCAGAGGAGTAACCCCTTCACAACCACCCAGTATTAGTCTGCAGTATCCTGGTAGTTCACTCCCCACACCAGAACATGCTTTCGTAAAAGTACTGAGATGCTCATTCATGGTAAGATGTAAACAAAAGGTTAAATGTGGTACCATGTCCAGGGCCTTCAGCCTTTGGATAGATCCCAAAAGATTTAGAGACAATAGAATATATTTTGTCATGGAATTTTGAGCAGTACTTGGACAGAGATGAATCTGTAAATCTCGAAATAAACCACCTATTCTTAAAACCCACCTACGACAGAGGTTGACTATTAACTGTGTTAGTGGAATATATGAAGAATTTTTAGAAGCTCCCATCCCGAAGATAGACCTTCTCTCTACCCCAAACCAGCTTCACACACAGACATTGGGAGGAACTGACCCCACCCTTGGAACCTCGCTTCAACAGTCAGTCTTGAACTAGTGGAGGGAATTTATCATATGAGGCTAGTAGGATTAGAAAATTGGGCCATTGGGGCTTTACCATGTCTGTACTAAAACAATCATCCTGACAAAATATTTCTCCATGAACTTTAGGTAGGTCTTGCCTCATTTTAAAATAGGTCTGATCATTCTTACACAGGATGAGGTAGGCTTGGAAATACCATTGATCATTATTGGATCACTGTGTTCATAGGAGTTAGTTTGATCTCCAAAGGAGAAAAACTACCATAAATATAGTTCTTGTCATCCTCTTACAGTTTACTGTCTGCTGCTCATGAGAGTAATAGTAGGATCATTTTTATTTTGTAGCAGAGTGAAATGCTCGGTCTCTCTGACTCCATCATGTTCAAGTCTGCCTTGTTCCCACGGCCTTCAGGCTAATAGCTCCTGCTTTGGACATGCTACTTGTCAGAGGAACACTTCTTGGGGCTCGAGTTTTGACAGAAACAGTCCTTCCAGTTTCCCTTCCTTGACATAAAAGAAGCCCACACTCTACTTTCTCAGACGGATTTGAGGAACTAATAGGACTCTCATCTTCTTGGTTGCTGCCTTCTTGATCAATAAACCCTTCCTTACTGCAAACTCAGACATTTGGAGTTTTGGCTTTTGGAAGCGTATGGACTTTGGGCTGGTGACCAACCCTTCTCTCACCCCACTGCACTCCATTTAGATCTTACACAGCAGTCCCACCAAGTTCTAGGATGAAGTTGCTTATTGGTCAGGTAAAAGTACTCATGGCCGCTAAATTATTACATTTTCCCCATGACATGCTAGTGTTCAATCACCACTTTAGCATTTGACCCCAAATAACCTTGAAGAACTGCTGTGTTAATATGCCCTCTGGCCATAGTTTGTTTTTTACAAAATATTCTGAGTGATCCAACTTTGTCTGTAACGCACAGTTAAATTTCTATTTTAAAATGCTCTAGTTTTTATGAGTTATACCCAAACTAACAATCTGCTTTTCAACACTCATACTAGCACAACCCTTTTTTCCACAAGTCATACTGGTTTTGAAAACTATGTGCCATGAGGCTGACCCAAAACACTTTCAGATGCTTCTTGGGCTTTGTATTTCTCAAAAACAAAAATTTCTTTACTTTATATCCAAATCACTGGTCATTTGTATGTAAAAAATGCAGAAATTTCTTCTGTTAACTTGTGACAACTCAATAGAAGTTCTTTAGTGCCATCTTTTTTTAATTCAATATCATGTTGCCTTTATCATATCTACAACTAATCAGTGAACAACTCACATTTTCAATCATTTTACTTTGAAACATACTATATTGATTCACCACCATGAAATAGTAAACAAAAAAAAAACTTTCAGAAGTTTGGAATAAAATTATTTGTCTAATTATAAAACAAAAATATTTTGGGCCTGACTTTAAATGTTTTCATTAGAAGGGAAAAGCAGTTTTAAGTGGGGCTTGCCATAATTAGCCAATTTTTATTAATATCATAATACTTCCCTGCCCCTTCACATGTAAAATAAAATTTGAAAAAAAGAATGACCTTTGTTCTACCAAATCTTAAAGAATGAAAGCATGTTGCTTTGTTTGACCATTTAAGAGCTATGATAGTTTTAAAAATTCAACAATGCTTAGATACATTGAACAATTTGCCTTAATTCTTTGTAGTCGGTGCTATAAACACACACAGATTTTTCTCTAAACATTTTGTAAATGATTATTTTCTCACTTCACTAGAAATAAGAAGTGTAAGATTCTAGTCCTACCACAAGGCGTCAGCCCATGGTAATTTAATCTTCAAGGGACTTAACATTTCCCCTCGGAAAGTCAGTGACCACAAAAAGAAATACACATGAAAACAAGCACAGCGCCAGGCGCCCTCTCTATGAGTAAAGGACAGTCACGGAAAATGCTGTGAATGTTTATTTCCCTTAGCTTTTTCGAATCAGACTAGTTCTGGGGATGCTGAACACCAAATCCACAGACGTTGCAATTCGGGTCACAAACATGCAACCCTGAGGCTGGTTGCCACTCAGAGGAATAAATCGCTGGTTCACATTCTCTCTTCCTCCATACCCCTCATATTTTGCAAACAGCTTAAAATATTTAGTGACAGTAACTCTGCTTTAGGTTTGGCATGCCTGAGTGGGCTTGGTGAAGGCAAGGAGTAAACATGGGGTTTAAGGGTTTAGTCAGCTGGGAGGTAGGGTTTGTGAAGTTTAGGGTACAAGGTTTGCATGGCTAAAGGGGAAAGTCACACTCAGAGACTCAGATTCCAGACTCCTGGGCCGTAACTAACAGCCACATCACACAGAGTTGCCGTGAAGTTTTAAATGAGCTCGCTAAGGCTGTGAAGTAGGTGGACACGTCCTCCTGGCACCCAAACAGATTTACAGCTAAATTATAGAGCAATCAACCTAAATGACAAACTGAAGGACTGCTGAACAGGGTTATTACATCCGCGGATTTATAAAAGAAACTACACAGAGACTGGTAAGAAGGGCAGAGACCTGGAGAAGGCTGACCCCACATCCAGGTGCAGCGGCTAAGAAGCCAGAGGGATATCTCTGCTGTAAAAGTCCCACCTGAGGAGTGTGAGGTCTCAGCCCCATGCTAAGACCCCCAACCCAGGGCACCAGGGCCAGAAAGAGGGGCCTGCACAGCCTCTGTTAGAGAAAATTAGAGGAAACTCTGCCAGAAAGAGGAGGGAGTCTGCTGGAATCCCAGGTGCTCCCCTAAAGGAGCAATGCACAGGGAGCTCACTCTCGGGCACTCACCCAAGGCTCTGGAAGAGGGATGGTGACTCAGGGCATAGAGAAGCCATAAAGAGACCTGGGTGGCATGGCTCTGCAAAGGGATCTGGAGGGTTGGCTGATGAGGTCCTGGTCAGGTTGGGACCCCAGGGTCAGACACTGCTATTCTTACAACACCAGCTAGGGGAGTGCAGTAACCTAGTCCTCCAAATACTGGCAACAGCACCCTGCCAAGCTGGAATCCAGCAGAAAGGACTGTTGACTGCACCCAACAGGGGCCTGCATGTTTTTTCTGGAGAAACTATAGACAGACTCTCAGGCAGTCATTGAACTGTGTGGCTTTGGAATGGGGGCCAATCTTCCCTCCACCCTCCACACACACACAGGTTAGGAAGGCACCATGACCAAAGGAACTTGTCAGGGTCTCTGGTGGTGCAGCTGCGGAGCTAAGGGGAGGTATGCAGCATGATTCCCTCCCACAGGCAAGCACCACCCACAACAGAGGGCTGCCTTGATCTGCATTCCCAAATCCCACATGGACCCATCCTGCTGAGCTCTGTTCCACTGGGAGAAGGAAACACAGCTCAGAGTTGGTACCCTCGGTGCAAACCCCTTGGAGCTTCCTGTCAGGGTCTCTGGCAGCACTGCTGCAAAGCAGGGGGCAGCAAGCATGCAGCTGGCTCCCCTCCCAAAGGTCAACACCACCCCCAGAGGAGGGCCACCTTGATCCGTTCCTTCAAGTCCCACTGGCCCCATCCTGCTGGACTCAGTTCCATGGGAGGAAAGTGGCTGGTGTCAGAGCTGGGGCATTCTGAGTACATCCTGCTCAGAGGCTCTAGTCCTTGGTTAGAGCAGGTGTGGCTACAGAGCTAAGAGGAAGAGTGCAACTCAAGACCCTCCAGAGGTCCAGCTGGTGCCATCCCAAAGGAAGACTGACTTGATCTGTGTGCCCAAGTCCTGGTGGTCCCGTCCTGCCAAGCTTGCTCCTGCAGTGGGGACAGCTGGCTGCCCGGAAACTGAACCTGTGGCAGGCTCCTTGTGGGGGAGCCAAAGTTGGAGACTCTAGCAGAGACTGAGTTGTATGGCTCTAGAGTAGATGCTGCACTCTCCCCTCTGAGTGCCTGATCACACTGCCCCTAAGCAGAGGACCAACAAGCCCTGTCTTCTCAACCCAGTCTTGAGCCCAGTCTTGGTCCCACTCTATGGCCTTTCTTTATAAGACTGAAGGAAGTCCAAGCAACCTGGGTTGCGGGGCAGAGTAGTTGACATGTGAACAGTGACCTCGGGGAGCCTTGGATTTTACTGATCTACCTCAGCTCAGAGCTTCAGAAAGCCAGTTCTGGTACACAGCCTGGCCTGTCTCCCACACACTCAGGCCCAGTAGACACAGTCTCAAGCAGTGAATAACATGATAGCTACAGATGGGTAGCCCAAGGTGGGTTACATGTATTGACCTGCACCAGAGCCCTGGCCAAGGGAGCCCAAAACCAACACAATCAGCTCCAGGCTTCAAACCACACCAGAGCTTGACCCTACTGGCCACACAAACAGCACAGCCAAAGGGATACACTGATAGTCACAAGTCTCTGCAGGGAATGACTCTACCTCGGGGTGCAACCCTGGAACAGTGACTCATGCACAGTGAACAAGGTCTATCTTTATAGGCAGCAAGCCTGAGGATTAACATTGCCTGTGAATGGGAAAACAGCATTCAGGACTCACCTACAATAGGAGAGGCTATACAACTCACACAAGAAACATTTTGGGAGCATTTAGCTCAGGTGATCTAGAAGATTGTACCACTGAGACCCACAAGGCCTTCATATCAAAGCCTTCATGACAAGCTTGGGAGTCATAGCACATCTACCTAATACACAGAAGCAAACACACACACAAAGGCAGACAAATGGGGAGACAAAGAAATAAGCCCCAAATGACAGAATAAGAGAAATTCCCAGAAAAGGAATGAAATGAAAGCAATCAAAATACCAGATGCAGGGTTTAAAGCAATGATTATAAGGATGCTCAAAGACCTTAGGGGAGGAACAGATTATCTCAATGAGGACCTTAACAAAGATAGTAAACATTAAAAAGGACATAGAAACCATATAAAAGAACCAGAGAGAAAGAAGAATACAATGTCTGAAATAAAGAATACACTAGGAGAAATCAACAGCAGGTCAAATGAAGCAGATGATCAGATCAGCTATTTAGGGGACAAGATAACAGTCAGCACCCAAACAGGGCATCAGAAAGAAAAGAGAATTTTAAAAAATAAGGAAAGTCTAAGGGACCTCTGGGAAAACATCAAACATAACAACATCCACATCATAGAAATACCAGAAGAGAGTGAGCAAGGGATAGAAAACCTGTCTGAAGTCCAGCCAATATGGAGGCATAGGTAGACACACTGTGCCTCCTCGCACAACCAAAGCAAGGACAACAACAACTTTACAAAGAAATAAATAAATAATCAGAACTTCCAGAAAATCAAACTGTATGGAAGTCCAACAACCAAGGAGTTAAAGAAGACACATTCATCCAGATGGGTAGGAGGGGCAGAGATGGGTGGCCAGGCAGAGAGGACTCAAGGCAAAGTGGTGGCTGAGGGACCTGGGAAGCAGTGGTGGGCAGAGTGGGTGGTCCCACATTCAAGTGCAGATGAACCAGGAGGAATGACTGGACAGTGAGACAGACCGTGCAACCCAGGGCTCCAGTGCAGGGAAATAAAACCTCAAAATCTGACTAAAACAAAAAACTGTGGGGGTTACAGCAGTGGGAGAAACTCCCAGCCTCACAGGAGAGTTCGTTGGAGAGACCAACAGGGTCCTAGAACGTACACAAACCACCCACCCGGAAATCAGCACCAGAAGCACCCAATTTGATTGTGGGTGGCAGGTGAAGCCTCCCGAGAGCCAAGCAGATGGCCTTGTTCCCTCTCAGACCCCTCCCCCACAGATAGTGAGTTGCCCTGCCCTGGAGAATACCTAAGGCCCTTTACTACATAACAGGTGCATGGAGACTAAAACAATATGGCCCAAATGAAAGAACAGATCAAAGCTCCAAAAATAGAAGTAAATGATGAAGAGACAGCCAATCTATCAGATGCACAGTTCAAAACACTGGTAATCAGGATGCTCACAGAAATGGTTGAGTATGGACACAAAATAGAGGAAAAAGTGAAGGCTATGCAAAGTGAAATAAAGCAAAATATACAGGGAACCAACAGTGAAGGGAAGGAAACAGGGACTCAAATCAATGGTTTGGAGCAGAGGAAAGAAAGAAACATTCCAGAACATAATGAAGAAACAAAATTCAATAAAATGAGGAAAGGCTGAGGAATCTCTAGGAAAACTTTAAAGGTCCCAACATCTGAATCGTAGGGGTGCCAGAAGGAGAAGAGGAAGAGCAACAAATTGAAAACTTATTTGAAGAAATAATGAAGGACAACTTCCCCAATCTTGTGAAGGAAATAGACTTTCAAGAAGCCCAGGAGGCTCAGAGTCCCAAAGAAGTTGGACCCAAGGAAGCACACACCAAGGCACATCATAATTACATTACCCAAGATTAAAGATAAAGAACGAATCTTAAAAGCTGCAAGAGAAAAGGAGACAGTTACCTACAAAGGAGTTCCCATAAGACTGTCAGCTGATTTCTCAAAAGAGACTTTGCAGGCAAGAAGAGGCTGGGAAGAAGTATTTAAAGTGATGAATGACAAAGACCTACATCCAAGATTACTCTATCCAGCAAAGTCATCATTTAGAATGGAAGGGCAGATAAAATGCTTCCCAGATAAGGTCAAGTTAAAAGAGTTCATCATCACCGAGCTCTTATTATATGAAATGCTAAAGGGACTTATCTAAGAAAAAGAAGATGATCAAACATATGAACAATAAAATGACAACAAACTCACAACTATCAAAAACTGAACCTAAAAAGAAAAACTAACTAAGCAAACAACTAGAACAGGAACAGAATCACAGAAATGGAGATCACATGGAGGGTTATCAGTGGGTAGGGGGAGGAAGGACATTGGGGATAAGGTACAAGGAATAAGAAGCATAAATGGTAGGTACAAAATAGACAGGGGAAGGTTAAGAATAATATAGGAAATGGAGAAGCCAAAGAACTTATATGTAGTGGGGGAATGCTGGTGAAAGGGGGTACAGGGTGGAAGGGAATAGAGGGGAGAAAAAAATGGGACAATTGTAATAGTATAATCAATAAAATATACTTTAAAAAAAGAATGTATACAACTCAACACCAGGAAGACAAATCATCCAATTAGAAAATGGGCAAAGGGTCTCAATAGATACTTCTCCACAGAGGACACACAGATGGCCAATAGACATAAAAAGATACTCAACATTGGTAGTCAAATTAAATGCAAATTAAAACCACAATGATATATCACTTCTTGCCTACCAGAATTGCTATCATCAGTAAATCAACAAACAAGCACTGGTGAGGATGTGGAGAAAAGGGAATCCTCATGCACTGTTGGTGAGAATGCAGACTGGTGCAGACACTGTGGAAAGCAGTATGGAGTTTCCTCAAAAAATTAAAAATGGAACTACCTTTTGACCCAGTGATCCCACTTCTAAGTATATATCCTAATAATTCCAAAACACCAATTCAAAAAAATATATGCAACTCTATGCTCATCACAGTGTTATTTGCAATAGCCAAGATCTGCAAACAGCCCAAGTGCCTATCAGTAGATGAGTGGATAAAAAGCTGTGGCACACTTGCACAATTACTACTCCAAAAAAAAAAAGGAAATCTTACCTTCTGCGACAGCATAGATGGGCCTGGAGATTATCATGCTAAATGAAATAAGCCAGTCAGAGAAAGACAAACACCATATGATCTCCTTATATCTGGAATCTAATGAACAAAAAACAGGCATGGATACATAAAACAGACTGACAGCCTCAGAGGGGAGGGGCAGTGGGGGACTGGATAAAAGAAGGTGAAGGTTTTAAGTAGATATGTATATATACATACATATATATGCATAAAACACACAGAGACAGCAGTTTGGTGGTAGCCAGAGGGGAAGGGTGGTGGGGGTAAGAAAGACCGTTTGGGTCGATGGGCTTACAATGATGCAGTGTGCAGATGATGTTTTATTGAGTTGTACACTTGAAACCTTGCAAAAAAAAAAAAAAGCGGGCTAGCTACGCTTTAAACTAGTCCATTTCAAAGGATGATCTGAGCGTGCTTCAGCATAACCTGAGAATGCGTAAACGCATCTCAGGCCCCATCCCAGGCCTACTGTGTCTGTGTGAGGGGCGGGGGGTGGGGGAGTGGGCGGGTCAAATCGGAGTTCTAGTAAGCCTGCGGTTGATATTTGTTAATGTTCGAGAACCATTGCACTAATGTTCGGTATTTGGGAGATAAAAGAAAGGCGAGCAGTGGGAAGAGGTGTAGCCGACCTCAGGCAGAAGACCCAGATTTTTGAGAGACGGAGGGGGAGAAAAAAACGGGTGGCCTTGCTGCAACAGAGGGGAAATCCTAAATTTAGCGGCTGGGACCTGAGAGGATTGCCCATCCAAGGCAGCAGTGGGAACGCGAGGAACCCATAGGTGGCGCTGCACCGGCGGTGGACACGGGGGCGGGGTCTGCGGCGGGAAAGCTGGCTGAGCGGTCTTAGGCTCCGGCGCCGCGTGGGGCTGGTGTCTCCGGACTGCCGCTGAGGCCGCCAGACTACCGTCGGGTCACGTCCAGAAGCGGGTGAGTCCCTTCAATCCTGCTGGCTCGCCTCTGGCCTCCCGCCTGCGTGTGTCCCTGCGAGGCCACGCCGGCTCCCACGTTCGCGCGGGCTGTAGCACGCGGCAAGCTGCGGCAGGACTCCGGCGGCGGAGCCCGGGGGCGAGCGCAGCTCAATCCACCCCTTTTGCGCCACTCCACCGCGCGCTGTCTTCCAGCCCGGCGCCCCGAGGAGCACACCGCTCAGTGGTGGCCGGTCCGAGGGCTGGGAGCCAGGGACTCACAAGGAAGCCTTCTCGCCGGGGTTTCAGGGGCTGTGACGGGCTATTAAGTTGTCCTTAGGTAAGGCTCTGCTGCGAGTTTGCCAACTTGGCAAGATCGCCACGAGTTTGCATGGCATTAGTATATAGTGCTTAGAATCGCGCAACTTGTCTTCAGGTTTCCTAGTGACGGGCAGTTTTTATTTTAAGTCCTTGGAAGATTAGTCCTACTCTTTTAGGATCTGTATTGCGGTTCAAGTTCCCTCCAAATGGTCGATCAAGGTTTTATTAATTTGTGTCATGGGTCAATTTCACTGGAGGGGATTCGTAAAGGTAAAATTTACAAACATTTCCAAATTTCTTACTCTGTTCTCTTTGTATGTGTATATATCAACATCCTAACATCTAATAAGACATCATTTCATTTAGCATGGAATGTTAAGTTCGGGGAAGATACAGTGCTTTAAAACAGCCCAGTGAGGAAAAACATCTCTCCTTCACATAGTTAAATGTGGTAACGAAAATGTATACTGGGAAGTATAAGTTTGCAAATGCAGTGCAACCACAATGTATTCCAGTTACTGAGTTTCTTCATATTCTGAACTCTTCGACATAAACCTGAGTCAGTTGGGCTGTGTCAATATTTATCAGGAACATGAAGTTAGTGATCCTTTTACAGCTAAATGGAACAGTCTCACCAAAATATTACTTGCTTTTTAACAGGGATGAAAGAGAACTTTGGGTCAAATTCTGCAGTTCCTAATACGTGAACAGTGTTCTGTTTCCTGTATATTTTTTCGTGAGAATATTTAAATGTAGAATTTAAATTATATATTTGGTTAATGTCTGATGGAAACCAGCACATTTACTTGACTGACATTTTATTTTCTTGGCTTCTGGGCACCAAGTTGACCGTGGGCCACACAGTCAAAAAGCTCCCTCACTGCCCTGGGCTTTTCCTTGGCTTTGCTGATTGTCAATCAGCAAAACTGCCCGCTTGCTAGATGCCCCAGGACCAGACCTAGAAGAGAGCCCTCACCCTTCCCATGCCACCGCCAGTCAGAAGCTTCGTCTTCCTTGAGGATTCATTACACAACCCTGCGGTTAATTGTTGAAATGTCTGCCTTCCCTCCCAGATTTTGATGTTTTTGGAGAGCTGAGACTTCATCTCACTTAACTTTGTACTCCCACTGCCTGATGTTATTTACACTACAGTTAATGAATTAATATTGAATAAGTGTAGATTTGTATGTTAACATCTTTGCCATCCTGCAACTCACAGAGTTAAAAATATCTAAATAGTGTGAATTATTTGTTTGATTACAGTAGATAAAAATTTGATTCCTAGACACATATGCACACCCCAGATTATTCTATTTATAATGTTGGCTAAATTCCATATGATCAAATGATACGGAATAATACTTCTTAGGAAAAAATACCATAAGCTCCTCTAGAGCAGGCAAGAAATCCCACTTATCTTTTCCTCTTCAGTGTCTATCATAGAGCTTAGTTCATAATACTTGATAACTGGTATATACTTAATTTTTTGTTGTATTTTTCTATTACCATTTAGTCCCCGTATGCCCCCCTCCCCACCACAATCACCCCACTGTTGTACATATCCATGAGTCCTTTTTCCTTTTTGCTCAATCCCTGCACCCCCTCACTTCTCCCCTCCACTAGCTGTCATCTGTTCTCCATCTGTGAGTTCGTTGCTATTTTCCTTGTTAATTCAATATGTTCATTAGATTCCACGTATGAGTGAAATCATATGGTGTTTGTCTTTCTCTGACTGGCTTATTTCACTCAGCATAATGTTCTCCAGTCCAATCATGCTGTTGCAAAGGGTAAAGTTTTCTTTTTGGCAGCGAGGGACAAATACCATATGATCTCACCTTTAACTGGAACATAATCAACAAAAGAAAAAAGCAAACAAAATATAATCAGAGTCATTGAAATCAAGAACAATTTAACAATAGCCAGAGTGGAGTGGGTGGGGCAGGGGGGACAATGGGGGGAAGGGTTTTCAGGAACTACTATAAAGGACACATGGACAAAACCAAGGGGGAGGATTAAAGCAAGGGAAGGAGGTGGGTTTGGCTGGGGTGGGGGGGAGGGGCGGGGGGGAAATGCAGACAACTGTAATTGAACACCAATAAAATAATTTTAAAAAATAAAAATAAAAAAAGACAAAAAAATTTCTTCTTTTCCACAGCTGAGTAGAATTCTATTGCGTAAATGCCCCATAGTTGTTGCATCTACTCAACTATTGATGGACACTTGAGCCGCTTCCATATCTTGGCAACTATAAATAACGCTGCAATGAACATAGGGGCACTTATGTTCTTTCGAATTAGTGTTTTGGGTTTCTTCAGATATATTCCCAGAAGTGGGACTGCTGGGTCAAAAGGAATATCATTTTTAATTTTTTGAGGTATCTCCATACTGCTTTCCACAGCAGCTGCACCAGTCTGCGTTCCCACCAACAGTGCAAAAGGTTCCCCTTTGTCCACATCCTCACCAGCACTTGTTTTTTGTTGATTTATTTATGATGGCCATTCTGACAGGTGTGAGGTGACATCTCATTGTGGTTTTAATTTGCATCTCTCTGATGATTAGTGACATTGAGCATCTTTTTGTACGTTTATTAGACATGTGTATGTCTTCTTTGGAGAAATGTCTATTCAGGTCCTTTGCCCATTTTTTAATTGGATTGTTTGGTTTTTTGGTGTCATGTTTTGTAAGTGCTTTATGAATTTTGGATATTAACCCCTTATCAAATGTATTGGCAAATATGTTCTTCCATTCTGTGGGTTGTCTTTTTATTTTGTTGATGTTTCCCTTTGCTGTACAAAATCTTTTTAGTTTGATGCAATCCTCTTTGTGTATTTTGATCGGCATATACCTTACACAGAACTTTTTCAAATGCCAATGTTATAAACCTAATTCAAATTAACTTAAGGAAAAAAGGGAACATACCAATTTGTGTAACTGAAATATTCAGAATTTAATCTCCGGGACTCTAAATACTTGAAATATACCACCAGGACTCTTCTGTGTCCCTATTTCTTGCTTGTGCTTCTGTATTGGGTTTTCTTCTGTTCTGTTAAAGACATCTTTCTCCTTACAGCATGCAGAAGGAAGCACAGTAGGTTTCTGTCACCCCAGCTTAAAATGCTAGGCACGTCCTCTTTATCTTCACTTCCATATATATATATATATATATATATATATATATATATATATGTATCAAAGAAGGACTCTTCTTGGTTGAACAAGGGTTGTGAGCCACCTCTAAACCAATCGATGTGATCAAAGGAATAGAGACTGTGATTAGCACAGAGTAAGTCATATGCCCATGGCTAAAGCCAAGGTGGAGGCATTTCTCCAAATGGAAGAAATGTTTTATATAATTTTTTATGGGAAAAGAAGGTGGGAAGACCAAGACAACAAATATCTTCAGCATGAATATTGTGAAATTTCAAAATAACTAATACAAGGAAAATGTTCTCAGAGCACTTTAACAAAGGCAAATGTTGGCATTCTGTAAGTATGGCCCTTCTGTATTTTTTGTGAAGATCAAACCTTGAAGAGTTTGGAGAATGTTTTTAAGTACTTTAAAATAGTCCTGAAAACAACTTCCCACTTCATGAAGTATTATTACAGGTGATCTAAAATACAGAAATACTTGGAATGTTTTCTCTCAATCAAATTATTATATATCTAATCTGCTTTGTCACCAAATTTCATTAAGTATTTACAAATTGGCAATGTATTCCTCTGGAAATAAATTTAGACAAATAAAAACAATGAGCCCTGGCTGGTGTGGCTCAGTGGCTGAGTGCCAGCCTGTGAATCGAGAAGTCGCCAGTTTGATTCCCAGTCTAGGGCACGTGCCTGGGTTGAGGGCCAGGTCCTCAGTGAGGGTCATGTGAGAGGCAACCACACATTGCTGTTTCTCTCTCTTTCTCCTTCCTCTCTTTTAAAAATGAGTAAGTAAAATCTTTAAAAAAATGAGTAATATTATGACATTATATGCTTCTCTTTCATAAAAATGTTACTCAAGCCTGAATGAGGGTCTGTGATGGGGATTAAGGAAAAGATTCCTTTATAGGGTAAGAAGTTTGACAAAATGAATTTCCACAGGGCTGACCAGGATAGGGTTCATGTCAGTGACTGAACACAACTCAATAGCCCCAGTGGAAATAAAGCAGCAACTCATGTTTTACCAACAAAAACAAGCCTGTTAGTACAATGGGAAAATGACTCTGAAAATGCCACCTTTCCATTCTTTATGCCACTATCAGAGTTCACCTTACCAAGAGTGTCCATTTTGTTAATTGTCTGAAACTTAGAATACATTTACCCTTAAAATTATTTAATTGTTATTTCAGATTCTAGTGTCAACCCCAAAAGCCTATTAAATACCACTTCCAGAGGTATAACGGTATATCAGCTAACTCCAGCCTCTATTTGATAACATTGTTACTTTCAGAAAAATGAGTTCCACCGTGGCTGGTGTGGCTCAGTGGATTGAGTGCTGGCCTGCGAACCAAAGGGTCGTGGGTTCGATTCCCAGTCAAGGCACATGCCTGGGTTGCAGGCCAGGTCCCCAGTAGGGACTCTCAAGAGGCAACCACACCTTGATATTTCTCTGCCTCTCTTTCTCAATTCCTTCCCCTCTCTACAAATAAATCAATAAAATATTTTTTTAAAAAAGAAAGAAAAATAAATTTCTAATTCTATTGACCTTTGAGGAGAGTTGGCTTTCCTTTAAATGAGCACCTGGAATTAAATTCCCTAAAATAAAAGGCAATGTCCCACCCTTTGAATTCCCTATAGAAACCTAGGTCAGACACTGTACCGCTACTTGGACAAACTAAAGCAGTTGCTATGGACACAGGGGCCCTGGTTTGAGATTCTTACAGATTGTAATGTGAAGTTAAATGCGTAAATCAGTCACCAGCTGTATTGTAATTGTACTTTATCTGCTACCCCCTAGACCTTATATGAGTAAATTGTTCATATTGCCCTATGAAACAATATAAAGAGCATAGACTTGAATAAGAGAATTATTTTTATTTTCATAGGTGTCTGAAGCCATATTTTATAGAATTAATGGAAATTCGACAAAACATCACAAACCAAGAACTTTGGAAAATGAAACCTAGGAGAACTCTAGAAGAAGATGATTATTTGGTAAACATAATAATAGTTAATTAAAATCTATAAGCATAACTCAAATGCTGTTCTATGGCTCATAGTACTGTTGAAGTGATTTTTCACCTTAGTCTGCTGATATCTTCACCCTAATTCATGCCACTGATACTATGGTGAGTGAAGGACAGTGTTGTAAGGAGAGAAGTTATACCTTGACGGAGTTATGCCATGGACTTAGCTGAATAACCTTGAATGAGTCACTGAAAATCCTGGGTCTTGGTCCATATGTAAAGTGAGAGAGTTGAACTGTATCTTCTCCAAAGCCCTTCCAATTTTTTCTAACATTCTATGAGTGTTTCAAAAGAATCACCAATGCCCATACATCAGCACTTTTGCAAGCCTGCATTTTTTTAATAGGTACGGTGACAGCTTACCAAGAGATCATCAAGTTAATTAATGATTCACTGTTTAACCAAATAAATTAAATTTAAAATAAGAATCAGTGGTCCTACTTTTGCCCTACTCAAGATGAAATGTTTCCAACTGCATTATTAACTGAAAAAGTGTTGGAAATTTTGGTTTCAAACTCTTTTTACCTTTCTAAATGATCTCAACTGCAGTTTTGAAAAGAAGTATTTATTTTACCTTAACTATTTTAATAAGCAAAATAATTAAGATATCATAAGCACATATTCTATAAAAATGTGTGCATAAAATAAAACCATTTTGGTGGCCCAGAGAAATCCCCCAGTTTCTTGGGGTTCGCACACCTCCTGAGACACCTAGGAGCTGCCTCAGCCTGGGCCAAAGCTATTCCTTTAAAACTTTAGCTGTGCCAGAAAAAATAAAATAAAATAAAATCATTTTTACTTTTCAAGTTAATCGTCCTGCTTGCTGCTTCATAACTCTTCACCTTTAACCAGCAAATTGACCTGAGCTGATAGCTCCCAGATTGTTTTGATGTGAAGAGATGACAGGTGCTGGATTGTGCTCGACTCCCATCTAAATGGAGTAATTGGAAAAAGCATTGGATGGAACAGTGATTTATTACTGAAAGTAAAATTTAAATGGTGAGGACTTCCAGCCAAGATGGAGGCATAGGCGGACACACTGTGCCTCCTCTCACAACCAAAATTAAGGACAACAAAAATATAGAACCAAAAAAAAAAAAAAATAGAACAACCAGAACAGATAGAAAATTGAATTGTGCCAAAGTCCAACAACGATTCACCCAGACCGGTAAGAGGAGCGGAGTCGGCGGCCAGTGGGGAGGGGTCGCTGCAGGAAAAAGCAGTGGCTAGTGGTCCCCGACACACAGGCAGCGGTTGGCATACCCCAGGTGCACAGGCTGCGGTTACTGGGCACAGGGAGACAACAAACAGACCAAATGAGGCGCACAAGGCAGCTGACCACGGTCACACACTCGCACACAGATAAACCAGGCGAAAATGGGCAGCGAGACATACTGCACAACCCAGGGCCTGAGCGCTGGGAAGTGAGGCCTAAAAGCACCGATTGAAAACACTTGTGGGGGTTGAGGTGTCAGGAGAGACTCCCAGCCTCACAGGAGAGTTTGTTGGAGAGACCCACAGGGTCCTAGAACGTACACAAGCCCACCCACATGGAAATCAGCACCAGAAGGGCCCAATTTGCTTGGGGAAAGTGGAGGAAGGGACTGGAATCTGAGAGAGAGTGGAACCAGCGCCATTGTTCCCTCTCTGACCCCTCCCCCACATATAGCATCACAACCCAGAAACTGGGCTGCCCCGCCCTGGGGAACACCTAAGGCTCTGCCCCTCACTAGTAACAGGTACAACCAGACCCCCCCCCCCAAAAAAAAAAAAACACCAAACCAAAACAGCTCAAATGGGAGAACAGATCAAAGCTCCAGAGCTAATTCATCTAAGCGACCAAGAGATAGCCAACCTATCAGATGCACAGTTCAAAGCACTGGTGATTAGGATGCTCACAGAATTGGTTGATTTTGCTCACAAATTAGATGAGCAAATGAAGGCTACAATAAAGTGAAATGAAGAAAAACACTCCGGGAACCAATAGTGATGGGAGGAAAACTGGGACTCAAATCAATGGAGTGGACCAGAAGGAAGAAACAAAAATTTTTAAAAAATGAGGAGAGGCTTAGGAACCTCTAGGACATCTTTAAACATCCCAACATCCGAATTATAGGGGTACCAGAAGGGGAAGAAGAAGAGCAACAAGTGGAAAACTTATTGGAACAAATAATAAAGGAGAACTTCCCCAATCTGGCAAAGGAAATAGACTTCCAGGAAGTCCAGGAAGCTCAGAGAGTCCCAAAGAAGTTGGACCCAAGGAGGAACACACCAAGGCACATCATAATTCCATTAGCCAAGATTCAAATGAAGGAGAGAATTCTAGAAGCAGCAAGGGATAAGGGAACAGTCACCTACAAAGGAGTTCCCATCAGACTGTCAGCTGATTTCTCAAAAGAGACCTTCCAGGCAAGAAGGGGCTGGAAAGAAGTATTCCAAGTCATAAAAGGCAAGGACCTACATCCAAGATTTTTCTATCCAGCAAAGCTTTCATTTAGAATGGAAGAGAAGATAAAGTGCTTCTCAGAAAATGTCAAGTTCAAGGAGTTCATCATCACCAAGCCCTTATTATAGGAAATGTTAAAGGGACTTATCTAAGAAAAAGAAGATAAAAAATATGACAGTAAAAAGACAGCAAACTCAGAGCTATTAAGAACCACACCTAAAACAAAAGCAAACTAAGCCAACAACTAGAACAGGACCAGAAACACAGAAATGGAGATCATATGGAGGGTTAGCAATGGGAGTGGGAGGAGGAGAGAGGGGGAAAAGGTACAGAGAATAAGTAGCATAGATGGTGGGTAGAAAATAGGAGGCGGGCAAGAGTAGTGTGGGAAAAGGAGAAGTTAAGGAACTTATGACACATGGACATGAACTAAAGTGGAGGAATGTGGGTGGGAGGGGGTGTGCAGGGTGGAGGGGAATGATGGAGAAATGGGACCACTGTAATAGCATAATCAATAAAATATAATTAAAAAAATTTAAATGGTGAGAGGTCATTTTTAAACACCAAGAATTATAGAGAACCATGTAAAGTAAAGTTACCATGCATAAAATGAGGAAATGAGCAAGATAATCACTAACATTTTGAGCATTAAAATGTTATGGTTCTATAAATAGAGCTATAAAAAATGATGAATAACATATTGGGTGAGAAAGTGAATTTATTCATCAAGTAACACAATATGAAACACTGATATACTTTCTCATTTTGAGGATTTTTTTTTACAGTTTGCTGGTATATTAGTCAATTGAGGAAATGACAAAATATTCAATGTAACCTTCTTTTGTTCCTAACTAGAAATACAACTGGGTAATAACTTTCTCAGGAAATAGATTATTCCTGTGGGATTTAACTACTTGTATAGCTTTTGTGCTTCTAATGGACTGTTTGTCTGCCAGCATTTACACAAATGAGGTATTGTAGAAATATAAAATCAAAGTATAAAACTACATGACAGAAATTACAGATTTTTTCCTTCAGTAATGACTATTATTCCTCATCTTCTGTACTAGAATTAATGAAAAATTAGTTCTTCATTCTTTGCCAATAGTTACCCAGGAAGCAATAAAAATATTTAAAAACACAGCTGTTAAAATTTATGTTTTATTATTTTCACCCAAGATTACTAGATTTTTTTGTTCGTTTTTCAATCTTAGTTTCCCAGTTACATTATTCTGAATACTTTTATGCCTTTAGAATAGAAACACAGTGGCCTGTGCTTTAGGGGAGCATGTATTTATCTGAAGCATGTATTTATTTTGAAAAATGAGTAACAGAAATTAACGGAGAACCCCAGCGTGGCTGTGTGAACCTGTGAGCAGTGCCACACAGACTGTGCATCTCTTCAGCTAACCAGCATCCAAAAGCGAGGCTCGGGGTGTCCTTGTTTACTGATAAGCACAATGAGCAATAAGTAATTAGCTTAAGGAAATTCCATTGTTTTAATTTTAAGATGTTTGTTTTCTTTGCTTTGTAGAATAAGAACTCAGGAGAGACCAGCATGCTGAGAGGACCTGAGCTTTTGCAAAAGCTTCAGCAACAACAAGAACTCTTCCCAGAGTGGCGCTTGCCAGTTAAAATTGCTGCTATTGTATCATCTCTAACTTTTCTTTACACTCTTCTGAGGGAAGTAATTCACCCCTTTGTAACTTCCCGTCAGCAGTATCTTTATAAGATTCCAATCCTGGTCATCAACAAAGTCCTGCCGATGGTCTCCATCACCCTCTTGGCAATGGTTTATTTGCCAGGTGTGATAGCAGCAGTTGTACAGCTTCGTAACGGAACCAAGTATAAGAAATTTCCTCATTGGCTGGACAGGTGGATGTTAACAAGAAAACAGTTTGGGCTTCTCAGTTTCTTTTTTGCCATACTGCATGCACTTTATAGTTTATCCTATCCCATGAGGCGATCCTACAGATACAAGTTGCTAAACTGGGCATATCAACAGGTAGGATAACAAGACTGACTGACAATATCACTAAACCAAAAAGTCTAAGTCACCTAACAGGTTAACTCTTTGTCATGTTAATATCAATACCTCAAATCCCTGTTGAAACCCTGTGTTGAGCAAGTAATCTGCATATTTAAAATGTTTTATTATTACATTGGGGCTTACTTGTATAGTTTTACATTGAGCAATTCATTTTAAGCTGAAAATAGTAAACTGTGACTTTAACAATATAAACAAATATTTTGTTCATGGACAGGGCAACATTTCCATTTTCTACCACCCTCACAAGACTTCTTAATGTTAATTTTTCTTATTTTCTGCTTTACCACATGTGCATGAACATTACAATTCTAATTATTAAAAAATTGTTATGTAAATAGATTATATCAATGTTGCATTCAGGGAAAGTGATCAATAGCTCCCATGTCATTTCTTTTACAGGAGTGCAAAAACAAGTGATAATTTCGTACAGGCCCCTAGTTGTCAGACCCTCCGGAGCTGCTGGAGGGAGTGTAGAAGGGGGTTCATGTGTGGGAACTAAGTGTTCCTTACATTCTTTCCTCTTTTCACCCTCGGGTAGGTGCAACAAAAGAAAGAAGATGCCTGGATTGAGCATGACGTTTGGAGAATGGAAATTTATGTGTCTCTGGGAATTGTGGCACTTGCAATACTGGCTCTGTTGGCTGTGACATCCATTCCATCTGTGAGTGACTCTTTGACATGGAGAGAATTTCACTGTATTCAGGTAAATGATATATAAAATGATCCTGTTCCCTCAGAGAGGTAAATCTTCTTGTGTTTATTATACCATCAAGTATATTGACTTTACCCCATAAAAAATAACAAATGGCCCTGGCCAGTGTGGCTCAGTTGGCTGGAGCGTCGTCCTATAACTGAAAGGTTGTGGGTTGGGTTCCTGGTCCAGACACACGTGCGTGTGACCCCTGGCCCAAACATGTAGGATTGTGGGTCCAGTGCTGATCCCCAGTCCTAGCACGTGCAGGAGGCAACCAAACGATGCTTCTCTCTCACCTGGATGTTTCTCTCTCTCCCTTCCTTTCTCTAAAACAGCAATGAAAAAAATGTCCTCAGGTGAGGATAAAAAATAATAATAACAAATGGTTTTCCAATAGCAGAGATCCTGCACTTTTTTCAATGAATAATGTGCTCGTCTATCCTCTTCCCTATTGCTGCTAAAGAGAAGTGTTTTCTATATAAATAAAGGACCTTACTCTAAGGAAAATATTTCTAACATCTGTAACTTGTTAGACAATTTGCTATCCATCTAATAACTATAAATGTGATATTTTAGAAATTTAATATTTGATTTTTTAGTTCCTCCAAAATAAAAACATTCTTTTGCCTATTGCCTAATTTTATTTATGCCTTTTAAGTTACACAGCTCTGTACTATTCATAAACAGTCATCTCTCCTTGAAATATGGAGTTTTATCTACCAAAGGTATTCTGATACATAGTTTTAAATGCTTTTCCAAAATTACATTTTAGGTAGCTTACTCACTTGAAGTTTCTCAATATTCTTGGCATTCAAACTACTTCAGACTTGCTAAGATTAATCTCCTAGTAATAAATTACACCCTACAAAGTTTTATGTGCCAGAATTCACAAGGGGATCCATGTTGAACAAGAATCAAAGGACTAAATTTAATTAAATCATAAGCACCACCCAAATTTCTTAAATTACATAGCTTTAGCTTATATGAGTAGACATCTTTGCAGATTCCCACAAAATCAGACATTCCCCACTATCCTTTCTGGTGCATATTCATACATTTACTCCTACAAGCACTTTATCAGCACATCTGACGAGGGTGAAAAGTATGTCTTCATCTGAATTATTCCAACGTGGCTTAGAGATGGTGCCCTATTTTCCAAGTGCAGTATTTGCTGATTTGGCAGGTTTGGCAGGATAGCCGATGCAGTTCTCTGTTCCTGAGTACTGTCTGTCACACACATGCTGAGCACCACCTTTCCGATTTAATCAGGAATTCAAGCACTGCATCTGGATGACTGAGCCCATTTCACTGTGTGCGCAACACCTAGCTCATAATAAGTTTACAATACACATTCGGTAAATTTAACCTCCAGCAAGTCACATGAACTTTTTAATAACCTAGACACTTTTCATTTACAATCCAAGAACTGATTACTCTCCAACTTATGTTGGAGATTTATATCTGAAAATAGAAACTTAACTATTTGGTTATATTCATTGAGGCTTAAGAGTACTTACTGCTGAATAATTGTGAGTTGGATTTGTTCTGGCAGGTTAATGACCATTTCCAGTAAGTGAACAGAAGTCAGAGTTCTCTAGAAGAGCTATTGTCAGGATGCCATAAAATTATTTAGGTGAACAGCTATTTTTAAGCAACTTTATCTGAATGATGCCAGTATCCCAGTACAAGCTGAAATTTTTCTTTACATGTTTATGTCTCTCTGTTTTGTTCAAACATTGAAATAACTGTTGGTATTTTTCCACTTTATCAGAATGTTTGGTTTTTGTTTTAACATAGGCCAAGCTCATTCACTTCAGGATTCACATACCAAAATCAGAATCAATCACTTTAGTCACCTTCTCAATGAATAAAGATCACTGAAGTCGAATCGATTTTTGCACTAATCTTCAGGCGACCCAGCACTTTTTATTGAACACCTGAAATGCACAAATCATTGTGTTGATTCCGTAGGGATCCTGTGCTGAGTAAGACAGAGTCCCTGATTTTAGATGTCTCTTGATAGGCAGAGTTAAGGCAAGTGCACAAGAGATGAACTGTCACAAAATAAACATCATAAAAGAGATGAACAAAGTGTGGAGAATGGGAAAACAGTGTTGTTGATTAGCTGAGTCTGAAAGAAGCATGGTTGTGAATTTTCTTAATTGAAATAGCCTGGAAGCAAAGGCATTACCCAAAAGTAGGGGTAAGGTGGGGACATGTAAAAAAGAATGGAAAGATGTGACTAGACGTTGAGAAACGTCATAGGAAAACAATTACAGATGAATGGAAGAATTTCCGAGAACAGAACAGATCCAAATGAAGTAGGATGGAATAAACTCTTATTGAACCAGTCTTTACCTAGAGAATTTTTTTTTCTTTTGCAGAGCAAGCTGGGAATTGTTTGCCTTCTACTGGGCACAATACATGCATTGATTTTTGCCTGGAATAAATGGGTGGACATAAAACAGTTTGTATGGTATACACCTCCAACTTTTATGATCGCTGTTTTCCTTCCAATTGTTGTCCTGATGTGTAAAGCCATACTGTTCCTGCCATGCTTAAGAAAGAAGATACTGAAGATTAGACATGGTTGGGAAGATGTCACCAAAGTTAATAAAATTGAGATGTCTTCCCAGTTGTAGAATTACTGTTTACAACATTTTGTTCAAATAAACATTTCACATTTGTATTTGTTTAATAAAATGACCACTGAGGGTCTTAGTGTATCTCTTACTTTCTGAATGATAAGTTTGAAATATGTGTATTTCCTTTCAGAGTTGATTCAAAGCAAATAAAATAATCTTCAGCACATTCTGTGTTCAGTAAAGCTCAATAATCACATCTGAGTTGTCAGACTGCATAATATTATTAATAAGAAAAGACCTTAAAATACCAAAGACCTTGCTACTTATTAAAAGGTATCATGAGCCATGAAAAAATGTATTATCTGAATCTACCATACAAGTATATGCAGTGTTTATGATCATTGTTAAAGAACTTTCATTTTCCCATAACGGGGTGTGATTCATGGAACATCTCACTCAAAATTACACAGATTATGTCTAGCACAAGTAAAGCAACAGAATAATTGCAGATACACAGGCAGACAAAATAAAACTCAAGCTATTCAGGAAAACAAGTCAATTCCATCTTCTCTATCCGAGGTATGCACCACTCGGTTGAATTTAGCTTACCCACTGGCAAAAGCAGGCCCTGAAACAGTTCCCCAAAGATCACTCTACATCTGCTCTCAGGACTCTCTGACCCAACAAACTAACCACAACCCTTCTCTTTTGTATGGGTAAATCATTTATTGTGACTGAGACAATAGAGCTAATGGTACAAATTAGGAAAAACAAGTAATAATGTGCATTGAGTGGAGTCCAGTTTTTTTTGTTGTTGTTCTATTACAAAGGATAATTATTACATTAGGGCTAAGAAGCCTTCTGGAGTATACATTTTATGCACTATTGGGGCTCAGACATATAGAGACTTGTCTGCAGCTTCTGAAGAAAGGAGTTAAGAGTAGCACAGTTAGAAACAGCAGACAATAGTGCCCTTGAGAAATAATTCACAAGAGAAAAAAGAATCTAGGGCTTTAGCAGTACAAACCACATGCAGCAAGGGGACATAACTATGGAACCATGTAACTAAGTGTGACACATACAACCAACCAGCTCTGAGATGCAGCAGTCTCACCTGCATTGCAAGATGGCAAAGTGTCAGTATCTCCAGTGGTGAGAGGAAGAAATTAAGTGTTACCCATCCTGGTACCAAGACGTAGAAGCTGCAGCTTGAGAACAGGGTTCCAACCAGAAGTGGTACTTCGATAAAGCTTTCAAGGACAACAGCTGAGTTCTGGCTTGGTTATTGGAATCCTGTCTCTGCTAGCCATTGTATTAACAGGCCTATTCTGAAACACAAAATAAACTGTTTGGATAATTCCCAGCAATAAGAGAAAGTAGACTTAACAAAGGCCTTGGAAGTAAAACATAAGACATCAAGATTCAATTTGTACTCATAGGCTGTTGAAAACTAGATTGTCCACTCTGTATCTTTCCTGAAATTTATCAATGGTTGTGTAGTATTTTTATAAGCAGAAGTCTTGAACAAATATATTTTGGTATAAGCTTGAATTTCCTTTTGTTCACTCAATAAACATCTATAGAGCACCTCCCATATATATACCAGGCCCAGCGTTAGAGGATGCATATCACGATAAAATTGACCTGGTCCCTACTCACAGTCCCAAAGGGAAGACAATTTTAATACAGCAGTAGATTCTAGACTTACCAGTATCACTAAAGGACAAAAATGGGCAGTCCTATTTCAAAGGGCTAAGTCAAGAAGGTGTGAAATTGATCCAAAATGAGGGGAACTATTTGGACTGGGTACTAAAGTATAAGTAGGAGTCCTTCAGATAGAGTAGAAAGATGGGTAGCACGGCAAGCAATATGGAGGTATCAAATGCTGGGATGAAATGTGTTGGAAGAACTAAAGTCTTAGAGAATGTGAAGGAAATACCAGATCAGATGAAGACACAAGCCAGATAGATCCATAAAGTCATTGATTGACACGGAACTAAGTTGAGACTGTTTCAGGGAGTGGGGAAGCCACAGACAAAACTCTAACAGGAGCTTAATGTGATCAGATCTGCATTTTAGAAAGATCTCTCTGTAGACCGTCCCAGAGATGGATTTGATGGTCGGGGGCCAAGGTGGAAGGCTGAAAGAATAAGACAACACAATATTCCAAGACAGAGACAGTAAGTTCTCAAATGGAGGTCATAACAGAGGGGGTGGGTAAAAGAGTAGAGCTAGCATAATATGGCAGAGGACAGAATGTCTATGAGTTCATGACCAATAGATTATGAGGAGCAAAGGGGTAAAAGGCATTTAGAATGAGGCTTCTAGGATTCCGTTAGCTTGCATGACTTACAGAAATGCCATTAAATGCAATAGGGATTTCTAAAGGAGTAGCAGATTTTCTAACCAGGACAAAAACAGACTGTGTGTATGCTGTTTATTTGCAATAATCTCAGTTGCTAAGGGATGCAGTGTGGTTTTTGGGGTTTCAGCATACACAAATTAACTTGAAAGGCATACAGTCTAGGGCGGTGGGAAGCAGAAAGAAGGTATTGCCCCTTTGATTAGACTATTTTTTAAATAAAACTTCTTAGACAATTAACACAGTTGTGGAGGACAGTCACCCAGGGTTTCTCTGGAACACAGCGGACAGCGCCTAGAAAAACTGCTGGCCAGGAGTCAACGCCTTCCTTCCCCTGACAGCCTCCTTTTCTGCTCAAAAGGAAATTGCTTGGAGGTTTTTTGTTTGTTTGTTTGTTTTTAAAAACATTTCCTCTATAGGGATCTTACAATGAAAACATGGAACAGATTGACAGCTGTCAGAGGGCAGGGGGAAGGAGGGAAGTGGTGGAAAGAAGGAATTAGTCAAAGAACACATGTGAATGACCCCTGGGCATGCATGACAAGGTGGGGGCGGACTGTTGGGGGGGAGGGGCATGTGGGGGCAAAAATTGGTACAACTATAATAGAATAAACAAGATTTTTCTTTGAACAAGCTGAGCCAAAAAAATAAAAGAATAAAAAATAAAAACTGTTAAAATGATGTCGTTTTACTACTTTAATAATGAGTTACATTTAATGATGTTGAAAACGAAAAAGAAATTTATGGCTCTGCTCCAATTTTCAGACTGTAGACCACATGTCTGAGAAAGCCTGTAAGAAATGTGGGCTATTCTGCATGGGATCTGTAAAATGAAAAATAAAAGTAACAAAAACATGTAATTTTCATTGATAACATTAAGTCTGGAGTTTTCTTCCAAAAAAAAAAAATGAACGAGACATAGTAGCTCCTTTTTCTAAAACCAGTCTCCAAAGTCAAAGTGTTAGAATCCTACTTTGGATTTAATGTTAAGTTTTAGTTGGTCCTCCTTCTTCATGCCAATTTTTCCAGATGTCATAAAGAGGACCTTTGAAGAAGTAATAAATTATTTGATCTCTTATTTACTGAAAATAATCCTATAATTGAATAAATTAATAAATCACTGACTTGTGACCGTTACACATCACCTGAGGCTAAAGTTCAGTACTTTCTTCTTCTCAGCTAATTCTACTTTTTCATCTAGCCAGGCCTCGCATTTATTGCTAGAACGTATGTGACATTCCCAGAATTGTTCATAGATGCCCACTGGAACTGTGCCAAGAACAAGTTGCCAGCTCATGCAGCTATAAAACATGAACTGATGTGATCACATGAACTTATTAATCCTTTGCCCAGAGGCAGGACTCCACTGAAATGAGACTCCCTCAGCAAAATGGCTGTCTTTCTAAAAAATATTGAAGAGAGAGACGAAGGGAAAGAAACATGGGTGCCAAAATTGTAACGGAAAGGAAGCTGTTGATCTTAGAATCAGTACCCACTTCTGCAGCTCAGCTAGACCAGGCAGTGAGTGACTCGACATCTTCTGAGAGTCAGAGAACCAGGAAGATCGGCTGGGGGTTATGATGACCATGTCATAATGATTGACATGTGCCCCGACATATGACCTAGGAAATTATTTCAGACCTAACCTTGTCTTAAACTTGAATTGTACTGACATCAAAAATAAGTATAAATGAATCTACACTATGGAATTATACAGTATAAGAGCTGGAAGAGTAGGTTTTATGTTCATTTTTAAAATAGAACCCTTTTTGAGAGAAATCCCTAACAAAGCCCCACATGTAATAGGGGTCAGAGGTGAAAGGACTAACGAGACCAGGAGCTGTGCTTTTTTGTTACTTCTTCCATCCTGCTCATAAGCCCATGTAACAATTTGGGCTCCATGGTGCACAATTTGAAAACCCCTCCTCATTTATACAGATGAGGAAAACACCTTTTTGTCAGGGATTGCTGATTCGCAATCCATAGAAACCTACTCAGATTTGCTAACAGGTGGGATATTGATAACATAAAGGGGGATACTGATCTAACCCACAGGTCAGACGAATGACTTATCTTCCCAGGCTCGAAAGCTAGAATCCCACCAGGCAGAATAGAATCTAAGTTCATCCGTGTGTTCTATCTCTGCACACAGATGTATGGATGTGGTGAAGTTCAAAGTGGGTTCTTTCCTATTTTCTCAAATACAGCAACTAGGCCCACAGCTGAGAAGTGCTAAAGAGTCCTCATCCTACTTTCAGAGTGCAACCAGCTGTGGGGTTGGACAGGGTTGGCTGGGAGGTGCTTTTCAGCACGACCAGCACTACAACCACTGACCAATTCACTACCAATTGGTATACAAGAGGACAAAGGGAAGGGTGAAGTGCTCCTTCAGTTTGGGAAGTGCCGCATTTATACAGAGAAACTACGCTTACTTCCCGAGCATAGATTCAACTCCACCTACTGTGCATCCTCACTGAGGAAGAGGAACTTGGCTGGAAAAAAACATATGACTGCCACGCCAACTAGCCTCCCTTTATATTAATGATCGCGAAGGTTAAATGGACTCTTGACACTGCCTATTCTTTGCATATTTCCACAGTAAATGTGTTTTTATCTCATTAAAACTGCTACATTACACCTTCCCTCTGTTCCAACCAATAATAGCCTCTCCTACACTCAACTGGTAAATTTTCCTTAGCAAATAGATGTAATCAGAAGAGAACTATCTCATCTTCTCACCAACAAATCTGTCTACAAATATACGAGAATCTGGTACCCTTATCCTCTGCTTATTATAACCAAAAAAAAAAAAAAAAAAAAAGAATGTTGTCCCCATTCCTAAGATGAACTCTTCTGTTTTAGCCCTGAATCCCATCCCATTTCTATTCGAAGAATGTTGCCCTTAAATTTATATATCCTTCCTGTCACCAATTTACCCCTCTATGCTGTAATATTCCCATTAGTACACAGTATTAAAAAATAAAATAGTTTGGCCCTGGCCAGTGTGGCTCAGTTGGTTGGAGTGTCATCCCACAAACTGAAATGTCACAGGTCCAGCTCCAAGTCAGGGCATGTACCGAGGTTTCGGGTTTAGTCCCCAGTCCGGGCATGCAGGAGGGGCAACCAAATGATGTGTCTCTCTCACATGGAGGTCTCTCTATCTCTCCTCTTCTAAAATCCATAATCAATAAACATATCCTCAGATGAGAATTTAAAAAATGAATAAATGAAATTAATTTGAACTAATTTCTTCCTCTAGTACCTGACCCATCTCTCTGCAAACCATTAAAACAAAAATTCTCAAAATATTTGCCCACTTTGGTATTAATTTATCTATTCAGCTTTCTTTTGGTTTGTATTTGCATGGTATATATTTTCCCATCCTATTACTTTCAACCTTTCTGTTTCCCAGTATTTTAGGCGTGCCTTTTTAGAGCAACACATAGTCAAGTTGTTTTTTCTAATTCAGCTTGGCAATCTTTGTTTTTATTGTCAGCATTAAGGTCATGTATGGTAAATGTAAGTAAATATTTGATCTTCCTTCTACCATCTTACTGTTTGCTTCCTATTTTCTCACCAGTTCTCTGTTCATCCTTTCTTTATTATATTGTCTCTTTCAATTTTTTGAGATTATTTATTATTCCAGTTCCCCTCTCAAAACAGTTATACATTTTCACTGCTTTTAGAAGTTACTCTAAGCAGGAGTGTCCCACCTACAGCCCGAGGGCTGCATGCAGCCCAGGATGGCTGTGAACGCAGCCCAACACAACCTCGTAAATTTACTTAAAACATTATGAGATTTTTTTGTGTGTGATTATGTGTCACGATGTATTTAACGTGTAGCCAAAGACGATTCTTCTTCCAGTGTGGCCCAGACACACCAAAAGGTTGGACACCCCTGCCTGGAGGTTACATCATCATTACCTTAGACAAGTCTAATTTTAATTAGCACTTTTACCTCTTCACATACAATGTAAGAAACAGGTCATTTTAACTCAATGTAACTCCCTCTTGACATTATTGTTGTACATTTTAATTCTATTTGTATTTAGACCCAATAGGAATTAGAACTACTTTTTCGTACAGTCTTTTAGATTTCTATACATTTACATTTTTTTTATTGTTCTTTATTCTGTCCTGAATCTCCTAGCTTCCAGCTGGTTTCATTTACCTACTATCTGTAAAAAAATTTTCAGTGTTCCTTTCAGTGCACAATGCATGCCTGGTAGAAAAAGTTTTTTCACAAGTTTTTGGTCTGAAAATATCTATTTCATCTTCATTATGGAAAGATACATTTTTAGATGTTTTGAAATCTAGGTGATAGTTACTTTCTTTCAGAATGTTGTAAAAAGTTCTAATATTTCCAGTGAGAGAAATCTCATTCTGTTGTTTCTTGAGTTTATCATGGCTACTTTATAATTTTTTACTTTTTGTCTTAATTTTCAGTACTTTTGCTGTATTAGGGAAACTGGGTTTGCCTTTTAGTTGTCTTAGTTGGGGTTTGTAGTGCTTCTTGAATCTTTGGTTTGTTATTTATCAACAGATTTGAAAAATCCTCTTATTATCTTTTCAAATCTCATTTATGTCCCAGTTCTCTCCTCTGCTTCTTCCAGGGCTCAAATTACTCATGCAAAATGTTTCCGCTTTATTTCCATTCTATCGCTTCTCTGTGTATTTTTAATTCCTTATTCTTTTCTATGCTTCATTCTGGTAAACACCATACCTGTCTCCTAGGTCACTAATTCTCTTTTCAACAGTGTCTAATCAGTTATGTATCCATTTATTGAGTTTTTAATTTCAGTGATCAGGTAAATTCAGTTCTAGAATTTCAATTTGGTTTGTTCTCATAGCTTCCAATTGTCTGTCAAATCGCCTAATCTGTCCTGAATCTCCTCGAGCAAAGTAAGACTCTTAATGAAAAGTCCGTTACCTGATGCTCCTGTCAGCCTGCTTCCAGTATTAGGGTTTTTTCCCCCTTGATGTTCACTTGTATCATTTTGTCTCCCAGTATGATTCACTATTTTATTGAGTGCTCAACACTGCACATTAAGACGTTGTAGAAATAATTTAAAGCCTAGAAGAATGTTATCTTACTCTAGAGAGAATTTGTATTTTCTTCTGGAAGGTAGTTAGGGGCACTAGCAATGTGAGCTTTCCTTAATTTAATATTAAAGATTGAGTTTACTTGAAGTTGGCTTCAGGTTCTTTCAGATTTGAACTACTTCTGGCTCACACTTAGTCCTAAGAGGTAGTTTTGGGGATTCTGACTCTAAATCTGGCCGAGGAGGACTACCTGGCTCTCCCCATGGGCATACTCTGGTTTATGTATTTTGTTCTCTTAGTCTCTTGAGATTGTTAAAAGTGCTCTTCAGATTCCCAGCCTCTCAGCTACCTTTTATCTTAATGGAAAATTAGACTTCAGTGCTAGGTTTACTATCTGGGTTTCTTTCTACTTCCAGAACTTATTATTCTTCCCCATTTTGTTAGCTATCCAACACATTCAGGAAGAGTTTTAAAATTAATCTTGCTGTTCTAGTTGTTCTTAGGATGGGTACATGTAATTTAAGCAAGCATCACCACAAGCAAAAATCCCTAGAGAGAGTCAACTCCATTCACATCTCCATGTCCTCTTCTTCCATTTTTTTCTCTTCTAGTCTGAATAGCTTTACCCCTCACTGTTCCACTAAATTCTTTCTTATCAAGATCACCAAGTGATGAAGATTCAGTTCTCATTTTACTTGCTTACCCAGTAACTTTTGATGACTCCCCTTTTTTAAAATTTTTATTCATTGATTTTAGAGAGAGAGAGGAGGACAGAGAGAGAAAAGAGAGAGATAGAGACAAAAACATTGATTTTGTCATTCTACTTATTTATGCATTCATTGGTTGATTCTTCTTTGTGCCCTGACCAAGGATCGAATTTGCAACCTTGGCATATTGGGATGATGGTCTAACCAACTGAGCTACCTGGCCAGAGACTGTTTCTTTCTTGAAACATTTTCTTTACTTGGCTTCTGAAAAACCATACTCCCCTTCATGCTTTCACTGTTTCTTTTACTGGCTCTTCTTCCTTTTTCTATCATCTCAAAATTGGTAAGATTAACTCCTTCATCCCCTTCTTTTCTCTACCTACACCTGCATTATAGGTGATTTCCTTGAGATGTATGGCCTTACATTAAAAAAATCAAAATTATGTTGATGAATCCCAAATTTATCTTTTATCTCGAGCCTTGACCTTTCACCTGATTGGCAGCTTTTTACATCTAACTGCATTCTTAACAACTTCACTTGAATGTGTAAAAAGCATCTCAAACATAAAATTCTAAAGGTAAATCTTAATTTTCTTCCCTTCTCCAACTAGCTCAAGACAAACACTCAGAAGTTATCTTTGATACTGCTCTTTACTGCTTTCACATACCACATCCAATTTACCTATAAATTCTACAGTTCAATCATCAGAATATATTCTGCATCCAACTGTCACTCATCACTAAAACTGTCTTCATCCTAGACACTATAGTCCTTCTCCTAAAATTTTTTAAACCCTCCAACTGGTCTTTCTGCTCCTACTCTCATCCCAACCCCTGATGTTACCACTCACACAGTATTTTCTACCCAGAAGCCAATGTGATGCTTCAAAGATGTACATTCTGTCATGTCAGTCCTCTACACAAAAACCTCCAATGTCTTTTCATAAAATTTAACATTAAATGCAAACTCTTTATCATAGGCTATAAATCTCTAAAACATCTACACCCTGCCTACCTTTCTGAATTGAAAACCTGCTAGTCTTTACATCACTCAAACAAATGGTCTCCTTGCTTTGCCTCAAACATAAACTTGTTCTCACTTTAGGGCCTTCACACTCACTACTTCCTCTGCTACTTTTCCCTCAATTAGTCCTTCCACATCGATACATCCATGCTGAGATGACATTTCTTCAGAGTGACCTTCCCTGACTATCCTGTCTGAAACTATTCACTTCCTGACCACTCTCACCTTTTTCTCGGCTTTATCTAATGTAGCTCTTATTTCCATCCAATATTACATCTTTGACAGGTATACTTACGTTTGTCTGCTTGTCTGGTTCCCCCACTCAGAACAAAGAATTTGTCTTATTCACGACAATAGTCTCATGACTGAGAACAGAGCCTGACAGCAGAAATTCAATAAATATGTGTTGGATGGATGGATGAACAAATAAATAAGGAACATGGTTGTATCATCAACAAATGGTTGAAACAGTAGTGCTTAGGAAACAAAATTATTTAGATGAATGGTTCTCGAAGTATGGTCCACAGACCAGTAGTACCAGCATCACCTGAAAATTTATTAAAAATTAAAATTCTGTAGCACAGGGAATATACTCAATAATATTGTGATAACTATGTATGGTGCAGGTGGGAATTAGAAGTATCAGGGAAACACATTTTAAAATATATGATTGTCTAACCAGTATGCTGTATACCTAAAACTAATACAAATTAATATTGAATGTTAAGTGTAATTGAAAAAAATTACAAATTACAAAAAAAAAGAAAATTTAGTTTTTAGAAATCAAGTCAAATATTTATTTCAGGAATGAGACAGAATTTAGCATAATTTCAATTTTTTTATTTTTCTGTATGTAAACATTGAGAAATTTTCCTTATGTAAATAAATAGATGGGATTGGAAAAAAATAAATTAATGAATAAGTGAAAAAAAAATAAAATTCTGGAACCACCACCCCAAATTTATTGAGTAAGAAACTGGAGGTGGGGAGGGAAATGTGTTTTATCAAGCTTTTTCCAAGACTCTAACCCATGATACATCTGAGAACCACGGGTGTAAAGGATATGCAAAAACTGGCCAAATGCTTATTTTTGTAAGTAAAGTTTTCCTAAAACATAGCCACTTCCCTCCATTCACACAGTGTCTATGCCTGCTCTTTCATTAAAGCGGCAGTGTCGAATAGCTGCAACGAGACGTTATAGTCCACAAAAGCTGTAATATTCACCATCCGACCCTTTTCAGAAAAAGCTTGATGACCTCTGGTTCAGATCAACACCTTATACCACATAATTACGGCAGAGAAACACATGTATCTATCTTCTCCCTACCCAGATGTTATTGAAATTAAAGAAAAGCTAAAGAAGGATCCATAACAAACTAAAAAACATGAAAACATAGCATTGGTGGACCAAAAAACTTGAGGAACTTTTAGTCCACAAAAACTGTTTTAGAGGAGCGGGGAGAGGCAGATGAGATCCAATCGACAGAGAAACGAGTAGGAGAAACTGCAACACAAGATCCACATAAAAACTATTGCAAACGTTCCTAAGAAAACCTCTGATGACTTTTATACTCCAGATGAATCAAACCAAATCAGTCCTGGAGAAATCATTAGATGAGTCATTCATGGGCTGGCCAGAAGATCTGGCCAGTGATTCTTTCACCCAGAGATTTGAACAGCTGCCTGCAGGCTTCATTTATAAACATAGCTAAAAGGCTTTGGGAAAGTTTCCTGGCTTTAGTGCCTGGGCCTGAGGAGCAGAGTCCAGTAGGACTTGCCCAGTGACAGCTGAAAACAAAAAGAAAGGGCATCCTGACTACAGCACTTGGCACCAAGATAAACTGTCACATGCGGGTCTCTAAAATGGGACTTCTGGAATTGAAGACTTCCAGAGTAGCTTCTGGGACTGAAGAAGCAGGACGATCTACAAAGTAAGGATAAGAAGCCCACTTTTTTGCCCTGGCTGGTGTAGCTCAGTGGATTGAGCGCGGGCCTGCGAACCGAAGGATCGCGGTTCGATTCCCAGTCAGGGCACATGCCTGGGTTGCCAGGCCAGTTCCCGGCAGGGGACATAGAAGAGGCAACCGCACATTGATGTTTCTCTCCCTCTCTCCTTCCCTTCCTCTCTAAAGATAAATAAATAAAATCTAAAAGGAAAAAAGAAAAAAAAAAAAGAAGCCCACTTTTATTCGGTGGGCAAGCTACTTATTGTAATACGTTAAATTATATCCCCCCAAAAGATATGTTGCAGTCCTAACCCCTAGAACCATAATATATGGCCTTATTTGAAAATGAGTCATTGCTGATATAATTAGTTGAGATGAAGTATACTGGGCCTTCAATCCAGTATCACTGGTGTCCTTATAAGAAGAGGAGAGCCACATAGAGAAGAATACACCACATGAAGACAAAGAGACACACAGACACAGGGAAAGATGACCATGAGAAACCAGAGGCAGAGGTCACAGCTTTGTTTCAAGAAGCCAAACAATTCCTGGGGCTGCCAGAAGCTGAAAGAAACAGGAAAGGATCCTCCCTCAGAAACTTCATAGATTCTGTGGTCTTGCCAACACCTTGATTTTGAACCTTTAGCTCCCACAACTGTGAGAGAATAAATTTCTATTGGATAAAGCCACCTGGTTTGTGGTATTTTGTTAGGGCATACGTAGGAAATTAATACACCAGTCTTCTGGACCACACAATCCATTCTGCTCCTCCTTTATCACCAGAAGGATAATATGCATTGACAGACAAGTGAACAGGGATTCTCCTCTGGCCAAGGAAATAGACCTCACCAACAATAAGAACAGACAATCATGACCAAATGTTTGAGGAAAATTTACACCATTAGAAAGAGTCATCTGACTCAAATAACAGAACAACTAAAACCTACAGAGAATCACCGGAAGCAAAAGAATAAGAGCTTAAAGTAAGTGTAATATATTTGGAGACACATGAAATTATTACATACATTAGCAAAAATATGACTGCTATATAACACTGAAACAATTGAAGTTCTTGGGACATAAAAATATTATTGCCAGCATTGAATGAGATATTGATTGGAAAGTTTTTAACACTGCATAAATGTTAAGTATTATTATTATCACTGATACTATTATTTTTAATTAAAAACTTGCAGGCAGTATCATGTAGTTAAAAGTAAGCTACCTAAAAGTCCCAGAAGAAAGCATAGGCAGTAAGCTCCTTGACATAGGTTTTTTTTTAAAGGCTGTTTAATGTGGTGTTTACCTTTTTTACTTTTCTCTCTGAAAACTTGTACAACCAAATTAAATTATTTTTATTCTGACTCTTAAATCTGACACCACTTGGAAATAGAGGAAACATACCTAAACATAGTAAAAACCATATATGACAAACCCACTGCCAACATCATACTCAGTGGGCAAAAACTACAAGCATGCCTTAAGACTGAGAACAAGACAGGGATGTCCATGTTCCCCTATCTTATTCAACATAGTACTGGAAGTCTTAGCCACAGCAATCAGACAAGAAGAATAAAGTAAAGGCATCCAAATTGGAAAGGAAGAAGTAAAACTGTCTTTATTTGCAGATGACATAATACTGTATGTAGAGAACCTCAAAGATTCCACCAAGAAACTAGTAGAAGTGATAAATGAATTCAGCAAAGAAGCAGGATACAAACTTAATATTCAGAAATGAGTTGCATTTTTATATGCCAATAACAAACTAACATAAAGGGAAATTAAGAAAACAATTCCATTCACAATTGCTTCAAAAAGAATAAATTACCCAGGAATAAACCTAACCAAGGATGTAAAAGACCTGTACTTGAAAAATTATAAGACACTGAAAAAAGAAATTGAAGAAGATACAAATAAGTGGCAGCATGTATCGTGTTCATGGATAGGATGAATTAACATCATTAAAATGTCCATACTTCCCAAAGCAATCTATAGATTCAACACAATTCCTATCAAGATTCCAATGATGTATTTCACAGAACTAAAACAAATATTTCAAAAATTTATATGGAACCACAAAAGGCACCACAGAGCAACAGCAATCCCTGTAAAAGAAAAACAAAGTTAGATGAATCACACTACCTAATATCAAATAATACTACAAGGCCATAGTAGTGAAAACAGACAGGTACTGACATAAAAGCAGACATATGGATCAATGGAACAGAATAGAGAGCCAGAAATAAACCCACACCTTTAAAATCAATTAATATTAAGCAGAGGAAGCAAGCACATACAATGGGCTAAAGAGACTTTATTCGATGAATTGTGTGGGGAGAATTGGACAGATAGGTGCAGAAAAATGAAACTAGACAATTTGTTTACACCACACACAAGACTAAATTCAAAATGAATCAAATACTTAAATGTTAGACCCCCAAATCATAAAAATCCTAGAAGAAAACATAGGCAGCAAAATTTTGGACACTGCTCATAGCAATTTTTTATCAGCTATATCTCCCCAGGCAAGGGAAACAAAAGTAAAAATAAATAAATGGAATTTCACCAGACTAAAAAGTTTTTGCACAGAGAAGGAAATCATCAAAAAAAACAAGAAGACAACACACAGAATGAGAGAACATATTCATTGATGCATCTAATAAGGTGTTACTATCCAAAATTTATGAAGAACTTATAAAACTCAACACCAAAAAAACAAATAAACCCAATTTAAAAATGGGCAAAGGACTTGAATAGACACTTCTCCAAATAGGACATACAGATGGACAATAAACATAAGAAAAAATGCTCATCATCACTAATCAACAGAGAAATTCAAATAAAAAACACAATGAGATATCATCTCACCTGTCAGAGTGCCTATCATCAATAAATCAAAAAACAAGTGCTGATGAGGATGTGGAGAAAAGGGAACATTTTGCACTGTTGGTGGGAACGCAGACTGGTGCAGCCACTGCAGACTGGTGGAAAGCAGTATGGAGATACCTCAAAAAATTAAAAATGGATCTCCCTTTTGACCCAGCTATCCCACTTTTGGGAATATATCTGAAGAAACCCAAAACACTAATTCGAAAATACATAAGCACCCCTATGTTCACTGCAGCGTTATTTACAATCAACCAAGATAGGGAAGCAACCCAAGTGTCCATCAATAGATAGGTGGATAAAACAACTATGGGCCCTGGTTGGTTTGGCTCAGTGGTTGAGTGCTGGCCAGCGAATCGAAGGGTCACCAGTGTGATTCTCATTCAGGGACACATGTCTGAGTTGCAGGCCGAGTCCCTGGGCGGGGGGGGGGGGGGGGGGGGGGGCGCATGGGAGGCAACCACACATTGATGTTTCTCTCCCTCTCTCTCCCTTCCCCTCTCTAAAAAATAAAATAAATAAAACCTTGGGACATTTACACGATGGACTATTACTTGGTTGTAAAAAAAGAAGAAAATTTTACCCTTTGCAACAGTGTGGATGGACCTGGAGAACATTATGCCAAGTGAAATAATCCAGTCAGAGAAAGACAAATACCTATGATCTCACTCATATGTGGAATCTAATGAACAAACTGAACTAACAAGCAAAACGGAGACAGACTCGTAGATGGAGAACAGATGACAACTAGTTGGGAGCAAGGGGGAAGTTATGGAGTGGAGGAATTAAGCAAAAAAGAAAAAGGACTCATGGAAATGGACAATAGGGTGTTGATGGCTAGGGGGATGTTGGTATAAGGGGACAGAATGGTAATGCCAAAAATATAATAATAAAGATTATATATTTAAAAGAACACAAATTAAAATTAAAACAAATTTTCTGTTTACCAAGTAAATCTAAACCCAATGAGACTGAAGCTTTCTGATGAGTAAGAGAAATGACCCTTATATAGAGACCATTGGGGTAATAATTACAGTAAACTATGTGAAGACATTATAGCTCAGATGGCCAAATTTAAATTCATATCACAAAATTATCGCTTGGATGAGAAGTAAGATTTTCTATGAAAAGATCTGGAGTTTTCTTATGCTTTAGGGCTAAAGGTCACATTCTTTGATGAGCAACCCAAAGAGTTATTCTTTGTTGAATAACTTGAGAATCTTCTTTCTCTTCAGTAAACACTAAAGAAAGGCTTTTACTTTAATGGAAATAGTAAGCAAAACTTATGTTGATTTAGGTTTAAATAATACCATTGCCTTGATTAGCCAGTTTCTTACATATTTACTCATTTTACTTCAGTGTTTGGTGAAATATTAATATTTTCTAAGCATTTCTGTCTCTTCCTGAGGCAATTAATGGTCAGGACAATGCTTTGGCTTCTAAAAGTATTTATTTCAAACACTTTGTTCAACCCAAGGTTTCTCCCAAATACCACTGTGACATACATTTTCCATTAATTTTACCTAATGCTGAATTAAATATTATAGATTTATTATTAGTATTTCCACTGTAATAAAAGAAATAAAACAGGCACGATAAAGACATGCACTGACTTCAGCAAGTGACAACCTCTGGGGAACAGGGTGAAGAGGAAGTTTTTGGCAGGTATCTTTAGCTTTCTATTTATACCAATGTATCTATTTTAAAAAAGACAGAACTCTAGAGTCAGAGAAGAGAAGATGGTGGAGGAGTGAGCAGAAATTACACTAACCTTCCCCAGGACCAATCTGCAAATCACTCAGAACAAACAGCTGAACAATAGCAAGAGAGAAGCCTTATAACCAAGGACAGACAGAAGAATCTGCTTCAGGATGACATGACTGGTAAGGAGTGGGGTAGAGACACGGAGGGCTGGCTGGACTTCCACAGGTGGCAGCTGAAGTGCTGGAGGGGTATTTAAGTGGGGTCCCCCTGAGAAGATGGTTTCTAAACCCTAAGCTGGGATCCCCAACCCAGAGCAACATAGCCCGAAAAGTACACAGATAACATCAAGCTGCAAAAAGCAGCAGGGTTGCTCTCTGCCAGAGAGGGACAACTGGAGACACAGAAAGTTGTTTAAAGGGCCAACACATAAATTTTTCAGTTGGGGCCACTTGCCTGGGGCTCTGGCAAAAAGGTAGGCAGAGTGGACCAAAGACACTTGAGGAGAGACTGTGGACAGAGGCTTGGGGAGAGAACTGAGAGAACAGCCACCATGATCCCAGTGCTGAGACATTCCCCATACAAGAGCATCCATCTTGCTTAGGCAGACCACTCCCCTCCCAGGAGCAGCAGCAGCAGCCCGAGGGGAAGCAATTTCCCCACCCTGAGGAGGGATTTTGCCCTGCCCTGTGGAGCTTAAGCCTGACTGCTGGGTGCAGAGTGACTAGATTAACAACTGAAGGAGACAGCCACAGACAGTAGATCCCTGATAGTCTCGAACTGGCTGCCTAAGGTCAGACGGGGTCACATCTGTCATCACCAGAGGCAGATCCAGAAAGAAAAAACATGGTAAATACTAGATGCTACCAAGACAAAATCCACCGTGGTCTTCTCCATGATTTATGATATTTTCTTCCTGCATAGCTTTTTAACATTCATTTCTTGTCCTTCAAGTTTGTGCATAGTAAGTCACTAGATTTTATACTATAGTTTATTTCAATTCACATATTTTGTCCTTCATTTCTCTTACCCCATTTTACCTTCTTATTTCCTCTTACTTTCATTTTAAATTTTGTTTTCTCTCTTGCTACAACTTATTTCCATTCTGCACTCTTACTATTTCTTCCCTGTCCAGCCTCTCAAAACCAATTTTCTTGTCAATGGTCATCTCACATTCTTTTTTCCATGCTTAAAATACCCACATTATCTCTCCACCCTTGGCAATCTTTGCTTATTGGTTGTGGATAAGGTAGTTGTTGTTGCATTTTTTCAATTTTATCTCTAGATCTTCACTAATTTTTTTGTATTTTAAATCTCAAATTTTACCATTCCCTTCTTCTACTCATTTTTCGTCTCAAATTTTAATTTTGCCTTGTCTTGGCCGTTTTTTTTTCTTTTTTTCTCTTTCATCCTGCCCTTTTATTTTCTTTTATACTTTTTTCTTTTACTTTTCATCTCAAATTTTGATTTTTCCTATCTTAGCCTGGTTTTCGTCCCTTACTCCTAGTATTCCCTCTCCCTCTCACCTCAAAATCTCTTCCCTGTCCTCTAGACATCTCGTAAGCTTTTCTTTCTTTTCCCTCTCTTATTCCCATCCCACCTATATTAATTTTAGTTCATTTGTTATTGATAGTTCTGTGGTGGATCTTTCTGTTCAATTTGGATCCTTTTTTTTATTATTTATTTACTTTTCTCCTTTTTCTTCCTCTCTCACATTATTTTATTTTATTTTATTTTCTGTTTAAACCAAATACTATATACCTCCCTTCTCTTACTCTATTCTGCCTTCTTCATTCCTTTTTTATTTATGATGTAAATTTTACATTCTCTCTTCGCATTGCTCTCATTGTCTACTCTCATTAGCACTCCTCCCTTTACCCTCTAAAAATCATTTTTAGTAGGTCATCTAATATTTGCTCTCCTTTCTTATAATAGTCTTAATCTCTTTATACCTTTATTAGTAACGGTTCATTTGCAGTTGATAATGGGATTACAGGTGTGAGTTATTTTTGCAGGTTTGGGTTTGTTTCCTGGCTTTGCGGTTTTGTTCTGGCAGCATCTGCACAATAGCATACAAGGCGTGGTGTGTGGAGTGACCCTCAGTCAACCAGTTGGAGGGAAGGACCCACCAAAGAACAACCTCCAAAAAGTAAAAACCCAATTACATCCAGACCCAACATAAATGGCATAAAGTGAATCCCACGAGCATCAAGTTCAGGAGATCAAGAAGACTGCACCAATGAATCTCACAGGTCTCCTACCACAGAAGTTCACAAAGACAGGGAGTCAAAACAGGTCAATTTAAGAAGCAGAAGCAAACAAGAAGAGTCCCCAAAAAATGAGAAGACAAAGAAACAATCCCCAATGGAAAGGAAAGGGAGAATCCACAGAAAGACTGCTAAATGAAATAGAGGCAACTAAACTATCAGATACTGAGTTCAAAACAATAGTTATAAGGAAGCTCAATGAACTCAGTGAGAATTACAAAAAACTACTGGAAAGCTATAAGGAAACTTACTGTGAATTACATCAGCACGAAAAGAGGACATAGAAACTATCAGCAGGAGCCAGGAATTACATCAGCATGAAAAAGGACATAGAAACTATTAACAAGAGCCAGGAGGAAATGAACAATACAATTTCTGAATTGAAGGATACAGTAGAAGGAATCAAAAGCAGGCTAGATGGAGCAGAGAATTGAATCAGCCAGCTGGAGGACAAGGTAGAGAAAATTCTCAGAAAGAGCAAGAAAAGGAAAAAAGACTCAGAAAGAATGAAGAGGTATTAAGGGAAATTCAGGACAACATGAAGCAGAATAATATCCCTATAATAGGGATACCAGAAGGAGAAGAAGAGCAAGAGATAGAAAACCTGTTTGAAAAAGTAATGATGAAAAACTTCCCTAATATGGTGAGAGAAAAATTCACACAAATCCAGGAAGCACAGAGGGTCCCAATCAAGATGAACCTAAAGAGGTCCACTCCTAGATACCTCATAATTAAAATGGCAAAGTACAAAGACAATGAGAGACTCTTAAAGGCAGCAAGGGAGAAACAGGAAGTAACATACAAGGAAACCCAGATAAGGCTAGCAGCTAACTTCTCAAGGGAAACACTCCAAGCCAGAAGGGAATGGCAAGAAATATTCCAAGTAATGAAAACCAGAGGCCTGTGACCAAGACTACTCTATCCAGTGAGGCTCTCAGTTAAAATGGAAGGCCAAATAAGGAGCTTACTGGACCAAAAAAAAAGGCTCAAAGAATACACCTCCACCAAACTAGCATTGCAACAGATGCTAAAGGGATTGCTTTAAGAAGATGAAGAAAAAGAAAGAGAGAGAGGGGAACACAGGTACAAAGAAAACTGGCAACATAATAAATACCTATCAATAATAACCTTAAATGTAAATGGATTAAATGCTGTAATCAAAAGACATAGGGAAGCTGAATGGATAAGAAAACAGGACCTGCACATATGCTACCTACAAGAGACCCACCTCAGAACAAAGACCTATACGGACTGAAAGTGAAGATTTGGAAAAAAGTATTACAAGCAAATTGATGTGAAAAAAAGGCAGGAGTAGCAATACTTATATCAAACAAAATAGACCTCAAAACAAAGGCCATTAAAAGAGACAGAGAAGGATACTTCATAATACTCCAGGGGAAAATCCATCAAGAAAGCATAAACATTATAAACATATATGCATCCAACATAGAAGCACCCAAATATATTTGAAGAAAAATTTTGGAGGACTTCAAGAAAGATACTGACAGCAACACACTTATACTAGGGGATTTTAACCCCCCTCTCCCCACTATAAACAATAGATAGATCTTCCAAACAAAATATCAATAAGGATATTTTGGCACTGAATAACATACTAGATCAAATGGACTTAACTGATATATATAACTGATAGATATACATATCAGTTAAGTCTATATATATATAGAACCTTTCATCCCAAAGAAGCAAAATACACGTTCTTTTCAAATGCACATGGATCATTTTCAAAGATAGAACATATGGTAAGACAGAAAACAACCCTCAACAATTTCAAGAAAACACAAATCATATTGAGTATTTTCACAGATCACAAGGTCTTGAAGCTAGAAACCAACCTCAAGGAAAAAACTCAAAAACATTCAAATTCATGGAGACTGAATAGCATGTAATTAAGCAATGAATGGGTTAATCATTAGTTCAAGGAAGAAATCAAAAAGATTCTGGAAACAAATGGAAAATGAAAAGAAACAGTCCAAAACTTATGGGATACAGTGAAGGCAGAACTGAGAGGGAAGTTCATAGCAATATAGGTCTACCTAAAAAAGATAGAAACACTTCAAATAAACAACCTAATGCTACATCTACGAGAAATGGAGGAACAACAACAAACAAAGCCCAGAGCAAGTAGAATGAAGGAAATAATGGAAATCAGAGCAGAATTAAATGACATAGAGACTAAAAAATCTATTCAAAGGATCAATAAATACAGGAGCTGGTTCTTTGAAAAGATAAACAAAATCAACAAGCCTTTAAACAGACTCATCAAGGAAAAAAGGGACTTACGGTCAAGATGGAGGCATAGGTGGACACGCTGTGCCTCCTCTCACAACCAAAATTAAGGATGACAAAAATTTAGAACCCAAAAAACAACCGGAACAGATAGAAAATTGAATTGTACGGAAGTCTGACAACGATTCACCCAGACTGGTAAGAGGGGAGGAGTCGGTGGCCAATGGAGAGGGATCGAGGCAGAAAAAAGCAGTGGCTAGTGGTCCCTGATGCACAGGGGGCAGTTACAGGGCAAGGAGAGGCAATGAGCAGACCCAGCGAGGCACACAAGGCGGCTGACCGCAGACACATTCACGCACAGATAAACCAGGTGAAAACGGGCAGCGAGACAGACTGTGCAACCCAGGGCCTCAGTGCTGGGAAATAAAGCCTAAAAGCACCTATTGAAAACGCTTGTGGGGGTTGAAGTGCCAGGAGAGACACCCAGCCTCACAGAGGGGACTGAAATCCAAGAGAGAGTGGAGCAAGTGCCATTGTTCCCTCTTGGACCCCACCTGCACATACAGCATCACAACTCGGGGACTCGGTTGCCCCACCCTGGTGAACACCTAAGGCTCTACCCCTCATACATAACAGGCACAATCAGACAAGAAAAAAAATGGTTAAAACAAAAGAACAAATCAAACCACCAAAGTCAATACTTTTAAGTGACCAAAAGATAGCCAACCTATCAGATGCACAGTTCAAAGCACTGGTCATCAGGATGCTCACAGAATTGGTTGATTTTGCTCACAAATTAGATGAAAAAATACAGGCTACAATATGTGAAATGAAGGAAGACACATGGGGAACCAATAGAGATGGAAGGAAAACTGTGACTCAAATCAATGGAGTGGACCAGAAGGAAGAAAGGAACAACCAAACAGAAAACAAGGAAGAAACAAGAATTCAAAAAAATGAGGAGAGGCTTAGGAACCTCTGGGACATCTTTAAATGTCCCAACATCCGAATTATAGGGGTACCAGAAGGGGAAGAAGAAGAGCAACTGCGGGGTCCCCTGTCCTGGGTGCCAGATGTGGGGGGGCTCCACCCACAGAGCCCCATCCCTCCGTCATGGATGAAAATAAAAACTACCAAGACATGTTCTGCTTGGGGAGGAAAGGTGGTCAAACTCTCAGAGGAGAATGACCCAGAGCCCCTTCCTCACTAGGCTTTTATTGGGTTCCAATACACCGGAATACAGGTTTAACATGTCAAAGAAATCTGAGGGCTTAATCTGAGTCAGTGTTTGTCAGGAAAGGGGGTTGCCAAACTTTGGGAGACATACTCATTTCCTCCTCGGACCCTTATCATTTAAATGAGAGCACTCTTAGCAAAGCAGGTTTCACAGGACTTTAGGAATTCTTTCTTATGCCTGATTACCCAGGGAGCCATCCTGGCCAGTACAGGGCTGCACCACTTGCCCCCACAGTTTCAGGCTTTAAGCCGATTAGGAAGCAGGAGACATCTCCCAGACGGAAATGAGGACTCGGGCTATGTCAGAATAGCTGGGGGGCGAGGGTCCATCACATCCTCTTTGCTGCAGCCCCCCGAATCTTTCCATGAGGCCTCCCAAGTGGTTGTATCTGGCTTAGGTTGCCCCTCCCATGAGGAGTCTTACCCGTCATTGACTGCCAACCAAGCATTGGGGCCAGAGATGGATGAGGCAGAAGCAGTGCTCCTGCCAGGGAGATAAGCTTTGTCTCCTTAGTAGGTCATGTCCTTATGACAGAACAGACCCAGATGAAGTGGGTCCCTTGGGCTCTTACACAGCCCACCATGGGGTGAGGGTTACAACTCCTGAAACCAGGCTGAACGGTCCACAACAAGCAACAAGTGGAAAACTTATTGGAACAAATAATAAAGGAGAACTTCCCCAATCTGGCAAAGGAAATAGACTTCCAGGAAGTCCAGGAAGCTCAGAGAGTCCCAAAGAAGTTGGACCCAAGGAGGAACACACCAAGGCACATCATAATTCCATTAGCCAAGATTCATATGAAGGAGAGAATTCTAGAAGCAGCAAGGGATAAGGGGACAGTCACCTACAGAGGAGTTCCCATCAGACTGTCAGCTGATTTCTCAAAAGAGACCTTCCAGGCAAGAAGGGGCTGGAAAGAAGTATTTGAAGTCTTGAAAGGCAAGGACCTACATCCAAGATTTTTCTGTCCAGCAAAGCTGTCATTTAGAATGGAAGGGAAGATAAAGTGCTTCTCAGATAAGGTCAAGTTCAAGGAGTTCATCATCACCAAGCCCTTATTATAGGAAATGTTAAAGGGACTTATCTAAGAAAAAGAAGATCAAAAATATGACAGTGAAAAGACAGCAAACTCACAGCTATTAACAACCACACCTAAAACAAAAGCAAACAACTAGAACAGGAACAGAACCACAGAAATGGAGATCACATGGAGGGTTAGCAACAGGGGAGTGGGAGGAGGAAAGAGGGGGAAAAGGTACAGAGGCTAAGTAGCATAGATGGTGGGAAGAAAATAGTCAGGGGGAGGGCAAGAATAGTGTGGAAAATGTAGAAACTAAAGAACTTATGACATATGGACATGAACTAAAGGGGGTGAATGTGGATGGGAGGGGGTGTGCAGGGTGGAGGGGAATGATGGGGGAGAAATGGGACAACTGTAATAGCATAATCAATAAAGTATATTTTTTTAAAAAAGAAAAATTAAAGTGCATTTTTCCTAAAAAAAAAAAAACCTAGATGAAATGGATAGATTTCTAGAAACATATAATTCTTCAAAACTGAATGAAGAAGAAGCAGAAAGCCTGGACAGACTGATAAAAGCTGGTAAAATTGAAGCTATAATAAAGAAAAAACTCCTGGCACACAAAAACCCTGGACCAGATGGTTTCACAGGAGAATGTTACAAAACATTTAAGGAAGAGCTAACCCCTATCCTTCTCAAACTATTCCAAAAAATCCAAGAAGGGGGAAGATTCCCAAACTCTTTTTGTGAGGCCAGCATTATCCTAATACCAAAACCAGATAAAGACACAAGAAAGAAAGAAAACTACAGGTCAATATCGCTGGTGAACATAGACACTAAAATCCTTAACAAAATATTGGCATACCACATCCAGCAACACATTAAAAAGATCATACACCATGATCCAATGGGATGCAACCAGGGATGCAAGGATGGTACAATATTTGCATATCAATAAACATAATACATCACATAAACAAAAGGAAAGACAAAAATCACATGATCATATCAATAGATGCTGAACAAGCATTTGATAAGGTACAGCACCCATTCACGATAAAAACACTCAGCAAAGTGGGAGTAGAATCAGCATACCTCAACATAATAAAGACCATATATGAGAAATCTATAGCCAATATCATACTCAATGTACAAAAACTTAAAGATTTCCCACTAAGATCAGGAACAAGACAACAGTGTCTGCTTTTACCACTTCTGTTCAACATGGTATTGAAAGTTTTAGCCACAGCATTCAGTCAAAAAGAAATAAAAGGCATTCGAACTGGAAAGAGGAAGAAAAACTGTCATTATTTGCAGGTGACGTGATACAGTATCTAGAAAACCCTGTAGACTCCACCAAAAAAACTACTTGACCTAATAAGTTCATTTGGCAAAACAATGGGATACCAAGTCAGTATTCAGAAATCAAAGGCATTTTTGTACATCAACAATGAAATATCAGAAACAGAAATTAAGGGGGAAAATCTTATTTGTTATAGCAATAAGAAAAATAAGGTACCTAGGAATAAACCTAACCAAGGAAGTAAAAGGTCTGTACTCAGAAAACTACAAAACACTGAAGAAAGAAAATAGGGAAGACATACATAAATGGAAGCATGTACAATGTCTATATATTGCAAGAATTAACATCATCAAAATATCCATACTACCCAAAGCAATTTATAGATTCAACTCAATCCCTATTATACCAATGAAATATTTCACAGATGTAGAACAGTACATTTCAAAAATTTATATGGAACCATAAATGACCCCAAATTGCCTCAGAAATTTTGAGAAAGAAGAGCAAATTAGAAGGGATCACAATACCTGATATCAAACTATATTACAAGGCCACTGTAATCAAAACAGTCTGGTACTAGCATAAGAACAGACACATGGATCAATGGAACAGTATAGAGAGCCCAGGAGTAAATCCATGTCTCTATGGTCAATTTATATTTGACAAAGGGATATAAAATGGAATAAAAATAGCCTCTTCAACAAATGGTGCTGGGAGATCTGGACAGCTACATGCAAAAAAATGAAACTTGACCACCAACTTACACCACACACCAAAATAAACTCAAGGTGGATAAAAGACTTAAATATAAGTCATGACACCATAAAAGTCCTAGAGGAGAACATAGGCAGGAAAATCTCAGATATTCCACACAACAATATTTTCATTGATATGTCCCCTAGAGCAAGGGAAATAAAGAAAAAAATAAACAAATGGAACTTCATCAAAATAAAAACCTTCTGCACTGCTAAAGAAAACATCAGCAAAATGAAAAGGGAACCAACCATATGGGGAAATGTATTTGCAAACAATACCTTGGACAAGGGTTTGATCTCCAAAACGTATAAAGAACTCACACAACTCCATTACAGGAAGAAAAAAAAAAAAAAACAGTTAAAAAATGGGCAAAAGACCTGAAGAGACACTTCTCCAATGAGGATATACAGAGTGCCCAGAGACATGTGAAAGGATGCTCAGCATCACTAGCCATCAGAGAGATGCAAAGTAAAACCACAATGAGATACCACTTCACACCAGTCGGAATGGTCATCATAAATAAATCAACAAACAACAAGTGCTAGCAAGGTTGTGGAGAAAAGGGAACCTTAGTGCACTGTTGATGGGAATGCAGACTAGTGCAGCCACTGTGGAAAACAATATGGAATTTCCTCAAAAACCTAAAAATAGAACTGTCTGTTGAGCCAGCATTTCCACTGTTAGGATTACACCCTAAGAATCCCAAAATGCCAATTCAAAAGAACCTATGCACCCCGATGTTCAGAGGAGCACAATTTACAATAGCCAAGTGCTAGAAACAGCCTAAGTGCCCATCAGTAAATGAGTGTTTCAAAAAAGTACAGTACCTTTACATAATGGAATACTATGCAACAGAAAGAAGGAACTCCTACCTTTTGCAACAACATGGATGAAACTAGAAAGCAGTATGCTAAGTGAAATAAGCCAGGATGTGAATGACAAATACCAGATGATCTCACCTATAAGCGGAACCTCATCAACAAAACAAACAAGCAAGCAAAATAAAACCAGAGACATTGAAATCAAGAACAAACTGACAGTAACCAGAGGGGAAGAGGGAGTGGAATAATGGGAGGGAAAAAAAGGAAGGGTCATCAAGGAATATGTATAAAGGACGCATGGACAAAGACAAAAAGGAAGAAGACTGAATGTGGGAGGTGTAGGGTGGGTAGGACAGGGGACAGTAGTGGGGAAAAAATGGGGACAACTGTAATTGAACAATAACTTTTTTAAAATTTGACATAAAAAACAAATAAATAAGGACAGAAATCTGACATGATTATAGTAAGATATTAATATTTATTTAATCTCTGTGACGGTTACGTGTGTATTGAAATATTTTCTATTTAAAATGTTTTATCATTGCACCTTAAAAAGGACAGAGTGGAGGAAGAGAAATTGCTCTCAAATAGGATAATCCTGGAACATTCTGACCACCTTAGGTTAAACACATAGTAAATCCAATATCTCTAGGTGATTTTTTAAAGCTTTTATAGATAAACTAACTGAGCTTTTTATCCCTTTAAGCTTCCCTGCCAAGAGATAGGTTATCCTCTTGCTAACTGCTTTAGCACCATGCTCCTGTGTTCAACAGTCACCTGGATCAATATGTGCGTAGCTCCCAGCCTTGTTCCTGACCAATCTCTTGCCTCAGCCCCTGCTTCTGTTCAGGCCTGCAACCAGCTTTATTACCCCTTGCTCATGACCCCCAGTTGCTTGACACTGACACAATCTTTAGGTTCTCTGGGTTGAATCTACCTACTCAAATCACTAGCTCTGTGTTTTCCTGGGCTGATGTCACCTGGGTCTTATTACCTTTCTTGTATACTGGGTCTATCTAATCTTAGTTCTGCCAGAGCACTTTCCCAACCTTTCACACACTTTACTCGAGCAGCTCCACTTAGAGCCATTTTTGCTACTCCCATCTCAAATTTACCTAATTCTTGAAGCAGCTAGGTGAGCACTGGAAGTTAACAACCACGGTTAACAAAAGACTCGAGTTTAGAAATAAAGACTTGAGAATTATAAAAATGCAATCAATGGAAAAAGAAATGGAATGAATGAAATTATCTCCAAAGACACGTTTAAAAATAACAAAGGGAAAAAACAAGGACTGGATTCTGGGAAAACCACAATTGCATGAGCCAAGGCAGTGGAAGAGGATTCAGCAAAGAAAGCAAAGTCAAGTGAGTAGGAAGAGAACCTGGAGCGAATGCTACCTTGGACACCCAGAAGTAGAAAGGCTCAAGAAAGAGAGAGGGGCGAAAATGTTCACTGTTTTAAAATAGTTAATAAGAGCCCTGGCTGGCATAGCTCAGTGGATTGAGCATGGGCTGCGAACCAAAGTGTCGCAGGTTCTATTCCCAGTCAGGGCACATGCCTGGGTTGTGGGCCAGGTCCCCATTGGGGGCCATGCAAGAGGCAACCACACATTGATGTTTCTCTCTCTTTCTCCTTCCCTTCCCCTCTCTAAAAATAAATAAATAAATAAAATCTTTAAAAAAATAAAATAGTTAATAAGAATAACGCCATGGAAGCTGAAAATTAAGGTGCTGTGGGATATTTCAACAAGAGAAGAACAGAGTAGGGTAGTAGAAGCCAGATGAATTGAATAAGAAATACGAGGTAAAGAAGCAGAAGTGAGAGCCCTGGCTGGTGTAGCTCAGTGGATTGAGCACGGGCCTGCGAACCAGAGGATCGCGGTTCGATTCCCAGTCAGAGCACATGCCTGGGTTGCAGGCCAGTTCCCAGCAGGGGACACACGAGAGACAACCCTACATTGATATTTCTCTCCCTCTCCCTTTCTCCTACCCTTCCTCTCTAAAGATAAATAAATAAAAATCTAAAAAAAAGAAGCGGAAGTGAGTATGGACCATACCAAAGATTCTCTAATGTGCCTCAAAATCGTTTGGATGGAGTGGTAAAGCTGTTAAAAAATAGAGATTTACAAGTCTTACTCTCAGAAGTTTGAATTTAGGCTTGGCAAGGGCCCGATATTTATATTTTTAAAAGAATTCCACTTTTAATAAAGTCTGAACTATCTTAAAAAGTGGCAATGAAAAATATAGAAGATACGGGAGAAGCAACCTTTCTGTTGATGGGGATGACAAACACACGCCTTGTGATTTTAAAGCTTGCGTCATCGAGAACGCTTTACCCTGAAGCAGCAAAATGTGTTGACCTACCAATGCCAACAGCTGTCTGCTTAACAACTGTGCTTTTTATTGGAAGTTATTTAATTGCCTATGTTATAAATCAGTTTGGCCACCATGACCTAATATATCCTAGGGCCTGATGACCCTTGGATAAACTTAATGTTGATATTTTAGCTTCAATAAATATTTGAACACCCCTATGTTCACTGAAGCATTATTTACAGTCACCAAGATATAGAAGCAGCCCAAGTATCCATCAATAGATGGGTGGACAAAGCAACTATGGGACATTTACACAATGGAATTCTACTTAGCTGTAAAAAAGAAAATTTTGCCCTTTGCAACAGCGTGGATGGGTCTGGAGAGCATTATGCTAAGTGAAATAAGCCATTGAGAGAAAGACAAATACCATATGATTTCACTCACATGTGGAATCTAATGAACAAACTGAACTAACATGCAAAACAGACAGACTCATAGATGGAGAACAGATGACAGCTAGTGGAGGGGGAGGAGATTAGGGCATGGAAGGATTGAGCAAAAAAGAAAAAGGACTCATGGACATGGACAACAGAGTGGGGATTGCTGGGGGACAGGGGCTATAAGGGGACTAAATGGTAATGGAAAAAATATAATAAAGAGTATATATTAAAAAAAAGAAAAACTAAATGACAAATTTGCTGTAGGTCTTTAGAAAAATATATAATTGAAAGAGTTTTTTCTTAAATACAGAGGAATATTAATAGAACTCTGTGTTAATAGATGTTTTCCAAAGAAAAATTATTTTTGAATAAAATTATAAAAGATTAAAAATAATAAATAAAAATTAAATTTAAAAAAGTTTAAAAGTGAGATACCATCTTATAAAAATAATAAGATATATCAGTTTCTACTCCCAGTTCCTGGCACAAAGCTCATATAATTTCACTCATATGTAGAATCTAATTAACAAACTGAACTAACAAAATAGAGGCAGGCTCAGGGAGCAGACTGGCTGCTCTGGGAGGAGGGAAGTGAAGGGATTGAGTAAAAAAGAAAAAAACTCATGGACACCAACAACAGGGTGGTGATTGTGGCAGGGAGATGGGTTGGTAGAGGTTGAAGAGGGTTTAAGAGGGACAAATGGGGGTGGAAACAAATAATAAAATTAAAATTAAATAAAAATAGTAGTACTCAAGGAATCTTTTGTTCTAAGGTTTAGTCTTTGGTCCCAATTCCTGACACAGAACTCCCAAGAGCCAAGGAATTTCCTGATAGGAAAGTCTGACTCTGATCTCCTAAATCTTTTGGAATTTCCTGAGTGGTGAGAATGTCTTTGGTTCTAATGAGGTGACTCATGGTGCGTTCCTGGATAAGGCTAGTCCCCAAAAAGACAAAGCCATGATTAGAATCTTGGAAGTTTCAGCTTTCCCCCCAGCCAATTCCCAGACAAGGGAGAGGAGCTAGAAATTGAATTAATGATTGATCATGCCTGCGTGGTGACGCTTTCATAAAAGTCCCAGCAGTATGGTGTTTGGAGAGCTTCTGGGTTGGTGAACACATCTACATGCCGGGAGGGTAGCACACCCAATTCCCCAGGACAGAAGCTCCTGTGCTTGGGACACTTCTGCGCTTTCCCTTGCATATCTCTGAATCTGGCTACTCTCTCTCATCTTTTAATATGCTCTTTATAATAAACCAGTAAACATAATTCAAAGTGTTTCCTTGAGGTCTATGAGCCATCCCAACAAGTTATCGAACACAAGGAGAGGAGCATGGAAACTTCGATTTACAGCCCAAGTATTACAGATGTGTTTTGTAAGGCGAAAAAGAAAGAAAATAAATATATATATATATACACACACACACACACACATATACATGTACACACAAACAAACACAAGACAAATGTTATAAAATTGGTGTTTTTGTTGTTTCTTTTTAATGAAACCACAGTAAGCAAACAAAACATTTGAACTGGAACCAGATTTACCTGAATTTCTTTAAAAGTGAAATTTTAATTTAATTTGCCTTAGGCCCATATCCTCATCATTTTGCCTAAGCAAACATGCACTTAGATCTACTCATTCCCAGTCTGTGAACAAAGCCCACACTCCAAATGTCATACTAAAAAATGTACCCCAAGAGTACCAGTGTTGCATAAAATAATAATTTTATTTAATTTCGTAGCTGTTTTGCTATAAAATGACCTGGAAATTAATGTCAATTTCCTTAATATTCATGTGCCAAGCCAGTCTCCTTGAAATTTATGTACCCAAATGAACAGAATTTGGTATTGTATATGGTAATTACTGAATAAAAATGCTTTTTCTTCAGAAATGATGAAAAACCAAGGGAAAAAACTATTATTGCCAAAATTTTAAAAATCTATGCTGCATAGTACAATATTGTATATTTATTAGGCTAAAAAAAGCATGCACAGAAGACAAGAAAATATGTTTAAGTATTCAAGAAGAAGTGTATATCAAACATCTTAAATATAAACAGTGATGGGGAGAATGGAAATGCAAACCAGGAGTAAAGTTTTAAAAAGTAAATGAGTGTAACAGGACTCTTACACAAATGATAGCACTATGCACTAAGGTGTTATAATTATCAAGTCTTTATGCTCAGGATTCAAAAAGAAAAAAATTAAATATTAATGGAGGAACTGAATTCCAGAATAGATAGAGCTGAAGATTAATTTACAGAAACAAAAGACTAAAGTGAAGAAGTGTCCCAGAATGCAGTCCAAAAAAAAAAAGTCATAAAATGAAAAATGTTAAAGAAAAATTAAAAGACATGGAAAAGAGATCTAGATTATTTCAAATACCTCTCAGGTAAATTTCAGAAAAATGGACTGAAAGCAATAAAATGAGATAATAAATAATACAACAAAATTTTCTAGAGCTAAAAAAAAGACACTAGACTTCAGGTCAAAGGGCTCCCTAAGATAAATTAGGGGGTGGGGGAAGGCAGAAATCTGCACCTATACTATCTTGGTGAATAAATCCCAAAAAACTTTCATAGAGAAAAAAACAGACTATTTCCTTTAGTCTTTGTATACATAATCCAAAATAATTTTCGTCAATTCTAACTATGTAGCATAAGTTCTTACCATAAATCCCCCACAATGTGACCCTGAGGCCTAGGAGAGGAGACTGTTTCCGGGTCACACATTTGTAGGTGGCAGGACAACATCTGACACTCAAAGTTCATGACTTTGCTCCATGTCACGCTGAGAGCTTAGCTCTGATTCTCCTACATTTTTGTATTTGGTCTCCTTTGTGATGATAGCTATGATATGTATTTGTACCTTTATGAGGGTTGATAAAGAGTCTAGAGACCCAAACCAGAGCAAATCTTGTGCTTTGCAGAAATCCTCATTCCTGGCTTAACAAGCTCACTGGTCACAGGCAGCAAATCTGAGGTTGCTTCGGGTTACCAGAAGGCTGGGGCGTATTAGTGCTGGGAAAGCACTCCCTTGAAACTCCATGTCTGGGCACCGTTCAATGACTACCAATAAAAACACTTTGTGGCAAAAGTCTTCCTTCTATTGAGATAGAAGACAAAATATCTGACACTTCATTAATCATCACTGTGACTTCCTGACTCATTTCAGTTCTCAGATCACAGGACCTTGTGAATAAATTTCATGCAATAACTCTAACAACAGTTTCTCTTCAAAAGCAACTTCAGGGTAATCACTGAAATCTCACGGACCGGTCAAGAGTGTAATTGATTTATGTTTCAAATTAAGAGGTGCCATTTCTTCTTTTTAAAAATTTGTTTTTTAATCTACCAAAAGGAAAAACTAATGTGAAAATTATTAAACATTATTTTAAAAACTTAAAATTCAAATACAAAATAACCTATTACTGCTTAAGTTTCTAATAACTAGTAGAGCTTCTTAAATTAGGTGATCACATAGGTGATAGAATAAAATGTTGCATTCTATTCAAGGCAAATCTAGTCTCTATAAGTTTTCTTTACAGTCAACTATTTTAATATAGACTTGTTTTTTTACCTTCTTATTATCTCTATAGTCAATCCCAAACCACATTTCCTTCTTCATAATAGTCCTTTGAAAAATAGACCAGTTTTTACCCTCTTTTCATATTTGTTAGTCAACCCCAAAATACATTTCCTATTTCGTACTTGAGTTTTGAAAAGTCATTTTGTTCTTTCCAGAGAATAAGACAGAAACTGATTAATTCATATAAGGTCGGTGAAAACAGAAATTATTTTAGGTTTTCATTACATTTGTGCAATATCACCAGAAGAGGAGGAATCGATTTCCAGAAGACTTTCTGGAACAAGAATACAAACAACAAAAAAAGGGAAATACACTAAGCCCATATAATTAAACAATTCAAAGATAGAATTCTTTTTTCTCCTTGGCAACCAATGTATAATTTTAAACTAGAGCTACCTGATTTGCAACATGAAAACCAGAATTTCTTTATTAAATTACTCTAGTATACTGCACAAGTCATATTAAAAGAAAGAGCTAAATATTTTTTTTAAATATCTTGTACAATGAATATTTAGGAATCTTCTCCCTGAAATGACTATAGAAAAAACACTTTGTCCACTGAGGGCTGAGCTAAATTTGGTCCATAAAAGCTGGTGAGATTTCTTTTCACTCCTAAAGGAATAAAAGAAGAAGAATGAACATTGTCTTTAAGAAAATCCAGAACACTGCCAAATCCTGCCTCCCATTTTGGCATTCTGCCTTTATCCTGAAAGATAGTATCTTCTGTGTTATAATAGTTTATCGTAAAATGAACTGTCAACAAAAGGAGGGGGGTTGGCGTAAGGGACAGAGAAAAACACAGCGTGGTGAAAGGAAAATTATGAAGTCATCAGGCTCATGATACTCTCTTGGTTTGTATGTATTTGTGCAAAAAGTATTAAAGAGTCAAATGAGCTCTTTTAGCCAGATACAGTGTCATTAGACTTGGCTGACTAGGAATTCCCTTCATCAAACAATTGACGAGTGAATATTGCATCAGCTTGGTCTTTTTAATGTTCTCAGACGTCAAGAAAACCTTAATATTTTAAGTATGTTTCCAGCAATGAAAATCTCTCCTGTGTGGTTTTAGAAGGTCACGGAAATTAATCATTACTTTTGCTAATCCTTTCACACTTGCCAAAACAAGTATTTTCAAAGAAAGTCTCTATTTTATCATTAAAATTTTCAACTTGACGTAGGGAAGGTAAATAGTAAATCTCTAGGACAGTCATCCACCGAATTATGCAAGCAGATGAGATTTTTCCAGACTTTAAAGAAAAAAGTACTCAACATATTTAAGATGGGGGGCAAAGGCAGGCCGAAGACAGAGGCAAAAATCTGATGGATCTGTTTTTTTGCATTTCCCCACTTCCTCATTTGCTGTTTTGCACAAACCCTCTTGAATATCAAGATTTGGCTCCTTATGAATGATACATCATAGAGAAGCATGTTAACTTTTTCAAGCTCATAAATGCTTTTTAAATGTTCACAGAATTTTACAATTTAATAAAAAAGCATTGAAAAAACACAACTTGTATAACTGTATTATTAAAATATTTTTACTATTATTAAAGGAATTTAGTGATGCTGAATACAAAATATTTAATAACACATTATTTACTATTAATATGTTATTAAGACTTACTATTTTTTAGCTAAATTTCCTGAGTTTATGAGCTGAAAGGAATTTTAGCAATTGTCTAGTCTAATTTTCTTGTTCTACATTTCTGTTTTATTTTCTCCAAAGAAAACCAGTTTGCTTTTTTTTCACTTGAGGATTATTTTTTAAGATAAAAATTTTCAGAAACCATAAATAGATGATAACTTCTAATAAAAGAAAAGGAATTTAAGGGAAAAGGGAATTTAAGGGTAAGGTACAATATAGGATTGATGTTATAGGGCATAAAATAATTTCTATGGAAAGAAGACATATGAGTTTGTTACACTATCTGTTGGTTTTCTCTGATTTCCTGAGCATTTTGTGAGATGGTCAGTTTTATTTATACAGTATAGAATCAAGTAAAAGTAGAGCTGAAGTAATTTGCAAAATTGAGAGATGGGTGTGACCAGAAATCCCTTAGTCCTGGTCCCAGCCTGTCTAATACCTGGGTATGCTGCAATGGAGATTATAATTCACGTGAGGCAACAAGGGAGAAACAAGGAGAAAACTGTTAAGAGCTCTGTGGTAGGAAGGGTTATGGCTATTGCCTCCATTTATTTTTAGTATTCCTTCTTTTGAGTGTGTGTGTGTGTATGTGTAACAACTAATAGAAATTAAATCACTTGCAGGTGCTAAATGCTGTATTATTATAGTAAGTCTAATCTCAAACATTCTCAATAAGGAATCATACAGAGACAGAAAGCTCACTTTTTTGAAGCTGTCTATTTCATTGTTGTAAATACCAGCCATTTTTCCTAATACTGCTCTCCAGAGTCTCAACCTTAAAATCAATTCCTTATCTTTTCCTTTTTATTTCTTAAAACAATACAACAAATCCTCCTTCCCGACATTGCTACATCTGTTAATGACATCACCATTTTGTCAAACTCAAAAATTGTCTTCTCTTACATCTAAAAATCCAATCAATTACCAAGTTTTATTGATTCCATCTGGGAATCTTTGATTTCTATCCCTTCCCAGTTCCATATCAGTGCTTATAACATACCATCACTTCTTCTGTATACTCGTTACAGAGACCAACCATAATACAGTATGAAAGGAAATTTTGCAAGAGCATGAATATCAGGAATGAACATTGAGGACCATCTTGGAGGTTGCCTACTACACAATGTGACAGGAAAGAAGACCACAGACAATGTTGGGATCCCTGAAGACAACGGTATCTTTCCTGATAGGTCTAGCAGGAAGCATTCTAGGAGATAACATGAATTGGCTCACTTTAGATGATATGCCCATCCATGCACCAATAATTACGAACAGAGGAATGGACTCCTTTAGTTGAACAGATCATGTGCCTAGCTGTGGCTCTTGAGGGTGGGTGCACAGATATCATTGAATCAGAAAGGACAGAATGGTAAACAGAAAAATTACATATTCCCTCTCTTCTACCTTGTACTTCAGTTGCTTTATTAGTCTTCTAAATATCCTTATATTATCCCATCTCTTTGCCTTCCTTTTTAAATGGCATATGGCTAACAAATTATTCTTCCTAAAACTCAACTTGGATCAAGAATTCTTTTTTTTTTTAATCAAAATCTTGCCCAAATTGCCTTGGCTGTATACTTGGTTGGAGCATTGTCCTGTACACCAAAAGGTTGTAGGTTCCATTGCCAGTCAGGGCACTAACAGGAGGTAACAGATCGATTGATATTTCTTGCTCACATCAATGTTTCTCTCTCTCTCTCTAAGAATCAATGAACATATCCTCAGGTGAGGATGAAAAATAAAATCTTGCTCAAATAATTCCTTCCCTGCTTACAAAATTAGTACTCATTCTTTAACCTGGCCTTCACACTTTTCCACAATCTGACCCAGAACTCCTTTTCTACAATTTTTCACTTCTCTGAAAAGCCAGTTTACTCACTCTCCTTTCAAAATGGTTTTGACTCCATGGCCTGGTTCACCCTGTTTACATTCTTTACTCTCCAAGAATGCCTTTCTCTCTTCTTCCACGATGCAGACTCCACCCATTATTCAGGTCTAGTCATCCCAGCCGGAAGGAACTCCTCTCTCCTCTCTCATGATAATAATTTTGTTGTATCCTGCTTTGACAAATACGATGTACTATTTTAGTCTATCAGGAGTTCATATTTTAACAGATTACACATATTATCTACCTGTATTTACTTACCCAGATTGCAAACTTCTTACAGGCAAAGATTATGGCTTATATATTTTTTCATCCCAGTTAAGGCTTAGCTTACGATCAGTACACATTTCTTCATTTGATTTTTATTGTACACCTCTGAGTAATTTAGAAATATAAATGTCTTTAATCCAGTTTAAGAATTCTTCTTTCTGATCAATGTGCACATTAAGGGAAATTGCCAAGTTTCCACTGACTCTTTAGCCATCATGCAGAAACACTCATATGTATTTTTTTTAATTTCTTCAACACACTAGCTTCAACCAAAGTCTACACCAGAGGAAGGGCTATTCAGTAATTAGAAAGGTACTCCAGTTCTAAAAAAATGTGTACTACTACTCCAAGCTGGCCATCTACAATGATTAGATTTGCTGCCTATTGCTTTATCATTTTTAAATGAGCCTTTTTGGACCAACGCACAGTCAATGCAAAATGCTTCTAAGAATCCATTTCTAAAAGAACTTGGCTGTTTATGTCTTTGGCCAGAATTACTTGAGTTTTGGCTTGCAGTCTCTATTTTGGATTCCTGGTAGAAATGCATGCCCATAGTATCCTGTCTGCAAAGATGTCTTGCCAAAAGGAAACCGGTAAGACTTCATCATGAAAGGACAAGAGCTCTCTCAGGTATTCTTGGTGTGTACTCTTAATGAAATGAACCTACCCAGCATTACATCCTCACCTAGTATGTGGTAAGACTCTGCTCTATGTAAACACTGGCTGGATAAACACTGTGGTAGGTGCTGCAGACATACAAGGTCACCTAAAGGATACCTAAAAAGATTAGCATTGGAAAATAGTATGCATGCTGTGCATCAGTAATAAGGATAATAAGTGCCATGCATAATTAGAGAGGAGAGAGTTCTGTGTGGGCTGAGAGAACTCAAGAAAGGTTTCATACAAAAGAATGATCTAAACAGTGGGTAACTTGGTAGAGGTGAGTTACTTAATAGAGTCCCATCAGGAGAGAGGTTTGCAAATGGCATATTTTAGGCTCACAGGATGTAAAAAGAGAGCTTACGTGGGGCTGTGGTAAGTTTAAAAAGCTAGGTAAATTGGAAATACACTAGAGGAGAGTTTTAATAGTCTGTGTTTTATTCTATAAACGATGGAAATTTTTGAAAGTTTTCGATCACCTGCAAAATAGTGTTTTAGTATCAAAATGAGAAATAATCAAATCACTAAAATAATTTTAAAAAGAGACAATGAAAACCAATCATTTTTAATAAAAATCACAGATAGCTGAAAAAGGGATTAATAAAGCTCAACATCAGCATTATGAGTAGAAAGCATAGAATTTAAAGATTATACTGGCTGGACCATAAAAAGTAACATTATTACATAAATGATCTAAATCAGCACTTTGATCCACATTTAGTGCTTTTTCCTGACTGTAAGACAACCCATATTTATTGTTTAGCAAAATGTCTTAAAAATTTTAACTATGTAAAATATAGCTGGAACTTGGTAAAAAGGAAAATTATAAGTTGTATAAATTTAAAAGGTGTTATGATATAAAAGGAATATCAAAAACCTTTGTTCTAAAATTCAAATGCTATTTTTAGTGAGAACTTCATTCAAAACCTACTTAATGATACTTTTGACCTGGTTATATCAAACTTTTAACTAGTTTATCAGTTTATAGCTCTTTAAATGCAACAACGTAGGAGAGTTTTACTGCTAGATACTGGCATATTAATGCCATCAGAGAGTTGAAGCACTGGGTAAGAGTAGAGACCAAAAACAGAAAGAAAGAAAAAAGGAAAAAAATTACATTTACCAGTTAGAGTAGTTCCCTATGTATAGAAGCAAATAGCTAATAACTACTTGCATCTAAAATTATTGTAATTATAATAAAGTAATTTATATTCCTAATGACTCTGAATCATGAAGAAAACACAAAATTACGTAGCATTTAATCTGTTTAAAGCCTTGAGAGATTACTATCAAGAATAAATTTTTAGATAAATTATGGACTTTAAAAGGGAAATTTTCAAATTAAATAATTCCATAATTATTCGAAAGAAATGATAAACTGATAATAACAATTAGCTTGAGAAAGTTGTCTATTATAATAAAAATTTTTAATTGGAGAAATATGAAAAACTAAGTAACAAGATAAAATAAAGTTGTGATTATATTAAAAGTCAATATGGTCCTAATTACAACCTATAGAAACATCTGGAATACAGGGGCACAGGCACAGAAGTCACTATTTTAACAAGCTTTTAACACTATTCTCGGGCAGAATGCCACCACACTTATAAGGAATGCTTATTATTGAATCAAAATATCTAGTAAAAAGTTAGAACATAAGTTGGAATGTTATGGGTACAAAATAATTGAGGGATATTATAGAATCATTATGCCTCTTAATGTTGCATCACAGCTTGAAATGCAGGTTAGCAGAAGTCAAACAGGAAAAACAAAGGTTTAAAATGTTGGACAGAAGATGAGAAATACTAAGTGAGTTATTCATGGCACTTGTTTTACGTGTTGTGGCTCTGGACATCCACTCTTTTTTCCTGCCTAGACTGTTCCTCTTCCAGTGATTCTTCATTCTGGTATTCAACCTTTCCCAGCATAGCCCATATGCTCATGAGATGCCCTTTTCCCAGCATAGGGGTGGACTCCGGTTCCAACTACACCTGAAGCTCTCTTTACCACTAGATCTTTCAATTATGAAAGCTGATGTATTTCTTTTATTGTTTAAGTCATTTTAAGTGGAATTTTATTACATTATAGAATATGTTTTATATATAATGCATATGAAACATGTGTATGTATTATAATTAATATAACAATAATGAAATGAACACTTATGTAGCAGACAATCAACTTAAGAAATAAAATATTAGTGTCAGAGGGTCCTTCCTTATTACAGCTGGCTTCCCACTCTTTTAATTGTATAGGTTTTATTTTTGGATACTAATCATTTGCTTATACATAAAGCAAATATCTGTTTACAAAGTGGCTGGTATTTTTCAGTCCCTCTATGGTTTCTTTTAATTATGAGGAGTTTTAATTTTAGTGTCAAATGGATAACCCTTTTCCTCTTTTGGTGCACAACTTTGCATGTGTGTCTTATTTAATAGATCTATCTTTACTTAAAGGCCACAGATTTTTTTCCTATATTTTCTTTTTTAAGATATTTTCCTGTTTTCAAGCTTTCCTTTCATAGTCTTTCATTTCCCCTTAATTTATTTGTACAGGGTAAAGTACAATTTTTTCATAAAATGATTTTTCATAAATTAACATAAACAATAGCTCTTCCTTCCCACTGACATAAAGGCCTGCTCTGTTTTCCCTCTAAACCTGCTCTGTTTTACCCCTGTTTTACCTTACCAGACTAAGTTTTTCCTCTATGTCTGGGTCACCTCTGAGGATCTCTGTTCTATTCCCTTAGTCTGTTTGTCTAACCCTGTGTTTTAGTTTTCACAGCCTTATTATCTGCAGGGGCAAATCATCTTATATGGTTCTTCTCTGGAAATTCTTCAGTATTCTTGACCTCTGGCTCTTCCAGGTCAATTTTAGAATTAATACATCTAGTTGTATGAAAAATCCTGACAGGACACCCTTTGGAACCACACTGAACTTACACATATATTTGGGGAGAACTGCATTTTCACAATACTGAGTCAGTCCTTCTATCCAAGATCATGGAAGACCTTTATGTTCATTAAGATATTCTTTAAAATTTTTTCCATATGGTTTTACTTTTCTCCACAAACAGCTTGCATATCTCCTGTTAGATCTATTCAGTAGTTGCTATGGTATCTTCCCTAATTGCATTATTTAACTGCTTATTACTGCTGTATAGATATGCAAATGACTTTTATATATTCATGTTTTTATCTAGCAGTCTTGCTAAATAAACTCTCTTATTAAATCCCATACTTTATGTGTGGACTCCGGTTTTCTACATAAAGTCATTTCATCTATAAATAATGACAATTTCATGTCCTCCTCTTTAATCATTGTACATTTCTTCTTCCCCTACTACACAAGCTAGGCCTACAGGTACAATGCTGAACAGCAATGACGATGGCGGACATCTTTGTCCTGTTTCCGATTTAAGGATATGTTTTCAACACTACATTGGGAAGTTTTGTAGGGTTTTGGAGCAGGCCTGATAGCAGGTTAAGGAATTCTCTCTTATTTTGTTTACTGAGAGGCTTTCTTTTTTCATGAATAAAGATATGCAGAATACTTTTTCTGCATCTGTTGAGATGACCACAATTTTCTCCTTTGAACTGTTACTTTGGTGAATTACATTAATATATTTCTGATGTTAAATAATCTAACATTTGTATAATAAACTTAACCATAATGTATTATCTTTTTTAAAATTTGATTTACAGTATATTTCATGTGTTCATTTTTAATTTTGGTATTGATATTAAAAAGCAATTGTAATATTTTTGACTAATTTGGGTTTCAAGGCTATACTAACCTCATCAAAGGAATTAGTAATCATTCTTTCTAATTTTGCTTTCTAGAATAGTTTGTGTTATATTAGACTGGCCTGTTCTTTGAATGTTTGGATTACTGAAGCCTCCTGGGCCTGATTTTGGTTTTTTGTTTGTTCTTTACATTTTGGCTTTATGGACAGATTTTAAAGATTCAATTTCTCAAAAAAATGTGTTAAAATCTCTTACTGTGGTGGTACATTTTTTAAAGTCTATTCATAGTTCTGTCAGTATGTTTCAAGGCTATGTTATTAGAGGCATGCAGATTTAGAAGTATTTTCTCTTCTTGGTGAACTGAATATTTATCTTTATATAATGAACATCTATAAAGTCCTTTTTCTAGTGGACATGTTTCTTTTACTTGATATTTGCTTGTACCACTTTTGAATCCTTGATTTTTAGCTTTTCTTTGTCCTTGCATTCTACATCTAACTCTTGCAAATAGTATAAATGTTTATTTCAATCCAGCCTGAAATTTTTGCCTTTTCAGCTGGAGAGTTTATTTCATATAGAGTTATGGTAATGACTGGTACATTCAGATACATTTCCACCTTCTTATTATGTGCTTTCTCTTTGCTCCATTTTTCATGCCTTTTCCTCGTTTCCAAAATTTCCCTTCCTGCTCATCCTTACTCTCAGCAGGCAATTTTGCTTCCTATTGCACTGTCAAAAAAAAAAAAGAGGCAGTCAAAGGAGATTTCTACAAGCTTACCCATGACATCTTACCACTTGGCTGAGCCTGGACCCATCTACCGTGCCTTTTCTTCTACTGAGGATATGCTGTTTGTTCTCCTGGCAAAATCCCATCCTTTCTTGCCTTCTCAGTGATCTTGTTCTAGCAATTCTCCACTCTCTGTTCTGCATCAGCAACCTTCTGTTCTTTACGTGTTCTTTTCCATAAGCATAGGTATACCATTTTTCCCCATCTTACAACATTCTTGTGTCTGAACCCTACTTCCTCCTCCAGCTACCACTCCACTTCCCTTCTTCATTTTACAGCAGAACTATTAAGAAGAGTTTTCTATCCTTGCTGTCTACAGCTTTAGTTCTCCCATTCTCTAAATCACAGGTGGCAAACGCAAGGCCCATGGGCCGAATCCGGCCCTCCACCTTGTTTTATCCGGCCTGGCACCTTGTTTCTACCCAGCAGCAACACCAAGCTCTCACTTAACTGTTAAGGAGTAGTTACATTTATCCAGTCCTGAAATTACATTCGGCCGTTTGAAGGCAACCTCCAGGCTGATGTGGCCCCTGGTGAAAATGAGTTTGACACCCTTGCTCTAAACCAACTCCCATGAGCTAAGTTACCAATAGCCTTTTAAACCTTGTTCTCATTTTTCATCCTGCTTAATCACAAAAAAGCATTTGAAACAGCTGATTATTCCCTTTTCCTTAAAATAGTCTTTTGGCTTGGTTTCCAGGACACAACTGTCCCACTCTTCCCTGTACCTTATTAGTGGCATTTTAATCTTTGTTTTTTACTCCTTATCTCTCTCACCACCATGCACTGGAATGTTCCAAAGCTCAATCCTTGGAAGTTTTTAATAACTACTCTTACTCCATTGGTTATTGCATGGCTTAAATATGTTACATGCCAATAATTGACATCTGTAGGTCAGACCTCCTGCCTGAACCCCAGACTCACATATGAATCCCAACTCCCCATTAGTCATCTATATTGAAACATTCCCCAAACTGAACTGATCTTTCCTCCTTTCTGATCAGATCTAGACAAAATTTCCCCCTTCTCACTGAATGGCAATGTCAATACTGCTGTTGGTCAGACCTAAACCCTTGGCCATTATCCCTGATTCCATTCTTTCTTCAGACCCTCATCCAATCTACCATCAAGTTCTGTTGGCTCTACTTTTAGAATGCATCAAAAGTCTCACATTTCTCCCAACTCCATTCTACCACCCTCATCAATACCACTATCACCTCTTACCTGGACTGTTAAAATAGCCCCTGTTTTCCCAGCTTTTACCCGTGTCTCCCTTCAGTCTATTTTCAACACTGTAACCACAGTTACTCTGTTAAAATATAAATCTGATTCTATCATGCCTATTTAAAATCTTCCAAGGTTTCTCAAATCACTCTTCATAAAAACTAAATTCCATACATTACCCTATAAAGACCTAAACAACTAGGCCCACCAACATCCCCACATCTCACCCTCTATTCGAGATCTCCAACCTTACCTCCACTGCTGGTCTCACTCAAGCTGCTCCAGCCAAGCTGTTCTGCTCTCTGCACGGGGCTCTGGCCAGGCTTTGGGGTCTTTCCACTGGTTAGGCCCTCTTGGGACACTTTTCCATGGCTGTCTGCATGGCTCACTTACTCATCTCTTTCCCTTTTAAAATGCTGCCTTGGAGGCCTTTACTGACCCCGACTCCTTATTTCTCTTTCTCACTTTATTTTTCCTATAGCACATATCATCATCAGATATACTCCATATCTTTATTTATGTAGTTTCTTTATTGGCTGTCTTCCCCAAGTAGAATTAGTGTCTCAGCTATGGCACTTTGGTGCAAATTAGAAAAAGATTGAAGCATGTATGTGTTTGTACACAAATACACCCATCCTACTTGTGCACAAGGTTTGGTTAGCAACCACGTTTGTGCAAAACAAGAGGCATAAGTGGGAATAGAGTATAGGATGAATTGTACTCACTCCCCAAGGCTCCGGCCTCTATTTAATTCCTCAGCCAGGTGTCTTTGGACAGTACCTTACCACATATATGATTGACAGCCCCAAGAAAAATATTTCCTGGGGTCAAGATCCACTTTGCTGCTAGTGTCCCCAGCCCCTTACAGAGTGGTGCACCAAATACACTCAATTCATAGAATAAATTAATAGTTTGAAAAAATACGAGAATGAAAGTTATGATTTCAAAATAGAATATGCACCCTCTACACTAAGGGACATAATTCTGGAAAACATGGCCTCAAAACATTTATGATTCTCATAAATTTACCTAAATTCTCTGTGTGAATTTACTGCTGTAAAATTATCTAGGAATTAAAATAAGGCCAAGTATATACATTGAATATTGCAAAGCCTCGGAATTACTGCAACATACAATTGCATAATAAAACTAAGAACAGGAAAAATCTTGTCCTTGGCATTTGTAAACCAATGGCCTGCATTTTACTTTTTGCTTTGACAAAAATACAGTGCAAATTGTTAAGAGGTAAAATCTTTGGTGATTTGTTTAAAGAGGGAAATACTTGATTGTTAAAAATTTATAAACGGGGAAAGACTACAGATTATAGGAAGTCTGTAGATTGAATCTTTCTCAGTGTCTCTGTTCATTAAACAGTTGTATTTTCTCTTTATTAACAGAAATGTTCATTACCTGGCTGGTATGGCTCAGTGGATTGAGTGCAGGCCTGCAAATTAAAGTGTTGCCTGTTCAATTCCCAGTCAGGGTACATGCTTGGGTTGCAGGTCAGGTCCCCAGTGGGGAGTGCATGAGAGGCAACGACACATTGATGTTTCTCTTGCTCTTTTTCTCTCCCTTCCCCTCCCTCAAAATAAACAAACAAAATCTTTTAAAAAAAGTTCATTAAATTATCTTGCCTATTTATTGAAGCTTAAACTTTTGCTTCTGTTCTGAATTTTTGTGACCTATTTTAAATATTTAAGACATTATTTTTTGTTAAATTTACAGCAAACATTTTCCTTCATTTTGTCATGTTTAAAAACATATAGAACTTTAAATTTTATTTAGTCAAAATTATAAATTTTTATTTTGAGATTTCTTCCATCTATCCAAACTTAACTTTCCAACTAGAAATCAAGCAAATATTCATTTCTTCTCTTTAAAATTTTTCTTTATCAGGTGACTTTTAAATTTTAACACTTTGACCTAAATAGAATTTATTTTGGTGTATTGTATGGAATTAAGTTTTAGTACTTTGTTATTTATAAGCATTGTGATCAATTCTTACAACTTTTGTTTAAAAATAAATGGCAATCTCTCCTCAGAGATAGTTTGAGAGATAAAATTGTAACACTTTATAACACTTGAAAGAACATTTCGAGTTTTCTTAAATGTTTTTTAAAATAAAGTTAAATATATATTTTAAAATAATAAAATAGATTAAAAGAGATTCCTTTTAATATATCTTCCATTTCTAATCCTCTTTGATCCCTTTGAGGATCAAACCTTTATGTTTATAAAAATGGCAGTTGGGTTTTGTTTCTTAAAGCTGGTTTCATTTACTGAATACCAACAACAGGATCTGTAATGTTGGCGATGATTCAATTATTTCCACAACTTACATCTTAAACCAAGCATCAAAAAGATGATGAAATAACATGAAACCATGAAATAATGATTGTTCATTTGTATATCTCCTTTGGAGAAATGTGCGTTCAAATCCCTTGACCATTTTATAATTGGGGTGTCTCTTATTCATCTGTGAGAGTTCTCTCATTAAGATTTGACACTGTGATACTGCTAGGCACCAATGCAATAATAATGCAAAAAACATCGCATGGTTATACCGAGTTATAAGATGGGTCATCCACGAGATCCATAATCAAATCTGTTTATACTGAAATTTCTAAAATGATCACTTTTCAGTGAAATGAATCAGAACATGTATTTCCTAAAGTTTAGGGCTAAGAAAACTATTCTACGCCAACATTATGGATGATATGCATTGGCCCATTTCATGATGGGTGATTTATGAGTGCTCATGCCCACGCTGTGCTGAGTGTCCAGCAGTTTTTGACCAAAAACGGCATGACTCCCATGCCCTACCCTCCGTATTCACCCAGTCTCGCCCCAGTGACTTTTTTTGTTTCCCCGGATGAAAAAGTCCTCAAAGGGAAACATTTTGACCATGTGAAAGAACTGAAAAACATGGCAGAAGCTCTAAACAGCATCAAAATTGACCAGTTCAAAAACTGCTTTTAGCAGTAGAAAAATTCTCTCCATAGGTGTATTGCATCAAATGAAGAGTACTTTGAAGGTGACTGAAATTTAAACATGTAAGAATAAATACACAATTTTTTATAAATAAATTCCAGTTCTTTGGTGTCCTGCTTATATATCTGGGTTGTTCCCCATTATTCCTAGTGCCCCAGCCAGGGCATACAGCAGGAGCTCAATCAACACTTCCTGGTGAATGAATTACTGGAGGCGCATCTGGAGGGACTAGTGCATAAAGTTACACAGTTTGGAAACTGCCACTCTCAAGTTACTCAGTTGCAGAATACTTTCAAAGAAGAAATTGTGTTAACACCTTTAGGCCACTAGAGAGAGGTTCATTTAATAAATTATTGCTGCACTTCAGTGGAATCAATTACTACTTCAAGGAACTGAAGAGATTTCTCAGAGGACATGTCATGATTTGGAAGAATCTTGCAAAACCATTTTTATACTCAGAAACTCCAACTGGAAAGCAGTAGTAAGAATTATAGTTGCCATGAGGTGAGCTGAAAGGCATCCTGCTTTGCATCAATACCAACAATGTTCACAGAACACATTTCACTACATGAAATTTTCCACCAAGAATATCTCCTTATTTTCATAGTTTAAGAATGAAAAGCAGACATTTCTTCTGAAAATTGCAAATTATTGACTCATTGATTCTCTTTTAGGATAAATGATTTTACCTGTTAGTTGATTTTATTTTTTATTTTTGGATAGTTCCTGTTAAGACAGCTTTTAAAAATATTTGAAACACATGCTTTACCTATATGTTTTATACAATAATTTATGGTTGTAGGATAGTTAAAAATGATATTTTGTAATAACCCTTTATGAAAGTTATATATAGGTACTTCCAGCCAAGATAAAGGCATAGGTGGATACACTGTGCCTCCTCGTACAACCAAAATTAAGGACAACAAAGATTTACAAACAAGAAAACAATCAGAGCTAATAGAAAATTGAACTGTGTGGAAGTCCAACAACCATTCATCCAGACCGGTAAGAGGGGCAGAGTTGTGGCAGGAAAAAGTGGAGGTTGGTGGACCAGGCCAACAGGCAAGAGCGGCTATCAGACCCCAGGCATGGGGTGGCAACAGTGCAGACCCAGCGAGGCCGCTGGCTGACCAGGTGGTCCCACATTAGTGCTCAGATAATCCAGGCAAAGGGGAAGCGACGGAAGGAACTGGAATCTGAGAGAGAGCAGAGCAAGCGCCATTGTTCACTCTTGGACCCCACCCCCACATACAGCATCACTACCCAGAGACTGGGCTGCCCCACCCTGGAGAGCATCTAAGGCTCCACCGCTCATACATAACAGCCTCAACCAGACCCCTCCCCCCCAAAAAAATACCCAACTTGGCTCAAATGAGAGAACAAATGAAAGCCTCACAGCCAGTTCATCTAAGCAATGAAGAGATAGCCAACTTATCAGATGCGCAGTTCAAAGCACTGGTCATCAGGATGCTCACAGAATTGGTTGATTTTGCTCACAAATTAGATGAGCAAATGAAGGCTACAATAAGTGAAATGAAGGAAAATGCACAGAGAACCAACAGTGATGGGAACAAAACTGGGACTCAAATCAATGGACTGGACCAGAAGGAAGAAAGAAACAACCAAACAGAAAAGAAGGAAGAAACAAGAATTTTAAAAAATGAGGAGAGGCTTAGGAACCTCCAGGACATCTTTAAATGTCCCAATATCCGAATTATAGGGGTACCAGAAGGGGAAGAGGAAGACCAACAAGTGGAAAACTTACTTGAACAAATAATAAAGGAGAACTTCCCCAATCTGGCAAAGGAAATAGACTTCCAGGAAGTCCAGGAAGCTCAGAGAGTCCCAAAGAAGTTGGACCCAAGGAGGAACACAGCTAGGCACATCAGAATTACATTAGCCAAGATTCAAATGAAGGAGAGAATTCTAGAAGCAGCAAGGGATAAGGGGACAGTCACCTACAAAGGAGTTCCCATCAGACTGTCAGCTGATTTCTCAAAAGAGACCTTCCAGGCAAGAAGGGGCTGGAAAGAAGTATTTGAAGTCATGAAAGGCAAGGACCTACATCCAAGATTGCTCTATCCAGCAAAGCTTTCATGAGAATGGAAGGGCAGATAAAGTGCTTCTCAGATAAGGTCAAGTTCAAGGAGTTCATCATCACTAAGCCCTTATTATATGAAATGTTAAAGGGACTCATCTAAGAAAAAGAAGATAAAAAATATGAAACTAAAAAGACAGCAAACTCACATATATTAACAACCACACCTAAAACAAAAACAAACTAAGCAAATAGCTAGAACAGGAACAGAAACACAGAAATGGAGATCATATGGAGGGTTAGCAACAGGAGTGTGGGAGGAGGGGAGAGGGGGAAAAGGTACAGAGAATAAGTAGCATAGACGATAGGTAGAAAATACACAGGGGGAGGGCAAGAATAGTGTGGGAAATGTAGAAGCTAAAGAACTTATGACACATGGACATGAATTAAAGTGGGGGAATGTGGGTGGGAGAGGGTGTGCAGTGTGGAGGTGAATGATGGAGGAGAAATGGGACAACTGTAATAGCATAGTCAATGAAATATATTTTTTAAAATGGGACAACTGTAATACCATAATCAATAAAATATATTTTAAAAATACCAAAAAAAAAAAAAAAGAAAGTTATATAATGCTTTTTTTAAGCTACACACTTTCATTAACTGCGAAGATTCATGGATGTCCTCCAATTGTCCTCCAGAAATGCTAGGAAAAAAATGCTGATTTCATTATCTGAGAGCAGTGTGGAAGTGAAAAAACAAAAATTGATATAAAATTTTATTTTTCCCAGTTACCAAAATGGAAAGAATTTTACCAGTTGTCAACGCCCCACACCCTGACACAATACTAAAAGCTTAGTTTATGCCTAAACCTTAATCCTTAATAATATTTGGCAGTGGGAGAGAGGGCACATGTCAGGTCAAACAAGGGACGTACCGGTATTTCCAAAGCAGCATTTGCAAAGGTTAATCTGTTCGTGGACCTCACAGGGGAAAGTACAGTGTCCAGTGATCGATCCAAGACCCCCTTCTTGGCTGTTCCCTGGTTAATAAACCACAGGGAGAGATAATTTTTAAACTTAATTTCCTGAAATGGAAATTTACTAACACATGAAAAAAATCCCCAAATTTGAGAATTTTTTGTAAATTATCTTATATCTGAGAATAAAGATCTCTCGTTTCTTCTACTGACACTGTCTCTGAGTCCAGCTTTGGCTGTCTGACACAAAGAAAGCTGAACTCATGAGACAGGTGCTGGTGGAAAAAGGAAAGGGGTTTATTCGTGGTGCTAGCGACCAGAGAGATGGAGGACTTGTGTCCTAAAGCCCATCTTAACATCTCAGTGCAAGGAGAGGTTTTTACAAGCAGGGCAGGGAAAAGCAGAAGAGACCAAGGGCAAGGCAGTGAAAAGTTCTCTACTGCAGACAAGCACGCGCTATTCTGATCCTTAAGGACCTTCAAACTGGTCAAGACATGGTCTGGTATGCATCCGCCTGGTTTTGATTTGAAGGTCAGAATATCTCCTGGCGCTGGAATGCCTGAAGACAGAGTCTGTATCTTTGGAAGTTAGTTCCTAGAATTCTTAATATTAACATGCTGTTCATCTACAAGCTACACATTAGTCAGAGTCAGCACTTACAGAATCTATCAAAAGAATGGGTTACAATTCCCCACTGTTCCAACGCCTTCTACACAAAAGGTAAAGGATACCTGACTACTTTGGTAATCTGCAGGGAGACACGTCCTGAACACTTAAGGCCATTTTGGTCCCTGGAGCTTAAGAGGCTTTACGAGGAACGCAGGTCTCCCAACTTCGGGCTTAACCCTCTTTTCACCAAGACCAAAGTTCCAGTGGCCACGGCGGCGAGAGTGAGGGTCAAAGTCAACAGACTGCTGGCTGTGGGGAAGTTTTAAAATGTGGTTGGCTAAAAGCATTTTTGAACACAACGCTGTGCAGCCAAAAGACAATTAGAGGTGAGAGAAAGAACACGTCCAGGAGAGAAGCGCAGTTTTCTTGTCAAGAGATTTGTCAGGAGCTGAGGGTAGAGGAAATCTGAGAGTTGCGGTGTAATAAGAAGCAAAGTCTAGAGCGGAGAGGCGACCACAAAGCACAAAAGCAATAGAGTAGAAAAGTGGGCTTTATATTTTTAGAGCCGTTTCAAAGGAATCCTGGGGGAGCCCTGCAGAGGGGCAAAGGCCAGGGGTAGATGCTCAGTTGCTCTCGTTGGGGGCGGGGTGGGAGCTCAAAACTGGAGCCGCGCGGCCGGGACTCCGGCGGCTCGCACCACTCGGCGTTCTTCGTCCTGCCAGGCTCCCTCCTGACCCCTCGGAACTCCGCGACTTTTCCCCGCGCTCCGCCGCCCTCCCTCCTCCCCCACCGGACCCTCTAGTCCATGCTGTCCCGGCCGGATCGCGCTCCGCACCCTTCCCGAGCGCAGCCCCTAGGGGCGCGTCACCGCGAGGCCGGCCTCCGCGCGCTTCCCACCACCGCCTCCTGCACTCCCCGCCCGCCTCCTCGCGGGTTCTACACGATCCAGCCTCCGGGGGCGGGCAAGCGGCGGAGCTCGAACGCCGCGGCAGCCACCCTGCAGCCGCGGGTCGGAGGCGCAGTCCCTAGGCCCTGAAGCCTGGGCCGGCCCCCGGGGAGTCGGCGCCGCTGCCAGAGTCTTGCAGGCTGGCCTCTGCCCGGCGCGGAGGGCGCGGAGGTGAGCGGGTCGGAGAAGGGCGCGAGACGGGCTGGCGGCCGCGGAGTTGAGGGTCAAGATGCAATCGGCGCCACGCGCTGCGTCTGTCCTCCCCGGATCCCGCGCCCTCTGCGGGCGTCGGTCCGGAGCTGGCGGGGTTCCTGATGTCCTGACACCTTGATGTGGGGAGTGGGAAGGGAACGGAAGCGTGTCTATTCCACGGATTCCGCGCCTAACTCCTCTTGCTGTTCCCCTAGCTCCCGGAGAGTCCGGAGATTGGGCCCAGGAGAAAGGAGGCCAGGAGCTACATCATCCCAGGTAGGATGTGCCCCAGAGGGGAAGGACGGGCAGGTTACCTTAGCCTCCCTGATAGCCTGTCTACCTTCCACTTTTGGGGCTGATGCAGCGCATTTCATTGAAAATGACACATCACTGCTTTGCGAAGAAGGGAGTATTTCTAGGAGTCATTTTATTTATTACCCAATTATGTGACCATGGTGTGTTTAGGCCGTTATACGTTAGGAAGTAATGGGCTTCATCTTACGTGTCCTAAATTATGTTTGAACCCTGTGTTCAGCCTCAGCCGAAACTTGTTAAAAGTTATGCCCTAAAAATATTTCTCTTAAAATAGGGCAGAGAGATACAGAGGATTGTTGTCAAGAGATTTCCATTATCTTTCCCACCCTTTGGAGAAGAATTGGTGTCAGTTTTTACTCCTCAGGCAGTTCGGTTTTTTAGATGGAAAAACTTATTATGGGCATGTTTAATTATCACTTAGCACTATGGGTGAAATCGGGAGAAACGGAATTCGAACTCCAGCCGCTACCTCCACCCCTGTGACTTTGCTGAGACTGCAGCCCAGTTAGCAGCTCCCCTGCTGGGAACCTTTTTAGTTCTCTCCAAACCACTTCAGCCATCCTACCTCTCCTGCCCCCACTTTTCCCACCTTTATTATTTCTTCATTGTGTTAATCTCCATTTATTTTTTCTTTCTCTAAGATACTTTTTTTTACTTTGCACCTCTCCTTCTGTTGTTTTAAAAATTAAAAGCTTTTTACAGAATAAAGATACCCATCCTAGATATTTTTTTCTGAGTATTTAGGAGTAGTTTGCAGTTTCTCTTAGCTAGTCAGTCTTTTGGGGGGAGGGGGGAGGGAGGAGACAATATCAATAATGATAAATTGAGCTAATTTTGCAAAAAAAAAAGAAAAGAAAAGCTATATCCAGATCACTTTTTATTGCACTGATGACATGGAAAATATACTTGTAGTAAATGAGCATAATTACATTTTAATACTGAGGAGGTAGCACAGATGAAGGCACACAGATGTTTAAAGAAAGGATCATAAATGAGTTAGGTGAGAAAGAAAGCACACCAGAAATTTGAAAGACTAGCTTTCAGGACACAATCAGGACATCGGGAAATGCATTTATTCTGTGCTTAGCCAGTAACCATGACATTGATGTATCACCCCCTTTGGGCCTACATGTCTTGATGAGTAAAAAGAGGGATTTTACCTAGAGACCTATCGCATCTGTTTTGGTCTTGACATTTTTGAGGTATTCAACAACAAAGAATATTTATTGGATTCTCATTTACTACGTGCCAGACATTTTGAAGGCAGTGATGGACAAGATAAACCTGGCTCTGCCCTCAGGGAGCTTTTTGTCTAATGGGGAAATAACAGTGAGTAAAGAAATAATTACATAAGATGATTACAAGAGAAGAGCTGTATGGGACGACATCGTTTTTTTTTCTACTTCCAGAAAAGGATGCTTTGTCTGGACTACAGGGAATAACAGTCACACAGGATGGGGTTGATAAGTGTGCAGGGGCTGTTGAGCTCATTCGGGTCCTTTTAGGTCATAGTCAGGAAGGTAGCTGTAGTTTAGGTCATGGTCAGGAAGGTAGCTGTAATTCTAAGTGCCACGGAAAACCACTGAATTTTGAAGAGGGGAATGGCACCATCGTATGTCTATTTTAAGATGATCTTAGCCCCACTGTGGAGAATGATTTGGAAAGAGGCAAAGGAATGAGTAGAGAGGCCTATTAGAAAGTGTTTCCAGAGTTTAAAGGAGAGATGGGAAAGACTTAGATTAAACTGGTTTCAGGGGAGAGGAATTTAAGAAATATTTTGGAGAATAGGACTTGGTGTGGATTTTATGTCAGGGGTGAGGGAAAGCAAGGACTCAAGAATGACTCCCAGGTGTTTGCATTAAGCAACTTGTAGATAATGGTACCATTCATTGAAATAAGAAAATCTGAAAGAATGCGAACAGATCTGAATGGAAAACAAGTTCTATTTTGAACCTGTTGAGTGTGAGCTGTGTCTAATGAGATCATAACCCCAGCCCCTTGGAAGGAGGAAAGGGATGGTCTCCAGGAGTGGACACACTGGCCTTTGGAAGATGAAGTTAATGATCATGAATTTAAGGTGAAACTAATGAGCTCCGTTGTCTGATTTTTTTCTTCAGCAACCTTCAGCAGCTTGGATGCAGAAAATGGATAGTTGGGTTTTTCCAGGACTAGGTTATTGCCAAGTGGATGTGGTGGAGAGTAAGAGAGTCATCCTAGTCTGCTCAGGCAGCTGTGACAGAATACCATAGACTGGGTGGCTTAAACAACAGACATTTACTGCTCACAGTTCTGGAGGCTGGGAAATCCAAGATCAAGGCACTGGCAGATTCATTGTTTAGTGGGGGCCCACTTCCTGGTTTGCAGTGCCGTCTTCTTACTGGGTCCTCACATGGCAGAAGGGGAGAGGAGCTCTCTAAGGTCTGTTCTGTAAAGGCACTGATCTCGTTCGTCAGGGTTCTATCCTCATAATCTAATCACCTCCCAAAGGCCATACCTCCTAATACCTTCACAGTAAGAATTAGAATTTCAACATATGAATTGGTGGTGGGGGAGAAACAAACATTTAGTCCATAACAGAAGTGGATCTTATTAAGAAAGTGGAGATGAATATACAGTATAGAATCTCGAATGGATAAAGAAAAATGAGGAGGACGTCACTGGAGAGTGAGAAAATATTGGGTCAATGAATCAGATTTTTTCTGCTGTCTAGATTTATCAGTGTGAATATTTCACGAGGACTATTGGAAGGCTAGGAGACAGTGTTTGGAGATGTCAGAAAGTCACTGAGATGGGGTAGAGGCAAAGAATCATTGCTTTTGATGAATAAGTAAACAAGAGGTTGTGAGGTCCAATGTTTCATCCACTTGAACAATGAAGTGCTGGAGAAGGATGCCAACTGTTGGCGTGGAGGAAGCCTTCGTATGTGTTGGGGGCCTAAGTCTCCAGTGATAAAGAATAAGCTAGAAGTCAGTAGGTGGCAGGAGTGAGTATGGGGAGAGGGTATTATGAGGTGCCATGAGTCTCTAAAGAACTGGGTGTTTGCAGGAGAGAAAAGGAAGAAAGATTCATATGTGGCCTTTAAAAGTTAAAAATTCACCTACCCCATCTCATGGCCCTGGAAGATTACATTTTCTTGTTAGCATGTGTAAACCAGCAAGTTATGAATGTAATCAAGATCTCTGAGGACACAGTAGTCACAAGGATGTGAAGTACAGCATAGGCAATATAGTTGATAATATTGCGATAACTATGCGTGGTGCTAGGTGGGTACTTGAAAAATTGGGGGGACCACTTTGTAAAGTTTATGATTATTTAATCAATATATGGTACACCTGAAACTAGTACAAAATAATATTGAATGTAAACTGCAATTGAAACATTTTTTAAAAAAAGATCTCTGAGGACAGCTCTTCAGAGTTACTGTCATCCAGTAATTAATGCCCTGTATCTTTATATGTGAAAGAAATTAGGCTCTATTTTTCAAAATAAATACAGCACTGCAGCTGTCATTTGGCCAGAGGAATGTCAAGGAAACTTCCTAAACTGAAAATCTAGGAGGCCATGTAGTTGAGAATAATCAAATTCTCTTACCTTGATAATATTCTTCAAGTATTAGATGCATACAGTGAGTCGAATGTTGATTCAGCAAGACTGTCTGTGACCTTGACATTTTAAGGATCCCATATGCTATTTAAATCATACTTTTAAATTGATCTCATAATGTTAAAGTGTCATAATGTTAAGTCTAAGACCGTGATATTACCATTATTATATAACTTTAAGACTTGGAACCAAAGAATTTTAGTGTTGGGAAGGACCACAGGAGTCAAGTACAACTTCTTCATTTTTCCATTTACAAGGACAACATACTCAGAAAACAAGTAGATTTCAGAAGTCTAGGCCTGTTCTTTCTTCTTGACACCACGTAAAGAAAACTCCCATAATTGCCACAGTAGTCTTCTCAGTTATTTAGGCTGTATTACGCAAGAGTAACATAAATGAGAAGGGAGCGGGACTCATCCCACTCACTTGGGGATGAGTCCCATGGACCAGCACCGCGGGTATCATCCGGGAGCTTGGGAGAAGTACAAAATCTCGAGCCCTCATTCCAGACTTAGAGAATAAGGATGTGCGTTTTAACAAGATTCCCAGGTGATCACATTCGAATTAAAATTTGATAGGTGCTATTCCAGAGCCAGTCAGTTCCCTTGGAAACCCCTGTCTGCTCGGGTCAGCAGGACCTGTGACATCTGCAGAACCGAGGAGAGGAACCCCTCGGCAGACACCTCCCTGGGACATGCTGAATTTTGAATGTTACGCAACAACAGGAACATTATATGCTGTGCTTCCTGTTGGAAGGGTGACGCATCTTAAGAATGACTTAGTCCTTCCCAGAAAGTGAAGAGAGGAAATTTCAAAATAGCGAGTGGACTTACTAATACTGTTACTGCCTGAGTGGAAAAAGGGAAAGGACTGCCTGCAAATTCTCCAGTTTCCCCCATTCAAGGGCAACTGTTATTCTTCCTCCAGTATTATTTTTCATTATTACAAATGTGGACCCTGAGAAAGGAAATAACTACTAAAAAGCGCTCCCAGTGAGTAACTGCGCTCAGACAAAAGAAAACGGCCCTGGCTGGTGGACTGAATGCTGGCCTACAGACCAAAAGGTCGCCAGTTTGAATTCCCGTTCAGGGCACGTGGGCCTGGGTTGAGGTCCAGGTCCTCAGCTGGGGGCTTGTGAGAGGCAACCAATCGATGTTTCTCTCCCAGGCTTTCTCCCTCCCTTCCCCTCTCTCTAAAAATAAATAAATAAAATAAGTTAATAAAAACTTTATTTAAAAAACAGAGCCTAGCAGCCATTTCTACACAGGGGCCTCTCCTGCAAACTGCGCTTCAGGGCCAAACCCACACTGGGTTCCTGCCATCTGAGCTAGCCCTTATAAAAGAGTTCCTGGAATCCTATTTCAGCAGATGGGACTGAGGCTTTCCCGTCTAATCGGAGTTGCACAGCTGTACCCCCTATGAGCTTCTTCACTGAGTGGTTCCATTCTGATCAATGAGGGCAATACCTTTTGGACCAATCAAACTGTGAGGATTTGGAGTCCTCATTTGCGTGAGAATAGACCGATCAGAGACGAAGGACAGAACCACCACCCCCACCCCACCCCCCCCACCTCCCCCCCCCCCGCCTTTTGTATAAATCAGCTCTCCTCTGGCTGTGAGAGTGCACTTTCCCTCTCCACCAAAGACTGTTTCCTGGTCGGGGCAGGTAAGATCAGACCAGCGCTGGGAGGAGAGCTGTCTAGCCAGAGAGGATCCTTCACAGCTAGGCTGTGTCACAATTGAGCTGTTTCACACTGAATAAAGATTCCCTCTTCACCACACCCCAAATTGGGAATTCCTGTGGGCATTGAATCGGTGTCAGTGATGACTATTGGTTGACACACAATGAGCATAATTCAGGATCAAATAGCTACATCTGTTATCTCCAAATACCAAAATAAAATATTAGGTGGAATCTTGAGTCTTTTAGGAGAGGTGTTTTCAATCTTGACTGCATATTAAAATACCTGATGATCTAAAAAAAAAAATTCTGATGCTCAGGCTGAATCGCAGATCAATGAAACAAAACTGTAGACAGAGGGATGGTGGGGTCTAAGTATCACTATGTTATAAAGCTCCTCAGGTCAATCCATTGTGCAGCTGAAGTTGAGAACCACTGCGTTAGGAGGTCGTTTCTCCTTAATGGAAGAGGCAGCTCTGAGCTTGCAATTCCGCTTGTCCACCTACCCCAACAGGGGGACCCTTTCTTCCTCCCATAGCACCAAGCAGAGTCAGCAAAATTCCGGTCACACTCTGCTGTGTATTCGAAAGCCAGTGGGGTTCTCAGGACATTGAAGGGGGCAGGATTTTTAAAAAGAGGTGCTTACTCTTAGCCGATTTTGTTAAAATTTGAGTAATAGCATTTACTGCTGATGAAATGTCCTAAAATTGGATTGTGGTGATAGTTGCATAACTGTAAATTTACTGAAAATTATTAATTTATACACTTAAAGTGGGTAAACTCTGTGATGTGTAAATTGCACCTCAATAAAGCTTTTTTTCTAGTTGCTGCATATGCTTCAACATTCATGATTTCGTCATATTAATTATTTAGATAGCTAGGAAGCCAGTGCCTGTTCTGTGTAATTGAAATGTCAGCACCTAGCCCAATGCCTAGTGTATAGGGCTGAATATGACACTGGGTGAGTGAATGGTTCGGGATGGATGGACAGATGGACGACAGATGATTATCATTATGATCTTGGGTTGTGGACTGATTTCTAAATTGGTGTCAATCACCAGAGAGCCCTAAAGTTCACAGCACGCAGTGGGCATTGGAGCCATTTGTATGTAACGTGTTTTCTGGTATGGCATTGAAATTAGGGAAGTGGGTTTGTGTAGACGCTAGAATGTCATGCCTTTCATAGAACAACTTTTTTATTTACAAGTGCTTTACTGCAACACAGGAAAAGTTTTATTTGCTAGCTAATAAACGTATATATATCCTTATTTCAAAGTTGCATCTGCAACAAGATTATCAGATGGGGAAGTTATTTCAGTCCTACTATGACCCACTACAGCTGGCTTTATTTTTGACCTACACCTCAGTGCTTCCCACTTGCAGTGTTAGGAAAGCCTGGGTGCGCTCAGCATACGTGGCTCCACCCGACATAGGAGGCTACACTGAGAGTGGGATGGAGGGATGTGCACAGCAGTCTCCTCTGTCCAATCCATAGAAGAAAAATGGGTGGGGAAGTGTGGGGGGAGGGCGTTGCTTTAATTTATTGAAAAGGATCCTAACATTTTTATTAACTGAAGTCCTTGGAAATACATTTTTTAATTAAATTTCTAAACTAACCTAAATTTAACCAGAAAGCTTTTTTGATGAAATTCTTCCTAATATGAATTGGGCTGCTTTCTTGCCTTAGAAATTGCACTGTAATAAACATACAAAGTTTTGTTTTGGTGATTTAGGACCTAGAAATGTCATAAAATCATACCCATATATAAAAGTTTATGTGGAATTCATACTGAGTCTAGGAAATATTTTGGAAATTATTGGTTACTTTAAATTTGTCTTATTAAAATCCTGGTTATTTGAAGAGTCTTGAAGAGTATTATTTTTTTCTGAAAATTCTTTGTTTTTTTTTTTTCTGTAAAACACGAACACCAAAAGTCACTCAGATCCAAGTGTGAAATATTACTAAATCATTTATTACTATTTCATAATTTTTGGAAAATGCTTTTCAACTAAGGATGCATACCAATTACCTCAGAGTTTCAGCTGAGGGAAAGAATTTAATAATCTAGCTTAAGTGGATTTGAACATTCAAACAAACAGCAAATAGTTGAACTGCATTACGTTAGGGCAGTTATTCTCCAACTTTGACAAGCATCAGAGTTACCTGAGAGTTCCTTAAAATACAGACTGCTGGGCTCCAGGCCCAGGATTTCTGATTTTGGGATCTGGGGAAAGGCCTGGGAATTTACATCTAACAGGTTCCCCCAGGGATGCTGATGCTGCTGGTGGAGGAAGCACACTTGGACCACTGCTGCCTAGGAAATCCCATTCTATTTTGTCTAGCGGAATTGCAGCTTCACCTCTAAGGGTTTCTAAAGGACTTACGAACTTCTTCCAAAAAATAAAAACCTAAAAAAAAAAAAACCTCTTCCCTCAAAGAAATTATATATTATCATAGATATAACTAAGCAGTTGGATTTTATTTATTTAAACACCAAGAGAATTTAGGTTATCTTTATGCAACTTAGAGGTTATGAAAAAAAATTACCACTTAGTTATAGGAATTGAGATAGGGAAATTTGATAGTTCACCTCCAGAATGTACTCACCCGAGAATTCAGCAGACATCTCTCCAGAAAGGTTTTCCCTCCAACAGGTCTCAGGGGCACTTTCTTATAGAGAGCTTCCGAATGTCTGAGTCACTGGCCTTCAGACTTGCAGATGTTATAGACCAGTAAAATGAAAAGGAAGGAGGGGATCTTTATAGGACTGCCAACTCAAGCAACTGTTACTATTATCACTATCCTTTTATGAAAAAAGGACACTTTGTCCACATAAAGTAGGAAAGACTTTCTGTCAGAGTAAAGGACAATTCTTTAAGTTGAATAGTTTTAGGGGAACTTCTACTGTGCCCCTATGCTTAAAAATCTATTGAAGTATAACCAACTTATTATTTTAGTTTCAGGTATTTTCCACAGTGGCGCACCAGTTTACATTCCCACTAACAAGGCACAAGGGTTCCTTTTTCTCCACATCCATGCCAACGCCTGTTGTTTTTTTTTTGTCTTTTCGCTAATAGTCCTGATGGGTGTGAAGTGGTGTCTCATTGTGATGTTGAGAAACTTTTCATGTGCCTGTTGGCCATCTGTATGTCTTCTTGACAGTGAAAAAGTGTCTTTTAAGATCTTCTGCCCATTTTTTTGCTCTTACTGGTGTGGCTCCGTGGATTGAGTGCCAGCCTGTGAACCGAAAGACTGCTGGTTCAATTCCCAGTCAGGGCAAATGCCTGGGTTGTGGGCCAGGTCCCCAGTTGTGGGCCTGTGAGAGGCAGCCATACACTGATGTTTCTCTCCCTCTCTTTCCCTCTCCCTTCCCCTCTCTAAAAATAAGTAAAATCTTTAAAAAAGAGAGAGAGATCTTCTGCCCATTTTTTAAGTCAGATTGTTTAGTGTCTGCTTTTTTTGTTTTAGTATTTAGTTGTTCCCTACTTTTTAATTGCTCTAGACCAGTGATGGCTTTCTATTTGGAAGCCAATGCCCTAGCACTTTTTTTTAATTTTTTTATTTTTTAAATATATTTTATTGATCATGCTATTACAGTTGTCCCATTTCTCCCCCATCACCCTAGCACTTTTAACGTAAAGTCACAGAAAGCCAAATTTAACTTGGTCCTTATAGTTTTAAGCTTAAATGAACCTGTAGTGTACTGTCATCATCATGGGTTGAAGTGGCCCTGTGTAATTTATTTTTATTTATTAATTTGAGAGAGAGAGAAAGGGACAGAGAGATTTGTTGTTCAACTTACTCATTCATTCATTCATTGGTTGCTTCCTCTATGTGCCCTAGCCAAGATTGAACCTGCCGTCTTGGCATATCAGGACAACACTCTTACCAGTTTAGCCACCCAGCCAGGGCCCATCCTGTGTAATTTAGGGATTATTTTGTAAGTACAATTTTGTATATATGAATGACTTGAGGAAGGGTTAGAGAACACCATGTGGTATTTCCGTTCCCTGATTTTCCAGAGTAACTACATTCTGATCATACAATCTAGCTCTTTATTATATGAAGATGTGAGGTTTTTTTCTGCTTTTTATTCTAAGTACAGCTTGTCTCTTCCTAACTAGAATGTAAATTTCTTGAGTGTAATAAGCACCATTCTTCTTTTGTCCTTTACCTCTGACGTGCAAAAGCACACAGCAGCCTCAATAAATTCATGCTGGGTCACAGCAGGGTAGGTCTGTCTTTAAATTATAGTCGCATCGTTTCTTGTCAGTGGAAATGTACCATGTAAGGTTGTTAGTTTTCTTTTTTGTAAATACTGGGGAAACCTCCTTCAGATATCGACATTATTCCTTTTTTTATAACCCCATTTTTATGGATATCAAAAGTGTTAATTAAACTCAGCGGTTAACCAAGTGACCCAAATTGTAGTGTGGCAAATTAGAAATTGATTGATGAGATTTTGCTGCAGTGTCTCAGCACCAGATAGCTAGCATAGCTTGTGAGGTGAGTTGCTCTTAGGTCTGTGTACAGCCGAGTTCCCAAGGATACCGAGTTCCCAAGGATACCGACACGTTTTCTTTCCCCTTTCTCCCTCCCGCTAAAAGCAGGGTGCTCTGCAGAGTCCCCAGAAGACAAATGGGTTGCTAGCCTGGATTCTTCGGAGGTTACCCAGCAACCATTCATGTTTTGTTTTGTAGTATTACTAAATTCAGTTCTTTGGTTTTGATCCAAAAATTGGAATTATTTCAACATTTTATCCATTTTGTAGCTAAAATTCCTAAGTGTATAGCTCTAGATTTACATAAAATTATCCTAAGCTGAGATTCATATTGAAACTATTTAAAGTTAGTATTGATTTTAGAGAATATAGTTGCAGATGACATTTGGAGATCTAGACAATTTTAAGATTCCCCATAGATGTTTGCATTGCAGTTGTAGAACGAGGAGGGGTGGCAAGACTCAGATTTGAATCCTGATTGGATCATTACAAACTGCATTGTCTTAAGAAAATCATTCAAATTCTCTAAGCCTGTTTCCTCATTTTTAAAATGGGCATAATATGTGCTCCACAGCCATTTCAGACTTCAATAAGATACTACTATATATAAAAAACGTTGTGAACTATTAAATAGCACACAAGCATATTTTAGTATATGCTTTCAACAATACACAGAAATCCCATCTCTCAGATTCTTTATGGGCATTTCCTGTCCCCCCCCAACCTCGATACTTTTACATTCCTTAAAAATATTTAATAAAAAGAGTCTCTTTTATTAGGCCAATTTTTATTTGTAGTCACAGTCACACCATTTAAGGGTTCAGTTAGAACTTGCCATTAGAAATATAATGTGAATAAGGCCCAAACGTGTTACAACAGTTACCCATAAGTATGTATAAAAATACAAGGTACAAGGAGAAGCCCATAGGTGACATTATTAGGTCCTAATGTATTTTTTTTTTTTTTTACCTGTTGACATTTGATTCACTGAAGGGGTTAATTTGCTTTGTAAAATTAGCAGATAACTGATAGATTGTTTTGCTTTTGTTT